>OW799216.2:0-2949817 GCA_941918905.2 Xestia sexstrigata | reverse complement strand
AAGTTCGATACAGCATTTTGACGATAAATGCTGTATCTGCCTGAATTTTCCCAACTTTGTTGAGGTCAGCTTCCAGTCTAACCAGATTTACTGATTACCTGTATTATGACAATTTCAATATTAAGTGATATTCTAGAACTACCTTATAGTACCTAAGTACGTAACATATGTAGGATATCTCTAGATATCTCTCGTTCACATAATCTGGAACTAAGAAACTGAAACCCACCCATCCCACTTTCGTTCGTAGTTCACAACAGTTAAAGGAAAACTTAGTAATATCCTCCTGTACGAGTATCTACCTTAGTTTTCACCCAACTGTAATGCTTATAACGTACTAACCGCAATAAATATACTACGAACCTCACATCTCAAGAATGGGGGTCGAAGATAACTGTGACTTGGAAGTTCCTTTTGTCTGAAACTGTCGTTGAAATCGAACTCCACTGCAGTTCTTTGAAACGAAGAGTATTCGAAGTTTGAAACAGGAGTTCGTCACAAAGGACGAAAGAATGGATCAACTGTGAATTGAACTTGCACTTCATGGATTCTGTACTAATGTTCTCAATTGATGATTGATGATCGATTGATTGATGATTGAGCACCACACCCAGCCAGGAGCAAGCCTGACCCGGACAAGCCGGATACACCAAGGGGCACGATTTTGTAAGGAAAGACATGCTCTGGGATGGGAGAGGAAGCCCGACCAAGCGCAGCCAGTCGGGCACAATTAGCCGACTATGCAGCCTAGAGGAAATATAGGAATAGTGGTAAAGACAGGTACAATCCATAGGAATGAGCATTGGTGTTTTGACCTTCGTTTGAATGGTCTCTTCTATCATTGGAGAATCATGTTCGTTTCTGGTGGTTGCGATTCCATTCGTTTTTGACACGGCTTATTTAAAAATATTATGTTGGCGTATAATTATGTTTCATCGTCGAGTAGGTATAGTATTTGTTTCACTGTCAGTTTCGCTAAGATAATATATTCCCTGGGTGGCTGATTTGAATTTTTTCTATCTGCTGCTAACTTAATCCATTCTGCTTTGCTTTTATTGAAATATTCCATGTCTTGTTGGAGTGACTCGTTTCATGTATATACCGGATGACTTTTTCATCACTTTCCAAAAAAATGGGTATATTAGGTGAACGGAGTAGAAGCCACAGCTTAGAAAAAAAATGATCTATCATCAAAAAACGCTACAAATTTCAAGTAAACTTTTCAAATTAGAACAAAGAAAGAGAAATTAAATATAGAATTTCAAATTACACGTATGATTCGAATTTCGTTTTTTTTTTTCGCAAAACACAAAAATTAGTATGCTTATAATTCGTTGACATAATAAACCCATTTTTTTTGGAAAGTGATAAAAAAATCATCCATCCGTCAGTATTGGTTTTCCAACTATTAGCCGTTTCGCCTTGTATCTAATAGCTGCGTGTAGTAACTGAGGCTCTGGTCGTCGGAGGTTCTATACTAATGTTCTCAATCGAGCTAAAAATACGTTTCTTGTATCGTGGACCCCAGACATTTCTATATGCACAAACTCAAAATTTTAGGTGCCTACCTGATATGATTTAAAACAAATAGCCCTGTGACATATGGACTGACAGACAGCGGAGCTTTAATAATAGGGTCCCTGTTAGCACGATGGGTACGGAATCTTAAAAAGTTAGATGTTGGCCCAAATGTTGGAAAAAAAGTGTGAGGTCCGTGTTTGGCCCAAATGTTGGAGACAAAAAAGTTGAAGATAAATTGAATGAGTAAATACTGAAGAAGTTTCAATCGAATTTGGGTGACAAGGAGATAATTTGATAGAAGAAGGTTGTCAAGGCTTTGCTCTGTAAGTAAATGTAATACAAGCGACTTCTAGGTTATCCATAAAAAGGTTATTGTTTAGGTGTTATTTAATAAAACTATCATTTATAATCGTTTCTAAAGATTGAAACAGATTACTAAGCCATCAGGATTGTAAGTTGTTGCTAAAACTATGACAATTCCAGCCCTCATCATATCACAAAATCTATCAAAACGCAAGAGAAACTAAAATCCGCCAGCTACACATAAATGTGTATATTGTATATTGTGCTACGCCGTAGCAACTTGGTAGCTCTCGTGGCTGACGTCATAGCTACGTGACTACGAGATCGTAGCGATCAGTTTTGAGCTGCCTCAGTCGTATTTACTTTTCTCTACGCTACCGGATACAAATTGTTTATTTCGTTTAAGGAATATGTTATTTGATATAACAAACTGTATTTCTTTGCAAATACTACAAAATATTCAATCAATAATTTTTATTCTCATAAAATCTCCATTGCTCTCGCCAGCGTCTAATTAGCGTTGAAAAAATAAAGGTTTATCTACTGTAAGATTTATTTCCAGCAGTTAGCTTTTTTATTCTAAAATTGAAGTATAAAAATCTAATTAGTTACGCACAAAAAAAAAACAGCTGGAAGCGAATGTGATACTTATTTTACACTAGCTTTTGCCTGCCACTTCACCCTAGAGTGGAGGTTGGAAATAATTGCGTCATGGGAACATTTACTAGTGATACAAAGTATTATATGTGATGGACTGTGAAGAAGAAAGATGAAAAATAGTACATAGTGGGAATGAGAATGTTGAGATGGTTGTATGGTGTGACAAGAATTGATAAAGTAAGGAACTAGTATATCAGATAGTTTAAAGGTTGCGCCAGTTACCGAAAAGTTGAAAGGGAATCAAGTGTCTTGGTATGGGCATGTGATGAGGAAGGACGAATCGCATGTGACTAAAAGAGTGATGAATATAAATGTTGATGGATGGAGAGGGAGAGGAAGATCAAAGAAACGATGGATGGATTGTGTGAGGAATGATATGAATGAAAAAGGTGTAAATGATTGTGTGACGGTTGACAGGAGAGAATGGAAGAAAAAAACGTCTAACACCGACCACAAGTAACATGGGACAAGGAGTGGAAGTTGATGACAAAGTATCATATATGTATAACCGAAGTCACCTGTCTGTCATTTGAACAGTAAATCATTGAGACATAAAAATGTAATAAACAGAAAGGCTGCCCTTCGAATTGTTTTTAATGTTCTAGTATATTTTGTTTATTGAAGAATCGCGTGTAACAGTTATGAGAAGAAGATACGTGTCGATTAGTGCGACCTTTAAGTTGGTTTCCGTATTACGTTTCAAAGGTCAGGCGAGAATTAGTAATATTCATTATGTAACACTAACTTTCGCCCACGCCTTCGCAACTTCAGAAATTATGCCACGGAAACGAACAACTGGAATCTTCTTCTTTTTCTGTGGTTAGTGCGTATCCTGGTGTCAGAGTTTTTATGGGTTGGCTTTACATGCCGTTTCAAACGGGTAAAGGTAACCAGACAGGCAGACTGAGTTACTTTATAATATGAACCTAATTTGTATCTGCATCTCCGGAGCTTAAATGAGGCAAATGGAAGAGCTGTCGAGGTCACTAATCACTGGTCGAAAAAAAAACAGTCGTCAATTGGAGAAGAAAAAGAAGAATATTTGTATGGACTAGCAGCATTAGCATGATGGACAATCATCTGCCTAGCCCTTTCCCAACTATGTTGGGGTCGGCTTCCAGTCTAACCGGATGCAGCTGAATACCAGTATTTTACATGGAGCGACTACCTATCTGACCTCCACAACCCAGTTTTTACTGGGTAATACGATACCCCTTGGTAAGACTGGTTGTCAGACTTTTTGGCCCACTGACTACCTGTAACAACTGTCAAAGATCTACAAATGACAGCCGGGGCCAACATCTTAACGTGCTTTCCGAGGCATGGAGGAAACTCGGTATGTAATGGGTGGTCACCCATCCACAGACCAACCTAGGCAACCACTGACTTAACCTAAAGATCGACCCGAGCGGCTGTTATTATTTAGCCACAAGCTCTTCACTAACATGATGGAGCAGTTTATTTAAAATTTTATACATAACAGAAAATTGAAGATTCAACTCAAAGATAAATATACACTCGCAACAAAAATTTGGCAACACGTTTCTCCCAGTTGTGCAAATAATAAAACATATCTATATTTGCCAAACTGGTAGTTTGGCAAACATAAAAGAAATTGTCGTAGTGGTTCACAAGGCTAAACCGTTATCATTTATGTGAGTACATATATATAAAATCGAATGTTTCTACATATCATTCTTCTATCCTTATACCGTTCACAAGAAATTATCTTATGCACACTGCTGAGATAAAAAAATAATGATAGAGAAGTAAGGAAGAAGAAGATAAGCTCCACAAATAAATTTGGTGGGCAAAACACAAATAATGACTGCGGGAGTAAAATTGCATACTAGTTGTGTACATACACAACTAGTATGCATTTTTACTCTCTTCACTGAAACGTAACATCACAAATTTTTGGTATGTACACACATCAAAAATGTCTAGGGATCAAGCATTTTTATGCGGATTTCTTGAGATTGAGATGTGGCTTTGTAATAAATTTATGATTTTATAAATTTATATGGATCCTTTTTGGTGCATTTCATAATTTGAATCAGGAACTCTCAATCAAATTCGAGTAAAAGATGAAAATAAGCTGTCAATATTTTCCCTATAAAAACATACAACGCATTGAAGACATTATTAGTGCTACTGTTTCCCTACTACTGATTAAAACCAACGTTATTATGGAGCGGCGACGTCATTTAAGCAGGGAAGAAATGCTCAGAGCCGTGGGAATGATAGAAGCTGGTTCCCGGCAACGTACTGTAGCTTTAGCTCTGAATACAAGTCAGAGTGTTATCAGTCGACTTTGGACACGTTACCGAAGCACTGGTACCGTGGCTGAGCGCCATGGAGGACGGTATCGCTGCACCACACGGAGACAAGACCGATACATTCAAATCTTAACTCGAAGAGCTCCAACAATAACCGCCATGATGTTAGCCGTGAGGCTTCATCACTCTTCAGGGAACTTAATTAGCGACCAAACAGTCAGAAACCGCTTGCATGAAGTGAACCTTCATTCCCGAAGACCGCTACGGGTACCACCTATAGCAATGCACAATCGTAGGATTCGATATCAATGGGCTCTTGAACACAGAAATTGGGCAGAAGAACAATGGCGTTTCGTGTGCTTTTCTGATGAGTCTCGTTTTGGTATGAGACCGGATACAAGACGTATACGACACTGGAGAACCCCTGGACGCCAACAGCGATTAAAATCCTGCCAGGAAGTCCATCCTTATAGTGGTGGAACCATCATGGTATGGGCGGGTATTTGGATCGGCGGAAGAACTGAGTTGATTTGGATCAGAGGCAACCTCAACGCTCAAATTTATGCTGAGACGATTGTATCAGACGTCATCGTTCCTCTACAAGTGCAAATCGGTCCCTTATTTCAGTTAATGCATGATAATGCACGACCGCACACCGCAAGAGTTGTAAGACAGACTCTCGCCGCAGCTAACATCAATGTCCTGCCCTGGCCTGCTCAGTCGCCAGACTTGAACCCGATTGAGCATGCATGGGATATGCTACAGAGAAGAGCTCTGCCGAATATGGAGGGTATCCAGTCGCAAGAAGACCTTTTTTTGTTGTTGCAACGAACATTCCATTCCACAGCGTGATTTGGATGAACTCATTTTGAGTATGCCAAACCGATGTTCTTGTGTTGTTAGTGTTCGCGGTAGAAACACGGATTATTAATTGTTTAAGTTACCCAATAAAATTTTAAAGAAAACTGTTATTTCAGTCTTTTTTTCGAACTTTAATGTTAGTGGTTCAAATGTCAAAAATCCCTTTATTAGGAAAATGGCAAATTTCTTTATTAATGCAAAGGTGACTTGGTTTATCGTTACTGTGACAAACGAAAACACTTTATTTGATGAATCCTTAAAGAAAATTTTAATTAATATCAATCAGGAGAAAAGTTATTGCAAAAATATATGTTGATCCCTAGATACTTTTGATGTGTGTATATAAAATAGTAAGCTGACTGCATAGTTATTTCTTTTGTCGGCAATACTTTGTTTCGTGGTCTTTGTCAAACTAATATTGTGAAGAGGAAAGTTTTGGTGAAAACATTTTGTTGGGGAATAGTACAAAAATGTTTGCAGTTGTCATTTTGGATGGTTTTGTATTTTGTTGTCTCGTTTTATCTTCTACCGTAAATAGATAAGTTAGTACCGTCAGAAGATAAGTTAGTCTTAGACCCAATGCTACCACTACAATAGGGAGAACTCGTCTATAAATAATAGTGCACCGTGTTAAAAAGAAAATAGCCTTTATGAGTAATGGTGTTACTTCAAAGTATGTCTCGCGCACTTGAGCGAATTGTAACTATAACTTGACTAAAAAGAACCCATTCTTACCAAAGGGTATCTTATTAACCTGTGCTAACTGGGTTGTGAAGGTCAGATACATAGTAGCTCCATGTAAAATATTGGTTTACAGCTGCACCCGGTTAGACTGGAAGCCGACCAACCAAGGTCGGCTTCCAGTCTAACCGGGTGCAATTAGGAAAAAGGCTAGGTAGATAATGGCTTGCCTGAAAAGGAAACTGCTTAAAATAATCATATTTAATAACCAAAACATCCACTCTAAACACCAAACGATTTAGAGAAATCGTACTATCGGAAAATTGAAGTGGGTACTCTAAGCGACCAGACTTTCCAGTAATGTTGGACGCTCAAGCGACAATCCAGCACTTAAGCCGCTAAGCTTCAAAGGAGCTATTACTTTAAGTGTTTAGATCCCCAGTCGCTACTACGATGAAATATTCGAACAATTCTGTAATTTATTTGTGGTTTTAATATCGTTCGGCCTCCAGGTAATATTTATTATTCATTGAGTCTAGAAATTCTAAAATGTAAATTATACTCATTTGGCCGTCCCCATTTCTATTCAATTGTGTCTGGCAAAATTGTCAATCATAAAATAAATTGTTAGTACTGTAAAAGAAAACAAATAACGGGACGTCGTAATTTAGATCTTGACAATCAATTCAGGTTGTACTCTGCTTGAATTCAATTATGATTCGAAAGACATGTGGTGCCATCTGTTATCGTTAGCACGTTATTGTTGTTTTCCTCGAGAACAGTATTTTTTTTGGAATGAAAGGTACCCTATGTCCGTTTCTGTACACCTGACAACGTATATTATGCAAAATTTCAGGATGATCTGGTGCAGTGTGGTTTAGACGTGAAAAGGTAACAAACAAACTTACTTTCGCATTTACAATATTAGTTGGGATTAGGATATTGAGGTTAAGCAGAGGTCTACATTTGTACAGAACATCCCCATTTCGACAGCTATGAGACGAGATATCATACATAACTTATTCTCAAAAATGAAAAGAACACAAAAAAAAAGTCAAAAAGTTTGGCTTTTTAAATGGAAAGCTATGGGCACTAGGGCAATCCCTAGTGCCCACAGCTTTCCACTTAATTTGCATAAAACTTAAACCTCTAAACTATCTAACTGCACTATCATAAACATATTTCTGAAATACTCCTTATAAACACTTCCTTCAATCTGCATCGAGACTAATCCGCACTTTACAAAAAGCACCAATTGGCGAGTAAAATTAAATTCCCTCTTTTGCTTTGCTATCGTAGTTCGAGTGCCTGAATGCAATCACGAGATTCGATTCCGGGAACAGACAAGCGAAATCTTTATCTCCGAGGAAATAAATTAGTTTTAGTTGTTGTGGTTCCGTGAGATGGAATGAAATGTCAATGGTATTAAGAACTATGCTTTCTTTCTTTTCTTTGGTTCCTATCTTATTTCCTTTCAATAGGAAGTCTGAAGGACGATGCGGATTGCCTCCTTTTGTGTGTTTGGTTTTTAATCCGTGGATTAGTCGTCGGAGTTTGAGTATTGTAATGTCCTATGCAGATCTGAGGATAAAGGGATTGTGACGTTAATTTCTTCTTGGTCCATTTCATTTCTTTGGTTTCAAAGCATCTGTGTACTGGCGATTCAAGATTGGATAGAAGATGGATATAGAAAAAAGGTGACCTTAATTTGCATGATGTTTTTTTTTCGTTTTGGTACGATTACGTCATTAAAGTGAAGAAATTAGCCAGTCAGTAAAGTTATTAAATTATAGTGACTTATTGCCCAAATTACCTACACCATTCATTTGCCCATCAATGCCAAAAATTATAAATTATATTGTGGCCAATCAATAAATCTGCCTAGCCACTCCAAACTATGTTGAGACCAGAATTAAACAAACAACACGATACCTTTTTGTCACACTTTTGGGCTTATGGCTACTAGCTATCCGTACGTAATTTCTTCAAAAAAACATTCGTATTTCTACCAAAGTAAAATAAAAATATAGGTCAAGCCCTCCCCTTAATAGCCAGTTCCATTTAAAAACATTTCATTGGCTGTAATTTCAGCTTCCAAAGTTATTTTAACCACAGAGACAAAATGAAAAATATACACCACTCTTAAAAGGGGATAGAAATATTGGTACTAAAATGGAAGCAAATTAGGTGAGTTTATTCACAAAGTCGGTTGGCTCTCGATGTTTTGAAGAGGCCCTGGAGTGCATTGCGGAATAGGCCCTCAAATTATTATGCTGATTCCACTTCTCGTTAAGAGAAAAATATTTTTATCGATGCTTTTTATGCATTGAGTGTGTATGAGGTGTAAGTTGAATATACTTATAGACCATAGTATAGCAAAAATTGTTCGTGTCTGTGCAATGGATGCTGAACTGTATTTTACCATCATTGCATGACATGAAATGGTTCTGATTTTTTTTGTGTTAGTTTGTACTGTTCCACTGCTGGGCAAAGGTCTTCCACAATTCCTTCCATGTGCTCTTTTCACGTGCCTCCTCGGACCAACCCCAACGCGGTACGCGTCCAAATCGTCTCGCCACCTTTATCTGGGTAGGCCTCGGCGGTGCCGCCCGTCTTCCGGCAACCACTGTGTGGAGACTTTTGCCCAGTGGGCATCGTGCATGCGACTGAGGTGACCAGCTCAAATCCCATTTTAGCCTAGCAGCCTTTATGCCAACGTCCACTATGCCCGTATTGGAACGCAGCGTGGTGTTTCGAACCCTGTCTTGTCTTTTGACACCCAGAATGCTGCGTTCTATTGCCCTTTGGCAAACTCCAAGGCGGAGCTTCTGAGACTCGGTGAGCGACCAGGGTCTGAGCACCGTAGGTTAGGACGGGCAGGATGCACATGTCAATGAGTTTGCGCTTCAGGGAAATCGGAAAATCACCCTTCATTAGCGTCTTCATGGACCAGTAGCTTTTCCAGGCATTTTCGACTCGGCGATCGATTTCTCAAAGCTAAATAAGTAATACAACCAATAGAAACTGTTGGTTTCCATCGCGTTCTTCCAATTGTAATATTATGTCAAAAAGCGTTGCGTTGCTGAGCCAAAACTCATACCTTCAAAAACGCGGAAAAAATTCTGTCTTACCAATACACTAAAGAATTTCCACTCTCCCAAAAAGGAAGCCCCTGAAGACTAAATTACCTTACATTTGTATATTGAATATGCGGCGTTGGACCTCCAATATTTACTCAGCGGAGACGCTTCAGACCACACAAAAGGACAGGGCAGAGGACCTTTGTAGAAGAAATGTCAAATTAAGTCTGGGAAGAATTTTCACACCATTCAGAGCCTATGCAAACATAGAATTAATTTATTTTTGTTGAATATGTATGTGCTCTAACGGTTTTACATTTACAGGGAAAAGGAGCGTACGGTATAGGCTTAGAGGTTTGTTAAATTTCTAGTAAACAGTAAAAAGGAGGCTTAGTACTTCAATACATAATTTTACCAGCTTGGAAGAGGTTTATCTGAAGGTAATTTTCTATTTCGTTAGGTTATTATCGTTAGGACTTTCAAGCTAGTGACTATTTATAACGACTGTCAATCTACAAATGACAGCCGGGACCAACAGCAACGCTTAACGTGCTTTCCGGGAACCGGGTACGGAGGAAACTCGGAATACATATAACGGCAATAGTAATACAATAATTGAAAGTCACGTAAAACCGAATGAACTAGCAAGATCGTTCAAAACTAACAACTGTTCCTTATACTTTGGAAATGCTTAGATCTGTTGCAAAAATTTAGGGCACACAAATCAAATACTTCACAGCCGAAATCCCAAGGAGTTGCCAGAAATATTCCATATCATAATAGACTATAAATTTTATTTGTCCCACTTTCTTATCATATTCGTATTATATTACATTGTAACTTTCGTAAACCGCAAAAGTTGGATATTTAAAGTATTTCATATGAATGGGACTTTCTGATATTCATTCTTATATACTGTTCAGCCCTTTTTCTAGAAAAAAAAGGTAATAAGCACTTTTTATTGCAACTTTTGTAAGTAATACATTTTATGTTTGTTACCGAACTACTTTCAGGCAAAAACGGAGTGCTTATTCATGAGATGATAACGGCGATTAGATACCAAAAACTGAAATCCAGGTCATCATCTGCCTAGCCCTTCCCAACTACATTCCAGTGTGTTCCAGTTCCAGTATTTTACATGGAGCAACAGTCTATCTGACCTCTACAGTTGTACTGGGTTATACCCCTTGGTAAGACTGGTTGTCAGACTTTTTGGGCCACTGACTCCAGAATTCAGGTCATCAGCACTAATTAAAAAAAATGCCTTTCCTTTGACAACTGCTAAAAACAATTTCCCTTTAAACGATGATAATCCGTTTTAATACGATGAACAACGTCACATGAAAAACGGCATCCAATGAGATTCACATTCGTCGTTAATCCTCGAATCGACACAGAAATCCGATTTAAACTTAATGTAACACGGAAAATTCGGACAATATAATTAAATCGTTTCATTTGAATCTTCAATATTTGGGTATACTCATCCTGATACTCCCTTAAAATAAAGAATAAGTAAACACACATCATCTGCCTAGCCTTTTCCCAACTATGTTTAGGTCGGCTTCCAGTCTAATTGACATGGAGTGACATGGAGCCGATCTGACCTCCACAACTCAGTTAGTACTGGGTAATACGATACCCCTTGGTAAGACTGGTTGTCAGACTTTCGGGCCGCTGACTACCTGTAACGACTGTCAAAGGTCTACAAATGACAGCCGGGACCAATAGAAGTGGAAATTACGGTTTTTTCCTACTCCTCCACTATACTTTTCTGATTAATTTCGTTGCGGGATCCAAGACAGTTAAATTCATTCTCTGGGACTTCGTCGAGCTTCATTGTCTCGGCGCTTTTCTGGTGGTCGCTACTGTTGATTCTGGCTTTCAGGAGTTACAGTGGTTTGGGAACAGTGTGGCGGGCTTGTCCCAAAAAAAAAAAAAATGCCGGGACCAATAGCTTAACGTGCTTTCCGATGCAAATAGGTTTTCCGAATCAAAAAAACATCTTGAATGAAAATCTACTATTTCAGAATCGGCCCCAACATTTATAATTGTAAAATTTAAGTATTTTCCGTAAGTAATCCTAGGTGTACCTAATAGTACACAAATTTCACTAGTTATGTTTAAGCCCATGTAATAGAGGCCAGTAGCTCATATTGCCTTCAACCGGGCACAAATCCAAACTCCTACGGCTTAACGTGCTTTCCGAGGCATGGAGGAAACTCGGTAATGATGGTCACCCATCCACAGACCAACCTTGGCAAGCGCGGCTTAACCTTGAAAATCGACCCGTGCGGCTTTTATTATTTAGCCACGAGTTCCTCAAAGAAACAAGAGAGTAAGTAAACATGAGATAAAAAAAAATTACCTCTAAACAAACACCACAACAAACAACTCACTAAATCACTTTTAAAATCAACCCTTCCATTTCCAGACGAATAAAATAAATTGACATCGGCTAATTGACATTGAATCTAAAACTTCTAATTGATCTTTTAACCTTTACGTTTCAATAAATTCTAAACGTTATGAAAACAGCTGTGACATTTAATGAAGTCTTTAATACCATTGCCAGTATCCGATGATACCCAACACGTGACTCTTTCGTAACTGATTACATAATTTCATAGGGTTAGCCGGTATATAAACGAGAAAATGTGGACTCGGGTATTAACGATGCTTTGTGACACAGAAGGTATTTCTGGTATACTTTTTATAGGCAGGCTTCGAACAATGGTCTACCGGGTCGCTTTATGAACGATATGAATTGAGTGACCCCTATAGGCTGGTTGCAATATTTGCTTGACCGTGTTAAACTGTAGTATTGTGCCTTGCCTGTACCTTGTAAACTTCTTAAACTCAAGCTTAGGAGCTTGAGTTTAAGAAGATTAAGGTAATACGTTTTTTCACTGTTTGTTTTTTAACGCTACTAAATATTAATTTAGTCTATTGATTTAGGTTACCTATGGCTTTCTAAGTTACGTGACTCATATTTTGACTTGTTCAGAAGTATTATAAATACAAAAAATGACGTTTC
The DNA here is from genome assembly GCA_941918905.2 of Xestia sexstrigata. Lineage (NCBI taxonomy): Eukaryota > Metazoa > Arthropoda > Insecta > Lepidoptera > Noctuidae > Xestia > Xestia sexstrigata. The sequence continues at coordinate 2,937,395 of OW799216.2, read as the reverse complement.
ATTAGATATCGATTTGAAGTATTCCGAGTCAGAGATTTTAAAAATAGTTCTTTATTAATTACATGAAAACCGTTTCAAATACCACAATTACCAACCCTCATGCACTGGTTTCGAACTAAAACATTCACAAAACCGGATAGCACGATCTTTCAAATAAGTAATTAAACTCAAAATCACAAACTGCATCAACGCTTTCAGCAGCTGTATCAACATAAACATTTTATGCTTTGGACCTGGCATTAACATTTGACTCCATAAAATTTCCTGTAAAGATATTTCCGTCACGGCTTCAATTCGTAAGTAATCCGCAATCTTCCATTCTGTGTAACGCTATTTGTCACAATACGACAATAAACGGGACAAAAGGGAAGTTTGGAGTTATTCTTCGTTTGTTTAGTGCCAACGTTCTTCAGATTAAAAGCTACGAGATATGATACTCTGGCAGAAGTTTGATGTTTGTGGCCATTTTTTGTGTTTTCTTGTTGAGTAAATAAGGTCTTTGTTGTTTTAGGTTTTGGTTGCTTCAGTTATTTTTGTTACAGAATAGGAAGTAATGGAATTGGATTAAAAATATTTTGTAAAAGAACATGTCATTGTGATAGATAAGAGCATACAGTGTAAAGTGCTCGTTTTTCTTGATTATTTTTATTATTTTTCGTAGAAACTTGAATTTTTCATCAGTTAATTTGACTACCAGTACCTTATTTGCCCTTGCATTTCAAGGGTAATAAATTACTTATTTCTTGTGAAAAAGAATTCTTACAATTAACTAAAAGACCTTGACAAAAGAAGATTCAATAAGAGTTTCGGTTTTTTTCCTGTTGAGTTTCGATTTTTGAGCATTCCGTAAGTCCTCAAAAATCTAAATTCAAAAAAGATAGTAGATAGTGTAATCAAGTAACTAAACACATAGTTATTATATATAACACATTAAAAACTATGTGAAGTCAAACTATGTATGTGAATTCTAGATGTCTCTAGAATTCACATACATAGTTTGACCACTACTATATACTAATATATACTACTATAGTAGTATATACTGTAGTGTACTCGCCTCATCTGGTGAAGATACAAAAAAGTTAAGGTAAGTTTGTCATTAACGAACAAAGAGAAAGATTATGAGTGTTGCTCATAAACAACACAGTAACTCAATCTATTAACAGCTCTGCTTTTAAGAGCAAATAAAACTACATTGTTGGGTTTAGTTGACATTATGAAAGGATCTTTTTCGTCTTCATCAACACTTCTATGAACTATTGGCTATTATATTCTTTGACCCAACATTTTGAAGTATACACAAGTCTACTCAATACCATTTATATTAGAAGGATCCAAGAATTTACTAAAACCGTAAAAATTAAAACCAAAACGACACACATCCTAACAAAATGTGATAAAAAATTCACCCTAACATGAAGTCGATTCAACTAAGGGAGCTTTTACTTTCCACCAGCTATTTACATAGGTACTCAAAAAATTCTGACCCATTTTCAAGAACATACTCTTTACGTTTTTGTTCAAATGTATACAAGTGCCGTAATTTGAGAGAACAAAAAACGAAAAAACAGAGAATTCACAGCGACATAAAATCTAGGCGTAAAAAAAGATAAATGTCAGCTTGCAAATACGCCGTAGATTAACGTTGGTCAAAGAAAACATATTATTTTTGTTATACCTACAAATTGGTCGGTACACGTTATGTTTTGAGGTATGATTAAAATGTACGCTGATGCTGTCTTGTTGCAAAAGTTATTTCAGTATTAGGTATATATAGTTAATAAAAACGTGTATAATGTCACAGAAGTGACCTTGGTATATTGTGGAATTAAAGATCATTACCATCTTCGTATATTTGCTGCATTTGGGATAAAAATAACATAAAGTAATTTTTTTCGTGACTTGCGCGTTTGCGTTTCCAACGAACTATGGTCACGGTCAGCCATATTAAATTACAATTGATACAATATATATCAATATCCTCCATTCATGTCCACTGCTCTCAAAACAGAAAGAACAACGGTGAAAAAACAGAAAAAAAAACGGTGAGGAAAGGAATATGTCTTAGAACTAAAAACTCGACGAGCCTGGAAACATGTGTATGTTGGCTTATATGACGATCAATAAACGTAATACATAATGAGCTTCCATCCATCACAGACCACATCGACAGAAACTTGCTACCCAACAACAAGCTATACCACTAACGCAGCTACTTCCAACCGACGGACAGATCGACTCCCTTAAACTATGTCGATCGATCTACATTAATATCTGAAAGCACCAGTTTCTGAGACGATCTAAATTATGCACTTCAGCTAGACGAACTTCAATGGACCGTCAGACACAATGCTTCCATGATTGGATATCTACGGTAAACTTCGCGAATATTGATCGATTGTATCTTCGTTTCGATCGGGCGTGGGTGCTATTGAGTGTGTAAGGAATGACATATGAGGCGATGTAGGTATGAAGGATTTTTAGTGAATTTGAGATTTATAAATAGAAATTATTTTACTACAGTTATGTTTAGAATTGGCGCCTATATACCTATATTTGTTTTTTAAACTTTGACCCAAACTAGGAATTTCTCACATTACTCACATACACAAATAGCCAGCTACAAATAGCTAACTACCTGTAGGCTATACAAATATTTGTTCCATGGCAATCGAACCTGCCACACGCAGTCCACTGCGCTAACAGTGCCGTCAATATTTATTTGACTGTAATTGCCTTTCAGACCGACGTCTGAGAGGAACTTTTGTCTGAATGGCAATGTAGGTGGGATAATTCCATCAAGGGCCGACACCTCCACCAGTGCTTTCCATCCGTTCGTGAACGGCTGGCCAGGACATGGTTGGAGGTTGATCACTGTGTTGCCCAATTTCTCACCGGTTATGGTAATTTTAAGAGTAAATTATTTTCCTTCAAGCTTGTTGACTCGCCTTTTTGTCAATGTTCCACATCTGACTGCGAATATGAACAATCAGCACATCACATTTTATGGGAGTGCAGTCTATGGCAGAATGAACGCAATATTATGTTGGATAGTGTACAGGTTACATCCGGAGTTATTTACTATACAGACCTTGTGGAAACTAGAACAAATTTCCGAGCGTTCAAGCGTTTTTGCCATACCTATTATTGGAATCAAATATAACAGCTCACAACTTAGGACCCATTAATGTTAATATTTATCCGTGGTGCTAGGCAAATGGTAGTAGAATAGAACCAACCCATTACACTCACGGGTGTCGTATAAGGCGACTAATGTCTGAGGCAGAACACCTTGCGCCTCCGTAGACCAGAGAATGGGCAGCAGCGTTTTCTGTTAGCCTTTCATCACTGTGATCTCCAATTCGCCTGCCAAGCGTGGAGATTACGGAAAATTCCTCCCATCATGGGAGAGGCTTATGTCCAGCAGTGGACGTTATGGGCTGTTGTAGTAGTGTAGTAGGCAAATGGGCCTATCCCAGTTGTAAACGTCCCTTTGTGCCTATTGGCCTTGTTTCGTTATGTCTCCTGCTGATATGGAGGGAAGTGGAAATTACGGTTTTTTCTCTCTCTCGCTCACTCCTTCACTATACTTTTCTGATTCATTTCGTTCGGGATACAAGACAGTTAAATTCATTCTCTGGGACTTCGTGCAGCTTCATTGTCTCGGCACTTTTCTGGTGGTCGCCACTGTTGATTCTGGCTTTCAGGAGTTACAGTGGTTTGGGAATAGTGTGGCGGGCCTATGCCTTTAGCTTTTAAAAACCTCTCCATCCATTATCAAATTTAAATTACTAACCAATGTATTCGAATTAACTTGTTCAATATCCAAGTAAAAACACTGATATGGAAAAACCATTTTACATTACGTAATTGATAAAGTTTCTCATCAAACTTCGTACCCAATATCCACAACCTTCAATTGACTCTACTGAGATAAGAAACTGCCACATGGTTTTTCCTCTCATCGACGATAAAATATCATTAATCATGTTTGTACGAACTTCAATAAAGTTTTATACATCCATTAACATTCAGTCTAGACAAGATAGAGTTTCGCTATCATCAGGATGAAAATACTGAGTGTAGGCAAGAGAGAAAATCTAGCTTCGCTCGTTTCAAAATTTTGAAATGGGTACTACTAAAGTATAATGTTTTATGGGTCAGGTAACGAATGAATCCCAGAGGTATCGTAAGACCTAACTGAGGGTTTGTGTTAGGAACACGAGTAGTGGACTCTACCCGTAATTGTGACGCTATTTATTCACCTTTCTGTAATAAAACAAACTACCTATGTATAAAAGAATACCTACGTAATTGCCAAATTTTAATTAAGATATTGGTAAAGTCTGCATTGTTAATTATTAAGGAGTTTTAAAAACTTCGTGAAGGAACTGACTTGTGTATAAACGGGCCCTCGGGTTCACTTCCACTCGCTGAGAGGAGTGTTAGGCCCCAGCATTGGGAAAGTTGTAGATTGATTATGCAGTAGCGGCACTACAAAAAGTACCCACCGCGACATCTATGACACAAATGAAGGACTAACATCGAAATTCTAAGTCACGCAGTTAAAGTTATCCGCGAATTAAGACCATATAGAGAAAGCAGACAACAACTGTCGGTCAGTAGCCCACCAGACACAACACCCGTCTGGTCGGATCCTCCCTTTTCTATGAAAAACTTCGCACCCTGTTCTATATACCCTAAAATGCCACTTTACTATCAAAAAATTACAATTAAGGCAATCTCAAGAAAGTAACCAATAAACATTACAATTTTGTATACAAATGTGAGCTCACAATACAATTATACCAAAATCAGTGATAAAGAAATTCAGTTCCAAACCTAACAAGCGTAAAATTATTTTCTAACCCAATTCCATTCTTGATAAGAATCTTCCAATTACCTGCTACTTTTATAGTCTATTTCCAAGACTGAGTTAAGTTTTCAAATAACACGATTATATTCTCTTTTTCTTGTTGTAGACCAAGAAACAAACCACTCGGCATTGAAGAGAGAAATCGAATAACACGCAAGCGTGGTGCCTCGCGGCGTTCGTGATCAATTGAAGTGAATGCTGAACCGAGGAGCGACAACAAACTATCTAGGATACCTGCACTATCTAGATTTAAGTGAAATATTGTCGAGTAAAAGGATAACTACATTTTTCGGTAAATTGGAAGGTGAATTTTGCTGAAACTATTACGCAAGCGGGTAACTTTGTTAGTGGAGTGGAATTGGAGAAAGAATAAAGTTAATTTGTAGTTGTGAATCTCTTGGGAAGACAGTTTGAAAACGCGTGCAGTAAAATTATACATCTTCACGGAACGGTTGTGGTTATGTATCGTGAGATGGTATTAAGCTGCGTTAGCAGACCTACACGCAGATGGGTAGGGGCGACATGGACGTCATACAGAAAAAAGGAAAATGAACTTAGAGGGTTGGTTGGATTTACAATCTGACACTGACCTGCAAATTGCAAAAAACGTAAGAAAATTTGAATTTCGCGGGTTACCCTGGCGCTTCCATCTTAAAATTGGATTGTATGATCTGTTAAATAAATGATTATTATTATTATTATAAAATAACACGTAAAGCATTTCCTAATGGATTACTGTGAGAAAAAAACCATGTAATAAACTCAGAGGTCGAAAAATCTTTTGAAATCCATACAATATTGAAAACAAAAAACTAGTACCCCGTTTCACATTCTATTTTTACATTGAAACTACATGGAGTCTTAACAACCACTTCCTAGTAAACTCGTGTACATTGTATTATTATTTATTAGGTACATACGTTAGCTAAGATAACTCAGATAAACTAATCCAGCCACAAGTTCCGCAACATAATAATTTATACTTCTGTGTTCTGATCTAATTTAATACAGCTGTCCAAAACAAACCAAAACTAGTTATAGAACGCGAAACTAATCATAATAATTTATACATTAAACTAAACTAAATAGTTTAGACATGTTAATTAAACACAGTCTCAAAAGTAAGTAAATATGGTGCTAATTTTCGAAGTGTTTGTGTATGAAAAGTTTGACATCATCAGACATGAGACTTAGAATCGAAAAAAGGTCTTCAAATTACAAAAATTAACATACAAAAAGTGACATAAATAAAGTGGAACATAGCTCATACTTGTAGTCCTCGAAGGGTTAGGCAGATGTGTACCTACCTAATAGTACGCGCACATTTTGCCAGCTGTGGTTAAGTCCCATATAATAGGGGGCGAGTCTATTGCCACCAACCGGGCGCAAATCCAGACTCCGTGGCGGCTACTAAGAAAATCCCGAAGGAAAAACCCAATTGAACCCAGGTTCTCATACTTAACAGTCTTGCTTGCGATCCGCAAGACCAACGAGGAAGTAAATAAAGTAGAATAAAGAGCAAGTCAACCCATAGCTGCACAATGTTACAATTCGATGGAAAAAGCAAAAATATACGAGCCTGTGAAAAATATAAGCTACCGAAGATTTATGTCAATCTCATTAAAAGTTGTTGCAGAAATACGAAACGCATTAAAAATTATTGACACTTGCCTAGGCTTTCGTTCCAGACCAACTACAAGAGTGGCACGAGGCACTCAATTAAGCCACTGCTATAAATAAATAATAAAAAAATAAATATCGCTGGACATTAACACACAGCGCCATCTAGTGCCACCAGATAGTTGATATAATACAGAGATACTTTTTGTTTGTAAATACGTACTTATTATACATATAAACATCCATGACTCGGAAACAAATGTCTATGCTCATCACACAAACATTTGCCCCAACCGGGATTCGAACCCGGGACCCTAAGAACGTAAGGCAGCCTCACTACCGCTGCGCCATTCGGGTCGTCAATTAAGCCCAACGATAAAGTTATTCTGAACCCTGAAGGAGCCATCTCAAGAGAGAGAAGTATTTCACTCGATTCCCAAAGTAAATGAAACAATAAATAAACTCTTAGACAATACCTTTTTAATAAAATATTAAGCGTCCACACGTGCCACTAATCACATGAGACCAAAAACATCGACAGAAAGTTCAGGTGACCTTTACGAGGTCACAAGCGAGACAGCCTGATATATAAACGTAAAGATTCTAAGTAAACGGGTATTAGCATATAAAATATTCCCAGGTATTGTAATAAGGAAAGCAAACATTCGTGCTTCGTTTGCTTTCATGTCGAGATCGGCCAATATCAATAGCAATTTATGCCTTAAAAGCTCTGTGATTTTCATGGTAAATATTTTGCTGAGAAAGTTCTGGTGCAGATTTGTGTTTCTTTTATGTACTTCCATAGCGGGTGTAATACGGGTATGCTGACTGACTGTGCAGGCGAACGTTATTATCTATACTGAGCATCTCAAACATGCAATAAGTAGGTATACGAAGCAATGTATCGATTGCATCTTTATGTAAGTCGCTTCAAACATAATCTGGCGAAATAGGGTATTATCGATTTGTCTAACACACGGAACAATAGGAATGATTCCTGACTAAAAAAATATAATTCTGTTTAGTCGCCGCAGTTAGATTATCGAAAAATATTGGATGCGTGTTTTTTGCTTTATCAAATAAAAAAAAAATACCGGAGATAAAACGCATCAAAGATCATAAGTCCGGCTTGTGTCGTCACTTTCCGGTAAAAAAATGAACTCAAATGTGACGTCATACGAGTTTTCGACGCACTGTTTCGCGTTTTGTTTACGTGAAAAAAACACATGAGTCCATTTTGTTTTATTTTTGTCATCTACCCTATTATTGTGGTGCTCTTGATCAGAGTACGTCCCACATGGTGTAGTATCCGAAATGACCGGTCACCTGCACACGGCGATATGGACATGGACAACGTCTCTGACGCCACAACAAATGTGGCCATCTACTAGGACCCACAAAGAACAATATAGGTACGAAAAGAAAAAAAATCTTATGATCAGACTGGAAGGATGAAGATAAAAAAAAAAATAAAATGAAAAAGTGTTTATTCACGAAAATATTCAATATTTAAAGATAAGGTGATTAGTCTTTATAACGCAAAAAATGTATTGTCTTGCAAATTGTTTTAGTAACTTATTGCCTTCGTAATTTAAGTTCTACTGCGCCAAAAGATACGGTTGAAATCAATACGCCCCAAGTTTAAGGTAATTTTAATATGAATTGCCAGCCTACCGACGACGTCCTAAATCGGCGAGACGCGTTAAAGACTGCAAGAATTACGAGCTGTTTTTATGGATATTAAGTTTTATTATTATGTCCCTTGACGCAGTAAGTTCAGTTAAGTCTTATGTACCTTCTTTAGCATTTAAATTCCTACGTTTACTTGCCGTTTGAAGCTACATAGCAGAGCAGACTATTGTATGGGGAATTGTATTTAATTTATAATTCAATAATGGCATAAACCTTAAACTAATTATTTCGAGTTAGCATGAACCTTCAATCTAGCAATCATCATCTATCTAGCCTTTTCCCAACTATGTTGGGGTCGGCTTCCAGTCTAATCGGATGCAGCTGAATACCAGTGTTTTACATGGAGCGACTGCCTATCTGACCCCCATAACCCAGTTAGTATTAAGTAAATACGATACCCCTTGGCAAGACTGGTTGAGAGACTTTTTGGGCCGCTGACTACATGTAACGATCAATCTTGATGTCAAAGATCTTCAATTGACAGCCGGGACCAACTGCTTAACGTGCTTTCCGAGGCACGGAGGAAACTCGGTATGGAATGGGTGGTCACCTATCCACAGACCAACCTAGGCAAGCACGGTTTAGCCTAAAGATCGACCCGAGCTCCTCCTGATGAACCTTCAATCTAGCAATGATTAGGCAAAAATAGTCCTTGATGTGACGAACGTGTATTTGCTGTGTCTGTACCTATCGATAAATTCTTAAGCTAAAGCAATCACCTAAAATAAACCTTCCATACTTAGTAATCCAAATTTAAAGCCCTTCGTTCTGAATGGCGCTATCACGAATCTCAATTAATTCGGGACAAATTTAAATCTCTAATAGCTGTTTTATTTACTCGACTCCGAAGCAAAAGGCAGGATTTGAAATTTCAAAAGCTTTCTTAAGTGTCTGTCATAGATAGTTGGAACTATAAATGTCTAAAGTACCGATTACAATTTCCTGATTTTTAAGAAATGCTTTGGATTTGTCGTCTAACAGATTTTCAGTAATATGAAAGGAACGTCGTTAGGAAACTATCCTAGAATTAAAAAAATGAAGGAACCTAACATTCAACAACACGCACTGGACCCACGTGTGCTTTTTGTCCCAGCAGTGGGAGCACTATAAAAGGCTGATCATGCAATACAATGGCTCTTACAATTATCATCTCTTAAGGGTGCACAAGTCGACGGCTCGAACTCGTTGGCAGGCGTGGCTAATATGCATGTTATTTAATAAAGTTTTTAATTTATTTAGATTAATTTAATTATTAATCATTTATCTAGTTTTTATTTATTTAGTGAAATATACGACGATTTACTCACACTTACCCATTATTGCTCATATAGTTGAAATCTATCCATTAATGTCCAATTCTCCATCTTTCTTACAGAACTTTAATACATATTCAAATGTTTCAATACAACTAAAGCAACTACCACTAAAAGATTAGTAGGTCATCGTGAATGCTCAAAGATTCATGGCTGTTTTCCTAAACCCTGATTTACGAAAACATTAAACATGTTTCCCTAGACAAGTTAGACCAGCATAATATATAGACTTATGGGCTTGGCAATAAATAATGTCTAGACCACGTATTACTTGTAAATACCAACTTGTAATAAGATGTTGTAATATTCTTGGTAATAAAATATGCTAGTTATAATGATATTATTTTAATATTATCATGTGAAACGACTTTGTTTATGAGCGTGGTAATTTTTTTTTTGTAGTGTATCTAATTTACAGCTTTCTGTTTATTTCTGAACTAATACGTATTTAAACCAACTTTGATATCCATAAAAGTTGGTTTCCTTGGGGAAACGATGAACCAACTTTGATGGATGGATTGTGTGAGGAATGATATAAAAGCTAAAGGTCAAATGATTGCGTGACAGAGCAGAAAAGAAGAAAAAAACTCCACTAAAAAAAAAAAACTTTTGCAAAACTCTACTCACGTGATGAGTATTGATGTCGACACATAATAACACAGATCATCATCTGTCTAGCCTTTTCCCAACTATGTTGGGGTCGACTTCCAGTCTAACCGGATGCAGCTGAATACCAGTATTTATATAATAACACAGATATGACATTAAAATTGATGGAACAGAGCTTGGGCAGCCAATAAACCGTATACCATCTTGCTAAATATGGATATTCCACAACGTTGCATCCTCACTATAGTACTAAATGCCGCATCAATAAACTAAAAGAAGAATCATTGGATTTGCCTAACACCAGTGTTGATCCCTTTATAAATTCAGCAAAAAACAAACGCGAACTAAAGCTACCAGTTTCAGAACTAAACTGCGAAACTGATTTGAATAAAACGTATTGTTACGCCGAGGTACGTACGTCACTAGTAAAATGGAAATCAAATATGGCGGCCGGTAAAAATAAAATGTAAAGCGAACCGATTTGAACAAACATTGTCGATGGATTTTGTGCGAGTGCTCAAAATGTAGGACGTTTTAAATTTTGATGGCGAAGTGTGATGTCTATCGTGTTTGTTAAAATGTAATCAAGTTATCAGTATGTTTCGGTGATCGTATCTTATGTCAATAAGCTCGCCACCTATACAGGTGAGGTGAGGAGCTCGTGGCTATATAATAACAGCCACTCGGTCTGAAGGTGCTTGCCTAGGTTGGTAATTGGATAGGTGACCACCCATTACAAACCCAGTTTCCTCTATGCCTCGGAAAGCACGTTAAGCTGTTGGTCCCTGCTGATATTTGTAGATTTTGACAGTCGTTTTAGTTCTTTGATGGAGTCCGAGCCATAAAGTTTCGTCAAATCAGTACGGATAAGTTATAAACTGGATCTTTACATGGAAATTGTCATTTCGTAACGATTTGAACTCGTTCCTGACTGATTGGTTAGAGAAGGCAAAACCCCGAGAGAAATTAAAAGGAGTAAGGTCTCTGCCCACAGTGGTACAAAAAAAAATCTGTCAATGTCCAGTGTTCGGATACGCATCCACAATTTATCCATACTGACTTTACCGTCCCTTTAGATATGCACGGAGAGGTTTTTCATACCTACGTGGTTCATTTGTTTGCCAGACGCCCATTCGTGCGTAGCATGGTCGTGGGTCGTATTGGTTGATCCCTCCTACATTTTTGTACAAAGCGAAACTAAGTACACTTACTTGCGTAGCTTAGCCGTGCTTTTGTGTTCGGCGTCTATGATAAATGGTGAAATGTTGGAGGGAGTATTATACACTTATGCATATACCTTCGCGTGATAGCAGGTGTCATGTTATTGTTATCATCCCCTCAAGTTGCTTTAGTTTGTCTAGTGGTTGCAAGTGCGACTTCTGAGGTCCTGGGTTCGATTTCCGGGTCAAGCTAAGTGTTAATGAGTTTTTCCATAAAGTATTTTTCAGTAGCAGCCTCGGAATCCGGATTTGTGTCCGGTTGATGGAAATAAGCTCGCCCTATTTAGATGGGACTTACTCATAACTGGCGAAATGTGAGTGTACTTGTAAGGTACATCTCTGCTTAACCCTTCGGGGATAATGTTATGTTATGTTATGATTTGGAGAAATTCTAGACATAGCTCTTTAATCGCCAACATAAAAGCGAGTACGTTTATCAGTGATGAAGGTTAGACTGACAATGATAGCGGCGATGACAATGTAAAAACAAATACCAACCAATTCTAGATTGCCAACCAAAAAACAGTGTTCTACAATAAAGACCTAAATGACATCGTATCAAAGGATCAATACTCGTCCAAACAAATATTTGTGTGGCCTACAAACACTAAATATTTGGTGGAAATCTGTATGTTTGTACTTTCGGTTCTATTTGTAGTGCAACTACAATATTATGTCCCGCTACGAATAGTTTGAAGCATTATGCGAGACCCATTTTCCTAGACTAAGGTTTTAATAGGAAGCTGCTAACTGTGATAAATGTGTCGTAAAAGACGTACTTTGATGGTGTGCTAAGGTCATAACGTTCTCAGCAAACTCATCATGTTTGTATACACGCTGTATTAAACAACAACGAGACTATACCTGTTTGAGTAAAGGCTTGAAGTTAGTATGATGTAGTGTGGGGGACCTAGTGGGTTATATGATCGTAAAATTTTTACTTCCCTGCTGTTGATGGGAGTGGAGAAAGATAGAATATTAAATCCGTCATCTGCGATAAGCGGGATGAAAAACTTCAATTTTGTTGTTTATAGTGATTTGCTTTGGCATATGATAAAAATCTTCAGAAGACGGGCGTCGTCGCCGAGCGAGGCCTATAAAACGCTAGCGTGATGACTTAGAGGCGTTTGCGAGAGATTGGTCTGAGAGAGCCGCACGTAAAGAGGAATGGAAGGCTATGGGGAGGCCTATGCCCAGTAGTGGGACAATATAGGCTAAGACAAATATATATATATACAATCTATAAATAGACTTAAAATTATCATAAAAATATGAACAGCTATCAAAATGGAAAAAGAACAATAGGACGTCAAAAAATCGTCATCATCCCGTCAACAGGAAAACTGACCAGAAGGCTGGCAGTATAAAAAGATCAAGTAATAAAAGGATTAATAATACTTTAGAGAGGTTAGCAGATGGACTGTCAATCAAAAACACAAATCCCATGTCTCAGGTGAAGCCATATACCGACACCAGCCAATTGCGAGTAATTGCAAGTATATTACAATGTGGTTCGTTTTGCCCGTCTATCGTTAATTTTAAAAATCTTTGATCGTGATAAACACAGGCAACTTGTAAACTCATACACAGTTTTACACAACACGTTATTTATAGACACTCTCTTCTTTCTAACAGGATACACAAATATACATTATATTCCCGCACAACCGAATTTCCTTAGCGAAATTCCGTCCGACACATTTCTTTAAAAACTCCTCCAACGTATGCTCTTACGTCGTTGAAATATTTCACTCGGGCGAAACTTCCCCAGAATAAACATATATCAGCTATATTCAAATTAAATAAGCCATAATTTTTAAAAGTCCCAAGTTACGGCGTGGTTATGCAGTTTCTCTGGTATTACAAGCGTTCGCATAATGCGATGTGTCAACCAAGTACGTCTAACTTACTCCAAGAATTGTAAGACTTTTTTTTATTATCTTCTTAGTTTAACGTGCACGTAAAGGTTTTAAATGGTGTTCCAACTTTGCATAACGCGTAGTTTTAAAGAGTTTTAGATAGAGTTTATTCAAAAGATGCACAATTGCGTCTTGCAGCGAAATTGTTTTTTCGAGTGGTTTAACTATTTGAATAGCGTGAGAAGAACGTAGACCGTTAGCTGCTTGCCGCCGCGAAAGTTTTAATAGTAAAATAAGAGAAATAAATGAGCCATGTTTTATTTTAATGGTCATAGCTGTTAATAGTTATGCACCATTACAAGTTTACGACTTTAAATATATGTGTTGTGTAAAAGAAAATGCAAGGACATAAAAAGATTATTTATAGACGATGGTAATAGTGAAAACACTGAATAATTTGGTTTTCTTTTTATAAAATATTTATTTTATTGTAGTCATAAAAGAAAACGCAAGATGTCTCGTCTATCTGCGTTAGACGTATTTTGAAAACAGTTTTTAGTCATTCATTGGGAAAATAATTCATTTAGATGCATTGAAAAAATAAACTTCGTTGGACTAAAATAAATGACTTTTAATTTTAAAATATTTAATAACAAAGGCACGCCTCTGTTATTAAATATTCAGTGTTCAGTGAACTTTATTTAATTGTACGTTCTAAAAGTTATGATTTGAATATCGTAGCTTTATCTGATATTTTTGTCGTTAGTTATTTAACGCGACCAATATTGTATTTTACCTACCATAATCTCAAAGTATCAAACCCTGAGGGGGTTCAATCAAGACTTCCCTACACATCGGACGCGCCTAACCAATGACAGCCAATCTTCGTCCAACATAAAAAGAAGAAAAACGTTTATCTAAATAGTCGTCCATAAACCAACATCAACAAAGTTGGCGAACTGAAAAACTTGGATAAAGAGCAATTTGCCAAACTACAGCGATTTGTTGCCGCATCAAATGATGATGATATTATTCTGAGGAAAGTATGGTGGAATGTATTTGATGTGTGGGTAATAGTGGGGTAATGTGGCTATCTTAGAAACTAGACATTCGCAAGGTTAGCGTAAACTGTCTGGAAATCAGTAAACCCTTTAAAAAAAATGGTGTACGTGCTGATCATGTAAATCTCGTTTTGGCAGTAACCAATCTGACACCGAACGAATATAGATGTTATTTTGAAATGGCGTAATTTTTTTTTCATTGAATCTGTATTCATAATTTTTTCTTGGCAGCTCTGGACAGAGAGATGTAAAAGGAGGATAGAGAGAGACTTTTGCCTAGCCGACAGACAATATAGGATAGTGCTTTTTTTAATAAACAAAAAAGGGAAGTGACATACGTTTGAAGGAAGTGGAAGGGGTGGACGGAGACCTCTGCCCAGTTAGACAGCAGGCTTACAAAAAAAAACAATCTACAATCACAAATGAACAATCTACCTGTGGGTGCGTTGCTATCCTAGAGCAAGTCTGAAAATATCACATGTACAAGTTACTGGTAATAATAATTTCCCGGGTGAGCTCCTACACAAACGTCTACTACCACGTGCATTCAGTACACTACATTAAATCCGATACTTACATGTCACTGAAGTGAATGCACCGAAACGAAATCTAGAGGACACAATTTACGGTACAAAATCTTTGTACCAAGTAACAAAATGCTTGACATTTCAAGTTTTACCCACGGTCGCGTGCATTTCAAAACGTTAAGTTTACAAAGTACCCATTGAGGCTTTAGCCAGGGTGAACGCAAGGTGAATAGGCGGTAACGAGCGCGGTGGTGTGAGCGATCAGGGGGTCTAAAATGGTCGCTTCAGCAGAATTATCAATGATATGAATAACGTTTTATAACACACAATATTAAGTGCATCTATGACTATTTTAAGAATTTTATCGTGACTCATTTTAGACCCTCTGGTAGCCATACTGCATCGCGGGTATATAGTAGTAGATAGTAGTAGTAGATAGTAGTAGTAGATAGTAGTAGTAGATAGTAGTAGTAGATAGTAGTAGTAGATAGTAGTAGTAGTAGTAGATAGTAGTAGTAGATAGTAGTAGTAGTAGTAGATAGTAGAGGCTATTTATGACATACGGGTATCACCCAGTAACAATAAACGATTGCTCGATGTCTAAGGTATCCGTTTGCCAAACTTGGATAGTGGAGTAGAAAGTACACTGTATCTGGTTAGACTGAAAGCGAATTCTAGAATAGTAGAGAAAAGGTTAGACAAATGATGATCGCTCGGTTGATAGCTGGCTATGTTTGATTGCACATGACGCCAACCATTCTCATAGATGTTATGATTTCATTATATTACAGGTAGGTGCCAACATTCAAAATTACGAATGCCATAATGAACATTGATTTGTTGTTTAATTTGTTACGTTAGACTCAGTGCTTATAGTTGAAAATACGTATACAACAGCAAGCTTAAAATTTTCACCAAAGGATGGGTTTGATACTTCGGGCCCGCCTCAGCACCCGCTCATGCTCCTCACTCTAGTCAAGGCTTTGACAGAGATCCGGCAAAAGATATTATTCATGCACCAAAAGTTTACAAAGTTCCTCATTCGTTCCACGTCACTATGTCTGTAAGTTGAGTCATAGTTAATTTGAACTTCTACAGCGATATTTAATATAATTTTGTTTTACACTTCTCAAGTATTACCTACCTACTTGCGAAATTACTTTGAAGTGAACGAAATCTTTTAAAGTTATATTTAAATGACTTTGATATGAATAACGTGTTTAAGTTACGCTTATGATTTTTTACTTAAATTAATACTTAGATAACCTTGCTATAATATTTTTTTTGGTTCGGAGAAGTTACTAGAAATACCTAATATTAAAATAAAACAAGTTTGAATAAAAAACCACACACAAATTGGTTAATGGCAAATAATTCTGGTTAATATTAAATCAAAAGTGCCGATCACAAACTCTATAGAGAATTTATTAACCCCAAACGATCTTAACTATTCAATATTACCATTACCCAACATTATCCTTCCAACCGACACTCAAACTAAATCTGATATATCACGAAAATCGATGAACGCGTATCATATAACACGATCAAAGCAAATAATATTTCAGGACAAAATTTCCATACGTCTAATGTAAGCGATACATACAGTAAGGGTCTGAGGATAGTTCCTTGAGGGACCCTTTTAGTGGGCACCAATAAATCAAACCCTAATGGAGTGTGTAAGCCTCTCGCAGAGTCTGAGCGCATAATATTTTCGAATTTTACAGTAGGCAAGGATGGAACCGACCCCAAATGGTCCGAATATTGATGGCACCCCATGTTGACATTGTAGTAAGCATTAGATAGAATGATTGGACGAAAATGTGAAAGTTTTCTCTTGTTAGGTTTTTGCTTATTCATGGGGTCGCTTTTTATTGATTATGTGTGTGACTTTGTGATAAGAAAAGTGTTCAGAATATGTCTGAAAGGCTATTAGAGGGTGTCAGGGGGCTGTGTAATGTCGTTATATAAAATATGAATGTTAAACGAGTTTTATCTTAAAATTACACTGACTATCAATATTCTGTACGAAAACTAAAGTTTAGCTTGAGTAATAACGTTTTTAGATATTCACCAAGTAGAACTTTTAACGAGTTTAAGAGGTTATTTCATAATTAATATTTGAAATATGTCTTAATTAGACTAGGTTTTAGTTTGCAGAACCAACTTTAAATTCTAGATAAAATAAAATTATTTATACTTATGGTATACTGTTACCAGAATGTTGAAATCAATTACTCCAAGCTTACTTGCAATGAAAAGAAAAATAAAATTAATTCATTTATTCTACCCAACATTTCAGCCGAAAGATGTCCACTGCTGGACATGGGCCTCCGCCAAAGGGTGGTTTTTGCCACAACCGCCACGCTTGGCAGGCGGGTTGGCGATCGCAGTGCGGTTGTTACAAAAGCACAGAGAACGCTGCTGCCCATTCTCTGGTAATCCCTTAGTCACCTCTTACGACACCCACGGGAAGATATGGGATGGTGCTATTATTTACGTCCGACACCATACAGAATAAATATTCTACCCGTTCGTAAGTAAACATGGCTTATTAGTCAAATAGTAAACACTGGCCCCTGAAAACAAAGCAACTATTATAATTAATTATGTTACTTTAAAATATAACATAACATATCTAATATGTCACACCCATTCCTATCAAGATCGGAGACTCTACACTCGAAGTTGTAGACGATTATGTGTACCTGGGACAAACGGTCCAGTTAGGTAGATCTAACTTCGAGAAAGAGGTCAATCGTCGAATCCGACTCGGCTGGGCACCGTTCGGGAAGTTGCGCGGTATCTTCTCGTCCAACTTACCACAGTGCTTCAAGACGAAAGTCTATGACCAGTGTGTGTTGCCAGTGATTACATACGGGACCAAAACGTGGTCGCTCACAATGGGCCTCATCAGAAGGCTTAAAGTCACCCAAAGGGCGATTGAGAGGGCTATGCTCGGAGTTTCCTTGCGTGATCGAATCAGAAATGAAGACATCCGCAAGAGAACCAAGGTTACCGACGTAGCCCGAAGAATTGCCAAACTTAAGTGGCAGTGGGCAGGGCACATTGCTCGCAGAACGGATGGCCGATGGGGCCGAAAAGTTCTGGAGTGGCGACCGCGAACCGGAAGACGTTGCGCTGGAAGGCCTCCCACTAGGTGGACCGATGACCTGGTGAAGGTTGCGGGAATCCGCTGGATGCGAGTCGCACTGGACCGGTCAATGTGGCGACACTTGGAAGAGGCCTATGTTCAGCAGTGGACGTCTTTCGGCTGAAATGATGATGATGATATCTAATATGTACAGACGACTACACATCAAGCTTCTCGAAACTAGCTAATTTACCCAATCAACCAGATGCTTTAGCTATAAAGTTGAAAATCTATTAAAGTTTGACAGATTATAGTAGCGAAGCCGTGAACCAAGCATTCTATACATTATTCTAAGTAACTTTACGCAAAAATTATTGCTGGAAAACGACTTTTTTTTCAATCACGTTTTACGGTAAAACTCAATGTACCGCACTCATAACATTGTGGTGATGGATGGATTGAATAGTACAGGGTTCGTGGATGTGTTTATAGTAAAAATCTTAAATTAAAAACCAGTATTAACTTTGACGCCCAATATCTCCGTAACTAGAAGGTTCCCAAGTATGGTCTAGTTTCCAACAAAACAAATTTAAGGGGAGAACAATTTAAGTGCCTTTCGGCTTAGTTAAGAGTCTTTTTTACACCCTATAAGCCGCGAGTTTTAACACGGGCGTTAAAAAATTTATAAAAATAGATGCATTCATAATAAATATTCCAAACATGAAAAGTGCCAATCGAGTTCCAACGTTACACTGAAAATAAAGTTCATGATTTATTCAATGCCGCTAATAATAGATTCATACACAGATCTGTCCACCCTGCAGATGAAAAAGGGACAATACTTGTCATAACAAGGCTCGGTTTCACATTGTCACACAAAACTTCCTGAACACGAAGCCAAAGAAGTTTTGTTTTATATTCAAAAGCTAATTAATGGTACTTTTCGCAATTTAGGCCCATTCACATTTAATATTGAAAAGGATTAGGGTCCCAGTTGTTTTGCGGAGTGCAAAAAGAAAAAGTTTCTATAAGGTCTACCCCTTAAACTGACTTGGGTTTAAGTGGACGTTCTTCGTAATATGAAAAGTTTGACAGTTAACGACAAAGTGGTGTAAAAAATGCCCCTAAAACTATGTAATGGTATTAAAAAAGTACTGTTTTAATGTTGTTGTAATGTCTAATAGAGTTTTCTTATTGTTATTTGAGAGAACTTGTTGTAAAATGGATGTGATTGTTAAAATTTTGCGTTGACTTCTATTGCATGATGTTTTTTGTTAAACTGTAGCAGTCTAGCCACTCTAATTTAAAAACGTTGTTAGGCGAGTAATTATTATTCGTCACATCACATTTCGAAGCTTATGCTTGCTTTAATTTGAATTAATATTTATAAAATAAGGCGAAGAATATGCTTCTTATATAAGCTACACAGCATTAAACATATTGAGAAAATATGTAGCTAAACTAAAAATATCTTTTTCTTGGTTAAATAATAAAAACCATTAAATAACTTATTATTTCACTGACCCAAAATAGCATAAAAGGGACCCACGACCGCCGAAATTAGGTAAAGTTTTGGCCGTAACCATTTTCCACCCCGTTGGGAGTGGAACATGAAAAAATAAACTTATTTTTGAGCAGAACCAATGCGTTACACGAATAGCTTTTTATAGTAATTTGCGAAAATTTTGTAATATTTGAATCCTGTCGATAAATTCAAAATAGACGTCGACGTTTCGCCTTGACGTGATGCTGCAGAAATCGGTCAAGCACCTATTTTAAAATAATTTTATAACTTTATTTTCTTTAGTCGAGTTTAAAATGAAGACAGTAAGTGTAGTTAGTAAGATTATGGGTCAGGGGTCGTCTTAGAGGAACTATGAAAAACTGACAAAAAAATTCGCGACCAATATCGAGGTAGCGCTCGCCACCGCTGCCGCGGCACCACTCGCTTCGCGCGTAGGTCACAGTTCTAACCATACCTAACCTATGGATCCCTTTTTTTTTTTCTTTTTTTTCGGATGGGAAATCATCAAATGACTTCTCCCGCTCTGGGCGGAGCAGGAGGGAGTGTCAGACTTTTACTGACTAAAACCCATCCATGTTCCTTCATCGCCCTTTGTGTTCCGGGGCCACGGTATCTCTTTCGAACAGTCCCGCAACCCCGGCAGGCATCGGTCCTTGCGGACCCCTTCCTTTTTGCTGACTCTCTTTGAGGCGCGCGTGGAACACGAACGCGCCGTCGACACGGCCTGTCGTCATGAGACGGACGGACGGCGAGCTAGCCCATAGCCCACCGTCCACAGGCCCGCGCCTACGTGGCGCACGTGGTGGCCCCCGACGCCCGGGGCGTCTCCCGCGGTGGCCGGGACGCTGTGAGGTTCTCTCCCTCTCACGTTCCCGCCACCTCCTTCTCTAGCATTACTGCTTCGCAGAAGGAGGTGATGGCGTCCCATTCCGTCTCGCTGCGGACCATGGCTTGCACCAGGGCCGAACGCGAGAGGTCGCCGCCGCCAATCGCCGCTTCGAGGACACGGCGGTGCTCCGCCCACGCGGGGCACACCTCCACCGTGTGCTCCACCGTGTCCTCCGGTCGATCCGTGGACCCTATGGATCCCTTCGACATCGTTTTTACGACAAACGGTTAGTCGGAGACAAATAACACTTTTTATTTCTTTTTTAAAGTCCTCACGCAGTAGCGCCCCTAAGGCTACACTCCAACCAGATTGTGGTTAATTGATTTTTCTTTCTTTCTTTTTTTATGTTTTTATTTTTCCTTGTTCGAAATAATCGTAATAATCATTTGATTTGATTTTAAGGAAAACAATATGAAGAATCGTAATCAAAAACGCATTAAGCTGGTGTTTTAACGTTTTTGAATCACTTTTTCTACAAATTAGATGCCTATTTTTCAATTTAGCCAATTTGTTTGCGAACAATAAAAAAAAATATGTTTGTTTACAAAAACATAACAATGTCTACCATTGACAGCTCGTCCTCCCACAGTCATTCCAACCACACCCGCAAACGACATTACCTACACACTTCCTAACTCTCGACACCCATTAAGCCAAACGCGCCTTTCCATCCCTTGTAATATCATAGGCGGTTAGAAAAGATTGCCCCACCGCTGTTACATCCAAGTGCTTCATAGGCCACAGGGGTGGAATTGCTACCGAATGTAGACGAAGTCAGTCAAATGCGCCCCCCGAAAATGAGAAGCCATAGTAAGCAAGCGTAACCTTCACTAACATAACGTGTATGAAACTGAAGAAGGGTCTTAGGTAAATGTTTTGTTGTTCATTCGTGTTTTAAAAATAATTGTCAAAGAACGAAAGGTTGTATACAAACACAACTTTTAGGCTATAAATATTATGTACATGTCTATCTTAAAATAATCATGCGTCAGACTTTGTTTGTTCGTTTCAACGCGCTCATCTTAGCAACGACCAGTTTGATTAAAAAAATCTTTTGTATTTGAATAAATATCACTTATAGAGTAGAGGAAGACCAGAAAAAGCGATGAATGGACTCTGTGAATGATGATATGGAAGAAGAAACGAGGTATCTGATGAGAGGACAAGTGATACAGAAAGAAGTATGTAAGAAGAAAATATGCTGCGCTTACCCCTAATACATTGGGATAAAGGCGGGAGAATGTAATGATCCTTTAGGAGCCGAGCAGCGAGTGAAATCGCGGGGCTTAGTTAGTGTTAAAAAAGTTCTTTACAGAAGCTCAACCAATGACATGTACTATCGCTGATAGAATAGAATAGAATAGAATAGCCTTTATTAACAATCTTATAATCTAGTTACACATATTAGTTACTCAATAAGAAAAAATAAATTATTCTTCAGACATCGGTTTCTGAAGATTGTTTTGCCATAGCATAGGCCTCCCCCATATTCTTCCACGTTTCACGATCTTAGGTTTGCCTTTTCCACATTGACCCCGCTGTCGCTTTGAGATCGTCGTCCCACCTTCGTGTCGGGCGTCCTCTGTTCCTTTTCCCTTCTCTTGGGTTCCACTCAGCTACTAATTTAGCCCATTTCTCCTTTTTGTCTCTTACTATCGCTGGTATTACAGCTATATTCGATACTACATAATTTATAGTTTAGCCTCTAAAACAACCTGTAATCAACTGTTTTTGATTAAATCTTATTTTTTATGTTTCAAAGAATTTACAGCCCCTGTAACAAAGAAACGAACCATGTAATCGTAATACTCCATTCCACAATACGACCCATCAAAATTGAGACACTGTGATCACAAAGCACACCTACGAAAACAAATGAAGACACTAAAAACCAGAAGCAAGATTTTGAACATAACACCTAACAAATATTGCCTTTGCGATTCCAAAGTCCTTGTGTGAAAATTACTCTTTTCTCTATTACCCCCCACGCCATAAAAACACAGCTGCTTGTGTTTTCATAGCGAAGAAGACATTATCATCTGTTTTTATTGGTCAACGATGTCAAAAGGTATCAAATGTAA
Organism: Xestia sexstrigata; assembly: GCA_941918905.2. Classification (NCBI taxonomy): domain Eukaryota; kingdom Metazoa; phylum Arthropoda; class Insecta; order Lepidoptera; family Noctuidae; genus Xestia; species Xestia sexstrigata. Next base: position 2,915,029 of record OW799216.2, on the reverse strand, counting down.
GTACGGGCTCTTGCATTTTACTGTATATCTGCTTTACTGTTAGCGTTACACCTTATTATGTAGAAGAGAAAACTGATATGGATAAACACAATAAAATTAATTCAAATATGACTTTAACAACAATAGAATCGCTATAAATAACGTAGCTTATTCATTCTGAGATTTTATTTTTAACCGACTTCCAAAAAGAGGAGTTTTTTTATTTTTTTTCGTTTTTTTGTGTGTATTTTAAGCCTTAGTGAACCGATTTCGATAATTTTTTGTTTGGAAGAAAATTACTTCGCGATGGTCCCGTTTAAATTTGGTGAAGATCTAATGGTGATCTTCGGAGAAATACAATGGAACTCTTCAATTATAGACAGCTGCAATCGCTTGAATGTTTGTTGTTTTCACAACATCATAACATATCATCACGCCTGTATACTCTGAGGGGGTATGCAGATGTGTACAGTACACCCACATTTCGACAGTTAGGTATGTTATGTTCCATTTTATTGGGGATAAGCCTATTACCATGACATATATTGTTAACTATATGAAAAAAAATGACTGCCTCGTTGATCTAGTGATGGCAACTACTCAGCATGAGGTCCTGGGTTCGATTTCCAGGTAGGGCAAAGTGTTATTGGGTTTTTCCATCAGGAATTTCTCAGTAGTAGCCACGGAGTCAGGATTGAAAGTTTTTTTTCAATACAAGGTACTTACCTATGCTTCTTCTTATTCCTAATTCTCCTGCCCCTATCTCAATATATTTGTGGTCGGCGCAGCATGTCTTCTTTTTCCATACTTCTCTATTAATCGTCATCAGCTGATCAGACACCTCCTTACCCATATCATCCTTCACACAGTCCGTCTATCGTTTCTCTGGTCTTCCGTTTCTTTTTATTCAAATTCAAACCACGTTAATATTTTATACGATAAGAATTATCGGCAATAATGGAACGTTTAACGGGATAAACTGCCCCTCACTTTTAAGCTAAAGCGATCATGCAACTTCGGTTTAAAATCTTAATGATGATTGAATTTTGAATCTAACTTATGAATTGTCAACTGTATAGCATGTATTGTACAGTCCCTGTGTCTCTAAACCTTTCCAGACACTGAAATTACCGTCTGGAATGTTTTGGCGTCCACCATTTTGTCTGACAGCGTTTCTATTGTTTCATCCACACTATTCTTCTGATTAAAGTGTCTGAAATGTTTGTAATTCTACTTAAATCTAGTATTTGTTTAGTCAACTTTGATTACCTCTTCTTCTGTGTCTTTTGTTTAAAAAATACTTGTATGTTTCAAATAGACCTTGTTGAGAAAAAATAAGATGAATATTATTGTTGACCTCATTCGAATCGTTAAAACTTTTGGAGATGAGATGATCATGTGTTTTAAACTTATTTATAACAACCTAAACTTTCTATTGCAAACACTGGACTTTTGGTTTTATTATCACCGAGTATTTTTATAGAAATGAAGACATCCGCAAGAGAACCAAGGTCACCGACGTAGTACGTGCTCACAGAACGGATGGCCGATGGGGCTGAAAAGTTCTGGAGATGCGGGTCGCACGGGACCGGTCAATGTGGCGACACTTGGGGGAGGCCTATGCCCAGGAATGGACGTCTTTCGGCTGAAATGATGAATGTTGATTTTTACAGGTTAAGTATTTTTTCTTTCTTTCTTTATACTACACTAGATGATGGCCGCTGGCTTCGCTCGCGTGGATGTTGGTTATCGCAACCAAAAAAAAGCTCCCAGACGGTTTATTTTTTCCGACACCTCCAACAAATATAATTATATTTTAGCCAATGTATTAAAAAACATGACAAATTATATACTAAAGCCTTCCTCGAGAACCACTCTATCATTAGTGAAAATCGGTGCAGTATTTTTTGAGTTTATCGCGAACAAACAGACAGACAGACGCAGTGAAGAAGGACTTTGTTTTATAATATGCAGTGATATAGTAAGTAGCAATGCACAGCAAAGTCTTCATCATTGAGAATCTACTATACAATTCCCGAGCAATGTTCCGAATAAATTTGAGTACTATGCAAATCAATCTACATGGAGTTAACTTCGCCTTCTTGAAACAAAATGAAACAATGTTTCAACCGAGTTCAAGACGTAGAGAGGTCTTATTTAAAACTAATTGGAAGTTACGGTACAGTTTCTTTATCCATGTATTCATCACAAAGTTAAGGGAAATTGTACCTACCTGCTATTGTTATAATGACGGTATTTTGCCTTTTGTTATTTAGAAGAAACAACCCATAAGTTCGGTTTGCTACAACCCTTGGTTACAATTGACCTTTTGAACTGAGAATTAAATGAACAATGTTTTTTGTTTTTTTTAACCACCTGGACGCAATCGTTTTCAAAATGTATAATTGTTTTACAGCGACATTCAACGTGAATGTGGATGGCTATAAAAGTAGAAGAAGACCAAAGAAACGATGGATGGACTGTGTAAAGGATGATATGGCAAGACACCTCCTGTCTGATGAGATGACGAGTAATAGAGAAGTATGGAAGAAGAAGACATGATGTGCCGACCACAAATTAATTGGGATAAAGGCAAGATAATGAAGATGACTCAACAGAATTGATGTATCTTGTCGGTTGCTGTAAATCAATACCATAAACACTACTACTGTAAGAATCTCTTTGTCTGGGGCTCCTAGTAAAGGAAACCTTTTATTCTAAACAACAATGTAAACGTTAGTATTTACTTTTTATTTTTCTAACCTGAGTTTATTCAGTGATTTACTCTACTTCTCTCTACTTTTCTTTCTACTCTATCTAGTCAGTTTCACTACTTATTTAACAAAATATAAACAGAGAAACATCACAAAAACCTCTATAGGTTTGTCCGGATGTTGAGACACTTATAAGCCATCTTAATACTAATATTATTTATGGTTAACAAATTGTTTATAGCAAATTGTGAGGTAGTTCGTAAGTAATAACAAAGAAAGATTACAAAAACAAACACGGCACGGGTCGGACATCGCGTCCAAGCTTAATAACTAATGGAATGAAATTTAAACAGGATGATGCCTTTCAGAGTGAGTTAAAGTATTTAGTTAAAGATTTATATTTTAATATTCAATATTGGTGGAGAGATTGACCAGGCAGCTAAGTAAAATTAGCTGCCTGGTCAATCTCTCCACCAATATTGAAGATCTATTTTCTTTTTTTTTTTCATATTTTAATATCTACCTCATTTTCAAAAATATCGTATAAATTTAGCAGTTCTTCATCAATACCCAACAGCAACTTTAATGTAATGCAAATTGAACTTTGTGAGCGAAACACGTTATTTTCCAAGTACGGACCAATCAATATTAATATTGCAAAAGTTTTATGTTTTATTGCTTCTATCTACGTTTTAAGTGGTTAATTTAGTAACTTTGTTGTTGATCATAACGAGAGGATGTAGCTTTTCATTAGAACAATGATTGGTTGAAAATATTGATGAGTTTTCGAGTGGAAAATTATCAACTTAGATCCCTGCAAAATAACGGTATGATTTAGCTACGATAAAACAATCTGAAATTCACAAGTTACGGAATAAAATAATAATGATGTGTGGTGAATTTCTTAAAGCCTGGAGTGGATTGACGATTAAAATTAAAATATATTCTATATTATTCTGTTTTAAGAACGTTATTCTTACATAAGCTGACGCCTTTCCCCCATTGGGGTTGACAGAAATCAGAACCTACATAATGCCACCTGCTAAGTTTCTTGCAAACTCTTTTTGCTTCGTCTACATTTATAATTATATTATTTATTTATTTATTAAAACTTTATGCACATAATGTACAAAGGCGGACTTTGGGCATTTTCTACCAGTCTACCTTAGGGTGATGCAGAGACAAAACAGTAGGTGCAAGTACAGAAATTTTTTAAGATAAAAAAGCAATAAATATATTGCTTTTTTTTCTTATAAAGGGTGTAAAACACCTCTTAACGAAGCCGAAACACACTTGTTCTCCTCGTCATTGCGATCATTTTTTTTTCTACACCATACCTGGGAACCTTCTAATTACGGAGATATTGGGGGTCAAAGTTCCAACTTATTAACAAGTATTTTTTTAGATACAAGTTTTTAATGTAAGATTTTTGATCTTTAAACACCTCCACGACCCCCGTACTATTCAATCCATCCATCAGCACAATGTTTTGAGTGCGGTACATTGAGTTCTACCATAAAACATGATTTTCCACCCCAAAAAAAAAAGTCGTTTCCCAGCAATAATTTTTGCGTAAAGTTACTTAGTTTGATGTACAGAATGCTTGGTTGACGGCTTCGTGATGAGGTCTTTTACACCCTGTATAATATAATAAAATAAAACAATAAATACATATATACATACATACAAACAAAATATACAAAGTCAAGAGAGATTAAAATACAACGATAATGAAAAACAACTAATTAATTATAGGACAAGTCTGCCAACTTCTTATGTAGGTGTTCGCGAGCTTTCACTTTAAATATGAGTCGACTGGTTGCCATCCTGATATTCAGAGGAAGCGCATTCCAAAGGAAAACCGCCTGGACAGGAAAAGAAGACTTAAGAAAACCAGAGCGGTGAGTAGGACATCGTAGAAGACGATTATTGGAAGAACGAAGATTCTTGCTGTGCGCAGAGCATAAATATTGGAAGTGAGAAGTCAGATAAGAAGGCGACTGTACTGTTGTTGTTGTGTACTGTACTGTTGTCAACACACAATCACATTGAAATACCGCATTACCATTACACTCGTACCATATTATTATCTTCTTACTACTAATATAAATGCAAAAGGTTGTGAGAATGACTCTTTCACGTTAAAACTAAGCACAGATTTGGATGAAATTTGGCATGCATAACATCACACCTGTAACACCCTCAGGGGGAGGGCAGAGGTGTACACCCACATTTCGCCAGTAATGTTTTAAGACCCATGTAATAAGCGGCAAGCCATCAACCGGCCACAAATTCATACTTCGTGGCTGCTACTGAGAAATTCCTGATGGAAAAACCCAATAACACTGCCCGACCCGGGAATCGAATCTAGGACCTCATGATCAGCGGTCGCGCTGCGACCAACGAGGCAGTCAAAGAAAGAAGAGTCGATATGTCATGCAGATAGTTAATAACCTGGATTTACACATAGTATACTTTTATCTGAACACGTGGAATGACAACAGAACTCCACGCGGACGAAGCTACGGCCATAAGCAGGTACAAGATAACACAGACAGAGAAAAGATCCCTATATGCCATATTCAAGTCAACTAAAGCTCCGTACTACAACTACACTACAACAGCCCATAACGTCCACTGCTGGACATAGGCCTCTCCCATGATGGGAGGAATTTGCCGTAATCTCCACGCTTGGCAGGCGGATTGGAGATCAAGGTGATGAAAGACTAACAGAAAACGCTGCTGCCCATTCTCTGGTCTACGGAGGCGCAAGGTGTTCTGCCTCAGACATAAGTCGCCTTATACGACACCCGTGAGTGTAATGGGTTGGTTCTATTCTACTCTGCCGGATACCACACGGCTAGCTCCGCACAAAGCTCCGTACTTCATTACAAAAACATGCAGAACTTATCTCTCGTGGGTAACGAGAGAAATTTTGATGGCCCATAAACGTGTTAAGAAAGAACATTAAGTTCTTAGAGAACTGTTTTAACTGTAATAGAGACATTGTTGAAATTTTAATGGACAGAATTTCTAATGTGGCACTGAATTTTAATTTCGGTGTGAATTAATGATTGGTGTTATGTATGGTTTGTACAGATTCCTTTGTTCAAATTCTTTCGTGCCATTCGAAATAAGAAGTTGTGAAATAATAATAATAATAAACAAAATAAAATAATAATAATAATAAAATAGAAAATAAAATAGAATATAATATATAGAATATAATAAAATAATAAAATAGAAACATACATTAGTATACACTGATTAACAAGATGCTATGCTGCAGAAGTCTGTGTACAGATATTGTAAGCCCTGCCTCTCAAACTACGATAACCTGTATCTTGAGAGACAGTGTTCAGCTGTGAGGATACTTAAAAGTATGAATTATACAACTGCGGACTGTGCCACCTTATTGTTCGTGCTAACTAATACTGAATGTAGAAGAATATTATTATTCTAAATCGCAGTTACCTTTGTGCTATTTCGTCCGTTTGTTATTTCTGATATGAATAAATATTATAACGTACAATCATTGTTATAGCTAGCTGTGTAGTGCAATATTTATATTATCGTCTTTCTTTCCTTTTCCTAACTTACTTGGGTTCGGTGCAACACGAATCTTAATTAACTGTCAAGCGATTTTCGATTTTATTTCTCACAAAATCTATCCAACTTTTCCATACAATAAAATTGATCTTCATCAAAGTAAGATTCTGCAGCAGAAAATTAATCAGCCGTCATTCTTAATCCCGTCACTTCATAACATAGCAGTGTCAGTCTAGTGGTAAGAGTGGTAAGACTGTCGGATTGCCAAGTCATAGGTCTCAAGTTCGGACCCAAGACCTCTGAATTTTCGGGTTCATGTGCGTATTGTATAATTATCACTTGCTTCGGTGAAGCAAAACAACAACAACAACAATGTAATGTAATGTAGGCAGGAGGCATAAAAACACTGACAACAGGTTTTTTTTTTTTTTTGGGACAAGCCCGCCACACTTTTCCCAAACCACTGTAACTCCTGAAAGCCAGAATCAACAGTGGCGACCACCAGAAAAGCGCCGAGACAATGAAGCTCGACGAACTCCCAGAGAATGAATTTAACTGTCTTGGATCCCGCAATGAAATTAATCAGAAAAGTATAGTGGAGGAGTAGGAAAAAACCGTAATTTCTGACACCAGGTTAGACACTAACCACACGGTAAAGAAAGATAACATGAACCTTGTTTATTCTTATCAAAACTGCTACTACAACAACGGTATCCTTCACCCAATAGCCAAAGCAAATCTACAATAAAAACCAAACACAATTCACGAACCCTATCAAAAAGTAAATTACAAGAATTTGCTGAGCCACGCAATTTGATGTAAATGAAAACCTTTGTTCCAAAAACGGGGTTCAAAAAACCTTGGGTTCTGTCGCCGTTCCCATTACAAATAACACTCTTAAAACAACCGACTGCAAATAAAGTAGGACATTGTATTTAACAAAAGGCACACGTGAAACGTTGGGGCTTGTCACCTTCCTTTTATGTGGGGTGCAAGTTATAAGCTCGGCTTTTGAGTCGTGGTTTTTGAATTACACGCCACTGAAAAGGTGAATGAAAAAGGAGCACGTATGGCTCGTCATGTGTAGACTTTGAGAATAACGAAAGTGAGAAATGATATTCTGGAGGTTGTAGATACGTGAAGTTTACATCGTCTACCTTATCCACTTTTGTTGTTGATGTGACAATTTACTGATTAATTGTTTATCTAATATTATTACTTTTAACATTTATTTATAAACACATCTTGACTTTCTCATTATTTTAATACATTATATTTTAATTTTAAATATTTAATAACTCTAGTGACATTGTATTTTATTTTATTTTTTTGGTTTCTTTTTGCTGATGTTTCAATATTATTTGCCACGGTGAAATTACCAAAATTATGTTATTAATTAGTGTTGCAATGAATTGTATAATAAATAGTAATTTTTGTGATACAGTCAAAGCTTGAGATTTGTATGCCTCAAGGCGTAATATGGTTGAACTATTATCTATTTTTTTAACAGCTTTATGTAATTACCCATATTAGCAATTAAACGATTTTTAATTTGAATTTGATTCTTTTTTTATAAGTACATATGTAGCAACATTTTCCATGTAATATTTTGTACGTATAAGTGAGTGAGCAATCTAATTTCCATTATGACCAAACGCAAAAGATCCTAATGAAAAAACCAAATAACACAGTCAGTCTCTTTATAATTTATTTTCGTACCAAATTGAAATATAAGTCCCACTTCAATATTTCATCTCAGACTTGTTTTTGTCGTTTGTAAACTAAAATTTGTAAAATGTCAATTCAATCATTTATGTAAATAAGCCGTAATATGAAGATAAATATCTCTCAGAATCAGATAACTAATAAAAAGCTTATTTAAATAGAGCTACGAAAATACATTGAATGAATAACATAAAGATTGATAAAAAACAAGTTGAAGAGAAAGTAAATATTTATGTACAATTTATTGTTAAGATAAATAAAATAATGAATTACAAGCACGAGTAACACATAAAGATAAAAAAGATAGAAGTACAGATTATGAAGAATCCTGTTAACGTAATATAGCACGATTCTTGGGAACAGTAATTGAGAAAGTAGTTTACTGAAGTAGGTAGTCCTAGATTGGAGATAATAAAGTCGGGGACGCTAAGAGCTACGAGCGCTTCTGTGAGACCGCTACAATGAACGATACTCTAGGGACATTGTCGTCATTACCACACTAAGACTTGGTAAGTGGTTTACTAATTGTATTAGCATCATGTTTTCAGTACAAAAGAGAAAATAGTTTCAGGAAGAGACGACTATCTGTAATGATAGTTGTAAGAATGACTGTTCTTCGAAAAGTGTCATAGAACTTAGGCAAAAAACAAAAAAGGAGAAAGCTAAAATACAACAGTCAGTAAAGAGAAATGATTCTGTCAATACCAATAACCAAGACCATTGGTAGTTGACGAAAAAAATTTTTCCGATAATAAAAGACAAAATTGTGTTGTTTTTCTTCGTTGCTTCTAGGCTCCATTCAATATATTTGAGTGATACATTGTCTGGAAAAATAGATAGGTATTACGTGAAATTGGATTGCGGTCAACATGATTCCATTTTCTGAGTTGTTCGGAACAAAGGTCTAGGTAAATAAGTATTAATGTGTTTCTGATCTGGAAAATATGGGAATTGAGGTAAAGTTACTTGTTGTGTTGGCAAAAGGTATTGAGATTCCAATTAATTACGGAGTCAATAATATAAAACCGTAACTATTAATTTCAATAACAACAAATCTGGTTTATGGCAAAAGTTTACCTAATAATTTAAATACTGTTGACTTATCGAGCTCATATAAGCAGAAAATTAACCTTTAAAAATTATAATTTTCCGCACGTTATGACAACGCAAACAATAGAAATGATGACTGATTAAAAAAACATGATTCTGTTTAGTCCGTCAGTTAGATTATCGAAAAATATTGGATACGTGTTTTTTGTTTTATCAAATTAAAAAAAAATGACGAAGATAAAACGTGTCAAAGATGTGGGGGACTTGTGACGTTCAAAAAATGTACTCAAATGTGACGTCACACGAGTTTTCGACGCACTGTATCGTCTTCATTTTTTGTTTACGTGAAAAAAGAAAAAAATATGTGTCCAATATTTTTTGGAAATCTATCTGACGGACTAATTTGTTTTTTTTTTGTCATCTACGAGTACCCTATTAGAGTCGTTTCTGGAAAAATACATAAATATTTACCATAGTTCTAACTTTTCCAGAGCCAAATCAGTAAACGAACAAAGAACTGATGGAGAATATGAATGCCATTGTAACATCAGAAAAAAAAAAAACAGAAAAAAAATATCTGATCTTCTGAAAAGACAACATATCATCCAAGTACGCGAACATGAAGCCATAAAACACTTAAAAACCCAACCCTCAGCTACACAACGGTCCCGTAAACATTCTTATTTAAATTTTCAACAACAGCTGACACTCCTAACGCCAGCAATTCTAAAACGCCCACACAGCAAGTCTACACCACACGAGCACATTATATGTTAATCAAGGCAGGACCCGCTTGGAATTAGTTGGCGGCCCTCGGGACAAACATTGGACACCGCATCAACATGTTTATAGTGTGCACACAGGGGACCTTTCAACGGCCAAGCCACATGGGCACGGATGGACAAGCATGGATTAAGGATGTCATCTCTCGCACCGGTCCACTTGACCGAGACTCGGAATAATTTAGGAGAGTCTGTTGTTTCTGCGACGGGAGTGAAGGATAATGTTTTTTATAATTATACTTGGAGTTGCTTTGGGAATTATTTAATTCTTTTCGATTGTACTTGGATGTTTAAAAGTCGTCTGAATTACAATAAAACATTCATCCATGTATAAATGTATAAGCGTTCATTAAACTGAGATCTATTGTTTTATATCTACCGTCTAGTTTTTGCCGATGTTACTTATCTACAACAAAAAAGCATGCGAAATTCATAACGACAAATTGGTATTGCAATTGCTACCTGGTGTAACCCCTTAGCCAACTCTACTACTATTGCTTGGCTCCAGCCTCTCGTTTAACTTTTAGCGTCTTACCTCCTTGGATACTGGCCAAGAGATTATAGTTTGCCATCCTGGGAAATTTAGGGCGTTGCTAAAGAAATTTGCAGAGTAAATAATGTTTCGCCTGGGAGCTGGGGGATTAATGTTGCTGTTAGTACACTTTTAAATTTTCCAATTTAAAAGTTAGGAGCAACATTGCCGTTTTGTTTGTTTCTTTTCTTGGGTTTAAGTGGATGTAGGAAGGTAATCTGGGGTCTTTTCTTTTAGTTTTCTGTGGGTCTGAATGGCTATAATATCATTATTTTCTAAAGATATAGCTATGACTATATTACCAAATATTTCTGAATTTTATTAAAAAATGTTTATAAAACGATCAGCCTTATTCTAATAACTATCTCAGGCTTAAATTTTGTAAATAATGAGGAGCAAAAAACGCAAGAAAATAGTGACAACATTTATTGGTATACCATTTCTTTTTTTTTCGTATGGGAAATCATCAAATGACTCCTCCCGCTCTGGGCGGAGCAGGAGGGAGTATCAGACTTTTACTGACTAAAACCCATCCATGTTCCTGCATCGCCCTTTGTGTTCCGGGGCCACGGTATCTCTTTCGAACAGTCCCGCAGCCCCGGCAGACATCGGCTCTTGCGGACCCCTTACTTTTGCTGACTCTCTTTGAGGCGCGCGTGTGAAACACAAACGCGCCGTCGACACGGCTTGTCGTCATGAGACGGACGGACGGCGAGCTAGTCCATAGCTCTCCGTCCACGGGCCCGGGCCTACGGTGGCTGGGGGCCACCACGTGGCCCCCGACGCCCGGGGCGTCTGCCGCGGCGGCCGGGACGTGAGGTTCTCTCCCTCTTACGTTCCGCCACCTCCTTCGCTATCATGACTGCTTCGCAGAAGCAGGTGACGGCATCCCATTCCGTCTCGCTCCGGACCATGGATTGAACCAAGGCCGGACGCGAGAGGTCGCCGCCGCCGATCGCTACTACCAGTACACGGCGGTGCTGCGCCCACGCAGGGCACACCGTGTGCTCCACTGTGTCCACCGGTCAATCCTCGAAGTGGAATTTGTTAGTATACCTAAAGTCCGGTTTTGATGAATTAATTTTAAAGACTGCTGTTAAAATAAAACAAAACAAAACGACGATGCTTAAATTAATTTTGCCCGAAAAGGTCACGTTTTAATCATAGGTAAAGTTAGGAGTCAAAAAAACTTGTTTGTGTAGGAACCCTCGTCGGGATGGGTTGGTGTTGAACGCGCAGGTCATTTAAAGAGGTCATTTAAACTTGTAATAACTTCGTCGAAAGTCAGTCAGATGGTATTATAGCAGTTGTCCACTTTGTGTTGTTGTTTTGGGAAGAAATTCTAAGAGGAGGGGTACGGGAGGGTGAGGGAAAAAGGGCTTCTGCTTAAAATTAGAACAGGCGACGATCGATAATTTGCAAAGCTAAGCTGGTTTGTTCTATTAGTTTAAGAAGGCTACATTGTTTTGCTAGATGCAATGTTTTTAAGCCTCGAGTGGTACACAGAAGGAGAATTTCAGTTTTTAATCCTGAATGCTAAAGGTATTATAAAAATATGCTAATACCGTACTCAAGTTAAACATTGCCAGTTGGCATCTATATATATCTGGTTATAATGTTAATCGAACTGATAAACAAAACTCCTTACAAATGGTAAAATATTTCATTAAATTATCTTTGTGATCCTTTGTGAAATAATGAAACCTTATAAGTATTTTTTTTGAACGACCCGAATAGCGCAGCGGTAGTGAGGCTGCCTTACGTTCATAGGGTCCCGGGTTCGAATCCCGGTCGGAGCAATTGTTTGTGTGATGAGCATGGGCATTTTTTCCGAGTCATGGATGTTTATATGTACACACATCAAAAGTATCTAGGGATCAACATATATTTTTGCAATAACTTTTCTCCTGATTGATATTAATTAAAATTTTCTTTAAGGATTCATCAAATAAAGTGTTTTCGTTTGTCACAGTAACGATAAACCAAGTCACCTTTGCATTAATAAAGAAATTTGCCATTTTCCTAATAAAGGGATTTTTGACATTTGAACCACTAACATTAAAGTTCGAAAAAAAGACTGAAATAACAGTTTTCTTTAAAATTTTATTGGGTAACTTAAACAATTAATAATCCGTGTTTCTACCGCGAACACTAACAACACAAGAACATCGGTTTGGCATACTCAAAATGAGTTCATCCAAATCACGCTGTGGAATGGCCGCCCATGTTCGTTGCAACAACAAAAAAAGGTCTTCTTGCGACTGGATACCCTCCATATTCGGCAGAGCTCTTCTCTGTAGCATATCCCATGCATGCTCAATCGGGTTCAAGTCTGGCGACTGAGCAGGCCAGGGCAGGACATTGATGTTAGCTGCGGCGAGAGTCTGTCTTACAACTCTTGCGGTGTGCGGTCGTGCATTATCATGCATTAACTGAAATAAGGGACCGATTTGCACTTGTAGAGGAACGATGACGTCTGATACAATCGTCTCAGCATAAATTTGAGCGTTGAGGTTGCCTCTGATCCAAATCAACTCAGTTCTTCCGCCGATCCAAATACCCGCCCATACCATGATGGTTCCACCACTATAAGGATGGACTTCCTGGCAGGATTTTAATCGCTGTTGGCGTCCAGGGGTTCTCCAGTGTCGTATACGTCTTGTATCCGGTCTCATACCAAAACGAGACTCATCAGAAAAGCACACGAAACGCCATTGTTCTTCTGCCCAATTTCTGTGTTCAAGAGCCCATTGATATCGAATCCTACGATTGTGCATTGCTATAGGTGGTACCCGTAGCGGTCTTCGGGAATGAAGGTTCACTTCATGCAAGCGGTTTCTGACTGTTTGGTCGCTAATTAAGTTCCCTGAAGAGTGATGAAGCCTCACGGCTAACATCATGGCGGTTATTGTTGGAGCTCTTCGAGTTAAGATTTGAATGTATCGGTCTTGTCTCCGTGTGGTGCAGCGATACCGTCCTCCATGGCGCTCAGCCACGGTACCAGTGCTTCGGTAACGTGTCCAAAGTCGACTGATAACACTCTGACTTGTATTCAGAGCTAAAGCTACAGTACGTTGCCGGGAACCAGCTTCTATCATTCCCACGGCTCTGAGCATTTCTTCCCTGCTTAAATGACGTCGCCGCTCCATAATAACGTTGGTTTTAATCAGTAGTAGGGAAACAGTAGCACTAATAATGTCTTCAATGCGTTGTATGTTTTTATAGGGAAAATATTGACAGCTTATTTTCATCTTTTACTCGAATTTGATTGAGAGTTCCTGATTCAAATTATGAAATGCACCAAAAAGGATCCATATAAATTTATAAAATCATAAATTTATTACAAAGCCACATCTCAATCTCAAGAAATCCGCATATAAATGCTTGATCCCTAGACATTTTTGATGTGTGTATATTAAGTATGTATTTACAAACAAAAAGTATCTATGTAGTATATCAACTATCTGGTGTCCACGACACAAGCCTCGTTGCTTAGTGTGGCACTGGATGGCACTGTGTGTAATGTCCAGCGATATTTATTTGTTATTTAGACGTACATACTGAATTAACTGGAAGCACAACTCGTAACTAATAACAAAGATACAAGCATGAACTTAGATAAAGCAGGTGTTTACACACTGTAACTTTACCCAACCACCCACATTTACCGACAAGGTAAAGCAACCTAAATGTAAACCGTACAAATACAAAATACCTCGGAACCACTTGAAACAGTGCCGCGGTTAGGTGTCAGTTAATCCAGACGTATTATAATATACTGAGCGTAGAAATGTTAGCTAAGAAGTTGGTAGTTTATGCCACAGAAGGAATTAATATTACCACTGGCGGTGTTTCCGACTCTGTAAAGGGGTGGTCTCATTAAATAATGTTCGCAGGTTTCTATGTTATCTGTATAAAGAGACACATGGTGATACAGGGTGGTCCAAATAGTGACGTCATAAAAAAAGATTCCTCACGCTTATCCAAAAATACCCCATGTACATCACATACACATCAAAAAAAGTTTGCGAACACTTTGAAAAATCGAAATCTTTTTTGTAACGGTAGATTATATTATGATTTCTTCCTCTTTCTGATTCTTTATTTAAAGATATAGATTTAGAATATAAAACAATAAAACAGTTTAAAAAAACACATAACAAAAAAATTTTCTTGTTATAGATATACAATAGATCACAAACTTTTTTTGATGTGTGTATATTCCGCGATTCTTAATAGTTTCTAGTTATAGATTCGAGAGAGAGAAATTGTATGGAAACTGCTTTAAGCGCCGCGTGAGGATTTTTTTTTATTGACGTCACTATTTGGAATACCCAGTATGACGCTGTATAAAAAGTTTTTGGTACGGCAAGATTTATCGCGGGCGGCCATTTTTCTTTTTTTATTGAAAAAAAAGACTGAGTCTTACCTATCATGACGTAAAACAAAGGATTCATAAATATGTAACAAGTCAAACTAAACGGTCTGCTCAATCCAAAACTAAAATTCTATAGAAATTATATAATTATATTAGGAGTACCAAGAAAACCATTTTTGAAAATTTATCAAAAACATAATAGTACCTAACCAAAACCTAAGCAACTCCTTTCTAACAGCAGAAAGTAATTAAAATGTCTTGAATCTTGCTAACAAGTACGAGTTGAAACTAAGTTTCTTGTTGGAAAATAATATTGGTTTTGTTAAAGAACATTCGCGAAATATATTACAATTTAAAATTTTAACCTGTTATTGGATTTTCAAAGGTTTTTGAGGTTAAAGTATTTTTTTCTAGTTATGAAACTAAATATAGTGTCCGGTGAGACATCCCTCCGGCAAAAATGACCAAGTTCCATATAAACTGTTATTCTCTACGTGATTAATTTAACAGAAATCCTTCTATTAAAAAAGGATTTGGTGAGCCAAGGGGGGGTATTACCCAGTACTAACTGGGTTGTGGAGGTCAGATAGGCAGTCGTTCCATGTAAAATGTCGGTATTCGGCTGTATCCGGTTAGACTGGAAGCCGACCCCAACATAATTGGGAGAAGGTTAGGCAGATGAGGATGATTTTGTCGTTGTGGATGTTGTTGTTGTTGTTGGATGTTGTTGTTGGATGTTGTTGTTGTTGTTGGATGTTGTTTTGTTGGATATTGTTGTTGGTTGATGGTGTTTTTGTGTGTTGTGTGTGTTGTTGTTTTGTTGGATGGTGTTGTTGTTGTTGTTGTGTGGGTGATGTTGTGTTGTGTGGTCGTCCGTTGTTGTTGCTTGAAGCCCAGTCTATGGGCACTCTGATGCGATATACTCGTATATCCACCAATCCCTATTGAGCCTACATGGTGGATTAATTATGGCCATTCTACACGAAAGAGGTCTATGTCCTAGAACCGAGACATAATAGGCCCATGAAAACCATCACCATTGTCATCTTCCTGCCCTAGCTTATCCCATGTTACTTGGGGTCGGCCGCAACATGTTTTTTTCTTCCATTCTCCCCTGTCAATCGCCACGCTATTATTACCTCCTTTTTCCTTCATATCATTGCTCACAGGCCCATAATAATTATCCAAACGACAATAAAATAATATTGTAGCAGAACGTACTAGGTATTTATTAATTTATTAACACAAATAACTTTAATGATTATAGGTATGGATATGGTCAAATAAAATTGGCGCAGTAGTAAATTTATTTTATTGCCTTTAGTAAAGTAATAACAGATAATGTTGCTGTAGTAATAACATAAATATTGATAGATACAACACAACAGTTTCGATGTCAGAGAATAAAATTATAATTAAATTCATTGATATAATATTTGAATTTTTTAATTTATTGCGGGATATTTTAGTAGCAGTAATATAATAAATGTTTCCTAACATTTAATTTAAATGAAAATAAAAATCACAAATCTTTTACATCAAATCTAATATTTTATTAGCTATTCTTCCTTCATGATCAAAGGCAAAGCAATTCAAAATAAATATTACCAAATTCTATACCAACTTGTATTTAAATACACAGAAAAAATATAACAATTGTAACATTCATTGGAATGAAATGCTTGGAAAATTTCAATTTGTCTAGAAGAAGACTCTGTTAGATGAAATTGGTAGGTATAACAATAAAATTTATTCTATCATTTTGTTAAAAGAGTAGGTATTGCGTAGAATTAATAATAATTGGTTATTGATCTTTAGTTCTTTAATTTTTATTTTCCCAATCCTCCAAAAAAATGCATACTTATGACAACAAAACTGACAGTTTTCTAATTAGTCTGCTGTAAACCCGGTATTGGTATCGCCAAGGTTAAGCTACTTTTGTACCTCACGATTATTGTTTCAAAGTGAACTAAACCGAAGTTCGATTGGACTTTAGCAAAATCACGCATAAACAATCAGTGCAAGTAAGCATTATTTGCATATCAAAAACCAAAACATATGTGCAAAAGTGACAATTTATTTGTGAGTGACTGTCATCTACCCTCAAATAAAATTTGTCCCCAATCTTCCATTGACAAATTACCGTGTACTCTACATACAACACTACGACAACTACTTAACTACCGAAGTAGCGCGTGAACGAGCGACGCCAACTGCAGCACAACGAGTCTCGAGTTCGATATCGCTCAACAACATTTAATTTTAGGATTTAGAACGTTATATTTCTTACCGCTATGGCGATGGTTCAACGTTCGCCGAATAAATCGACTTTACCAGTAAAGTCTCCAACTTCGATGCATTATGGATCAGACTCTGCCATCAATAAAATTGCGAACGATACAAAGAGATATAGGAGTAACTTCAATGAGTATTGTGTCCATACTAATCCACCAGATGATGGCATAAAATCGATGTTCTCTGAGCTCTAAGAGCAAATAAATCTCAAATTTGAATCGTTGACTGCTTCTGTGATTACTTTGAACAACAAAATGAAGAAATGCATAAATCTGTTCAATTTATGTCGGGCAAATATGACGAATTATTGTCTAAAATCAATTGTCTGGTTCAAGAAAACACTGATTATAAAACCCGCATTAAGACCTTTTTTTTTCGGATGGGAAATCATCAAATGACTTCTCCCGCTCTGGGCGGAGCAGGAGGGAGTGTCAGACTTTTACTGGCTAAAACCTATCCATGTTCCTTCATCGCCCTTTGTGTTCCGGGGCCCACGGTATCTCTTTCGAACAGTCCCGCAACCCCGGCAAACATCGGTCCTTGCGGACCCCTTCCTTTTTGCTGACTCTCTTTGAGGCGCGCGTGGAACACGAACGCGCCGTCGACACGGCCTGTCGTCATGAGACGGACGGACGGCGAGCTAGCCCATAGCCCACCGTCCACAGGCCCGCGCCTACGGTGGCCGGGGGCCACGTGTTGGCCCCCGACGCCCGGGGCGTCTCCCGCGCCAACCGGGACGCTGTGAGGTTCTCTCCCTCTCACGTTCCGCCACCTCCTTCTCTAGCATTACTGCTTCGCAGAAAGTGGTGACGGCGTCCATTCCGTCTCGCTCCGGACCATGGCTTGCACCAGGGCCGGACGCGAGAGGTCGCCGCTGCCAATCACCGCTTCGAGGACACGGCGGTGCTCCGCCCATGCGGGCACACCTCCATCGTGTGCTCCACCGTGTCCTCCGGTCGATCCTCGCAGTGGAACCCGCATTAAGACCTTGGAAAATAAATTAGAGTACTTCGATAATAATGTCCGTTCCACTACCGTGGAGATAAGAAATATCCCAAAGCATAACAATGAACACAAAAAGGATTTTACCAATATTATCAAAGATATCGGCTCGGTTGTTGGATTGGAAACAACTATCGACCTGGAAATCACAGATATTTACAGATCTAAGTCTGAGACAGTTATTGTTGACTTCACTTCCGTAACTAGGAAAGGAGCAAAGGTATTCACTTCGAAAAAGTTCAATAAATCGCAGCGCGAAGCAAAGGAGCCCCAACTAAATACAGCCCTTATAAAAGTACCTGGACCAGCCAAACCAATATTTATCTCCGAGTGCCTTACCAACAAAGCTCAACGTTTGTACTACATGACAAGGGGATCTGTTAAAACCAAAAAGCTCGCAGCTGCGGGGACGTCCTACGGCAAGGTGTACGTGAAAAAAGAGGAGGGTCAGACCCCTATTCGTATACAACAAGAAAGTGAAATTGAAATTCTCAAGATTGTAACGTGACTAATGACTAATAGACTAACTCTAAACCATCTTTTGTTGGTAGTATCATTGCTATTTCTAAGTCTTGTGCGCTTGTTTCCTAATAAGCATGTCTTAACGATATTCTATAAAGTCATCGTTGTCTCAATAATAGTGTAGTACATTGTGTATGTAATAACCTCTCGATATACGCAGCGGTCAATTAAGATAGTTGCAGTCACACTTGCTTGTATATTGTCTAATTATGTCTTAGTTATGATAACCAACTCAAACAAAATACTTTTTTTGCATGTTTTTTCTAATATTTAATTTAATTACTTCAGGGCATACTCTCATCCAACACGAATACTTACCAATTATTATTACTCTATTTCTACGTACATATCATAATACCGTTTAGAATCACTAGAACCGATTCACACTTATCTTTTGTATTTATGTATCTTTTGTACATCTCATAACCTTAAAGTTCTCTATAAAGACAATCAATTTCAAAGTTCGATAACATTGGTATTGAATCTATTCGCCAGTCTCGATTCCATGATAGTGGCCAATTCTATGACATGCGAGGCAGAAGATATTAAATCCGTTATATCTGTACCAAACAACTCTCTAAAAGTTCCCACTCAAAACATGAGGAGCATAAAATGTAATATACCTAGTTTTAATACATTGACTCGTAAAGACGTTGAGTGGGACATACTAATTTTGACGGAGTGCTGGCTTAAATCTACCCAATTCGTCCCTGAGCTGGAGGGTTATACTTGTACCGCTACGACTATAAAACAAAAAATGAAAATGTTGTTATTTATCATAAAAACAGTTATAAAGCTTTAATAGAGTAACCACATATGATTGATGTTAATTGTCTTATATTAAAAGCTCCGATATATGCGTTATCATCTATCGTTCTCCAGGTCAGCGTAATACAAGTACCTTCTGTAATTCAGTGGATGCAGTGCTTATAAAGTTATCCAACCATAAAAACCTCTTTTGTAGAGACATAAATATTGACGTAACTCCCAACACTCATGATAAGCGCTCCTTTGAATACCTCAACGTCTTGGCTAGTCACTGTATACTTCTTGCTCATACAACACCTACTCATGGCCTCACTTGTCTGGATCATATTATGGTCAAAACTACAAGCCACCTGCTTCGTTATTGAATCTTCTGTCACTGATCACGAAAGTGTTGGCATTGCTATCAATCTGCATACAAAACTCCACCATCCTTCTTCTACGCTGCGACGTACCAATTTTAATGAATTAGATAACACTGTTTAGGAAATAAATTTTAAGCCTATACTTGACTGCAGTGATGCCAACGCTGCTACTGAACAATTCATTATTCTACTAGACAAGACAACTCGCATGTGATGAAATTGGCTAACAGGAAAATAATAAACCAACCATGGATTACTACTGGTTTATTACGTTTATGCATGCGTAATAAAGACAATCTTCACAAAAGGCTGAAAAAGAATCCTCGTCATGAAGCACTTAATCTAACGTACAAAAGATACCGCAACTTTTGCAACACTCTCCTTAAGAAGCAGAGGAGAATATATGAGAGACAGGAAATTGACAAGTCCAAAAACAATAGTAAAAAGCTGTGGGATGTTATCAAAAGTATCTGTAATACTTCCAAAATGTCAGACCTTTCCTCGGCTCTGATCGACACTGATAATCCAAAAAGCAGTGTTGATGACGCTAATAAATATTTTACAGGTGTCCGACAGAGGCTAGCGGAAAATAATATTGGTAACGCTCATCTGTCGAATCGGAACTCCCTACTGATGAAAATGAGGTTGAACATCTCATAATGGACTTAAGAGAGAGTACGGCAGTTGGAGTACATCAGATATCGGGCAAAATCTTAAAACGCTACGTCAAACAGCTTACACTTCCACTTACTGACATCTGCAACCTGGCCTTTACTACTGGTACCTTTCCACTTGCTTTGAAGATAGCCCTTGTTAAACCTATCCATAAAGGAGGAGATAAAGGCTGTATATCAAATTACAGGTCTATCTCGATCCTGCCTAAGATATCCAAGGTCTTAGAAATTGGGACGAAGTTTTCCAAAGTGCTCAACATGGTTTTAATGAGGTTTGTCAATGGCTTAAATTTATACAATGTCTTAACACTAAATTTATCAAAAACCAAATATGTTGCCTTTGCGCCTAGGAAAAATCTTCTTCCACCAACAACTGCTCAAGGATTACTTAAGTTGTAGGAAGCAACGAGTAAAAATAGATAACTGGATCAGTGATGAACTCTCTGTTCATTACGGCGTTCCACAGGGCAGTGTCCTGGGTCCTAGCCTTTTCCTTGCTCTTTAACTCTCAGTATCATTGCTCACACTTGTTGCTAATCCAATTCCTCATGCCTTTGGTCACCCCTTCAGAATACAGACGTCATTAGATAACTTGGAGTGTTTATAGATCAAACACTAACCTTTAAGCCTCACATCGACATACTCGTTACTAGGATCCGTAAGCTGATCAACATTTTTAAGACTTTAAGACATGTTGCTGATCTTAGGACTACCAAAACGGTCTACTTAGCACTCTGTGAATCTATAGTAAATTATTGCATAACCTCCTGGGGAGGAGCAGGCAGAGTTCCCCTTCAAAGAGCAGTTCTCAAGGTAGCGCCTGGATTTCCCTTTCGTTACCAAACTGCTGAACTTTATAAACGTTGGGATGTTCTAACTGTCGGGTAGAGCTTCATATTTCCTAACAACATAAACAAATACAATATGAACCCAATCTTAACAAAGATAAGCGTAGGAAGGGTAATGTAATGTCCTACAAGCTTTTTTCGTACTATTCTCTCCCAAAGATTTTTCTTTTTTCTTGGAGGATATTTGTACAATAAAATCAACACAACATTACCCACTGCGGAGACCAGTCTGTAAATTAACCGTATGTAAATGGTTGAAAACTCTAGACTATCAGGCAACTGAAAGTCTATTGATTCCAATCCGCTAAACATCCATCTACTACATAAACACAGACTATTTACCGCAAATCACAAATTCTACATAAATCACACATCTATGCCCTTTTTAAGTATTTATAATTTTTCTTATTTTAATTTTACAACATTCTGTACCTAGTATTTAAGTAAAATCATCACGCATTTTGTTAGTAATTAATCTAAATTATTTTTATACCTGTAAGTCTTGGGGGGCCTGGTGACCCGTAACACAGGTATTGTATACCTATATCGGGCACCAGTCTCTCACAAATGTTTACCCTGTGTATTAGATTTAATAATTCCTGTTCACTGTAACGTTTGTGATGAGAAAATAAACACATTATTATTATTATTGGATGCGCCTACATGCCACTGTGTCGCATAATTATTAATTGTTTTGTTTTTTGTTCTTTGGGTAGATAAAAGTACTAACACTAGTTTCTAAGTTGTGTGTTGTACTAATCAAATGGACTTAGTCTGAATAAAATCATTTTTTTTATTTTATTTTTTTATTTTAACAGTTTTTGGTGTCTTTATAGGTACTATAGAATATTGTATAGACGAAGTATCCATAACACGATTATACAGCAATAGAAAACCGTCCAATTGCGAGCCGGACTCGAGCATTAAAGGTCCATCTCATTAGCCACCTTAATTTTTTTTTAATTTTTTTATTTGTCAACATAGGTAATTACAGAGTGTGTGAGATGTTACATTTTCGTATGTGCTCTATGTTTTGCCATTAAGCGTACAAATATTATCATCAATTTAAATTAAATTCAGTTAATTACTTGCAACAAATACATACAATAAATAAAATTATAACAATACATCAATTAAAATTATACAATTCAAAGCAAATCGATCAATAAATATTCTCAATATGTCAACAATAAAATTTAAGAAATAACAAATGATAAATGTCAGAAGGTAAGAATGTAGTAGATAGTGTCAATAATAAAATTTTAAATTAATACAGTAATTATAAAGAAATTAATAAACCATTTCTACAATGTCAACAATAAAATCTAAGGAAGTATATAAATGTTAAATATCAATAAAAGTAAATAGAATAATATGAACTGATTGCAATGTCAATTAAGTAAATACCAAATAATTACAGAAATTTCAAAACAGATATATTGACCTAATGCTTATTGTCTGAAGGAGGGATTATAGAACTGTCATCCAAATAGTCCTTCAGCGAGTAGTAACATTTATTAATTAATATTTACAAAGAAATTGCTTTTATTCATTAAGGCTGTTATGCCATGTGTGTTTTCGAGTTCGAACTTATTTTTGTCACGTAGTTTTCTATAGTGACTTTTGAAAGCTACTTTGTATTGCGAGATGTGTGTTTTAATAAAATATGTTAGTTTCGTAGATGTACAATGACGGTACGGTAAGAATGTTTAGGCTTTTAAAGAACGGTTGACAACTGTCGGTGCTATTTAGGCCACACATAGATCTTATACATTTTTCTAACTACAAAATCTCTATCGACTGAGGAGCCCCAATACATTATGCCATACCTTAGTGTTGAAGCAACATAACCATGATAAGCCGTTAGTACTGATTCTAGATTGACAATCTTTGACAGTTTGTAGAGAACATAGGCAAATTTATTCATTTTTTTACAAATTTCGTCTGTCTGGGATCTCCAGGTCAGATTATTATCTATTACGATGCCAAGAAATTTGGCGACCGTAGCTGGCTCGTCGTTATTTTATAGAAGACATTGTAATAGAGTAAAACAATTGTAATTAACATTTAAATAATAATATATATCACGGTAGGGAAAGCTTAGAGGAACACTCTCCCCAAATATTGGCGCCATCCGCCGCCATTGTCTTTCAGTCTCTAGCCATCACATCGCCTTGCGATACGATTCTTCATTGTTGGTAGATAGGTAGGTGGTTGAAAGTTGTGGTGTGTTGGTGGTGGTGAGGTGAGTTGAAATCACACAAAACACTTGACTGACTCAAACTCCAAACGTTTATTTCTATTAAACCATTTGGTACAGGCACATAAAAGCATTCTAGAGTTGAGCCGTCTGTTCGCATGTGGTTGATATGGAGAAGAACGAACGAAGAAACTCCCTACACTCTTTTAAATCGTGTTACATTTCTCATTTACAAAACTTAATATTTTTCACTTCAAAAACCACTACTAATTACATACTTCGATGGTTGTAGTCCTCGTAAGCTAACGAACATCTCGTTCGTTGCTTACGCGTCTATCCTGAGAGCGGAAGTACCACAATATCCGTTCAGCAACTTATTAATCATCATCATCATTTCAGCCGAAAGACGTCCACTGCTGGACATAGGCCTCCCCCAAGTGTCGCCATATCGACGGGTCCCGCGCGACTCGCATCCAGCGGATTTCCGCAACCTTCACCAGGTCGTCGGTCCACCTAGTGGGAGGCCTTCCAACGCAACGTCTTCCGCTTAGTGGTCGCCACCCCAGAACTTTTCGGCCCCATCGGCATCCGTTCTGCGAGCAATGTGCCCTGCCCACTGCCACTTAAGTTTGTCAATTTTCCGGGTCACGTCGGTAACCTTGGTTCTCTTGCGGATGTCTTCATTTCTGATTCGATCACGCAAGGAAACTCCGAGCATAGCCCTCTCCATTGCCCTTTGGATGACTTTAAGCCTTCTGATGAGGCCCATTGTGAGCAACCACGTTTCGGTTCCGTATGTAATCACTGGCAACACATTTCACAAATTTCAACTACCTATTACGGATCATGAGATAATGACAGTCCGCTGAGAGACAGACAGACTGACGGAACCCTAAAAAGGCGTAAATACAAATATACCTGTAACATATTTTACTTTAAAATAAAAACGGAAAAACCACATTTCTCAACCGTTAGAAAAATCTTTTAATAATTTTTTACCTCTTGTAAATTCCTACCACACCCACACTTAAAATAAAGCACCTGAAGAAAAGTCTTAAAACTAACAAACAATTTTAAAAATTCTAAACAACCTTTTTCTTTGAACTTAAAAAGAAAACTTCTTTGAAGCTGAATTCTTTAATAAACCAAGTTGTTACTACAAAGTTGCATTTTCATAAAATCATGCAGAACGTGTAATGAAATCTCCATTGCATATTACAAGGCTCGTCTTGGTCCAACGCTCCTTGCATGTTAAGCGCACGATTATTTTTGTAATTATTTCTAATATCTCCTTTAGTAACTTGATGAAGAAACTTAGCTTACTTATTGGATATTATGTATGCAAGATGGCGATCCCAGGAGTTTAATAAGAGTGTAACGTGGAGATTAATAATGCTTTTAAGTTTTTTTTATGGTTCAAGTAAACGATGATGGTAATTTTGTTTTGTTTAGGAAGGCCGTTAATTTTAATGGTTGTTTGGAGGGGTGCTTAAAGAACAAAGAATTTGATATGCATTCTTTAGTTTTAGGGAAAAACTAGATAGCTGTGGTAACAGGATTAGAAGTTCATCAAGTAGAGAGCTTTATTGGCTCTCATTTATTAACGTCATGACATACCCAAGTAGGTTCCCAAACTATACTTTTGCAATGTCTATTAAAATTGATATTCGGTCTTTTACGGACCTATGTAAACGTTTTTAATCAGATTTGTTTTGCAGTCAGAACTAAAATTGCTCTTAATACTACTCCAACACACAAAACCTCCACTTTGCATACACAATCACATCTACAAATGCACATGAAAGCCTTAAATTAAAATGAAAGTAAACCCAGTTGAAAACTAGCTCGCAAACGCTCTAAAACGCAAAATTGCCAAACTTTAATAAAATAATCATCTCATTCCCTCTTAACATGAACGTGACCAGAATCTACACGTTGAAATATTCATCCATCTCTTTCATTTGCTTAACTTAAATTATTTGCTTGTCTTACGCTCGTTTGCCTTGCAAAGGGCTCTCAAATCGGAGTACTTAATACTAATAACAAGTGTTTCAGAATAAGATAAATATGATTTTGTAATATTATATTTGGAATATTTTTGACTTGCTTTTCATTCATATCACCACGCCTGAAATCCCTGAAGGGTTAAACAGAAGGTAGGTAACTCACCCACATTTTGCCAGTTATGTCCAAGTCTCATGTACCTAACAGCGAGCAAGCTTATTTGTTTTGCTCGACTAGTTACAAATTTCGTGAGCTGATAACAGAACGAGAAACTCGCAAATGCTAATCATGATAAAATTGTTCTTATCTGAACAGAACAATTTCTTCTACTCCCAAATCCTTAACAACCAAACATTTCAGCTCACAATAATAGTAAAATTTCTGCAACTTAACATAATCATCTCATTTTTTGTCAAAACGTGACCCGAATATAGCAAACCACCCTCGTCTAAAGGCATAGCGTAAGCATTTGACTGTTTCGAACACAGACAAACAAGTCGACAACATTATGTGCCTCTGCAAAGGGGTTTCTTACTTCGTTCAGCCGTTTTCTGATTACCTTAGAGTGTATTCTTGGCTGAGAAAAACGTGACTGTCATCAGGGCTTGATTTATTGCAACGACACTAAAAGGGGTTCCTCAAGGGTCCTTCTTGGGCCCCCCGCCCTTCAGGACACTTGTACATAACACATGTTTTGGGTAAGATCTGGACTGACATGTATTAATGTGTTTTGGTTTCAGTTGCAGTCCATTATATTGTGGTATTTATAGAAAGGGTGGATAATGAATTGGTTTTGCCGTTCATCAAAGGTCATTTGGGACGTTTAGGGTAGCAGTGGTTTCTGAGAATACATCACGGCCATTTATTTTTAAATGTAATGTTACCAAACATGACCAAAGGGTGGATTAAATTACTTGTATTCAATTTCAAAATAAGTCTTAATATGCTATCAGCAAATGGGCGAAATCTACTCTTGTACTTGTTGAAACAAATGAACCAAGTAATACGCAGTACTCCTTGGTTGAGGTATTTAACATAGTTATCACGCTTGGCTTGCTGGTACTAAACCTTACGTTACGTAAATTTATTACGTAAATTGACAATCAAAAAGTTATTGTTATGCCAACTGTTACAACCACCTATTATTGTACAAATGAGGTTGATCGTTAGGTTTGTTTCGTTTCTATTCAGAATTCCTAAGTAGCAGCCGGAGTTTGGATTAAAGCTCGTAGGTTGTTGATGGCAAAAGGCTCGTCCATGGGACCTCAACATACAACAAGATGCACCTAACCTTTTGGGAAACCGTCGTCGTCGTCACTGTCGTAATGTTATTTAATGTAATTCCGAATATTATCTTAATTAGAAGCTTCTTAATCCAAAGCCATAACAAAGAACAAAATTTTACCTCCTTTACAAATCCTTTTTAATTTACGCAAATAAATATCAGTACAGTGCTTAAGAACATTTTCAGCACTTAACGTTTTATACTTTTAGTGGGTCCGGAAACGAGCCATGTCGGGGGCATGTTGGCCACGCTACGTTAAACACGAACTGCTAGCGTTTAAGAGATTTTTCTTCAATGGACTCGGTAAAGAATTTGGTGTGTCTGAAACTTTCCGTTGAAATACAATTTTATTTTGCTTGCACGTGTTTCGGGGTCATTTCATGCTAGATTAGATGTGTTCAAAAATAAATTTTGGAAACGTGTAAAGTTTCAAGATAGGTACTCTTTTAGTTTTAATAACTTCAGACTCCGATATAATTTCAGAATTATATCGGTTTGAATAACTTATAATAATTTATTTTAAGATTGAGAGCTGAAAGAATCACACCTGACGACAAGAATCTTTTTAGATTGAGCTGTGCAATAACACTGGTTGTGGCGGTCAGAGTGGCAGTCGCTCTATGTAAAAATGGTATTCAGCTGCATCCAGTAACCAGTACACTAGAAGTCGACCCCAACGTGCTTGGAAGAGAATAAGTGGTAAAGGTGATGATGGCGTACAACCCGCCGTTACAAAAGCGTAAGAAAAATCACGTAAAGCAAAAACCTCCCCTCAAACATATCACTTAACCAGTTTCAATACCAGTAATAAGCCACCTCGTCTCCTCAGATCATAAACCAGTGGAACAGCCCACAATACGGCCACTGTAATTACGGTTTAAATTGATGCATATCACGTTCAACGTGTGTCGTGCAATATTATTGGCCGGGGATATGCTAATACTGGCGCGCGTTGCAACGGATTATCAAACACCAACATAGAAATACTGCTAGTTGAGTTTGAGTTTAGAGGATTATGGAAAGATGTATTTGCATGGATTTTGGTGATATTGTAGGCGTTTGTGATACTGGAGATAGTTTGTTTTAGTTATTCTTCTTGGTTGAAAAAATGCTAGGAAGTGGCCAAAGGCCATCCTTTGGCCACATGACAAGACATGGCAGTACCCTAAACCTCCATAGGTTTAGGGTACTGCCATGTCTTATGTAATTTTAACTTGAATCAAAATTTCATTTAGTGCGTATGCGTATTAAATTGTAAAAGAAATCTTCACAAATTCTCTACTTCTTCATCAAAAAAGAAAACCACTTTTTACGAGAAAGAGTATCGACGACTTCTTTGTCGCTTCTTAGTAAGGTCCTATTCAATTCTTTCTCTTTTTTTTTACCACAATGAACACCTACGTAATATTGGTGTAAATTAAGTGGATTTCAAAAGACCACTTTAAAAACAAAGTAAGTTTGAAATACTTTAAAATGTACTTTATGTGCGAGTTATAAAATTGGTTTTCCAATCGAGAACGTAGTTTAGATATCCCTTCCAGTTCAGAAACGATCTCTGTAACCTATGTGATGATCTCGAGTCATGCGCTGATTATTATGCACGGTGTGTTGTTCATGATTCATGCAATACAGGTTATTAATATTGCCTAAATTATTGTTACGGGCTGGGTATGGGATAAATTAATAACTACCGAAGAAGCAACAAATAACTTTAATAATCACAAAACACTTAAAACTTAATCACAAGTACACTACTGATCACTATTCACTTAGATATCGCACTTACTAGTTCACTTCGATTCGCTTCGTACTGTAGCCAAAATAAGACTGACTGCTCCCGCAAACACGTCGACTATTTATATGGCGATGGAACGTTCGAGAAATATCCACGACTTCCTAGAATCTTCTAGACAATTCCACAACTTGCACAGAGGAAAGAAGTTGGTACTTTATGCCCTCGGCGTACGGTCGAAATTACAATGATGTTCTTTTGTAGGTAGTTTCCGAATTTGTACCTACATCATTCGGGACTAGTGTTACCTACCTACCTACTATTACCTACCTACCTACTATTAGGTACCTACTACCGTAACTGTAGGTAAGTACGGGTACGACGTAACACTGCCCCCTCCTTAGAAATGCTCGTCCCGAGCATCATTAGCCCCGCAGTATCGCGCCAATCGGTCTACATGGACAATCTTAGGCGCACCTCGTGGACCCTTCTGTATTCGGTAGGTGACATCGTTGATCCTAGTCACGACTCGGTATGGTCCATCCCATTTTGCTTGCAATTTCGGAGACTTCCCCTTGCTCCGTACTGGGTTATGCAACCACACCAGTGAACTTTCGTCGAAACCCCTACTATTTGCCTTCCGGTCATAACGGGTTTTCATCTTCTCAGACATCTGTTGGCCGGATTGTCTGATATGCTCATAAACATCATTCAACTTGTTACGCAAGTCAATCGCATAATCTGTTACACTGCGTGGAGCATCAGGGGGAGTTCCAGTGATTAAATCAGCAGGCAACCGTAATTCCCTTCCAAAGTTCGCGAAGGCTGGCGTCACAGTCGTACTTTCGTGGACGGCGCTACGGTAGGACAGAAGAAATGGCTGTATATGCTTGTCCCAATCCCTTTGTCTGCTTTCCACGACTTTTGCCAGATATCTTTCCAACGTTTGGTTGAATCGTTCCACCATTCCATCAGATTGTGGATGGTAGAGTAGAGTAGAGTAGAGTAGGGACTCCATTTTCCGCACTTTGACTCTCATTCGGTCCGTTGTGCGTAGGTGTCCTGGCTAGGTTAGCCAGCCTAGCTCCGTCCAGAAGCACAGAAGTTTCCTGGGATCTTCACAGGCTTCGCGGAGCGACCTCACCGTTCCGAGGATTTGTTTGCGTTGGGTAGCCACAGCCTCGCATTCCAGGATGACATGGGCAGCTGATTCTTCGGCGTCAAAGCAGCCCCTGCAGAGTGGGCTGTCCGTGGCGCCTATGTTGAAGAGGTGTTTGTTAAGGGGGCAATGGCCCGTTATTGTCCCTATTATTATTCTGAGGTTATTTCTGCTTAAGCTGAGCAGTCGTTTTGTTAGTCGTGGGTGTAGACTTGGCATCGCCATTTTTGACTGTCTACAGTCTGTAGACCGTGACCATTTGTTGTTATGAAGTTCAGTTGATCTCTGGCGAATCCACGTTCGGAAATGTGAGAAAGGTAAGGGAAGGAGTGGGTACGGGCCTAGCACTGCCATTTCGGAACCTCTCTTAGCAAGTTCGTCCGCGGCGTCATTGCCTAAGGATCCACTGTGCCCCTTAATCCACTGGAGAGTGATTCTGTTAGACAGCGATATACTCTCCATGGCGAGGTGACATTCAAATGTTAATTTACTATTGGTTTGTTTGTTTTCTAGGGCTTTAAGCACAGCTAGGCTATCAGATACGAATCTGATTGCGTAATTGTGAATCCCCAGACGCTTTACGGCTGTTGCAGCTTGTGTTAGGGCGACACACTCGCATTGGAATATCGAGCTGTGTTCGCCTAGTGGTAGGTGAAAGTTAATGTTGAGGTCTAGGGAGTGTACGCCAGCCCCTGAGCCGTTTTGAGTTTTAGAGCCATCTGTGTATATGCGTACTTCATTAACTCCTGACTGATCCCTTAATTCCTCTGTTGTTTGTATGCTATTGTGGATGGTAAGAGGTGGTTCTGGTTTTGTGGGTACCCGTTAATCGACAAGTCTCCTGAAATACTTGCGATTCAAAGTTCCTTCCTTGATCGCTGTGTATTTCTAAGGGTACTCCAAAACGACAGAAGACTTCCTGAACTAATTTATCTGCGACAGTTGTAGCTTCTTGGTTAGGAATAGCGAAGACCTCTGGCCACTTTGTGAAGTAATCCATGACCACCAGGAAGTACTTGTTTCCGCTCTCACTTTTTGGAAATGGTCCCGCAACGTCTAGTGCTATCCGTTCCCAAGGGGCTCCAACGTTGTACACTTTTAATGCACCTCTACTGCGTGTGTGGGGTCCTTTTACGGCCGCACAACTGGTACATTTGCGACACCAGTCCTCCACATCATCTCGACAGTGGATCCAGTAAAATCGTTCTCGAATTTTTAGTAGAGTCTTTTTTACCCCCATATGTCCCCCTGAACATCCATCATGGTAGAGCCGTAAAACATCCGGTACCTTAGCTTTAGGGACAACTATTTGTAGATGACAGCTGTCCCCTCGAGCGTTTTCCCATTTACGGCACAAGACTTCATCCAGGATCACCAAGCTGTTCCATTGCGCCCAATAACTCTTCGTGATGGAACTCATCGCAGCCACATCACTCCACTTAGGTTTAGGAGCACCAGCTTTGATCCACTCGAAGATCGGTTTGATGCCGAGTCATTTTGCTGAGCCTGCTGTAAGGTTTCTTTCCATTCCTCGCTGAGATCCGTTCTAAGCATCCTCACGGGCACTACTTCCTTAGTCTCTTGCCTAGCACAGTGCTTACAGTCTTCAGGACAAGGTCTTCTTGACAAGGCGTCTGCGTTACCGTGGGTTCTCCCACTGCGATGTTCAGTTACGAAGTCAAACTCTTGCAGCAATTCAATCCATCTCGCCACTTGCCCCTCTGGATTCTTGAACTGTAATAGCAATGCAGCATGGTCAGTTCGTAATTGGAATTTACGTCCCAACAAATATTTACTGAAGTGCTGCAATGTCTTTACTACGGCGAGTAGCTCCCGTCTTGTAACGCAGTAATTTCTTTCTGGTTTGGATAAAGACTTGCTGAAGTAAGCTATCACAACCTCTTGGTTTCCTTTCCGTTGAGACAGCACGCCCCCAATTCCAGTATTACTTGCATCTGTGTCAACTATGAAGTCATTTTCAGTGTTAGGATATCCCAAAATAGGCGTATTGCACAGACGTTTCTTTAATTCCTGAAATGCGACGTCGCAGTTCTCGTCCCAACAGAATTGCCGCTTTTCCTCAGTGAGTTTGTGCAAAGGTTTTGCAATGTCGGCAAAATTCTTGACAAACCTTCTATAGTAGGAGCACAAACCCAGAAATGCTCTGACCTGTGTCTTGTCTTTCGGAACTGGCCAATCCTTGACGGCGACTACTTTTTCTGGGTCTGTTTGAACACCTTCCCCCGAAACTATGTGTCCCAAAAAGTTCACTTCTTGTCTGAAAAACGAGCACTTTTTCGGACTTAACTTGAGATTTGCTGTTTGGATTTTCGACAGCACTTGGTTGAGGTTTTTAAGGTGATCTTCAAATGTACGGCCCACGATGATTATGTCGTCTAGATAGACAAGACATGCGTCTCCAATCAATCCGGCGAGTACTTGCTCCATCAGCCTTTCAAATGTCGCAGGAGCATTGCACAAACCGAATGGCATAACTTTAAACTGTCACAACCCTTTTCCTGTTGAAAATGCAGTTTTCTCCTTGTCCTTTGGGTCTATTTCTACTTGCCAGTAGCCACTTTTCAGGTCAAGTGTGGTAAACCACTTCATACCAGTCAGCGTATCCAGTGTGTCATCGATCCTAGGCAGCGGGTAGCTGTCCTTTTTCGTGACATCGTTCAGTCGTCGGTAGTCCACACAGAAGCGCATGCTGCCGTCCTTTTTCTTTACCAGGACCACAGGAGAACACCATGGACTGGATGAAGGCTCTATAACACCATCCTTCACCATTCCCTCAATCATTCCACCTCTTTTTCACGTGCAACTGGCAGTCTTCTTGGTCGCTGACGGATTGGTAACTCGTTACCTGTAATTATCTTGTGCTGAACTAGTCCGGTTCTCCCTATGTCAGCATCATTTGAAGAGAAAGTGTTGGCGTACTGAAGTAACATCTTCTTAGCCTTGTCCATTTCTCCTTTAGTTAAATCGCAGTTTTCCAAAAGCGTTGTCACGTCAAACTTTGGACTACGGGTTTTATTTCCGGTAGGCAGATTTTGCAATTGACGCATCCAAGCTACTTCCTCGCAAGTGCCGATCAAGGTGCCCTTCTTAATCACTTGCTCCTTGTCACTTGCATTCAGTATGCGTACTGCCGAGACGTTGGTGGCCTTGACCAGAGTCCGTGCCATCTTCCATGGAAAGTCATTGTTCACCCTTTCTATCAGAACACTGCGATTTTTTTGTCCAGAATTCCGTGGTAGACTAATTGGCACAATCGTTTCTGATCTGCGAGGAAGAACAATCTCCTTCAAGCAGTATACTTTCCCTGATGGTGCACCTTCCATGAAGACTTCCTCTGAACCACATTTCAGTACTCCTTGATCAACGTCGATCTCACAACGATATTTCCGCATAAAATCCAAGCCCAAGATGCAATCGTCCACTATGTCGGCCACGATGACATTGTGCTTGTAAAATCTGTCACCCAATTTTAACTCCACCTCCTTCTTGCCTCGGACGATTATGTGCTGACCGGTAGCTGTTAGTAATCGTATACGGTCGTGGTTATCGAAGTAGTCCCCAAGAAACCGACTTGCTAGGTGAGAATTGACGACCGTGTGAGAAGCTCCAGTATCCAACGTCAGTTTGCAAGGTGTTCCGTTGACTTCGCCTTTGATGGTCAGGCTGTTCCCGTCATGTGCTTGCGAGATCAAAATTCTCGAGGCTTTTTCAATACCAGGCAGCACCCGCCCCCCAGTCCTGGCATTTACTCGTTTCCCTGCTGTGGCTGGGCAGTCACTTCAGCCACCCTTCCCTGCTGATCTTCTCTCGGAGTGCTGCGCTTAGGACAGCTTGACCGAAGATGACCCCTTTCTCCACAAGTGTAGCACCTAGGACTGTACCCTTGCGGGCGGTCGCGTACAGGTGATGCTACAACCTCCCTGACGCGGTGCGTTCGGTGGTCATGCCTCACTGCCTCTACTTCTAAGGCATGGGCCAAGGCGTCTTTCAGCGTCTCATGGTGCCCAAGTCTCACAGCAGCTCTAACTTCCAAGTCACGTATTCCATCAACGAACGCTTGTACCAGA
This sequence comes from Xestia sexstrigata, assembly GCA_941918905.2. NCBI lineage: Eukaryota > Metazoa > Arthropoda > Insecta > Lepidoptera > Noctuidae > Xestia > Xestia sexstrigata. The sequence continues at coordinate 2,881,381 of OW799216.2, read as the reverse complement.
TTCCCATCGATAAGTGCAGGGGCAGACTGGTATGCTTTTCGAACCAGCTTTTCAACTTCCAGGGCCCACTGCTGCAGGTTCTCGGCACTAAGTTGAACACGATCCTTTAACTTAGCACGAAATACGTGCTCCAGGTGCGCGTCGCCGTATCTGGACTCAAACGCCTCCAGCAGGTGCTCGTAGGTTACATCCTTGCCGAGCGCCTCAAGAATGTTTAAGGCCTGGTCTCGAAGGCCCAAGGTGAGCGCGGTCATGGCTTGCGGTTTTGTCCATTCATTCGCCTTCATAACGGCCTCAAATTGAATTTTATAAGCCGACCACGAAGATGTTCCATCGAATGGAGGCACCTTAAACCACCGCGCTGAAGGTGCAGCAACTACTGAAGCCACAGTCACGTCTCCAGTCTTCAGTTCTCCCAAAGCCTTTTTCACCCCAGCGATCTGAACTTCGGCCTCTGAGATACGGTTCTCGTGCTGGTGAACCTGATCCTTCATCACCTTCAGATCTTTGCCAAAAGTTGTATGAAGATCCTATAAGAGGAGCATCTGTTCATCCTGACGGCGGGCCTGCTCCTCTTTATCTTGCTGCAACTGCTCTTCCAACCGGCGAGCCTGCTCCTCTTGACGGCGAGCCTGCTCTTCCTTATCTCGTTGCAACTGCTCCTGTAACTGGCGAGCCTGGTCCTCTTGACGGCGAGCCTGCTCCTCTTGACGGCGAGCCTGCTCCTGCAGCAGCGCCATTAAAGCTGACAAGTCTGGCGCCACTGATGCTGGAGAAACTCCGGATGGGCCAGCGACTGTTACTGACGTGGGCTGGACACCACCCGGTGTCTGTGTCGGAGAATCTCCAATCCGCCTTTGGTCCATGTCCAGCTGTCGCTGACTCCTGGTACGGATACCGTCCGTGTCATCCTTAGGTAGAATTGGCATAATTTATCCCTCACTTCTGACACCAAATTGTTACGGGCTGGGTATGGGATAAATTAATAACTACCGAAGAAGCAACAAATAACTTTAATAATCACAAAACACTTAAAACTTAATCACAAGTACACTACTGATCACTATTCACTTAGATATCGCACTTACTAGTTCACTTCGATTCGCTTCGTACTGTAGCCAAAATAAGACTGACTGCTCCCGCAAACACGTCGACTATTTATATGGCGATCGAACGTTCGAGAAATATCCACGACTTCCTAGAATCTTCTAGACAATTCCACAACTTGTACAGAGGAAAGAAGTTGGTACTTTATGCCCTCGGCGTACGGTCGAAATTAGAATGATGTTCTTTTGTATGTAGTTTCCGAATTTGTACCTACATCATTCGGGACTAGTGTTACCTACCTACCTACTATTACCTACCTACCTACTATTAGGTACCTACTACCGTAACTGTAGGTAAGTACGGGTACGACGTAACATTATGTATGGATACATAATATTGTCCATCCATGGAGCTTTTGAGTTTACATTCATAAATTCCAAACAATCATTAAAACTGCTCGTTTGGTTTAATAACCGCAATCGCTGACTGCTGAGCATGAGGACCTGGGTTCGAGTCCTAGGTGGGGCAAAGAGTTATTTGATTTATCCATTATGGTTTTTAGGGTTTCGTAGTCAAATGGTAAAAATCGGAACCCTTATGGATTTGTCATGTGTCTGTTTATGTTGCCATACGTGTGAGGTATCTACGGATAGGTCTTCAAAAATTATATTGAGGTTTCTAACGTAATTTTTTTCTGAACTGAATAGTTTGCGCGAGAGACACTTCCAAAGTGGTAAAATGTGTGACCCTGTAACTTCGAAAATAAGAGAATGATAAAACTAAAAAAAATATATGATGTACATTACCACGTAAACTTTTACCTAAAATTGGTTTGAACGAGATCTAGTAAGTAGTTTTTTTTTAATACGTCATAAATCATAAACTGCAATTTACCTTTCATTCAATAAAGTTTGTGCGGAATCCTCGGTGTGCGAGTCCGACTCTCTCTTGGCCAGTTTTTTTTATTAGCTGCAGCCCGGCCTGGAGTCAGGGTGTGTGTTCAGTTGATAGCAATAGGCTCACCCGCTATAACATTGGATTTAAACACAACTGGCGAAATGTGAATTCACTAACAGTAAAAGTCTACCTCACCTCTCGGGGATTACTGGCGTAATGTTATGTTGTGCAAACAATGAAAACAATATGGAAATGCTTCTAAGCAAAGCATATGTACTTTGTTAAGAAAATTTAGTTTAGATTAAATTAGAAGTTTGTGTTGGTGTTAAACTTTGTGTTGTAGTAACCATATGAGAAGGTGTTGGCACACAAACATAAATGTTGGAAAGTTTGTCGATGTTATTTGAGATTCTAAGCTGTAGGATCTACATAAGGCGCGTGTCCCACTGACAAGGAAACGACTAGCTTTCGACTATTTTCTCGCACAAGAAACGTATACAAAAAATTGTGGGTTTACGCCGGTAAAATAGTTTCACAATTAGGAGTAAAGTTTTTCCTCCCCCGAAGAAAAGTGAGGATCCTCTGATCAGATGGGTGTTGTCATAAAGGTGCAGGAATAACTTTGACCTTGAAAAAGTCATTTTTCCACCTTTATGAACTTGTATTGATGATTTTGATGAATATAATTCTGTAACTACATAGGTATGTCTAATAGCCACGAATAATATTTTAATCAACATACAACCTAGTAAGCAAATAGCAAAAACCTAAGAAAATTTGAATTTTGCGGGCTACTCTGGAGCATACAACTTAAAAACTTTTAAGATGCTGACAAAATACTGTTTTTCCTTGGGATCAGTAGTGCTATTTAAATAAACCAATTCACATAGAATGGACATGATCCCTATCTTGTTTCCATTTGTAGTTTGATACCTATGAGCCAGTGAACGGAATGGAGCCAAAGTAATAAGATAAATTTCAGATCTTGCTTCTATACTTCGTGACAAGACACCAAAAGTCAACCGAAACTATTAGTATTGTAGGTTCAAGAATAATTTAATAAAAAATAAAATAAAATGATTTCAAGAATAGAATAGAATAGAATATATTTATTGTAAAAACATGAGTATACATCAAATAATATGTGCAAGGTCTTAAAATAACAGGTAGATCTGCATGTTTTGCCACTAATGGCGTACAAAATAACATTTTTTTGGTTTAGAATAAACCATAAAAAAATAAAAAACTTGAGTCTACACAGTCTAAAAAAAGAGGATGGTTTTCATCACCCTTGACGGTCAAATTGTGAAAATATCGTAATTATAGGAATCTATTTAATTAAGTCTAGTTTAAGAACAGAAAACAATTATTCAGATCTTATTCCAAGAATCAGTAATAATAGCTAGTCTGACTTTCCCAAGCAACCTTGTTACACGAAAGAGATACTTATTGACATATGTGCGTATGAGCCGTCGACGACCCTCCGGAGTGCTATCCACTCAATGATGCTCGATATTTGGGGAAAGCACACTAATGAGCACTGCTACTCTTATTAATATGGTAAGCATTGCTATGGCATAATTATGGGCTGATTTGTGTGGTATGTCATTGAAATTATGTGACAATTTTGTGATCAGGTTCTATGAGGTTTGGTTATAAAAGCTCAATTATGTGGTTAGAGACAATGCTGTCTCAAGTAATAGGGAGCTTATTGACATCAAACGGGCATGAATCCAGACTCTGCACTGCTACAGAAAAAATCTGGATGAAAAAACCCAATAACGATTAACCCGACCTGGCAATCGAACCCAGGGTACCCAACCTGGTATTCAGTGGTAGCGCTTGCGACCTCTAGACCAACGAGGGATTAGAGATTGTGTCTTCGGTTAATATTAGAACTTCTCTTCTGCGATTACAAAAGTATAACAACCACTTCTATTGCGAGAAAAAACTTTTTTGCAAAAAATTAAACCGACTTTTTTATTAAAAAAAAAAACAAAAAGTGAAAAATAACTTTAGCTTCAGAAGCCGGTGACAAAAACACGAAATCAATCAAACAAAGGTCAAGCTTCGAAGTCGGTGACCTTTGTTTGATTGATTTAGTATTTTGTCACCGACTTCTGAATCTAAAGTTATTTTTCACGTGAATGTATTTTTTTTAAGTCGGTATTATTTTTTGCAAAAATAAATGGAACTTAATATACCTAAACTCTCGAAATCTGGGTGTATTGTACACATCTGCGTACCCCTCAGAGCATACAGGCGTGATGTTACGTCATGATAAGCGATTGCAGCAATCACGACCAATTTACCGTCTATTTTTGAATAGTTTCTCCTATTTTAAGTCGTTTAAAAATTTGGTTCTACAATGGTGTCGATTCTGTTGTGCACAAACTAAACTTAATATAAGCTATTGCTATCTTTTTCTCTCTAATAAAACAAGAAAGAGACGGACGTAATTTAGTGCTGTCAAATTTAGTTGGAACTAATATTTCTATACAAATGACGGGTGCACGTAAAAACATGTCGACTAAAAACACGGTGAAGCGCAAGGCATAAACTAGTTTGACATCCCTAATTTAGTTCATAGCTATAGCCGTCCTTTTCGCGCACTGCCTTTTAGTAAAAGATAGCAATAGCCTAAAATAAGTTCAGTTTGTGCACAACAGAATCGACACCATTATCTTTCTATTCACATTCCAAACCACTGAAGAATCCCAAAACAGTTGAATATAAATCCTTTGTTTGCCAGGTATTATAGCTTCTATTATGCAAGCTGTACAATTGACTTAATTCCGTGGCACTCAATCAATTATGCAGCTGCTATGGACATGAAGTCATCATTCAATGTTTACTCCTACATGTCGAACGGGGGTTTAAAATAAAGCTGTGTATGCTCTAGAAGGCAAATAGCGCTTTGATTTTCAACTTTTACACATAATATTACACGTCTGTTATTCCAGAAGGGACTGACGTGTGGGATTCCAGAGGTGTACCTAATAGTAAACCCACATTTGGCCAGTTATTTTTAAGTTCCATGTAATAGGGGGCGAACACAAATCAGCACTCCGTACTGAATAATTTGTGATGGAAAAACCCAATTACATTTTGCCTGACCTGGGAATCGAACCCAGGACCTCATGCTTAGCAGTCGCGCTTGCGACCACTCGACCAACGAGGCAGTCAGCGAGGTTTAAGCTTAAAAGCTTTTGTATTGCTTTCAGTGCCGTAATACTTGCTTTTATAGCGGGTAGTTAGTAACTCGAAAGACTGTCAACTAGTATCAAGTTAGCCAGTAACTGGGTTATGAAAATTAGATAGCCAGTCTCTCCATGTAGATTGGAAGCTGACCCCAACATAGTTGGGTAAAGTTTAGTAATGACGCCAATAGTGCATGCCTAATAATCAAAATTGAAAACTGCTTTAGTGGCGATTTTCTGTGTAAATTACAGACGCCATTTCCTACTGCTCGGAAACTGACTTTTATTTTTTTTCTAATATGATTCACTTTTAATTTGAAATTAAAAGTAGGTACTCGTACATTTGCAAACCCCAAACGTGATAATTATTTCAAAATAAGTTTCTCTAACCGACTTTAAATAATATCCACAACGAGACACAATATTAGGGACCAATGATAAAAAATGCAAAGTAAACAAAATCCTTTAACACACAATCAGGTTCAGTAGTTTCTAAGATAAAAGCGAATAAACATACAGATTTACTGTTACATAATTTATAAGATAGGGTCAAAGGAAACTCCTAAATATTTTAAGCCACCGATGAAATGTACTCGGTTCGAACCGATTGGGGCGTAGACACCCCGAACTCGTTTATTGGGTCTAATAGGGGTTCCAATAAATTGTCGCTAGATTTTGTCGTAGTCTTACTTATCTGTTGTTTAGGTGGAAACTGAATTCTAGTTTATTTAGAGTTCATACGCTTCGTTGGTAGATTGAACAGGGTATTTGGTTTCTTTCAGTAGTTTGATTCTGAGACTTAGGGTTATTGAAATATTTTGGTAAGAAGAGGCCCTAGATAAAGTGACGATCAAAGAGCGAAAGCGATGATGGAAAAGACAAATATGTATGGGACTGACGTATGCTAAATAGTATATCGACGGTGAATTGCCAATACCGCATAGTTGAAATTTTTCGAGAAATTCAATTTTTTATCGTTTTGAATTTAAAGGCGTTATTCGCATGTTTTAGTGAAATCTCCTACAACATTCAATTAAAATGTGGAAATACTTCCCAACTATACTATATACTATAGAATCCAATTATTGTATATCTATAGTTATAAAGGCTTTATTGTAATTTTTGTATTTCAATTACTTCAATAAACAATTTCAACTTCATACCAACGGTTTATTTTATGGCATTACCTCATAACTAACTTTAAAAAAAAAAAAAATTAAAGTCAGTTAGGTGTTATTGGCACTTCGCCGTCGATATGGTTCTATTGACATCGGACCATAGACGGATCCCACTTTTTATTACAATTTCCAGAAGCAAACTTCACAAAAATATTAACTTTCCAACATCATCTTTCTGCCCTTGTCCAATGTTACTTGGGGTCGGCGCAACACGTTTTTTTTTCTTTCCTTTCTTCTCAGTCAACCTTCATGCTATCATTTACTCTTTTATATCATTCCTCTCACAATCCATCCATCAACATTATGATATTTATCACCCTTTTAGTCCCAAGTGATTTTTCTTTCGACCCTCCTCCTCGCCTATTACGGAATTATAAAATGACAACCGGGACCAATGGTTTAACGTGCTTTCCAAAACACGGAAGGTATGTAATAATGAGCACTCGTCTATTAACTGACCTATGCAAGCACTGCCTAACCTTACATTCTATCAACACGTGCTATCTTTCTTCTAAAATATTTAGTTCTAGAACCCCTACATACCAAGAAAAACTTCGCAAGCTCCTTCCAAGGCACATTCTTCAAACAACGTATATCCAATGACAATACCGTACATCCGTTTGTAATTTAATCTAGCATGATCTGGAGCAGGCGCTGAGATTCAATTTGATCCGAGCGATGCACATTGTAAACTACGCTTGCTATTGTAAGGTCGCCAGTATTCAGATATTAATTGGGTGTATCCCTGCTAGGGTTGTAAAGGAACTTCTCATATGTCTTTGGAAATACGGAACTATCGCGAGAAATCGTACCTTAGTATCCGCATCCGCTACCGCGAGTTTTTAATGGAGATCTAATTAAAAAATAGGCTCAAACTAATCGAAGTCTTTTGGGGTAATAGTACCTAACTCGGATTTCAATACCTACCAGCGATGTTGACTTGTGCTAGTGTGGGAGAACACCGGGTGTTTTTTAGTCGGTTAGAGTCCGACCCCTCCACCCGCCCCAGGGCGAAGGACATCCATGAGGATTTTCCACCCCGGGAACAAAAAAAAGGAGTACAAAATCCGAGTTTTTCACCATTTTGTTGTATTAATTGTTTGTAGACGTATTAATTGTTAGTTGTTGTAATAATTGTTTGTTGGTATGGACCAAGTATTAACTTATGCAGCACTAAGAAACAATATTGTTTTGTCAAATATTTTTCCTTCTAAATAATTTTTAATAGGTACATTTTTGTTATTTTTTCATCTCTGCTACCTTATGCACTTCAGTAAAATTCTTTTTACAGTTATTTTACCACTATCAGCAACAACACAAAAACAATCTTAGCAGTCTGAGAAAAAAAATACCTGTAATTTTTACAGACACTGAAATCAATAGCAACCTTGTTGTACCGTTCATAAAGATCACATTGATTTTACAGTGACGAATATAAGAGGTAATAAATTGTCAAAGTAACTGTAAGTTGGGTTCCGTTACATCCCTAGTTTCTATCCCAAACATCTTCGGCTGAGAGAGATATATGCTTTGTGCAAACAGCCAAGAGCTCTGACAAGCAAATATCCAGAGAATTTAAATAGGCTATCAGCAGAAATATCATTGAAAAAGTGCGATGCCATGTTCGTGTTAAAACCAAAATAACATGTTTGACATGTTAAAGTACCTAACGGGAAGAAACTCCAGTTTCGCCAAGATACAAAACCGCCAAAAGTAATGAGCCTATGAAGAGACCTACACTCAGCACTGGGTGACATATGCCAAGTTTGACGTATTACACTTTCACCGACAGCAACTAGTCGGTTCTTGCAAGTAGATTACAGTTGCGTTCTCCGTCCATCGCGTTCTCCCGTCCATCGCAAATATATTTAAATTTGTTTGATCATAACCAAGCACAGTCGAGCAATTCTTTGTAATAACGCTTTAGAAAATATTATAAACTCGAGAAATTGAAACGTATTAAACACTTGATACAACAGCTGTGTAATAGACAGATTCTAAACTATATACCAAGTCTTACCAGTACCAAGAAAATGATTTATGAAACTTATTTCTTAGTAAGAGGAAAACGTTATCCAAATATATCATATTTATTTCCAACCACAGCAGAGCAAGATATTTCTGCGAAGCCCAAAAAATGACAAAATGTACCCTTGGCTTTGACAAATCAGATCGTCGTAAATAGTTTACGTTATAATGAGGTTATAGGAGACCTTCCTCGTGTCTATTGGATTTGCCGAAGGCACGGAAGTATACCAGGAGTATAGGAAGAGGAATATAGTAAACAGGCAGATGTGTTCTCCGGAGAGAAAATAGTATTCGATATTTTGCTGACAAGCGAGGACTTTGATTTTGAACTATTCGATCATGCTTGCATGGTTCTTGTTGATAAAGTTCACATTTAATTTAAAAATAGTACTAAAGTCTTTAAGAGTCGAAAATTTTTAATAAAGAGACAAAAAATGTTCATCTAGGTCAGCCTTACTCAAAGTGTGCTCCACGGAAACCTAGGGCTCCGATGGAAAGCGAAAAAAAATTAAATTGTAGTAATCCTTTGTCAAGTCCATTTCTTGATTCAGATTACTAATAGAGAATAAGTACACATAAACTTTTTTATTATTTTAGGCAATAAACGTATTTTAGGGCTCCGTCAAATATTTAGGTTTCCAAAAGGGTTCCGTTACTAAAGGTTCCATTGACGTCAACGAAAAGTTTCTTGTACCACACCAAAAGTGCACGAGAGTATGAAAAACTGAGGAAATTAAACTACGCATTGCCATAAATACAAAAGCAAAATTAGGTCAAAACTAGTCATAACAACTAAAACAAAAAACTCCTGGAAACAGTTCCTCATGGCACAATTAAAGCGTATTGTTGGAGAAAATAAAAAGGAATCTGAAAACTTGAACTCTATTAACGCAAATAAATCCCGTTAACTACTTCACTTGACTTTAGAAAATCCTTTTTCGTGCAGTTCTGGAAATAACCGAGTACAAAATCACAAAGAAGCGCTTACTAAAGAAAGATACAGTATTATAAGACTCGAAGAAGTAGAAGGAACTACAGAAGCGTTAATGCTCACTAATCGGTTTGTCAGTGTAATTATTGAGGAAACTTGTCATACCTATTATAACGTAATGTCTGAAAGGACGATAGATAAGGAAGGACATTATTTTTGCATCTGATTTTGATAGATAACAATATAATTTTATTGTATTTCCGCAGTTTTGCTCATAATGGATGCTCATAATTTCCCATGACCAAAAATGGTGACCTTAATCATAATTTAACCTCGGAATCAGTGTCTGCTGGGTATAGAGTTCTTTTGCCATCTGCATCACAATCAAGTTTTTGAATCATAATTGGGACCAAATATTCAATTTCCTAAACTCATGCGGTTGCAGTTTAAACTTTGCTTTTAATCGATCCAGAATCCCAGTTTAGAACTTTTTAATTGACAGCAACGTTTAAAAACTAATAAGCCTAAAAGCATATTACTTTTTCGTAGTCAATTTTTTGTTGAATGTTTGTTTTAGTTTCGTCCTCAATATGTTTTGTTTTTAAAACCAAAACCTCTCTAATCGAGTCTTCATCTATTTTAGAATCATTTGCATAGAAATTAAGAGAAATCTTCGTTTCTCGTGTTTCTGCATCGAAGCTAATTCTCGGATCTAGTAGCGTAGCTCTGTTCAATTCATCAACATTAACGCCTGACAGGCAGAGGTCTTGCCGCGAATTGTTATAAATTACTAGCAATGCGACTTAGACGGCGCTTGCAGAATTTGCTTAAACATTTTCCTAAGGCTTTAGTTTGAGTCCTGCAATTTATTTTCCAGCTTTCAGACTGGTCAAGCTTGGCTTCAGAAATGGGGAATGCGTTATTAGAATTGAAATTAGATTTAAGTTGCGTAACTTCATTATTTAAACGTGTACATAAAATCGAAAAATCTGCTGTTATTCTTTTTGACGTGATAACGTCTTATAATCGATGAACACCGGCTGCACGCACGTAAAAGTGTCACACCGTTCCAATCCGGTAATCAACGCCCAGCCCCAAGCCCTTAAACCTAGAAAACTGAAATTTTGCACAATGGTTTCCTTTATAATGTAGACAAGGAATAAAGGAAGATTTTCCGAAATTCAACCCCCAAGGGAGTTAAATAGGGGATGAAAGTTTGTATGAAAGTCCATCAGTTTTAAAGTTAGGATCTTAAAATTTTTTGTTTAGGCTGACAATTGAAAATTAATTTATACGTGTCTCCGCGTTTTTGATAATTCTACCCCCAAAGGATTAAAAATGGGATGAAATTGTGAATGGAAATTCCTTAATTATCAAATCACGAAATTTATTATCATAGCGTTTGGTTGGAAGCTAACGCAACGGTGTTGTTAGAATTTCAATCCTTAAGAGGGTGAAAAGGGGTATGAAATTTTGTTTTGTAAGTTAAAATCATTAATATCATGACACACTAATATCATGTGGTCAAGTGCGAAACCAGTCGTCAAATTCTGGGTCGATTTAATTCAGATTACCATGGATATGCATAAAAGACGTAATAATTATTAAAATCTGGTAAAGTGAACACAACTTTCATTTACATAATGTATTCATTACAATACCTTGTTCTTAATAAATTGAATAATTGCTATCTCGATCTACACGTTCGGTTATTTTGGTTAAATCCATTGTAAAGTTTTTGTTCCAGACCATTACCAGACGGTTTGTACCGTCTTGTTACAGGACAGCTAACTTTGTTATTTAGTTCCCAAAGTCTTAAACCCCTAGGTCCTAATGTTAATTTCCAAATCCCGAGACCCAAGTTCAAACTCCCAATGGCTAAAATATTATATATTAAGATTATTGTTTCAAAATTTGAAACAGAAATACATGAAGAGCATTGTAATTATAATTAGAATGACAAACTTCTGATTATTTAAGATAGTGTCTACATTTCAAATCGAACTTTCCAAAATTTCTTATATACAAAAAGCAGTACCTTTGTGTTCTTATATCGTAATGTAATGTCCTGTAAAAATAAAAAATAAAAATGACTCAGCAAAATATGATTTTATTTTTCCAACACTGTTACAAAATATTCACGAAAGTAAAATTGATTCTTGTATTGGCAAGCGAAGACTTTTATTTCTCTCGTTCGTTGCGAAAATTGAGCTCAAAGCCAAGGAAATGCTCGTCCAAAAATCCCGCAATATTTTGAGCATGTAATAAAATCAGTTCTTCATCTCCCTAAAATATATAAAATAAGATTTTCGTTGACAAGAAAACATAGGATTGTCTAACACAATAATGTGCAAAGTAAATGTCCTTACGAAACTGTTTTTCGCAAGTTCCCCTTTGCAAAGTAAATATGCGCATATGTGCTTATTCTGGTACACATAGATATTTGGAGAGGCTGTGTTCCTTTTCAAATAATTTGCAGTGTTTGTTTTTTTAGCGTCTGCCAAATGAGAGAAACGAGAACGTTCACACTTGTTTGAACATGTTAATTATGAGCCGAGTTTAGACTTGTACGAGTACTTGAAGAAATTGTCGAGTTGAGTGTGCCAGAGTATCAGGATTTTCTTGTTAAGCATAAATTTGAAGAGTATTTGTCAAAGTTCGTACGAGGAGTTTGTTTTGTCTTGTTACTCTCGACGTCTCACGTTCGTAGGGTATTTATTTTTCGTGCTCTATTATCTTCATTTGTAACGTATTATTTTGAAGTTGAAGATAAGGATTTTGAAAAAACAGGTTTTGGTATCATTTGCTTCAGTACTATCCGCGTATTTTAAGCAATAGTCATTCAATAAAATTTAAATATTAAAACTGTTTTTTTCCTTCTTTGCTAGATAATTTTGGATTAAAAGGTGAAGACTTGTTTGAATAAATTAAAATTGTTTAAATGGCTGGCTGATAAATGCGTCTCTTTTTAATTTTCATGCAAGTACTCGTAAAAATACAACAACTACAACTAATATCCCCAGTGGTTACATCCAATGTGTAAAATGCAAAGTCAACGAACGTAGCAAAAAAGTCTAGGAAAGCTGACCTCACTGCTGTTTCACTGAAACTAGAACGAGTAAAAGAGAAAGAAACAGCAACAAATCAACAATAAACCTGATAAACTTTACTCCTTCCATTTCCATGTCATCGGGAATGTAAAACAAATGGCCAGAACATAAAATAAAACCAACGTTCTTTATAAATGCAACAGCAATTTCCCTCAGGGTTATTTTTCATGCAACTGAAATATTATCCAACTATAAAACTGCTGATACACGATATATTATTACATCACGATCCTGAGTCTGTCGTGAAATCAGCTTTTAGGGTTCCGTACTCAAAGGGTACCAATTGAGTGTCTGTCCCTCTGTCTGCCACAGGGCTGTATCTTCTGAACCGTAATAGGTAGGCACTTGTAATGTTCACAGAGTATTACTACGGCTGTTTTATAACCAAATAATAAAAATTTAATAAAAGTAAATCTTAAAAGGGGTCTTCAATTAGGGTTGCCACCCGTACTATAATATATAGTATCGTACTATATTTCAGACAATTGTACTATATATTATAGAAAAATAATATGGTACGAAAAATACTATATTTTTATCCCTAATTGTACTGTCGCGTTTTTTTTAATTTACTGTGACTGGAAGTCTGGAACGTACCCGCAACGCTGCAGGGGGAATTTCAGAACGAAACGCATTCGCGGCAACGAAACGTCAACTGTCAAATATTAATAATTTGTATTCAGAAATTATTAATGTAAATGAAATTATTTCAAAAATAAGCGAAGAAGAGGTGTTTTTACGAAAAAAACACTGCTGAAAAATGGCAAATACTTTTTGAAAGTACAGATACTTTGACAAATATATTTTAAATCATTTGCTTTCTTCTCTCCATTCCTGCATCTTCCGCTTCTACGGAAATATTTTTTTCCGTCATGAATATAAAATGGAAAGAAGAAAGAAAAAATATTAATTTTATTAAAAATGAATTGTTAATTTATTTTAATATGAATCTAAATTGTTCAGATAATTATTTTAAATGCAATTAGATCATTGATGGCCAAAGCGAAGAGTAATAACAAATATATATGGAAAAATAAATACTTAAAATAAATGCGTACTTTTTTTGTCCTGAAATTCCCAAAAGTACTATATTTTTGCAGCTTTTTTGGGAAAAATACTATATTTGTTCAAAATAAAGGTGGCAACCCTAGTCTCAATACGAGAGACGTGTTTTTTTAAACATGATTGTACACAGGTACGACACCCTTTGTGTGCGAGTCCGACTCACACTTGGCCGGTTTTTGTAATTATCGCCACGATTCTCATGAGATCGAATTTTAATTAAAACACGGTAATCCTTTGTAGGTGATTTTCAGAACCTTTTAGAGATTTATAAATGAGAGAGATAGAGGTGATAAAAATGCTTGTGAGTAGCGAGATTGAGGCCTACAATTTTACATTTGTAGTTTCCAAGTATTTCTAGTAAATCATTTTAATGATCGTCTACCTCGGAGAGGAAGACAATACTGTTTTTTCCTGTAATTTGATTTACTTTTCAATCGCAATATTTACTTATCTCAACCCGAAATTCTTATTCTGGTATGGTTACTTCTGAACTAAGTCAGGTTTCTTGAAACGATGTACAATGAACGAGATAATCTAATTATGTAGCAACAAGGATGTATTCCCACGAGTTTAATAGATAGGTACCAAAAAGAACTAATGCTTCACAAGTCCATTAGTAATAGTGTAGAGAGAATTAGAAATGTTCGAAAGAGAAACCATTTATACAGACACACTGATTTCAAACATATTATGCGCATTGAATTTGAAGTGGATAGCAAGATTGCACGTACAATAAAACGCATTACCTTGATGGATGCAAAACTAGAGCGAAAAGATCGTTGCACGTCTTGTTCTGTTACTAGTTTCGTTTCTTTATAGAATAAAACCACTGCATACTGATGAACACATCATTGGTAATAGTAAGAGTGGTAGGAAAAACCTGATAACAATTTGCCAGACCCGGGAATTGAACCCAGGACCTCATGGTCAGCAGTCGCGCTTCCGACCAATAGACCAACGAGGCAGGCGTAGTGGGAATGTTAATAAACTAAAATGAAAAATAAAAATAATTAAAAATATATATATATATATATATATATATATAATATATATATTATATATATTGATAATAGTATTTTGTGTGTACATAAATAAATAAAAAATTTACGACCCGAATAGCGCAGCGGTAGTGAGGCAGCCTTATGTACTTAGGGTCCCGGGTTCGAATCCCGGTAGGAGCAATGTTTGTGTAATGAGCATGGACATATTTTCTTTCCGAGTCATGGATGTTTATATGTAGGTATAATAAGTATGTATTTACAAATAAAAAAAAAGTATCTTTGTAGTATATCAACTATCTGGTGTCCACGACACAAGCCTCGTTGCTTAGTGTGGCACTAGATGGCGCTGTGTGTAATGTGAAGCGATATTTATATTTAATGATTGATTAGATATTTGTCTTGTAAATGCATGCGTGTCATTGGATAATGGGATCCCGAATTTGACCCTCGATCGCGCTTATTTTGCATTAGGAATTAATCAGTAACAGCCTAGCTAATGTTTTTCGGTTCTAGCGCTATTTCATGGGATTCACAAATCAACTGCACTGTCATTTATTTTTTTGTTTAATACCTACCACTTATCTTACGATTCTAAATTAATTATTTTGTTGAATATTTCATGGTAGCTGTTTACGCTTCATTGACCCTTGGACCGTGTACCTTTGCTTACCCTATCGGAAATTACAAGCGTGATAATCTGTTATGTATCGAAACTATTTCAACCTATAAGATTCGGGGTCGTTCAACCGAAACTGTAAGTCAGAAGTAAAAGGTACCAGGTGAGACGTATGGCCGTTTTCGGGTCATTGCACAAGTTTGAGTCGATTTTGGAAGGTCATACACAAGGAAACGTACGATATAAATGTTGTTTGGTTTTTTTCCTACATTCAAATATTGATACTTTATTTTCAGACCAAGAAGTAGTAGAATTTGCTATGACAATGTTATTCAAATAAAAAATGTGGCATATTTATTCTCCAAATGGCGACAGTTGCGAATCATAAAAAAAACGAAGATTTCTCACAAAATGCAATTTGGTAAAAATATTATTCTTTCTGAAAAGCTTAAAAAAATCGCATTCACAGCTAATAAAAACTCACTAAACCGAAAAATTATCTAATCGCATCAACCACAGAAAACAGCCAAAAATAAATCATCTGAGATACAATTTCAGATAGCCAATACTTTCTCCGCGAGACATGAAGCCCAAAATTGTTTTAGGTCAAAAATGGCTGAAGCAATTACACGTGAACTTATTTCTCGAGCCATTAAAGCTTTAGAACATTGTTCAGGGATCGTTGAAGCTTCGTTAATGGAAGATCATGGTTTTCGAACTGTGCTAAAAGATGAAAGGAATGAGAAAACTTTATGAAGAATTTAGACTGCATGGATTTGCGAAGATAGGCTAACTTTTTAATAGGGGCGACTTTGAAAAATGTTCTTAATTCTTATTCCTAGTGTCCCACATTGCATAGTAGAAGAGATTGTATAGTAACTGATCTACACGTACCTTTTATGGTTTAGCGTCGTCTTGATTTCGTTTCAACCTGGAAAGAAGTAAAGACCAATATTATTGACATAATTTTAGGTATAGGTTTGAAGATATTTATTCTAAAAAAAGACACGATTTAAAAAGGGAACAATGCTTAAAATAAATTACAATTAAAGTTCGTCACGGTAGCAATTATGATTTTAGATACACCCATCCAATGCATTCAGATTTTAGGAAGGGTGTTATTTGTGATCAAATATTCAGCTTCATAACATTACATCACACCCCAAGGGTTAGGCAGAGAAGTACCTAATAGTACACCCACATTTCGTCCGTTATGTTTAAATTCGATGTAATAGGAGGCGAGCCCATTTGATTACCACCAACTAGGCTCAAATTCAGACTACGTGGCTGCTACTGAGAAATTCCTGATGTATAAACTCAATAACACTTTGCCCGACCCGGTAATTAAATCCAGGATCTTATGCCCTGCAGTCGCGCTTGCTCACTCCCAACCAACGAGGCAGCGGCAGGTTTATACTATTAACAATATAAATATGATATACATATATAGGTACATATATTATGTAAGTATATATATTATATATATACTTTATGTTACTCGGACAACACTCAATGCTGGACAAAGCACCCCCCTCTCCTAATATAAATAATAGCTTACTAAAATGGGTCCAAAAATATCACAAAGAGGATTGCCATCGTAGGAGACAAACTTTAATGGTTTTCCTGTTAACATTTCAACGTTTGTGCTTGATTGATGACAATAGGCTTGCCCCCCTATTGCATGAGAGGGACTTAAACATAACATATGAATTCTGCACATGAATCTATCTAACCGCCAGAGTTAACATTTTTCCATACAGTTTTTGGTCGTGTAGGTATTGTAATTTTATAATCAGTTTTTTTGTAGCCTTTTTTGCGTAATACTCATATTTTGGAGTATTGTATTACTCCAAAATAACCTGGAATTCCACCCAAAGTTCATCACAGCATTTGAACCCTTTAAAGGAAACAATTATGTTCTGAATCTCAGTTAATTATGACTGCCGTAACAACGCTACTCGTAAACCAATCTTGTAATAACATTTCGCCTGTGTTTATTGTGCAATTAGTTGTTGCAATTACCGTTTAGTTGTTCGAGTCGTCTCGAGGTTATTAGCTTCGGAAGACATTATTGAACAGGAAATGGTTGTAGGTCTCAATGTGGTAACACTGATAAGTTAAAATCGAAGCAGTCATATGATAACTTAATTATTTTTATTTTTGTAAAATTCGTTCCTTGACCTGGTGAAGGTTGCGGGGATCCGCTGGATGCGAGTAGCACGGGACCGGTCAATGAGGCGACATCTGGGGGAGGCCTATGTCCAGCAGTGGACGTCTTTCAACTGAAATGATGAAGATGAAATGATGAATATCCGTTTTAGTTTAGTAACTAAACATAACGGCAGAATCATGGTACTGGACTTGGAGGATTTCTTACAAATATTCTCCAAAGACAGATCATCATCTGCCTAGCCTTTTCCAAACTACGAGTATGTTGGGGTTGGCTTCCAGTCTAACCGGATGCAGCTGAATACCAGATTGAATTCTCCAAAGACAGATCTTGGTTAAATTAAGATAAAAGTTGATCGCATTCACGACGACCCGAATGGCGTAGCGGTAGTGAGGCTGCCTTACGTTCTAAGGGTTTCCGAGTCATGGATGTTTATATGTATAATAAGTATGTATTTACAAGCAAAAAGTATCTATGTAGTATATCAACTATCTGGTGTCCACGACACAAGCCTGGTTGCTTAGTGTGGCACTAGATGGCGCTGTGTGTTAATGTCCAGCGATATTTATTTTATTTATTATTTATTATTCATAACGCTCTGAAATTAGGCGATACGAAAACCGCTTTGAATAATTAAAAAAACCATCTCCACGGAACTTGGGCCTATAATAATCCTGGCCAATTAGAGCCAATCAGTTATTTCCTCAGAATTAGGAAGATCCTGCATGAGTCTTGAGAAGACCACAATTAATTTTAAACCTAATTTCCGACTGCGTATAAATCTTATTCGTGTCTCGCTATTTCAAGTCCTGCAAATTGAATATCCTTCTGTATCGAACAGGAAATCTCCAACATAACAAAAAACGAGCGTAACGATAAGCCAAAACTGCCATCGTCTTAACTTTTTTAACAAAAAAATCTTCTTGTACCAACTTCCTTATATCTCTATTAATCCCTCGAGTCTTCCTTGATCTTGCAAACGCCATTGCTTTTTCAGAATGTCCCTCAAGTGAGTATCCATAACTCGATGTTTCGAATATGGCCATAACTGGAACATCCCTTCGTTCCACATAAGTTGCGTCACTCCGGCCCGTGTCAGCGGAAAGTGCCGTATAATACCCAGTCCGGTTCGCCGTTGCGGAAATCTCTTAAAATAATAAGGAATAAAAAGATGTCGGCCGGGCAGTCTTCGAAGATGGTTTGGGCTTGCATTATTCATTGTAATAAATTGGAGTTCACTGTCTACAAGGCATGGGGTTTGTAGCTAGCTTATGGGATTTCTGTATGGGTTTTTCGGCAGTTATAAACTATATTTATGAAGGAGTTGCTGTTGTTTTGTTTGAGTTACTTTTATGTTGCTGTTTACATTGTATCTCCTAATAATGTAAATGCCTTTATATCACTTATCGTAAGTCATGTTCAATTTTGCTATTTTATGGATAGACATTTTTTTTTAACATATTTGTGCCTGATTGGTAAAAAATTGATTTCTGTTTTATGGACGTATTTTATCAGTATTATTAACATAGCAATCAAAAGAAATAGTGAACAAAGAGAACTAATAAAACATTTTAATAGAAGTCTTTCAATGCTTTTAATTGAATTAAAATAAAGTTACAAAGAATAAGAAACGTCTCAAGACAAAGTTCTCCAATTGTCTGATTCAATCGTAGATCTTGCAAACTTTATACTCCAATCGAACAAGTTTTTACTACACCAAATTATATTCACTATCTCTCCCTTTATTTCCCGATAACTTAGATAATATTTGGATACTTTATGGATCGTTTATTCCGAAGTGCGACCGTTCCGGGTGACTAACCGAATGATTTGTCTGAAAATCCCAATTGCAGCGAGACTTCACATAAAATTTCGTTCAAATTTTCGATCGCTCATATTTCTTGAGTTCCGATTTGGATAAGGTTTCTTACTTTCATTCTTTCCTTGAATTCTTTTATCGATAAGTTATTTCGAGCTTCAAGGATTTAGAGAAACGCTCGTTCGTTTCGATCTATTTCCGAATTTTATTCAGAAAATCAGTTGCCCTTTTGTTCAATTTGCTATTAGGTAGTACAAGTTAGAGGACTAAAAGTTTTTGAATTCAAACTGCATGTGGAATTCATATCATCATCTGCAGAGCCTTTTCCCAACCATGTTGAGGCTGGTTTCCAGTCTAACCGGATGCAGCTGAATATCAGTATTTGCATGTAGCATTCAAAATAATAATTATTCACTAATTAGCTTAATTAGCAAAACGTTCACATATGCTCGCTCCTGTTTTTGACCAAATAAACTATTAAATAATAATAATTTGTTTATTTATCCAAGTAATACACACAGACACAGTTCAAAACAAGGTTGCAGAAATAACAATAAGCATAAAACTATAATTTTGTGCACCAAAAATGTGTGTCTACAAAAAAGTCTATGCATACAAAAATAATAATGAACCCTGTCTCTTAAACTAGGAGACCTGTATCTTAAGAGACAGTGATCGGCCAAAAATGGAATTAAATACAAACTGAAGTTAACAAGAGTGAAAGTGTGTCGATCTACCATTTTAAATTTATATTAGTATTAATCAAATATGTGTGAGTGTAGATGTGTGTAATATGAGTGTGTGTGTGGGAAGGGAGTGGGAGTGTGTTTTGATGTATGTATGTGTAATTGTGTATGTGTGTTGGAGTATTTGTGGTGTTATTGGTTTATGAGGAGGTTTATTATGTCAAGCGATGTATGATAGCAAGGATTCTGTTTTGATATAATCCTGCAGTATCAGCCAGTTAAAGGTTTTTAATTTGACATTAAATTTATTTAGGTCTATTATGTCTAGTTCTTTCTGTATTTTTTTAAAAACTTGATGGCTTAAGACATAGAATTGTCGTCTTGCAAATGAGGTTTAGTACTGTACACCAGGGGGAACATATGTACGCTTCCTTGGATCAGATGGAGGTAAACGGGCATGTATCCTCAGGACAGACTGAAGAATAAAGAGCTGTCGAACCGTCAGTACTTTGCAATCAGCGTAAAGTTGCGCTGTAGGGTATCGGTAGGGTTTCCTTAACATAACTTTAAGTACAGCCCTTTGAGACCTTTCTGCGCGCAGAAGATAAGTCTTTGCTGCTCCACCCCATACAGTTATACAGTAGCCAATAACCGATTGGCATAATGTGTAGTACACCATTTTGAGAATGTCAACACTGGCGGATTCTCGGAGAGATTTGAAGATGTGGATGAGACGTAGTGTTCGAGTAGTTAGTGTATCGAGTTGTTTGTCCCATTTTAGTCCATCGTCTATATGCACTCCCAAGTATTTTACACTAACAGCTCTAGCAATAGAAGGGCATGAGCACGACATTAACTGATTCCGACATGAGTGAGCCGTTATCGTGAAACTATTTGTAGGTTTGGAGTTGCACCGGATTGCAAAAGGTAAGTAGTAGGTTTTTTTTAGATTTAAAGTAAGCAAGTTTAGATCAAGCCAGTTCATCATTGAGGACAGTGCAGATTCCGCCTTTCGTTTCACATCTTCCCAGGAGGACCCATCAACCAGAATCGCTGTGTCATCTGCATATGCATAGATCTTACAAGCAGGTATTGACATTCTACAAAGGTCATCTATGTAAATTTGAAAAAGTGTGGGGCCTAGAATGCTTCCTTGGGGGACACCATACAGCACAACCTCTTCATCACTGTAGCTAGAGCCAATCTTTACCAGCTGGGTGCGATTTCTCAGGTAATCTTTGAAAATTTTAAGAGCTATGCCACGTACACCCAAACTCTCCAGCTTGGAAATTAGTTCGGGGACAGAAACAGTGTCGAAGGCCTTTGATAGGTCCAAGAATATACCAAGGCACTTTGATCTACTGTCCAGGGTCTTGGCAATAGATTGCGTTAGATCCAATACTGCGTCTTCAGTGGAGACTCCAGACCGGAAGCCGTACTGATTATCCGCTATAAGTTTGTATTTATCGAGGAAGCTTCTAAGATTTTGGTTAAGAATCTTCTCGAGGATTTTTGAGAGCGACGACAGTACTGAAATAGGCCTATAATTGTCGACACAGCCTCTGTTCCCGCCCTTAAAAATTGGATGTACTATGGCCCTCTTCAAGGAATCTGGAAAAACTCCAGTCTCAATGCAAAGATTGCAGATATATGTTATCGGCGATACCAAAATGTGACGACATGTCTTAAGGAGCGAGGAAGATATTCCATCCCAGCCCACGGCACAGTCCTGGCGCATCTGCAATATAATAGTGTCTATGTCACATTCGTCAACTTTTTGTATAGCAAGTGAATTGACAGGCGGCCTCAGTGTCTTGTTATTGTCAGCATTAATGGTCTCGCAGTTTGAGGGCGCTTTATTTGGATCGTTTATTATTTTTGCAGCCATGTTTTTACCTATATTGCTGAAGAAAGAACAGACATTGTTGAGGGAGGCTGCGGGACTGTCGCATATTTTGAGCAGTTCAACAGGACTAGAGCATATTTTACCAGTATTAGTTATATCCTTTATGGTTTTCCACAAAGCTTTAGGGTTATTCCTAGATTTTTCAAGCTCGCTCTTCTCATAAGACCTCTTTAATTTTCGCAGTAGCATATTGCAGAAATTCCGATAACGTGTGTAGGTTACTTGTAGTATTAAATTGTCTGGTGACTTCTTAGATTTTACGTGCAGTTTATCTCGGTGCTTGATACATTTTAGAAGCCCTGGAGTTATCCACGGTTTCAAAGTTCTTTGTTTTCTCGGAACATTGATATGTTTTGTATGTTTGGTTATTGCTTTTGATATCTTTGAAATCAGTGTAGTCATAGCAATATTTGCGTCTTTAATATTGTAGATATCTGAGAAGTCTGCGTTTTCTAACTCTGTCTTAATGGCTTCGTGATTTAATCGGGTTATAGTGAAACTTTTGTTCCGTGTCGGGTTTGTATTTGAGATCGAGAGAATAATTGGTTTATGGTCAGTAATATGCGATTCCAATACCAACGTGGTGGCCATTGTCTTTGTTTTTAATAAGATGTGATCAAGGCAGTTTTCCATCCTAGTTGGTAGGAGATGGGTTGGTAGTAGTCCATGGGACGCGTTTAGGATTAGATATTCCAGTGCCCGATCATTCCTACTGTCCAATTTTATGTCAATATTCAGATCTCCCACAGTTGAGATACTGGGTGAGTACGATATTTCATCATAAATATTATTTAAACTCGTCAGAAAGCTATCGAAGTGATCTTTGGTATTATTCGATGGAGAGCGATATATTGCTACTACCGAGAACTTATTATCAATTTGAAATACAAGACAGTTTGCATAATTTATGTTTGGTTCCCATACCTTGACGTTTAGCCCAATTTTGGTGTAGATTATAACCCCATCGTTTTGGTTAATATAGGCAAAATATGACAGAGGATGTAAACTATTGTGTAGAAAGTCGATTTTATAGGGCAAAAAGGCTGTAAAAGTTAACAGTGGAGGCAAGATAGAAGACGAATTCTGGTTATAAGTCCTATATTTGAGCCTATTTTTGTAGGATTACATTGACAATAATGGATTTAGCTGTGCTCAAATCAATATAAAAACGTTTTATTACACGTACCAGATTTCAGAAGTTATTCGGGTCCCATTCTTTCATAAAATTCCTACATTTCAAATATTTTGAACAATCTGAAAATGGCAAATATCAGAGAATCCTTTGGTTGTGGCCAGCCGTTGAAACGGCAGTATTACAGGATTTATGAGGTTCAGATAAATCGTTTTGTAACACCGATAGCGGTATGGATTTCATAGAAAGAGTTCCTTTTTGAATGTCAGCCTTTTGAAAAGTTTTTCATCTGCTACGAGTATGACACGGGTACACATTGTTGTAATATGTGTCGAAGCTTACACGTGTGTAGACTTATGTCTGATTAAAAAAAAATATTTCTTCAGAAAATATTGGGCTAGAGCTCAACATGGCAAGAATATTAAATATTCTTTCTTATGTAAGTAGTAAGTCGACTAGTGTGTCTTTTTATAAATTCTTAATTAATTTTTTCGTTTCGTTTCACAAAGTTTTAGAAATTATACAGCGGAAAATACGTAAAATATAAGGAAAAATAATTTACAGTTTAATTGAAAACATAATAATTATTATCATTAAAGTATTCAGTGTGGCAAATAGCCTTTTGCCAAAATCACCATGATTCAATCAATCAGGAAAATTCAATATTAACTGTCTACATTAGAACATGGTAACTTTTGTTAAAACACAAATTAATTATGATAGACTCACCAAAACCGTGACCACCTATGAAACTAGTAGATATTCAATAAATCTTTAAAACCACCAGCATCGAACTCTTAAAACACTGACAGTTACAAACAATATACACAATAAACTATGCATTTTATTGCACACAAACATCAAACGTTTCCCATAAAATACAATGTAGGAGATAACTGAAAATGCAAAATTCTACCGATTTAAATTCATCCTTACTGCTGCGACATAAAGCATAAATTGACACATTCATGTCAATGAAACATGACATGACATGTCATGTGACATGAAAGTGTCAATTTAAGGTGGGCAGTGTTTCTTTTGACTATCCTAAAAATACCAACATTATTTCCAAGTAATTGTATTAAAAACTTCTGTCAAATTATATTACTGGAATTTGGTAGTTGCCATCCGTGTATCCGGACTTAGTGGTGCCATTTCCAGTGCTCTGATATTCGCATTCATTTAAAATAGCTTTTAGTGGAAGCAGACGTAATGAAATTAGCGATACTGAGAATCTGTTTAAATTAAACGGAAAGTCGTGTCGATTCGAGAAAATGATTAATATGTTTTACTTGTAGATGACATCAGTTATAGGCAGATATATCAATATTCGTAACTTTCGCTGTGTTGCAGATCATTGAACAGTCGGGAAATATATAATAGGTAAAAGCAGCTACAGTGGCCCAGTGGTGGCGGCCCCGACTTACGAGCAGTAAGTCGTGGGTTCGAACCCAGGCAGGCGCATTACATTGTGTAATTTATTTAATCACCACTGCTCTCAAAACAGTGAAGGAAAACATCGTGGGCCTGGCATGTCGTAGAACCAAAATTCGAAGACATGTGACATCTACCAGCCCGCACTAGGCCCGCGTGATGGATTATAGCTCATTCCCTCTCACATGGGCAGGAGGTGTCCCAGCAGTGGGAACATTATAGGCTGAGTATGCTAAATGATATTAAGTATACATTGATTATTGTAGCGTTATTTTCAGGTGTTTCTACGATTAAGTCCACTTGCACATGAAATCATGTGTGTTGAACGCTAAACGTTTCAATTTAACGTTCCGTTTCAATCAATCGTTTTGAAGATTGTTAGAAGACTGACTTACTAAATAATTACTTCACCTAATTTTTAAGCTCTTTTTGCTTTGAGTTTTAAAATATCTACTTAAATATCATTTTTTTTATGTGTCGCTAGCACGTACTCACATCACTCAAGCCACAGTGAAAAAAAATTACATTATTCCTACAAAAAACGTACCAACATCTCCAGATTCTTTAATAACATTTTTACTATGCCTACGTACCGTGGTTTATTTTACGATCTCTGTAACAAACCAAGAAACGTACAAGGAGGCGTCTTTTCATTGTTTTTTCACATCTCTCACGGGGCGTTCAAAACATGAATATAAAATATATTTTTATATTCTTCCGTTTCGCTTCGCCCTTGTGTGTAGTTAAGGGCTTATAGAGATGTTGTAACGGTATAAGGTACTGAGTTTGTGGGTAGTTTTTTTTAACGTTTACTTCGGATTGTCTCACTGCATCATCTTACTCTTGAGGGAAACATTCTTCTTCGTTGTGTCGGTGATTCCTCTAAAAAGCATCGACCCTGCCACTTCAACGGTGTTATCAGTAGATGGGTAATCGTTTGTTTGGATCCGCTGTCACACTTTGCTTCCTCGGAATTCCTCCATTATCGGATACAATTGCACCTGCAGCGGTCCACCTGGCATCATAGACAGTTTAGTGATTCCAGGTGAATCATGGCAATTGATGGCAAGTTTGGAAGAGAAAACATTGATCTACCAATACAAGTTTGAGAAGCAAATGCGAAATTTAATTAATACAGTTTTCGTTTCGAGAGAAAAGTGATTGTTGAATTGAATCTGAATGAAAAGCAGCGCAACGTGTTACCGACAACGACATCCAACATTATTGACATAAGCTTTTCGACAGGTAATATCAAAAAAATCAATTTCGAGGAATTCATCGCTAACGAACGCATGAATGATAACGCAATTCGACACAGAGGGGTTGTTGGTAAAGATTTTGTTTTTATTTTATTTTTTTAATTATTCATGAAAAAGATTGTGGCTTGATTTCTGAAAGAGTTTTTCACGACAACTATACAAACCTTCTTATTTTACACGTGTAAGAATGCCTATTCTAAATGAACATAAAAGAAAATACCTTCGAATCGTGTCGTGTCGTATTATATCAGTTACAATTTCAGCCGTAGCCCCCGGGCGCAGCGGAGACTTAATGAATTTCAAGGTGATGGATTAGATGTTCAAGCACTCTGGCTGATGGAACACCCGGCTGATTGGATTCGACGAACATGTGTTAAATTACGTATTGATTCTTTCAGCGTCCAAAGTATTACCAGGTTTGGAGGGAGTGTTTTAATAGTAAACATGGCATATCCTCGACCTAATTCTAATATGGGGTAAGTCATAATTGTCCAGGATGCGGAAAAAGCTTTTGATTCCGTAAAGTTCTTAGGAACTTAAAGTGATTTTCTAAAGAAAATATAACTTACCTACTGCTTTAATTTCCAACGTTTTATTACACTGTACAGTACTATCACAATGGAACAAAAAGTTGTAGAAGTCGCCCATACTACCTTGTAGATACAATATCTTTATCGTGTCACCTTTGGTCACACATTATGGAGTCATCAACATCATCAGCCTTTAGCAGTCT
Organism: Xestia sexstrigata; assembly: GCA_941918905.2. Taxonomy (NCBI): domain Eukaryota; kingdom Metazoa; phylum Arthropoda; class Insecta; order Lepidoptera; family Noctuidae; genus Xestia; species Xestia sexstrigata. The sequence continues at coordinate 2,855,169 of OW799216.2, read as the reverse complement.
ACTGCTAGACATACGTCTCTTTAACCACACACCAGTTAGGTACCTCAATTCTCGGCAACTCTCATCTAGTTGCTACCAACCATCCTGTGAAGATCATCGCTCCATCTAGCCTGAGGGCGTATCATACGATTGCCGATTCGCGGACTCCACTCAAGAACAATAAGTCTAGTCAATAAGTCGAGCTACACGATAACTTACAAATGCTTGCACTGACTGGACAGGTCCACTCAAATCTGTGTGGTTCTTTCTTCAAAAGACCATCTCAGACACTAATCTGCATAGTCCTCATCTGAATTGAACAAGATTATGTCTGGACTTCAAAAGAGACTATGACCTCTGAGTTTGTTTCGGCTGTTTCTTCTCAGAGTAGTCAGGTAAGAAACACCGGCCCCATCTAGTTTAAAAAAAATAACGTGTAAAAGTGTTTGTAAGAACCGGCTTGCAAAATAAACATCATTTCATTTCATTTCTAGTCTTCGTATAGCATACATTATTGACGGGAACCTTGTCAACTCTCTGTGACTCGACAAGCCATTCTAATTCTTGCTTCTGCGCAAACAAAACGATCCGGAAAAACTGACCTTGATACTAATTAATAATATGATTAAGGAAAAACTAAAATTATTTCAGCATTCGGTAATTTAGAAAGATAAATAACATAGTCATATTCGATTGTTAAAATATAAGTTTTAAATACATACCTACAAACAATACAATATCCTTATTAATATTTTGACACTAACTTGTATAATATTGACTTACAATAACTTACAAAAACGAATAAAAGAATATATTATTATTCTTGAAATAAAATAAAAAAATTAGCAATGCTGTAACACTTGTACAATTATCATTTATTCTATTATGTCTCGATTCTCCTTAAGTCTTATTACCTGCAATTTTGGATTATACTGTATTAAAAATTCAGTTCAAATTCGCGGAAATGGGCGTGCACGTACGTGAAAACATACACCGTAGAAAGCAGACTTAATACATTAAGACTACCCAACTTATTTTAAAAGGTGAGCCAAATTATTTATTTATTTAAAAACTTCACGTACAATAGTTGTACATAGGCGGACCTAATGCCACAAGGCATTCTCTACCAGTCAACCTTTGGGTTAAATATGAAAACATAGTGATAGGGTACAAAATAATGTCTGAGAAACTAACTTGTTAACGAGAATTTATACATATACTTAAAAAAAAAACTCTTCTTTAAATTTTTGATTCTAATATATAACTTTTTTTATGAGGTTTATCAATGTGTTTATAAAAAAATATAAATATTTGTCATGACTTTGTCGACTTTTGCTTAGAAGTTTTAGAATAACTAAGATATAATACTGTTACGTCGTACCCGTACCTACAATTACGGTACTAGGTACCTACAAGTAGGTAGGTAGGTAGAACGAGTCCCGAATGATGGAGGTACAAATTCGCAAACTACCTACAAAAGAACATCAGGAATTGTCATTGTAATTTCGACCGTACGCCGAGGGCATCTTTCCTTTGTACAAGTTGTGGAAGTTTCTCGAAGGACAAAGGCCACTATGGAATTGTCTAGAAGATTCTAGGAAGTCGTGGATCTTTCTCGAACGTTCGATCGCCATATAAATAGTCGACGTGTTTGCGGGAGCAGTCAGTCTGATTTTGGCTACACAACGAAGCGAATCGTAGTGAACTAGAAGTGCTATATCTAAGCGAATAGTGATCAGTAGTGTATTTGTGATTGAGTTATAAGGGTTTTGTGATTATTAAAGTTATTTTGTTGTTTCTTCGGTAGTAATTTATTTATCCCATACCCAGCTCGATATACTCAATACGATGCATGAGAAAAAAGAAAATTTTAGATTTTCTTTTTGGCTATTAAATAAGCATATAGGATGGAAAACCAAAAGTGCGTGTATCAAGTAAAACCGGTCAAGTGCGAATCGGTCGCACGCAAAAGTTTCCGTAGCACTAAGCAACATAATTACAATATTTTACATTCGTCATTTTTATTTTCAATCATTCTTAAGTCACTTTTTTGCCATTTGGCAACGGAACCCTATAAACAGTGTGGCAGTCTATAAAATAACAGAAACTACGCCTGCCCCTCTCATTTTGCGGCCCGGGGCCACGGTCTAGCCTGGTAAAAATACACCACTGTCACACACTGATTGTGAAGTGTTTTTTGAAAAAAACTGAATCCATGAAGTGATGTTTTTGGTTTTATTGAAATTTCATTCTCGCTGGATATTGGATTGATGAGAATGGGTTCATATCAAGCAAAATTTTGCTTCAATATTATTTTATTTGCAATAATTCTGTAATCTGTAGTCAAAAGACTGTCATCAGATGACTGCAGTTGGCAGGCCAATTCGAATGCGTTGCCGGGCCACACTATGGCCCGCAGGCCTGTTTTTAAGCAGCCTTGTGATATAAAGGGTGTACAAAACCTCTTAACGAAGCCGTTCTCCCCGTCATTGCAATTTTTCTTCTTCTTAGTTCCAACTTTTGGACAAGTTTTTTTTTAATACAAGTTTTTAATGTATGATTTTTACTTTAAACACTTCCACGACCCCCGTACTATTCAATCCATCCATCAGCACAATGTTTTGAGTGCGTTACATTGAGTTCTACCACAAAACATGATTTTACACCCCAAAAAAAAAAGTCGTTTCCCAGCAATAACTTTTGCGTAAAGTTACCTATTTTGATGTACAGAATGCTTGGTTGACGGCTTCGTGATAAGGTTGTTTACACCCTGTATTATGGACGTTGATAACACTCAACTGCATGCCAAACGTAACAGTTTGGCTTAAGCCACTTCTTTAGTCCATAGCAGTAAGGGTCGTTTTCGCAATAAAGTGTTACAATTAAGTGCGGTTTACTGTAACAACGGAACAGCAATGTCAATATATTTTTAGTATTATATTTTGACTGTTGACTGTTTATTCAATTGGACTTAATTTATTAAGAATTTCAATAACCCAATATTGTGACGTTTTCAACTCGAGGTTGAAATATGTTTTTTTGAGCAGTACTTTTTTCAGGATGAAAGGTACCCTATGTCCGTTTCTGTAACTCTATTTTTGTAATAAAAGTAACCTAGGTCGTATTCTTATAATATCAGCTATATGCCAGTGAAAGCTCTGTCAAAATTGGTCTAGCCGTTTTGGTGATTAGCCGGAACAAATAGACAGACAGAAAAAAATAAAAAAATGTGTTTTTGTTACCGTAAATATTTTTTTCATATGGATTCAGTAAAAAGTAACTCATTGTTATTGTTAAATTTCATCATCAATATTTTGGTGCAAGTGGCACAAGGAACCCTAAGCTATGGTAATCAATGCTAATATTATGTCAATCCTCTATAAATAACATTTCCAATTGAGTTTCGGTGTAGTAGCGTGTTTCAGTGATACAAACGGTAAGTAGGTTACTCCAGTTTATTTTTTTATCTATAGTGTTTTTGCATAAATTATTCGTGGATAACGATAGTCAGGAAAACCATATATTATTACTATATACAATTCCGGATTATATATTTTCGGAATTATATTATTATAAAAATCTACATTTTTTGAGGATAATCTTTTTATTATGTACTTCAAAATATATTTCGTTTCTTAATTGCGCCAAGAAGTTAGTTTTGTGAATTCGTTTATTTATAAACTGAACAGTTAATATAAAAATAAAATAAAACTTGTGAAACGAACAAATTTACAAACTTAAGAAAATAAGCTAGAGGGTTCATAAAAAAAAAATGTTAAAACGTCTAAAACTGTTTTAGGTTCTGAAACAAAAATTCAATATGAATGCAACAACGGCGATACAACAAATGCAGACGATCCAAGGAGCTTTCAGTATATTGTCGACTTTACAACTGACTGCTTTTTTATTCCCGGAGCAGGCGCAAGTTCAAGGTAATCTTTTTTTTTATTAGCCTATTATGTCCCACTGCTGGGCATAGGCCTCTCCATAGCCCTCCAGTCCTCTCTACGTGCGGCTCTCTCAGGTCAATCTCTGGCAAACGCTTTTGAGTCGTCACACCAGCGTTTTCTAAGCCTCTCTCGGCGACGACGCCCGTCTTCTGGCACCTATACTGAGTGACGACTCAGAATGTAGAATACATCAGGACCGATGGGCCAGGTTATCTAAAAGGTGTAAAAGTACCCTGAATGAAACCAAAAGGCATTTGTTTTCCCCGTAATTGCGCTCATTTTTTGGCATGAATGCCTGCCTGGGAAATGACTTGATAACTCGAAAAAAAAAGGGTCATTTCCCAGCAATAAATTTGCATATAAGGATTACTTTAATGTGTAATTTATTTATTAGATGGCGATTGTTTCGACTTCATAATAGTCGGTGCTGGGTCAGCAGGCTGTGTGATAGCCAATAGACTCACAGAGATTAAGGATGCTACAGTTCTACTTATAGAAGCAGGCGGAGATCCACCGGTAGAATCTGTGGTACGTTCTTTTTGTGTTTAACAAGATTATACAAGATTTTTGGTGGCTTGATTTCCTTTCTTTAGCACATTTTATTAAACATCTATATTATGATGTAACACCCGATTCTTAATCGTTAACACTGAAACTAAAGTAATTATTATTTTATGTGATGTAATCATTATCTGTAATTATATAATATTCTAATAATTTATATATTTCAGTTCCCGGCGTTGTTTGCTTACCTCAGAAAAACATCAGTTGATTGGAACTTTATAACTCAAAACGATGGTTACTCTGAACAGTTCCATAAAGATAATGGAACTGATTGGACAAGAGGAAAAATGCTTGGAGGTACAAGTAGCCTTAACTTCATGGTTTATACGAGGGGAAATTGTCATGACTATGACAACTGGGCTGAGATTACTGGTGATGAATCATGGAACTGTAAAAACACACTTCCATATTTTAAGAAAAGTGAAAGGCTAGTCGATCCTTGCCTTCAAGAATCTGATGCTGGTGTTTATCATGGTACTGATGGATATTTAGGAACTACCAGAAAGTATTCTGTCGATGGTCGTCAGTACCTTGACGCTTTCAAAGAAATTGGTCATAACATTGTTATGGACGTAAATGGTAACACTCCAGTCGGATATACTGAGTCTATGTTTACGATCGACAATGTAAGGCAGAGCACTGCTCAGGCATTTTTGACTCCGATCAAAAACCGACCCAATTTGTTTGTTCTTAAAAACACACTGGTATCGAAAGTCCTCTTCAATGACGAAAATAATGCAATTGGTGTTGAAGCTATCATAAAAAACAATGAAACAGTTACTTTTAAAGCTAAAAAAGAAGTCATAGTATCGGCAGGAGCTATTAATACCCCGCAAATATTGATGTTGTCTGGAATAGGTCCGAAAAAGAACTTATATGATCTAGATATAGACGTGATTTCTGATCTTCCCGTCGGGCAGGCATTGCAAGACCATGTCATGGCATTGACGATTCACGCAATGGGAAATTCAACTACGAAACCGGTCGATCCAACATATTTTCCAGTAACAAACGTTATGGGTTATGTCAGTTTGGATAAAAGTCAAGGTCATCCAGATTATCAAACATTTAACTTTATACAGACCGGACCGGCTGGTATGCTGCAATTTTGTACAAATTACTTCTCTTTTAAGGACGAAATATGTGATGCTTTATATGAAGGATGTATTGGAAGAGCAGTTTTATTGAACGCGGTTTACTTATTGTATCCAGAATCCCGTGGAAAGATCTTATTGCGAAGCAAAGATCCTAGAGATAAACCAATCATTAACACTGGATATTATTCCGTTGATGAAGATTTAGATAAGCACGCGACATACATACAAGATTATTTGCAAGTTCAAGATTCAACATTTTTCAGAAGTGTCGATTCTGTAATGGTAATTCCCGAAAAATGTGGTTGTGGACAGTTCAATGATACCCTTGAGTACTGGAGATGCTATGCGCTATGCATGATGTTGTCAGGATATCATTACGCTTCTACCTGTCCTATGGGGGTTGTAGTGGACTCCCGTCTTAATGTGTTTGGGGTGAACAGGCTAAGGGTAGTAGATGCCAGTGTCATGCCAAAGATTATTGGAGCTAATACCAATGCTCCAACTATTATGATTGCTGAAAGAGCAGCTGATTTTATCAAAGAAGATCATGGTTATATAAAAAACAAATATTAAAAACGTTCGAGTCTTCGTTTTTCGATTCAAGCGTGTTTATATATTTTTTTCCGATTAAGGCTTGATGCTCCAGGGTAGCCCGAGAAATTCAAATTTTCTTACGTTTTTTGCAATTTGCAGGCCAGTGCTAGGTTGTAGGCTTACAATCGCGAACAATAATTTAATCAACATACAACCTAGCACTGGCCTGCAAATTGCAAAAAACGTAAGAAAATTTGAATTTCGCGGGCTGGTTGAAGTATTCACCTTAATGAAGGTTATATGTATCCACAGCATGATTCATTATGTTACGTGTTTATGTAATTTTTTATTAAATAACATTGTTTTGTTTATAATTTGTATTTATTATTTCAATTCATTGGCTCTGTACTATAATTTCGTGGTTTTTGTGTCATTCCTGAATAAAAACTTACAGGCGGCACCATTAACACAGGTATATTTTAACTAACCTGCACTTACCTATTATGTATTTTTCTTAACACTAATAATTAAGTTATATTCTGACGAGAAAGTCACAAATACGAAATTAGTAAATGCTATTTATTACCTATCTTTATCCGCTCTTTATACGGTAAAGGAAAACCGACAAGGCTGTCTGTCGTTCCGTTCATCAATTTCCACCATCCACAGTAAATAAAGCAATATGTTTAGTGTCGATAGGATCGCATCCAGAACGAGGTGATCCGACAGAGAACCATAGTTGTCGATATAGCTCACAGAATAAGTAAGTCGAACCGGCAATGGGCCGGCCAAATTAGCTGAAGAATCGATGACCGTTGGGGTAGACCTGTTCTTGAGTGGAGACCGCGAATCAGCAAACGTAAGGTGGGATGATCTTCGGAGGATGGCTAGTACTCGTAGCAACTGGATGAGAGTTGTTGAGAATCGAATTGAGTGGTGTGCGTCTGTGCGATTGAGAAGCCTTATATCCAGCAGTGGACTGTTGTAGGCTGATGATGTTAAGTTTCGGTGACAGATCAGAATCTCTAAGGATCTTTACAAAATGACATACTATCAACGATTATGATTATAGAAACGAATGATTAGGACTGATGGAAGCTTGAATAAATCCTGTTTAAAGTTGTAGAAAGTGTCTGCCACAATTTTAAGCTCTCTTATCTCCAAAGCTATAATACTCAGTAACGTCTGCATCATTTGTAGATTATTATCGTTCTGTTACACGCAGTATTTCACAAGGAACCCTAAATTTTTATTCACAACATCAGTTGCTACAACACTACTTTAGCTTACCTAAAATAAATTTTAATATCATTTTGCGTTGAGTTTTGGAGCAGTTGTTGTTTCCGTGACAGAAACAGTAAGTAGATTGTTTTTCTTTTCTATATCTATTTATTATTCGTGGATAACGAAAGCTTATAAAAGAAAATATTGAAAAAAAAAGCAATAAATAAATAAATTGCCATTACCGAAATGGCAATTTATTTATTTATTGCTTTTTTTTCAATATTTTCTTTTAAAATGTAGGACGAATGTGTCTTTTTTTTCTTTTTTTTCAAAATATAGCTGTTACCTCAATTAAAACAGAAAGACATGAGGATTTAAATGATAATGAGAGAAAATGTGGTTTCAAACTATTATAACAAACAGCTGATATATTTTAAAGTGCTGAAACTGTTTTAGGTACTGAAACAAAATATTCCAATATGAACGCAACAACAGCAATACAACAAATGCAGATAATAAGAGGGGCTTTCAGTATCCTGTCGGCCTTACAAATGACTGCCATCTGGTTCCCACAGCAGGCGCAAATTCAAGGTAAAATCTAAATCAACTAGTTATAAAACCATAACACATTATAGTCACCATTATCATACAAGCAGAAAAAGGCGTTCGAAGATCACAAATCAGACAGTACCCATAACGTCTGTTCCTTTACTCCTTGCAGCAAGTGGTGTCCATAAGCCTTCACCGGGCTTGCCAGCAAGTGAAAGTTATTTTATAAAGATCTACATGATGTAAATGAACAATCGCAGAAATCTTCTGAGTATTACGATTTAGTTTTTAGTATTAAACTTGTATATTTTTTATCTCTGTGTCATTTACCTGCAATGCTTGTAATATTGCCTATGTCCATAAGAGGAAGTTATTACTTAACATCAGATGAAACAAGAATTTAATAAAAGATAAACGTCTGATATTTTTTCAGATGGCGCTTGTTTCGACTTCATAGTAGTCGGTGCCGGTTCTGCAGGATGTGTGATAGCCAATAGACTCACAGAGATTAAGGATGCTACAGTTCTACTTATAGAAGCTGGCGGAGATCCACCTGTTGAATCTGTGGTACGTTCCTCCTGTATTTAAAAATAAATAAATTATATTTTTAGAATCTAGCTAGACCATTCAATGCAATATCTTTTCCAGTTTTTGGATAAAGTCTAAGTAACTCTTAGTTTTAAGATGTTATCATTGAACTAAATTGATTATGATGTTACTTTGTAGCTTGTTTTTATTTTCATGCAAAACCAAATTAATTTTGACATTCTTCTTTCTAAACAACCGATTTGACTGGGTTTCTTACTTTTGATTTCTCTACTTTAGGTTCCAGTGCTATTCCCATACTTGAAAAATACATCAGCTGATTGGAACTTTATTACTGAAGACGATGGTTATACCGAACAGTTACATAAAGGAAATGGATCTGAATGGACAAGAGGAAAAGTGCTTGGAGGTTCAAGTAGTTTCAACTTTATGGTTTATACCAGGGGAAATCATCATGATTTTGACAACTGGGCGAAAATAACTGGAGATGAATCATGGAACTGGGAAAATACTCTTCCATATTTTAAGAAAAGTGAAAGACTAGTCGATCCGGTCCTTCAAGAGTTTGACGCTGGTATATATCATGGTACTGATGGATATTTGGGAACTATCAGATATTATACTGACGAAGGTTTCCAGTATCTTAAAGCTTTCAAAGAGATTGGTCATGACATTGTTAAAGACATAAACGGTGACACTCCAGTCGGATATACTGAACCTATGTTTACCATCGCCGACAATGTAAGGCAGAGCACTGCTCAAGCATTTTTGCGTCCGATCAAGAACCGACCCAATCTGTTTGTCCTTAAAAACTCACTGGTATCAAAAGTTCTCTTCGACGACAGAAAGAATGCCATTGGTGTTGAGGCTATCTTAGAAAATAATGAAACAGTCACTTTCAGAGCTAAAAAAGAAGTCGTTGTGTCAGGAGGGGCTATTAATACCCCGCAAATCTTGATGTTGTCTGGAATAGGTCCAAAAGAGCAATTAGAAAATCTAGAAATAGGCGTGATTTCTAATCTTCCCGTCGGCCAGGCAATGCAAGACCATGTCATGGCATTGACGATTCACGCAATGGGAAATTCAACTTCTGGGCCTGTGGATCCCACCAAGTTTCCAGTTCCACTCGTTATGGGTTATATCAGTCTGAATAAAAGTAAAAATTACCCAGATTATCAAACATTTAACTTTATATATAATACCGGACCGTCTGGTATGCTGGAGTTATGTACTTACTTCTCTTTTGAGGACGAAATATGTAATGCTTTATATGACGGAAGTGTTGGGAGAGCAGTTTTATTGAACGTGGTCTACTTATTGTACCCAGAATCTCGGGGAAAAATATTATTGCGAAGCAAAGATCCTAGAGATAAACCAATTATTTACACTGGATACTATTCCGTTGACGAAGATTTAGACAAGCACGCGACATACATACAAGATTATTTGCAAGTTCAAGATTCAACATTTTTCAGGAGTGTCGATTCTGAAATGGTTATTCCCGAAAAGTGTGGCTGTGGAGAGTTCAATGATACCCTTGAGTACTGGAGATGCTATGCGCTATGCATGATGTTGACAGGATACCATTACGCTTCTACCTGTCCTATGGGGGTTGTAGTGGACTCCCGTCTTAATGTGTTTGGGGTGAACAGGCTAAGGGTAGCAGATGCTAGTGTCATGCCAATGGTTACTGGAGCCAATACTAATGCTCCAACTATTATGATTGCTGAAAAAGCAGCTGATTTTATCAAAGAAGATCATGGTTTACGTATGTAAACTGAATAGATTCTGTTTTCAAGAGCTGAATTAAATGTTCATCAGTAGACAAATTAAAATCGTATCTTTTTTCCTGAATATGTATTTATAATAAATATTACAGTTTTTACCGAATTATAGTTTTTCGACCATTGTCTTGTAATTTTGTATATCAGAATTTTATTAATAAATAAAACTAAGCTGAAATATATTGGTTTAACAATACTATAAATAATAGGATTGTTACATAGATGTGTCAATCATCAATTTTGTAGTTTTATATCTATACATAAAAAGGGGACGTGGTCTGAATTACATTCATGGCACATAGTTTAGACACTATTCATAGAGGGTACAGTATTTATCTTACTAATAAAGCAGTGTAAGTCTTTCTATTATGTATTTTTCTTAATAATATCTATATTTTGTCTTATGTTGATGAGATTAAAATAAATACGACGTTACTTTTCAAAACCTTTTTTTTAGAACCTCCTCATCTGTCACTCATACACCTCGTCTTTTTGGGACTACCTTTTTAAATATACCAAAAAAAAATTATCCATATGAGAGGTGCTTGTGGCTAAATAACAAAGGCTCGGGTCGATCTTTAGGTTAAGGTGCGCTTGTTTAGGTTGGTCCGTGGATGGGTGAACACCCATTACATACCGAGATTCCTCTATGCCTCGGAAAGCACGCTAAACCGTTGGTCCCAGCTGTCATTTGTATATCTTTGGCAGTCGTTACAGGCCATCAGTAGCCCGGAAGTCTGACAATCAGTCTTTCAAAGGGTGTCGTAGGTACTAGCCAGAACTAACTGGGGTGTGGAGGTCAGATAGGCAGTCGCTACATGTAAAATACTGGTATTCAGTAACATACGGTTATACTGGAAGCCGACCCCAACAGTTGGGAATAGGCTAGGCAGATGATACATTTTTCTATGCTTACATATTATAGTATATTTGAGGAACTATTGATACTTTTAGTCGTGTGTGCAGTAGTAGTGGTTCCATTGTAGAATCAGCCCCTTGACGGATTCCCTCGCTCACCTTTATGTGCATAAACCATTTCAGAATTTGGTGCCACATCGACACAATCATCGGTCAAAAAGTTGAAATATTTAGGTATAGACGGCTGCATTAATTCGTCACCCCTTGTATTGAGTGTCTTAATGCGTGACGGATACCTTTTTTTTTTTGTCGGATGGTAAATCATCAAATGACTTTTCCCGCTCTGGGCGGAGCAGGAGGGAGTGTCAGACTTTTACTGACTAAAACCCATCCATGTTCCTTCATCGCCCTTTGTGTTCCGGGGCCACGGTATCTCTTTCGAACAGTCCCGCAACGCCGGCAGGCATCGGTCCTCACCGGTGTGGACCCTTTCCTTTTTGCTGACTCTCTTTGAGGCGCGCGTGGAACACGAACGCGCCGTCGACACGGCCTGTCGTCATGAGACGGACGGACGGCGAGCTAGCCCATAGCCCACCGACCACAAGCCCGCGCCTACGGTGGCTGGGGGCCACGTGGTGGCCCCGGGCCACGTGGTGGCCCCGGGCCACGTCGTGGCCCCCGACGCCCGGGGCGTCTCCCTCTCACGTTCCGCCACCTCCTTCTCTAGCATTACTGTTTCGCAGAAGGAGGTGACGGCGTCCCATTCCGTCTCGCTCCGGACCATGGCTTGCACCAGGGCCGGACGCGAGAGGTCGCTGCCGCCAATCGCCGCTTCGAGGACACGGCGGTGCTCCGCTCACGCGGGGCACACCTCCACCGTGTGCTCCACCGTGTCCTCCGGTCGATCCTCGCAGTGGAAACACCCGGACGTTTCCTCCCGCCCGATTTGGTGCAGGAACCTCCCGAAAAGTGACGGATACCTAATTAATGCAGCTGTCTGTACACACATATTAATCATCTTATTTTATTCAACGACTAAGAATTAAAATGTGAACCGATGTTGTGACAGTTGTGCATACAACAAATTGGTATGTCTTTCAAGAAGCATACGGGAAGTGTTTCAAAAAGGTGACATCATATTTAAGAACCATTAAACTGAACAACATTTTGGGACTAAAATCATTATCGCGAAAACAAAATCAGCTCCATTTGCCAAAGTCAATTTGTGGATGTAAAACTTACTAAACTTACTATTCATTACGTAGCCGTTGGTCCCGGCTGTAATTTCCAGATCTTTGACAGTTGGCCTGGCTACAGCCAAAAACGGTGAGCGGTGAAAACAAATGGTAGACAACATAAGAAGTACGTCGCAGCTATGCAGCAGTGCGCGTCGCCGGTAGCTGAGGCATATTTCTTACGTTGGCTACTATTTGTTTTCACCTCTCACCGCCACGACGCCGCCACTGCCGTCGCTGCCGCCGCCGCTCTTGGCTGTGGCTGGGCCGTTAGGGGTTGGTAGTTAGAAACCCGAAAGTTTGTCAACCAGATAATTATTAGATAACAGAAGTATTGGCATTCAGCTGCATGTAAATAGGTAGACTAGAAAACCTCAACATGTGAAGATGTGTAAAAACTGAAACTGACATTGAATGATTAGACATGAATACTTATTTCAGTATTTTATTATTTTTTACTTTTTATTTTATTTTATGTTACATTTACCTACTGATTTGACAGGAATATTTACGTATCTTACTTTTTTTATTATTATTGACATATGCCTTTTGTGATTTTTATTGACATTGATTTTGTAAATTATTATTAATTTTATTCGATTATTGTGAATGGACCGAAGGGACCATGTGGGTTTCATTTTTATTTTTTTTGTTTGTTTCCTTTTTTTTTCCACAACTGTCTGGCAGTTTGAGTACTATAAGCGACCTACCCAACTATCCTTTCTATGGTATTGTTCGTCGCTTCGTTGAGCTCCTTGAGTTATAAGTCGAGCTACACGATAACTGACAAATGCTTGCACTGACTGGACAGGTCTACTCAAATCTGTGTGGTTCTTTCTTCAAAAGACCATCTCAGACACTAATCTGCGTAGTCCTCATGTGAATTGAGCCAAATTATGTCTGGACTTCAAAAGAGACTATGACCTCTGAGTTTGTTTCGGCTGTTTCTTCTCAGAGTAGTCAGGTACGAAACACCGGCCCCATCTAGTTTAAAAAAAATGACGTGTAAAAGTGTTTGTAAAAACCTACTTGCAAAATAAACCACATTTATCATTTATCAAAATTGTTACCGTGTGGTTTACTGTATGTAGTAAACCACACGTACTTTTGTAGTTTTAGGTGTTTATTCAAGGTCATATGTATGTAAGTCTCAATTTATGCGAATTTTAACAAGCCAAAAATTTGGTACTTATTGTATACTACACTTTATCAATCTATGAACAAGTTATATTCAGTTGTACGTAAGTCAATTTAGTAGGAGAAATGTTTATACATAGTTGGGTTTATAGCTGGTCCTTTGCCCAGCAGTGGGAAAATATAGCCTAAGTAACAACAGGAAAAAAAGCTAATAAATTTGCTAGCTGTTGATCAATTTTATTATCTGTAGTGTTATTTTATACGTAACTGTATTTATCTTATTTAGCGATAGAAAATCACACGCAAGCTATATTTCAAGATAATCATATAATTTATATTGAATTATCAAGTGTATAGTGTGTGTGTGTGTGTAGTGTATGTGTGTGTGTGTACATCTGGCTAGACGCGGAGATGGCCGATGGAGCAAGGCTTGACCGAGTGGTGGCTAAGGTTTGGCCAAAGAAACCAGGGCCGTCCTAGAGCTCGTTGGGTCGACGATATCGTCAAAGTCGCGGGAAACACCTGGATAAGGGACGCACAGAACCGGGAAGTGTGTCAGAAAAAGGGGAGGCCTATACCCAGCATGATGCAGATGATCAGGTATATGGTGTCAAAGAAATGTAAATTAACACTAACACCCATTTTCAGTAACACCAAGCATCACAGCTTAATGCCTTAATAAAAGCGCGTCGTTAGATTTGCAACTTTTCTCTCTGAGCCTAGCGCTGAAAAGCCAACAAAACGTTTTGATTTGAACATTTAGGTGTCTTCTATAGTGTTCGTTATAGGGGCGTAACATTTATAGATATTTTTGCATAATTATTATCTTTGTATAAATATTAAGTGTGCAACCGAATTTTGGTCCAGTCGTGTGTTTCAGTTACAACAGATACAGGTGTTCTTTTTATTATAATTATAAGCTTTTATTTTAACTTGCTTTGTTAGTTAGTTAAATTTTATATACCTTCATTGTTCGTTGATGGATTAACTTCATTTTTTTTCTATTGAATTTAACAAAAGCTTGTTTAAAAAACGGTTGATTATTTTCAGTAGTAAATATAAAAATAAATATTTGGAACAATTAATCGGTGTTTTTAGACAGTTCAGATTTTATTAAAAAAAAAATATATGTTACAGATTATTTTCAATAAGTCCGTGATTGTTTGGGGGTGATGACAAAACGGCCATAACGAAAAAACTGCAGCAAAATATTGAAAATGAATGCATCTTCGGTGATACAGGGAGTCCAACAAATCCAAGGAGCCCTCAGTATACTATCTGCTTTGCAGCTGACTGCGATTATATTTCCAGAGCAAGCACAACCTCAAAGTAAGATTCTTGTCAGTAATGTTCTTATCAACTACATTGTGGGGTTCGCCCAGTGGTAATGGTCCCGACGACGTGCCAGTTAGTTCTTAGATTCTAAGCCAGGCATGTGCATTACTTTGCGTGATTTATTTTTTCATCACCACTGCTCTCTAAACTGTTGTTGTAAGGAAAACATTCGCTTTCGTTTTCAATCCATTTTCGTGAACAAACCGGCATGTCCTAGAACCAAAAATTCGAAAACATGTACCATCTATCAACGCACACTGAACCCGCGTGGTGGTTTAAGGTTCACAAGTAGAAGGCCTGAATTCCGGCAGCGGGAAAGTAATGGGCAGATTACGCAATGCAAAATACAAAAGACTCGTGCTTTTGGAAAAAAGAAAACAATATTATTTTGCACTGTTTTAGACTTTCACGGTTTTTCACTACACTTAAAGTACTAAGCGGATATTATCCCGTACTAGTACTTTATGTGTAATATTATCATGGCTGTTACGTTCATGTTTTAAATTTTAACTTTCATTATGATTGATGATTAAAATGTCACTTTCTTTTGGCCCAGTTGACTTAATTATCAAATTCATATATTTAGTTATATCATTTTCCTTAATAGCTTCAACAACGATAGCGTTCTTGTTGCTATCGAAGAGGATTTTTCATAAAAGTGTATATTTTAGGACTGATAAATTAGGTTTGTTTTCATATCATATTGTTGTATATTCTTCAGATGACTCCTGCTATGACTTCATAATAGTCGGTGCTGGATCAGCGGGCAGTGTGATAGCCAATAGACTCACAGAGATTGCGGATGCTACAGTTCTACTTATAGAAGCAGGCGGAGATCCACCGATAGAATCTGTTGTAAGTTTTGCTTTTGATGGTCTTTGTTTCTTTATCTAACTTATCTGTAGTACGGTCGAACAAGCTATTTGGATCACATTTTATGTTGTAATTTTTGGGTTAAACTGTAAATCAAATAGCTTGTTCGACCGTAAATAATGAAAGAGTGCTCGAAATCTTTATACAAGGTCAGGCCAAATTGCTAGCTCACCGTCCATCCGTCATGACGACAGGCCGTGTCGAAGGCGCGTTCGTGTTCCACGCGCGCCTCAAAGAGAGTCAGCATTAAGGAAGGGGTCCGCAAGGACCGATGCCTGCCGGGGTTGCGGGACTGTTCGTAGAGATACCGTACTCCTGCTCCGCCCAGAGCGGGAGAAGTCATTTGATGATTTCCAATCCGAAAAAAAAAAAAAAAAAAAAGGTCAGGCCAAATTGGTTTGCTAACAGAGAGTTATCACTATGCATGAAGCTATATGGTGTTTCATGGATTCTTAATCTGTAACTAATAAAACTAATGTTATTGTAAGTTTTTTTTTTAAATAATCAATTAATTTTCTTCAAGCATTTTCTATTTTCCTTATTAAATATACGATTGCATTTTTTTACAGATATCAGGATTTGTTCAATATTTGAAAAATACTTCAGTTGACTGGAACTACTTTACTGAAGACGATGGTTACAGCCAACAGTTTCATAAAAACCATGGAGTTGAAATGACAAGAGGGAAAATGCTTGGGGGCTGTAGTTCTATCAACTTCTTCCTTTATACGAGAGGCAATCCTCATGATTTTGACAACTGGGCTGAGATGACTAGTGACGATTCATGGAACTGGACAAACACACTTCCATATTTTAAAAAAAGTGAAAGGCTGGTCGACCCTATCATGCTTAATTCTGATGCAGTTGCTTTTCATGGTACTGATGGATATTTAGGAACTGCCAGAAACTATAATGAAGTAGTTCTAAAGTATTTCGAAGCATTCAAAGAAACTGGGCATGACATTGTTTTGGACACAAATGGCGATACTCCTCTTGGGTATACTGAATGTATGTTTACCATTGCTGACCAAGTTAGACAAAGCACTGCTCAATCATTTTTACATCCGATCAAAAACCGACCTAATTTATCAGTGATTAAAAACACATTGGTATCAAAAATCCTCTTCGATGACGAAAATAATGCCATTGGGGTTGAAGCAATCTTAGAAAACGATGAAATTGTCACTTTTAAAGCTAAAAAAGAAGTCATAGTATCGGCAGGAACTATCAATACCCCGCAACTGTTGATGTTGTCTGGGGTAGGTCCAAAAGAGCACTTAAAGGACCACGACATAGAGGTGAAATCCGACCTTCCTGTCGGTCAAGCTGTACAGGATCACGTTATACTTAGCGTGACTCAAACAACGGGACCATCAACTCCGTCCAAGGCAGTAAATATTACAGATTTTCCATCTCCACTCATTAATGGGTTCGCCAGAATAAATAAAAGTCAACAGTATCCGGATTACCAAAGCGTTAGTTTTGTAATGAATGAACCGACAGGTGTGCTGCAATTCTGTTCTTTCTATTACTCTTTTATTGATGAATTGTGTGAAGAGCTATACGAGGGCAGTATTGGAAAATCCGTTTTATTCAGCTCTGTGGTTTTAGTCTATCCAGAGTCTCGCGGAAAAATCCTACTGCGAAGCAAAGATCCTACTGAACAGCCATTGATATACACTGGATACTATTCCAACGATGAAGACTTAGAGAAGCACGCGATATTTCTACAAGATTTTTTGAGAATTCAAGATACGGAGTATTTCAAAAGTGTTAAATCTGAACTAGTCATTCCAAAAGTTTGTGGTTGTGGCGATTTTAATTCGTCCATTGAATATTGGAAATGCTATGCACTATGTTTGATGATGCCAGGATACCACTACGCTGGGTCCTGTCCTATGGGGGTTGTAGTAGACTCTCGTCTTAATCTGATTGGGGTAAACAAAGTAAGGGTCGCGGATGCAAGTGTCATGCCAAAGATAACTGGAGCCAATACTAACGCTGCGACTATTATGATAGCAGAAAGAGCTGCTGATTTGATAAAAGAAGATCATGGTTTATAAGTGGGATAGATTCATACTCTTGGCTTTGTGGTTAAACAAAACAGAATGAGCGCAATACCTTTTAGATTCAGACCATTAAACTGGACAACTTCACTTAAGAAACATGGGTCGGAAAAATATTGTACTCTTCCCACTAATTATACGATATTTTGCATAGAAAGTCCGTTTTTTTGCGCCTCTTGTTACTCCCTCTGTAATAACAAGCTATTTATATTTATTTTTAAGCCACAAATTGATTAAAAACTTTGAAAATTTAAATTAATTGAAAAAAATCTACATTTTGGTTCCTGGTTTCGGCTGCACGATGTTTGTCAGTGAGTCAATTAGTAAGTTCAAGATTTGTGGTACTACCTATATTTTGAAATTTGTCTGCCTTATTTCAAAAAAATCCAATTTCCTGTAAAGGAAACCACTTTCCTAGATATTGGAATAATAAAAAAAAACCTAACCTAATTTGTGTAGGTAATCAAAAAGATAGGAACCACTTACAAAAATGCCTAAGGTTCCTTTTAGATTTTTTGCTAAAACATAGAGGTATCTTTTCGAGGAAAATGTTCTATTAAATGTAATTGAAATTGAAATCACTAAGAGTCAAAGCCCATAATATCTGTACCTATACATAAAGTAAAACACTACCTTTTACTAAATGTTTCTTACACTTTGACGTCATCTCATCATCATCATTTCAGCTGAAAGTCATCCACTGCTGGACATAAGCCTCCCCCAGTGTTGCCACATTGACCGGTCCCGTGCGACTCGCATCCAACGGATTCCCGCAACCTTCACCAGGTCATCGGTCCACCTAGTGGGAGGTCTTCCAACGCCGGAGGTCTGTCAACTGAGCGGCGATTTGCCGTGGCAGTGGAGTTTCCCCCGGCGTAGAGCCTACACACGCTTTTCGTGCAGGCGCGCAAGTATTATCGACTCCAGATTCTATGGCTACAATACGGCAAGGAGGCTCGCCGCCTCGTCGGAGATCGTGAGGTACCACCGAACTGGCTACCACCTTTGGGGTGCATTTAGGTAATGCGGGGTCATTTAATACACCTTGATGAGAACTTTAGACCTAGCTGGAGTATGACTGTCATCGATGGTCTAACGATGGGGACGGAAGGCAGTTGCAAGAGGTCCTCAAGAGTTTACAGCATCTATATAGTATTTGAGCTCATTTCACACACCTTGGGGAGAACTTTAGACCTGGCTGGAGTATGAGTGTCATCGAAGGTCTGACTATGGAGATGGAAGGCAGTTGCAAGAGATCCGCAACAGTTTACAACAGCTTTATCGTGTCTCCGCTCATTTCATGCGCCTTTATGAGAACTTTCGATTTAGCTGGGGTATGACTGTCATCGAGTGTCTAAGAATGAAGACGTTAGGCTGTTGAGGGAAGCATTTATTTGGAAAAACATAACACATCATCACAAACATAATTAGAGAATATTTTAGCGATTAATGCAAATATTTCAAAGATTTTTTTAAATTGTTACCTACTGGATGTTTATATGTAAACATAGGTTATAAACTAGAGTTTAATTTTAACAATCAATATTACATAATAGGACAATTAAAAGAAACTAAACTAACTAACTTAAACTTAAAAAACTTAAACTTAAAAAATGGCGGCATAAAAAAACTCCTTAACGGTCATGGGAAGTGTCAACTAAGCGTTTTTAAATTTCCTTGAATAGGCTGTGAGCACTCGGACCCAACGGTCCTAGAGGTTCAACCCCAAACTAACTACTGAATCTATACTAATATTATAAAGCTGACAAATAAACTCTTTATTGGTTTGTTTGTCTCTTTAATACGATAAATTAATTACCTACTAAACAGCTACCGGTTCACTTAGTGAACCGCTTGTTGAAACTAACAAAGCTACCGGTTGACTAACTGACCCAAAACATTTTATAAATACCCCCGTTAATAAATTAATTAAAAATCGACTAAACGTGCTTTGTTCGTGGATAGGATAGTTTACTTCCCATCTCTATAATATTCCTCAACTCCGTACCAAAAATCATAGCTCTATTCCATCAACAAGTGTCACATTATAGTAACAAATTATTGTCAACAAAGCGCGCCATTTCTTGCGTCATCGTGTTATCGTTAGTCAAGTGGTTCAAGTGTTTACGAGTTACGTATTTGTTATTGTAATATAGTGTTATACCTTTGAATGTTCGTCAGAAGTTGTACTATCGTATTATGATAACACAAATTAGGTTTCGAATCGCAAAGTTGCAGTATTTCGCCTGTGAAAACGCGTAGGTATAAATACCTATAGTGATTGTGAAGTGTGAAGAAATACGTGATTTAGTGATTAAAACGTGTGTGAAAGCTTACAGTGAGTGTTTAATTAGTGTGGTGATTAGATAGTTTAACTATTTACACCAAAAAAACAAGTGGTTTTGTGTTTTTTTTTTTGTTTTTTCGTCCAACCGCGGCTGGCTAAATTAGTATCCAGATGTAAACAAACAGTGAGTATCTAGGTTGTAATGAATGTTTTGATATGATGCTAATAAGATATTAATGAGATTGTGGTCTTGTTGGAAAGGAAATATAATCTAGTTTATTTTGATATAAAAAAATGGTTAAGAAGTTAATAGTTGTTGAGCAAAAATAATATTTTATTAGCAAAATATCCGTTTTTATCACTGTTTTTCAAGTTCTACATTATTATTGAGTATCAAATTATAATTATTTATCTTGAAATTTGGTTAAATAGATAACACATCTATTCAGCTATCCACTGTAAAGTTTATTTAGCTATATCTCTTGTAGTTTGCGATCGTCAAGTGTTTATTAATAATTGCGAATTATTCGCGTTTAGTTCGCGAATTTAACGCGGTTCGATGCAAAAAATTTGCGCGTGACGCTGTCGAGTGGTTACTACCGAAGAAACAACAAATAACTTTAATAATCACAAAACACTTATGACTCAATCACAAATACACTACTGATCACTATTCGCTTAGATATCGCACTTCTAGTTCACATCGATTCGCTTCGTTGTGTAGCCAAAATCAGACTGACTGCTCCCGCAAACACGTCGACTATTTATATGGCGATCGAACGTTCGAGAAATATCCACGACTTCCTAGAATCTTTTAGACAATTCCACAACTTGTACAGAGGAAAGAAGTAGGTACTTTATGCCCTCGGCGTACGGTCGAAATTACAATGATGTTCTTTTGTCGGTAGTTTGCGAATTTGTACCTACATCATTCGGGACTCGTTTTACCTACCTACCAACTACTACCTACCTACCTACTAGTAGGTACCTATTACCGTAACTGTAGGTAAGTACGGGTACGACGTAACAATACCTACATCTACAACAGTGTGCCAAGCTGATAAAGATACCACACAGTGATCGAGCCATCTCCTACAATGGGTGTAGGAGATGGCTCGATCACTGTGTGCAAAATCACCCCGCATTTATTAGTGATGCGCGTGGGTGCATCGCTAATAAATGTGTAGTGATTTTGCTCAGCACCTAGGATCTCAAAATCGGCACAAACCCATGACTGGTCTGTACAGAAGTTAGTCAATTGATTATAAAAGTTTTGTTTGGAGTGCGCGTTAAAATCTCCCAATATAAAACATTTTCAGCATCATAACTTGCTACAATAGCATTTATCTCACTTTATACATCAGTAAAGATAGTCAAATTCTCTGGCGAGTCCGTAGGCATGTAGACAAAACAACTAGAATGGAACGCTCGCCTATGGCTGCCTTTATGGCTACAATCCGTTTACTACCACAGTCCAAAACAGACTGATTCAAACATGCCTTTCCTCCAGAGAATGGCCACTGCCCCATACGGCCTTCCCCTTAAAGGTACGACGGTTGTATCAACCGCGTACTTACCAGTAAATTCAAAGTCTTAACTTATGGTTCCTAACATCAATATGTCATGGGAAAGAAGCTGTGTTTCTTGTCTCTGTCTTGTCGTATTATTGGATGAGATCATTCTACGGTATAGCAAGCGGTTACGCTTAAAGTTAAGCTTAAAGTCACTCAAAGGGCAATGGAGAGGGCTATGCTTGGAGTTTCCTTGCGTGATCGAATCAGAAATGAAGACATCCGCAAGAGAACCAGGGCCACCGACGTAGCCCGAAGAATTGCCAAACTTAAGTGGCAGTGGGCAGGGCACATTGCTCGTAGAACGGATGGCCGATGGGGCCGAAAAGTTCTGGAGAGGCGACCGCGAACCGGAAGACGTTGCGTTATAAGGCCTCCCACCAGGTGGACCGTTGACTTGTGAAGGTTGCGGGAATCCGCTGGATGCGAGTCGCACGAAATCGGTCAATGTGGCGACACTTGGGGGAGGCCTATGTCCAGCAGTGGGCGTCTTTCGGCTGAAATGATGATGATGATGATGAGAAAAAATGTTAATAGCGCATGTTGCTGTGTTCATAGCGAAACGGTTTCGCTATGAACACAGCTGTTTGTTCGTCTACTAGGTACACACCAGCCTATTTAAGTTTTGGCCGAGACCTTCGCAAGATCGACGACGTAAATCATGATCTGCGACAAATAGTACAAAATTAAAATTTTGTTTCCGAGATTACACCGAAGTTATTGATGATGGCCTCTACATTTAAAAGAGCCCATTAAATACAGGAGACGAAAGAGGAGAAGTGAAAATAATACACTCATAAGAGACGTCAACCACGTCAACCACTATCAGCCTGGCGATCAAGTTATGGTTGATGTTCACGCCTTAAGTAAATCTTCATTGGTTTCAGTGCTAAACTAGCACCTCACCTAGATGTCCCATACATCTTCAAAAACATTCATGGACCATTCTCTTTTCAGATTGCTAATCCTGCCACCCCAAACGTGCAGAACAAGCAAACTCTACCTGAGGCCCTCGCAACCACTGCCAAGCCTCGACCCCGCGGAAGACCACCAAAGATGCAACAGCCTACTTAAGTGTACCTCACAGGGTAGACAGGCAGACCGTGCGCCGTCCGCGCGCTGGCCGCGAACTTGCTGTCACCGCAAACACAATTGTATGGCATTTGTGATTGAACACGCGTAGGACTTGCACGACGTTGTTTCGCGGGCGACTCGGACTTGGCGCGCAGCAAACATGCGGTCGGCGCCCTGTAAGCACGCTATCCACTCGCTTGCAGCGCGCGGACTCCGTATCCCCCGCGAGTCGAGTCGTATGGTAGCGGCAAACGCGCTGACTGCCCGCCGTAAGCTTTTTATATCGACATTATGAAATATATTATAATTATGACACACGATTTAATGCTCTAATTTAAATGACTAGTTAATTGCTGAGTTGGAGCGGTGTCGGTGTCATGCCGGTGTACTGTGCCAAGACCCTAACGCTCTCTAACTTGCACGGTCGGCTTCCCTCGCGGAACCGACATTGGGCGATCATGCTCTTCTTTCTGTTGCTATCTTAATACTAGTGTAGTTCTCGTAACAATAAATATACTTGATGTAAAACTGGTTTACGAGTGGTTTTAATGCAGCAATTTTAGGGTACCTACAAAAGTTAAAGGTGGATAAAAACAGTTAACAGCAAACTTTTCAATGCCTTGTCTTTATTGGTGTTTTGTGCAAATTGTATGAGGCAAAAAAAAAAACAATGTAGGGTTTTGATAGATGTTGCTTTGGTGGCGCGGGCGCCGTGCGGCTCCACCGCGTAAAGTTTGCGCTGGTTCCGAGCGTTTTACTTCAGTCCGCTCGTTCGCCCACAGACTATGTATTGTTAACAATTGGTATTATCACAATGCATAAAGTAGAAAATACATATTATGGTGTTTGGTAGATTTTTAATCTTTGAGTGAACAAATTTAAGGATATTTTAGTATAAACTAATATATTCTTTAAAACTCAACATCTGATCTCATGATTCTTTTGAATAAACATACCAAACATTTCTCTTAACTAAATAAACGATGCATGTTTAGGCAAAAACTCACGGAATTTCATGATTTGGGACCAATTTGTAGATTCTATTGAATATAATATTTAGACAGTCAACATTTTTTTTTATCTTACAAATATCCTATACTTTCATAATAATAGAATACTTTTTCGTACAATTATGCCTTTTCAATTAAATTGTACAATTAGCGTTACACCAAAATGTAAGAGGGTTCTTAACAAATACAATGTTGCTACCTGTAACAATACTACTAAACTGTATGTACAATAGTGGTACTCAGGCGGACCAAATGACTTCTCATACTCTGAAAGTGCTTATTTGTGCAGGATATAGGCTGCACAAAATCGAATTTTGTGCACAAGTGCATTAACGTATCTACTCATAAATGTATCTATATTAAGGAAAACAAAATGAGCCATACAGCCAAACACAATAAGAAGTTCATAAATAGAATTTTTTATTTTTAATATTTACTTTAATTTATTTGCTTTAAGTGTCTCAAACCTCGAATAATAAAATCAAAATACGTAACGATCAATGTCCGAGTTTGTGGTAGCCCCCTCTGCTCGCAATGACAGTTCAAAATTTTGTTCATTTACATACATAATTATGTATTTATTTAATTGGTTTTCAGGAATTTAAAGTAAAATAGCAGATTTGTGGCAGTTGTGTACACAATAAACTTAGGTACTGTAAAGGTGGTTTCCAACGCTGATCAATTTTACAACTAGTAATTTTTCACAGAATTGATAACTATTCAAATATCTAAATCAAATGACGTCTGCAGACGCATGCATGCATGTCTTGGTAATTTGAGCGCTTGTCCTCATTTTCGATCTTTTTCATCTTCACCATTTACTTATTATTTATTTTTCCTGCTTTGTACAATACCTCCATCTTTTATTAGTATCTCTCTTTCTCTCTCCCCATTCATAAACATCTATATGTATTACTCATTTGGTGTAGGTCTGTTTATCACCATAGAGATTCCTACATGAAGCATTTTGCTAATTTGATCTCTAAGACGTTTAAAATTCATAAAAAAAAGGTTGAAGAGAATGTTTAGGTGGATGTGTGTGTGATAGGAATGGATAAAGTAAGAAATGAGTATATAAGAAAATTTGTAATTTGCGCTAATTACAGAGAAATTTAAAGCGAATCGATTGTCTTGGTATGGACATGTGATGAGGACGGAAGAATCGCCGTGACTAAAAGAGTGATAAATATAAATGTTGATGGATGGAGAGGGAGAGGAAGATCAAAGAAAAGATGGATAGATGATATGGAAGAAAAATAAGTAAGTGATAACGTGATGATTGACAGAGGAGAATGGTAGAAAAAAACGGGCATGAAGACGATGATATTGTTTGGAATTCATAACCAAACCACTTACCAACAATATTCATACACTGTTTTAAGCTTTCACGGTTTATGACTAAACTGATTACTATCAAATTGTCTAGTACGTGGAATCCAGTTTTGAGTATGCTCAAAAGTAGCAGCCGGCATCATAATAAGGGCTCCACAAAACCTGGTGGCCTACCATGACATCTTAAAGCAGGATCGTTTTAATCTTGTTCCAGTGTGGGAAAGAGATGGCGCTAGACGTCCTCTATAGCTCCGTCTCTTACCCACACTGGAACAAGATTAAAACGATCCTGCTTTAAGACGTCATGGTAGGCCACCTGGTGATAATGTGAGTGTGTTTTGTCGTGACTTAGCGTCGAGTTCCAATAGTGCGCGTAGCAATAGACAAAGAAGGAGGGTAGACAGATTTGTCTACTCCTAACAATTTATTTTCCATCCACCCGCATTCGCTAGTCAACCCCCGATCATGGCGCTTGCAACAGCGTCAAAATATCGAGAGTTCAAAACAAATAGTAATCACGGAAGATATCCCGTAGGTAAGTGACAATATAAGTTTAATAATATTCATATTATTATAATTACTAGTGACCCACCCCTGCTATGCACGGTGCCGTCTATCGGATCCAAAACCTATATTTTGAGCTGGAACCAGCTATACTCTTCATGATTTCGGAGATTAGCGTATACGAACATTATGACGCGTATTTTTTTTTTATTAAGAGTTGCTGATGCCCGCGGCTTCGCCCGCGTGGATGTCGGATCAAACTTGACAAATTATCTAACCTTCCTCGAGAACCACTCTATCAATTAGTGAAAACAGCATGAAAATCGGTGCAGCAGTTTTTGAGTTTATCGCGAACAGATAGACAGACAGACGCGGCAGAAGACTGTTTTATAATATGTAGTGATATTTCCAACATCTGGAGCAACAGTTGTCAAAAGCCTTAAGTGTCGAAAGCAGTCTCAGGAAATTTACAAACTGGAACACAAGAAGCAAACCTCCATAGCACTGCCCTGCATAAATGCAAAGATGACATGTTAAAACAAAGAATAGTACATTGTTCACCGAGAGGAGAAAGTGACTGTTTACCGTCGAGGATGTCGTTTGAAGCCCGAGCCGTAGGCGAGGGCTTTAAAACACCCGAGATCGGGAATCGCACTTTCTCTCGAGTGATACATAGTGCTTTATACTACACCTACGAGGAAAATAAAAAACGAAATCTTTACTAATTGAAATTTATATTGAAATTGTTGCAGTTAGTGAAGCTTAATGTAACACTTTTTCCATTATTGTTTGTTTGAGATGTTTGCGACAATGTAGGAGGAATTTCACATGTTCTTTTTTCAAATTGTTTATCCTGCCGCCGCAGGGTCTCACTGCCAGCCCGACACCATCCAACACACAGCTAGTGGCCAGTGTCATTTTGCGAACTTGGAGATAAAAACTCACTGTAAAAACTTTTTGGCTTTTGATATTTAGGTTACCGGCGCATAGTCTTACCCAAAATTTAAAAAGAAAAACCACGTAAGAAATGGATTTTCATACACTTTTCTCTCCCGCTCAGATGCGTTTTCTCCCCGCATATTTGTTCGATATGCAATGACGTACTTTCTACCGTAAATTTGATAAAGTATCAAGGTACTTTCCAAGCAGGTGTATATAAATGTCTTTTTTTTTTATTTACTTTCAACTTTAATAATACACACAAACCTTACAAAATCAATACTGTAGATTATGATGGAAACCGTATCAGAAACTATTATGTGTGTAGCGCTCAAAAGATCTATAAGAAGTGAAAAAACAGACGAGAATAGTAGTTCTGTATAATTTAAGTAAATAAAGACTTTGTATTTGCTTCTTGAACTTTTGTAGGTTTAAGTGTACACCCAAGGTTATGGTGATTATGAATTTATTCTAATTTCAGTAAGTCAATATGAAATATGTATTTAAATTCACTGTGCCAATATCTTGAGTAAAGTATTTTAACGCAGATACGTAATACATTTTAAGAGTTTCCATTGAGTGAGATGCGTGTATCAGTGTTAGTAAAAGTTTATTTTTGTACACTTTATTTTTTTTTTCGGTTATTGCATTATAAATGGTGTAAATAGACCCTTAACGAAGCCGAAAGGCACTTGTTCTCCCCGTCATTGCAACTTTGTTTTGTTCTGGACCTTACCTGGGAACCTACTAGTTACGGAGATATTGGAGGTCAAAAGTCCAACTTTTTCATAACTTTTTTTTTCAAATAGGTACTAGTTTTTAAGGTCATTAATTTACTTTAAGTATCTCCATATAGTCAGTGATGGACGTATTTATAGTAAACGTACTATAAATGCGTCCATCAGCACAATGGTTTGAGTGCGTTACATTTAGTTTTACCGTAAAATGTGATTATTCACCCCAAAAAAAAACAATTTCCCAGTAATAATTTTTGCGTTAGAGTTACTTAGTTTGATGTACAGAATGCTTGTATGTAAATAATTTATTTATTGAAAATTATACAATTACATTCGTAACATTTTGCGAAACTGCGCAGCAGTTTATTGGCAGACAATAAAATTTTGTGCTCTCATTTTCACACTCTTATTCTATACATACACGTTTTATTTTATTTTTTTATTGTTATCAATAAACACACATGCAACTATTTACTATTAACACTAAAACTATTTACTGCTTCGTGAAAGGTCCAATAACAGCCTGTATTAGCTTAACCTTAACATTTAGTCATTTTCTTCTCTAAACAAAGAACATAATTTAAAACAATAAATCTGAATATTTATTGTTACAGATATTAATATAATAATATTCAGTTTTTGTTACAGGTGAAAACAACAAGGAACTGTTAAGTATGAATGCCACTTCAACAGTACTGGGTGTTCAGCAGATCCAAGGAGCCCTTAATGTACTGGCTGCCTTACAGCTGACTACGTATTTATGGCCAGAAGATGCACAAATACAAGGTAAATTAAAAAAAAAAGCTAAGTTAGACAAACACTAACTTGAAAATGAGCGTGACGGCTCATCATCTGCCTAGCCTTTTCCCATCTACGTTGGGGTCGGCTTCCAGTCTAACCGGATGCAGCTGAATACCAGTATTTTACATGGAGCGACTGCCTATCTGACCTCCACAACCCAGTTAGTACTGGGTAATAATAATACCATACCCCTTGGTAAGACTGGTTGTCAGACTTTTAGGGCCACTGACTTCCTGTAACGACTGTCAAAGATCTACAAATGACAGCCGGGACCAACAGCTTAACGTGCTTTCCGAGGCACGGAGGAAACTCGGTATGTAAGGGTGGTCACCCATCCACAGACCAACCTAGGTAAGCACGGCTTAACCTAAAGATCGACCCGAGCGGCTGTTATTATTTAGACACGAGCTCCTCATGAGCGTGACGGCTAACAGAGAACAATGGATAGAATCGTACTGCGAGATGATGATGACTTTGGAAACAGTGAAAGATCTAATCATATTATTAATATTTCTTTAGTAAACATCGACAAATAAATAGGCAACAGTAATATTGAACGTGTATTTAATCCATCAGATAACGCTTGTTTCGACTTCATAATAGTCGGTGCTGGATCAGCGGGCAGTGTGATAGCTAATAGACTCACCGAGATTGAGGATGCTACAGTTCTACTTATAGAAGCAGGAGGAGATCCACCGATAGAATCTGTGGTACTTTTCTATATTTTATATTATTTGTTACTTAATCGTCAGTAATGGTGATTATCTGCGCGAAAACGTCGTACAAACCAGTGTTCATTTTTAAATGCAGAGGTTTTACCGTAGTCATTTAATTTTTACTCAATTTCAGGTTCCAGGCCTTTTTCCTTTTCTGAAAAATACATCAGTTGACTGGAACTACGCAACTGAAGACGATGGTTTCAGTCAACAGTTTCACAAAAATAATGGAGTGGAACTAACGAGAGGAAAAATGCTTGGAGGCTCAAGTTCTATAAACTTCATGGCTTATACGAGAGGCAATCCTCATGATTTTGACAACTGGGCTGAGATGAGTGGTGACAATTCATGGAACTGGGAAAACACACTTCCATATTTTAAGAAAAGTGAAAAAGTAGTCGACCCTGTCCTTCTTGAAGCTGATGGTGGCGTTTTCCATGGGACCGATGGATATTTAGGAATATCTAGAAATCATCAGGACGAAGTCCTAAAATACTTCGAAGCATTCAAAGAAACTGGGCATAATATTGTTTTGGACACGAATGGTGATACTCCTCTTGGGTATACTGAAAATTTGTTTAACATTGCTGACGGTGTAAGGCAAAGCACTGCTCAGTCATTTTTGCATTCGATAAAAAACCGACCCAATTTGAAAGTGCTTAAAAACACACTGGTATCAAAAATTCTCTTTGATAACGACAAGAATGCGATTGGAGTAGAAGCTATCTTAAAAAACGATGAAACTGCCAGTTTTAAAGCTAAAAAAGAAGTTATTGTTTCTGCAGGAGCTATTAATACTCCGCAGTTATTAATGTTATCTGGAGTAGGTCCGAAAGACCACTTAACAAACCAAAATATAAATGTGATTTCTGATCTCCCAGTTGGTCAAGCTTTACAGGATCATATTACGGTAATCATAACTCACACAATGGGAGAATCTCTTCCACCCAAGCCAGTTGATCCTTCTAGTTTTCCAACCCCAGCAGTTTTTGGGTATGTCGCTCTAAATAAAAGCCAAGATTATCCTGATTATCAGACCTATAGCCTTCTAATGAATGATCCGACGGCTATGTTGCAGTTTTGTTCTTTTTACTATTCTTTTGACGATGTAATATGTGATGCTCTGTATGATGGAAGTGTTGAAAAAGCAGTGTTACTGACGTCTCACGTTTTACTGTACCCAGAATCTCGAGGCAAGATTTTATTGCGAAGCAAAGATCCAAAAGAACAACCTTTGATAGATACTGGATATTATTCTGTTGATGATGATTTAGACAATCACGCGACGTATATACAAGACTTTTTGCGTGTACAGGATACGAAGTTTTTTGATAGCGTTGAATCTGAAATAGTCATTCCTGAAGCTTGTGGTTGTGGAGATTTCAATAATACCCAGGAATACTGGAAATGCTATACGTTATGCATGATGGTGGCTGGTTACCATTACGCTGGATCAAGTCCAATGGGAATTGTAGTAGACTCCCATCTTAGTGTGTATGGGGTACAAAGACTAAGGGTTGCAGATGCTAGTGTCATGCCAAAGATAGTCGGGACAAACATCAATGCTGCTACTATTATGATTGGAGAAAAAGCAGCAGATTTTATAAAAGAAGATCATTATTTAGACGCAAAAGTTGGATAAGTACGAGCTGGAACTTCAGCAATGGGTGGTACACGTCTACCAATGAATTAATGTATAAAATAAAATTGTTTGATGTTGCTTTTAACTCTAATAAACAATCATTGAACACACTAGAAACAGTTATACGAGTATTATATGTATTTTTAGGTTGACTTTTGTTTGTATTACAAATAATTATGTCTTAATTCTGGCTACAATAAATTATTATTCAGAATCCAACTATGCTCAAAGTACTCGTAAGCTTGTACTACAACGTTACGAATCGTTAGTAACTGTCGCAGGAAGAACTTTCTGTTTGTTAGTTGCAACTTCAGGGAAAACCTACCTGCAGGGAATTTTATGTAGAACTTCTGAGATCAGTACAAATGAACCAAGTTTTCCATATAATTTTATAACCTTGTTAAAGTTAGCTGCTTTGCCACAGAGAAACATCAATTTTATCCTCTAGATAGAAGGGGAGCCTTCTATAAAAGAAGGTTGTATTTATTTCTTTTAAAAAATAAGACATCATAAAATATTATATCAAAATACAACATCGTCCTGTCCTAATTTCTTTGAGCTCGGAAAAGAATATCTTTTTATTCCTAACAGCTCTGTTGTAATAACAGCATTTATAAGAGAGTCCTAGGTCATAAACGACTCTAGTAAGTTTTTTGTACTATTTCAGTAGTTATTTTTTTCGTTTTTACACTTTGCCCAACGCTTGGAATCTCCTATATCGTTTGTGTGTTCACAAACATTTAAACTCACATACACAAACAGCCAAACCCAGAACAACTACCTGTAGGCCATACATATAATTTTTCCGTGCGGGAAACGAACGCCCCACACGCAGCACAGCAGTCAGTCGCTTAGCGACTGTGCCAACTGTGCCTTCAAACCGTTACCATCATCTCAGCATTATAACACTTTTGAAGACCAGAGACTTTTGAACAGGATTGAAGAGAAGAATTGGATATATCCACCAAATCATTAATATTTAGACGAGTCAACTGTTTCTAATATACAGGTTACCTACCTTCGTCTTGGTAAATAAGTCATTAATCATAAGTTGTTTGTGAGAGCAGTTATTGATCCTTGAAATTATATTGAAACTTTGTAGTAGAAAATTACTTTAAAAGGAACCTTATGTTAAAAGGATCCCTAGGATAAATATGACATGACATAATTTGAAGAAGGTACCCAATGTAAACCAGTGTTCAATAATTTAGAAAAGGAAAACCTAACTGTTTATGGGTTAGTAGTTAATCGTAGGATAAAGCTGCCCTTGCCTAGGTTGGTCCGTGGATGGAACCACCCATTACGTACCGAGTTTCGTTTACTCCGTGCCCCAGAAAGCGCGTTAAGCCGTTGGTCCCAGCTGTCATTTGCAGATCTTTGACAGTTGTTACAGGTAGACAACAACAAAACAATAACAACAACAGCCCATAACGTCCACTGCTGGACATAAGCCTCTCCCATGATGGGAGGAATTTGCCGTAATCTCCACGCTTGGCACGCGGATTGGAGATCGCAGTGATAAAAGACTAACAGAAAACGCTGCTGACCATTCTCTGGTCTACGGAGGCGCAAGGTGTTCTGCCTCAGACATTAGTCGCCTTATACGACATCCGTGAGTGTAATGGGTTGGTTCTATTCTACTCTGCCGGATACCACACGGCTAGACAAGTGACAGATAGGGTAGACAGTGGCCCGAAATTGTGGCAACCAGTAACCAACGGTTATCTATTTTGTTACCCAGTTATAACTGGGTTGTGGAGGTTAGACAGTCTGTCGCTCCATGTAAAATACTGGTATTCAGCTGCATCTGGTTAGACTGGAAGTCTGGAAGACCCGAACATAGTTGTGAAAAGGCTAGGCAGAGATTAGTAAGTTCTATGATTTTCTTCCATTTTACGATACACGATCTCAAAATATTTACAGAGGTTTGCAAATCAAATACATTCACGCTTTTTTCCCATGGTCCCCAGTGGCAAGGTAGCAACTACAGAACGCTCCGTCCGCTCCTCCTCCCCATTTGTCGACGACCCGAATGGCGCAGCGGTAGTGAGGCTGCCTTACGTTCTTAGGGTCCCGGGTTCGAATCCCGGTAGATGCAAATGTATGTGTGATGAGCATGGACATTTGTTTCCGAGTCATGGATGTTCATATGTATAATAAGTATGTATTTACAAACAAAAAGTATCTTTGTAGTATATCAACTATCTGGTGCCTCGTTGCTTAGTGTGGCACTAGATGGCGCTGTGTGAAATGTCCAGCGATATTTATTATTATTATTATTTAGTATCGTACCGTATCCAGAAAATAAAGGAAACGATTTCGACAAACTCTAATTACAGGAACAAAATATAGAAAACATAACACTATGACTTTGAAATGAAAACTGGTTACCAAAAGTAACCGACTCGACATGCCAGCAACGACTAAAAGGGAAGAGGACTTCGAAAATTGTTTTGAGGCTCTTCCATACAGATGCAATTTTGATGTCCGTGGCTTTCCTCGCCTGTGGCTTTACTTCAGAAAATTGACAGGTAGAAAAAGAGGAAGAAAGATTTTCCAACTACGTTTTAGTAAATTAAAACGAATGTCGTTGCAATGAAGTTCCTAGAAATTCCTCAGTATAGCTTAGTCCAATTTGCACTACGGGCTGCCTTTGAGTAATTTAAAATCTCACAGTATAACCAGATAAATGGGTGCAAAAATACCCTGAACGATGCCGAAAGGTACTTGTTCTTAGGGATCAATGTTCCAACTGACGCACCCGCTGCGCACACTCAATATGGTGTCACAACAGCTTGACTGCTTCAATTGTACACTGAGTAAATTCACACGAGCATTTCGCAAAATTACTCTTGGTTGACAAAATAATTTATTCTAATCTTGGTAAGCTATTGTAACTTTAAATATAACTACTCTTTTGCATTCGTTAGGTATCTTTTTTTTTTTTTTTTTCGGATAATCTTTCGGGAAATCATCAAGTGACTTCTTCCGCTCTGGGCGGAGCAGGAGGGAGTGTCAGACTTTTACTGACTAAAACCCATCCATGTTCCTGCATCGCCCTTTCCGTTCCGGGGCCACGGTATCTCTTTCGAACACTCGCGACTGACACGCTGACTCTCTTTGAGGCGCGCGTAGAACACGAACGCGCCGTCGTCGACACGAGACGGACGGACGGCGAGCTAGCCCATAGCCCACCATCCACAGGCCCTCGCCTACGGTGGCCCCCGACGCCCGGGGCGTCTCCCGCGGCGGCCGGGACGCTGTGAGGTTCTCTCCCTCTCACGTTCCGCCATCTCCTTCTCTAGCATTACTGCTATTCGGTAGGTACCTAAGCCTGTGATAATAGCTGTATGTGTTGTTTATATAAATAAATAACTAATTTTTTAGATGCAAGTTTTTAATTTTATTTCTTTACTTTAATACCTCCACGACCCCGTACTGTTCAATGCATTCATTAACACAGTGTTTTGAGGGCGAAATAAAAGTCGTTTCCCAGCAATAACTTTTGCGTATTAGAGTCAAAGTAAACTAAGTACTATGTTTGATATACAGAATGCTTAGTTGCCGGATTCGTGAAGGATCCGTTTACACCCTGTATGATCGTGGATGAACAATTAGGAATAGGTATGTAACGATTGCAGAAGGTGGTGTTCTGTAGTTTCAGGCTACGCCCATTGGAAAAAAAATCTTTATCAATGTACAGTCATGGTCTTTTCCGCCTGATCAGTTAATTTTTTTTCGCTTAAAGCATGCGGAGGCGCCGAATCACGCCCCCTTAAAGTTTAGGCCTATTAGGAAAGCGTCAACTTTGCCGCACAAAATAACAATAATATCTCGTTTGGCGTGCGTCGTCAGTGCGCTCAGCCGATCGGTATCGTTTCATTCATTATTTCTATACAAAGTCAACGGGGCGGGGCTAGAGAGCGTTTCTATGTTGTAAGTGCAAGCAAAAATTTGCTTAGTGGTGATCAGGCGGGAGTGTCCTCGATAGTACATCTCACTTCTTAGTACTTTTATAAATTTGAAAGTTAAGGAGGATGGCTGGATGTTTGTTATTCTTTAACGCGAAAAATACTGAACGGATTTGGATGAAATTTGGCTCACTTTTGAGTCATTTATAACCTGGATTAATAAGTAGGATACTTTTTATCCCGTAGGACAACTCCAAAATCCACGCGACCGAAGCTGCTGGCATTTATTTATGAATCTATGTACGTAGAAGTCATCTTTATTTTCTCTTTACATTTACAAGGATCTAGAATTTAGTAGGTTAATGCAATATAATAATAGATATCTATTGTACAGCAGTAATTAAGAATAGTAATTGACTAGTGCGATATTAATGTGGAAGGATTTAATTAAGTCCATTCGATGGACGATTATCCCATTTTATGCAATAATAATAGAGAGCAGCGGTGGCCCAGTGGTGGCGGCCCCGACTTACGAACAGTAAGTCGTGGGTTCGAACCCAGACAGGCGCATTACTTTGTGTTATTTATTTCATCACCACTGCTCTCAAAACGGTAAAGGAAAACATCGTGAGGAAACCGGCATGTCCTAGAACCAAAAAATTCGAAGAAATGTGACATCTACCAATCCACACTGGGCCCGCGTGGTGGATTATAGCCCATTGCCTCTCATAGAGAGGAGGCCTATGTCCCAGCAGTGCGAAAACTAATAGGCTAATGATGATGCAATAATATGAATCGTCCGTCCGCGTAGATACAGACAAATGCCTGTGTTTATTAGTTAATAACTACTAAACACTTATATCTTTTACTTAAAAGGAGGTCCCAATGTAAGATTTACTGTAAAAGTTGTACAAATTTCTGCAATAAACCTTTTTTTTTTTTATAACTGCACTTTTAGTGCTGCCTAGCTAGGGTTAACCTAAAAAAAATTACTAGGAAGTCTATCTAACTAGACCGGAGCTTGTTATCCAGCTGTAGGAACGTTAGTGTACTCTGATTGTTAACGCTTATCGTATCATCATCAGCCTAGCCCTTTCCCAATTATGTTGGGGTCGGCTTCCAGTCTAACCGAATGCAGCGGAATACCATTATTTTACATGGAGCGACTGATTATCGCGACCTCCACAACCCAATTTCTACTGGGTAATATGAAACCTTGGTTTTCAGACATTCGAACAAATGTCAACCGGGGCCAACGGGCTTAACGTGTTTTCGGAGGTACGGAGGAAACCCATCTACAGATCAACCTAGGCAAGCACGGCTTAACCTGAACATCGATTCGAGCGGCTGTTATTATTTAGCCACGCTTGCATACGCTTATCGTGTGTTAACCATTAAAACTGCATATCGAAAAAATCGCAACACCAAATTGCGCTTTTATCAGAGCTTTAATCTAAGCAAAAAGCAGAAAGTTAGTAAACGCGTGACATTGTGTTTTCCTTCAATAAGCTACTCGGACGTGAGGGGAATAGTTCCTTGTTAATATGCGTCCCTGGTACCTTGGATTAGCGTCATAACTGTTTAAGATTATTACTGTCTCCCGTATGTTTTGTATGTATTTGTTTCGTGGGGTCAAAGCTTTGTTAGAGGTAGAAATATCCATGCGATGATAGAATTTCCGAGGTGTTTTAGCATTACTTTTCAAAGCGTAATCAATAGTGTTAATGTTCTAATAAGACTAAAATATTGTTAGATATTTTATAATCATTATCTTCATCATCAGCCTATAATGTTCCCACTGCTGGGACACGGCCTCCTCTCAATGAGGGGGAATGGGCTATAAACCACCACGCGGGCCCAGTGCGGATTGGTAGATGTCACATGTCTTCGAATTTTTGGTTCTAGGACATGCCGGTTTCCTCACGATGTTTTCCTTCACCGTTTTGAGAGCAGTGGTGATGAAATATTACACAAAGTAATGCGCCTGTCTGGGTTCGACCCCACGACTTACTGTTCGTAAGTCGGGGCCGCCACCACTGGGCCACCACTGCTCTCATCATCTGCTCTGCTCTCATATTTTTTATAAACACTTAATGAAATGATTGCGGAAGTACTTGAATAGTAATTCAAATTTTTTTGGCGGTTTTTTTGAGAACAGAAAGAACCTCCCATTATGCAAGATCAAAAATCTTGTTAGCTTTTTCCTTATTTCATGTTGTAATTTATTTTAGCAATGAAGTAG
The DNA here is from genome assembly GCA_941918905.2 of Xestia sexstrigata. Taxonomy (NCBI): domain Eukaryota; kingdom Metazoa; phylum Arthropoda; class Insecta; order Lepidoptera; family Noctuidae; genus Xestia; species Xestia sexstrigata. Next base: position 2,818,672 of record OW799216.2, on the reverse strand, counting down.
ACTTAACCAGTTTTTTTTTTCTTATTAATAATAATCTATGTTTAGCAAGTTTATCCATTAAATAAATTAAAGCCACAAATTTAACAGGCATTGTTTAAAACTAATGGCCATAAAATGACTTGCAAAAAATAAATGAATTGAAAAATAATAGATCCATTCTCTGAATTGCCGAACAATTTTTCCCCAACTGTATTTTTCCTTTAACAAATTTGTTTGCTAGCCGAGTGTTATAAGAAAGTATTTTGAAAATTCTTTCAAATTTATTATTTTATACAACAATGGTGGTAGAGAGGAATAGGACAAAAGATAAAGATCCATTGAAAACTCGGACTTCCTCCTTTTAGACTTAACAAAAGGTAAACAGGAGAAAATAAATAAAAAACACCATAGACGGTAAGTGTTTCTGTGGGTATAGCTTTAGTGTTTGTTTTAAAGTACATCAATTGTGGGGATGACAGTATTGAGTGAGTGAGAGCGAGAATGTGTGAGAGAGAAAGAGTACGATTGGGGAGTGTTGATTGTTGGTTGATGGAAGACGTAAAGATTATTGTAAAGACTAGCATCTGCCTAGCTTTTTCTCAACTATGTTGGGGTCGGCTTCCAGTCTTACCAGATGCAACTGAATACCATGTTTTACATGCCTATCTGACCTCCACAACCCAGTTAGTACGGGTAATACTATACCTCTTTGGTGAGATTGGTTGTCAGACTTTCTAGGCCACTGACTGCCTCATGACTGTCAAAGATCTACAAATGACTGCCGAGACCAACAGCTAAACGTGCTTTCCGAGGCACGGAAGAAACTCAGTATGTAATGGGTGGTCACCCGTCTACCGACCAACCTAGGCAAGCACGGTTTAACCTAAAGATCGACCCGATCGGCTGTTATTATTTAGCCCAAATAAATTTAATTAAAATAGTTAAAAGTTATTAATAGTGTTTTGATTTCCCACATCAATTTGTCACTGGACAATAGTCATTGTTTTTTCTATTTTTAATTGCTCATCAGAAGATCCCTTCCCACAATTGTTTTGTGTTGTGTATCAAAAGACAACGTGCAAAAGAAAGGGTAGCATGTATGTATGTATTATAACGGGTGAAAACAATACTAATACATAGTACAAAACCTATAGTGAAATGAAATAAAATGATGAAATGATGTTTATTTTTTCAAGTAGGTTCTTACAAACACTTTTACACGTCATTTTTTTTAAACTAGATGGGGCCGGTGTTTCTTACCTGACTACTGAGAAGAAACAGCCGAAACAAACTCAGAGGTCATAGTCTCTTTTGAAGTCCAGACATAATCTTGTTCAATTCAGATGAGGACTATGCAGATTACTGTCTGAGATGGTCTTTTGAAGAAAGAACCACACAGATTTGAGTGGACCTGTCCAGTCAGTGCAAGCATTGCAAGCAAAAAAAAACATTAAATGTCACAATAATAATAAAAAAGTAAAATACTTAACAAAATAAGTATTCATGTCAAATCAATACATGTCAATATAAAATAATAAAATAATGTAAATTAAGTAAAAAAAAAAAAAATATTGAGAGTAATTTAATTAAAAAAAAAATTTAAATCTGTCAGTCGATCTAATGGTCTTGAACCTTATTATGCCTAAATGTGTATTGATCGTTATCGAATTTTCGCAGATAACTTGAGACCTGGAATGACTTCTCTCTTCTCTCTTCTTCAAACTTTGGCCACCCAATGCTGAGTGTAGGTTTCTTCCAAATCTCCCCAGTTTTGGCGGTTTTGTTTCATAGCTATACAATTTCTTCCAGCCAGACTAATGGGATCGTAGAAAATTAAAGCTACTTTTTATCCTAGAAGGTAGACCAACTCAGAGGTACAGCTAGTATTAAGTAATGTTAGAACACTATGCAACTGCGTTACTAATTCGATATTTACTTAGTATTGTTGCAGCAGTGGGTGAAGTTGCGCTGTGGATGATGATGATGATGACTAAAAAAATATATTGACCCTAAAAATATCCCAAAATATATACGTTACAATTTGATAGTTTCATTCATCTAAAGTCGTTGCAAATCATGAGCGTGCATCATCACTTGTAGTATATTGTAAAAAGGTTTAAATTATAGTGTTGAAAACTTACAAATTAAAGACATCTGTTTAAAATGTTCTGAAACATTAATGGTGAGGTGACTTTAATAAAATCTTCACATTAACTACAGCATGTTGCAGCGACAAACTTTATGCTATAGGCATTTTCTACCATTCAAACGCTGTTTTGAAATAAAAAACAGTTTTCTCCATTATTTCCACTCCTCGCGGCTGCCTGCAGCCGTCTTATATCTTTGTAAAGTCAAAATATCTTATAACATCAGTAAATAACAGATGTAATAAAAAAATTACATAAACAATTTCCATCAAAATACATCTACCATTTCCCATCAAAGCATCCATCTTTGGCATCTAAGGATAATAGCCTAGATTTAGAATAATGAATGAAATAATCCTGTTTGATAAAATCAGCTGCTTTTTCTCCAATCATAATCGTCGCAGCATTGGTATTGGCTCCAGTTATCTTTGGCATAACACTTGCATCCGCAATCCTCAGCCTATTTACCCCAAACACATTAAGACGAGAATCGACAACGATCCCCATGGGACAGGAACCAGCGTAATGGTATCCTGACACCATCATACACAGTGCGTAGCATTCCCAAAATGTAGGATCGCTAAATCGATCTCCACAGTGACAAGCAGCGGGAACAACTAATTCAGCTTGAGCGCTTTTGAAGAACTCTGTTTCTTGAATTTTCATAAAATCTTGTAGGTACAACGCATGCTTGTCCAAATCTTCTTTGTTAGAATAATATCCAGTGTAAATCAATGGCTGTGCTTTGGGATCTTTGCTACGCAACAAGATTTTGCCACGCGATTCTGGGTAAACTAAAACAACCAAGCTGAAAAAGACTTCTTTTCCAATACTACGTTCGTATAAATGATTGCATATTTCGTCGACAAATGAGAAGTAGAAAGAACAAAACTGCAGCATACCTATCGGTTCATTCATTACGAAATTAATGGTTTGATACAAATTTGAATAATTTTGATTAATATTAGAATACCCCATTATGAGAGGATAAGGAAATTTTGTGGGATCCATCGGCTTAGATGGTTGTGATTTTCCCATCGCATGAGTCATCATAACCATAACATGGTCTTGTAAAGCTTGACCGACAGGAAGATCAGAAATAACATTAATACCATGTCTCGGTAAATGATCTTTTGGACCTACTCCTGATAGCATTAATAGTTGCGGGGTATTAATAGCACCTGCTGATACAATTACTTCTTTTGTGGCTTTGAAACTAACAGTTGTATTATTTTCTAATATAGCTTCAACACCAATAGCATTTTTGTCGCTGTCGAAGAGGATCTTTGACACCAGTGTGTTTTTAAGCACAAACAAATTTGGTCGGTTTTTGATTGGATGTAAAAATGACTGCGCAGTGCTTTGTCTTACGCCGTCAGCAATGTTAAACATACATTCAGTATACCCAAGAGGAGTATTACCGTTTGTATCTAACACAATACGATGACCAATTTCTTTGAAAGCATCAAGGTATTCCATAACTTCCTTATTATAGTATCTGGTAGTTCCTAAATATCCATCAGTACCATGATAAACTCCTTGTTTAGAATCGCGAAGGAGAGGGTCGACTAGCCTTTCACTTTTAATAAAATATGAAAGCACGTTGTTTTCCCATTTCCATGAGTCGTCGCCTGTTAACTTCGCCCAGTTATCAAAATCATGGGGATTGCCTCTCGTATAAGCCATAAAATTATTAGAACTAGAACCACCAAGCATTTTGCCTCTTGTTAGTTCTACGCCTTTGTTTTTGTGAAATTGTTGGCTGTAGCCATCGTCTTCAGTTTTGTAGTTCCAGTCAACAGATGTCTTCTTCAGGAAAGGAATGAATGCTGGTATCTGAAATAGATTTAGAATTTAATAGAGAATAGAAAAAGATAGTTATCTGCCTGTAGTTGGTCAGACGGTAAAATAAATAAATACCTATTAGTGTTGAGTGGAAAATCACACAATCAGGAAAATAATTGTCAGTTTTCTTGAAATTAAACCAAATATCTGTTGGAGTCAGTGAGCTATTTGGAGTTTTGTTATGAGGAAGATGCAGTATGAGGGATAATCATAGTTACAAGGAAATTTATGTTTAAACACTGTTTTAGGCTTTCACGTTTTAAAACTAAACTAAACTTATATTGTCACGTACGGGATATCTTCCGTGATTGTTAATTGTTGTTGAGCTCCCGATATCAATTTATTTTCCATCCACCCCATTCTCCAGTCAAACCGCGACCCGCGAGATGGCGCTTGCAACAGCGTCGAAATATAGGGAGCTCAAAACAATTAACAATCAGGGAAGATATCCAGTAAGTGACAATACGAGTAAAAGTTTAAATTTATGTTTATTTGAGAATCCAAATAAATACCAAAAGTAGTTAGTAGGCTACCTACTTTCAATTTAAATAATTTATTTCACACTAAAAAAGGTGAATAGGAGTTTAAAAAACGTTGTTATAATACATTAAAATTAAATTTATTCATTTGGATTCTCATCTTCATCATTCTTTGTGTGGTCAATTCTGCTGCTGGCACTAAAAGTTTTAGAATACTATTATATATTCTTAATAACAACCGATTTTCATCCGAATTTTTCGCCTATCATAATAGTTGCGGGATTTATGTTACTTTTAGTCTTTGCACTCCTTTTTTTTTTTCGGATGAAAAATCATCAATTGACTACTCCTGCTCTGGGGGGAGCAGGAGGAAGTGTCAGACTTTTACTGACTAAAACCCATCCATGTTCCTTCATTGCGCTTTGTGTTGTGGGGTCACGGTATCTCTTTCGAACAGTCCCGCAGCCCCGGCAGGCATCGGCCCTTGCCCTTGCAAAAGAAAGGGGTCCCCCTTTCTTTTGCTGACCCCCTTCCTTTTGCTGTCGTCTTTGCACTCCTTATATGCGAAGATTATAATCTACTACTGAATCCATAGGACACATTCCATATGGTGATAGGCAGAGACCATCATACAGAATGCATAACATTTCAAAAATTCTTCACTTGTCTCACTTTTTTCACAACCACATACTTTTGGTATAAGAAATACAAAATACAAATACAAAATCTTTATTTCTTAACCAAAAACGTTTACATTAGTTGGTGATTGGAGCCTCCTTTTAAGCAAGTAATGCCTCTGTTAGGAGACTCCGCTCTTCCACAGCAATATACAATTTATTTAGTACCTTAGATATAAACAGTGTTTGTGTGTATGTGTGTTTGTGTGTGTGTGTGTTTGTGTGTGTGTGTGCGTGTGTTTGTATGTGTGTGTTAGTGTGTGTGTGTGTGCGTGTGTTTGTATGTGTGTGTTAGTGTGTGTGTGTTTGTGTGTGTGTGTATGGGTGGGTGTTTCATTTTGTGTGTTGCAATAGTGCCTTAGTATCTGCGTAATTTAGTGTCAAATTCACCTTCAAAATTTTTAAAGAATTTAGTTTCTTTTACTTTAGCGAAATTACTCAGATAATTTTGCATGGTTTCCCAAGTTTTTATTATTGGAATAATATTCAGTGTGTACTTCAGGCTTCTGATCGGATTTTAGATACAGAAGTATTAAAGGTAAATAAAACTTCTCTTCCATTGCTGGTGTTGAACAGAATTTCACGTCTTTGAAGGGGAATTATTGATGAAGGTGCTTCTTACACGTATATTACTTGGTTGCTTCACCGTTATAGTTTATTATTAGTTACTCGTAATACCCGTTTGTTCCGCGGAAAACGCTATCGGCTGAATTCATTAGAATGGGTCGACGAATGGGGTAATTTCTCACTTTTTTTAAAGTATGTTAGTCGTTTTTCCCAGTTCCAGGAATCATCGCCAGTTAATAACTTTATGGCCAAGAAATTGAAAAAACTAGAAACACTAAACATTTTCTCTTTTGTCATTTCAGCAGCATGATTCTTATAGAACTGTTGACTAATTATACCATCATCTTCTGTGGCATAATTCAGGTCTGTTTTTGAGTATTTCATAAATGGCGTAAACACGATGAAGGTTGTTTTGTCAATCACAGTTTATTTGGATTGTCATGTTAATACAAGAAATTTGATTTACCAGAAGCTATGTCTGGCAGTCAATTCGAATCAATTAATATAAACGACCTACTATGTTATGCATATAGACCAATCGTGGCGGAATATTAGTTTTGGGACGCGTTGCCCACAATCTACACAACTACTGACAACATTGTAAACACATAATTCCTAATTTAAATTCATAAAGACTTTAAAACAAGTTCCCATGGATTTTGACCGTAGAATATACTGAATGTTCATTTTAAATTCTTAATTAAATTTTAGCTCATGAATTTTGGTCTACAAATCCGGTTCCTCTCAAAATTGGCCTAGAAAACTTTTACAGCCTCGTTGCTTAGTGTGGCACTAGATGGCGGTGTGTGTGTATGTTCAGAGATATTTATTTTGTATGGCGTCTGCTTGAAGTGTCACCTATTACGACATTATAAAATACATCACTTACCACAGATTCTACAGGTGGATCTCCGCCAGCTTCTATAAGCAGAACTGAAGTATCCATAATCTCTGTGAGTCTATTGGCTATTACACTGCCTGCTGACCCAGCACCGACTATTATGAAGTCGAAAGAAGCGCCATCTGACGGATAAACATTAAATAGTAATGTTACTTACGTCTGTTTCTAGAAATTATGTGATGAGGTAAATAATGTGAACTCCCGTTATTCCTATAAGAAATGGTTACGAACTTTTGGGCAAACTGGGGCTAAGTAGCATGAATAGTCTTACGACTTCTGAAAGTCAAAATTTTGGTCGAAATAAGGCGTACTTCGCGCCAGATGAAAAACAAAATTCTCTCGAGACGATGGAGTCTAATAATAATTTGTCTGGATCCGTTTTAATTAGCCCAAATCGTTGCGTCTCTTCCTAATCAGTGATACAACAGATGTCGCGTCCCGTACCTACAGGTTTCACCTCATTTTGATCAGTCTCTAATAGTTTCTACAACAGTTGCAATCGTTATGTACTATCGAGGACACTCCCGCTTGATCACCACTAAGCTCATTTTTGCTTGCACTCGCAACATAGAAACGCTCTCTAGCCCCGCCCCGTTGACTTTGTATAGAAATAATGAATGAAAAGATACCGAATCGGCCGAGCGCACTGACGACGCAAGCCAAACGAGAGTTATTGTTATTTTGCGCGCCAAAGTTGACGCTTTTCTAATAGGCCCAAACTTTAAGGGGGCGTGGCTCGGCATCTCCGCATGAACTAAGCGAAAAAAAATTAAACTGGTCAGGCGGAAAAGACCACGATAGTACATATTGGTGTAGATTTAATTTTGTATTTTTGTTCCATGTGCCAAATAAACATGTTTTATTTCTTTTGATAATTACCGTTACGAAGTGTGGCGGTCATAATCAGAGCATTGCTGGCATAATTTCATACCTGTACTTGCTAATTAAATGACTGACGTAACCGCGTGCAATTATGTTTTTTTGCTTGTATATAAACAATAGTGAAGCAAAATAAAGTCCTTGGCATGTATCTTGCAATAAATGATAGTTAATGATGTCAGAGTTCTTTAATTTTCCAGAAAGATCGAGTAATGTGAAATGATCACAATATTGAACGATTAATTCTGAAAATTGATAATATCAAAATGGTATCTTCGCGTTTAGATAGCAAAAAAGTTAAAATGTGTCTAGCCTAAAACTTAGCTAAGGGAACTCTGATTACTGATGCAGCCATAATGTCATCAAGTATGCAAATGTCCAGTCATGCTTGGTAGCAAATATGTGGTACATCGCAAGAAAAATGAGAACTGTGTGATAAAAACCAACAAATAATTGGAGTACTGGTAAAGTACCTACGGACTTACGCAATACCATTAACAAACACAGAGGTTTCTTTAAATAACCCTTTCAAATAAATTTTCTAAATCACAGTCAAAACTGCATCAAAACTCGTCGCGTAGCTTACACAGACACTACAAGTTGTCTGTATAACAAATAAAAATACTTGTTTAACATAGATAGGCTTGGTACAGATTTTGTAATTATTAATGAACGCTAAAACAAATATTATTTAAAAAAATATATATATTATTTTGACAAAAATACCAAACAGCGTAAAATAAAGAAAATTAAAAAAAGCAATATTATTATCACAAATTATTAAATAATTCAAATTCAAATTGTCAACATACTAAAAACTGAGTGGCTTTGATTTATGATAAAAATTGTTTAGAGAAAGTTTTAATTTAAATATCAACTGGTTTGTTGTTGATCAAAATATTTATAATAACCTGATATAAATATTACCTGGGACTCGTGCATGTTGTGGCCATAAAAACGCAGTCAGCTGCAAGGCAGATAGTATATTGAAGGCTCCTTGGATTTTCCGAATAACTTCTAGAACTGCTAATGTGTTATTCATTTTTGGATATAATGGTTAATTTATTATATGCTTAGTTAGTGTCGTCATCATCTGTTGATAACGATGTTTTGAAAATAACCTGTAAAGATTTTTTTTTATTTTTCGTGAGAAAACAAAGTCGTATGATATTTGTAACGCATTTTCATAAAGTTATATAAAAAACATACCTTTTTTATGCAGAATTGTAGTTGATCCTTGCTCTTATAAGTAGTTAATAATAAAAACTCTGTATATCCTTCGCTACTTTTAATTCCTTAGTAAACACTTGATTATAGTATTGTTTCGTATAATACAAGAATATATAATTCCCACGCGTTACTACAAGAACCACTCTATAAGATAATTTAATATTAAAAATGTAATTAATACAGTATCCTTTGAAAAGCTAACACACGACTGGACGAAATCTCGATCAAGTAAATAATATTTGTCCTAGTGATGTGAACCGAGTGACCGGTACCGACGCTAGCAATGATAGTCTAGTGGTGTGACCGATTGACTTAGTATAGTAGATCTAATAATTGCTTTACCAGTTTTGACAACAACTCCTATATTTGAATAAATGTATCTTATGGCCTAGACAAGCGGCAATGGGTGTTGCGTCGAGCGTTTTGATAGCATGTCACTACAATACGTTTTTGACTTTTCCATCATCGTTTTAGCCGTTTTATCGTTTTATGACGTGCTAGAGGCATTCAACCGTGGGGTGATACAGCAGTTAATAGGTTGGCTACAGTACATCTTAGGGTTCTATGTGATTTTTGGGTAAAATTAGTAGTACCTCCATTATGACTGTATTTGCACTATTATCTAATAGTACCAAAATGTTAGAGAACCAGCGGTCCCCCTACGCGATGACGCCTAGATCAAAATATTGCAAGGTTATAACACTTATACTTACTAAAAAGGCACAAAAGATCACTGGCGTGGTTCTCTTAGACTTTTCAGCGGCCTATGATACTGTCAATGCCAAAAAACTATTGGCAAAACTATCTGGCATGACCGGCGACCAGGCTTTTAACTGGGTATTGGTTTTATTCGGTGATATGCTGCGAAATAGACGATATTAAGGAATCATACTCTGGAAAGCAGATTGAGCGTATAGAAGAATGGTCTGCCGCAGGGAAGTGTTCTAGCACCCATCCTCTGCAACATCTGCATCAACGATTAACTTACTGTTGAACATTGCGAGCGAGATGCACTGATAGAACCAAGACAATTGTCTGAAAACCAAACCAAAAGAAGGCACCCGGAACAACCTACTATGATGACCTAATCTCAACCACCTGGGGTGTCTCCCTTCAGGTAATTCGGACTACTGGCCTAGCACTCTGCTTCTTTGCGGGCAAATATGCGTGCCCTGTATGGCACCGCGTTTCGCCCAAACCACGTAATTAGATTTTGATTTTAATGAAACATGCCGAAAGATTACAGGCTGCCTCAAACTGTCTCCAGTCAGCGCACTGTACCCCACAGCTGGCATCATTCCTCCACAGGTTTGAAGAGAAAATCGTCCAAAGTAGTAGTAAGTTAGTAGCTGGTATCTGTACTAGATACAAACTATTTGGCGCGCAACTGCGAACGCAACGACTAAAAAGCAGTCACAGCTTCCGTAGACGTAGCGGATTTTACCGCTACGTCTCTACCAGGAAACCCGGCCGACGCCCGATGCAAACTGTGGCGAAATATTCGCCCCCCTCCCACTTCTTGTCTAACACCGATGCAATTACCTGCAGATTACAACCTCCAGTGGTCTACATGGAAATCTCCTGAACCACCTGCGGACCCAAGTGGGAAGATGTAACTCCAACTTCATGAAGTGGAGCTACTTCGACGGATCAGCAGTGGGGTGTAGATGTGGAGCTGTGTCTGAAACTAAGTTCCACCAATTATCTTGTCCACTGAGCCCTGCCACCGACGAAGCCGTGGGAAGTGGCTACTAAAATATGATGTCGTATCAGTGACACGAAAAAGAAGAAGATAGATAACACTTAAGTACATTAAAGTGACCAACCAACACAATTTTTTATTGTTAATTGGTATTTATTTGTGTGCCCCGATATCGTTCGTTCGTCGTTTAAATGTTTGATTTAGTTTTTGCAAATAAGTTATCATTCATTAATTGCTGATTAAAACATTTATGTATTGTGCAATTGCCTCTATGTGGTCGTCAATATGTTGTCAAGTTAGAATAAAGTGCAATTTCACTTATTTTCTTATCAATCTTCAAACAAAAATAGAAAATAAATAAATTACAAAACCAATTACACATCAAAGATTGTGGGAAGTATTTTCAACAACAGAGATACGAAACTTGTTTTAATTATTCATTGTGTCATATTAAAATAATACGTATATTAGACTTTGTCTTTTAGCTACAATCAGAACTTGGCATCGTTGCCTAGTAAAAAGTAAAATGATAATGATATTTATTATAGGGTAAATAAAAGATTTTTTGTATGATTTGAAAGATAATTTTTAGTAGTCATTCATAATAGAGTTAGAATAAATTAAGTACTAGGTAAGCTAAGTTTTTCTTTCATTTTGTTAAGAACACAAAATATTTCGAAACATTGATGGAAAACAAAACTATTCCAGAATAATGCAACTATAATTTACAGTTAAGTAAAGGAACTCTTGTAATTAAAGGCATTTACTTTGTGCGCGTATTGTGTCATTTAATAATTAACTTATAACTTATTTGAAACAAGTCAAGTTAAATGGCTTATGTCTGTGAATCTGTCATGCTTCCGATCACGTTTTTTTTTAACTTAGGCTTTAAAACGTATGCGGACACAACAAGTCACTGACTGTCATGTTTACTCTATGCTTCAATGGAATTTAAAAACTTGACTTAATAATTATTTATATTTTTACCCGACTACTATTTTTACCGTTATGATTTTTGCAGTCGATGTATGTATGTATTTACGTATGTTCCACCGTAGCGCCTATACTATTCTTCTGATTTTGATGAATAAGGAGTCAATCGATTGGTTATTATGGTCCGGGTAACATAGGCTACATTTTAACTGACTTCAAACATAGGAGGAGTCGATTTTACCTTTTAAAATCCCGAAAAATAAAATTTTAATTAGAGCATGATTTTTCAGTACATAGTTGGGTGTTTTAGTTGTAGTATACAAAACAAATTCTTGTGCTTAAAGAATCACTTTCGAACCTATGAGGTTTTTATCTTCATTATCATTCCATTCTCACTCTTGAGAATCAGACCCGGTTATTTCTAGATACATCCGACTTCTGTGAATAAAATCATTTATAGACAATGGTTTGAAAGTGAGCATGACCGACAGTCACCTACAGTATCGTGGGAAATCTATTGTAATGGGTAATAACAAGCTACTAATATTTATTCTAAAGCCACAATTTGATAAAAAACTTTAAAAAATATTTTTGGAAAATGTTCAATGTCTGACGCATAAGCAAATATGTAAGTTCGTTGAAAAATTGTCATACCTCTCACAATGATGCATTGTTAGCCTTTATTATTCAGAAATTTAGTAAATCTATTTTTTATCATGTTCTTTACGAGTAATGTTGGATGTGCGGAGCTCGAGGCTAAATAATAACAGGCGCTCGGGTCGATTTTCAGGTTAAGCCGCGATTGCCTAGGTTGGTCCGTGGATGGATGACCACCCAATACATAGGTACTGAGTTTCCTCCGTGCCTGAGAAAGTCGCACTTGCGACCACTAGGTGACTAGACTAATCCTCATCCGAAATGTGCGTCTCATAACAGATAAAGTTATTTGGTATATTTTCATTTCAATAACGTTCACAAGATATAATAAACGTGGGTGTTGTTAACAACTGTTCATATACTTTCTTTAGATATAAAATTTATATACTCTAAAACTTATTTCGTATAACGTTATTAGATATAACGTTTATTTAATTGAAAATCATAAGGCCTATCGTTTAAAATATTTATAATTGATATAACGTTTATTTAATCGAAAAGCGTGACAGAAACGAATCGCTGCAAAACCGACTCCACGTAGTCTGGTCTGCCCTGCTCCTAAAGTATTATTTAAAATTGCGTAGGCGCGGAGGGGCTAGGCGACCCGCGAGCTGAAGAGCAGGTGGTTCTAACACTCGCTGCCGCAGCTGAGGCTGCCCGGCGCAGCCGGACAGCAAGCCGAAGCCACGGTGGTGAGCGTGAACCACATCTGCGACGATAAGCTCGCATGGGACTGCCGGAGCCCCGCAGTGCCAGAGCCGTGACAGAAACCATACCTGCTGCATGTTGCATGCTTGCGGTATGCTTGCTTGCATGCTGCATGCTTGCTTGCGTGCTGCATGCTTGCTTGCATGCTGCATGTATGCTTGTTTGCATGCCTGCTGCATGCATGGTGTATGCTTGATTGCATGTTTTTTACAGGGAAATAAAAACCACGCGTTATATCATATTAGACTAAATAAGTTTTATGTCTTTTGAGTGGGTAAGTATATATGATATAATTACAAAATCGCTAATATTTACAAGACATAACAACTGAATCTATAATTTTATTTGATATATCGATCAGTTGATATAATAAACGATTGATATAACTTTAAAGTTACTAATTTTTATAAGCATAACCTACATTGAATATAACATCGTTTGATATACCACTATATATTTTTTGCTAAAACATAGAGATACCTTTTTGAGGAAAATGTTCTATTAAATGTAATTAAACTTGATATCACTAAGGGTCAATGCCCTAAATATCCGTAGCTAATTATATATAGAAAAAAAAACACTTTTAGTTTAACATTATTTCTTATAATTTGACGTCATCTGAGGTTACAATTAGTCTTCAAATACTTATTGTAGACATATTAGGCTGCGGTCAGAGAGATCGCTTGAGTGTAGCGACAGCGGTAACTGACGTGAAAATCGAAAATGAAATGTTATCGGTACATAATTGATGCTTGTCTCAGCTGGTATTTAAATAGATGAAATCAAATGTCAAGTGTGGTACCTTTATTTTTATTTTATTTATTATGGACAAAAAACATTACATATTAAAGTGTCGTTACAAAAATGGGTAAACATAATTTTTAACCAATGACACTCATTGTCCATGGGTTAAAACGGAAACGTAGGTATTGATATATTTTTTTCTTATATCCTTTGAGTTAATTAACAAATTTTTGATTAAGATTTCGGTGAAAGAATATTTAGTTAGTGCGTTTGAAATTCTTTGTGGTCGTGCACTTCCAAAAGCGTTTTTTTATTTCTATTACTTTCCATAGGATTGCTATTAGCTTATCTGCAGCCAGTTAATTTAATACAGTTTTACTTTTTGGAGTCTACCTCACATTCCTTGCATGGTAACAGTTCTACATACCATTGTTTTTTTGTGGTGGGTTTATTTACTTGCGTTCTTTTATTTTTCGCTCATCACGCCACTAAGTATTTGATTACCTTTCCGCTGTGTCTAGATATGAATTGTTTGGTAACTTAATTAGTTAACTTTCACATAAATTACTTTTATCACTTTGCAATTTGTTTTCTAAATATATTCCGACTGGAATTGATTATATGTTGTAAATGTGGTATATTAGTGGAAGAAATGTTAAGGAAAGAATAATTTTAACTGTGACTACACGTAAGTAAGTCATACCCAATTATTTCTTCCCTCTTTTAATTGAAATAATCAATGAAATTTAGGAAAAGTTGATATTACTGTTTAGTACATAAATTTATCTTAGTGTTTGACGTTGCAAATAAACAAAAAACGAAACAAATACCTACATAATTATGCCGGCCAAGCCTACTGAAGCAACCATAATAATATTGCCGGTGATGGCATGCTTGCAAATGAGCCAACCTGTGTCCTCTATGGAACTTTGTTTTTGAATGAAGGTCTGGCATGCACATTTAACTGAAACTATCAGAACCTATCGTCTATGCATTGACCAGTTTGAGCCAAAGCTGTTGAATGCATTGGTGGCTTAGAGGGGTAACAGCCTTGACTTTCCACTTGGGTAAGAGCTAGTGTGAGTCAGACTCGCGCACGAAGGGTTCCGCACCATTACATTAACAACATTAGACAAAACGAAAAAAAATTACGTTGTTGTTTGGGAGACCCCCATAAATATTTATTTTATTTAAATTAACTATTTATTTTTAAAGTGAATATACAACTAAATATTCTGTGAATATTTCAAGCGTCTATCTATTGCCGTTATTAATATCGGGCAAAAAAACGTCAAAAAAATCACGTTTGTTGTATGGGAGCCCCTTTTAAATATTTTTTTTATTCTGTTTAGTATTTGTTGTGTGCGGCAACCCTAAAAATGTAGCAGTAAATTAAAGAAGTAACTTTGAGCAACGCAAATCTTACGTGTTTATAGAAGTCGCTAGCGGGGCGATTAGGAGTGGTACGCTTTGGGTTTGAATCCTTGCAAGCATCTTCTTCTTCTTCAACGTTTGGTCACTCAATGCTGAGGTCTCTTTCAAATCGCTCCTCTGTAGGCTGTTTTGTGTCATGGCTATCCAGTTTCTTCCGGCCACTTTAATGAAGTTGTCGTCCCAAGCAAGCAAGCTTGCAAGCATACACACTGTCCAATTTAGTTTGTCACCATGCAAAATTCTTCGCCACATATTTCCTGCTGCCTCTATTCCTCAAATTAAATACCTATCTTCATTACAGATTTAACCAATGTTGTAAAGATTCTCAAACATCATGGAGACGGCTACACGAATATTTGAGAACATTATAAAGAAACAGAACATCCTCAAATTGTTGACGTGTCTGAACTTGGCTGCGTTTTTGTGGCCTCAACCAGCTGTTATAGAAGGTATTCTAGTTTCATTTTCATAACTCGATTGACACTCGCATTACATCACGCTAATAGTTGGGCAGAGGTGTACCTTTAGATCATCAGCATTTCGTTAGTTATTGTAATGTAGGGAGAGCCTAATGACATGAACCGGGCACAAATAAATACTACGGGCTTCTGAGGAAAAAATCCTGATAGAAGAACTCAATTGCGCTTTCCCCGGCCGGGGGGGAATCCAGGCTCTTTAGTAAACTGATCCCAAACAGACGGATCCCGCGGGATCAGTCTACCTAATGAATTTTTGAATTGTCAGCTGATCCCGTTGACCAATTTTATGATTTGTACAGTTTGATTTTTTATTTTTATAAAAAACATTGAATGTTACGTGTAGTATTTGTTGGTAGCAAGGCTGATAACACTATTAATTGAAGTAAAGGGGGAGGGGAAGGGGGAGGGTTTTTTTTTACATTTTTTTTTACCGATATGTTGGGAATTACGCAGCAGGGTTATTCTTAAACGGGGAAATTATCCATTATTTTTAAACCTACTGAAGAATTCAAAGCAAATATTCTGCTAAAGTCAAGTAATTGCCTTTAATAAACATAATACTAGCCCGCAGTTCAAAGAATTATAATGAATATATATAAAGTGACTGGAGCCATAGGGTAGTTGGCCTGCCTGGATTACTAACACATCTGAAACTCTTGAATAAATGCTAGTACAATTTAAATCTTAAAAGGCAATTCTTAAGAGAATATTGTAATTTTCATTGTGCCTGTTATTGTACTACCATCAGAATCACAGTGTTGCAGCTTAGTTCTTTATTACGTGTTAACTACCTATAGTAGTCCTCCAATATATAATAATTATTAACGAAGTGCAGAAATACCTTCTTCAATAATAACTACTAGATCCAAAGCCAATCCCTAACATAGTTGAGAGAAGTCCAAGGCAGAGAGATAATACCATTATTTTTTTCAGATGGTAACTCCTTCGACTTTGTAATAGTAGGAGGTGGAACGGCAGGTTGTATCATTGCTAGTAACTTAGCTAGACAAAAAGTTAAAGTTTTGCTCATTGAAGCAGGTGCTGAACCTACTTTGGAAACTGAGGTATTTTTTTTAATGTTTTATTTAACCTAACATAACATCACATCTGTAATCCTCAATGCATTAGGCAGAGTACACCTCTGCATAATCCTTTGAGGCCACATAACATAACATGTTTGTTAGTGCCATATAATAGCGGGCTAGCTTATTGACATCAACCGGGCACAAGTCCAGACTATATGGCTGCTACTGAAAAATTCTGGATGGAAAAACCCAATGTTACTTTGACCGACCTGGGAATCGAACCCAGGACCTTATTTCTACCTTATTAAAATGAGCAGTCGGAAAGGATTTATGAAATTGCATTCCCTAAAGGGGCCATAATATAGGGAATGAAAGTCCACATGTAATTTTTTACACACTAATTATTAATGTTAGCAGTCGTTAAGCTCGATCAGCACTTAGATACTATTAAAGCACATAATACACATGCGCATGACTGAAACTCGTAAATTATGCATGTAGCGCTAATACCATGATAATATTCACCATTAAGAAATCTTTATATTCCTATGGCATACATACAGTTTTTGAGGAAGATTCTCTCAGGGGGAATAGTGGAATAACTCAAAATGAAAAGGGGACTTTCTGGATTATTTTTACATTAAAGTCAAGTTTTCCCCCCTGAGGGGCATTCTCTTAGGGGGATTTGTGGAATAAGCCACAAATCACTTGCACAAAAGGTTTGAGCAGTAGAAAGCAGCCTTTCAAAAACGAAAAGTTTATTATAGACAGGTAGGTACCCATATAATTAGACCAGATAAATCTGTCTATAATGCGCCAAGAGACATTATTAAAAATACTCTTACTTCAGCAAAAACCCGAAATAACACTCATTTCAAGATAGTATTGTATAAAATATATGTAATCAACAAAATTTTAATGACCTGCTCGTTATCGTAATGACTGAGAAAAGACTCTTGACAAATCAAAGTCTGTTGTAAGATTATGATGGTACTGATGAAAAAAAAAAGTTTATAAAAATCTGTTATTTTTTCAGCTGCCAGGACTATTTGCGTATTTAACGGACACGGATTTTGATTGGAATTTCACATCAGTACGCAATGAGACCACAATGGGCTATCACAAAGGTAAAGTAACACATTTACACCAGGGCAAAGTACTTGGAGGATCAGCTCAAGTCGGCTTCATGCTTTATGGTATAGGACACCCTCAAGATTACCAGGAATGGGTAGACATCACGAATGATCCTAGCTGGTCATACAAAGAACTCTGTAAACTTATCAAAAGAACGGAAAAAGTCATCGACAAACAAATTCTCAATTCGCCAGACGTTTTCTTCCGTGGCACGAAAGGTAAAGTGCAAATAAAGAAATATCGTTCTAAAATAACTGATGGATACTTTGAATCGTACAAAGAATTGGGATATAAAGTTCTAAATGATTTCAATCCAAATAATACAATTGGGTTCACCAACGCATATTTCACCATCGGTAGCCGCATCCGACAAAGCACGGCCTACGGATTTTTGAGTCCTGAAAAGGATAATCCTTACTTAAAGGTTCTGTACAATTCTTTGGTAACAAAGATTATTTTCAATGACGAAAAATGCGCTATTGGAGTGCAAATCCTTACAAAAGATAAAAAAATACTTACTGTGAAAGCAAGTAAAGAGGTGATTGTAACCGCTGGGACTTTAAAATCTCCTCATTTGTTGATGCTTTCTGGCATCGGTCCAAAAGCCCATTTGGAGGAGAAAGGAATAGAAGTGATTGAAGATCTACCTGTAGGACAAAATTTCCAAGATCATCCAACCAATATTGTGTTGCACAAAATGGGAGAAGCAACGCCTGTCCCACCACCAAATCCTCATGAATTTCCCGTAGAAGTTATGGAGGGACGTTTGGCTGTTAATAAGGGTAAAAATCGAGCTGACTACCAAAGTCTTAGTGGAGTCATTACTGATCCAAAATACTTTATGGAGATCTGCGGATTCGTTTTCAGCTTCAAAAACGTGCTTTGTGACCGTTTGTTAAAGAAAATAGGCAATAGGCAAGTTCATTTTATTACCCATAATCTTTTGAATTCTGAGTCTCGTGGTGAGGTTTGCCTAAATAGTACTAATCCTGAGGACTGTCCAATTATCGATCCTAGATACTATTCTAATGCGAGGGATTTGGAACGACATGCTGAATACCTTGAGCATTTCCATACTATTGTACACACTAAATACTATAAAAGCATCAACGCTGAATTTGTAGATCCAGAACTAGAATCATGTGAAGGACTAGAGGTAGGTTCCATTGAGTACTGGAAGAACTATGCCCTAGGAATGGCGACTACTTTACACAATTATGTTGGTACTTGTGCCATGGGGTCTGTTGTAGATTCAGAGCTAAGAGTAAAAGGTTTGAAGGGTCTTAGGGTAGCTGATGCCAGTGTTATGCCTAAAATCATTGGGTCTTCTGTTCAAGGAACAGTAATGGTTATCGCACAAAAGCTAACAGATTTGTTGGTGAAAGATTACAATATTTGTTCGCAATAAAGTATATTTCGAGAATGTGTGTCTTAATTACAATCCCTTTTCCTTAAAAACTATTCCATAAATTAAGGTCTAAATGCTCGTATGCATAAAACATGACTGAACTGACGGTACATGAGTGTACAGGCCCTTTTTATAAGAAGATGGTTCTGAATAATGCTTCAATCTCATTTTCAAAAATTATAGCTTTACTACTTGCTTAAACTCATTATGAATCGTATTCAAACGACTCGAGAGTGCTGAATTTAAAATGCGTAAGAGTTTGATGTAAAAAAACTGATTATGGCATAGATTCATCGGGCAAAATGTACTACTTCAAAATCATCGTCCACAGAGTTTCATGCCCGTTCTTCTCCTCGCTACTAAATCTACGCTTTAGAATGCGCAGCTACATCAATATGTTTTATCTGACCGAGTTTTCAAAAGTGACTATACTTGTAACTGGCTTATTTTAAATAAATGCTTTGAGTTTAAGTTTGACTAGTATCTAAATAAATAAAAAAAGAAATGTTCTTTTCAGTAATTATATAAAAGAACCTAACATGTATAGTTAAATAATTCAAGTTTAA
Organism: Xestia sexstrigata; assembly: GCA_941918905.2. NCBI lineage: Eukaryota > Metazoa > Arthropoda > Insecta > Lepidoptera > Noctuidae > Xestia > Xestia sexstrigata. The sequence goes on along the minus strand of OW799216.2, from coordinate 2,799,178 downwards.
AACAAACTTGTGCGTCATAGGTTAGTTTTAATCAACTAAAAGAATAGTTAAATAATGCAAAGCTAGAGTGTTTATATAAAGATAACTATTCTTAGTTCCTAATTTTGGATTAAAATCATTATCACTTTCAATAAATGCTAATCATGTTTTTTTTGTGCAGTATTCTTTATGTTGTAATTGGATAAATCTTATCAATTTCAAGGAGTTTGTTAAATGTACATATAAGTTTGTTTTTCTGTAGTGGTATTAATTGTCCTTTGGAAGTCAGGACGAGCAACACGGTCGTGTCTGATTGTTAGCAGGTATGTCCTTACTTTTAGATGCAATATTTCTATATCATTTAGCCTATACTGTCCCACTGCTGGGCATAAGCCTCTCCCAATTTCTTCCATTTATGCTCTTATTTCGGGCCTCCTCGGACTCTGGTCCGAGGAGGCCCGAAATAAGAGCATAATCACAGGACGCGTCCAGATCGTCTTTCCGGGCCGGCCTCCGCAGCGCTGTCCGACTTCCGTTAAGCATTGTGTGGAGACTTTTGCCCAGCGGTCATCTTGCATGTGGCTGACTTGACCTGCCCAATCCCATTTAAGCCTAGCAACCTACATGCAATTAAATTGCAAAAAAATAATAAGGTCTTCTGCGATACAAAATAAAACTGTACACGGATCTTTTGATGCGTGGCTAAATTTTGATGTAACGCCACCATCTTCTTTTTCAATACACATGTTACAAGATAACTACATAAAATGTTTACTAAGAGTGTCCCCTGGTAACGTTTCCGAGCGCTAAAAGCTCCTCGCAGTCTTGCAAATAATAAAACAAAACTTTCTATATTTAATATAGAAAGTTTTGTTGTTTTTAAATACTTTTAACAAACTAATAGTTTATCAATAAGTCCACATAAACCAAGACACCATGGACACAGCAGCCACGGTGTTATCAAACTTGAGGAAAGGACAAAACATATGGAGCTTGTTGACGTTTCTGGAGTTAGGCTCATTTTTGTGGCCACGATCAGCCATAGTGGAAGGTAATTATTATCTTGTGTTAATTAGTTTACTTACAACTTGTGTGGTGGACTAGGCCTATACTTGAACATAAATGGACTGTATTTCCTTAAATAACACCACCGGTTCGCTGAATGGTAAAAGTATACTGTTGTGAAAGGACAATGCATAAACAAAAGTCATTTCTTCAAGAAGGGGTTTTTGTACTAAACATGATGTCTCTGTTTGGAATTGCCTTGTGATGCCTGTGTGTTTTCCTACTGATGGTATAGTTTTTCCGAATTCTAAGTGGTAAATTGTGAAGTTTTTCCGAAATTTCAGAATTTACCAGTAGCAGATTGAGGTCCGGGTTTGTACCTTACTTTGCCAATAGGTTTGTTTTTTTTTTTACAAAAATTTTAAACATATGTGGCAAATGTCGGAACTATAGAATTCTGCCTAACTTTACAAGAAAAACCGACTTGATGTCATGCATCTTTGTTTTTTTTTTCAACAGATGGTGCAACCCATGACTTCATCGTAGTGGGTGGAGGGACAGCAGGTTGCTTAATAGCTGGCCAACTTGCTAAACTGTGCAATGTCAGCGTTTTACTCGTTGAAGCTGGGGGTGAACCACCTCTGGAGACTGTGGTCAGTATTCTAGAAACATCGAAAAAAGGTCGTAACTTTAAAGATAACAGAAAAATTCAATTCCAAAATCTGTTTCAGCTACCAGGCACGTTCCTGTTTTTAAAAGGGACAAAATACGACTGGAACCTAACTTCAACACCTGACAAATGTGGGATGCGAAATCACAAAGGCCACGTCTCACAAATACAGCAAGGAAAAGTTCTGGGCGGTTCTGGGAATGTCAATTACATGTTTTACGGGATCGGCAACCCTAAGGACTATGATGAATGGGCGAGAATTACAAATGATACATCTTGGTCTTGGAATGAAGTAGAACCTTTGTTCAAAAGAAGCGAAAGGCTAGTTGACAGAAAAATCCTAAACTCGCCTGAGAAAGTTTTCCATGGAACTAATGGAGGAATAAGAATAAAGAAATATCATGCTGCAATAAATGACGACTATTACAAATCTTATGAAGAATTGGGACACAATGTAATTCTGGACATAAACGCAAATCAAACTCTTGGATATACAAATGCTTATTTTACTATAGGTGACCGCATTCGACAGAGCACAGCTAACGGTTATATAAGCCCTGAAAAAGATAACCCTCAATTGCATGTTATGATGGATTCCTTGGTAACAAAGATATTATTTGATGACGAAAAGAATGCCATTGGGGTGGAGATAAAAACAAAAGATAATAAAATCATAAGAGTCAAAGCCAGGAAGGAGATTATAATAACTGCTGGAGTTTTTAAAACTCCTCAATTGCTCATGCTATCTGGCATTGGACCAAAGATACATTTAAAAAGTAAGGAAATTGAAGTAATTTCAAATCTACCCGTGGATCGGAACCTTCAAGATCAAGCAACATGTATTTTACTATATAAAATGGGAAAAGCGTTACCTGTTCTTCCGTCAAATCCTCATGAGTTTACAGTACCCGTAATGGAGGGATATGTAGCGTTAAATAAGTCCCAAGGCCACGCTGATTACCAGGTCCTAGGTTCTGTTGTAGCCAATCCTATATTTTTCTTACAAAACTGCGCTTTTATTTTTAAATTTAATGAGGTTCTTTGTGACAAACTTAATAGAGATATTGCTGGAAGGCAAGTTCACTTTGTCACACATTATCTTTTGTATCCTGATTCAAGAGGAGAGGTTCTTCTTGATTCTAAGGATCCAAATGCCAAACCAATAATCATTCCTCGGTATTATTATCATCAAAAAGACTTAGAAGACCATGCTAGGTATGTTGATCATTATAATGCAGTTCTAAATACAACATTTTACAAAAGCGTGAGTGCTGCTTTAGTGGATCCTCAATTTGAAGTTTGTCATGGACTTAAAAGAGGAACTCTTGCATATTGGAGGTGCTACATTCGAGGAATAATGGGAACATCACACATGTATGTCGGTACTTGTGCTATGGGATCAGTAGTAGATTCAAAACTCCGTGTGTTCGGTGTCCAGAAACTAAGAGTAGCTGATGCCAGTGTCATGCCTAGAATTGTTGGGTCAACCATCCAAGCAACGGTTTTCATGATTGCTCAGAAAGTTACTGATTTGTTAATTAAGGACTATAACTATAACCTTTGCCCATAGTAAACGATATTCAAGATTACCCTTGTTATTTGTTTTAATTGTTTGCCAACTTAACCAAACTATTCCATTTTCTCTTTTATATCCAGAGTTTATTTTTAGTGACTGGGCAACACAGGGTATTAGGAAAAGTAGGGAACGATTAATTGAGCTGTACGGCCTTAAGCCTTACATCAACACAAAATCTTTTAATAAATATGTTGCTACTTACTCGATTTTTTTTTAAACACATGCAAGGTAGCCAAATCCTTATTCATTAGCAACAAGATTAAATCAGTCGACAACAAAATAAAGACGGTTTGGAAAATTATCAACAGTGAAACAAATAGAAATAAAAACCAAACTAATGACATCACACTAGAGATATCACGTGGCCTTGTGAGCTCCAACAACGAATTTGTAAATTTCTTTACCAGTATCCCACTTAAAACTATAGAAACCTTAAATTCTTCTCCCTTGCTCTATATTGATTTATTGAAAGCGAACGTTTCAGCCTGTCCAAATGAATTTAATTTTCAGCATATAAACCCCATAATAGTCATAAAAGGTTTTATTAAGCAAATCAAGATCAAATTAACGGAAGATCTATGGGGTATGTCTATCAAAGCTTGTACCTTAATTATTGAGACTGTAGCACCGTATTTAACCTCAATATTTAATTTGTGCGTGGATCAAGGGGTCTTCCCGGATCTAATGAAATTCAGTGAACATAAAATTTAATGAAATTATGTCTAAAAATGAAGAACTAGAGGAAATTATTAACAATCAACAAAATACAATAGAAAAGCTAAAAAGACAAGTACGCGTGAAGAGTATTGTTCTATTTGGTCTTCGTAGCTTTTTTCTTTTTCTTCTAGAAAAAGAAAAAAGCTACGAAGACCTGGAAAAACGAATTATCCTAATTTTCAATGAGCATCTCGGCGCATAATGTACCACATATGATATAGAATTGGCCATAAGGTTGGAAAAAAAGGAGAAAAAGCAAGACCTATTAAAATAACATTTACAAAAATAAACATGAAAGTAACAATATTAAAAAGAAAAAAACAACTAGAACGAACCACCTACTACATAAAAGAAGATTTCTCTCCCCAAGTCACTGAAAAACGGAAAGAATTACAAAAAGAAGTAGACATAGCTAGAAGCCAGGGCATAAATGCTGTATTGAGATACGATAAAATTGTTTACTTAGAGCAAAGAAAATCCTATCAAAACAAACAACACAACTCTAAAAGAAAACCATCGAAATCACCTGAGAACCAAATAAGTTTCACACCACATCTGGAAAACAGAGCATCACTTCCACAACGCACAATAAAAAAAACTAAAGTAGATATGAGAAACTATTTTATACCAAAAGACACAGATATAAGTTCTTCTCTTACTCCTAGTTCAACCCAAACCAGGTGTGGTACCCAAACTGACCAATAGCAATCAGCAGGCCTTCCTCCTAAACACTACAAAAACCACGAAACTAGCCTGTATTGTGAGGCGAGTGGAATGAAAGACGAGTTGAGATACACTGAATATATTTGGGATAAACATGATTAATATAAGTACGTAATAGTGGTCACACACTACACCTTCCACCTTGAGAAAAAAAAAATACATTTGTGCTTACAACTAGTTTCAATTGTATTTTTTTTTTGTTTGTTTTTACATCATTACTTAGTTGCATATTACATATTATACATACTCTTATTCTACAGCGTTAATATATTATCTTAATTAGCATTTTAGGAGAGCCTACTTTTTAAGACAAACACTATTAGTTTTTTCTTGCAATCAGCCTTGTCAAGTATTGAGTTGTAATAGTTAATATTTTCAATTAGTGTTCTAGTCACGTCATCGTGATCGTTCATCATCATCGAATCAAATCATCATCATCATCATCATCATCGAAAAAAAGGTAAAAGATTTAGAGCAATCTTTAAATCAAATACGTCCGTACTCATTTTGCTGACCTCTCCTTTAATTGTACTCTCTGAACAAAATTTTACAATTTCGTTATATACCTAAGCTCAAAAATTGAGAACTGTATTTATTAATGAACTCTATGGATCTTTGATCTATGACACCCTTCTCAATATCACCCTGCTATTTATTTATTAAGGACGTATACTGGCCATACAAAATATTTGCCTCGGCTTGTTTAGATATACTTATATGTCCCCGTCGACGCTCAGGCCCTATTTTTACCAAGTAAACTCTAATTTCTTTTAATTCCTTATAGAGGCACTCTAGTATATCAGCCATAACATGCTCTAATAATTAAACTTAATAGGTAGACTGCCATGTCATAATTAATACGTTTTATATTAGCTTTCAATATCTTGATAATTTTGATTACAGACCTGAAGTAAGCAGTTATTATATTATATCTATGAAATAATATGCAATTGCGCTCTTAATTATGGTTATGAGATAAAGATACAAAAGAGAGAAAAAAAAAATTATAAGTACCTCACTTCAAAAATTCACACATTGATAATAGCCGTATATCCGAAGCCGTATCGTCTGAAACTCACAAACACTTTTATCACTAGACCGCTTCTTCTTTTTCCAATTGACGACGCTCCCGGCGAAAGATACTCGCATACCTTTGCAATGCGAACTCGTTCAGTCGACGCTCCACTAGTTTTTTCATGGCACCTTTTGTATGTGCGCCAAATAACATATACCGCCCCCAACGTCAGGACAACAGATTACGACCAGGGTGTAGTTTATAGCACCAACGTGATTTTTCAAAGTCTCCAGGTGCGCAATATTCTCTGCGCCACCAGAAGCAGTTTGGGCCAAGATCACTTCCTCTGTCTTGGATGTAGAACCTCCCATAATGGTGACTGGCAATTGGTGAATCCTTCGGGACTCGTATTTGCAGTTGTACGCAGGATAGCAGCACAAGGTTCGATATTGTAATTAATCATTGCAGCTAAGTTCGTAATTTTAGATCATGTAGATGTGTCGTACTCTTAATATGGGCAATGGAATGGACACCCGAGGCAGATCCTGGCAGGGTCACCATGTATTGTGAGGCGAGTGGAATGAAAGACGAGTTGAGATACACTGAATATATTTGGGATAAACATAATTAATATAAGTACGTAATAGTGGTCACACACTACAAGCCTTACTACTCTTTACTCTCCCGGCACGGCTGGTCCCCGTGGGAGCAGTAGACCAAAACCCTCCATCAAAAACCAAGACAACTTAAAGAATAGAAAAAGCAAATACCTCTACATTGGCACATTGAATGTCATCATCATGATCACTGATTGAACCGTCGAGATTTACCGAATTAAAATATGCTATTGCTAAACTAAACTGGAATGTAATTGAATTGGACTATCTGAAATAAAACTTGCAGGCAAGGAAATTATAGAATATCAAGATTTTATCTTCATGTACTATGGACAAACCCATAACAGGAACGGTATTGGATTTCTAATAAAGAGAGAATTGAAAAATAACTTAAAAGACTTTGTACCAGTATCCGACAGAGTAGCAAAGTTAAGAATATACATTGATGATAAAACAAATCATATTATCCAAGTGTATGCGCCAACAGAACAATTAACATCGGAGGACATAGATCGATTCTACGACGATCTCAGAAAAGCAATGAAAAACACGAACAGGGACCCATTGATCATAGGCGATTTCAATGCACAGATCGGTCTGCCCACTAATGATGATAGAGATGTTATGGGATCGTGGGGATACGGGAACGAAGTCCAAGAGGTCAGATTCTAATAAATTTTTGTTTTGAACATCAATTACATATTTCAAATCCTACTTCAAGAAGAACCCGAATCGTCGATAGACTTGGATGCACCCTAACAACGTTACACGAAATTAAATAGACTACATTATAACAAAGAACAATAACTGGATCCATAACGTCGATGTCATACCTACTACACATCCTACTGATCACAGACTGGTACGGGCATCACTCATACTTCACAACAAGCGCATTGCCTCAAGAAAACACTTCGGAAAGAACAACATTATCGATATTGCGCCTCCAGAGCAAGAGTATTTGAAAGAAGAATTTTCACAAGAAATGAAAACATGGAATTCATAAACATAAAGCACACTTTACCTTAGTCACAAAAATTAAAAACATTAAAGATAAACTAAAAACAACAAAAAGTGTAATGAACCTGTTATTCAAGAAAACCTAGCAAGACTAATTAAGGAAAGGACTCTGTTAAAAGAAAAGAAAAACAAAACTAGAATAGAAAAGAAACATTTATCGGCATTATACAAATTAATTAGAAAGCAACTACAAAGGAAAACTAAAGAACGTAGATATAATATTATTTAATATGAATTGGAAAAATTTGCATCAGTCAAAAGAGCTTATAGAAGACTAGATTCTAGTAAAAAATGGATTACACAACTTACAAAATACAGACATCAAGACAGAGACACGAGAGGACAGAAATCATATATTAAAAATTGCGACAGAGTTTTATGCTAAATTATATGAACATCCTGCCTCTCACGAAGACTCATTCCGAAATATGGAGTCACTGAATACAGACAGTGTACCAGAATTTCTGGAGTACGAAATAAGCCACTCCATTCATCAATTAAAATCGAAGAAAAGCCCTGGAGAAGATCGCATAACAAATGACATATTAAAAGCCACCAGAGAGCCAATAACACCTCTTTTAACTGCAATATTTAATGAAATCTTGAAACAAGAGTCGATACCACCTGACTGGAATACGGCAATTATAACCTTACTCTATAAAAAAGGTGATCCAGGCCAAATGGACAACTACAGACCACTGAGTATGCTGCAGTCACTTTATAAATTATTTACTTTACAAGCCTAATATTAAAAAGGATATCAAAGACATTAGACGAAAACCAACCTAGAGAGCAAGCAGGATTCAGATCGGGCTTCTCTACAAACGACCACATTTTCACGGTAACACAGATTATCGAGAAGTACAATGAACACAATAAAGAGCTCTACGTGGCCTTCGTAGACTATTCCAAGGCGTTTGACTCTATCTCCCATGAATCTCTATGGCGCTCTCTTTGCGAACAAGGAGTTCATATAAAGTACATAAAACTTTTGAAAGAAATTTACAAGAACAGCAGAGCCATCATTAAAGTTGAGAAAAAGGGAGAGTCATTTAACATTCAAAAAGGAGTCAGGCAGGGTGATCCCATCTCACCAAATTTATTCAACGCCGTTTTAGAGCATGTCTTCAGACAGCTAAACTGGTGCGATGTCGGTATAAAAATAAACGGTGAGTTTCTCAACCATCTCCGCTTCGCAGACGACATTGTTCTGTTAAGCGAAACACATGCAGATCTTGAGCGCATGCTAAAGTCTCTAGATGAGGAGAGCCGAAAATGTGGCCTTCATATGAATGCTAAAAAAACATGCCTGTTAACCAATAGCATAACAGTACCTACGATGATACAAAGCACATCAATCGCATACGTAGACAACTGTGTTTATCTTGGGCAAAGCATTTCGTTTAATAGACCGACAGAAAGTGCATGGAGAAAATATTGGTCGTTCAAAGAAGTATTTAAATCACGCATTCCGATTCGCTTGAAAAAGAAAGCTATGGACACCGTTATATTACATTATTCTACTCTACGGTTGTCAAAGCTGGACACTAACAAAGGCAGTCACACACAAACTTCAAGCCTTCCAACGAGCAATGGAGAGGAGTATGTTGGGAATTAAACTCCGAGACCAAAGAAGCAAAGACATACGGCAATGCACTAAAATAATTGATGCTGTAGAATTAGCTTGCAAGTTGAAATGGCGATGGGCAGGACACGTAGCCAAAGCGACAGATGAACGCTGGAGCCAGAGGGTTCTCCATTGGTACCCTCGCAATGCACCACGCACTCCAGGCAGACCCAGGCGTCGGTGGTGCGACGATATTGTGGCCGTGGCCGGCCCCACCTGGACTAGAATAGCCCAAGATAGAGAGGAATGGCATAAAATAGAGGAGGCCTTCGCCCTTAAACGGGCACCCAATAATAGTAATTTAGCAATTGATTGTGTAGCAAATTAATTTTATATTGTTTATTTTAATTTTAATCTATGACATCAATCTATTTATTTAAAATATTTTTTTTATTTTTATTTAATTATTGTTAAAATGCATGTTCAATTATTACGAATGAATTTATTAGTTTTAAGAACCAAATGAACACTTTATTTTAAAGATTATGTAACGAATTTTAAAATGTACTTTTTTGGGAATAAAAGGCTTATATAATAATAATAATACCGCTTTTTAAATCCGGGGACAATAAGGACACCAATAACTATAGGGCCGTATCCATGTTGCCGGTTTTCAGCAAGGTGTTTGAAAAGATAATGCTCAATCAAATGCTTATCCTTTTTAACACCAATAAAATATTACACGAGCAACAGTATGGTTTCACCAAAGGACGTTGTACAACTGTCGCCGGTGTCACTTGATTAAAACACATATTTACTGCGTGGAAAGAGGCACAATATGCCATAGGAATCTTCTGTGACCTTCCGAAGGCATGGGGTACTGTTTGAAATGTTACAATAAAATACCACCTACATTCTTCAACTGAATGAAACGAAATTTAATATTTGTATAAAACGCACTTTAAATAGGCAAGCATATTATAAGTTGGGGGATTACATTGATAATAAAAATGCTTGGCTAAATGCTGGACCTGCTCCACAACCATAGGGGCAAACTAATTGATTGTACTGGTCGGGCATTATTTGATCCTATCGACACGCAAAGAAAAAGAAGAAGAATTGATTCCCATGTTAATCTATTGTGGAAGCTGCAGAAGATTGTAAAAATATACTTTCATTGTAAAGATTCCAGTCCTTAGTATTATATAATTGCATAGCACATATTGTATAAGTAATTTGTATTGTTCAGCCACCATTTACATTTAATTATCTTTCATTGACTTGAATATACCTTGGTGGCTGAGAGAATGTCATGCTCACTCAAATGTCTCGCTGATGGTGGCGGGTGTGTCGGTTCATTTAGTTCCCTTCAATATGGTTGAGTTGAATGGCGCCGGTACATGCGTCATGTTCGTGAACGGGCGCTGTCAGTTGGGACTGGTCATCTCTTAGCTGCCACGGTTCATTTGAATTACTTTATTTTAAAATTATTGATCTAATCTTTTACTGCAAGTCTTTCTACATCGTTCTCATATTTAGATGATAGACCATTGTGACACTATTGGGACTACTCACACTTATTCAGCTCTATTCAGCTTATGCCCATAGAAAACGACGATTTTGTATGAGACGCGTACGTATCCGTTCAACATAGCAGACTCGGCCCCCTGGACGTTTGTAAATGTAAGTTTAAATGTTTGTAAACGCACCTATAAAACAGGAGAAATTCCTAGTGTGGGGCAATGTTTTTATCAAAAATAAATATACTTCTAAACTGAATACTTTTACCTTATTGTAGTTTCAATTAATGATTATTTTATCTATTACAAAACATTGTTCGTTGAAACCTAAATTGCAACGCTATTTACAGCACTATCAATTCCCAGCAATTATTTTTACCAAATTAACAACTTAAACATTCTATTGCAGTGTCAATAAAAACCTAATCATAGTCTTTGACGCACACCCTATTAATTATAAAGAGCGACTGCGACGAACAAGAGTTCTTATCCTCTTAATCGTTTGACAGACTGAATGGAAAACAGATTGATTCATCAGCCAGGTTTGCTTTAAATTAATATTTTTCTAAGTTATTAAACTCTTCGTTTGCTACCTTGATTTTGGTATTTAATTGTGTTTAATCTTCTTAATTGTTCATTTCAATAATTAATTTTTCAAAATTAGGATTAAATACAACCTTCATCGTGCATACTTCATTATTCTCTTGATGAAAGTCTCATCACTCGAAAGTTTGACAACCAGTCTTACCAAGTGATAATTATTGCCAGAAATGTAGTCGCTTCATGTAAAACACTAGTATACTGCATCTGGTTAGGCTGGAAGCCAATCCCAACATAGTTGTACAAAGGCTATGCAGATGATGAGATGATGATGAAGTCACATCACCATCACCTGCCTAACCTTTCCTCTCAATGAAGTGTCCCTAAATTAAAATATTTATTTTTAAATTTACAGTTTCACATGGATGGAATTCTAATATGGACACAGCTACAGCAGTCTCCAACTTTTTAAAAGTGCAAAATATATTTAGCTTAATTAATGCCTTGCAATTGTATTCACACCTGTGGCCGCCATATCCTTGCGTTGAAGGTAACTAAATGTAGATAAAATTATATATTTTTAACAGCTGATGTATAAAGAACATAACACGCACACGCCCTCAACGTATCAAAAACGACCGCAGAAAAACTATACAGAATATCGACCTGTGAGCTCTTTTCTCTGCTTGGGACGGCCAATTACTGCATTCTAAAATGTTGACAAATTGTTTACAGATGGCGCTAAATACGATTTCATAATAGTTGGTGGAGGAACTGCAGGATGTATAATAGCATCTGCACTTGCGGAGTGCAATGCCAAGGTTCTGATGGTTGAAGCTGGTGGCAACCCGAATTTGGAATCATTGGTGAGACTTGATTGACAATAGAAAGTCTTTATTTTAATGCAAGCTGACTTCCAGCATATTTATTAAGGGAATTTAGTTTAATGACTTTTTGCAATTTGAAAAGTCTAGCAATGGTTACGTAAGCAATGCAGCATTTTTATACTTGCTTTAATGTCATTCCTTGTACTAAGACTTAGACTGTTGAATGATATTTCGTCTAATATCTTAATTGAAAATAATAAATTGAACAACCTACGTTTCTTTTTAATTTCACAAAAAGTTATCCTATTTAATTTCAGTTTGCGGCCTACTTCGCATATCCGAAACATACTGTTAACGATTGGAACGTCACTTCAACTCGAGAAGAAATACTGCAATATCATAAAGGTTGTGTTTCTGATATCACACAAGGCAAAATGCTTGGAGGCAGCAGCAGTCTAAGCTACATGGCTTATGTTCGAGGAAACCCTATGGACTATGACAACTGGGCAGCTATCACTAATGACACATCTTGGTCCTTTGATTCCGTACTTCCACTATTCATCCGAAGTGAAGGTGTAATGGATCCAGGAATTCTAAACTCACCAGAAGACAAGGCACTACACGGCCTTAATGGCCAATTCTTACTTACAAAACACTATGACGAAATTAGAGAAAAATACTTTAGTGCATTTGAAGAAATGGGTCATAAAATCGTACCGGATATTAATGTCAGAAATCCTCTTGGTTTCACTACAGTTTTATTTGCTTATTATCATGAAAGATCGAGCACCGCTAAATTTTTGAGATCTGTTAAGGATAAACCTAATTTGGATGTCTTAACTAACGCTTTGGTAACTAAAATACTTTTTGACGATGAAAAGAGAGCTGTTGGTGTTAAAATCAAGACCAAAGATGGAAGAGTTATCACTGTAAGAGCAAATAAGGAAGTTATAATTACAGCAGGAGTTTTTAAAACACCTCAGTTGCTTATGGTGTCTGGGATTGGTCCAAAATCACATTTAAAAGAGAAGAATATTAAAGTGATAAAAGACCTACCCGTGGGAAGAAATCTTCAAGATCACCCAATTTGTGTTACAGTATACAAAATGGGTGAAGCAAGGTCTTCAGATGGATCTCCTGACCCTCATCTAGTAAACATACCAGCAATAGACGGTTACATCGCTTTCAAAAAGTCTCAGAAATATCCAGACTATGAAATCCTCAGTCTTATTCTTGATAATCCAGAAGTATTTTTAGTTCTCTGCTCAGTTTCATTTAGCTTTACCAACGACATTTGCGACAACATCGTAAAAGGTGCTGCTGGCAAACAAATCTATTTGGTCTTCAACCTTCTTGCATATCCTGAATCTCGAGGACGAGTCCTTCTGAACTCAAAAAACAGTGCCGACCAACCAATAGTTACTCTTGGATACTACAGCAACGACAGAGATATAGAAATGCAAGTGAAGACTGTTGTAGATTTCAACAAAGTTCTAAATACCACATACTTTAGAAGTGTTGGGGCTGAACTTATTGATCCAAAACTGAAAGGCTGTTCTGGTTTTGATAAAAATAGCAAGGAGTATTGGAAATGTTATGCCTTAGGCATGGTTACTACTGGACATTACTACGTTGGCACCTGTGCTATGGGTAGCGTAGTGGAGTCGAATTTACTGGTAAAAGGAGTCAAAAGTCTACGAGTAGCTGATGCTAGTATCATGCCAACGATAGTGGCATCTCCAACGAAAGCGGCTGTTTTAATGATTGCGCAGAAAGCTGTTGATATGATTGTTAAAGAGCATTCTTTAAAATGCATTGGCTGTTAGTTGTTTTACTTTAAGGTGTCAGGTGATAATATATTGATTAAAATTTGATTTGCAACCGTAACAAGTATGGCATATAAAGGATTATAGTAATTAAAATAATCAATACAACCTTTTTTTTTTTCGGATGGGAAATCATCAAATGACTCCTCCCACTCTGGGCGGAGCAGGAAGGAGTGTCAGACTTTTACTGACTAAAACCCATCCATGTTCCTTCATCGCCCTTTATGTTCCGGGGCACGGTATCTCTTTCGAACAGTCCCGCAACCCCGGCAGGCATCGACCCTTGCGGACCGCTTCCATTTGCTGACATCTTTTTGAGGCGCGCGTGGAGCACGAACGCTCCGTCGACACGACATTAATACAACTCTGTAAGCTCATATAATCCCATTGAATGACCTTTTCATGAGTAGCATTCAATGGAATTACAAATTTTGCGGGCTACCCTTGCGCTTCCCCCATAACAATGTTTTTAATAATATTGATTACAATCTAGCCTAACCGACTAATAAGCTATTTAACTTTTACTTGTTTTTTAACTGATAATTTTGTTATACATAACTAAGAGTAGTCAATTTGAACTTTTACACAATTCCGTCGAACTCTCGTAGGGTTTCTTAAGATAAAAACACCTGTGAACGTGTTTCATGCATAGCAGAATAAATTACATACATTAACAATGCTACATACACTCTTTTGCAAAAAAAACGGCCACATAAGGAAATTTACGTTATAAGGCCGATTTGAGTTAATTAAATGAAATTAATTGTTTGACGTAGTCTGTATACTTGTGATCGTGTAAATTAGTACGCGTGAAGTGAATTCTGTAATATTTTTTTTTTCGATGAATTCTTTAAAACCGATGTACACGGCCAAACAATGAGAAGTGGTCGGCAATAAATATAAGAAGTATTTTTTACTTTTTTAAATTACAAATGTAAAAACCTAATAGCGAGTGTGACCTCCTCTTGCCAAAATTTCAGCTTGAATCCTTCTAGGCATCCTTGCCACGATGTTTTTAATAACGTTTTGAGAAATACGTTCCCACTCTTCTGCAAAGACTCTTTTTAGCTCCCTGATGTTTTGTGGAGCAGGTTGCACAGAACAGTTGCGTAGAACATCCCAGACAAGCTCAATTGGATTGAGGTCAGGACATCGAGCTTGCCAATCTAAACGACGGATCCCAACTTCTTGCATGTACGCTTCCACGTCACCAGCAAGGTACAGGCGAGCATTATCGTCCATAAAAATGGAATCTTCCCCAAGTGCAGTCAATGCGGGTTGTGCATTTGGAATTAGGACTCCCATTATGTACCGGTGTGCATTTAATGTTCCATTTCCAAAACTAACTCCTTACGCTCCGTCGAATTCATTGCTGCCCAAAACATAACGGAGCCTCCGCCATAGGAGTGATTTTTTCGAAACACACTTCTGCATAGCGTTCCCGTGGTGTTAGCAGCACTCGCCGGCGTCGGTCCTCTCCACACAAAGAGATTCTAGCTTCATCAGAAAACAATACTTGATTCCAGTCCTCCAGAGTCCACGAAACACAGTTTCGAGCAAACTGAAGTCGAGCAACACGGTGCTCACGGAGTAATTTAGGGCCCCGAGCCGGGCGGTAACTCCTGATATTGGCAGCCAAAAGCCTCCTCCTGACCGTCCACAAGCTAACTTCTACTCCTCTTACTTCTTCAAGGCTCTTCTTCAGGTCCACACTTGATGCCTTACGATTTCGCAACGCCTGACTTACCAAAAAGCGGTCATCTCTTGGTTCTGTGCATCGTTTTCTTCCCGAACTTTTTTTTCTTTTGACCGATTTGGTCTCTTGATACCGTTGCCAAATCCTCTGGACAGTAGAACGATTCACATTTAGCCGCTGAGACACGAAAGTTGGCGAACAACCTTCTTCAAGTAGGGCTATAATTTTACCGGCCCTTATAGCTTTAGCACTCATATCAAAAAGTGGTATTTAATGTAAAAAGAAAGATTAAATTGTTTAATTTGCAGAAAATATCCAAAAAGTTTTAAAATTTTAGTAATCAGTAAAAAATCGTTTCAGCAATTCGCGCCATTATTATAGCAATTTTACAATAATCCACAATACTCATTATTTTTCTTTTGCTAATTTCAAAATTTAAATTTGGAACATAAAAATCATGCCAGGATGCTTCAAATAACATGCCAATAGATCGTCAAATTAATAAAACCTCTTTCTTGTTCTTCTTCATTGAAGTAGAGAAAAAAATCTAAAGTGCCCGTTTTTTTTTTTGCAAAAGAGTTTACATATTTATTTGATTATTTTGAGAGTTGGTACTTATTCATAATAATAACTGGTAGAGAATCTGAAACTGGCCTGTATATTTGTGTATGATAAATTAATTATATTAGGGAAACAAAGCATCCGGTTGAATTTCTGCGGTTAACCACTGTGTGACCAATAAACTAAAATAAATGAATACTGTTTATAATTTGCTACAAAAGGAGACTTGATTAATTGTGAGAGAGACATAGCGAGTGAGTTAAGAAAGTATTTAAGGTCGTGGCTTAATAATAACAGTCGC
Source organism: Xestia sexstrigata (assembly GCA_941918905.2). Taxonomy (NCBI): domain Eukaryota; kingdom Metazoa; phylum Arthropoda; class Insecta; order Lepidoptera; family Noctuidae; genus Xestia; species Xestia sexstrigata. The sequence continues at coordinate 2,783,018 of OW799216.2, read as the reverse complement.
TCGGGTGGAACTTCAGGTCAAGCCGCGTTTGCCTAGGTTGGTCCATGTACGGGTGACCACCCATCACATACCGAGTTTCCTCCGTACCTCGGAAAGCACTTAAGCCGTTGCGTCCTGTCTGTCATTTGTAGATCTTTGACAGTCGTTACATACCTGTAACGATTTTCGTAATGATTCATTGGCCCGAAAGTCTGACAACCAGTCTGACACTTTTCGATACTATGTTGGTGTTGGCTTCCAGTCTTAACAGATGCAGCCGAGTACCAGTATTATACATGTAGCGATTACTTATCTGCCCTCCACAATCCTGTTTCTGAGTAACATGATTTCAGAAATAAGATTAGATCATACTAATTATTTCTTAGTTTATAGGCCAAACTGTAGCCTAATACACCCACTCCCTGGTCAAACCTAAGATAATATTTCAATACCCTATATTAAAGTTTCAGTCTAATACTAAACACGCTACATTAAGCTAAAATCTAGAGTGGAACACTTATGTCCTTAATATCGCCGTAATCACTCGTAGCGAAGACAACCCAGGCAATATTGCTCGATTGGCTCGAGACACATTAAGCCGGAGTGCACTTCCACACGTAACTTTATTGCTTTGCGTTGCTGGAGAAATTAAGTACGTTTTAAATTAACAAGTTTCTCCTGTTACACTATAGTAACGATGAAGAACAGAGGGGTAATTGCATAACACGCTCACAATCCTAATGTTATATGAATGCAAGGAAATAAAATCAATGTTTACATGCTTTTCAAACTAAACAAAAAACTTAAAATAATAAAAAAAATATGTACTTGTATAAAAAAGAAAAGAACTCGTCCGCATTACTTTTAACGGAATTACTTAGAGAAAAGCAGTTGAGTATATTTATAATTGCAAATCAGGGGGCACTTAATACTTTTAAACGAATTATATACATTATCACCCTGCTAAGAAGATGACCTAAAATTAAATATAAAAAACCCAAAACCCGAGCAGAAATTCCCTAACCAACACTGTTTGTTAGTTATTAAAATATCCTGTTCATCATTAAAACGTGCTGCCTAACTATTATAACGTCATTAATATTGTCCTCTACACGCCATTCTTGTCTCTTACCTCATGTCCTCCCTTATAACTTTGTTATACTCCACTTTATTTCATTAACCGACGCTAGCAAAGCCTTTGGTATTAAGCGACAAGTAAAGGAAATTCTCCTTCTATTTGCTTTGAAGGTATTTATTTAGTTTGGGACGGTGAGAGAAATGACGTGTTTTTGGAAATGAAATGAAGTGAAAGCGAAATCTAGATGTGATCACCATTATTATTTTGTAGTCATTTGGACAAGCATGACGATTTGATGGTGAAATCTAAACAAGAGATAGGGCTCATTTACGAAGACGCGGCACATCGCGCGGCGCTGTCTTAAATAATGTTTTGTGGAAGCTGCAGAAGATTGTAAAAATATACTTGCATTATATAGATTCCAGTTCTTAGTATTATATAATTGCATAGCACATGTGTGAGTACTTTGTACTGTTCAGCCACCATTTACATTTATTTATATTTCATTGACTTGAATATGCCTTGGTGGCTGAGAGAATGTCATGCTCACTTAAATGTCTCGCTGATGGTGGCGGGTGTGTCGGGTCATTTAGTTCCCTTCAATATGGTTGAGTTGAATGGCGCCGGTACATGCGTCATGTTTGTGAACGGGCGCTGTCAGTTGGGACTAGTCATCTCTTAGCTGCCAAGGTTCATTTTAATTACTTTATTCGTAAACTGTTGATCTAATCTTTTACTCTGGACGCTCTTAGTGTGCACGTCTTTCTACATCGTTCTCACATATATGTATAATCTCAAAATTAAAGATGTAACCAAGATTTTGTAACAATATTTTGTTTTTAAAAGAGTGTCCATGGAGTTTCTTGCCCGTTCTTCTCCATAGAGATCTACGCTAGGGAATGGGCAACTACAGTACTTTCTCAAGTTATTATGCCTTGTGACTGGGACTGTAGCTTTGATTTTCTTTTTTGTATTTTTGACATTCAAAAGTGCCGTAATGGTCTAATTGAAATAAATGCTTTGAGTTTGAGTTTGTCTGCTTTCAATTCAATTCGATGTATGAGAGCGTTTACGCAAAAGCGACTTTACGCGCGTTTGCTTGAAATGCAGCTTTGCCCGCCGCGTGCACGGCCGCGTTCACTGCGGCATTCAACGCGGCGGTGCAGGCCCCGCGTCTTCGTAAACAACACCGTACATTGAAGTATGTTTGTGTTTGGGCGTGTGATGATCCGGAAACGAAAAAAACGCGCAACGCGCCGGCCGACGCACCGCCCGACGCACCGCGTCTCCGTAAATGAGCACTTACAGCTGAGTAGGAAGTCATAGGTTCCCAGACCGGGCGAAGTATTTATGGGATTTGCATCTGGAAAATACACAGTCAGGGTTTGTGTCCAATTGATACAATAGAAGAAGATAGAAGAACCCTGTTTGCGTTCTTCTTACTAGGTGGGTCTAAAATGTGACTAGTAAAATATAAGTGCAAATATATGCAAACACCTCTGCCTAACCGGTACCTCTGCCCAAGCACGATGTTATTGCCGGAAATTCAAGAAGATACTCTATCTACAATCAAACTACGTGTTTACCATTCGGATACCACCTGTATTGAAGCCATCGTTGGATTGGTCAGTGAAAATCCATTCCTTCAAAGGCAAACTGCCAGTTGTTGCGAGCAGTGTGTCCACACACCATTTCCGTGAACACAGGGGTAATCGGTCTTTATGGTGTTTAGTATTTCTTGTGAAACTGCTATCTAAATCTGAACATCAGTGTGGTGGTCTACCGTTGGTCTGGTGGGCGCAAGCACTTCTAGTGCTGAACATAAAATCGGTCGGGCAAAACACGTGTTATTAGAATTTTCGACAGGAATTTTCTAGTAGCAGCCCGGGTTTTCATTTGTGCTATTTTGATGTCAATAGCCTTGCTCCCTTTTACAAGGGACCTGAATATAACTCTCAGAATGTAAACGTACTTATTAAAAAGGTAAAGCCCCGTTAGGTCGACTGATCCCGCGGGATCTGCCTGTGTGGGATCAGTTTACTTAAGAGCCACCAAAACAAGGTAAGTTTAGTTATTTTCAAAAATATTCATGAAAAGTTATGTTTAAGTCCCATGTCAGGTCACCAATTTAGATTCTATGGATGCTACCAAGAAATTCTCGTGGGAAACCCAAAATATACAGAATTGGCGCTTTGCGACCTCTACACGAACGAGTTATTGTGTATTTCCTTTAAATTATTAACCGCTACGACGATCTATTTCAATTATTATCATTGCAGACTTTTTCAACTTTGATAAGTACTATTTAACATAATTGATGTAGAATTAATGGGCCATAAATGAATGTTAATCCAATGTTATTTTTAGCATTTTGGTTTCAATATAATCAAAGACACGTATGGTTTCACTTTAGTTCTTATGTATCCTTTGTGTTTAAATTTAGGCATTTTGCTTCGTTACATTTTTTTTGTTATTAGGCCAAAACCTCCCATTAACAGAATAAATAAATTGTATTACAATTTCTAGTGACTAGTGCCTAAAATTGAAAAATAAAAAAAAAATCACTATGGATTCTGCCGACGTCGTATATTATTTTAAAAATGTTGAGCATATTTTAGGGATGCTAACTATACTCAATCTGACGGCATATAAATGGTCAAACACGTGTGTTCAAGGTAAAGTTACTGGATAATTATGTCTCGAATTAGAATAATTGGCTCTTTCACAACTTCTAGAAAAAAATCTGGTAACCCTATGTGGTGAAAAAAAAAGTATCTAAAAATAGTATTTCTTCCAGATGGAGCACAGTTCGATTTCATAGTAGTGGGTGGTGGGACGGCAGGATGCATCATAGCTAGTAGACTTGTGGAAAGGAACGCTAGAGTACTGCTCATCGAAGCTGGAACTGTACCTCCCATAGAATCTGAAGTGAGTATTTTAAATAACATAGTATTGTTTCTATTTTTATTGTGTTAGCTAGCTATAGAAACCTTTGTACAGTTTTTAGTTTGTAACGTGCCGCTCCGACCGTATCCCAATTTTAGATAATTGTTAAAATGTGGAATTCAGTCAGTAACTTTTTGTCTCCGGTTTCGGTCGGTCGGCATTCTTCTCAAAGATTTGCAAACACAGGCAATTTTATCATCAAATTGATTTATATTGTATAGGTCCACTCAAATCTGGGTATCCACTAATCTACTAACTTGATCTAGATCGTGTTCATCTTGACCTCTGAGATTCATTCGAGTAGTCGGATATGACCACTTCTAGTTTTTACTCGACCCAGAAAAAGAAGTATTATTATAATTTTATTTTACTTCATCAGATATGTTTTTTTCAATTTTAATTCCAGATGAATGGTCTGTTTCCATTTATGAAGGGTTCAAGATATGATTGGAACTTCACTTCAACTGGTGAAGGCTTGAACACAGAGTATCATACTAACAATGTTATTCACATGTCGCAGGGCAAAGTATTAGGTGGTTCTGGTTCCCTAGGTTTTGGTGGCTATGTTCGGGGATATCCTCACGACTTTGACATATGGGCAGACATTACTGACGATCCGTCTTGGTCATGGGAATCAGTCCGACCATTATTCTGTACAAACGAAATGCTCATCGATAAAAAAATCCTTGAATCTAATGAAACACACTGTTACGGAACTAAAGGAAAAATTAAACTACAGAAACAGTATTATAGAAGAAACAGAGACTTTTTTGATGCTCTTGAAGAAATAGGTTATGAATATCATTTGGATATAAACCCGAAACATCCACTAGGATTCACTAATCTTATGTTCAATATTGGTGATGATAAACGCCAAAGTACGGCCGAAAAATTCTTGAGTCCTCTCAAAGATAACAAAAAACTACACCTTATGTCAAACACATTAGCAACTAAAATAATGTTTGATAAAAACAAGACTGCCATTGGAGTACAAGTGTTGACAGAAGATAAAAGAAAATTGAGCTTATTTGCAACCAAAGAAGTGATAGTAACAGCTGGAACCATAAAGTCACCGCAGCTACTCATGCTATCAGGAATAGGTCCGAAACACCACTTACACAATAAAGGGATCAAAGTGGTCTCTAACTTGCCTGTAGGAAAGAATTTCCAAGACCATGTGAACTGTATTCTAATTTATAAAATGACAAAGGCTTCTCTAGCTAGTAATCTTGGAGATCCCCATAAATACCCGTATGTTGTATTCGACGGCTACGTAGCTCTCAATAAGTCACAGAGCTACCCTGATTATGAAACGATTGCCGCTCACTTTGGCGACAGCTTAACATTCTTAGGACTCTGTGCATTTTTCTTCAGTTACGACCAAACATTCTGTGACACGTTAGGGAAAGGTCTTGATGGAAAAGAAGTATTCATGGTGTTTATCACATATTTTAACCCTGAATCTAGAGGAGAGATTCTTCTGCAAAGCACTAATCCAAATGATTATCCTTTAATCTATCCAGGTTACTATACCAACGATATAGACATAACAAAGCATGCCAGTTATTTAGCAGACTTTAATCGTGTTTTGAATTCAACATATTTTAGAAAGGTCGAAGCTGAATTAGTAGATCCACACATGAAGAAATGTGAAGGTCTGAAGAGGGGAACTACAGAATATTGGAGGTGTTACACACTGGGGACATCAGATACTTCGCATTATTATGTTGGTACTTGTGCTATGGGAACGGTGTTGGATTCAAGTCTTCGAGTCCATGGAGTCAAGAGTTTACGAGTGGCTGATGCTAGTGTGATGCCCACTAATATTCGGGCATTAAGTGAGGCAACAGTCATGATGATTGCACGGAAGGCTTCTGATATGATTATTAAGGAGTACGGATTGAAATTAAAAAAGAGAAAGGTTTGATTTCAATTTTCAGAACAAATTGTAGCAGTGTATTCAATTTTACCAGGAAACAGTTCTATTGTGTTTGTCATTTGCACTTATTATACTCGTAATAATTTGAATACATTATACTGTCAATATTACATTGTTTTATTTAATTACATAATTTTATAGTTCATCTTTATTACTGGTTTATTCGCAATAGTCTATTTTTTTTGTCTTTTACTTATATTCACTTACACGGGCGAACGTTTTGGCTATCTATGTTCAGTTGTATCTATGCTTTTTGTATTTTTTTTAAAAACCTCGTATCTTCCAAACGGCTGGATGAATTTCGATTTCGGAAACTTTAGAATTGTCTCAAAAACCCATGTGTCCTTAGATAGGTGTTGAAGAAAAAAAACAAAATGGCGGATTTTTGGCGCTAAATTGTAAGTCGTAAATGTTTAGTAAGCAAGTAAGTAGCTTAACAAAATGAAGTAAATTAGAAGGAGATTACAAACACACACCCACCAGCACCATGCTGAGATAGGGGCCTTTTGGCTTAGTACAGGACCAATTTCATTTCATGTTTTTTTTTTCATTTTTCTTTTTGTTTAATTTTTTTTTTTTTTTAGCTGTACTGTTAATTTAACCATTTTAATTTGTGTTTTGTCCTGTGCGGGCTTATAAATGTTTCTTCTTTCTTTCTTTCTTTCAAAGGTGAATTTTTGAAGTGGGCGTGGATTGGCAAATCCGGAACTAATAAATAAATAAAATAAATAAATATCGCTGGACATTAACACACAGCGCCATCTAGTGCCACACTAAGCAACGAGGCTTGTGTCGTGGACACCAGATAGTTGATATACTACATAGATACTTTTTGTTTGTAAATACATACTTATTATAGGTACATATAAACATCCATGACTTGGAAACAAATGTCCATGCTCATCACAAACATTTGCTCCAACCAGGATTCGAACCCGGGACCCTAAGAACGTAAGGCAGCCTCACTGCCGCTGCGCTATTCGGGTCGTCAAAACTAAACTAAACTATGAGGAACTATGAGGAATAGCGAAAACGGCTCAAAGGAGTCTCGAGCCCGATTTTGATGAAAACTAAAACTATTATCATTAGATTTTTGGAAAATTAATATTCCTAATTAGGAAACGAACCCGTTGATTTTGAAAAAAAAGAACACATACTGTATTATTACTCCATTCGATAGTGTCGCTAAAAGGGGTCAAATTCTCGAAAGTAATGACATGCGGCAAATTTAAGAAAATGTAAAAATTTATGGTATTTCGCATTTTAAATAAATGTATGTAATTTTGTTCTAATTTCGATTTTTAACTAACACACAAAAGTAAAAGAAAAAAAAGTTTTTTTTTTTTTTTAAGAACTTTCAAGTGAGTTGGCGACAATTGTGATTTTGTTCGACGTTTCGTTGTCTGTATTGAATGACTTTTTATAATCAGTATTTGCATACTGATTATAAAAAGTCATTCAATACAGACCCGTTTTCCAAACAAACACTAGAACTCGGTGAGTAACCTAAGGGTGAAGTAAGCGATTACCACAGAAATAAATGGATGTCACTAGTCACAGAAGTGGATATGACCCACAACAGCAAAAAAACCTGGAACACAATATAAAAACTAACAGACAGCCCGTCACCAGCTGCGAACCCGGGCCAGGTGATCGCAAATCAAGTTGCCCACCCAGCTGCTCCGTAACGGTAAAATACCCCATCGCTAAGCTAAAACCAAAAAGCTATCTGAAGTTCTAAATAACAATGTCACCAACATAAGCAACCCTTTTTTATCACGGTCGACCAATTCAAACATCTTGGACAGGGAAGTTGTATCGTTTTTTTTTTTTTTTTTTTTTTTTTTCGGATGGGAAATCATCAAATGACTTCTCCCGCTCTGGGCGGAGCAGGAGGGAGTGTCAGGCTTTTACTGACTAAAACCCATCCATGTTCCTTCATCGCCCTTTGTGTTCCGGGGCCACGGTATCTCTTTCGAATAGTCCCGCAACCCCGGCAGGCATCGGTCCTTGTGGACCCCTTCCTTTTTGCTGACTCTCTTTGAGGCGCGCGTGGAACACGAACGCGCCGTCGACACGGCCTGTCGTCATGAGACGGACGGACGGCGAGCTAGCCCATAGCCCACCGTCCACAGGCCCGCGCCTACGGTGGCCGGGGCGTCTCCCGCGGCGGCCGGGACGCTGTGAGGTTCTCTCCCTCTCACGTTCCGCCACCTCCTTCTCTAGCATTACTGCTTCGCAGAAGGAGGTGACGGCGTCCCATTCCGTCTCGCTCCGGACCATGGCTTGCACCAGGGCCGGACGCGAGAGGTCGCCACCGCCAATCGCCGCTTCGAGGACACGGCGGTGCTCCGCCCACGCGGGGCACACCTCCACCGTGTGCTCCACCGTGTCCTCCGGTCGATCCTCGCAATGGAAGGGAAGTTGTATCCTGGATGTTATCCTTTTTCAATGCCTGTCTTTAAGATTACAAAATTCCTAAATTCTGGAGGCGTGCTATAGTGATTACTCTTCTTAAGCCAGGAAAATACCCGAAAGACCCTAAAAGTAACCGACCTATATCACTCCTATGCCACACATGCAAACTTTTTGAAAGACTTTTACTAAATCGCCTAACCCTGTTACAGACCCCTTCATCATCATCATCAGCCTATAATGTTCCCACTGCTGGGACACGGCCTCCTCTCAATGACAGGAACCCCTTAGAAAATCGAAACTAGTAATAACATTTTTCGTCGCCTTACATCTACCAGCTGAGGAGCATCGCCACAGGTTCTCCGCACTACCAGCCTATGTCTTTCCTTTTCTGTTGGGGAATTCGCATAATACTAAAGAGGTTGACATAGCGCTTAAAGATACCTGTCGCTTCGTCACGGGGTGCTTAAGACCTACCCACCTTGCAATATTGTACCCGCAGTCAGGTATACGGTCCACTAGATGTACGGTCAAACAAGCTAGTTAGTTTACAATTTAACCAACAAATTACATTGTAAAATGTAAGCCAAATGGCTTGTTCGGCCGTACGTCGCGAAATAGCAAGTCGCATTGAAAAAGGGAAACAGAACCGAAACCACCACATCAACTACCACCTTCACGCTTAAGAGCCGTAAAAGCTTTTTAAGATATACGACCTCCTTTGAAGACGGTGCGTCAGACGAGAGATGCAAACTATGGAAAAACGAACATCCCATCCCTCCACATTTCATTAAACTGGATGAACACCTGCCGCCTGGACACGAACTGCAATGGCCAATCTGGAAGTTCTTTAATAGTCTAACACAATTTGAGTTCATCGACACGTAAAGAAGAAGATTTGCATACTGTTACATATTTTATCAAACTGAACGGGTTCCTCATTAGTTTGCCGTATGTCATTTCTTCTCAGAATTTGATCCTTAAGAGCGACGCTATCGAAAGGTGTAATAATACAGTGTGTGGTTTTTATTCCCCTAATTAACGAGTTCGATCCCTGGTTATGGACATTGATTTTCAAAATTTCCAAACATTTTAGTTTTCATCAAAATCGGGCATAAGACTCCTTTGAGCATTTTTCGCTTTTGCTCATAGTTCCCGAATTGGAAATTCACGCCCACTTCAAAAATTCACCCCGTTCATAATATAATTGGTAGTCGGGTTTTTTGATACTTTTAATTAAATGTTATTAATGTATTTTTTATCATGATTGATTTCATTAATGGACCATAATTAAAAATTAATTATAGTACAATTGTTATTTTTAGCATTTTGGGTTCAATATAATCAAGAGGCGTGTAGTTTCAGTTCAGTTCTTATAATTTATGTTTAACGTTAGACATTTTTCAAAACCTCCTGTAAAAAAAAATATACTACAATTTGTGAGTGGTGCCCAAAACTAAAGAAAACTGTTTTTGCACAATGGATTCTGCCGACGCCGTGTCGTATTTTAAAAATGTTGAGAATATTTTAGGGATGCTAACTATACTCAATCTGACGGCATATTAATGGTCAGAACCCGCGTGTGTTCAAGGTAAAGGTTACGAAATAATTATATCTTACATGTTTTACATGTTTTCATTTCTTCCTAGAGACTCATTCGCAAGCGGCGGCGACCTCTCGCGTCCGGCCCTGCTTCAATCCATGGTCCGGAGTGAGAGGGGATGAGAAGCCGTCACATCCTTTTGCAGAGCAGTCATGCTAGCAAAAGAGGTGGCGGAACGTTAGAGGGAGAGAAACTCACGTCCCAGCCGCCGCGGGGGACGTTACGGGCGTCAGGGGCTACGTTGAGGCCCCCGGCCGCCGTAGGCGCGGGCCTGTGGACGGTTAATAATGGGCTAGCTCGCCGTCCATCCGTCTTATGACGATAGGCTGAAAAAATTCATAGATTTCGTGCCTCACACGACTATCGAGCACATTGCAAATGAATCTACGGAATTGGAAAAAATATCTTGTCACTGAGCGACGAGAAAGTCGGGATAAGGAAAAGGTTACAAAATAAAACAATACATTTTAAGATTTAGGTAATTTGGTGTTTATCAGGTTTTTTATCCGTCAACAAGCTAAATAAAAATTAATTCGTTAGGTCCTAGGTTCCAATCATCATTCCACTTTCCTCCTCAATCTAGGGCATTGCTAGGACAAAAAAATAATTTTCAAGTTTTTAGTTTTCATTTCGTTAGTTAATATTCCTCATTCCCTTTCAATATACTGTATATTATTCTACTAGTCAAGCCCTTTCATTTGATTTCAAACTCTGCGAATCATGAAGTCATAAAAATCATGTGAAAAATGTCGTCTGGATTTTTGACTTTTTCAAAAACGTTAGGCTAAAGGGCAAACCCTTATTCCGATCGTCTTTGTTTTAGGCTCAAATTGTAGCTAACTAAATTGTCCAGAGGACTTTTTCTCAAATTTTGGATATATCTGCCATCTAAATTTAAGCCAATTACTGTACATTAGACATTAGCGGTTCGAGCAAAATAAACACGCACTGTTCACCTAACCCTAACTCTAAAACAAGTGCCACCACTAACATTTTAACATTTTACACCAAAATATTGCAGGATTGATAAATAAAGCAAATGCCCTTACGGTGTGCTTAAATGAACTATCTGGTCTAAATATAAATGTGGATATTATATGTATTACAGGACATTTCATTATGAAGAATCACGAAAAACAACTATGCATACCAAATTACAGTTTGGCTGCATGTTATAGTAGACAGGAAAAGAAGAGAGGAGGAGCATGTATTATTGTTAATAATTGTCACCTTGGAGGGAATTACCTCAAATATCGAAGTTGTCAGCACCTGGGGTTTTCGAGTGTTGTGCTGTAGAGCTTATTAATTATAAATTAATAGTCATATGTATCTATAGAGTACCAAATACTAAGAATTTAAATGATTGTTTTAATAAACTTGAAAATTTGCTCAAAGATATATCTGAGAGGCGTTCCAAAAATGTTGTAATTGCAGGTGATTTTAATACAGATATTTTAAAAACAAATAATATTTCAGCTGGAGTGTCTTCTACTGAGTTTCAACCTAAAACTTGCTCTTATACAGCCAACTCGGATGGCTAGTATGACATGCATAGAAAATTTTGCGCATAATTTGAATAGGGCTTGTAAAGCAGATGTATTATTATTTTCATTTTCAGACCATACAGCACAGCTATTCTTCGTTTCCAAAATATCGAGCGCCAAAACCAAAAATCCGGAAGAAATCGTTTTTATTTTCACAATTTCGGCTATTACTTTTTTCGTTTTTGACTTCTTTTTGCTCCTTACAGCTCTTGAGCCTTCTTTTAATATCATAATTCTTCACAACTCTCCGAGATATAAGGGAATCGCACTTTTTCGTGAAATCGGAGCCTACACTGGAGCGAACGAAAATACATTTCCAATGTCAAAAATCTGGTGTAAATAATTTTAAACAAATCCTGTAACTTTTTAATTCATCTTGAACAATTTGCCACCGTAGACCAAGCCTTTCAATCTCTTAAATTAATCAGAAAAGAAGTATCTAAAAATCGTATTTCTTCCAGATGGAGCAAAGTTCGATTTCATAGTAGTGGGTGGTGGGACGGCAGGATGCATCATAGCTAGTAGACTTGTGGAAAGGAACGCTAAAGTACTGCTTATAGAAGCTGGAACTGTACCTCCCATTGAATCTGAAGTGAGTATTTTAAATGACATAGCATAGAGCTCAAAGATTTTCAAACACAGGCAATTTAAGCATCAAATTTATTGTTATTGTATAGGTCCACTCAAATCTGGGTGTCCACTGATCTATTAACTTGACCAAGATCATGTTTGGTCCTCTGAGTTTTTTCCTTAGTTTTGCCCATCAGAGTACTCAGATATGACTGTGAAGTGATGACACGTACATACGTCAGGTAAACCTGACGTATGTACGTGTCATCACTTCACACGGTTTAGCTAATAGCTTAAATTGTTACAGATAGACGTGCTTGTGGTTTTATTAGTATAGTATCACGTACGCACGTATGTAAGCAGTGTTTTATCAATTAAAGTGATTATTTATTGATTGTTACGTGAAGCACCATGCATTATGATGTTTTACTCAACACTCCCGACTCGCCACATTACATGGCGACCCTGCCAGTCGACGGCCCACATCACATAACAATTTATTGTTTTCACTCGACTGCCCAAAAAAATAAGTGTTATTATATTTATTATTTTACTTGATCAAATATGTTTTTTTCACTTTTATTTTCAGATGAATGGTCTGTTTCCATTTATGAAGGGTTCAAGATATGATTGGAACTTCACTTCAACAGGTGAAGGCTTGACCACAGAGTATCATACTAACAATGTTATTCACATGTCGCAGGGTAAAGTATTAGGTGGTTCTGGTTCCCTTGGTTTTGGTGGCTATGTTCGGGGATACCCTCACGACTTTAACACATGGGCAGACATTACTGACGATCCGTCTTGGTCATGGGAATCAGTCCGACCATTATTCTATGCAAACGAAATGCTCATCGATAAAAAAATCCTTGAATCTAATGAAACACACTATTACGGAACCAAAGGAAAAATTAAACTACAGAAACAGTATTATAGAAAAATCATGGACTTTTTTGATGCTCTAGAAGAAATCGGTTATGAATATCATCTGGATATAAACCCGAAACATCCACTAGGATTCACTAATTTTATGTTCAATATTGGTGACGACATGCGCCAAAGTACGGCCAAAAAATTCTTGAGTCCTCTCAAAGATAACAAAAATCTACACCTTATGTTAAACACATTAGCAACCGAAATTATATTTGATGAAAACAAGACTGCCATTGGAGTAGAAATGTGTACAGAAGATAAAAGAAAATTGAGCTTATTTGCAACCAAAGAAGTGATAGTAACAGCTGGAACCATAAAGTCACCGCAGCTACTCATGCTATCAGGAATAGGTCCGAAACACCACTTACACAATAAAGGGATCAAAGTGGTCGCTAACTTGCCTGTAGGAAAGAATTTCCAAGACCATGTGAACTGTATTCTAATTTATAAAATGACAAAGGCTTCTCTATCTAGTAACCTCGGAGATCCCCATAAATACCCGTTTGCTGTATTCGACGGCTACGTAGCTCTAAATAAGTCACAGAGCTACCCTGATTATGAAACGATTGGCGCTCACTTTGGTGACAGCTTAACAATCTTAGGGCTCTGTGCATTTTTCTTCAGTTACGACGAAAAATTCTGTGACACGTTAGTGAAAGGTCTTGATGGCAAAGAAGCATTCATGGTGTTTATCACATCCTTAAACCCCGAATCCAGAGGAGAAATTCTTTTGCAAAGTACAATCCCAAATGATTATCCTTTAATCTATCCAGGTTACTATACCAACGATATGGACATAACAAAGCATGCTAGTTATTTAGCAGACTTTAATCGTGTTTTGAATTCGACATATTTTAGAAAGGTTAAAGCTGAATTAGTAAATCCACAAATGAAGAAATGTGAAGGTCTGAAGAGGGGAACTACTGAATATTGGAGGTGTTATACACTGGGGACATCAGATACCTCGCATTATTTCGTTGGTACTTGTGCTATGGGGACGGTGTTGGATTCCAGTCTTCGAGTGCGAGGAGTCAAGAGGTTACGAGTGGCTGACGCTAGTGTAATGCCCACTAACGTCCGGGCATTAAGTGGAGCAACAGTCATGATGATTGCTCGGAAGGCTTCTAATATGATCATTAAAGAGTACAATTTGAAATTAAAAAAAGGAAAGATTTGAGTTCAATTTTTGGAACTAATCGTAGCTGTTTCTTTAGTCGATTTTACTAAAAGAAGTTCTATAGTGTTTGTTACTTGTACTTATTAATTTGAATACACAATTCTTTGCACATCATATTGTTATATTGTATTATTGTTTATTTACTTACACAATTTCGTAATTCTTCGTCAAAGTGTTTACTATTTTTTGTCACGTTTAAAAACAAACGTTTTGGATCTTTTTGTTCAGTAGCACCTATTTTGCCTATCTTCTTTTTAAAAATCTTCTACATATATTTCAGTGAAACTATGTGACCTAAATTTGTTTTAAAGTTGAATATTTACGTAAAGGTATTCTTGTCTATACCATACACCATGATAATTAAACTCAACACAACAAACATGGTAATTATACACAACACAATCGGTCACAAAGCGTTTTAAAAGCACTAAATACTAATCGGTGACCACCGTGATACGGTCACATTAGGTTATAAATATGTCACCGTAAAATTATAAATACCGTTAGATTATAATCTATCTCGCGAGATAGTAAGCTCTCAAAAGATTGTGAACCTGTCCCTGGTTGGTCAGTTTTACAGTAAGCCGTTCTGTTTGTTTCTTTGGTTAATCACAGATTCATTTTACTTCCACCACAATTATCAATTTATAATCACCAAAACACTGATCGTTTACATTCGACAACAAACGAATTAACAAACAAAAATGGCGGCGCCGGGCACATGACGTTCAACCAATTATCGCGCGATGTTTCGAGAGTTTACAATCTCGCGAGATAGATTATATAATCTAGCGGTTTTTTTTTTTTACTATTTTACGATGACATAAACAAGTTAGTTTCATTCTTGCTCATGTGTTTTGCAGAAGTCTGTTACTGTCCAACGTGTTATATAAATAAATAAAATAATATATGAAAAAAAATATTTTTGCCACGAACGTTGCCCTGCCTTTGTTCGTTGATGGCTTTTTTATTATTATTATTTTTTAATAAACATCACTTCAATCACGTCTGTTATACCAGAACCCCAAATACTGTATTCCTACATTTCGCCAGGTTATGCTTGAGTTCCAGCGACGAGCAATCCATGGGACAAAAATTCAAAGTCCGAACTGTTAATAAGAAGACCCTGGGTATCGAACTAAAGGCTTCTAACTGAGCAATAGCTCTTGTGACCAATCGACCAACGAGGCTCAGACATAATGATTTATGTTACTTTTAATGGTCTTTTTTTATTATTTAGTTTTAGATTCGTTTTTTTATTATTATTTTTGTAGTTCCTGTGCTTGTCCCAAATAAATATTTTTTCTTTCTTTATTTCTTTCTTTCTAATAAAATTAATAGAATACGTTAGAGAGAGAGTAAGGTACCTATGTCTTATTATGTAGTTCACCGTTCAATTTTGTACGTTCAGCATTGTGTAGCATTTTGTTAGCTTTTGATATTATTTAATCATCTTTAATAAAAGCCAAAGTGGAATGTTCAATGTATTTAAATTTCGACTCCACTGGAATGAGCGTTATTGTTCAATATTTTTGCTTTATTACAAAGGTCCGCTTTGGAATTTTATTTACTAAAAATATGTAACTGTGTAACCCATCATGGATTTTGCAAATTCTGCTAAAGTTTTGTGCTAAAATAACTTGGAATTTCCGTAGGCAAATTATTGACATACGTCTTTTACCAGGGGGGGTAGACAGAACATACATAATAACGCTTACTAAAACCTTACCTAATTCTCATGCATCACCCATGTTCATACATCTGGTCATACACGCACGCTGGTTGCGATTATTACGCACCTGACTAAAGAATTCACCACCATCTTCAATTGTTATAAAATTCCTTTGCATAATGCCTTTAATTGAATTCTACCATAATTATATTGTTTTAATAACAATCATCATTCCCTTATCCCAATTCATTTGTGCTCGGCGCAGCATGTCTTCTTTTTCTATACTTCTCTATTTCTCGTTATCTCATTAGACACCTCGTTTCTTTGTTACAATAACAATATTAATCGTAATCATTAAAGCAATTGTTTCATATCTTCTTAAAACACGAAATGCCGAAGTCAACCCCTCATTTTAACACCCAGTCATTAAATTTCAAGATCATACTTAATTTCCCTTTCGGAAATCAAAACCTAAGCAAAACAATAACACAAAGGCAAAAATCTGCCACAAAATCGTAAACGACTGATCATTTTGAATTTAGAATGATCCGTAAAACATCGAAGATCTTTTTACTCAAAGAGTCCTTCTCGATGGTTTTCCTAAATAAGCGAAAACTCGATATTCTGAGAATTCTTGTAAAATCTGGCACAATTAATAGAACATTTCTTAATTACTTTGCCACGGATCAACAAAGGCTAGATTTTCGCTTCGACTAATTGGAAACGTAAGATCTAAGTTCTAACCAATGTCGATCAACTCCTTTCTTCTTCATATCCTGACATCACGCTTGTAATATTTGAAGGGTTAGGTAGAGATGTATCTGCCTAACCATTTAAAAAGTGCACTTAGATTCCCCAGTTTCGTTTAAGTCCCAGGCCTATTACCATCAACTGACTTCAGACTGCTACTGAGAAATTTCATAAGGAAGAACCTAACTAACCTCTTTAGCTGACGTGGGCATCGAAGCCAAGCTATCCTGTTTATCAGTAGTGCTTGCGGCTACTAAAACAATGACGCAATCCTTTGTTCTAATATTGTTATCAGCAATAAACAAGCGATTGAACAAAGCATGAAATATACCTATGTATATTTCATGCTTTGTTGAATCGCTTGTTGTATTTATAGTTTATACTCTTTTCTCGAGTAATCGATACTTTTATTGATACCGCTTGAAAGCAAACATAGCTTGTGTATTGGGGTGGAAGTAGTGGCTGGGGTAACCTAGAAACGCTAAAGAAATACGCTTTCAGTTAGCTATTCGATTAAATTTTTATAGATGTGACAGTTTTTATGATCGTGTCTTGCGATCTGTTTCTGATATTATTTCTAGTTTCTAGTCATAATAAAAGTAGTTTGGACTTATAGTTTTCAGATATACACACATCAACACGGTCTAGGGATATTTTTAAAAAAGCGAATCAATGTGTTAATTATTTATATGACATGTATATATTTAAACGATACGTTATTTAATATTCTACCATTTTTTAAAAATGGTTAAGGTATAGATTAAAATTTCAGGATTTTATGGAAAAAAAATGAAGCATAGACGGAAACCGTATATGAATGAACTTTTAATTTGTGAGTAAAAACTTAAAAAAATAGAAAAATCATTTAATTTGTGTTTATAAACTTGAAGTTAGTAGTCTGAGAAAGCGCCCATGATGTTCATAACACATCGGCAACGATTCGGCATGCTCAGAACAAGGTTGTCAATGTCTTGCTGCGGAATATTGTCCCATGTCCTTCTGAGGTGCGCAAAAAGTTGATCTTCTGTAGCCAGATTTTCAGGAACTTCCTTCAGAGCTCTTCTTTGCAGCATATCCCACGCATGCTCAATGGGATTTAGATCTGGCGATTGAGCAGGCCAGTCTAAGGCCCTAACATTATGTGTATGTAACCAAGCTGCTACCGTTCTCGCCCGGGCATTGTCGTGCATGAGCAGGAAATCTTGCCCCATTTGTGTTCTGTGGGGCAAGATTACGGGCCCCAGCACCTGTTGGACGTATCGTTCTGCCGTCATATTGCCCCGCACACAAACGAGATCCGTCCGTCCTCCAAGACGAATTCCTGCCCAAACCATAATTGTTCCTCCTTGGTATGGGTGAACTTCCTGAGGGTTCTGGAGACGGCTCCATCGTCCAGGAACTCGCCAAACACGCGTCCTTCGTGAATCTGGATGGAAGCCGAACCTGGATTCATCCGTGAACAGCACATTGGACCATTGGTCACGGCCCCAGTCCACGTGGTTCCGAACCCATTCTAATCGTCGTCCACGATTGCCTCTCCGTAAAGGTGGGACCCGGAGTGGTCTACGAGAGCGTAGATTGCTTTCATGCAGTCGCCTTCTTACAGTTTGGTCACTCACAAGCACTTGGTGTTCCACTCGCAGCCTTTGGACCAATTGAGTCGCCGTTGCATTTGGTTGTGCTCGCGCAGTAATTTGCAAAAATCGGTCTTGTCTGGGGGTAGTGATGCGACTTGGCCCCCGGTGCCTCTCCGCTACTTCACCTGTGGCACGATAGCGTGTCCACAATCTTGAAATTACATTTTGATGGGTCCCTATGGCCTCAGCAACATTACGCTGAACAGATCCAGCTTCCAGCATTCCCACAGCTCGTAACATCTCCGCCCTCGTCAAATGTCGGCGTTGCATGGCTACAATACCTCAATTTTAACTTTACCTTTCGTTTAAAAATGAAAAAAAAACTGTAACTAAACGTAATTCGTATTGTTTTCTAAATTTCGCACAAATGAAAATTCCCTCTCCTATACATCAAGACATTTTTATGCCACCGAAACAAAAGAATTTTCAAAAATTTGAATTTGGAATTAGTCTGAGATAAATTACAAACAAATCGGTGTATATAAGATTCCAATGCGGCCAGTACTTTTCGAGTTATTTAATTGAGTATGAAATATCCCTAGACCGTGTTGATGTGTGTATTTATAAAGGCTTTGAGAGGAGAACTATCTTCAAAGA
Source organism: Xestia sexstrigata (assembly GCA_941918905.2). Lineage (NCBI taxonomy): Eukaryota > Metazoa > Arthropoda > Insecta > Lepidoptera > Noctuidae > Xestia > Xestia sexstrigata. Next base: position 2,764,178 of record OW799216.2, on the reverse strand, counting down.
AAGCAAAATCAAACTGTTCAATAAATCGTTAAGGCTTCGGCCTGTTTCAAAAACTTGTGTGACTTTTTTACCAATTCACACAAGGCCCGCGTGGTGCATTGTGGTCCCACACCCTGTCTCTAAAAGGAGGCTTTTGTTCCAGCAGTGGGAACGCTAGAGGATTATGGGCTTAGGTGCCAGAACAGTTCACCATTTTCAAAAACCGGCCAAGAGCGAGTCGGACTCGCACACCGAGGGTTCCGCACAAACTTTATTGAATGAAAGGTAAATTGCGGTTTACGATTTCTGACGTATTCAAAAAAAACTACTTACTAGATCTCGTTCAAACCAAGTAAACTTCCACCGAAAATTGGTTTGAATGTACTACATTATATATATTTTTTTGTTTTATCATTCTCTTATTTTAGGAGTTACAGGGGGTGGGGACACACATTTTACCACTTTGGAAGTCTCTCGCGCAAACTTTTGAGTTTAAAAAAAAAATATATTAGGAACCTCAATATAATTTTTGAAGGCCTAGCCATAAATATCCTGGGTTTGATGAAAAAAAAAATTTGAGTTTCTCTTCTAAGTATGGGTATCTAACCCCCAAAATTTATTGTTTTTTTTTTCTATTTTTGTGTGAAAATCTTAATGCAGTTCACAGAATACATCTACTTACCAAGTTTCAACAGCATAGTTCTTAAAGTTTCAGAAAAAAGTGGCTGTGACATACGGACGGACAAACAGACAGACAGACATGACAAATCCATAAGGGTTCCGTTTTTTGCCATTTGGCTACGGAACCCTAAACCTAACCTAACGGGATCTAATTTGACTGCGTCGATAATCTAGTGGTCGCAAGCGTGACTGCTGAGCACGAGGTCTTGAGTTCGATTCCCAGGTCAGGCATTTCACAGAAGCAGCTACGGAGGTGCCCGGTTCGCTCTCTATTACATGGGACTTAAACTTAACTGGCGAAATATGGGTATACTTAGGTACACCTTTGCCTAACCCTTCGGGATTACAGGCGTGTAGTTATGTTATGTATGTATGGATCTATTTTTTTCTTTAAACCTCTACTTAACGCAATCCTCACCTAAAACTCCCATGTTCAAACCCTCTTTATTTAATAACCCAAACAAACTTGTTTTAGCAAATTAAAATAAACGTTAAAGGGGCACATTTAATTAAGAATCGTAGCGAGTGAGATATTAAAATTCACTTCGAAACTGTGTTAAAGACTGAACGAGATTGATCGAGGAACAGGAAAAACAATGGAGGGGACCGAACACTAAAGCAATTTGGGCTTTGATTAAAATTTATTTGTTTGCATACTCTATTTTTGTCGCCGAGATTTCCAATTGGCGCCTACTTGCGTAGTTTAAAAAGCAATAAAAAGAAGTTATGTTCTGGTAGAACAGGAGTTAATTAAGTCTTTAGTTATGAACATAATTATCAGTCTTTGATATCAGTTTTTTGAGGAATTTCAACGATGAATTTAGAATGCATCGATTTCAACATGTAATGGACTGGACTGAACAATTCCTTTTAAAATGTGGGCGGAGAATGTAAAGAATTTATTGATACTTGTAGGATCGTAAAAAATTATTACCTATTCGATTAAGATCGCTCATTCTCGAGTTAAAAGGCCTCTCAGGCCTTTTTTTTTCGGATGGGAAATCATCAAATGACTCCTCCCGCTCTGGGCGGAGCAGGAGGGAGTGTCCGACTTTTACTGACTAAAACCCATCCATGTTCCTTCATCGCCCTTTGTGTTCCGGGGCCACGGTATCTCTTTCGAACAGTCCCGTAACCCCGGCAGGCATCGGTCCTTACGGACCCCTTCCTTTTTGCTGAGTCTCTTTGAGGCGCGCGTGGAACACGAACGCGCCGTCGACACGGCCTGTCGTCATGAGACGGACGGACGGTGAGCTAGCCCATAACCCACCGTCCTAAGGCCCGTGCCCGTGCTGTGAGGTTCTCTCCCTCTCACGTTCCGCCACCTCTTTCTTTAGCATTACTGCTTCGCAGAAGGAGGTGACGGCGTCCCATTCCGTCTCGCTCCGGACCATGGCTTGCACCAGGGCCGAACGCGAGAGGTCGCCGCCGCCAATCGCCGCTTCGAGGACACGGTGGTGCTCCGCCCACGAGGGCACACCTCCACCGTGTCCTCCGGTCGATCCTCGCAGTGGAAACACCCGGGCGTTTCCTCCCGCCCGATTCGGTGCAGGAGCCTCCCGTAAAACACCGTGTCCGGTGAGGACCTGCGTCAGGCGGAAGGTGAGGACGCCGTGGCGTCTCTCCAGCCACTCCTCAAAGAGGGGACTTATCGCCACTATCGTGGCGTGCCCTGCACGGGGTTGCGACAGTGGCTCTCCCCATGTCGCCATGAGATCCCGCCGGAAGTCTGTCCTCTGAGCGACAATTTGTCACGGCAGCGGAGTTTCCCCGCGGCGTAGCGCCTCTGCGCGCCATTCATGCAGGCGCGCGACGACTATCGCCTTCAGATCCCATGGCGGCAATCTGGCAAGGAGGCTCGCCGCCTCGCGGGCGATCGTGCGGTACCCCCGGGTCGGTGAACAACCTTAGGGTGAAGTAAGCGATTACCACAGAAATAAATGGTCATTAGTCACAGAAGTGGATATGGCCCACAACCCAGCCTTACGGCTACCACCTTTTGGGGCGCGTTCAGGTAGTGGGCTGCACGCAAAGGCCTCTCAGGCCTGAGAGATATTTCTCGACGGCATGTAAAGCCAAGTCAGAGGCCTATGGGTAGCATAAAAACTCTGACACCAGGTTAGGCACTAACCACACGATAAAGAAGAAGAATTAAGATAAAAAACAACACGAAAGAAGACTTTTGTACTGCAGTGGTACACACAGAATGACAAATTCTGTTTGACAAGGTTGCCTGTCAAATATTTCGCTGCTCACTTAAAATTCAGTGTTATATCATTTAAATTATTACGCTATATATTTACTCCTTTGCCCAGCAGTGGGACATTCAAACAGGCTAATAAAAAAAAAAAAAATTACTCAATATTTTAGTGAAATACGGAGTAGTAATTTATTTTGATAGTTTTAACCTGACTCCGCGCCTGCTACTGACAAATTCCTAACCCAATATCACTTTGCCCGACCTGGGATTCTAACCCAGGACCTCATGTTTAGCAATCGAAATTGCGACCACCAGACCAACGAGGCAGTCGTAATTATAAGGAAATTAATAAAAACAGTGAATTATTGACAGCTATTTGTAACGTTTTCAACTTTCAGAATGCAACCCTCTTAAACGAAAATTAGTAACAGCCATTAATCATTATTGTATCAACAGTATTCAGACGCTCTGATCACCATTGTGAATTCCGGAAGCAAGTAGATAACTTGAAAGCAAGTTATTTAATTAATTCAGAAGTTTAGTGAGCCTAGCACGAACACTCGGAGTTAAGATGAGAACTAAGTTTGGCAAAAAAATGTTAACCTTTTGAAGGAGCACATTGGTACAACAAACTCTCATGTATTAAAAAAGTGCACTCATTCAATGAATCATTCAAAATCTGAATATTTGACACCCTTATTAACATCTGAATGCATTGTATGGGTGTATAAGCGGTGTATATGACGAACTTTAATTATAATTTATTTTAAGCATTGTTCTCATGTCAGTGACTGTGTCTTTTTTGAGAATAAATATCTTCAAACCTAAACCTCGATCTATTAGTTGTGTGTGCATTAGTGATGGTATTAACAAAAAAAAATTAGTATTAAAACCAACCAATATAATTATTTTTTTCGACAGTGAGTATCAACTGTGAGCCCGTGGCTAAATAATAACAGCCGCTCAGGTCGATCTTTAGGTTAAACCGTGCTTGCCTAGGTTGGTTTGTGGATGGGTGACCACCCATTACATATCGGGTTTTCTCCGTGCCTCGAAAAGCACGTTAAGCACTTGGTCCCGGCTGTCATTTGTAGATCTTTGACTGACGTTATAGGTAGTCAGTGGCCCCAAAAAGTCTGACAACCATTCTTACCAAGGAGATACTACTAACTGGGTTGTAGAGGTCAGATAGGCAGTCGCTCCAAGTAAAATACAGGTATTTAGCTGCATCCGGTTGAACTGGAAGCTAACCCCAATAGTTGAGAAAAGGCTAGGGAGATGATGACTATCAACTTTTTATCGGAAAAATAAAATGCAACTATCATTTTATTTTTCGGTCGTTGGTCTAGGGGTCGCAAGCGCCACTGGTCGGGCAAAGTGGGTATTTCCATTAGGTATTTGGTTGGACATGGTTGATGTGACGTATTACATGAGACTTAAATACTTCTGGTGAAATGTGTAAGTACTTTTAGGTACACCTCTGCTTAATCCTTCGGGTAATTACCCTTCGGGATTGTATTTTTTATTCCAAGTTACGTCTACATCGTACGTTCGTGCCAGGGCCTCTGAATTTGAATAATAAATCCTGGTTACACAATACTTTTACTTATGAAATTATGATAATAATAAAACGAATAAAATATGTTACCAGGTAACGAAATAACACGGCTGAAACAACTTATAAGAGATAAAAAACCAGTCTTCTAATCTTCACGAACAAAAGTATATAAAAACATAATCTTCAGGTGGTTTTACATGAATAACGACCACCAAAATAGGTAACTCAAAACATAAAAATTGAAAAGATAAAGTTTTGTACTAACAAATGTTCGCAATTTCCCACAAATGGTAGGTATTCTATCTTACGGGCGTCTATAAAAACATTTTGGCTTACAAATATTAAAAGCAGTCGTTAAAGGATAAAAGCCTTTATAGATGTTTAAGTAGGGTTCATATTAAAGGGCTGCTTTGGCTTAACAAGTTGGTGTAGATGATAGAACTGGTAAGTGATACTGGAAGGAACAAAAACTTCAAAACATCTTGCCTGTTTTTCACATGAGGTAAGACAGAGGTGAGTAAGTGTAAAAGGGGCAAGCCTGTTTTCATCAACTGGCCTAGCCTTTTCCTAACTGTGTTGGGGTCAACTGGATGCAGCTGAGTACCAGTATTTTACAAGGAGCGACTGCCTATCTGACCTCCACAACCCAGTTAGTACTGACACTTGGTAAGACAATTTGTCAGACTTTCGGGCCACCAACTACCTGTCAACGACTGTCAAAGATCTACAAATCACAGCCAGGACTAATGGCTTAACGTGGTTTCAGAGGCATGGAGTAAACCTGGTATATTATGGGACCAAGTAATAGAAGCAACACAACACACTTTGTCTAACCTAGACATCAAATTCGAGAACATAATATAGCAGTAGTGCTAGCACCAATGAGACAGTAAAACCCATGAAAAAAAAACCTGGCGACTTATCAAAATAAATTGTGGTTAAATAAAAAGGCAGAACTCTTGAAGATCCATCTCTGTCTACCCCACAATCTGAATGACATGGGGTGATACATCACCAGTTGCACCCTTGTTTACGGGAACAGATTCCCCACATAAACATATTCCGGATAAAATAGCTCACGTCTTTGTTCAGTAGAAAGACGAATTGGAGTTTTATCACGGCATATTATTTTAGTGGCAGTGATAACGTCATATGTTTTGTTGGACCCTGATTTATTTACTGGTATAGGATTAATATTTACTGGTTCCCGATAGCATCTTTCAATTTGTGTAAAAAATGCAACGTAAAGCCAAATAGCCTTACCATTATCAATTTGTTAAATGCGCTCTGAAGGTTTGAAGGTCCTGATTTTTTTGGGCCATTTGATAAAAAAAAAACTTACCAAAATCATGACGGTTCATCAGCCAGCAAATACCTGAAAAAATAGAAGAAAATTTGTTGTAATCCTATGTGTGAATTAATTTATTCTCGACCGAAATTTGGTTACAGCGGACGGTCTTAATAAACACTAGCAAACTAGAAGTACGCAGAAGATATAATAGTGCACAAGACGTGCGTGTATACACAAATTCACTCACTCTTCCTTTACTCTCATAGTTCGATGGACAATCCGACGATACCAACGAGGCACGGGTGTGTTACATCGCCAAATTCTAAGCTCCGAGTAGCTATAAATAAATTTCTAAAAGAAATACCCTAAGATTTTGCCCGACCAGAAAATCATGCCAGGGACTTTTAGAAGGCACTCTTGTTACCAAGAGACCAACGGGCCACATACATAAATAATTATGTAAGTAACTATAGCATTCACAGCTCATAAATTAATAAACAGATAAATCCCCCATTTAATAATTCACCAGTAAACCACCGCATGTTATTCCAATTAATTACAGCGATTACCAAAATAAATAACTAATCCAATTTCAGATCAGATTTAGCTTAATCTCCAATTCAAAATTGTATTACGGACTTAGGTACCGGTCCCATCGCCAGCGATTAGCGAGAATTGATTGGAGTTAGAAATTAAAACGAGTTTGAGAGCATCGATCAGCGGTGACGGGCGTACCAGCGAGTAATCACTCGCTGGTACGCGTGTGTAGAGCCGAGCGAGAGTGTCAGCGAGTATTCTATTTTCAAGTGAGCATCGCTGAGCAAGTACTATGTTGTCTATTTGACATTTGAGTACTCGCCGGCAGTGTAAACAGTCAGCGACCAACTCATCATAATCTCTTGCCTTTGTCCCAATTCGTTTGGGGTCGGCTTGCCGGCAGCTTGTCTTTTCCTCCATACCTAACTATTACTCGTCATCTCATCAGAGAACTCCTTTCTTGCCATATCATCCTAGCTGTCCATCCGTCGTTTCTTTGGTTTTCCTCTACTCTTATCAGATGATCGCTGATGAATGAATGAAGTATTAATAATTATAAATCTGAAAAGGTTAAAACATTCATAATAATAATTTTGCTGGTAGTGGGAATCCGCTGGATGCGAGTCGCACGGGACCGGTCAATGTGGCGACACTTGGGGGAGGCCTACGTTCAACAGTGGACGTCTTTCGGCTGAAATGATGATGATTATTTTTGGTGACAGCTTCCAATCTCAGCGGTGATTTGACATCAGCGCTGGAGATATTACAAGATTAAAAGACTCAGAAGCACTCTTCCCTCACTATAAAAGGCCGATAGGACGGCAATCCAACACGACCGGAGACACATCAGGCACAGGACCAACGTCTTCACGTGCTATTTGAGGTAAGAGGAACTTCCAAACTCCGTTCACTGTTCTTGAGAAAGGAAAGATACAATAAAGCTTTGCCCAACCCGGACCTACAGTCTTTTGTATGTTTCATGAGCGAGTTCTGGAGTGGCCACCGCGCACCGGAATAAGTTGCGTAGGAAGACCTCCCACTAGGTGGACCGATGATCTGGTGAAGGTTGCGGGAATCCGTTGGATGCGAGTCGCACGGGACCGGTCAATGTGGCGACACTTGGGGGAGGCCAATGTCTAGCAGTGGACGTCTTTCGGCTGAAATGAAGATGATGATGAACGACAAAATCGCTTCCTCGTCTGTGGTGAGACCTGTGCTCTAAGCGGGTTACAGAATTGATATGATAAGCCCTATCCTCAAGCTCATTTGACATCGCAATTATGTGAATTTGGTTCCAGTAGTTTAGTGTCAATAATTATGTAAGTAATTTAGGATTACGGGATACATTAGTAATCGTGTTTGGAAAAGCTTGTTTGGATTGAATGGAGTTTTGAGGTTTAAAAGTTATGTTTAAAAGAATTGTTCGGGAAGTTTTCGATTTTAATCTTTTCGTATTAAAATAAATAGTATTTTTTACAGTTTTAACCCAAAACATTAAAGTCAGTCTTATAAAATCACAGCTAAAACCTAAAACTCACTTTGGACTCCATCATACAGCACTCAGTCGTATTCGTACCATTGCGGGGTAGGCAGCCCGACAGCCCATCTCAATTAGAATATTATAAGAAAAAATTAATACAGTAAGAAACTTCTTAGACAGCTTAAGGATGATTATTAACCGACTTCAAAAAGGAGGAGGTTCTCAATTCGAGTGTTTTTTTTTTATGTATGTATGTAATGTATGATTTATGATCCGATTTACGTGATTCTTCTTTTCTCTGATGCAAAATAGTTGCCATTTGGTCCCATAAAAATTTAACATATTTTGGCCCAGTATTTTTCATTTTATTAACATTTTTACTTCAGTCGTGTGGTCTAATTTCATGTATGTTCACCGATTTCTCCCCAATGTGGAGCGATTATCAAAATTCTTTTTTTTTAAAGAGTTTACTCCTGAGGTGATGCCATTTAAATTTGGTGAAGATCTGATGCTGATCTTCGGAGATATACAATGAAACTTAAAAAATAGACGGCGAATCTGACGTGATTCCTGCAATCGCTTGGATGTTCATTGTTTATACAACATCATTACATAACATCACGTCTGTATGCTCTGAGGGGTACGCAGATGTGTACAATGCACCAAGATTTCGACAGTTTATTAACGTTTAAGTTTATTGTTTTTGACTTCCGGATAACCATGTCATGTATTGTTGTATTACCATGTCATGTATTGTTAGCAATGTAAAATAAATGCATACGAATATTTGTATAGGATATTACAACTAAAAATGGAAAAATAAAAAAAACCCTTTTTTTCCAAAAAATAAAACCGACTTAAAAAAAAAACACAAACAAAAAAAATTTTTGCAAAAAAGTTTTTTTTTTATTAAATTTCAATTTACTAAAAAAAAAATATTCATTTATTAAACTAAGGATATAATTATGACTCTTTTATACGAGTATATAGGTAATTACTAAAACACTATTTCTTGGAACACTAGACTATTAATGCCGTGAAAAAGCCTCATAAATAACTCCTTTCAGACGCGATCTAGGTCTTAAGAGACGTTTTACTAACCCTACACCTACGTCTACCACCCACCTAAATCGTTAAAATATTAACCCTTAACTAAACACGTAGGCGTTTAAAATAACAACAGCAAAATCATTCTGTATTATTCTTGTTGCTGAGATACAAGATCACCAGACCATCAGAAACATTGTGAGAATGTGCCGCTGGTTTTCTCACAATGTTTTTTTTCTTTGTACCGTTTTGAGGGCTGAGGTGATGAAATCAGGGGAAAGCTTCGTTGGTCTCGTGATCGCAAATGCTGCTGTTGAGTATGAGGTATTTGATTATGATATTCAGGTCCGGCAAAGTTTTACTGGGTAAACCTGGATATGACCGTTTTTTGGCAATCGCGCCTATTATGTTTGACTTAAATATTATAATGATGGTACGAGTATACTACAGGTACACTTCTGCATATTATCCTTTCTTGGAAAATGAAGGCGTAATAGTACATTATGATATAAGTGCGGTAAGTTGAAAATTACAGGCGAGGCGAAATTGCTTGCCCGAGCCGTAGGCGAGGGCTACAAAAAAGCAGAGGCTGTAATTATCAAAGCGCACGTATGCCATACGACGTTTTATAACATATTTGCGAGGAAATAAATAAAACTTGGACTTTCTTAAACGAATAAATCTTTTACTTGTTCACAAATTAGAAATGCGCGCGCATCAGTGCTTTTTTTTAAGGCAAAGACACAAAAAACAGCCAGTATTACTAATAAAGTAAATTAATATTTTTGGTTGTAATTTATATTTCATCTCCCAAAGTTAATGGTATTCATAAAATGTTGACCACTTCTCTGACATAAAAACTCTTTGCTAAGATTTAAAAAAGTACCGTTCGTTTTAGATGGAACATCTTGATAAACCGTGAGTTTTACATTACATTACTGCACAAGTACGTAATGAGATACATTACGATATTGAAATGGGTGAAATAAGAGACCCTTTACGAGCAAATGTGTTATAAATTATAATAATGCTATCTTACTTAGATGAAACAATTTACAAAAGTGACAAAATTTGTGCACTAGGCGACAAATGCTCTTCTTGCTTTACCGACCTATTACAAATTCTATGTCAAACTATCATTTCGGCTCCTAACAATAGAAATGTCTTAGCTACATTTCGGTGCAACGCTGATGTACTGTCTGTCCATTACTTATGAGACCATTATCCCTTTCCGCTTGGCTGGTCTTTACGACTTTATGAGTCCCGAGATGATCTTAACGACCGGAGAAGATAAAGTGATGTGTATCTTTATGCTGTTTACTCATTATGAACTGCTCACATAGTTAGTGAGTGCATTGGATAGTGTGGTTTTATGGATTTGGTAAAGATTTATGGGTTACGGGTATCTGTAATGTTTTCCTTTTGTTTTCGGTTTTCTTGACAAATTCTTGAAGAATGTGAAAAAGGCAGGTCTTTGAAAACACTGCTAGGCACTAAATGAATCACACTTTTTTTAATTGTCTCTGTTTTGATGACTTTCTTTAGTTATTTATTTTCCATTTACACACAGTGGAGAACACAGGAAAATTACATATAATATTTGAGTACCAACATAGTTACTCAAACAGGTATTTCTTTATTTGATAATATTAATATTCCATCTATTTAGTGATACACTATTATTCTTGTATATTGTACAATTATGTAATAATTGCGAAGCTTTCAAACGCTTCTAGAAAACACTGAAAGCCACAACGTAACACGAGCGTTATATGCGAATAACACGACGTTTTCCGTTAGCGTAACTCATTATCCCATCCATTTCCTGTCTATACAACATATTCCCATATACAAATGATTAAACATCATAATTAGAGATTGGAATGGGAAAATACACTCTGTATTTGCCGAAACTTCGAGGACAAGAACATGTCGAAAATACATACCTCCTTATAAAATCCCGGAATTATAGTAGTTAATAAACTAACTACTCGGACAACCCCGGACCCCTCCTGGGTGGAAGCAGTATAGGCTGATGATGATGATGATGAACTAGTCGTAACAACTGTCAAAGACCACAATTGACAGCCGGGACCAACGGCTTAACGTGCTTTCCGAGGCACGAAGGAAACTCCTCAGTCACCTATCCACGGATGTTTTTATTTAGCAACGAGCTTAATAACAACATCATAAAAACAAAAGAACCACAAAAAAATCGTCATCAAAAATACAAAAATAATGAGCGACCATCTTGAAAAATTATCATAATTTTTCCTCGATAGCGCTGCGTCGCTGTTTCGCTACCGGCTCATATTACCATACTGCTTTGATGTGGAAACGAATCGTTTGTGTAAACTGGGACGATGTAATGTATAGGGCTCTGTTTACGCTTAAAGGTATCGATTATGGATATGGGGGTAAGCAGAGTTAACTGTAAGTATAGAAACCAGCATTGAAAAAGTCGTCAAAAGAGACGGAACTTTATGAATAATAATAATTATGTTTTAAAACGTTCTATATTTCGACTACGTTTTTCAACGCTTTTTACATAAGCCTTTCGTTGGCAGATAGGTCAATTGATAGAAAGTCAGTTTGTAAGGCCCTATGATTCAACTTTACTACTCAATGCGAAATCGTTTGATTACGGCATGACCTATTTTACAAATTACACCGAATCAATTGGAGAAAATAAGACATAATGGAGTTATTTAAATTATGAATAAAGATAACCGTCATTATGTTCCAATTCATCGTGGTGAACGCTTTCACCGTAAGATTCTAAACTCTAGAAAACGCTTTTTAGACGACGACGGTCGCCGTTTCTATAGACTTACATGAGAAATCAGTATCAGTCGTATTGTTGCGATTTAATTTTGTGTTGGTGGTTTTGCGGTTGCGGTTTACGGTTGCCATATTAAATTAATCATGTCATTATCTTCCTGCCCTGACTTGGGATAAGCAGTTTTATTCCTATCTCTCTTGTCAGTGGAGACACAATAATTTGGTCCAGTATTTCATCATCATAACATCAGCCCGTTCACCCACTGCTAGGTATAGGTTCTCCTTTTTTCTGCCAAGTATGGCAGAAAAACGTAGAAGTAAAAGTAGTAGAAGAAGTAAAAGTAAGAAGAAAATAAGAAGTAAAGTAAGAAGTAGAAGAAAGTATCCCGGTTTTGTGCGTCCATTATCCAGGTATTTCCCGCGACTTTGACGATATCGTCGACCCCACGAGCTTTAGGAAGCTCCAGTATTTATTAAAACTTATGCTAAATGTCAAAACATTTTAACTGTTATCTGTATTATCACACAGTCTACTACATTAAAATCAAAAGCCTCCATTACTCGCCCACCCACGTCCCGGTATAAACAGAAACCCCACAATTACAGTGCCGCTTTCCATGATAAAGCGTTACTCTCGGCAGAGTACAGGTGCATTGTCGAGTGCAAGACATTTGCATGTGACAGTTTATACAGGGGAGTAGCATGCGGGTTTATTGGAGCTGCGTATGATACTTATGTTCCGAATGCTTTCTGGATATTTATGTTTAGTTTCGTTATAAAGTACCTACTGGCTTAAAAAACCCGGGCAAGTAAGAGTTCTTCTTGTAGGTGTGGGTAACTTATTTTTGGGTTATCGAAAAAATCTAAGAAAAACATTATGTGGAGGTTTCAATGAGGTACTACATTTTAACGAAAAGATGAACTAATTATAACGCTTACAACTAGGGTTTCTCCATCAATAATTTATTAGTAGCAGCCACGGAGTTTGGATTTGTGCCCGATTGATGGCAATAGGCTTGCCTCCTATTACATGGAACTTGAACATAACTGGCGAAATGTGGATGTACCTATTTACAATAATTGTAGTATTTTACATTGCACGGGCATGCATCCTGTAAACTGGTCTTACCATGTTAAATCCTACACCACTTGTAGTTTTCTATCTCAAACGAACTGCAAACTCCAGCTTCCGATTTGATTAGAGAAGCGAAAGTTTATGTGAAAAAGTAAACAAGTTATAGGATAACGAGTTTCTTGGTCAAAGGTTTGCATCGGCCTTCAGCTTCCAAAACCTTTGGAGAAACCGTTATGTTTATTATGAAAGGAAGTTATCAATGTTCAAGGATGCAACTAAGTAAACTCACTTTTGTGGGATCCACTGACAATTTACTAAACTGGCGCAAACCTGTAGTGCTCTGGCGCAAATCTGTAGTACTCTGGCGCAAATCTGTAGTGCTTTTGCGCAAACCTGTAGTGCTTAACATTAACCGACCGCAAAAAAAAGGGAGATATGGACAATTAGCTTCTCGGACGCTTTTTCGGGCCCTGCATGATGTCGACCGATCACGGTCCGTAGCTTGGCTACGTTTCGGGGACCTCTTCGAAGAAACCAAAAGTTTTGTCTGTGCAATTATGGATGAAGTTTCGATGCCATTATAACTACATCGACACGAGCCGAATGAAATCCAAATATGTAATCGCTTCGTTTCGGCTTTTATGTTTAACAATAGAATAGAATAGAATAGAATACTCTTTATTATGTACACCATTAAAATTACAGATACAAAATAAAGTAAAACATACAAGGGGTGACACAATGGGCGGTCTTATCGCTAAAAGCGATCTTTTAAAGACAACTTTTGGATGGATTTAAGGGGAAAGGAGAGACAATACTGCAGGTAGCCTGTGGTGTACCATTTACATATATACAATAAATACAAACATACATAAAACATACTACACTTATATAAATATTTACATTTTTTCTATTATCGAGAAATAAGTGCGAAGAACTAAATTAAAATACCTAATAAAAAAGCTTAAGTAGAGAGATACAGAAACAATACTGCTGAATGTAATGTGCAGACCCGAACAAAGTGATAGCACCCCTAATATATATTAATAGTCTCGCAAAGAATAACGTTATACGTAGAAACTGCTAATAATGAGTACCTACGTAATTATGTTTTAATTAAGTGAACATGGGTTTCGCGGAACTCCTGTTCCGTTAAATTTATTTATTTATGTTGTGTGCAGTTGTATGAAGTTTGTAATTAAATAGCGTAGAGAGTTAGGTACTGTGTTTCTCCCGGAATTTTGCTTGCTTTGCTAAACCGGCAAGTTACGAATAAAAAAAATAGGGGTGGCCGGCCATACATGTAACTGAAGGATGAAAAAACTAATATCTACGTATCTAGGTGTGAAGTTATTTTTACTTCGGCTTTTATCAAATATCACTTTCATTTATTTTAATGTATCAGTTAATAATTATTAACAGAATATTTACAACATATTAATACATTTATTTCAGAGTCAATACGTTACATAAAAAATGAAAATCACGTGTACATACATAATTATATTAAAATAATCAATAAAAAATAAATAAAATTACACATTCACATTAAAATTTAGAATTACATAACCAATGTCCAGTACAATTTATTAAATAATACCAAATAAAAGTATTCAAAAAATAAAAGGCTCGTTTTGACATTTGTTAACGTAATAGTAATAAAGTTCAATTTACGATAGCAGTGTCAATTTCCTATAGATTTGACGGCTATCAAAACGGACTTCTCAGATTTCGTCGACTTTTAACAAATTGAATAATAACAAGTAAAAAATTCAGTATCTACAATATTATTAATACTTGAAAATCTAAGTAAATTAACCACTATTCAAACAATAAGACTACCCCGAAGTGGAAATACACATCATTTCAATTACTTCCAAAATTTATTTCAATTAAAATGCTAAAGTTTCTGAACAACTTGATCTAAATTTAGGTTAAAATAATTGAATACTTGATTCTACTACTTCAATTGATTACTTAGCTGTCTTATTGGTTCATGGCAAAAGGGTTATTGGTTAGGTCGGAAAGGTTAAGCAAAGTTTTCTCGGGACAAACTAAAGATGGTTGATGGTTGATGATGGATGATGGACTCTTCAATATTGCGTTTTTTTTTGTGTGAGTAATAAATGCGCTTGACAAATATAAATCACATTCAAAGTGTTTCGTATTCTAAATCTGCAACCACTTTGTGTTTTCTATTGTCGTTATTGTATAATGGGAGTAAAAATACCCTTAACAAAGCTGAAAGGCACTTGTTATCTCACTCATTGTGATATTTTTTTTGTTCTGTACCAAACCTAATTAGGGAAATATTGGAGGTCAAAGTTCCAGCTTTTTCATAAGTTATTTTTGTACAAGTTTTTTTGCTTCAAACCGGGACTACATTCAATGAATCCATCAGCACATTATTTTGAGTGCTGCTGCTACTGTAAGACGTGATTTTTTATCCCAAAAAAAAGTTTCCACGCATTAATTTTTGCTTAGGTAACCTACTTAGTTTAAGATTGTACTAGTCGATGGCTCGAGCTTGTTGGCGGGCTAATATGCATGCTATTTAGTAGTTTTTAATTTATTTAGTTTAATTTATTTGGTATTAATTTATCTAGTTTTTATTTATTTAGTGAAATATATATATATAGATATTATGGAAAAACTACTGGATGTGTCTACTCAAAGTAAATTATTTGAGCTTTTGAATAAATTATCTATCGGTTTCACTTTTCTATTTTCATACAACATAAATTATTTATTTACGCCCAAAGATCAGTTAAAATTAATGTTGAAATATGGAAGTTTCGACGCTCATAACTTCGAAACCAATATATTTTTTCCAATTCTGCTTCCATACAGGGCTAGATAATAACAAGACCAGTTGGTACAATTTTTTGTTTTGAACCTACACCGTCAAACAGACGAGTAATCACCACGTTTGTATAGAAGAATGACCGACTAGCGCAACCTTAATGAGCAGAATGCTTGGCTGACGACTTTGTGGAGGGTCCGTATCCATCTTGTATAAAATATTCGGTGGTTTAGGCATCTGCTCTTGACCATGACCGTGGTTTTTTAAACCTTGGATTATTCAAATTAAAGTTTAGACTTATGACCTAACAATTTTAGTTACGAATAATATCTCTGGCTTTTATACATTAACCGGGTCAGCCGGTTATGATTCTTACTTGTTTTAATCAATTTTTAATTCATCTGGTTGACAACATTCTTTACGAAACTGGTTTTGTGTGTTTTTAAATTCAAATACAAGCAATTTTGCTGACCCTAAAAAGCCAGGCCTTTCAAAAAATATACAATCTCCAAACGATTTAAAACCTTTTTAATAAAAAAAATATACATTAAAAACGTTTTAAAAACTCTGAGAAAACAAAACATGCCTTTCCATAGAAATAACAACTGAATTGAATTTCGTTGTTTTGGTTAACATAAGGTAAATGTGAACAGATGTGTGTTATGGGGTGTGTCGCATGATGGGTTTTTTTATGGTAGGTATAAAAGGGATTATGGCATCGATAATAAGTTAAATTAGGATTTCATTGAGAGGTCATTGTGTGCGTTTTATTTAAAGTATGACATTATATTACTTGCTTTTTAAATAAACCAGCCAATATAAGCTGAAAAGGTATTTGAAAATGGTAACTACAAAGATTCGATTTGACTCTTCATAATTTTAATTTTAAACAGAACAAGAGAAATGTTGGTTTACTATAAGGTAACACTTCTGCCAAATCCTGTGGAGATTACAGGCGTAATATTATCATAACTTCTTAATTTTATGTCGCTTAAAAAGATACAATTTCTGCAAGAAACACGAATACATTGAGCGATTTGTAAATTCATTAGCAATTGTATCACTACATATTATAAAACAAAGTCCTCCGTCGCGTCTCTCTGTCTGTCTGTATGTTCGCGATAAACTCAAAAACGACTGCACTGATTTTCATGTTATTTTTACCACAATCAAGTGGTCCTTGTAAATTATGTTAAATAATAATTTTAATATGTATTCTGCTCATTTCACAAGTTATTTACAATGAACATACCGTTGTTTTCGTAAATAAATTAATTATGCTCATGTTAGTTTTTATCCAGTTCAGTTCAGCGGTGAGTGAAGAAGGGTTATTTGATTATGTGGTGAATGCAAAGTTTTACTTAATCTAAACACATAGTGTTAAATTAGGTTTAAAGAGAAAGATAAATAATACCGTTACTGTTGTTCTACCTCATTGCTGGGCAAAGGCCTCTCCCAATAACTTTCAGGTCTTCCAATCCAGGCTTTGTTTTATCCATCTCGTTCCACCAAAGTAAAATAGAAGGTAATCATTTAGTTCTCTTAAAATGATGCGAATACCCAAGTCTTTTGATAAAGCTTGGCAGAAGTACATATTTCGAACTACGAGCCTACTATTGTTTTAAAATCCAAAAAATAATAGTTTTTTGGTAAACGTTGGTCGCGTTCCAGTTAGATTCAAAACGAAAACAAAGTCTACATATAAAACACACACAAAACTTGTTTGTTTTCAGACCTTCACGAATTCAAAGTGGTATATAAATAATAATATGTGGGTATGTCGTCCAATATTGCCAAAATATCATAAATAAAATATTGAGAAGAAAACACCAATATTTAGAAAACTGGGAAAAGGATCACTGTCGTTCAGTCTTGTCAAACAGAATTTCTAGGAACCTTTTTCGTAGAAAATAATGTTCTGATATTATATCCCTAAAAGATAAATCAAACCTACACTGTTTAAGGGTGACCATCGTTTAAATAATTTAATAAATCTTTATTAAGAACCCCCATTTATTTCCCTGTCATTGAGAGGAGGCCGTGTCCCAGCAGTGGGAACATTATAGGCTGATGATGATGATGATGATTTATTAAGAACCAAAACCGCTGGATGCGAGACGCACGGGACCGGTCAATGTGGTGACACTTGGGGGAGGTCTATGTCCAGCAGTGGACGTCTTTCGGCTGAAATGATGACGATGATGATCATAAAAATGATGAAGAACAATAATAAAGAATTTTAATACAAAATTAATCTTAATTAAACAATGAAGGTCTTACAATGTTTCATGCCTGTACTAGAATTATCCTGTATTACAGGCGGAATTGCACATTACCGTATATTGTTGGCATTTGTAACATCTTGTAACCAGGATGAAATTAATCTCTGACAGGGCAGGAAGTCCAATTTATAAAAGCCTTTCTGGGAATATTAGGGCTTCACGAATTTTGCCTGGAACTTCGATAATGTAGTAGGTAGGTGTGTGGTTCTTCCCGGATTTGTAGCTGAAATTAACCACGGTCAAAAATTACTCCATTCACATCCCTGGAAACTTATTGGCTACGTTCTGTATATTTGTGACCAGTATTTGCATTTTTTTATACAAAGATTTATTAAAAATTGTTTAAAAAATGATTTGTTAAAAAAAAATCTTACTATACTCATCTTTTATTTCAGCATAACGTGTGGAATTTGTATTTTTTTTTTTCATAAAACAAACAGTATTAAAATAAATAAGTACGATTTTTTATCTTTATTGTGAGCTAAAAGTTTAAAATATATGTATTGTAAAGAGAAAAAGATAAGTGAAGTCTCTGGAGATAATATATCATATTTTCTGTCTTTCTAAATTAAGACTTTCTAAGACTTTTTAAGTTTCGAAGTCTTTCTAAGACACAGCACGTAGACAAAGCTCCTGACTGTTTTAACAATACTAACCAAACTCAGAATGAAATTCTTTTACACAACCATAGTTTACTCCAACAAAATATCATGTAAAAAGAGTCAAAGTACTCCAAAGTCAAAGTTTTTATTTGTTAACCATAGGACTACAACTACATACACACACACACACTACATACTTACCAATTTATATTCAAATCACATATGATTTGAATATGAATTGGTAAATACTTCGGTATATTTTGTCGTCAACGACATACAAATATCAAAAATAATAATGTAAAGCCTATTTCAGAGGTTTACCTATAAACTACCCAAACCTGGGAATAGAACTCAAGAACCACTTTCTCAACACTAGCTTTTACGACTACTAAACTAACGAGGCGTTTTTTGTCCGTTGTATTCTGTAGAAAATAATAAGTACTAAAACACGACTTGCCTTTCGTCCATTGGCAATTAAGCCGTGATGGCGCTACAACTAGTCATTACTCACTTTATTACAGTGTCAATCTAATTACTAACCACTAACCGCACAGACCGCACTAACACACAGCTGCTAGGTCTTCGACAAGGCTCCATGTAGGGCATCAGAAGGAATAAGAAGTGTCATTTTCAGTAAAACGATGATAGTAGTCAATCATGTATGGGACGCTACCAAAACGCGTGAATCTGGTTGAAAGTTGTTGTCAAAGAACATTCATTGGTACTTTTAGGCCATTTTTTCAAGTCATATGGAAATTCTAATTTTAAAACTACGAACGTATCTTCTTAACCGTGTGGTTGACTAATTGTAAATGATTTCTAAGGCATCATGCCCCCCCTCGCCACAATAGTGGCGGTAAGTCCCCTCTTTGAGGAGTGGCTAGAGACGCCACGGCGTCCTCACCTTCCGCCTGACGCAGGTCCTCACCGGACATGGTTGTTTCGGGAGGTTCCTGCACCGAATCGGGCGGGAGGAAACGCCCGGGTGTTTCCATTGCGAGGATCGACCGGAGGACACGGTGGAGCACACGGTGGAGGTGTGCCCCGCGTGGGCGGAGCACCGCCGTGTCCTCGAAGCGGGGATTGGCTGCGGCGACCTCTCGCTTCCGGCCCTGGTGCAAGCCATGGTCCGGAGCGAGACGGAATGGGACGCCGTCACCTCCTTCTGCGAAGCAGTAATGCTAGAGAAGGAGGTGGCGGAACGTGAGAGGGAGAGAACCTCACAGCGTCCCGGCCGCCGCGGGAGACGCCCCGGGCGTCGGGGGCCACCACGTGGCCCCCGGCCACCGTAGGCGCGGGCCTGTGGACGGTGGGCTATGGGCTAGCTCACCGTCCATCCGTCTCATGACGACAGGCCGTGTCGACGGCGCGTTCGTGTTCCACGCGCGCCTCAAAGAGAGTCAGCAAAAAGGAAGGGGTCCGCAAGGACCGATGCCTGCCGGGGTTGCGGGACTGTTCGAAAGAGATACCGTGGCTCCGGAACACAAAGGGCGATGAAGGAACATGGATGGGTTTTAGTCAGTAAAAGTCTGACACTCCCTCCTGCTCCGCCCAGAGCGGGAGAAGTCATTTGATGATTTCCCATCCGAAAAAAAAAAAAAAAAAAAAAAGGCATTTTGCCCCCTACCTTACTGTGCTTACGTAGTGCCTTAGTCAAAAGTTTAATCATTTAAAACACGCAGTAGCTTAAATCCGCATTGCAATTAATTAGTCGCTGTAAAAGTGAGAAAAAATGTAGAGTAGGCGAGAGCTTATTCTCTCAAATAACTTTGTTTGTTTTTGAGTGGTAGATAATTTTCGCCTACGCTCAAGATTATACAAGACCTTAAAATAACCAACGTGGTCTAAACCCACTTAACTTTGTCAAAAACAAATATAATGGAACACTTACACAAAAATTAAATTCTAAACAAAGTGTAATAATTTACTGTTTTCTCACAAAGCTAGCAGCAATGAAACATAAACACACTTCATACCATAAACACAAAATTAACCCAAAAACCCTTCCCCAGAAAAATCACCAACGAAATAAAAACACGATGAAAATAAATTATCGTCGAGACTGTCCCGTACATGTTTTATATCTGGCCATCCTTCCCTCCTCGCATAAGCCTTGCGACGTTTTTTTTCCAAATGACAAACGGTCTGGATCCCTCAGCCATTTGTCGTTGGTCCGTCCTCATTGGACATACAGATACCTTTATTGTTAGCGATTTTTCAAAACAAAATATATTTGGACTCTTATTTCCCATCCTTTTCTGGGATTTATGCTTTCGGTTATGCTTTTTGGCGTAACTCTGGTCGGGTACGATTGAATAGATTTCGCAAAGGTCCGCAAATGTATGTGTTTTTACGCAGCTGCCTGTGAAATCGATTCGGAAAGAGTAATGATGGTAAACCCGTATTTTACGGTTTCGATGTATCGAAACATTCGCGATTTCAATGGAGCATTTAAACGTTGTCGTATGTTGGAATCGTTTTGCTTACCAAATAACTGAAACGATTCGTTTTTGGTCAATAGAGTCCATTTTAGATGAGTAAAGTTAACCTAACTACTGTGTTTACACGATTGTTGTTTATATTTCTTCACAAACGAAAATTAATTTGAATAAGGTTTGATATTTAAAAAAAATGTATCAACTATCTGGTATCCACGACACAAGCGTTGCTTAGTGTAACACTAGATGGCGGTGTATGCAACGTCCTGTGGTATTTATTTTATTTATTTATATTCGTTTTTAAGACATGGGACTTATTCGTTAAAATATAACAGTAACTTTGTTTTTCATTTAGTATTTCGAAAAACAAATTTAGTTTTGCTATTAAATGTTGAAAATATTGTTAAAATATTTTTGGATGCTACGGAATCCTGTGTGTGCGAGTCCGACTCCCACAAGGTCAGCTTTCTTCAATAGATAATAGCAATTCCAAAAGTTAAAAAGTTGTGTTTCAGCTTTATGCGATTCATTGGTGGGTTCCCGCTGACCCCACTGGTGGGGTCAACGGGAAAAATCTATTGTAACCATACACCCCTTATTTTGACCTAACTTGACCGGACTATAATTTGACTCCTTCTATCTGCAAAACATTATGACGAAAGCATTTTCACTTGATTGATTCTTTAGATTTTCCGAACCAGTGATTGTTCATAACTTCGTTTTTATCTGAGTGATTTGTCTGAGTTTCTGTCTACCTGGTTAGTCTAGCGGTCGTAAAGCGTTACTATTAAGTATGAAGTCTGGCTTCGGTTCCCAGGGAGGGTAAAGTATTACTGGTATTTTCTATCAGAATTTTCTCAGTAGCTGCCTGCAGTCTGAATTTGTGCCCGGATGATGGCAAAAGACTGTCTCCTTAATTACCTTAATATCTACATATAACCGGTAAAATAATTAAAGGTGTTGTATAGTGACACGTCTGCCTTGCTCTTTGGTTATTACAGACATGATACAAGGTTATTATCTGTTTATGTGGGTTTGCTTTGACAAGTTTACTGCCTTCCCGGACAGAGCTGATTTAAAAAGAAGGGCAAAAGTTTTAGAAGTAATGTCTAAACATTACTTCAAAAACACATAACAACACACTTTGTACACCCTGTATACTAATATACAGGATGTTAAAGTAGTCGCGTGCCATAGCTTAAGGGTGAGTTCAGTTCAGATTTAAAAGGAAGGCGAAAAAAATTACAAAAAAAAAAATAAAAAAAAAAAAAATGAAAGATCAACCTAATTCAGTACCTACTAACTTCAAATGGCAATATAAAATAATTTTAATTATAAACGATTGCTATTTTAAGTTAGTAGGTACTAAATTAGGTTGATCTTTCCATATTTTTTAATATTTTTGTTGGTTTTTTTTTTTTCGTGTTCCTTTATCGATACTAAACTCACCCCTAAGCCTAAGCTATGGCACGCGTCTACTTTAACACCCTGTATAATGAGAAATACCAAAATTTTTGCAGTAGCAATAATTAGTGACGAATTTCTATCTAAATTATAAACTAACACTAGTTCATTCAAATTGATCCTCAACGCACTTTCGACATCATTAATTTTATTAGTACAACCTTCAGTAGATACTGCCGTTATGGCAATTTCATGCTCTATGGCCTTAATAAAAAACTTCAGCAAGGCAATTTCTTCGGGTCCCGGTTACATCAACGTTCCATACATCAACTTCACATTATTATCTAGACCAACGTCAAAGCGGGCTATTTAAGCCAAAATTATTCCAGTCCATCCGTGAATTTGATATTTTCTCGTCAGAAACCTTTGTAACCAGTGACAAGGGTTCTAGACCTGAATGTTTGAAGAGTTATGAATATGTATTGCTATCATTGTGTCTCTTGTAATATAGGCTTTCATTTTGTTTCCAGAGATCACTTTGAAAGGCTTAGATAGGATTTGTGTTCGGAATTGGTGTTTTTGTTTTCTTTCGGTATAAGAACCTGTAAGGATAATGTTGTGGAGAGAATCTTTACTACTTTTACATCTGGTTCTACTTTTACTACACAAAGGGCTTGACTTCACCGAAGCGGAGACGAGACGAGAGGAGAGGAGATGTCTCGTAATTACTTAGGCCAGCCTCCGCACTCGACGGCCAAGCGCACAGCGGAGTCTAAGCTCAGTTGAGTGAAATATTTAGACATTTATTTAGGCGTTCTTAGTGTCAGTGAAAGGAACATTAGCTGCACAGCAATTTTTCAACTTCATCATCACTAACTTCAATTTGATTTATAGAATTTATCGTCAATTATTTATACGAGTAAGAAAATGCAACACCAAAGGGATTCCACCTTTTTTTTTTTTTTTCGGATTGGAAATCATCAAATGACTTCTCCCGCTCTAGGCGGAGCAGTGTCAGACTTTTGCTGACTAAAACCCATCCATGTTCCTTCATCGTGTTCCCTTTGTGTTCCGGGGCCACGGTATCTCTTTCGAATAGTCCCGTAACCCCGGCAGGCATCGGTCCTTGCGGACCCCTTCCTTTTTGCTGACTCTCTTTGAGGCGCGCGTGGAACACGAACGCGCCGTCGACACGACCTGTCGTCATGAGATGGTCGGACGGCGAGCTAGCCCATAGCCCACCGTCCACAGGCCCGCGAAGGGATTCCACCTTGGGGTGAATTCACCAAAAACAGAAAACTCAAGGCGATCAGCACACCTGAACAGCGTCCAAGAACTGTCAGTATCATCATTGTCGTGGAATTTTGACACTAAAATCTTTTGAACGAGGTTTTTCTGTGTAGATCGAGTTTAATTGGAGAAAACGACATTATAATACTACAACAACTATCACTTCGCCCGCGACTTCGTCCGCAAAAATTGTGATAGCTCGGCTAATTTGCACGATATCAATATAATGTATAGCTTATTTTACTCGGTAAAGATGTAGCTTTCTAATGTTGAAAGAATTTTTTAAATCGGTTAAGTAGTTCTTGAGTTAAATCGTAATAAACAAACAAACAAAAAATCAAATCTTTCCTCTTAATAATATTAGTTTAGATTTAGAAGACTGTAATAGCATTTCTCAAAGATACGATTAGTACGATGAACGACCAGCTCTCAGAAATAGGAGCCCTCCACTTAGCATAGTTATCATCCACCCCACAAACAAAACGCTATCGTTTCCAGGTCCCCCGAGAAAACAAAAGGGAAAATGAAATCGAATGAAGTTTCCTTTCTTACGATAAGGCGGAAGTTCTAGTTAGCGAGATTTTGGGGTTAAAGCAAGCACAACTTTACGCCGAAAACTTGGTTGTAGTTAGGACTTTGGAAGCACGAGACGGTATTTAAGAGAGGGGTAACAGATGCTCGGATTTTCGTTGAAGGATTTTGCTGGAATCGATGACTTTATATGAAAAATTAAATTTGGCAGAATGCAAAATTAGTTTCTGGGTGGATGCATTAGGCATGCTCGGATAAACGTTAGAGAATTTTGCTCAGAAAGACGCCTAGTCGAATAGGTTATAAGAAAATATTTTTTGTCATGCAAGTTTTGTTTTTGGATTTAAGTCAAGATATGGCAAAATTCAAAATTAGTTTCTGAATGTGTTGTCAATTTGTAATTCGTTCTTCTGTTTGACAATAATTGCCATGTGGCATACGTCTTATTAACGACCAGCTGCTCTTGCCCGCGACCTTCTTTCGCATGAAATTATTATAAAACTATTAGGTACGTCCCTATTTAAATTAAATTTCAAGGGAACCCTAATCCTTTTTCTAAAACAAAACTAAACATCATCATCTGCCTAGCCTTTTCCCAAGTTTTTATTGCGGTCAGCTTCCAGTCTAACCGGATGCAGCTGAATACCAGTATTTTACATGGAGCGACTGCCTATCTGACCTCCACAACCCAGTTAGTACTGGGTAATACGATACCCCTTGGTAAGACTGGTTGTCAGACTTTTTGGGCCACTGACTACCTGTAACGACTGTCAAAGATCACAAATGACAGCCGGGACCAACTGCTTAACGTGCTTTCCGAGGCACGGAGGAAACTCGGTATGCAATGGGTGGTCACCCATCCACAGACCAACCTAGGCAAGCACGGCTTAACCTAAAGGTCGACCCGAGCGGCTGTTATTATTTAGCCACGAGCTCCTCCAAACAAAACTAAACAAAATACTTAATAATGTTATTTAAACAGTTTAGTATATTGCCATTTGTATCTCCAAAGCAAGATATCAATTTAGATGTTCTTTTCACCACTATTGTGTTATTATAATTAAATATTTCTCGTAAAGCGTTAACAAGTTTGGCATTGTTTCTATGAATAAATTAAACTCGACTACTTACTCGAAAATTTAATTTCAATTTCGTGGTCCCAGATTCATGCATGTATGTATAGTCGAATGTTCATTTTAAATGAATAACAAATAACATTTCAACGTTCATTTGAATAATTGAATAGAGCATTGTTTTCAAAGTTATCAGAATATGCAGTCAGACCAAAAACTCAGAATAAACAGACAGAAATCAATACAAGTAATTTTATTTTAAGGAAACTAACTTAATTACGCTATTATTTTATTATATTATTTTTAAGGTTCCGAAGTCGAAATGTAAGAATTTGGAGCATCACCGATTTATTTGTGGTTTTCGTATAATTATATTTATGGAACAACAAATGAGGATTCTTGGAAGCAGCTGTTGGTCCATAAAGTAGTTCAGAATGGCTTCAGGTAATTTATTTTTAAGTTAAATACTTGTAAATTCAGCTGCATCTAAGTGACTGGAAGCACCCTGTTCATCATGAGGAAACTGGCATGTCCAAGAACCAAAAAATCGAAGGGTTTAGAAATCTACCAACCCGGACTGAGCCTGCGTGGTTATTTAATATTACTTAATAATAATAATATAATCTATAGTTATATAAAAACACAGATTGTAGTACATTTAAAAGATTTCAAAAAGTGGGTAGTATTAAATCAAGTGGATGACGTGCTGTTCTTCTTGCTAGGCTATGATTTATGGTCCATTCCCTCACAAAGACTTGTTCTGTGTCTTATCATATGAACATAATTAACTTAACATCACATCTGTTTTCCCTGTAGACATGTGTACTTATTATAATATTACCTTTTTTTTCAGATGGGAAATCATCAAATCTCCCGCTCTGGGCGGAGCAGAGACTTAGACTTTTACTGACTAAAACCCATCCTTGTTTCCCAGGGCCTTGTGTTCCTTTTGTGTTCCAGGGCCGCGGTATCTCTTTCGAACCTAGCTACCTACTCTACCGAGTCCCGCAGCCCATTAAAATGGTACCTCTCGTACACTCACGTTTTTTTCCGGAGTAGAAACCACAGAACGTCACTTGTTACGATTCTTACATACACTCCTTTTGCTTTGCCCACATACATACACGCACGCTCGATGCGAGCATTACACAGATTGGATACGGCACGCGGAGGAACCAAGTATTATGGTGCAGTTTGAGAGAGCTCACGTCCAGCACTTCTCAGCACTAGGCTGAATTAAATAGGTATTACAAACAGCTATGTCTAACCTCGAAGACGTTGCGTTGGAAGGCCTCCCACTAGGTGGACCGGTGACCTGGTGAAAGTTGCGGGCATCCGTTGGATGCGAGTCGCATAAGACCGGTCAATGTGGCGACACTTGGGGGAGGCCTATGTCCAGCAGTGGACGTCTTGCGGCTGAAATGATGATGATGATGATGTCTAACCCCAAGAAACACCTACTAAATCCAAAAATCCTGTTCTAACAACACCGCTCTACGGGATACAAAGTCATGCTTACACTTAAAACCGGCGTTTATGTCTATTGCCCGTTTTCAGTACCACTAAGCAACACCCAAATGGTTACCTGAATAACAATTCAACGTTTGATTTTTGATTTTTGGCGCTGGCCTGAGGGTCGAAATTCCAACAGGGCCGTCATATTTACGCATTAGTATAGGTGTCGTTCAATTTTAGTGGAAATGAGCGCGAGATCATTAACAAGGAAACATAAAGCTAACTGGCAACAAAATCTTTACGTGGGTAAGGAATTGCGAGGTTCAAGTGGTAATGTCAGGTTTTTATTTTCTTTCTTTTATGTATTGACTTTGACTTTAGTTTATTAGTTGCCGGTGTGGCCTGTTGATTAGGATTTCAGGTTAAATTTTTCCTAAAGTCCGAAGTTATAGATGCCTTTATCCCAGAAGTGGGACTCATAAGCTGATCATAGCTACCTTAATGATTGAAACAAATATTACTCTTTATAATACAGAGTGGATAGGACATTGACGCACAATTGGTTAGCCCTTCTTCAGTAGGTACAACATACCGAACACCCCCACAGAAAGTTTTCATCGTTAATTTAAAAAAAAACATGCGGGGCAGTCTTTGGGGACTGCCGTTAGAAGTGAAAACTAAGTAACTTATGAATCGTATCGTCGATCAATCCAAAATAAACTTTATCTTAATTATTAAGAAAGAAAAAAAATACTTTATTTATCGCAGGGGAATGACGTGCATACAATATAAGGTTGATTTTGACTAACCGTTCTATGAAAGCGTTCGGTGACGATGACGCGAGTTCCATGATTTTTGTTCACCTAAAAAGTGCTCAACGCGCATAGAAGTTTTCACTTCGAAAATCTCCTGTTTCCTACAAAAGTGCAATATCTACCTACACAATAACACTACTACAATTGACACCAAAGACCCTCAACTGCCTCAACTGAACCCTCTTTGCAAACGCGACGAGTATTATGTATAGACAAGCTTTGACAACTCAAAATCTCAGTCAAATTTCTTTGATAGATTTCCAACTGTATCGCTAAACCGTAAAGGTTCCAGATTGATTGGGAAAATTTTACAGTTTTGGGTAGCTTCATATGCTGGCGTATGTACCGTGCTATTACTTTCTGTAAACAGTTTCACAAACTACTCTACCACATAAGCTTGTCCCTGCAGGAGACATGAATACTCGTACACTGAACGAACTATCTTCTCAATATAATGTGCTGCTAACGCGATGTAATATGTTGGCATATTGATATTGAAAGCCAATCTTGTGCTGTTATGAAATTTATCCATAGAAGCTTGAGTATTGTGGACGGGTTGACTTTCATGTATTAAGGGTCTTGATAGTACACGTGTTTGAGAAGGTATCAGAGGCCCTATCATTAAATGTGAAATTTAGCTTCGTTATTTAAGTTTAATTTTTCGATATGTCCAAATATTAGATATAAAATAGAGTAGATTTTTTTTTGCGAAACACGTATTTTCAATTTTAATTTGGTTGAATTTACTTTACGTTTCCTACTCATCGATTTCGTGTTAGACTCACAGTTTATCTATAAAAATGTCATTGGACTGTGTCATGTATAATGGGTGTAAAAAGACTCTTAACAAAGCCAAAAGGCGCAAAACTTGTTTTCCCCGCTTAAGAACTTTCTAGTTCCGGACAAGTTGCTTTTTTTAATTTGTCACGTTATAACTTGTTATAAAATCCTTCATGACTCTTGTACTATTCAATGCACCCCATCTCCCTCCTTTTGATTTCGCCGTAGTCGAGTAAAAAATCGCTGGATTAGGGCGTCGAATTACGTTTGTTTGTTTTTTGTTTTTCTCTATAAAAGAAAATTGCACCTGCCTGCAATGCCTAGTTGTGGCCTAGGCTTGTATAGTACTTTTCTCAAATAATGCGAGGAAATTAAAACTCTCGCGTTGAAGAGTTCATTTGTTTTTTTTTTCAATAAACCGCTTTCTATTTTGCAAGCCAATTCGAAATTTAAATAAAACCTTTGATAAGTTACTTCCTTGGTTGCCATGTTTCAGAGTAAAAGATCGTTTCATTTTTAAATAACAAGACTGTTATGAGTTTACCTAATTTATTTGGCCGCTAAACACGACAAGTACTCGTATGGATTTTCATACAACTTTTGCCGGCCGCCTGGTCGAATGTATCTGGCCAGTACAGCAATTTCGATTTATCTCGAAGAAGGTTGTCAAAATAACGCTCAAATTTCCAAGCATGTTTGAGAAAAAGTTTTATTTTGTTACTACTGATTTTTTTTTATTATTTGTTGCGAGTTTGTTTCAAACAGATTTCAACACCAATAATGAAAACAGATCATTACAAAAGAGAAAACTATTATAATAATTTACTCATTCTGCATTATTCATACAATTTAACGCGATCGTACAAAGCAGGACGAAACAAAGGTCGGCCATTACGAGGTTCCGTTCAACACAAAATGGCGGACTCAAACGTTTCCGATGTTGGCAGGAATTTAAATACGGATTATTATGTTCATGTTTTGACAGTGTGATACTGGATACTTCTTTCTTTTTTTGTTATGTAATCGTTTAAAGCGTAGGCCACACCGCCAGCTAGCAAGCGAGGGAGCGAGTCCGGCGAGGCACCGTTTCACCTCTTTACATACTTTGGTTCACACCGGTTTGGTTTTATTGTGAAAAACATCATTAAAAATTACAATGATGTCTGTTTTTTTGTTGTTCACCAATCCGCACTAGGCCCGCGTGGTGGATAATAGCCTATTCCCTCTCATTGAGAGGAGGCCGTGTCCCAGCAGTGGGAACATTATAGGCTGATGGTGATGATGATGATGATGATGTCTGTTTATACAAATTTAACAGATATAGCAGGAACCCAGCTGTATTCTATCTGCATTCATTAATTGACATCAAGCCAATCAAATTATAGCTTTGATATTCTGAAGACCAATGTATGATAAATCACAAGTGGCACTTAGCCCTGTTTCGACTTTTATGACTAACTTAGGATGTTTTACATGTCATTTTAAGTTTTAATGACATTAAAGGAGAATTCCTTCCCAGCCTGTGCTGGTTTTACTATTAGTTTTTTTTTCACTTTATTTTTCTTCGCCGTCAAAGAGTCTTTTTGACTAATTAAACTAGATTATGAAAAAAGCATGTAGAAAATGAATGTAATATCTCCGGACCTAAGTGACATAATTATATTTAACGTAAACATCTTGCCTGTAATCCGCGAAAGGCATGCATGGGCTATAGTTATGGAGTTGTGTCACAAACTATGTCCCACCGATTATCCTGCCCTCTTAGCCCAAAACATGCAGTCGAAGTGACTTTTGCGGTGCCACCGACGACGCGGGGGAAGTGGCGAAGTTCTGGTCTAACAAAATATTGAAATTGTCGTGCTAGAGACACGAAAAAGAAAAAAGCGAGCTTATTGCTATCATCATCTTCAGCCATCAATATTCCCACTGCTGGGACACAGACCTCCTCTCTATGAGACGGAATGGGCTATAATCCACCACGAGGGCCCAGTGCGGATTGGCAGATGTCACATGTCTACGTATTTTTTGATTCTAGGACATGCCGGTTTCCTCACGATGTTTTAATTCACCGTTTTGAGGGCAGTGGTGATGAAATAAATTACACAAAGTAATGCGCATGTCTGGGTTCGAACCCACGACTTACTGTTCGTAAGTCACCGCCACCACTGGGCCACCGCTGCTTGATATTGCTTTTGCACAAATGCAAACTCTAGGCTGTTATGGAAGAATTATTCTTCAATAAAAACACAATTACACTTTGCCCGACCTCATTTTCGATTTCGAAAACTTGCTACAACTAAAAAGCAACGAAACACGAACATACCTATCAAATAAAACAGCCTTCATAAAATATTTTCACATTAAGCTCACTCATATCTCCATTATCTCACAAAAGAATTCTATAACCGAAGCAAAACATAAAAATGTATAGTCCACGTTGATTCCGCGTGGAATTTTCCATTACGGAATTATTATGTAGGTAGTAAGAATTTGCATATGTAGGAATATTACTCCGTATGCGAAGATTCTGGAATACGTCGCTATTACTGAGTTTACGGTGACGTCATGGACTAGAACTGCGTTTAGAAATGTGTTAGGATATTACAACGGAAAGGGTTAGTCAAAACCTCCATGGACAAATCGTTGTCCGGACATGGACACGACGCGTGGCCACAACAAACAATGATCAATGATTAAAATATTATTACAAAAACCACTGATAAAAAAAAGCTGACTGCCTCGTTGGTCTAGAGTCTAGAGGTTGCATTTGTGACCACTGAGCATGAGGTCCTGGGTTCGATTCCCGGGTCGGGCAAATTGTTACTGGATTTTTCCATCAGAAACTTCTCAGTAGCAGTCACGTAGTCTGGACGAGGGATTTAAACAAACTGGCAAATTATGGGTGTACCTTAAGGTACACTTCTGCCTAACCCTTCGGGGATTACAGGCGCAATGTTATGTGCAAACCCCAATAACACTTTGCCCGACCTGGGAATCGAACCCAGGACCTCATACTCAGCAGACGCGCTTGCGACCACTACACCAACGAGGCAGTCAAAAAACGCAATCTTTAAATGTAACAAATGTGAACGCTGTCTTAATCAGCCAAATGCCAAGGATTCCTGGGATATCTAGATCAGAAAAGGATGCCAATTTTATTAGTATACGTATCTTAGCCTGTGTTTACGATGTACTAGGTTGATCAATAAATTGGAATTAGGGCACTGGGTTTAGTGCTTTTGTTTTATCTAGCTTCGTTTATAGCCTTGGTATTTATTGAAGGCTTAAGAGATCAGTTTTGTATTAGTGAGTATTGTATTTTTTTGTGGATAGTGTATAGCATTACTCATTAGACTGCCAGTCTTGGCGATTGTAAAAGTGAAAAATCATATTCTAGCAAACATTTTGCAAATATAAAGCCAGCTGGCCGAGCTGAGAACCTCACTTAGAGCTTGTGTATATTCGTAAAAATACCCTCAAAAAACCGTAAAACAAGGTGAAGAAACCATTGCAATTTGCAACTACCTGAATATAAGAGAGGACTACCTCCAGCTACGTTGCCAACTAGCATGACGAAGCGCCTATTGGAGGAAGAACTGCCTGACCCGAAAATCCAAGACAGATTTAAAACTAAGAGAGCCGACCCCACCTTAAGTGGGATAGCGCTAGGAAGAGGAAGAAGATATTTTACGTCTGAAGAACTGCCAAATGGGTCTAGTGATTGCAAAGTGCTACAGCTGAACATGAGAGTTTGGGTTCAATCCATATGTCAGGCAGTGATATTTCCAGGAGTATCACAGTAGGAGCACGGAGTCTGAATTATGTGCTTGGCAAAAAAGTTGACCCTATAACAAAAGACTCAAAGAAAGTTGGTAAAATGTAAACACTGTTTTAAGCTTTCACGGGTCAAAACTAAACTTATATTCTTATTTAATATCGGGAGCTCAAAACAATAAATAATCACGGAATATATCCCGTAAGTGACAATAAAGGGTGTAAAACACCTCTTAACGAAGCTGAAAGGCACTTGTTCTCCCCGTCATTCTAGTTACGGAGATATTGGGGGTCAAAGTTCCAACTTTTTGACAAGTTTTTTTTTAATTCAAGTTTTTAATGTTAGATTTTTCCATGACACCTCCACGACCCCCGTACTATTCAATCCATCTATCAGCACAATGTTTTGAGTGTGTTACATTGAGTTCTACCACAAAACATGATTTTTCACCCCACAAAAAAAAAAATCACAACAATGTTACTTAGTTTGATGTACAGAATGCTTGGTTGACGGCTTCGTGATGAGGTATTTTACACTCTGTATAAGTTTGGTATAATATAGGTGTAATATAGGTAATCCTCTGCCTAATCCTCGAAGGATTACAGGCGTGACGTTTCGTTATGTTATTTTGTAACGGTTTTGCAGAATTTAATAGAAACGTTAACAATTTAGATAGTAGGTAACTCACCCGTATAACTGATGTCAGGTGTAACAAACAGTATCAAATGACCATATAAAAAGCGAAAGGTCAATGCTCCGTACAAACCACATCACTTCTCATTGTGATGAAAAACAGGATATTTCAGTTTAATCCGTATTTTAATTCTGTCTCATATTGGCGCCTTTTGATGGCCGCCATTTTGTTGACCACCCCACGTAATGGCGGACGGTTAATTAAATGTTGTTGGGTCATAATTTTTTAGTTATGCAATGAGGTAAAATGAGTGTTGCGTGTTTTTGTAAGGGAATATAGTTGTAGCCTCAGTATGACTGATGTATTGCTGGGGGTTTTTTCAACCACTTTATCACTCGTGCAAAAATAAATATTAGGGGATTATTTTATGTAATTTTGACATAAAAATAGTGCGGATCGTCTACCGGGATAAAAAGTATCCTATGCGTTAATCCAGGTTATAAACTATCTGTGTGTCAAATCCCGTCAGTAGTTTTTGCGTGAAACAGTAACAAACATCCATCCATCCATCCTCACAAACTTTCGCATTTTTAATATTAGTAGTATAGGAGGAAGTAGGATAGAATAGGAAGGAATTAGGATTCTAAGCCTAACTTGAATAGATTTTTTAAAACATTTACGGCATCGCAAGAATGTTGTCGTTATAGAGATAGATAAAATGTCACATATGAGGCAAACGCCTTTGAGAAAACCAACCATCCATACGCTTTAAACTGAAACACAGAAACGCTTCCTAGTGGCAGAATTGGGTGTGGTGAGGAAAGGTGCTTTGGACGAGCTCCATCTCAGAGTAAAATAAACAAGTCGTAGTATAGAGTTCAATACTATACGACTTATTTATTTTACCCGACTGCGTTGAAGCCCAAGAGGAGGGTTATGCTTTTAGTATTAATAGTAGAAGTCCTTCCACGACGTAGAAGAGGTCCTTCTATGTAATTTCTATGTTATTTGCCAAAGAGGACATTGGCGTAATAGGAAAGTATGAAATTACATATTTATAGTATTTATGTGATGTAAGTAGACAGTAAACTGCCGTGACATCTACGAGTAAGAATCATAAAATCGGAACATCGATCGGCGCCGTTCGACATAAGTCATTGAGCCCAAGATAGACGAGGACTTTTAGTAAGTACTGTTTTATTACTAAATGTACCTACAAACACTGCAGATGATATTCACAGCTGCAGTTAGACTAGACACCAACATTGTTGATGATCGGAGAAAACGTTTATACTTATTTTTCTTTTGATTTTGAGTTACAAATTGTTCTTGTTCACAACCTTACAAATAGTATCAATATTCCACAACAATACTAATGACATTGACAGCTCATGAACATGGCTTAAATGTGCAATTATGTTCAGTTTATGTAGGGAAAATTCACCCTAATTAATCAATCCTTACGAATCTTCTCATAACTAACTAATAGTGAGTTTAGTGAGTGAGTTAGAGAGTGAGTTAGAGACTAATAGTTTGAAGACCCGAATGGCGCAGCGGTAGTGAGGCTGCCTTACGTTCTTAGGGTCCCGGGTTCGAATCCCGGTCGGAGCAAATGTTTGTGTGATGAGCATGGGCATTTGTTTCCGAGTCATGGATGTTTATATGTATAATAAGTATGTATTTACAAACAAAAACTATCTATGTAGTATATCAACTATCTGGTGTCCACGACACAACCCTCGTTGCTTAGTGTGGCACTAGATGGCGCTGTGTGTAATGTCCAGCAATATTTATTTATTGATTTATTTATTTATAGTGAAAAAGTATACTTTTTATACTCACAAAAATTATAATCTTGTTCCACCTTAACAAAAAAAAAAAACAAGATTAATTAAATTAAACAACACCATAAATCAGTAAACACTAAAAATACAACAAAAATCTGTACAACCGCAATATTGGGCAGAAAACAGCGGAATTTTCCTTATATCCCCTTTATTCCTCCCTTTTAGTGTTCTTAAATTATCCCTTTCCAATCAATAACTTGCCTATTGCCAATAAACGGGAACTAACGAACAACGAGAGACAATAAAAATCGGGGAGGGTCTTATAAAATTGATCGTGCGCCCCCAGCCAGGGGTTGTTGGGGTACCGTGGCAGAAAAGTTTTGTCTCAACGTGTCTTTTTTTTATCTTGTACTAACTGGGTTGTGGAGGTCAGATAGGCAGTCGCTCCATGTAAAATACTGGTATTCAGCTGCATTCGGTTAGATTGGAAGCCGACCCCAACATAGAATTAGGAAAAGGCTAGGCAGATGATGATGACAGATCATTACTAGTGTAATGCCACCTTTAAATGTCGAATAAATTGCAGATATTATTTAAGTTTTGAATAAATAAGGATGTTTTTTAAAACCACAAGTTTTAAAAAACATCCTACAGGGAAGAAAAGAAAATTTAAGATTTCAACTGATTCCGAGTGAAGGACATTGGCTCAAACAACAGCTAATTTCTTTACCAATATTTGGTATATACAAATAAAATTATAATAAAACTCTGAATTCAAGAAAATATCACAATCCGGAAACATTCTCACCCTCAAAAAGTAGTAACACAACAAATATATCCGCACAAAATATAAACTACGGAACCTTTCCTCAAACGCTATCTTCGCCTCGTTTTTTGTCCTTCCTAAATTGGAGCGACGTAAAAAGTTGGTATCAGTCAGTTTATGGTGTTTCGATGAGCGACTGCGAGATAAAAACGATGGCAAAGACAAATGGCTACTTGTTTTCGATGAAAGAAGAACACGGATGGCTGGATACGAGCTAACTTGACAGCGATGCTGTGCACTGAAAAATGGAACACTGGGAATTGGATTTTGGGGCCGATCATTTTTTCTGGCTTGAAGTGTAGACGTGTGAAAATTTGGAAGAGGATTTTTGGTTTTATTTATCTAGATTAACAGCTGTTTTTCAGGATATCTATGTATTTTACATAGTTTATACAAAAAAAATATATTAAAAAAATTGCTATGTGATCGAATTGATTCGATGTTCAATTGCAAAGTTTTCGATCGGGCAAAGTTTTATTTGTTGAATTTTTCCACCAGCGATTCTCACCCCGGAGTCAGGTTGTGCCCGGTTGATTGCAATAAACTCGCCCACCACATCACATAACCATAACTGGCGAAAGTGGTATCTGCTTTGTATATAAAAATTTTAACAAACACATAATTCTAAAAACAATGTAAAGGTTATAACGCAAGCAAGAGAAAAGTACAGAAGAAAAATAAGTGTGTAAAAATAACATGTGTGGAAATAAGTGTGTAATATATAAAAGATGCCGATATATTTATACACACTTATTTCAAAGTTGGTAAACTAAAAATAGTTTAAGAACTTTGAAATAAGTGTGTAACACTAGATCCTAATTCTGACAGCTCCTTAGTTCGCTTTGAATCTCACATAACACGATCATGTCGAGCAAACTCACTGGAGTTACATAATTGAAACTATTCTAACAGAAACATTGCTTATTCGTCCGCTAATAATCCCGAAAGCCAAACCTCTCAAGCAAATGATTGTACAAATAGAAAAATCAAAATCAAAGCATTTATTTTAAGTAGGCCAGTTACCAGGCACTTTTGAATTGTATAAACAAAGACAACAATAAAATGAAGCTACAGTCCCAGTCACAAGTCACAACTGTGAATACTGTAGACTTACACATACAGATATTACATCACGCCTGTTAACGCCGTAGGGTTAGGGAGAGGTGTACTCTTACCAGTAATGTTTAAGCTCCATGTGATATAGGGTGAGAGAGTGCCAAAATCCCGATTACTACTGAAAAACTATAGGTAGAAAAACCCAAAAACACTTTACTTGATTCGGATCTTGAGTCCAGGATCTCATGTCGAGCAGTGGTATTTGCGACCACTAGACTATAAGGCGATAAATCTTGTTCTTGAACAAAAATCGTTTCAAACCTTTGTAAGACCTTGAATCCTGTCAACCTCATTCACGATAGAGGGCGTAAAATTAGGAAAGAGATATCGACCAAGTCTATTGGAAGCCAATTTACCAGGAAACGATTTGTCGGAGGAACAATTTGGAGAAAAAAGTGATTCTCGATCAACGGCTCGTCTTGACGGCGAGTGTAATTGGCAAATTGTGTTGTTTACCCCTGTGGCGGTTCTATGGTGACTTTACTGGCTTTTGATGTACAGGAATTTGTGGGTTCTCACCTATTTTTATTGTTATACATTTCAACCAACTCTTAAACAAATAATGTAATAATAATAATAATAAAATTTATTTAATGCACTGTTTTAGATATTCACGGTTTTTAACTACACTTAAAAGTACGCTCTCTCTCTCGTACTCGTAAGTAGTCTCGTATCGGGAGTTAATAAATAAAGAAAATCACGGATATTATCCCGTAAGTACTTTATGTGTGAAATTTATTTATTTAAAAAACAAGACATAGTAGTACACTTTAAAAAATACAGTTTTACAAAAAAAGTACTATATCTACAAACGTGTGGGTGAGCACTGCTCTCCTAGCTAGGTTATGAAAACCTGTGTTAAGGAGAAGCAGTCCAGTCCCCTAAGGTCTAATGATGTAGGTTACATAGTGCTTTCGATGTTACTGCTGCAATTTCGGAGTATTGAGTTTGACAAGTATGTTAAACGTCAATATGAAAAATATGAGTGTCCATGGAGTTTCTTGCCCGTTCTTCTCCATAGAGATCTACGCTAGGGGATGGGCAACTACAGTACATTCACAGTTTTTATGTTTTGTGACTGGGACTGTAGCTACATTTAATTTTCATCTTTGTTTCGACAATTTAAAAGTGCCTGTAACTGGCTTACTTGAAATAAATGCTTTAATTTTGATTTTTGATTTTGAAATAATTAGGTAAAAAGTGTGTGTGTGTGTGTTTGTGTGCGTGTGTGGGCGGATCCGTGTGTGTGTGTTTTTGCTTGTCCATGTTCAACACTTATGTTAAGATTTTTTCAGTTGCGTCATATGACTTGTTTTGGAGGTACGATTGCACAATCTTTTTACATTTGTAATTCGGTAGTTTACCAAAATAAAGGAAGAGTGTCTACGGATGTGACACTCTTCGTTTATTTTGTTATACAGGAACGGACTAAGAAAATGAAAGAATCATAATTTGCTGTCATAAGTGTTGTTAAATTTATGATTATGATTAGTATGAAATATATACCACATAAACAACTTTAATAGACATTATTTCATTTTCGACTGCCTCGCAAGCGCGATGGGTTCGATTCCCGGATCGGCCAAAGTGTTTTTGGTTTTTTCCATCATTAATTTCTCAGTAGCAGCCACGGAGTCTAGATTTGTGCCCGGTTGGTTGGCAATAGGCTCGCCCTTATTACAGGGCTACTTATTTTTAACCTAAAACATAACTGGAGAAATGTGGGTGTACATAGGTACACCTCTTTCCAACCCTTTGAGGAGTACAGGCGTGATATCATGATATTATGTTCATTTCATTTGCAATACGTTACGGTTTTGGTTTACGTTATTTCATTCTCCAATGCATGGGAAGGTGAAGCCAAGACACCTACAACTATTTTCGAAACGAAATACCTCTGACACAGCTTGACAGGGAATTCTAGCGCATCTTGATCCAGCCGTGGACTATAATAGTCCCAGTTTATTGAATACCTCTAATAATGAATTGTACCTATGTATGTATATAAAAAAGACTTGTAATGACGCGTAAATTCAGATTTTTATACTCTAATTCACAATTTTGAGACCTATATCCAGCAAAGTCCATAATATTTTATATCATATCGATCAAACCCATCTTTTTACCAACCGTAACGAACCAAATCGACTCTGAAGTCTGGACACCGACCATCCAATTTACTTTTTCCACAAAAAAGTACCTAATCTACCCACACGTTCTCAAATAAAATGAAATAAAGCCAATATACACCGAATTTCCAGTTAAAAGGGGTGTTATAAATCTTATGGAGAATTGTCTACGTCGGTAGTTCGGTGTTTCGCCCCGATATCACTTGGGGGTGAACCAGCTAAATAAACTTTGAACATACAGTATGTATATTTATATAGGTATAGGGCGCTGTTGTTGACGTTGTTTTAAATTAAGTTGGTGTTGTATTCATTAGTGAGTATCTTGACGTTGTTGTTTAAGTTTATATTTTTCTTTTCAGTGTTGTTATGACTTGTAAAGCCGATGGCGAAATTAGATGCTTCACTCAAGTGAACGGTTTGCGCGGGACTGTTCATTTCTGTCATTCCAAGTTAATTTTTGACAAATGTGTCAAAAACCAGCGCTGTGACATTTGTTTGTAATGAATTTAAATAATTTCGACATTGCCGCCTTTAACTGTTTTCCTAAAGACATAGAAACATAGCAACCAGTCGTGCGGTGGTCTGTGTGTGTGGTTTGCAATTGCGGTTGACTTCGGAATTGTACCTTTACGTGCTACCGAGTTCCCTGATTTTCGACCACTTTTCAACCTTGTAACTTAAGGCATAAAAGTGGTCGAACATCAGGGAACTCGGTAGTACCTCGCGTACTATGCGGCCACAACGAATTGTCACATGACCGACCGCTATCTTAAACAAAACTGGTCGGACCACAAAGGTCTTGTGA
Organism: Xestia sexstrigata; assembly: GCA_941918905.2. NCBI lineage: Eukaryota > Metazoa > Arthropoda > Insecta > Lepidoptera > Noctuidae > Xestia > Xestia sexstrigata. Next base: position 2,725,004 of record OW799216.2, on the reverse strand, counting down.
CCAAACTTTGTTGGTCCTTCCTGGGTCGGAGTTTCTGCGGCCAAAAGTTGTAGTCGTAGTGCGCGAAGTCCCTTACAATCGTGTAGCAATTCATTTAAGCAGACAAGTGCAAGTAGGTACTCCTCTCTCTCTCTCTCGCTCTTCTCTATTCTGAATGGCAAAAAAATGGGCCGTATGTCCAACACGGCCCATTTTTTTGCCAGAAGGTCGAGATTTTTGTATCAAATATTAATAGTTTTAATACTGTTCTATTTATGACCACAAAAACTGTTCTAAGAATTATTGTTCCTACATAAAAAGTTTTTAATGATTCTGAAAGTCAAGTTCGTATGAAAGGCGTAGGTAACCGAATACATTTTATGGCATGAAAAGAATATAGCTATAAAAAGATACGGTCATTGATTTTTTAGACTTTAAGCCTTTTCGCTGATTTCGTAATAAAAGAAAACGATAAATGGGATTCATTCATGTTTTTATGTCAAAAGTGGTTTCAAAAAGCGATTTAGTATTATCTTTTTATGTTTGTTCATGTGAAAATCGGTTCATACCTTTTTTTGTAAATGTAGGTCTCTCTACAAATGTAATGACCATTTTTCATCGTAACTGGCTATAAAACAGAAACTTTAGGTTATTTAAATGGTACTCAGATCATTTCGTTAGATGACTATTTACTGGCGAGAGGAGCAGTTTCACATTTCAACTAGGTACATACATTGAGTTGACCGCATCTAGGGTAGATACGGTCAACTCAATTTATGTACCTTTATTAATGATAGCATAAACATATTAAAATATGTTTCATGTAATTTAACAACTTATTAACAGTAGACACTTTAACAGTTACAAAAGATGTAAGTATGAACCTACTAAAAATAAAATATTCAACCTATTCCGCCTGATTGGATTTTGAACGACGTCACTTAGCTAACCACGCATTGTCATCCAAGCTAAATATGTATGCCAAATTTCAGTACAATTGGTTACCGGGAAGTGGGTAAAATTTAACTTCTAAGATTTTTTACATTGTAACAGGTGAAAATAATATAAGCAACGCGTGGTAAAAATACACCAAAGGCCTTAAATCTTCACTCTACAGTTTGTACCGTACCTACTGATTGATACGATTCTCCTCGAGCAAGCGCCGGCGCTTAGTTTCCGTGACCAATAACCGTACTTTCTGCTCGTGACAGCCTAATTTAATCTTCAGCGTCCTTTTCAATCAGCTTACCTGTATATTTATGGATTCGTTTCTCAGTCCCACTTACAAAAAGGGTGGAACGTTGTAAGGTTTGATTAAATTTTAAGTTGGTAGGTGTATTTACCCACAGTGGACGAATTTTTTAGTGCCCTAATCTTTTCAAAGCTAATTTTCCAACATCAAAAGATATGCCATTCAAATATTTTAGTTGTTTAAATAATTTCTTTCTTCTTTTCTTTGGTTTTTCCAAATATTATAATGTTACCATAAATAAGTTTTATAACTGTTTCAATAATAAAAAGTCAATGAATAAATGATCAAAGCAATCAATTTAAATGAAAACAATATTTTAGGTTCAGTTTTTACGCGACACCAAACAAAAGCTATAAATAACTTATTAGTCAGCAAAAATACGTATCAATCTCTATTTACAAAATAAATAACCAAATCCACCAATCAAATTGTTCCGAGAACTCTTTTTAAACGTAACAAATACATCACGATTTTGTTAGCCCAAATCTGTCACAAAAAAAAACAAATTCTCGTTTCCCGTTTTAAAAAAGTGTCAACCAATACAAATAGTAAAATGACATTTAATTAAGAAAATTTACAGACTCAACAACCAGGGTTACCACAACCCCGGTAACCAAGGCAACCACCTCCCTCAATCCATTACCATAATTTCATTCCAATGTAAACTTGGTAATTGGCATGTTTCGAGAAAGAGAGAAAAAAAGCGAGTTTTTACAAATTTATTTTTTGTGCTTGTCGCCGAGATTGGTTCTGAAAGCATTTTTTTGTAACGGTATTGTTGTTGTTAGAAAATGAGAGTAATAAAATCCTAAAGCATATTTTGCAAGCAAAAAGTTAACAATGAATGACCTTTTGTGCTATTTTTCTAACAGGTGCGCAACGTCAGCCTGTAACACTCCTACGGCTGGGACGCAGGCTTTCCTTACGGGCCCAGTACGGATTTATTGATTGCCTCTTGTAGTTTTTGGTTCTCCATGTTTTCCTTCTACGGTGCAAGTAGAAATGAGGAAAAAATACTTTGGTCAAAGAATTGAAGACGTTCACATTGTTTCTCGTCACGATTACAAAATGAACAAAATTGGTTGCTTGTAGGGTTGACATGCTGAAAAATAAAAGTTTTGGGTTTGAAATGAAGTGATCCAACAAACAAATTTTCTTATATCAATTTTTCCTATTCAAGCCCAAACAAAGCCTTTAGAAAAAAAAACTTTTCCAAACACCGCAGAACCAAGAAACATTACCAAGAAAAAAATGGTCCTTTCCTTACACAATAATATTCCTGCTCTGCGTACAAATTTATAATTTACAAAATCACTTACTTCGGGTGGTAGCCGTGCACAACACTCTCTAACAATAAAATATGTATGTTTCACTTGTACAGTCACGAGCAACAATATGTATACGCTTAGCTTAATTCAAAGGCGTTGTTACTTTGAGATTAGACCTAATTACAATGTGTTTCAAAATATCCATACAAGCCTATAAATACTGCTCGACACGGCTCGCATTGTGAGGAGGTTTCTGCCTCTGAAGCCCTAGCCCCCGTTAGCTTGGACCCTGCTCCCGACACAAGAGGACCACATTTTTTTGTAAATGTAAATAAATCTAAGTTACGCAAAGAATAAACATAAAAATCCCACTGGTGGGCAAAAACCTCTTTTTATTCAGGTACAAACGAGCATTAATCACCTCGCTTGCTCAAGACGGGTAGGCGATTTCAGACTTAAATATTATTTATCAAAAAGTCGATGTTTCCTTCATGTCAGTGATGCCGAAGATGAATTTAGAAAGAGCCAATACAGTCAATTCAATCAATACAGTCGCAGAAAACTGTGTATTTATTGATGCTCATAGCTGTACAAGTCTTTTTCGTCAAATGCCCCTTTCCGCGTTACGACGGATTGAAAAACTTAAGTGCTCTTTGGAATTATTTTATGTAAGGATTTAGACATGAGACGCAACGGTTATATTCCGAAAAAGCGATGTTTTCTCATTTTGGGGAAAGGCTTTTTTTTTTTCTTTGGAAAGTATTTTTTTTGCTTTTATATATTTTTTTCTGAAGTTTCGTTTGGATCTTTGGCTTATAACAGTTTCTAGACGCAATTTAATATCGCACAATCGCTTCACAATGCAAGGGATAAATAGAGATGGCGAAACATCGTCAAGCAAAAGATAACTTAACGTTGGGAGAATCACGACCATTAGTAATAAGGAACACGAAGAGGAGGATCCCAGCAAAATCCAAAGAGCACAATTGTTTGAAGTAAAAGTGATTTAAAATACTTTAGAGAGGCTTTCAGAAGAAATAACAACATTATGTATTGTTGGTGCCAGTTAAGATGAGAATAGCGGTCATTGCTCTTTCCCTAATATCCCTTCGTACGAACCAAAACAAATAAACCATGTATCGTTTTTCATTACAAAAAATTTTGAAGATCACGGTAGATGACGATTTTAGACTTAACCAGGCTTATTTTTGGTTTTCAAAGTTTAATAAATGTAGGTGGGTCAATGACCGCTATTCTCATCTTAATTGGCACCAACTATAGATCTTTCAAGTAATTACGATTCTATTTACCCTGTCCCGTTTATATAAAGTATGTTTAAATGTCATTTAAACGACAAAGATGTCCAGGTCACTGAGTCATGGATACGAGAAGAAGAAGAATTTAATGTCTTTGTGTATAGAGTACACACAACCAAAAGCAAGTAATTCCAATTCAATTTAGTCTTGTGCCTTCTATAACTGTAACTTAAAACAGCAATACTTCCTGTGGAAGGCAATAAATCACGAGCAATATCTCGTTTTTATTTGAGCAATAATGATCGTATGCATTCGTGGTTCCGTGGGGCATTAATTTTCATTGCCTCGCTGTTTGGACCGTTAATATGAAATACTGGGGCGCATTGTTCTCGAGATATCGTTGTAAAAACTTACTCACTAATGCTAGGATTTTGTTGCTGGGTCTATTACTAGGTGTACTAATGTTTTGTTATGTTAAGTTATTCCCACACAGTTAACTTATAGTATACAAGGGACACAATGGTTTTTTTGTGTCTGCCCTGTTGGTGAAGTGTTCGCAAACATGACTACTGAGCTTGGAGCCCTGAATTTGATTTCAGGTTCGCTCAAAGTGATGTTGTGTTAGGTTTTTTCATTAGGAATTTCAAAGAAATCAAATACTGAATGCTGACCGGGGTTTGGAGAATGGTGGCCTGATCTCTCCCCAGTCGTGTCAGACTGCCGTAGTATCGGTTTTCAAGAGTAAAGGAATAAATGGTGGACATGTGTCAGCGGACATACACACGACACTAAACATCTAATGCGTACTACGCTAATCCCCGATAATAATTGGCAAACCGAAGTACAGTATATTTGTTATTGTGTACAGTTTGTTTAGGGCTAATGATATACCGGGTAATCAAGAAGCCACATATTAATTCTATAAAGCCTCTCTGTCTATTCTTTTGATGAACACAGTCGTTATTTTATGTGAAGTTAAATTAAAACAGGTCGTAAGGGAGTTTCTTAGTCGCCGAATGGAATGTACACCACCAAATATTTGTGTGAACCACCCTTACCCACAGAAGTTACAGAACTAAACGGCAAATATATCATGTCACCCAAAAACATTTAGTTTACAAAAGTTTTGCGCCACAGATTTTGGGGATGACGTTTTGCTTGCCGCAGCAGAGTGGCGCGTTCGCTTCGCCAACACTGCGCGCAGTCGTCATATTTTTAACGCATTCCGACTGACAAATGTAACTTTGCAAATCAACTTCATTTTTACAAATAATTTTTAACATCATCTGCCTAGCCTTTTCCCAACTATGTTGGGGTCGGCTTCCAGTTTTACCGGATGCAGCTGAATACCAGTATTTTACATGCAGCGACTGCCTATCTGACCTCCACAACCTAGTTAGTACCGGGTAATAGGTACGATACGATACCCCTTGGTAAGACTGGTTGTCAGACTTTTTGGGCCTCTGACTACCTAACGACTGTCAAAGATCTACAAATGACAGCTGGGACCAACGGCTTAACATGTTTTCCGAGGCACGGAAGAAACTCGGTATGTAATAAGTGGTCACCCATCCACAGACCAACCTAGGCAAGCATGGCTTAACCTAACGATCGGCCGAGCGGCTGTTATTATTTAGCCACGAGCTCCTCGCTTTACAAATAATTTTTAACGTGAAACAGAATTGTGCTGAATTATTAACGTGAACGTGTGTAGAAAAACAAGTCCTATCATGGGGTATCTTAAAACCTAGCACAAACTGGGTTGTTAGGGCCACATAAGTAGTCGCTCCATGTCCAGTCCTCCAGTCCACCGGATGCAGCTGAATACCAGTATTTTACTGGTATTCAACTGCATCCGGTGAGACTGGAAGCCGACCCCAACATAGTTGGGAAAAGGCTAGGCAGATGATGAACGTGTAAAGAAAAACTCGGAAAGCTACCACGGTAAAATGGAATTGGGCTGGATACATCTATCGTACCTATATGAGACGACCGCATTAGGCCCAACTCACGACGAAATGGGTCCCACTGAAAAGCAAGCACATCAGCAGGCTCAGACAAAAATAAGCTAGACTCTTTAAATAAGAACTGGTCTTTAGAAGCTAGCTTTATAGATCAGTGAAAGAGAGTCAAGAGACCTTTGTACAAACTCATTTCCGAGATCCCGTGACACCTCTCTCATCCCATAAAATAGCTAGAAGGTAATATATGGGTCCCTATCGAGCAAAAACACTGCAAAGTTACGAGTCATTCCCCTGGACTTTTATTACTTTGTACACGTGAGACGTCTAAGAGAATTTATCAAGCTGAGAGTAAATTAAAACCATTCTCTCTCTCTTCGATGTGTACGTGGTCATTAAGTTCTTAATGTAGATACATTGTTCATTTTGTAGGAAATTGGCTCACGGGTCGTTGTTTCTGGCGGTAATTTATGTAACTACAATCAGGTAGTAGATTCTGCTTAAAATTGTTGCTTATGTCTTTAATTTGGTGGTAGGAAACTTGCGAACCGAAAATAACCATCAAATTACGTTAAAATTCTGCTGAGCATGAGGTAATTAATAGATTCGATTCCCAAGTCAGGGAAAGTGTTATTAGGTTTTTCCATCAGGAAATTTTCAGTAGCAGCCACGGAGTCTGGATTGGGTCCAGTTGATGTCAATAGGCTCTCCCCCTATTATAAGGGACTTAAACTTAACTGGCGAAATGTGTGTGTAGGTGTATTAGGTGCACCTCTGCCTAGCCCTTCGGGGATTACAGGCTTGATGTTATGTTACGTTAAAATATTCAAATGCCTTTAATTTTAAAGTGTTAAGGGATCTTTACGGTTTTAAATTTCACATCCTCAAAACCGTGGCAACCGCTATACGATTTCCTCACATCCCTTTGAACTTTTCACCGTCCCGAATTTATTACACGTGCTTACATTTCCCCGTTAATAATCACAACCAACAAATTTTATGGAACGACTTCATTCCCTCGCCTTTTATCATTCCCCAGGCGAGTATGTCCCCTATGTATTTATCAGCGTACGAAATCCGCTCGTGCCTTCCACTTTTTTAATACGAAAGTGTAAATAAATACGTTTATGTTAAATAATAATGGACCGATGACCTGGCGAAGGTTGCGAGTCGCACGGGACCGGTCAATGTGGCGACACTTGGGGGAGGCCTATGTCCAGCAGTGGACGTCTTTCGGCTGAAATGATGATGATGATAATGATGATGAAATAGTAATATTTGCTTAACATTTTTATTTAGTGATTTTTGAATGCAAACTTGTTGGTAGATTGATTATTTTTGGTCATGATGCTGTTTTAACGATTGCTGGATTGATTGCTTGTTTTTAAATTTAATAGTAAACTTGACTGCCTCGTTGGTTTAGTGATCGTAAGCGCTAGTGTAGCATGAGGTTTTTGGGTTCGATTCTCAGGTCATGAATTATTTATGTTATTGGCTTTAATAATGTAATTTCTCATTAGCAGCCAAAAGTCTGTCTGTGTGGTTACATGGAGTTTAAAAAAAGGTACACCACGCTTCCTAAACCTTTGGGAAATACAAAGGTAGGAAAATATTATGTTATATGGACGTTACCCATATATTTGTATACGGCGGAAAATATCAGAAAAAAATAAAAGATTCAACATTCAGTTAAATTTGAATTATGTAAATCAGACCTTCGTATCCTCTGAATATTACTAATATAATGTCTGTAAGAGGATAATGCGGTAATCGAACTTCAGCACTGTAATACGATTTGATGGCAATTTTATTATAATCTGAGACACTTTGAATATACTTCCAAAGAAAAAATGTAGTGTATTTGTGTATTGTTACTCACAAATTCAAGAGCGACTTTTTAAGGCGTATTTTTTTCTTTTACATTTTGATAAATGCAACTTTTAAGGGTTCCGTGCCTGAAGGGTAAGCAACGGCAACCAGTCAGCTAATAGGGAGGTTGTATTTAGGATGCAGAAACGCTGCGTGAGGTCTATGTGCAGTGACACCTGTACGCCAGGCATCGCAGGCTCCGCATCCGCCCACCGAATGCGGCAGCCATCGAGGCGGAGCTTTATGAGGGGTACAGAGCGGCGAAAACCGCCCTCCGCGAGGCTGTCCTGCGGGCCAGGGACCTGGCCCGCGAGGAGTTGCTGGGGACTCTCGACAGAGATCCGTGGGGGCGCCCTTACAAGATGGTGCGGGATAAACTCCGCACCTGGGCCCCCCCACTGACGCAGAGTCTCCGGCCTGAGCTCGTGGAGGACGTGGTGAGCACTCTGTTCCCTACGCGGGGAGGACATCCCCCCCCCGCCTATGGCTCCGCCACCTGCGGTGCTTGAAGCGGACCACCAGGACGACGACGACGACACTCCGGAAGTGACTGGGGTAGACCTGAGAGTGGCGGTACGCAGGCTCAGTGCCAAAAATACTGCCCCGGGACCCGACGGCTTGCCTGGCAAAGCCTGGTTCCTGGCCTCGGAGGCTCTCGGGCCCCGACTGGAGGGGCTCTTAAGCGCATGTTTGGAGAGAGGCCAGTTCCCGCTTCGTTGGAAGACGGGGAAGCTGGTCCTCATTCGGAAGCCGGGGCGCCCTGCGGACTTTCCGTCCGCATACCGGCCCATAGTGTTGCTCGACGAGGTGGGCAAGCTCTTCGAAAGAGTCATTGCAAACCGCCTCGCCGAGCACCTTGCGGGGACGGGGCCGGATCTTGCGGAACACCAGTTTGGTTTCCGCAAGGGGCGCTCTACGGTGGACGCCATCATGCGCGTGAGAGCCCTCACGACGGGGGATGCAGTATCCCGGGGTGGGGTTGTCTTGGCGGTGTCTCTAGACATCGCCAATGCCTTTAACTCCATGCCCTGGAGCTGCATTAGGGAGGCACTCCTGTATCACCGGGTGCCGACCTACCTTCGTCGTGTGGTCGGGGACTACCTGACGGATAGAGTCGTCATCTACCCCGGTCGCAGCGGAGAATGGAACCGGCGAGAGATGTCGTGCGGTGTTCCGCAGGGATCGGTCCTAGGGCCGTCCTTGTGGAACATCGGGTACGACTGGGTGCTGCGCGCCGACCTCCCTAGCGGCGTCAGCGTGGTCTGCTATGCAGACGACACGCTGGTGCTGGCACAGGGGGGGTCGCACGAGGTGGCGGCCGAAATTATGACACGCGGGGTTGCGATAGTCGTTGAGAGGATCCGGCAACTGGGTCTCGAGGTGGCATTGCACAAGTCCGAGGCCATGTGCTTTCATGGGCCTCGGAATGCGCCACCTCCGGGATCCTTACTCACGGTAGGAGGGGTATCCATTGGTGTCGAGTCGACTTTGAAGTACCTAGGACTCGTCCTCGACAGCCGGTGGAACTTCGTGGAGCACTTCCGACGTTTGGCCCCCAAACTGGAACGGACTGGGGCTGCCTTCAGGCGGCTCCTGCCCAACCTGGGGGGGCCGAACGCCTCCTGCCGGAGGCTCTACGCGGGAGTCGTGCGGTCCATGGCCCTTTACGGGGCCCCGGTGTGGGCGCGTTCCTTGAGGCTGCGTGCAGCCCACTACCTGAACGCGCCCCAAAAGGTGGTAGCCGTAAGGCTGGCCCGTGGGTACCGCACGATCGCCCGCGAGGCGGCGTGCCTCCTTGCCGGATTGCCGCCATGGCATCTGGAAGCGATAGTCCTCGCGCGCCTGCATGAATGGCGCGCGGAGGCGCTTCGCCGGGGGGAAACTCCGCTGCCGCGACAAATTGTCGCTCAGCGGACAGACTTCCGGCGGGATCTCATGGCGACATGGAGGGAGCGACTGTCGCAACCCCGTGCAGGGCACGCCACGATAGTGGCGATAAGTCTCCTCTTTGAGGAGTGGCTGGAGAGACGCCACGGCGTCCTCACCTTCCGCCTGACGCAGGTCCTCACTGGACACGGTGTTTTCGGGAGGTTCCTGCACCGAATCGGGCGGGAGGAAACGCCCGGGTGTTTCCACTGCGAGGATCGACTGGAGGACACGGTGGAGCACACGGTGGAGGTGTGCCCCGCGTGGGCGGAGCACCGCCGTGTCCTCGAAGCGGCGATTGGCGGCGGCGACCTCTCGCGTCCGGCCCTGGTGCAAGCCATGGTCCGGAGCGAGACGGAATGGGACGCCGTCACCTCCTTCTGCGAAGCTGTAATGCTAGAGAAGGAGGTGGCGGAACGTGAAGGAGAGAACCTAACAGCGTCCCGGCCGCCGCGGGAGACGCCCCGGGCGTCGGGGGCCACCACGTGGCTCCCGGCCACCGTAGGCGCGGGCCTGTGGACGGTGGGCTATGGGCTAGCTCGCCGTCCGTCCGTCTCATGACGACAGGCCGTGTCGACGGCGCATTCGTGTTCCACGCGCGCCTCAAAGAGAGTCAGCAAAAAGGAAGGGGTCCGCAAGGACCGATGCCTGCCGGGGTTGCGGGACTGTTCGACAGAGATACCGTGGCCCCGGAACACAAAGGGCGATGAAGGAACATGGATGGGTTTTAGTCAGTAAAAGTCTGACACTCCCTCCTGCTCCGCCCAGAGCGGGAGAAGTCATTTGATGATTTCCCATCCGAAAAAAAAAAAAAAAAAAGGTCTATGTGCAGTTTAAAAACGACAGATAGCTGTATTCCACATTTCAAAAAACTAAAAATATTGACACTGCCAGCAAGTACATAATGGAAACTACATTATTTGTGAAAAAATACCCGCATTTATTTGTTAGCTTATCTGAAGTCAGAAGAAATCCGCTGCGTACTCAATATTTAAATAAACTTTGTAATGTTAAATGTAAACATCCATAATGCGTAAAAGCTTCTTCGGCAACGCTCCAAAAATTTATAATAAAATACCGAATGTCATTAAAAATATGCCATTAACAAAATTCAAAAAGGCACTTCATAAATTACTTATTGTCAATAAGTAATTTATGAAGTGCCTTTTTGAATTTTACTACAGTTTAGATGAATTCTTGAATGATGGTTCAATATAAACCAAATAAAATTACTTATGATTACAATGTGTCATTATAAATTGTGCGTATTTCTTTAGTCTATGTTTATATGCAAAAATAATATTACATGTATATTTTTTTTTAATTTAAATTATTTTTTATTTTATTTTAATTTTATTTTATTTTTACTAATTAAAATACAATACTTACGCGTGATTTTCAAATATATTTTTAGAGAAACTTTAAATTGTAATCTTGAGCTAGATGCTCACCATATTTGTAAGCCTCCTACTGGCATAACATAGCGCTCGATTTTATCAATTATAAGATCTGTATTTCTGTACCTGTGTTAACAAATAAAAAGTGATTTGATTTGATTAAAACGGGACCCTATTACTGAGCCTCCACTTCCTGTCCGACCGTCCGTCTGTCTGTCAGCGGGCTGTGATCCTCATGACCCGTAATAGTCTACCTATATATATATGTAGGAAGAAGAAGAAGTAGTTAACTTGAAACTTTCACAGAATGTGTGAATGTGAATTCTGTTACTGCTACAACAACAAATAATAAAAATAAATTAAAAATTAAAAGGGGCTCCCCTACTATGATGGTACGGAACCCTTCGTGCGGGAGTCCGACTCGCACTTGGCCGGTTTTTTTTTTCCTATCCGTGACACGTGAAGCGTCGAAACATAATATTCACACGGAAACAAAGCAGAACTGATATACTTACTACCAACCAACACAAAAAATCTCCATTTATACTGGCTCAATTTTCAACAATCCCTTTATTTATTTATTTCAGCTACCCGGAAAAATCCAATCTTGTAGGCATGTATTAGGCGAACATGTGGGGAGCCACAGAGGCTGGGCAGATACCCAGATAATTGTTCTTTCACGCACTTTACCGCAATTCCGGCTTAAACCTCTTGTGGGGAGGAAGTGGGTGGGTGGAGTAATGCAAACGCAATGGGAGACGAACATGCGAAATGCTGAGGATGGATAATAATTAAATTTACTTTTCTATGTGTAATTGTAAAATGTTGTATTTTAAACGAGTACAAATACAACATTTTGCAATAATGCATACAGAACATAACAATTCACAATACAAAAGCAATAGGGATTTTTCTTGTGTCAGTTTTGTGATTCTATTATTACGGTGTTTCAAAGATTATTCTTTGTGTCGTTTTGATTCTTTCTCAGTTGAAGTATCTGCATGTCCTAAAGATAAGATATTTCTGATCTTTTTATGTACCTATGTTTAGTTTTTAACATGCTCAATGTCCTTAGGAGATTAAAGTTATGTAAGATTTTGTTTGATTTTTATTTCACTGATCGTAATATTTTTTACCGTTAATTGAAAAAAATGGAACTGAATACAGCCTAATGTTTTACAGGGCAACTGAGTGTCGCAAAAGTAAGTTGGGTATTATGTAAAACCGTTGTTGAAACAAAAACATATTTTAATACTACCAGGGGAATTTAAAAGTTGGTTTAAACCTTAATACTCTTAAGAAAATTTTCAAACATTACTTTGGCTTCGTCTACGAATCTACGTCAACGACCAATTAAAGTAATAAAATAACTTTAACAAAGACTTAGCCATATTTTTACACAAAAGACGGCCATTTTAATATTCTAGCAGTCTACTTTATAAGTAGTTAGAATAAATTAATCTGGAAACTAGACGTTATGGGCTCCTGAGACGATCCCGCTTCAAAATGTATGAGTAATATTATAATACTTAAAGTTTAAACATTGAGGCTCTAACATGAACTCCAGACTTGATCGTTGCGTATATTCAAACGACTTTTTAATCGCAAAAACCACTAGCCTTTAACTCTATAGGGTGTAAAAAACCTCTTAACGAAGCCGAAAGGTACTTGTTCACCCCGTCATTGCAATCATTTTTTTGTTCTACACCATACCTGGGAACCTTCTAGTTACGGAGATATTGGGGCTTATAGTTCTATCTTTTTTACAAGTTTTTTTTTAATACTAGTTATTAATGTAAAAACGCGCGTTCATGCCAGGCCCACGTACTGGAAAGTAAAACAAGCCCACATCTAACATACTTATCAAGACAGGGGTTTACTTTAGAACAACTTGGTTTTTCTTCAAAAAGATTTTTGTGGGCAGTTGTAAAAACAAAGTATTTACAATGTAGATAGAGGTGTAATTTCCATTCACCAATGCTTGTTTGTCTATGTTTATCTGGTAGGTACTCAATCAAGTAGATAAATGTAAGGTTAAACAACGTTTTAATGTGCTTTCAGAACCCGTTATCGAAAGTAGTTTAATAGAGTAATAAAATAACACATAAACCCATGATTTTGAATGGAAAACCTTAATCATTTGCGACGAAAACTCGAAAGCAGATAAAACAATGCACACCACAAAATACCTACTAAAGTTCTTCACAAAATCAAAGGGAATTCACATGATTTTACGACAGTTTACTCTCCAAGACGGTTATACACGTACATTTGATGTGTATCTCAGGGAGACACGTCTTTTGTTCTTGCGCCTTCCGCAAGCCTCTATTGTTTGAAATCGACCGCCATTTTGAAAAATGAAGCATGTGTCTTTACTGTATCTTTAGATATAATGTACTGAAAGACGTTCAAGGAAGATATTATGTACTTGCGATCAAGCCCTGAATCAAATGTAAGAAACATTTGAATCAGGGTTGATCGCAAGTCTAGTCAAGGACTTGACAAAACATCGAGATTTCTTTGTTATATAATGGAATTTTATACGGTCATTAATAATGATTATAATTACTCATTAATGCAGCATGTTTTCTTCTTCCATACTTCTCCATTACTCGTCATCTTAGCAGACACCTCCTTTTTAGGCGTATCATCCTTCAGCTGTATCAATTTTTGATTGGCAATAAATAATATTTAGTTTATCTATCATGAAAACCATTTACCACACCACTTTTCAGTCACTAGCGCCATATTCAGGTATCATTTTATAAGTTTTTTTAAGCTAACCATTAGAAGTACATCAAAAGTCGTACAGACGGACATGCAGGGCAACTTCAGTATATAATATAAATTATTGCACATTGAATTTAATCGCTTGATTTATTGCATGTGGCTTCATCGACAGCTATCAAATTATAGATATAATTCAATATTTCGCAAATCATTAACAGAGCCAGACCAAATTTCAAAATAATATTCCCATTCCGTACATCAAATAACACGAAATATGGTACGAATTTCAGTAAAATTATGTACCAATTTTCACACTCCAAATAACAATCATCTTGAATTTGGTAATGGTATTGTAACGCAAGATTCTCCCCAATTCAAATTCAACAAATTCAAGTTTTCACATCAAACTGTCATTTGAGTACGGGAACATTTTGATTGAGCACGTTTCCCAGCCCAGGGAATAGGCGTAACTTCCTTTAATAATGAATATTGTAACTGAATAATCAATGGTATATTTTTAGATGTTCTTGGTATCCTGGTAGGGTTGTGGAACCGGTTTTTTTTAAGAAACTGGGGTTTTAAAATTGCCAGAGTTAGAAAAGTATTAATGTCGTCGGAAAACATGTGGTACGCACGACTACAAATCAAGCTATAAAAAATCAGTACGTCATGCGGATCTCTCAATATGCGGGAAATCTAAACTAAACGAGGTCATGTTATACTGGAAATGCATAGCTTGAAGTGTCGTTTTCGCGAAGACATACAGCCCGATTGCTCCACGAATTAAATGCGCTTCTAACACTAAACAAATTAAAAACATCATTCTGTCTCCCTCATATTTAAACGATTGGCAGAAATAGAACGATATTTTAAATCCGTTTAGCGTTAAATGCTGTCCTATTTGACCCAAAGGTTGACTGGTGAATGCCTTGTGGCTTTAAGTCCGCCTATGTACCACTCTTGTACTTGAAGTTTAAATAAATAAACAAACGCATTAGTGATTTGTGATAAAAGTGGGTTCAAGAACCTTAAAATTAACGCAAGCCTTAAAAAAGTAACCTAAATAATTGAAGTTAGATATTGATTTGAAAAATAAAGTTTCAATGTCACTGTCAACAGTGTGGAATCGCGAGAAAAGTGTTGTAATCACAATAAAAAACATTTTTCATGACGAAGGTTACATTGTATGTTAAGCACCAACAAAATAAATAGAATGTACATAGATAGGAAACACAATAATGGATAACAGTTACCCTGTATGTAAATTGAAGTGACAGGGGAATGATCAATGTATTTTTTTAATGTTGGCAGCATTGAATTGTGAAAATGTTGACGATCGAATCGAGAATATTTATATTTTTTTAAATTGGACAACTTGAATGTGGAAATGCTTCTATGCTTTTACGAGATTTATCAGACGTTTTGGACAAACGAACCAATCAAATATGTTTTAAGCGAGAAAATTTTTTATTGGTTTATTATTGTAGAATTATTGAATTGATCTAGTAATCTAGTTGGTGAAACATTCTTTGCCAATACTGCATCATCTAGGGATCAGCTTTCAATCTAATCGGATGCAGCTGAAGTAGCAGTATTTTACATAAAGCGATTAAATATCTGACGTCCACCCAGAAACCGAATAATACAACACCCTTTGGCAAACCTGGTTGTCAACTGTTTAACAGATTTAAATTTGTAATCGCAGATTATTCAGCCAATCCAAACTTAAACTGAATTATAAAACTTTATTTCAGACCACAGTCCTTAATTTTGTTAGTATTTAAAATTATAGTAACAATGGTGCAGTAAATAGGTGGGTTAGTATTGTGAATGTTTACAATTTAATTATATATTCAGACTTATGACAGTCCCCACCCAGTGTCTCTGGAATAGGCAGTCCAATCTTTATCTTCAAAATTCTATTGTCACTATCATACAGACGCTGTAGTAAGGAGGACGGTATCAACATGATACATGTAAGCAAAACCGTTAACTTTACAAACCAGAATTATTTTCCAAGACATTTTTTTTAGTCCCAGAACATTTTTGTATTCATGAAAATACCCTTTTCGACTGACAGCTTAATATTTCACATACTTGACCCAGGAAAAATCATAAAACAAAATAAATACGTCTTCAATCCAAATTCCTCATCCATAACCACAAAAAAAAACCTAACAAAAATCCACTTAATAAAACTCCCTTATTACTAACTGCGTAGAACATGTCCTACCATTACTTAATAACTATGACATTCCTGCCTTTAAATAAGTAAGGCCATATAAAAACCGATGTTTTATTAAATTCCATGGGATGGGGAATGTATTCCCCTCGGTCCTTTCTTATTCAGGCCCAATAAGGTCCTGGGGCCAGGGGAAATGGACCTTCAAAACATGCCAGGGGTTGAGCTTTGATATCGGTAAGATACGGATGTCGTATCTTTGATATCGAAGCTCAATATTTGGTGAATCGAGATTTTTGGCATTGGAATCGATTTTGTAGCTTCAAATGGATGATTTTAGAATTATTTTGTGTGGACTCTACTCATTGGTCAATATTGCCGTTTTCTTTTTTAAACCTTTATGTATTTATGCACTTTTTATTCATAAGACATGTTGGTTCCATCGAACACTTACCCCGGCCTAATATTACATCTCATACAATCATTTTACCTTCGTAAGACCCAGGAACAGCTAAAATCTGAAAACAACGACATCTGGTCTCAGTTAAGCCTGATGGTTCTTTTGATCCTTGTTCATTATTATTTTTATTTCAACCTGTATCTGTATCTGTACCAATGCGGTTATCAGGTATCTGAATTTTTTTGTTATAAGTGGTAAAAGCAGGAGAACGACTGGTCACTGGTTTTATTTGTAACACATAGTTCAAAATTACCGCAAGGTTTTGTATTTTATTGATAGAGCATAAGTTGATTCGGAAAATGTCCCCAACAACTAAGGTAGGTGTAATAAAATATTCACATACCCAACTGTATTTCTGGAAATTACTGACATTAACATTTCACTAACTAATAGTAGGCTCCACAACAAAATAAATAATATAGTTTTCTTTTACCAGACAATCGCCTGAAAGGTCAAGGAATCGCTTCAATAAAAAATCATAAGATATGAACACATCCGTAAAAAGGTTTCTGAATTCTCAATATTTTTCAAATTCAAAATAATGCTTGATTAAAAATCTTTTCGTTGACTCTTTGGTCAATAACCTTTTGTTGAAAAATATACTGGCTGATTATTGTCTATTGTAGGATTTGGGGGTCTTAAAAGGCCTAACTTTTGCTAACAAATTACTTTTGCGTCTCGGTGATGAGCTAATAGAAAAAATTGGTTTCATTTTACGTAATGAGGATGGCCGTCATGACCTTCACAATATTCTTTTAGAACGTTAATTTTTAATTTTAATTGACTGTGTGAAGGGTGATACAGCGAGTTACAGAGAAGTTTTAAGAAGAATACATGGTGCGTCGACCCCAAATGAATTGGGATTAGGGCAGAAGAATTATGGTGATGAGGATGATGTTATACCATTGCATCGAAGATCTTTACGCATGTGTAAATAGAGTCGTTTTGAGAATGACGCTTGAAAAAGTTTTGAAATCCTAAGGTCTAGTGCAAATTGTACTTTTATGTACCGTTGTTAATGTTGTTTATTTTTTTTAACACGTAGTTGTTTACATTCTTGGTAGCTAAATTTTGTACGCAGTATTATTAGCCCTCAGTCATACTCCTGTTATGCTTGGAAATTGAAAAAAAACTTAAAGTAGATGCAAACATGATATTTTTAAGGCTTTTGTTCATTAACAATACAATAGTGATTTCACAAACAAGAAGAATACACAACGAAGCTACATAATAACAATGTTTTCAGAGAATCGTTTGAAAAGTCCGTTTCTTTATTTTTGAAAATAGAATTGAATAGGAAACAAAGCAAAGCTCTATGTGTACTAGTATGACATTCATACGTTTTATATTTGTTGTCTAGTAGATTTAACACATATTTACATTTATGAACTCACAATTTTATTCCGATGGGGGTAGGCAAGAAAGGAGTAGGTGTCTGATAAGATGACACGTAATAGAGAAGTATGGAAGAAGAAGACATGCTGCGCCGACCTCAAATGAATTGGGATAAGGGCAAGCGAATGAGGATGCGTAGGCAAAAACTATGGCCACCTGCAATCTTTACATACTTTCTAAGTAAATTTGAACATGAAATAAAAAACCTTACACACCCATAGCATAAACAGAACTAACTACTGCTATAGTTGTGAAATTCTTTTTTTTTTGGGTGCCAAAATAGGCGAGACGACCAAAAAAATCTAATTAGTCCGTCAGTTAGATTATCAAAGAATATTTGACCCGTGTTTTTTCTTTTGTTGCGTAAACCAAAATTGACGATGATATGACGCTTTTAAAATTCTCATTACGTCACGCGTAGGTATAATTTTTACCTAGTTCTGACGCAACGAGCCCTCGAGTTTTGATGCGTTTTATCTTTGTCAATATTCATTGATTTACAAAAACAAAAAACACGTGTCCATTAATTTCCAATACTCTAACTGACGGACTAAATAGATTTGCAATTTTTTGATACTGTTGTCATGCCTATTGTGTCCCACTGTTAGGAAAAGGCCTCCTCTTTCTCCCACCAAACCTCTCTTTCGTGCAATTTCTGGCCAAGCTTGCTCCGCGAACATGATCAAGAATATTAATTTATAAAGCAACTAGAAAAACCACTTACATGGTCCATTTAAATCTATTCTCGAGCACTCTTATTCAACTGCACCACTCATCTTGTGAAAATCGTCACCTCATCTAGCCTGACGACCTTCTACTCCACGTTGGCCGCTTTGCAGGCGCCACTCAAGAACATGTCTATTCCATAGATCGGTTCAGCGGCTCTTAATATAAATTAGCGAGAAAAAAAATGTACTCGTTAATGCCATTTCAGTGCACAAAATTACTCAATAGTAGGTATTTACACTCGCGAGCAATAAATTCGGGCCGTACACAAAAATCTTCAAAACTATGCAGTTAAAAATCTCTTTATTAAATTTAGGCAGACAAATGTAGATACTAATGCATTGACACATTTTATGCTGTTTATGTGTTTAAATAAATCTTCTTCTTACTCTTATAAATGTGAAAGCTTGTGAGGACGGATGGATGGATGGATGTTTGTTACTCTTTCACAAAAAAACGACTCTATGGATTTGAATAAAATTTGGAACACATAGCCTGAATTAACAAATAGGAGCCTTTTTATCCACGATCCCATGAGAAAATTACCGATCTCGAAACGGGCAAAATCGCGGGCATAAGTTACTAATAAAACAAATGATGATCGTTAACAAAAACAGACAGGTATTCGCTAATACCTATAGGCTTTTCGTCGTAATGTCGTAGTCTTTAATGTTAGTATCGCATTTGGTGAACATGCTTAGTGATTAAATAAACCAAACGCTAACATTATTCGTTCTCCCAAACGTAAAGTAACATACAATATCAAAATTTATTACCCTGACTTACTCTACTATACTCAAACGATTATATAAATGAACCTACCAACTCCAATTATTCTTTTGACACCCCTACAATTTAAGCCGCAAAAAGCAATTACGACAACCCTAAATCTAAATATAGGAACATATGAGTCTTTTGATATATGAACGTAATAAATATATTACCTAAAAAATCGTTTGGGGATACAGAAGAGAAAAAAAAGAGAAATCCCACTGATTTCATTATGTTAGAAAAAGGAAATGCTGTGTCGGTCGTCGGGTATATTAGAAAAGTTCGCAAAATGTACTGCTTGGAGGTTACCTTATGGTTGCTTGCTTCCCCTTGCAATTTTAACGGAAACAATTTGAATTTTTCGTGTAATTTGTTTGAAAACACAGTTCGTTTGCCGTCGTCAGTAATTACTCGGAAAGTCTTTGTGAAATATTGACTCGACATCTTTTTTCTTTTTTTCGTATCAATTTGCTGAGTCTTCTCTCGTTCTTTTATGACTTGTCTTGATGGGCGTCGGGTCATTATTAATTATGAGGATCAATTAGTCAAATTGTGCTCAGAGACGGCGGCAGCTGTCTATCTCGAATTGATTTGAATAGATAACGAAGAATTGTTGGTTCTTTTATATTCAACTTTATAGTCTTACAAGCCGCGCGGTCAATTTCCTATCAACGTAAAACAAAAAGATGTCGAAATTGTCTAAGTCACCGTAAAATAGTAAATACCGTTAGATTATAATCTACATATAAATACTTTCATCCCCTAAATAAGTATTTTGAAATAAAAAAATGTCTTAGTGCTCACATTCACCATATTTCATTTTTCACACCATGTGAAAATAAGATTTTTGTTAAGAAGAAAAACACTCAAAACTTCATTTTGTTTGTGAGCCACCCCTAACCTCAGCTTGGCACCGAATAACACAAGTATTGTTACGTTTCCCTCTTAATACAAAATACCATTTTGTGTATTCACAAACAAAAAGTGTCCCAAAATAACTGCCTACAAAAACATACATATAGCCGTATACACAATTTGTGAAACAACTGCTTTAGGCGTTACCAAAAAAAAAGTTTCTGCCGGTTTTCATATTGGTTTTTACAGGGTACATACATAAGTCCATATGTGTTGTTTTTCGTTTGTTTTCAAATGACCTCGCAGGTAGATGGTAACTGTGATTGTGTTCATTCCCTTTTCAGAGGTACCTCCACGCAAAGTGTCAAAAGCAAATTGACATTATTTATACGCTTTAACGATTTTTCGGCTATCGAATTTGGGATTTTCGACAAAATTTTGATCATATTTGTAGAAAAGGCTTCGTTTCAATAAAGGACAAAGTTTTGTACAAAATATCAGTTTTCCAATTTCGATTGTGTACAAAAAGTGCTTTTACATTTTGTGAATTGTTTTCGTACAAAATATGAAAGAAAATGATACAGCTGCTGTAACCCGTATTTTGGTAAAATCTAATGTACCAACTGAGACGTCTGGAAAGAGTGATAGTCATCTTCTGTTACAATAAGGAAAAACTGAAAGGCTTATGTGTAAAGACAAAACGTGGCACAGACGATATCTTTACCAGGAAAATAAAGACAAAATGAAGTAATCGTAATACATGTACCTAATATTAACGTACCTAATGGTCCATACGGCTACTTCGTTGCAAGATGGAATTTTGAGACCTAAAAATAAATATATTTATGGGCCAAGTGCGAGTCATATTCGCGCTATATTAGTTCTTTACAACGCAAACTATTAAAGTTACAGACCCATGATAGAGAAATGGATGATAAGCGGAAGGATCGACAGTCAGACAGATAACGTATTTGTAGACTATACAGACCCTTTGCATTTGGAACCCTAAAGATCAATTTTTCCCGACAGGATTTTCTTTTGACAAAAAATAAATAAATATCGCTGGACATTACACACAGTGCCATCTAGTGCCACACTAAGCAACGAGGCTTGTGTCGTGGACACCAGATAGTTGATAAACTACATACTTTATACTTTTTATTTGTAAATACATACTTATTATACAAACATCAATGACTCAGAAACAAATGTCAATGCTCATCACACAAACATTTTCTCCTACCGAGATTAGAACCCGGGATCCTAAGAACGTAAGGCTGCCTCACTACCGCTGCGCCACGCCATTCGGCTCGTCGGTGATGAAATGGCGATCTTCAACACATTTTCACCCTCTATTTATTTCAAAATACTTTTAATAGTGCTCACCTGATTATATAAGGATCAACTACACACTCTGAGCCACAAGATACAAGCGATGTATACACGTAGAACGCTGGCTCTCAGAAATTGTCGGCGCTTATAGTTAGAGAGCCCACAACACTAAACCTAGTTCGATAAGACTCCCAGATATTATATTTATAATTATTCACGTTATTAATGGGGGAACACGAAATAGCGATGCAAAAAACCTGATGGGGCTGATAAAAAAAAAACGATTTTTAGTAAGATCAGTTTTTTTTTTTTAATAGCGTCGCCAGTTTTTTTGCATTGCAGCATCACCGTTTCGTGTTCCCCCATTAATAACGTGGCTAATTATATATTTATACTTCATCTGGGAGTCTTATCGAACTAGGTTTAGTGTCGTGGGTTCTCTAACTACTGCAATCTGCCAATGTTTTATCTGCGGAGCGACGGGATTTTATATGCTGCCCTCTGGGTGTTATGCGACACGAATCCACCGTACTCGCCAGACCTTCCTCCAACGGCCAACTACCATTGTTTTCGTGATTGTATTATCAGCGCCAACCTGCCAGCGCTGACAACCAGCGCTCTACGTGATACGCCCTTTGTGGCTCACCGATTTGTATGACACAACTGTTTGTTTTTTTTTGTACTTTACTCTTAGTACTATTATCAGCATATATTTTGATTCTAAACCCAATGGTTAAAACTGTGCGCCATCTGTCAGTAAATTCAAGATTTTTAATAATGTAGGTGAAATTCTCACATTGCAAAAAGATCTTACGAAAAATCTGCTACCTCCGAAAAAATCTTTGAAATGTCGTAATTGGCGGATCAAACCGGGCGGTTCAAATCGAGGGCCCTTCAAAGCAATTTATTGGCAAAATGTACTACTGCCAACTTGATTGGCTGTTCACAAAATTGTTCATACACCCTGACTTGGAGTGGTTCAACCTATTTGAAAACACGCTAATGCAAATACTACCTTACTTATTTTCTTTTTACGTTTATTTTCATTTAATTGCTAATTGCGGGTTGTCAAACTTGTTATTAGTATGTCAACAAGAGCTGAACTATAATTACTAGTAGTTTAAACATTACATTAGTAAGGTTAGTACATGTTTTGAATAAAATTAAGCATTGTCTGTTTACATAAAACATAACACAAAACCTCTCACTTGTTATCCTTAAAAGTCCCATGTAATAGGGGCGAGCTTATTGGCATCAATCGCGCACAGAGCCAGACTACATGCTGCTAATGAAAAATTCCTCGATTCTCAAGTCTATTTAAACATACTGAAGAACAAATTACGTAGAACGGCCGAGGAATTTCAGAAAAGTCCTTTTTAAAGGTAATAAAACAAACACCTTTTTCTCCTCCAAAACTCTCCTCCTAATCCTGCGATTAATACAATTAATCTCAAAAGACATTTCCTTCATTATAAAGAAAAATATCAAACACAAAAACCATCAGACTAAAACTTCACCCGATTTCAGTCTTTACAAGATTGAATCTTAAAAGTGGAACCCCTTCCTCAATGTCAAACGATCCACGTAATTCCAGCAAACTGGGAACTCCGTCCAAACAACATCCATTTCGTAGTCAGCAGGAATGAACGAGCAGTAATCGCTTGAGAACCTGCAACGGATGCGGCACGTAGCGATGGAATGGCAGTTGCAAGAGTTTCTTAGTACAGGGTCGGACGTTCGTACCAGCCGCTCGACGGGCAGATTTTTCACAGTACTTTTAGTTCGGGCTTTACAAACGGCGATTTTAGATAAAGCGATTATATCGTTTTCGTTTCATCAATTTTGTAAGTCGGTTTTCGACGAATGATAAGTGGAGTTTTGAGTTTGTTTCGTGATGGGATTGTTCGCGTTTCCCGTTGAAATCAATTGGATTGTCGGGGTTTTGTACCTGTTGTTTTTACTTTTCCCGTTTTTGAACGGCTACTGTGCAATTCGGGAAATCTTTTTTGATCGTGATTCTCGACCAAAAGGTTTTCCAGTGAATAGAATAAAAGCATCGGACCATTTTGTTGAGAGACAACCTTTGTTCTGACCAAAGTGATACACTTTTAGCAAATTGGGTCAGTACAGGAAAACTCCTACTTGTGGAGCTACAAAGAAAAAAATGCATTGATTTCAGAGTGAGTGAAAGAGAATTTTGATCAAAGCTAATTTCTGTCTTTATTTTCTTTGAATAGTTTCAGATCTTAGAGGGAATTATTTCTTCTACAAAACATAAAAGGTGACCTTAATATGAACCTGTTTTAAACTGTAACTGAAATACCTCAAAAGACGTGACTAATTGGCGTCTCTGCTCTTTTGAAGGCGACTGCAATAATTTCACACGACTGGTTTATTTATTTATCTAACAAATGATATACATGGAAATAATACACGAGTACAGGGTGTGCTTCAACGTAACTGTATGAAAAAGCTTCCATAGATAACACATTGACGCCCGTCGCCGTTTTCATGGAGTTAACATTGAAAACCAAGTCGTGTTATTGTGATTGGGTGATTTTGGCTTTGCTGTTTACTGTTGCGATTGTCTTCGGAGGAGCACACTAAAGATGTCTCCTCCACATAAACCCTCAAATGGAACTTTTGGATGTTAATGAGAATTCGTTGTAACTAATAGTAGTCGGTAATTCTCGATTCTCTAGTTTCCTAGCCCGCAGGCTCCAAGAGATTTCTATCAGTGACGGGTGCAGATGACGTAACACAGCTTTTTGTGACGAAATAAAAAATATCACGACGCGACGTCTAACTGAACAGCCGGTTTTTTAGCATTAATATTTCGTTTGTAGTTTTATGTTACTGTGCCAATTTTGAGAGGCTTTGGGGTATCTGGGGAAATGCTTATAGGATACCTAACTGCGAGCTTGGAGTTACGTAATGGTAGACGTTTTACGATTTTGCTTACTAGCTTGCATTTCGAGTAAAAATATCTTTTCGGCATGTTTCTTTGACAACCCTTTAGAAATTAAGAGTGTTTCAAAATGATGAACGCTTTCCTTTAAAATTACGGCAACAGTAGCAAATCGCACCGGCTAAGCCATGATGAACACAAAAAAAAGATGCTGGTCAAGAAAATTTGCATCGATATATCAAACTTGATACATTTATTTTCGTTCTGTGTTGTGTAGTTCTTCTCACCGGCACAGATAAATTGATTGTAGTTACAGACGCGCACGTCACAGCTTGACTCTTTTACCATAGATTACGAGTACTTTCTATTGCAGTCTACGATTGCAGTCACCTTTGGTATGAGACATTTAAGGTTTTCAAGCTTGCTTCTCTTTTTGAGCTCTCGAAACGGTATTTCATACGATACACAATTTTTAGGCTAGAAAACTACAACAAAACAACAACAATCTTCCGAGATCTTCAAGACATACGTGATGAGACAAATATTCGTTTTTTCCACATTTACAATTCAAAATGGTAGGTTTATAGTCTTTCTGCCTTGATTTACGTGGCACGATGTTAATGTAACGTTATGTAATGTAATGTCGTGATTCGGGAAGCACATCCAGTCATCCATATGGCTTCAGTTTACGTTAAGAGTACTTTTGTGTAGCTGCCAAGAGATGTCGTTAGGGATGTTCAAGATTTTGTAGGCTTTACTTGGTTGTTTGTGCGACTGATGATATTTGCGTATTCTCAGAAAGCTAGTATTTTTTGCAAGAACAAAACACATTTGAACTTTCGCTTCATCGCCTTGAATTTTAATCTAGTTCACGCATGGATACGCTGGCGTTTGAGTGTTAATAAAATTCAAAGAAGCTATGAATGTACTGTGTGAAAGATATGGCTAAAAGGGATTTATTCAAGAGATAATATTTGAGAGATTTCTTTCTTTCTTTCAAGACTTGCTGCACCGACCCTAAACAAATTAGGTCAAGGGCAGTATAAAAATAAACCCTCCAAGTACGAGTTGGACTCGCGCATGAAGGGTTCCGTACCATCGTCGTAGGGGCTCCCCTTTTAAGTTTTGTTTTTATTATTTGCTGTTATAGTGGCAACAGAATTACACATTCAGTGGAAATTTCAACTGTCTTCCTATTATGGATTATAAGATACAGCCCGCTGACAGACAGACGGACGGATGGATGGAAGGACGGACAGCAGAGGTTTAGAAATAGGGTCCCGTAGGTCACCCTTCGGGTTCGGATGTAGGCTACTTTATTATCTTCAATATTCCATCGACTTTTCATCATGGCTGCATGAGTGGAAAATATTATTACTTACCTTAAACGTTAAATTATTTGCAGCGAATCTAAATTATAGATAAATTTAACTTTCTACCTTTTTTACGTGTGGAAAATCCTCAATGGAGGTCCTCCACCGTGAGGCCGGCGGAGGGATCTGTTAGACTCCTACTGACTGAAACCACACGCTGTTCCTCCTTGTCACTTTTAGCTGGGGTATGGAGACGCAATAGGCTAGTTTCCCACTATCAATAAAGTGCAAATCTATATAGTCCGTCAGTTAGAGTACTGGTTAAACCGTGCTTGCCTAGGTTGGTCTGTGGACGGGTGACCACCCTTACATACCGAGTTTCCTCCGTGCCTCGGAAAGCACGTTAAGCTGTTGGTCACGGCTGTGATTTGTAGATCTTTGACAGTCGTTACAGGTAGCTGTTAGTGGCCCGAAAAGTCTGACAACCAGTCTTACCAAGGGGTATCGTATTACCCAGTACTAACTGGGTTGTGGAGGTTAGATAGGTAGTCGCTTCATGTAAAATACCGGTATCCTGTCCGGTACCTGCATTCGGTTAGACTGGAAGCCAACCCCAACGTAGTTGGGAAAAGGCTAGGCAGATCATGAGTTAGAGTACTGGAAAATAATGGGCACGTATTTTTTGTTTTTGTAAATCTATGAATATTGACAAAGATAAAACGCATCAAAACCAGGGAGAGGGGGGCTCGTGGCGTTAGGACACTAAAAGTTATACCACGGCGCGGCGCGACGTATTGAGAATTTTAAAAGCGTCTTCGTCAATCTTTGTTTACGTAACAAAAGAAAAAATACAGGTCAAATATTTTTTGATAATCTAACTGACAGACTATTTAGATTTTTTTAGTCATCTACCCAAAAAAGTCCCACTAGTTCTACCGTGGAACTGTGTAGTTGCAGTCTCCACAATCTTCCCAGCAGTGACGGTTTGCTTGCGACAGACCCCGTCTCAGGTAAAGGGGAGGAGTGAGCTAGGCTCCTCGCCCTGTCACTCTATGTGAGTGGCGTGCGGAGACACCACGCGACGCCAACTTGAGCTGATGAATCAAAACCTAGCTCAATAATCAGCAGATTCCTCGATAAGATATTGTTTTACCTAAGTATAGCTACATAACGTAACCACATCTCCCAATCGAGTTAGAATCATTTTCCAATTCATATACGTTGCTAAAAATATTACGACGATGTTCATTTTGTCGGAAAATAAGATAAGATTAGTTATTGTTCGGAGAAACTCCATTTTTTCGTCTCCATTGAATGTTTTTTTGCTGGTTAGAGTATTATTTCATGAATTTATCGACACATGATATCGTTTTCTGTCTACCCTATTATTTTTTGGCTTGGAGCTAAATGGGACTTCTTGTGACCCAATTTTGGCACAGCAGCAGGTCAATAAAGAAGAAGACAAAGCAGTTAGGGGTGCTATAGATAAGACAAAAGATTATTGTAGTGAAGGAAATATTGTTCTTTCCAAATAATTTCACCAGATCTTATACCTATCGTTTTTGGCAAGTATGGTGATCACTGTTCTTTATTTCCACATCTAAAGCATTTATAACTTCTTATGGCATTTATAAATCACTAGCTGACCCACGCAACTTTGTCTGCGTCACATAAAAGAGAGAGGGTTAGAGAGATTTGATAACCATAAAAAGGTTATATTGAATCAAACTTAAAAGATAGACAGATGTCTATCTTTTAAGTTTGATTCAATATAACGTCAAAAGTCCTAAAAAAAGTCCACGTTAGCAGATGCTAACGTGGACTTTTTTTAGCACTTTTTTAAAAGGAACAATTCTAAAAACTAACCATTTACGCAGCGCACGCAACGGATTAACCTTTTGAACGCCATTGTCACATATACGTGACAAGCAAGCGCGTGCCCTGTTCGCCAAATGGCATAAATATGTGACAAATTGGTACGGTAGGTGAAATTGAGGCTTGGCGTGGAGAGTACGCGCATGCGTTTATGCTCTGGCAGTCAACATGTTAATAAAATTGTTACTCTTGCTTACATAATCGGAAACTGATAAAGTAATGATTTTTGTATCATACGTATGTATAATCATAGAACAATAATGAATTCATATCACATCTGATAATATCCTTAAACAAATTCAACACACTACCTAGGAAATTCTGATATTTATACATAAAAATAATGATACAATTATTACGTATTGTCAATCACACTTACCAAATCAAACTAGACTATTAAAGTATCAATAAAACCAAATTATGGCTTATTTAGTCATTATTTACGGTCAATATTATGGTTATTAGCCCTTTTTACGATACTGAAACCATTAGGGTATAATAAGTGATATCATTACGCCCTTATTGATAAGTGGGTATATAGAGTGCTTTGTTAAAAATACATTAACTTTGTACAATAGGAAGCAGGTGTTTTGTGGTAACAAGGGTTTTTTCTATTAATATTTAAAATGTAATTGGAGTTTTTCTACTTATGAAGGGAACAATTATTTCGTGGATGAATAGAAAACTGAAAAGTAGAATAATATACGTGTATTTGGAGTACTTTGTAAATTATAAAATTGTTGTCATTGTATTGTTAGGTTACATTACTGTTGTTGTATTTTCGATGATTTTTGTACACATTTTTGTCACAATAGAAAAATATAAAAAGAACACAATAAATTTCTACAGAAACATTTTGATTATGATCCAAAAAATTCCAAATGGTGTTGTCGTTTAAGTGGGAGCTTTCTGAGTTGCAATAACTAGTATCGTACTCGCTGAATATTAAGTTTTAGATTGAGATGATAAAAGCATTTGGGAGCCTTCAAGAAGCCCTTTTTACACATGAAACTGTTACAACAGCTAAACTACTGATATTATTGCAATTCAAAAGTATTTCATTTCATAAATCAGAAACAGTTTACATTGTGTTAAATACAAAAAGCAAAAGGGATGCTGACTGACTTAAAAAAAATGATTCTGTTTAGTCCGTCCGTTAGATTATCGAAAAATATTGGATACGTGTTTTTTGTTTCATAAAATTAATAAAAATTGACGAAGATATAACGACAAAAAACAATTTACATGCAATTATAAAAACTTTCAGCGCTCAGCGGACAGACTTCCGGCGGGATCTCATGGCGACATGGAGAGAGCGACTGTCGCAACCCCGTGCAGGGCACGCCACGACAGTGGCGATAAGTCCCCTCTTTGAGGAGTGGATGGAGAGACGCCACGGCGTCCTCACCTTCCGCCTGACGCAGGTCCTCACCGGACACGGTGTTTTCGGGAGGTTCCTGCACCGAATCGGGCGCTTTCAGTTTACATTCTAAGAAATTCAAAAATATAGTGTCAAACAGTTCCAAATATAATTTAAAACGGTTTTAAATACAATGTCAAACAGTTTTAAGTACAATGTCAAACAGTTTTAAATATAATGTCAAACACACATACAAATTTCCATAGCAAAAAGCCCTGAAAGTACCAGGTGTGTACAAATCCTCAGAATGTATATCATAAACGAATACTGTTCTAGCACGTACCAAAAGATATTAAATTCTTCTTCACATGAACCCTAGTATGTAATGTACTGGTACAATAATGTTTATAGGTACCCTTATGTGTACCTATTTCCGTGTACAATAAGGTTTGTGGGTCATAACACGTTGGCGGAGGTGGATTATTGTTTTTGAAAAGGTGCGTTTGTATTTAGGAGAGTAATGGACTACGTACTGGATTACTTTAGACAGCTATCGGTCATGACTAGAGATCGGATATTCAGATGTCATATGTTCAGAGTGTTGACTAGTATGGAGTGCGAGTACAAATATCAAAATAATCATTTGCCCACACATATTTTCTATATTATTCTATTTGAATTTTCAAACTCCATGCAGCTTTTGAGAAGTTGCGAGTGTTAGAGAAGTTGCTTTCGAGAAAGAAACCAACAGTTAATACTGGAAGTGTTGCCCCGCGTGGGCTGAGCATTGCCATGTCCTCGAAGCGGCGATCGGCGGCGGCGACCTCTCGCGTCCGGCCTTGGTTCAATCCATGGTCCGGAGCGAGACGGAATGGGACGCCGTCACCTCCTTCTGCGAAGCAGTCTTGCTAGCAAGGAGGTAGTGGAACGTGAGAGGGAGAGAACCTTACACCTCGGACGTCAGCAAACGGAAGGGGTCCGCAAGGGCCGATGCCTGCCGGGGCTGCGGGACTGTTCGAAAGAGATGCCGTGGCCCCGGAACACAAAGGGCGATGAAGGAACATGGATGGGTTTTAGTCAGTAAAAGTCTGACACTCACTCCTGCTCTGCCCAGAGCGGGAGGAGTCATTTGATGATTTCACATCCGAAAAAAGAAAAAAAGAAGTACAGGTAGTGTGAGAGTCTCAAATGTTCGTTTACTGTGTACTAACTACGACCAAACAGTATGATGTCGATGTCATCATCATCTGCCTAGTCTTTTCCCAACTATGTTAAGGTCGGCTTCCAGTCTAACCGGATGCAGTGGAATACATATATTTTACATGGAGCGACTGCCTATCTGACCTCCACAACCCAGTTAGTAGTGGGTAATACAATACCCCTTGGTAAGACTAGTTGTCTGACTGTCTAGCATGTTAAATCGACATCATGGCTGTCATTTGTAGACAATCAAAAGGTAGTCCACTACCACTATTTGTAACGACTATCAAAAGCTTAGTCGCAAAACGTCTCTTTCGCAAAATGTTTACTGGTCGTAAAATGTCGCTTTCTAACAATGCCTCTTTATATTTAGAAATAACGGCCACATACGATATCGATGTAATGTCGACACGAAAAAAGAAGAAAAATACAAACAAGGATATGCTTTTTTCTGTCTGTACTTAACTGTTTGAAAACCCTAATCACGTATTCTGGAACGTTTTAATTAGTCTACAAGAAATGTTATTGTTGTTTACAGTTAAAATACCTTGTTTGTTTTGATGTTGCCCTACTTATTACGCAATGGCATTGAGATCTTATTAATAAGCTCGTGACGAGCCGAAGTCTTGAAATAAACACGTGTACTGTGAACACCTGTAAACAATAATAAAAGAAAAATTGAGAAACTATATCATTTCTTACTTATTCTCTTTTTATTGATATAGGTTCTTCTAATTGCTTGTTTTACTTGAAAAGGGTGAAAGCATAGGACTAAGGGAACTCTGGAACAACACCTAGTTGGTGTTGACGTGACCTGTCGTGGGCAGAAGAAAGTCCAAAAGTGGTCGATCATTCTAAAACAACACAGTTTTTCCGCAACTGGCCGGTCGTGAGTCCAGTTGGTCATTGCTGGCTATTCTATAGGCCGTTTTTTTTTCTCTCTAACCTGACCGCCACAATGTCACATTCTATTGGACAATGAAAAGGTCGAAAATACAAGTATTGTATTGATATAAGCAATCTTAGCCCAAAAAGAAGCAGGCACAGTGTCGTCCGCGCTGCCACTCCACGCGCCGTGTAGGTGGCGAAGTTCTAGACTAACAAAATATAGCTATATGTAAGCTACATAAAAGCTTTTTTTTTTTTTATTTTTTTTTTATTTTTTTTTTTTTTGGGACAAGCCCGCCACACTGTTCCCAAACCACTGTAACTCCTGAAAGCCAGAATCAACAGTGGCGACCACCAGAAAAGCGCCGAGACAATGAAGCTCGACGAAGTCCCAGAGAATGAATTTAACTGTCTTGGATCCCGCAACGAAATTAATCAGAAAAGTATAGTGGAGGAGTAGGAAAAAACCGTAATTTCCACTTCCCTCCATTTCAGCAGGAGACAGAACGAAACAAGGCCAATAGGCACAAAGGGACGTTTACAACTGGGATAGGCCCAGTTGCCTAGCACCACGGATAAATATTAACATTAATGGGCCTAAGCTAAAAGCTTATGTCAATCATTGAAAGTTGTTAATGAAAAGCGAAACCTTTTGAAAGCGATTGCCACTGGATGAAGGACGGAATAGGGCGCCAGATCCCCTCGTATTAGCTGTACTTAATCCAATAAAGAGGGGAGCACCGGGATTACCGGTGTCTATCCCGTGCTACGCCTTGGGGCACGTCCCAAGGGAACTTGTTTCCCTCGTAAGCACCCCAGCTACTGCCACTAACCTATTTAAGTACATTGGGCTGATTCTATTTAAGGTGAGGTGATGTCTCATTGGTCTAGTAGTTGCAAGTGCTGCTGAACATGAAGTCCCGGGTTCGATTCCCAGGTCGGGCAAAGTGTTTTTGGGTTTTTCTATCATTAATTTCTTAGTAGCATCCATTGAGTCTGAATTGGTGCCTAGTTGATGGCAAAATAGGCTTACCTCTTGTTACAAGGTACTTCAAAAACCATAACTGGTAAAATGGTAAAATATGGGTTCTATTAGTTACACCTCGGCCAAGCCCTTCAGTGATTACAGGCGTGATGTTTTGTTATGTTATGTGCTATTCTAAAAGCAAACGCAAACCGTAGAGGATGCCCAATACAGATCGCAGTGACACGTTGTTTCCATAAAAATGGTAGGCAGTGGCAATGTCAAAAGCGCTTTCAATTTAGACGTTTGGTGTCGCATCGCTGCTGTGCCAAAGCGGCGCGTTTGTCGTACTGCGTACAGACGTTCGATTGATTTCATACAAAGCGCGCGGTGCGGCAACAGTGCGGCGTCGGTACCGCGAACTTTCGACAATAGACGGTATGTCGGACTGCTGCCGCACGTTTGTTTTCTATGAAAAATCACAACAGCACGTACGCAGTACGACAAACGCACCGCTTCGGCACCGCAGCGGTGCGACACGAAACGTCTAAATTGAAAGCGCCCTTTACGTAGGCATTTATGTAGGACTTCAGAATTAGACCTTAACTCTACTCATTAGGTCAAACAAAAATATTTAAAATACAAATATATTTATTACTTCTCAAACATAGTGTCATACATAAATTGAGGCAGCCCCAGTAAGTTACAATAGTACTTGTGTCGGGGCTGTC
This sequence comes from Xestia sexstrigata, assembly GCA_941918905.2. Classification (NCBI taxonomy): domain Eukaryota; kingdom Metazoa; phylum Arthropoda; class Insecta; order Lepidoptera; family Noctuidae; genus Xestia; species Xestia sexstrigata. The sequence continues at coordinate 2,692,406 of OW799216.2, read as the reverse complement.
TCGCTCTTCCCATAAGTGGTATCCTAATAATGAAAATGAAATCTACGAATGAATAAAAATACAATAAAAAAAAGGAATAAAATAAAATAAATGATAGTTAATTACTTACTTAAGCAGCTCTCCTTGTGTTTTGTGCGCGCGTGTGTGTTTGTGTGCGTGTGTGTATTTATCTGTGTATGTGTGTGTGTTTGTGCGATATATAACACAGATAATTATCCAGCATGGTCATGTCCCAAGGAAAGTCAATTCCCCCTATATTCTCAACAGATACTGCTTCTAACCTATTTACATTACGCTGATTGTGTTTAAACGATTTCATTCAGTTTCACACTCGTTCGAACAATCGAATCTTGTGATCGATTTTACTCCCACTTCATGTGCTGATTGAGTTGGAAGTTTTTACGCACGGGTATTTCAGATACCTAATAATAAAATACTCCGTATTATTGTATTATATGTATTAGTACATTGCTGCAGAATCCAGTAAGTAAGCCTTCCTGGCCAAGTATGAGTTAACCGGACCGAACCGCAGGTGAGGTCCAGTTATATACGAGGCCAGGATGGCTTTCTTACTGGTTGAGGTTTGTATAATGCTTTTCTCAAAAATGAAAGAAAGTTTAACAACAAATTCGTTTAAACACAATTGTCGCAATTGAATGTGAAATCCCGCCAGTCGTTGTTTTTTTTTAATACAAGCATACAAGCTTTTTATTAAATGGACACAGTATTTATAAATTTTATAAGTTATTAAAAAAATCCAATTTATTTATTTTATACATTCCATAATTTTTACTTTTTGTTATTGTTTTTTAATGTATTTTTTTTATTTTATTTTAATTTTAGTTGGTATTTGTGCAAAAATTGTACACTTCCAGTGTTTGTTTATGTTGTCGAGCGTATGGCACTCGTGGGCTGCAGCTGAAAATCAGCGTCAGGTGGTACACCTTGTGTTGCCATCTGGCATTATGCTGAGCTGAGGCCCTTTTGGCATTATTAGTTTTGTTTGTTTATTTATTTTGTGAAATTTCGTAAATGTTTTTAATGCCAAATAAATACAATTTTCTTTCTTTCTTTCTAATTTGTATATTTTTGTTAGAAGCCACTCTAACTACTAGAAATTCCACGTTAGTCTACTCAGAGCAAAAACCTCAATAAAAGGTACATAGCAACGATCCGCTTTTGATCATACGATTCCGAATGTGCGTTTCAAATAACTGGATTTTATTACCCGTCATTCTAGCGCACTATTTGAGGACTGGTCATTTTGAGAGGAATTAATGAAAGGCGACTAACTAAAGGTTTAAAAGCCAAGTGTGAGTGGAAATTCTAGGTGGGGACGCCCTAGCTAGAAGGACATTCTTGTACCTCATTGGTGATGTTCCTCAAAAATTTCAGATGCGTAATATTCGCAACCGGCGAGCAAAATGAACGCGGATGTAGCAAAAGGAGTATTTCAGGATGGCATAGCCTAGTAGGTAGCGTTCTATAGTTTCTGCCTACCCCCTCGGGAAAAAACGTGAGTTTGTGCACGTATTTAGAAAAAAATTACGTCTGTAATTACGTTTTGAAGTGCACAAAGGAGAGAGAGAGGACAGGAGGCGATGTTTTGCACTGTAGAGACAAACAGGGGGATGAAGTATATACAATTGAAGTAGCGAATACAAATAACTAAAACGTCTGGCCTAGCCAAAATTTTATCAAAAGTAAAGTTTTCGAAATAGCATGAAAAAAAACTTAAAACCAAATAGGAACTCACCGATCCGAGATCAGCGGAAGTGTTCAAATAATATCGAGAAACGGTAACTTTTCCATCGAGACAATTTCTGCTTTCATTGAAACAAAATTCTGTTTGGAACGGTAAATAGTTGGCGCGGTTCCCAATTCGCGTCGCCGCTACCTATGTATGTGACACGCTTTATTTGATCGTGATAATTTCTGCGGCTTTAACATCTTGCGTTGGGATTCAATCGCGTTTCCTACCGAGTTCTCTCTTACCTTTTGTGGGGACCATTTTCAATTACGTTGGTGCATTTTCTTAAGTGATATTGTCAAGGATACCCTTAGCCGAGTTTTCTAGTATGTTTTGGTTTGTATTTTTCTTCCTGTTCCTTGTAAGAAAACTGGTGATAAGGACCGTTTTGTGACTTGTGATAGTATTTCTGTTTTATGACGGAAAACTTACTAAAAAGGGTAACACTTCTGTTAATGGATGGTTTTTTACGACTAAGTTCTAAAAACGTGAACTAGTACTTACCTATGCTTTCATGAGCGAAAAAGTGTGTTATGCTTGCTTACACAAACTCTTTTGCTGAATACAAAACTAAATGCTTGCAATGGTTCCATGTAGTTACACGCTAAAGGTAACATTACCTGTCACTTTTTTTAACTTTCCAAAAAGCGTTTTTCAAACACTTGCACTTTCTGGAATACAAAAAAAAAACAATTTAATCGTCTTTAAAATAAAATAAATAACCAGGAATACCAATCCGTATGATAAAGAGATTTGTACTTTCGGAAAACTTTTTATCTTAAGTCCTAATTTTTACGACGCCATATCGTCAAAAACCTACTTGACCCCAACTGCTTGACATGAAAGTTCATACATGTGGCTATTCCATGAAATGGATCAACAACAACAACAAAACAACAAACACAACAACAACAACAACAACAAGTTTTTTTTTTTTTTCAACAATTTGTTGAAAAACCTTTCATAAGGTGTTGGAAAAATGGGGTTCATCTTTCAACAGTCAACTTCGAATACATTACATATTTGGTTGGGTGGTTGGTGGTGGTTTGTTGGGTTGGTAGTGGTAGGTTGAATACCCGTTTCCATAATGTTTTATAATAGTTGGATAAGTTTTGATTCCTGGGGTGCTCGGCAAAATATTCATATATGTGGTGTGTTGTTATTATAACACAAAATAAACACCGTATCGAATTAGTCATACCCAATACTTTGGCAGTTCACAGCGAAAACAGGTTAATTTGGTGAAAATTGGCGAGGGACGAACTGTCAGTCTAATTTGAATTTGCTAATACCTATCGAAACAACACACAAGAGCATTAGACGACATTCACACGGCATTGCATTGTACTAGCTAAAAATAAACATTATAATGCTGGGATTCCACGGTATTTGTGTTACATATTCAACGCACAGTTGCTGTGTGAGGAATTATATGTAAGAGAAAGGAGTAAATGATGCCGTGACGTCTGACAGGGGAGAGTGGAAGACGAAAACGTGTTGCGCCGACCCCAAGTAAATTGTATAACGGGCTGGTGTCCGCAACTCCACGTCAAAGCGCGTATTTTGCGTATGGGCTATAACCCACAGTGCAGATTGGTAGATGTCACATGTCTTCGAATTTTTGGTTATAAGACATGCCGGTTTCCTCACGATGTTTTCCTTCACCGTTTTGAGAGCAGTGGTGATGAAATAAATTACACAAAGTAATGCGCCTGTGAGGGTTCGAACCCACGACTTACTGTTCGTAAGTCGGGGCCGCCACCACTGGGCCACCGCTGCTTGACCCCAAGTAAAATGGGGCAAGGCAGAAATATGATGATGACGATCAACGTACAGCGCCTTAGCCACAGAGCCTTGACTCGAACCGTACGAGATTATTTCTGTAAAACTCCATGCTGCAATTCACACTTATAAGCACCTTAACATCATCGCCTCTGATGGTGACCAGCTGGTAAAAATGAAGCGGGGTAAGATCACGCTAATCCACTGCTGTGTTTAACCTTTGGTATGCTGAGAACGTGGATCCGTGAACTAAACTTATCTAAAAAGAAAACGCGTGATGTCTTTTTGGCGGATCCAGGTTCATGTCAAAGGTTAAAAATGTATAGCGGGTTGTTTCCGAGTTAACCTAGCCTGACTGCAAACAAGCGTAGAGTCCAAAATCAACGATATTATCTAATGACACAAGTCACGATAATCGAGTGTGTTTTCCGCGAAAAATAAATCGTCCTGTACAAAGTGTTGTGGCTTGCATAAAGCTGTTCACATAACACCACGGCGCGATAAACTTCATTGCCGTCCAAGATAAATTTCACTGCACGTTTTTTATTTTGTTTTATAATTTTGTCGTCATGACCCAATGGGAACGTTGCCTAATGGTCGCATGGCTTGAGTCGGGTAATGTTAAATATAATATCTAAAACATTTTCGTTGCTTTCTTTATATTTATCGCTGCATATTTTGTCGCAATTACACGTCGTGCACCGAATTCCGAAATAATTTAGAAAATCGGATGTCTGCGGAATTCGGGCTGCTGACGACTGATGGCCGTCGGCTAGTCATGATTATATATGAATTATCATCTTCCTAGCCTTTTCCCAACTATGTTAAGTCAGCATTCATCATCATCATCATCAGCCTATAACGTTCCCACTGCTGGGACACGACCTCCTCTCTATGAGAGGGAATGGGCTATAATCCACCACGCGGGCCCAGTGCGGATTGGTAGATGTCACATGTCTTCGAATTTTTGTTTCTAGGACATGCCGGTTTCCTCACGATGTTTTCCTTCACCGTTTTGAGAGCAGGGGTGATGAAATAAATTACACAAAGTAATGCGCCTGTCTGGGTTCGAACCCACGACTTACTGTTCGTAAGTCGGAGCCACCACCACTGGGCCACCGCTGCTCTACTCAAGTCAGCTTTCAGTCTACCCGAATGCAGCTGAATACCAATATTTACATGGAGCGACTGTCTATTTCTCTTCCACAGCCCACCTAGTAACATCGCGTTAGGGCCTGGCAAGACTGGTGGTCAGACTCACAGGATTCTAACCCCATCACGGTCACCCATCCATGGAATGACCTCGGCAAGTGTTGCTTAACTTTGAAGATCTAGTCGTGTGGCAGTTATAATTTAGCCACAAGCTCCTCTCGACGAAGCATAATAATCTGCCTATAATGAGCCCCCAACTGGGACACAGGCCGCGAGTTGGATTACGACTCCTTTTTGCCTCTCTGCAAAAAGGAGTCGTAATCCAACTCGCGGCCCCAGCGGGTTTGTCGACCAAGACTAAGGTGTAATTGCGCCTAAATCATATAAATATTATGAACCCAATTATAATCCGACCTTTGCAAGCTTTGTCATGATTACTTCCTTAATAATTTACTTAATTCCTGCAATTAGGGGAGGAACAAAGGAAAGAAATAGTAATACATACCAAAAAGGAACGTTATTATGAATAGGTATTGCGAACTACGATCACATTTTTCTTGTTTCTATTGCAAAATAAATATATTAGTTTTTTATTTTATTTTAATGGTAATATAATTGTAAACAGTAATGATGCCCGTTTGAGGGTTCTATCAGTTATAATTATATCATTGGCAGACTTTAAAAATAATTTTAAGAGGGTTTCAATTTACAGTGTCCGCAAAAAAATATGGACAGCAGTATTTGTCTGAGAATGTAAAATATGTAGGTCCCCCACTGATTGGAAAGAGGTTAATACCGTTACTAACGCAAGGCGACACAGGTTTGATTGGGTCGGTTTCTTCTAGGCAAGCGTGATTCTACCTATAGTTGCTGATAGTTAAAATCGCAATAGCGGTCATTACCCTCTCTCTTGCCCTCTCTCATTGTCCTCTCTTGGAAACGACCAACGCGAACCGTGCACATTTTTCGACGTTTGATTAGTGCCCATCTAGGCCTATGTGAAATAAAATATTTTGATTTTGATTTTTGATTTCTCCCTAATATCTCTTCGTACGTACCAAAACAAATGAACAATGTATCGTTTTTTAATAGAAAAAATGGACGAAATGAAAATGAAAAAAATGTTATAGATCACGATAGATAACGATTCAAGACTTGAACAGGCTTATTTTTGGGTTTCAATGTGGATTTTAATAAATGTAGGTCAATGACCGCTATTGCGATCTTATCTGGCAGCAACTATAGGCCGCAACATCACTTCACATCAGGCCAGTTGCGGTCAAACGCAAGCCCGTTAAGTGTAAAAAAAAAACATCTAAATTATTTCCTAAATAAGAGCACATATTTCAGTACTAATATGCTATTTTATGTTTACTGGTCGGGTTTACAGTCAATAGAAAGTACCTAACGTCTATTCTAAACTATAATTAATTATATAACCGTGTATAACAGATGCGGTGTCGAAAATATTTTTTATATATTCCAAAAAGCGTCCTCGTCTCAATAGCGTAATTGACGAAACGTAAAAATCAATAAGGCGTCACATTCATAATAATTTCCAATTCGATTTTCCGCAGTCAATCTGTATTTACCTGTTTGCTTAATTTATTTTTTCCTGTTATTTATTTTTATTTGATCATCAATTTGTTTATTTACAAAGTAGCAATTCGAAATTGTCAGCAAATAAATTTCCTGTCGCACGAACTACGACACGGGACTGTCCTACAAAACCACGATGACATATCCCCCTTATCCTTGTCAGAATTCAATCAGGCGAACCGAAAGAGGGGACAGCCTACTTAAGTAGGGTAAACAAGATTCCGTGTCTCGAAACCGTCCGGAATATTCGACAGGAATTTTAATTTGGCCTAAATAGCTTTATTTATTTAAGAAATTAAGTTAAGTTAAGTAGATATTTACGTAAGTAACACGGGGCCATCTTGATTCTTGTTTGAGGAAAATTGCTGAAGGTTTCCGGGAGTCTGGAACGATGACATTTCTCGTAATTACTTACAACATCGCTGACTAAAATCATCATCGGTCATAAATTTCTTATAAAAATTTAGACATTTATGTAACATTCCGCCACCATGCCTGAATCCCCGAAGGGTTAAGCAGAACTATGCCTAAGGGTACACTCACATTTCGCCCATAAGGTCCCGTATTATGGTAAAATACGTAGACTCTTGCATTACGAACTTACTACGAATTTCCATTGATCACGTTTTTTTTACGACAGATATGAGACTGTAAAAATAAATAGATATAAACAAGAATCCATCCTCATCTAAATTTATGAACTTCCTACATATAAGCATATCTAAGGTACCAGCAAAAATACATACATACGACATCAAAGAGTCATGAAATATCTTACATTCAATTGAGCTCCAAATTCTGTCACGGAATTTACAGCAACCCTAACTTTTTTACGGGATTTGGGGTGGTTAAATCCGTTTAGGGATCCGCGGTCGTATTGGGAAAACGGCCGTCAATCTGTCGCTGCGTTTGACTCGCTCGTCGAATGTCGGATTGATTCGTGAGGTAACGCTAACAGAAAAAGTAACTGTTCATATTTAAATTACGTTATGTCTAATAGCGGGTGTTTGATTTTTTTTAAATCCTGTTATACGTGTGATCAGTAATATCTCTCTGATAGATCTTTTCGCATATTAAACAAAAACCATAACACAATGTGGATAAAAACACGAACCCAAACCCGAAACCAAAAAGTTGCCTGATATACAATGCTTTGTTTGTGGTATTCAATCCGCCTATGCACCAGTATATGAAGATTTTTTTTTAAAGAACCATAAGTGGAACGAATCGTCATCAGCATCTGCCTAGCCTTTTCCTAACTATATTAGGGTGGGCTTTCAGTCTAACTGAATGCAGCTGAATACCAGTATTTTACATGGAGCGACTGCCTAGTACCTACCCGACCTCTATAAACCAGTTACTGGAAACGAATGAGTTAACTAATTTCATGTTCTTCTCTCTGTATCGTGTAGTTATTGCCTAACCTGGAGTTTTTATGCCGCCCATGGACTTGACTTTACATTTCCTCTAGAAAATCGAAATCTAGGGAATCTAGGAAGCCGAAATATCTCTCATGCATGTTGGTTTCATTTACCGAAGCTAGTGATAATTTATATACAATACACACATGAATCCAAAAAATCTGAGGTTTGTCTCTTGGGTTCGAACTCAAGACCAATGGCAGTCCAGGTGTCACAGCACTGCTTAATTTCATGTTTTGAAGTAACTAATAAACCATGTAAATGTTAGTTACCTGGTTACTTACATAATATCTTTCGTTAACACATACATAAACAAGATACTGTGTGTTAATTAAAGATATTGTCGTGTTGGCTATTAGGAGATCAGTTTGTGGTTTTGCGGATTATTTGGAGATCAATATATACAGATTCTTAGTTATTGTATTCAATTATTGGGTGAATAACCAGGCATGGCATTGTATTTGGTACATTCAGTCAATAATAGCGAACTTTTCTTAATGGAGTTTTCTTAAGCAATTTTGCTTGTACTCTCCTAGGATAAATTTATGACATGATGATGTCATCTGGCCGATTTTATGTGTGCATAATTTATGTAGCTGCATTCAATTAATGGGTAAATGAACAAGCCTTTAATTTGATAGATTCAGTCAATAGCAAACTGTTCTTATTGTTCTTAGTCTCTCACCATTCATTTATGACAGGATGATGGTGATGCTATCTAGTAGATTTCAGCCAAAGCGACTGTATTCGATGGCTTTCTAGAATGGTTGTCGAGAGATTTGGTGCACTTTGATGTACTCTCAAGTGACTAGCATAAATCCAATTTTGGCCGAAAAGCTCCGAGCACAAAGCATGCATATAATATAGGCTTCTGTCGTATGGGTCATGACAATAACTTCTTCGACACAAAACTCTTTCGAGTTGAATCTGAATCGCAAACTTTAGTACCGTTAAAAAAGATTTTTGCATTCATCCTTCCTCCGAAAAAATCTTGTTGGAAATCATTTTGGTTCTTCAAAAACCACTTGGCATTATCTGAAAAATATCACGTTGTATACCCAAAATCAAAACCGTCTCGAATTCTCCGCCTCTCTCTCTCTCCCAAATTACTCATAAAATAAATAGGTTACGGAACGCGAGACCGCTTCTCGGCTCACACTTGACCTATTTTTATTTCCGGATAAAGAAGCATGGTAAACAAAATTTACAGTGTGTTACTTTTAGCCGTAAAACTAGATAGATAGCTTTCTTTTCTTCCGTTTCCGTATCACACCGGGTGTGTGTAGGTACTAAATGTGTTCTTTCTTTATATATATTTATGTTCTTTTAGGGGTAGATAGATAACGTGTTATTTATCTGTTTTTACGCAGGATGTTCAAAAGTTTAGCAGAGGTACACACTTTTAGGTTCATCATCTGCCTAGCCTTTTCCCAACTTTGTTATGTCGGCTTCCAGTCTAACCGGATATCAGTATTTTATATGGAGCGACTGCCTATCTGACCTCCACAGTCAGTCACTCAGTCACTACTGAGTAATACGATACCCCTTGGCTTACCAAGTCTGACCACCAGTCTTAACTGGCGGTCAAACTTTTTGGACCACTGACTACCTTACACACTTTTAGGTTGTAGGTAGTTAAAATGAAATAGATAAATGTTCATCTGTCTATGCTGCGGCACCACAATACTTATCGTAAAATATCTAAAAGCAAAAAAAAAATATTCTACTAAAACTAGTACATAAACATGTGATTCGTTTTTAAGCCAAATGTACACCGGTTAGGGATGAATCTTGTATAGCAGCGAGAATCAGAGCGTGCTGCCGATCGCATGGCTCTAGTAAATGACGATTTTGAGCGACCAAAAGGGATAGGAGAGATGAGGTTCAACCTTTAAGCTAGGTACATGGTAACAATTACGTTTTCTTGGAAACAAATTCTTCCCCAGTTTAGTAGTCTAAAATTGAACTCAGGAATTGTTGGTACCATACTCACTAACGACAAGCCCAACAAACAAACAAAACAACAATAATCTAAAACACGAAAAAATAAATTAACGATCAAAGTTACCTCAGTACTGAAATAAAAAACAAAATAATTATGTGTAAGTAACTGCAATCCATCAACCGTCAGTAGACAGACAGTCACGCAAATAAAACACGAACAAATTAGGTACAGAACCCGGCATTATTGTCAGCTTTGTTTTGCACGACTTTTTGGAGACACGACAGCTTTTTTTAGGCAATCATCAATTTTGGTAAAAAGAATAATGTTGAGTGCCTTTCTTTTTAAACTAACAAAAGGAAAACCTGTTTTTTTCTCCGATTGTCTCGTTGGTTTAGTTAGTGGCCGCCTACTGGGCATGAAACCTTTGTTTTTTTTTTTTCGGATTGGAAATCATCAAATGACACCTCCGGCTCTGGGCGGAGCAGGAGGGAGTGTCAGACCTTTACTGACTAAAACCTATCCATGTTCGTTCATCGCACTTTGTGTTCCGGGGCCAAGGTATCTCTTTCGAACAGTCCCGCAACCCCGGCAGGCATCGGTCCTTGCGGACCCCTTCCTATTGCTGACTCTCTGTGAGGCGCGCGTGGTTTACAAACGCGCCGTCGACACGGCCTGTCGTCATGAGACGGCCGGACGGCGAGCTAGCCCATAGCTTACCGTCCACAGGCCCGCGCCTACTGTTGCCGGGGGCCACCACGTGGCCCCCGCCCGGAGTGTCTCCCGCGACGGCCGGGACGTGTGGGCATGAAACCTTAGATTCGATTTCCAAGCCGGCCACAGCGTTAATTTGTTTTTTTTTTTTGGGACTTAATTATTGTTAGTGAAATGTACTATATACCTCTACTTAACCCTTCGGCAATATACAGGCGTGATGTTTTGTTATGTCAAGTCAAATGTTTTACCCAACCGTATCCGTCAAAAATGTTTCAAAACTGACTCGCAATTTTATTTTACTTTTCAAAAACCGTTGCTCTTCACTACAGTTTTCCTGTATCGCTTGTTTAACAAACACAAAATTGCTTGCACCAACATCGGATTGAGAACAAGGCAAATATTTGTTTCATGCAGTTTTAACTCGTTTCTCGTAGCAGAGGAGGACTAGTAGAAACGCAGAATTCTGCTCTCAAATCCACAAAGAATGGTATTTCCAAAAGAAATACTTCACAGCTATTGTAACTCTCGACAAAAGAAAACCAACATGAATTTTATTGTAATTAGAATACGGATTTCTGTGAATATTTACACACTTTTCAACGGAAACAAACAAGAAAACAACTATATTTCTTATACGTTCACTACCAAATTTGTCAGTGGACGTATTCTGCTGACTAGACTTTAAGAGTCTACGCAGACTGCAGACTTTCTATCAAATAGTTAGTCTAGCCCATAGTTTAGTTGGGTTGGGCATGCTAGCGCAAAACGGTCGGGTTGATGAAGCATGCGCGAACCAGACCAACAGTCAGTCGATGGCTAGATCAATTGGCTAGTTGTTGCTTTTGAAGAGACCGCTCGAACAGTCGGTCGATTAAACAATCGGCAAGTGTGCACGCACGATAACAGCGCCCACACCATTCTGATAAAGCAGTTAGCCGATAGTTTGTCAATAGTATAGTTTGAAGGTAAACGTGTATCTGTATCCCATGAAACATATTTATCAGCCGAAACCAAAACGTTGTAATATAATGCACACTACCATACACGTTCCCACTGATTCATCATCATCATCTGCCTAGCCTTTTCCCAAGTTTTATTGGGGTCGGCTTCCAGTCTAACCGGATGCAGCTGAATACCAGTATTTTACATAGAGCGACTGCCTATCTGACCTCCACAACCCAGTTAGTACTGGGTAATACGATACCCCTTGGTAAGACTGGTTGTCAGACTTTTTTTGGGCCACTGACTACCTGTAACGACTGTCAAAGATCACAAATGACAGCCGGGACCAACTGCTTAACGTGCTTTCCGAGGCACGGAGGAAACTCGGTATGTAATGGGTGGTCACCCATCAACAGACCAACCTAGGCAAGCACGGCTTAACCTAAAGATCGACCCGAGCGGCTGTTACTATTTAGCCACGAGCTCCTACTTCCCTATGATTAAGAGCCCGAATAAACTATCAACCGATAAAAAGTCTGCAGTCGACGGGGACTCTAAACAATTTAAATATATAAGAGGCATTTCCTGTATTTTTGAAAACGTTCGCATTCTAATCTTAGTATCGATCTGTCAAAGAAAAACCTTTAACGTAACATAACAATCACGCCTGTAATCCCCGAGGAGTTAGCCAGAAGTGTACCTAATAGTACACCCGTTAAGTTTAAGTCCCATGTGAAAGGGACCGAGCCTATTTCCACTAACCGGACACAAAACCAGACTCCGTGGCTACTACTGAGAAATTCCTGATGGAAAAACTCAATAACACTGCCCGACCATAATACCTACCTCTAATTGTCTATATTTTTGACAACTTTTTAACATTGATCGTCACTGAGCCAAGATTAATTTCATTCTGACTAGAATTTGAGCATTTTCGTAACTTCAATAAATATTAGCTTTCAGCCTTTCAGCATTTTACACAAATCGATTGCCAATACCACAGCCACTACTAAAGTATTTTCGGTAATTGATGCTCAAATACCCATTTGTGCTTACACCGCGAAGTAATCTTGAACGAATTCCTATAATGAAATGGAAAATTTGAAGCGAACCAGCTGCTGAACAAAACGAGCTGATGCCTCTAAATTCTTGCCTCGTTACACGAAAACCTCATTTTGTTTTGTATAAGAAGAAAATAGATACTTTCATTGTGGTTATTGTAAAAGTATAGGATACATTTTTGTACTTCCATTTAAATATTACGTAGATGGTCTGTTGTAAGATCTTCAGTGTTGTATTTTGTTTATTTTATGCGACTTTAATTAAATAAGGAAGAGGTTTTCGTTTTTACTGTGTGTTCTGTAACTCAAACTCAACTCAAACTCATTTATTTCAATTATTAGACCATTACGGCACTTTTGAATGCAAAAAAAAAAAACAAAAACAAAGCTACAGTCGCAGTCACAAGACATAATAACTTGAGAAATTACTGTAGTTGCCCATTCCCTAGCGTAGATCTCTATGGAGAAGAACGGGCAAGAAACTCCATAGACACTCTTCTAAATCAAAATATTGTTACAAAATCTTGGTTACATCATTCATGTTGAGATTATACATCTAAGTGAGAACGATGTAGAAATACGTGCACATTAAGAGCGTCCACAGTAAAAGATAAAATCAAAAATTTGAAAATAAAGTCATTAAAATGAACCGTGGCAGCTAAGAGATGACCAGTCCCAACTGACAGCGGAGCCTGTACACGAACATGACGCATGTATGTACATGTAACTATTTAAAGTTCAACGTTTTTTCAAGTAAGAAACTACGACGAATGAATTTTTGTTTCTAGGACATACCAGTTTCCCCACTATGTTTTCTTTAACCGTTATGTAAGAAACACCTTCCACAAGAATGTATATCAGGGAAAATTATATTTGTTTAGTGATAAACCTAATCATAAGTACCTACTGTAACCAAATCAAATCAAAAGTCATTTAATTCAAATTAATTCTGATAAGCAGTGTTGTTTTTAGCGAATGTGAGTGCTAATACAAACCATGTCTGGTTTAATGGTACAAAACAAACAACCTGTGTGACTTTAATGTTTAAATAATAAATAATCAGCACAATTTGAACGTCAAAGTTTACAGGCGACAGTCCCCCACCCTCATCTCATCATCAAATGACTTCTCCCGCTCTGGGCGGAGCGGAAGGGAGTGTCACACTTTTACTGACTAAAACCCATCCAAGGTATCTCTTTCGAACAGTCCCGCAGCCCTGGCAGGTATCGGACCTTGCTGACCTCTTCCTATTCGCTGACATCACTTTGAGGCGCGCGTGGAACACTCGCGCGCCGTCGACACGGCCTGTCGTCATGAGACGGACGGACGGCGAGCTAGACCCATAGCCCACCGTCCACAGGCCCGTTATTATAAAGCCTTGTGTGTGTGTGTGTGTAGGAGGTGTGATAAGTTAATTAAAAAAAAAAAAGAATCCGTTACATTCAATTATTGAAGCTACACTGTAACCTAACTTCGCCTCTGCCAACGAGATGAGAGAATAAAAAGATCTAATTTCCGATTTTACTTTGAAACGCCTGTAGCCGTGGTCTGGCGGGTAAAAAAATACGCAAGTGTCTGAAACGACCTAATTACTGAACAAAAGTTTGATATTCAAAGTTTAATTAATGTTGGTGGGTTCCTAAATCATTGAAAACAGGATGTATGGCAGCGGGCTTGTTTTTACCGCAGGCGTAGGCAGAGTTATATTAACTTTGTAAAAAAAACAATAAGTATTGTTGAGGTGTTTACCATCACGGTTATTAATAATGGCCTATATTACGACGATAAACACTACTACTACACTACAACAGCCCATAACGTCCACTGCTGGACATAAGCCTCTCCCATGATGGGAGGAATTTCCCGTAATCTCCACGCTTGGCAGGCGGATTGGAGATCGCAGTGACGAAAGACTAACAGAAAACGCTGCTGCCCATTCTCTGGTCTACGGAGGCGCAAGGTGTTCTGCCTCAGACATTAGTCGCCTTATACGACACCCGTGAGTGTAATGGGTTGGTTCTATTCTACTCTGCCGGATACCACACGGCTAACACTTTTTCATCGACGTTAAACACTTTTTCATTATTAATTAGACTAAGAGAGAAGATTGCGCACTGTAAAAAAGAAGTTGATTTTGGGTAGATGATTATCCTACAGCGAAACCAGAAAATTGTGCTCATGTTTCAGGGTGTGATTCACATCATCAAAATGAACAACTTCCTCAAGTAGGACCAGCATGGAAATCGCGAAAAAAACGTATTTACAAAATAAAATAAAAGAGAATAGAAGAACTGAGAGTAAAAGTATTTAATAGAGAATAGAATTGCTGCCCAGTACAAATTTAATATAGCAATACCTACTTGAACCATTTGGTCATAGCTGATTTTTTTTCGCGATTTCGACGTTGATCTCTTAATTAAGGCGACTACAGGTGCTAAACGCAAGTTTGATAATGCCTGAAAGTATAAGATTCACTATAATAAATAAAACCAGAAAAATATATAATATTCTTCAGGATATATGCTAGTACGATAGTGCTTTTAAAACAAATAATTTAACTCGATAAAAAAATCACGAACTTATCTCAAAAAAATTTTTTTTAAGAGTAAAAACCATACTAAAATACATGCGATCATTCTGATTTTTTAGCAAATAATTCTACAAGCAACATATTGGCATCGTAGTGCTTTATGTTTTTAGTCCGATCAATAGATTTTTTGTAAATCGCAAAAAACCACTCATTTCGCATTATTCGGCCCACAGTGACTGACGTAACAACCACTTTGTAGTGCAAGCTAATTAGAACTTTATTCTAACAGTATTTTAAACGAAGTTTGAACCACCACAAATAGAGTTGTTAATTTAGCTCCTGTAGTCGCCTTATAGAAAGTTGTTCAATTTGATGGTCAGAATCACACTGAAATATGACCACACCTTTGTTGTGTGTACTTGTACACACTGTATTATCAAGCATGCCTTTCAATAAAGTGGCTCAAAACTTAAAATAAAGATTCCAAATAATTTAACTAAATATAAACCAAATAATTAAACAAACAATTTTTAACAATTTTTTCAAATAATTTATCTAACTATAAACTTAATTGGAAAATCAGGGTATCAGAGCAGTTTGATAGACTCCTTACGTCAATTCTAAATAACCATTTCTTGGCGACTGAGGAAAATTACAAGAAATACACAGAACCAATAATATTATTACTGGTTGGTTACCACGCAATCGCAGAGCACTAAAACTAAAATGAAAAAGACGGATCAAAAAACCAAATACCAAAATTTTAATTCGCGCTTATCGTATCCTCCCATATCGACGTAGCTTCACAATTCCAGCTCAATTCCGTATTCTACCCTAGCTCCATGCTAACTGCTCGGAAAGCTCGAATAGCTGTTATCTTGGCTTGAACCCCTCTTTTATTCGAGCCACTTGCCAAATACTGTCGCATTACTGTTAATTCGTGAGTACCTACTATGTATGTAGATAAGCCGTACATATTGTGACGTATTTAGGCAAAATTTTGCCTAAAAAGATTTTAGATTCCTGCCGTAAGCACGAACGGTTGAATTTACGTAATGTTTACCTCGTTCGTCTTGTGTTAGCAAGACTGCTATAGCAGTGATAATGTGACTGCCACGTCATGGGTCTCGAGTTCGAACCCAAGACACCTCTGATGTGCGTATTGTATAATTTTCACTTTGCTTCGGTGAAGGAAAAAACCGTGAGGAAACCAACATGCCTGAGAAATATTTCTCGAGAAAACCAAATCAGGAGCCCATGGGCGGCTTAAAAACTGACACCAGATTAGGCACTAACCACACGATAAAGAAAGAAAGCAAGACTGCTGCTGACCGTGAAGTCCTTGGCTTGGTTCTTAGGTAGGGCAAAATGTTATTGATTTTTCAGTCAGTTTAAGAGGCAATTTGAAGTCTGTATGAGTGCTCTCTCGCTCTCCAACACATGTGACTTAAGGTGGAACCCCCAGGCAGACAGCAACATTCAAATTTTCGAACGTGTCTTGCTCTTTCCGGGCCGTTTCAAGCTGTGTGTTGAACAAAATGTATGATTCGCGGCCGTATTTCGTACGTTTATTTAATTCCATTTAATTAGGCACTATTTCATGAAAAAGTCATTCAATGGGATTAAATGACCCTAGACGATTGTATCAGAATTCTGTAAATGCATACATAATTACAGTCGCAAATCATATTTTAATCAACATGCAATCTGACACTGATCCACAAATTGCACAAATTTGTAAGAAAATTTGAATTTCGCGGT
This sequence comes from Xestia sexstrigata, assembly GCA_941918905.2. Taxonomy (NCBI): domain Eukaryota; kingdom Metazoa; phylum Arthropoda; class Insecta; order Lepidoptera; family Noctuidae; genus Xestia; species Xestia sexstrigata. Next base: position 2,675,749 of record OW799216.2, on the reverse strand, counting down.
TTACCCTAGCGCTTTCACTTTAAACATAACTGGCGAAATGTGGGTACCGATACACATCTGTTTTAATCGTGATCTTATGTTACTTGTTAGTAACGCGTTTCTAGCTAGGCATTCCTATTGTGACAATATAATAATAATTGTTTACTTACAAATACGATTACAATTTCCGATACATCTCCTTGTTTAGTTTGGAACTCCTATTATTATTTCCAGGGAAAATTCATTGATGACTACACAACAACAAAGTCTTTATTGGTTAACATGATATTCGTGCTTCGGTTACAGGAACAAACATCTATTGAATGAATTTAATATTATGAAACAAAACACAATGTCTGCTAATTGGAAATTCAAAACTTTTCAAATCAATGTTATTTCAAAATATACACACAAAATAACGGTAACATTTCTTAATAGGACGTTGACGTCAATTCGATTGAAATTCTATAAAATGAAGACAAGTTTACTTGGTTAATTAAAAAAGAAGAGAAAATAGAAAATTATTTGCGGTCCAGGTGTGTAGTAAGTAGGTATTTATAATTAAATTAAATGGCGAAAGTCATCGTGAATTAATAATAATTTAAACAAATCGATCAGAAGACTAGACTGTTATTGTATTGGTTTTGTTAATTAAGTCAGTATTATAAACAGAACACTACAACAGAACTAAATTATTAAGCTTTGAGTGTACACCGTCAACCAAGCGTTCTGTACATCAAACTAAGTAACTCTACGCAAAAATTTTTGCTGAAAAATCACGTTTTACGGTAAAACTCAATGTAACGCACTCAAAACATTGTGCTCATGCATTTAATAGTAAACGGGTTTTCGGAGGTATTTAAAGTAAAGTTATGACCTTAAAACTAGTACTTATTTGAAAAAAAACTTGTGATAAAGTTGGAACTTTGACCTCCAATATCTCCGTAAGGGTTCTTAGCATGCCACGTCGATGTGTGTCGACGGCTGCCGTCGACGCGCCGGCGGCAGCCGCCGACGTCACATCTGCAAGCGTCGACGCTTGCAGATGTGACGTCGGAGTTTATCTGCAGTTGACAACACACCGCTCGTCTGTAAGAACCCTAATTAGTAGGGTTCCAGGTATGGTCCAGAATAAAAAAATGATCGCAATGACGGGGAGAACTAGTGCCTTTCAGCTTCGTTAAGAGGGCCCTTCCCGGCCCGTCTATCGGCAACACGAGCATGGTCGAAAAGCTTGTTGATTCATCCAGAGCCATCGCGGCGATATTTTTTCAACTGCCCTGTCTTACCTAGCCCCGACCCCGCAATACTCGTCACCCGTGCACCTCATACCGACTAACGCGAGCACATTGAACGAAAAATATTGTTCGAATATTAATAAAACTTGTTCCAGGAAATACGTGTTTTTGAATAAGTCTTACAAGTTTGTGAAATAAATATTTGTTATTTAGAATTTCCACTACATTTGCAAGGCTTTTTCTATCAGGATATTTTCTTTACTTTTACAATTTATGAGTACATTATGAACGGCCAAAGTCGAGGTAAAATTTGTGCAAAACAGCAATTTTTGGAGGCTTATACTGAATTTGTTCCTACAAAATTTTATTTTTTGCTTCTATAGAAGCCTAGATATAGTGTACAAGATACCTATCAGTTAAAAAAAAAAATGATTTATGTGTAACAACGACATAATCACGCACGAGCGTTTGTCAAAATTCTCGCGAAAAGTATGGTGGGTTGGCCGCTCTTAAGGATCTTTTTAAAAGGGGCAACTGGTCCCTGGTCCCAGTTTTGAAGTAGACGAGTTGCCCTCCAACTCCTATTTACACCCTATTGTGTAGTTTTTTTTTAAACCATGCCCGACACCATGAAAATCCCCTGTATTGTGGGTGCGTTTACAAACATTTAAACTCCCATAACCAAACAGTCAGACCCGGAACAACTGCCTGTAGGCCATACAAATATTTGTTCCGTGCATTGATTGTAACTGCGACACGCAGCGCGCACACACGCTCAGCCACAGCACCAACCGTGCCTATAACTATCAAAATATCTTTAACTCTGCAATGTTGTCTGTATTTTTTAGACAAAGATATGAACATTAAAACTTAATCATCATCATCATCATTTCAGCCGCAAGACGTCCACTGCTGGACATAGGCCTCCCCCAAGTGTCGCCACATTGACCGGTCCCGTGCGACTCGCATCCAGCGGATTCCCGCAACCTTCACCAGGTCATCGGTCCACCTAGTGGGAGGCTTTCCAACGCAACATCTTCCGGTTCGCGGTCGCCACTCCAGAACTTTTCGGCCCCATCGGCCATCCGTTCTGCGAGCAATGTGCTCTGCCCACTGCCACTTAAGTTCGGCAATTCTTCGGGCTACGCCAGTAACCTAAAACTTAGCCTACGATATAAAATTATCCAAAACTTTCCACTAGTCTATTATAATCTAATCCCAAGACAATATACCAAAAATAAAACAACTTTTAAAAGATAAAATCAGACTTTCAGAAACTAATTTGCGCATAGTTAATTATTATCAGAAGAAAATTAATGTTCTACACAAGAGAAATTCAAAAAGTTTTTCCTACTGGAAGGATTTTGTGATAAATCATGCCGGTACATTGATTCTGATGAGATTTTGGATATTTATTCATCCCTCATTTACATTAAGGGATGAGTTGCTACACTCTCCCTAAAATGGAGATGGTCTTTTTAGCATTGAAAATATTATTTGAGGTCCTTAGTTTACTAATTATTTCGCTTGCTATTGATATTTGATAGAAATGCAGTAGAAGATAATTCTGCGACTATACAACCATTTTTTTTTGTATAAGCGATACGGTTTTCCATCATTAAAAAACTTTAAATCTGAAATGGTTTACAAGAGTCTATCTTCGTCTCTAAAAGTGGGTACGTACCTATATGAAAATATAATATTTGATAGTTATATTAACACTTTTTAAACTATTTTGACATTACTTTGTCAGGTAAAACGAGCATAAAACTAAATGAAATAGTTCAAAGCAAACATCATTTTATTCACCTTTTACTTTTAAAAACCTAATATAAACGAAACTCTCCTATCCATCCTCCAAACCTCTCTATCGCGACGGACCACACTTGTTGCACGCGGTGTTCTTCAATAGAGCGCGGGAGACCACATGTGTTGCTAGCGTCTGTTTGAAGATATTTAAAAAAAAAAAACGAATAAAACGTGTGGTGTAAGTCTGTGTTAGGGTTTATTTCCAATGTCTATAACATTTCCAAACGAAATACCAAAAGTCCCAGCTCTATTCCATTGACAATGTCAAATAATATAAACAAACATTCCGCGCCATTTCTTGCGTCATCGTGTTATCGTTAGCGTCACATTTCAAGTGGTTGCGAGCTACGGATTTGTTATTGTAATATAGTGTTATACCTTTAAATGTTCGTGAGAAGTTGTACTATCGTGTTATGATAACGCAAATTAGGTTTCGAATCGCAAAGTTGCAGTATTTCGCCTGTGAAAACGCGTAGGTATAAATACCTATAGTGATTGTGAAGTGTGAAGAAATACGTGATTTAGTGATTAAAACGTGTGTGAAAGCTTACAGTGAGTGTTTAATTAGTGTGGTGATTAGATAGTTTAACTATTTACACCAAAAAAACAAGTGATTTTGTGTTTTTTTTCAACCGACCGCAGCTGAGTCGTCGGATCACCCAGATGTAAACAAACAGTGAGTATCTAGGTTGTAATGAATGTTTTGATATGATGCTAATAAGATATTAATGAGATTGTGGTCTTATTAGAAAGGTAATATAATCTAGTTTATTTTAAAATAATAAAAAATACTAAAAATGTTAATAGTTTTCGATAAAATTAATATTTTAATAGCAACATATCCGTTTTTATCGCTGTTTTTCAAGTTCTACATTATGTTTGGAGTATCAAATTATAATTGTAAGTCTTGATATTTAGTTTAATAGTTTCCTTATCTATTCTGCTATTCACTGTAAATTTTATAGAGCTATAACTCTTGTAGTTTGCGATCGACAAGTGTTTTTATAAAAAGTGTCAAATTACGTGCAAATTTTTGCGGACCTCCGCTGTTGTGCGCGATTGGGGGTAAAACGGAGCGCGGACCGCGCGACAGAGAGGTGTACCACTTATTTAGCTTATACATAACCGACCCTAAACACTTCCACATTAATACCCATTTCCAAGTACTACTCTAGGAGACACCTTTATAAAAGTCGCGGGTTTTTCAACTCTCAGATCAGGCCTGAAAGGTGAAATTTCAACAGTGCAATAATACTTAGGTGACACTTAACGAAAGCGGAAATCGCCACAAAAGGACTAGCGAGTCCCCAACCCAGTAGTTTATGTAATAGCCACAATAATTATCATCCCAGGGTAAGCACAATTATTGCCGATAGTTGGGTCCAAGTTATTGTCTCGAAACAGGCCTAATGTAGGCTGGAAACATATTTATTGGCTCTAGAAAGGGTTGGTTTTGTCTAGTATGTCTGGGGCCATCGATTGAAGATATACACATAGTTTTATGTGAACAAGTAGAATATATTACATGTGTCGATTCTGAAACAAGTCTTGTCATTCTAAGCAGGCACATAAAAAATAAATCAAATTATTTTATTTCACAGAGGCCTAGATGGGCACTTTTAAAACGTTGAAGGAGGTGCACGGTTCGGGTTGGTCGTTTCCTATGGAGAAGAACCGGCAAGAAACTCCATGGTTACTCTTACAATATTACCATGTTACAGCATTAGTACTTAAGTAAGGGGGGACAGCGTAAGCCCGATAATCTCGTAGGTCGTTGCTTACTACTAATAACGTAAAACATGATAAAAAGTTATAAGCATCTTAGAATCTACAAAGCCTACAATGTTCACACATTCACAAATAATAGGTAAAAAAATAAGTAAAACATAGCATTACGCCTGTAACCCCCAAAGGGTAAGGCAGAGGTACACCAACATTTGGTTTGTTTTGTTTAAGTCCCATATAATAAGGGCAAACATATTGCCATCCCGGGCAACATGTCAGCTGGGCACAAATTCATATTACTGAGCAATTCTTAATGGAAAACCTCAACAACACTTTGCCTTACCTGGGAATCGAACCCAGGACCTCATGTTCAACAGTAGCGCTTGCAACCACTAGGCCAACGAGACAGCCACACAATACACGCACACATACATAATTAAATGAGGTAAGGTATATAAGGAGCAAAGGACATCATATAGACCTCACCAGCACGAAGCTCGACATTATACATCGGTTATTAAAAAAAAAAAGCAGTTAGGTAGCTAGTTTAATAATTATAAATGACCTAACACTTTTACAGAACACAGGAAAAAATAAACGCATATAAATGACGATACATAGAAACGTACAACATAAAATATATTATTGAATCTATTAAACATTTAGCTTTTTAACTATTCATAAGATCTAAATACTGAACGATTAATACCCCAATTTCTATTAACCCCTTCATAATATTTTCGATCTCTCCTTGAATAATTTAAGCACCCACCTACCAGCATAACGCCAAGAATCTAATTTTACGTAAGACGTCAGAAACTTAGCCTGACTTAAGCCGGAGCGCGACTAGACTACCTAATTTAATCCTGAAACCTTCAGGTATTTATGCTGGAAAATAATATTAAAATCGGTACCAAGAATTTGCTATTCTGTGAATAATACTACCGAACCCAGGAAGCATTATAAAAAAGACGCTATTCATTTCAGAAAAAAACGAAAATAAAATCGTTACCATTTACCGAATACAATAACATAAAAAATGAGCCTTGGGAATAATAAAATTATGCAGCAGAGACTCACAAATTCGTATACGCTTCCAAAGATCTTAATCCCATTGAAAATCCCATAAAAAGAGCGATCAATCTGCTAAATGTCGAGGAAAACAGTTATACGCATTAGGGAGAAAAAAGCGAGATTGTAGGTGTCTCCCTCGTCATTAATAATGAGACTACAGAAATTCGATGCTTGTGTGAGCAAAGCCGAGTAATCTTAAGACTCAGAATTCATTAGTTTAGCTTTGAATGGTAACGGTTTTGTGAGACATATATTTGACGGAATAAATGATCCGTCTGTGTCAATTTTAGTAAGTGAAACTTGAGGTTTTGATAATGTATCCGGATAATCATGTTTTCCTTATTAAAGGGCTGTTTCTAAGAGCTACTTTGGATAAGTAATAACTTATGCGGAATTAATGAATAACTTGTGTGAGTTCGTAATTTTAGAGATCGTTAAAATAAGTTGTTATTAAATTATCGACCTTAGTCTCGTAGTCATAAGAAAAAAGACAGAAAAACAGTGATCTGGCATAGGGAACACATTTTCTTTACTACTCCACCCCCCCCCCTACTAATATTCTAGAGAGGTTAAGTTTTATGTATGTTTTGTTAGTTTAGATGTAGGGACCTTCGAAACAACTGATCAGATTCTGAAAATTCTTTTATGAATGGGAAGCTATATTATTATACCCGGCTGTCATAGGTTAAACCAAGTCAGATGCCTATGGGCGGCATAAAAACTCTGACACCAGGGAAGGCACTAACTACACGATAAAGAAAGATAGGTTATACATAATACAAGACGTTCCCGCGGGATCCTTTTGTAAGTCCCATAAAGCGAGCGAAACCGCGAGAAAAAGCTAGTATGTAAATGAAAAAAAAAGCAGAAATATGTCCCTGACGGCTGCGCCAAAAAGGTTCATTTCAGCAAGAATGCCAGATAGATTATTTGCTGCTGATTTAGAAAAAAGTACGAAGAAAAGAAAAGAGCAGCGGTGGCCCAGTGGTGGCGGCCCCGACTTACGAACAGTCAGTCGTGGGTTTGAAACCAGACAGGCGCATTACTTTGTGTAATTTATTTCATCACCGCTGCTCTCAAAACGGTGAAGGAAAACATCGTGAGGAAACCGGCATGTCTTAGAACGAAATAATTCGAAGACATGTGACATCTGCCAATCCGCACTGGGCCCGCATGGTGGATTATAGCCCATTCCTTCTCATAGAGAAGAGGCCTGTGTCCCAGCAGTGGGAACATTAATAGGCTGATGATGATTATGATAAGTGCCACATAAGTAGGTAGGTTTTTAAATACTCACTATTCCCCACGAACACGACCAAAGCAAGTCAATAACTCCGTCTTGTTAAAATATTTAATAAGAATCTGAAGCACAAAGCTCGCCCGAAACACTGCACTACATAACCTTTTAAAATAAATACTTCACTAATAACTAGTGCTCTTCATAAAAGAACCGAGTCAGGAAAGTTCCTTAACATTTCTGCCGTCAAGCAACATAGCCGTGTACCGGTAGAATTACAATAGACATTTCAACTCTCTTTAAAAGCTAGCAATTCATCGACAAAAACCTTTGTTATTAACGGCCTATCTATGAACGAGGAAACTTTCAAACTGAGGTCTAAGTATCCGGGCGTCGGCCACCGTAGGCGCGGGCCTGTGGACGGTGGGCTATGGGCTAGCTCGCCGTCCGTCCGTCTCATGACGACAGACGACACGGCGCGTTCGTGTCCCACGTGCGCCTGGACCGATGCCTGCCGGGGTTGCGGGACTGTTCGAAAGAGATACCGTGGCCCCGGAACACAAAGGGCGATGAAGGAACATTTTTAGTCAGTAAAAGTCTGACACTCCCCCCTGCTCCGCTCAGAGCGGGAGAAGTCATTTGACGATTTCCAATCCAAAAAAAAAACGGTCCAAAATGTTTTTTTTTTTGCAACAGGCACAAAAATTATCTACCATAGATATTGCGGGGTAAACTAAATGTGCTACTTATTTAGTTATTGCATGAGCTTGACGAAAAAGAAAACAATACTTGGACCTCAGTTCGAGAGTTCTCTCTTCGAACGATTCATGAATCGCTTGAATACGTTTACTATGCGCGTTCATACTAGAGCCTCTAGTTATATGCTTTCTTACGCACATGAAAAACTTACTCAATCCGAATAAAAGATTTACCCAAACAAAGCAAACATACTGGTCCATCCTACGCGTAACTTACTTGTAATGTATGTATGAATAACTTAGGGGACGTTTATCAATGCATAGCAGTCTAATGAAGCCATCACATATCGTCTCGCGAACGATTAACTGAGATTAGTGATGTCTGCTAATGTCTTATTACTCTACAGACAGACATGGCTGAGAAATTCCGCTATCTGATGGCGTTTGCAACAGCTTTGAAATGTAAGATTCTAGTTTTCGAGTTGATAGTAGATGTATAGTCGAGTACTCTAATTTGATAAGCCACTTTTCTAGTTTCCAATTTTGCACTTCTATACATTAACAAGTACGAATATTACCGACTACACCCAATTTGTATAACACGGCAAAAAATCGAATAGTGGTCAGTGGCTCATCAATTAAAGTCCTCGACTGTACAAACATTGTTATTATATGAAACTACATAGATTCCGCCCTTTTTGTTTTTTTTTTTTTTCGCTTGGGAAATCATCAAATGACTTCTCCCGCTCTGGGCGGAGCAGGAGGGAGTGTCAGACTTTTACTGACTAAAGCCCATCCATGTTCCTTCATCGCCCTTTGTGTTACGGGGTCACGGTATCTCTTTCGAACAGTCCCGCAACCCCGGCATAAATTCCGCCCTCGGTTTCACTTGCGTAAAATTTAGTTTACATCTTTATTATTCTGATGTATAAAGCTATATTACTGTCAAATTTCATTCAAATCCGTTCAGTCGTTTTGGCACTTAACCAACATCCATCTACATAAACTTTCGTATTTATAATAATAGTAAGTTGAGTTAGGTCCAGTAGATGGTCACGCCAATAGCAACATCAGTGCCGATTTTAAGACCGGACAAATGCAAGTGTCTGGAAAGTAAATCAAGTATGATTACAATAGTAGAAAACGGCTACACTACGCGAAAATTGTCGAATGGAATACACATTTGAAAGACCCTAGACAGATAAACCCAGGCTCTGGGAGCTTACTGTATTCATTTTAACTCCAATACTGGAGTAATTTTGAAAAATAAAGATATCTTGAGAAAATAATCAAAGGAAACATCGTATGGACACTTACATCGGTATCTTTATACAATTCAAAGTGATTACTTGAGTAAAAGTCTTAGAATACGATTTTTATTCTTACTAAACTGCAACTGCTTTACAGTTCTAACTGCAAGTAATTACTAAACAGTAATTACTTACTAAATAGTAATTACTAAACAGTAATTACTTACTAAATAGTAATTACTAAACAGTAATTGATTTCCAGATACACATACAGAATCCACCACACAGTCATTTTATACTTTTCAAATTTAGTTTTTAAATGTTAGTTTTTTTTTAAACTTTATAATATTAACTTTGTATAACACTGCATAATAATATACTCTTTCGAATAATATCAGCTTACCAGCTCTCAATTTCCATAAGGTTTATTATGGTTTCCAAGTGGCAGTAGAACACTGATTCCTAAGTCACAGGTTTTCCTAGTTTAGGAGTCAGGGTTTCAGCTTTTGTACGCCTTAACTATTGTGAACTTTAGCCAGATATTAAGCATATTGTAAGGATTTGTATCAATAAAGTAATTATTATTATTACTTGCAGTTAGAACTGTAAAATCTTTTCCTTCTTTGACGGTTCTTACTTTGTTCAAATTCTTGCATAAAAATGGTTGCATAAGTAAATACTTGATTTCAAGTAACTACTTGAGTTTAAGTATAGTAGTAAAGTAACTACTTTAACTTGACTATAGATATACAGTTATTAATAATCTAGATACGCTAACATATAGTAAGCGAGCCTGATGAACAGTGCTCGATATTTTTCCTCCATGAGGAGAGTGTTCTACGGTCGAAATTAATTAACGTCAACTTTAGTCCCTAAGGCAAAACACGTCCGTTACTGCATATTTGATATTGATATATATGTAAATACATATGATAGTACTAAGCCAATCAGTTATTACTAGACACAACGTCCCAAATGGACTATAATATAAGAACCAATGTGTTAATGATTTCACTCTTGCAATGAGATTTTGTTGTCAGAAAACCCAATAATATTGGGTTATGGTTGCATTGTACATATACTGTTAACATTGTAATCATAGCTTCGTACTTTGTATGTAGATATATATTCTTTATTATGTACACCAAAGCAGCCACGGAGTCTGGATTTGTGCCCGGTTTACATAGGACATCAACACAATTACTATTAGGTACACCTCTGTTAAACTCTTCTGGGATTAGAGGCGTGATGTTTGTAATGTTAGGTACTCCATACAAATTTCACATTCTTTTCACATAGGTTGACGCAATGGTCGGTCTTATTGCTAGTACATTAGAGAATAAAATTTAAAATAGTTAAATTAATTTATTTAGTTTTAAACGCACTAAACTAACAATTTCACTAAATTAAAACCACCTATTCTCAATTAGCTAATGCCCGCGGCTCCACCCGCGTGGAATTCGATAATTGTCCCACGGTATCATACTACCAGATAAAGGATCCCAGTTTATAAACTATCTGTGTGCAAACTTTCATCCAAATCTGTTCAGTATCCGTTTTTGCATGAAAGAGTAGAAAACATCCATCCGTCCATCCATCATCACAAACGTTCGCATTTATAACATTTTGTATGATACAGTTTGCGTTACTAACTCAGTTTACAGACCTCGTAAAAACCATCATGTCGCATCACACTTTTCCCAACTCAACGGAATCAAAGTATTGAAAAGCAGCCGCATTTCTTAGCGATTGATAAAGGTTCTGCTATGAGCAGTAATCGTAAATCCCTAAGATCAATGAGATAATGCCGACATTGGTATCAAATCCATCGTTAAATATTTACGTAATACCTCTGGCTTACAGGACTGCCTTAGACCCAATAAATATTGTATGAAGATCATTTTGGGAGTTATTTTTTGTTACATGTATATGAGTTTTCGTGTAAAACATTTAGTGAAAGTGATGATGAAAATATACTTGCGAAGAAAGTCAATCCAATTTACTCAAAACGATAAAAATCTAGTCGCAGTCATTTTCGTTGCGATGAGCCTCAACAAGAGTGAATTTCTTTAACTTGTCAAAATTATAGGTTAAAGAAGTATTGTTGTGTAAGGATAAAGTAAAAACAGACATCGGTCAAAAATCCGAAAAGACAAAATAATTATATTTATTTTTGGAAACATCGACATTTAAGGTTTATCCCGAACATCGACATTTGCCCTGTTAAGTTTAAGTTTCATAACTTAAACTTAACATTCAAAATGTGGGTGTTCTGGCTAAACCTCTAAGAATTACAGGCGTGACATTTGTTTCGTCAAAATCATCTATCGTAAGTCAGTGTTTAAAATAAAATAAACATTAAAATGAGGTCACATCAAAAGCTCAAGAAATAAACATCTACAATAAAATAAAAATTGGAATTTTAAAAGCGCAAATGATGCTTCATTAATTTGAATTAATGTCACGATTTTCACAGAACCAACTGAACGGGAAATACTGAAAATATACTTGATACGCACTACAGTAACTTAAACGCATTAAATTGGACAGCACTTACATTTTAAATTGTCTACGTATCGTAAAATGTACTAATTGGTTAAAATACTTGAACTGAAATATTTTGAAGAGGATTGAAGTATTTCTTGTAATTATTACCACTAGTTAAAAAACGTACAAAAAAAATATTTTTAATAAATTTGATTAATAATAGTTCGAATTCAAATAATCATTCGAAGTAACGTTGCGTAGGACAATTTAAATAACAACCGTATCTAAACACATGATTGTGTATACACCTACGAGTATGTACCGGAATACATGTGTTGAAATTAATAACATTAATTGCTTAAACGGCTACCCAAACACTTCTTAATAGTGAAACTCCTTTCAATTATACCTCGAATACGGTTTGATTACGGCAATAAAATCGTGAGAAATTGCCGATTAAAAGTTATAACGATCGTGAATTTCATCAGATGAGGCACATACATGATCGTTTTCACACTCGATTTAATTTCACGAATAATATTTTGTTTCCTCCCTCGATCAACACGATTACAGCTGTGAAAACAAATTCCTTTTTCGAAATTAAAGTTCGAACTGATTATAAAATTCTTTGAATTCGATTTGTCAACACAAATTGACTCGTTCGTTATTTTGATTTTTATTTTAGAACACTGGCTGAACTTAGTCTGAACTTGTTTTTATTTTTTAACACGCACATTTAAATAAATTTAAAAGACACAATTAATTTTTTGCCAAAACATAACCGGTACGTCAGAAATTTCCAGAAAAAAATATTATTTAAAATAAAAAACACTCGCAACTTACATGATTGTCATCCAATATTTTTGCCACACACACAGACACTCACACACACAACACAAGCACTAAAAATCGATGTTCGGTTTTTTATTCAGGCGCGCTTTGGGCGGGCGGCGTGCGTCGCTAGGGCGGGCGGGTACTGACTGCGGCGGAATCGTGTATTGGCGCTAGCATCGCTTTCCCGAACTCCCGGGGAACGAAACACGACGTTTCTTTCAATAATAATACATTTTTGACGCTTAGCTGGGTAAATATGGTTTTAGAACTTTGTGGATTGCCAAATCAATTTCTTTCGCCTTTAAAGCAAATAAATTTTGTATTAAAACCTTTTTGTTAATCTATTTCCACCGCTGGCGCCATCTGTTGTGAAAACTTCGAAGTTTTCGACGGATGTGAGTGTCAAGCTTTTCCCGCTTGATTAGATGTTTGTGTTTACTCCCAAAGGAAATACAAACGTGGTGATACAGTTAAAAATAAAAATGAAAAATGTTAGTACTCATCTTTGCGCGTTCGTTGACAAGTGTTCGTAATTTTCTATTTCGAGTTTTGCGTAGTAAATGAATTTATTCATGAATATCTGGTGACGTCCACTAATGAATTGGTACAGGCGCCCTTAGGGACTGTTCGTGTAACGTAATGAATCCTACTAACATTGTAATAGTAAAAGTTTTATTTAGATGTTTTTTACGTCATCAAAAACATCCGCTTTCGTGTTTTTTAACCGATTTCTAAAGAGATGGTTTAGATTTTTTTTAATATTTTGGTTCTCCTACATTACGACAACTTCGAATACTGCTTTTTGGTCGAATGGTCGCAAGCGGTAGGTACTGTTGAGCATGAGGTCCTGGGTTCGATTCCTAGGTCGGGCAAAGTGTAAAGGTAGCCGCCCTTCAACCATCTCGTAACACAAACAACAACAACAACAACAGCCCATAACGTCCACTGCTGGATATAAGCCTCTCCCATGATGGCAGGAATTTGCCGTAAACTCCACGCTTGGCAGGCGGATTGGAGATCGCAGTGATGAAAGACTAACAGAAAACGCTGCTGCCCATTCTCAGGTCTACGGAGGCGCAAGGTGTTCTGCCTCAGACATTAGTCGCCTTATACGACACCCGTGAGTGTAATGGGTTGGTTCTATTCTACTCTGCCGGATACCACACGGCTAACACAAATGAGTTGCTGAAAAACAGAATTCAAGCTGCGTAGGTGTGTTGGAATGACCGCTCTATATTTTAGATTTCTGAGTGAAAGTAGTGGTCAGCGCGGTATTTGTGTTTCATTGTGTATTACGAATTTATTCTTTACCGTCAGTGCATTTACAAGCAATGTTAGCTCCTCAGAAACATTCAGTCTTGAAATTACTATGATGTATGGAATATAATACCTAATTGATTCTGTGCGGGAAACGAATTTGCAACCCATAGCGTCATTTTCCCAGCTACTGCCCCGAATTAAGTTACATATGTATTTATCTAATTAATAATACATTCCTAAGTCTACAATTTTTGACGACCCGAATGGTGCAGCGGTGCTGAGGCTGACTTACGTTCTTAGGGTCCCGGATTCGAATCCCGGTAGGAGCAAATGTTTTTGTGATGAGCATGGACTCCGTGTTATGGATCCGGTTTCCGAGTTATGGATGTTTATAAGTATAATAAGTATGTATTTACAAACAAAAAGCATCTGGTGTCCACGACACAAGCCTCGTTGCTTAGTGTGGCACTAGATGGCGCTGTGTGTAATATCTAGCGATATTTATTATTATTTACCACCAAATCGTTTAAATGAAACGTTTTCTTTGCTTCACAAAAATATTCGTTTAAAAAAACAACATTTAGCGAACAGTGAGCTCTGAAATATTAGCACTCAACGAATGCACGAAGCAGCAATAGATCAAGCTCATGACAGGTACCTCTTATCTTGCTATGTGTAGAGTGTTGCAAATGCGCCTTAGCGTGGGAAGATTTTCAATTTCTATTGTGAAATTATTGTACGATGATGGAGATAAACATTTAAGTTTTAAGAGCAGCGGTGTCCCAGTAGTGGCGGCCCCGACTTACGAACAGCAAGTCGTCGGTTTGAACCCAGGCCAGGCGCATCACTTTTTGTAATTTATTACATCACAACTGCTCTCAAAATGGTGAAGCAAAACATCTTGAGAAAACCGGCATGTCCTAGGACCAAAAAATCGAAGACATGTGACATCTATCAACCCGCACTGGGCCCGCGTGGTGGATTATTGCCCATTATTTCTGATAGAGAGGAGGTCTGTGTTCCAGCAGTAGGAACCTAATAGGCTGATAAGGCTACGTTTTAAGACCGACAACACAGTGAAAAACACCTAAACAATGGAGTAATAAGTAGTAACTCGAAGCAGGGCACGCACAATTAACCGGTGCTCAAAGCGGGTTATTCACCAACTCGACACAAGAAATCGGACAAACGTGTGTCTAGTTGGTGAAACTCAAAATTAGTATCACTTATTATTTCGTCATCTGGACTCTAAAAGATGTTTACGCGTGTCCACATAGTGTAACTTAAATTAAAACATTTTTTTTTTTTGGCCAACTGGACACACCCAGTTTTTTCGCAAGAAAAGGTACAGTCAGGTTAATAATGGAATGGATTTCATGAAAGCTTTTAGCTTTTATTTAAGACCAATTTTGAAATAAAACAAATATTTAACTATCAAATAATATGAAGATTTATTCATATGAAGACAAGTACCTATGCTTAGCTAATGTCACTTTTTTAATACAATAAAAAATACAAAATCACCCGTTCCCAACAATGGAACGTGGCCGATGATGATTGTGATACAGAACATTAATCTGTGGGACTGTACTTTCTCATGAATTCAGATAAAATGCGAACGTGTGTCCAGTTGGCAAAAACATAAAAATGTTTTAATTTAAGTTACACTATGTGGACACGCGTAAACATCTTTTAGAGTCCAGATGACGAAATAATAAGTGATACTAATATTGAGTTTCACCAAACTGGACACACGTGTGTCTGGTTTCTTGTGTCGAGTTGGTGAATAACCTCTCAAAGCAAGTAACAATTTCCTAATCTTGTCAGGTGATGGTCGAGCAAAATGGTAGAAACATAACATAACATGACGCCTGTAATCGCCGAAGAGTTAGGCAGAGCACAGTGTATCTAAATGTACAATCACATTTTACTAGTTATGTTTAAGTCCCATGTAATGGAAGGGGCGAGCCTATAACCATAAACCGGGAGCAAATCTAGACACCGTGGCTGCTACTAAGAAATTCCTGAAAAAACCAATAACACTTTGCCCGACCCGGGAATCGAGCCCAAGACCTCATGCTCAGCAGTCGTGCTTGTGACCACTCGACTAACGGGGCAGTCTGATCGGACGCGAGACGGTCCAAACATTAATACCTAATATAGGTGAATATCCAGTGTGACCAAATAACTGGGTTGTGGAGGTCAGATAGACAGTCGAATTATGAATAAAAAAAAAAAAAAAACGCTGAATATTACACACAGCGCCATCTAGGTGCCACACAAAGCAACGAGGCTTGTATCGTGGACACCAGATAGTTGATATACTACATAGATACTTTTTGTTTGTAAATACATACTTATTATAAACATCCATGGCTCTGAAACAAATGTATGGGCTCGTCACACAAACATTTGTTCCTACCGGGATTCAAAACCCGGAACCCTGAGAACGTAAGGCAGCCTTACTACCGCTGCGCCATTTGGGTCGTCAATATCGTATTTTCAGCTGCATCTGCTTAGATAATGATTTCCCATGTATTAGATGAACAAATGAAAACAAAACAAAATAATGAGAATGACTAATTTGAACCGTGTTCCTGTAAATATAAAGTGTTTAACTATGATAATGCAGGTTTACTACAAAATTAAATATAAACGAAAAGTACCTATCATTTTACAAGTTAATCGCTTTTTGATTACTATTTACGTTTCATTAATACAACCACTACGCTTTCGTTTGTCTTTACACTTCAGAATAGTTTTTCTTAATAATCTATGAGATTTACAAATATTAAAATATCTAAAACGAGTATGAAATGCATGCACTATGAATATCATTCTATAACATCACGCCTGAAATTTTTTGAATGGTATGCGGTAGCATACGTATAGTTCATAACATTAAACTGGCTTACTCTGAAGGGTCAGACTCTAGGTTAGACAGACTTGCAGGTATAAACACGCTAATATTAGAATTATTTAAAAAGTCCCATGTAATAGGAAACGCCCTAAAGGCTCTTATAACGGTAACTGACAATTTTGTAATAGAAAACCACAATAAGAAATCGCTAAATATACTTTAGTGTTTCTAGTTACCATTTCTACTTTTTGTTGCGCAAACCATTTATTGATTCATAAAGACCTATTTCCCTACTTAGCCATTTATAATTAGAACTTCTTGAAGATACTTTCATACGCCATAAAAACTTACAATAATCGGATATGACAAATGACTGCCAAAATTTCGCTCACCATGATTAATCTTTTAGATAAACGTTTGTATGATACACAGCGCTTACAAGAATTAGAAGCAAATCACAGTTATTTATTTATCTACACCCATGCTATAAATCCTCTATAAAAGTATCTGAAACAGTTAGCTTATTGCCAACATTAAAACAGCCAGTGTCATAATAATCATTATAACACCCAAACGGGTGTTATAATGTTGTACTAAATTTCATTATGCAACTCGTTTTAAAAAAAGAACATTGTCTAGCACGTGCGATTCACTACCACAGCGCCGTAATTAAAAAAAAACTTATAGGTTAATTCACAAAAGGTTAACGGTAGTATTTAAAAACACACAGAAACTTACAGGTTCTTACAGGAACAAACAGAAAAAAAAGGGAATATTTGAGCGACTAATAAGAACAATATGATTGCATACAAATAGTACATATCAAAATCAAAATCAGTTTATTAATCAATACAGGTGTGTACATAATAGTCGGTGAGCCACAAACTAAGCATCGCTTGTATCTTGTGGCTCTGGAATGCGAATTCACAAAAAATAGTTACATGAAGAACAAACATGTGGACATTAAAATATTATTAGCAGGGTAAGGGTTAATGCAAACTAGAAAAATAAAACAATTATTGCATTTGTTAGGCTTGTGTTCTGGTGTGTTTGAGTTCTTGTGAGTGTACGTGTGTGTGTGTGTGTGTATATGGGTATGTGCGTGGCTGTTGTGCAGGTGCTATAGCAAGGCTTCGGTAGCGTCGTATGTCAATTTTAAAAGGGCTACTTTTATATTTTTTTACAGGTGGAGGTTGAGCAGTCTCGTAGGTCGTACAGCGTCTAGTAAGTTCCGATTTGGTAATTGGTATAGGTACTCTAAAGACCCGCTTGTTTATTAAGTTGTTGTAATCAGGCAGTTTTTTTTACTGTTGCGTGATACTTAAGCGTTGCTTGAAATATAAAAAATTGTCGTACCCTTAGAACTTTAAACTCCTGGTAAATAAGGTCTGTGGGGAATCTAAAAGGTCTTCTTAGTGCAACCTTGATCAGTGCCCTCTCTAATTTTATGAATGTGGTTTTACAAGCCCGACCCCATATACCGATGCAGTACTCCATGATTGACTGGCAGAGTGCCTAGTAGACCGTTCGCAGTACATTGATTGGGGTACAGTCACGGAGTTTTTTCATGACATGGATCAGTTTTCGCACTCAGGAGGATAAGGCATAATATATTATAAGTATATTATTTTATTGTGTCAGTTCGTCCAAGGACTTCACATGGGCATGTGTGGTGGGAAGCGTTGTTATGTTCTTGTGAGCAAGTTTGTATTTTTATGGACATAGTTTGGGTTGGGCTGGAGGCACTGGTTTTTGAGAAAGCAATATATTTACTTTTACTGACATTTAATGTTAGTAGATTAGTGTCTAGGGTGTGCGCTATCTGAGATAGGCTTTGTTCCGCCAAACGATACACCCGTTCACAAGTCGAGTCGTAAAAGGTGATGACAGTGTCGTCGGCGTAGCAGATCAGTTCCGCGCTGTTTATTGGGAGGCTTACTAAATCATTTATATACAGCGTAAAAAGCGTTTGACCCAGGGTACTGCCTTGCGGAACACCAAAAGTGATGGGTAGCAAGGTACTTTTGGAGACTGCCTATTTTGGAGTATTGGCATCGTGATGTCAAGTAGCTAAAGGTATACCCCTTATCCCCGTAGCCTCTAACTTTTTTAGAAGAATACTGGGAGACACGGTGTCGAATGCTTTTGCTAAATCAAGAAAAACACCGACGCAGCATATTCCATTTTCTATGTGGTGTGAAACTTGATTAGTTAAGAGAGACACCGACATATACATATAGTATTGAGGAGAATGGCAATACCCATTAATTTGTCATACTTTGACTGGACTTGCACTCAAATGAGAGCAATGAATTTTCGATCATTGTTTCCTTAAGAGATCATCTCAAACCTACATGATTCTCACAATTTTAGAATCTTTGGACTAGTGACCTATTATTTGTTGTACCAAAACTATTACAGCGGTATTTAAATAACTCTATCCGTATTGTCACAAAATTTCGACAAAATTGAAGAATTTGATGTGTCAAGAAGTAACACATAAAAATGTTTTGACTAGCGCAAACGAGGACGCTTGAAACTGGGACTTCTTCTTCTTTATCGTATGGATAGTACTTAACCTGGGTGTCAGAGTTTTTATGACGCCCATGTGCCTCTGACTTGGCTCTACATGCTATCGAGAAATATCTATCAGGCATGCTGGTTTCTTCACGATACGCAAGTGATGGTAATGTGTGTATTATACAATCTCACGTCTGATTTTCCTCTGATATATGTGTGTATTGTACACACAGTACACACAGATCTGAAAAATCTGAGGTGCGTGTCTTAGATTCGAACTCGAGACCTATGACTTGGCAGTCCGACGACCAAACGTAGCTATCATAATTGGGACTGGATAAATACTCTAATCTATTTATCTATGTGAGTCGCATGGGACCGGTCAATGTGGGGATGCCTATGTCCAGCAGTGGATTTCTTTCGGCTGAAATGATGATAAAGATGATGAATATGATGATACTACAAATGATACTACTAATAGATGATACTCCAAAGAACCAAAAAGCTGGTGGTCCTTCCCCACAATATGTCCCTCAAAACAGTGTAAAAACATAAAACAATCGTCACTAACCGACTTCGGCAAGTATAATTAATGCGCGATAAAGTTCCAACGAGCGAGCCTATTAAAAGGACCATTAAAACAGAGGGATTTCCAGATATTTAAGAGACTTTGAGAGATTTCGGGATTACTAGGCTGTATTACGAAACATCTGGAAAAATGATTATAATAGGTATCTAGATTTTAGTCTCAAAGTAATTTCGCCTTTGTTAGAAGATGAAAGCTATTTGTCATGGTGAGATTTGTGATATTTATTTAGGTTTAAATTAGTTTTTGGATGACACTCATAATGAGTTCTGTTGGGGGTAAAAGTTCATGATGATCGTAAAATATGAATTTTGTAAATTGCTTTGAAACGATTGTAATTTAAGTCAGAACAAACCTTTTGAGTACATGAGCAATGCACGATGCGAAATGAAAGTGCGTGGAGTACGATCGAATGTTTCGAACTGAGTAAACGTAACACAAATTAATTTGGTTACTATCGTGGTCGCAAGTCTTAGCGCGGGGCCCGAGGTTCGATTCCCAGGCAAGGCAAAGTGTTATTGGGTTTTTTTATTAGGAGTTTATCAGTAGCAGCCCAGATATTAGAAGTTGGTGGTGCGACAACCTCGTACCTAGGAAAGCACGCACAGCCGTTGGTTCTGCGCCTGAGCTCGCTGAGCTGGGGTAGAGTGAAAATACCAGTCATAGAAGATATGAAATCGGGCGGTTATTATTATTATTATTTTGTTAACTGGGTGTCGCTCGCGACTTCGTTCGCGTGAAAATTTTGACGTGTATGTGTGAGACTAAAAAATAGCCGACGACCTATTCTCAGACCTACTGAATATGTTACACACAAAGTTTCATAAGAATCGGTCAAGCCGTTTCTGAGGAGTTTTGTTACAAACACTGTGACACGAGAATATTATTTAATAGAAAATGATTATCCACCCAATCGTGATCGGAGATACTCGTACAATCACTATCACTACATACCTATTATAAAACAAAGTCGCCGCGTCTGGCTGCCCCTATGTATGCTTAGATCTTTAAAACTACGCAACGGAATTTGATGCGGGTTTTTTTAATAGATAGAGTGATTCAAGAGGAAAGTTTTAGTATATAATTTGCGGGCGGGCAAAACCACGGGCATCAGCTAGCTAAGAATATTGACCGAAAGGTTGACTGGTAGAGAATGCCTTGTGGCATTAAGTCCGCCTATGTACCACCCTTGTACATGAAGTTTAAATAAATAAATAAATAAAATAACTGTAGGTCCAATGTACATTATACAGAAGGAGGAACGTCAAGAAGTTGGCTATAACCAACAAAACAATCATTTGCTTCCAAAAAAACAACAACAACTTAATTTTTTGATCCTAAGCTAACATGATTGTTATCTTAGTATTGTTTCTGCGTTTATTTTAGTACCAGCTGCTGTCACGGCTTCAGCCTCGTAATTTTACCCAATATTATTATAAATTATACCTTTTATTTCTTATGTATAAAGGGTGTAAAAAACCTCTTAACGAAAGGCACTTGTTCTCCCCATCATTGCGATCATTGTTTTGTTCCACACCATACCTGGGAACCTTCTAGTTACGGAGATATTGGGGGTCAAAATTCAAACATTTTGACAAGTTTTTTTTTAAATACATGTTTTTAATGTATGATTTTCAGCACAATGTTTTTAGTGCGTTACATTGAGTTCTACGACAAAACATGATTTTTAACCCCAAAAAAAAGTCGTTTCTTTGCAATAATTTTTGCGTAAAGTTACTTGGTTCGATGTACAGAATGCTTGGTTGACGGCTTCGTGCTGAGGTTGTTTACACCCTGTACAAACTATAAGACTGAATTTTCATCATCAAGACTGTAGTTTTTGCGTGAAAGAGTTACAAACATCCTGGATGGATGTTTGTAACTCCTCACAAACTTTGGACCCCACTTTGTCCACGCTCATACATCTGGGGGCCTTAAATGTAGATTGCGAGTATTACGCACCTGAACTTTGTCGGAAACGTTTAACTGTTACCAAAATGAACACTCACAAGGTACTTCAATTTTATATTTGAGGGTCGTTAGTTTTGTTATTAAAATAAATGGCAGTTGCTAGAACCTAAATTACCTAAAACAACACACAGGAATGTTTCTAGGTAGTAGGTACTTCTCCAAACCGAAGTATCCCACAAGCGGGCTTTACTAGGTACTAGGTATTTTGTGTGACAATCGTCTCTTTCTGAGAAAAGTATACAATTTCGTCGAAACAAAAAGAAAGAACATAATGTTACTTTTCTTGATATTATTTAAGACTTAAGTGATAGGCAGAAGTGTAGTCAGATCTTATCATCATCTGCTTAGTTATTTCCCAACTATGTTGGGGTCGGCTCTTAGTCTTACCGGATGCTGCTGAATACCTGAATTGTACATGGAGCGACTGCCTATCTGACCTCGACAACCCAGATATTACTGGGTTGATGCGATACCCATTGGTATAACTGATTTTCAACTTTCGAGCCACTGACTACCTGTAACGACTGTCAAAGATCTACAAATGACAGCCGGGACCAATGGCTTAACGTGCTTTCCGAGGCACGGAGGAGACTTGGTATGTAATGGATGGTCACCCACCCATGGACAAACCCTAGGCAAGCGCGGCTTAACCTTTTTTTTTTTTTTTTTTTTTTTTTCGGATGGGAAATCATCAAATGACTTCTCCCGCTCTGGGCGGAGCAGGAGGGAGTGTCAGACTTTTACTGACTAAAACCCATCCATGTTCCTTCATCGCCCTTTGTGTTCCGGGGTCACGGTATCTCTTTCGAACAGTCCCGCAACCCCGGCAGGCATCGGTCCTTGCGGACCCCTTCCCCTTGCTGACTCTCTTTGAGGCGCGCGTGGAACACGAACGCGCCGTCGACACGGCCTGTCGTCATGAGACGGACGGACGGCGAGCTAGCCCATAGCCCACCGTCCACAGGCCCGCGCCTACGGTGGCCGGGGGCCACCACGTGGCCCCCGACGCCCGGGGCGTCTCCCGCGGCGGCCGGGACGCTGTGAGGCTCTCTCCCTCTCACGTTCCGCCACCTCCTTCTCTAGCATTACTGCTTCGCAGAAGGAGGTGACGGCGTCCCATTCCGTCTCGCTCCGGACCATGGCTTGCACCAGGGCCGGACGCGAGAGGTCGCCGCCGCCAATCGCCGCTTCGAGGGCACGGCGGTGCTCCGCCCACGCGGGGCACACCTCCACCGTGTGCTCCACCGTGTCCTCCGGTCGATCCTCGCAATGGAAACACCCGGGCGTTTCCTCCCGCCCGATTCGGTGCAGGAACCTCCCGAAAACACCGTGTCCGGTGAGGACCTGCGTCAGGCGGAAGGTGAGGACGCCGTGGCGTCTCTCTAGCCACTCCTCAAAGAGGGGACTTATCGCCACTATCGTGGCGTGCCCTGCACGGGGTTGCGACAGTCGCTCTCTCCATGTCGCCATGAGATCCCGCCGGAAGTCTGTCCGCTGAGCGACAATTTGTCGCGGCAGCGGAGTTTCCCCCCGGCGAAGCGCCTCCGCGCGCCATTCATGCAGGCGCGCGAGGACTATCGCCTCCAGATCCCATGGCGGCAATCCGGCAAGGAGGCACGCCGCCTCGCGGGCGATCGTGCGGTACCCACGGGCCAGCCTTACGGCTACCACCTTTTGGGGCGCGTTCAGGTAGTGGGCTGCACGCAGCCTCAAGGAACGCGCCCACACAGGGGCCCCGTAAAGGGCCATGGACCGCACGACTCCCGCGTAGAGCCTCCGGCAGGAGGCGTTCGGCCCCCCCAGGTTGGGCAGGAGCCGCCTGAAGGCAGCCCCAGTCCGTTCCAGTTTGGGGGCCAAACGTCGGAAGTGCTCCACGAAGTTCCACCGGCTGTCGAGGACGAGTCCTAGGTACTTCAAAGTCGACTCGACACCGATGGATACCCCTCCTACCGTGAGTAAGGATCCCGGAGGTGGCGCATTCCGAGGCCCATGAAAGCACATGGCCTCGGACTTGTGCAATGCCACCTCGAGACCCAGTTGCCGGATCCTCTCAACGACTATCGCAACCCCGCGTGTCATAGCTTCGGCCGCCGCCTCGTGCGACCCCCCCTGTGCCAGCACCAGCGTGTCGTCAGCGTAGCAAACTACGCTGACACCACTAGGGAGGTCGGCGCGCAGCACCCAGTCGTACCCGATGTTCCACAAGGAAGGCCCTAGAACCGATCCCTGTGGAACACCGCACGACATCTCTCGCCGGTTCCATTCTCCACTGCGACTGGGGTAAATGACTGCCCTGTCCGTCAGGTAGTCCCCGACCACTCGACGGAGGTAGGTCGGCACCCGGTGATACCGGAGTGCCTCCCTTATGCAGCTCCAGGGCATGGAGTTGAAGGCGTTGGCGATGTCGAGAGACACCGCCAAGACAACCCCACCCCTGCACACCGCATCCCCCGTCGTGAGGGTTCTCACGCGCATGATGGCGTCCACCGTAGAGCGCCCCTTGCGGAAACCAAATTGGTGTTCCGCAAGATCCGGCCCCGTCCCCGTAAGGTGCTCGGCGAGGCGGTTTGCAATGACTCTTTCAAAGAGCTTGCCCACCTCGTCGAGCAGCACCACGGGCCGGTATGCGGACGGAGAGTCCGCAGGGCGCCCCGGCTTCCGAATGAGGACCAGCTTCCCCGTCTTCCAACGAAGCGGGAACTGGCCTCTCTCCAAGCATGCGCTTAAGAGCCCCTCCAGTCGGGGCCCGAGAGCCTCCAAGGCCAGGACCCAGGCTTTGCCAGGCAAGCCATCGGGTCCCGGGGCGGTATTTTTGGCACTGAGCCTGCGTACCGCCACTCTCAGGTCTACCCCAGTCACTTCCGGAGTGTCGTCGTCGTCATCCTGGTGGTCCGCTTCCAGCACCGCAGGTGGCGGAGCCATAGGCGGGGGGGGATGTTCTCCCCGCGTAGGGAACAGAGTGCTCACCACGTCCTCCACGAGCTCAGGCCGGAGACTCTGCGTCAGTGGGGGGGCCCAGGTGCGGAGTTTATCCCGCACCATCTTGTAAGGGCGCCCCCACGGATCTCTGTCGAGAGTCCCCAGCAACTCCTCGCGGGCCAGATCCCTGGCCCGCAGGACAGCCTCGCGGAGGGCGGTCTTCGCCGCTCTGTACCCCTCATAAAGCTCCGCCTCGATGGCTGCCGCATTCGGTGGGCGAATGCGGAGCCTGCGATGCCTGGCGTACAGGTGTCGCGCAGCCACGCACGCCTCGCGCAGAGACGTCAGCTCTCGCGACCACCAGTACACCTGACGTCGGGCGCTTCCTGGCCGGACTCGGGGCATTGCCACGTCGCATATATCGGACATGGCCTCCTGGAACCACCCTGCCTCATTATTAATGTCGGCAGGCCTGTCCGGTGATGTCACCCAGGCCTGCACGATCGAGGCTTCCAGGAGGAGCTCCCGGTCCAGCTGCTTTAGCGCCCAACGCGGACCACTCGGGGCCTGTTGGACCGGCGCGCTTGAGGTCTGGGTGGAGACGTCGAACCGGATGTACCGGTGGTCGGAATAGGTCTCCACCCCCTCCATGACACGCCAGTCAATGACACGCGGCGACAGAGCGGGGCTAGCGAACGAAATGTCCACCACCGACTCGCCCCGCATCCGCACACACGTGGGGACAGAACCCCGATTTAGGACGTCCAGGCCCTTCTCCAGGGCCCAGTCCTCCACCATTCTTCCCCGCACGTCTGTGCAACGGGAGCCCCAAGCCAAGTTCTTGGCGTTGAAGTCCCCGAGGACAAGTACGGGGAGGGATTGGTTTCCGACGACGACACTCAACTCCGCAAGGGAGTTGTGGAACTCGGCGAGAGTTCGGCTCGGGGAGAAGTAGACTCCCACCACGACAATCTCCCCGAACCGTGCTGCTACGCATCCCCGACCCCTTCTGACACTTTCAAGGGTCGGGGTGCCGGCGGCGGCCGACGACACAATGGTCACTGAGCCGCTAAGGTCCGCCACCCAGTCTTCCCTGGGCAGGACAAAATACGGCTCAGCGACCACAGCGATGTTTATCGACCACTGCGCCATGCTCTGGAGCAACAGATCCTGAGCACAGGCGCAGTGGTTGATATTCGCTTGGAGGAAGCGTAATGGGGCCGTTATTGGCACTCCATTGCCGCTTCCTCCTCCCTGGGCCCTTGTGAGGGCCCCACTGTGGCGGCGACAGCGGCAGCGGCGGCAGTTGCGGCTGCGGCGGTGGCGACGGTGGCGGTGGCGGCGGAGGGCCTACCCTTGCCTCTGGTGGCTTTGGTGGGTGGAACGCAGGCCTTGCTCCCAGCCCGGTGATCGGCCGGCTTGCCAGCCGCCGCACATGCACCGCAGTGCGGCGTGGCGCAGCAAGCTGCGGACATGTGACCCGGCTGGCTGCAGCGGAAGCAGAGGCCGCTGCGGTCAACCTCCGAGGCGCACTGTACTGACACGTGGTGTCCCACGTGGCAGCGATAGCACCTCAGAGGTCTGGGCTCCAGCAGCTTCACCTGCGCTGAAACCCAGCCCACCAGTAGCCTACGGCCCTCCACTATAGCTTTGGCCGCCGTCACAGGGCAGCATACCGTAACGGTATGCATACCCGTGAGGTCCGGGCGTAGGGCGCCTGCCCTGACCTGCTCAGCAGGACACCCACCGGACCTGGCGACGGCGGCCACCACCTCCTCCTTGGTCACCGAGTCGTCCAGACCCAGAATGCGCAGGTCTGCGCATCTCACGGGCCTGGACACTCGGGCCTCGTCCGCGTTTAGGGACGCTCTGAGCTTTTCCGCCAGAGCGTCAGCGGACGAGCCGCTGGTTTCACCGGGGATCTCCAGCATGCGTGCCCCCGTCGCGGTGACCTTAAGCCGGAGGCCCCCGGTGATCCCGAGCTCCCCGAGATCCACCGTCTCCTTCGCCTTCGCCAGCAAATCGCGGTAAGACACGCCCCTCTTTTCCGCTTCCGGCTGTAGTGTAATCACTACAGCCGCGGTCTTCGGGGCGCGGAGCCTAGCCGCGATCTTTCGCGCCCTATGCTGGCGCTGCCGCTCCTCATTCCGGGCCTTTTTGGCCGCCTTTCGCCCCTTCTTTTCCTCCCCGACCACCTGCCATCCGGCTTCAGCCGAGGGAGGTGTAGGGGGCTGGGGGGGCGGTGGTGGCGGCGGCAGCTGAGCGCGGCTTAACCTAAAAGTCGACCCGTGGCTGTTATTATTAAGCCATGAGCTCGTCGAGCTTTTGTACCTCATCATGATGTGATTGGGGGTGTAGGTACCTATTTCCTAGATTGACTTGTAGCTGCTACTGAAAACAAAAACAGTGCTGCACGGAGGCCCAGCTCAGGACCCTCAAGTTACTTAGTACGCACAAATCTGTCGTGATAGAGACGGGGAAATCTATCATCCAAAGCACGTATTAAGTAACGCTCATAGATCTTGGCCTAAATATCGGCGTTCAGTAGTATACGACGATTACGACTACTATACCAATCTAATCGATCGAAAAACGTAATAGGTCTTTACCTATTACGTATTTCGATCGATCAGATTGGAGTTAGGCGGACTGTACCTACTACACTACACTACAACAGCCCATTACGTCCACTGCTGGACATAAGCCTCTCCCATGATGGGAGGAATTTGCCATAATCTCCACGCTTGGCAGGCGGATTGGAGACCGCAGTGATGAAAGACTAACAGAAAACGCTGCTGCCCATTCTCTGGTCTACGAAGGCGCAAGGTGTTCTGCCTCAGACATTTGTCGCCTTATACGACACCCGTGAGTGTAATGGGTTGGTTCTATTCTACTCTGCCGGATACCACACGGCTATACGGACCGTACCTATTACGTATTATTACGTACAGTGCATACATATTTTTGAGGCGGACTTCAAAAATATGTATGCACCGACAAAAACTCATTTGATTGTCCACAATTTTCCTTAATATTATGATGATGATTTAGCTATAATCAAGTACCCAGTGTAATATATTTTGTGGCTACAAATTGATAGTATGTTAAGACACAAAGATAGAATACGATAAAATAAATAAAATTCTTTTCGTTGTATGTACGCAGATCTTTTTGAGGCTGCCTGTACATGAAGGTAAGTTTCTAAAAATATACCAACTATTTGTTGCTAACCTAAATCCCATCTTTATTTCAAGATCATTCGATGTTACTAATTCTGGGCTCTTTTGTAAGCTACAGAATTATCCGTTCTGAGAATAGTCAGTCCAAAAAAAAAGGTTTTCGTCCGTCTGATATTCAACTGGTTTAGTACGGGTTTATACGTAGATTATTATTCTTTATGGAAAATCTGCCTCGTTGGTCTACTGGTCATAAAAGCTTCTGCTGAACTTGAAGTTCTGGGTTCGATACCCAAGTTGGGCGCAGTGTTATTTGGTATTTCATCAGGAATTTCGCAGTAGCCGCCATGGAATCAAGGTTTGTGCCTTGTCAATGGCAATAGGCTTGACCCTTAGTATATTATGGGACTTAAATACAACTGACTAAATATGGGTATACTATAGGGAACGTGCGTGAATGGGGGGTGAAAACGGGGGAGTTTTGAAAAATGATTTTGACTAACGTATTGCCCTTTTACATGAATCTTAAAAAATAAATGTTTCAAGTCTCTTAGCTTCCGAGATCCGCCTTAAGGGGGGAGAAGGGAGGCAAGGGGGGCCACTTTGAAAACTGGTTTTTACTTTTCCGAGCCTCCTCTATACGAATCTGAAAAGAATATGTTCCAAGTCTCTTGATTTCCGAGATACGATAGGGAGGGGGAGGAAGGGGGGCGAAAAGGGGGGTTTGGCACTTTTCCCCTACTCGTGAGAGTTATTTGTTAACGAATCTGTCGAAATATACCCCCGTCCCCATCCATCATCTGGGAGAACAATTATGTCAGTCAGTTAGTGGTAATAAGACCGGAACCCATATTTTATACCTTTTAGCATAATTATTCAAAAATAATATAAATAAAAATATTATCAAAAATAATATTATCTAAACCATTCAAAATATATTTTTTATAAAACAAAAAGGAATTATAAAAAATATTATAATTAAAAATTTTGAAGAGATCATTTTGTTTACATGAATTGAAAGCACGATGACAGGTGACAAGTTTCCTTTACTCTCCGCATAGTGTCACTTTTGTCGATTTCGTGCTGCCACCTATATATAGTTCCTGCACGTTCCCTATAGGTAAGTAAGGTACATATCTACCTAACTCTTGGGGTACGTATGTAAATATAAATAAATAAATATCGCCGGATATTTACACAGCGCCATCTAGTGCCACACTAAGCAACGAGGCTTGTGTCGTGGACACCAGATAGTAGATATACTACATAAATACTTTTTCGTTTGTAAATGCATACTTATTATACATATAAACATCCATGACTCGGATAAAAATGTCCATGCTCATCACACAAACATTTGCTCCAACCGGGATTCGAACCCGGGACCCTAAGAACGTAAGGTAGCCTCACCACCGCTGCGCCATACGGGTCGTCAAAAAATGTGGAGTTATGTTATTAAGTATAAAAAAAAACCCATATATCTAGTATACCTAAGGTATAGTCCTCAAGCCTAGTCTTTCTTGACTCATAATCAGTCTCTTGAACTTATCCCAACTTATTTGGGGTCGGCGTCGCATTTTTTCTTTTTCTATACTTCTCTATTACTGTGTGTGTGTGCTTAATGAACTGATGTCAAATAAACATTTTTCTCTCTTTCTTTAACTCGTCATCTCATCAGACACCTCCTTTTTGCCATATCATCCCTTACTCAAGTATGTTAGAGTAAATACAGTAGCCTTGTGTGACTGAATAGGTATCTGTTTATACAGGCAGCGGCCACTAACACCGCAACTCACTTACAGGCCAGAAATTTTACAAAGATTATACCAGATGTCAGACTTTCAGATTTGTCGTGTCACGACCTGTAATTTACACACTAAAAGATAACAACATTTATTTTTGTAAGCAGATTTTTTAAAACACTTTTCTAGTAATATTTATAAATCGAACGTCTGACAACCACTCTTATCAGGGGTATCGTGTTACCCAGTAAATAGGTTGCTGAGATCAGACAGGCAATCACCATGAAATATACTGGTATTCAGCTGCATCTGGTGCGACTGGATTGACTGAAACTTGTATGAGATCCAGAAGTGATGTGATCCTGCACGTATAATAGATCTGTCAAAACAAATTCGCAAATGATCTAGAAGCCCTAAGAAAAGTTTTATGAAGACCGCCCAGACTACCATTAAACAATGTCATGTTCAACCAAATCACAAATTGTCCACAATTTACCGAAATCCCTCCACATCACACGTTAGCACCACTCAATTTAACCGCTCAGGATAAAAGCATGCATCCAACTTGCAAATCCTAAGGAAATCACGTATAAAATCGCGAGGAAGCCCCCAAAAGTCGCCTGTGTGTTGTCAGCCTAACGCGTTTGTTTCAAATTACCCTTTTTCCGCTCGCTTGCATTTTGGCAATTCGTTTGATCCCCCCTATAATTTATTAATTACTCGTGTGAGCGTATACCGCGTTTTGATTTTCATAATTTTAGGACGTTCTATGGTGTTCTCTCGTTTATAATGATGGTTCGTCGGATGCGAAAGGTATTCTGGTCCCTGGAAAATTAAAGTCAAAAGTTTGATTTAATTACAGGCGTTTATTTACCGTTCGGTTTGTCAGAAATGGCTCAGAAGGCTATTGACGGGACTTTTGCGTGGGATCTTGTTGAAGATTGAATCAGGAACAAAGGTTACTCGTTTCAACCAAGTTTTTATCTGTCCTTGTATCAAAAGTCCTATCACCAGGCTGGTTTGTGTTTCTGGGAATGACTATTTATACACACCTTCAGGCTATATGGAAGGACGACCTTCACGAGTTTTTAACTTAATAACAAATGCATCATAATTTTGCTTGCTTCAAAACACTGGTACGTGACGCCCTAGAATAAAATAAGCTTAATGTTGATATTCTTCAGGGACCAAGCATATTACTCAAAATTGACGTGTTTGTATTATTGCCTCTTTGGTCTAGTGGTCGCAATCGCAACTGCTGTGCCGTGCTGTGCTGTGTGTGGTCCTGGGTTCGATTACCCAGGTCGGGAAAATTATTGTTGGGTTTTTTCATCAGAAAATTCTTGGTAGCAGCCACGGAGTCTGCATTTGTGCCCGATTGATGGCTATAGGCTCGCCGTCTATCATGGTACTTAAAACATAAGCGGCGAAATGAGGGTGTACTATTACGTGCACCTCTGCATTACCCTTTGGGGACTACTGGCGTGTTGTTATTATGTGACGTGGACGAAACGAAAGGAGATCTAAGGTTCGTTTCAGAAGTCTAGATTTGTACCCGATTGATGGCAATATTCTCACCACCTATTACATGGGACTTAAACATAACTTGCGAAATGTTGGCCCCTACCCTTTTGGGTAATACCGACGACATCTTAAGTTTTTTTTTTGGGACAAGCCCGCCACACTATTCCAAAACCACTGTAACTCCTGAAAGCCAGAATCAACAGTGGCGACCACCAGAAAAGCGCCGAAACAATGAAGCTTGACGAAGTCCCAGGGAAAGAATTTAACTGTCTTGGATCCCACAACGAAATTAATCAGAAAAGTATAGCGGAGGAGTAGGAGGAGAAGGAAAAAACAGAATTTCCACTTTGACATCTTATGTATGTTTATGTTAATCAACCTTCCATGTAATAATGCGGTCTGCAATATTGTACGCTCACCTAGAACTAAACTATTCACTGTAGACTTCTTATTTACCTACACAATTGACAGACCGAAAGTGGAAGGATAGTATGTAAATAATTTGAGGATGTATCTTAACATTCGTGGAAGGCTTTGAAAGCGTGGCAGCGGTGAAGTGGCTCGATTCACAGCCAGCAATTGAATATGTAAGCCAGTCGGTGGGCTGTGGCTTTCAATGTCTCAGGCATGCTAGATCGTGTTTTGTTAAGAAATGGTGACTGAAAACTTTGACTGAAGTTAGTTCGTATATTTTTTTTAAGATCGTATGGTGTTTACAATTAAAACCTTACTGAGGTTTTGACTATAAAATTGACCAAATGTCGAAGTACTTTATGTACACCTCTGCCTACCCCTTCGGTGATTAGGATTGAAGATAAATTAATTGAATAGCTGATAAATTTTGGTGGCCACAATAAACTTTAAACTTAAATATCTCAAAAAGTTATCGAGATATTTAAGTTTAAAGGGTAGTGTGACCACCAAAATTGATAATCGCCCACCAAAATCGAAAGTGTCCACCAACATTTTAAATCAGTGGCACCAAAATTGAATTCTCTGTCACAAACCTCAATCTCTGTTACCTAGGAAAACTTCAGAAGCGTGTAGAAAGAGCGTGGTCGTTGTTTTCTTTAAGAAGGGGAACAAGACCCTATTCAAAAATTACAGACCCATTTCGCTCCTTAGCTACGTGTATAAGCTGTTTTCAGGAGTCGTCATGAATCGTCTGGCGCAAAGACTCGACGACTTCCAGCCACCGGAGCAGACCAGGTTTTGAGGAGGATGCAGCACCATAGACCACATCCACACTCTGTGGCAGATCATACAGAAGTCCGAAGAGTATAATCGGCCGCTCTGTCTTGCATTTGTGGACTAGGTAGGACTAGGACAAGGTTTTTGACTCTGTCGAGACCTGGTCAGTTCTAGACCTATTGTTGTCAATGGCGGTCCTCTCGAGGGTGCTCGAGAATATGTTTATCTCGGGCAAACTCTGAAGTTTGGTAAGAACAACTTTGAGACTCACAGAAGAATTCAGTTGGGCTGGGCAGCATTTGGGAAACATCGTTCAGTCTTCTCGTCGCGTTTCCACTGTGCCTAAAGATTGGAGATCTTCAACCAGCCCGTCCTGCCTGTTATGACTTACGGGACCAAAACGTCACGGCTCACGGTACGGCTGGTTCATAAATTCGCTCGCAAGGTAGCGACCTTGCGAGCGACCTTCCATAGCTCGCTGAGCGGGCTGTGAGCTCTCTGAGGTTGGGTGGATCTCCGGAACGAGGTGATCCGACAGAGAACCAGAGTTATCGACAAAGCTCACAGAATAAGTTAGCTAAAGTGGCAATGGGCCGGTCATATCAGCCGTAGAACCGATGACCGTTGGGGTAGACGAGTTCTTGAGTGGAGACCGCGAATCGGCAAACGTAAGATGGGATGCCCTCAGACTCGAATGACTGGAGTGACGGTCTTCGCAGGGTGGCTCATAGCAACTGGAGTTAGTTGCTGAGAATCGAGTTGAGTGGCATGCCATTGAGGAGGCCTATGTCCAGCAGTGGTCTGCTGTAGGCTGATGATGAAACATTATTCTTGCTTTTCTTCTTCTTTCATCTATTGTTTTTTTAAGCAGCCTCTTTTCATTGGTCTGTTTTGACATTCTAAAAACCATCAAAATAAAAAGAAGAAACTTGATCTTTATGATGCTCTTCTTTTAATAATAGGTCTTAGTTACTCTTAAGTACATAACATTTACTTGATTGCTAATGAAACTGTCTTGCAACGTAAGAACTGGCTATGTAGGTACAAACAGTACGTGAAAACGCCACCAAAGTCACCAAAATTGAGACACCAAAATTGGAACCAGGCGTAAAAAAAAATCTTTAAAAATAGGGGTTTAAAGTTACAATCAAATTAATATCACTGATTTATGCGTTACCCAAATCACTAGCTATAACGTGTAGCTTACTATTAAAACACGTTAAAATCAACAGCAAATCGATCCTCCATAATTGAACAATTCTTGTCCCTCGTGCCACCCAGATGAGTACTTACGTTTTGGGCGGGTAATCGCAGCACTAATCACACACCTGTTACAAGCAAGCCCAGCGGACAACTAAGAGGTGCGAAATAAAAAAAACGCGATTAGTGGCACACACACGAAACTTTATGTTATATTAAGTTGAAAAACTGCCACCAAAATTTTGTGTTTTGCTTGGACAAACTTTGATCGAGTGGCCTGTGGTTTTAAATTAGATTTTCCAATATGGTTTAATTCTTTTTAGATAATGTGTCTAATGCATAAACTAAGGAAATAGTTATTTTTTTATTATTACCTTAAATTGTTACTTTGGTGAATGCAATTATATCAAAAAATAGAACTGGGACAATCCACCAAACTTGAATTTCAAGGGAATTGTTTTTTTCCTGATTATTTAAAAACACTTAAAAATGTGGCCCTAGTTGCACCAAGTAACGTAGTTTACTATAAAAAAAATTAGAAACATCCTATCATTTTACACCTTGATTCTCAACGTGGACACGTAAAATTTGGTCGCAGGCAGTGGAGTTCCGTCGCTTATACGGGCAAGTGCCACATGAACGTACGGTGACATAGTGCACAAGTGAAGTGATACTAACGTAGTTTTAAGGTCATTTATATTAACACAGTTTATATTTTATCAATGTATGATAGTCTGTAAGGTAACATATCTATGTGCCAAAGTTGCCTGGAAATAAATTAATGTTGTTGTTGTTGCTATAAACCAAAGAAAAAATAACAACCACAATTTTATTGCACGTTATATCACAATATTACGAAAGTTCTCAGTATTATATAAATGAACATTGTTACTTAATTATACAAAGCGTTATTTGAATTTAAATGTCATTATTAAAGTCTTAGTAGATTAGTTTCGTAACTATGTACTTATATTTGAATAGTTTGGAGAAGAAACCGAGTGCTAAGAAATTATTTGCGAGAACAGCATTATTTTAAAGTAAGTATTAGTGGTTTAATGGTGGAGTAAGAAGATTATTTTTGCTCTGATAGCCTCGTTGGTCAAGTGGTTACAAGGTCGGCCAAAGACTTATTTTCAAACTAGAGGACCCTAATTTTCAAATAGGTTATAATATATGAACAGACTTACTTTTATTAATTCTTTGCATTTTTTATTATTTTTTTTCATCGATATATATCTCTGATAGATTGTCACCGATGACCGTTCTGGCCGATGGGGCCGAAAAGTTCTAGAGTGGCGACCGCGAACTGGAAGACGTGGCGTTGCAAGGCCTCCCACTAGGT
Source organism: Xestia sexstrigata (assembly GCA_941918905.2). Taxonomy (NCBI): domain Eukaryota; kingdom Metazoa; phylum Arthropoda; class Insecta; order Lepidoptera; family Noctuidae; genus Xestia; species Xestia sexstrigata. The sequence continues at coordinate 2,641,127 of OW799216.2, read as the reverse complement.
GGACCGATGACCTGGTGAAGGTTGGTTTGTCCGCATCTTTACCCAAGCAATTATTTTGGTAGTAGATAAGGTTTTGGTTTTGATAAGTACATACTAATACAATCCACATAGAAAACACCAGAACGGAGCATTCACAGCATTGTTTATTCATAAATTTAAACCGATACGGATCTTTTGTAACCTCTTTTTCCTTATTACGAGTACAAGCAAAGTATGGAAATTGGAAAATATAAAAAGACAATTTAATAAAAATAAATTCTTCTGACTTTTACTTCCCTTATCACTTCGTCTAAATACGTGTGTTGTCAGACTTCCATGCAATCGTTGGTTGCTGTTTCAAATCTTAACCTTGTTACAACTGAATAGGATTTAAAATGGTCTGACAAAATCTTTGATACAACGGTGTCTCGTAAATTTCTTGGTGCGTGCTTTACAAAGATAACTCTGCAGTCTTTGTGCACTTTAGCTTGTTAGACATAGAGATGATTTATTGAACGTTTTAGAATTTGTTTGCGTGGCAGGAGTTATCCAAAGTTTCTCAATAATGAAGTCGCAAGTTGCAGTGTAAGCAATCTGAATGCAGCGTTTAGTTAATGATTTACCGGGTTTTGTTTATAACAATTAAGTGTTACTATTGTGGGATGTTGCGGATTGTACGGTTGTGTTAGAACATTAACTACTAATGTTTGAGCACTATCAGAAGTGGGATAATGCAATGTATGTAGCTAAATGATGATAAAATATGGGACAGACTGGATACACCAACAAACATATTCTGATTTTTAAACGTATCCATGGAATTTCTTTCCTGTTCTTCTACATAGAGATCTACGCTTTAGATTGTGCAGCTGCAGTTCGTTTACAGTTATTTTGCCTTATACCTAGGAGTGTAGTTTCATTTTTTAGTTGCCAAGTAGCACAAACGGAACCATTACAGATTCTTCTTGATTATCTGTCTGTTGTCTTCATTAACATACTATGAAAAACAAATTTTGTTTTGCTGTTGAGTGCAAATTGACATAATATTATGAATGAGCGTCCGAATATTGTTAGTGTTTGGTGCTACTTAACACTTTGTGCGCGAGGCCAAGTCACAATAAGCAGTCATGCTAGCGAGGTGGTGGAGGTGGCGGAAGTTTGAAGGAGAGAACCTCACGACCCAACCGCCGAGGGAGACGCACCGGGCGTCGTGGCCCCCGGCCACCGTAGGCGCGGGCCTCTGGACGATGAGCTATGGGCTAGCTCGCTGTCCGAGTCCGTCTTATGACGACAGGCGGTGTCGACGGCCGAGTCGCAATTGGCCAGTTCTTTTTTTTTGTTTTCGATTGATACCTGCTTTGACAATTCAAAACTGCCTGTAACTGGAATATGTAAAATAAATGCTTTGATTTTTTATGGGAAAGGTGGAGGACAGTATCTTGTGGCGCAGTTTGGAACAAGCAATGTGCAGCACAAGGACCGCATTATTGCTGAGTTAAGTATCTTAGGGTATGCACTCTGAAAGTTGGCAGTGTCGTAAATAACTGTCAAATATTTTACATGCCAGTTCCATCACAATGTTTTCCTTTACCGTTTTGAGAACACCATCATTATCATCTTCCCTCCCTTATCCCATGTTACTTGTGGTCGGCGCAACACGTTTTTCCATTCTCCCCTGTCAACCGTCATAGCATTTGCTTCTCTTTCTTTCATATCATTCCTCTCACAATCCATTCCATCCATCCATGATTAAATAAAATATAATACCTTGTGCCTACTTGGATACGAACCCACTACGTACAGCTCGTAATTCCCAGTCGCTGTCACCGGACCACTACGGCACTCACACAACATGAATGTCTAAATCTCAAGCATTATTAAACATTGCCCTCATCCCAACTGCTTACAAAGTTATATTTCATCTTAGCTACGTACGCATTAAATCTTGCCTGCTAGAATAGCTCTTTAAAGCGTTGCTGGAGCTAGTTGAGCTCATTCATTTTCCTTTTTATACAAGCTCTTCGCGCCACGGGATCGGTTAAGAATTTTTTATGCGAAATAGCTTAGATTTTATCAGGTACCAACACCAGCTGTAGTGTTATAAGAATTTTTTGTAAGTTGTAATGTGATTTGATTTAAGTTTTTTTTGGATTTCGTTAGGTTAGTGCCTAACTTGGTGTCAGAGTTTTTATGAGCTGGGCCTCAGACTTGGCTTAACACGCCGTCGAGAAATATCTCTGAGGCATGCTGTTTTGGTTTCCTTACGACGTTTTCGTTCACCTAAGCAAGTGATAATTATACAATTCGCACATGAATCCAAAAAATCTGAGGTGCGTGTCTTGGGTTCAAACTTGAGACATATGACTTGGTAGTGCGACGCACACCACTAGGCTATCACGAGTTAAAGGTTAATTTCATGTTACTTAGTGCCAGTTATAATTTTGGTATTTTGTTGCAGTCACTGTGCTCAGTATCCGTAGTCTCGTTTGCGACACGAGGCCAGCATAGGTACCATCGGAATTGAATGACACAAACCACAAACTGGTGTTCAAATATAAATTGAGCGTACCTCTTCAATTTTCACTATCATAGTGTATTTTGTTTAGTCCGATTAAAATCTATACGTAAATTTAGTATAATCAAAGCTTAACTCTATTTTTAAAATGAATTATATTATTATTCCAACTGAATATTTTTGGCTCAGACTTGAAAAATAATTATCGTTTGGATACCACGAATTTTATTTATGTTTATAGATTTTCATTTTATGCTTTGGAATAATTTGAATGTGTGTGTATGAAATATATAGGGTGGAATAGAGATCGACGCACAAACGATTACCAAGAGTGTTCAAAATCAGCTGTTCCATACAGTTTGACAGTGTAGGTATTGCACTTTTGTAAGAAACAGCTGACTTTTTTTTAAATTAAGAGGACTACAAAAGCTAAACGCGAGTTTTATAATGCAAAAAAGCATATGATTCACTGCCATAAACAAAACCAGAAACTTATGTGATATTCTTTAGGACATATTCTAGTACGATAGTGTTTTGAAAACATGATACAACTAATATTACTTCCTAAAAAAAAATCACAACTTATCTCTAAAAAATTATTTTAACGAGTAAAAACCATACTAAAATACTTACAATCATTCTGATTTTTTGGCAAATAATTCTACAAGCAACATATTAGCGTCATAGTGTTTTATTTTTTTAGTCCAATTGATAGATTTTTTGTAAATCGCAAAAAAACACTCATTTCGCACTATTCGGTCCGCAGTGACTGACGTAACAACCACTTTGTAGTGCAAGCTGATAAGAACTTTATTCTAATAGTATTTCAAACGAAGTTTGAACCACCACAAATAGAGTTGCTAATTTAGCTCCCGTAGTCGCCTTAACGACGTTTTTACAAACTGTAAATATAATGAAAAAATAGATCCAGCCTGTAAAATAAAACGGGCTTTTGATGACAGTCAGAGACTTGATACCCGCAAAATATTAGTACGTGCTTTTTCTATGTTTACTAAGCGTACATTTTTCGTTTATTAGCAAAGATATTCTGCACACCCTGTTTTTAAAGATAGGGTGTCAGCTACCGCTGCATCATGCGCTTTTATTAAAACACGTGTTTCAGATGTTTTTGTTCTGCTGATCCGAGGATCTAGTAAAATGAAATGTAGTGAAGTAGTAGAGAGAATGACTCTGTATCTGTATGCCCACAAAATAGGATAATGTGATAATTTTACATAACATTATCAAGATTAATATACTGTAAGGGTTATAGGATGAGCTCGTAGCTAAATAAAAACAGCCACTCGGGTCTATCTTCAGGTTAAGCCGCGCTTGCCTAGGTTTTTCCGTGGATGGGTGACCACCCAATAGTTTATACTGGTGTAGTAGAGTTTCCTCTGTACCTCGGAAAGCAAGCCATTGGTCCCAGCTGACAATTGCTGATCTTTGACAGTCCTTAAGTAGTCCGCGGCCCGAAAGTCTGACGACCAGTCTTACCAAGGAGGGTATCGTATTACCCAGTACTAACTGGGTTGTCAAAGTCAGATAGGCAGTCGCTCCATGTAAAATACTGGTATTCAGTATACACAAATCTTGTATGAACATACACTTTTTCCAACCTGGGGATCAAACATAGGACCTATAGGTAGTGTCTAGAATGATGATGCAGTCAAACAATAAAACAAAACAAACAAACTGTTGTCTTAGACACTTTAAACAATAGCGTTCTTACTTAACCACGTATAATATTTATCTAAGTACAAACAAAAAAAAACAACATTTGCATAAAAAACCGCCTACGACATTTGCATAAAAAACCGCCTACGACATTTCCTTCAATAATCGACCTCACTTAAAACCTAATCCCTAAAGATTCCCATCCATTTTTCATCACCCGGGCTAGGGTAAGCTCGCAGTCATTTCCTACCAGACAGGATTATATCTAGCACAATCCTACCACCGGTCGACGGGTCGACGGTCGCTTAGCTTTCTTTTTGGATGTTAAGGAAATTAAAATTGTGAGCTCCTGTGAAATGGAAATCTTTTTTAAGAGTTTTTGAAGTCTTATTTCAGGTTACGTCTTATTTATGAGTTTCTCTAGATTTAAATTCTTTTAGTGTAGTTTTTTGATTGAATACTAGATTATATCTGCGGCTTTGCTTGATTTATGCTCGAATATTATTCAACGAGAAGGTTTTAAATATAGCTTCTTAATAGTGTAAGAATTTACGGAATCGGATCAGTAGTTCCGAAGATTACCCCATATATCCAAACATATAAACTTTACTTAACCTAACACTATAAGGACGAATGTATGACCAGGTCGTCATTTGTTTAAAAAACATGACACAATATGGTACGATCTCTTCTTGGTGTTAGAAGACAGAGAAATAAGTGAGTACCCTGTACAACCCGGAAAAACTTTTTATGCAAGAAGCTTTCCTTCTAATAAAATAGTCCCTAAATTAGTCCCTACTTATCTAGAATTCCAGCCGGTAGTCGAGTTATTTGTCAAAACCCTCGTCAGGGAAAATAGAGATGCCTATTATAACAGCTATTTTTCTGTAGTACCAGCGTTGCTATGCTCGATTTGACAGGTACACGGTACAGGTAAATAACTATGGACACCTGGGAAATCCCTGTTTTATGTTTAAGAATGGCAATGCTCTTACGTTTCCTTTGGTACCCACTGCATATCTGATGTCTGTAGGCGTCATTGGTCACTTAGCATCAGATGGGCCTGCTTGTTTAACATAAGCAGCCGTAATAAATAAATAATAATTAAATACATATCGCTGGACATTACACACAGCGCCATCTAGTGCCACACTAAGCAACGAGGCTTGTATCGTTGACACCAGATAGTTGATATACTACATAGATACTTTTTTCTTTTGTAAATACTTACTTATTATAATGTTCTGCCTTTGTGTCTACTCTCTGTGGGAGGTAGTGGGCCGTGCCCGAAATCCTATAAGTATCCCGCCGGTTATCATAAAAGTATAACCGGCCAGCACTGGGAATATTATGAGAAGTATATGCATAAGCTACACATGTAACAGGTATGGTGTACGAGTATGTGTGTAAGAGTAAACCCACTTCATAACATCACGCCTATAATTCCTGAAAGGTTAGGCAGAGATAAATTTAATAGGACACCCACAATTCACCAGTTATGTTTAAATCCCATGTAATAGGGGGCAAGCCTATTGCCATCAACCGGACACAGTCCAGAGTCCGTCGCTGTCTACTTAGAAATTCGGCATGGAAAACCACAATGATAAATGATAAATGATGTTTATTTTGCAAGTAGGTTTTTACAAACACTTTTACACGTCATTTTTTAAAACTAGATGGGGCCGGTGTTTCGTACCTGACTACTCTGAGAAGAATCAGCCGAAACAAACTCAGAGGTCATAGTCTCTTTTGAAGTCCAGACATAATTTTGCTCAATTCACAAGAGGACTATGCAAATTAGTGTCTGAGATGGTCTTTTGAAGAAAGAACCACACAGATTTGAGTGGACCTGTCCAGTCATTGCAAGCATTTGTCAGTTAATAATACAATAACACTGCTTGACCTGGGAATCCTCACAGCTCATACTTCCATTTGTATTACCATCTTACTCGACTAAACTAACATCAAACTTATTTATTTACCTACAACTGAAACATTCAACAAAACTACTATAACAATCGAAAATCAATAGTAATGGCAGTACTAGGGGGCGGGGGACCCACAGGAAATAAAGCGAGGACATCATTGGCTAATTGTGCACCTTGCTTTTATTGTGGTTTCGCTCGTGCTCGTTTGAGGGATTATAAAAGTAACGGAAAGTGAGCTTGCTTTGGAGGGAATATTAGGAGGGTTACTATTTCCTATTTCTTTTAGCATGACCAACTTAGTTAAAAAAGCTTTAGATTAAAGAATGCAAACGCCTGGAGGGTACCTACACTTCAGAAGGACATACACTAGACTCGTTGGTGATTTTTATCGGAAGGGTCAGGTACTTAGTACTCCCAACCGGCATCGTGTATGGTCAGACGTATGAACGTGGACGAAGCAAAATTACTGAAATATACTACAAGTCCCCCAAAAGTAAATGAAAATCACGAATATTACAGTGAAATTCAGTGTCTACAATATTGCGAAATATAATTTGCGCCTGTGTTTCATACATACCTAATAAACGCTAAAATGTATGTTGAGCACACGTCAGCCCACGTCAGGTGACGTCAGATGAAGTCATGCACGTTAGATAATGTCACTCATACACTCATGTTGACAGCGAACTCGTTTGCTTTGTACATTATCCGACATTTTAGATACCTACCTCTAGTTTAATAACGAACTTTTTATAGCCCCTAAGTAATTTGCATGGATACAATACAATCTACTAATCTGGCGGTGTTTTGTCAAAACATCAATAATTATTAGTCTTAGCTATATAAACCTTTTGGAATACATCTTCTTAATTACCGTGATTATCGTAGAGCTGACTCGTCACCTAAAGAGGTGGCGTGCAGTGGTTCCTGCGCGCTTCAATGATAGGCCATATTTGGTGATGGAGACCACCGGGAATGGTGGTGGACCAGTCGTGGTCTTTTCCGCCTGATCAGTTAAATTATTTTCGCCTCTTAAGGTTTAGGCCTATTAGGAAAGCGTCAACTTTGGCGCGCAAAATAACAATAACTTTTTTTGGCGTGCGTCGTCAGTGCGCTTGACCGATCGGTATATTTTCATTCATGTTTCCACATACACACATACGCCACACACACCACACATACACCCACACCAATACATACCCACATTCACTGACACACCACACCCACATTAAATCACTAAATAGAATAAGATTTGTATAGAATATAAGACTATGTAGTATTTACTCATTAATATGTAATGGCGTTAAAAATTGTAGCATCAGCACATGTACCATGTTATGTAAAATGATTACTGTACCATTAAGCATAGGGGACCGAGACTGTTTCTCCTTAACACAGGTTATTCTGTAACCTAGTTAAGAGAACAGTGCTTCACCCACTCGATTGTAGACTTATACCTAACACATTATTATTTTCTAAGAACTTTGCTATAACCATATATCCTACTCGTACTACAATCTGTGTTTGAATAAATAAATTTATTATTATTAATCTTTATTTCTATACAAAGTCAACGAGGCGTGGCTAGAGAATGTTTCTATGTTGTAAGTGCAAGCAAAAATTAGCTTAGTGGTGATCAGGTAGGAGTGTCCTCGATAGTACTTGTATCTCCCGGGCCTTCAATACATGATAGCAGTACGGCAGTGGGTTTTTAGTCAGGTAGAGTCCGACATAACCCTCCGCTCGCTCCGACGGAAAGTATCCATTAGGATTTTCCGACTCAAAAATAAATTAAACTGATTACGAAATGGAAAAGTATAGTTATTATTCAGATCCAGCATGAAAGATAAAATCCAATCAACTTTTCCTACATACCAATAAAATACGTATAAATCTGTCTGGCGTCAACGCACAGGCATAATCTAAGTATCATAATGGGATATTTCCATTCTATATCGAAAATATTAGTACCTACCTTCAGCTTTCTTGAAGGTAAATTTAACCTTGGCTTTATCTAAGGTCAGGTCAGGAGGTCAAAACAAAAAGGATTTCTTCTCGAGACGATAGTCATTAGAGCTAGCGTATAGGAGGCTATTAAAGTGAAGAGAAGATGGTGTGTCGCTTGTGTATGTTCGAATTGGTCATTCAGTCACAGTTGCTTACCACTTAATTTGCTGTTTCTATTATGTCACAACTCCCGGCGTGTGTATAACCAGATATTTGAGCGTGGCGGAAGGAAAAGGAATTATGTATGAATAGCAAAAGGTGGCGTTCTGTGATTCCTGCCTATCCCCATACGTAAAGCGGAAATATGTACGTATGTAACAATTCCTCTCAAAAACCTACCTCTTTGTTAAATATTAAGACGGTTGATTTTGTATCTGTTTATGCCTACAGATTGGCGATTTGGTCATCTGCACGCAACTGATTCTATTTGCCTTAAGAAAAATAATGTAATAGACAAAAGAGTTCAATGCTCGTGTGAATAATATTTTCTGGTTTAATTTTTATTTGCAAGGCTGCGTATCGTGTTACCAAATTAGATTCTAGAAGTCAGATAGACAGTCGCTCAATGTAAAATTATATAGTATTTAGTTTCATCCGTCTAGACTGGAAGCTGATTCCAACTTAATATTTAGTTGGAAAAAGACCTTGAAGATGACAAAAAAAGCCGCATCGCCCAATTTTTAGATCAAAGTCAAGCATGTATGACGCGCGACGCATCAGAAAGTATTACTTCTTATGAATTATGGATGTCACTCACGATTCGAGGGTACGCAGAGTTTTAAGTGGTGTCAATTTACGTGATGATGGATAGAAATTCTTTGAAAAAAGTTCTTTGAATTACTTTCGTTAGAAATTGCTTGTCAATTTCACTTTCCTAAGATTATAAGTCGATACTTGCTGTGGCCAAAATACTACTAATTGAATGCACTGTTTTAGATTTTCACGGTTTTTCACTACACTCAGTATTCCCGCGATCATGATGCTTGCAACAGCGTCGAAATATCGGGAGCTTAAAGAAAAAGAAAATCACGGATATTATCTCGTAAGTACTAATCCTCTAAAGAGCTTCAAGGGCCTGTTCTACTATTTGTTTGGTAATGATACGTCTCGTTTTACTATAAGTATGTCTTTGTTACGTAAGACAAACTGACTCCTAAGTCACGCCTAGATTAGGAGAGCTTAAAGAAAAAGAAAATCACGGATATTATCCCGTAAGTACTAATCCTCTAAAGAGCTTCAAGGGCCTGTTCTACTATTGTCTTTGTTACGTAAGAATCACTGACTCCTAAAGTCACACCTAGTTTAGGAGTCAGAGTATTAAAATTATTTTGACCTTGTGATAAACTTTATATTATGTTCTAAGTATTATATATATTGTGATGTGATGGCTTCTGGTAAAATATAGAATTTATTCATTTGAAACTTTAATGTTATTGCCACGAAGGCGCCGTTGGTAGACATTTGTGGAATTATATTTAAAAACAAAATGGCGTTGTTAGTTCTATTTATTTTTCATGCATTTCAGTCATCCAAATCATAGCCTTAGGCATTTGTTCAGCTAGATTAACAAGTTATATCAGCCTAGACCAATTTTCTACTAGTGAAGTAAGTAGTTTCAATTTAACTTAGAAACTAAACTAATCTCCCGCCCGATCACATTACGAATTAGGGGTCTTAAACAAAATTGGATTGGACTTCTTAAGTCAAAAGATTTGAAAAAGCTTTATGTCTGTTTCCCTCGAGTGCTTAATTTGAGTGGTTAGGTGAATGACCTTGTATAGTGGTCTGGGATTAACGTAATTCATATTCTGGGGTTTTATTGGCTCTTGTTTAGTGTATTAGTGTACTTCTTTGTTGGTATTTTTGGAGGGGTCGCGTCGGCGTTCTATCGTAACTCGTTACAGTAAGTAGTTAGTAGAGTGATCTGTCTTCAGACTTTAAGGGGGAAGCGCAAGCGAGGCCCGTGAAACCTACGTTACGTACGTACGTATGTTGATTAAAATATGATTTGCAGTCGTAACAAATATGGTTTTACAGAGGTATAATAATTTAATAATTATTTCATTTAAAGTCATTCGATGGGGTTTAATTAACTTTATAATTCTGATACTACATACGTTTTACAGACGCAAATCATACTTTCAACACACAACCTGACACTGACCGGCAAATAAAAAAAAACGTAAGCAAAATTTGAATTTCGCAGGCTACTCGGGCGCTTCCACCTTAACTGCGGTTTATAAGGAATTTAAAAACATAAAAAAAAAACACAGGGGACTTTCGCGATTGACCCGGAGTTACGAGTGCTGCTAAACTGTTCCACCTCACAAAGACCACGAAGAAATATTCGGAGTTGATGGCCAATCTACAGTTTTTAAAGAAACACAAAAGGAAAACAAATACCAAAAGAATTTAGTCAGTCGGAAGCAGGCCTTTTTTGGATGGGATTCAGGATGGGAAATCATCAAATGACTCCTCCCGCTCTGGGTGGAGCAGGAGGGAGTGTCAGACTTTTACTGACTAAAACCCATCCATGTTCCTTCATCGCCCTTTGTATTCCGAGGCCACGGTATCTCTTTCGAACAGTCCCGCAGCCCGTCTGAAGCAGGCCTTACAGCTGCTACTGAAGAATCGCAGTTCAACATAAAAGTCATATTGTAGTCAATACAACTGCATCAGTTCCTAATGCCTGATATTCGATTTCTTGATCATTGAAATTGTTCAGAAGCTCAGTGCATTTCAAGGGATTATCATCAGCCCGTTGTTCTTGGCCCTTTTACAATTTTATCATAGAGTTCTAAAACTAATGATCAATCTTCCATTATTTGTTCATAATAACAAATGTAATTATAAGCGTCTACATTCTAGAAATAACACAGCTGTTGCGAAACTAAATCTCATTAGCAGCGAGATAATTAAAGTCTAGAAAATTGAACTTGGATCCTGAAGGTATACTTTGATTCTTCGGTGAATATTAATTGGATGAGGAAAGCAAAATTAAATTAAAATCCAACAAAACTTACATGCAAAATAGGTCACGTTATGATGTTCCTAGGTAGGTTAGACGTTAGATTAGATTTTGGAGCCAAAACTAAAATCATCATCATATTCTCCTGACTTTATCCCAATTTATTTGTGGTCGGCGCAGCATGTCTTCATCTTCCGTACTTCTCTATTACTCGTCATCTCAGCAGCCACCTCCTTTCTAACCATATCATCCTTCATACAGTCCATCCATCGTTTCTTTGGTCTTTCTCTAGATACTAATAAACTATCCAGATTCATACTGAAGACTTTCCTCGTGATATTTTCCTTATTCCTCCGCATCACATGCAATGTGTCCATACCACGACTTGGTTGGCAATTTTATTCTGATATCGTGGGATATCCTGGGGAGCAATTTCGTTTTAAGCGTTAATCATAATGTCGCAATAAAATTGCAAAGAAAGGATGTCTTTTTGCCGATAAGAAATGAAAGGAGTTTTAACATTTTTGCACTCCATCGGTTTTAACAAATATCTGACTGCTAGTGGATACTCTTGTTAACAGACATTAAATTAAAATTCCATTTAATCTCATTTCCAAATGGAATTTTGTTTAACAAGCATTTTAATTTATGACGAAAATGCGAGTGTTATGTTTCGCATACCTTTTTTTTTTTTTTTTTTTTTCGGATGTGAAATCATCAAATGACTTCTCCCGCTCTGGGCGGAGCAGGAGGGAGTGTCAGACTTTTACTGACTAAAACCCATCCATGTTCCTTCATCGCCCTTTGTGTTCCGGGGCCACGGTATCTCTTTCGAATAGTCCCGCAACCCCGGCAGGCATCGGTCCTTTCGGACCCCTTCCTTTTTGCTGACTCTCTTTGAGGCGCGCGTGGAACACGAACGCGCCGTCGACACGGCCTGTCGTCATGAGACGGACGGACGGCGAGCTAGCCCATAGCCCACCGTCCACAGGCCCGCGCCTACAGTGGCCGGGGGCCACGTGGTGGCCCCCGACGCCCGGGGCGTCTCCCGCGGCGGCCGGGACGCTGTGAGGTTCTCTCCCTCTCACGTTCTGCCACCTCCTTCTCTAGCATTACTGCTTCGCAGAAGGAGGTGACGGCGTATGTTTCGCATACCTGAAACAAATATTGTATTGAAATTTGTAATGAATGACAAAGGATGATTTAATTGACTGTGACATACCATAAGGTCTGCACTGACATCATTCACTGATCATTCTTTGTCTAGCCTATTTCTCATGGTAGAAAATGCCTATGGCATTAAGTCCGCCTCTGTACTATAAAGGGTGTAAAAAACCAAGAGGTTTTTAAGAAACGAAACCGAAAAGTACTTGTTCTCCCCGTCATTGCGATATCTTTTTTTTTTGTTCTACACCTTACCTGGGAACCTTCAAGTTACGGAGATATTGGGGGCAAATTTCCAACTTTTTGACAAGTTTTATTTTTAATACAAGTTTTTAATGTAAGATTTTTACTCCTTCTGCGACTGAGGTGGTAGTCTATCGGACACCACCAAACACAAAAAACGTTGCCAGATCGTAACATGGCGTGATGTAGCTCTGTCTCGCTCAGTACCTTCCTGTAACGGCTCGCGCTAACGGTCAGTGAGGCGCGGGCGGCCCTGCGGTGTGCACGTTTGGAGTTTTCGACTGCCGGTGTCCCACAGACGTAAGTACAGCAATAAACGTTGATTCTGATAGACGTCACCTCACCAATATCGTTTTAGATTCATAGTGTCTGTTAGTCGTTTCATCAGTAAAATATTAATACTACCATAGTGTCTCTCAAATATAACCTCACATTTAATTGCCTTAACTTATAATATTCATATTTTTTTAGATGGCGACTCAAAGTACAGATAGTAGGCCACAAAAACGAGACAGCAGTGGAAGATATACAAATGATGATGGGCAGATTGAGGAATGGCTTGAAGAATTAGAAGAAGAAAACGAGTTTAGCGATTTTGATGATTCGGTAGAAGATCCTAATTGTGTGGAAGGAAATGTACAGCAAGAGGAAAATGAAGACTTCGTGGAACAGAATGTCCAATCGAGTGAGAGCGATTTTAACTCTGAAGACGAGGAGCCCCTTAGCTCTTTAGTTTGTGGTGATCAAGATGGTCCAAACTACATTGGAAAAAATGGATTTTTATGGTCTAAGAAGGAAATAGCGAGGACAAGCAGAACTCCTGCACATAATATTATTCAAGTATCTCGGCCAAGAGAAGAGCTTGTTTTCAGAAGTTTTCAAGAACTTTGGTCTAAAATTTTCGACCTCGAAATGCTAGAGACTGTTGTTTTGCACACCAACCAAAAATTACAAACGTATCGAGAACGTTTTCGGAACACAAACAGGCAGGAACTCAAAGATACAAATGAAACTGAAATGCGAAGTTTGTTTGGCCTTTTGTACTATAGCTCAGTATTCAAATGCAACGACGCAGACGCTAACTACTTGTTTGCTACAGATGGCACTGGTCACGAAATTTTCCGCTGTGTGATGTCTAAATACAGATTCTGTACATTACTCAATTGTTTGAGATTTGACAATGGAACCGATCGCCAAGAACGTTTGAAGTCTGATCGATCAGCAGCAGTATCATGGTTATTTGACAAATTTGTTTCAAACTCTCAACAAAACTACATCCCTGGACCAAACACATGTATTGACGAGATGCTTATTCCGTTCAGAGGTAGGTGCAAGTTCCTTATATATATGCCTAACAAACCTGCCAAGTATGGGATTAAAGTTCTTGTATTATCTGATGCTCACACATACTATACATACAACGCTTATATTTACACCGGTAAAGGTTCTGATGGAGAAGGCCTGTCACCTGCTGAGAAAAACCTAGGAGTTCCTACTCAATCCGTTCTTAGACTGTCGAAACCTATCGAAAACAGCAACAGAAATATTACTGCCGATAACTGGTTCAGCTCCATTCAACTAATGCAGCTTTTGAAAGCTAAGAAGTTGACTTACCTGGGAACTCTAAAAAAAAACAAAAGAGAAATTCCACCAGAGTTTTTGCCAGCGAAAAGAAGAGAACCAGGGAGCTCCTTGTATGGGTTTACCAAAGACTTTACATTACTTTCCCACGTACCAAAGAAAAATAAGGCCGTAATATTGGTTTCATCATCTCATCATATTAGAAGCTTAGATGATAAAACGATGAAACCAACTATGATCGCCGACTATAACCATTCTAAAGGTGGAGTCGACGAAATCGATAAAAAGTGTTCTATTTATTCAAGCAATCGTAAAACACGCCGCTGGCCCATGACGATATTTTACAGAATTCTGGATTTAGCTGGTACTAATTCATTCGTCTTATACCAATCTTGTCCAGGTGCCAAGCTGCGAAGAGGGGACTTTTTACTATCTTTGGCAAGAGAGTTGGTTCTTTCTAGCTTAAAAGAACGCGTTAATAATGACAGACTGCCCAGAGAACTCCGTCTTACTATAACGCGAGTTTTAGGCAATGATTTGCCTCCCCCTCCACCCGTAGCTCAGCTTCCAGGTCCAGCTGGAAGGAAGCTATGCAGCATATGCCCCAGTAAATTGAAGAGGCAAACAAGGTACCATTGTTGCGCATGCAAAAAGCCAATTTGTCTACAATGTTCTTCTCCACTATGTCAAGACTGTAAACCTAAGTTTTAGATTTAGGGTTAACTTTGAGACTGATTTGTGCCTAATTGAACCGTGATATCACGTTGTGATTTTTGTTTTAGAACTATAAGATAACGCTTAAAAGATTAATATTAACATTTTTAAAGAAGTTTTATTATTTAGTTTTTTTTTTAATAGTTTTGTAAGTTTAAGCGTAAATATAACGAAAATACTGATCTCAATAAATGATTCCATAATAAACTCGTTTTTTGTTTTGAGCATGCTTATTCATTTTTATTTCATTATACATAAACCCATTAATAGTAAAACAAAACTAGAGCCCTATTATTTCTAAAATTTATAAACGAATCATGCTGTATAATAGTGACGCCTGACAGACTACACCTCAGTCGAATGTTGACAAGAAACCCACCTCAGTTGCAGAAGGTTAAACCCCTCCACGACACCTGTACTATTCAATCCATCCATCAGCACAATGTTTTGAGTTACATTGAGTTCTACTACAAAACATGATTTTTCACCCCAAAAACAAAAGTCGTTTCCAGCAATATTTTTTGGGTAAAGTTACTTAGTTTGATGTACAGAATGCTTGGTTGCCGGCTTCGTGATGAGGTTGTTTACACATGAACTGTTAAATACATAAATAAGGACTGCAGATCATTACTTTTATGGAGTCTTCCATGGCATATTTCTCTATTAGTCGTATTCTCAGTAGTCAGTCCCTTTCAAGCCATATCATTATCATTGACGCAATGCATACGTCGTTTCTTTGAACTTTCCCTACTCTTATATTCAACTCAAAGCTCAGCATAGAATCACCAAGAAACTTTAGACAGTTATTGCCAAAAATGAATACAAACCGTTCTAATAAAATTCAATACATGCGTTCAAGGTGCGAAGAAAAAAAATTGTGGGAGAAATACTGGTAAATCATGGGAGATATTAGCCATAAATCAGCGATTATCCTTAGTCTGGGGTAAGGTGCGCTCAACGTCGGGCCACGAAAGATTAGGGAAGTCGGGAAGGGTATTTCGAATTCGATCGTCGAATACGGGTAATGGTTCCGTTGTTAATTTTTCTTTGTTATTCTGCTTGTTGTTGTTGCAACGGTTTTGCTGCTTCAGATTTTCAGTACCATAAACTTAAAAAGGGAGTGTAGCAAAGATCTCTGTCGAAGAAAGAGTTTCCATCTGAGCTTCTTCTAAACTACAAGCAACTGCTGAAGACACATGGGCTGATGAAAATTCATTTTATTTCGAAAAGCCCTTGGAGGGAGGATTCAAAAAAAGAAACTGCATCTTCAAATCTTCAGCAATTGGCTACAAGCCTAACCGGCTGCAGCTGAGTACCTACCTACATACCCATGGTGAGTCTGTCTGGCTTCATGGCTGTCGGTTTTTTGGGTTTCAAACAACTCGTACCAACTCGACTGTTAAAAATCTACAAATAACAGCCGGCACAAACGACAAGAAGAGAACTCGATTTGTAATGGATCAACCATCTAGCGACCTTGGCAAGCGTATAAAATGTAATATTTACATGATATATTATATATCGCGTGTATATATATATATAGTACATATATTCGTAGTTAAACCCCCGCTCGCCACCTACCCCCACACAAACATTAACGTTTTGTATGTCGGCCGCATACGAATCACATAGAACAACAGATAAGCCTTGTAAATATACGTGTTGACTAGCTCTGCACCTATATAAATATACTAGCTGTGCTTCGCGGTTTCACCTGCCGTTTGGCTCCTAAGAGTCGTAGCGTGATGTTTAAGTAGAACCTTCTTTAAAGAATTGAGCTATAAGCAAAAATATTTTTACAAAGACCGATGATAATAGAAGGCGAGCTAATTGCCGTCAACCGGGCACAAATCCAGACTCTGTGGCTGCTACTGAGAAATTTCTGTAGGAAAAACCCGATAACACTTTGCACGACCTGGAAATTGATCCCAGGACCTCGTGCGCAGCCATCGCGACCATTAGACTAACGAGACAGTCAAACAAACAAACTCTTCAAGTTTATTTTATTAGTATATGTGTGTTAAAGTCGGAGAGCTGTAAAACTTTGCTAACGGCCCTCTAACGTCTTTATGGTGATAGGCCTTCCTTTGTGTTTATTTTCTTTGAGATTATGTATGACAGTGTTATTTCCTTGTGTGTTAAAGTAATTTTGTGGTGTGGTGAAGTTTGGTTGGCGTAAATTATTTTGTATATTTGTGTAAACAGGATCACCAACAGGAACAGGACGTAGTTCAATAATAACACCAGGATTATACGAGACTATCTTGTAATCTACTTGAACATTTACATACAATAACCAATATTAACACTAGGCACTTCTTAATTCACATCCTATTACATCGAGTTCCAAGAACCAAGAGACCGCGCAACCGGCCAAGCGTTTTTTACACCGACGTTGACCCTACCATTTTGCGCGGGAAGAAAAGCGAGTTCTCTGATTGGTTCCCGCCATTTTGCGTCAACCGATCACAGAGCGACCACGAATATAATAAAAGGGTAAAGTTGCAAGCGTAAAATATTAAAATGAAAGCTGTTATAATACGAATATCGATTAAAATAATCGATTAGTAAAACAAAATTCCCTAACCCTAACAATCGACCGTCCTGACAACGTGTGTGTCCCCGCACACGACACCAGGTGGAACCCTAACAATCGGAACGCTGGCAGGTTGCTTGGTTTTTACATATTTTGAGAATAAACTTACGATAGTAGATAACCATCGCGGCATCGGCTAAGTGTGTAATACGACTTTACAAATTCATAATAGTTCTCATACAGATTTACTAAACTAAATAATATAAACGCTAAATTATGTATAAGTTCAATAAAGTATGTAAAACAACAATAGGCAATGCAATAGGTAACAATTCATTAGGTTGAGATGATTTGAACTGATGTAAATATTAAACTCAATTACACAACTAAGATTGATTCAACTGTCAAGGAACGTAAAGTAGGTACAAATCAACTATATAAAAAAAATAAAATGTAACGATTTCTATGTCTAGTTAGCGAATTACATCCATCGGATCAGTAATATCTTGTATAATTTCTATTATTAGATTTCTCTTCGGATTTGATCAGAAAACAGCGATCGAATTATGTTCTCTGTCATTTACAATTAAACTTTGCTATGGGGTCCGAACGATCGATTAATCGGTTTACCCATCATCGAACTACTAACCCGAACGATCGATTTTTCGGGGGCCTAACTGATGCCTACAAGACGATCGATTTACTTGTGGCAGCCAGCAGGACATTTGTTCAATCAAGTCACGATCCGATCGATTCTCGTGCTTGATCTGAACATTTGTTGAAACAAGTCACGATCCGATCGATTCTCGTGCCTGTTCTGAACATTTGTTGAATCAGGTCACGATCCGATCGATTCTCGTGCCTGACCTGAAACAATGAATGACATACATCTGTAGCTAAGTGTCTCTAAAACTTAGTGGAAAGAGCGTGGAAGAATACAATAAAATGGTCAAATTATGGTTCAGTTTGGTCCTCGTCGTCATTGCCACTGGTATCCGAATTATTCAGCTCAAGGGCCGCAATGTGTATCCATGGCATCATACGATCTGCTGCCACGGTTGTAGGCCGTTTGTTTTGCATGCTGACTAAACCCGGAACCGGTGCTACCTTGTATCTGTCCCTACCTAAGACTCTGGTAACACGATAGGGCCCTATAAACGAGGGCATGAGCTTTTTACTTTGTCCGTCATTATTGAAACAAGTCTTGGTTATTTTGACGAGATCACCTTCGACATATATCCGGGCTGGCACCCTATTTCTATCATAATCCTGCTTTTGCCTAACCTGTTCGTTATCAATCCTTTTTTTGACCTCCTCTCGAATAGCGGTAATTTCGCAGTTTTCGCGAGAGTCTTTGGTAACTTCGTTAAGAATGGGATTTATTTCGCTGCTCATACTAGTTCCAAATAGTACCTCTGACGGCGTCCTACCTGTGGTTTTCTGAAAAGTATTGTTAAGACCCCACTGAATTTTCCCTATATGACTATCCCAATCCTTTTCACCATATTTGACAGTCATCGCTTTCAAGGAGTCGAGGATTGTGCGGTTGTAACGTTCAACCTGGCCATTTGACCTCGGACTGGCTACTGCATTAAGAATATGCTTAATTCCCTTGTCTAGGCAAAATCGAATAAAAGCATGAGATGTGAAGCAGGTACCACGATCGCTTACAAGACGATCAGGGACCCTAAATGTAAAAAATATATCTTCAAGAACTCTAATTGCATTCAAACTACTAGTACTTCTAACGGGTTTGATAAAACAGAATTTGGTGAAGGCTTCTACAACTACAAGTAAGTAAGTATAGCCCCTCTTTGACTTGACAAAAGGCCCGAGGTGGTCAACATGAACCGTATGAAATGGTACTTCTATTTTGGTGATGGGATGGAGCAGACCCTCGCGTGTTTTAGTCTTATTCTTTGCATAGGCACATTCAATGCATGAATTAACATATTTTTTGACAAATTTGGACATTTTATTAAACCAATAGTGTTTCTTTATTCTTTCGAGGGTCTTTTCCACCCCAAAATGGCCAATATCGTCATGGTTTGCCCGGCATACTTGCCACCTCGCACCTTTTGGCACCACCCAACGAACGTTATTTTTATCATTACCTAAACAACGAAACAATTTATCATCCTTGACCACAAAATTATCTTTTATGTATCGGAGTTCCTTCTCATGAAGACTATCTTTTAAAATGTTTTTAATCCTACAAAGTTCGGTGTCTCCAAGCTGAAGCGTTTGCAACC
Source organism: Xestia sexstrigata (assembly GCA_941918905.2). Classification (NCBI taxonomy): domain Eukaryota; kingdom Metazoa; phylum Arthropoda; class Insecta; order Lepidoptera; family Noctuidae; genus Xestia; species Xestia sexstrigata. Next base: position 2,621,563 of record OW799216.2, on the reverse strand, counting down.
AATCCTCACTACTGATCGACAGAACCGAAACTAAATCGATGGGATTATCTTCTGAGCTCTCGATTGGATTGCGGGACAGCGCATCTACATGGCCCATCTTAACGCCTGCTCTATACTCGACTGAACATTGGAACTCTTGCAGTAGGAGCCACCAGCGTGCTATCCTCGGTATTAGGTCTCGTTTTGAGAACGTAGATCGTAGAGCACTACAATCTGTAATGATCCTAAACGATTTCCCTAGCAGATAGACCCTAAACTTTCGCAAAGAGCAGATTACTGCTAGAGTTTCGAGTTCGTACGAATGGAAATTCTTCTCCTCAGGAGAGGTTTGTCGACTGTAATAAGCTACTGGACGGAAAGCATCACTTCCTTCGGAGCGTTGCATTAAAATACCTCCAACACCTAATCTGCTTGCGTCGGTGTGAAGCTCTGTCTCTGCTGCAGGATCATATATTGCAAGAATGGGCCTATCGACTAACTTAGATTTCAAGACTTCAAAAGCCTCCTCTTGACTATCACCCCATGTCCATGAGGTGTCCTTTTTTAGCAACTTACTGAGAGGCAAGGCAATTCGGGCAAAATCTTGGATGAATTTACGGAAATAACTAGCCAGACCAAGAAACTGGCGTACATTGTGGACATTCTCAGGTCGTGGAAAATTCATGACACTAATGATTTTTTTATCACCTGGCCAGCCAGCCCAGCTGCACTGATTTCATAACCCAGATAATCGATTTTGTCCCGTAAGAAATCGCATTTGGAAAGGTTCAAAGTGAGATTTGCTTTCTCCAAAACTTGCAATACCTCCTCAAGCCGTACTAAACATTCATTAAAGTCCTTACCGAAAATAAGGACGTCGTCTAAATATGCAGTTGCCTTGTTGAACCGAGCCGACCCTAATATCGAATTCATCATCCGTTGAAAAACGGCCGGTGCGTTAGCCAAGCCAAACGGCATACGATTAAACTCGTACTGTCCGTCTGGCGTGACAAACGAGGTGAGGTGTCTGCTCTGTTCCGAAATTGGCACCTGGTAATAACCTGATGTAAGATCGAGCGTAATAAAAAATCAAAATCAAAATCAAAATCAAAATCAAAATCAAAGCATTTATTTCAAGTAGGCCAGTTACAGGCACTTTTGAATTGTCGAAACACAGTTTAATGTAGCTACAGTCCCAGTCACAAGACATAAAAACTGTGAAAGTACTGTAGTTGCCCATTCCCTAGCGTAGATCTCTATGGAGAAGAACGGGCAAGAAACTCCATGGACACTCTTTTAAATCAAAATATTGTTACAAAATCTTGGTTACATCATTCATGTTGAGATGGTATATTATGTGAGAACAATGTAGCAAGATGTGCACGTTAAGTGTCCATAGTAAAAACAAAAAATACAATTCAAAAATAAACATACAAATAAGCCATGGCAACTAAGAGTTGACCAGTCACAACTGACAGCGCCCGTTCACGAACATGACGCATGGATCAGCACCATTCAACTCAACCATTTTGAAGGGAACTGAATGATCCGACACACGCGCCACCATCAGCGAGACATTAGAGTGAGCGTGACATACTCTCAACCGCCAGGGCACATTCAAGTCAAGAAAAGACGTAGGATTTCAGTGAATGATAGCTTTCTAGTACATAGTACTCACACAATATGGGCTGTGCGATTATATAATACTAGAGATTGATTCTATACAATGCAAAGACAGTTGTACAATCTTCATCAGCTCCAACAATTCTATTTAATACTATCAATTTATGCGCCCCTGTCCATGTGGAGCAGGACCAGCATTGAGCCACGCATTTTTATCTGCGATATAATCGCCCAACTTGTAATAAGCTTGCTTACATAGTGTGCGTTTGATGCATGTTTTAAATTTCGTCTCATTCAGTTCAAGAATACTTTGTGGAATTTTATTATAGCATCTCAAACAGTACCCCATGAAAGATGAGTCCACTTTAGCGAGTCTGAAGCCTGGCTGAACTAGTTGGTCCCTATTTCTAGTACTGTAATTATGTCTATCACCTCTTTTACCAAAAAGATGCAGATTTTTTCTGACGTACATTATGTTTTCGTAGATGTACTGACAATGTACCGTCATGATGCCAATATCCTTAAACAGTTCCCTTAGAGAATCGCGCCTACGAAGATTATATATGGCTCTGATGGCTCTTTTTTGCAGAATAAATATAGACTCAATATCTGCAGCCCGTCCCCATAGCAAAATGCCATAAGACATTATACTATGAAAGTAACTAAAATAGACCAGTCTAGCGGTATCTACATCAGTAAATTGACGAATTTTTCTAATAGCATATGCTGCTGAACTTAGACGCGCCGCAAGGGATGTTAAATGAGAACCCCATTGTAGCCTTGAATCAAGCGTAATCCCCAGGAAAACCGTTTTATCTACGGATTCAAGTTTCTCTTTATTTAATATTATTTCACAATCACTACTTTTAACATTGGGTAAAGCAAATCTTATGCATTTAGTTTTTTTTTCATTTAATACTAAATTGTTTGCTGTGAACCAATTATGGACCTGAAGTAGGGCATCATTCACGTCATCTAGATTCTGGGCCCGTCTATTTATCTTAAAAATAAGGGAAGTATCATCAGCAAACAACACCATATTTTGAGGTTGGTTTTTCAATAAATAGGGTAGATCATTTATATACACGAGAAAGAGGAAAGGACCCAATATTGAGCCTTGTGGAACCCCCATTTTTACTTTTAAACCTTACCTAAACAAGCCTGGCCAGTAAGACGTGCTATTTCGTCTTCGATAATAGGCATAGGATAGCGCTCCTTCACCGTGATAGAATTAAGCATACGGTAATCGATACACATTCGAAACGATCCGTCCTTTTTGCGTACGAGTAGAATTGGACTGGCGTACCCTGAGATCGACTCTCTTACTATCCCAGAGTCCAGCATCTCCTTCACCATTGCCCGTACCTGCTCACGTTCATAATGCGATAACCTATATGGGCGATAGACGACAGGGCGTTCACTGTTTAACTCTATATTCATCTCGGTCGCGTTGGTACATCCTAGGTCCCTAAGAGAAGATGCGAAGCAACGATGATATTTTCTAAGCAACTCGAACAACCTTTGTTTCACGTCTTCTGGCACCTTATCACCGACACGAACAAGATCCTCATTGAAGTCGTCCTCAATCGCCATAGGGATTTCTGGTGGTTCGACAACTACTCTACTAACAACCTCTACTCGCTTTGCACGACACAAAACTGAATTATTTGTGATACTGCAGGAACTTGAGCATGGGAACACGGTTATATAGACATGACTATTTTTAGAGCGATAGAGACCTCCACAAACAAGGTACTGTTTATTTGGTTTCCCAGCGACTACATTTTTCAAGAGAATGCTGCCACATGTGGAAGGTTCAATAAATGCTTTCACTGATGCAGCACCGTAGAGCTCTACCAATCCTGTTGCCCTAATCTTAAGAGAGGACTCTGTTAGATCCGGATCTGGATGTGGCATTTCATTGCCAATATCGATAAATATAAGTCAAGTCACATCCTTATAAACTATAATGTGAGGTTGTTCGGTGAAGGACTGCCCTATAAGCACGGATTTCTCTAACAAATTATCACACACAACCTTGCACGGAACCTGAGCGTTGACGCCATCCACCTCAAAATTAAGTAACAACCCTCCTAGTGACTCTACTATACCGTTTCCAAACCCTTTCAACAATGATGGGATGTGATCATGGGTCAAGCCTAACTCATTAACTACAGACTTCTTTATAAGCGTGACTTCGCTCCCAAAATCTACAAAGGCTGGCTGTAACGTACCGTTAATTTTTACATCCTTCATAAATTTCGAGTTCGGGTGCGAGTCACGTCCTTGGCTGGCTACATCGATACACATGGCTTTAGGAATATTGCCACTGGGTTTTACGACACTACTTTGCATCTGCGCGTTACAGTTATCAACTGTATGCCCTACTTTGTTGCATTTTGTGCATCTTAAAAGCGGTTTAGGACAGCGTAAAAAACCGTGACCCCTTTCTTTACAGTTGTAACATCCAGGGACTGAACCTGATTTAGAACCCGAACTTTGACTGGGCTGACCATTAGGGGTACTAGAGTGATCGTTTTTGTTCTTGTTATGGTTTCGATCGAAATGCTGAGAATCTCTGCTGCTTATCAAAAATTGCAAGAGCTGATCAGGGTGAGAGGATCGCAGAGCACCTGATTTGAGGGTCCTATCACTAATCCCATGAATGATGCAATCTACCGCACGTTTCTCGACAATGTCACATTGGTTAAGTAAAGCCAGTTTTTCATAAAAATAAACCTCTATAGGTTCATTATACCTACTCCTTCTTTTAAGCATTTCCTCCAAGGCCTGACCGTAATTTTGTTCGCAAGGGAAGGCGTTTATTAGTTTCTCTTGCCATTCTTGCCAGTTAAACAAAACAGAGTTTAAGCCTTCATACCATATTTTGGCGAGGCCTTGAAGTTTCTGCATAGCAAAGTGAGCGATAGTTTTGTCATCCCAACCGTAGATACTAGCACACTCGTTGACCTTTTTGAGCCATACATCGATTCGTTGGTTTTTCATAGATGGATCAAAATTAGGCAGTATGTTCATGTGATCATTTTTTTGGAAAGACCGTGTGTCTCGGGCGGGCTGAGATGCCAAACTATCTTTCAAACATTTGAAAACATCAACAATATATTTTTTTGAAACAGATGGGCTACGTGACCTTTTAAAGTGTCCCGCGACGTCACGATGCTCAGCAGGTGGGCCGTCACCGTCGCCGTCGTGCCGATCGGCCTCCGCTCGTCGCCGTTGATGGTAGAGTGCCTCACTGCGATGGCTGCGACTGCGGTTGCTTCGCTGGGTGGCGTGCCGCGACGATGTGCGCCGCGTGTTGCGTCGGCTGCGACTCCGGCTGCATGTCTTGGCATGTAGAAGACGCTCCCGTTCTTGTAGCAGCTGCCTCTCTAGAAGCTTGACTCGTTCGTGACTCGAACCCAGTTCTTGATCTCGGTTACGACGCGGGCTGCGGGTTCTTAACCGACTACGACTGTGGTCTCTCACCCGGCTCCTACTTCGATGCTCTATTGGGTAGGGCGTCTCAAGTCGTCGATGACTGGATTCCATGCTTGGGCGTCTGGATATCCCATCCATGATGAAAGAGCTCAAAAGAAAAAGAAGAACAACCTTAGCTTTGGTTTAAGCGATTCATGTCCTTGTGGTCTATTTTTAGCGTGAGACTAGTACTGTGTATGCGTATGCAATTCAAAGCTGACAATTGACACAACAGTCAACTATTACAAGATTATAACTGCATTCCATTAACTAGTTATCGTATGTCGAAAATGGGGCGGTAAAATGTTGCTCCCTTTTCAATATGTCTGAATGAACACACTATGTGCGAATCAAATTAAAGTTTGCTTTAAATAATTCAGGTTTCCAGAAGACAATATAAAATATTTTTAATAAAGTCTGGAATGTCCTAGTGAACAAAGATCTATAATTCAAATATTCGTGTTAAATATCAAAACAGTTGGTAGTTTTATCGGCAGTAATCCATAAAACTACGATATTATTAAGCTAACATAGCAAGCAATCTTACCAAAAGGTTTGAAGGTATATCGTAAAAATGATTCACACTACTTAAACTGAGACTAATGTAAGAAAAGCAGTGTAACACATCATAGTCAATCATAGAATATCAATGCCTTTACTCGGTAACAGATCGGTATACTCGTACCGCAAAGTCATTGTGGGTAGGTACACAATCATGATTATATAAAATTATTGTAAAAAACCCTTGAATTCTTTATATCTGCTATGTAATTGTTAAGCAGACTGACTAAAGATCTATTTACAACTATTAAAATTAAAAATAAATCGTGTTACCAAGCAGTGGTTATTGACAAAGAAGTAAGGATAATAATGCAAATTAATGGGCGTGTACTTACGTTGCTATCCCACTTCTGAAATGTAAACAGGATCACCAACAGGAACAGGACGTAGTTCAATAATAACACCAGGATTATACGAGACTATCTTGTAATCTACTTGAACATTTACATACAATAACCAATATTAACACTAGGCACTTCTTAATTCACATCCTATTACATCGAGTTCCAAGAACCAAGAGACCGCGCAACCGGCCAAGCGTTTTTTACACCGACGTTGACCCTACCATTTTGCGCGGGAAGAAAAGCGAGTTCTCTGATTGGTTCCCGCCATTTTGCGTCAACCGATCACAGAGCGACCACGAATATAATAAAAGGGTAAAGTTGCAAGCGTAAAATATTAAAATGAAAGCTGTTATAATACGAATATCGATTAAAATAATCGATTAGTAAAACAAAATTCCCTAACCCTAACATTTGTCATAAGCAAAGAAATTGTTCGTAGTCCATCCATCGTTTCTTTAGTCTTCATCTACTCTTATCCACATTCTTACTCAAAACTTTCCACACGACATGTTCCTCATTCCTCCGCATCACATGCCCATACCACGACAATCGATTACCACACCACTTTTCATTCACCCGATACTACTCCTCCTCTGCTTATGTCCAGCAGTGGACGTTATGGGCTGATGTTGTTGTTGTTGTTTGTTGTTGATACTACTTGCCTATAATATTTATAAATGAGACGTGCCACACAAATGCTCCGGTTAGTTTGATTCGGAACACCGAGCGGCAAAATACACATTCGAAATTTGCCACGTGTCACACCGATGGCGACGCCAACCCAAGTATGAATAATGTGTATAATTCTTTGTGTTCATTGTATCGTGCCTTCTTTTCAAAATGTTTCTAGTTTTCTGCCACCGACCTAATTAGTTAGGTAACTGTTTTTATTTTAAAACGTGACGAGTTGTTTATATTTGCTTGTGTAAACTCCATTAAAACATGGCGCTTGCTTTTAAAGTGGGATTGAGGCAGACATTATGATGTGTCGACGGCGCGTTCGTGTTCGCGCGCCTCAAAGAGATGTCAGCAAAAGCAAGGGCCGATGCCTGCCGTGGCCCCGGAACACAAAGGGCGATAAAGGAACAAGGATGGGTTTTATTCAGTAAAAGTATAACACTCCTTCCTGCTCCGCCCAGAGCGGGAGGAGTCATTTTGATGACATCCCATCCAAAAAAAAAAAATTGGCAGATAATATGAATACTTCATCAAATCCGAAAAGGGCTTTACCAAAATAAAAAGATTGTAGAGTTTAATGTTTAATTACTGCTCATGATATTGTCATGAGCAGTAATTCTACATTAAATAATATTTTAATGAAGCTGTCACAAAATTGACAGCCTTTCAATCCTATCTGTTACAATAGCCCATTATTTAGATATTTTTAGCAAGCTAGTACATACATTTTAAATAAAAATATTTAAATTTATATACAGTCGTTTAATGTACAATATCCAATATTTTATTCCTGACTTTGACACAGAACATCAAAGTGAACGTCTATGTTGTAGTTCAGTTATAGATTGGTGTTTCTGTTATACGTCTAGATCTACATAATAAAAAATTACCGTCTTATATTGGGTGCGTCTCATAACATATGAAGTTATTTGGTAGGTTTTCATTTCAATAACGTTCACAAGATATAATAAACGTGAGTTATACCAACTGTTGATATAATTTCTTTAGATATAACATATAAATACTCTAAAACTTATTTCGTATAACGTTATTAGATTTAACGTTTATTTAATCGAAAATCATTATGCCTGTCGTTTAAAATATGTAATATTGATATAACGTTTATTTAATCTAAAAGCGTGACAGAAACGAATCGCTGCAAAACCGACTCCACGTAGTCTTGTCTGCCCTACCCCTTTTTTTATTATTATTATTTTTTTCGGATGGGAAATCATCAAATGACTTCTCCCGCTCTGGGCGGAGCAGGAGGGAGTGTCAGACTTTTACTGACTAAAATCCATCCATGTTCCTTCATCGCCCTTTGTGTTCCGGGGCCACGGTATCTCTTTCGAACAGTCCCGCAACCTCGGCAGGCATCGGTCCTTGCGGACCCCTTCCTTTTTGCTGACTCTCTTTGAGGCGCGCGTGGAACACGAACGCGCCGTCGACACGGCCTGTCGTCATGAGACGGACGGACGGCGAGCTAGCCCATAGCCCACCATCCACAGGCCCGCGCCTAGGGTGGCCGGGGGCCACGTGGTGGCCCCCGACGCCCGGGGCGTCTCCCGCGGCGGCCGGGACACTGTGAGGTTCTCTCCCCCTCACGTTCCGCCACCTCCTTCTCTAGCATTAGAATAGAATAGAATAATCATTTATTCGCATTACTGCTTCGCAGAAGGAGGTGACGGCGTCCCATTCCGTCTCGCTCTGGACCATGGCTTGCACCAGGGCCGGACGCGAGAGGTCGCCGCCGCCAATCGCCGCTTTGAGGACACGGCGGTGCTCCGCCCACGCGGGGCACACCTCCACCGTGTCCTCCGGTCGATCCTCGCAGTGGAAACACCCGGCCGGCCAGCAAGCCGATGCCGCGGTGGTGAGCGTGAACCACATCTGCGATGATAAGCGTGCATGGGATCGCCGGAGTCCCGTAGCGCCGGAGCCGGAACAGAAACCATGCCTTCTGCATGTTGCATGCTTGCTGTATGCTTGATTGCATGCTGCATACTTGCTTGCATGCTGCATGCTTGCTTGCATGCTGCATACTTGCTTGCATGCTGCATACTAGCTTGCATGCTGCATGCTTGCTGCATGCTGCATGCGTGCTTGCATGCTGCATGTATGGTGTATGCTTGTTTGCATGCCTCCTGCATGCATGGTAATAATGCATAAGAACCACGCGTTTTATCATATTAGACTAAATAAGTTTTATGTCTTTTGGTAATATAAGTTTTATGTGGTGGTATATCAAACGATTTTATATTCAATGTAGGTTATATATATATATAGTAACTTTAAAACTACAACTATAGTTTATTATATTAACTGATCGTTATAGCGAATAAAATTATAGATTCAGTTGTTATGTCTTGTAAATATTAGAGATTTTGTAATTATATCATAATGATATTACTTACCCACTTAAATTCACAGACAAACAACAAACAAACTAAACCCAATGGGTCTGGGAGCATGCAAAAGGGTTCATCGTTATAATGAAGATGAGAAAGACCTAAGGACTATTTTCTTTTATACACCTTACAGTCAATCGCATGTTCGTGACATCAATTTATCTTTGACACCGCTTATTTCGTTGCAGTACGGATAATTGTCGCTGTTCAAATAATGCTACTAACGGACTGACCTGCATAGAAGCAAATTACTTCAAAAGTAATCAGTAAGTACTTCATACGCACTGAATGTCAACCAACCATACGTAACTTTAACACCAAATTGAATACGCTAATTAGTTAACTTTGATTAAGTTGACTGCAAGTTCCTTTGTCTTCCGGGTCCGTTTGCAGTCTGCTAAATTGAACTGTTAATTATATTTTGAACTGGGAAACTGGGAGTTTGTTGCGCAAACTGAAACACACTTTCAATACATGTGTATATTTATTTGAAAGTTTAAATGTATTGTGTTATTGCGGTTATTTCGTGACTAAGCTACTTTTAGACGAAGTGGAAGCATTTGATAGGCAGTTGAAAGGCTACGGATTTTTTGTCAATCATTATAAATTAGGTTAGGTTAGCCAGAATTCTAGAAAAAAGGACATTATAGAAATAAACATATTACCCTGTAGTAAATACTTTTCGGGTTCGGACCTCCTTGTATGTTTGCAGCAGGATTGTCTATACCCAAACGGCTCCGCAAATTCATCAAATTGTTTTTTTGCAAAAAAAATAATACAATATATAAATTCTATTTATTCTATTCTAATTACTTGTTCCCTGGGTTTTAAGAATGTTTCCAAAATAAAACAACAATATTACAGTGTCAATGATCGGTCACTTTGTTACAATTTCATTACGACTCAGGCCCCTGGTGATGTTTCAAAGTTTACTTACAATTTTGACATTTACTTAAGGCGTGGCAACACGACTCGCCTAACAAGTACGTAGGGGCACAACAACAACAACAACAACAACAGCCCATAACGTCCACTGCTGGACATAAGCCTCTCCTATGATGGGAGGAATTTGCCGTAAGTAATCTCCACGCTTGGCAGGCGGATTGGAGATCGCAGTGATAAAAGACTAACAGAAAACGCTGCTGCCCATTCTCTGGTCTACGGAGGCGCAAGGTGTTCTGCCTCAGACATTAGTCGCCTTATACGACACCCGCGAGTGTAATGGGTTGGTTCTATTCTACTCTGCCGGATACCACACGGCTTATACGTAGGTTACGTACGTTACGTAGGGGCATAACGCAAATATAACAAGATCAAATACTCCGTCACATTACAAAGCAAACACTAGAACTACCTGTTCAGAAATCAACAACCTAATCCAGAATTAATTAAATGTTAATTGATGTACTCAAACCATCAGTAGGCATTGTAATCTCACGGGAAATGTTCCGAGCAAGTATAGACATAGAATAGGAAACTGTAGAAATGGAACTCTTGTATAAGCTCTCTTCAATGTAAACTACTGCTTACATTAGGGAGTGCTAGATGATAATTTAATTATTTAGTTTAACCCATGATCAAAACAAAGGCAAAGGTATTTTACTAAGTGACATTTATTTGAAACGGTGAAGGAAAACAACATGTTTTGAACTACAAAATACGAAGAGATTTGAGATACCTACACCAAATCCCAGTAAAACGATGAGGTGGATTATGCCAAACTACCTCTTCTCATAGGCCTTCTTGTCGTATAGGAGCAGTGGAAATTATAAAGGCTGATTATGCTTCTCTGCGGAATTCTGTTACAATATACTTGGTCGCCCAAGTCAAAATTTACGTAACAACAATATAAAACTAAAGTCATAATTCAATGCAAAACAGATGATTTGATTTCATTTCTTTTTGGCGCTCTATTATGAATTGTTTTGCCATGACTAGGTAGTCAGACTATGCGCTCCAGGCTTGTCAATCTTGATGTTCGGGCACGAAACTTGCAAGCAACTACTCTGTAAGTAGTGACGAAACCACTCTTACTGCTCTGCGCGTTTCTCACGCCCCGAAATTCGCGACATTTTGAATGCGTTCAGAGTGGTACTTCCGCTTATAAACATTCTTATTCTATGTCAACCCTAAACGGCACACCCATTGTCTCCTGTTTAGTTTATGCATTACTATTATTGTTACTGATGTCAACAAACGTAAAGCTAGCTTAGAACGTCGTGTACCCGCTTCCTTAGTAATTTGGAAGGTGTACAAACAGCGGATTAGGTTGTCATCTGTTGGATCCGGTGTTTAAGGAATCGTTTTCATCGTGTCGTGGTGTGACGGGCTGTAATATATCAAGTGTCGGAATTGGTTTATGTGGTGGAGGGACGTGTGTCCTTCGTAGTGTTTGAGTATGTCGTGCAAATGTCCCATTGCAGAACAAGATGAAACGTTAATAATTCTCATTGCACAATAGTTCACTTCGAGTTGACGATTTCCAATGTTTTTCATCACCCTTATATTTTTTGAGTCAAGGTTCAATTTATAACTGATTCATGTGGAAAGAAACTACTACTTCTAGGAAAGCATCATGGACTATAAATTATTGTTCACCATCACAGTGAAACAGTGGTCCAACGGGACCGTATTCTTTTAGCAGCGTAACTAAATAGTCCTATTTGAACTATGTTTTAAATTATTCTAAGTAATTGTGTTTTTTTCGCGTAGTATAGTGCTTGTTGTGCTTATTTGAAGTAATAGGGTACTTAAGTTTAGTTTTGCAATGTACAAAATGTTAACTCATTGTGTACGCATTGTTAAAGAGTACTGCTTACCAAAACAAACTAAAAAAAACAAAACAAAAACACTTACTAAACAAAATACAACTGTTACATCCAAAGCTATATTTTTCACAGATAATTGTGCTAAATGTAATCGCCAACAACCTTCCAGTAATTTGATCGCATGCGTCTCAGTTATTAAGTAAAGCTTGAAAGCAACTATCCTCAAGGGAGTGAGCTAGTGCTTGTGCCAGTACAGTACTAACCCGACGACTTGATCTGTCTATGCCTTGTTACTGTGTGGTATGGGAATAGTGTAAAATCTTTCGGGTGCAATTAATTAGGTATATCCCAATACTGAGTCCATTCTTATTATTACTGTCCAGATTTATATATCATACCTAGGCCGTGGTTTAAACTCAAGGTAGGCATTGAAATCAACAAATCAAAACATTTATTTCAACTAGGCTTGTACACATGCTGTTTTTGGAATTGTCGAAGCAAATACAATAATAAAATGAAGCTGCAGTCCTAGTCAAGGCATTCTTCTTCACGGCAAGATGTAGTCAAGAGAACACTAATTTTGTGTACCAAAACAAATTATACATTTCTCTAAAACTCCTATTTCACGACACACTGCGACATTTTGCAGTTGTATCCCAAATTATTTAAAAAAGTATATTATTTTGAGAGCCTCATTAGTGTTCCAAAGAGGTTGATATTGATACTAGCCTGTCAAATCGCTAACAAGATTACGATGGAAAAACAATATTATCTATGTCTATTTTTTTGTGCTTCGTAATGTTTTTTCATAGGTCCAAAATGAAAACATTTTTATAATTCGTTTTTATTTTTTTACTGTTTAGGTTACTCAAACTCTAAACAAGTCCGTAACAACCTATTATGGACTAAAATAGATATTTGTACTTTAAAAAAAGACATGGATTCACAATGGTGAGGTTCTCAATAATTCAACGACCCGATTAACTCTCAAATTATGTACAGTCAACAAAAGAGTTGCAGGCTAGCAATCTTCTTACTACTATATAAATGCGAAAATTTGTGAGGATCGTTTTTTGTTATTCTTTGACTTGGATGAAATTGCAAACACATTGATCCCACACACACACACACACACACAAAAATATTACTAGTCTGATGCAGACTAGTAATATTTTTACTACTATTATAAATGTGAAAGAGATCAATGATCAATGTACAGTCAACAAAAGAGTTAGGTATGCACCTAACTCTTTTGTTGACTGTACATAGTAACAACGCGACTTCTTTTTAGGGTTCCGTTGCCAAATAGTAAAAAACCAGCCAAGCGCGAGTGGGCCTCGCACACATATGTTCGGTAGCACGCTTCAGGCCTGAATTCCTGTCACGCTGACGGTCGGTCGCGCACGGTTGGTCGTTTACGTCAGCGAGAAAAACAGTAGCGAATACGCGCCGCTTACGTTGGCGTCGCAATATGGTGCTATAAAGAACACAATGTATACTCGTACGCGCGAGCGACGCACACGACCGACGTCAGCGCGACAGGAATTCAGGCTTTAGAGGTTGGGAATAGGCTTTAATTTCAATAACTTCCGCAACATCCCTTATTTGTTCTCTTAATAAGTACCACAAACAAAGCAGGCTCAAAGCAAAAAGTGTGAGTACCAAAATAAAAGTTTGCCCCAAGTTAGACACATCTGGGACTGTTGGCTTTTGGGCTGAATTTCTACCTTCAAGTACTATTGGAATGTATTGAAATGTTCTAAAGGTTATGGAGAAAGGAGTGACCATGAATTGGAAATAACTGAAGGTTGATATTTTGTTTAGCATACGCCGCACATGCCAAGGAAAAGGGATATACAGAATGACGAGTGTGAGAAAAGGACGACAGGGTCAAATCTGACTTCAATTCTTTCCTCTTTCCTGCTCTACCTGAGGGAAAAAGAAAGAAATAGATTTAAAAAATCTAGTAGGCACCCAACAGTAAAAACACTCGATACAGAACACAAACAGCGGTACAGAATAATTTTGAACGCGGCTCCGGACACACACCTCCATGCAAATACTATGTACGATGAAGTATTCTAAAATGTCTGGTGACTGCAACCGGTCCGCTATTTATTGTCCTTACTAGTTTGACCTCTCTCTTACAGAAAACTCGACCCGCAAGTAACTCACTTCAAAAAATCAGGAAGAGAACTTGTAGTAATATTTCAAGCGACAATCCGCTAGATCAACATGAACATAGCGCGGTCCTACCCACGTCAAAACCAGGTGTACTGCTAAGCACACAACCACGGCATAAGTATACTAATGTACATTGAGTGTACAATGTTTAGACAAAACTAGACTTTAATTTAAGTTGGTTAAATACTGATAGAAGCAAAAAAAAGTAATGGCATATTTACCTAGCTGAGGAAACAAGAAAGAATGAAAGAAAAAATATTTATTAATCGCAGGGACATGGCGTGCATACTAAATGACAAAAAAATAGAATAAAAATACAACGCAGAACAAATTATATAAACACAAAAGTAAGACACAACCATTAATTGTTGTCAGTTTGCTCGTCGTGATTGCGACAAATTGGTTACCACTCAGCATGATTACTCTTTAAGTACTTATCATATTTATATGATTTCTACGTTAAAATCCTTTTAAAAGTTTTGTCTGGATTCACGCCTGCGTTCACACCGTTTTACCTGGTACCTACCTCACTGTAGTACTGTAGCAGCTGTACCTATGTTCTTCGTGCGAATTTTTCGTCCTTGTTCAGCTGTTAACAAATGGACATAGTATTGTATCTGTCCCGGGTTCATTGCGCCTCTAAAACCCTTCTGCCACCTGCAAATCCCGCGCCTGCGCCATGGCGGCATCCAGTGGTCCAAGTGCTCCAGCTGTGAAGCTGTGTGTTTACGTTGTGGTGCGGTCTATAGTGAACGGAAGAGCTAGCTCGTTACTTCTTCATTACAATTGATTTCTTGATTTTAAAACGGTCTACTTTTTAGTATTAATCCATCTGCATCTTCATTAAAAAAATCCATGGTGTGGAAACGGGTTAGCGTCTTAAAATTAATTAATGAATACCAAAAAGGATCCACAAAATCCTAAGTTCTCAAAAAAAAAAAACAGAGACAGTTCGGGCATGGCAAGATATCTCGGATATGATGGATATACCAGCACGGGTGATGGAGGCAAAAATTGATAAACTTTTATCACAATTTCGTCGTGAAAGAGCAACAATAACTAAAAAGTCTAAACAAGGTAAGAACAACATTTGATATTAGGCGTCCACTACACAGATATTTCAGCGCATGCACTTACGCGAACGGAGACTTGCACGAACCCATTTCCGTGACTAGTCACTTGCGCGACTATAAGGGTGAGTTTGAGGCAAAACATAAAATCACGCCCGATATTACCCAAAGAGTGGGTTGAGTTGTAATTTTGTAGTGTATGTCCCACACTGGAAGAAAATAGTTAAGATCGCTGTTTTTTTAGTCTTTATTTTAATGGGTCTTAGTTTCAGTGTTTTTCCATAAAATATCTAATGTTGGGTTTATTTTTTTTTTAGCTTTTCCTTAGTGGGTGTTGTTTTCATGGTTTCCGGGCTCGTTGTTAACGAAAATGAAGATAAAGAAAAATCCAAGATGGCACCGACGAAATTTTCCGGTTTTTTGCTTCATGGGTGTCGTTTTCATGGTTTTCGGGGTTGTCTAAAGGGAAACCCAGAATGGTACTGACGAAAATTTTCAGTTTTTCATTCATGGGTATCATTTTCATGGTTTTTGGGAGTCGCTAAAAACAAAAATAAAGTCTAAAAGGAAACCCAAGATGGCGCCGACGTAAAGTTTCAGTTTTTCCTTCATGGGTATCGTTTTCATGGTTTTTGGGGACGCCGATAACGAAAATAAGGTCTAAATGAAAATTCAAGATGGCGCTTACTTAAATTTCAGGTCTTCGTACCCAGGTCAACGAGAAAGTAAAAACCGAAAAGGGCAATGACAGAAACTCTATCGAGCTTTTACCCATTCGATTTAAGTTGGTTTACAATCGTGACAAATGTAGTATTAAAATTTGGGTTCGCACAAGAGTCTCTCGCAGATGAGTATATCCTTAGAAAAAACGTCACATGCCTGAAACAGACGCGTGAGCGTGCACCCGCGCCCACAACTGCGCCCACAATCGCGTTTGTTTTAGCAATGTCCTTAGTGTGAACAGATAGTTTATTATGACATAAAAAAAATACTTTATTGTTGTCCAAGTCGGACGAACATCAAAAGAAAGTTTTTGTATCTATTTTTTACCCCTAAAGACAATGAAATTAAGAATTATTTTACAGTGCCCCCTGTCTTGCGCTGATTCTTATCCTCAATAGGGTTGACACTGGTGTCGATTCTGTTGTGCACAAACTAAACTTAATTTAGGCTATTGCTATCTTTAACTAAAAGGCAGTGCGAGAAAAGGACGGCTATAGCAATGAACTAAGTTAGAGATGTCAAACTAGTTTATGCCTTGCGCTTTACCGTGTTTTTAGTCGACATGTTTTTACGTGCACCCTTCATTTGTATGGAAATATTGTTTCCAATTAAATTTGACAGCTCTAAATTACATCGGTCTCTTTCTCGTTTCATTAGAGAAAAAAAGATAGCAATAGCCTAAATTAAGTTAAGTTTGTGCACAACAGAATCGACACACAAACAAATTCTCATTTAAATAATTAAAGAGTTTTACATTATTTTGTTAATATTTGATTGAATCGGTTTACTAACTTCTATGACCTTAAGTAGTAGTAGTAGTGGTAGTAGTTTAGTTATTTATTTTGCTAGGTACTGTAAATAGGCTTTCCTATTAAACCGGTATGAACAGATTGTGGACACTGCTCCGGACATTGATTTCTGACAGATAATGTACTGGAATATCTCTTGTCAGAGTCTGAACCGCGTCCGCAGCCTGAGGCACGAATTTTAACGTATTGTATCTGATCATACACGCTAACTTCGTTAACGTGAACGTTAGTTTTGTACTGAGGTCCTTACGTTCAAGCTGTTAGAATTAGTTCTTCGTACGTAGGGTAGAGGCCCTTTTTGAATTCTTGTAGCAGGACCCCAGTCTGTTCCGATTGGACGGAACCTTTAATTGATCTTTTTTTATTGTTTTGCTTCGTAAATTCATCAGCTTGGTACGCTTACGAACATTTAATAATCGCAATAACCATCACTGCAGCCTGCTTAGCACCGTAAGAAAAAACTTATTTCAAGGTACAGACATTAATCATCATCATCGGCCTAACCAAACACAAGATCAACAAATTTCAGAAGTAATCGATTTAACAGAAGATTCCACTATGGAACTTCCTACGCAAAGGCAGAAGGTGCATGAGGACAAAGAGGTTCAAACAAATTCCATCAGAAACGAAATCAGAGAATACTGGAAACGGCCAGACAAACTACCACATTGCAATAAAAAAAACAATTTTATTACTTCTGTAGCCAATGCAGTCACAAATGCTATTGCACCTATGGATGAACATCAATGTTTTGCCAATTATGTTGTCTCAAAATTACGCTCGTATCCTCCGCACCTAGAAAGTGAAGTGCTTAAGGAAATCTGTTTACTTCTTTATCATGCGGATTCTCGTCTTGTCGAAGTGAACCAGTATCAAACTCAAACTCAAAGCATTTATTTCAATTAGACCATTACGGCACTTTTTAATGTCAAAATTACAAATAAAAAACAAAGCTTCAGTCCCAGTCACAAGGCATAATAACTTGAGAAAGTACTGTAGTTGCTTTGCTATGCTTTCAGGCATAATAATAATCTTAATAGGACACAGAGGACTTCTGATAGTTATGATCCATTAGATGGTTTTGATTTAGAGATTTAGATTCATGTGATACATATGGAGAAACGAAATGTCACCGTTCATGTAAACACCAGCTTCGTAATTTAAAATCTTGTATAAATCAATAAAAAATAATAGTGTGATGAAACAAAGTGATTTAGTGAAAGGACACTCCTATAAATAAGTGACAATGTTATGAAGGAAAACCATTTACAACAAGTGAAATTATGAACAATTTAAAACTGTGAAAAAAAACTTTATAAATTTTTGACCACAAACATCTTGTGACATAAACTGTGCACCTGTGTAAATATAAACTATTACTAGTGATATACTGCATGATTTTTGACTAAACTAAAGAAAAAACAATGACGAAAGTAAACAGAAATATTTGAACCTTAACCGTTCAAAACGTACGTTCCTCAAACGAAGGATTGAACTTTGACGAAAGAGGGCGCCACAAATAATAGCGTACCAAATATTATAAACGACGAGAATGAAGAAATGGAGGACTTTAAAAATCAAATTAGAAAAAGAAAACAGCAAACTGTGCATTATAAGTAGCATCCAAATCAATTAAATAAAATATTACTAGCGGAAAACACTTTTCCGTGTCACCAAACCTTTTACACATAACTGACATTTGATTGACTGCACTATTTTTTTGCTTTCTGGCGGGACATAGTATGGACTAATCTTTATTTATATAAATCTGTATTTGATTAACCTATGTTCACAAAATTAATAAATGAATTTGAATGTAATTTAAAACTGATTTTTGACTTTAACTATACATAGACTAATATTATAAACATTGTAAGTTAGGATTTATCCAAAGATTTTTGATGTATATTATAAAAGTTAGTGTTGTATTCCGTTACCCAAAAAATTTTTCAATTAGCTACGGTTCCCCTATTCAAGGTGTAAACGGACCCTTGTAAGCCCACCACTATCCCCAACTACTGCAACTCCTGAAAAAAGAATCAACAGAGGCGAGCACCAGAAAAGCGACGCTGTAATGAAGCTCGACGAGTCCCGAGTAAAATGGATTATGTAGTGATAAATGATAAATGATAAATGATGTTTATATTGCAAGTCGTTTTTTACAAACACTTTTACACGTCATTTTTTTAAAAACTAGATGGGGCCGGTGTTTCGTACCTGACTACTCTGAGAAGAAACAGCCGTAACAAACTCAGAGGTCATAGTCTGTTTTGAAGTCCAGACATAATTTTGCTCAATTCACATGAGGACTATGCAGATTAGTGTCTGAGATGGTCTTTTGAAGAAAGAACCACACAGATTTGACTGGACCTGTCCAGTCAGTGCAAGCATTTTTCAGTTATCGTGTAGCTCGACTTAAAACTCAAGGAGCTCAACGAAACCACGAACAATACCAAAGAAAGGACATTTGGGTAGGTCGCATATAGTACTCAAACTGCCAGACAGTTGTGGGAAAAAAAAAAAAAAGAAAACAAATAAAATATATATAAAAATGAAACCATGATTATTGTGAATGTGGGGCCCATGTGGTCCCCACATTCACAATAATCAAATAAAATTAATAATAATTTACAAAATCAATGTCAATAAAAATCACAAAAATCATATGTCAATAATAATAAAAAAGTAAGGTAATATTCCTGTCAAGTCTACTGACTTGGCAAATGTAACATAGAAAAAAAAAAAGGAAAAAAAAAAAAATACTGTAATAAGTATTCATGTCAAATCATTCAATGTCAGAGTGTATAAAAGAAAGGAATTAATAATAAACAAGCGAAGTCCGAAATTTCGACATTCACAGAGCAAATTTCATTGGAGCATCTAATCCCAAGCCTTTTTATCTTCGAGATAGTTATTAACATGATAGTAGGCTTTCAGGCACAGCTTCCGTTTTATAAACGATTTGAATTTATTTAGGCTAGTGCTTGAATTTGGCTTGGAAGTTTATTGTAAAAACGTATACATTGGCATCTGAACGTACCCCCTATTTTTTGAGCCTCGTTACAGGAACAACAAATTTGTGTTTGTTCCTCGTATTTATGTTGTGGATATCACTTTATTTTTTAAACAAATTAATATTTTTGTGTGCTTACAAAAGGTTTTCATAAATAAACTGAGAAGGCACAGTAAGAATATTAATCACTTTAAATTTTTCTCTGAGGGAGTATCTGGGACTTAATTTATAAATTGATCGAATTGCCCTTTTTTGCAAAACAAATATTGTCTGAATATCGGCGGCATTGCCCCACAAGAGAATACCGTACGACATCACGCTATGAAAATAACTAAAGTAAACTAAACGGGCTGTCTCTAAATCAGTTAACTCACGAATTTATCTAACGGCGTATGCTGCAGAGCTAAGTTTTTTCGACAATTTGTCTATATGCGGGCCCCACTGAAGCTTGGCATCCAAAGTTATGCCTAGGAACACTGTGCTATCTTCCGGTTTCAACTCTTCATTCTTAATTAGTACAGTGGTTTCCACTTGTCTTACATGGGGTATCGTAAACTTAATACATTTAGTTTTTTTCTCATTTAGGAGTAAATTATTAACATTATACCAATTAACGACTTTTGCCAGGGCGCTATTAACATCATCCGTAACTAACTGCTGACGTTTGAGTTTAAATAAAAGAGAAGTGTCGTCTGCAAACAATACTATGTCATGATTATCCTTTATGAGGTAAGGCAAGTCATTTATGTAAATGAGAAACAAAAATGGACCAAGAATTGAGCCCTGGGGTACCCCCATTCTTACTACGGATCCGGGAGATCTTTTCCCGTTGACATCAACTCTCTGAATCCTATCACTCTAATATGAAATAAGAAGATCCAGAGAGGCGTTACGGATTCCGTAGTGGTGTAGTTTCCTGATTAATGTTTCATGAAGAACGCAATCGAAAGCTTTAGATAAATCGCAAAAAATACCCAAAGCATCGCATTTGTCCTCCCAGGCATTATAAATGTGCGGGCCTGTGGACGGTGGGCTAAGGGCTAGCTCGCCGTCCGTCCGTCTCATGACGACAGGCCGTGTCGACGGCGCGTTCGTGTTCCACGCGCGCCTCAAAGAGAGTCAGCAATAGGAACGGGTCCGCAAGGACCGATGCCTGCCGGGGTTGCGGGACTGTTCGAAAGAAATACCGTGGCCCCGAAACACAAAGGGCGATGAAGGAACATGTATGGGTTTTAGTCAGTAAAAGTCTGACATACCCTCCTGCTCCGCCCAGAGCGGGAGAAGTCATTTGATGATTTCCCATCCGAAAAAAAAAAAAAAACAAAAAGGCATTATAAATGTGTCCTAAAAGTTCAACATCAGTAGTTGAACGACCCCTTGTGAAACCGAACTGTTTTTTATGTAATAACTTATGTTTATTGAAAAAACTTTGCGTTTGTGCCAAAATTAATTTTTCAAAAATTTTACTAAAGGTGGGTAGTACTGAAATGGCTCTATAATTAGTAGGGTCTGATGTGCTACCCGATTTAAACAATGGTATTATTTTACTATATTTCATTAGATCAGAAAACTCACCATGGTCAATACAATCGTTAAATATTAACTAATGAAGGAGCTACAATGTTTATAATGGATTTAGCAACGTCTACAGAATGACCCCATAGATCGGCGGTCTTTTTAACATTTAAGGTGTGAAAAGTTTTAATTATATCTTTACAGGTGACATATTGAAAATTAAAATCGGAATCACAGACTGAAGCGTTTTCCCTTAGTAAAGACTAGGCAGCAGCAGGTGACGAGTTTAGCGATTTAGTAGTCGATACGGGAATATCCGCAAAGAAATTTTCAAAGGCTGTGGCAACTTGAGTGTCTGAATTTAAAATATTATCGCCAATAGTAAGGCTGTAGTCACTATTTCGATTGCAAGACCTTCCCGTTTCGCTATTTATAATGTTCCATGTCATTTTAATTACATTACTACTATTTTTATTTTTTGAACTCAAGTAATGTGACTTTGCTATGAAACAAACTTTTTTAAATAATTTAGAATAACTCTTAACATACAAATTAAACTCTACAGTGTTTATATAAGTCCGCTCTTTATACAGCTCATAAAGTCGTTTTCGACTCTTATGAATACCAATGGTGGCCCAGTCGTTGAAAGAAGCGTTATTTACAGATATTTGTCTTAGGGACAAATGTGTTTTCAAATTGTATAAACATACAATTTGAAATATATATACATAGTCGTATAAACATAGTCAATATAACATACAAATTGCAGTACATACTGAAAAAATCGTCATATTGTTGATTTGGATCATCATTAACTGACAAAATTGGTAGTTAGATAAAAGTTTAGTTTTAAAAGTTTCCAGGCGATTTTTACTTTTTGGATTAATAATGATATCCTTTTTAGTGACTGTCTTGTTTACATTTGGAATTGTGATCAATTGCCCACAATGATCTGAATCTATTAAGTTAATAATTGCTTTTTGGGTGGGTATAATATCAGTGTAAATATTATGTATATAATACTAGGCAAGTGGCACTAGTTGGGGTTATTCTGGTAGGCTCGAGAAATTTGTTTTCAAGATTGTATGACTGAAAGAGGCTTATAATTATATAGATCGGACTAACTTACCTAGTGAAGTCCGATCCTTAATTATGTGAAGTAATCTCGTCCTCATTTAGTACTTGTAGTTTGCACTTCTTGCTAACTCGCTATCACATTTTTTTAAAGATGAATCGATTTCATCAAAACGAAAATGTTGTCTGTGGTCCCGTCTTGGCGCGCTCTGTCCTGACATTTGTCAACTCATTCTTTCAAAGCATATGATCGGGACTTCAAGATGACCGATACGGTTATCTATCGTAGTCCCGATACATTAGTCAACACAACTTTAAAAAGGGGTGTAGATAAGACACTTTAAAGCACATATAAGTAGGCTGATCTTCTGGGAAGGGTTGGGATACAATGAGGACGAGATTACTTCACATAATTAAGGATCGGACGTCACTAGGTAAGTTAGTCCGATCTATATAATTATGCTCCGTAATCTCGTCCTCATTTAGTACTTGTAGATGTTCAAATAAGAAAGTTGTGTTGGTAATCTAGTCAACATCTTATAATCATTGAACAATGCAACCTAACATACTATTCTGATTATCATTACTTAGGTACTAATTACACATTTATTTAAATAAAAGGTAACATAACATAAATCTTCTCTAACTCAACAACCTGTGTCATGATAATCTTATAATGAGCTTAATTACTTTAATCAGACAGTTACCATTAACATTAAATTTAATCAACCAACAATAACAAGCAGTGTGTTCTATATTACAGAGACTATATAAAACACTGCTCGTGCAAAAGCACTAGAATTTAGAATCACTCCTCATAGAGAGGAGGCCTGTGTCCCAGCAGTGGGAACATTAATAGGCTGATGATGATGATGATGAACTATCTCATCTCATATATCTAGGTCTCATAATAAAAAAGCAAAGTTGAGGAATTTGTGGTCCAACCAGCTGCTTATTCTTATAACGTCAATATTAAAACCCATTTCAGAGGTTTTTTTTTTTTTTTTTTTTTTTTTAATGCAGAAGCATGCCTTGTGCTAAGTGATGTGAATTTGGGAGTATTTATTCCACTATTAGTTAATTTGTTTCATCCACTTACTAATAGTTGCAGTAGTGGCGGCACGATATGGTTTTCTTATAGTTATAATTGGTGATTTACAATCTTGTCTTATAGGTATTTTTTGTAATATCTAGATAGAACAAAAGGGTAGTAGCAGAACACACAGATAAATTCTCCTTAAAAGATGGTAGTATCAAATTGGGTTGTTATCTACCAGATTCAAAGGTTTTAATAATTTCTGGAATGTTTATGTTAATAATTATCCTGATTACAAGAAATGTTATCAGTATACTTATGAGAGACAAGGTTCGAATTCTGTGTGCAAGGGGGGCTATAAATGGTAATTTAATTTTTGGTTATTAGTTCTAAACTAAGGGTTTCATTAGGAAATAGTTTACACAAATAATTCAAAACGATACTGAGATTCCATACTACTTCATATTTGGGGTTCTTAGGTCTTAACCTAAATATATTCCCGAAGAACCTTGACAGTCGGTCATCTAGGCCAATTTGGGGCCCTAGAACTAGAGAAATAGCTAACTTAATGGTATTGAGTGAGCTATTTATGATAGTCCCTCATTAAAATTTTAGTCAGAAAAGATATCACAGTGGGAACTGAGTCTAGGAGAGGGTCAATATCTTGGTTCTGACAATAAGAAATCCCTGATTCAGAGCAGATTTGTATCACTTTCATGATGGGGTTCCATTATTATTCTTTCAGAAATAACCTTGGATTCAAATTAGGGAAACCATGGTTGTGAGGGCCACCAAGGTACTACAACAATGCCTGTTGCCCCTTCCCTTTTTATTTTCTGTAACATCTTACTAATAAGCGCAAATGGTGGGAATGTATAAAAGAAATCACCATACCATTTGACAGTGCATGATATATTATTATTATTATTATTATTATATGTCTGAAATAAATGAATTTATTATTATATATAATTCTGACAATTAGTGTTAAACTTGTTTGCCAACAAGTCAATCTGAGGTTTAACAATAATGTCTTGTAAGCTACATCACATAATTTCTATTCAATTTCTGTGTTTGGATGCCTAGATCCAAATGTGTCTTTCCTCACACAGTTGCCACAACTTTCTGGCTAAATTATTATGGTGGGGAAAACGAGTGCCACCATTTTATTGATGTAGGCTATGGCAGTTGTGTTATCTATTTAATTCTAAGTAAAACTTCACAGTGTCTGAGTGTGCTTGCAAATGTTTTCAGCCCTCTAAATGCTGTTAATAGTTCAAGGTAATTTATACGAAACTTTTTATCATCAGTTGTCCAGTGCCCATGGCTTCTGACATCATTATATACCAGACCCCAGCCAGTTTGTCAAGCATCAGAAAATATTTCTAGAACAAAGTCAAATAGTTTTATACTGTTGTAGGTTGTTGGAATGTAAGACAACCACTAATCTAGTCCTATCCAAATTCCTTTTGTGATAGGTAGCAGAGCCTTGTAATTTTTATTGTTGTTTTGTTAATTTCCATAACCTTGGTGTAAGGCCAACCATATTCCACTGTTGAGCATGCAGCAACAAGTATACCTAGCAACTGAGCAAATTCTATTATTTTGCATAAATATTTTAGATTTAAAATTATTTAATAAGTTAGGGATGAAATTTTATCTATCTTCTTCTGATGAAGTGAGATAATACTGAACTGTATCTAACAGAAAACCTATATAAATTGACAGCACTGTCTGGGTTCTCAGGCACTCCTTTTAGAGTATTGACAACGAACACTAGTTTTTTTTTTTTTTTTTTTGAAAATTTGATTTGTCGACACATTTTTCAAACACTTATCATATGAATCACCAAGGCACAAAATATCACCCAGATATATTATAGAAAAGCAACCCCATTGACCTCAGGTGACACATAACTGGCTTCATAATCTTTGTGAACACAAATGGTGCTATGCTAAGCCCAAATGGAAGGCATGTAAACTCAACCAATGTATCTTGAAACTGAAACCGGAGAATTCAATCATATTTTGTATGGGCAATAAGTATTTAAGCATTTTTAAAATCTATAGTTGCCATAAAACAAGCTGGGTTTGGTCATGAGTTTGGTTGCTGTCCTTAAGTCTTCTAGCTTGAAGTGATGGGTATTAATATATTTAATAAGTTTTTTGAAATTTAATATAAATCCAAGTGCCATCTGATTTTGGATGTAAAACTATGCTGGATAAAAATTGATTGATAAACATCATTCAATAGCACCATAACTGTAGGAGTTTATTAATTTCCGTTAAATGAGATTGCTTTCTTTCTGACTGAAGTTATTGTTTTTAGGAATGCAAGTTTGAACTGGAATTTCATAAAAGTGTAGTTTATAACCCTTGATCCAATCGTTGTATTGTTGGATAGGTGATAACATTATTCCAGACTTCAGTGAAATACTGCAATGTACCAGTCTACCTGAGCTAGACGTATTCCTGCCCCCGACGTCGCGGCTGGCGCCTCTGTGGTGAGTGTAACTTGTCCTGTAGCTTATCCCCGAACAGGTACTCAGATATTGGAGTCTGCCCCATTAGCTTCTTCATTTCCATACTGAGGCCAGGCAGGATTAGGGAGCGTCTGGTGATGCATTTGCATGATAAATGTGACAAAGTAGTCTGGCTGCATCACTTAAGAGTTAATATTTGATCACTACTCTCTTAGTTATTGATTAGATTGTTTAACAATCAAGAAAAAAAAAACTTTGCCTATTGATGTAATGGCAGCAGCCGAGGTGATCTGCTGCCCCCTGATTCGTTGGTCCCTTTTTACTCCACCATCCTCAGTGCGGCTGCCACTTCTTCATTTAGTTTTTAAATATTTCCTTCATTAGGTGATACAGGACAACTGTCTGTAGTCAGCAGTGGCGGAATAGGTGATAATTGATGGCAAGGAGTAAATGGTATGTGGCGTTATGGGGAATAGCTGTCGCGGCGAGTCAGGCTGCGACGGAATTTATCACATGTCTCACAACTTCGGTCGTGATACCCACGGCTTCTCGAGCGTGTTCGACTGGAGCGGGTTTCATACTCGTCTAGAAAGAATAGTTAGAGTTAGGCCTCTGACTGGTCGAGTTTAAATCCACGGCTAACCTCTCGTGATAGTTCAAGGGATGCAGTAGGGACGCAATTATGAACAAATGAATGTGTAGGTACACCATCGGCTGACCTCTCGTGAAAGCTCTTGTGATGTCGTTCTACTGTAGGATGGCTTAGATAATCGGCTAAACTCTCGTGAAAGCTCTAGCGATGTCTTACTAATTGTTGGCACAATTGGTATTCTCATGGTTAACCTCTCGTGAAAACTCTAGAGACATGTGCGAACAACTGAACGTGTACACCATCGGCTGGCCTCTCGTGAAAGCTCTTGTGATGTCGTTCTATTGTTAGATGGCTAAGATCATCGGCTAACCTCTCGTGAAAGCTCTAGCGATGTCTTACTAATTGTTGGCACAGTTGGTGTTCTCATAGTTAACCACTCGTGAAAACTCTAGAGACATGTGCGAACAACTGAACGTGTACACCATCGGCTGACCTCTCGTGAAAGCTCTTGTGATGTCGTTCTATTGTTAGATGGCTAAGATCATCGGCTAACCTCTCGTGAAAGCTCTAATGATGTCTTAATAATAGGTTGGCACAATTGGTGTTCTCATGGGTAACCTCTCGTGAAAACTCTAGAGACATGTGCATCTTATGCCAGGATGCCAGGTACTTCTAGGAAAAGACGAGTGTAGGTACTTAAACAAAAAAGCTTACCAGATTTTCGATGACGACTCCCTTTTCGCTTGTTCGACCGATTTTCTAGTACTCGCAGACGTTCGTTGAGTTCTCTCATATTTACGCCTCGTTTTCTTCGATGTTTTCCCATCTCGGTTTGGTAATTACAAAATTATCAGAACTTTATTATCGGAACCGTGACCTGCGCGCTTCACAAAAAAGTACAATGAGTTGACAAATGTCAGGACAGAGCGCGCCAAGACGGGACCACAGACAACATTTTCGTTTTGATGAAATCGATTCATCTTTAAAAAAATGTGATAGCGAGTTAGCAAGAAGTGCAAACTACAAGTACTAAATGAGGACGAGATTACGGAGCATAATTTTAATACTTAACCCAGAATTTTCTAACAAATTTATATTAAAATCACCACAAATGATTATTGACTTCTTAGAACTACAGATTTTATGCAACACTTCATCCATTACCTTTTCAAAACAATCATACAACCCTGAAGGAAGTCTATACACACTTAATATAATAAACTGCTCCAATTATATACAGGCTATTTCAACTGTTCGCTCAACAGATAGGCTGACAATATCCTTGCGGTCTTTAAATTTAAGATGATTATTTACTAAGATTAATGCGCCGCCATGTATAGCATTTACCCTGCTGAATGAACTACCAACCTGGTGATTACTAAAATTGAAAATTAATTGATGACATTTGAGCCAATGCTCCGTTACACAAAGAATATCTATATTGTTACAATTCGGGAAAAGTTCTACTTCTAATTCTTTGTTCGAAAATCCTTGAATATTTTGATGAACCAGCTATTAAAACTCTCAAAACATTCGCCTGATTTATTATCTGGCTTCCTTATAATATTGCAAAAGGTCGCCTCTGTTGTCGCAATTTCTAATTTAAATGATTGACTGATTCATTAATTATGATCAAACTATTGGCAGAGTGATTTAATTGAGTATTGCATTGTTCAACAGAGGAAACTTGATCATCCAAATTCTTGGCTGTAATAGAAAAAAAGTATGATAGCGAAACAGCTTCCATATCTTTTCCAATAGTTTGAAAGATAGATGTCACCAATATAATTGTTAATGTCAATCAAATTAAATACATTACTATTAAATGTCAGATTATGCAATGTTTTGTTAATATGGTATCTAAAGTAATTTTCTTCCTGTGGCAAACTTTTACTATATGGAAATGTGAACATTACAATTTTTCTTAAACTCAGGTCACATAATGATCTATAATATTGGAGTAATTCTGCTTTATTCACAGTACCCTATAACCAACAAATATTATTAGTATAGAATCCTGGTTGAACTTGTAATTAATAATTTTCCTTATGATGTCATATAAGGAACAACCAGGCATACAAACGTTTATAATAGAATGTCCCGGATAATTATTTGTCAACAAGTACTTTGTTAAGCTCTGCCCGTAATAAAATAGAACCGATGTTCTCTGCATGTTGGTGATAGGTGTTATCATTTGGACACCGGCCCAACATGGCGCCCACACAATACATCGTGTGCCAAACACGACACTTTAGCCTGTTACTAACTTCGAAGAACCTTGACTAGTGTCAGTTTATATCGAAAGAGAATTTAGGACTATCGAGAGCCCATCAGAAGAAATGTGATTCCATGTCTTGGTGATGCCTTGAAGCAAAATGACATAACTGCCAATTTTTAAGACATAACAGTTGCGTGAAAGTTTGGAGGAATGTTTGTTACTCAAACACGCTAGAACGGTTGAACATATCTGGATAACATGTGACACAGTCAAAATAGCAAATGATTTGCAGTTTTTATTTCATATTCATATTTATTTATTTTGCATACCTTATTGTACAAAAGATGTTACAAAGGGCTTAACTTAAGCTTGTACCCGTTGTTGTTGATAATACGAGTATTGTGACTGCCTCATTGGTCTAGTGTTATTTCTAAGGTAAGGGAAGACTGGTTGTCAGACTTTTATTCCATTGACTACCTGTAACGTCTGTCGAAGATCTACAAATGACAGCTGGACCAATGGCTTTACGTGCTTTCCGGAGCACGGAGAAAACTCGGTATGTAATGGGTGGTAACCCAGCCACGGACCAACCTAGCCAAGCACGGCTTAACCTAAAGATCGTCCCGAGCGACTGATGTGGAAATACCTCAGGTGCCATTACCACAGGTGCCGTTAAAGCGGGTGCCCAATGTGGCACACGTCTGTTTAACCACAAGCTCCTCAGTGGGCAAAAAGTAGTAATAAATAATAATAACTGATTCTCTGGAGAGTGAAATATTGCACATAAATTAAATCAAACTGGCACAAACTTACTTTATTAGAATCAACGTACTCTGCGTCCCTGTTATGACTTATGAACGCTTCTTTACTTTTATTTCTCTATAAGGAAGCCGTCCTACCATCAGTGATTAGCGAGAGGAGCTAGCAACTGAAATTGTTGTACAATCGGCGACATATAAAGCTATACATATCCAGTATAACATGAACTCGCTGTGTATAGATTTTCCGTAGAATGAGAGATCCGCTGATACTGTTTAATCAGAGCTGGATTGGTGCGTACAGTGTTCTCGCCGGATGGCAGTGTGAACAGTCAGCGATCTAACACTTATATTATGTAAGTATCTATTTAATTGACACTGGACTTACAATCTTTTATTTTTTCTTTTCTTTCTTTCTTTTTCTTTCATACGTTTCTTGAGTGAGATATTAGTTGAAAATGCTTCGTTGGTATAGTGTTCGTAAGCGCGACTACTAGGTATGAGCTCTTGGGTTCAATTCCCAGATCGGGCAAAATGTTATTTTGGTTTTATTCCTAATTAATTTCTCAGTAGCAACCACGGAGTGTGAATTTGTGCCCTGTAGATGGCAGTAGCCTCGCCTCCTATTACATGGGACTTGAACATAACTGGCGAAATATGGGTGTACTGCAGGTATACCTATGCCTAACACTTCGGGATCACAGATGTGATGTTATGTTGTAAATAGTCGTTAGGTAATCGCTTCTGCGTCAGCAGTGGGACAGGTCTCTTCCCACATGATGTATTGTTGGAGTTTCTAACCTGCAACAACTCTGTATGGTAATGTATTTGTGTATATTTTTCTTAACTTTTTTATTAACTTTGGGAAGCGATGACATGTTGGGGAAAGTTCATTTTTTTTGGGTCAACTCTTTTATCTTTCTACTTGTCTTGTTTGTGTTTTCTACTAAAAGATAAGGAATAATTTAGTGACTTGTTGGAAAATATAATGGAATGACTGTTCAGTATCGATATATCTGTGACATTGGGGGTTGTACCAGTTCTCCTTTTTGTAATATTGAGTCCATGCACATAAATCTGTATGGATGCAAATCCTTAATCTTAGTGACCTGAACATGATGTTTGGAACAAACCATCCATTATTTAGAGTGCTACTAATCCATAGTATCATTAACATCGATAAAAGCTGTGTTTGTGAAATCAGGTTTTTTCCAGCCTGTCTCCAGCAGAAGCTTTTTCATAAAACCTCCGGCAAAAAACTGAAATTTTATTCTCCTTGAAAATCAAGGACATGGTTCCTTTAACTAGTTTGCTCTTCCACTCCTAGTTTCGGAATAAGCTCTCATAAGCGTGTGAACTAAATCAGTGTAAAGCTCATAATTCAGAACAGAACTGATGGTCTGTACCGCCATACAATTAGTTAATTACGTTATTATATAATTTCTTCTCTTTTCGGACTTTATAGTAAAGTGTGTTTGGGGTATAGTAATAACTCAACAGTCACTCCTAATTTTACTTCTCTAAAACATAACCAATTACCAAAACAGAATATCTAGAGGAATACTAATTTAGTTTTAGGATTTAGTTCTATATGAGGTTGTCGGGCAACTAATCCTGCGTGAAACAAGCAAATTACACTGCATACTATACAACAAGTGTATCATAACTGGGTTACTATTGAGTTTCACCGCGTTTGACTGTAGAGCAAGTTTTGACAGCTCATTTATAGCGTCATGTTAGGGTAAGCTGTTTGTGTACAGCAAGTGTTGACAGCTCATTTATAGCGACATGTAAAGGTGAGGTGTTTGTGTAGAGCAAGTGTTGACAGCTCATTTATAGCGTCATGTAAAGTTAAGCTGTTTGTGTAGAGCAAGTGTTGACAGCTCATTTATAGCGTCATGTAAAGTTAAGCTGTTTGTGTAGAGCAAGTGTTGACAGCTCATTTATAGCGTCATGTAAAGGTAAGCTGTTTGTGTAGAGCAAGTGTTGACAGCTCATTTATAGCGTCATGTAAAGGTAAGCTGTTTGTGTAGAGCAAGTGTTGACAGCTCATTTATAGCGTCATGTTAAGGTAAACTGTTTGTGTAGAGCAAGTGTTGACAGCTCATTTATAACTTCATGTTAAAGTAAGCTGTTTGTGTAGAGCAAGTGTTGACAGCTCATTTATAGCGTCATGTAAAGGTAAGCTGTTTGTGTAGAGCAAGTGTTGACAGCTCATTTATAGCGTCATGTAAAGGTAAGCTGTTTGTGTAGAGCAAGTGTTGACAGCTCATTTATAGCGTCATGTAAAGGTAAGCTGTTTGTGTAGAGCAAGTGTTGACAGCTCATTTATAGCGTCATGTAAAGGTAAGCTGTTTGTGTAGAGCAAGTGTTGACAGCTCATTTATAGCGTCATGTAAAGGTAAGCTGTTTGTGTAGAGCAAGTGTTGACAGCTCATTTATAACTTCATGCTTCGGTTAGGCAGATAATTAATATTAATAGTACACCTGTATTTCGCCAGTTATCGTTGAAGAGGGCGAGTCTAATGGCATCGACCGGGCATTAATCCAGACTCCGTGGCACCTACCGAGACATTTCAGACGGAAAACCCAATAGCACTTAGCCTGACCTGGGAAACCCAGATCCTCGTATTTAGCAGTAGAACTTACGACCACCTAACCAAGTTTTTGTCCGAAAGGTTAATAACAATAACATCACAAAGTATAGGACCTACTGTTCTTTATTAATAAAAACAGACAATACATCAGGAAGAGAGCGAGCCAAGTTCGCGCCAGTAGTTTGGGACGTCGACATATTTTAATTATAATATTTTCCACAGGGAGCGCCCGAGTGATTTATAACGCAATTTCCCCATTGTTATTATGAGAATAAAACATAATCTCACCACTTCGTTATACTAGTTTAGTATGTTAACTGCTATTGAAGGCCTTAAGCCTGTGGTGTTAGAGTAGGCTTTATGAAATATGGCGGCCGTGGGTTTCATTTTTTACGCCATTTTGTGTATTTTTCAGGTGTTGGGAGACGTTAAAAGTAATAAGATATGAATCACGTTAAAATTCTTAAAATGGTCACAGACGCAGTTACATAACATAACATCATGCTTGAAATCTCCGAAGCGTTAAGCACAGGTGTACCTCATAGTAGGTACACCCACATTTCACCAGTTATATTTACGTCCCATTTAATAGGGGGCGAGTTAATTGCCATCAGGGACAATCTAGACACCGTAGCTGCTACTAAAAAAATCCTAACGAAAAAACGTAATAACAACTTGCCCGACCCGGGAATCGAACCCAGGACCTCATGCTCAGCAGTTGCAATTGCGACCACTATATAGACTAACGAGGCAGCCCACGAAAGACAGACAGACGCAGTTAATATTATTAATTGTCACTTTGTGACCAGTTTAAGAATTGTAACGTAATTCATATTAGTACCCAGATGCATTTGTAATTCGCCATAGCTGAGCTGAGAATGAAAACCAATCCCAACATAGTTCGGAAAAGGATAGGACCGATCAGATACAAGAGGAACTTTTAACGCTAAATGTTATTCAATTTGGTAAATGTAAGCACAATAATCCTGATGTCTTCACATTAGCACACTACAAATCAAGCTATACCTACATTTCCAATATAACATGGCCTCACTTTTATAGATTTCCCTTACAATCACAAATCCGTTTTGTATAGCCTGATTGGTCGTCGTGCATACATTGCAACCGTACAAAGTCAAGGCGGGTTGCTAGTCGAATACCATGGGCGAGCGCAACGAAGAGGCAATTAGACCAAGCCTACCCTACCAACTGGGGGAATTATTATAACTAATGAACTATGTAATAAACTAACACTTTGTACAAAATATTAAAAAAAAGTTCTAACTCCTGTTCGAATACTTATAGCAATTTTTCGCGCCCGTGTTACGTAACTAACACTGTACTGGAAGTTGCTACGAAGCTCGACGCTCACCCGCCGGACGCATCTTATAGGCAAGCAATCCACTTGCCTTAATCCCATTGATAAATTTACGCACACAGCGGCACATTGGTGCATATTTTCGTGTGTATGAACCGCACACATGTATAGATTGCAGCCATTTGTGGGCGGTAACTCCTGCGAGTGTAGCTGGGCTATGATTGGCTGCTACAACACAAGGCCAGGATTCAAGGTGGATGTTCTTTAGCCCGCGAAATTCAAATTTTCTTACGTTTTTTTGCAATTTGCAGGCCAGTGCTATGTTGTATGTTGATTAAAATGTGACTACATACGTCTTACAGCCGCAAATCATATAATCATCAACATACAACCTAGCACTGGCCTGCAAATTGCAAAAAATGTGAGGAAATTTGAATTTCGCGGGCTACCGTGCAGCAATGCACTAAGCAGGGTTGGTTCCGGTTCCTTTCCAAATTAAATATAAATTTAGTGGATTTTGTATTATCCTGCAAAATTTTGTTTATCACTGTTGTGAACCAACTCGATATGAAAATGATGCAATTTTATTTGGTCGTATTTTTCCATCGACAAATTAGAAATTATATTTTTCTGAAGGAAGCCATTATTGTTTCATTGTGACAAGCAATTTATATCGCGATCTTGAATGTTTTAATTTTAACATATTAAGTTATTTACACATTTGTTTTGAAACAGAAAACGTACATTTAACAGTAACAGTAGTGTAAATATTAATTTTGTTGTGTATTAATTGTTTATTCACCTAACAATGGTGTTTACTTGTGAAGTTTGTGCTGATAATGTGTGTTTGTTAGAAGTTAAAGGCAATAAGTTTTCTCTATTATCGTATAATGACAAGCTTCAAGTTGTGTCTAAAGGTAGATGTGTACCCGAATTACGAGAATTAATCCAAAAATATGGTAATCCAGCGCGTACTCGTCATTTCAATCCTCAAAATTATGCAACATTTACCTGGCTGTGTGGCTGTATACATACAAATAAATTATTTTGTTTTCCGTGCATTTTGTTTAATACTTCCAGTAAGTGGAGTGAGGGATTTATTGATTTGCATAATTTTCATTCCTCGGCCAAAAAGCATGACCTATCAGAAAAACATATAGAGGCTTGCTTAAAGTTAAATACATTTGGTAAATCACGTATTGAAACTAGTATTAACAGCCAGTTAAGATTAGATATAGAAAGGCATAATTCTAAAGTAGATAGGAATAGAAATATTTTTCAAAGACTGATCGATGTCGTATGCTTTCTGGGAAAACAAGAATTAGCTTTTCGCGGCCACGATGAATCATTATCATCAATGAATAGAGGTAATTATTTAGAAACAGTAGATTTATTAGCAAAGTATGATGGAGTTTTAGAAACCCACTTACAAAATGCAAGTACCTCATTCACGGGCATGTCGAACAGAACGCAAAATGATTTGATCTCGAGCGTTGCATCTGTGATGAGTGATATTATTAAAGACGAAATTAAACAGTCCGATTATGTTGCTGTCATGGTGGATGAAACATCGGACATAAGCGGCCGAGAACAATTAGTTCTGATTTTAAGATATTTTCGTGATTCCGAAGTAGTGGATCGATTTATTAAATACGTAGATGTCAGCGCGGATCGGACCGCTGTAGCTTTAAGTTCTATAATTTTGGAAATTTTAGAAAACTTAGATTGTCATTCTAAATTAATTGCACAAACTTATGACGGGGCAGCAGTTTTATCCTCTCAAATTAACGGCGTACAGGCTTTGGTGAGGCAAAAATGTCCGCAAGCTATGTATGTTTGGTGTTCCGCACATGTATTAAATTTAGTTTTATCGAAATCTTTTGAACGGGTTCCTGAAACCAAACGCTTTTTTAGTATAATAAAATCAATGCGGTTTTTTTTCACAGTAGTACGAAACGAATGGCGTATTATAACGACTTTGCCGTTATGAAAAAGCTGCCTCGTGTCGCGGAAACAAGGTGGACATATCACTCGCGCACGTTAAATATAATTAAAAACGAGTCCACACACCTCCTCCAGTTGTTTGAAGAAATGAATGAAAATACACAACACTGGGATGGTGATACATTGTCACAAGTCACTTCATTTTTATTTAACATGAAAGAATTTGAATTCAATTTTTTTTTAAAAACCTTCGCGGATATTTTTGCTGAAACCGATGTTTTATACGACATTATACAGAAAAAAACTTGTGACATCGCGTATTGTGTTAAAAAGATAAAACAATTCGAGTCATTTTTAGCTCGTTACAGAGACAAGTTCGAGAACAATTATGATGCAACTGCCCTCATAACCGGACCACCCAAAAGAAAGCGCAATGTCGATAATATAAAAATACACTATCGGCGAATTTTTAACGAAATTATTGATAATGTACTCACCGAATTAAGAGATCGTTATATGAATATAAAAAATTTGAAATTCTTTGAGTTACTTTCTTATGAGAATTTTAGTAAATATAGTGAACAATTCCCTGAAAAAGAAATCAGAGAATTCACTAATACTTATCAGGCAAATTTTAATTTTGATAGATTAAAAAATGAATTGCGCTGTATTTATAGATCGCCTGAATTTGCGAATTGTAGCATATATGATATCATTCAAAATTTGTATAAAAGTAACTTAGATAAAGTTTTTTCAGAAGTTTTGCGTTTGGCGAAGTTTATTGTTACTATCCCAGCAAGCAGCGCATCGGCAGAACATTCATTTTCGTCCTTAAAACGTATCCACACCTATTTACGAAACACACAAAGTCAGCAACGACTCACAAATCTATCTTTAATTTCTTTAGAAAAAGAATTAATGGTCGAACTACGACGCAAGCCTACTTTTTATGACGAGGTCTTAAAATCATATTTGAAAAAGGATAGGCGAGTAGATTTAATTTATAAATGAGTTGATTTTTTTACAGATTTCAAATCCATAGTTAACTTATTAAATATATTTATACATGCGAATCACAATGAAATAGGGCCTTCAAAGGCCGCTTCGGATATCTTGCAAGTGACGTGTTCTGTAACTATCACCCACTCACTTGGTTAAAATATTTGAGGTGGCAGAATCTTTCTTCTGTTTGCATCGTTAGAAAATCGTGAGTTGAACCTTGAATAATGAGGTGAGTTCTTGAATTCTTGCATTTATAACTTTTGTTTTTACAGGCTTATTTTCAAATATTATAAATCAATAAATGTGACTACTTTGAGGATTGAGGGCCATCATAATTATGTAGAGCGACGGACGTTGTGGAGTTGCGCGTTTTTTTTTTTTGCTATCATTATTTCGTGGCCTACCCAGCCTGGTAGACGACTGCACGCCGCTGTCGAATACCTACCTAACCAATGCAACTGACTGGGCGTGATCCTTTAGTTATCCTTCGCACAATGCCATTCTGGTATTGTTAATGGAAACGGGATCGAAGCTCGTTGAAAGACTACTCGATTTCTCAGTACTCAATACTAAGGGCTGTGCAGACTAACGGAACTTTGTCAGCTCTTGATAAAAAATCACCAGCGTGGCAATATGTGCCTAAACTGTGAAGGACCTGCACTGGACCCGCGTGGTGGATGACGGCCCACTCCTTCTCACAGCGTAGAGGACTGTGTCCCAGCTGTGGGAATATTATTGGCTGACTATGTGATGTTGTATTGTAGGTAGGTCTGTCAAGATCTTGCCACGAACTCAACGCATATTGTGTGTGATACTTTGTTCGCCATGTCTTCTTTTATAAGTACATCACTCTGCAAAATTCGCTGTGTGCGTTGTTGCGCCATGGAAGATCAGTTCTATTTTTCAGCGGCTTTCCATGTCCTCGGTTAAATTGCTATCAAAATCAAAACATTTAATTCTCGTAGGGCTACATGAGCATTCATAAAACTTCGAGAAAAGGTGCACGGTTTGTGTTGGTCGCTTTCTATGGAGAGGAACTGGCAAGAAACTCCATGGTTACATGTCTTTGCTGTCAAACCGAATGGACGGCGGACAGTATACTTAGATAACTTACTACTTGAAGTCCGGTGTCCACAGCCAGGTTGCTGTTCAGTCCACTTCGAGGATCCTGAACTTTTCGTACGCTGTACTTTTAGTTCCAATCTATTCTACAGACAAAAATTATATCCCGCTAAAAGTGCCTCGTCTGCTTAGCCTGTGTTCTGAATGTATCTGACACCGACCTTATGATTGATATTCAATACATGGAGATGAAGATTATGATTGGCTAGAGAATGGATTGTCGTGTCGATACTTGTTAGAACTGACTGGGATATCGATACGACTTTTAAAGTGTCGCGTTGACTTGGCAAGTAATGAAAGCTAAGTAAATTAACAATTATTTGTCTTACAGAGTGTAGTTGAAATATCACCTCTGAAGGAAACATTGTACTCATCATTGTGGACAACTATTCGGTAAAAAACGACATCTTTAAAAAGCGCCCGAGCGTTTACAGGCTGAATTTCTCAAGTGGGCGTGGTTGAAATCCGAAGCTATGAGGAATAGCGATAATTTTGCAAAAGAGCCTCGATTCCGATATTGATGAAAACTCAATAGTCCTAGCCAGGAGTTGAAGACGTGGATTTTGGAAAAAAAAAACACTCTGTACACCATTCGATAGCGTGCCTCCTTTGAGTAGTAGCTAGTAGTAGCTGGATTTGGCAATCCAGCTCTGCTTGAAAAAATCAATTTTTACAGGGATTAGTCCTCATAGTACGAAGGTAATTAAGATTACGATTTCCATAGTAGGTACTTATTTACTTAAGCACAAGCAGCCTAAAAGTTAGTAATTCATCAGCACCACCAACATCGCTCATTCAGTTTGACTGACATAAACAAACTGAAAAATATTAACTGAAAACCTAGCTTCGAAATAAGGAATGACGTTCCGATGATAAAAGCTCGATTAAAATGTCAACGGACATTTCAAATTAAAAAAAAAACACGTTTGAACCGAACTAAAGTCAATTTTGAAACACTGGTTATCTTTAAATTGAATTTCATAGTGCGTGCGAGTAAAATAAAAGTCGACCACAGATGAAAAATAATCACGTTATATAGCACAGCGTGCAATACAAAAGAAAATTGAGTCGAGCATTTGTGAACCTTATCCCACTGAAATAGTGTTCCATTTCTATCAACAGCTAGTGACTTGTTAATAGCTAACTGCAGAGAATACTAAAATGGTTTACGAGTTATAAGCACACTAACGGATTGACAGACAGACTTTTAGTTAGCCAAACTTCAATGATGTCACTAGAACTCCAGACGCACCGCGTTCTCCACAGCGAAACAGGACTAAATGTTTCGTAGATTTTGAAAGATAAGCTGGTAGAATACCTATAATTATAAAATATTATAACAAATAACCGATTTAAAAAAGAAAATCCATATCGCTGAGAGCTTTTAAAAGCGCTGTAAAGTTCATGAATTCATAACGTTAAAAGCATATAAAATAGAAGCATATTTTCATAAGCATTTTGCATAAATAGCACCTGTGACTTCAAATATTTAAAATAGTATATTGCAAGTACAGAAAAATAAAGGGTTCTCTATGTTCAATATTAAAGTTGCAATAGAAGTAAAAAATCTCCGCATTTTAGGGTTGAATTTTAGTTTTAAATAAAACGAAACCTCATATCCCAGGTGTGGTTGACACTTTCATTAGATATTTTATAGCAACACATGATACAAGTAAATAAAAACCGACATTCAAAGGTAACTTAAATTGAGTTTGGAATACTTTAAATAATTTAAAGTTACACAAAGGTACACATCTGAAAATAATGCTTACAGGAAAAGCAGAATAGTGCAGTAAACAGCTTAATAGGCATGAAAAAGTGCCCAAAAGGCTCGCAGTATTATAATAATAATAAATGTCGCTGGACATTAACACACAGCGCCATCTAGTGTCACACTAAGCAACGAGGCTTGTGTCGTGGACACCAGATAGTTGATATACTACACAGATACTTTTTGTTTGTAAATACATGCTTATTATACATATAAACATCCATGACTCGGAAACAAATGTCCATGCTCATCACACAAACATTTGCTCCAACCGGGATTCGAACCCAGGACCCTCAGAACGTAAGGCAGCCTCACTACCGCTACGTCATTCAGGTCGTCAAATTATAGTTGATGCTTTGATAGTTTGGTTAATCATCTTTATTCAGACAACCTAGATTATGGACAATTACGTTCATGGCGTCCACTAATATGAAAGTCCCAATAAGGGTCGACTTACGTTAGCTAGCGAAACTAAATAGAGGCAAGGGGTCATAAGATCAACTAATTAACACCTTGTAGATGACTCTGCCCTGGAGTGTAGCTGTGGTGCTGTTTTACAAAGGATGGGGCACTTGATATTGGACCTTATGGACACTACGGAAATCTTAAAACACAGCCAAGTTCTGGCAGACTCTATTTAGATTGCCTTCAACATAATAATACGAAGAAACACATTATAAAAAACCTCATTTAAGAAGATTCTCAAAAAAAAACTATCTACGTTTAAGCACTAAATATTTAAAATTAAGTTGTGTTGCTTGAAGGTCAATTATTATCAGAGGAAACTATATAATAGGTGCCTTTTTGGGTCGAGTCTAATAAAATTATTTTAATTTAAACTGAAGCGCAGGTTGGACTTATTTGCCCTTTCATGAAGAGCTCTCACTATTAAATTGAATTTCGACGACTCTTTTATTTAGGGGTTGTGTACCTTTTATTTTTACACAAAAACTCGCTTTGTTATTAAACTTACTTATTAAAATTTATATGTAACTCACGCATTTTACTCAGGGGGGTAGGCAGAAACAACAATTAAATACACCACCTGCTACAATTTATTTATTTTTTCGGATCTTCATACTTTTTTAACTTCGTCCACGTTAATTCATACATCTGGTCCTACACGCACGTCAAACGCCGGTTGCGAGTACTACCCACATGGTCTTTCAAATTATTTGTTTTTTTTTATCGCTCTTGCGGCCACAAGACCATTGAGGCAAAATCGATAATGTTTGTGGTATTAACTTATGCGAATCTTCATCCTGCTTACCAACGGATAACCAACCGATTAACAAGCCAATAGAAAACTTCTATTACTTTTCGGAAATCACACGGCTACCTATATACAACCTAGGTCGTACTATCAGAGACTCGTTTTGTCCACCCAACCCCGGTATTTCACTCCTAATCTCGAAAGGCAATAAAATGGACTAACGACTTGGACAGGTAAGGTCTATAACCAGAAAGTGGACGATTGGTAACTAATCGTATTAACATTCGTCGCACGTTCGGTAGCACTCGACACTTTTCGCACTTGCCCGCAATAAGTACACTATTCAGTACCTTTCAGGACCCTCAACCAACCACACTTTATCATCCATTGACGATTTTGTTAGCCACTTTGAGAACTACGTCAGTACTAACCTAGCAATAGACTCTATATTAAACGAAAGTTTCCCCAATAGGCTGGTCGCTATCGTTTAAGCAAACAGGTCA
Source organism: Xestia sexstrigata (assembly GCA_941918905.2). Taxonomy (NCBI): domain Eukaryota; kingdom Metazoa; phylum Arthropoda; class Insecta; order Lepidoptera; family Noctuidae; genus Xestia; species Xestia sexstrigata. Next base: position 2,580,778 of record OW799216.2, on the reverse strand, counting down.
CGTCCCTCAGATCCAATGGTAGTACATACTAACTTGTGTATCAACTCAAGCGGCGAGTTTATTAAAAATCTTCAGTTTGTTTATGGTTGCATGTATTACGCCTCATAGTTTATGGTAAACTGAGTCTTGTTTAACTGCACTTAGGACTGATTTCACCGTTGAAAATGAAGTCAGAGCTATCAGCACAATATCTAAGCTATGTTCAAGAGCCATGTTCAATGACATAATTGCTATTAAACGTCGGCACTGACAGCTTTTGAAAGCCGTTTAGATTTACTGATCGCGTTTATTGTTTGAAATCTGCTTTTAGTTCTTCATGGGCTGGTTTCTGATTTCTCTGCTGAGCATGAGGACCTGGGTTTGATTCCCAGGTCAGGCAAAGTGTTATTGGATTTTACATCAGAAAATTCTCAATAGCAGCCACGGGGTCTGTATTTGTGCCCTGTTGAAGGTAATAGGCTCGCCCCTATTACATAGGATTTCATCATAACTTGCGAAATATGGGTGTTCAACAGGGCGGCATGCCTTATAGAATACCCATATTTCGCTAGTTATGTTTAAGTCCCTAACTGCCTAACTCTACGTGAATTACAGTCGTGAAGTTACATTATAATGCACTTGCACACTTTTTAAATTCTTAGTAACAAAGCTAGCATCAATACGCTTACATTAAAATTGGAAAATTGGATATAACTTTAAAAATTCTATTTGAAAAATATTTAGACGTTTAATTCAATTTCCTGACCGCACCGGCACCGTCGACTGCGCTCGCAAGAGAGCAATTTATCAATAGAAAGGTGCGAACTTCTAGACGTGTATCTATTTGAAATAACTTTTTAAGACATTTCTAGAACATATTAAGCTAGGTATATGGTTATCTATCTATAGTAATACATCAACTAGGTAGAAAAGATGATCACGCTTTAAGTCTAAGTGTGCTTTACTATTTTTATAAGTAATAACATTAACATGACAGATATCAACACTTTCGAAGACGACGAGAGACTGCGAACGTCATCGGCGTTGTGGTTGGCAATCAACTCCAAGCGACAATGCCCCGGTTGATTTCAAACGCAACGTCACAACTTCGACGGCAGTAACATCTCTCGTCTTTTGTTTCGCAACAGTCATTTGTCAAACAAAAGAATGCGTTTTGCAGCTCTGTTAGCAATAGCGGAGGCGCATTTTATTTATTTTTATTTAAAATTAAATTATATTAACGATTAACGATTTTTTTGACGACCCGAATAGCGCAGCGGTAGTGAGGCTGCCTTACGTTCTTAGGGTCCCGGGTTCGAATCCCGGTCGGAGCAAATGTTTGCGTGATGAGCATGGGCATTTGTTTCCGAGTCATGGATGTTTATATGTATAATAAGTATGTATTTACAAACAAAAAGTACCTTTGTAGTATATCAACTATCTGGTGTCCACGACACAAGCCTCGTTGCTTAGTGTGGCACTAGATGGCGCTGTGTGTAATGTCCAGTGATATTTATTTTTATTTATTTATTATTTATTTATGGGGGCTTATATACTCCTAGTTAAGTCTGGTGGTCAATTTCGCCGTCTATGGAACGGTTTTCATACAATAGCCGTGTCACGGCCGTCTGTCACCGCGATTCGCGCTTTGCCGCTGTGGTTTGCATTATAGTTGGTGCCTGTTAAGATGAGAATAGCGGTCATTGCCCTTTCCCTAATATCTCTTCGTACGAACCAAAACAAATAAGCCATGTGTCGTTTTTCATTAAAATGTTGAAGATCACGATAGATGACGATTCAAGACTTGAACAGGCTTATTTTTGGTTTTCAAGTTAAGAAGTTTAATAAATGTAGGTGGGTCAATGACCCTTACTCTCATCTTTACCATCATCATCAGCCTATTAATGTTCCCACTGCTGGGACACAGGCCTCCTCTCTATGAGAGGGGGACCGCTACTCTCATCCTAACTGGCACCAACTAAAACAATTGTCTTCGGCAGTGTACCTTTAGTTGCACTAACTAAACGGCCATAAGCCAATACAAGTGCTTCAATATAATGCTTCGATCAATGCACTAAAATGTTGTCCAAATTCTTATGTACTACCCCTTTCCGGCATTCACAATCAGTGTTGCCATAAATCTTCCCACATCTCCAACATTGTAACATCGTCTAAACACAAGTTTTATGAGCATATTAACCGCAACTCCACACGTAAATCCTCTTACAAGTGAAATTCAACGGCTTGTGGATGCAATTTTGCAAAAATTCAGTATGCCTTGTGCCTCGCCTCGCCTTATACTTATGCCTCGCCTTGTCACGGCTCAGATACGCGTCGAGGCGTTATGGAAATTTTAAAATTTACCATTTCAGTGATGTTTTTAAGTTGATTTTGTTGTGCATTTACCTAGGATGGGCGGACGTTTTGCCTTGTAAATTGAAGTCAGTTTTGTTTTTTTTTTTTAACTTAGGTACTATGTTGACTATATGTAGGTATATGACTCAGTCTATAAAGTTCGCAGCTGGGGAGCTGCGAACTTTATAGACTGAGTTCGCTTACGATTGGTAATAAGAGAAGTAGTTAGAAGTCTATAGTCTTGCCAAGGGGTACCTATCGTATTACCCGGTAACTGTCATCATCTGCATAGCCTTTTCCCAACTATGTTGGGTTCGGCTTCCAGCCTAACCGGATGTAGCTTTTCTTATTCTTTATAACGGCTTAACGCACTCTGAGGCACGGAGGAAACCCGGTATGTAATGGGTGGTCACCCATCCACAGACCAACCTAGGCAAGCACGGCTTAACCTAAAGATCGACCCGAGCGGCTATTATTATTTAGCCACAGGCTCCTCTATTACCCGGTAACTGTGTTGTGAGTTAAGGCCCTTCTAATAAAAGCTAGGTACATTAATATGGACCTTGTAAGGGCACAGCAAAGTAGGAGAGAGAAGGAGAGCTTTAATTTTTCCAATTAGTTGGTAATACAAAAATTACAATACTTAAAATAAAAAATATGTGTTTTATGTAATTTAAAATTTGTCATTTAGATATTCTTTAATAGTATAATAGCATTTGTATAATAAAAATCACTGCGGCCGAATAGTGCGAAATGAGTGGTTTTTTGTGATTTACAAAAAATCTATTGATTGGACTAAAAAAATAAAACACATAAGAACTGCTTTATAGTTACGAGTAGTTCTGCAGTTAGTATGCAAAGTTTCATGATCTAATTTCAAGTACTTTTTGAATACTAGCTGTTTATTGTTCGATTTAGAGGTAACTTTGGATTTTTTTTCTATCGAGAAAAGTTTATGGAATCGTGTTTTCGTCACACATAGGACTTAGCATTAATCCTCAACTTTACCATATATTTATTTCAAAATTAATGCTGCAGTATTTTAGGAGTAACGGAGGATCATGTAAGCCATTTGAGGGAAATATAGCCCTTAATACTGCCTATGCAGATCAACTGCCTCCGGATAAACTAGAAGACAACCCTAACATACTTCGAAAAAGGCCTAGCAGATAAATAAAATTAATTATTATGAGAATCCTTCTTTGCGATCCCTAAATAAAAAATACTGTGGAGAGTTAGTTTTCAATACTAAATGCGAAAGTAATTCAGTTTGTCCACTTGGTACCTTTTAACACTTTAACAGGTAGACTATGACCCAAGGCCTCATGGGGCTGTTGTTTATGTGCTAACAAATACCTTTTTTTCTCGGTCGTACGTTCCTGTGGGGTGTATTCCCGATCTTCACGTAGACTGCCTCTGGCGTAAGCTTAGTTACTAATAAATGTATGTAATAGGCGAGACGACAAAACTAATTAGTCCGTTATTTAGATTAAAAAAATATTTGACCCGTGTTTTTTCTTTTTTTACGTAAATCAAAATTGACGAAGATATGACGCTTATAAAATTCTCAATACGTCACGCCTAGGTATAATTTTTAGGTAGTTCTGACGTCACGAGCCCCCACTCCCGAGTTTTGATGCATTTTATCTTTGTCAATATTCATTGTTTTACAAAAACAAAAAATACGTGTCCATTAATTTCCAATACTCTAACTGACGGACTAAATAGATTTGCATTTTTTTTAATACTGTCGTCATGCCTATTATTAGTTAATATTTAAGTTTTCAGCCTGCGTCGTTCAAATCTGATATTTATGATATTTAGTAAGGCGCAGACATATTTCTGAGAATAAACTGTTTGGGTTCGGTTTTAAGGCTTCCCGCGTATCGCTTTAACTTTATACTTCGAACTAAGGGTACGGCAGAGGCACAGGGGCCTCAGTGAGAGTAGATAGCGAGCTAACGCCATCAGCTACGATCATTTTTTTTTGGTTGGGAAATCATCAAGTGACCCCTCCCGCTCTGGGTGGAGCGGAAGGGAGTGTCAGACTTGTACTGACGAAAACCCATCCATGCTCCTTCTTAGTCTTTTATGTTCCAGGATCGCGATATCTTTTTCGTACAGTCCCGCAGCCGCGGCAGGAATCAGCCCTTGCGGACCCCTTCCGCTGACATCTATTTGAGGCGCACGTGGAGCACGAACGCGCTGTCGACATGTTATAAGTCGGACAGACGGCGAGCTAGCTCAATACTCACCGTCCGAAGGCCCGCGCCTACGGTGGCCTTGTCCACGTTCATACATATGGTCATACACACATGCCGGTTGCGAGTACTACGCACCTGACCTTTCTGAAGAACCCCACCAATATGGTCAGTGTATATCCTTCTAGGGCCTACTACCGTCTATTATTAAATTACAAGCTCATGCCCGTGACTTCACAGTCAGTTTGGTAATTGTCCTACCGGATCGTACTAGCAGGATAAAAGTATGCTACGTGTTAATCCAGGTTATAAACACACAGGTATGTGTATCAAACATCCAAATCCGGTCAGTAGTTTTTGCGTCAAAAAGTAACCAACAACAAAATTATTCTACAATCCGCTTTCCCTAGAACCAAACCTGACATAAAGCAGAGAGAATAATTTTCAAGTGTGTGTCTAATAGATTTACTTGACGTAAACATAGACGAACGTTGTACATATTCTTACATGCATAGCTCGACGGTACACTAACATGTTAAATTTTAAAGCACGTCGTTGTTTTGTCACACTATACACTAAGCGACTGAAAAGTTGTGTGGAAGTGCTTTTAATTAATTTTTGAGTTTGAAACGTGAAAGGAGAATAGAGAGAATCTAAAATGCAAAGTCAACATTTTTTATTTGCTAAACATAGGTGTAAAAATAAAGTTCAGAGATTACCGAGGTTTTGCCATCAACGACGTATAAAATATAAAAATAAAATTAACACCTAGTTAAATAAAAAATAATAATTTAATTATTAATTATTTAGGTTTGATAGTACACTCTATTTCGCCATAAGTCTCATGCTATGGGGAGAGCTTTACGATATTAACGGGGCAGAAACCCAGACTCCTGTCTGCTTATGTGAAATTCCTGATGGAAAAACCCACTATCACTTAGGAGTAGCACTTGCGATTACTAGACCAACAAAGCAGTCCTTTAATTTTATTATAGCTAGCCCGTACTGTCCTAATACTAAGGCGATCTTGGCTTTGCGCCACTTCTTGCAGTTCCATAAATAATAGTTCTCAAAATATTCCGGAAACTAAACCATTAGCATGACCAACAAACCATCATTATATGCCTAGCCTTTTCCCAACTATGTTGGGGTCGGCTTCCTGTCTAACCGGATGCAGCTGAATACCAGTATTTGAGACTGCCCGTCTGACCTCCACAACCCAGTTAGTACTGGGCAATACGATACCCCTTGGTAAGACTGGTTGTCAGTCTTTCGGGCCACTGATTACCTGTAACGACTGTTAACGATCTACGATCGGCAGCCGGGACCAACGGCTTAGCGTGTTTTCCGAGGCACGAAGGAATCTCGGCATGTAGTGGGTTGTCACCCATCCACGGACCAACCTGAGCAAGCGCATCTAAACCTGAACATCGACCCGAGCGGCTGTTATTATTCGGCCACGAGCATAACAAAACAACTCATTCAATCAAATAATCAAAACCTGTCCCTCTAACCTCAATGACTCCACATCAATCCGATAAAAGGAAAAATGACACGAACCTAATAACGGTTTCCTCTAAGACCTTATCGAAGGCATCGCGTTTAATCTGGACAGCTGTAAGTGGTCGGACCCGTGTCAGCAATACTCTTGGGATGAGGATATTAGGAGAAGTTGTCGAGATTGGCAAGATGGCCACGTGATGGGTAAGGTCTCGACTCTCGAGTGGGCTATTTGTCTTTTTGTCAAAAGGGGCTTTGAATATTTGGGAACTCTAAGAATCACGATTTAATTTCAATATTTTTTTAAAGTAAATTTTCAACTTTTTTGACATATTTGCGTTTAAGCTAACTAGGCTAAACAACACATAAAATAATAATGCATTGTAGAAATTTAAATGTTTCGTTCAACAACGGGAGTTGGAATTAGAATTAGTTCCGGACTTCATTTGGGTGTTTCTTATTTTTGGGGGATCTGTTTATGAATTTGTCAAGATGAATTTATTCTATGTACTGATAATACGTATTTTCAGTCAAACATCAAAATCAAAATCAAAATATTTTAATTCACGTAGGCCTAGATGGGCACTTATAAAACGTCGAAAAAGATGCACGGTTCGCGTTTTCGTTTCCAAGGAGAAGAACCGGCAAGAAACTCCATGGTTACTCTTTTCAAATCTTTAGGTAGGTATTAAAATATTATTTTGTCACAACATTAGTACTAAGGTAAGGGCATTGTTCTATTCACGAAAGCAGTGGTTCGTTGTTAAACACAAGCTCACAAAACTTTTAAAATTAGTTTCTAAAGACAGCAAAACTTTAACAATTTTAGTTCTTATAACTTCATCAACAATCTAGGAAACGTATTTCTTTATCCTCCTCCTTCCTTTCCAATGCTGCAAACTATCAACCTTTGTCTTCCTCATTTATTTTTCTTCTTTAATTATTCCGACAGTACAAAACGCCCCACTTTGCCAAAATAACAAAGCTTCAAGAAACCCAACAATTGCTCCTATCTACGAAATTATCTATATAACGTTCAAAATGTGCCAGTCTCTTTTCACCCGATTTCCTTAAGGGCCCCAGAAAAAAATACTATTTAAATTTTCCCCCCAGAACAGGGAAATGTCTGAAAGAATTCTTTAATTAAAGACGTTTTCACGCTTGACGATTTTTCTCCTTTGACCCTAAATCCCTTTTAGTCCATTGAGCCTTCACTTAGATTGGCGGGTAGCTTCAATTCATTTTTGTGAGTTACTACTTTGTTTTACCATTCAATAATAAAGCGGTAGTCTTATTAGTATTAGAAATGCCTACTATACAGAAAATTAATTGCGAATAAGTATTTATTGGAGAGTTTAAGTATTTATTGTATTTTATGGAGATTTTTTTTTTTTTTGATTCTCGGAGTTTCCTTGCGCGATTGAATCAGATATGAAGACATCCGCAAGAGAACCAAGGTTACCAAAGTTGGCCCGGACAATTGCCAAACTTAAGTGGCAGTGGGCAGGGCACATTGCTCGCAGAACGGATGGCCGATGGGGCCGAAAAGTTCTGGAGTGGCGACCGCGAACCGGAAGATGTTGCGTTGGAAGGCCTCCCACTAGGTGGACCGGTGATCTGGTGAAGGTTGCGGGAATCCGCTGGGTGCGAGTCGCACGGGACCGGTCAATGTGGCGACACTTGGGGGAGGCCTATGTCCAGCAGTGGACGTCTTGAGGCTGAAATGATGATGATGATGATGATAAAGTATTTATTTAATAGCTAATTAGCTATTCTTCTTTCTTTATCTTGCTTGTTCCTTTTCAAAATATGGACACCTTGAAACGAGCATTATTGACTCCCTCGATTTGTCACCAATTTATTGTTGATTGATTGACAATTTCAGTTTTAACTTATCTACTCCAAGTGAACACACACCAGCAGGCCTAGCCAAGACACAAACGTTTCGTATCGATTCTCTTTCTACAATCGTAAACGCCTCGGCGTAAGCGTTTGTAGAAAGCGCTAAATTGGTAGTCAAGTTGACACGACTGAGTCGATCGCTCGTTCTCTAATGTCTGTAGAAAAAACCTACACTTTAGTCTATGGTGAGCGTTCCTACCAAAGAGTTTAACGATCAACATTGTATAAACGATAACATTCTATTCTATCATTTTGAACGCTGTAAACTTGTCTACGAATTTTCTATTCGTTTGTGTTGATCACGTGATTTAGCGTTGAAATGATGTCATTCCCATTCATTTGAATAGTTTTCTACTAGCGTTAATGATTGTTGATTGTCAACTAAGAATTGGCTAGGGGTGCAGGAAGGACTATGGAGTCAATGATAGTTAACATAATTAGATTTTTGTATGTTCTTATCTGACCTAAATATCTATGGATGAAAATAGGCACATTATCTACTACATACTTGCCAGGTTCGCCTCTGATATTATGAGGGTTAACTTCAACATTTTAACAACAAAACATGTCCCCCCCCCAATTTGCTGTTGTGTAGCCTTTTGAGTTCCATCAACAATTTGCATATAGAGATAGATTTATTTAAAATAATATGGTACTAGGAATAATTCACTGTACTCCCACACACCATATTTTTCTCAATATATCGTGAACTGCAGAGAAAGGCACTCGTTCTATGCGAACAGAACGCGTGTCAGCATTATTTAGAGAGGGGCTGTATTATGCTAAACGTTGTCGTTTCTATATTTATTTATGTTAAAATGTTGTTCATGCATTTTTATAGGAGTCTGCTAACGTTAAAGAGGTTTAGTATGGAACCACTTTTCAAAAATATACATTCTGGAATGTAGTATATTGTGCGAAAATAGGCATGACGACAGTATCAAAAAATTGCAAATCTATTTAGTCCGTCAGTTAGAGTATTGGAAATGAATGGACACGTATTTTTTGTTTTTGTAAATCAATGAATATTGACAAAGATAAAACGCATCAAAACTCGGGAGTGGGGGCTCGTGACGTCAGAACTAGCTAAAAATTATACCTAGGCGTGACGTATTGAGAATTTTAAAAGCGTCATATCTTCGTTAATTTTGATTTACGTAACAAAAGAAAAAACACGGGTCAAATATTTTCTGATAAACTAACTGACGGACAATTTAGTTTTTTTTTTGTCGTCTCGCCTATTATACTCAATCTTGACGATTTCAATGGACATTTTGCAGCTCTGAATAGTTTTGGATCTTAGTGTTATACTTACTACATACCCTTGGAGAGTTCAATTCCAAGGTCGGGCAAAATGTTAATGGGTTTTTTCCATCAGGAATTTCTCAGTACCAGTCATGGAGGCTGGATTTGTGCCCAATTGATAACAATAGGCTCGCCCCCTATTACACGGGTCTTAAACATAGCCGGCAAAATATGGGTGTACGCCTCTACCGATCCCTTCGGAATTACAAGTGATGTTGTGTGTGTTCCTTCTTTCAGGAATTTCTCCGTATCACATGGAACTTAAACAATGCTTCATAGCGATATTTAAAAAGTGCCAGTGAGTACACTAAACCGTCGGTTTCAGTTGTCAGAACAACACCTATGTTGCTGTAATCCCGGGTAGGCAGAGACCGGAAAGTTTGGCCGGTTTAAACTTAGGACATCCATATTGTCCAGTAACTATGTTGTGGCTGTCATACAGGATAGTCAGGCTGAAAACCGGTACCAACATTTTGGAGAAAGCTGAATGATATGACTAATAAATAAATATCGCTGGACATTACACACAGCGCCATCTAGTGACACACTAAGCAACCAGGCTTGTGTCGTGGACACCAGATAGTTAGATACTTTTTGTTTGTAAATACATACTTATTATACATATAAACATCCATGACTCGGAAACAAATATATATATCGGCCTTGTCATTAACGTCTCATAACATTACGCTTTTATTTAGAGGTACTTTATTCACAAGTGTACACATCACGCCAATTATTTCTGAGTCACAGAAAAATCCAGACACAGTTACATAAAACCCTAATCAACGTAAAAAAAAATAATTTACCCAAACTCAGGACGCGTATTTGTGCTTGTGATCACTTGAACTAAGCTGTATGTTGAATTACATTTTTCAGTTAATCTGTATGACCCCATTAATAGTGCGGTGAAATCTGTATGACCCATTAAAAGTGTGCCGAGCGGAATAGACAACAGACTTGTTGTGGACATTGGATTCATGTCAAAGTTGGCTATCCGAAGTCCGATCCGCTCCACAGACCGCTTGGTTTGATTGCAACTTTACGTTCAGCAATTATAATCAGAGCGTTATTTTATGTTAAAAAGTTATCAAAATCAAAGTGAAACTACTCTGCACCATACTTCAATTGTTTTCAACAGTATGAGTGTTCGTTCAAACCGACAAACACTTTGTAATCGGTTTGGCCGAATCCTGAAACGACTAATGAATGAATGCAGCATGAAGCTGTCATATGATCCCAAAATTATGTAGTACAATATCGTGTGGGTGGGGTCTTTAGGTACTGGTCACAACTAGAATCGAAAATCACTTCAATCCTCCTTCTTCCAAAGCTCAGAAAGCGTTTAAATCTCAAGACACCAATACTTACCAACCCTTTGATAGCAAATCCGATCGACTTCGCGAAGCAGTTGCTATTGTGCGCCAAATCGACTGACTTTCAACGTTTGATGCACTGCTATGCATGTTCTTGTAGATGTATTTGATTGTGAAACGGTTGACTGCACCGTCTTACTGGAAAGTTAACTTTAGTCTTACCTTGAAACTTTCAAACAAGCCGTCTTGTAAAAAATCACTGGCTTTTATTGACGTTGTCACTTGTCGATTACTTTTCATTGCGTTTATAAATCATCAAAAATGTTAAAAACGATCAGTATATTCTTTAAATTGGTAATAATTTACTTACTTTATCCCGAATTTTGTAGTACTAATCGTATTTTTCTGTCTATGAAAACAAAGTTTAGTTTGAAACAGAAACTTTGGTAGAACACACCCTCAGCAAACTTATAAACCTATCTGCTATGTACCGAATTGCAGCAATGTGATTGTGCAACCCTATTGGACACTTCTTAGAATCATTCTTTAGTTCGGCATGCATCATATGAGCCGAATGAAGTCTACTGCTCAACATCACCTGATCCTGTCAGCTAATTCTTCACGAAGTCCATCTTGGGTTTCCTTCTAATGCTGTGCCGTCCGGTACGCAGTCGCCACTGAAGAAACTTTAGAAATCATTGACTACCCCTTCTGAATGTGCTCTACCCACTGCCACTTAAGTCAGGCAATTTTTTTGTGATACGAACAAAAGCTAAGTGCTTTACCTTACCCTGATAAGTTTATAAGCGTAGCACCAACTTTTAAAGAAATACTTCCTTTTAGACAAAACACAATCTACTCAGCATAGTCTAAAATTACTTCCAAATTGGATTGCAGACAAATAATTTGTCGCCTCTGAAACGTTTATTTATATTTCTTGTACCATTGAGTTGCTCCTTTAACTTGCAGAAATGAAGGAAATTAAATCTAACACCTAGAGCAAGGCTGACTCAATGCGAAACATTTCGCCATGTTACCGCGACCTGACAAATAGCTGCCTCCGACTTTTTTGTGCTACTTCGTGAAGTCGCCGAGAACTCGTTTTGCGAAACTAAAACTTTTTCACATGTGAATATCAAAACCATGCAACTTACTTGTGAAGGAGTTTCCTGCACCGTTCAGCTTAGCAGCGTTAACAGCCTTGGGAGATGCAACTTGCAAGTCTTGTGGCGCGATTTGCGTCAACGTGACGCTCGTCACCTATTTCCGTTCGTGTCACATTGACAAGATATTGTACCAATGAAAAAAATATGATTCATTTGGTTTTTCTGCAATTGCTTTTGCAAGACGCGTGTTGAGTGTTGTAGAACGTATAGCTCGCGACCAAGGGGTGACCGATGATATTTATATCATAGCGTCTTAGGAAGTTTTATCACTTTTTTGTTCCAGTTGCACGAAGCTCGTGTTTTGGCTTGTTGGCATGGTTTAACATTCACAATTTCTCTTCTAAATCGTGCTCACATAATGTACAATCTCAATATGAATAATGTAACCAAAGTTTTATAACAATACTCTGATTTAAAGAGTTTAAATGGAGTTTCTTGCTCTTTTTTACCCGACTGCGCCAGAAGGAGGGTTATGTTTTTGAGAGTTTGTATGTATAATTGTTTGGCACGCTCTGTGGCCTGAACGGCTTGATGGAGTTTAGCTTGAGACGTGTCGTTAGATTCGTATTTACTGTGAGAGTGACACTGGGTATATCAAAATAAAATAAATTGGCGGATTTTTTTGATTTGTGTTCGTCAAAAAAAACCAAACGACAAACGGCGGATCGCGGCGCGCACGAGTTGTAATGCTCTGTTCGCGCGCGTAGTGTGCGCGGTTCGTGCGCGCAAGGCGTCCACACTATGAGAATTCTGTTACATTGCATGATACGTTGCGACAATGTAGACGGCAAATTCTTTCATTGCATGTTACGTTGCAGCAGTCTGTACCCGGCTTTACAGTTCAAAAGCGCCTATAATAAATAAATGCTTGATTTTGATTCAAACTTTTTGTTAGTTCTTTAGACTTCAAGTCGACCAAAGACAGATTTTAAAGTTTCTAAAATAGAAGAAATGTGCTCACTGGTGTATTTCTGTGGTAGGGGCCTCAGTATAATTCAATGCAGTTTATTTCAATGAGACGCAGACTGAGCCACAGAGTAACTTGTGCACCCACTGGTTTATTAGCCTTTAGATGTACACCGCTGGTTTTATTCTGATACTGGCGTTTTCTGTCTTTCGCAGGGCTGGAGAGCTGCTAATTATTGTTCAGGTAAATATTACAATATTTACTCATAAGTATAAAGTAATTAGCTTTTAGTTTTAGTTGTTGTTATAATAAATTTACCATGTCGGTGTCTTGAAAAAAGAAAGAACAGATTGCGTAAAACACTTAAATAAAATGCTTGGTGCCTGCAAGCTGTCAGAGTTCTATATTAGGTTACTATCTTAGGTCTATTTATTTATTACTTTAGTGAGCTCTTCAATAATGAGAAAACTATGACACGTATGTAGGAAAACATTTCAAACTTAAGTCTAAGTGCCCCATCACCTAAAGAAGAGCATAACATGCAAGTCCATGTAGTGTGCATCTTATTGTGCACCTCAACAGCAAATTAAATAATTAAAAAAAAAAAGAGAAGAAGAAGAAGAGAACTTAAATTTTTGTGTCTAACTTTTTTACACACTGTTCTACATTTCGTATCCAACTTTCCTCTCGCAGGTCTGCTGGAAGAAATTTCTTAAGAAATAAGCAGTACCTTTGTGCTCTTCTATGTAAATATATTGTCCTGTAAAGTGTTTTGTGTGTACATCAATAAATAAATAAATAAATAAAGAACAAAAGTACAACCAAATCAAAACAACAGAAGTATCCACAATATTAAGTTATGTTAGGCCAAACAGAATAAAACTATTTTTTTATGCTATAGAAATATATTGATGGCGTATTGGTGTTGTGTGTTTCGTTATACAGACATTATAGTAAGCAGCACACATTTTGGCCCTTCGACCGAGAGGCTTTCAATTATTTTAAAGAAAGGGTATATTATGTTAATTTTAATTTTTTGGATTTTTTATTTCGCTTGGGTTCCAGTCTAGCTGGATGCGGTTTGCTTTTTGCATTTTCCTAACAACATTTAGCAGCATAGCTGCTTAACGGCATATTAAGTGTTATTAGATTTTATTTAGGAATTCTCCAGCAGCAACTCGCAATTTGCGGCAGTGTGGTAAGAAATTGTAAAAGACTAAACCGCAATTGGTTGCATCTGTCAATTTATACTTATTTAGCAACTTTAGCAGTATTCAATGAGCGCTGCCTTTCTCAGAACTTCTCAGTAAATTGCACTGACTAGATTTATTAGTCTCTTGATGCCAGCGCGAAGTTTTCTATTCAAACGCGGCTCTTGGAGTTTTGTCAAGTTATTGTTGACTAAGTTTTCGTCTAGTTCTTCTTTTGTTTGTTGTGTTGTGTTGTGCTGTGTTTGGAGCCAAAAGTGGTATTATGTGTTGACTGATACATTGATAACAACATGAAATATGTTTTCTATTTTTTTTTTTTATTGGACTTGGAAACAATAGAACGCGATGTGCAGTGTTGCGTTGTGTTTCAAGATTTTCAAGCTAAAATGGAATTATATGGTCGCTGAAATCATAATTATGACATACTAGGTAGACTTTTCATTTATTTGTGATGATAGAAATTGTGGAAGATCATGAGGCAATATTATAAATATTGTTCTCATTTTTTTGCGTTGATAAATCTGAGGGTCAAGACGAACGTAAATAGAAACTTTAAAGCGTTTAGTATCTCTACAAAGACTTTCAACAGGATGGTCATAAGATTTTCCCGAGCTTAAGTCAATCCAATACTTTTTTTCACTTTTATATCATTGTTTTCACTAATAAAATGTCCTTAGTTTGTCTATACTCCCTCTGGTCATACATTGTCAAGTTTTCTCAAGAAAGACATAAACTTCAGATATTACTTGACAGTGTCTGTCTACCGAAGAATATAAAACGTAATTTTCACAAATATGTTTTTGAATAACAGACCCTGACCATAAAAGGAAAAATATTTACCCTTCAAGGCCATCCCTACTTAAGTTCCCCAGTTTATGGCAAAAACACCAGAAAAGGTTGTTTATACGGGATGAAACGTGTTCACAATAACCAATATAGTGTTGCCGCGAAGAAATTTCGTAAACATTCTTGTTATTAGTTACAAACAGTCCTAGATTGAATTTCGAAACACTTTGTCGGCTTCAAAGATATTCTACCGTGGCAGCACTGATAAGACAAGGTTCTCGTGTGGTCAGAATCACGATACACCGAAATTTCAACCTTAATTTTATTAAGTTAGAATGCACTTTGCTGCGAAATTGGGAAGACATAAACGTTGATAATGTACCACGGTATTTTTTCAGCTATGACGTTCATTTTTACGCAGCTTTCAGCTCTGTTCACTTGAGATAGCGTTCAGTTGCGTTTTTGATGGGTTAAGGTTTTAGTTTGCAGGGTTGGATGGTGTCTCGTTACACTAATGGAAGAGTTAGGTTAGGCGTCAGGATACCAACGTTTGATAGAAGTTATATTTTAGGAAACAAATTAATGTCAATAACATTAAGTTGTGTTGGTTGTGTTAGATTCTACGACAGTATCTATTTCTAGAAATAACAAGCTTCTGATATTACACCGAAAATAGTACAAATTAATAGGTTATTTTCGTCATGAATCTAATGTGAAAATGTGGTAATCGCAGTCAGTGATTTGTGAATATGTCTAAAGGAAATAATTTTAAAAATCGCAGTCGGGTTTTTTTTTTTTCTTTTTTTTTTAATTTGTTTTACTGTTTGCTGATGATGATGAACTGTGTGCTTTATATTTGGGTAGGATTCGTTGAGGAACTTCATTTAATCCCATATTCCTTCTACTGTTAACGAAGTAGACACCATAGTTAAACAATGGCGTCAGACCGATTCGGTTGGGGTTCACAGACGAAGGGATAACCCCTTTGAGGGCTGAAAGCTGAGGCTGGCTGAGGTTTTCCAAAAATCCTTCCATAATTCTGACTTTCTTTTCTCTTTTGGTCATACTTCTAGCCCCATCGGTATACGTTGTGTATTGACCGTCGTCAGTGTGAACGTATGAGTAGGTGTTAAGTACGTAATTAGACAGACTTCATCGTTCGACATGTAAAATATTATGTGGTACTGTTCAAAGTACAAGAATTGTGAGTTTGTGATTATTCTATTTTTACCCGACTGCGGCGAAGCCCAAAAGGAGGGTAATGTGTTTGACCTTTAAGTATGTCCGTTTCTTTGTTCCCTCGTAACTCCTCAACGGATGGAGGGATTCGGATAAATTATATGCCGTTAGATTCTTCTTGATTCTTACTAGCACCAAATTTAAGTCAAATAAAATTAAAAACCCGTTCACAGCAAAAAAAAACAATCATTTATTCATTTATTCAAATCACGTTCATGCAAGCAATCATTATTTTAAATTAAAAAACAATCCATCTAAAATTTAAATATTTTTATCGGCTCATCCCCCGCGGTTATATCCATATCTACTTGAATGTAAAATAGACGTGTTTCAATTAATTCGAGGCTAATATTGGTATAGATTATTATTTTTCATTTTGTAAACTAAAATTATGTCAAAAGTAAACAACAAGAATATAAAATTAAGTAATACAACCTTTTCATTCATTCAATAAAGCAGCCAGTAATAAGTTCGTGGAAAATGTTTAAATTCTAGCTAAAATTCCGTCACACTAGACGTACCTACCTACCTACCTAAGGTCCTAGCCCGAATGCGCGGTAATCACCATCATCTTCTAGCTCTTGTCTCACGTTACTTGTGGTCGGCGCAACACGTTTTTTTCTTCTATTCTCCTGTGTCAACCGTCACGTCACGCACGTTAACGTAACGTAAATACGCCGATTTTTTAATCAAAAATCCAATTAACTAATTTTAGTTCAAATGTTTGCAACAAGCAGTGTCAGTATCGGCCATAGATATATAAATTCTTATTTCTTACAAATAGGTGAATAAATCATTAAAATTATGAAAATTTTAAATATGGTCCTTGAGTTATAAGTCGAGCTACACGATAACTGACAAATGCTTGCACTGACTGGACAGGTCCACTCAAATCTGTGTGGTTCTTTCTTCAAAAGACCTTCTCAGACACTAATCTGCATAGTCCTCATGTGAATTGAGCAAGATTATGCCTGGACTTCAAAAGAGACTATGACCTCTGAGTTTGTTTCGGCTGTTTCTTCTCAGAGTAGTCAGGTACGAAACACCGGCCCCATCTAGTTTTAAAAAATGACGTCTAAAAGTGTTTGTAAAAACATACTTGCAAAATAAACATCATTTATGTGAAACGAGTATTTTTCATTTTTAATTCGGCGTATTTACTTTAAGTTTAAACCGCGCGCTCGTGATAAGCCTCTAGGTTCGTGAGTGAAGTAACGTCTAGATAAGATACTTCAAACATTTCTGTTGATCTAGCTAGGCTGAACATTTGTCTAGTCCAAGGTTACACAAATTCCACAGTTCTTAACTTTAATCAAGAGTTCTATCTTTGATGAATATTTTACTACTGATGTTGCTGAATTTTTACAAAGGAGATACTAACAGTATAATATTATTTTTGTGGCAGTACCGATAAAATTTTTCCTTAAAAAAATTGCTCCACACTAAAAAAAATCCTGTATTGTGGTTGCGTATACAACAATTTAAACTCACATACACAAACAACTAGACCCGGAACAGGTACCAGCTGAAGGCTGTGCTGTAGGCCATACTTGTACTTGTTCCATGCGGGAATCGAATCAAGGTGGAGGAAAAAAAGACAGCATAAAAACTCTGACACGAGGTAAGGCACTAACTACACGAAAAGAAGAAGTCAAAAACAGAATAGCAAAAACAACACAAAAACAAGATGCAAAAGTAATCCCACAACAAAATCTCATACTATAATTATTTCAAGAGAACAAAGCCCTAAATACGCTAACGTTTAAAACGACGTAACTGCCGCTCAGCTGTTATTCATCAAAATTGTGTGACATGTGACACTGTTAGTAACATAGATCGTCTAATAAAAGGAGATACGCTGTATTATCTTGATACTTTGGGGAAGCCACTTGTTTTAGATATTTTTTCAAGGAATAGAAGGTTTGCTTTCAGCCGGCTTATTTCTACTTTTTGATGTTATCTAACTGTTTGACAGGCTCATACATAATTATATGGCTTATGGCCGTACAGGTTGATTTGTCAAAGTTAATCAAAGCTTACTGTGGTTACGCTCCGTTGACTTAATTTTTTGGTCACCAGTTAACTGTTCAAACTGTGAGACTGCGAGAAAAATAAGAGCTAGAAATGGCTAAAAGTAGGTATGCCAAGAGACTCCGGCTATCGACGCAACGGTGGGTACCGTTGCGTCGATAGCCGGAGTCTCTTGGCTACCCCACGACGGATACTCGCTATAGATGCAAGTCTCGCCGACTGGGATGATGAACGGGGCGATTCACTTGATAGGCAGTCGCTACATGTAAATGAGAGTAACTTGCATCAGGTTACATAGATTGAATTGCCGATGATTTAATAATTTTCTACTCTGCCTAAGTTCGTTTTCCACCTCCAATTTCTGTATGTAGGAATTTAATTTAATAAAGTCTAGCTTCTAAGATCTATGGCTGTTTCAGGCATAATTTCCACAACATTCTCACGTATAATGCTGAAACAAACACAGTTTAGTCTATGTTTTCGTACGTCGACGCGTGACGCTGGTGTTGAAAATATTCCTAGGTTACGTTACGTTTGAACTGTGGTAATAAAATGTTGAAAATGAATACGTTTTTCTAGTCTAATTGTTAAATCAGTTTAGAAAAGTTTGCTAAACTTGCTCAGTAGAAATCTTTAGATGCTTTAGCTCGTTCCTATTATATTGTTTGCATCATTGTTTCTTGACGAGCGACTGCCTCGTTGGTCACAAGTGCGACAGCTGAGCATGAGGTCCTGGGTTCGATTCCAATAAATCCGCGCCTAACCTAGGATTTATTGGTTTTAGATTTTCCATTTAGAATTTCTCAATGCCAGCCAGGAAGTCGTCTGGATTTGTGCCTGGTTGATGTCAATAGGCTCACCCCCTATTACCTGGAAACTTTAATAACTGGCCAAATGTGGGTGTACTATTTGGTACACCTCTGCCCAACCCTTGTTTCTTGATGAAAAAACAAGTTGTTAGATTTTGACGACGTTTGAACGTCCTTAAGATTAAAAAATAAAGATGGTTTCAAAATTTATTAAAATTTATCAATTTTTTATTAGGGGTCGGCGTTAATCTCCCGTCTCCCATCTCTCTCCTCTCTCTCTGTCTTCTTTTGAATTCAACACTATTTCATAAACCGTTGTATACTATATACCAGCCATCAATTTTGATGTTGCCATGGTTTTCATCTACTATTTTACTCGAAGTTTTTTCAACGACATTTGTAGTCAATTATTTACTAACAACACAAACAATTATTTAAAAAATCGAACCATAAGATCGACTGTTCTACAACTTTTCCTCACACATTGTGACGTCACACCTGTCACGTAACGCAACCTAAACATACTCCGCTTGAATAATTTACAGTCGGTCCGCAGTTACCTTTATAATGTCGGTTTGTTCACAACATCATTTATTGTTGTTTTTCAAATGAATTTCGACGAGAATTACTGTGCTCAACGCTTTTGGGTTTGGCTAAACATTTTGTTTCTGTATTCTGTACTCATTATTTTCGTGTTCCATGTTTGAAAGATTGTGTTTTTTTTGTTTTTTTGGGGTTTGTAAATTGTCCGTTTTGTTTGTAGAGTGATTAGAGGTTTTATTAATGATGATTTGTATCAAATGTACCATTTGATTGTGTGGTTAATAATCGACGAAGTTGTTATCCCGAATCTACTTAGTTATTAAATTTAATTCGCAATTCGCTTTTGTCTGTGTGACCACGATGTTTTACTAAACTATGTTACGGATTTTGATTCGATTTTTACCATTATTTAAGATTTTTTCCTGGAAGGTTCTATGTAAAAAAAATTACAAACGTAATAAATATTATACAAAAACGTTTGTGTTGTCATGTCTAAAAATCCTTGCGTAGCAGAGGCGATATCGTTAACCTTCATAGAGGATTTTATGGTAGTTTTTCGACTTCCAAGCGAGCAAAACCAACAAAAAAAAAAACTTAATAATAATATGAATCAAGCAAAAAATCTAGAACGAAATGTAAGAAAAAGCTTCAGATTAAAAACTAATAAAAAAATAAACTACTTTACAATTTCATTATTATAAAAAACAACTTGAAAATGAACAAAGCGAAATGAAAGAAAAATAAAAAAGGTATTCCGAAATTATAATTCACGAACTCTCTTGTGATCATACCAAGAAATGTCAAAGTCGAGTTTTTCAATAAAAAAGTTAAATGTTAAGAAAGTTAGGAATTGAAGCCAACGTATAAAGTTTTCTTCTATTTTTTCATTGTTATAATTTTTGCAACTTAAAAATAAGTTATGCATGATTACGAAAATGGTTTGATTTAAAGAAATGACCTAAGGTCCAACATCGCCACAAATCAATTAACCTACGTAATGTCATCTTCAACCGATGACTATTTTAAATTTCTTTTTATGCAATGCTTTTATTTAGTTTTGGCAAAAATGGGCCTGATTTATGGTGAACATATCGGTGTGTACCACCAGTCCCCACGCGGGCATCCTGGACCGGGTGTTTGAGTATTATCCTCTCATCGCTGCCCCGTGTGATAGGACACCTAATAAACCTATGTTCAACAAAAACTATAGCACACAAACAACAGAGGAATTAAGGGATAAGTCAGGGGTTAATGAAGTACGCATCTACACAGATGGCTCTAAAACTCAAAACGGCTCAGGGGCTGGCGTACACTCCCTAGACCTCAACTAATTAACTTTCACCTACCACTAGGCGAACACAGTTCGATATTTCAATAACAATAAACAATTTTTATTTGTTTAAGACTTAACAATATTTATTTGTTTAAGACTTATTTACAATTATTGTACCTTAATTAGTCTAACTTAGTGGCAAGATACAAGAAAAGTGAAACTGGGCTTAAACTAGGAGGACTCCTGTGCTATAAGCACCAGTTACTTCCATCACCACCGAGATCGAGCTGCCATTACAAGCCGTAAAGCGTCTAGGGGTTCACAACTACGCAATCAGATTCGTATCTGATAGCCTAGCTGTGCTTAAAGCCCTAGAAAACAAACAAACTAACAGTAAATTAATATTTGAATGTCACCTCGCCCTAGAGAGTATATCGCTGTCCAACAGAATTAGCATCCAGTGGATTAGGGGGCACAGTGGATTCCTAGGCAATGAACTTGCTAAGAGAGGTTCCGAGATGGCAGTGCTAGGCCCGTACCCACTCCTTCCCTTGCCTTTCTCACAAATCCGTACATGGATTCGCCAGAGATCAACTGGACTATATAACAACAAATGGTCACGGTCTACAGTCTGCAGGCAGTCAAAAATGGCGATGCCAAGTCTACATCCGCGACTAACAAAACGACTGCTCAGCCTAAGTAGAAATAACCTCAGAATAATAATAGGGACAATAACGGGCCATTGCCCCCTAAACAAACATCTCTTTAACATAGGCGCCACAGACAGCCCACTCTGCAGGGGCTGCTTTGACGCCGAAGAATCAGCCGCCCACGTCGTCCTGGAATGCGAGGCCGTGGCTACCCAACGCAAACAAATCCTCGGAACGGTGAGGTCGCTCCGCGAAGCCTGTGAAGCTCCCAGGAAACTTCTGTGTTTCTGGGCGGAGCTAGGCTGGCTAATTTAGCCAGGACACCTACGCACAACGGACCGAATGAGAGTCTAAGTGCGGAAAATGGAGTCACTACTCTACTCTACTCCTACTCTATCGGTGTGTACGCATTTTCTTCTTTCATACATCTCTTTGACGTCTTTTATTTTCGTTAGCTTCCATAACCGTTCGTTCCTTTTTTTGTCACATTTTCATTTTCCCAGTATACTCCTTTCCATAGCATGCTGGCACGTTTTTAATTTTTCCAGCCTTGATAGTCTTGTCTATATTGCTACCCTGTATACTCATGTTACCCTCCATTTTCATACTCAAAACCGCTTTCACCACACTTCGACGCGTTTATTTTAATTCATGTCTACAAAATATAAATCTAAAACACGTTCAGTCTGAATAGTGAAGTGTTTAAAACGCAGTACGTTTATGACACTGCACTTTAAAACGTTTATGTTTCTAAACAATTATGCTGAAATTGTGCCGTTTTGTTTCTAGGGTTGATTCTGTTTGCCCGCGTAATTTTTCTTATTTCGAAGTTATGTCGTCTTTTCCTTAATGAGAGAATAGATTTTAGAGAAGACGGAGGTAAACTTGGCAGTATAACTCAAATGTATTACTTAGGATACAAACTCTGAATATACCAACTTGAATGTTTAAAACTTTTGTAGTTCATTTTAATATTTGACGCGAAATAAAATTGTTACATTTCTACTCCTTTTTATTAAAAACCACAAATTCGTTTTGGACACCGTGTATAACACCGTGAGTAAGAACAGTTATTTACCATCATAATAAATATATACATATTTTTTTTCTTTATAGAATAAGAACAAGTAAGTATTCTTTCTTCTTCTTTTCTTTAAGAAAGAAAGAAAAAAAGAAGTAAGTATTTGGATCGTAACGTAGAGTAAATTGATTAAAAATGGGTGACACCCCTGAAACTCAATTTAATCACATAGTATGTAGTGTTCGTATTTAGTGTGGGACAAAATAATGCACTTTTGGGCCACGACGCAACGCCCGGCAACGAATATCGCACCGAGTTAATAATATTGATGTTTAAATCTCGAGGGAACAGCAGAGATTAAAGTGCTCCCGTATTTTGTATTTCCTTGACAAATTGTTAAGTTCTGTTTATTTAAAACTTCTTTACTATTCGTGTTAGCTGAGCAACAAACCCATTATTATCATCAGCCTATTAATGTTCCCACTGCTGGGACACAGGCCTCCTCTCTATGAGAGGGAATGGGCTATAAACCACCACGCGGGCCCAGTGCGGATTGGTAGATGTCACATAATGTCTTCGAATTTTTTGGTTCTAGGACATGCCGGTTTCCTCACGATGTTTTCCTTTACCGTTGGCTTCTAGTTATTACGTAGTATTTAAATATTTGCTCGAGCTCTTAATGTTAAACAAGTAAAATTAAATTAAATATTTAAAAAACCCCCGACACATAAAACAATTTTTTTTTAAGTTGAACGGTTTTATTGAAAAATAAAGATAATAATAATCTTGTAGTAAATGTAGGATAAAAGAAACGAGGAGATAATAACTTGTTGTAAATATATTCAGGAGATCATTTTATATAAGAAAAGCACACAAAGAAGTGACAAGGAATCACAGCTGACCAAAGTACTACAGAACATACTTTTCTTAAATTCAAATTTACACCATAGACACATATACAGAAAGTTTGTATATCTAATACACCCTCATAAATTTTAATTTAAAAACACTAAAATATATCCAAATCAATAGTCTTTAACACCTAAACCAGTAATGCACTTGTAGTGCTTGACACTACACAATGGTTTAGTGAGAACGTCAGCTATCATGGATTCAGTGGGTACATGTCTCAGTTTGATGTCTTTGTTATCTCGTAGCACTTCCCTAATATAATGATGCTTTATATCAATATGTTTACTGCGGCGTGAAACATTGGGTCTTGAGCCAAACATATTGCTCCTTGATTATCGGCATGAACAACTACTCGAGTGTACCTCACAATTCCTAGCTCCCTCATAAGACTATTCAAATAAACTGCTTCTTTCATACATTCAGATAGACTTACGTATTCAGCCTCACAAGTCGATGTAGCCACGCTACGTTGTTTCCTTGATTGCCACGATATACTCGCACCACCTAAAATGAAAGCATATCCAGAATATGATCGCCTATCTAACACACAATTAGCCCAATCAGCATCCGAAAACCCTTGAACACAATAACCAGTTCTCTTGTATACAAGACTGTGTCGCATTGTCCCTTTAAGGTAACGTAATAAACGTTTCGCTGATTTCCAGTCGCATATTTCCGGTTTCGTTAATTTTTGGCTTAGTTTACTCACCGCATTTGCAATATCGGGCCTAGTTGCGTTGCTCAGATAATTTAAGCAACCTATTAGTTCTCGATAAGGCCATATTACGTCATTTTCTGAATCACAATTTTCTTCGGTTTTTACTTTCGAATTAATTTCCATAGGTGTTGCATATTTATTACATTTTTCCATATTAAATTGTTTTAATATTTTTTTAATGTAATTTTCTTTTGACAATATAATGACATTGTCATTTCTTATAATGTCTATTCCTAAAATATATTTCGCCTGACCATAATCTTTCAAGTCGAACTCCTTTGACAGCTCATTTTTAAAATCGATGATTAAACCTCTTTCTTGGCTCCCAATTAAAATATCGTCGACATATATTAATACAAATAAGAAAATATTCCCATTTTGCTTAAAGTAAAGGCATGGTTCGTTCAGACTCTGCTTCAATCCCATTTCAGTGAGTTTCTTGTTGAGCCTGAGATTCCATTGACGTCCAGCTTGCTTCAAACCATACAATGATTTCCGCAATAAGCATGAATCGCAACCATTATCCAATTTACTAAGCATGTCCTGCGCGTGCTTTCTAACGATAGGATCTTCTCCCTCACGATTCATAAGCTTAATTAAACTCTCTCTTAATAGTTCTGGAATTTCCATGTAAATCTCTTCATCTAATGAACCATTTAAGTAAGCAGTATTAATATCTAATTGGTGAATTTCCAAGTCCAATTCAACAGCGAGAGCCATTAATAATCTGACGGTGTCCAGTCTAGCTACAGGCGCAAACGTTTTCTCGTAATCAACCCCATATCGCTGGCTAAAACCTTGAGCCACAAGCCTAGCTTTCTTCTTAAAAGTCTTGTCGACATTCTGTTTTGTCGTTAAAACGTAACGACAACCAATGATGTTTCTGTTTTTCGGTCTTCTAACGATATCCCATGTCCCTTTTTGAACTAGACTCCTAATTTCAGATAGTATAGCTTCCTCCCACTCTGGTTTATCATCACATTTCAGAGCATTTTTCAAACTCATTTTAGCTAAACCAACAAAATCTGCAGCATCATTTGAATCAGTAAAATTTATTGGTTGTTCAACTTCGGTCATTCGATAGATTTTCCTTGGACGGCCTGCACTACCTGTGCGTAATAATTTGGGTCTACCAGGAGCTCTTTTCATCATCCTTTGTTGATCAATTTGTCCACGCGTTCCAAGCGTTCTTGATTCTACTAGATGATGATCAATATTTGAAGGATTTGTCTCAGCACTCTGTTCGCATCCTCTCGATTCTACAGAGTATTCTTGACATTCGCTCCAAATCTCATCGTCTACTTGTTCTATTTGATTAGCATGTTCTTCCGGTGGAGTACACTTTGAAAATTCGATTTCAATGAACTCTTTATCCGTATCTTCTTTAACATTCGACGATCCTGGCTCTTGTGTCGAGATCTCGTGACATGAATAATCATTTTCGTGAAATCTCACGTCTCTTGCAACCATGAATTTTCTTCGCTCTGGAATCCATACTCTATATCCTCTCGCATTCTTTGGATATCCAACAAAGATACCAGAAATTCCTCTTGCTGTGAACTTATCCTTATTTGGGTCTTTATTTAAAATATGTACCTTGGTTCAAAATTCTTTTTGTTCGGACATTCTGATGCTTTATGTCCATGTTCGTGACATTTAAAACATTTATATTTAAATCCTTCTCTACTGGTAGTTGGGTTAGTTTTGTTTCCAACTTTTGCGCTTTTACTTAATTTCTTAAAACCATTTTTCACATATGTATGCATGACGCCTTCATTTTGAGATCTATTTATCTCTCTGGATTCGTGCTCTTCTAATATTTTAATCTTCAATGCCTCTGGCTTCGGCAACTCGTCTCTCGACTCAATGGCACATCTAAAGCTTTCAAATTTTTCAGGTAAACTATATAATAACATTATAGACAGCAAGTCGTCGTTAATATGTATACTCATTTCTGCCAGTTTATCAACAGCGTCGAAAAAACTATTTAAATGATCTCGTACATCACCTGTTTCCGACATTTTGTGTAACATAAGCCGCTTTAGAAGTGTGGCCTTCTTAGCAGGTCCTTTTGAAGCATAAATAGACTCCAATTTTAGCCAAACTTCTCTGGAAGTGATACAGCCCCTAATATGTCGAAGTTCAGAACCACACATCGACAAAATTAAATCCGCTTTGGCTTTTTCATCCTCTGCTTCCCAATTCTTAGCTTCTCCTATTTCTGACGGTTTCGGTAGTTTACCACTAGTAAATTTCCATCCATCATTTTTAATTAGGATCGCTTGGACCTGGATTCTCCAGCTGTCATAATTTTCCTTGTTCAGGGGCTCGATCCTAAATAAACTGCTCATCGTCGCTCCTTTTTCACAAATAATTACTTTACTGGATAAAATTTTCTTAAAATTTTCCTGACGTACCTCTCCAGACTTTTCACTGGATCTTCGTTATTCTTATCCCTCTTTCGATCTCGGCGATTTTGTGTTTGGATGACTGGGTGTCTGGGCCCATAACCAATGTAGGATAAAAGAAACGAGGAGATAATAAATTGTTGTAAATATATTCAGGAGATCATTTTATATAAGAAAAGCACACAAAGAAGTGACAAGGAATCACAGCTGACCAAAGTACTACAGAACATACTTTTCTTAAATTCAAATTTACACCATAGACACATATACAGAAAGTTTGTATATCTAATAGTAAATAGTGTAATAAAAGTTAAATAAAAAATAATTCGTTAGGTCCTAGGTACCAATGGGAAGCCGTCACCTCCTTCTGCGAAGCAGTCATGCTAGCGAAGGAGGTGGAACTTGAGAGGGACGCACTAGCGTCGAGGAGCCACCAGCCACTGTAGGCGCGGGCCTGTGGACGGTGGGCTATGGGCTAGCTCGCCGTCCGTCCGTCTCATGACGACAGGCCGTGTCGATGGCGCGTTCGTCCACACGCGCCTCAAAGGGATGTCAGCAGAAAGGAAGGGGTCCGCATAGGCCTATGCCTGCCGGGGCTGTGGGACTGTTTGAAAGAGATACCGTGGCCCCGGAACACAAAGGGCGAAGAAAGAACATGGATGGGTTTTAGTCAGTAAAAGTCTGACACTCCGCCCAGAGCGGGAGGAAAAAAATAAGGTCCTAGGTACTAGTCATCACTCTTATTTCCTCATTTCATTTCGTTAGTTAGTGTACATTATTCTACTATTCAAGTCAAGCCCTTTCATTTGATACCCATATTGAAGGAGTTGTGAAAAAATATGTAATCCGCCATTTCGTGGCGGCGGCCATCTTGGACCGATTTTCCTTCAAACATAGCTAAAAACACTCTCGATTAATTCGTCTTTCAAACAAAAAGAACAAAATCGGTTCATCCGTTCGGGAGCTACGATGCCACAGACAGACACACACACACACAGACACGTCAAACCAAACTTATAACACCCCGTCGGGAGTTAATAAAAAAAAATCTTTTCAATTCCCTGATCGTTCACAGTTCCTTTTGTTTATTACTTTAACTTAATTGTACTGACAATGACAATGCCCGCATAAACGTACCTACCAAATGTAATAACTATTACACGCAATACAATAAATTGTGTGCACCTCTATTAGTGAGCTGCCCGGAGCCTCCCACGGGCCCCGTTACACCAGATTACGGGATTATATCAAAGAGATGCACAGCTTACACAGTGATTAAGATATTCCCAGGGATAGTCTCCAAGTGGCTAACTAGTAAGAAGGACAGTTACATAAGTTTTGGTAATTAAGTAATCTTCATTCATCATTTCAGCCGAAAGACGTCCACCGCTGGACATAGGCCTCCCCCAAGTGACGCCACATTGACCGGTCCCGTACGACTCGCATCCAACGGATTCCCGCAACCTTCATTTCGAATTAAGTAATGATTATGTAAATTAAGCCTGCGGTTGCAGCAAACTTATTGTCAGCTGCCCACTGTGAGACACCTAAGTCTAGAATAAGCATAACATAACATCACGCCCGTAATCCCGGAAGGATTAGGCAGTAGAGAACTGAATAGTACACCCACATTTCGCCAGTTATTTTTAGTTTAAGTCAAATGGAATAGGGGGCCAGCCTATTGCTATCAACCAAATCTAGACTCCGTGGCTGCAACTGAGAAGTTTCTGATTGAATTGAGCCCAGGACCTTCACAGCAGTCGACCAATAAGGCAAAGCTTATTTCAATAGTTTCATGATGAAAAATGCTGTCACTCTGTTTAAAAGTCGCAATCTGACTGATATCAGTTATCCCCTTATTTCAACCTTAACCTTTATTCCCAAGGTCATCAGTTTGTAAAGCAGTAACAGTAACCAGTAAATATTCACGGTAACAGCGACACATCCTGCCATTACCCGTGGTCTGTGGGACCCCAGGGCGTGTTTGTGTAAAAATGGCGCAACATTCTCGAGAGCGGCTATTTTAATAATGACCGACATACGTGTGTAGTTGGGACGATGTTGTGATACTTTTGTAGGCTTAAAGGTCATTTATTTAATTGATACGAAAAATGGTGTTGATGGATGGAGAGGGAGAGGAAGGCCAAAGAAAGGATGGATGGATTGTGTGATGAATGATATGAAAGACAAATGCGTAAATGATGCCGTGACGTCTGACAGGGCAAAATGTATGTATGTAATGTATTGTGCCGTTCCCAAATAGTATGGGACAAGAGTAGGAAGATGATGATAATGAACAACCCCAAAAGATAGACCAGCACCTGTTCCTTACATTTGGTCTGTGTTTGTAAGCCTAAAACATAGATATTTATGGAGAAAAAACTCAAGAATGGGCAATTAACTCCATGTGTACTCTTTTACAAATCTGATCAGAAGATTTTTTTTCAGATACTAATTTTCGGTCCAACATAATTCTAGTGCAACTGCCTTACCTCATAGAATGGGTGTTTGTCACTACTATGCAAAGATCTCTTTCCATTTGGTCACACTTGTATGATGTTGGTCCCCCTTTCCTCTGGAATACCAACCTGTGGAAAACCACAATTTTCTCAATCTCTTTTCAGAAATAAAATTCTAACATGATATTAAGGCGATATATTTATTTACGGACCTAACCCGAAAAAATATTCCACCAAAAATATCCAAACCGGTATCCGATACAGAAATATATGCTGTCATAAACCATTTTACGAGCACCTCGATCAAACATGGCTAGCCAGCGGATCCTTTAGAAATCATTTAGGAATCTCTTCATCACCAAAACATCTCAGCTTCGTACTGAGCCACTTTTTATGAGATAAACTGGTTACGACTGACGCGCACTGAATACATAATATTTTGTTCCTGGGATTGAGATAAAAGAGCCCTTAGTTTGTGGACTGTTTAAGACAACGTTACTCAAAGTGTGCTTCGCGGAATTCTAAGGCTACGTGGAGCCTCTGTAGGGGGGCTCCACAAAAATACTACACTTAACTACAGTACTTTCATAGTTTTTATGTCTTGTGACTGGGACTGTAGCTACATTTAATTTTCATCTTTGTTTCGACAATTCAAAAGTGCCTGTAACTGGCTTATTTGAAATAAATGCTTTGATTTTGATTGATTTTGATTTTGATGATTTTGAATACTGGTCATAATTAAAAAATATACCAAAGAAAAATAAAGTTGCAGAGAAAATTAAGTTACTATTCAACAGTCACTAAAATTATACTTTAAGCAAGCTTTATTTTTTATGCAAGTAAGTAAGCATTTTAGGGTAAGCAAGTAAGTATTTTCGGGCTCCGTCAAATATTTAGGTTTCCAAGAGGGTTCCGTTGCTAAAAAAGTTTGAGAACCGCTGGTTTTAGAAATATTGTAAATACTGGATGCGTTTTAAACGTGTAGTTTCTTACTACATGTTTAAGATGCAGTCAGTTTAAACTACGTGAGTTATGCCCGTAGTTGTTAACACTTTGTGACGCCGACAAAACGCCATTAATAAGTGGAAAAAATAAATGTGCCCAATGTAAGGAGTATGTAAGGATCGTGCATCATAGGGATAGGCAAAAAGGCGAGAGTTTATCTTAGTATGGTATAGTGTACTATGGGATTATATCAACGCTTGGATTAGCGCCGTTTTATTCCCTAGTTGAAATTTTACACTCCAACTGGGGAAAAAAACGTGGCCAGCAATTGCACAAAACAGAAGGATTTAAGAGGAGAAAGGGGAAGCCTTTGCGTAGCAGTGGGAAACAGTAGTTAAAGATATTTTCCCAAACTTAAGCTTATTGCCAAACTTAAGTGGCAGTGGGCAGGGCACATTGCTCGCAGAACGGATGGCCGATAGGGCCGAAAAGTTCTGTAGTGGCGACCGCGAACCGGAAGACGTTGCGTTGGAAGACCTCCCACTAGGTGGACCGATGACCTGGTGAAGGTTGCGGGAATTCGCTGGATGCGAGTCGCACGGGACCGGTCAATGAGGCGACACTTGGGGGAGGCCTATGTCCAGCAGTGGACGTCTTGCAGCTGAAATGATGATGATGATGATATTTTCCCACTTCTCATGTTTTGAAAAATGTATTTGAAAATGTGTGTTGTACTTTACCGGTATTCTATTTACCCACCCAACTAATTTAGAATACAGCATTAAACAGGTTGGTAAATGTTTTATTTTTGTTTGTTAGCTAAACCAGAACAGTATCCGTACCAGCCTGTGATTTTAGGGGTTTAAGTTAATGAACCTTTGCTTGTAATTAAAACTTAGTCTGCCTGGTACTTTGGTGGCTTCCGTTACGAAAATAGCGTGTAAACCTAAAATATGTACAGGTAGTGGATTAGTGTGCCAATAACACTGTGCCGGGGGACGACGAAATTCAACGTATTTTTTTTTCAATAAAAATCTGGCAACTTTATAACGTCAACCCTTCCTATGTTGGGTTGAATAAGTTAAAGTTTAACCAACCCATTGGTCATGTGGTCGCAAGCGTGAGTGCCGTACGTGTCGTCCTGGTTTCAAAAACTCAAACTCGAAGCATTTCTTTCAATCAGACCATTACAACACTTTTGAATGTCAAAATACAAAAAAAAAACAAGGTTAGAGTTCCAGTCACAAGGCATAATAACTTGAGAAAGTACTGTAGTTGCCCATTCCCTAGCGTCTCTATAGAAGAACGGGCAAGAAACTGCATGGACACTCTTATAAATCAATATGTTGTTTCAAAATCTTGGTTACATCATTCATTTTGAGATACAAATATATACGGATACAGATAGGTACAGGATGACTTTTTTATCACTTTTTAAAAAAAATGGGTATAATAGGTGAACGGAGTAGAAGCAAATTAAAAGAACAAAAAAGCAGACTTAGTTTTTTTTTTGTTTTTGAAAGAAAAAAGTTAAAAAAAATCGAAATTCATATCATACGTGAAATTTTATAGTTTTCATTTTTTTTCCCTTTCTTTGTTCTAATATAAAAAGTTTACTTGAAATTTGTAGCGTGTTTTGATGATGGATCAATTCTTTTCTAAGCTGTGGTTCTACTCTTTTCACCTAATATACTCACTTTTTTTGGAAAGTGATAAAAAAAAAGTCATCCGGTATGTGAGAACGATGTAGAAAGACGTGCACATTAAGAGCGTTTCAATTTCTGAGTCAGAAAAAGTGTCATTGCGAATAGTAATTGTAAAGTTAAAAGCAGCTCGGAGTTTGGAAGGGAGTTAGCCATATTATTGGAGCCAAGCGTTGACCAAGATTTTATGTGGTGGCCGTCCCAAAGCTCGTTGGTTTGAGGACATCGTCAAAATCGCGGGAAACACTTGGATGAGGGACGCACAGAACCAGAAGAGAAGTGTGGCAGAAGATACGGGAGGCCTACACCCAGCAGCGGATGATTCCAGGCTGATTTAGTAATGTTGAAGCCGTAATACACAATGCAGGCCCAGAGCAAGGTATCTATTCTTCGATGGTTTGCTTTTTAAGAGAAGTGGAGATAAAATAGATTACACAAAGTAAGTAAGTGTGCAAAGTCTTTGCCTACCAAGAAGATAGTTATGGACTCGGAAATTTTACCTTGCCTCACCTACGGCTGCCAAACTTGGACGTTCGACCTCAAAACCAGAAATAAAATCCAGACCACTCAAAGAAGAATGGAAAGAAGTTACCTGGGTTTAAAATTAAAAGATAGAGTGAAAAACATAGACATTCGCAAAAAAACGAACATAACAGACGCACTATCTTTTCTCTACAAAGAAAGTGGAACTGGGCAGGTCATGTAGCCAGGTACGTTGATAACAGGTGGACTTTAAAAACCATAAAATGGAAGAGACCTCGCGGTACCAGAGCGAGAGGCAGACCTAGTGCTAGATGGGTAGACGAAATTATGGCGGCAGTAGGTCGAGAATGGCTTAAGAGGGCTAAGGACAGGGAGAAGTGGAAATCTTTGGAGGAGGCATTTACCCGAAGGGGGTCCATACAAAAGTAACAGTGAAAACTATTCGCAAAATTATACCTAAAAATATTATTTTTTAATTTCATCGAATTATTTATTATTTGTTAATGTTTATTATTGTCGGTTGTCGCTTATTGTTAGTGTCAATTTGATGAAATTATTTATTGTATTAATGGTTTTAGTGTTATCAATCTGATGAAATTAGTTGGAGATTATTATTATTGGTAATTTGATGGAATTTATTATTGTTTATTTTTTTTAATTGCTATTATTGAATTGATCAAATTATTTATTGTTTAATTGATTGTTAATGATTATTGTTAGTTATTGTTAATCTGATGGAAATATTATTTATTGATTGCTGTTATAAACGATTGTTATTTTTATTGATCTGATAGAATTAGTTAGCGACTATTGTTATGGATAGTTTGATGGAATTAATTATTGTTTTTGTTATTTTTTATAGTTGTTATTGATTTTATTAAATTACTTATTTGTTGCTGATGATAATTGTTAATTAATGTTTGTTTATTTTTACTGATTATTAATGTTACTTGTATGGGATTAAATAAAGCTTATTTATTATTATTATTATAAGTAAGTGTGCGCTTGTGTGTTCGAAGAACCACAACTATGTAGTAAGTTGAGGCCAAGTTCACTAGACCAATACTACTCATGCAAATAAAAGACGCATTAAATACGTTAATGCTTAGAAGTTAATACGAATAAATATAGTAGTCAAATAACAATTGTTTATACTCTGTTTCTTTACTTATCTCTTCTGTCGACGATACTTTCTGAGTACTTCACTTGAACATAGTAAGTACGGTTTGCTGTACACAGTTAAATTACTCAAGGACGTGATCGCGTAACGTAAACACGTTTCTGTAACGTTTGTTGTGTTACACACGAGCGATAAGGATGTCTAGCAAAACTTAATATCAGTCTGGTATATTCTTCGATGTATAAAACCTGTGGTTTCAAACTCAAACAGGCACTAAATTTGTGTCATTTCTGCTCTCAAAACGGTAGATAAAAACACCAAGAGACAACAGACATGTCCTCGAACCGAAAATTTGAATATAATGCGACATCTACCAACCACACTTTTTTTATGTCTTCCGCCGTGGGGCCGGCAGACAGGTCTGCAAGATTTCTACTGACAAAAACTACACGGTGGTCCTCCTCGTCACTGCTGGGTGCACAACTTGATGGATTATGGTCCACACAGCCCAGTGAGAGGGGCCTATGTTCTAGCCTATCTGCTCTCAGCTCTATCAAAATATTTTGTTTTACGTATGCCTAAAAAGGTGCACGGTTTGGATTTAAAATTTCCAATACGTTGCATCTGTCGGTAAGATTACAGACGACAAAGTAATAGCAAAGATTTGCTAATAACACTTCAAAGTCGTGTGTCCCACTACTGCCTAGATTATTTATTACCCAGCCATTGTGTTTACATCTCTGACGATCATACCCACCCAGCTCGCTACACTAGATTGACTATTAACAGTAGATGAGTGTTCTTACAGAGGTTAGCCAATTAGTATTGTGTTACGTTATCTTATAGGTTAGCATTATCCTGCACATTATATGTTTTAATAGGTAATTAACGTCAAAGGAGAAATTTCAAACTCCATAGAAATTTGGGCCTGGCGATACAAGGCTAGAATTTTTACATAAATTAGAGCATTTGGGATGGTTTCACGAGCCCAATTTTCACGTCTCCCAGCAATGGGCAAATTGGTAAAATCAGACAAGGTTTACATTTTAGGTTATTTTTTTACTATTTTAGTTATACAAAAAAAAAAATCTTTTACAAGTTATTTTTAAAGAAACTTTATTCTCAATAAAGACAAATGTCACTCACTTGAGAACAATACTAGAATTTAAAATTACATAAAGTTCGTCGCCATCAGTTACAAACTAGACTGCACGCATTCAATGCCTTCATTTCTCAGAAGTGCTTGATCCGCCATAATATACTGACTTAGTTGAGTTTTGAATGCATTGAAAGAGTGCAGATTTCTTATACCAGAGGGTATTCTATTAAAAAGCTGTGCTCCTTCAAAAATTAGCATTTTTTTTGCCGTAGTTAGTTCTAGTTTTGGGTAAAACTACCAAGCTAGCTCGCCGTGTGCTACGTTGACTGACTTGTTTATATTGGGTAAGTGTTATGTTCCTGTGAATATTTTTGGTAAAAATTTTTTTGATGATAATACATGTGTGGTAAATATACAGGGTGTAAAAGACCTCATCACAAAGCCGTCAACCAAGCATTCTGTACATCAAACTAAGTAAATTTACACAAAAATTATTGCTGGGAAACGACTTTTTTTTTGGGGGTGAAAAATCATGGTTTGTGGTAGAACTCAATGTAACGCACTCAAAACATTGTGCTGATGGATGGATTGAATAGCACGGGGGTCGTGGAGGTGTTTAAAGTAAAAATCTTACATTAAAATCTTATATTTCAAAAAAAACTTGTCAAAAAGTTGGAACTTTGACCTCCAATATCTCCGTAACTAGAAGGTTCCCAAGTATGGTGTAGAACAAAAAAAAATATCATAATGACGGGGAGAACAAGTGCCTTTCGGCTTCGTTAAGAGGTTTTTTACACCCTATATATTTGTTTGATATTCATTATTTTTGTCTTTATAAATTTTACTGGTTGATGTTAAATATGGATAGTTAAATAGTATTTTTATGAGTTTATTTTGAGTTATTTGTAGTTCTGACAATTTAGTTTTTGCAGCACTGCCCCTTCGCAGCACTGCCATTTCGATCAAATAAAGCAGGTGTGGCTTCACTAGGGAATTGTAGATGGTGTACCGCAATTTTAGGTGGGATGCAACGAACTATATTACACAGGGATCCTGTAAGGGCTGAGATTTTGCTTTTTATGTGTTCAATGTGAGCATTCCACGTAAATGAGCTGTCAATTCTTAGACCGATACATTTTTTACAGGTTTTTTGCTGTAGAGGCACATCATTAATTATTAGTGGGTTTTATGGGGGAATTATTTTATTTTTTGCCTTAAATATAACATAACTCATGTTTTGGAGATATTTATTATCAGGAGATTGTATTGAAACCATGCAAATAAGGTATTTAAATCATCTTGGGCTTGTGAGATAATTTGATGGATGGAGGATCCAAAGTAGAATAAACAAGTGTCATCACCGTATAAGGTAAGGTGACCACGCAGTTAGTTTCGTGAATGTTATTTATATATATTAAAAAGAGCAAGGGACCTAGAATAGATCCCTGCGAGACGCCACACCTAATAGCTAATGCATCACTTTGGTGACTGCCGGTTTTAACCACTTGCGAACGATTACTTAAGTACGTCTCGAACATTTTCAGAGCATTGCCAGTGATATTGATGGATTCCAGTTTCCTTAGGAGCAGCTTATGACTGACTGTGTCAAATGCCTTTTTTAGGTCAATTAAAATACCCAGGACTATATAAGTTATGTACTACATCTAGTGGTTGAAGTGACCTTTTAGACAAAAATTGCCTGTGTTAGTTCACTTCGCTCTTCCAAAGCTTAAAGTTACGTGGTGTACCAACAATTTTAAATCGTATTGTCTTAATAAAACATTTCAAAGTATTTTTACAAAAAGAAAATGATATGTAAAATTTTGAATTTGCATAATTAAGAATAAAAATCTACATAAGCAAAAGTAAGTAATTTAGAAGCCGATAATACTCATATTTATACATGTCGGATCCGGTCATGAGTACGGACGGGCGAATGTATCGAAAGCGCGCCAGTGGTGACATCACGCGACCTACTTACCAGTCTACCCCATTATGGCGGCTTCTACAGTCCTGATGTTAACAACAGGCGGCGAGGCGGACATTCTGTGTCTGATCGCAGCGGAGTTAAGACGTCTTGAAACTGTACCCGATTCATTGTGCCTAGTGTTATTGTGTGAAAGTGTAATGTCAAG
Organism: Xestia sexstrigata; assembly: GCA_941918905.2. Taxonomy (NCBI): domain Eukaryota; kingdom Metazoa; phylum Arthropoda; class Insecta; order Lepidoptera; family Noctuidae; genus Xestia; species Xestia sexstrigata. The sequence continues at coordinate 2,544,602 of OW799216.2, read as the reverse complement.
TAATTTGTTAGTATACTCAGTGTATCTGTTTGAAAAGAGTGACCATGGAGTTTCTTGCCGGTTCTTCTCCATGGAAACAACCAACCCGAACCGTGCAATGCGAAATAAAATAGTGTATCGCATCCAGTGTGTTTTCATAGCACGAAACCCGTCTTCTGCCCACAAAATGCTCGACCCTAGCGAAATATATCCTGACGAACCCGACATACATTTATGTAAGACAGTAGTAGTGTTGTGCGTGTTTTGTGGTAAATGAGATAAGTCAGTGGGTTCACATAGATAACTTCTTTAGTTTAGGAAATATAGTAAAAATTAGATTTTTAAACATTATGTTCTAGGAAATTTTATTTCATTGCAATTTTTATTGACTTCGAGGGTTTCAGACTTATAGCTTTACCCAGTAGAATACCGAAAGTAGTTTTAGGAATTTGCAGAAATGTTATCTGTTGACAATCGATCATAAGTTTAAAACTGCTTATTTTCTACACTTGGCCATTGTAATTGAGGCTAAGGTTTAAATGGGTTAAATAAGCAAAATAGTAGATTATTTTGGTACATATCTAATTCGTGTATGGCTAGGCCCATAATGGGGGATCTCCAGTTTGAATGTTTGCTATGATTCAAAAACAGCCTCAGTTTGTTAATTTAAGCCACACGTTAAACTTAAACTTTAGAAAAGTTAAGGAGTCGGTCAGTCAGAAAGATGATGTTAGTTGTCCGTTTCAAAGTGTAGTACAGAAGCCAGCTAATCAGCCTACTACACTGTCAATTTTTTTAAATAGATTTTCAACTTTAACGCTAAAGCTTTCCTATCGTAACTGGAAAGTGTTGCATGAAAACACTTTTCCAGTTATTTTTTTCCGAATGTGTTCCACCCAAGTTAGGAATTTGTTAAACCGCTTACTAGCGCTATAGTGCAAAAGTTAGGCGTGCCAGTAGTTTGTGGGTACGCTTTTAACCTGTTTATGTGCCATATAGCCGAAAGAGAGTAAGTTTTAGTTATATTCGTCTACAGTACCATTTCATTTCTATTGAGGTATTGCACGTATACGATGCAATCATCACCGGCCTAGCATTTTCCTAACTATGTTGGGGTCGGCTTCAAGTCTAACCGGATGCAGCTGAATACCAGTATTTTACATGGAGCGACTGCCTTTCTGACCTCCACAACCCAGTTAGTACTGGGTAATATGATACCTCTCGATAAGACTGATTGTCAGACTTTCAGACCACTGACTACCTGTAACGACTGTCAAAGATCTACATGACAGCCGGCACCAACGGCTTAACGTGCTTTCCGAGGCACGCATAAAAACTCGGTATGTAATGAGCGGGAATAGAGAGCGGTGTAATCTATGGACCAACCTAGGCAACCGCGGCTTAACCTGAAAATCGACCCGAGCGACAGTTGTTATTTAGCCACAAACACCTAAATTAATCATACTTATACTTGCACACACACAGATTCACTCTTGGAAATTAGCACAATGACTACTGAACAAACCGTTTTAGCCAAACACCAAATATACTGCAAACTCTCTCGAAAATCTACAAATCAATTGAAACGAGAATTTCTGACGATTCACTATCAATCACCGTTCTAATGATTCCCTGATTTCTGCAACTCTTCAAATGATTATAGTCTATATTAATGATCGCTTTAAGTGTTTACTTTGCCATTGCAATTCCAACTTAACTTGCACATTATAGGGTTGGTTTTTGAGTGAGTATTTCCACCCCTGTAGGCAATTCATTTGTAACTATTTGCTCACCGCAATGAGAAACATTAATAAGCTGTAATAGTTCTGTGCTGACGAAGGCTTTGTACTAGGCTTTGGAAACCGTTACGTTAACATTAACTGGTTGAAAGGTTTTTATTCTCTTCTACTTGACTTTATTAATGGCTTCTTAAGCGTCTGGTTGGGGGTTGAAAACCTAGTCAAATGTGACAAAAACCAATAGGGGTATACAATCAATTTTTAAATTAGAAATTACATAGTTGACTCATTCTATTCTGACAACCTGGCTACGGCGTAGCCTTTCCGTGCTACGTCGTAGCGCTACGAGTGTAGGTGATATCATTGCTGTTCCAAAAACAAACATGGTCATGGTCTATTAAACTACAGAACAGTTTCGTGACATTCTTAATCAGCCAATAGCGGGAGTGTGCCGTAATCCACCACGCGGATCCAGTACGGGAATTGGTAAATGAAATCCTTCATGTAAAATCTAGGTTTAATATAGCTTTATAACAACTTCTCCAACTAAACCCGTAGTTATTTTAACTGGTAAACAGTGAAATGGTAAGTACAGTCTGTTACAGATATGTATGCACGTTTAGGCCGGTCAAATTGCTGGCCATAACTCAGCCGAACAGTGCGGTCGGCTGATATTGCCCGGTGTTGCTAGCGAGCGCCCCATGTATGAATATTATTGAGAGAATAAATGAAGTTTTTGGAAACAATGCTGGTCTGTGTGCAGTTAACTGCGTTACTTTTTAGGTTGGTTAATGTTAACTAGGTTTTGAAAGTATTTCATTTGAATACTTTATTTGTATGCCTTGTTTAGCACGTCAAACTGTTGGACGTAGTTATTATTTTGTATATCTTGACGCTACGAATAACTACCGCAATGAAACAGCAGCAGGGGATGGTTGTGGAGCAAATGGATGGGTCACAAACTATGCTACAACTCCTATCCTGCCCTCTTAGCCCAAAATAATGCAGCCGAAGTGACCTCTGCGGTGCCACTGACGACTCGGTGAAAGTGGCGAAGTTCTGGGCTGACAAAATATAAAATTGTCGTGCCAGCGACATTTTGATGAAGATTAGTAGACAAAGAGTTGTTCAAACAGTCAGCGATCAACTATTAATACGTATAATATCTCTTTTACTGACACGAGACCTATATTTTTTCTACGCATTGACGCGCGAGATGCGTCCCGAAAAGGTTGTTTAACGATCATACAAACTAATCAACTTGATGAAACCTTGTCTGGAACAAATGCTCTTTAAAGTCTATGACACCGTTATTATTTTAACATAAACATCACGCCTATAATATCCGAAGGGTTACGTAGAGGTGTACTTATTAGTACACCACTACCTACCTACCATTTCGCCGGTTATGTTTAAGTTCCATGTAATAGGGGTCGAGCCTATTGCTATCACCCGGGCACAAACCCAGACTCTGTGGCATTATTATTGTAACGGTTCTTATAACTAAAAAGGCATAAAAGTGATAAACTACATAGAAAATAACTATTTCGAAAAGTTCTACAATTAAATAAATCCTCAGCTAGCAACACTGGTAGTCATAACTCTGTGCTGTTTCACGTAATGTTCGTATTATCGCCTGATAAACGTGGTTTAGTGACCGCTGGCCGTGTTGGTCGCTTATTAGGTGCCGTGTGTGTAAGATAATCTGGTGTTTGTGGAGAGGATTGAATGCGTAGGAATTAGCATTTTCGTAGATCAGTTGTCATTTCTGTGTCCTTTTTCCATGATTGCATCAACAGCTATCGGGGCAAAGTGTTTTTCCATCAGGAATTTCTCAGTAGCAGGCACAGAATCTGGGTCTATGCCCGGTTGACTGCGATAGGCTCGCCTTCTTATACTACAACAGCCCATAACGTCCACTGCTGGACATAAGCCTCTCCCATGATGGGAGGAATTTGCCGTAATCTCCACGCTTGGCAGGCAGATTGGAGATCGCAGTGATGAAAGACTAACAGAAAACGCTGCTGCCCATTCTCTGGTCTATGGAGGCGCAAGGGGTTCTGCCTCAGACATTAGTCGCCTTATACTACACCCGTGAGTGTAATGAGTTGGTTCTATTATACTCTGCCGGATACCACACGGCTAACTCCGACTAACTCCGCCCTCTATTACATGGGACTTAAACATAGCTGACGAAATGTGGGTGTACTATTAGGTACTTAAACTTCTGCTTAACTCTTCGAGATTACAGGCGTGATGTTATGTTTTTTAGGTACGTTTTCTTGGCAAATTTTCTTTTCCGATTGACACACTTGTCAGGTCGGGCATATTGAGTTTTCCTTCAGGAATTTATTACCAGCAGCCACGGAGTCTAGAGGCATTGCTGGCAATAGGGCCCCTCCCTATTACATGCGACTTAAAACATAACTGGGAAAATCTAGTCACCTCTGTCTAAAAACTGCTCATAAGCCTAGTAAAACAACAATGTTAAACGCTGACCCCGAACAAAAACGTCGACAGATTATGAATCGCCCAATTACGAGAGGCTTTTATTGCACGTTTTGCTTTCAATAATTATTGTATATTATAAATAATAACACTAATTTACTTGCCTAAATTAATTAGCAATATATTTCGCGTTTGGTCTCTTTTAATAAAACCTAGTAACTATATAAATTGGGGGAGTAATTCTTTCTATCAGCCTATTAAGTTTTACCAACTGAACGAATTTGGGTGGCATTACGATAGTCTGAGTTAAGGCAACAACACTACAGATTTAATAAAAATCAACATACAAAGAAAACATTGGAGTTTGATAATGACTCCAATGTAGATAGTGATCCGGAATGGTCAGATTGGACAGAAGAGAACGGTCCATTAATAACCCGCCTTTTATCCGAACATACAGAAAAAGACTATGAAAAAATTCTAGAACACATGGAACAACAACACGAGTTCTCATTCATAAAGGCTACGGAAGGAATGGACTTATACCATTAAGTAAAAATTGTCAACTACTTAAGCCAAATGTAATTGTTATTTTCTGTTTTGGTTTTGAATGTTAAGAGTTCGAATTCAATAAATTTATAAGAACTTACCTAACATGAGGCTTATGTCCAGCAGTGGACGTTATGGGCTGATGTTGTTGTTGTTGTTGTTGTTACCTAACATAAATCATTCAAATCGCCGATAACCTATCATCCATCTCCTCGTACATCACACTGTCGGCGACCATCGACAGGCGACCTTCAAGCAAAATTATCAAAATCAAGATTAACACTTGGAAACCAAATTAAAATTTAATTATATCCTTAACATGATAACGACCAGTGGTATCCTTAATAAGGTCTTTCAGAATATATACATTATCAGAGATCTACTTTTTATTCTGATAATCCCCTCCACGCGGACCAAGTCACGTGCAGCAGTTAGTATTATAACTGCAAGTCACTATCTGTCAGTCGAACTGTCGGCCTGTTAACTTTTCATATATCCACGGCTGAACGAATTTACAGGCAGAAAGGCCATGACCTTGGACCCTATCAACAGGGTAAAAGTCATCATCGTCATCATCTTCCTGCCGTTATCCCATGTTACTTGGGGTCGGCGCAACACGTTTTTTTCTTCCATTCTCTCCTGTCAACCGTCACGCTATCATTTACTCACACAATCCATCCATCGTTTCTTTGGTCTTCCTCTCCCCGTCCATCCATCAACATTTATATTCATCACTGTTTTAGTCACATGCAATTCGTCCTTCCCCATCACATGGCCATACCAAGACAGTCACCCCCAGTGTTCCCTTTCAACTCTTCTAGCGCAATTTACAAATAAACAGGGTAAAATGTATCGTATTAAACGTCAGCTACATAAATCAACGATTTATTTATTAAACCCTGTTATGAATTCCGGATACTAAAATAGTATAAAAAAATTGATTGAAGCACTTCAATTGAAATGATTTCATATTGAACGTTTGTCAATTAATTACAACAAACATGGAACGTCCATTGGTAACAACAGCCAATTAGGCATGTCTGTTTACGGACGAATTTATAATTGTGATGTATTAATACACAAATCCTACTCACCTATTAATAAAGTAATGTGGAAACTTTTGCACAAAGCACAGTGTGGTTTAATGATTTGAAAATTAATTCGTCTAAACATGAAACACAAAAATATTAGTGATCACACCACAATCCGCGCAGTAGAATCTTCGACAAGATTCTAGAAGACAGGGTTTCCAAAAAACTGCGTTCGTGATGGTATCTGGAAGGAGCAGAGATGGACTGGGGGATACGGCAACAATTTTGAATAAACGACATACAATATTTATATCCTCGGACTTTTTAAACCGCTCACCCTCACTACAAATACCTCATATCGTAGTTTACTGACCCAGATCTGAAGGCGTACTGAACTAATTTCATCTATAAAGTCATAATGACTTTCAAACATACGTCAATTAAGTCGACATTTAAGTCAAACCATCGAATTTCATAACACAGATGTTAGGTACTTTTATGTAGCTACAAAGTTGCTCAAAGGTAGTCAAATAGCGTGATTATTATAAACCCTTGGAACATTAACACACCACCCTCTAAACACCCAAACATCTTTACCAGTCCTAAGCCGCCTCGTCCGGCCATGTTACCGTGAAATATTACGACGTTCATGACGCACCATGTTCTGTTGTTGATTGCAAGTATGATACTCGTAACACCAGCTTTTAACCGCGGCTTCCCCCGCGTAAAGGTCGGTAACTGTCCCACGGGATCATAATACCGGGATAAAAAGTATCCTATATTTGTATAGGCAGGTTATAAACTATCAATGTGCCAAATTTCAACCAAATCTGTTTACCTAAATCTGTTTAGTTTTCGCGTGAAAGAGTAACAAATCCATCTATCCATCCGTCCATGCGTCCATTCTCACAAAGTTTCGTATTTATAATATTAGTAAGAAGTAAGATACGGCTGATCATCATCGTCAGTCCACAACCAACTCAGGTCAATTCTATTCTATTATGGGGTTTTGGTTTTCGCACGGTCCCTAGTGGACTATTGTGCGTGAGCTATGGTGGCCGTTACTCCAACCAGCCCACCTCCCTCCAGAAGCACATCAAACTTCCCGGTCTTGTCAGGGCATCGGCAAGAGATCTTGGTGTTCCCAGGGTCTCCTCGCGAATCTTGGTAACGCCTGTGCACTCAAGGAGCAAATGCGCTACCGTTTCCCCCGCCTCCATGCATGCTCTGCAAGTGGACTATCAGTGATTCCTAGAGTGTGGAAGTGTTTATTCAGTGAGCAGTGTCCGGTGATGGTCCCCGCCACCAGTCGCAGGCTTTCCCTGTCCAGGCACAGAAGGCAACTCAGGTCGTTGTCCAGTTGTGAATTGGTATAGCAGTCCACAACTGGACGATAGCCTCTCGGAAAGGACATTTTTATATTTATCAAAAAAAGCGACTTAGATTGATTTCCCCAACAAATGTAGATGTGAGGTATTTTTAACTAGCTACTAGTCTAGTATCCAGTTTCATCATCTGCCTAGCCTTTTCCCAACTATGTTGGGATCGGCCCTTTCTTATAACTGGATGCAGCTGAATACCAGTATTTTACATGGAGCGACTGCCTATCTGACCTCCGCAACCCAATTAGTACTGGGTAATACGATACCCTTCTGTAAGACTGGTTGTCAGACTTTCGAGCCACTGACTACCTATAACGACTGTCAAAGATCTACGAATGACATCCAGGACCAACCCTTAACGTGTTTTTCGAAGCACGGAGGAAACTCGGTATGGGTGGTCACCCATCCACGGACTAACAAAGGCAAGCGCGGCTTAACCTAAAGATTGACCCGAGAGGCTGTTATTATTTAGTCACAAGCTCCTCTCAACCCGGTTACTAGTCTAGCCAGTTCCTCCAAAAAGCCAATGCAAATAGCGCGTCCTAATTACCCTCTAAACATTAATACACTACCCTTTAAGCACCCAAACATCTTTACAAACCCTAAGCTGCCTCGTCCGGCCATGTCCCCGTGAAATATTACGACAGTCAAGTCACACCATGTTCTGTTGTCCTTTAGTTAATACTCAGATAGCCTTTGATGTTTAAACTGTGTTTAATAGTAATTAAACGGGGTTATTGTGAGACAAGGGAGTTTGTAAGACTGTTGAATTGTGTCGGGTTAAATTTTGTGTTGTAAGTTTTTTTTTAAGTTTATGGTTTATTTTGACTATGTTATTTGGAAATGAAAGCAATTTGTATGAAACTGTTTTGTCTTTTTATTCATGAGCATAGCAATCGATATCCCCTGAAACCACTGAACCAATATGAATAATATTTCACGACAACTGCCTCGTTGGTCGAGTGGTCGCAAGCGCCACTCCTGAGCACGAGGTACTGGGTTTGATTCCTGGGTCGGGCAAAGAGTTATTGAGTTTTCCATAAGGAATTTCTCAGTAGCACCGACGAAGACTAAACTTGTGCCCGGTTGATAGCAATAGACTCGCCCCCTATTATATGGGGCTTAAACATAACTGGCGACATGTGGGTTGCATTATTAGGTACACCTCTGCCAAACCATGCGAGGATTACAGGCGTCATGCTTACTATTACCACTTTTACTTAAAATCCCCGTCATACAACCCCAAGAAAAAAAAGCACATCAGCTCACCCAAATTTCAAAAGACCCTTAAGTTATTATCTTCTTTTACGACCCGTGGATATTCGATAATACCTTCTATCTTATCGTCCGAGGAACCCAACGTTACGTGATATCAGCTACGTCATCCCTACTACCTACTTATCGTTCCAGGGGTCATGACCAGAGGGCGTTGACCCTTCTGTGTAGCCAATGACTTATTACATTGAGCCTCGTTAGGTTCCGGAGGAAAAGGTAGTGGAACAGATAATATATAATTTAATCCGATGCGATTGTGAGATAACGATGATACTTTGGGTTTTATTTAATGTACATAAAAAGTACTCACTAGGAGCTCGTAGCTAAATAAAACAGCCGCTCGGATCGATCTTTAGGTTAAGCCATGCTTGCCTAGGTTGGTCTGTGGATGGGTGACCACCCATTACAAACCGAGCTTCCTCCGTCCCTCGGAAAGCACGTTAAGCAGTTGGTCCCGGCTGTCATTTGTGATCTTTGACAGTCGTTACAGGTAGTCAGAGGCCCAAAAAGTCTGACAACCAGTCTTATCAAGGGGTATCGTATTACCCAGTACTAACTGGGTTGTGGAGGTCAGAAAGGCAGTCGCTCCATGTAAAATACTGGTATTCAGCTGCATCCGGTTAGACTTGAAGCTGACCCCAATAAAACTTGGGAAAAGGCTAGGCAGATGATGATGAAGAAGTAATTACTAGTTGTTTTCTGATGTTTGATTTACCAAAATACCAACCAATTAATACGTTGGTATTTGTTTTTTACCGAGTTAAATAAGGAGGAGGATAACCTCCTCGAAAAAATACTCACCGAATGCATTCGACTGAATTTTCATTGATTGTTAGGCCGATTAACGTGATGTTTTTTTACAAGACAGTTATTTTTTGGAGATAGACAAACATTCGAAGACTGTTTCAGAAAACCACAAAACCATGAGCTACGGTGTTATACTCTGTAATTATTTAAGTACTATTATTAATGCGAAAGTTTGGATGGATATATGTTTGTTTCGAAAGAACGGCTTAACGGATCGGAATGAAATTTGACCCCGACATAGAATATAGTCTGGAATGAACACATAAGCAATTAGTTTTTTCACGCACATGCACAATAAAATTTCCACGTGAACGAAGTCCCGGGAAACAGTTAGTATCTACTATAGTTTTAATCCCCCGGTTGATATTCAACTATCAATCTAGATTAAAACTTCCTCAAAAGCCGAAATCGATTCCCAAACTTTACCTTCTCGATTTGAACGAGAATCGATTCTCGCATCATCGTATTCATCCGATATATCGCAAACAATGACCCTTTTGTCGCCTGTGTACTTTTGAGGTTGGTATATGCAGTGTGTTTGAAGATAGTGTTATAAGCATGGATGTACAATGCTTCTGGCTTTTGCATTAATATAACATAACATCACGCCTGTAATCCCCGAATAGTTAGGCAGAGGAGTACCTAATAGTACACCCACATTTCGCCAGTTATGTTTAAGGCCCATGTATTAGGGGGCGAGCCTATTGCCATCAACCGAGCACAAATCAAGACTCCGTAGCAGCTATTGAGAAATTCCTGATGGAAAAATCCAATAACAATTTCCCGACCTGGGAATCAAACCCAGGACCTCATTCTTACCACCACTAGACCAACGAGACAGTCGTAGCTTATGCATGTATAAAGATATTGGCGTTAATTAGGCATTTGAAATAATGACGGCATCGATTTGAGAAAGTTTGCACATCATCTGATGTGCAAACTTTCTCAAATACTCTATACCTCCTAATCCACTTCGACTCGACTGCTAAGATGACGAGTAACAGAGAAGTATGGAAGACGAACACATGCTGCGCCGACCCGACCGAATAAATTAGGGTCTTCTTTATCGTGTGGGTAGTGGTTAACCTGGTGTCAGGTTTTTTATGCTGCCCATCATGGGCGTCTGACTTGGCTTTATATGGCGTCGAAAAATATCTCTCAGCCATACTGGTTTCCTCACGAGGTTCTCCTTTACCGAAGCAAGTGATAATATTGTACAATACGCATATGAATCCGAAAAATTAGAGATGCGTGTCTGGGGTTCGAACTTGAAACCTATGACTTCAGTCCGACGGTCAAACCAATTGGCCACACTGCTTATTGCGATAACGTCAGTAGACTGTTTTAGACTTTCACGGTTTTTTACTACACAAAGTACTTACGGGATATTATAAAAAATATATTGTTATATTCTAAAAAATATATTGTTATAATCTAAAAAAAAAATGTTATATTATAATAGTCTTTAGTTGTATCTTAATTTACCTATCTTTTTTGATATTTCCTTTGTAATTAATTAGTTCAGATAAAGCTAACATGTTACCTTTACTTGGGAAGAGACTGGACCCCACGACACAGGGTATCCTAGTGTGGAGTCCAGGGAATTTGTAAAAATCTAGTGCTTAAGGATCATTGTTTTTTTTGTTACTAGCTTTTTAATATTGTACCTTGTTATGCGAACTGAATAAAAAAATATTATTATTATTATCCGAACGTCAGTAGAATAATGTTGACAATGACGATAGTCCTCACCGATAAAATTCACGGCGGTCAATTTCATGTGACGGCAAACTACAGATCACCATCTGCTTTGGTTCTTACATAGTTGTTTTACTTCGTCGACGTTCATTATTCTGGTCAAACACGCACGGTAGTAGTGTAATACTACACACCTAATCCTTCTGGTAAACCTTAAGTCAGTGACACTCAGCGGTTTAAGATACGGTTATCAAAATCCGTTTGCCAGGATTGATGGCATAATCTGACGTAAACTTTTTACAGACCTGATAACAAAAATGAGCCTCTCATTTCACGCGAAAAATATGGATTGAGTGTTTAAGCCTTCATAAATAAAGACCAGAGATTATCGAAAGGCTATCAGACCAAGTGATGAGTTTCCACTGTGTCAAAATGGAATTACCATAAAATCAATATGGCGGCTGCATACAAGCTAATTTGACGTGCGGATGCTGCAATAATTATATTAGGAATTACTTGCTCGTTGATTAGTATTTGTACATAAACTAGGGAAGAGTATAAATATCAATAAAATAATATGTAGGAATTCTCATTGGAACCCATCGAAAAGTTTATGTAGAATTTGTGTTTGAATCTTGTGAAAATGAAAATTTTCATAAATCGAACAAAGACTAGATTTGAAAAAACAGAAGAACATCAAACGCACAAATACAATTCATCTTGCTCAATAATAAATAACAGATCAACTAACAAAACCTTTTGACTTTTTTTACCACAATTCACAAAAAAACGTTTAGCGTTGGCATTTAGTCTGGTGCAAGCGGAAGAAACCACTACCGTCATCAATAGGAAGATCTCACCTCTTCCGTATTTGTTGTACCCAAACAACCAAAATCGACAAAAATTAAATAGCACACAGTTTTAAACAAAACAAAGTTAACTGCTAAAGCAAAGCTAGTTCTTTTATTGCACCACATTGCGAACAAGTTAGTCCGAATTTCAGGATTTTTTCACGGACGTTTCAAAATTGTTTTCAGTAAAAAAAACTTTGAAACATCCATCCGGAGTCATGGAGCAGATGCTGAAATATTTCTGCTTTAACTTAATTTTCTGGGGAAAAATGAGCCAGTTGTGGGCAGGTTTCATTAAAATAAAGATTTTCCGGTTTTGCTTTGTGACAAACTTTATTTAAACAAAAACAATTTGCAGTTAATTGCAAATTACATTATGCGTATTTTTGTGACGGTGACGTTTGTCGCTTATGTTTTTATTTAAAATAATAGGCATTGACATAATGTAATCAAGATTATTGCAAGAAAAATACCGGCCAAGTGCGAGTCGGACTCGCACATTACGGGTTCCGTACCATTGTAGTAGGGCAGCCCCCTTAAATTTTTAATTCATTTGTATTATTTCTTATTATAGCGGCAACAGAAATACACATTCTGTGAAAATTTCAACTGTCTACCTATAAAGGATCATGAGGTAAAGCCTGCTGGCAGACAGACGGACGGACGGACGGACGTACAGCGAAGGCTTAGTAATAGAGTCCCGTTGGTTACCCTTCGGGTACGGAACCCTAGACTGCACAGCCGCACAGAAGTTTTTTGCCAAAGTTCCAAATTTATTTTATTTTAATATCATATAGGTAAGCATTTCAACAAGGCTGTCTATGCACTAAATTCCAAACCTCTCTAATAATTTTCGAGGAAAATCGACCGTACCACTGTGACAGTCACAGGAGTGATGTCATAAATTTTCCTTTTTGCCAATTCTGGCACGGAACACTAAAAAAGGGTATTCTCATCTGGACCATACATCGTACAGAGAAATTCAAACGTCAAAATATCACATCGACGCTCGAAACAGCTACTATATCCGTTTTATATACGAGCTCCATCCACCACTTATTTCCGTACTGGGTAAATCTGAAAACTGAAACGTACAGAGATACGAAAATATACATGAAACAAAACCAACGTAGCATTGAGTGGTTCTGAACTGAGTTCAGAAACTAATATCTATTTATCTTCTATACACATTAAAAATTACAGACACTTTTCGTGTATGTGTGTATGACGTAGAATCTTCTTAACTACGTATCGGATTTTAATGCAATGTTTATAACATTTATATAATTTGTCTTGGGAGGTTTAAGTGAATATTAAATTATTATAGGTTATATATATTATTATAGGTTTGAAATAAATATTAATATTGACATTAAATAACTTTGAAATTTTAATTATTCCGATATAAATTTTTTGATATTTTCATAATTCCTCATTCATCAATTTATTTTCTAATTTCATGATTTTCTATTAATAATAGACGAGACGACAAAAAAAATACTAATTAGTCCGTCAGTTAGATTATGAAAAAATATTTGACCCGTGTTTTTTCTTTTGTTACGTAAACCAACATTGACGAAGATATGACGCTTTTAAAATTCTCAATACGTCACGACTAGGTATAATTTTAGCTAGTTCTGACGTCACGAGCCCCCACTCCCGAGTTTTGATGCGTTTTATCTTTGTCAATATTCATTGATTTACAAAAACAAAAAATACGTGTCCATTAATTTCCAATACTCTAACTGACGGACTAAATAGATATTAAATATATAGATAGATAAAGCTATTTTTTTGATACTGTCGTCATGCCTATTGCCTATTGTAATCCTCAGCTAGACACACACCATATTTGTAAGCCTCCTGGCATAACATAATGCTCTGTTCATCAATCAGAACATCTGTACCTTTTCTACCCATGTAAAAATATAAACTGAAATCAAGAAACCTTAATGTTATCATCATCATCAGCCGAAAGACGTCCACTGCTGGACATAGGCCTCCCACAAGTGTCGCCACATTGACCGGTCCCGTGCGACTCGCATCCAGCGGATTCCCGCAACCTTCACCAGGTCATCGGTCCCTCAGTGGGAGGCCTTCCAAAGCAACGTCTTCCGGTTCAAGGTCGCCACTCCAGAACTTTTCGGCCCCATCGGCCATCCGTTCTGTGAGCAATCTGCTCTGCCCACTTAAGTTTGGCAATTCTTCGGGCTACGTCAGTAACTCTTGCGGATGTCTTCATTTCTGATTCGATTGAAGTAAACTCTGAGCATAGCCCTCTCCATTGCCCTTTGGGTGACTTTAAGCCTTCTGATGAGGCCCATTGTGAGCGACAACATTTCGGTCCCGTATGTAATCACTGGCAACACACACTGGTCATAGACTTTCGTCTTGAGACACTGCGGTAAGTTGGACGAGAAAATACCGCGCAACTTCCCAAACGCTGCCCAGCCGAGCACACCGCACTACATAAAACGCACTTAAAGTTATGTCAAATCATAAAAACCGTGTGATGCAGGAGTAGATCGCTAGTTTTTATAAAACAACTCAAAGAGCTAAATAGGAACGAACTTCAAATCGTAGATACTAACCGTTGTGGAAGCAATTTTAAAACACTTTTCGGAATCAGCAATTTTGTAGTTCAAACTCCGTGAATGTGGAAGTTTTCGCTTTACGGTGGTTGCACTTACACCGAAGTGTATTGGAGAAGGTTAGAACTTCCCAGGCACAAATACTGAACAAAACTAGATTCGAACCATCGGCCTGCAAAATATCTACTACAAGACCTTTACAGGTAAAAGTATTTTTTTTATGAATCACGCAATATCAATATAATAATATAGTCAAAAATCCTTTATACCTGCTAGGCACTTTTTGAATGTCAAAATTACATAAGATAGTCCCTTATAGTTATTATACAGAATAAAAGCATTTTCTCTGGGTATAAAAGGTGGTGGAACAAATTGTATTGTGTATGCGTACGGTGCTGCGGTGTGGCGGAACAAAGTGTGTAGTCTAAATATATTGTAGTGTTTAAGGGGATTCCAATTTAACAAAGTTAATAACAGAAATAAAAAGTAAAGATACAGATAGATGCTTTATCTTAGCAAACAGTATCTTTTTAAATTATCTATAGGTTCCCGTTTGACACACTGTCTCGACTAAGCGCTGATTCAATCGACGACAGTGCACGTAAAATTGCCAATTTTATCCAAAATATTACACTTCTGTGTAAAACGTTCGTGTATGCAAACGCAGCCATATAACACACGATTCAATTCCGTTTGAATCCTATCATAAGCGATTGTGTTTACATTTCGACCTAAAAAGTAATAACACGCAAATGTTATGCTTCGTGGAAGCGTCAATTTTAAGCAGTTTACTTTAATAAACGTTTTGGAAATAAATTGAAGATTTTATGAGCTTTTCAGTTATTTGGATACTGGAAAGGGGGTAGGTTGTAATGTAGCTGGAAATGGAGTATTAGCAAGTTTTTAATTTATCGTTGAAAGTTTAAAAAAAATTGCTCGTAACATAATGCCTGTAATCCCCAGAGGGTTAGGCCGTACCTAATAGCATACACATATTTCTCCAGTTTAAATTTCATGTCATATGGGAACGAGACTATTACCAACAATCAGACACAAATCCAGACTCCAGGCTGCTGAGAAATCATTGATAGGATCAACCTATAACACTACCGGGCCTGGTTATCGAACCCAAGACTTGCGACCAATAAACCAATGAAGCAATCAAAAAGGCTCATGCTAGCAGTCTTTATTTAGAAAAGTTTCCATGTGAGTTACTGTGTGTTATTTTATTTTAAATTCCTTAAATTTAAGCAGATATAGGACATTCAAGTAAGCAAAACAACCCTTTTCCTACATAGTACACGTAATTTAATTACTAGACACCAAAACAAGAGACGACCGTCCCCAACTATATCTCTGTCACCCACATAACCGTAAATAAGCCTGAATATACAAACACACCTATTAAGTACGCTTCACGCACCATTCACAACCTCGGGCGATGCAGCTTGCGACTCGACTTATGACTTGACCTGCGACTTAACTTGCGACTTGACTATAGTATCAAACGACACGCGCGTGCTTCACTTGTTTCCTTTCGCGTCACAGTGACCCGTCCAAAAACTATAATGGAAGGCTCCATTAACGCATGGCACACCAGAACCGTCGACTCACCGTCGCTACCCCTTTGGTGTGTAGAGCCCAAAATAGAACCATGGCGGTGACATAGCATCCACCTCTAACCCTTAAATGAAATTATCAGTGGCCGGTATAGTTTTTCAACGAATGACTTGAGGTCACCTCGCCCGTCGTTATCAAAGTTGCCAACACAAATATCGTCGGACTTTGGTGCCGCCGGTTTTTCACGCAGACGCCGTCACAACACGCCTGTCGATTGTCTTTGAGCGAGTAAGTCGCGGCAAAAACACTAAGAATGTACCAAGGAGTTCCTACGAGTAGTAGGGGACTAGGGACTACTAACACAACCTACCCTGCATTAACACACTCTTATCACAGAAGTGTTCAGACTAGAACCGACTTCCTTAGCTAAATTACTACAATTATGCTTAATCCTGGGATTATAGAAGAGAAGTTGTCACGTCGCTTCGATATGATCAAATTGGTCATATGTAAATTGATAGTAATATAGGTGTACGAAAGATTCACTTCTGCCTATCGCTTCGGGGTTTAAAGGCGTTATGTTCTGAGTAAAAATTAAAGTTTACACTCAGGAACAAGTGAGTTAAAATCAGTTTCTGTTTTTCATTTTAACGTCAAAATCTTGAAAATTGTGTGTCTTGCTAAGTCCACGTAGGCTCCTAAGACACGAGCCCTTCCAGGTCAATATCTACTTAATCCACTAAATAATAACGTTGGTTCCATATTCAATGACACCACACTAATTTCGACGTTCCGCGACTAAACCCTAATTTGATAACTCCAAGTCATGCTCGCCGTTTATTATAAAGACCTATGGGGACCTATCGGATTTGGTTCAGTTCAGTAACGGTTATGTCTTACGGGGTTAGCCGATAACTTTGATCGAATGTAGGTCAATGATATTAGTGGTTGGTGCAGGGGTTTATGACATTTCCTTTGATTTCCTGGTCCATTTATTGTGATAAATGGGAACTTGAAACTTAACTTAAAAGGTAACAGACGGATAAACAGACAGAGTTACTTTTGCATTTTTAGTGTATGATTAAGTATGAAGCCCGTCACAGACGTAGCTGTACCTACTATAATTATATTTCTATGACGTCACTAAAATATGTCGACAAATATATCTCGGTATGTTTTGGCATCTGCGCTTGCAAGGACGACCGCAGGCCGAGTGAGGGCAAAATATCTATTATAGAATAGCTCCCGTGTGTGGTAGCTTGCTTTAATGTTATATATATCTCGATATATTTATCTATATTATAGCTACGTCTATGACGGGCTTGAATTCATGGTCAATAGATGTCTTCGAAAATAGCACAAACAACCGATTAACACATACCAAGCCCACCGATTACCACACAACTTAATCAGACATGACTGTTTAAAGTCAATGAATTATTTTTGTAAATTTAATTAAATAAAGCGTCTACTTTTGGCTTCAAAAAGCTGTCTAGATATCATAATAAATAAATTAATATTATAGTGCTAAATTAACCTTCTCGTCAAATACAGTCACTAGAACATTTTTCGGAGAAACATTGTAGTGACGCGAGCGAAATTAGCTCGAGACACAAATTAACTTAGAGAGCTTCGTCTTTCCGATAGTGAGATTATCAGGAATTATTCCATAATTACATCCCAAACTATTATAATTATCCTCCCGTAGTCTGTTCTGGTCATTCACTATTATCCTGGTGTCAGATCTGAAGCATTATACCTATCCCTGTCGCACAACTGTCAAAGTACAACTGCAAGACAGAGACGGGATCACAGTTTAGACAGAACAAGCGTTAAGGACTTTATATTTTAAGATATTGGTCTTAGTACTTAAGTGTAAATTTAAGCTCTAAGCTCATTCAATGAGATCTAAAACTTTTAAATCCATGCACATAACTCAGTTACATTGGTACATAGAACATTAACTTGCACGCGTCTATTTGTACGTAATTATCACAATTAACGTCTATCAGTGAGTAATGAGGTTTACATACTAATGCCGCAGCTACTGGTTGATGTAATCAGTGCTACAATCAGCGCTAGGGTTAATGTCTAATAGAGAACAAGATTCATAGAATTGTGGTATTCTCTCTCAAATCTGTTGTAACTATTATATATCATAAAATAGAGTCTTCCTTTTGGGCATGTGCTACCGTAGCCGACTAGAAATTCTCTAAAAATACTTCGAACCCGTCGGCCAGAGCAAAGACGATCTCCACAGATTTCATGGACGGCTCATATCTCAAATGCGTATTCTATGCAGTGTCTCCCTACAGATGATTGTCACCGTTCAACATTTTTCGTTTTATCATTGTGTCAGTGAGCACACTTTGCTTAGCGAAATAGGCCACATATGTTTTTTGTACATTTTGTAATACCCATGTGGCAAAAGGGTCACCCCGTATTATATGGGACTTAAAAATAACTGGCGAAAAGTTCATTTGTTAGGCACACCTCTGGTTATCCCTTCGGGGATTAAAGGCGTGATGTTATGTTACGTAGCCATACTCTTATGCAAAAAATGGGATAGGTTGAATAATGCTAACGCTATCCTAGGTATTGAGACCCAAATTCACTTTCAGAGAGATGTGTCCATTTAGCCCACTTATGTTATTCACCTTGCGACTTCCGACTTAGTTTATATCTATCATTTACTGTTAGACAATGCACAACGTAAAGCGCATCTAGGAGCATGCAATTATGCCCAAGTGTTCGTTATAATTATAAGAAAGTTGAGCACTTTTTTTTATTCGTAATTTAAACGGGTTAAAAGGAAATGAAAATTTGTATGGAACTTTATCATTGTATCGGTGGGTAATTACATAATGCCCACGGCTAGTATTTCTGATTATATTGCTATACCAAATCGTCATCAAACTTGAAGCCCACTAACCCGGAAAAATTGCCTCAATTAGTTTCGTTCTATCCCACGAAAGAAAACAGCAATATATCCTAAGGACAAGGATACAACGTGGGTGGTGACTTACGATTTAATTGTAAATGTCACCAACAAATCTACACAGACGTTCAGAATACCAAATTAACGTGAATATTAGTCTCCATTACTAATAAACTAGCACTTAAAGTGTTGATATAAGATGTATTATTCAAGGAACAATTTCAAACCCTTATTTGAACATGTGGAGGCAAAGTGAAGTACCTAGTTCATCAATTAATATAGGCCTGTAATATAAGATCACGCTAATTGTTATAGTTATGTAGTAATTAGATCTGAATAAAAGGCTATAAAGTATTGTTTAAAAAAAAAAACTGTTGTTTCCTACAATTATGTTTGCATAACTCGTCAAAATGTATCGAACAGCTGGTTTTTTTTTTCGCGAATCAGGTTTTGATCCCATAGTAATGAGATGTGATGAGTACAATGACCGGTCGAAGTTTATCGATTTCGTCCGGAAACACGGTGTATAAGATCACACTTGTAATCTCAGACCTTAGGCAGAGGAGAGGTACCTCTAGATAGCGCCAGAAAAAAGATAGAAATAATCATAAAAAAAAAAAACAATTTACATAAGAAGAAGAATTGTCAGATTCATCTATACTGCCTCGTTGGTGTAGTGGCTGCAAGCGCAACTTCTGAGCATGAGGTCCTGGGTTGAATTCCCAGGTCGGGCGATTGATGGCAATCGGCATGACATGGGACTACTCAACATAACTGACGAAATGTGGGTGTAATGGGTAGTACCTTGCAGTAACCCTTCGGGGATAACAGGCGTGATGTTATGTTATTTATATAACTTTTCAAAAGTTAGCGGGCCACCCAAACGCATTTTCATATGGCCACTATAAAATCTTCAATATTTTTTTGAAGATTTCTCATTTACAAAATGTCCAAATAAAACAAACTAATTTAAATAGTCTAGACGTTGTCAGTTCAGTTTAGTTTTATAGACATTTAAGTTGCTTGACGTCACGGTTGTAAAACGTACGCCTACAAAGTAGGATACTGACGTCATTTATCCAACATTACATCATTCTATACAACAATGTATTGTATTGTATTGTATTGTATAACGGGCTGGTGTCCGCAACTCCACGTCAAAGCGTGTATTTTGCGTATGGGCTATAATCCACCACGCGGGCCCAGTGCGGATTGGTAGATGTCACATGTCTTCGAATTTTTGGTTTTAGGACAGGCCAGTTTCCTCACGATGTTTTCCTTCACCGTTTTGAGAGCAGTGGTGATGAAATAAATTACACAAAGTAATGCGCCTGTGAGGGTTCGAACCCACGACTTACTGTTCGTAAGTCGGGGCCGCCACCGCTGGGCCACCGCTGCTCTCTATACAACAATGTAAGTATTATTTAGAATAACTGTTGTCCGCGACTTTGATGTATATATGTGAGAAAAAAAGTAGCCTATGTGGTATTCCAGACTGTATCCTATCTCTGTACCAAATTTTATCCAGATCCGTTCAGCCGTTCTGACGTGTATAATCAGTCTATAATGATCCTACTGCTGGGACACACGGCCTCCTCTCTAGAGGGGGAATGGGAATTAATCCACCAAGCGGGCCCAGTGCGGGTTGGTAGATGTCACAAATGTCTTAGAATTTTTGATTCTAGGACATGCCGGTTTCCTCACGATGTTTTCCTTCACCGTTCTGACGTGATAAAGTAACCTATTCATCCAAAGTTTCGCATTAATAATAGAAGCAAAATGAATGTGAAACACACAGACACGTATTATCGAATACATTTTTAGAAAAGAGTATACAATACGAAGACATTGAAAGCAAATCAAAATCGGCAGTTTTCTAGGCCCCTTTACAATAAGGCGAAAAGATGCACAGGTGCACGGTGGTACCTGGGGCCCTGTTCTCTAACGCTTCGTCCGTATATTCGGATCTATCCGTCTCTCTCACTCGCACTCATCTGCAGACGTGCGCGAGAGAGACGGATAGATCCTCTGCTACGGCGACGTGGCGACGACGACGTCCTGTACTGTGTTAAGTCTCCTCTACACGTCAACAGATACATCCACAGACGTCATCTTCGGATGTGTCCGCCGACGTATAGTGGGGGTAATTTACGCGTCTGTTGTAGGCCTCGTATCCGATTGTTGTCGGTTTTTGTGGAACGTCTGGCGTCTGTTCACACGTCTGAGGTTGCATCAGTTTGATCGGAATTGTGATTGAGAGTGCACGCTTTTCTATGTATAACCAGCATCCACCAACATTTCTTCTTTTCCATTTCTTTTTAATAGCTCTACTGCGATGCACACTCAAGTAGTAGTTAAAAGTATTAAATTAATAAATAGCTGCGGCAGCTACGCTCTCAATATCCATTTTTTAAACGTTACGTGCGAGTTGCGTCTGTCGAGAATGAACATAGACTGATCGACCTACAGACGTGTGGACGGCTCGTGGTGATTCATCTGCTGATGCAGATGCATCAGCGTCCTATCAGCGTCCGCGAACGCATCTGTAGATGTGTAGGGGGCTTTACATATTTTGTAAACCTGTCGTACGCGCCTGCGCCCTTTAGCGTAGGTCTTACTATTTTTCAGTACAGACACGTGAGTGAGCACCTGAACTTTAGCGTACGCCTTCAGGCTGATAGACAATTCACTCATTTTAATTGGCCTACGACATTTCACCCACTACATTTTTTTGTAAAATCATCTACAAGAACAGCATATTTAAAAGTTCAGCCTGTCAGAAGATTGGTAAAGCAAAAGTCAGCCAAATCTTACACGTGGAGCTACCAAATTTAATTACGTTGTTCTTGTTAGTAAATTTTCAGGTTAGTAAAAAAAGGGCTGTTTTAAATTTACTCTGATCTATTTTTTAATCTTAATTAGAAAATACAGAAGAATGTAGCTAACAAAATTTTTGTAAATATTTATAACAGGTAACATCACGCTAATGTTCCCCGAAGGGTAGGGCAGCAGTGTAGTATATATCACATTTCGCCAGTTATGTTTAAGTCTCATGCACAGTCAGCCTTTTGACACCTAACTGAATGCCTAATGCCGGTTTTCACCAAAACTAAGGGATTCCTAGCTGAAAGTTTAAAGCCCGTTTTCAGCAACACTAAGTGACACCTAACTCAATGCCTAATACCCGTTTTCACCAACGCTAAGAGATACCTAACTGAATGCGTACACGATTATAGTCGCATAGTACACAGCCGTAGACCAATTTGAGGTAGGTTTGGTTTTAGATTGTTTGCCTTTTGCCAACAACCGGGCATAAACCCAGACTCCTGTCTATTTAAGAACTTTCTAACAGAAAAACAGAAATCGAACTCTGCAGGACTCTACGCTCAGTATTCGCTTGCAAATTTTATTAAGATAAGTCAGAAAAAAACGTCACATTATTCAAGCTACCTAAAATCACATAGGTATTCTGAAAATGTTGAAAACCTCGCACCATTTGAGTCGTAGAAAACGAATGCATTGGAAATAAGACTAGTGCACTCACCCGTATTCGCTCGAGCCCGTCGATGCGCTTGCAAGCGACGATGTTCTCACATTCTTTTGTTTTCCCATTCGGCCTGTGACGTCAAAATACCTAGGGATTAGGTACTGTATAAAATGTCTCCATTTTAAACTGGGCTCTTTTACGTTCCGTTTTTATCCTGTCAGGTGTTCAATGAAGAATGGGATAGGTATAAAAAAAACGTGGTTCTATGGGAAGACAAACTAAAACTTTTTGCAGGTGGCAGGCGGATATCTCAGGTGGAGGTCGAATATTATCCCACGAAAACGTAATAAGGGGTTAAAACTATCCTATGTCCTAACCCAGGTCAGGGTCTACCAGTAGATCTTTTCAAAAATATCTACCAACAGTTTTAACGACAAAAACCTAATTCAAAGATGGCGCTAAACAGGCTTCCATTTAGTACTAACATCAAACGATTAAACGGCTCTAAGAGTTAACTGCCCATGGTCAAACAAGGGCGAGTTAACACTTAACCCGTTACTAATTAACATAAAGATAAAGAGATAGATAATTAAGTTAAAAGGGATGGGATCCCTTAACGGTTGTTTAGGCACCAATCTCACCTCCGACGAGGAAGCTATCAACTACTTCGCTGAGAAAGCGTACAAAAGACCGTAATTCCGGTAGGACTAGGTCTCGTGTCAGTAAAATAGATACTTTGAAAATAGTTGCAAAATCTGCTCATGGCTACATAATTACAGCCGCTCGGGTCGATCTTCAGGTTAAGCCATGCTTGCCTATGTTGGTTCCGTAGATGGGTGACCACCCATTACATACCGAGTTTTCTCCGTGCCTCGGAAAGTACATTAAGCCGTTGGTCCCGGTTGTCATTTGTAGATCTTTGACAGTCTTTACAAGCAGTCAGAAGCCCGAAAGTTTGACAACCAGGCTTAATTCCCCTTTCTCCTTCCAAACCTCTCTGTCCTGTGCGATATTTGGCCATGTTCGCCCGGCAAACGAGAACAGATCATCACACCACCTTCGTCGCGGTCTGCCGCGGCAGCGAATTGCTCCGACAGGCGTCCAATGAGTGACGATCGTTGCCCATCTCTCTGGGCGCGTTCGTGCTACGTTGCCAGCCCATTTCCAATTCAGCTTGGCTCCTAACTTAACACCTATTATGCTGCGCTCCATTGACCGCTGGCAAATCTTGAGTTTGAAAAAAACTATCAGACAAATTTTTCTGCAAATTTTTTTTCAGCGTCAAAAGCTATCGATATGTTTTCCTTCACCGCCTCTAGTTCTGCCCGCTTTTCGATAATGACCGGCAGTGCGACAGATGCCTAAGTTCAAAGGAATGGTAGCGCCTGACGGGTGTAGTTATCAGTTACTTAGACAACAGTGTGACTGATTATCTTGGACCCCTTGCAAGTTAGGTGGGAATGATAAACTCCTGATTGACATCTATTATTGCAGTTTAGATCATACGCGGCTAATTTCAAACAATTTAAAATACCGGTGTTTCTTGTCTTCTTTTTCGTGTAGTTAGTTTTCGACTGTAACAAAGACAATCTCTTCAGATAGGGGTTCATGGATGACTCAGATCTCACGTGATCTCACTTGACGATCTTATGACTGCATCAGCAAGCGGAGTTCGCATAGTTGAATTTTGGGCCAAATGTATTTAATGAAAATTTGCCGTCGACACGCTCAGAAGAAGAGGCTAATTAACCTGGTGTCAGAGTTTTTATGCCGCCCATGGACCTCTGACTTGGCTTGGCTTCGTGTTTCTTGTTAATACCTTTTGTTAGTTTGTGTTGTGTTTTAGTTACATCATTAATGCTCTAAAATTCTAAATTATAGTGAAACCTTCAGCAACGTATACCCTTTGAAAATGTAGTCACTGCAAGCATACCTATTTTTTTCAAGCCTTACCACACAATATTTCATTATCATTCAAAAGATAGCTTTCAAAAAGTTTTGAATACCAAGATTTTGTTTTATTGTACTATTATATTATACGGGCACAGAGTGCCATTACACAAGAAAACCTAAAAACATTGGTATTGTAATTCATTTCAAATAGCTACGCACGTACTTAACCTCCACAACATCGGCCTATAATAAAACCTAATAATATTCAAAACTTTCCCAAGTACAATTTCTCTCAGTTCGCGAAAATAAACTTTCATTATTTCCTAAAGTTCGTGCGTCGTCAAAAAACTTTGGGAACGAACGCAAAGTATGCGTTACGGGAGCAAAGTTGTGCTAAGTATGTAAACGGGGCCTCACAGGGCACTTAGGTTATGTTGTGGGAAAGTTAAAAGAATGTTAACTTCGGAAATAAACTGGTAAGGTCATTAGTGAGGCATTTGATTGAGTATTTTTTTTATTTAAGCGACCCAAATGTCGTGTTGTTACGCAAACTAAGGGACACTTTACGTTTATGCCTTGCGTGAATGGTCTTCTTCCTAAGGAATTGGAATTGGAATTTGTGGATTTTAGGGTCGTGAGTTTGAGCTTCTTCTTAGAGTGTGAAGAAGAAGCCTTCGGCAACCAGGCCCGAAGGCACCTAAGAAGCCGATTCCTACAGGTTTCCCATCGGGAACAAGGCACTCTGCGTAGTGACTAGTTGTCTACTGTAGTCAAATAGTATATTATATACACATCTGGGGGGATTTACATCACAGCGCAGATATTTAATACATCATAGGATGGAAAACATTACAAAAATAGCAAAAAAAATACCATTGTTTAGTACTGGGCAATACGAATCCCTTGGTAAGACGGGTCCTCATGGGCGTTACCCACATAATAAACAAAAAAAAAAGAAACAAATTCTCCCAAGTTTTTTTAGCAAACAGTTGTTTATTAAAACTTGCAACAACGTATTCGAGGGCTTTGGGGTAAACAGACCCCGCAATCAATCAAAACCGACCAAGTTGCTGCGACATTGATGTATTAAGTTATTTTATTGAAACCACAGGAGGATATTGTTTCTGTAACAATAAAATGGCTGATTGAGAGCAGCTGGCTAAAAATTTATTCATAGGCGCTCGATTGATTTAAATTAAGAGCGGACAGGGCCTGCGAGGCATTTGAAAACTAGGTATTTGAAGAAACTATTGCCGTCGCGCTTCATCAAACCTGCCCCCGAAGAGTACGATAGGTGCAGCTCAAACCGATGATATCACAAAAAATTGACGAGATCGACGTTTCGTTTTCTTTTTTTTTCTACTCGAAAACTGAACCGATTCAATTATTTCTGACATTAAAATTTTAAGAAAGGGTATGTCTAGGTTCCTTCTTGGTCTGGTAGTCTTCTAATCAAAGCCGTAAAGTAGGGCATTTTATGTCAATTTTGGAGGGGTCATATTTCTCTAGAGAAGAAAAAAGGGGAATACGAAACGTCGATTTCGTCAAAGTTTGTATGGAGAACCCCACCCTGTGTCTCCTCTTAAGCTGCGTTTGGCACGTTCGGCCCAGGGATAGTTAGGGATATTATAGATTCTGCACACTTTGAAACCAATTCGTGTCTGGGAGGACAGTAACACAAGCACGGAAAAACTGTACCAGATAGCCAGATACCTGTGGTCAGATAGGCAGCTGGAGTAGACGCCGAGAGACCGATGATGATAAAAGAACGTCTCTTTAGACACCACGAGATGCTAAAAGCTTCTTTACTCTCGCTAGTACTTGTAGACGAATATCCTAATCCTTTAAAAGGACACTGCCGCACTGTCTCTTAAAACACTCTTTAAAAGGACACACCGTCTCCCTAGGAGGACGACGACCCTAGACAAGACTATTGTAATACGTATCTATAGTAACCGACCGCAAATTCAAAAATAGGTTAAACCCCACTAAAACTCTCCCGTATTGCACTCTAAATCTCATTCCTTAATTAACGTTTTGTCTACTACAAGTTTGGATTTTATTAACATGACGATTCTATTCGCTTTCCTGTCAAAATCCAACCTTAGGTTTACGAAGTTACAGTTGCAAGTTGCGTGTTTGTATGTTCTTAAGCCACGGCATACCTTAGGCCGTGAATACACTTTGTCTGTGAGACAAATGTGTCTCATACATATACAGCGATTGTACGGGAAGTTTATGTTGATGAGATGAAGTCGTAAAGACGCAGATGTGACTATGATGTTACAATCGTATCTTTTAGTGAGGTGAGAAAATTTTTCATGAATTTATGCACCTGAAATTTTGTGGTAGAAGGAAAAAGAAACATTTAGAGAAATTGACCAGAAAAATACAATGCAATACTTTAATGTCAGTTCGGATATTTAAGCCCAGTTTAGGGCTGAGTTTTTAATAGTGAGATAAGTTTTATCTGTAGAATATTTTAATTTAATTGTTTCATAACTTTTGTATCGTAAATATAATAAGCTGTCATAATTATTTTTATTCTACAAGAAATAAAAGTTATCTAACTATTGAAAAATCAACTCTTAATCACACAATGCTTTCAAGCATCAAAAACAAAAATGACCACGGCATTAATCTATATTAATAGAGGAAAGATTTGTATTTTTGTATGTAACGAATAAACTTAAAAACTACTGAACCGATTTGAAAAATTCATTGCAATGGATAGCTACATTATCAGCGAGTAACCTAAGCTATATTTTATCCCCGTACTCCCACGGGTACGGGAACTACGCGGGTGAAACCGCGTGACGTCCGTTAAAAATTAATAAATCGTTGTAACCATCGATATAAGAATGTACTACCCCAAACTCAACATAAAAAAACTTACAATGACAATAATTATTAAACAATAACTATTTTTCCCGCGTATTTGTACATTGACAGTTTTTGGCGGGTATACAAAGAGTTCAGTAGAAAATGACTACCTACTTATAAGGAAACCCATTTTCTCAAACAATTTTTAAGGAGAGTAGTACATACTTTATGATCTCCTACTTCAGACTTGGTACAAAAAGCAAAGTTTTTGTCAGTATTATTAAACTCACTAACCGCGGTGTCCCAGCTCTAGCAAAAAAGGGTCTTAAACTGAACGTACAGGATGGTCAAAGTCCATCAAAATTCAATGAAAATTGACCTAAACCTTACAGCTCGGTTAATGGGGAAAATTCACAACGTTATAATATTCGTCAGATCAAGATATGTTTGCTTGGTTATTTTAATATTTACTTCTAATGATCACTTTTTTTGGCATGACTGGCTAAAGAATCTTGAATTTGGTAGGTATTCTACGTATCCATCTGTTTGATAATACAATTTTTCATTAATTAAAATTTTCATAATAATTGTTCCAAGTTCCAAACAAAATATCATGGTATTTCTGTATAAATAGTTAGGTACTTACTTGACTTTTCAATTATTTTATTCTTGTTGGCTTTGGTTGCTGTAGGCAACTGCTGCCAAAATTACAATCCTCTTCGTTATCGTTGCTGTTATCATAATTATGTAGAACTAGTGAAGTAGTAGAACGTAAAAGAACTAGTAAAGTAGTAGAATGTAGAACTAGTAGAACGCAGAGAGAGAGGATTAGAGAGTGTGAGTCAACCTTAAAAGATATATGCTATCGCAGACTTGTTTTTAGAACTTTTTAAGAGGAACAATCCCGTCTTACTTGATTGTTGAGTTGCTTTAACCGTTTACGCAGCAGCGCACGCAACGAAAGCTCTCAAAAGGAATACTTAAATTTTCCCTGTATTTGCAACATTTTTCATTGATGCTCTGCTCCGTGAGTAGCGTGATGTTATACAACGTATATCCTTATTAGCCCCTCTCGATAAATGGGCTATCCAACAATAAAAGATGTTTTTAACTCGAACCAGTAGTTCGTAAAATTAGCGCGTTCAACCAACCAAACCAACAAACTTTTCAGCTTTAAAATATTAGTATAGATTCAAGTAGGCAAACTAGAATTTTTATTAAACACAGACTAATAATATTTACATTATTTACACACTAACTCTATAAAAAGAAATAAAAATATTTTACAAATATCAAAAAAAAAAAAAAAAAAAAGGTTACAGGGCGTCGAAAAATTCGTCCACATCGCTGTCAACAGGAAAAGTGCCCAGAAGGCTGGCAGCATTGCCACGTTGGATGGCAATGCTGATTCTTTGGCCAAAAAATAGGCCCGCCCTCTGGTCACGTGAAGAGTCGACCAACCGTTTGGCGATTTCCCGAAATACTAGGTGGGCACTCGGACCCCATGGCCCTAGTGTTTCAACCCCAAACGGCTCAAACACATAATTACCAATTAAATTATTGTATTTGCGCCGTTTGAGGTTTTCAGCACCTGCAGCAGCCGCCCCAGCGCAGCACACTGTGCTAGGAAGATGGGATGGCGCAAGGGTGTCGACGCAAGCTGCGTCCCACACCAAAGGCCTACCCAACTTCCATGGCATTATGGTCATACCATCTGGTCTCTTGCCATCGACGCGTGCCAAGCCAGTGGGTTCTAATACAGCTGGCACCCCGGCGGTGGCAAGAGCACGACGGATGAGATCATTAATGCTAGCGTGCCGCGCTATCCGACCTGCACTCTTACTGCAAGAAAGGCCATGGTGTCCGAGGCAGTCGACTGCTTCACCACATTGACAGCGATGTGGAGCCCCACAAGGAGCACCCAAACGCAAACATGTAGCGAGCCGGAAGGTTGTGTCACCTAACATAGTGCCTATATTAGGTGACGGTAGTGCCTGAATCCAGAGGCCCGACTCCCATTCACCCACAGCCAGCAGGCGGGCACGCTCAGCAGTATTGGTAGACGTATCAATAAGTTTATTCCGTACCAACCTGCAGAGCGGCTCATCCCACTGTCTCTGGGAAAATGGGTTCTCGGGCCGATCCGTGTCCGGGCAAGTCACTTTCCAGGTGTCTTCTGCGTCGGTCAAGCACGGCACTTCCGAGCTAACCAGGGAGAGAGTTAAAATTTTCCTGGTTAACTTTTCAGTGCTGTGGACAGAAGACAGGAATGCCGGTAAGCTAACACTAGAAATTTTGCGGACGCCAAGGCCACCAAAACGAATTGGTAGGGTGGCTTGCAGCCACGCTCGGTCGTCCAGGGCCACATTAAGAATGGATGTTAATGTGTTGCGAATTATTTGGTCAATTTTGTCCAAAAGTTGTGGTTTCTTCCAAAGAGGAGAACAACGGAGAAAATACATAAAATTTGGACCAAAACAGCAATATCTGATAATGGTGAATGCCGAATGTAAATTAATTTTGGAGAGTCTATCTGAAATATCATTGAAATGTTTAATTTTGTCGTCGATGAAAGATGAAAAACTTTCTTCTAAAATAGGGGAACCTAGGAGGTGCAGGGAACGTTTTTCTAAAATTTTAATTTGTGGGGCTATTGCATTAATATTATCTATAGTCGATTGTCTGTCGGTAACGTCAGAGAGGTAAATTTCGCACTTTGAGGGGTTAAGGTCAAGGCCAATAGATTTAAATTGATTTTTGAGTAGTAGTTGTATTGTTGAGTAGGCAATAATTTAATTTCTCGGAAATAATGTAATTCGCGAAGAAATAGACATAACAAAATTCCCACCAGGCATTAGGTAAGAACACAATTATTATCCTCCAATTTAAAATTAGGAAGTGAAACAAACCAAAACGACGACAAACCAAACAACGATGATGAAAAATATTTCAAAGCAAATTAGTAGTAATAGCAAAATATCGCAGAACAGAAATGAGCTTGAACGTGTATCGCTCATGTAACTTTAGGTTTTACACTATTCTGTATTCTGAGATTGATTCATGATTTCATTATTTGAAACGCTTTTTTTTCTTACCTTTCAGCAGACGCCTGCATACTGAAAAATACTGGCCACCTAGAAATTGGCATAAAAACTTTAGAACGTCATAGAACCTCATTTCTTTACCTTTCAGCAGACGCCTGCATATTACCTAAACATACTGGCCACCTAGAAATTCGCATAAAAACTGAAGATAACCTCAAGGAACTTCCAAATTCTTATTTCAATGTAAAATATGCATTAACGCGTTGCCGTAAGATTCAATTTGGATCTTTAACTTATTTCATACAAACATTAAACACCCTTACTTATACCGTTAAGGGCCGAATTTCGTAAAACCTTTTCTTAGTGAGCACCTAGAAGCCGAAAGGAACATTCAGGCCCACATTCATGTCCCTAACTTCAAAAACATAGGACTTTCATACAAACTTTGACACCCCATTTCAACCCCTTGGGGTACGAATAAAAAAAAAATCCTTTCTTAGTGCGCGCCTGCACCCCATAGAGAGTGGTTGTGCCAAATTTCAGACTTCACGGCCCAGTAGTTTCCGAGATTTCGTGATGAGTGGTCAGTCAGTGAGTCCAACTTCTCTTTTATAAATATAGATAATTTGTAAACAGAGTTAATTGAATTATAAAAGATAAAAAATAAATTAAAAAAACTGTGAAATTACTGTAGTTATGACTGTACCTACCTATTCCGCCAGACAATTTATGTTCCTTTACCTACATCACTTCTGCGCTCAACTCTTTGCCCACTATTTCATCTCGGCGACAGTTGACGCCGTCTCCGAAATGAAAATTAAATTGCCACATAATTGACGTGAAAGTCTTCATTTCAAACAAGCGGCGTGTTTGAACTTGTTTCATTCCAACATTTGTGTTAGCTTCGTTATTTGTAAGAGCTTTCTTACGGAGATTTGAGATTGAGACAGTATTAAAATTGTAAATGTAGGTAGGATTATGATTCGACGCTGTAAGATCAACGTTTTGTTCGTTGTAATGTTTTGGTTCTTCATATTTCAGCATTATGAATACAAGTAGCTCGCCTGTCATCGTCAATCAGTCGCCGGGACAGACGCGCTCGTAGGACACACACGGGCCTATTTTGATTTGTGAGGTTCTTCAAAATATCAAGTGCGGAGTACCTGCAACGAACTTGTGTGAATAACCAGATGTATTGAACGTGGACCAGGCAAAAGAGCATGTAAAGATTACGATCTAAACACACTCTTTTTGCCTCATCCAGAACGCCACCTGCTACGGCACATGGCGTTCTGTGGTTTCTGCCTAAACCCATGGGAATAAGGCGTGAGTAGGTAAAAAAAAATACCAAGTTTGTTTTGTCAATCTATATAGTACCACTTCCTATTTATAAAAGCCGCCGTTTCTTGTAAATATTTTGACAAGATTATAAGGGCATCTTTAGGGGTTTTGTTAACTACAAATAAAATCACGGAACCCTACAAAACCTCTAAACAACAATTTAATCCCATGGAACACCTTTCCCGCCATACGTCGTCACATCATGCACCGCACAGTGTTGACGAGTAAACTGAAAACTTTAGCAATTTCCTCACAGACGTCGTTTGTCACGGCGACCGTAAAACATGTCGCAGGAGTTACACAGTACACACGTCTGCTTATACTTTCACCTTACGCAGTACAGTCGCGAGCACTAATAAGTAAACACATACCTTAAACCTCAACAACAACAGCCCAGAACATCCACTGCTGGACATAAGCCTCTTCCATGATGGGAGGAATTTGCCGTAATCTCCACGCTTGGCAGGCGGATTGGAGATCGCAGTTATGAAAGACTAACAGAAAACAAACCCTCAAACCTTAAACCTCAGACCAAATAAAATTTTAAAGACAGAACTCTGCGAACAGCAAAGTGAGGTCCGTCAAATTACGTCTCGCTCTGTTCATGTACGCTCACACGCACACATTTACATCAAACTACAATTAAATTATGCCCTTTATAAATGCACAACATGTTTACGAAACCGGCCTAACTTTCTGTTCGCAGAGTTCCGTCTTAACTTTTTTTTTTCTGAGTGTACAAGGCGAGACGTAATTTGACGGGCCTCACTTTGCTTGGACTCAGATATTGCTTTTGAATAAATATTGCATGTGAATATCAACAATGAATATAATAGGTATAAATGTTTAGTGAAGGTAATTTTTGGTACAAAAATAATTGAAATAAAACGTCTCGTCGTCTAGATTTGAAAAGAAAAAAAAACTTTACACCAGCAGCCATTTGCTCAGCGATTAACGTCTGCGTTTTGACATTCTATTTCAATCAGATTTCCGATCCAAACAGACATTTGTTATTCATCGAGTGTGTCATTAATTATTGTATGAAAAGAGATAGTTAGCAAACGCACTTACGAAGCAAGACAAAAAACATTCAGGTGAAATTCTCAAAACAGAAAATGCATTTGAAAAACTCTCCTCCTATTAAAAGTACTACCAAAAACAATCCAAAATTCCTATCTCTCTAATTAGACTCCCAATACATTAACATACCACAATATCTAAATCCAGTTCACCCCCCTCTCCTCCCCACTGCCCCTTTCCCTTTGTATTTCCAACCGCCATTAAAAATTTGTTCCAATTCAAGCGTCAAGAAAAGAAAAATAAACAAGAGAATGACGAGTAGCTCTAATAAATTAGGGTAGTTTACTGTGACAAGGCGACGTGCGCAGGAGTCGGTGCGTGGCAATGACTGATCGCAGCTGGTAATGACTTTATATGGCTCGGAAATAAGATATTGCTTCATTGGAAACCGGTAAGATTTGGGATGAGTCCAGCTGCTGTCTGTAACTTGGAGAAGATCAAGATAAGTTATTGAGATTTGCAAGCAATTCTTCATGAATCGTCAACGCTAATTTAAAACAGTACCAATACAGACACTCGCGCGTTAGACGAGAGACGCAAATATTTATCGCGGTATTTACGAGTATATTTATGGCATAGTGACTTTAGAAAAAGTTCAGTTTTGTAGTTCGTGTCGTTGCTGATTCTCGTACCTGTCGGTTAGAGGTTTTGATGCGCTAGAAAACCAAGCCCTGTCTTTCTAAATCAAAAAAATCTTATCGTACGAGTATTTTTAGCATTGTACGCATCAAAGGTTTAGTGCATTCTGGGCCTATTTGGCGCAGCCGTGAGATACACAATATTATAATTTTTATTTCTGTCTAGATTTAAGATTTTTATTGTGTACATTTAAGTTTACTCTTTTGTTTTTACTTCATTTTTTTGTTGTGTGCACGTATGGCATGTGCCGAATAAATATGTTTTCTTTATTTCTTTCTTTCATTCTGAGAACGGTAGCAAAGTCATTATGACTACCTCAAAACCTATTTGATAACTTACTCTGACTGCCATTATGGACACTGAATAAAATTGATCTGCATGGTTGATGTCATTGATTTATGTCGATCGACTGCAACTTTAGCAATTGAGTTTCCGAAAAATTTAACAAATACATTTACATTACAATGCAAAACTGCTGCTCTCAAAACGGTGAAGGAAAACATCGTGAGGAAACCGGCATGTCCTAGAACCAAAAATTCAAAGACATGTGATATCTACCAATTCGCACTGGGCCCGCGTGGTGGATTATAGCCCATTCCCTCTCATTGATAGGAGGCCGTGTCCCAGCAGTGGGAACATTATAGGCTGATGATGACAATGCAAAAATAACTTTAATACAACACTCACTACAACTTCAACCACCTTTACGACTTTATCGACAGTCGTCTTTCTCAAATTAACTTAATTCACACTATCATAAAGCTGATATTCGTGTAATTTCAATTCACATCGATAGGAAACATAAGACTTGAATAGATTCTCCTTGCACCTTTTCAATTCCAGTAGAACAAATAACCCCGTTACTTTCATACACGTAAGTTATATTCTATTGGTCGCATGGGAGCATGGGAGCCAGTTTGAAGCACGCGCCGATGCATGCTGCCAAGCGATGATGGATCGCTTCTGGTAATGATTTTATATGGTGTGGAAATAAAATATTAAACCGATGTATAGGTTCACGGATAAACTGTGAGGGCAAGTTGTGGGAATATGTTTTTACTTTTATTATAAGAGGCAGGGCAGAGAGTATGAGTTTTTTTTTTATTTATTACCTAGAAAGGTTCTTCGACTTTGGATACAATGGTTTTATGTAACAATACGTAGATTCCTAGGTTGTAGCGCTCAGATAGGCTTTAGATAGTCGCTCCTTTTAAAATACTGCTATTCAGCTCCATCCGGTTAGACTGGAAGCTGACCTCAACATAGTTGGGAAAAGGCTAGGCAGATGATGGTGTTAATACCTAGAATAGCCCCCAAAAAAGCAAAAACTAAATGTGGTATACTTCGGGCAACGTTTAGCGGTATATTATTTAAACCTCAACCTAAAGACTTGTGACGCAAAACGCAACCTGAATGACTGAAAATTTTAATTAAATACTGTTTCCATTTAAAACAGAAATATTTAATCACGAAAACTGAAATAGCAATCGGTTTCATAATAATCCAACGGAAACCTGCTGGTATTTACATTAAATATCCTTTTTAAATGTTTCGGCATAAAATCGCAGCAACCAGGAAAAATAAAAAATAACAATTAAACGAAATTCCAATTTCAAACCATAACAATTAAAAGAAATTCCAATTTCAAACCATAACAGTGTAGAAAATTTTAATTAAACAAAATGGCTGCCTTTTAAAATACAGAACATGCAAACAGTATCTACAGAGATTTTTTATTTCGAATGCATTTAAATCGACGATTTCGGTCGCAAATATAACCGATATTAAAATTGATTCGGGCTTCGTCCGGGATAGCAGTAATCGTAAAAGATAATAATCGCCGATAACAGCGTCCAATATGGCGGACAACGTGGCCGCCAGCGAAATAATTGGCGGGAATTGTCACACATAGAGGTCAGCGGAAACTATTGGTTTTGATTTCGCGGAGATTATTTAGTCGTATTGTGTTTGTGTCAAATACAAACCTCCATATTATGGAAACGCAGAATTATGTTTTTTTTTTCTTTTTGGGGGTTTTTCCTGCGGTTTTACCTGTCTTAGTTTTGTTTTGAAATCGCTTAGGTGGAATTATTCAGTGCAATTATTCTTATACAATGTAGTTTCTTGCCCGT
The DNA here is from genome assembly GCA_941918905.2 of Xestia sexstrigata. Taxonomy (NCBI): domain Eukaryota; kingdom Metazoa; phylum Arthropoda; class Insecta; order Lepidoptera; family Noctuidae; genus Xestia; species Xestia sexstrigata. The sequence continues at coordinate 2,509,315 of OW799216.2, read as the reverse complement.
TCTTCTCTACGCTAGGGAATGGGCAACTACAGTACTTTCTCAAGTTATTATGCATTGTGACTGGGACTGTAGCTTTGTTTTTTATTTGTAATTTTGACATTCAAAAGTGCCGTAATGGTCTAATTGAAATAAATGCTTTGAGTTTGAGTTTGACAATACCTAGCTTGACAAAAGGTTTAGATCGCTTACCTACTAGGTAATCCTTCGGTTTTTTTTTCGGTTATTTGATTGACAATCGGTCAACGGCCTGAAAGTCTGATAACCATACTAGACAAGGGGTATTACCTAGAAACTGTGTTGTGGAGGCTAGAGCTAGGCAGATAATGAATTTGTCAGTGTTAGTGATTTTGTATCTAATGACGTAGCCATTAAGATGTGATTAAACCTTAATTGTTAACAACAAAACAATTTCCTTTTATAAAACAATGCCTAAAAAATGTATGTAAATACAACCAATTGTTTTCATCTGCTTTGTCTCGAAAACCCCTTGTATATTCGAATAATAACACAAAACATTAATTCACTTTACAGTAAATTTTGTTTCAACTATAAATCACAGTTTGACAAGAAATCAATGGGATTAATAGGATTTATCTGGACAATCCCTCCCATCATGAGAGGAGACCGTGTCCCAGCAGTGGGAACATTATAGGTTGATGATGATGATGATCTGGACAATCTAAAAACGCTGGTAACAGCTGTGCAATAGAAAGCTGTTATTTTAGAAATCACAAACAGGCACTTCAATTATTTATTTGTATAATATATCATTTATTTAGATTACATCTACATTTGTTAGTAAAATTGCGAGCTTACAAACTAGTGTTAGTAATAAATAATGGATATTTAAAACATAATAAAAATAAAGTAGCAGGTCTGGGTAGACTTCCCTATGATGGCGGCAAATCACTAAAAGACAGATAACCAACTTATCTTTACAGTTTACACCATAAATAAATTAAGTATAAATTTATGACAAACACTTTGTAAATGAATGTGTTTTTCCATTAATTTTATATTTTTTTTTACGTTTGTTTTCGACGAAAACAAAGGATTTGTGACTTTTTTAGATTTGGTTCATTAAAATTGTGTGACCTTTTATTCTTGCAAATAGAGGGTGTAATTTCACAAAGCCGTCAAACAAGCATTCTGTAAGTACATCAAACTAATAGAAAATACAAACAATATTTTAAGTACATCAAACTAATAGAAAATACAAACAATATTTTAAATGGTAGAAAACGATTTATTTTGTTGGTGTATTTGGTTTTCGTTAGTGCTAAATATAACTCACTCAAAACAGTATGCTGATGGTATTTAAAGTATAACTTTAACATTTAAAACTGGTATTTTTCGCGTGCATGCTACTAATTTCATTATCATCGTCAGTGTGGTGCTGGAAATACATAGGTATCTCCAATTGCACTCCATTTAACTCGATTCTCGGCACCTTCCATATAGTTGCCAGCTTTCCTACGATGATCGTCGCTCGCTCTAGCTTGAAAACACCACCATAAGCTTGCCGATTCATGGTTTCAACTCAAAAACACGTCTACTCCAACAGTCTTCCGTTCTACTGTTGTCTGCATTCATTGCTGATCTTATTACTAACTTTTAAAGTTACAATTTTGTACATAAGTACCTATGTACAAACTCAGATATAAATAGTCGCCTAAGTTACATAAGGACACTAACTTTCAAGCAATATTGACTCTTAATTTCATATTCAAACAGCTCATTATTTGCGTCAGAAACTCGTATAAGCAGTGCTGACTTGCTGAGTCAATTTGAGTAAGTCAAACTCAAACTACATCGCTGATAGCTTGTTGATTTACGTGTTAATTTATTAAAAGGGCTTATATTGGATTGTGATAATTAGGCTATTTTGCGACATGAAAGTACACAGACTCTTATTGAAATAAAAATATTTGTCTGAAATTAGTTTAAAGGAGCTCATGGCTAAATAATAACAGCCGCTCGGGTCGATCTTCAGGTTAAGCCACGCTTGCCTAGGTTGTTCCGTGGATGGGTAAACATCCATTACATACCCAGTTTCCTCCATGCCTCGGAAAGCCGTTGCTCATGAGTGTCAATAGGCTAGTTTCCACCATCAATAAATTGCAAATCTATTTAGTCCGTCAGTTAGCAGCATTGGAAAATAATGGACACGTATTTTTTGTTTTTGCAAATCATTGAATATTGACAAAGATAAAACGCATCAAAACTCGGGAGTGGGAGCTCGTGACGTTTCAACGCACTAAAAATTATAGCACGGCGTGACGTATTGAGAATTTTAAAAGCGTCGCGGCGTCAATTTTGGTTTACGTTCGTTTCAAATATTTAAAAAAAAAATCTAACTAATTAGTTTTTTTCAGGACACAAGCCTATTGTAGATCTTTAACAGTCGTTAAGTAGTCGGTGGCCCGAGAGTCTGACAACCAGTCTTACCAAGAGTTTTTCCCAGTACTAACTGTAACATAATTATGTGGCAATACATGGGTAATGAAACGCACTTAAATATACCTAGGCTTAAGATGTTACGAGGGGAGCGCGGGAACGCGCGCCACGGCCGATCGGAGCTCATAGAAAAGAAAATCACGGATACTATCCCCTAAGTACTTTAAGTGTTGTCTTAGGTATACCTACTTAAATAATAAGAACATACGCATAAATCCCTGTACACAGCGCGCACACAATTGCTTCTAGATAATTTTAATTGCTTCACAAATTGTTCATTTACCAATTAAGATGATCTCACATTTCAGCTGAAACTTTCAGCGTAATGAAACAATCAAGTTATCAGACTGAATGACCTTAAGTAAGTTTGAAGGTTTAAAAACGTTTAATCACTAACATAACATCACGCCATTAATCCCCGAAGGGTTAGGCAGAGATGTCCCTAATAGTATAATACACCCACATTTATGTTTGTAAGTCCCATGTTAAAATGGGCCGAGCCTTTTGCCTTTGACCGGTCACAAATCTAGACTCCGTGGCTACTACTGCTACTACTTACAGAGTTATAATCATCAATACAACCCTCCAAGTTCTTAGAGGTGTAGGAACCAAAAAAAAACAGAAAAAAGTATTGATGATTTTGATGATTATAATTCTGTAACTACATACGTCTTACAGCCGCGAATAATATTTTAATCAACATACACACTAGCACTGGCCAGCAAATTGCAAAAAACGCATAACAATTTGAATTTCGCGGGCTGGTTGGAGCATTCACCTTAAACAACATCGTACTTTGACATGTTTGTGTTTGGGCGTGTGATAACGTGGGGCGCTGCACGCGCCTCCTCTCCGTAAATGGAAAAAACGCACAACGCGTCACGCGACGCGCCGCGCAACGCGCATCCTGACACGCCGCGTCACCAGAAATGAGCACTAGGGCGAACCCTCCCGGCGTTTGTACTCACCATCTGCCTTGTAAAAACCATTTGTGAGTCACTTTTCATTCATCCTTTCAACTATGGCGTTTATTTAAAAAATCAGCCCAACGAATCAATATAAGGTGTATCTATTCATACTCTTAAGGGAAATCTCTTAAGGGGTCATTGTACTCATCATTATGAATAACTTTTACTACGGAACCATACCCAGAATCGCGAAAAAAAGACCAGCTGTTCTCAACAATATTTATGTTCGCATAACTCGTCAAAATGTATGGAACAGCTGATTTTTTACGCGATTCTGGGTATGGTCCCATAGTAAAATGACCCTTTAAGAGAGAAAGATATTTGCGTATTCAAAATTGAATTGAAATCTTCAATCAGATTCAAAAGTAAATTATGTTAAATCTCGTTCACAAATTCATTCAAAAAATGAGTTGATTGAAATGGTTACTCTAAAAGATCTGTCTCTGAAATGGTCTCCAGGGATCTATCAATAGTCCTGGTGGCGTTGAAGGATTGATTGAATGACTCTCAAAAACCCGTTTCTCTGAACAGCTGATTGATATGCCTACAAGATAGATCAATCACGTCTTTGAAGCTTTAAACCCACGCTAACAATCCTTTTCCCCCGTTTTTATGTTTAACGGCGAGATTAAATTTTATTATATGGGCCCACCCATATAATAAAATTTACTTTAATTTTTTTTTGACGGATTTCAACCATTTCGACATTATATTACTTGTTTACGGGATAATTTTTGTGACCAAAATAATATACTCCTATCTAAATAAAGAATCACACATAATAGTGAGGTGAACGATAAAGATTTCTCCCACAAAAAGATCCTCTAAAATACCTAGCTCTCTACGTCTACACTACCTTAGAATATTCAGGAATTATTAAATAAAATAGTGTAATGTCATCAAATCATGTTAATATATTTATTTGTGTAATATAATAGAATGTATTCAATTGTAAAATTAACATAACATGACGCAAGTTTCCCCCAAAGTTACATATAAAAGTACTATTACACTTCACTATATTAATATTTTAGTGCAAAACCTCAATTTGACACAAAAATCAGATTACACATGTGAAGATTGTGTTTCGTAAAAACACTTCAGGACCCTTAATACAGGATAACAAAAATAATAAGTACGACAAGGAAACTCCATCAACGTACAAACGAGCTCATGTCCTCACAAATAGCACATAAAGTGACATCTAAGTTATTGATCAAGATTATTTGCTAGCACAATCACTTCATTATTCCGAGCACGTGGCAAAACAACGGGCGGCCATTTTGTATTCAGTGGGATACCCGATGTCATACTTGAGAACTTAATTTTGGGTAAGCAGATCACTTGTGATGAGATCTCTATATTACCTCTACAGATAACATAATATCACGCCGCTAATCCCCGAAGGGTTAAGCAGAAGTGTAGGTACAATGTTGCGGAAACATTCCAACTTGTCTTTTGACCCAGAGTTCAGAAAACATAAACGTCGAATGGACAGAGTTTGCCCGACATCAGCCGTTAAATTAGAAATTGTCCGCCGGCAGTTCATTTTCTTCAGTCCCGTGCTTTAAAATAGAATAAATAAAGTTCTAACAATTTATCCATGCACTCTCCGGGATTGCAAAATAATAATTGATCAATGGCTTCATAATCTCACATACGAAGAGTTGGAGAATTTAGTTAAACCCTAAACATCTTTCTTCCTCAGACATGCACACCATATACACGTAGGGGAGAGTGTGCTCGTGGGGAGATTCCACAAGCACACTCTACACTTACACCCCACAGACACGCACTACACCCACATACAACACTCCCGCATGCACAACTTAAACACTTACCTATTTGTTTTTTGACTAATTACTACTTTATTTGTTTATTATTGATTTTTTTCGTTTTTTGTTTTAATATTTTATTTGTTTTCTCTGTACTGGAACGCTGTGGTCTCCCTCGTGGAGGTGGGCGTTAATAGCTGCGACACAGTTTTGTAACTAATGCGGCTATTTACGTACGCAATCAATTTGTATAATATGTTTTTGTTCCAATAAAGATTTATTATTTATTTATATTATTATTATTTAGGTACCTAATAATACATCAACATTTGGGGGGCAATCCTTACCGGAAAACATTCAGGTTCCGTTGCTGTTACTAGGAAATACTCGATGGAAAAACCCAATAATGCTTCGAAGAGTGAATCGAACCCAGGACCTCTTGCTTTGCAGTTGCGCATGCGACCACTACAGCACAACCAGGCAGTCCCCATCAAAATACATTGTACAATTTCCTAGTTAAAAATTAAGAACTTGTTGAGTTATTTACAACAATTTAGCAAAAAAATATTAATTGGTCACCTGTAGCGGCACTACAAAAACAACTTAGCACAAAAAGTACTACAGCGCCATCTATGACACAAACGACGAACAAACAGCGAAACACAGTCATAAGAATTCCTACATCGCGCAAGCAGAGTTATCAGCGACTTAAGACTATTTACAAGAACTCGACAACAACTGTCGGGCAGTGGCCCACCAGACACAACACCCGTCTGGTCGGAGGATCCTCCCTTTTCTAAGGGGGATGAAGAGCTTTACACCCTGTTCTTCTTACCCCCAAACACCCTATGCAAAATTTCTATAATATTCATTGCTGCAATTCATATGCTGTACAGCTATTTATCAAGTAAACTACTAGTAATTCCATTTATTTTTCCATTATGAAATTGTAACGTGCAAAGTATGTCAGTGCAAACATTGTGCTGAATATTGTCTAAAGAAGAAGCGCCACCATTACCGAGAAACACTACTTTGTAACAACAGTTTCAGAACATCCAAAAATACCCCATGTTTTCTCAGAGCCCGTAAATCTTAACTACTCATTAATAAAGCTGACAGACAGACAGACAAATGCTAGCTATAGATAAACCAACAATCTACATTCCCCCGGGAACCTTAAGCGCATACCACATTTTATTGACATATTTCTCGATCGAAATACACTCAGATATTTTAGTAATCCTTCGGGGTTGAAAGTTTGAAACCCGTAAAACTAAATTCGAAAGCTAAATTAAAATAAAGTTTCATCATAGGTTTTATAGACTTAAAGTAATTGCTTTCTGTAATGTACCTTCTGAAATCTATTAAGATTACTAGAAAAATAAAAAGTAATGTTTTTAAATTTCGTAGATTTATTTATGCATAGCAAGTATTAATTAAATGTTAGTGTTTTAAATAAATGAAAATAGTGCCTTAATTGGTTTCTATAGACAACACAATAACAAGTTTACGGTTCTTCGTCTAGCTACAAATAATAATAATAAACCATTTATTTAAGGGCCATTTATTTTATTTCCATTTTTTTTTTTTTTAAACTATGCTATTAAAAAAAAAATTAGGCTGACGTCTATTCAAAAAGGCGATGAGTTCATACGATTGTTTTAATGTTATCGTAACTAACGCAACACCAAAACGGATCCCTAAGTACTATTTCACTGTTGGAATATGTACGGTCGAACAAGCTATTTGGTTTACATTTTACAATGTAATTTGTTGGTTAAACTGTAAACCAAATAGCTTGTTCGACCGTACTCTCGGCTTGGAGCCGAGCGTTTAAAATAAAAAGATAGTTTGAAAAGCATTGGGTTTTGTAAAGTTTATTTGCTTAGATTGAAAATAAGATGTTACAATAAAATAGGTGATCTGGGTACAATCTACCTTATACATATTATGAATGCAAACTAATTCAATTGTTAGTAATTATGACAAAATTAAATCATGGTTGAGGTATTAGAAGTTAAAACATAACTTTATGTATGTGTATAAAAAAACATTTGTTTGTGTGTAAAAGACATATTACTTTAAATATCTACTTAACGCAGTTTGAATAAAAACAGTTAAATTGAAACAATAGGATCATTACGTATGCCAATATTAAATTACATTAAATTATTCAGCACACGTATTTCAACAGTCATCATTTACAGAATTGTATTTGGTTGTCAGTCTCTTTTAGGAGTTTTTAATAAATGTAGTCCTTTTAATTATATTAGGTAATTGTAAATTATTGGTCCCATACTATTAACACTTTTTTGAGTAAAACAGGATTACGAGTACAACTCTCAACGTGTAGTACGTAACTACGTAATTATACTGACATATTATACAGGGTGTAAACACACCCTTCACGAAGCCGTCAACCAAGCAAGTTCCGAGAAAATTAAATTGACGTTCCTCAGGGTAGCGTGCGCCCCCCCCCCGTTTTCTTACTCTACATAAATGACTTTCCGATGCAAATTAAGCACCCCATGGTACTATTCGCAGATGATAGCACCGTAATTATTAAATGTGATGATCCCAATACTTATGAAAATGAAATAAACATGACTTGAATAGAATTATAACATGGTTTGACAACAATAATCTAATTATAAACTTGGAAAATACTAAAATTATGCATTTTTATCACAGAATACCAAATAAATCCATCCACCTCAGCCGAAAGACGTTTACTGCTGGACATGGGCCTCCCCCAAAGGGGGGGTTTTGCCATAATCGCCACGCTTGGCAGGCGGGTTGGCGATCGCAGTACGGTTGTTACAAAAGCACAGAGAACGCTGCTGCCCATTCTCTGGTAAGTCCCTTAGTCGCCTCTTACGACACCCACGGAAAGGTATGGGATGGTGCTATTTTTTACGTCCGACACCATACAGACAATACAATCAATGACAATTTAGCTATTTAGGGACAAAAATAGAATCAACTGCTACTAAATTTCTTGGAATTAATATAGACAACAATTTGTCTTGGAGACCCCAGACAGACAAAATATGTAAAAACTTAATAAATTTACCTATGCTCTCTATAAACTAGTGAGCCTAGAATCCGTACTAACAGCCTATTATGCTATTACACAACTACAGGAATATTTGGACGATAATTCTATAATTTCTGCTTCAGAAAATTGTACATCACCCACCTATTTTGACGATTTAGAATCTTATTTGACAAGCATTAATATTAAGACATGTAAACTACTATATTTGACATTTTTATTGAAATCGATTATATTCTCTATAACTGACTAATCTATTTGACATTTTTATTGAAATCGATTATATTCTCTATAACTGACTAATCTATTTGACATTTTTATTGAAATCGATTATATTCTCTATAACTGACTAATGTATTTGACATTTTTATTGAAATTTATGATATTCTCTATGTATATTGATATAAATGTACCTATCTATTAATACCATATACATATCTATTAATTACGAATGAGAAAGTCTACATCATTTTATATAATTCTACCACTTTATAATAATTATTTCAAAAGTTACATTATTGTTAAAAGTAAAGACAATGGTTATTAAATAATATATTTGTACGGCTCTGAGCAAAACATACAGGATCTACCTATCTGTAACACCACTATTGTAATTTGACCTATGTTTACAAATAAAGCATTCTGATTCTGATTCTGAATCATTCTGTACATCAAACTAAGTAACTCTCCAAAAAATTATTATATAAACATTTTTTTGCTGGGAAACTACTTTTTTTTGGGGTGAAAAATCACGTTTTACGATAGGACTCAATGTAACGCTTAAAAAATGTGCAGGTAGCCTACCATGATGTCTTAAAGCAGGATCGTTTTAATCTTGTTTGAGTGTGGGAAAGAGATGGCGCTAGACGTCCTCTATAGCTCCGTCTCTTACCCACACTGGAACAAGATTAAAACGATCCAGCTTTAAGACGTCGTGGTAGGCCACCAGGACGTCCGGGGTTGCGGGACTGTTCCGGGGTTGCGGGACTGTTCGAAAGAGATACCGTGACCCCGGAACACAAAGGGCGATGAAGGAACATGGATGGGTTTTAGTCAGTAAAAGTCTGACACTCCATCCTGCTCCGCCTAGAGCGGGAGAAGTCTTTTGATGATTTCCCATCCGAAAAAAAAAGCCCACCAGGACGCATTTAACAGTAAACGGGTTATGCAGGTATTTACAGTAAAGTTATGACCTTAAAAACTAGTATTTGAAAAAAGTGCGCAAACTAATAATATTTACATTATTTACACACTAACTCTAATAATAATAGAAATAAAAATATTTACAAGTATCAAAAAGGGTTACAGGGTGTCGAAAATTTCGTCCACATCGCTGTCAACAGGAAAAGTGCCCAGGAGGCTGGCAGCATTGCCACGTTGGATAGCAATGCTGATTCTTTGCTGGTCACGTGAAGAGTCGACCAACCGTTTGGCGATTTCTTGAAATACTAGTTCGGCACTCGGACCCCATGGCCCTAGTGTTTCAACCCCAAACGGCTCAAACACATAATAGCCAATTAAATTATTGTATTTGCGCCGTTTGCGGTTTTCAGCACCTGCAGCAGCCGCCCCAGCGCAGCACACTGTGCTAGAAAGTTGGGATGGTGCAAGGGTGTCGACGCAAGTTGCGTCCCACACCAAAGGCCTACCCAACTACCATGGCATTATGGTCATACCATCTGGTCTCTTGCCATCGACGCGTGCCAAGCCAGTGGGTTCTAATACAGCTGGCACCCCGGCGGCGGCAAGAGCACGACGGATGAGATCATTAATGCTAGCGTGTCGCGCTATTCGACCTGAAAGGCCATGGTGTCCGAGGCAGTCGTCTGCTTCACCACATTGACAGCGATGTGGAGCCCCACAAGGAGCGCCCAATCGCAAAAAAAAACCGATGTTTGACCTCCTATATCTCCATAACTATTAGGTTCCCAGGTATGGTCCAGATAAAGAAAAAATATCTCAATGGCTTCGTTATGGGTTTATTTACATCCTATATGTCCCTTTCTAGTTTCTGGTGACACCTAGTGACCTAACACAGGCAATTTTTGTCTAAAAGGTCATTTCAACCACTTGATGTAGTACATAACTTGTGAAAGAAAATAAATTATTTGTATTGTATTGTATTGTAGTGTTAGTACAAGCAGGTATAGTGAAACACTGCCATTTCACGTTGTTAATCCTGCAAACGGTTTCAGTTACTCCTGTTCATAATCAGCCTATAATATTCCCACAGCTGGGACACAGGCCTCGTCTTTATGGTAGGAAATGGGCTATAATCCAACACGCGGGCCCAGTGCGGATTGATAGAAGTCACATGTCTTCGAAATTTTGGTTCTAGGAGATGCCGGTTTCCTCGCGATGTTGTCCTTCACCGTTTTGAGAGGTGATGAAATAAATTACACAAAGTAAGGCGCCCGCCTGGGTTCGTACCCACAACTTACTGCTCGTAAGTCGAGGTCACCACTACTGTGCCACTACTGCTCTTAATAATAAAATAAATAAATATCGCGAAATATTGCTAGTCTCGGAGGAACTTTTGTCTGAATGGCAATGTAGGTGGGATAATTCCATAAAGGGCCGACACCTCCACCAGTTCTTTCCATCCGTTCATGAACGGCTGGCCAGGACATGGTTGGAGGTTGATCACTGTGTTGCCCAATTTCTCACCGGTCATGGTAACTTTAGAGTAAATTATTTACCTTCAAGCTTGTTGACTCGGCTTTTTGTCAATGTTCCACATCTGACTGCGAATATGAACAATCAGCACATCACATTTTATGGGAGTGCAGTCTTTGGCAGAATGAACGCAATACTATGTTGGATAGTGTACAGGTTACAGCCGGAGTTATTTACTATACAGACCTTGTGGAAACTACGAGTAGAATAAATTTCCGTGCGTTCAAGCGTTTTTGCCATACCTATTATTGGAATCAAATACAACAGCTCACAACTTAGGACCCATTAATGTTAATATTTATCCGTGGTGATAGGCAACTTGGCCTATCCCAGTTGTAAACGTACTTTTGTGCCTATTGGCCTTGTTTCGTCCTGTCTCCTGCTGATATGGAGGGAAGTGGAAATTACGGTATTTTTTTCCTACTCCTCCACACACATTTTCTGATTAATTTCGTTGCGAGATCCAAGACAGTTAAATTCATTCTCTGGGACTTCGTCGAGCTTCATTGTCTCGGCGCTTTTCCTGTGGTCGCCACTGTTGATTCTGGCTTTCAGGAGTTACAGTGGTTTGGGAATAGTGTGGCGGGCTTGCCACATAAAAAAAAAATTGCTCGTTAATATTGCTGCATTGCAAAGTGCTATTGCAATAGACCTTGCACTCGATTGTTTTTCTCCTCGGCAGATAAGCCAGACTTCTGTTCAAAATTCCATCTTCCATTTGGTAGAGTAGATGAAAGTTTGTATCTGTTAATGGGTTCCTTTTGTAGAGTATAAATATCCATTCTCAATGGTCCAAGTCATGGACCAAGTTTCTAGCTAGACACATCATTTTAGACTGTGCATAGTCAGCCAGAATAGAATAGAATAGAAATAGCCTTTATTAACAATCTTACAAACTCATCATCATCTGCCTAGCCTTTTCCTATGTTGAGGTCGGCTTCCAGTCTAACCGGATGTAGCTGAATATTAGTATTTTACATGGAGCGACTGCCTATCTAACCTCCACAACCCAGTTAGTACTGGGTAATACTAATACAAATGACCGCCGCGTCATTTGTAGATCTTTGAACCAACAACCAAGTCTTAACGTGCTTTCCGAGGTATGGAGGAAACTCGGTATGTAAGGGTGGTCACCCATCCACAGACCAACCTAGGTAAACAGAGCTTAACCTAAAGATCGACCCGAGCGGCTGTTATTATTTAGCCACGAGCTCCTCCACAATTTTACAATCTATAAGTTACACAATATATTATTTACTTAATAAGTTTTTTTTTTACTCTCCTGACAATGGTTTCCGGAGATTGCTTTGCCGTAGCAGAGGACTCCTCCATATTTGCGTCTCACGATCTTGGGTTTTCCTCTTCTACATTGATTTCGCGGTCGCTTTGAGTTTGTCGTCCCACCTTCGAGCCAGTCAGAACTTCAGAAGGTGGCTGAATTTAATATTAAATCTTGGGGTACGGGAGTGCCCCCGCCAAGACGAGCCAAGCGAAGCGCAAGGGCACTACCTACCTTTTCTCGAACCATTTTTTTGAACCCATATGACTTGGATCTGGATTATACCAGATAAACAAAACTCTCGAGATATGTTGTCAATAGCGGACTTATTAAAAATATAAAGTTTCAATTGCATAGCTCATATACTTCAGATTTTATTGATTTCTAAAAAACCCTGATTTCGTCACTAACTCGATGATCGATCATCAAAATTCATAGGGTACTTCCTAATGTGGTGGTGTGTCTGGTGTGAAAGCTGAAATTTGGTATGTAAGTTATTATTAGTACAAAACAACAAAAAATATATAAAACTTGTAACTTTTATCCCCCAACCCCTTAAACATTTCGCTATATGCACATGGACGTAAGGTGAAAAATGTATCCACTGTTCTACTTTTCTGTTATACAATAGTTATTCAAGTAACGAAACGGCCAAGCCACATATTTTGACTAAGGTGTTTAGAATTTGTGAAGTTAGACCTTGTAGAGTAAGAGCGTGTAGAGTTAGAAGCTTGGCTTTACATGAGATCTGATACCTTTTTGACAGTGCGAGTCATAATTATGGTCTCGTCTTGGCAACATTTTACATGAAAATGTTTTTGGTAGAATTACTACGTAAAAGATATCGTCTATGTACGATGAAGGATAACAAAAATTATACCTCGTTGGTGTAGTGATCGCAAGCGAGACTGCTGAACATGAGATCCTGGATTGGATTCCCAGGTCGGGCAAACGGTTATTGGGGTTTTCCATCAAGAATTTCTCATTAGCAGACACGGAATCTGGTTTTGAGCACGGTTCATGGCAATAAGCTCGCCACCTGAGACTTAAAAATAACTGGTGGTATGTGGGTGTACTATCAGGTACACCTCTGCCTCACCCTTCGGTGTAAACTGGTGTGATGATATATTATGTTAAGAAACCAACAAACAGGTAATATTAAGTAGTAAACATGATTATATCATTTTGTCATAATTTTGAAACTAACTATCCATGGGAATTTGAATTTAATTCTCCATTGTGTTCGAGTTCAAGGCGTATCCTCATCCTCACTGTATTTTTTTTTTTATAATAAAAAATAATCTATATTAACATACAAGTTCTTAATTAATTAAGATTTATTAAGGTGTTTATTTTTTGTAATTGTCCTTTTTGTGAGTTCCGTCGAACGCATCGTCGACGCTGCCGCGTGCGATAGCTTTCAGGCTCTGGTCCTCGCCCTAGCAAAGGACGGTTCTGAGATTCCGTACTGATAGATGAAGTTCAACCCTTACTCGGATTGATATTACAGGGTTGCTAAATAAAAATCGTTCTCGCATCGAGTCGAGTATCGGCAAACCTTAACAAAAGTTCGGTATGGCATGGTGGCGAAATCTTCTAGCTTTACTCGAATTGTACTGAGCCTACCCGAAAATGATTCCGAGGTTAAAGAGAAATAAAGTTTTCCGATCGGCTCGAACCTTGTTCAGCGTGTTTCGGGTCGGCTTGTATGTCAGACGAATACTGCCAAATCGAATGTGTGGACTCAAATAAGTGTGTGGTACACTGGTTTACGAGAAAAGTACAGGAGAGATTAGCATAACTTATTTTTCGCAGATGTAACAAAAAATAAACAAAATAATTGCACAATATACGTAACTATACCGTACCATGTGCTCCCGATTATCTAAAGACTTATTTCAATGTGTTTGACAGTTCTCATAGTGTAACCTTCGAGCTTCAAAGAATCTACTCCTCCAAATTCCTTCACACCGTACAGGCTTCATGTCTAATTCTTACGCTATCTCTACTATAAACCTCTGGAACGCGCTACCTTTTGGCATTAAAAAGCTGAAAGAAAATTCACTTTCAAAAGAAAACTTAGTAACTACTATTTAAGTCAGAATAAATAGCTCTCTATTTGAAGTCGTCAAAATAATAATTATTAGGTTTCTTGTTATTTTCTTTTTAACATTTAGTATTTGTTAAAATATCTATTAGTTTATTTTATCTGTATTTGTGTATTAGTATCAATCTAAATCTAAACTCTCGTTAACAAAAAGTTTTTTTAGACATTACTTTGTACCCTATCACTATGTTTTCCTATTTAACCCAAAGGTTGACTGGTAGAGAATGCCTTGTGGCATTAAGTCCGCCTATGTACTACTATTGTACATGAAGTTTAAATAAATAAATAAATAGACTATTAAAATAGGTAACCTATTTTGCAAAGTTACTTTATCATTATTTATCCAATGAATTGATAATAGGAAGATCCTATTACAGATCAGTAGGGTCCCCTATTATATTATCTTCCGTATTGTAGGCACACACAAATTCAATTACAGACTTTATATTATGGATATTTTATGCATCAAGACGAGCTTACGACAACGCCTATTCACATAGCACGAAAAACACCAATTTACGAACAATAAACAAATCATTACTGACCCTGGCCTTTAATTTTGACGCAATTTTTTGTTTCCTGTTTTAATATTTTAAATAAAATCTCCCATACTTTGAAAAAAATAAAACTTCATAAAATTATGAAAAAACTGTATAAATAAACATTGTTGTCAAGGTAATTACGCAGAATACTGATTTTAGCGCGTAAAAAATCAAAAAGCATAGCTTATCACAAGTTGTCATTATACTTAGTATTAAATCTGATTCTAATTGGATGTGTTGTGTGTGGTGTAGCTCAGTGCTACAAAGAAAACAAAATGTTTAATAAATTACTATTGTTTGTTCTGGTCCATAGTTCAACTGCTGTGATATTAAACCTCAATGGTATGTGCATTTAGTATTTTTTTTTATTGAGTGTATTTTTTAGGGTTCCGTACCCGAAGGAAAGAAAGAAAAGAAAGAAAATAGTGTTTATTTGGCATTAAAAACATTACAAAATTTCACAAAATTAAACGAAGGGCCAACGGGACCCTATTACTAAGCCTCAGCTTTCCGTCCGTCCGTCCGTCTGTCTGTCAGCGGGTTGTATCTCTTGATCCGTTATAGTCAGACAGCTTAAATTTTCACAGAATGTGTATTTCTGTTGCCGAAGACAACATATAATAAGAATAAACTAAAAATTAAAGGGGGCTTCCCTACTACGATGGTACGGAACCCTTCATGCGCGAGTCCAACTCGCACTTGGCCGGTTTTCTTTATTAAGCTGTTTTATCATAATCCATAATATGTTTGAAGTTACCAAAATATAATATTGTGTTCTGCAATCATTATAATATGAGAAGCTCGTGGCTAAATAATACTAGCCGCACTAGTTGATTTTCAAGGTTAAGCAGCGTTTGCCAGGGTTAATCTGTGGATGCATGACCATCCATTAAATTCCGAGATGTACCGAATAGTAAACCCACATTTCGCAAGTTAAGTTCAAGACCCATGTAATAGGGGAGAGCCTATTGCCATCAACCGAGCGCAAATCCAGGCTCCAGCATTGTAGTCGGATTTCAAAAATACTTTTTGCATTTTATATCTCATTGCTATTATTTAACATCGTGGCGATAGGAGACGAGCGGCGGGTGAAACCGCGGCACACAGCAAGTGTTAACATAAAAAGGGTTTAACAACTCTCCCTATTACCGGTGACTTAAACATAACTTGCGAAATGTGGTTATTTTAATATCTCTACCGATACCTTTGAATAAACTGCGGTACAGAGGATGGCGCCGACAATAAATTAAACTGCGTACCTCGTGGTGTTCCACTTTTGGCATACAGAAAATTATTCCAATAATTCCAGTAGTTTTTAGTCACAGGACATTATTTTGATGTAGATTAACAGGCTAACACCGACAGAACGAACACTGTATCGGTATAAACTCTAAACACATGTTGACTACTTTGCCTTTGTCTTTGTTCCTTAAAGGAGACAGTTTTTTTAGGCGCTCTATATTATTCATATTACACCAAAATAACAATATTACTATAGTAATAAACAAAAGATTAATGGAACGAAAAGATAGAAAAATGGAAAGATCAAAGGAATCTTAAAACATAATAAAAAAGTTATATTATAATATTTTTCTGCGAGTCAAATCGTTCCTGCTGTGGTCAATGTCATTTGACAGAAAATACTTACGTAAATACGTACTAATACGGGCGTTTTTTCCGTTTACAAAAAAAAAAGTACGGTATCCATTGGTAATAATATCTGCTTTAATTATAATAGAAATAGAATATAATATAAAAATAAATAATATTAAACTGTGAGCTTTTAATGTTATTTTTAAAGGGCATGTATTTAAATCGATATCTGTCTATTCCCTTTTTTCGATCAAAATATTTCAAAGTTAAACCAAGAATACTGACTTGCACTCAAATTATGCACACTAAATAAATCAAATTCGATATACTGTTTAATGGTTTTTGCATAACTGTTTTACTGAACGAATAACTATTCTCAATATAGTACATTTTAATATTATAGTAATTCTTTATTTCAACAAACATATTAAAACTTTTTGAAGGAAAACCATCACCTCTATAATACTACTATTAATTTATATTTAATTTAATTCAATTGTATATGTAATTTTCTTTTTTATTGATTATTTTAATGTATTTTACTTTAATGTGTTTTTAAATTTTTATATTCTGGAACTATGGACTATGTCTGAAATAAATGAATTTATTATTATATTATACTGTTTAATGGTATTCGCAGAACTGTTTTTTTAGTTATTTTAGAACCTGCTACGACTCCAAGACGCGCGCTCGCGTCGCTCGCATATTAAATAACACTCTTTGACTTCTGTCCCCGAAGTGCCGGGCCTCCGCCGGCCTACTTCGTCGGCCTACGGCCCGGTGCCCATGCCGCCCATAAAAGAAATTCCGTAGTAAGATTGTATAATTTAGAGTGAAGTTAGTATTTTTGATAAACGTTTAGTTTTTTTGTTTTATAAATCAAATATCCGATGTACGAACCACATTTTTGGTGTGAATTTGATAAAAAAGGTCATCTCGTTTTGTGTTATTTTTTAGGTTTTTTTGCAGTACATGTTTAGTTAATCAATTAATTTGCACAGCATTAATTTTTCTGGTATGCATTCAGTTAATTAGTGGAGTTTCCTAGTTTGCTGAAAAATTATACAGATGTGCATTTAAAAATATCCCTTTTTAAAGTTTTCCGCTAAAATCTTTTAGATGGTATAGAAAATCATCATGGCACGGAACTTTGTAAATCCGTCTTTTTGGTGGTTGACAGACAACTTCATTTGACATTTACTCTTTCCGTTTATTTTCGTGAAAATGTTTCTGCGATTTTGTCGCATTTAATAAAAACTATTTAAAAAAATGGCATCTGCTGAGCATTGTGTCAATTGTGCAGTAAGATGTCAACGCAAAGTGCGAACACAATTACTTTCAGAGACGTGCAGCAACTTGTATGTAATAAAATAAAATAAAAAAATAAATATATCGCTGGATATTACACACAGCGCCATCTAGTGCCACACTAAGCAACGAGGCTTGTGTCGTGGACACCTGATAGTTGATATACTACATAGATACTTTTTGTATGTTAATACATACTTATTATACATATAAACATCCATGATTCGGAAACAAATGTCCGTGCTCATCACACAAACATTTGCTCCTACCGGGATTCGAACCCGGGACCACTACCGCTGCGCCATTCGGGTCGTCATCATTTGTGTGGATACATTTTCGAATTTCTCATCATTCCGGTTAGACATGGCTTAGCTAATATTACCACTGTAATCTAGAGATTATAAGGAATAAATCTATATACGTTTCATTAATATCTGCTACAATTTATGTGGGTGGCCTGTTCCCCAAACAAAAAAAAATTGTCTCCTTTTATTTCCAGATGCAAACTAGTGCAAATTATACCAAAGATTCGTTAACCAATAAATGGTGTTCCATTTTTTTTTACAGTTTTATGCTATTAAGTTTGTGAATTTTTTTTAGTAACTTAAGTAACTTAACTAAGTAGTAACTTATGAATTATTTTTAATGCTATCCTTGACTCTGTAATTAATTACTGTCAAATCAAAAGAATCATTTTCCTGCCTCTTTAGTCTAGCAGTCGCAAGCGTTACTGCTGAGCTTATGGTACTGTGTTTGATACCCAGATCGGGCAAAGTGTCATTTTCCATCAGAAATTTCTCAGCTGAAGCCTCGAAATCTGAATCCTGATTGATGACAGTAGCCTGGCTCCCTATTAAATGGAGCAAGAACATAACTGGCGAAATGTGGGTCTACTATTTAGCACCTGTGCCTAACCCTTCGGGGTCACAGGCGTGATGTTATGTTACATAGAATCATTTTACTTTTGATATTCATACTAAATTATGCAAATGATGGAACTCATGTGCTATTGTTTGACTAAAAATAATTTTATTGTTATTATGATCCTACATTTCCATTCTCAACAGTCCACCCAAGTCGGGTATACAATAGTATTTCAAGCAATTAGGTTCACACAAACATTATTTTCTATCAAAAAACTCATTCGGATTATAAAATACATTATTAATTACCATTTTTTTTCAATTTATTTATGTATTTTATTTATTACTTTGTCAATTAAAATATCATTTTTTATATATTTTTAAGAAATACTGAGCAGCTAATTAAAATTAAAGAATAAAATTGACGGCTCGTTTGGCGTAGTGGCTGAGCGATTGGCTGCTGTGCGGTGTGTATTACATTTGATTCCCGCACGGAAAACATTTTGTATTTGTATGGCCTAAAACACACGTTGTTGTTCCGGGTATGGCTATTTATGTACATGAGTTTTAATGTTTGTAAACGCACTCACTGTACAGGAGTTTTTTTTTGTATAGGGCAATGTTATTAAAAAGGAAAAAAAAAGAAATTTAAACAACATACAACACAAAAAAAAATTACAGACAAAAAACTTCTACAAACAATTTAACAAAAGCAATAATATAAAACAGATTAGCATAACATATTCGAAGTTCCGTATTTGTTTAGTATTTTTCCAATATTATTTCGACAAACACCTTTTCTTACATCTATCCATTTGGTTCTATCTTCATTATTCTCCATCGCGATCAGCAGGGATAGCTAATCTGACTCTTATTTAGCACAGAATGTTGTACAGTACCCAACGTAATATTAGTGGTAACAAAACCAGTCTAGGTAGGTCTCATATTCTATTGTTACTCCGTATTAGCTAGACCAGCTCAAGGTCAAAGTGTTATCAACGATTTGACTTGACTGTAAGTTCATTGTTGTTATTTTCTAGACACGGACTATGCTCGTATGCCTCCATTATTCCACCTGGACAGCTACGAAGAATGCTTCGATGAACCTGATGCGATGTTCTGTTTCGCAGAATTTGTTCTGGTCTCGGATGAGCCCAACGAAATACTGACTATAACACAGGTAAGTTATGGCAAAAGGTGTCGGCATTATTTTTATCTCCAATGTTGATTCTCAGGATATTCGCGTATATTGGAGGAACACATTTTTTAAAGTCATAAATCTATTCGAATGGCTTACGATTCGAGAGGCCCATGAAAATGATAGGGTCCCATGGCCGTGTATTACATATAAGCAAGTAGGCAATGCCTACCTCATAAGATCCAATTAACCTATCTTTCACTATTACTACATACATAAAATATATCAGTCACCACCCATCACACTTATTACAATATTAATAACGCACCAGGAAGCACTCGAAAAACTTCCTATAAAATTTACGCACACTCAAATGATCTCCGCATAAGCATATAAGCAGACACAACACTTTGGAATAATACTACTCAAAAATAAATCACGGTTTTGCTATGCGACATTAGACATTTGAAATTCTCCTCAATCGCGAGTAGGTACAGGCGTCTTGCATCTGCGCACATAACGCGCAGCCACTCGACCTTGATGCACCAGTATACGCGGCGCTATACGCGGACTGTGTGGAGACGCGTAGCATGAACGCAGATTTGCGTCATCGCATCGCTAAACCACTGCGCCTCCTGTTTGAGGTCGATGGGACCGAAAAACTTTAAACTTCATCGAATGCTTACACGTGGTCCGAAAGCCGTGGTTCAAAAGCCAATGCCAGTAAATCTCTCGAAATCTTCCGACCATCCATCACATTACAATATAGCACTATCTAAAGTTAATGAGTAATTAGTATCTCCATATTATTTCTACTTAGACAAATTCTAGCTTTTAACGTAGGTACAATCTTAAAATTATCTTTCTTGTTTACAGAAAATTTCAGAAAGTGCTATACACTACAACCATACACTGCTACGCCATGGTTTTTGCATGAAAAAATCATGCAGTAAGTTCTTCAATGCTTCTGGAACGGATGAGGACCTAAAATTGTCCCTTGAAGCATGCACAAACGAAACCATTTATAACAAGTACAAGTTAAAAACGAGGTTGACCGAAGACTTTGATTGTTCCAATCGTGACAGGGATCACCCATTTGAAAATTTGGATATAATTGTTGGAGTAGTCTGCATCATGATATTGTTGCTTAACTTTATCGCAAGCGTTTGTGATCGCTACTTAACAAAGGGAAAAAATGAAGGAGGTGAGCTTTTTATTGGTTTATGTAAATAGACTTAAGAATGAGCGTAAATAATATAAGCGTAAATAGTATATAATATAATTGTTTGGACCCTTTGTGTGTGAGTCCAACTCGTACTAGCAATATGTAGCCGCCGGAGACCCAGACTATCAAATTTTGTCAGATCCATTTGGTTTTTGGTATGGGAGCATAAAAATGGGCGTTTTTACCAAAAATATTTGAAAAAAAAATTTAGCTTCCCCAGAAGTCTGAAATGGGGGGTATCATAGGTGATACTACGGGTATTAATGAAACTAAATCATGTTATACTTTACTTCAATTTTTATTAGTATGAAAATCGTAAAAACAGTTTCGGTTGACATTTAAACATAAAAAAATTTCACATGTTGAACATTGAATGAATGTGAGATTGTTGCAGCCACTCAACCGGCATTTCGAACGATTTTTTTATCATTTTTAACGCACATGGGCAGGTGTTGCGCTTCTTTTAGCCTCTTGGCAATGTGGGGAATAGGCACCACAAGTCTGTGTTTTCTTTGTGATGATGTCGAAGGCGGATCATCTTGTGTTACAGGCAGTACAGGTCTGGGACTTTGGACAAAGCTGTTTCGAGTAAGACGATCAGTGCTGGGGCTAGAACATTGCAGAACTACCGGTGTTTCGCCGCCGAAAATCAAATGTTTTGCTAGGTCCATCTTAAAATCTAGGTACTGCATTATATTTTTTCTTGGCAACCCACGTTTAACGGCTACATTCCGATATTTAATCCAGGCTGCAGCCGCAGCAAAATCGAAGAAGTGAAAGATTTACAGCGACAGGCTGTGGGACATCAAGGTGCCGCTGGTCTTTTTTGGACCACCGCCGGCCGGCATGTCCCCAAAGGTTGAATAGCGTCCTCAGTTGATGCCAAGAGGATCGGCTTACTATCTAACCACTTGATGACTGCGAGTTTTTTATCTTGCCGCACTACACAATCGTAGCTACCTCGCCCACTTGCCTGCAACGATCTGTCACTCTTAAGTAAAGTCTTTGGTCTTCTATTTTGTTGGTTGGGGCGTCGGTACTCTGGTACACGGTTTTTCATTAGCGTGCCCGTTCCGTGTAGTTTCCTTTCTGTTAGCGTTTCCAGCAGCACAATAGAAGTGAAATATCTATAAATATAAATTGAAGTTTTTTGTGGCAAAGTGTCAGCCAGTTTCAATACAACGCGACCACCTAAGTCAAGTTTTTCAGGCGTTGGATACATAGCTGATTCGATCGAAGAACCTTTAGCTTGATAGAGGTAGAGATCAAGAGGAAGGCCGTTAGGATTAGTTTGATACCTTCAGGATTAGGTTTTCCTTTTAGTACTTGCTTGAGTTTGCATTTACCAGTAAACGGCATCATTTGTTCGTCGATTGCCACACATTTCTCTCTTTGATTCTCTCTACACCCTTGTTCTATACCAGATACAATAGGCCGTATTTTCCAGAATCTATCAACTTCTTTCTCAGCGTCAGTAATTAAGTGATCTTTAACAACCTTTATATTCGATCTCAGTTTGAAATACCTATTGCGAGTAATATTTTGAGCAATTAGGTTCACTCTAGTTTCCGCAGACCAAAACATCCTGAACCGTGGAAGACCTAGGACGCTCATTGCCATAGAGCACCCAAAGAACGTTTTAAGCTCTGCTGGTGTCGCATTTAGGGAGTTTCCAGTTCGAGCCACGCTGGAAATATTGGTGCAATCGGACATTATTTCAAACAAATTGGGTTTGATATACCTGTAAAAGTAATCTTGGGGAGCGAGGAGCTCGGAGTCACATTCCAGAGGAAGCTCTTACTTCAAAAGTGACATTACACTAAAAAATGTGTTTGCACGGCAAAGTAATGCCATCTAGCGGAAACGCACACTCAAGAAGATAACTAAAAATGGTAAATGTTCTTACAGAATCCCATAGATGGCGCAAAAAAATATTTTACTGAGGTATCATAGGTGATACCGGGGGTCTCAGGAGGGTAGAAAATGGTCGATTTTAGTACATGCACCCTGTTTTTTGTCAATTATTCTGATTAAATTATTATTATAAGAGCAATGGAGCGCAGCATTCTGGGTGTACAGAGAGCAAAGAAAATAAGAAACAGTGCGCTGCGCTCAAAAACCTCAATAAGGCTCAAGTGTGATCGGGTGAGTCACGTGAGCCGAATGCATAACGACCGCTGGGCAAAGGTCTCAACACGATGGGCGGCGACGCCGAGGCCGGCCTAGAAAGAGGCGGCGAGAAGATCTAGACATGCATCACGAAGGCTGGTCCAAGGTGGTGCAGAAGAAAATATGGCGGAGGCCTTTTTCCAGCTGTGGGACATTCGAAGCTACTAAAAAAAAAACTAATAATACTCTACTTTAAAAGTGTACTAAGGATGATAAGGGTCATATTGTAAGTTGAAACAATTGTGCTGCACGAGTGTACACTGTACATTGGCAATAATTTCTATTAATTGCTTCCATAATACAAACTTCTTTATTAATCTTCTCTGACTTAGCTAAGAAGTTCCGTTTCAATTATTATTAGCACTCTACTTATTGCCCGTTTTGTTTTGTGTTTTTTTCAGCTCTTAGATACCTGTATTGCTTTTCAATATTTCGGAACTGGAAAAGGTTTATAGCACCGATTGGAGAAGGGCACGATGATCGTATAAAAGCATTGAGAGGCATTCATGGTATCAGGTAAAGTACCTACCGATTCTTTCAAAATATAATGAGATGTTTTTTTACGTACCTATTTTTAATTATATATTATTTTACTAGTATTTGCGTGGGTGCGCGAGCTGCGCGCAGCTGGCGGGTTTCGTGTTTTTGAGAAGTATTCCTTACCCTTACAAAATTTTGAGAATCCATAAGAATCTTTAAATGAATTAGAAAATCCATTTTAGGGGAGGGTGGGGAGAGGAGGGAAGGATATACAAATTTCAACGCCACTCAATAGTTTTAAGTAAAACTCAAAAGATTTTTCAGTAGTAAAAAAGAGGGGTGAAGAGAGGGGGGTGAGAGGGGCGAGTTTTGAAAAATTATTTTGACTAACGCATTACCCTTTTATAAGCATCTGAAAAAAAAATGTTCCAAGTCTCTCAACTTCCCAGATACTCCTAAAGGGTGGAGAAGGGGGGCAAAAAGGGCAACTTTGAAAACTGGTTTTTACTTTTCCAAGGCTCCTCTATACGAATCCGTAAAAAAAAAGATTTTGTAAATTTTATAAAATCTTTTAAATATTTTGGAAACTCTTAAGAACCCCTAAAAAACTCTAAAAAGTAATTAAAAAAAAAAAAACAGTACCTGAAAATCCTAATAAAATTAAAGTAAAAACCTTAATTAAAAACGCAGACCTTTTCCCATTAAAAAAACATTACCCTAAAGTTTGCTTATCGTCGCCCCTGAGTTACGCTTCACCGCTTCGCTCCGCTCAGGACCTTCCTATCACCGGACAGGTTTCGACGCCTACTATAATATTTGTTCAAACACCCAATGGCTATCTCTAACCGTTATCAAGTTACAGCCGTTTAAATTTTAGGGGAGGTTGGGGAGGGGAGGGTATTCAAATGATTTTGACCAACTCTAGGCCCCTCCTTTTTGCTGACTCTCTTTGAGGCGCGCGTGGAACACGAACGCGCCGTCGACACGGCCTGTCGTCATGAGACGGACGGACGGCGAGCTAGCCCATAGCCCACCGTCCACAGGCCCGCGCCTACGGTGGCCGGGGGCCACGTGGTGGCCCGTGGTGGCCCCCGACGCTCCGTCTCGCTCCGAACCATGGCTTGCACCAGGGCCGGACGCGAGAGGTCGCCGCTGCCAATCGCCGCTTCGAGGACACGGCGGTGCTCCGCCCACGCGGGGCACACCTCCACCGTGTGCTCCACCGTGTCCTCCGGTCGATCCTCGCAGTGGAAACACCAGGGCGTTTCCTCCCGCCCGATTCGGTGCAGGAACCTCCCGAAAACACCGTGTCCGGTGAGGACCTGCGTCAGGCGGAAGGTGAGGATGCCGTGGCGTCTCTCCAGCCACTCCTCAAAGAGGGGACTTATCGCCACTATCGTGGCGTGCCCTGCACGGGGTTGCGACAGTCGCTCTCTCCATGTCGCCATGAGATCCCGCCGGAAGTCTGTCCGCTGAGCGACAATTTGTCGCGGCAGCGGTTTCCCCCCGGCGAAGCGCCTCCGCGCGCCAATCATGCAGGCGCGCGAGGACTATCGCCTCCAGATCCCATGGCGGCAATCCGGCAAGGAGGCACGCCACCTCGCGGGCGATCGTGTGGTACCCACGGGCCAGCCTTACGGCTATCACCTTTTGGGGCGCGTTCAGGTAGTGGGCTGCACGCAGCCTCAAGGAACGCGCCCACACCGGGGCCCCGTAATGGGCCATGGACCGCACGACTCCCGCGTAGAGCCTCCGGCAGGAGTCGTTCGGCCCCCCCAGGATGGGCAGGAGCCGCCTGAAGGCAGCCCCAGTCCGTTCCAGTTTGGGGGCCAAACGTCGGAAGTGCTCCACGAAGTTCCACCAGTTCCAGTTTGTTTCCAGTCCTAGGTACTAAAGTCGACTCGACACCGATGGATACCCCTCCTACCGTGAGTAAGGATCCCGGAGATGGCGCATTCCGAGGCCCATGAAAGCACATGGCCTCGGACTTGTGCAATGCCACCTCGAGTCCCAGTTGCCGGATCCTCTCAACGACTATCGCAACCCCGCGTGTCATGATTTCGGCCGCCGCCTCGTGCAACCCCCCCTGTGCCAGCACCAGCGTGTCGACTAGCAAACCACGCTGACGCCGCTAGGGAGGTCGGCGCGCAGCACCCAGTCGTAACCGATGTTCCACAAGGACGGCCCTAGGACCGATCCCTGCGGAACACCGCACGACATCTCTCGCCGGTTCCATTCTCCGCTGCGACCGGGGTAGATGACGGCTCTATCCGTCAGGTAGTCCCCCGACCACACGGCGAAGGTAGGTCGGCACCCGGTGATACCGGAGTGCCTCCCTCATGCAGCTCCAGGGCATGGTGTTGAAGGCATTGGCGATGTCGAGAGACCCCGCCAAGACAACCCTACCCCGGGATACTGCATCTCCCGTCGTGAGGGCTCTCACGCGCATGATGGCGTCCACCGTAGAGCGCCCCTTGCGGAAACCTTGTTGGTGTTCCGCAAGATCCGGCCCCGTGTCCCGCAAGGTGCTCGGCGAGGCGGTTTGCAATTACTCTTTCAAAGAGCTTGCCCACCTCGTCGAGCAACACTATGGGCCGGTATGCGGACGGAGAGTCCGCAGGGCGCCCCGGCTTCCGAATGAGGACCAGCTTCCCCGTCTTCCCACGAAGCGGGAACTGGCCTCTCTCCAAGCATGCGTTTAAGAGCCCCTCCAGTCGGGGCCCGAGAGCCTCCAAGGCCAGGGCTAGGCTATGCCAGGCAAGCCGTCAGGTCCCGGGGCGGTATTTTTGGCACTGAGCCTGCGTACTGCTACTCTCAGGTCTACCCCAGTCACTTCCGGAGTATCGTCGTCGTCATCCTGGTGGTCCGCTTCTAGCACCGCAGGTGGCGGAGCCATAGGCGGCCCCCCCCGCCTATGGCTCCGCCACCCGTTCTCCCCGCGTAGGGAACAGAGTGCTCACCACGTCCTCCACGAGCTCAGGCCGGAGACTCTGCGTCAGTGCGGGGGCCCAGGTGCGGAGTTTATCCCGCACCATCTTGTAAGGGCGCCCCCACGGATCTCTGTCGAGAGTTCCCAGCAACTCCTCGCGGGCCAGATCCCTGGCCCGCAGGACAGCCTCGCGGAGGGCGGTCTTCGCCGCTCTGTACCCCTCATAAAGCTCTGCCTCGATGGCTGTCTTCCCTGGGCAGGACAAAATACGGCTCAGCGACCACAGCGATGTTTATCGACCACTGCGCCATGCTCTGGAGCAACAGATCCTGAGCGCAGGCGCAGTGGTTAATATTCGTTTGGAGGAAGCGTAATGGAGCCATTATTGGCATTCCATTACCGCTTCCTTCACTCGGGCCCCCTGTGAGGGCCCCTCTGCAGGTGCAAGTTTCGCGACGGCGGTGGCGGCGACAGCGGCAGCGGCGGCGGTTGCAGCTGCGGCGGTGGCGACGGTGACGGTGGTGGTGGCGGTGGAGGGCCCCCCCCTGCCTCTGGCCTTGGCCTTGGCGGGTGCAGCGCAGGCCTTGCTGCCAGACTGGTGAGACCCGTGGAGTCCGGACGAAGGGCGCCTGCCCTGACCTGATCGGCAGAACTCTAGGCCCCTCCTTACGAATCTGCAAAAAAAAATGTTCCAAGTCTCTCAACTTCCGAGATCCGCCTAAAGGGGGGAGAAGGGGGACAAGTGGGTCAACTTTTGAAAACTGTTTTTTACTTTTCCGTGCCTCCTCGATACGAATCCGTAAAAAACAAAAAATACGGGTCTCTTAGTTTCCGAGATACGATAGGGGGGGGGGGGGGGAGGAAACGGGTGAAAAGAGGAGGTTTGGCACTTTTCCCATACTCGCGGAAGTTACTTGTTTACGAATCTGTCAAAATATACCCCCCTTCCCATTCACCATCTGGGAGAACAATTATGTCAGTGAGTCAGTGGTAATCGAGCTTTATGTTGAAACATATATATATACAGGAAAAAGTATTTTATTTGTGGGAGACTGGCGCCTAAACTAAGCCGAGGCCTGTATTTTAGGACACCAGGTCCCCACTAAGATACATATTAGGAGATCTAACAAAAGTAGTGCCATATACTTATTACAATATGCATCAAAGTTTTTAAACCAGATAGGCAAACTTATATTAATAGTACTACATAATTAAGATACAGTAGAAGAGTAAACGAGTGTTTTTGTGTGGTAGTGTATGAGTGCTGTTTTATGAGCGTGTGTTCATGAATGAGTGTTCTATGTGTGGTGTATAGTGATTGTGTGTCAGTGTATGAGTGCCGTTGTATGAGCGTGTGTTCATGTATGAGTGTACTATGTGAGGTGTGTGGTGATTGTGTGTTATGTGTTACAAATACTACAAAACCTGAGACTAAATTTAATTTTTTATTTCCAGTAGTTCCTCAGTCCCCTTATAGTCCAATCCCAACAGCCATGACGTTACTTTTCTCTTACATTGTTTTGAATTACAATTAAATATATATTTTATTTTATTAATTTGATTATATAATCTAGGTGCAATAAAGTTATAAAATTTTTGTGCAAATCTAGTTTTGGTTTTTGAGGTTTTGCAAACGGCATAGTGCCTTCTTGTGTTAGCAATCTCCTGGTTACGCCGATATATCTCCATGTTGTCGAAGGACGCTCAGAAGAATGTACAGTTGTCTAACTGTTAGTACACCGGTTTCTTGATATAATTTCCGGGTAGAGAAGAGTCTAGGCTTAAAGAAGGCAACCTTTAAAATCAACCTTTGAGCTCGTTCTAGCTCCAACAATTTTGTTTTGTCCGTGCCACCCCATGTAGTAATACAGTAGGTCACAATGGATTAGATCAAGCTCTTGTAAACCATGATCAGCGTCTTTCTATCTGCTATGTGTCTGAGTTGTCTAAAAATGTATATATATTATGAATGTGTTCTCCAAACGATAGTCTATTGTCATTAGTAACGCCTAAGTAACGTATTGATTTGACAGATTTTATTTGCGGACAGTTACTACACTGTGATACGGGAGGAACTGAACATCGGTGGGCAAATATTTGGGATACGCTTTGTGAAGTCACTGCTAGGTGACGAACGGAAAATTGCATGTATTTGGTCTTGTCTGCATTCAATGTTAGTGAATTTGCAGACAACCAGTGGCAGATAGTGTTAAACCCAGCCTGTGTTTTAGCATAAACCTCTTCCCAGGTGTCACCTACAAATGTCAAAGTAGTATCATCTGCATATGAGATAATATTACAGTCTTGGATTTGGAGCTGACAGAGCTCATTTATATAACATAAAAATAAGGTGGGCCCAAGAATCCTCCTCATCATCACTCGCGTAGTCACCGATACTCACACACTGAGATCTTCCCGATAAATAATCAGCGAAAAGATCAAGCTGTTTCCCCCGAATTCCCATGCTGTTTAGCTTGTTTAAAAGGTTGGAGATACAGACTGTGTCAAACGCTTTGGCAAGGTCAAGGAAGATGGTAATACATTTCTTATTTGCATCCATTTTCTTAACTAAATAGGTGGTGAAATTATAAACAGACTGATTAGTAGATTGCTCTGAAACCAAATTGTGATGAGGACAGAAGTTGATTGGATTCTAGATAATCTATAAGCCTACCATTTATAATTCGTTCAAATACTTTTGACAATGATGTGAGGATTGATATAGGTCTGTAGTTGTTGATACAGTCGGTATCCCCTGCCTTGTGTATAGGAATAAGTATAGATTTTTTAAGTGCATTGGGGAAAACACCAGCCTCTAGACAGCGATTTATGAGATCGGTAAGCACAGGAGCAACAATGTCTAAAACTTTTTGCAGGAACCTAGACGAAACGTTGTCACAACCCGCTCGACAATCGTGTTTGAGTTAAGTATAATTTTTTTAACTTCCTCGCAATCCACATTTAGTAGGACAAAAGAGTTACAGGGTGAACATTCTTTATGTTCATCGACATTTTGAAAAGGTGGGGTAGGAGGTATAATTTGTGCTAGTCGACTACCAACACTAGCAAAAAATTCATTTACAGTGTTGATAGACAACTGCGGGGATGAGTTAGCAGATAGCAAGTCTTGAGAAGAGCTATTTTCTTTACTATTATTATAACTTGTAATAGTTTTTATTGAATTCCATAACTTTTTGGAATTATCTTTAGCCATTTGCAATTGATCTTTTTCATACTGACGTTTCAGTTTTTTCAGTAGATTATTACAGAAGTTTCTGTAACGTTTATATGTTGTACACAAAATTTCATTATTTGGTTCATTTTTAGTTTTTAAGTGCATCAAGTCCCTGTTTTTTATACACCGTAGAAGGCCAGTAGTGATCCATGGCTTTAGGAGAGTTTTGTTTCGGGGAATCTTTAAGATCACAGTATGTTTATGAATCAAATCCGTTAAAATATTTACAAACATACTGGTAGCTAAACATGGATCCACTTCATTAAAAATCTGACCAAAATCTATCTCCGAGCAGTCCACTACAGCTCCTTCCCAATTAACTTTCTTAACCGTGCTATTTTTTGCCTTTCCGGAACTTTTGCTGTTAAGACAAAACAATATAGCTTCATGATCAGATATCGTAGTTTTTTAATTAAAGGTAAAAGCATTTTGTTTCGTCTTAACTATAACATGATCAAGGCAATTCTTACCCCTAGTCGGTGTATTGATGGCTGGTAGTAGACCGTGGAGAGAGGTAATGTCGAGATATGCTAGTGAGTTAGCATCTGAATTTAATATATTTATATTGATATCGCCCGTTATAATAATATTCCTAAAATTAGATAATTTATCAAGTAGATCATTAAGTGATATTAAAAAGTTATCAAGTTTTTTAAATGACGGTGGTCGATATATATCTATTATAACGGTATGATTTGCTCCCATCGTAATGACCAAGCAATTTGCTTTCATAAACAGCGGTTCCTCAATTTTAAAGTTATGTCGATCATTTATCATGACCACAATACCATCATTTTGATTGTAATTTTTAGATGTCTTATGTGAACTGTATCCATTATAACCATTTATTTTTTCATTGTAGCCATTTATTTTAGGGAGATTAGATACCTGAGAGAGCCAACACTCTGATAATACAATTATATCACAATCGAATTTAAGCCTAGCCATCATTATCAATAATTCATCAAAGTTGCGATTAATGCTGCGGATGTTTTGTTGTAAGATTTTCAAATACTTAGGGGGCTGTATGTATGAGCTGCATTGTTCGGGATTACATGTAACAGGTTCAGAGACGCGAAATTGTTCTACATTGTTTAGCAAATCATTTACGGCATCGAACACAATAAATTATGGAGTTCGAAGGAAAAAGTTATTGGATAAGAAAAGCTATTAAATCCATCGATATCTGCGCTACGAATGTTAACATGAGTTTTGTAACATTTATAGAATTTTGTAAATAGTAGTATTATAACTTTGTGTGTGTGTGTGCTTGGTGTATAATATAATTTTGCAAACATGTAGTATATAGAGAAGAAAGAAAAAAATCAGTTTGGAAACAAAAAACAGTGAATTTAAACATTATCAAAGGAGCAGCTAATACTAGTCATATTTTATTTAAATCGAAATCTACTTCGTCTTTTATTTCGATGGGTCTTTCACCTTCACTCTTGCGGATAAAGAATCTCCCGAAAGAAATCCAGCAGCCATCATAAGAATGAGATTTAGCACATTGCCTGGCTAAGTAAAATAGTCTACGTGCTTTGCTAGTTAACGAGTCTGAAAAATAAATGTTTCGTGGAGGCCCTTTAAATCCATCGATATCTGCGCTACGAATGTTAACATGAGTTTTGTAACATCTTTAAATGATTTGTGTTCAGCGGTAATTGTTTTTGTTCCTTCTGTATCTTATTAAAATTTATAACGGCGGATATAAACGACGTTTTTCTGGCTACGGTAGTGAAGTTAACGACTAAGGCTTCGGTCTTAGTATTAGTCCTGTAAATGTCGCGTATTTCTGATTCTACCACTTTAGACGGTAGATTGACCGCTGAGCTGAGATCCTTAACAACGTTCACCAGGCTTTCCTTAGTCTCATTTTCATATTTTGGGATATGACGAATTTCTAGTGTGGATGCCCGTGCCGATTTTTCGTGAGATTCAAGTTTTTTTATATAGTATAACTAGTATTTGCGTGGGTGCGCGAGCTGCCCGCAGCTCGCGTGTCGTCGTATTTTTGAGAAGTAGTCCTTACCCATATAAAATTTTGAGAATCCATAAGAATCCTTAAAAGAATTGGAAAATCCACTAAAGTCCTTAAAAGATTTTGTAAATTTTATAAAATCTTTTAAATATTTTGAAAACCCTTAAGAACCCCTATAAAACTCTAAAAATTAATTAAAAAACCTTAATTAAAAACTCAAACCTTATCCCATTAAAAAAACATTACCCTAAAGTTTGCTTGTCGTCGCCCCTTTTTTTTTTTTTTTTTTTTTCGGATGGGAAATCAACAAATGACTTCTCCCGCTCTGGGCGGAGCAGGAGGGAGTGTCAGACTTTTACTGACTAAAACCCATCCATGTTCCTTCATCGCCCTTTGTGTTCCGGGGTCACGGTATCTCTTTCGAACAGTCCCGCAACCCCGGCAGGCATCGGTCCTTGCGGACCCCTTCCTATTGCTGACTCTCTTTGAGGCGCGCGTGGAACACGAACGCGCCGTCGACACGGCCTGTCGTCATGAGACGGACGGACGGCGAGCTAGCCCATAGCCCACCGTCCACAGGCTCGCGCCTACGGTGGCCGGGGGCCACGTGGTGGCCCCCGACGCCCGGGGCGTCTCCCGCGGCGGCCGGGACGCTGTGAGGTTCTCTCCCTCTCACGTTCCGCCACCTCCTTCTCTAGCATTCCTGCTTCGCAGAAGGAGGTGACGGCGTCCCATTCCGTCTCGCTCCGGACCATGGCTTGCACCAGGGCCGGACGCGAGAGGTCGCCGCCGCCAATCGCCGCTTCGAGGACACGGCGGTGCTCCGCCCACGCGGACACCTCCACCGTGTGCTCCACCGTGTCCTCCGGTCGATCCTCGCAGTGGAAACACCCGGGCGTTTCCTCCCGCCCGATTCGGTGCAGGAACCTCCCGAAAACACCGTGTCCGGTGAGGACCTGCGTCAGGCGGAAGGTGAGGACGCCGTGGCGTCTTTCCAGCCACTCCTCAAAGAGGGGACTTATCGCCACTATCATGGCGTGCCCTGCACGGGGTTGCGACAGTCGCTCTCTCCATGTCGCCGCTGAGCGACAATTTGTCGCGGCAGCGGAACTCCGGCAAAGCGCCTCCGCGCGCCATTCATGCAGGCGCGCGAGTACTATCGCCTCCAGATCCCATGGCGGCAATCCGGCAAGGAGGCACGCCGCCTCGCGGGCGATCGTGCGGTACCCACGGGCCAGCCTTACGGCTACCACCTTTTGGGGCGCGTACACCCGACAATAGTGTCGGGTCAGTCTAGTTCTTGGGTCGTTTGCTAGATCTACCTTCAGTATATACCGAAGACATGCCGGACATCAGCCTGTACGAGATTAGAATGGCTCTGAAGCAGATCAAAAACAACAAGGCACCGGGTGATGACGGAATTACGGCCGAACTCCTGAAGGCGGGTGGAAATCCGGTTCTTAAGGCCCTTCGGAAGCTGTTTAATTCCGTCATACTTGAGAAAAAAACGCCTTCTGCAGGGGTGTGGTGGTAGTCTTCTTCAAGAAGGGCGACAATGCCGAAGAAGAATTATAGGCCCATCTCACTTCTAAGCCATGTCTACAAGTTGTTTTCAAGAATCATCACGAATCGTCTCGCGCGCAGGTTTGACGATTTCCAGCCTCTCGAACAAGCCGGTTTCCGAAAAGACTTTAGCACCGTAGACCACATACATACGCTGCGGAAGGTTATACAGAAGACCGAAGAGTATAACCTGCCCCTCTGTTTAGCGTTTGTGGACTACGAGAAAACCTTCGATTCGATTAAGACCTGGGCTGTACTGCAGTCTCTCCAATGGTGCCAAATCGACTATCGGTACATCGAGGTGTTGAAGTGTTTGTACAAAAACGCCACCATGTCAGTCCGACGATCATTTACAGTCTTGTCTTGTAAACCTAGACATATTACACTTTAAACATTTGATAAAAAATTATTGGCACTGGATGGTTACACAAAAATATTTTACTGAATTTTGCTCCAAAAACAATGTCCTGTGACGATACTGTTACTGTGTCAATTTAAAATAACCACAATAACACCGTAATAACCAATTACATATCGTCTTCAAGATGACAAATAACGTTGTAAAAGTCCGTATTGTAATGTTACGTATCAATATTGTTTACAAATTTACTGCAATAATAGCGTAAGTGTATAATTACATAAACAATTTACGTAATATATTTTTGTAATATTAATTTTTTTTAATTGCATGGCTATCTATATATAATGTTAAAATAATAATAGAATTCAACAAAAAAATAGCTTTCGTTTGATGTATCAATGACCTCAGTACTCCGAATAATTGAAAAGCTATTCAACTAAAACTGAAAAACATTTCTCCTGTAAAATTTGAGTTTTACGATTACCGACTTATTGCTTAGGGGTGTCAATATATGTAATTGTTTATATTGTTACAGAACGCTGAGTATGATCCTCGTATTGTCAGCCCACGCATCTTTCTCCGGCATTATTTTAACTGTAAATCCAAAGTTTACAGAAGATGTAAGTACATCATAAAATCTATGATTATTTCAAGACATACTAAACTTAAAAAAAAAAACAATTTGAATTCACACCGCCAACATTATAATCTATATAAACATTAATATAAATAAAATAAAAAACCGGCCAAGTGTGTGTCGGGCCACGCGCAGTGTAGGGTTCCGTAGTAGCCCGTTATATTTTAGATTTTGTTTTTTAATGCAAGTCTTCACCCGTCACTGCCACACTGGTGTGTGACTATGGATCGGCCATGTTATAAACTAACTACTCCATCACTTTATAGGATTTATTCTAAGGATTTTGTATTTGGTACAAAATTATCCAACACCCAAGTTCAACGACTGTTATTACTAAACCAATAAAGTTATCTTAACCGCTATAGTTTTCCTTTGAAGTTCAATCATTAAGATTTTTTCCGAATTTTTCATCCAGCAGTTTAGCTTTTAGAGGGGGGGGGATGGCCTTCTGGAATAAAAATTTGTACTTTAAAGTTTAATATTTCGTAAATGGAGTCTTAAATCGAAAAATAGTATTGGCAACCCCTAAGTCATTTTAAAAGATCTATTCAACGATATCCATCCCAAACAATGGGGCAGGACAAAGAAAATTCATCCCCACTTCACATGTTACTTCACATTTTATTTTACCACTTTGTCGGCGTAATTAAGAATAATAATAATTTATTTAAAAAAGTATTACAAAAAGTACAATTAGGTACAGTAGTATAATTTTTCAAACAATGGTATAATTAGTGCATAAAAGTAAACTATAACTAAAATATATTTAACAGTTGCAAGTAACGATAATGTGGAATTCAAGTGTTGGGTAGCGACCTGCCCGAACTAGGTTTATTTAAACCTGAAAATTGAAATTCAATATTGAGTAATTGATATACATACCCCTACAAAATTACAGCTTTCTAGTACTAACGGTCTCTTAGCAAAACTTCGGACAGACAGACTGACAGACAGGCGGACATGACAAAACTATACCTTATAGTTTCGTCATGTCCGCCTGTCTGTCTGACCGTTCCTTGTCAGGACTACGGAACCCTAAAAAAGATGTTTTTTTTTTTTCAGATTGTGCAACTTAAAATTTCTAGCATTTTGGCGAACGGAACACTGATCATGCATACTTTCTTTGTTATCTCCTCTTTCTTGCTTGTGTATAACTGGCTGATATCTTCGGAAAAAAAGGGGACTTCATTGTGGATGCTCCCGAAGCAGATCATTACGAGATGGTTGAGGTAAGAAGATAAATCCGAAAGCGTACTAAAACTCTTTTCGAACAACATATTTGATAATACAAGCAACTAGTTTTCTAGAATGTGTTAGATTAGATTAGATTAGATATTTTATTTGCCTAAAACATGGTTTACAAGGTGTTATAAAAAACATTAGATCGGACATGTTTTGCTTAATACTAAAGCATGCAAACTTACTTACTATAATACATTATGAATTCATATTAAAAAAATCATTAATGCAATAGAAGTTATTATTATTGAGCCATTTATATAATTGGATTTTAAATAATTTACAATTTAATGTTTTAAACATTTTTGGTAATTTATTATAGAGACGTACACACATAGCCACAGAGTTTTTATTATATTTCGCTGATCGAGGCAGTACATCTAGCACAAGTCTGTATTGGTCACGTCGACTTCGAGAGCTTACTTCCTCTGCTGTTTTAAATAGTTCTTTGTGTTTTTGGACGAACATGCATGCTTCATATACATATAATGAAGGTAACGGTAGCAAACCAAGCTCTTTAAATATTGGTTGACATGACTCGTCAGATGGAATCTCATAAAGAGCTCGCAAACATTTCTTTTGGGTGAAAAATGCTCTATTGTGATCAGTACTATTTCCCCACATCATTAGTCCATACCGTAGTGAGGACTCAACATATGCGCGATATGACATCACAGCCGTTTTTATATTAGTGACTTTTTTTATTTGTCTCAAAGCATAGACAAATTTATTTATTTTATTACATACAGTTTCAACCTGTGCTTTCCAGTCTAAATGTTCGTCAATTACTACTACTAAAAACTTAGTTTGTGCCACTTGTGTAATTTTTGGAATGTCCATTTTAAAATTAAATGTATTATTATAAGATTGATTAAATTGTATATATATATTGATTTGTTAAGATTAATAGATAAATTATTATTATTTAACCAGTTAAATAAATTTTCTATTGTTTCATTTATGTCCGCTTCATGATCCGTAATTGATTTATATTTTTTATCGGTAGTCACAATTTTATTATGGAAATGTCATCGGCAAAAAGAAAGCATTTATGATTGGTTACATTAACAATGTCGTTGATATAGTTTAGAAATAAGATAGGGCCCAATATGCTACCCTGGGGGACGCCGCGTTTTATACTTATATAATCGGACGAATATTCTGTCATGTCCCAACTTTCATTAAGTTTCGTGACAGTGACTCTCTGTTGTCTGTTAGTTAAATACGACGATATCCACTAAAGTGGTAGTCCTCTTATACCGATAGTCTCTAGTTTTTGTAATAATATTTCATGTGTAACCAAATCAAATGCCTTTGACAGATCAAAAAATAGCCTTGTCGTTAGCTGTTTGTTGTTAATATTGGTTAGTATTTCTATGGCTAAGGATGTGGAATTATGTTTCTGAAAGCCGAATTGCTCTTTTTTGATAATATTAAATTTCTCACAGTAGTTAACTAATTTTTGATACATGCATTTCTCATAGATTTTTGACATAATAGGTATCAGTGTTATGGGGCGATAATTATTCATGTCACCCTTTTCACCCTTTTTAAATATAGGTTTGACAACAGATATTTTTAAAGCACTAGGAAAGATTCCCTGTGAAAAGGACAGGTTAATGAGATAAGTCATCACCCCACTTATTTCATTAACACATGTCTTAATAATTCTGGTGTTAAGTTCATCATAGCCTACAGAGTTAGTATTTTTAACGATAATATCTGTTTCTTCACCTCATTTTCGGATATAGGTGTTAGGAACATTGAGTTAGCAGTCTCACTCATGGTATCACTGCGGAACCTTTTTGTGCAATTTTGAGTAGGAATATAATTTGTGAAATGACTATTGAAGGCAGAAGGTATTTCCGCTGGTTTGGTAAGTATAATGTTGTCAATTTTAATGTGTTCAATGTTGTCTTTGGGGTCCATGTGTATTTCGTTTCTTATGACTGTCCATGCGGCTTTACATTTGTTGTCATTATTATTCATACATTTTATGTTAGCGTTGCGTTTAGCATTGTAGATACACTTTTGTAATAGTTTTGAATATGAGGTATATCTACTCTTGTTTATTATAGTTTTAGTCTTGTAATATTGATATCGTAAGAAACGCTTCGTTTTAGAGCTCTGTTTTAGACCCTTACTTATCCACATTCGCTTTATTTTATTGTTTAAATTTACCTTAACCCTAACTTTTGGAAAACAGAGATTGTAAAATAAGCATATCAATTCATGGAATGCGCTGAATGCTGTATTTGCATCGTTTTCCTTGTAAATATCAGTCCAGGATAGATTTTGTAAGCATTTACGGAATTTATGAGTATTATCTAAACTGTAGCCCCTTTTGTAAATATAGTATATTGCGGCTTTTGTTGTCTGAAGTCTTAAAGGGAAGCTCAACATTTGTGCTGTGTCGTGATCAGAGAGATGGAGTGGTAGCACTGCTGGGATTGCGTCAGGTATATTACTCAATATATGGTCTATACAAGATAATTTCCGAGTAGCTACCTCAATATGAATTTTTAAATTGTGATTGTTTGCTAAGTCTTGAAAGTCTTGAGTGATTTTGCTTCTTTTCAAGGTATTAATATTAAAGTCACCGGTTAAAACTATGCGTGTTCTAGATTTATATTTCTTGTATAAATCATGTAAGATACTATCTAGCTTAGAAAAAATTCGTTAGGATCGGATTGAGGTGTTCGGTATAAGCAAATAGTCACTAATTTCTTATTGTCTAATTCTGTGCCACATGCCTCGAATGTATTTACCGACGCATATGTTTTTATAAACTGTAATTCTTTGTAGTGTAGACCCCTTTTGACTAGAATACAAGTACCACCTCTGTGTTTTTCTCTGCAAAAATTAGTTGCCATTTCAAAATCCGATAATTTGAGATAGTTCTTCTCTAGACCTTTTTTAATAAATGTTTCGGAGAGGCAAATCACATGGGGTTCATTATGTAAGTTACGCATTTCCTGTAACGTTAACTCCAATAGTTCCTGTTTAGGTAAAGCACTTGCAATGTTTTGATGGAGTATTCTAAAGTTGTGTGATGTAGGTGTTGTGTTCTTAGGTACGAAAAACTTTATCGTTCTTTTTAAGTGTCGGAAAATAATATGGTATAGTACCTTTTCTATGCTCTTTAGAAGGAAGATGAGAGTTTACGTCTTGTTTAGTTCTTAAAATATTTCTTTTTCTAAAATAAAAGGGAATAGTTCCTTTTTTGGGTAAATTTGTTTCCCTTTTTGGCAAAGAACTTGATTTGCTACTCGCGAGATGTTTCCTAAGCTCGGCTGGATTTAAATATTCCTGGGTATAATATTCACAATCTATTATGTAATTTATTGATTTGCAAATGTCAGATACGTTGTGGTGTTTGGAATTCATGAAATGACAATTTTTGTAATGTTTACAAATATTTTTGATCCGATAATTCAATTTGTCGACATCTAAATGGCTACTTTTTAAAACGTTTAATATTATTATGCTGTTCTTAGAAAATGTCTGTAATATAATTTTTAACTGATATATTACATGTCCCATGTTATAGTCATTTTCACCTAAAGATATTACAATTTTGTCACCTGGTTGTAGGTCTATGTTGGTACAGCTTTTTGTTATTGTGTCGCTCTGTGCATTTGGCATCGTATCGGCGAGGACACCATACTTTTCATGCTGTGTAGTCTTTCTTGAATTTATAAGGGCAGCTGCCAATCCGACGCATCGTTGTGCACCAAAAATCCATATTGCTTTTCCGAATATGTGTTTTTTTAGTTCTGAGGCAATTGGCTTTGTTGTACTGGTATTGGCTGTAAAAATCTGTTCTGGTTTTGGTGTAGTCCTAAGAGATTGCTTCAAATCCTGTATTTGTGTATTTAGAGATCTTATCTCATTTTCTGCGATTTGTAGTTCCTTTTGTAAGGCTGAGATATGTGTGTGTGTTTAGTGTACTATGTAGTCAACTTTTTTTTGACTCTCTTGATTCAACCATAAAAAGTTTACCAAACGGGATTAAATGTACGCATACTCAAAAGTTGATTAATTCAATATATGAAGATCAAAATAGTTACGAAATAGGACTTTTGTGATGCTATTTTGTTTAGTTGTCGAAATGGGACGTACCCGAAAGTGATTACACACCAATAAAATGTAATGTTGACTGCGTACATGTAATGTGAAAGTTTACGATACCTCATGTGTAAGACAAGAGGCAACTAGTGTATTATTCAAGGATGAAGAGTTGAAAGCGGTATTTAACACAGTATTCATAAGCGTAACTTTCGATGCCAAGCTTCCGTAAGGCCTTTTTTTCCCTTTAGTTTGCTGTATATCATTATTTCCCAGAATTTGATATCAGCAAGACTATCAAATGGTGTAATAATAAAGTGTTTTTTTTCGAAATCAGCGGGTTCGATTCCTGGCTAGAAATATAATATTAAAAAAAAATATGATGCAGTTTTAGTTTTCATCAAAATCGGGCTCTAACCTTTTTTGAGTATTTTCTTGATGAAACTTTATTTGATGCAGGTTGACACCAGCGTACGCTCTCGTCTTAGGCTTGACAACAACTTGGATTGCGAGAATTTCATATGGCCCTTATTGGAAGGTAACTTTTACTAGTATAACATCGTAAGCTGTTCTTGTATATACTGATATATATTTGCTACACAACATTATATAGTTCTCAGCCCAATTTTTTAGTCTGTTTAAATGTAATTTTTTTGTTTGTCTGTGTCAATGATTTTTTTCCTTTCCTTACCAAATATATGTATATTATGTTCCGATCACCTTCAAGTCTAGCTGTAAGAATATGCAGCTGAATACCATTATTTGATATGGAGTGACTGCCAATCTGATCTCCTTAACCCGTACGTCCATATTATGACGTGTATTATTAATCAAAACGCATTTTTGTCGCCAGAAAGTCATCTATAGTGAAGTGAGTGACTGCCGCCGGGAATGGTGGCGTCATATTCTTTACATCAACAATTTCTATCCTTCCAACTGTATGCCACAAACCTGGTAAATATTCAGAATTCATTGAAATATATCTATGCTACTACTCGTATATTATCATCGGTCTTATGCAATAATGCTGTCTGAATTTTTATTGTTATCAAGCCCAGAGTCCGAATTCATTCCCGTTTGATAACATTTAGATTTCCCTCTATTTTAGAATACTTAAACAGATCTGTCAAAACTTTAGATATTCTTTCGCGTCAGGCAGAGGTATACTTAGAGTTTCGCTAGTTTCAAAGATTACAGGTGGGATATTTGCTTGTACTTTAGAAAAGTGTAATAAACTACCTCTTTCGTTTTCGTCACCAGGTATTTAGCGTGTGACACTCAGCTCTACATTGTTGGAGTCATCGTCTTCTTGACATGCAAATCCGCTGCATCTAGGAAGGTGATCCTGAGCTTCCTCTTCCTGGTGGGAATCATTGCTTCCGTGCTGCATACTTATTACGATCACTTACAAGGAATTCTGTTTCTTTCTCCGGAGTAAGTCTGAACAATTATTTCTTATTTATGATAACTCTATTGGTCTTTGTACAGGCTAATAATACAAAAAGCTCAATTCAAATATTTATTTAACGCTAAGCTATCAGTTTAACGCTATCAGCTTGTACCACTTATTTATTCTTTTGTAATATAGCTAATGATTTACCTCCAACTTTCAGCACAGCAATAAAATTATTCATAGACAATCCCGAGTTCAACACGATTTACACCAGGCCGTATACGAACGTGACTGGTTACGCCATCGGTATGGCATTAGGCTACATTATCTACAACTGGCAGCAGAATGGAGGGAATCCAAAGAAATTCCAGGTAACCTTTTTGAAAACACAATGACCAATAGGCTGTGTCTCAATAATTACCAAAAGGAAAAACAAAATCAGCTGTTCCATACAAAAGTGCATAACCCGCACGGTAAAAAAGCAACAAATAGCTTATTTTTAATATTGAACCCATGGTGAATTTGACATTGAATAAATATGGCTCCTTTTGAAAACTCTTTAATCTCATAATTATTTTCATCAACGAAACTAAATTAGTCAGAATCTCTTACATTGAAATTTTAAATCTTATATGCGAGAAGATTGTTGCCATCGCGGGTCTATTCTAGATGAGGCTGACAAAGGAACGTAGAGCTGAAGCAATGAGAGACCTATGCCCAGCAGTGGTTGAAGTCGGGCTGTGATGATGATGAAGTGCGAGAAGTACAGGATTAGCCGAAGTTACGACTCTAAGAGTGGCTTACGTCTATCAGTGAACGTCTTATACCAAAATGATAATGATTTTGATTTAAATTCTGTCAGTTTACTGCAGCCAATTTATTTCTTTATACAGGGTGTAAAAGACCTCATCACGAAGCCGTCAACCAAGCATTCTAAGTAACTTTATGCAAAAATTATTGCTGGGAACCGAATTTTTTTTTGGGGTGAAAAATCATGTTTTGGGGTAGAACTCAATTCACCGCACTCAAAACATTGTGCTGATGGATGGATTGAATAGTACGGGGGTCGTGGAGGGGTTTAAAGTAAAAATCTTACATTCAAAACTTGTATTTAAAAAAAAACTTGTCTGGATTGAATAGTACGGGGGTCGTGGAGGGGTTTAAAGTAAAAATCTTACATTCAAAACTTGTATTTAAAAAAAAACTTGTCAACAAGTTGGATCTTTGACCCCCAATATCTCCGTAACTAGACGGTTCCCAGGTATGGTGTAGAACAAAAAAATTATCGCAATGACAAGGAGAACAAGTGCCTTTCGGTTTCGTTAAGAGGTGTTTTACACCCTTTATAAAGTTTATGGTGTACAGACTACTGTAAATGGAGAACGCATCTGCGTACTTCTTCGAGAATTTTATGCGTGGGTGTTAAATTTTTGTACCTATGTTTATTGTCATAGGGTTCATTTTCAAATGGCAACCTTGTATATCTTTTCTTGTCTTTTCCAGAAATACAAATACCTGTACTGGTCTTTGTT
This sequence comes from Xestia sexstrigata, assembly GCA_941918905.2. Lineage (NCBI taxonomy): Eukaryota > Metazoa > Arthropoda > Insecta > Lepidoptera > Noctuidae > Xestia > Xestia sexstrigata. The sequence goes on along the minus strand of OW799216.2, from coordinate 2,466,742 downwards.
CTTAATGGGTTGTCTTTGCAACTTCTCCACCTACATCTTCTATGCTGAGGGCCCAGAGCAGCCGGAGTACATTAGAATGCTGTATGCTGGTTTCTTGAAGCCTGTCTTTGGAACAATAATGGGTCTCATTGTGGCTGGAGTAGTCATTCAATTTGAAGGTACATGTTTACTTTATTTCGTCTTCTGAAAAAATTATAATTTTTATTTGAAAGCTGGGAGAATCATTAATACGACCTTTTCGGATCATAACATACCCTAACTGACTCAAACAGAAATCGGAGGGGTAATTCCTGTATAACCAGTTGAACTTTCACGTTTAAATGTCAGTCTGAATTTGTCAAAATACTTCGACAAAGTAAAAAAAAGTACGCGAGCGATAGTAAAAATTGTTAATATCCCGTTTTTAGCGTTAATGACAATGTAATACGCCCAAGACACTGGTGGTATTGTCACGTTGTATAGCAATGCTACGCCTTAGGCCAAGGTAAACGCCAGCCTTTGGGTCACGGGAAGAGCTGACACGTGGCCCAAGGAATGGCTTTCCGTTCCCGTTCGTTCGGAAACTGTTCTTGCACAATATTTTTCCCTAATTACAGGTTTCTATCGGGCAATTTTTGAGTGGAGACCCTTTATTTACACTGGCCGGCTGAGTTACAGCGCGTACATGCTGCATATTGCCTTCGTCAGGGTCGAGATCGTGTCGATGATTGCCGTTCACAGAACCACCATTCTCGAAAATGTAAGTGATGTATCATTCAGATCTTCTAGACTGACGAACCTCACCATCGAGAGGGATGCAAATAGCAATCAATTATTTCTTTGCTCAAGAAACTTAAAGATTACACAATATGTACAAAAAACCTTCCACGCCAAGCCACAATTTCACCTACTATTTTATCACATATCTTTGTCGTTTGCCGTACAGGGCACACGTTTGCTATACAATAGCGTTTAAAGGTACAGAAGACTAGACCCTGCAGTATATCCAAATATCACCAGTTAAGTTTAAGTTCTATTTAATAGGTAGGCCCGTTTCGTCAACCGCTCACAATACGAGAAACTTCTGATGAGAAAAACCCAACACTTTTTTCAACACACTCACACTCAAACAAAATAGATTGAGTACTTATTCTAAAAACTTTTTTTCCTTCTTACAGGGACTGACCAGCACCACAATAGTAATGGGAACATTCGTAGCAGCATTCTTCTTCTGGATGCTGGTTGAGACACCTTTCGCGAACGTCTCTGGAATGATCCTTAATAAACCTGCATCAGTACCTGTTGAAGAAAAGAATGAGACTGTTAAGGAAACTAAGAAAGCAGAAAACGAGAATGGAACAGATATGACTCAAACTCAAGTAGAAGATGGTACTATTGTTATTAAAATGGGAGCCAGCCCATAGTTTTGTAACAACATAGACATTACGCTTTATATCCCCAAAGGGCAGTCATGGGTGTTCCTATAGTACACACGGCAACCAACCAAGGCATGACAAACTAAATTAGGCTGATCTCTCATTGTACGAGAAACTCGTACAAAATGAGGTCAGGTTGTATTGCTTGATGTGTCGCCATGTGTACACCCATATTTCGTCAGTTGTATATGTTTAAGTCCCATGTAATAAAGAGCGAACTTATTACCATCAACCGGGGTACAAATCCAAACACCGGGCTAATAATAGAATTATCTAGTAATAGGTAGAATATTTTTTGAATTTATGGAGAAATCTTTTTGTTAAAGTCAAGGAAGAAGTGATGAACACAGAGTAAGAAGACGTCTCGACGGCATTCTCAACAGTTGCCATGACAACTAAGCGTGACAATCTTACTTCCACTTCAAGACTAATGACCACAGATCGGAATAGAGAGAATTTATTTGCCTTAACTTCAAGGAAGTACTGTTTTAAGTTTTCACGGTTTATAACTGTCACTTACGGGAAACCCACCGGCGTCGTACGTACTAAGGACTCCACCATACCTAGTGATACTGTGAGTGTGTTTTGCCGTGGCTTTGTATAAAGTTCCAATAGTGCGCGTATTTGCAAAATACTAAGAAAGAGGGTAGACAGATTTGTCTACACCTAATAATTTAATTCCATCCACCCGCATTCTCCAGTCAACCCGCGATCAGGGCGCTTGTAAACGCTTCAAAATATCGGGAGCTCAGAATAATTAATAATTACGGAAGATATCCCGTAAGTGATAGTGTAACTTCAAGGTAGAAAGTAATATGTGGGTTACACCTCCCTATAATTTAACACAACTAACAGCTTAAAAATAATTCAGTTATTTTATAGTGATCCGCATGTAACTTAATTCTTTGAAGTTGAGGTAAATAAACTCTACCTAGAAATTGACGGCTTTGAAGGTGGTTGGAAATAGAAGCTGCGCGCTCAAAGCGGTCTAGCCTTTAGACGCTGTCGACGCGATTCCTTGCTCTGTGATAATGAAGTTAAACATAAATATCTTTTTAACATCGATACGAAAAGAAGGTAATGAAGTGAATAATAAATATGGAAAGGGATGTAACCGCTAAGAAACGAAACAGATAATGTTTTGTTGATGTTTTGAAATGTTGTTGCGCCATTGTGCTTAGCTAGTTTGTGATATAATAAATAGAATTTGTTGCCAAGTGTGTTTACCTATTTTATAATTTATATCCACAAAATATCATTATCATTCCCAAGTGTGATGAGAAAAACAAATCATCCCTAAAAGAACCCCAAAGGAGGAAAACTGGAATCTAAAAAAAACGTAACGTCTAGAATCCCCCCTGATAATCCCCCTTAGAGGGGAGAATCGAAAAAAACTTATTCCATAAATCTCCCCTGATAATTTTGGACAACGCAACTCAGGGATAGAATAAATTCTTATGCCAAGTAAAAATTTCGCATTTCTTCTTCAGTCCTCATCATGCAGGAAAGCCTAGTCTTATGCTTAAAGTTGGCAATTTACAGAAAAAAAAAACCTTGATCTTGAAGACAAGAAAAACCAAAAGCTGCGGGTACACTTCCAAGAACCATCTCATGTGATATGCCTTCATCATCATCAGCCTTCAGCAGTCCACTGCTGGACATAGGCCTCTCGCATTGTTCACCATTCTGATCGATTGGCTTATTACACAAATCTCCCGTAAGAGAATCCCCCTCAGGGGAGGAAACCTGGACTTTCACGTGACATTTCTTAAATCCAAAATAAAGGCAAAGATAATATATAAAAATATTGAGTTTACTGCTTTCCCTGGACGACGTGCTGAAAATTCACGCCGTTTTTTAGTCATCTTAAGTCATACCCACTGGTGGGCAAAGCTCAGTCTAACTAACCGTATGCGCCTGAATACCAGTATTTTACATGGAGTGACTGCCTGTTATGCATGTTTATTTCCTTTCATAAAATCTCTTCTATCAACGCTTCTAGTTGATCTCTACCTTGGCACTAACATACATGAACTCATGCCTTTTCCTGAGGGGGGGTAGGCAGAAACTACATCGCCTGGTCCACGCGCGCCCTTTGCGACCGAGTACCCAGCGTTGCCACTCACCTCTGCGTTGTAAATACCCTTTTCATTTCTCATACTCGGAAAGTAGTGTTTGTTTGATCAGAGCAGCGGGTCGTAAACGATGCTTCCCTCCCTTGGGCGGGAAAGACTCATAGTAATTGCTTCCCTCCCTAGGGCGGGAATGAATTTTAAAAATAGAACTAAAATTGGTTATTTAGTCGGCTATAATTTTTTTTAAATAATTAAGAAAAATATCGATTAAAAAAAAAATGCTGCGGTCTTGTGAGTGTATACGGCCAATGTGAATTAAAAAAAATACCTATTAAAGTGGGATGGCCCGCGGCGGTGTCGCGGGCGGTGTGTTCCATATTTGAAATTTAAATTAAAAAAGACTATTTATGTATAATTTGGCGGGATACTAACTCTGTACCGAAATTATTTGATTAAAAATGAGTTCAAGCGATTCTGAAATGTCGACCCCCAATTCCGTTAAAGACGAGGCCAATACAGTTATTGAAAATCTTTTGCCAGAAATTTCAAAGGAAAGATACTTAAATATTTACAATGATTTTATGAAGTGGCGAACAGACAAGAAAATAAAATCGTTTTCCGAAAGTGTATTTCTTACATACTTCAATGGACTATCTAGCAAAATACAGCCTTCTACGCTATGGAGCAGGTATTCAATGCTCAAGAGTACACTTAGTGTAAAACATAATGTGGATTTGAAAAAATTCCATAATCTCACAGCGTTTTTGAAAAGACAGTCTCAGGGGTTCAAGAGCAAAAAATCTAAGGTTTTCACCTCTTACGAAGTGGAATCATTTTTAAATGAAGCCCCTGACGAGATATATTTGGCAATGAAGGTAAGCTCAACGTTTATCTAAGTAAGGAGAAGTCTTTTACTCTAAAAATGAACATCGTTCCCAACGTCTTTACTCTGATAAGTATTATAGATAAGTTTGTACAAAAAGAGACAATGACACTGACCAGATTGCGTATATTGAGAGTAAAGACGTTGGAACGGCATGCATTTTTAGAGTAAACCTGTTTATTTTACCTACATACCTAAAAGATAAATACTAACAAAATTCTTTGTTTTCACAGGTGGTATTGATACTCGGTATAAGCGGCGCCTGCAGAAGCAGTGAGCTCACAAATCTAACAATTAAAGACGTTGAAAATCATGGTCAGTTATTAGTTGTAAAATTGACTAAAACAAAAACCAATATTGAGCGCACATTTGTAGTACGAGAAGAGTTTACACAAACAGTAAAAAAGTATCAAAAGCTTAGACCTACTGACATAAAAACGGATCGTTTTTTTCTTAACTACCAAAAGGGAAAATGCTATAAACAAGTGATCGGTAAAAATAAAATCTCAGTTATGCCAAAGCAGATAGCAACATATTTGAATTTACCAAACTGTGAGCAGTATACCGGGCATTGTTATAGAAGAACGTCAGCGACACTGTTAGCCGATTCTGGGGCGAACTTAACAATGTTAAAAAGACATGGAGGATGGAAATCCAGCACAGTCGCGGAAGGCTACATTGAGGATTCTATCCAAAATAAATCTAAAATTCAAAGAAATTAACTGAGACTATAAATATACGCCCCAATTCTCCTCAACCAACAACTTCAAGAGAGTCTCCGCCATGGATTCCACCGTCTAATGAAATACCAGAGTCTTCTACTTTTACAGAGATCCAACACAGCCAAATTTGTCATAATATATCAAACAGTGTAAATATTCCAAACAAAAATTTAACTTTGAATTTCACAAATTGTTCTAACTTCTCAATTAATTTTAAATAGGTACTACTCATGTTATTACTATCAATAAATATTTTAGAAAACTATTATTTTTTACTTTCCTTATATTTGAAATGAAAAGTAGAGTGTTTAACACGGGTGAAAGTCATCAATTCCCACTCGGACTATAGCCGCCCTCGCTTCGCTCGTGCGTCTAAATACCTCGTATGGGAATTGATTTCTTTCCACCCTTGTATAACAATCTACTATTGTTAGTCACTTTTCATCTTTTCAACATGACCAAACCATCTAAGCATGAGTACTATTTTCGTTTTTTGTCACTAAATCTATACTTTAAACTAAATTTATAAAGAGGAAAGATTTGTATTTTTGTATGTAACGAATAAACATAAAAATACTGGACCGATTTGAAAAATTCTTTCAGCAATGGATAAGATACATTATCAGCGAGTAACATAGGCTATATTTTTATCCCCGTACTCCCACGGGAACGGGAACTACGCGGGTGAAACCACGTGACGTCCGCTAGTCTTCTATAAAACCGCAACATTAGAACTCAAACTCAAAGCATTTATTTCAATTAGACCATAACAGGCACTTTAGAATGTCAAAAAAAACGCAAAGGTACAGTCACAGTAACAAGGCATTTGCCCATTCCAAAACGTAGATCTCTATGGAGAAGAATGGGCAAGAAACTCCATGGATACTCTTTTAAACCGCAACATTCTCGTGTAACCTCATTCCTCAATAGATAGTTCTAACACGATAAGCGAAAACATCGTGTCATACATAACCATGTTATGTGGACGGCTGTCTTGTAGCACTCGTAGCTGGTATAATTAGTTTAGTATGGGCATCCGGTGTCAAAGCCGGGGAACTTACTAAACTTGTTCCAGACTGTATGCGTGATTAACGTCGGGGTGATACGGGGGTAGACGACTTGACAGATGGGGGCGTTGTCTTCTATTTTTGTAGGTTTTAACTTCAGTAGTTATCTAAAAGATGGGTTTATACAGAATGGTGAGAGAGAAGAGTTGCTATTTATTTTAAAATACGCACAGTCATTGTCAGATATGAATAAAGACTCAAAATGTATTTTTTTATGAATCGAGTGTTCCAATTTCATAATCGTTCTATTGTACACGTTAACCTACTTACTACCCGTAAAGCAGAACCATTTATTCAAAATTATGTGTCCCAAAGGATCGTACTACATCGTACAAGGTATCCTATGTGTTAATCCATAGGTTATGAACTATCTGTGTGCCAAATGTCATCCGAATCAGGTCAGACATCCATACATCGTCACAAGAATTCGCATTTATATATCAGTAGGATACTAATTGACCTGCCGGATGTTGTTGCATAACATTTTGTAGTTCTTTCCATAGGAACTAAAGGAATGGATGTGGAATGAGGGGATCTAAGTGCTGTAAAAATTATAACCGGAACATGACACAATCAGATAAGACAGGTACGAACTCGACGCAAATAACTTTTATTAAAAAGAACTCAACGGTTATCACTGCAAAACGAATAAACACAGCTCACATTAGACACGAAACAAACTTCCACTAAGAACCATACCATCACTCAGGCCGTCAGAACAAACATACTGGCAACACACACACACACTCATACAACTGCTCACTTAATATAAAAACGTAAAACATAGACAATGACCGCGTGGCAGTTCATCTACTACCCTTTATTGCATTCCGCACGTTCCCCCACAAACAATGCTCTGTGCTCCCAACTTACTAGCCGAAGATTTAGAACGTTAGATGTATCCTTACTGTACTAAGCTTTCTTCTTCTTAAGGAAAATGCGCCCCGGTAGCCCCCGAAATTCAAATTTTATTGTTTTTTTTTTGCAATTTGCAGGTCAGTGTCAGGTTGTATGTGTTTTTTCCGCAGTGGCAGTCACAATAGACGTGTCGATTGAGCGAGTAGCTTGTGTTCAAACGCTAATTTTGCTTATACATCAAAGACAAAAACAAAAAACCGGCCAAGTGCGACTCGGACTCGCGCACGAAGGGTTCAAAGTGCAAAAAAATCAAGTTTGTTGTATGAGAGCCCCCCTTAAATATTTATTTTATTTTAATTTTACTATTTATTTTTAAAGTGAATGTACAACTAAATATTCTGTATGTTGCCGTTACTAAATATCAAGCAAAAAAACAACAAAAAAAACACGTTTTGTTGTATGGGACCGGCCCCTTTTTTTTTTTTTTTCGGATGGGAAATCATCAAATGACTCCTTCCGCTCTGGGCGGAGCAGGAGGGAGTGTCAGACGTTTACTGACTAAAACCCATCCATGTTCCTTCATCGCCTTTTGTGTTCCGGGGTCACGGTATCTCTTTCGGACAATCCCACAACCGCGGCAGGCATCGGTCCTTGCGGACCCCTTCCTATCGCTGACTCTCTTTGAGGCGCGCGTGGAACACGAACGCGCCGTCGACATGGCCTGTCGTCATGAGACGGACGGACGGCGAGCTTGCCCATAGCCCACCATCCACAGGCCCGCGCCTACGGTGGCCGGCGGGCCACGTGGTGGCCCTTGACGCCCGGGGCGTCTCCCGCGGCGGCCGGGAAGTAAGGTTCTCTCCCTCTCACGTTCCGCCACCTCCTTCTCCAGCATTACTGCTTCGCAGAAGGAGGTGACGGCGTCTCATTCCGTCTCGCTCCGGACCATGGCTTGAATCAGGGCCAGAAGCGAGAGGTCGCCGCTTCGAGGACACGGCGGTGCTCCGCCCACACGGGGCACACCTCCGCCGTGTCCTCCAGTCGATCCTCGCAGTGGAAACACCCGGGCGTTTCCTGCCGCCCGATTCGGTGCAGGAACCTCCCAAAACAACCGTGTCCGGTGAGGACCTGCGTCAGGCGGAAGGTGAGGACGCCGTGGCGTCTGTCAAGCCACTCCTCAAAGAGGGGACTTATCGCCACTATTGTGGCGTGCCCTGCACGGGGTTGCGGCAGTCGCTCTCTCCATATCGCATGGGTCCCCCCCTAAATATTAATTTTATTCTGTTTTTAGTATTTGTTGTCATAGCGGCAACCGAAATACATCTGTGAAAATTTCAACTGTCTAGCTATCACGGTTCATGAGATACAGCCTGGTGACAGACAGAAGGACAGATGGCCAGACGGACAGTGGAGTCTTAGTAATAGGGTCCCGTTGTTACCCTTTGGGTACGAAACACTAAAAATGAAATGCCTTTGACGTAGACGATGAACATCGTAATTCAATACTTGCAGTTGTAACAAATCGTTATGTCTAGTATCGTACGCCCGATATTCAGGTAACATTTGTGTGTCAAAATCGAAAATGTTTGGGATCAAAATTTGTGTACGAAAATATTCAGAATGTCCGCTCTAGTCTTTTAAATCACGTTGTTATTTTCTTTTATATTTTACCGCACACTACAAATTACTCCCGTAGCCATTTACAAAAATTTAAACTCATATGTAACACAAACAGCCGGGACAACTATCTGTAGGCCAAACAATATTTGTTCCGTGCGGGGATCGCACCTGCGACACACAACGCAGCAGTCAATCGCTCAGCCATTGCGCCAACCGTCGCGTGATGCCCACCTAATTTGCGCAAAAGATGTTAATATTAAGAAGAGTGAGGTCACATTTCCAGAATTTCGCGTTGTCTTCTATAACCACTTACTATAAAAAATTGTGCTATTACTGTTTGAACCAAAAATGTATTAAGACGAGCGCTAAACTCGCCGACAAACTGCTACGCAGTTTGGTGGGTTCATAAAATGTAAAAAATGTTTTGTCCATATTAAATGTTTTTTTTTTCTTCGCAACTGCGATATTGTGTGTAACAAGGTGACAAAACAAATCAGAAACACTAAACATTTGAGCCGGTAGAGCGAATCTTACGAACTAAATCTTATAACTATCTCGATCACTAGCCTCGTTTGAGTCCGCTATTACAAAATTTCCGTGCCCCGATACTCTTGTTGTTGCTGCAGGATGTTGGCTACGGAAGTCGTTTAGGCGACCATTTCGTAAGTGACCCTGGTTGAGAACATCAAAGTAGATATAGGGAAGGATAGTTTATGTTGGGGGAAAATGTGTAAGGAAACTTGGATTAGGGTGTTAAAGTGTCTTTTAACTTTTTGACGGTTTTATGAAACCTTACCTAACCTCTTTATTCATGAGTTATGACTCATGAATAAAGAACCTATTCTAACCTATTTGCACTGTTCGTGGGAATGCTCCAGGGTAGCCCGCGAAATTCAAATTTTCTAACGTTTTTTTGCAATTTGCAGGCCAGTGCTAGGTTGCATGTTGATTAAAATATTATTCTCGGCTGCAAAACGTATGTAGTTACAGAATTATAATCATCAAAATAGTCAATACAACCCTCCAAGTTCATAAGTTCCAAGTAATTGACCTTGAAAAAGTCATTTTTCCACCTTTATGAACTTGGAGGGTTGTATTGATGATTTTGATTAATATAATTATATAACTACATATGTCTTACAGCCGCGAATAATATTTTAATCAACATACAACCTGGCACTGGCCTGCAATTTGCAAAAAACGTAAGAAAATTTGAATTTCGCGGGCTACCAAGGAGCATTCACCTTAACATAAAACGTGTTGAAATCCGTGTATCATGAACGTGGGCGAGGCAAAAGGAGTAGGTATGTAAGGAAGCAGGTGGCGTTCTGTGTTTTTGCCTACCCCCATGGGACAAAGGCGTGAGTTCATTATTATGTATGTTGAAATTGTAACAAAGGAAAGGCAGACAGATTTAATTTTTTTGAATCTTATACTGTTAACATCTAAATATTTGTGGGAGGAAAAAAAAATAAAAAACATAGTTATTAATCATACAAAGATTCCAACATGTTTATATGTGAATTTTTCGTCAGTACGAACCACAAAGTTGTCATGACGTTTATACTGGCGCCACTTTTATACTTCCTCTCATTCATTTCTCTTCCTTTCATTTCCTTTCATTTGATCCCTTCACGTTTCACCATTCGCTGAAAACAACAGAAATCCTTCCAGTTCTTTTTCTCATCAGTATCACCATACTTAGTTAAAATACATTCACTGCAAACAGATGTGGCATTTGCATCCGAAAACACGCTACAGCAACACATTGCACCTCTTCAAAAGCTGACACATCCAGAAATACAATCAGCCAGTCAGCCAGTATTTGTTTTATACATCTAAAGGTTTACTTAAGCCGCAACAGACGGCCGGCACCTAATTGGACATGATCCACGCTTGCTGATATTTTAAAACAAATAAAATGAGATGCGGCGCCATGGGATAAGGCATTAGTCCCACCGTTGACGAGGACGCGACTAGCTATCAGCAATTTTCTCACTCAACACACGTATACACAAAATTTTATTCTAGGTCCTGTGTATTTAAAAACATAACATAGTATCACGCCTGTAATCTCCAAAGTTGTAGGTCGTGGTGTACATAATAGTGCATACATATTTCGCTAGTTATGTTTAAGTATTGTGTAAGAGGGGTTAAGTATATTGCCATAAACCGCATTATTGGCACAAATCTACTGCTACTGAGTAAATCTTGATGTAAAACCCCAATTCATAATGTATAATTTACCCGACCTGGAAATTAAACACAGAATGTTATGCTCAGCCTGCAGTACTCGCTCAGTGACACTCGCTTTGTGGACAGAATCCCTGCTGAAAAACTCTCGCTAGGCGGGTAGAACACTCGCTGAGAGACTTTTGCTTGGACGTCGCTCGTCGTGCACTCGCTGTTCTTTATCGCCATCTCGCTTTTAGTTGCTATCTCAACTCGCTTCTCGCTACTCGCTAACAGTGTCGGGTGCATTTAAGTTAATTTCGCCGCGATACACACTGTTTGCATGTTTGGCGAGCGCGTTGTTTGTTGACGCTACGGACGAGTGTCGAGTCAATAATATATTTTTTCTCTTTTGGTCGTATTTTTGTGAGGGTGTTTTTTGATGAATGGGTTATTCGTGGAGAATTGGCTGATATTGGTATGTTTGTTCGCTGTTTGAATAGCTGTGATTCAGTTACGTAATTATTTTTAGAATCTGTCAATCACAATTGTTAATAGGAAAACGTACTCTAAACGCCTTTGTCAATACCGGTTGTATTGACAAAGGCATTTGGAGTACGTGTCAATAAAATAATTAAGGTAAAAATAAAGGAGCTGAATCTACTCTATCAGTTTGTGGAGGGCTGTTCCTTACATCCTGTATGAAGGAAATAATAAGCAGTGATCTATGTAGTATTATGTGAAAAGACTATCCCGCAGTAGAAATAAATAAATAAATAAATATCGCTGGACATTACACACAACGCCATCAGTGCCACACTAAGCAACGAGGCTTGTGTCGTGGACACCAGATAGTTAATATACTACATAGATACTTTTTGTTTGTAATTACATACTTATTATACATATAAACATCCATGACTAGGAAACAAATGTCCATGCTCATCACACAAACATTTGCTCCTACCGGGATTCGAACCCAGGACTCTAAGAACGTAAGGCAGCCTCACTACCGCTGCGCCAATCGGGTCGTCAAATACAACGATATTTTTTCAAAAAGATGACAAAAACTGTTATCGTTTCCTTTTTTTTTTTTCGTACAATATTTTTCACATTCCCCGTTTGTACATAAATAAAAACAAAATATTTTACTTCTTTGTGCAGTTACGATAAAATGTTCGGTGGAAAAATATGAACGTTTTTGTTATTACAATTTTTTGGTGTACTTTGTTTGTTGTGTAATACTTATAACAGTGTGTGACAGTGCTCAGTTGACAGACAGACAAATGCTGCGTTTTGTCTTCGTGTGTGATCCGGAGCGCATTCCTGGAACTTTACTTAGTTTGCAAAACATGATTGTTTGACGAAAATAGGCGAAATATTTCAACTAACTTTAATGCAGTTGCATATTGGTTGCGTTTTATGTGTAAGGTAAACTTATTAGATATATGCTATCTACTTGCAATATAAATATTTGACTGACTATGCTCTCAGGTTAGTCGTAGCATAAGAAAGCACCAATTCACAATTTTTTTATTTCCCTTCGTCCAGACACCTGCTCTTATAAATAATAGATGCCTCTGATAATGCAGAATACCAATACAATTTAGCCAAGTTAGGAACTAGCGTTCCGCCCATTTTCAAACGGATATAATCTACATACTGATGTGCCAATCATTTTAAAATAACATCAAAGTTTTTTGTAGCCTAAATTACTTACTTATTCGTAACAAAAACAACCCTTTGAAGTCTATTCTCGAAATCATCAAGAAGTATCGTGTAAAACAAAACAAAGCTATCATACAATCGGACTCAAAAAAAGTCTTTGTTACATTCTATTTTTGGATTTAGAACATTGTGATCATCTCCAAGAAGAAATTAGTCATCAAAAAGATCCGTATGTAGTTGTCAATTTATTCTTAGTCCCAGACAGACAGATCCGTAGTATCATCGTGTGCGATCCGTAGTACATTCCGACAGCACTACTGCACTATTTATAGAACACAATACTGTCAACTTTTTTGTTTCGTCGTCTAGTCTCAAAGCTTGTTCCTTTTGTAGTATTGCTTTTAGCAAATTATTTGTGTACTGTTGTGACGAAGTTTGACGTCTGTTGAAAACATTGCTCTATACGAATTTAACTTTTGCGGATTCCTCTACTGAAACAATGCGTTATACTTTCTTTTTCTTCATAGCGTGTCGATAGCTATCTACATATATGGACTAGGCGCAGTACTTAGCTATGAGTTTGGCGCACTAGTGATCAATACATGACATGTGTCCAATCCAATCACAGAAGTGGTGCCAAAGAGCACAGTAAATATTTTTTAATGTATGAAATGAGGATATGATCATGAGTTTCAAGGTTCTCAGATTCCAACTGACTTACCCATGCTCACTCATTCTCTTCTGTAATAAGCCTATACGCAAATTCACACTAAATTAACAATTATACCAATAACATCGAAATTCGTGAACAAGCTCAAAATTATGATCATTAATTAATGTACTAACGAAGTGAGCATTACGAGTTTCCAACTGTGTATGACCACAGTAACCTCTGCCCAATTAAAAGCTAAATTAACATTGTTCTGACTATCATAATTATGAATTAGAATATTGCTACTGAAGCGTCGTAGTACTGACATAATAATAATAATAATAATAATGATTTATTTAACAGATCATACAATCCAATTTGTTAGTAGTACATACACATCTTAAACACTAGTGTTAGTACATAATTATATTTCAATTTTATTAATAATGTCAAAAAAATTAATAATAATATGTCAAAATCATCAAACGATAATGTCAAAATCACCATTAATTATGTAAAAATAATTAATAATAAAAATGTCAAAATCATCAAACAATAATGTCAAAATCACCATTAATCATGTCAAAATCATTAATAATACATAGTCAGGAAATAAAAAGAAATAAATAAAGGACAATAATCAAATAAGCAATAATTAAAGGACAATAATCAAATAAGCAATAATTAAAAGAAACATTATTTCAAGGCACGAGTAGAAGGTAACACTTGAGTTGTGGTCCAGTGCCTGAGTATTAGACCTTCCGCCCTATCGGCTACAGTGACCAGGAGGCTGTTGGCGCTTCCCCGCACCCGCCGCATCAAGGAGGCGACACGCTTTCGCATAATAAGCTTTCCTATTTCCTCGTGAAATTGTACTGTTTTAACATGATACTACAAGGTGGTGAACGCCCATATGATACCGATCTGCTCCGACTTCCGGTTCCTTGGGTCGCTTGTCCAAGGGGATGGCAAAGTAGACCAAGACGTAACGCAACGGATTAGCTCAGGGTGGATGAAATGGCGACGGTCACTAGAACAACTTGCGACCCACGAATGCCCCTTTTTTTTTTTTCGTATGGGAAATCATCAAATGACTTCTCCCGCTCTGGGCGGAGCAGGAGGGAGTGTCAGACTTTTACTGACTAACACCCATCCATGTTCCTTCATCGCCCTTTGTGTTCCGGGGTCACGATATCTCTTTCGAACAGTCCCACAACCCCGGCAGGACTCTGTTTGAGGCGCGCGTGTCGTCATGAGACGGACGGACGGCGAGCTAGCCCATAGCCCACCGTCCACAGGCCCGCGCCTACGGTGGCTGACCCACGAAAGCCCCTCAAGTTAAAGTGGAAAAACTGTAGTCCATGATTAGACCTGTCGTACAGAAGAATCAGAATGCTGGGCTGTAAAAAAGATGGATGAAAAACGATTGCATGTATGAAAATGCTGAGATTTTTTTGTTTTTTGAGAATCTATCATGGATACCTCAATTAGTTGATAGGTCTAGAAAACAAGTCTAGACTTTTTGGTAATCTACTTTAGTAATTTAACAAAGTAACAAATGATGGATGACTCAGTCAAGTCAATCAAGGTGAATGCATTTTAACCCTGAATATTTTCTAGATTTTTACTGGTCACTTTTATTTTTCTTCTGACACCAAACAGTCTCCTCAGTTTCTTTTATTTACATTTTCTTTTACTTTAGTAGTAATATAATTAAACATCTATCTTCTTATTTATATAGATTAATATTTGACGTATTTTATGCGCTGCCATACCGTTCATCCAAAATGTTGTCAGCGTATTACTTAAGTTGCGTGAAGGTTAAAGGCAAAAAAAAGACGTAGAGCATCTTAAGCACCATCTCAGATTATTTGATTAAGGCAGGATGCCAAAGAGGTAGGAAGCCATACAATAGGCATGACGACAGTATCAAAAAATTGCCAATCTATTTAGTCCGTCAGTTAGAGTATTGGAAATTAATGGACACGTATTTTTTGTTTTTGTAAATCAATGAATATTGACAAAGATAAAATGCATCAAAAATCGGGAGTGGGGGCTCGTGACGTCAGAACTAAGCAAGAATTTTACTTAGGCGTGACGTATAAGGAATTTTAAAAGCGTCATATCTTCGTCAATTTTGTTTTACGTAACAAAAGAAAAAACACGGGTCAAATATTTTTTGATAATCTAACTGACGGACTAATTAGTTTTTTTTGTCGTCTCGCCTATTACTTTTTGTATTCGCCGTGTATCTTCTTGTTTTGACAGCATCACCTGTCTGGCATGAATGCTGAAATGGACCTTTTTGGCGCAGCCGTGGGGCACACAGCACATACTATGTTTTCCTCCATAATTTGTACCTTTTTTTATATATATGTGTGTGTGCTTTAATAACTGACGTCGAATAAATATTTTTCTTTCTTTTTCTTTCTTTTGCACACGGGATCGAATACGTCGATCCTATAATGTAGCACTTCTTACAGTCGGCGGCACACACACAGCCCTACACCATTACCATGCTGCATAATCAGCTTACAATGTTCTGAGACACAGGCCTCTGTTCAATGAGAAAGAGTGACCTGTTATCCAAAATGCGGGTCCAGTGTGTATAGATTATGATAATATTAAAAATTATTGAAAATTTCAATTATTTTATTGTTTTGATGATAATTTGAAATAACGCATACCTTCGAGTTTTTGGTTCTAAGTAATACCGGTTTCCTCGCAATGTTTTCTTTCACTGTTTCGATAAAGGGTTCGAACCTACGATCTACCGCGCGTAATTCAGGGCCGTTACCACTGGGCCACCATTGCTACTAAAAGCTTGCTTCAAAAAATTAACAAAAGTCATCAATCTCTTGTCACCAAAAAGAACCAAACATGACTTCCAGTTCACCACCTAACATCCACAAACACAGCCAATCAATACATCCATTATTACCAGATCATTAGCATCAGTAATCCAGCACATTAGTCCGCGCGCACACTGGCTGGCGCGTTAGGCTGGCCGCGCACTGACCAACGATAATTAATCAATATCTCGGAGCTGATTAATTGGTACGACCGCGGGAATCGCTGGGATGCTGCCGATGGGGCAGGCCGATGTTGGTAAGCGTGGATGAGGTATAGTTTTGGATCGTAGCCAACGTCGCCATCTTGTATTTAAAATGTAGTTTTCATAACAATTTCGACCAAACCTGTCAATGTCATTTAAGCGTCACGAGAACCGTATCCTGCAACCAACATATCTTTGCGATAAAACAGAGAACTAAATAAATGTAAGAAGCTTGACATACTGTTGCATTTTTCCTTGACAAGAAGAGTCGTCTTGAATTGCAACCATAAACTGGTCGTAACAGCAGTATGTTCCAAAGGGCCTAAATAAGTGACTATCGTTTTGAAACGTCTTTTTCGACAACTGTCAACAGAACCGTCATACATTTTTCGGTAGCATAAGTCAAACTTAAAAATTACTATGTATTTTACATTGGAATTTTTGAGTTTTCCAATTTCGTTATTATTGTTATCTGCCAACGCTTAAATACAAACGACCGTAAAGCCACCTTTTCAAAATCAGATAAATAATATCTTGAAAATTTAACCTATTGCACTGTCACCCGTCACTTTAAGTGACAGCTCTGAATGGCTGTCAATGTCAATTATATTTAACCACCTGTCACTGCACTAGACAAATAAATACCTCAAAAACGATTTCGTAGAAAAGCCACGTAGGGTACGTACTTGATTATTAATTTATGACAGTTCATGTAACGAAGTATTTACCGACCCGAGTCCGAGTTTTTAACGAGGTATTTTTAAGAATAAGAAGTAAATAACTGACTAAATGTCATCGATAATCATCATCATCATTGGCCTTCCACCTACTGCAGAGTAGGTATAATAGGCCTCCTGTGTCCTCCCTTATGTCTCATTCTGGCAGGCTTCATAGTCTTCAGGCGCCTGCGCGAATCTCAGCTGTAAATGTAAATGTATTTTAGAGCCGTTTGGGGTTGAAACTCTAGGACCGTGGGGGGTCCGAGCACTTACAGCCTTTTCAAGGAAATTTCAAAACGCTTAGTTGACACTTCCCGTGACGCTAGGGCTGGCTTTTACCTCGGCCAAAGGCTTAGCGTTGCCATACAGCGTGGTAACGCCGCCAGTCTCTTGGGGACAATACCAGTTGACAGTGTTGAAGAGGAGTTTTTTGACGCCATTTTTTAGTTTTCGTATAAGTTAGTTAGTTTATTTTAATAGATTAGTAAATTGTATATAATGTACATACTGAATTCAAATAAAAGTCCACTAGCTTGTACCTGGAAGAATTCAATAACAAAAAAACCTATGCTTTCTTAGACTGGGTTCTATAAATGTATTTTAAAAACTTGTCGGTTTTCGATCGTATACCACCTCCACCTCTTCACACATCCACCAAGTATTCTCCATAATGGAAATGGAAATTCCATGGCAGATGCGTGTGGAATCCAAAAACTTTGCACCTATAACTATGCAGCATCGTTCCAGCTCCAGCGCAGATCTCTGTGAATACTTGCTTGATTTACTGCCCGTATTTTAATAGCGGTTGTGGCCTGTGATCATTAAGTTTTGAATTTTAAGTGGGGGTGAAAAGTCAGTGAATTTTGAACTGACTAGCATTATGGGATACGAATAATAAGTTGGTGTAAGGAAGATGGGCCTGCGTATTGAAATTCAGCTGCATAGTTTAACTGTAAGCCGACCCTAGCTTATAGAAATGGCTAGGTAGATGATAATGAATTTCAAAATATTTATTGTGTATAAGCGTTTCCTAAACGTGTTTCTGAGTAGGCCCCCTTACTATTGAAGAGCTGTTAACAATGAAGAATGGTATTACTTGCATTTCCACAATAAATTGGCCCAAATAAAACATTGAGAATTTAAACAAACCTTACCCAACGCAACATGAAAACCACCATAAATAAATACTACATTAATTTTCTTAAGCTACCCTGAAAAGCGTGTTGACACAAGAACAAAATACGCATTAAATGGCAAACCTTTAGAAAATTAGCACGACACAAAGGAGAACACCCCTTTTTTTGTTAGCGTCAGGCCATCCATTGAATATCTTTTAGAAAATAATCGCACAAAACAATTCTTTATCCACAATTGTGTCAACTCCCCTCTCTTTTGTTTTTTAGGGTGGCGACACTGGAAGTGTTGCCATAAGCTTTTATTTTGGTGGTTTTTACCGTGGTTTCGTGGGAAGGAGTAACAAGATAAAATGTTTTTTTGGGAAACTATTTCATGTCGGTCCAGATAGGTTTGATTTATCTGGTTTCTGATATTTTTTTTTTTTCTTTTTATCCATATTTGTACTAATCTATACTTCTATACTACAGTAATATTATAAAGAGGTAATATTTGATTTTTTGTTTGTGTATTTGTTACGATTTAACTCAAGAACGACTCAACCGATTTTAGAAAATCTTTCACCTTTAGAAAGCTACTTCTTTACCGAGTAAAAAGATTATAAATTATATTGATGTCATGCAAATTAGCCGAGCTATCACAATTTTCGCGAATGAAGTCGCGGGCGAAGTGCTAGTTTCAAATAATAATAGATTTATCCTTTCATGCCTGAGTAACGCAACATGATAATTGATAGTTTAATTATCATGTTCGTAAATAGCGCATATCTAATTTTAGTATCGATGTCTAAGTCAAATTATTTGTTTTAATATGTCCATTAAAAGGCATTTCTGAATGTCAATATCATCGCAAAAATATCGTGATTTGTTTTGATGTGGTTGATGTCCCACGAACAGGAATATAGCACTAAGCTTCCTTTATTGTGCAAACTGTCCGTCTGTGGAATTTACTGCCGACTTCTCTGTTTTCCGATCATTATAATCTAGATATCTTGAAAGTTTGAATGAATCGGTTTCTTCTATGCAAGCGTGCGCCACGTCATCGCTGCACATTATTTTATAATATTTGGCATCAAAAAAAAAAAAACTATTAAATAATTTTGAACATAAAGTTTTACTATGCTTAAAAAAAACGCACCACGCTTCCCATGACACTGATTTTACAGCGTCGGTTAAAATGACGATTTAAGCATAGACTGAACAAATTACTGCACAACGGGGAGTTAATTAGGTCATTTAAAATTTATCATCAGCGTTGATTGTTGGACATCCAATTTAATCTGCACCAAACATGTTTGTTTGGCAGTTATTAGTTACTAGCTTTTGCCGGCAGCATTACCATAACCGAAACATCACCAAAACCGAGGTCAAAACGTCACGACATAAAATTATAACACAAAAAAAAACTCACTCAAATTAATTAACACACCGAAGAACTTTTAAATACAAACTTAATACTAGTCTTTATAATGAAAAAGAAGACATTAAAAGCAAACGCGACTACGTAGGAGGAACCTCCTGTTTGTAGTACCAGTATGTCGTGCCACGGAGCTGGTTAAAAGTTTTAACGAGAATCGAGGACCCTACTAACAAAATTGGCTTGGGGCACGATCGCTTACTTGTGTATGTTGAGCTACGGTTTTGCCTGCGGCTTTCTACCTAGGCTGAAAGCTAGATATCTTTTGGACGCAGTAAAAGTTGACTTTGCAAACGAGGCCGGCTATTTAGTGCGGAGTTTTCAGGTGAAGTCTGAATTTGCTTTTCTGATGGAATAGTACTCATTGAGGTTTTATTAAATGAACCATAGTAGGATAAAACGGCGCCTATCAGTCTGTGCAAGCTTAACAAAAAACTAGAGCGATCCATCTTGTTCCAAGTTTAACTTTACGTAGGAAATTAGGTGACGTGTAGATTAAATGCCGTTGGAACTAGTTAAAACTGGTTATAACCGGTTAAAACTGGTTATAACTTGGTGAGAGCGGTTAAACTGTAAAGCGGGTTGTGGTCAATTTGCTTGTGATTGAGAGTGCGAATGTTGTAAAGGTAAATTGTGTCGAAATAAAGTGTTAGCAATATTAATATCTCATTTTTGTTTTAATAAGTGAAATTAATTAGTCTGCCACATGCCCTATATGCTGTGGGCTTAAAAACCACTTTTTGGAGCCCTGACACAGCCAAAAGGTGTCGCGGCAAACCTTGTAGAAGATGGTGGGACGAGCTTGACAAAGCCAACGACTAGTGGTCCATCTAAGCCCTGGATTGAAACCACTGGAAATCGTGGGTAGAGCCTAGCAGTGGGATGATGCAGGCCAATAGTATCAGTAAGTGAAATTAAATTTTGAATTCCCTCTTACTACGAAAAAGTAAACATCTGATGTTCAAGGAAATCACCGTGAGGAACTTAGGACTTAGTTTAAATCGGAAATCGCCTATCCGCTTTGAGTAAGCGTGGTAAACAATAACTGTGCTTTCTCTGTATGAGAAGCCAGGATGATAAGAATCAGTTACAAACTGGTATTTTTATTGTTACAGATGCACAAAGTAGATAGTTTTTTCATAGGACAGAAAAAAGCTTACCTACTTTTTTATCGATTGAAAATGATAACCGTAGCATTGCCTATACAAAAGCAACACGCTGCATAAAATCCTGCTTTTTACGACACCCATATAAGGTGCAGCATACTCACCAATTGCAATATCATTTACTATGCCCTAAACATTTAAAACCCATTCTTCCATTACCCATAAACTTCCTCATAAAGTCCTATCACTGCCTTCACATGTACCCACCATTATTTCTACCCCCATTTATGTACATACAAGCAATAGTATAAAGGCGCCGCTCCACAGAAACTCACTGCTAAGATACGCACGTGGAGCTTCGCTATTTAAAGCCAGATACCGATTTGCAACACAGCATGCAATGCAACATTTTTAAGCAATGTTTAATGTGTACGCAAACAGACTAAAAACGACAGCGCGCTTGCTACGTGCAACCCGGCTAAGGCCTGGATTCCTGTCCCGCTTACGTCGGTTGCGCACGTTCAGTCGCGTACGTCAGCGAGAAAAACAGTAGCAAATACACGCCCCCGGCATCAGCGTTGCAGTATGGTGCTATAAAGAACACAATGTAACCTCTTACGCGCGACTGACGCACGCGACAGACGTCAGCGCAGGAGGAATTCAAGGCAAATGATGCTTCATTCTGAAGCCACCCCCCCCTCCGGACATAGAAAGTAAAAATTCAGGTAATTAAAAAAAACTTACAACAGTGCAATACCTTCAAAATATATGGAAAAGCAGATTTTTCTGAATACCAATGAAAAATTTCTATGTGGGTTGTAACGTTACATGTTCCTGGTAGGAGCCAGGAAACAACAGTAACAGGTCACAATGAGCACTCACCTACCTAACTTTCAGTCTGGAGGAGAGTACGGTTAAAAGAAATAGTCAAGGAGACGGGATAATATTAAAGCACACCCTATCATATAGGGCCTACCTACCCGAACTGGAGCTACCTAGCCTACCTGTAGAAGATGAAATGGGAAGCCAAGAGTCATCAGTCATCTGTCTTCTTCCAGCGAGCTGGAAGTCATAAATCATCTCAAACCGTCGAGGAGGGTTGAGGGTCGTCACTCAGGCCGTAGAGGGATGAGGAGCCAAAGGTCATCAGACGCCAATCTTCTTTTCAGCGAGCCGGAGAACGTCAGACATGTCAGGCAGGAGTCTCGTAGGGCTGATTATCTTCAAAAATCCATCAGGCCGGAGTCACAGAAGGCCGAGTGCCCTCCCAGAGGGAGGAGGATCGAACCTCTGGAAGACTTAGAGGTGGCGACACGTTGTTTCACCGGTTCTTCACCACGTTGTCTTCATAACTTGAGAGGAGGGATACTGCCCTTATATTTGGGAGGAGGGAAAGGCCCTCTTGCCACCGTTATTTTTGTTATCAAGCACTTCGTTCGTTTCAGCTCTAGACGTAGACTGATTTTTCTCATGACGGCTGTCCGTCATCAACAGATGATCGGCCTGATAAAAAACTACAGAAAAACTTAATTAACATGAATTACAAGGTAAAAGGTATACTAAGCCTCCAGGAAATGAGCATGAAGCTACCTAGAGAGGACGAATGCTTAAATAATTTTCAGGTTAATAATATCAAAAATGTAAATATAAAAACCATGTAAAAACAATCATTACAGGGTCCAGATTGATGTACCGAATACATAGTAAACGATTGTACGTTAATGTCATTTGCACCCTGTAGAATGGATATTCCAGTGTGACCCACGTCCCCGCTACGCATGGATGCGTGTCTGGTAAACAAATGAACAGCGCAACTAACGTGACAAACCTTTCCGTGCACATCCGACGTACAAGTGGACGATTGACTTAAGGCAGTGTTCCAAGAAAGGTGGAACGAATAACTGTCGACTATTTTCTCGCTCAAAGAAACTCACAAAAGATAAAAATTCACATTAACCCGAAAAATACGTGCGCGGTTCTGGTTAGTGGTTTTTTTTGGAGAAGAACCGACCAGAAACTCCATGATTCTGTCTTTTGTCAGTAAAAACTTGTTTTCATCTAGCTCGACTAGCTACTCGCTTATCGCCAGTAGTGTGGTATTTACCTAAGGCTTGCCCACAAACTGCGTCCGGGGTGGAACCGTCGTCGCAGTGTCGCAAGTGTGCGCGCACACTTAGCAGCGTTATAGCCACTTAAGATTGCTGGAGGCTTATTAATCTGTTTCTCAGTTTATAATGGCGGAAGGAGCCGTGTTAGCGTTATTGAGGACCGTTAAATAATTCAAAATGGCGTCTGTGAAAAGAAATTTCGAAGCGTTTCGAATGTAGGGCATTCGATAGGAGAAAATACCACTTTACTCGTGTTTGACCGCGACATTCCCTCGCGTGAGAGTCGGAAAGTTATTCACGGGAACGTACTACCGGAAGAAGAAGTATCTTTTGCCCTAATCTAGATCAATTAGTATCTCAGAAGCAGCCACGAAGTGTGGATTCGTGCCTGGTTGATGGCAACGTATGGCTTATTTACATTAGGTCATTTTGACCGATTCGGATACAGCCCGTATTCGGTCACCGACTAGTATAAACGGGTTTTCAAACGGGGCGGGTTTTAACTGGAAAAATGTGGGTTTACCACCTGGACCTACCTAACCATACGGGGAATATATAGTCTAAATTTTATCAAAATCCGTTCAGCCATAGGCAAGAAGACGTGACAAACAAACTTTCACACTTATTAACTTTAGTTAGGATCCCTTTCAATCAGCCTAAAAATGGCATCAAATATTTGTGACATGAAGCTTTCAAAAAGAGGTTTACGTCCATTGATTGACCAACTAGTTAGTACCTACAAAATTGCTAAACTCATGAGTGTCATCAATTGAGAGTGTCAGTGAATGTGATAGTTCTATCGCACGCGATGATCAATTGGCCACAAATAAATCCAGATTAGGTAGGATTTGAATTTGAAAAAGGGAGTTTTGAAAACAATAACAAACTATCCAAAATCGAGCTTTTTACCAGGGCCTTGACAAAGCTTCTTTCTATCATCTCTAATTAAGATGAAAACTAAAGATACTAAGTATAGCCCTATACTTAGTATATTTATTTGACAAACAAAGAAATGATGGATGGACTGTGTGAAAGATATGGCTAGAATAGGTGTGCCTACACAGCATTTTATGGGTTGTCTCATTCAACCTAGCACGCTCTATGCACTGGATTTCGGTTCACCTAAGCGGAAACAAACAATGGCGAAAGAGTTTATGTTAATTTTGAAGATTATGAGTAAAGTAACTATACGTATAGTTCAGTTTAAACATAATGGCGGCTCGGAAGTTAGCTGCAAGTGACGGTTTGCGCATTATACAGACGAAACGATGCGTCATCTGCGCCCCGTTGATACCTAAAATTGAACACTAAAAACTCTTTACATTAGATGTTCCGAATTGCCATAAAGTTTAAAGCGTTGTTCTTGCGCAGACTGTCACTCGCAGCTAACTTCCGAGCCGCCATTAAGTTTGAACCGAATTAAACCTGCATGTTTTAATTATGTAATGTTTTTTTTCCTATTGTATTAGATTCAATTTACAATTTATTGTTGTATGTGGGTATTTTGAATGAAATAAATCTGTTTTTTGTTTTAATAGAAAAGCACGGAAGACATGCTGCGCCAAGCCCAGACAAATGGCAAAATGTCAGAAGAATTATGATGATATTATGAACCTGGCAAAATCTACAAAGGTAAAAACGTAAGAAACTTTTTTAAAACGATTCCAAGCCGCTAAAAACCAGGCTTAAAAAAGTCTTTAATATTATCATATCCTACAATTTTGCCTACATACTCGTTCTATAGCAGGAATTGCGTGTCTCTCTTCAGTAGCAATCAACTAAAACCACTCGATGTTATTAAAACGTAGGTTTTTGCTCATCAGTGTGAAAGCTGCTAATACCTGTGCGGTTGCGATACGGACACATTACGGGGAGAGGAAGCCCTGTGCTTAAATATATTATGTAAACGAAGTCATTTAAAAATTCTAAAGTTTGAAAAGCTACTCTTTGCATTTGGTTATCTTTTATTGACTTGAATATGCCTTGGTGGCTGAGAGAATGTCATGCTCACTCAAATGTCTCAAATGTCAGTGGCGGGTGTGTCGTTTAGTTCCCTTCAATATGGTTGAGTTGAATGACGCCGATACACGCGTCATGTTCGTGATCGGTCATCGGTCATCTCTTGACTGCCACGGTTCATTTTAATTACTTTATTTTTAAATTGTTGATTTAATCTTTTACTCTGGACGCTCTTATTGTGCACATCTTTCTACATCGTTCTCAATTATATCTATAATCTCAACATGAATGATGTAACCAAGATTTTGTAACAATATTTTGATTTAAAAGAGTGTCCATGGAGTTTCTTGCCCGTTCTTCTCCATAGAGATCTACGCTAGGGAATGGGCAACTACAGTACTTTCTCAAGTTATTATGTTTTGTGTCTGGGACTGTAGCTTTGTTTTTTTTTTGTTTTTTTGACATTCAAAAGTGCCGTAATGGTCTAATTGAAATAAATGCTTTGAGTTTTGAGTTTGAGTTTGAAAAAGATGATCATAATTAGGGATTGCAACCCCGTAGCCTGAGGAGCTTGTGGCTAAATAATAACAGCCACTCGGGTCGATCTTTAGGTTAAGTCGTGCTTGCCTAGGTTGGTCTGTGGATGGGTGACCACCCTTACATACCAAGTTTCCTCCGTGCCTCGGAAAGCACGTTAAGCTGTTGGTCCCGGCTGTCATTTGTCCTATGACAGTCGTTACAGGTAGTCAGTGGCCCAAAAAGTCTCGACAACCAGTCTTACCAAGGGGTATCGTATTACCCAGTACTAACTGGGTTTTGGAGGTCAGATAGGCAGTCGCTCTATGTAAAATACTGGTATTCAGCTGCATCCGGTAAGACTGGAAGCCGACCCCAACATAGTTGGGAAAAGGCTAGGCAGATGATGATGAATCCCGTAGCCTGCGGAATCCCGCACTTTTAATATGTATTAGATTATTTAAATTAACACGTTTCACTACCACTACATAATTTTTTTATTTTTTTATTATTATTATAAAACAAAGTCCCCCGCCGCGTCTGTCTGTCCCTATATATGCTTAGATCTTTAAAACTACGCAACGGATTTTGATGCGGGTTTTTTTAAAAGACAGAGTGATTCAAGAGGAAGGTTTTAGTATATAATTTGCGGGGGGCGAAGCCGAGGGCATCAGCTAGTTTTAAATAAAACTGTGCTAAGAGTACGGAATTCCGCAAGTTGCGGGATGTCAATCCCTGTGAAATTATATTCTGTAAAAGTTATAGACGCGTACCCTAAGGGTGGTTCGAGGAGGCATAGGAAAAGAGCTCATAGAAGGAACTTGGCTTTTGCCCAGCAGTGGGACAGTACAGACCATAAAAAATGATAAGATGAAGAGACATCATATTTTTAATTTTATTTAATTATCGTTAATGTGAGGACAATGTGGGTCACATTTTTATTTTTTTCCCACGACTGTCTGGCAGTTTGAGTAGGTACTATGTATAAGCGACCTACCCAAATGACCTTTCTTTGGTTCTGTTCGTCGTTTCGTTGAGCTCCTGGAGTTATAAGTCGGGCGACACGATAACTGACAATTAATGCTTGCACTGACTGGACAGGTCCACCCAAATCTGTGTCGTTTTTTTTTCAAAAGACCATCTCAGACACTAATCTGCATACTCCTTATGTGAATTGAGCAATATCTAGACTTTAAAAAAACTTTTTTGCAAAAAATAAAACCGTCTTCAAAAACACAACAAAGTGAAAAATAACTTTAGCTTCAGAATCCGGTGACTTCTGTGTGTTTGATTCAGTTTCTTTGCCACCGACTTCTAAAGCTAAATTTATTTTTCACTTTGTTGTGTTTTTGAAGTTGGTTATATTTTTGCAAAAAAGTTTTTTATTTTCCATTTTTAGTTGTAATATCCTATACAAATATTAGCTATACATTTATTTTAACATAACATAACATCACGCCTGTAATCCCCGAAGAGTTTGGCTGAGGTAATATGTACCTACACCCACATTTCGCCAGTTATGTTTAAGTCCCATGTAGTAGGGGGCAGACTCCGTGGCTGCTACTGAGAAATTCCTGATGAAAAAACCCAATAACACTTTGCCCGACTTGGGAATCGAACCCAGGACCTCATGCTGAGTAGGCGCCACCACTAGACCAACGAGGCAGTCATTTATTTCATATTGTTAACAATACATGTTATGGTAATAGGCTTATCCCTAATAAATTTGAACCTAACATACCTAACTGTCGAAATGTGGGTGTACTGTGGGGAAGTAATATTTGATATAATTACAATATCTCTAATATTTACAAGACATAACAACTGAATCTATAATTTTATTCGATATAACGATCAGTTAATAACTTGCTCCTCAGCTCGCGGGTTGCCTCACCCCTCCGCGCCTACGCGATTTTAAATAACACTCTAGGGGTAGGGCAGACAAGACTTTGACGAGGTTTTGCAGCGATTCGTTTCTGTCACGCTTTTCGATAATAAACGTTATGTTATATAATGATTTTCGATTTAATAAACGTTATATTAATATTATATGTTTTAAACGATAAGCCTAATGATTTTCGATTAAATAAACGTTATATCCAATAACGTTATACGAAATAAGTTTTAGAGAATATAAATGTTATATCTGAAGAAATTATATCAATAGTTGGTATAACTCACGTTTATTTTATCTTGTGAACGTTATTGCAATGAAAATATACCAAATAACTTTATATGTTATGAGACGCACCCGTGTACTGTACACATCTGCATACCCCTTCAGAGCATACAGGCGTGATGATATATTATGATGTTATGAAAACAACAAACATCCAAGCGATTGCAGCAATCACGACCGATTTGCTGTCTATAATTGAAGAGTCCCATTGTATTTCTCCGAAGATGACCAAATTTTTAACGGGACCACCGCGAAGTAATTTTCTTCCAAACAAATGCTGAAAATACACACAAAAAATAAAAATTAAAAAATTAAAAATCAGACGAATTGATTATCTCCTCTTTTTGGAAGTCGGATAAAAAGAGAAAATGACCTCTGAGTTCGGGGATTCTGGGTTCGTTGGGTGTTTCGGATGTTTCTTCAGAGTAGTCAGGAACGAAACACCGGCCCCATCTAGTTTTAAAAAATTACGTGTAAAAATGTTTGAAATAAACATCATATTTTATCAATATTGTAAATCACAATTGTTAAGAGGGACATGGCCTGCGATTCTCCATACAAATTTTGACGAAATCGACGTTTCGTAACTCTCTTTTTTGCTTCCTGAATAATGCCTCTTTTGTATCAATTTTTCTTTTTTTTTATATAATCATGAGCTACTGTAGACACGTCCCTGTCATTTCCTTTTTTTAAGCAATTAATTGCTTATATATGACCCTCTAAAATTAACAAAAAATGCTCTATGTTTACTTCCGTGATTAGAGGACTACCAGACAAATTCGAAAAGAAATTGATACAACCTAGACATAATCTTTCTTACAATTATAATGTCAAAAATAATTGAATCGGCTCAGTTTTCGAGGACAAGAAAGTTAAATACGAAACGTCGATCTCTAATAACTTTTTTTTTTGACTTTCTGATATGACATCCAACTGTATATTTAATTTATTTACAAAAAAGTAAGTTAACATTGAAGAAAGCCACGAAATGGTGTGTTCACACGGTTCACAACTAGTTTGTTTTAAACTTGTAACTTATTAACATAAGTTGTTTTCATTTGAATCAATGACTGACAACTTCAGAACTAGGCACAATCTTATAAACCACCTTACGTCTAAATATTGAAATTCAAACTTACTCTATAAATTAATTTATCTGGAAAGTTGCGTGCGTATATTATTAGTGATATATCAACGGCGAAAATCTAAAATTTCATAACGAACCTTGAGTTTGCCGTCAGATTTTCAACGTTCAGCATAATGCTGAAGATTGAAACTCCTTCAGTGCGTCAATGTCCTTTACAACGTTTCAATTTTCTACAATATTATGATGTGTGTGTGTCTGTCAGTATGTCTTTAAGGGTTAGACTTGAAACTTTGTAGACTTCTTATATGTTCGGTCTGCTGGGAGTCTGGGAGGAGTAGTTTTCAGAATTTCTGAAATAATTTTACGCAATAAAAGGTTTAGTTCAACCTTTAGGTTTCAGTCAGTTTTGATTAAAATCTCTTCCAATAGATGTGAGTGTGGTCGTTTTTGGACTGAAACAGATTTAGTGATAAATGATAATTAATGATGTTTTCATTACTCATACTCGGAAAGTAGGTCTGAAGTTGCCTGAACTGATAGCTGTCAAATTAAAATGAAAAAGTTTATTTTTTCCCAATGGAAAAAATGAACTTTTTTATTTTTATTTGACAGCTGTCAGGAACATGGTTCAATAACCATGTTCCAACTTTCTACACAGCCACGATGTAAAATTGAAATAACATAAAATTAAGTATTAATTAAAGAATACAATTTTTTTAAATAACTTTATTCTAATTTAGTTTCAACATTTTCTTTAAAATAACATAGATTTGGGCAAAACATTTACCATTTTTTCGAGGATGAAAATGAAAAATAGGTAATGGCTGAATAGCTGGCCGGCCACAGAAAAAAAAGCAAAATAGGCAGGAAAGCGTGAATCCGATCTTCATTTGCTTTTTCGAGTTGATACATGTTTTTATTTTTACTTTCCTTGTATTCATAATGAAAAGCCCCTCGAACTATTAGCGCCCTCGATGCGCTTGGGCACCAAACCCCGTGTCGGGACTAAATAAGTTACTTTCACCCATAAGGTAACAATGTACCATTATTTTGCAAACAGGGTTTTTCTCGTTTTTTTTTTTTAACTAGATGAGGACGCTGTTTCGTACCTGACTACTCTGAGAAGAAACAGCCGAAACAAACTCATTTCATCAATTTAAACATTGTTTCAAAAAACGACTGCCTATCTGACCTCCACGTCCACAACCCAGTTAGTTAATTGGTAAGACCGATTGTCAGACCTGAACCCACATTGTATCGAACAATTATTACTAATACTTTCTTTTTATTTGCTCAGCGACCAGCAATTTATGCCATTGGTAGTGAAGATAAGGTTTTTTTTATAATTAACGGTTCTCGACAAGAGATAATCGTTTTCGAAGCGTTTCATATTTCTACAATGACTCACAACAGGATTTTCCTAATCTTTTCGTTAGCTTACATCACTCCCATGCATTTATGACTATCTTGGTTCCATCATCTTTGCTGACGACCCGAATGGCGCAGTGGTAATGAGGCTGCCTTACGTTCTTAGGGTCGGGGTTCGATTCCCGGTTGGAGCAAAAGTTTGTGCGATGAGCATGGATATTTATTTCCGAGTCATGGATGTTTATATGTATAATATACAAAGTATATATATACAAACAAAAAGTACCTATGTAGTATATAAGCTAACTGGTGTCCACGACACAAGTCTCGTTGCCATGTCCAGCGATATTTATGTTTATTTTATTATTCATTTTGTCTAATCCTTCTGGACACGTCACGCAACATGTGTTCTTTCATTACAAAATGTATCATGTATCATAACGTGTATAGTGCGAACATGGCTTTACATAAGACCCGTACGACAACTAGAATTCATATCGAAAGTCACAACTTTATATCAAAATGTGTACTGCCAAGTAAATATCGGCAAGTAAGGAGGTTGACCAAGGAAATTGGGTCAGTCGAGCTCTGAGCGATGAATATCATTACTGGTAGAAGTGACTACGATTTGGAACATATTTTATACTATTGGGTTAGTAAGTATGTTTGGGACTGGGGGAAATAGGGCTTGGGTATAAGGCCTGATTGAACGACCACACAAATAACGTAAAAGCCGAAAATTCCGTGTATTCGTGGTCAATATTAACCCTACTGCTTCGTTGGTATAGAAGTCGCAAGTGCTACTGCTGAGTATATTAGGTCCTGGTTCATTCCCAGGTGCCCTGTTTATGGCAAAAGGCTCACCCCCTACTACATGAAACTCAAACATAAGGTGAAATGTGGGTGTACTAATATGTAAACCTCTGCCTAGTCCCTCGGGGATTTCAGACAAGGCAGTCGATTGCTTTAAATCAACAACAACAACAACAGCCCATAACGTCCACTGCTGGATATAAGCCTCTCCCATGATGGGAAGAATTTGCCGTAATCTCCACGCTTGGCAGGCGGATTGGAGATCGCAGTGATGAAAGACTAACAGAAAACGCTGCTGCCCATTCTCTGGTCTACGGAGGCGCAAGGTGTTCTGCCTCAGACATTAGTCGCCTTATACGACACCCGTGAGTGTAATGGGTTGGTTCTATTCTACTCTGCGGGATACCACAGGGCTAAAATAATCTTTTGCTTTAAATAATCTTTTCTAAACCTCATACAATCTAATCTGACCCAAAATCTACCCTCCAACCACGTAACCGCTAAGCTATTTATACAAAAAAAAGTCATTGTAAAATTCAGGTTGGCAGTAGGTCCTCAAGCGCGCGCTAAAAGCTAGTGGGAGTCAAGAGAGGCGCACTCGGTGAGGTCGGTGAGGGTACGGGAGGGCGACGGAGGGCCCTCCGTGCGACCTCACACGCTATTTACATCAATCTACTGTAGTTTCGGGGTTAGGAATTTGCACGATTGTTTTCGCGGTTTTGTAAAAGATTTTTTAGGAGAAACAGTGTTCAATGAGCTTGTGGCAAAATGATTACTTTCGCACGGGTCAAATTGCAAGGTTAAGTAAGCAACGCTTAACGAGGTCGACCCAAAGATTCATGACTTTTCCTTATCTGTGACAGTCTTTACGGGTTGATAGTAACTTACACTTACATGGGGTATTTCTCGATAAATGGATTGTGGAAGTGAAATGGGTGTTCCTCCATTTAAAAATACGGGCAGTTAGACTGCAAGCTGACCCCAACATTGGAAAAGTTCTACAACATTAATATAAGGCTTATTGTTATTAATAATAAACACTATTGTAATTGTTTGTCTGCGTCTGAAAGTCAAACACCCATTTAATTCAATTTATTTCTTTTGTGACCCAGCAACCACTTCATATTTATTTATTTATTTTATACAAGGTACAGCACAGCACACACACACACAGCACAGCACAATCACAGCACATTAACATAATAAAAATCGAACATAACCCAATTACGAAGTACACAGAAAAAACATTTGATTAGCCGAGAGTGACTCGAATTAGTTGGCATTTTAATTTGTGGTGTGTGCCTGTGTGCGTGTGGGTAACTGTACGGTGTCTGTAAATGTGTGTATGTCTATAAAGGATGTAAAATACCTCTTAATGAAGCCGAAAAGCACTTATTCTCACCATCATTGTGATCAATTTTTGTTCTACACCATACCTGGGAACCTTTTGGTTACGGAGATATTGGGAGTCAAAGTTCCAACTTTTTGACAAGTTTTTTTTTTTAATACAAGTTTTTAATGTAAGATTTTTACTTTAAACACCTTCACGACCCCCGTACTATTGAATCCATCCATCACCACAATGTTTTAAGTGCGTTGCATTGAGGTCTACAACAAAACATGATTTATCACCCCCCAAAAAAAAAAGTCGTTTCCCAGCAATAATTTTTGCGTTAACTTACTTAGTTTGACGTACAGAATGCTTGGTTGACGGCTTCGTGATGAGGTTGTTTACACCTTGTATACTTATGACCAACTGGCACATCACTAGTGGTGGTACTGAGTATCCCGCGTTTGATCTAGGATTGTAATTATCGCTTTTTTTAAGACGGTCGGTGTTGTATTAAAGGGGTCGAGTGTTGGGAACTTGTCGTTGTATTTGCGGGTAGACGTAAAAAAGGCGACATCTTCATATAATGGGGAAGGCTGGTCAAAGCTGATTGTAGATGGCATGTCCATAGCTTAGACCCAATCTGACCAATGAGGTCAAACGATTTTGAAATATAAAATGACATTGACAGATTTTCAACCAATGACGATGTTTGGTTCATGCGATGCTAGCGCCATTAGTTCCACCAGTTGCCTACCCCATTAGTGGAGGCCAAAGGAACTGATAGCAGAGAGGTATGTCTGGTACACCTGAGTGGGACGTTAAATTATATTTTCCAAGTAATTGTGGACAGTCAAATTTATTATTAAGTAGGTCGTACAATAACACCATGTCGTTCATCTGCCGTCTCTCTTCCAGAGTATTTAAATTATGGTAGCGACAGGAGTCAGGTGTAATTTACGATGTCAGCTTTTGTTTTATAATTTATATGCTTAATAAATTTACGTTGGATGGATTGGATTGATCAATATATTTCTTATAAAAAGTTCTCCATTCTACACACTTGCAGATTCTAGTATGCTCATTATACAACAGTAATATAACGTGTTTAAGCATAGTCGGCTAGTTAATAAACTGCTGGCTGTTACGTAAATGTGTCCGAAAATACTGAACTCCTTAACCCTCGATAACTGCACTCTTTGATTGGAGATAAAACTACCATTATCCCCGAAACCCGAACAGTTATCCATACAGTTAGAGAAAAGTGCTTTCAAATTTTTATCTGACCCTCTGAAACTAGCGAATAGCTATAAAAACAATGAGAGCGCCACGATTGTGCCAAAAACAATATTCGTCGGACGAATGGCCCGAAAACGCCCCGTAATGCCCTGAAATGCCCCAAAATGCCCCGAAACGGGCCATAGCCGGCCGTAACGCGTCCGTGGACAGGCTGCCATCAGCGCAACATGTCACGACCTGTGTAATAAAATGTCCCTGTTCCTCTTGGTGCTTACGGAGTGGTTAAATGAAGAACATGTTCCGAGGCCCCAGCACACACGTGTCATGGAAATTCGAACGTTCTTTTAGTCAAAATTCCAACTATCTTGTAGCATTTTGGGATAAACTTTTGTGATAAGCACAGTCAGTGTCACCCATAGATATGAATGAAGTCTTCAAACTAAGTTAATAGTATGTGTGAAATGAGTATCCTTTTATCACTAATATTTTATCGCTATTCCATCTTTTTAAATCAAATCAAATCAATCTTTATTTGTGAACATAGGTATTACACGCTAAGCCCGAGAGTTGTTCTCGGGTTTTTCTATTTAATCTTAAGTCGCGGATAACTTTAACGTTAGTTCTTCATTGTTGTCATTGATGACAATGTAGTACTATGTTGCTGCAGTACTTTTTGTAGTATCGCCACAGTCTTATTAGAGAAGTAGGCATGAGAAACGACCAAAAGTTGTTGTCAAAAGCTAAGCAGTAAACGATGACTTCGCCAATACGGGAATTCCGTAACGCAAAAACCCTTCAAAGCTAGCCAAACATCCGATCTGTATATCCCGATATTGTCCTGTATATTTTTACGACGTCCACCATCCATTATTAAGACGGTATCAAGCCCAGTTCATAATAAACAAATAATAATTCATGGTCACTACGTGGCTGTCATGTATTGCATTGTTTTTATATTAAGTCGATATTTTGCTACCGTATTTAGGAAATTACTTCAAAAACAGCTGTTTCTGTTATCGAAATAATATAATTAGTATTAAGTAGTAAAATATTAGTTTGTTAAACACTGTTTAAAGCTTTCACGGTTTACAACTAAACTTATATTGTCACTTACTTATATCTTCCGTGATTACAGACAGACAGACAGATTTGTCTGCCTCTAACAATTTATTTTCCATCCACCCGCGATCATGGCGCTTGCAACAGCTTCCAAACATCGGGAGCTCAAAACAAATAGTAATCACAGAAGATATCCCCTAAGTATCCCGTAATATAAGTTTATTAGTTTGTTCGTGGATTCTGTCTATAAAGACGTCAATCATCATCTACCAAACCTTTTCCTAATGTTGGGGTCGGCTTCAAATTTAACCGGATACCTATCTGACCTTCACAACCCAGTTAGTAATATGATACCCCTTGGTAAGACTGGTGTCTAAAAACGTCAATCATTAAATTATAATGATATATAATATAATAATATTATTGATTTTAGCTCTCAAAATGGATGTAAGAAAGAAAGAAAGAAAAGAAAGAAAAAATATTTATTTGGGACAAGCACAGGAACTACAAAAATAAAAAAATAATCTTAAACTAAATAATAAAATGAGGGCCTGTGCGAGGCCAAAAAGGCTCCTATCTCAGCATGATGCTGCGATAAATGAAAAACAAATACCGCAGCGTTGGTATTCTGATAGGGCCCTCTGTGATGCCACGGTCATACCAACGGACACAAAATATGTTTTTGTGTAAACGACAAAAAATAAATAAAAATAGAACATAATACTAACTTAATAAAATAAACACTATAGATATACAAACAAAACTAAAAGAGTACATAAATGAAAATATTAATAATAATCGGCTCGGCTGCACCGAACGCTCCGACTTCGCTTGTCAACGCTACAGACTATTGTCTATGGTCCATGACAAGCGAAGGGACGCGAGCGCAGACGATACATTGGCATTTTGTCAAGTGGCTGTCAATGTCAAGGTGATAAAGAAACTACATAAGAAAATAACAAGAAAAACTTCCGAAGCAATAAAGTTCAACAAATAAGGAATGAGTAATAATACTTCAGAGCCATGCGTATATAATAAGTTAAGACAGGGTAAAAAGAAAAGGTAGTCAGTGGGTCGTCCTATGGTCTAAGTATATATAATTAATATAATAAATAAACAATAATTATAAAGTGCGTCGGTGTTGGTGTTGTGTACATGGTAGTGATCCAGGCGAAGAACTTTATAGACCGTTGGTAAACAAGTGATTGGTCTATAATTTTTGGGCTCCGCAGTACTACCTGATTTATGGAGCAGGTGGGTAATTCCTGTCGTCAAGAACTGGGGCAGCGACCCTGACTCTAAGGCTGATTGAAACTGGGACGCCAAGCGAGCGTGTGATCTTTGGAACCACTTGATCCAGAAGTTGTGCAGTCCGTCCGGACCTGGAGATTTCCAGTTAGGCAACGGACGGACTGCACGTGCTACGTCTTGGGGGCTGATATATTATTAATTATAATTATTTTATTATTATTATCTTCGTGGGTATTTAAATATTTTCCACTACAATGCTTTCGCACGCTAAAAAACCTTAAATTGGTGCTTCTTTAGGCAGCCAAAGTACACGCTAAGTAACGTTTTTTGATCTAGGTCATATGTAGGGTATAAAAATATAAATAACTAATATCCTTGTTTTCACTAAAGCTAACAAGTAGTTTTTTTTTAAGAACATTATTTTATTTGCTAACCGGCTAACAAGATTATTTTCCATATGTCACAGTCAGTTTTGTCTTCAAACTCTTCAATACTCATCAACAGAACAAAAACCTCCCCACCCTCGAGGAAAATCACACAGACATCCTCGTAACTGGAAGACATTAAAACCTACGATTGAAGACATAAGTATAACTATTTGGAAAGGATAATTTCCGACCATAACACGGCCGATTGGCCACCCGGACTGTCTGACCTCTTAAGTCTTTGCCTGCTTACTCGGCAACCCGGGAACTAAGGCCCGTAGTTGCGAAACGAAATGTTTTCCGGGTTTTAGTTGAAAGAATCGAAAGATGGGTTGTTTTAGTTGAGAATTGTTATTCATTTGAAGCTTTTTCGTAGAAATTATATATTATTTATTTATTTAAACTTCATGTACAAGGGTGGTACATAGGCAGACTTAATACCACAAGGCATTCTCTACCAGTCAACCTTTGGGTCAAATAGGATAGTATTGTGATAGAGTACAATAAAAATAAATAAGAAAAATACCATTTTGTAAGCATCAATTAAAAACACATAAATGGGTACCTACATCTTTGACGACCCGAATGGCGCAGCGGTAGTGAGGCTGCCTTACGTTCTTAGGGTCCCGGGTTCGAATCCCGGTTGGGGCAAATGTTTGTGTGATGAGCATGGACATTTGTTTCCGAGTCATGGATGTTTATAAGTATAATAAGTATGTATTTGCAAACAAAAAGTATCTATGTAGTATATCAACTATTTGGTGTCCACGACACAAGCCTCGTTGCTTAGTGTGGCACTGGATGGCGCTGTGTGTTAATGTCCAGCGATATTTATTTATTTTATTTATTTACATACTAATATATATTAGAATACATACAAATAGTCCGAAATACGAGAAACCTTATAATAATTACAACGACACTAGTAATGACTAGAAAGTAAACAAGTAAGTATATTCGGAAGCGCAACTGTTGATTGAGGTCTTGTGTTCGAATCCCGGGTCGGGCTTAATGCTATTGGGCTTTGACATAAGGAAATTCTCAGTTAGCAGTCACGGAGTCTGGATTTGTGCCCGGTTGATGGCCTACCTATTACACATGGAACTTACAAACGTAACTAGTGAAATGTGGGTGTACTATAAGGGATACTTCTACCTAACCCCTAACCATTTGTGAATTTCATAATCTTGACAGCTAAATCAACGCAATCCATAATTTGTATTACCGAAATGAATGCGACTGTGAGAAAGCACAATTAATTACTCAGCATCGTTTTACCAGACGGTCGTTTATCTTGATATTATTTTATTAATAAAGGCTATAGTCTCAAGACACCTAGGCAAACGAAGCGCTGCTCAGGTGCTACTCCCACAACGACAAGTGACCAATGCGTTCCCGCCACAAGCGATTAAACGTCAAATTGATGTCCGCCATCTTGTAACGTCATCGCTCACGCGGGCAACGGCGATTACTCATAGTGCCAGGCGCCAATTAATTGAAGGTATTTATTTATATCATAAATAAACTTCTCTACTTAACTTTTTCCTGGCAAAAAAGAAGTTAATATTCGATCAGTGTGTGGGTACTTACGTGTATAGATAAAGGTGTTTATTTTTCACATTTTTGGTGTTTCCAAATGATGTGTATAAAATATTGTGGAAGTTACCCAGACATGTTATTGTGTCGCGTCTGGCTAGACCGACAGCGGACACTACAAACTAAAAGCTATCAAGACGAATCGAAGAATATTGAAGTCTTCAATGCATACTGTACGAGGATTTCTGCCCGGTGGTAAAAGCCCGTATGACATGAGACTTAAAAAGAACTGGTGAAATATAGGTGTGTGTGTGTGTGTGTGTGAACTATAGGCGAAAGCCTAACCCTAAACGGGAATAACAGGTGTGATCATAACGTAAAATTGAATGCGGCGGTCAGTGAGCATTAAGAACAAGTATAAATTCGTGCAAAATACTTAGTTTCAATTCCGCCAAAAAGATCCAGGCTTAAACGAAGAGCAGGTCCCGCCCGCAAAAATATGCACATTCAGGGAAAGCAATAAAAAATATCGTGCCATGAACCCAAACCTATACCCAAAATACATTTTTGCTGAAAGAAATTCTAAATATTTTACATAACATTTACGGTCATGGATTTCAGCAAAGTAACGCCTGAATCTAGAACTTATCTAACCTATGATCATTTGAATGCCGAAAGGTCACATGTGGCCAAAGGATCGACCTCCGTTGCACTTGGTTTAATATAGTTTCGTTACGTAAATAGGCCGATGGTGTCAGCAGAACTAATTGAAAGCGGTAACCGCCACTTACGTACACATGCAACAGGGAATGGCCCTGCGTCCCCGACATTACCAATAATATTAATAGCATCAATCGCCTTTAACGTCCCAGACACCTAGATATAGTTACATTCATACATTCTGCAATATCCGATTGATTGTATTATTGAGTTGGTTGGTTTTGGTTGGTTGTTTGGTTGGTTGGTTGGTTGGTTAGGTTGGTTGGTTGGTTGTTTTATTTTGTAGGTGTTTAATGGCTAGGTTAACTTTACTTACTTCTTTCTAAATATATTATATTGACATTTAGAATCGGCTTATTTTTGTCACTTCTCCTCCTTATTTTCGTGACCTCTTTGAGAGAAATTGGGGTGTACAATGAGTGTTAAAAGCCCCTTAACGAAGCCGAAAGAAACTTGATCTCCCCGTACGTCGTTGCGATTTTTTTTTTGTTTTGAACCATTCCTGGGAACCTTCTAAGTTACGGAGATATTGGAAGTCAAAGTTCAAACTTTTTCAAGATTGTTTTAAAGATAGCAACACCTTGTATGTTTTACTAGTATCCTAAGATTTCAATTCCTCTGCTGTTATCATCATTGCATCTTCATTGCCATGTCCTTATCTCAATTTATTTGGGGTACTCATTTCTACGATGGATGGACTGTGTAAAGAATGATTTGGCAAGATAGGAGGTGTCTGATGCGATGACGAGTAGTAGAGAAGTATGGAAGAAGAAGACTTGCTGCGCCGACACCAAATAAATTGGGCTATAGGGAGGAGAATGATAATACGTCTCCATTAGTCCTTTCCAGTCCATTCATCATTTCTTTAGTTCAGTATGTTTACCATAATATTTATTAACTTGTTAAGATGCCAACCTGCAAGCTCAGCACATCGTACCGACAAAGCGTTCGTATTACGACTCCGTGCTTCAGACGTCACCGACTATTGTCATTGCCTTTTCTTTACCTAACTTCGGTGGCAACGGACACTGATAATATTAAACCTAATTCATTAGAAATCAATTTTATAATTTTTATCTGTAATTTGTGAATCTTCGAAATATATTTCGTAACCTAAAAAGGACTTAGTCATTGGAGAGCTTCCCGACACACGCCTCACACATATTTAACTTGGCTTTAAATCCTCAGTAGCTAACACATCTACGAGTATTCGTCATAACCCACACCGCGTGTGATGTCACAACAACGTGTCTTCAAATTTCCTTCAGCAACAAACAGTAATTTAATTCTACACCGTACAATTTCATTAGTATTCCCGTCACGAAGGTGTGACTTGTACATCATAATAACGTGACGTCTAGATTTGTGACGACGACGTCAGTTTGTGACGTAACCACTTTATAACTGTGTTGTCTTTAAGATGATGTGAGATGCTTTTTCTTGAGAAGTTGTTTTTCCTCCTTCTAATTCTTTTGTGTAAAAAAATACGTATGAATGTTTGCAATTTGTTTTTGTTTTTTAGCCTTTTAGAGGAGGCCTTTGCGAGCAGGGCTATGTAGTAGCAGTCTTAATCTGCATCTGCATTCCTCCTGTGTGTATATGTAGCATATCCTTCCAGATACTTTTCTCCTGCGCCACCTCGAACCAACCTTCGTGATGCGTAGTTGAGGTATTTCTTAAAGCTATTTATTTAGAAGGCGGACACCCTTGAAGTACACACACACGCACTTGATACACTAACCTTATTGGTGAGGTTCTTCAGAAAGGCCAGGTGCGTGATACTCGCAATCAGCGAGTTTGTGGCACACTCCTCATTATATGTGACTTAAATATAACTGGCGATTCGTACTTTACAATTCTGCCTGTCTTTTTCCAAAGGAATGTAAGCGTGATGTTATGTTTTCAGCATAGTAAGATTTTATATAACTTTGCTACTATACTAAAAGACCTCATCACGAAGCCGTCA
The DNA here is from genome assembly GCA_941918905.2 of Xestia sexstrigata. Taxonomy (NCBI): domain Eukaryota; kingdom Metazoa; phylum Arthropoda; class Insecta; order Lepidoptera; family Noctuidae; genus Xestia; species Xestia sexstrigata. The sequence continues at coordinate 2,426,624 of OW799216.2, read as the reverse complement.
ACCAAACATTCTGTACATCAAACTAAGTAACTTTACGCAAAAATTATTGCTGGGAAACAACTTTTTTTTTTGGAGTGAAAAATCATATTTTGTGGTAGAACTCAATGTAACGCATTCAAAACATTGTGCTGATGGATGGATTGAATAGTACGGGGGTCGTGGAGGTGTTGAAAGTAAAAATCTTACATTAAAAACTTGTAATAAAAAAAAAAACTTATCAAAAAGATGGAACTTTGACCCCCATTATCTCCGTAACTAGAAGGTTCCTAGGTATGGTGTAGAACAAAAAAATGATCGCAATGACGGGGACAAGAAGTGCCTTTCGGCTTCGTGAAGAGGTGTTTTACACCCTTTATATATACTATATCTCGCCATACATTTCCTCACGGTATCCCTTCGGAATGTATGTGAAAATAGAATAAGTAGCACAGATACATAATGTACATAAATAGTTCGTTCACATCTCGGGTTTAGAGATTTATTCCCCTTGTAAGCGAGCGTAGCGTGACGGTTTATGTACCCGTACCTACATACTTAGTTACTAGACATTTTCATATGCGGTGGAATACTATTGTAGGTACAAGAAAGATGGGTAGGATTTTTGGACTTTGTATTCTGAATTGGCAACACGTAGTCATCCAGAATTTCTCAGTAGCTACCATGGAGTCTGGATTTGTGCCCAGATGCTGGTAATAGGCTCGTCCCCTATTACATGGGACTTAAAACATAACTAGCGACATGGGGTGTACTATTAGGTATGGTCGAGCAAGCTACTTGGTTTACATTTTACAATGTAATTTGTGGGTTAAACTGAACCAAAAAGTTTGTTCGACCGTAGACCTCAGCCTAATTCTTCGGCCACTACAGGTGTGATGGTATGTAGAATAAATATTTTTCTAGAGCACCTTGTTATGTGACAATTGCTTATACTAAAAGGGATTAGTTTTCTACTACTTATTTCAATCAAAACAATAGGGTAGATGACACCATAAAACAATAATTCCCAGACACCTATCTCTAAAAAAAAACACTTTATTTTGGGCCTGAAAATCCGATTTATTTTCAATTAATTGCCAAATTCGATTTTTAGTTACTTTGAAATCAATAAATAGTTGAGTCATTGAGTTGAATAAACAGTGACATCACAGTTGGCTATTGCCATACAAAATCTATGAGAGAATCGCGTTTTGACAGCTCTTAAAAAGGATCTCAATTAATTGGTGTGTCATCTACCCCATTGATATAAGTTTCCCGGTAGCTTTTTTCAAACCAATCCATATGACTTTCCTGTCAACATTTTCGCTAGCAAAATGTCAAATGGCAGCTGGACAATTATTACAGGCATGAAAGATACCGCAAAAACGTTCGATTCTTGAAAAATCTTTCGGATTTTTTTCAGGAAACATTCCCAGTCAAAAGATACGTTGTTTATAGTGGTGATTTTCCATGTCAGTATGAAACAAACACAAATATTTGTGCCATGACATTCAAATACACTCTCATACTCGACAACGTAAGTATTTCAGACGTTACCAACATAATATCTTCATGTAACATATGTATAACAAAAGGTTTAAAGTCGATTTCCTGTGTAGAATAGGGGCGAAGATTCAAGTTGTCATCCTTAAGAATAGGGTGGGACTTTAGTAGAAGATTTAGCGATAGTATTTGTAAAGTTTTCGGTAGCTTCGTCGAATTCATAACACACCGTTGACTTTTCTATCATAGTTATCGTCGATAGAATGACAATTTTTCTGGGCCCTCTTGTGACTTGAAGATTTTCTTTTCCATTCAATGTCAGCATCTACCTGCCTTTTCATATCTATGTTGGGTTCGGCTTCCAGTCTAAGCGGATGCATCTGAATACCAGTATTTTACACGGAGCCTATCTGACCTCTACAACCCAGTTATTGCTGGGTTCTTGGTAAAACTGGTTGTCAGACTTTCGACCTGTAACGACTGTCAACGATCTACAAATGACAGCCGGGACCACGTGCTTTCCGAGGCACGGAGGAAACTCTGTATGTTACGGGTGGTCACCTATCCACGGACCAACCTAGCCAGCACAGCTTATCTAAAGTTAGACCCGAGCGGTATTTTTTAGTCCCAAGCTCTTACAATGTAACATCATTCATTCAGCATTAATTTTCATCCATTTTACCCTGACCGGTAACTTCGCAACTAACATCGCTTCCATCAGTTAGTATCAAACATTTTGTTCTTACTCAAAAACAATAAAAGTACCCCACCATACCGATGTTTCTATCGAAATCAAAAACCCTGAAGTTTCCCAAAACTCCTCGATTGCTACGTAAAACAAAATAAGGTCACCACACACCGCTCAACGCTACCTCTCACCACGATACCACAACCCCATAATATGTTTAGGGACCTCTCTTGGTAAATGCGTGTGGGAATTTCCTTTTAGCGTCCAGATGTCCCTCGCTATACGTAATGTACCATACGTCATAATTCTCCTCCAGGCTTTGTCTAGTTTTTGTCACGGTCCGGGACGGATCGACTAAGTTTGAGCCCCTTTTTAGGCCGTAAGTCTGTAAGATGTTATTATTGGATGTCTTATGCCCGAAATAGGGACAAAAAATATTGAGGGAGGGAGTTGAATGATGTCTAGGCTGACCTTATTTGTGTAGATAATATTGGGTTTGAAGATTGAAGTGTAATAAAAGTAGGTTTATCTATATCTAGTAGCGAAGATAAGATGATCTGCTTGACATGAATGAATGGACCGGGATAAGGAATGGTCAATACGAAACATAAAGAAATATTTCTTAAAGAATGGTTTTCATTTCCAGAATGACTTTTTGTTTATATTGTAATCGCTTGCCTTTGTGACGTACGATTTGATAACGGACAGTGGCTATCGCTATTTCTATCATCTTGGCAATTTAACAAAATTCATTGTGTTTTTTACGAAGCTTCCTATATGGATTAGGAACGGAACATAACATAGCATCACGCCTGTAATCTCCAAAGGCTTAGGCAGAGGTTTAACTAATAGAACTGCAACATTCCACCAGTTATGTTTTAAGTCCCACGTAATAGGGGGTGAAGCTATTGCCATCAACCGGGCACAAATCCAGACTGTGAAATTTCTGATGGAAAAACCCAATAAGACTTCGCCCAGCCCAGGAATCGAACCCGAATCGCACTTGCAATCAACCGACCGAGGCAGTCTTTCTAATCCTTCGAATTATTGTGATTAAAATTGTTTGTTTTCTATAACTCCACACGACGATGTAATTTCTCGGTCCTCGGTCGTATAAACTAACCAATATAAAAACCTACTCAGCCGGTATCTCATAGTATTTTGCATATTTTTCCCACACAATATTACCGCATACAGCTCTACACGATACACATACGTGTAACATGGAAGGCACTCATGCAAGCACGATGGGTTTAAAATTAACACTCCACATACATATAGAGGAGGCAAGCCCTTCCCTTTGAACGGAAGGCAACCTACTTCACACAAGTTGCCGATAAAACGAGGCAGCTAGATAGTTATGTAGTGGGAAAGATAGGAATGACTGCCTTTGGTTAGAGAAAAACGCATTTAAATGACACATAGTTTTTGAGGACAACAAGAAGGTAAATAGAGAAATAAGAATATAGTTGGAAGTAAATGCATTAGTTTTTGATTGACAAGAAAATGTAAACTGGAAATTTAAACGAGATAAGCCGGCGTTTAAGCTTATCCAAAAAATGTCACTTACTGTATATTTTCGGTGATTATTGTTTATTTTAAACAGTGAGTGTTTATAAAACACAGTAATTGCTGCTTAAATCCAACAATAATTCAGTCAGATCGCCGGTATCGTCCATAGAAAGATATAACAAAGACGATTCGAAAATAAAATACTTAATTCAAATAAGCCGTGGCAGCTTAGAGATAACCAATCCTAACTGACAGCGCCCGTTCACGAACATGACCCCTGGATCAGCACCATTCAGCACCATTTTGGGAGAAGAAGAAGGGACCTAAATGATCCTACCGACATTTGAGTGAGCATGACTTACTCTAAACTGCTAGGACACATTTAAGTCATTCATCTACAAATAAATGGCAAAACTAATATTATTTTCAAGCAGATTCTCGCCTTAAACAGAAAACACCTCATAAAAATTCCAATAGAAAATCCAAAGATTTTCCCACCTCGTTGCCTCAGTCGATTTGACTCAACTACTTAAGTAAGCTAATTCCACACAAAAAAGTCGGGCTTTCCAATCTACTAACGGACTGCAGGACCGTGAGGCACCGGTCCTACATCCAGCGATTAGCGAGAAGCTGGTAGAGCTAGCAACTATAAAGTAGTGGGCGAAAAACGAGCAGCCAGTGTGCGACGTTGACTTGCAACTACTACGGCGAGAGTTAAGCGCATGTTCTATTCGCCAAGTGAGTGTCGATGAGCAAGTGCTCTCTTTGATAGCTCTTGTCACTGCGGCAAACAAGTACCCGCTGGCTGTGTCAACACGAACAAATATCAATAGTTAAATGCTGACGTTTCACTCTCCCGACACGAGCTATCAATAAAAAAGATGTAAAAATCGCTCATTTGGAAGGCAAAACACTGTTGAGGCACTGACAGATACCAGCAAGTGACCGGGCACGAGTAACCGCCCGCCGTATTTGCTCAAACGCAACGACTATTATAATAATATAATATCTACTGCTCATTGCTCGAAACTCGTTTCTTAAACGCAACGCTGCTGTGGCCGAAGAACTTGTTTTAAATCGCTTGCTCTTCTCACCTTTCAATAATCGTCGACAGTGGGATCGGTGCCTTATACTGTCCCAGACAATCCTTAAGAACTGTCTCGCATTGTTGAAATTTCCATCGAAAGCCGTTCTACTTTCCGAGTCAAGTAGTGTAGCTAGCTTTCAGGGAGGGACCGGGATAAAGTACCCGTGTGATGCTTTTACAGGTTAAGCAGTTACTTTATGGTGGTTGCAGATTTCTATGGAATAGGATTTGCATATCTGTGTATGGTTTGGTTTAACTATGGTGATCGTTGTCAAATTTAGTTTAAGACTTATTTATTCAGCTTGCGAAACACCCTTCCTTTACACGGGTGTAATGGTAACATTTAAAAATATTTTAGAATTTGTCGAAGTTTTTTGAAATAGCTAGTTGGTAACATATTTACTGACGCGCGGGTCGTTAACCTATCGGTGCTAGCGTATTGGACCCAACCGATTTGGTCGGGATGCCATTGTTTACCTATTGTGTCTACTACGCTAACAGATGAAGGGATACTTACTTGGGGTGTATGTGCTACGGGGCACCTGTCTGGGCCGATAGGGCCACCATAGGAGCGGCACGACGTAAATTGCTTCAAAGCCAGCGTTTGGCTTTGATATTCTTATGCAAAGCGTATAGGACGGTTAGTACTGAAGCCTTACCGGTACTTGCAGGTGTACTTCCAGTTGATCTTGAAGTGCAGCGACGGGCTGCAATGTACTATAACGCACGTGAGACCGCGGACGCAGACTTTTTAACCCTACGTGACCGTGTTAAGATTGCTAGATTATTCAAACCACAGACCGACGTCTGGGAGGAACTTTTGTCTGAATGGCAAGGTAGGTGGGATAATTCCATCAAGGGCCGACACCTCCACCAGTTCTTTCCATCCGTTCGTGAGCGGCTGGCCAGGACATGGTTGGATGTTGATCACTGTGTTGCCCAATTTCTCACCGGTCATGGTAACTTTAAGAGTAAATTATTTTCCTTCAAGCTTGTTGACTCGCCTTTTTGTCAATGTTCCACATCTGACTGCGAATATGAACAATCAGCACATCACATTTTATGGGAGTGCAGTCTTTGGCAGAATGAACGCAACATTATGTTGGATAGTGTACAGGTTACATCCGGAGTTATTTACTATACAGACCTTGTGGAAACTAGAACAAATTTCCGTGCGTTCAAGCGTTTTTGCCATACCTATTATTGGAATCAAATATAACAGCTCACAACTTAGGACCCATTAATGTTAATATTTATCCGTGGTGCTAGGCAACTGGGCCTATCCCAGTTGTAAACGTCCCTTTGTGCCTATTGGCCTTGTTTCGTTCTGTCTCCTGCTGAAATGGAGGGAAGTGGAAATTACGGTTTTTTCCTACTCCTCCACTATACTTTTCTGATTAATTTCGTTGCGGGATCCAAGACAGTTAAATTCATTCTCTGGGACTTCGTCGAGCTTCATTGTCTCGGCGCTTTTCTGGTGGTCACCACTGTTGATTCTGGCTTTCAGGAGTTACAGTGGTTTGGGAACAGTGTGGCGGGCTTGTCCCAAAAAAAAAAAAAAAAAAAAAAAAGATGAAGGGATACCAGATACATCATTTAGAAAATGCTGTTCATAAACGCGAGCAGCGGTGGCCCAGTGGTGGCGGCCCCGACTTACGAACAGTAAGTCGTAGGTTCGAACCCAGACAGGAGCATTACTTTGTGTAATTTATTTCATCACCACTGCTCTCAAAACGGTGAAGGAAAACATCGTGAGGAAACCGACATGTCCTAGAACCAAAAGATTCGAAGACATGTGACATCTACCAATCCGCACTGGGCCCGCGTCGTGGATTATAGCCCATTCCCTCTCATAGAGAGGAGGCCTGTGTCCCAGCAGTGGGAACATTAATAGGCTGATGATGATGATGTTCATAAAAAATAATGTTCGGTGAGTAAACTACTGGATATTTTCGATTGAATTTTTGTTTATTTGTACTGTGATCGTCATACGAGCACTTAGTAGTACTTAGAGAATCCCCAGCATAGGGTATCGTAGTGGAACATTGGAGTGCTGTGTAGTCCCCTGGGGGACTGGTCTAGGGGATTTTAGTGGAACGAGCGGTTTAATTTACTGTCGTATTGTCATCTCCATCTTTTATATAGGTACAGAATAGATAAAAATATAAAATAAAGGGAATATTTGTGAAGCCGCGTTTCTAAGTTATGCAGTTTGTTAAAATTACTTAGCAAAGTTCGTAGAGTTACTGAATGCACAGAGAACATGAGACGCCAAATTGTTACCCTTAAAAGCTGTTTTAGTACTACGAGACTGGGGTTTAAACCAACTTAAATTAACTTATCACTTCACTCTAGTTTCGTCTAGGTCATTGTAGTTGTTTCTCTAAAAGGTCAAGGCTAGCTAGTCAGTACTTCCAAAATTTCTAAGAATTTAACGAAGCAACAAACTATAAAGTTCAACTAAAAACTTATCCATAACAGATACATTTTACCCTGTAACTGGTTCTTCAGTTTCTTATAATTATTCTTATTCTTATTCAGTTACCAGAGAGCTAGTTCAGCTGTTTCCTAGAATTTTATCCTTCTAAGAATCCTGCTTACTACCGTTCGAAAAGCAACTTTGTATTAGTACAATCAAGGTTTCTTTTGATTCAATTGCCATCAAAACTACTCGTATGTTGTATTAGTATAAACATGAGCATAATCAGCTTATAATGTTCCCACTGCTGGGACACACGGGCTCCTCTCTATGTATTACGTATATCTCTCTATAACGTTCCCACTGCTGGGACACACGGGCTCCTCTCTATGTATTACGTATATCTCTCTATAATGTTCCCACTGCGGGGACACACGGGCTCCTCTCTATGTATTACGTATATCTCTCTATAATGTTCCCACTGCTGGGACACACGGGCTCCTCTCTATGTATTACGTATATCTCTCTATAATGTTCCCACTGCGGGGACACACGGGCTCCTCTCTATGTATTACGTATATCTCTCTATAATGTTCCCACTGCTGGGACACACGGGCTCCTCTCTATGTATTACGTATATCTCTCTATAATGTTCCCACTGCGGGGACACACGGGCTCCTCTCTATGTATTACGTATATCTCTCTATAATGTTCCCACTGCTGGGACACACGGGCTCCTCTCTATGTATAACGTATATCTCTCTATAATGTTCCCACTGCTGGGACACACGGGCTCCTCTCTATGTATTACGTATATCTCTCTATAATGTTCCCACTGCTGGGACACACGGGCTCCTCTCTATGTATTACGTATATCTCTCTATAATGTTCCCACTGCGGGGACACACGGGCTCCTCTCTATGTATTACGTATATCTCTCTATAATGTTCCCACTGCTGGGACACACGGGCTCCTCTCTATGTATTACGTATATCTCTCTATAATGTTCCCACTGCTGGGACACACGGGCTCCTCTCTATGTATTACGTATATCTCTCTATAATGTTCCCACTGCTGGGACACACGGGCTCCTCTCTATGTATTACGTATATCTCTCTATAAGAAATATTATTTTCTGAAAACCACGTAGCAATTTTTAGGACAACCTTATATGTATTAAACGAAAACTGTTTACTGCAAGCCATATAATAGAAGTATCCATTACCAAAACGACTTTTATCTTACATATTTACCACCAAAAAACACACTTAAAAAAAACAACCTTTTCTTACCCTAAATGGCACCTCAAGCAGGATACAGGATTTCCCAAAAATGAACAACATTCTTAAATCAGTTTCCATGGAAACCACAACACATGGTAACAAGAAAGAAAAGATCGTATTGTATGAAAAATAAATCCATTCCGGATCAAAACCGATATCGGTCTCACAACAAATAAACTGCGGACAATGGACGCCGAACCAAAAAAAAGTGTTGAAATAAAAACATGGCGAACTTTAAGTTCGGTCTTTCCAATCGAACTGTATTGTTGCGGCTGATATTACTATTTGTCGCTTGTATAAGCATTATCTATAAAATATTTGGTAGCAGAAAATTTTTGGGAAGACTTTCGTTTTGTTGATCATCATCACATTTAGGTACTGTGGAATTAACTGCCGACTTGTTTTCTGATCATTTTAGTATGGTTCTTTTCAAAGTTCAAAAGAGTCGGTTTTTTCTGTGTTTTTTTTCCCTCAGTTGCATCATCTCGCTTCACGTCAGGCGAGTTGCTGCCGAAACCTAATAATAAACCTATTTATCAAAGAAACAGTTAAAAATTAAGCTAATCAAAGAATTACTATAGGTCTCTAAAGAAAGGTGTTCCTTTCACTGTTTCTTGACCGTTATCAAGAGACGGTATAAAGCTCCTACATATTGCTACTTAAGTTAAAGTTCATTGCATTAAGAACTATGACTACATGGAATAGGAAGACTTTTTCCGTGTAGCCCCAACACGAATTCAGGATGCCCCTTATTTCGCCGACAAAAATTTCATAGATTTCTGCTTCACAGAAAATATTTCATATAATGTCTGGTCCTTGTATTGTTATTTCTAATATTATTGTTATAATGACAATTTACTTCAATTAAACTATGTTTTACAGAAACACAATTCAATGATTTTTATAATCCCATTATTTTATTTAACAAACTTATCATACTGTAGAATTATTGTTTAACGAATATTGTTTGTTCGGTGTATTTTTCCATGGTATTTTATTTCAACAAAAATGCTATCCCCTTCGTGTTAGGTTACTTTAAACCCTACAGACAGAAATAGGAGCCCCGCGTAGCACTCCGACCAAATAGGTTAGGTTAGGTTAGAACTGTGACCAACTACGCGCAAGCCGAGCGAGCGAAGCGAGCGGTGCCGCCGTAGCGGTTGGCGAGCGCTACATCAAAATTGGTCGCAATACCAAAATTATTACCCTCCGACAAGTATAAACCACTTTGATAAAACTATACTACGGTTTATAAATACTGTCATCAATTATAAAATAAACCAAGTAAAATTATATTCATGTAGGTGTGCAAGCAGTGGTGATGAAATAAATTACTCAAAGTAATGAGCCTGTTTGGGTTCGAACCCACGACTTACTGTTCGTAAGTCGGGGCCGCCACCACTGGGCCACCGCATTTATTTCATCACCACTGCTCTCAAAACGGTGAAGGAAAACATCGTGAGGAAACCGGCATGTCCTAGAACCAAAACATTCGAAGACATGTGACATCTACCAATCCGCACTGGGCCCGCGTGATGCCCATTCCCTCTCATAGAGAGGAGGCCTGTGTCCCTGCAGTGGGAACATTAATAGGCTGATGATGATGATGATGATGATGATGAGGTGTGCAGCTGTGTTTAAATAATAAATGCTTCAGATTTCAGTTCTGCGTGTATAAATTGAAACATTTAGAAACTTTCACTCGATAAAATGTTTTTCTTGGTAATAAGTTTTATATTAAGTAAATAATTTGAGTATTAAGATTATTTGATTTGTTATTTTATGATATGAATATCAAAACATTACATTTTATTTGAAACAAAACTCTATGATTTAAATTTTTTCAAAGTTAATATTCTGCACAATGATTATTCTGTGAAACGTTTGTGTTTTTATATGAAACGAAATTCTGTAAAACTTTTGTCTATAAAACAGTGTACAACCCGATTTTAGTCTCTGGGCTACTACTGAAGAATTCCACGCTGAAAACTTTGACTTGAAATTTTTTTTACCTGTAAATCTTATTTCTTGGGATTTACAATACCGATTCTTGTCTCTTCATTTTGGTATTATTAATACCGTTGTAAAAATCAACGGAACGAAGTTAAGAAACAACGGAGTAAGCGATAAAACCAAAAAATAATAATTTTGAATGCTACCCGTAAAACTTTAAAGATCATTTTCGTAAAACTGTCACTTAATTCGTTGTTGTGTCTATAATGGAGCTCAGTATCAGCCGCTTGTCAGCCTGAAGCCCTAAGGTAATGTAGGACAACTAAGGGTCACGGATTAATATAATACGGTATTCGGATGAGTTGGATTCCCAATTTCCTGGTTAACAATTCTAGTCTAACTTCAATTTAAATGCTTGTTTAACAAAAGACGGTCGGACCAGAAATTAGGAATTCTATTAGAATCTCCAGGTAAACTAGGAAGGTAGGTAGGTAATTAAAACTGTAGTATGATGTGATTTCTCGTTAGCAGCCCGAAGTTTGTTAGTGTGCGGTTTGATACCTGTCACTGAAAGCACGTTAAGGTAGAAATGCCAGAGTAGCCCGCGTAATTCAAATTTTCTTATTTTTTTTCCCGTAAGTTTCTTTTTCATGAAATTTTCATTCAATGGGATTAAATGAACTTAGAGAGTTGTATTGATAATTTTAATGATTATAATTCTGTAAATAAATACTCGTACGTCTTACGGTCGCGAGTCATATTTTGATCAACATACAGCTTGATATTAACCTGCAAATTACAAAAAAACATAAGCTACCTGGCGCTGCCCTTGCGCCTGATCTCTCTCCAGTCATAGCGGATTGCCGTCCCATTCGATCACGAGAGTGAGAGAAGAGAGAGTGCCAGACACAATAAAAAAACGGTCAGGAGACCAAATCAATTATCTCTTCATATCTTAATTCTTAATAATTGTTATAAAATATAACAATTATTGATTTTAAAAGTTTTGCTGTTTCTGTAATTTTTTACCATGAACTAGGCAGTGTTTCAACAGAATAAGAGCCCAGCTTATAGGTAGTAGTTCTGATACTACCTTTTGACTCGGAGCTCGTTGTTAAATGATAGCAACTGCATGGGTCGATCTACAAGATTAAGCCGCACTTGCCAAGGTCGGCCTGTGGATGGGTGATCATCACTACAAAGCCGAGTTTCCCGGCTGTTACTTGTAGATCTTTGACAGTCGTTACAGGTAGTCAGTGGCCCCAAAGTCTGACAACCAGTCTTGCCAAGGGGTTCCGTATTACCCAGTAAGTCTAACTGGGTTGTAGATCTAGAGAAAATACTGGTATTAAGCTGCATTCGGTAAGACTGGAAGACGAGCCCAATAAAGTTGTGAAAAGTCTAGGCAAAAGGAAGATTGACGTGTGGTCAAAGTTGCTGCACAAATATTCAAAGTAATTTTTTGGACTGTCCCTTCCTTTGTATTGTTAATGCTAAACAAAAAGACCATTCACGCTAAACCATTTAGTAAAACAAGCTTTTCTATTTCCTTAAAGTTTTCCTTATCGAAGCGAGTTTCCCTGGTACGCCCTGTCCCATCGGGGACTGAACCGACTGCCATCCCCGATTTGTCTTCATTTGTCGTCCCGCAATCGTTGCAAACTATTGCCGAGAAATAATTAACTTGCTTTTGTCATTCGATTTTTATTCCCCTCGCCATTTGCATGGAAATTGTGCTAATTTGATAAATTGGAGTCAAATGAGCTATTGAAATGAAGGCTGCTTTTTTGGTCTCTGCTGTTATTAATTATGGGGCGAAATGTGGGAAAAACAGGGGGTCTCGGTGTTCGGAGTTTCTTTTGTATCTATAATGGTGATAATTAAACAATGTAAAAAATGTTTTTAAAAGTGAACGTTAAAATCTATTGTTGAATGTAAGTTTTATACCCTAAAAAGAACCATTACACTTGGTAATCACATACATACACATAACAGCATAACAGGTACATAGAAGTGATAGCCTAGTGGTTCATTCACATTCGCACAAATTCACACACACATTCACTCACCCTCGCATTTGCAAATGCTAGGGTGAGTGTAATAGTGTTTATTTTGCATAAAACAAGTACCTAAATGATAATTATTAAGTTACGGAAGAGTGGAGTCTCCTAACACAGGCTTATATGCTTAAAAGGAGGCTCCAATCACTAGTTTTTAAGATTTATCTGTTAAAATAATAAACCATTTTTCATTTTCTTCATTTATTGGTGTGTGTGACCGTCGGAATGCGAAGTTATACCTACACAGGTCTTGAATTCGAACCCAAGACACGCACCTCTGATTTTCTGATTTTTCGGTTTCATGAGCGTATTGTATAATTATCACTTGCCTATCGTTTACCGAAGGAAAACATCGTGAGAAAACCAGCATGCCTGAGAGATATTTCTTGACCGCATGTTAAGCCAATTCAGAGGCCCTTGGGCGGCATAAAAACTGACACCAGGTTAGGCATTAACCCAATAAAGGAAGAAAGACTTGATATAATGAATCGACTTGAAAATTACTGTATCATACAATGCTTTTTTGCCTCCTATAAAAGAGATTTGATTCTGTTTATCATGTTGCGAAGATGTTCACCTTTAAAACATCCACACAAAAATAGGCAACCTTTTCATACCAAAAACGTTGCTTCGAAGGTAAGTTATTTCTACTAGAAGTGGAGGGCGAATCAAATAACAGAGCCATCCATCTTCAAATACTTTGAAGTCTAGGGTGAAACTAATAACGAATCTAATTCACCTACTTGTATAGGAAAAAACACATAATTATAGAAAGATCTTGCTAGTAAAACAGATTCAAGCAAAGAAACTTTTGGGCATAAATTACCAAGAATTGTATTACTTTCAGAACTCATTGGAAAAATCGAGGGTAATACGGTAGTTAACAGTCAAGGCAGGTCAATCTGATCATTGACCTTACATATTCCAACAAGTTTTGATAAGCATGTATCGTGACATGTTGTTTTTTGATGACAACGAAATGGAACTTGGTTTAGGGGGATCCGACAAAAAATTGGAGCAGTTTTTTTTTTTTGTAGCTTATGCCCGTGGCTTCACCCGCGTGGAGTTCGATAATAGACCCACGAAATCATACTACCGGGATAAAAAGCATCGTATGTGTTAATCCAACCTCCAGGTTGTAATCCAGTAGGTTGTAGGTAATAATCCATTATTAAACCATCTTTTTGCAAAATTTCATCCAAATCCGTTGAATAGATTTTGCGTGAACGAGTAAGTTTGTAACTTTCGCTTATATAATATTAGTAAGAAGTAAGAAAACTAAAGCCGAAAACCGCATTACTTTGTGTAATTTATTTCATCACCACTGCTCTCAAAACGGCAAAGGAAAACATCGTGAGGAAACCGGGATGTCCTAGAACCAAAAATTCGAAGACATGTGACATCTACCAATCCGCACTGGGCCCGCGTGGTGGATTATAGCCCTTTCCCTCTCATTGAGAGGAGGCCGTGTCCCAGCATGATGATGATGAAGAAGTAAGATAAGCAAGTGTCAGTTTATTGGATACATAAACACAGCCGTAGGGGTTGAATGACCTTCACTGAGAGGAGCAGTCCGTACATCAATGACCATTATTTACATAATTATTATTTTAATGCGTTCGATAACTTATTAGACACCATTGCAACCACTGCACACTACAAACGTCCGACACAGCAGATAGCAGTTCCTTCCCAAAGGGAGTTTTACCCAGAGCCATTATTTACTACTAAAACATATATGTATTTGACCAAAGTTTTGTATTTCCGAGATCTTCTCAAGGCGGTCTCACTTTCGACCAGTTCCCAATTTCTGATTAGTAGGAGATCCTTCCAAGAATATTCGGCAGACTACACAAACAATCAAAGTTTCTAATGAACGTCGTAGCGAGGATGTTTTAATCTTATCCTAATATCATTTATTTTCTCTTGATTGACATCAAAAACAGGTCACAGAGGTCCGATCGCACCTTCATTAAAACTTCACGAGGGCAAATATTGGGTTGCTAGCTAAGCCAATCTGTTCTAGAGATTTTCTTCTTCGATTTTTATAAATTATTTTGAAAGAAAAAAAAAAGTGTTTATTAGACATAGAACCGAGGAACTTAATAATTTTCTTAATCTTAATAACTTAAAAATTATCAAAGCATAACAAAATGGTTGTGTGTCTCAAGGTTTTGCCAAAAAAGTTCGTCAATAATGCCAGACAGATAGATACTGGTGAACGCTGATTTTCTGTCCCCCTTTATCGAATTTGGTATTATTGAAGATGAAAAATACATTTAAACAAGCTTGAAACAAATTAATAGCAAAATGTGTTTCCCGCCAAATAACAATTTTGAAAAAAATCTGCCTCTGTCAGTTGACACAAATAGAACCATATTTTAAATATGTGTTTTGGTAGTACATAATAAGGGCCTTATCATACTAGCGGATTGCGAGCGTCTTCAAAACTGAGCGGGCGCGCAACGAATACGTGACGGGCATCCAACGGACACACAGCGCAGGCGCAGCGTATTCGTTGCGGACGCGCAACGAATTCGCAACGCTAGGCTTTGCAGCCTAATGTTGAAATATGAGTGCACTTTCACGCTGCTATTCTGAATTCGCTGCGCCCCCGCTCCGCATCGAATCCGCTAGTGTGATAAGGCTCTAATACCTTGGAAAACCTAGGTAACCAGAGAAAACTTTCCACACCACAAACCAACGGTAATATGGAGAAATCCATAAACGAATGTTGGCAACCCTAAGTATAGGTAACTTATCTGATAGTGGCAAAAATAGATAGAATGTTTGGACTCGCTGTTGAGAATATGAGATACAGGTAATCGTGGACAGTTATTGTAGTTTTAACATTTATTATAAACAACTTTTTAGGGCTATGTTCACCGAAAAGATAACGGTCTGATTATCTAAAAACAGCTGTTTAAAACACATTTTCATGTTCACTAAAGCAAATCAACCGATTAAACACGCTAATCAACTGTTTTTTCTAACCGAGGTGGGAGAGGTTGTTTAAAGTCCCGGTTAGTAGTTATTTTCACGTTTGTAAATTGCAAATATAACAAATTTTAAGGTTACATCCAGATATTACTGTGAGAATTTAACATGCAGTCTGCTTTGAATTATATTTTTAAACTTACCCGTTACCCGTTTTGGACGAGTTTGAAACCGCTGAAAGACTTTTGCGAACTCTTCGTTTGTATTCCACCAGACGACACTACTTCACGGAGTTCGGTGCGTTTGTTTTTAATTACGCCTTGGTGCTTTCACTAAATTAGTGACAATTTTTTTTTCTTCATGCGTAAAATCAGCAATGCGCTTCTTTTCCATTGTATTTAATTTAAAAACTGTTTCAAACGAATAAAACTTCAAACACAACAGATAATTTGATGGTTATAAAGAACTGTCATCTCAGGTATAATGCAACCATTTTAAGATGTTTCTCATTTGTATGGTTTTTTACGTGTTTGTTACCCACCCTTTTTTACTGTATTATAATCATTCGGTCTTTCATTCCTAAAACGCTTGTTTACTTAACCGAACTAGAATAAGTCGTGGTGAACACCAAAATTCCCACGTCATGTTTAAACAACTGTTTACGTTTAGCGGGCCGAATACGAAACAGTCGGTTATTTTACTGTTGGTGAGCATGGCCCTTAGTCCTGTAGTCCCTTTTGGTTGGACAGTTAAACTTCGTTAGTTCTTTAAAATCTGGGGGCTTACAATGACAAAGCATACGCAAAGGAGAAAAGACATATTTATATCTCATTTACTCTTACTTCTGTGTGCTGTACTATGTCTTTGTCCCATTGTTATATAATTATTCTATTCCAATTTATGAGCTTTTTTTTTCTTTCTTGCCATATTATCTTCCACACAGTCCATCCATCGATTCTTCAGTCTTTCCCTATTTAGTGGCTTGTCTGCATTATTCTCTGTCCTCGAAACTAAAGGAGTTTGTGAGCTGATTATAGTCATCGGTTATTTTAGCCGAACTTCGTGGGTTTCCGACCGAAAGTCGGTAACGTATCTTGGCCTTGGTTTATTTATGAAGGCTTTCTGGCCTTCTCGAACACGATACTCAGAGTTTGTTTGTGTTAGACTTCGGTTTTGAAGACTGATCGGGATTTTATTAGTACTCCAGCTGGGGCTTAATAATTCAAGGACAAGTCGAGAATACGAATATTGGCATGAGATGTTTGGGTAATGTCAATTTAAATTTTATTTTAGGAGTTCATATTTTGGATATTCTACTTAAACATAACATTAATATCACGCCTATAATCCTTAAAGGGTTAGGCAGAGGTGTACCTAATAGTACACCCACATTTCGCCATTTATGTTTAGGTCCCATGTAATAGGCGGTGAGCCTATTGCCGTCAACCGGGCGCAAATCCATACTCCGTGGCTGCTACTGAGAAATACCTGATGGAAAAACTCAATAATACTTTTCCTGACCCGGGAATCGACCTCATGCTCTGCATTAGTGCTTACAAACACTAGATCAACAAATCAGAAGTTGTCTGAGGAAATACTAAACGAGGCAGGATGACTGCTTACTAAACGATAAACTAAACAGTGCCTATAGATGATGACGACCAGATGTATGAACGTGGACGCGGCAAAAGGGGTTTGTCTCCACCGATCACAGTATCAGATCACGTTAGCCACGGATCACGGCGAGTTGTATCCACTGATACCGTGATCCGATTTTCTCGAGGAGTATGTAACGAGCGTAGCAGGTTGCGTTCTGTGGTTTCTGCTTAGCCCCATGGGAAAAGGCGTGAGTTTATGTATGTATGTTTATAGATTACACCAAAAACAAAACCGCAACGAGACCAAATCAGCAAACGAGTTCAAAAAACACCAAATAGTTATCAATAGCGACCTAATTCCCCGCGTTCGTTATTTTCGCAGCACGCGCGTACACAGAGCCCCAGCCGAGGCAAAGTTTTAATGAACGTACAAATGCTAACAATCGCTGTATGCTGCAACACTTTGCTAGTTTTACTAATATTGCCAAAGTTTGTGCTAAGGGGCGCCTATGGTGCTGTGCTTTGATGGGCCTGCGTTTAACTTGGAAACTGTCATTCTTTTTAATATGTTTTTCACGCAGGGGGTCTACTGTAGTGTTGTATGTAATACAGCAGTATGTAATCATCATTTAGTTGTTTCACTTTTATAAGTCCCGTCCTTATATACAACCTCTTATAGAGCATTTTTTTTTTCTTTTGGCTTAGTAGGTGATCACGTCAATAGCAGCACAATTGGTCATTAGGTTGGTAAAAGTGCACACCTAGGACAGTCCAGTAAGTTATGTTTTGGACAGCACCACATGCGCTTTGTGTGTCGCATCTGAAATCCGCCAGTATATGCCAAGTTGTATTTCCAGCAGCCTGCCTGAATACGCAACCGATGGAGCTCCATGACGACTCACTTATATTAAAATAAGTATAAAATATTACTGCTATGTTGGTGATCCAGGGAACAACCCTAGAAACTGTGGCTACACCATGACCAAAATACAGCTGCGCAGAGTTACAGCCACCATTACTAACGCCGATTCTGCACGGAGGAGTCAGTAGACCACGTGCTTCTGCACTGTCAGTGGGTTGCATCATACAGGGCAAAGTACTTCGGTAACCTAGGTAGTCAAAACAATCGTCAGTATCGCCAAGGCGTTGCTGGCCTCTCTTGGGGAAGGGGTAGATCGAATGATTTTGCCACTTATATGCAAAATACGCACTTTGGAGGACCTGGAGTTGCGGACACCAGCCAGTTATACAACAACACAATACAAGAGGTGGTTATAGGCCTAATAAACGCTTAGATGTTGATTATGCTAGGAGCATAATCAACATCTAAGCGTTTATTAGAAAAATGGGCACACAGCCTTCGCTCCCGGATAAAATCCACTGATCGCATTCAGTTTTATTGCTGAAATTCGACCAAACAGCCAATTAAAGAACAGGTCAGGGTTAAGTATATTTTGCGTGCCAGTTCTTCGTGAAATTGGCATCAATAAGTCGAGAAAAATGGTGATGCCATCTCTCGTATATTTTATGCTTATGTAAAACTCAACCTTGATGTCAATACGGAAGCGATTGTCAAAATGTTCGTGCTCGCAATTTGTAGCTCCAAAATGTCATTTTATGGCGTAGTTATAATATTCCTATACTGTAGGTTAGGTTGAGGTGAAGCTAATAGTATGTACACCCACATTTCGCTAGTTACCTATGTTTAAGTCCAACGCATTAGGAGGTGACTCTATTGCCATCAACCAAGCACAAATCCAGACTCTGTGGCTGCTACTGAGAAATTCCTGATGGAAAAACCCAATAACATATTGCCCGACCTGGGAATCGAACCCAGGATTGCATGCTCATTAGTCGCGCTTGCAACCACTAGACCAACGAGGCAGTATGATTTGTAACTACAAATATAAGTATAAATGGAAACAAAAAGTTTCAGTATTTCAGTTAAATTTTCAAACGTTTATTATAACTATTTACAAAATTTATTAAAAACTATTAAATAAACTAAAATAAATAAACTAACAACAAACTATAAAAAGGCATCAAAAAACTCCTCCTCAACGCTGTCAGCTGGTAATGTGCCCAAGAGAATGGCTGCGTTTCCACGTTGTATTGCAACACTCAGCTTCTGGACAAGGTAAAAGCCATCCCTTGGGTCTCGGGAAGCGTCAACTAGGCGTTTTGGAAGTTCTTTGAAGAGGACAGTATTTTAGTAGTTTACCTATTAAACCCCTTCATGAAAGAAAGTGTATAACATGTATCTGCCTTTTAGTATACCTTTAAACACCTAAAACAAGTTAACGACTCATCAAAGACGAGCTAACCCGGAAGCTTCGTCACAATCTGTGTAAAACCGGAAGCACGTAGATCCAAAGTCTTTACCGGCTCATTAAAACTTTCGCCCCGCTCCCTTGTACCGGTTATTCACCCTTATTTGACCGGAAAACCGGATATTTACTCATGTTTCAAGGCTCTCAGTGTCTTGACGTGAAAAACCTGAACACTTTACGTTGAAGCACTTAGGAGGGTAAAAGGTTGGCAAATAAGTTTAGACTTGACTTGACCTGAATTATTTAGGTTGTCGCTGAAGAAAAGCATTATTTTTTAAAGATTTTAATCATTGGATGTACACTCACGAGCGTATAGGTCAGTGAAACTGATAAGAGCGAAATCACACAGATTGATACCGACTTCTTCTTCTTTGTGGTGTGGAAGATAATAAATAAATAAAAATAAATATCGCTGGACATTACACACAGCGCCATCTAGTGCCACACTAAGCAACGAGGCTTGTGTCGTGGACACCAGATAGTTGATATACTACATAGATACTTTTTGTTTGTAAATACATACTTATTATACATATAAACATCCATGACTAGGAAACAAATGTCCATGCTCATCACACAAACATTTGCTCCTACCGGGATTCGAACCCGAGACCCTAAGAACGTAAGGCAGCCTCACTACCGCTGCGCCAATCGGGTCGTCAACAAAATCTGTGCAACTAGCACGGCCCTATATACATATGTAGATGCTGTGGCGAGCAAGCGGCCGAGTGAACAGCGGCCAGCTGACCGCAGTTGAACGGAGCACAGATTTTGTTCGCGCTGTCTTCTCTATACGTAGTAGTAATAGCTCAATGCTAGACTTAGATTTTCATGCCGTCGAGAAATATCTCTCAGATTGATACTCAAATAATCCCTCTAAAATAAAATCTTTACTCCGCTAGTTTTATTACAAACATTTAATTAAATTTCCATTTTTTACCAATAACTTCATCAATCAATTAATTAAGTCCATACAAATATTCCAAATAATGTTTAATAATGTTGTTTTAATAATGTTTCAAATATGACAAAAAAAGAGCAAATATTGGAGAAAATATCAAGTTTCCTTTCAAATAAAAGTTTCACCTACCATCAGAAACTAATTAACAAACTCAATATCAGCAAAAAATAAATTGCTATTACCACTGCCCCACTCCAATAGAATTCCAACCTTATTCCCTTAAACTTAAATCTCGCAATCATCTGTTTACTGTTCATGTGACGAATTCCAGGGATTGCAAACATTCGAAAGTTCGTTTTATTCATGATGGATATATATATGGTCATAGGTGTACCGGCTGCAAATGGCTTCAAGCTTCGATCTGAGAGGATCCTCAAATAAATATTCGTCCAGGAAGCGTAGCAGGAATTTTTACTACTGTAGTAGGTAAAAAATCTTCTGATTGTAGAATTATTTTTAGATGCTGTGGTTTTTGGAGAAAAAAAGAATTTGTTAAAAGTGGTCATAACGATGAACTAGAACTGCTTTCATTCTAGTGGATAAGTGGTTTTGCAGTAAATGGCCTTTCTAGACTGATATAGGTATAAAACTAAATTCTAGTCTTTTCATTTCACTGAACGAAAATATCATTTATTTTCATATTCACATAAACGTTATACGAATTGCACGCACTTAATCCGTCAACATAAAAGTTTATCATCAACTTTTCCCAACTAAATTGGAGTCGGCCTGGAGTCACTCTATGTATGTGTATGTGGTTAGACTGGAGTCTAACCACATACACATACATAGAGTGACTACCTGACTGCCCTCCAAAATTCAGTTTCTGGGAAACAAGATACCCTTTGGCAATACGGTCAGACTAGAAACCTAAAAAATCGTACATTTAAAACACTACCAAGCTGAACACTTTTCCTCGTTCCAAGTTGAGCCTAGCATTTCCCCGCTCAATCTATGTATATTATTACCCGGCAGCCATATTGCTTTGAGCCCATGAATTTAAAACGAAGACGCCATGATGAGTAAATTATGAATTCCTCGACGATACTCCTTGGAGACAGGACAATGTTTTTTTAGACTTCCGTACCCGAAAAGGGTAATCAACGGGACCCTATAACTAAGCCTCCGTCCGTCCATCTGTTAGCGGGCTGTATCTTATGATCTGCTGTATATATGAGGTAGACAGTTGAAATGTTCACAGAATGTGTGTTTTGCCGCTGTAACAACAAATAGTAAATTAAAAATAAAAGCGGGTTTCCCTACTACGAAGGTACGGAACCCTTTATACGCGAGTCCGACTCGCCCTTCACCGCTTTTTTTTAATATTGTTGAAGTGCAAAGATTTTTTTTACGAGAAATGTGACGGTAGGATGGTACATGGTGTTAGGAATGAGTTCAATTGACTGTCAAGTTGTAAGGCGAATACTTGTTGGTGTATTCTTGCAAGGATTGACGTAATTTATGGGTGAATTGACGGAGTAAACAGGAAAACTGCCCTAGTTGTGACCGAGTATACAGATCTAAATTCAGTGTAGCGTGTCATATCCGGGCCACACGATAGGGAAAAGTTCACTAAAATCTATTTTCCAAGTGTTCTCGTTATCGAGGTCGGATTTTTTATAAATACAAAAAGAAGAATGTACGGACTATAAAGCCGTTACAGTTTTTTTATATAAAGGTCAATATCTTATAACCCAAGCCTTCTTAGATACTTCAGAGATCGAGGCTTTATGACTAATAGCACTAACAACACTGTAAACACAGTTCACTTAGACCCTTCATAATAAGTTTCACGTGTACGTAGACCTTTATCAATATAAAGGTCTACGTACACGTGAAACTTATTATGAAGGACAGTTTATTTCAGATCTTGATCCAATGATCAAGATCTGAA
Organism: Xestia sexstrigata; assembly: GCA_941918905.2. Lineage (NCBI taxonomy): Eukaryota > Metazoa > Arthropoda > Insecta > Lepidoptera > Noctuidae > Xestia > Xestia sexstrigata. The sequence continues at coordinate 2,404,423 of OW799216.2, read as the reverse complement.
ATAAACTGTAATATTTTTCAAGACAAAATGGTTAGTACAATAAATCAAAATGACGGTACTCGAGATAAACATACATGCATGAGAGAAATGTAGATTGTCGCGGGCTATTAAGGCTGGGTTTGATCCCGGTTTGGGCAAAGTGTTATTGGGTTTTTCCATCATGAATTTTTCAGTAGCAGCCAGAGAGTGTGAATTTTTTTTAAATGGCAATGGGCTCGCACCTATAACATAGGACTTGTAAGTGCATGAGCCTTTACACTTAATGGTGAAGGTTAATAAAATAAATTTTAATGTTCAAAAATATATTTAATACGAAATTGCACTAAATTAATGTAATACGAGTAAGAAAATAATAGAAAAAGGTGCAAAATGTTGGATGTTGCGCGAGCTCGCTACATTTTATAAATTAACAAAATTTACAGTATTTTCACTATGCCCAAGTACAATGTGCGGATGTGGGTATATAACTGTTCGGGAATAACAGGCGTGATGCTTATGTTTTAAGCCACGCCATTAGGTATAGTTGCTGCCAGTTAAGATGGCAATAGCGGTCATTCTCCTTTCCCTAATATCTCTTCGTACGAACCAACACAAATGAACCATGTTTCGTTTTTCTTTAGAAAAAAATGTTGAAGATCACGATAGATGATGATTCAAGACTTGAACAGGCTTATTTTTGGATTTCAAAGTTAAGAACTTTAATAAATGTAGGTGGGTCAATGATCGCTATTACGATCTTAACTGGCAGCAACTATAGAGCCCTATGAATTTAATATATTTCTGACACATGTAATTAAGTGACGATCGACAGTAATTTCAAAAATATTAGATGTAAACTAAACTATATTCTTTATTCATTTCTATTCTTGTTGTTGATTCTTGCATTTCTGTACTCTAAATAAACACAGAAAGATTTAAAATGTGAGAGATATATTTTTTCCATCTGTACTTGCGACTGGCACATGTGCTCCAAGCTTCAGAATTAGATTTGTCTGGATCTCGCACCAGCGTTTGTATTGACATTATAATTAACTTAAGCTATCCTTACATATATTTATGTACCTATTGTATGTGACACGATTGATCGAGAACTGGTTGTGTAACCGTTGATTATTATCAGTGTGATCTTACTCTGCCTAAGATATATTGTACTGTTGTTATTAATTATTCTGAGAAACGTGTGAGTGGAGGCGTCTACTGCTAGATGGATGTAATCCATCCTCGAATACGTGGTACTGGGAAATTACTGATCCCAATATCACTTTGATATGTGTTTGCAAAATGTGTGTTTGACCCGGGAATCAAACCCGAGACCTCATGCTCGCGCAAGCGATCACTGCCAACGAAGCAGTCTAAACAGTCTACAAGTCGGAGCCCCTCTGAGCCACCACGGCTCTAGGCCTCTTGGTATGTACTGGCTATGTGTGTGCACTATTCATACATCTGTGTGCGTGTTTATGTCTTGTTAATGCTTCAAAGAGTAAGTTAGGACGACTCGACGTAAACTCTCTAATGAGGCACCTTGTATGTACTCACAAGATATTCGTATTGCGAAAACAAATATTGTCTGTTGCCGGTTATTAAGAAACGTTACAGATATAATCGCTAGGGTCACAGACATAGGTAACGTTGATTTATAGATAATTATTCTGTAACACAAACACTTCAGGTCAGCATGGCAACTCAAGTCCAGGTGACAGATTACACAGGAATTCAGAAGCCCGAAAGTTCAAGGATGTTATCCAAAAACACGGTAACAATATTTTCCCCATATTTTCTCCATTTTTTTTCCAAAATAAACAAAGTAATGACGTTCCATTTTTATGACACGCTTCTAAAAACACTCGACAACTTATTTAACCAAAAAACGTTTAAAAACATAACGTGAGCAAGATAAGAGTTTCCGCCGCAGTACACTCACGCATAAAAATGTTTGTGTGAATAAAAATATTTTTTTTTACATTTCGGGAGTCATAGTAGGATACTTATTTGTGTAGAAAGTCGACCAATGAAGTCCTACCACCACAAAAAAATATCTGTGTTCACAATATTAGTGAATTAGTAACCAATCTGTCAAAAGTTACTTGAACTGTCATTGCTGAATTTTTGCAATTCATGTTTATTGTAGTTAGATTTAGTTTTTTATTCCAGCTACATCGTCTTCAAATTTATCTTATTACTTACAATATCTAGAATATATTATATTGTAAATCATTATAAAAATACTATGGAGCTTTTTGCACATTCTTTTCAATACCGCACTCCAACTAGCTTTGCAAAGTGCCTTTTGTTGGTCTAATTCAAATAAACGATTTGACTTTGACTAGTAACACAGGAGAACACGTATAAAGTCACATATCAAAAGAAAATAACGTGGAACGTGGCGCACGTACACAACAATTGGATTGTCATCGACTTTATTCGCTCAAACCACGAAACTTTCCAATAATGTCCATACTTTTCTCCTCCATAGGCCAAATGTAAAGCTGAGTATTCACTTTAATGTTTATCGGCGAAAAGTTGTAAATAGCCTTAAATTTTGTATTTTACGAACATTGTAAGTAATAGCTTTATTGTTTAGCGCAACTTCTGAGCATGGGGTCCTGGCTTCGATTTCCAGGTCGGGTATAGTGTTATTGGTTTTATCCATTCCCGATGTAGAGACCCAATAACACTTTGCGGGCTTTGACAGCGAACCCAGGACCACAGTACATTATCTATCAACGCCTGGTGTCCGGAGGTATATCCATAGTTTGTCCGAACCTTTAGTATCGTGGAGCACAGTTGTGGAGCGAACGTAGTTTAAATCTAGCTCAACAATACAATTGCGTGCAACAAATTCAATGCGTGCGACACGCTTTTGTTTCAACACGCGTGCATATTTTCACGCGTCGCAACATCATATCTTTGAGTTAATTGAACAACCGGAATGTGGTGTTTATCGAGTAGTTTGATTATTTTAGTTAATGTTTCCTGTTCAAGTGTTAATTATATTACGAGAAATTAGGTTACGGTTACGCCGAAATTGATAGACTTTAAACATTCCTTTGAGGGCCTCGTGGCAGAGTAATATCAACAGCACGAGTAAACTTTCAAGGATAAGCTACGCTTGCCGAGGTCGGTCCGTAGATGGGTGAAAGATTAGATTAGAAAGGAAAAGGAAAGATGAGATTAGAGATTAGAAAGGTTAAATTTTGTTTTTAATTGGAGTTTTTGGATTCATGTGCGTATTGTATAATTGTAACTTGCTTCGGTGAAAGAAAACATCGTGAGAAACCAGCATGCTTCAGAGATATTTTTGATGGCATATAAAAGCCAAGTCAGATGCCCATGGGCGGCATACAAACTCTGATACCAGGTTAGGTACTTACCATACGATAAAGGAAAGAATCATTTTAATGTAAAAAATATATGGCAGCACGGTTGTTTTGGCTCTTGATTGACAGACAACAAGGCGCTGTAATGTTGATAACATTTGTTAAATTTTCTGTGGAAATTGTATTGAAAAACCAAGATGGCGGCGTTAGTTCTGAATATGGCCACGTACTAAAGTAACCAATAAAGCAAACCACACTGACAAGTCACCCTGTTTATGACACACATGGAACGTAATACTGCCATTTATTAAACCATGAGAGCAAAAAAAAAAAAACCAAACAATTCTAATCAGTTTTGATGTCGAGTGTACACTGATGACTTGCGTACGGAACGATTTGCATGGTAAAAATAATGGCCGCTGCACGCACGATGACTGGCTCCCACGTAAATCACGTGAACCACGTAAACCTAAGTTAACGATGTTTTGACGAAACTTGTTGTACGAAACCTTTGATATTTGGTTGTGTTGGTACTGAATTTGGTGTATTGGTAATAGATCAGACTTAAGTAACACTGCGCTAAAATTATTGCATGGAAAAAAACCTTTTTGATGACAAAAACACAATTAATGGTAGCGTTCATTGTAATGCACTCAAAAAATTGTGTTGAAGGATACTTTGAATAGAACAGGGGTCATGGCAAATTTTACTATTTGATACACCTCTGTCTAACCTTGGATTACAGGCGTGATGTTATGAACTATCGAGGACACTCCCGCCTGATCACCACTAAGCTAATTTTGTTTTGCACTTACAACATAGAAACGCTCTCTAGCCCCGCCCCCGATGACTTTGTATAGAAATAATGAATGAAAAGATACCGATCGGCCGAGCGCACTGAAGACGCACGATAAACAAGAGTTATTGTTATTTTGCGCGCCAAAGTTGACGATTTCCTGATAGGCCTAAACTTTAAGGGGGCGTGGCTCGGCGCCTCCGCATGATTTAAGCGAAAATATATTTAACTGATCAGGCGGGCAAGACTGTACAATGAGCAATGGTGTGTGATGAATACATTTACATCGTCTATTTTAACATTTTGGTATTTATGTACCCACAGTAAAATACATAGTAAAACAAAAGAACATAACGACTTCCAACTATTGTAGGTCTATTTAAAAAAAAAAACTTTCATAAAAACTCCAACAAAAACCCAAAACTTTAACCCAATAAGAAACTCAAATATTCCTTTTTAAAATGCCGCCCACATGCCGAATAGTCAGCTTAAACAACAATAAAATAAAACCGGACACATACGACAAAACTTTCACACTTCACCACTCCAAACTTATGGTCATAACTACAAGCCCAATGGCCGTTAACCGAACGTTTTAAACCACGATAATGGGGACCAAAACGGTCCCATAATAGTCTCAAATGGGGCCCAAAATAGTTTCAAAATACGAAACCTTTACTGTTAATTTCACTCTAGACGGAACTGTACCAAAAAATGGTTACAATTAAAGAGTAAAAATTTCTCTTATTCATTTTTTTAAACTACATACATAAGTAGGTTTGCTTATGGCCTCAACTCGCCTGATGTAAAGCGATGATGCGGCGTAGGGTGGAGTTTGCCTAGAAGAAACCGATTCACTCGAACAATGAATAGATCCAGATTATCATGGTCAGGGAACAGAGAAGCCAAATTTTAGTATTGACATGCATTTTATATTCAAATTAGCCACATTCGCCTTATATCGAAAAAATCTAAAGTCATGGGGTGATGTTTTATACAGCGTCTGTTTTTAAGTGTATGAACATTGGGAAACTAACTTGTGATCTCAACTTTGTTTCGCAAAATATCGTGCAAGACCGTCATGTGAACGGCCGGTAAGCCTTTTCTGAACGGTGATTGTATACATCTGCCTCTGCCTAGCCTTTTCCCAAGTTTTATTAGGGTCGGCTTCCAGTCTAACCGGATGCAGCTGAATACCAGTATTTTACATAGAGCGACTGCCTATCTGACCTCCACAACCCAGTTAGTACTGGGTAATACGATACCCCTTGGTAAGACTGGTTGTCAGACTTTTTGGGTCACTGACTACCTGTAACGACTGTCAAAAATCACAAATGACAGCCGGGACCAACTGCTTAACGTGCTTTCCAAGGCACGGAGGAAACTCGGTATGTAATGAGTGGTCACCCATCCACAGACCAACCTAGGCAAGCACGGCTTAACCTAAAGGTCGACCCGAGCGGCTGTTATTATTTAGCCCCGAGCTCCTCCTGATCGGTGAAAGTATAATATAATATTATATAATAATCCCCAAAGGGTTGGGTAGAAGTGTACCTAATAGCATCAACGGGGAATAAATTCAGATTCCGAGAAAATCCTAAAGAAATGATAAGTTGACTGTTGACTGGGGACAGTTATCTCCTTAAACTAGATGTTTATCTGGCGCCATCTGCTCTCATAGTTTTGCGCAATACTCTATAAATACCTAAAATCCAGCACATTTTATAAGTCCTGCGAGATTATAGAAGTTGAGATTCAATTTGCCCACACACCGCACACCTTGCTAGCGGATTGCGATAAGATTAAGTTAGTTGTACACTTGAGTTTAGTTCTTGAGGATTCGTTTGAGAGAAAATTGTGAGTTTTAGTTTGTAGTTATGATGATATTACGCCGGTTTTTGTGACGAGGTATAGGCAGAAGTTGAGATAAAAATGAAATGATGGATCGCGAAATGAAAAAAACTCCTGCCAATTGCGTGTCTGGCCCGCGCAGTGTAGGGTTTCGTAGTAGCCAGTTATATTTTAGTTTTTTTTTTCAATGCACGCCTTCACCCGTTATAAACAAGCAACTACTCCATCTTAGTCAGTTTATCCAACACCCAAGTTCAACAACTGTTACTGCTAAGCTAATAAAGTTATCTGAACCGCTATAATTTTCCTTTAAAGATCATGAAATGCACTATCATTATGATTTTTTCAATCCAGGAGTTTAGTTTTTAGAGAGGGGGGACGACATTCTAAAACAAAAATTTGCACTTTAAAGTTTAGTATTTCGTAAATGGAGCATTAAATCGGAAAATAGTATTAGCAACCCCTAGTCATTTTAAAAGACCTATTCAACGATACCCCACTTTTTTGTTTTGTTTTTACCCAATGGGGCAGATGACAAAAAAAATCATCTCCACTTCACATGTAGGGCAGCTACCCTAAAAAAATATATATTTCCAAAATTTTATTGAATATACTTATATAATTACCACTTTGTCGGCGTAATTAATATACATACCCCTACAAAATTACAGCATTCTAGTACTAACGGTCTCTTAGCAAAACCTCGAACAGACAGACAGACGGGCATGACGAATGTATAAGTGTTCCTTGTCAGGACTAAGGAACCCTAAAAATGGGACATTAATTAATCGTTCTCCTGCACTTATCCCAATTTGTTAGGGGTTAGCGCAGCATGTCTTCTTCCTCAATATTTCGCTATTAGTCGTCATCTCAGCGGTCACCTCCTTTCTAGCCAAATCTTAATTTACGCAATCTATCCATCTTTTGTTTGGTCTTCGTCTACTTTTATAATCATCGACATTCAAATTCAAAATTGTACTCACTACATTAGCCATATTCCTCCTTACCAAATGTTTGATTACCACACCACTTTTCAGTGACCGGCGCCACTTTCAGACTTTATCTTATGTACTTATTTCTTTTTTGATCAATTCGCATTACACACTTACACCACTCAGTCCCCTTAGCATTCTCATCGCAGCCACATACAATACAATTGCAAAAAGTAAGGAATTAATTATTAATTTGATTGTTAATGTACTGGAATATCTGTCAAAGCTTGCTGGCCGCAGTCCGGTCTACTCGGTTTGATCCCACCAGTAATCTTATCAATCTTTGTAGTATTACGACTACGGGTAGCAGGCGTAGCTAGGCATTTCCGTAGCATAGTGCTACGGCGTAGCGGTGGTGTGTAGACCAGACAATATTAATTCTTGTGTATAACATAAATTGTCTGAAGGTTTTTCTTTATGCTGCCCTATTGCCATTCATAATTACATCTTAACCAGGTAATTGGTGGTTGTAGTATATTTTTATTTTATTTAATATTATTTATTTATTTATTGATCACATTAAGTAATATAAATTCTAAAATTGACACGTAATAATATAAAACATTCAGGAAAAATTAAAATAGCCTGGACTATCCCCCTTCTGGGCAAAGGCCTCCCCTAATTTCTTCCATGTGCTCTTTTCCACCCTTTTTAACCCTCGCGGTGCGCGTCGAGGTCGCCTCGCCAGCAAAAGAAACTATACTTACTGTTAACTTTTAGTTTTTTTTTTTCTAATTAATCAAATATTATATAAGTTGTTTAGTTTTATTTTTTCTAATTAATCAAATATTTATATAAGTTGTTTTGACTTCCGTACGTTTTTCTTTTCGCGGGTGACCACTGAAAACCAGCGCAGTGCTGTGGGCCCCCCATAGCACGGCATCATGCTGAGTGCTAACCTATTTTATCGCACTGACGACGTGCAAGCTGTCAACTATTTTTTTTAATTTACTTTTTGTTTATGTTCCGTTTTGAAATACTCTGAATGTTTGTTATGTTTATTGTTTCTGTTTTCAAATTTTGTATGCACGTCATGTCCCTGCGATGAATAAAGATTTTTTTCTTTCTTTCTTTACTTCTCAATTTATTGCTTAGCTCCCTTGAAAGACATAATAAGACCACAAAATCTCAACAACCCTGCTGTGTCACTACCCGCGATCCAAATCTCAAGCTCGCGATTATGCGCTGAACCAGTTTAACAAGAACTAGTTAAATTAAACTGGAGATTAGAGCAGCGCCAAACTTGGGCGCTAACTGTGTATACGTTAACTTGGAAATATATATAACCGAATAATTATCTTGCTGCTGTTTTTGTACCGTTAGGTTACACTGATGTTAAATTCTAATTGCTGGTTTCTGAATTGAGTAATTAAAGTTTCACCCTGGTATCTATAGTAAAGTTATAGTAATGCTTGAGTTTAAGGTGAATGCTCCAACCTGCCCGCGAAATTCAAATTTTCTTACGTTTTTTGCAATTTGCAAGCCAGTGCTAGGTTGTATAATGATTAGAATATTACTCGCGGCTGTAAGACGTATGTAGTTACAGAATTATAATCATCAAAATAATCAATACAACCCTGCAAGTCCATAAAGGTGCAGGAATGCCTTTGACCTTGAAAAAGTCATTTTTCCACCTTTATGAACTTATTTATGATTTTGATAAATTTAATTCTGTAACTACATAGGTATGTCTTACAGCCGCGATTAATATTATAATCAACATACAATATAGCACTAGACTTTTGTCTGAATGGCAATGTAGGTGGGATAATTCCATCAAGGGCCGACACCTCCACCAGTTCTTTCCATCCGTTCGTGAACGGCTGGCCAGGACATGGTTGGAGGTTGATCACTGTGTTGCCCAATTTCTCATCGGTCATGGTAACTTTAAGAGTAAATTATTTTCCTTCAAGCTTGTTGACTCGCCTTTTTGTCAATGTTCCACTTCTGACTGCGAATATGAACAATCAGCACATCACATTTTATGGGAGTGCAGTCTTTGGCAGAATGAACGCAATATTATGTTGGATAGTGTACAGGTTACATCCGGAGTTATTTACTATACAGACCTTGTGGTAACTAGAACAAATTTCCGTGCGTTGTAGCGTTTTTGCCATACCTATTATTGGAATCAAATATAACAGCTCACAACTTAGGACCTATTAATGTTAATATTTATCCGTGGTGCTAGGCAACTGGGCCTATCCCAGTTGTAAACGTCCCTTTGTGCCTATTGGCCTTGTTTTGTTCTGTCTCCTGCTGAAATGGAGGGAAGTGGAAATTACGGTTTTTTCCTACTCCACTATACTTTTCTGATTAATTTCGTTGCGGGATCCAAGACAGTTAAATTCATTCTCTGGGACTTCGTCGAGCTTCATTGTTTCGGCGCTTTTCTGGTGTTCGCCACTGGTCGCCACATTTTTATGGAATATTTGAGAACACTCTCGATATTTAAACAAACTAAAAAACAAACATATTTTTAACTGGTTCACCAAAATTTGAGACCTCGTCTCACTTCTGCGAACTTTTCCAATCACAAAAATAAAATTCTATGATAATATTGAAATTAGTTTAACAATATTTCATGGAGATGTACTCATTTTTTACGAATTAAAAAAACTCCTCTTTTAAAAGTCGGGTAAAAAGAGGTATAACAAGCTCCGTAGATTTATTTCGATGAAATTCAGTTACAGAGAGGTGTGTCGCCTTAATATTTTATTAAATACAAGCTGTATTCGCGTGTAAAGTTTTTAATTTTCAATGTTGAAAAGGGACCTGAACGAATTTCGTGAAATTTTTCCGGAATCAAGAACGAAAACTAATAGAAACGGGCTCAATTTTTATACGAAATTTAATAGCCTATTGTTTATGGAGAGAATGATAAATAAAAGACTTTTATTCAATTAAATATTATGAAAAAAGCATTACAAAAGAAAGAACTAAAAACGTGTAATTTTTTGTTTATTTACCGCACTAGCGAGCAATACCTATAACAAATAGTTGCCGACTCATCATCAGCCTATAACGTTCCCACTGCTGGGATGTACGTACGTCTTATCTCTGGTAGAGGGAGTAAGCCATGCCATGCCATGCAACCAGGCGAGCCAGAAGTCACGCACTCTTTGTATAAAACGGTTATTTATCAATTTTATTAGTTTTCGATCTTCAGGCCACATGGTAACGGCTGTCATAGATTTGTATAAAAACCGAAACCGACGAGTTTAATGAGTTTAATGTGCTCTCCGAGTGTGTCCTGACCCCAGGAGATCAGTATTGGCTCAACTACACATATATAGGGTATATGCATGTTTTTTTACACTAAACAAAGCGTATTATCATCAGAAATAGCAAAGTGAAATTATTTTTTTAATATCTATAAAAAATACTAAGTTATAAGCATTTGAAACTGCTGATTAGACAGAGAGATCCGATACAGCGAATGACGTCATTCGCTGCATCGACGTACGAAATCCATACAAAATTCCGTTTATCTAGAAAGAGATAGAAACAAAAGTTTAAATGGTTATAACTTTTGTGTTGTGTGGCCGATTTATGACATGTTTTCGCTTTTTGTCATTATTTTTACAGTACTTTAACATTCCGTATCGAAATAAAAAAAAAAAAAATATGCATAAGTATTCCCTAATAACGACTATTTTTCTCATGAGGGTAAACAGAAACTAAAAAACGCTACCAGCTACGATCCTTACATACTCCATTTACTTAATCTTTGTCTGTCTATCTTTTTGACTGTCGCTGATAAATCTGGTCACACCCGTCAAGTACATAACATAACATCCCGAAGGGTTCGCCAGAGGTGTACCTAATAGTACACCACACTTCTCCAGTTATGTTTAGGTCCCATGTAATAGGGGGCGAGCCAATTGCCATCAACCGGGCGCAATTACAGACTCCGTGACCACTACTGAGAAATTCCTGATGTAAAAACCCTATAACACTTTGCCTGACCTGGGAATCGAACCTAAGACCTAATGCTCAGCAGTTGCGCTTGCGACCACTAGACCGACGAGGCAGTCGACCAATCCGTCAAGTACAATCCCCTAAAATAACCTCAAATTCCAAAGAAGCTCAATTTCTACAAAACTAAGATTATTTCTGGCCCCTATTAAACTTGCAATCCACTATGGGAATAATTCTTCAACTAGCTACAGCAGTCTTTAGTTCAAATGCTTAGCGTAGAGTAAGAAACAAATGTGTTCACAGAGCATGGCGCGGTGCTTGTTAATCACGTTGACTGTACCACTTTATGTTCATTTGTGTCTTACTGTACCGCGTTTTATAAGTACAGTTTCAGTAGAAATTGTTGAATAGAAGAAAGAATGTATTTATATTGCCAGCCGTGACGAGTTGTAGGTCATAGCCTCATAAGTTAATGTCTAGGCTGGCATTTTGCTTCGTGTTATTCTACCACTACTGCTCTCAAAACGCTGAACCATCTTGAGGAAACTGTTTTGTCTAAGAACAAAAAAAAAGTGAGCCGTCGCTGGACGCCTGGCAGATGTGAAACATCGAAATTATTTTGTACAAGTAATATGCTTCATCATCAGCCTATAATGTTCCCACTGCTGGGACACGGCCTCCTCTCAATGAGAGGGAAAAACAAAATGACTCGATTCACAAAAAGAAAATCCTTATGCTGGGATCGAACTTGAAGTCACGAGATTGTAACCCAGGGCTGTGCCCCGAAACCAGCTGGCTTGTTGTTTACCGTGGCGAATATGTAGATCTATGCTGCTTCAACAGGTCGGTACCTAATGTTCGGAATTGTTCGGGCCGGGTTGACAACTTGACAGTTGGCGACGCATCGCTACGGCATACAGCGGCGGTAATTTTTGGTTTTACCCGCGCTTATAGATGATTTACATAAAAAAAACTTTAACGATTGTTTTAATTTTTCTTCCCACATATTGACAGCCACATTATTAGCCTGTCATTTGTGATCTTTGACAGTCGTTACAGGTGTGTGTCAGTGGCCCAAAAAGTCTGACAACCAGACTTACCAAGGGGCATCGTATTACCCAGTACTAACTGGGTTGTGGAGGTCAGATAGGCAGTCGCTCCATGTAAAATACTGGTATTCAGCTGCATCCGGTTAGACAGGAAGCCAACCCCAATAAAACTTGGGAAAAGGCTAGGCAGATGATGATGTTGACAGCCTCGTTGTCCCTGCAACTGCTGGGTCAGGCTTCGATCCCCGGGTCGGGTAAAGTGAAGTTCATTACAAAATTCTCAGAAGCAACCCCGGAGTTTACATTTATATCCGGTTAATAGCAAATTAACTCACTTTAATAACGTGGCTTAACTGGCAGTCAAACATGGCTGTTGTAAAACTCTGTCATCCCCTTCATGGAAGCTTGCGTGACGATATTTACTCTCTCTCGATACACGTACACGTTTTCCTTGAAGTGGCAATTGACGGGTTTGCCAACCAATTATGTACGGTCGAACAAGCTATTTGGTTTACAGTTTAACCCACAAGTAACATTGTAAAATGTATACCAAAAAGCTGGTTCGACCGTACTTGCAGCGAACATTTGTTTCACGAATTTGTTTTGCAAACATTTGCTGCGCGAGATTTAGTTACGCACCGTTCACAAGTTCTTTCGCGTGAGTAAGGAGGGTGCGTCTCTATGCTGTTTCATTCATTTGTTTTCTCGACAGTTTCTGTCGTAACAAGCATGTCACTTGAGCGTGAAGTTCGTAGCGGTTATGCGGCGAACATTGCATTCGCAAATCGAACATTCGTTTGCGAGCAGCTTCTGGCAGTTTAATTTTCGTGTTCAGATTCAGTTGCTTAACCAATGGAATTGGTTGGTCCACAAATGCTTGCAAATGCAAAAGCTTCGCAACGAATGTTTGCACAACAAATTCTCGTGGTGAGTTCTCATGATACATAAATGCCATTCGAAACTATGAATTCCTTGTCTTAAAATCCGATTGAACTTCTTTGGCAAACAGAAAGCTTTGTCAAAATATTGACCAGAATCGAAAACTTGGCATGGTTTCAAACGTAGATACAAGTTATGTGTTTAATAAGAAAATATGGTTTCATTTCATTTCAATATATAGTTTTATGTATAGATACGAATTTTTATAATGTTAAAGCTATTGATTGGAATTACATTTTATAATTGGTTATTTAAGTTTACAATATTTTGATTAAGGCGATTACATGAGCTAAATAAGCAACTGTTTTTGTGTTGGTTCAAACTTCGTTTGAAATACTGTTAGAATAAAGCTCTAACCAGCTTGCACGACAAAGTGGTTGTTACGTCAGTCACTGCAGCCGAATAGTGGGAAATTAGTGGTTTTTTGCGATTTACAAAAAATCTATTGATTGGACTAAAAAAGTAATACACTATGATACTAGTATTTTGCTTGTAAAATTATTTGCCATAAAATCAGAATGATCGCATATATTTTAGTATGGTTTTTACTCGTTAAAAGAAATTTTTTAAAGTGATTTTTTCCATCGAATAAAATTTGTTGTATTATGTTTTCAAAACACTATCGTACTAGCATATATCCTGAAGAATATCATATATTTTTCTGGTTTTGTTTATTGCAGTGAATCATATGCTTTTTTGCATTATAAAACTCGCGTTTAGCTCATGTAATCGCCTTAAAAAAAATCTAAAGGTTTAATTCGAAAATGATAAAAATACGTGGAACTTCATGCAGACAGTATATTCACTTGAACTAAGTTAGTTCTACGATTTCTCTTAGTTAGGTATTAATTTAAAGAGAAAGGATTCCGAAAATCAAGGTACAGCGAGTGCACAAAGTACCTACTTATTAGGCCACATTATGTTTTGTTATCTACAAGAGATTCTCTTACATAGAACTGCAACCTTATACAGTAGGATGGACCGGTTTTATGAATGGCTAATAGCATCAGATAGCGAAGGTTTATAACTTTGATAGCTAAATAACTCGGAAACGTGACGCTTTAGAAGATTTGGTCTCATACAAAACTTGTTTGTACCGATGCCTCCTATTGATTTATACCATATTTATTTATGTGGCTATTTTGAAAATAACATAATAATGGCGAAAGTTAGGCAGACCAAATAATTCAAAGCTCTTTTGAGTGTGTTCTCATCATCATCATTTCAGCCGAGGAGGCCATCAGTGGACGTGTCCACTGTTCTACTGTAATGCTACATTACTACCAATGTAGTTAAAGTTATGTGGCAGTATTTCCTCCACCTGAATGCCACTTATAGCAATACAAACACGTTTGCTTAGCCTCAACCCAGAACTTAATCAGGCAAACCGAGCGTTTAATATTCAGACAACTACAACGGTGCGGCGATGGAAATTTACTAGCCTCAGTTTGTTAACCAATGCTGCTGGAAAATCAAAGTTAGATTTATGAAGTTAATATTTATGATGAAAAGTTATTTGGCATTCGTTTTGTGGTGTTTTGTGTTCGTTATGAGTTTTACGCAGTTCTGAATAAAATGTTTATTCTGTTATGTAAGGGCTGAAAAGCTCTAGGATATTATTTATTTATTTAACACTTCAAGCATAAAGTAAAGAGGCGGACTTGCCAAAAGCATTTTCTACCACTCAAGCCATGGGTGACGCAAAGACAAACAGTGGTAGGTGTGGTGTAGGATAACTGAAAATAAATTTAATTTAACAATAAGATAAACTACAGGATATATATAAAACAGTTTGAATAAACATCAAAATACGGAATATTAGATCTTAATGAAACATCACTCTAGAATATTGTGTTGTTAAATGGAATTTTACGTCGGCAAAAATTGGAAACTTTCATCCCCTTTAAGCAGACGAATTTCCAAAAATCGTTCCATTTGGAACTCATCATCTGCCTACCCTTTTTCCCGACTATGTTGGGGTCTGTATTTTACATGGAGCGACCCATCGGACCTCCACAGCCAAGGGGTAATACTACCCCTTGGTAAGACTGGTTGTCTGATTTTTCGCCACCTGTTAGGGCTGTCAACGATCTACAAATGACAGCCGGGACCAACAACTTTAACCGTGCTTTCCGAGGCACGGAGGAAACTCGGTATGTATTGATTGGTCACCCATCCACGGAACAACCTAGGTAAGCGCTGCTTAGCCTGAAGATCTATCCGAAGGTCGGGGATGTCAGTTTGTATGGGTGCTTGGCTTTTTTTTTTAATGGAAAGTCCAATCGGACACACGACAACTACACAGTTCGACAACAGCCTTCCACTGCACAACAAGTCCACCACGTCTTGAGGCTTTTACACTCACATATTATTATTACCCATTCCATTCAAAAACCAACATTATCCCCACACATATAAAGTTTACTTTCCTTCCTCCGACCTAAATGTCGACTTTGATGAAATGTGGTAATATCTTGTATCGAACTATAAAACCGTAAATCGTTTTGAGGGTCGGCAGAGATAGAAGTGGGATTGCATCGTATTCCAGTTTATGAGATTTAAACAGTATGGGCGGTATTAACTGGAACTATTTCCAGTTTAGATGTGGGTAGGAGATTTTAATGGGCCGAAAGGGTTAATGCTGTTTGGTTGTCGGCAATAAAATAAGCTGTTTATCCTTCATGTGTTTCAGGATTTATTTCTATTCAATGAACACTGAAAGGATGAGTTGGGGAGTTTTACTGATATTGTGTAAAATAAATCAGAGAGATCATTTATTTAACACTTTAAGCACAAAGTACAGAGGCGGACTTAAGGGGCCGGCGACCGATGCGTTAAAGACAGCGATATAAAGACGAGATATGAGGAATTAAACATTTCTATAGATAACTTATTTTTCCCATAACTCTTGTTTACATAGGGGTCCATTCAAAATATATATTTGGGAACCTAGATATTCTGTAATCCAATCGGAATAAAGACACTACCTTAAGAATATGTTTGATTTACAAATTATTTTGGTATTACGTTTGTATGAATTACGCATCGGGGGCAGGCCTCTTACTGCCATAGGCATTTTCTACCAGTCAACCTTTGAGTGATACAGAGACAAGCAGTGGTAGTTAAATGGTAAATTCCTGTATTTCAAGAACGCATTCTAATTGCTCTAAATCATGATGTAGACAATTTTTTACATCTGTTTGTCGCTGAGATGAGCTTGCTGCTAAGTTTTGAACGTTTTTAATTCCTCATAGAAACTGATTTCCAAATGGCGGCAAATGCAAGTTTCCAATATTTTTACCCGACTTTAAAAATACACAGTCATGTTTGCAACAGTTTTGGAAGACGGTGTATTGATTTTTAACACAATATTATTGTTTAAGTGTGTCTATCTAGAGTGATCTTATAGAGTCGTTACGGGCTGCCAGAAACCTAAAAGGCAAGCCAAGTCTGACCAAGGAGTTTCATACCCAGTATTTGGGCATTAGAGCTTGGTCAGATAAGTAGTCGTACAATTTGCCGCCTTTAGCGATAGCCGATTTTTGGGTTAAGCGGTACTTGCCTAGGTTGGTCTGTCGATGGGTGACCACCCCGTACATACCAAGTTTCCTCCGTGCCTCGGAAAGCACGATAAGCCGTTGGTCCCGGCTGTCATTTGTAGATCTTTGACAGTCGTTACAGGTAGTCAGTGGCCCAAAAAATCTGACAACCAGTCTTACCAAGAGGTATCGTATTCCCCAGTACTAACTGGATTGTGGAGGCCAGATAGGCAGTCGCTTCATGTAAAATACTGGTATGCAATATTATATTTATTTATTTAAACTTCATGTACAATAGTGGTACATATGCGGACTTAAACCCACACAAATTACTTACATATTACTTGAGAAAAGGCTAGGCAGATAATGACGATACTGGTATTAATGTTAATTTCAATATTTTTGGTCATCTATTTTCTCTTTACTTTTTCCTCAATGTATACGCGTGGCCATACAAGCCCAAACCACATAAAAAAAAAAGTTTTCCACACAAACGTAACAAGCGAATACTATATGTAAAGTTCCGTCAAAAAGCCGACGCGACCAATCGCGCGTTGCCGACAGCCTACCTATACTGACTGCCGCTGTAAACGTTGACTGCGTTCAATTCACCATGAAACTATTGCAACATCCACTAAAACCCGTTCTGTAGTTTCGGGAAAAAGGTTTTTTGAATATAAATATAAATAAATAATAGACTAACTGACTAGTTTCACCTGCTGTCATTAAAATGGCAAGGTACTATTTAAATCAGGTTCTAATTTTCTTCTGAGCGTATCCATGGCAATCTAAATTGTGTCGGCCCAGAACTTACCCACTAGTGCCTTCAGTAGCATCCATCAGTTCCTGTAATGAACAAACAACAGGAAACGAAAGATCACGATCAAATGCAGTGGTTTCAACCCCGATGTACGAGATGTTTTAGGCAGTAGTTTATTTCATCACCACTGGTCATAAAACGGTGAAGAATATCGCAAAGAAACTAGCTCTCTTATCCCTTGCTTTTCGTGGGAACTAAACGCACGACTATTACCAATATCAAACAATACAAAGCTAAATTCAAATTCAATGCTTTTGCGGCTTTCATTAAATATCATTTTGCATGGCTCAATTACACATCTACTGCACCAAATCTATACCTACATCCATAAAATCGAGCCCCACAACTCACTAAGCCCGACCACATAAAGACTACTCCCAAACTTTATCCGAATATTAAATCCCGTCTAAAATTCGCTACGCACAACCGACGTGACCAGTTGCCCGTGTGTCGGCAGCCTATACAATAATCCTCTAGTTGTCTGTAAGCGGCAGTGATGCGATTCGCGCGCGATCGTGCGTTAAATCGCTATACGTGGCATGCATTTTGCGATTATCTGCGTCGTGTGTTTAAGGCCTATGTTGTGAAGTAGATTAGGAGTACGTTGCGTAGAATTCGCCAAATGGATTTGTTAACAAATGAACGTGTGAGGTTGTTAGCTACACGTCTGTGGATGCGATTGTAAATTAGGTGTTGGTCGTGAAAATCCTCTGTGCTGTAGTTTTGGGGAGAGCTATGCGACAATTAGCTCATGTTGTGGTGAGACTTGATAGTCTGAAAGAGAGGGTTTAACTGTACAGCGTTGGCTGCAGTGCAAATGTTTGTATGTTTCATCACTTGAGGATATCATGTCTCTTACAACGAAGCTACTACAGCGCTTTCGCAGTTATTATGCCTTATGAAGAACTTAGCTTCTTCTTTTTCTTTACAATAGTATTTTGGCAATTTAAAAGTGCCTCTAACTGATCTATTTCAAATGAATGCTTTGAATAGTTTGAGTTTAAATGCAGGTATTGATAAATCCCATAGTTCATTATAATATTATTTTAGTTTTAGCTCTGGTTAGCCTTTTTTATGGAGCTTTTTAAATGGAGTATTTTTCAAGCATGTCCGCCCTTATCGATGGATGAAGTTTACAACTGAAAGGCTTAGCTATATTAATTAATAGTTAATTATTGAGATAACTCAATACGAATGTTTCAAATCAAAGTTGTGTAGCAATTCAAGAACAAATTTTCAATATCTAATAGCACACCAACATTTCGGTAGTTAAGTTCTATGTAATAGGGGGCGAGTCCATTAACTGGACACAAATACAGACTCCGTGGCGGCTATAGACAATAATTTACTTAATGAAGAAAGATTGATTCAGGACCGACATATATTTTAATTCTACTAATCCCAAAATCCTCTAACCCAATGTACCGGTTTATTCATAGTTCTGATACTGAGCGCTGTTCGATGCCCAACATAACTGGGCCAAAATCGTACGTTTAATAATGTACGGGCACCGAGGCGACGAGTGGTTGTGGAAACTTCGTCGATACGAAGTTAAACTGTTGAGCGAACACCTGTGTTACTGGTTTAATTAATTCTATGGGGTTTTTGTTTTATTGTGGGTTTTGTAGGTATTTTTATATATGTTTGTGATGGTTTTTTTTGTCTGGTGTCGGTTCCTTCCAGCTATTATTTCGCTTATCCACACTTTTTTGCTGTCCATACTCATATTATGAATGCAAAAGTCGCTCTGAAATTAAACATCGAGACGAAATCGGCATGTCTTAGAACCAAAAACTCAAGGACGACGACATCCAATAACCTGCACTGGACCCGCGTGGTTACTGGCCTATTTCACTCGCTGAGACGAGGCCTGTGTCCCAGCAGTTTACATAATAGGCTGCGAAATGGGAATGTTACGAGATGGGACGTACCCACATTCATCTACCTGATTTTTAATCATAACAAGAAAAGCGTCCTCCTATGTACAACTATTGTACATAAAGTTTAAATAAATAAAACAAAAGCATGGCTAAATAATAACAGCAGCTCTGGCCGATCTTCAAGTACAGCCGGGCTTGCCTTGGTTGATCCGGGGATGGGTGACCGCCCATTACATACCGAGTATCCTCTGTGCTTCGGAAAGCACGTTAAGCCGTTGGTCCCGGCTGTCATTTGTAGATCTATGACAGTTGTTACAGGTAGACAGTGGCCCGAAAGTCTGACAACCAGTCTTACCAAGGGGTACCATATTACCCACAACTAATCAGGTTGTAGAGGTCAAACAGGCAGTTGTTCCATTTAAATTCTGGTATCATCTGAATCCGGTAAGACTGGAAGCCAACGCCAATAAATTTGGAAACTTAGAAAAAACTTATTGAACACAAACCACACATCCGCCCCCACGCCATCATGTTTACTTCACCCCAAAAATAACACAAGCCACCCAAAACACTTACCTACACCTCTTGCCCTACATTCATCACAATATTCACAAGGCGACTAAAACCGACCGGTATCAAAACATCATTACGCGGATAAAACGGAACAAACACCAGTAAGTTAACATGCAGTCGCCGAAGTTAGGGATTAGTAGTGCCTCGTAGCCAAGTGCCCGTAAGTACTATTCCACCGAAATGCCTATAACATGGCTGGTAAACTTTTGGCTTTTGAGCAGAACTGAATAAATTTTGGCTAGATAGAAGTGGCAGACCTGACTCGAATAAAATTAGTTTTTTGGTACTGAAAGGAGGCAGGTCTTTGATACCTGTTATTGAGTTCAACGAAAGAAGTTTGTTTCTGACATTTCTTTGAGACGAAAAAAACATTAGAACGAAAAAAAAATCGTCTCATAGGGAAAAATTATGAGTTTAGTTATGAAATGATGTGATTAGCGGTAAGTAATCCAGTCAACCAATCAAAGCACCCCGCACACTCTTGGCAAAGTGTTAGCTAATGTCATCTTTTTATTGTTTAGCTATTGAACTTGTCAATTATTAGGGGCACCAATACATTTACCTATAGTTTTAACTGTATCAATCAGTTTCTTCAAATAACCTCTACCTTTAGCACATTTAGCTCACCTATGGATCGCAAACGTCGTCTTTAATGAAGCGTCAAAAGTCTACACTCGGGGTCTACCAGCGAGCCATGGAACATCTAACTTAAATAATCTGACTTATAAGGAACAGTATACGTCGATCATCGCAGACGTTGCAATACAGCCGCCAAATTAAAATGGAACTGGGCAGGCCATACAAGCCGCTTGTCGCATCAAAATTGGGTCAAAGTGTCAACAGATTGAGTTCCGAACAACAGAACCCGGTAACGCAGTAGTCCCAGAAAGAGATGGCGTGACAAGCTATACTCTTACCAAAAATAGGGTAGATGACACCATAAAACAATAATTCCAACACAATCTCAAAAAAAAAACACTTTATTTTGGGCCTGAAAACCAGATTTATTTTCAATAAATTGCCAAATTCGATTTGTAGTTGCTTTGAAATCAATAAATAGTTGAGTCATTGAGTTGAAAAAACAGTGACGTCACAGTTGGCTATTGCCATACAAAATCTATGAGAGAACCGCGTTTTGACAGCTCTTAAAAAGTATCTCAATTGATTGGTGTGTCATCTACCCTATTGGACTAAAATAGCCAGACAGAGAATCTAAAAAGAAAAAAAATACAGATATAAATGGAAACAGAGAAGAGAGGCCTTGGACACATTAGGCTCATAATAAAAAATAAATAAAATAAAATGTACCTTTTGTTCACCCAACAACATTCACGACAAAATGTTAACCATCTCTGGCTATACGAAATCTTCTTGCACTTAAATTGCGCTTAAGTTTGGCGCCTGGATAAAGTTAAGTACTTAGTCTTTATAATGATGGCTTTCTCCTTGTGTGGATGGGAATAATGGATCACTGCGGTGAATTATTGCAATGCGTTTTCAGAAAAAATAAGATGGTTACTAACGTTTATTGCAATAAATAATATAATATTTGAATTTTATTGTGTAGTTATTAAACGCTAGTTTCAGAGTATCTTATGAGTTTGTACATCGGCTCATGGCTTTTTTGAAGTCAAAAATGTCATTGCACCATGTTGGTCGCAGCAGCACAGGTGGGTAGCAGGTTTTGATCAAGTGGTTGTAAGTGCGACTGCTGAACATGAGTTCCTGGGTTCGATTCCCGGGTCCGGCAAATTGTTATTGGGTTTTTCCATCAGGAATTTCTCAGTAGCAGCCACGGAGGCTGGATTTGTAGCCGGCTGATGGCAATAAGCCTGCCGTATTTTTTTTATTTATTTATTTATTCATCAAACAATTTACATTGTGTTCGAATTTTACAAAATAATTACATTTCAATCATAACAGAAGCAAATACAAATCAAACCAAAAAGTATTACTATGTCAGCCATAAAAAAACCATAAAAGCACAAAAAGTCAAACTATAAAAAGCACAAAAACAACAGTCTATTCCATTTTACGTAAATCAATGTCAATTAATTTAATTATTTATTAATTTTGTTAATTTATTAAAAAAACATATTAATTTTGTTCCAGTGTGGGAAAGAGATGGCGCTAGACGTTGATCATTGGGAATTTTGGTCAAAAATGGCAATGACATTGCCATTTTTGTCCAAAATTCCCAATAATCCTCTATAGCTCCGTCTCTT
Source organism: Xestia sexstrigata (assembly GCA_941918905.2). Taxonomy (NCBI): domain Eukaryota; kingdom Metazoa; phylum Arthropoda; class Insecta; order Lepidoptera; family Noctuidae; genus Xestia; species Xestia sexstrigata. The sequence goes on along the minus strand of OW799216.2, from coordinate 2,382,521 downwards.
ACCCACACTGGAATAAGATTAAAACGATCCTGCTTTAAGACGTCATGATAGGCCACCTGGTTTTCAGTCAATAGATCAGAAACAGTAACTACCGTTTACCTACGTACCAACTATACGATGATTGGTGAGAATCGCAGCACCGGACTAACGTCCGGACGTCCGGATTGCAGCGAGATTGGGTCATGAATAAATTTACTAACACTTGTTTATGTGTCGGAACTGCAAACTGCATAGCCGCTGATCGGTGTTGGAATGTGGGGCAGAGAACGAACCCCAGGGGGCTAGTAGAAGTGTTTTTGGAAAACATGGGCGAATTGAATTGTTTCGTTGTAGTATAGTTTGTTATATTGGTGATGAGGTCTTGGATTCGATTCCCGGGTAGGACAAAGTGTTACTGTATTTTTCCATCATCAATTTCTCAGTCTGTAGTCTGAATTTGCACCCAGTTAATGGCAATAGGGTCGCTCCCTATTACATGGGACGTTAATATGACTGGTTGATGTGGGTGTACTGCAAGTACACCTCTGCCTTACCTTTCGAGGATTACAGGCGTGATGTTATGTTTAGTAAAATTTTCTAACACTTATTTATGTGTCGCAACAGCAGGCCTACCCAAGTTACAAACGTTTCGTATCGATTCTCTTTCTACAATCGTAAACACCTCGGCGTAAGCGATTGTAGAAAGCGCTAAATTGGTAGCCAAGCTGACACGACTGAGTCGATCACTCGCTCTCTAATATCTGTAGAAAAAACCTACACTTTAGTCTATGGTGAGCGTTCCTACCAAAGAGTTTAGCGATCAACATTGTCGAAACGATAACATTCTATTCTATAATTTTGAACAATGTAAACTTGTCTACGAATTTTCTATTCGTTTGTGTTGATTACGTGATTTAACGTTGAGATGATGTCATTCCCATTCATTTGAATAGTTTTCTACTAGCGTTAACGATTGTAGATTGTCAACTTGGCTAGGGGTGCAGGTCGGAACTGCATACTGCATAGCGTATTTAAACTGCGTTCAAGAGTATAGTAGTTAGGAATTCAATCGCCGGTTTCAGAGTAAACGAAAACTGCTTTAAACATAAACATATACGTAACCTCACGCCTTTTTCCCATGGGGGTAGGCAGTACACAGTGACAGCACTGACAGCTGCAGCTGCGATCTTTACTGCCTATTTTATATGCCTTTTGTCTCGTCCACGTTCATACATCTGGTAAATTTCCTTCATCAATAATAGCAAAAAAAGCAAAAGCAAAAGCTGAAAGCAAATTGGCTTTCAAAAGAGCAGTTCGGAAATTCTATTTAAAGTCAGTCTAAATTAATTTCTAGTCATTACTAGTGTCGTAGTAATTATTATAAGGTTTCTCGTATTTCGGACTATTTGTATGTATTTTAGTATATATTAGTTTATTTTAGCATAAATATTATATGTATTAGTATGTAGGTACCCATTTATGTGTTTTTAATTGATGCTTACAAAATGGTATTTTTCTTATTTATTTTTGTTGAGCTCTATCACAATGCTATCCTATTTGACCCAAAGGTTGACTGGTAGAGAATGCCTTGTGGCATTAAGTCCGCCTATGTACCACCCTTGTACATGAAGTTTAAATAAAAAATATAAAAAACCAAACAACTCTCTTTATAAACAACATAATAGTACTATTTCAATCAAACTGGTTAAATATTAACATCGGGTAACGCTTCCTCCACGGGCACACGGCACAGAACGTTCGTGCCCAAACTCAATTTCCCGTGACTCCGGTTAGCCTCACCGGATTTATAAGTTTGTTTTTTACGCGTTAACTCCTAAACTGATTTGGAAGTTTGTACCGGTTTTCCCCTGTACCCTATATTGGTTTTGTCTTAAAGTTTTTTGCCTCTGACCTTAACTTCGTTTCAGGAAATGGGACGGACAGAGGTGTGTTGAAATGACGGTTGGGTTGTTTCTGTAAACAAGTTATTGTGTGAAAATTATTTAATTATGGTTGAGAAACTTAGGTAGATTTATTAACACATAACATAACATACTGTTTTAAGCTTTCACGTTTTATAACTAAACTTACTGTCACTTTCGGGATTTCTCCCGTGATTCTCTATCATTCTGAGCTCCCGATAAGGAGCTGATCACGCTAATCACCCACAGAACACCCACATTTTGACAGTTATGTTTATGTCCCATGTAATAGGGGGGAGCCTTTTGCCATCAACCAGGCACAAATCCAGACTCCGTGGCTGCTACTGAGAATTTCTTGACAGTTTGTCTGACCTGGGAATCGAACCTAGGACCTCATGCTCAGCAGTCGCGTTGGCGATCACTGGACGAGGCAGAATTTTTAGTTTTGATCAATACCTATGTGCATTCAAAAAGTCGTACTTTCTTTGTGAAAAATTAAAAAAATAAAACACTTCAGAAAGTTAATAGGTGCGATGTTTTTAGCGAAACTAAGATGTCGTGACAGAATAGAGTTTAATTTGTCTTACTTTTCTTTTCTAGCACCTGTAACAAATCTACTTGATCCTATAAAAAAAATGGACAAAAGCAGACTTGTTCAATTAAATTTAATTAGGGGATAAATTTACATATGAGATAAAAAAATACAGCTAATTATAAAAAACCTACCTAGCACGCACTCTAGGATAGAAACGTAGTAGTTTTATAGTTTACGCACTGTAGGAATGGGAACAGGCGTTAGGGTAGCAGGTCAGTTATCAGGGCAACTTCGAGGATCAGCTTCAGGAAACCTCTGCTGGAAGGGCGTCGTGCAGTTCCCAGTCACGCACCAGATCAGCTCTGTAGGAAGGCAGTGTAGATCTCAGGACCAGACGTCAGGATAGCTTTGCGAGACAAGTAGCAAGTCAGGCACGAAGACAGCTTCCGAAGATCGGGAGTAGAGGCACCAGGCGGATACTTTAGCGGAATCCCCTGGGTAATATAGAAATATAACAACAAAAACCAAACTGTTTTCTGATGCTTCTCATATCAGATCCAATCGTAGACTGCCTCCAGCGGTTCGTCAGCTCGTTTTCAAAGTAGTCTTCCTTTTTCAATTTTCAAATATTAGTTTTCTTGTGGCCATCATCTCATCTGTCTAGTGTAGTCGGCCAGGACATTTACATGAGTGCGTAAAGAATTTTATAAATATAATTTAAAATTAAGTTATTTAGTAAACAATCGTAATAATCTATAAAATATAATAGCTAAACATATTGATAAAAATAATTTAAATTTAATTATAAACCAAAAAGTAACCATCCATAGACTAAGCAGAAAGAGAAATAAAAAATAACTGACAGTTTGACAATTTGACGTAAGTGTCACAACATGAAAATTATGAGTTAATATTTTATTTCAACTATTTTATGTTAATGAATCGTATTTAGATCGATTTGCTGAGCGTAAACATATAAACAATTTATTAAAAAGGATGATAAATACTAATATGAATGATGAATATAAAGTGTAAGTATAGCATAAATATTATACACCTTATTCTGTGTACTGATGCTAGCACATCAAACTATCTTAGACTGTCAAAATTTCCCCAAATCAACCTAACCTAATGCGTAAGCGATGAAGTTGAAAATCGTTTAAAGACATTTGGCAGATTGTAGTAGATTGTTGTGCTGACGTCTGTAGCTTATCAACACTCGGGGCAGTGCATGTTGCCCAATAAATAAATAAATAATTAATATCGCTGGACATTAACACACAGTGCCATCTAGTGCCACACCCATATATATTACTATACTCTTTGTGCCACACTAAGCAACGAGGCTTGTGTCGTGGACACCAGACAGTTGATATACTACATACGAGTAGATACTTTTTGTTTGTAAATACATACTTATTATACATACAGGGTGTAAAAGACCTCATCACGAAGCCGTCAACCAAGCATTCTGTACATCAAACTAAGTAACTTTACACAAAAATTATTGTTGGGAAACGACTTTATTTTTTGGGGTGAAAAATCATGTTTTGTGGTAGAACTCAATGTAACGCACTCAAAACATTGTTCTGATGGATGGATTGAATAGTACGGGGGTCGTGGAAGTGTTGAAAATAAAAATCTTACATTAAAAACTTGTATTTAAAAAAAAACTTGTCAAAAAGTTGGAACTTTGACCCCCAATATCTCCGTAACTAAAAGGTTCCCAGGTATGTTGTAGAACAAAAAAATAATCGCGATGACGAGGAAAATTAGTGCCTTTCGGCTTCGTTAAGAGGTGTTTTACACCCTTTATAAACAGTTTAAAGTTATGTTTGACGAAATGGGATTCAATGTATGAAGATTAAAATAGTTACGAGTTGGCACACTTTTTCACTTGTTTCGCCCGTCTTTTGTTTAGTTGTCGAAATGGGAAAGTTACGAGATGGGCCGGAGCCATTAACATCCATGACTCGGAAACAAATGTCCATGCTCATCACACAAACATTTGCTCCAACCGGGATTTGAGCCCGGGACCCTAAGAACGTAAGGCAGCCTAACTACTGCTGCGCCATTCGGGTCGTCAATGTTAATGAGCATTAGATATTTCGCCATGCAAATAATCCTATTCCATTTAACCATTTGAATGCCATGCCATAGCAAGTTTTCAAAGCTAATACAAAAAGAAAAAAAATAAAACTATGCTACCACGGTATCTTCAACACAGGTAGTGAAAAACAAGTCCAGGAAATGGGCAGTATATCCTGAAAACGTTGGCCCAGTGAGCTATGACCGTGGATAATGGACGTACTGGCTTTATTTGTGGACTGTGGCCAATTTTTAAAGTTACTCGTAAGCTCGTTGCAAGTTTCTGTCTATGTAAGTGAACGGTATTGCCGTTATTGAATAGGTTTTATGGGTTATGGTTGCTTTAAGTAGGTAAGTATATTATGTATGACCAGATGTATGACGTGGACGAAGCAAAATAACTGTGTAAGGATCATAGCAAATGGTGTTCTGTGATTTCTGCCAACGTCTATGGAAAAAGACGCGAGTTTGTGTAATGGACGTCTTGATTATATGTTTTAGCTTTTACAATATTAACTTATTAAATCTGATAAGTGAGTAATTCTACCTGTCATACTGGTCTCTCTATCACCAACATCTTCCTGCCCCTGTTCCATGTAACTTGGGGTCAACGCAACACGTTTTTTTCCCAAACTGGTATCTCCTTATGAAAGACACAATGGTGTCGATTCTGTTGTGCACAAACTAAACTTAATTTAGGCTATTGCTATCTTTTTCTCTGTAATAAAACGAGAAAAAGATGGACGTAATTTAGAGCTGTCAAATTTAGTTAGAACTAATATTTCCATACAAATGAAGGGTGCACGTAAAAACATGTCAACTAAAAACACGTTTAAGCACAAGGCATAAACTAGTTTGACATCTCTAACTTGGTTCATAGCTATAGCCGTCCTTTTCTCGCACTGCCTTTTAGTAAAAGATAGCAATAGCATAAATTAAGTTTGGTTTGTGCACAACAGAATCGACACCATTGTAGGTGATTAAATTGTCTGCCTCTATACACACCATTGCTAAGTTCTCATCTATGAGTTGATCACGTAGTATATTTGCAAGTTCCGTTGATAAACAAACTGGGGGTCTAAAATTGCCGCTTTAGCAGAATCTGAATCTGAATCAGCTATGAATCACGTTAAAAATAAATTTAAATTCCTAAAATGGACTTTATAGTCGTTACCTTATAGTCCATTTTTTGAATTTTTAATATTTAACGTGATTCATATTACGATTCTCCTAAAGTGGCCATTTTAGACCCCCTGTTCCTTTTAAGGACACACATATTCAAAAGGAAATACACACGTCTAATACTCGGTACTTAGCCCACAGGAAACCAGCATGCCTGAGAGATATTTCTTGACGGCCTGTAAAGCCAAGTCAGAGGCCCATGGGCGGGATAAAAACTCTAACACCAGGTTAGGCACTAGGTCATAAACAATCATCATCCGTTTATCTTTTCTCCTGACTATGCTGGGGTCTGTATCTGCTTACTAGTTTCAACTGAATGCAACTGAAATCTAGCATTTTACATAAAGCGACTGCCTATCTGATCTAAACCGCCCAACAACAACAACAACAGCCCATAACTTCCCTCGCTGGACATAAACCTCTCCCATGATGGGAGGAATTTGCCGTAATCTCCATGCTTGGCAGGCTGATTGGAGATCGCAGTGATGAAAGACTAACAGAAAACGCTGCTGCCCATTCTCTGGTCTACGGAGGCGCAAGGTGTTCTGCCTCAGACATTAGTCGCCTTATACGACACCCGTAAGTGTAATGGGTTGGTTCTATTCTACTCTGCCGGATACCACACGGCTAACCACCGCCCAGTTACTAGGTAATACGACACCCCTTAAATAAAACTGGTTGGTTGTCAACCACTATAATAATGTAGATTTAACTAGCCGCGGGCATACCGCGGCTTCGCTCGCGTGGATTTAGATAATTAGAAAGAAAGAAAGAAAACGTATTTATTTGGCTTTAGCCGCAAGTGCACACAACAAAATAATAATAAAATAAAAAACTTAAAAGAAACTTAAACTAACTAATTGTCCCTCGGGTTCACACTACAGGGATAAAAATTGTTCTATGTGTTAATCCAGGTTATAAACTCAATCAAAATATTTGTACATGTTTTCATCCAAATCCGTTCAGTAGTTTTTGCGTAAAAGAGTAACAATCATCCATCCATCCATCCTCACAAACTTTCGTATTTATAATATTAGTAAGATTAAAGTCACAAAAACACTTACACTGAAACTAAGTCATAGTTCCTACTATACCTCTCAACCCTTAACTGACAACTTAATCCTGAAACCGTGACATTGGTATAAGCAACAACATGAAGTGTCGACTAAACCGTCACAATCTTCATAAATCCAGAAAGAAATCTTTTAGCGGCCATAAAAAAATGATGTCGTCAAAATAAACGGTTGGTCTTACCAGTGACGTGGAGTGAAGAAGACAGGTGGATGTGCTCCAAGTTACTGCTTAATGGTGGATTTCGTTGTAAATGTCTAAAATGAAAGGTTGTGTCGATTTTCAAAATCAACCGCACAAAAGCAGATGCACCGAAATTGCTGTAACTTGTTTACTTTTTCAGCGTTTTTTTTTCAATGTCCATTCTTTAATTTTTCCACGTGTAAGCTATATTTTTTTAAGTTTTAGTAATCTTTAAACCATATCTAAAATCAAAAAACAACGTACTGGTTATTTTTTGACATACATAAGTTGTCAGCATCCCGAAATAATGGCTCTAAATGCAAGCCTAAATAAAATGCTCCAAAACGAATGTATGTCTTTATGTACCTACCACCTAAGTTCACATTGTGGAATGCAATAAACGTATTGAGTATTGAGTAAAACCTTATTGTTGGGTTTTCAGTTCAGTCTTGCCTAGGAGTATCGTATTACCCGGTACTAACTAGGTTGTGGAGGTCAGATAGGCAGTAAAATACTGGTACGTACTCAGCCGACGCCAACTCATTAGTGAAAAGACTAGGAAGATACTTGATGGTGTACAGTTTGATCATACTGTGCCGACAAAAATCGCATCATTTAACGGATCTGCCCTATTTCTATAATCCGACCCCCGCCACCGTTAACGTACAACTCCTCCACCGAAGCATAACTTTATTACAAGCTTCAGACCATAAAAATAATGAAAACAAGCGTAAAATACTATTTATTGCTGCAAAATCATATCGTAGAAAATTGTGTAAAGATATAAAAGCCAGTGAAATGGTTAGTACGGGTGTTGTCTAGTACCTACTTGTTAGGTTAGTTTACTGAAGGTCAAGTGCTCAATGTAATGGCGATGAGGTTGGTTAATGTTGTTTAGTTTTTAATTTATAATCACTAGCACTAATAAATTACGTGTACACTCAGCAAATACGAAAACATTTATTTCGGGGAATGACGATTGTAATTTTGAGACTGTTTGGACCGTTTATCGGTTACGGCGGCCTATCTTAGGGAAGATTACTCATCGGCGCGGAAGATATTATAGTGCACAAGTGTGTGCGCAGGCACAGGTGCACTCTCTGTTCGTTTTCTCTCATAGTCCGATGGGACGGCAATCCAACACGGTCGGAGAGAGATCAGGTGGAGGACCAACGGCTTAACGTGCTTTCCGAGCGTGCTTCCGGCGGTGTACACCCGTGGGGGTATCATACCGCCAACTTTCAAACTCCGGGCTAGAACTGAGAAATTCCAATGGAAAACCAGCACTTTTTTCCCGACCCGGGATTAAAACCCAGGAGTTCAGCGGTCGCGCTTGACCACGAGACCAACGGGGCAGACATTTATAATAGTGTAGGCTATAGGTATTTCCTAATAGTAAGTAGGTTTCACAGCTTCTACTGATCCTGGTTTTTCGATTCCGGTCGTCGATTTCCAGGTAGGGCGAAGTGTGAAAACACATCCAGAACCCAGTAGTTCTGGATGTGTTTTTTGATTTGTTCCCGGTTAATGGCAATAAGATCATCTATTAGATCAGACTTAAACATTATACAAGCGAAATGTGGGTGTGCTACACTTCTGCCATAACCATTCCGAATATACGGTGTGAAGTTACTTCAATATAGTGAAGAAATACCGATGATTTTGTCGCTATTGTATCCGTGCGAAACAGGGGCGGGTCTGAAAGTAAACAAAGAAATAACCGGACATTGAACCTGGTCACCAAACAAAGCCCTTGACATAAAAATACAGACTCTCAGCTACCGGGACACCACCCTAAATATCTCCCACATAATAATCAACCTCTAATGAAAAAAACCGTAAAAACAATCACTTAATTTCGCACGGCCATCCCAACTTATAACACAATACCAATCTTCTTCCTGCTGCGGATGACGTAAAAGCGAGGAGGACGACCTGCACACCTTGGCCACGGACTACACGCTCATGCAACACGCGGCTTGCGATCGTGCCTGAGTAGAAAACAAATAAAAGTTCTCTTTTTCGTCTTCATGTCGCTGACACGTCAATTTTTATACTTTGTTAACCCAAAACTTTGCCACCTTCACCGCGTCGTCGATGGCAGCGCAAAGGTCACTTCGGCTGAAGTTTTTGGGCCAAGAGAGCAGGATGGGAGGTGGAGCATAGTTTGTGACCCATCTATGTGCTCCACAAACATACCGTGCTGCTATTTCATTGCGGTAGCTCCAACTAACGAAGTGAAAAAAATGAAATGAAACTCGGACAAATGCGCCAAGTGCAAATTAACGGAGTCAAACACCCCATCTTTGGGCAATCTTGTTCTTTTTCATGGTTCGACTTCATTCAAACTATTTGTAGTGTAACAAATGTATCGAGTGCTCGAATTCGGGTAAAATCTTTCGAGCACCCGACTACGGGTTAACGACCAAGTTTAATTGCGCCATCAAATAAGGGGCGCGCGCATTTCCAATTACGCTGGCCGCGTCGCCTGAGACCGTACATGTGGCCTAACAGTATATTAATTATGAAGAGACAAAGTTTTCGCCCCGACATAATTAAATCAGAATAATTATAACAATGAAAACACATTTTCCGGTACAATTTGTTCTAAAGTGATATTTGAATGCACATTGGAATATACACATATATATATATATATATATATATATATATATATATTTATATATATATATATAGTATGGAAATATACAGGCTCTAAACAACTTCATCACGAAGCCGTCAACCAAGCATTCTGTACATCAAACTAAGTAACTACGCAAAAACTATTGCTGGGAGACTTTTTTTTTGGGGTCAAAAATCATGTTTTGTGGTAGAACTCAATGTAAGCACTCAAAATATTGTGCTGATGGATGGATTGAATAGTACGGAAGTCGTGGAGGTGTTTAAAGTAAAAATCTTACATTAAAAACAAGTATTTAAAAAAATACTTGTCAAAAAGTTAGAACTTTGACCCCCAATATCTCCGTAACTAGAAGGTTTCCAGGTATGGTGAGGTCATGGAGAAACTTAACTTTAGAAATTTTATAAAACGCCAAGGCTATGACACAGTTCTTTTAACCTGACTGCTCAGGAGGCCTGCAGTAGAACGTTTACAGCTGACAGCTGACAGGCTGAAAATGGATCACCATTTTCAGCTTTTCGACAACTGCCTCGTTGGTCAAGTGGTCTCATACGCTATCGCTAACCAAGAGGTCGATTCCCAGGTCTGACAAAGTGTTATTGGTTTTTCCATCAAGGATTTCCCCTAACAAAAATTGAAGCGACACAAATACATAAAAAAGAGTATGCTCAGATGGTTTGGTCATGTGCAGAGGATGAGTGAAAGGCTACTAAATAAACAATAATAGTATTTACAAGGCAGATGTGAGTGACAACGCCGGGAACACTCTAGAAGGATGTACTTCTAGAGTGTTCACTGACCGTATTGGTGAGGTTCTTTAAAAAGGTCAGGTGCGTAGTACTCGCAACCGGTGCGTGCGTGAATGACCAGATCGTAGCAGATGGCGTTCTGTTGTTTCCGCCTACCTTCATGGGAAAAAGGCGTGTGTTTAAGTATGTGATTTCCCCTGACAGCCATCGGACTCAAACACAAAAGATACACCTCTACCTAACCTCACGAAGAAACAGGCCTGATGTCATTATAATGCTTTCCAACACCAATGCATACTAATTACCACCTATTTATACAAGCCTCGCCTAATATCCATAAACAACACAAGCTGTTAAGAGCTAAATTATGTCGTTATTCAATACCATGCACGCTAAGATCCTCTGATTACCTGGATCGCATGATGCATGGCTAGATTTGCTGCCTTCTGATATATAGTGTGCTGGCTCTTACATATTCAATTTTAGGTGTCGTGAATTTATAGGGGGACTTGTGTGTGCTTGCTGTTTTAGAATGTGGCAATACAGCTTGGTGTAAAGTTAAATAACATCACGCCTGTATCACCCGAAGGGTCAGGCAGAGAAGTAGGTACATCTCTGCCTGACCGATCGAAATGTAGGCGTACTATAAGGTTATAGTACGCCTACATTTCGACAGTTGTGTTTTTAAGTCCTATGTAATAGGGGGCGAGCCTATTCCCATCAACCGGTAGAAATCCAGAATCCGTGGCTTCTATTGAGAAATTTCTGATGGAAAACCCCAATAACACTTTTCCCGGCCCGGGAATCGAACCACTAGACCGACGATGCAGTCCATTTTTGGATGAAGTAAGTATTAACAAAAATCTGTACTCATCATTTGCCTAGCCTTTCAATTACTAGGTTAGAATTGGTTTCCCGTCTTACCAAATGCAGCTGCATACCAGCATATTACATGGAGGGACTGCCTATACTAAGGATTTGTTCTGAGTTCGATTCCAAGTTATTGGTTTGCAACCAATAACTTGGAATCGAACTCGGAACAAATCTTGTAGCAGACACGCTTGCAACCACTACACCAAAGCTGTATACTCCTCTAATGTTATCGAAAACCGCAGAAAATTACCCTGACCCACAAACCGACCTATTTTAAAACCTAAAATAAAACATCCCCTCTCCCCTAATAACCCACATCTTACGCCTCACAAAGACTAACATATCCAGAGAGCCTATCAAAATAAAACTTTCAGAGCCCCAAAACACAATTTCAGTTGAGGATATTATTCCCATGGGCTTTCTATGGGCATAGTGAGATCCCCTGGCGTCCATTAAGTCTATCGCTTTGTAGATCTCTCGCGACATTAAGAGAATATATTTCCAATTGGTTAGAATGGGCGGGGCTGACAGAAATGTAAGGTGACCATGGATTTGCTGGAAAATTTTTGGGAGGAAAAAAATTTTGTTTGTGATAAAATTAAATATTGTGAAATGTATTTTAAAGCAATAGGCTCTTGCCCTCTTTCATGGGATTCAAACCTAACTGGTCATATATCGGTTTATTATTATTACCTCTGTACTTTAAAACAATAACATTTTCTTAAAAATATTTCAGCAAGCTTTAAATCACTCGATTCGGCCCAAAAATGCTTATAAAAATAGCGTATACAAAAACCGGCCAAGAGGAAGTTGGACTCGCGCATGAAGGGTTCCGTAGCAGAGGAGCCCCCTTTAATTTTTATTTTATTTTTATTTAATTGTTGTTATAATTTGCTATACCATCAACCAGGCACAAATCCAAAATGTGTACTTTTCCGGTCAGCTGCACAGAATTGTGTTGAATCAGGCCACCCAGAACTATTGTATAGCACAGCACACCTCATGCTCAACTGCAGACGCGAACTGGTCCCATCTGTTGTCCATCGTTTTTTAATTATTTTTACTTATTTTGACGTCTACAACCATAAAAACTTAAGCTCTTTAAAAACTTCATAAAATGCCCTCATCCATTTCTAAATTAAGGCTTTCTAATAAATTAAGTTTTTATAGCTTTCTTTATTATCTAAAGTTGTTAACACTTGCTACTTAAGTTATTAACTTGTATCTAAAACTTAAGTTAGAACTAACATAATAATTACTTTAAGTAGCTTAGTAAAGAATTTATAATTTTAATATTGCAACGAGTTATTGAAGTCTATGACTTTGATCAAAGGATGATCACTTGATCGCTTCATAATTTTCTAATTAATTTTAAGACTTGAGATTTTAATTTGATTTGCTGAATAAGTTTTCCCGCAATTACATAAGTCTTAAACATGACAAATGTGGATGTAATACAGGTGAGTGGTGAAATGTGGGTGTAATACAGTTACAGCTCTGCCTTAACCTTCGGAAAATACAGGCTTGATGTTTAGGCCTGTTAGGTATATCGCTAATTACTTCTAAAAACAAAAATTCGAAGCCGTGTGACATCTGCCAAGCCGCACTGGGCCCGCGTGGTGGATTATAGCCCATTCCCACTCATAGAGGTCTGTGTCCCAGCAGTTGGAACATTATACGCTGATTATCTTCCTGGTCATCACTCCTAAAGACGCACCATCCAAGAAAAAATTTAAAAGTTTTACCAAAGTATTATAAGCACTCCAAATCATAAGACTAAGTCTACGAGCAAAATTCCCTAATTTCAAAAGAATAACTTTATCGTTTGAAGTGTTTTTGCTACAGACTAAAAGGTTGTGAATTCCAACAACCAGCCTAAGGGTCTACCTATGTTAAATAAACACTATAGAACTAAACAGAGGTTCAATACAGTATTGGAGGACAGAAGGTGTACTATGTACCATTCACATAAACAGTTGGCCAAGTGCCAATAATGAGACAAAAAATACTCAAAACGTGGAACGAAGTTTATAGTGGTTGGAATTTCGTGGGACTTTTTTTTATTGAGTTCCTAGAGGTTTGGAGCAGAAAGTAAAAAAAAAATCGCAAGGAAAATTCTTTTTTTTTTTCACTGTATACTTCCACCTTTTTGTCTACTTGCACTCGACTAAGTATAGATGCTGAATAAAAGAAAACGGCCTAAACAAACTGACATTCTAACTATGACGGAAAAATAAAAATTAACTTAAGCTGTCGAGAAGCTTACGTAAAGTGACATTTTAGATACTAGAGAATAGAGAAAAGTCAAAAATGTATTAGAATGACATAAGCTATCGAAAAGCTTACATCAATGCTTTTGAACGTCGTAGAAACACGCAACGATTCGAAAGCGATTGTCACTTGTTTCGTACCATCTGTGGACATCTTAGGCAGCCTATAAAGCCTACAACCATCGCTTTACCCCGAGACGACAAAAAAATCCAATTAGTCCGTCAGTTAGATTATCTAAAAATAAATGACCCGTGTTTTTTCTTTTGTTACATAAACCAAAATTGACGAAGATATGATGCTTTTCAAATTCTCAATACGTCACGCCTTGGTATAAGTTTTAGCTAGTTCTGACGTCACGAGCCCCCACTCCCGAGTTTTGATGCGTTTTATCTTTGTCAATATTCATTGATTTACAAAAACAAAAAATACATGACCATTAATTTCCAATACTCTAACTGACGGACTAAATAGATTTGCAATTTTTTGATACTGTCGTTTTGCCTATTGTCTTTCTATAGAGTTCTACAGACATGTATGATGCATCATCCCATTTTCGAGGCACAATTTCACAATATACAACTGAAACTGCCTCGTTGACTACTGGTCGCAAGAGCAACAACTGAGCATGAGGTCTTGGGTTCGATTCCTGGGTCGGGCAAAGTGTTATTGGCCTGTTTTAGACTTTCCCCGTTTTTCAATACACTTAAAGTACTTACGGGTTAAAAAATCACGGATATTATCCCGTAAGTACTTTAAGTGAAGTGTTATTGGGTTTTTCCATCAGAAATTTCTCAGAAGCAGCCACGAAGTCTGGATTTGTGCCCGTTTGATGGCAAGGCACACCCCTATTACATAGGCGAAATGCTGATGTACTTGTTAGGTACACCTCTGTCTGCTTCACACACACACACTTCACAATATGATCACCAGAAAATCTCCCCAGCAGGGGGTCACAAATGGATTACAAAAATCCATATTTCATCAAAGCTAAGATTTGGTTTGATTTTATTTAGAACTGTGAACTAGTCCTTCTGCTATTATTTTAATCGTGAACTTAAGCTCTGAATACCTAAAAGTGGATTGTGTTTAACTACACTCTGTTAGGTGACCTATATTTTTCTGTGTTGTATAAGTAACCCAGATTTTAGAGCCCATACTTTTTTGCACCATTCTGTGTTTACGTTATGAAGATTTTTTCACCAGCCGAGCCATTTTTCGAGGGTATACAAATATTTATGGAGGCGCTAAAATTGCAAATAATGGTTCGTAGCTATTTATTTTATTAAAAAGGTCTCATTATGAGTGTTTATACCTAATGTTTTTTAGTCATTTGGATGGAATGCCAGAATAAAGAACAGGTATTTAAAGGTATTTTTAGAGTGCCATGAACGTACCTACAAATATACAAGGTGCAAACGGACTCTTCAGGAAGCCGTCAACCAAGCGTTTTGTACAACAAACTACTTAACTCTACGCAAAATTATTGCTGGAAAACGATATTATTTTTGGGGGTGAAAAATCACGTTTTACGGTAGGACTCAATGTGACGCCTTCAAAACATTGTGCTGATGGATGCATAAATAGTACAGAGGTCCTAGAGGTATTTAGTCGCGCGTTCTCCTTCCAGTTCTGACGGAACCTGTCCAGTTCGTGCCGCCATCTCCTTCGTGTCCTGCCGCGACCCCAACACCCCAACGCGCCCCAGCACGCGCCGCATCTCCGTAAACAACATCGTACTTTGCCAAATGTTCGTGTTTGGGCGTGTGATAACGTGGACCGGTGCACGCGCCGCCTCTCCGTAAACGGAAAAAAACGCACAATGCGTCGGGCGACGCGCCGCGCATGGCGCCGCACGACACGCCGCGTCTCCAGAAATGAGCACTCACTGTGTCAGGGCTCCAGTTTCCTGCTATTTTGGTTTGGCATGACCTGCCACGCACGCGGCAGACGTGACCTGCCCAGTCTCATTTGAGTTGGGCAGCCTTTTGAGCCACGTCAGCTATATTTATTTTGAAGCTAAAGCTTTTTTAGCTTTCCCTGGCCTGTTTAAAACAACTGCATAATTACCTACAGTAAAATATCCTCCATCTACCAATATCTTTCCAAAAACTTGTTTTCGTCTTTACAAAAAAAATTATAATACATGGTTACCAGGACTTATCCCAAATATTCTGTCGCTCATGCTCACCACACGATCGGATACAACATTCGCAGGAACAATCTCATTAGCCCTGAATTTCGTGGCCCTCCCATCGGAAGATTTATATTGTTATGCCCGAGTCTTAAGCCAGTGTAATGTAGGGATATTTGCATTTTATCTCCGTTCAATCGATGAGTGATTAGTTTTGCGGCTTTTGTGGAAGAAGCCTTGATATACAACCTGTTTTCTTTTATATCCCATAACTGAACTCCACGATGTGTGCACATGCCAAATTGCCATCATCATTGTTGTAATTAAGTTATTTCCAACAAACTCTAGGGTACGATTGAGACCATATCGAAGAATCAACTGGCATATGAATTATGTTTCAATCATCCTTTTTTTTGTTTTTTCATTTTTATTATTATATTTATATTATATTATTATTATACATGATTATTAACTTAAAACACCCTTACGTGAAATATGACAACGTCGCATTTTCTTAGCTTTAAATATGAATGATTGGTTTGAATTAAAATGAATTACTTGTATTTATCAATGAAACATAAAGACATATTTTATAATTATTATTGATGATATCTCCGAAACTATGCATTTTTGGACCACCTATTCTAGGAGTTTTAGTATTATTTTTACCTACAGAATATAACCCTAGAGTTATGGGATATCAAAAAAAAACAGGTTGTATAATGAGAATAATAATTATAATTTTTCAATAATTAAATCAATTTTGAACAAACTTTAATTCACAGCTTACATCGGACCTATATTCCACGAAACATTAGTAATTATGTAAATGTGTATAATTTAGCATCACGCCTGTAATCCCCGAAGAGTTAGGCAGACGTGTACCTAATAGTACACCCACATTTCGCCAGTTATGTTTAAGTCCCTTGTAATAGGGGGCGAGCCTATTGCCATCAATCGGGCACAAATCCAGACTCCGTGGCCACAGCTGAGAAATTTCTGACGGAAAAATACAATAACAGTTGCCCGACCTGGGAATTGAACCCAGCATGATGCAGATGCTCAGCAGTCGGGCGCGTCACTAGACCCGTTGGTCTAGTGACGCGCCCGACTGCCTCGTTAGGCAGTCACATGTCAAATGTGTATAAGTATTTCAAATTGGACCTTACCATAGTATCAATAAAAATACGAATTGCATGTTTAATGCGAACTGTGACTATGATAACAGAACGAAATAAAAATCATAATTTGAAACCAAAGCAAATCCCTCAAAAGGCTCCACAAATAATTTTAAAAAGGCTACAAAAAGCATTTAACTACCCAAAATCCTTCAGCACCCTATAACAAAATCATTTCAATAAGTAGCCCCCAAAAATTTCCCCGAAATCAAATTTAATTACACCACTAGGCAAAATCCTGAAACGCTTAACGTCGCTTTCAAATAACCTTTAAATTATAACATCTTAAAGCTTGTAATTTAAACGGTTGTAACATTTCACTCGACGATAATCACTGGCTTGGTCGAAATTAAATCGTAGGTCGCAATCAATTACGGCCGTCCAAGGGTAGAACCGGGCTTTTTCATAGACATTATCTCTTTTACTTCGGGCTAAAGCACCATTCTCACTGGTATCCGCGACCATGGTCGTACGAAAACAAATTTAGTTAAAAAAAAAAAAAAAAACTGAGTGATAATGTTTGTTGACATTCAATAGGGTATAATTATGCATTATTATTGTTTGGCCGATTTTGGTCTTGTTTTTACTTTTTGTCATTATTTTTATAGTATTTTTAATTTCCGTATCGAAATAAAAAAAGTATGCACTATTCCCTATTATAGCAGCTCATTCACCTCTTCTTCGTTTCAATAATTCCTATAATTATTTAATTTAATTTAATTTGTTTCGACCAGAACTCAGCCACATCGATGCAGCTGCAGTTTATTTATCTCAGGATAATGAATTGATTTGTTTTCTAGAAAATACCACATTACTCGTTTTGACTTATTAAATTATTTGGGCCCAGACCACGTTAATCGCGGCGTCAGTGGCCTTTTTAAGTCCTGTAACACGCAATTATAGGGCCATTTTGGACACTCCAGAAGTGGGCCCTGGTTTGGTCAGGAGCTCACTCAGTTACATACAATTTTGAACAGCACTGGCTGTAAAATCAGTGTCTTATTGAGTACATTTATATAGGTCTACATGAATTAATTTTTTAACTATATTTATAGCTTGTTAAATATGATTTAAAAGACGAATCCTTGATTTTTGAATAATATTTATTTATGATCAACAAAACAACGGCGTTGGTCGCACCTTCCAGTGTAAAGCCTCCTTATGGCGCGTCCTTCAGCTCGCGAACTTAAAATGTTTCGTTTTAAAGCACCGATCCCAGTTTATGGCAATTTAAATGGCATAGAAATTGATAGTCTATCTAAATGGAGTTTAGATGGATTTGTTTCAGTTTTTTCTTTTACGATTTCAGCGAGGATCAATCTTTTTCAGAATACTTGGGATAATGCTATCTTTATTCTTATAGATGAGAATATTATACCCTCGAATATAGAGTTTATACACTCTTTTTACTCATGTTTACTGAAATGAAAAGCTTTTTTTGTTTTTATTTTCACTTAGACATTGAACTTTGGCGTTTCATCCCAGTGGGTTTAGACAACACTACTTTTCTAGACGAATTCTTATAAAAGTCAAATCAATAAATTTCTTTAGAGTCTCATGTGTTGTCTCAAATACGTGCATGCTCGTGTATCTCTTAATATATGAATATTAGATACGTGCAGGCATTGAACCTGCAACACAAAGCAAGGGAAATGTTAAAGTGCTTAGTTATTGCTATACATTTTATTCATTTATGTATGTACGTACATATTAATTTTTAGTTATTTATTATATGTATTTATTATGTATGTGATGAGGAGGGTCGAAACGCATGTGACTAAAAGAGTGATGAATATTATAGTATTATGCTATACTTACACTTTATATTCATCATTTATAATACTATTTATCATCCTTTTTATTTGTTTATATTTTTAAACTCAATAAATCGATGTAATTACGACTCATTAACTTAAAAATTGCTGAAATAAAATATTATCATAATTTTCGTGTTGTGACACGCCAAATTGTCAAACTGTCAATTACTTTTTAATTCTCTTCCTACCTTAGTCTATGATGATTTTTTGGTTAATAAAATTTAAATTATTTTATCAATATGTGTTTAGCTATTGTATTAAAAGATTATTACGATTGTTTACTAAATAGATTAATTTTAAATTATATTTATAAAATTCTTTACGCACTCATGGTTATGTCCTGGCCGACTACACTTGTCAGATGAGATGATGGCCACAAGAAAACTAATAATTGAAATTTAAAAAGGAAGACTTCTTTGAAAAACGAGCTGAAGAACCGCTGGAGGAGTCTACCATTGAATCTGAGATAAGAAGCATAAGAAAACAGTTTGGTTTCTCGTACATATCTATATTACCCAGGGGATTCCACTAAAGATTCCGCCTGGTGCCTCTTCTCCCGATCTTCGGAAGCTATCTACGGATCTGGGACCTCTACTCCCGATCTTCTGAAGCTGTCTTGCTACAGAGCTGACTTGGTGGACTCTGAGATCTGCACGACGCCCTTCCTGCAGAGTTGCCCAGGTATTGACCTGCTACCCTGACGCCTGTTCCCGTCTCTCCTACAGTGCAAAACTTCCTAACCAACTAAGTGCGAGAACTAAATAATTATCCTAGAGTGCGTGCTAGGTAGGTTTTTAATATTTAGCTGTATTGTTTTACCCCTAATTCTAATCTTTCCCTAATTAAATTTTAATTGAACAAGTCTGCTTATCCCTTTATTTAATAGGAGCAAGTAGATTTATTACAATATAAATGTTGATGGATGGAGAGGGAGAGGAAGATCAAAGAAACGATGGATAGATTGTGTGAGGAATGATATGAAGGAAAAAGGTGTAAATAATTGTGTGACGGTTGACATGGATGGGGAGAATGCAAGAAAAAAACGTGTTGCGCCGACCACAAGTACAGATAAGATATACACACATCAATGATATTCTAATAAACAGAAATGTTGAGAGCGCGCAATCGTGAAGACTCGAAAACGGGCCTATTGGATCGTTTTGCCTTTATTCTGCGTCACTGCGTGTATGTGAGCTGGCTCTGCCCCGCGGAATACTTTTTTCGGAGGTTTTGTAGGTGTATAACATATCTGTTTATTAGAATATCATTGACACACATACACAAAAGTACCGCTTATTTTGCTGACGGCTGTGGCAAAATGTGTAAAAAAACCTCTCAGTTTTCAAAAAAAAACAGTTGAGAGAAAAACAATACCCTCTCAACTAAACAATGTCTCCTAGGCCCAAGTAAATGTAACTACACACATCAAAAATGTCTAGGGATCAAGCATTTTTATGCGGATTTCTTGAGATTGAGATGTGGCTTTGTAATAAATTTATGATTTTATAAATTTATATGGATCCTTTTTGGTGCATTTCATAATTTGAATCAGGAACTCTCAATCAAATTCGAGTAAAAGATGAAAATAAGCTGTCAATATTTTCCCTGTAAAAACATACAACGCATTGAAGACATTATTAGTGCTACTGTTTCCCTACTACTGATTAAAACCAACGTTATTATGGAGCGGCGACGTCATTTAAGCAGGGAAGAAATGCTCAGAGCCGTGGGAATGATAGAAGCTGGTTCCCGGCAACGTACTGTAGCTTTAGCTCTGAATACAAGTCAGAGTGTTATCAGTCGACTTTGGACACGTTACCGAAGCACTGGTACCGTGGCTGAGCGCCATGGAGGACGGTATCGCTGCACCACACGGAGACAAGACCGATACATTCAAATCTTAACTCGAAGAGCTCCAACAATAACCGCCATGATGTTAGCCGTGAGGCTTCATCACTCTTCAGGGAACTTAATTAGCGACCAAACAGTCAGAAACCGCTTGCATGAAGTGAACCTTCATTCCCGAAGACCGCTACGGGTACCACCTATAGCAATGCACAATCGTAGGATTCGATATCAATGGGCTCTTGAACACAGAAATTGGGCAGAAGAACAATGGCGTTTCGTGTGCTTTTCTGATGAGTCTCGTTTTGGTATGAGACCGGATACAAGACGTATACGACACTGGAGAACCCCTGGACGCCAACAGCGATTAAAATCCTGCCAGGAAGTCCATCCTTATAGTGGTGGAAACATCATGGTATGGGCGGGTATTTGGATCGGCGGAAGAACTGAGTTGATTTGGATCAGAGGCAACCTCAACGCTCAAATTTATGCTGAGACGATTGTATCAGACGTCATCGTTCCTCTACAAGTGCAAATCGGTCCCTTATTTCAGTTAATGCATGATAATGCACGACCGCACACTGCAAGAGTTGTAAGACAGACTCTCGCCGCAGCTAACATCAATGTCCTGCCCTGGCCTGCTCAGTCGCCAGACTTGAACCCGATTGAGCATGCATGGGATATGCTACAGAGAAGAGCTCTGCCGAATATGGAGGGTATCCAGTCGCAAGAAGACCTTTTTTTGTTGTTGCAACGAACATGGGCGGCCATTCCACAGCGTGATTTGGATGAACTCATTTTGAGTATGCCAAACCGATGTTCTTGTGTTGTTAGTGTTCGCGGTAGAAACACGGATTATTAATTGTTTAAGTTACCCAATAAAATTTTAAAGAAAACTGTTATTTCAGTCTTTTTTTCGAACTTTAATGTTAGTGGTTCAAATGTCAAAAATCCCTTTATTAGGAAAATGGCAAATTTCTTTATTAATGCAAAGGTGACTTGGTTTATCGTTACTGTGACAAACGAAAACACTTTATTTGATGAATCCTTAAAGAAAATTTTAATTAATATCAATCAGGAGAAAAGTTATTGCAAAAATATATGTTGATCCCTAGATACTTTTGATGTGTGTAGATTCAGCTAAATTCAAAAAGGGAAAACAATTTAATGAAAAATGGGGACGAAACGAACCTTTTCAGTATTTGTTGTCGGGTCTAAACAGATTATCCGTATCATTACTACAAAACATTTAGTTCGCAACTTTGTTATTTAATTGCGAAGTTCATCTCGGGGCCCGGGCGAAGATTTTCACTTATTTTGCTTTAAGGTAGGCGCTCACCACTGATATAGATATGACTAGATAACGTAAGTATCACGACCCGTATGAAAACTAAGCTTGCCATTTTTTTGACTACCTATTAAGACGCCGTATGCACTATTTAGTTACTATATAAACAAGTTACTATACAAAATAAGACTACGTATTTGTTCTATAAATGTTTAGAATTAAGTTCTTGAGTTGTAACGTTGTTGTTTTAAACAAATTAGATTGCTGCGACAGTAAAGCATAAAATGCCTGGCACGCCTAGTGGCACGTGATTCAATTCAATTCATTCATTTATTGCATCAAATATGGTAGGTACATGAAGGTTTCATATAAAATATTTAGTAACACACATTTGACCAATATATAGCATGCAATAGAACAGGTTTTTACAGTTAAGATATTTATTACTCGTTAACTACATTTTTTTTTAGTTTAAGTCCACTTAACAGTTAAATATGTCGGTGCTTTAGAGTATAAAATTTACAGGGACACTTTTGAAAGAACTCGTCTATCGAATAAAAACACTCTTCTAACAACCACTTCCGCAACGCAACACAAAACTTATTGAAGGGTAGTTGAGTAATTGACCTAGGTAAACCATTATAAATTAGGGGAGCCATATAAACGCAGCTCCGACGAAAAAGTTGTAGCTTTGGAACAGGCATTTCAAAATCTAAATGTGTAGGTTTCCGTGAAGTGGTGCTCTTGCGTTATCTAGGTATGTCTATATCGGTGGCGCTGACTAAACAGTTACTTTTCATTTATAGAACGAAAATTAATAAACAATTTAGAGAGCTGAAGTTTTGATAACTTCTTTGTCAGGGAAAATACTGTGGATTGTATTTTTGGTTGTTAAAACAGGCGAGTCGCTGACAGCGTATTTCAATATCAAAAGTTCAAACATTCTTTGTTCTTCTTTTGTATGTTTGTTACATTTTTCTGATCTCTTTAAAAGATGAAAGGCTACACTATATCCCAGTGACCTAAGATACGATATTTAAAGCCAAAAAAATGCAGTGTTGCTGAATGATACCACAGAGAACAGTTAGATATTCTAAACAAATATAGATTATTAAAATACTTTTTACATTTTTTTTTATTTTGCAATGTTTGCCTTGTGTAATGCTGACAGTCTTAATAAGCATTAGCAAATAAGTACTACAAATTGTTATCTTACATTTTATCTACATGTGTGACCTTAAATTATTATATATTTTTGTCCGTATCCTTTAGTAGCGTTTAAGTATATTAGGTTTATCATAATATATTAACTCATACTTTTATGTTAAATATTGTTAAGAAATCTGTTGTCCAAATAGTATTTATTAGGAAAATGCCGCCTGTGATACAGGTTTAACCTAGTACAGGCATCGTAGTTTGTTATACCAACATTATCTCTAAGATTTAAATTGTATTTTTTGTGCTAATTCTATTTATGAATAAATATATTATTATTATATTATTTATTTACTTCATAGAGTTGTGTAGGAATTCAATAAACGAAAACAAAGATATCTACTATTCACGTATAACATCATAACGCCTGTAATTCCCGAAGGGCTAGGCAGAGGTGTACCTAACAGTACACACACATTTCGCCAGTTTTGTTTAAGTCCCATGTAATCAGAGGCGAGCCTATTGAAACCAACCGGGCACAAATCCAGACTCTGTGGATGCTACTGAGAAATTTCTTATGGAAAAACCCAATAACACTTTGCCCGACTCAGGAATCGAACCTAGGACCTCATGGTAGCTTGGGACCACTAGACCAATGAGGTCTTATTTACGTATCAGAGCTACTTATTCAGTTTAACTGTTCCACATCCTGTCTTTGCTGCTCACAGCGACACAAAGTTTTGTATAGACCTACATACCGATTAATTTCTGCCAGCAAGTAGAATTGCTGTTCCGGTTTGTACAATCAGCGCCGGTGGAACTGCAGACAAAAGTGTCTTTCCAAGTTCGTCTCTAAGTTACAGTCGTGAACGAAGTGAGAACTTTGGGGCTTTCATCACATGAAAATAGTCGCTGCAAGTAGCGATGCATATAAATGCAGATAAGTACAGACCGCACATCAAACTACTACAGTCTGTCAAATTTCTTTAATAGATTTTCAACTTTATCAATGAAGTATTAGGTTCAAGGTTGATTGGGAAAATTTGACAGTTTCGGGTAATATTAATTATTAATTAATTGTGAATATTCTATCCAATATTTTCCCATGACATGACTATCCTCACATAGTTTATGCTGGAATGATTTTTCTCTTCTAGAAGATGCAGTTTCCTGCCCGCGGCTTCGCCTGTGAAGGTTTTAAAAAAATTGCCTCATATTAACGTAAGTAATACGTAACATCTACATCCATTCAGCCGGTTAATGCGTGTTAGGACAATGGATATACCGACTGACAGACTGAGTTGATTTTGCATTTATGATATTAGAATGGATTACAAATTAACATAACATATATCACGCCTGTAATCCCCTAAGAGTTAGGCAGAGATGTACCTAATAGTACATTTCGCCAGTTACGTTTAAGCCCCAGTTTAGATTACGAATTCTCAGCCAGTAACTACCTTTACGATCCCTTTCTTTCTGAAATGAATAAAGATGAAAACACCGTTATGTGAGGCCGGATGAATACAAGATTTGTGACCTAATAACTGGGATCGAGCTCAGTAATTGGGCCGTCCTTTTGTTTAGAAAATTCTCTAAAGAATACGTTCAAAGACCAAGTTCTCTATTTGTTTAACTTTTCTAACAAAACATAACATCTCGCCTGTTATCCTTGAAGGATTAGGCAGAGTTTTACCAATACTACAGTCACATTTTGACAGCTATGCTTAAGTACCACGTAATTGGGGCGTGCCTATTGCCTTCAAGCTCAGCACTAGTACGTGCAACCAAGGGTCTAGTGACGCAAACCAATAAGGCAGCCGGATAGTTTACAATATAGATCTCCAACTACTTCTTTGGTTTCTGCAAGCGAAACCTCTGGGCGTAATACTATGTTCTACATAACATAACATCAAGCCCGTAATCCACGAAGAATTAGGCCGACGTGTACCTAATAGTATCCATCACCACGCACCAGTTATGGCAAGAAAAATGTGATGTACCTACAAAGGTGCTGCATTATACAATAAACTGCCAAATAACATAAAAAATGCAAAATCCATGGAAATATTTAAGAAACACTTAAAATTGCACATATTTAAAGGACCTTAGGACATTTCATACCACATCTAGTTGCTTGCGTTCCGTGTATGTTTACATTTTGGCTGGGTTACATTTTTTACCGATTACCCTAACAGAATATTTTGTACATAAGTTTGTAATTATTTTATCAAAGCTGTACGTAAAACCAATTTTTTTTTTAAACTAGTAAATATTTCTCATGTAGGTAAGTGAAATTTCTTACGGGAAATAAAGACATCTCAAACCCGAATAGTAAACTAACATTTCGCTTTGGTTTGATACCCACGTCGGGCAAATTGTTATTGGTTTTTTTCCATCAGGAATTTCTCAGTAGCCAGTTACGGAGTCAGGATTTGTGCCCGGTTGATGGTAATAGGCTCGCTTTCTATGGCGAAATATGAGTGTACTATTACGTACGCCTCTGGTCAGGGATTATAGGCATGCATTATAACTAACAGTTTTTATCAGCACCACTTCATGTTACATGTACCTAAAGCACTAGGTTGTAGCCCGGTGTGCCGGGGGCGCGGCGGGTGTTACTCTGCGCTGTAGTGGCACTCCGCTCTCGATGGCTCTGATGCACGCAACCTGCATAAGAAGTGACTGTGATTCTCGCGGGTCTGAGGACTAGAATATTTTCATTCCATTTTAAGATTTTGGGCCACTCATTAATACAACAGAGTTGTATTGGCAAATTTTCGCCGTGAATAGGAGGAACCCTACCCTACCCTTTTTGTCTAGGTTAATGAAACATTTGCTCCACACTGGAAACCACTCCTGTATCCTGAGTTTGAGGCCTTTGACCGTTCAATGTTGACGATAGATGAAAGGGTTCATTTAAAGATAGGAGTTCGTGGCTAAATAGTAACAGCCTGCCTGGTCCATGGATGGTCCACCATTCATAACGTACAGAGTTTTCTGCGCACCTCGGAAAGCACGTTAAGCCGTTAGTCCCGGATGTCATTTGTACATCTTTGGCAGTTTTTACAGGTAGCCAGTGGCCTGAAAGTCTGACCAAGGAGTATCGTATTACCAGTACTAACTAGGTTGTGGAGGTCAGATAGGCAGTCGCTCCATGTAAAATACTGGTATTTATCTGCATCCGATTAGACTGGAAGCCGATGCCAACGTTGGGAAAAGGCTTAGCAGATGATAAAGATAGTAGATGTATTCTTGTCAAAACTTAACGTCGGCTTGTCAAAACTTAGACAAACTAACTAATAAACTCACTACACTCAAAGACGAGAAGAGAGCAGCGGTGGTCCAGTGGTGGCGGTCCTGACTTACAGTAACAGTAAGTCGTGGGTTCGAAGCCAGACAGGCGCATTACAAATACAAATCATTTATTTGCATAACACAGGCTCAGAGGATGTTACAAAAGGTTCATAAGGTAAACTGTATTATAACTATGCTAGGTGTGCAAATATGTTAGGAACATTAGGAGATTAGAATTTATTCATTATACAGAGGTTATTAAGTAACAATGTCATTTAGGATGTAGATGGTCAATATACACACAATTAAACATAATTATCATGCATCATGCATAATGTCATGCAAATTAATAATGTCATAAGTCATAGCGATTATATTATCCATCATAAAAGGATTGAACAGATAAATTCTATAATTAAAATACAATATCTTTTTCTTCTAGATATTCTTTTACATTGTAATAACATTTTTTAATTAGGAAGGTGTATAATTTATTCTTAAATAGAGGAGTAGGTATTTTGTGTAATTTATTTCATCACCACTGTGCCCATCCTTCGACATCAAAACGGTGAAGGAAAACATCGTGAGGAAACCGGCATTTCCTAGAACGAAAAATTCGAAGACATGTGACATCTACCAATCCACCCTGGGCCCGCATGTTGGATTATAGCACATTCCCTCTCATTGAGAGGAGGCCGTGTCCCAGCTTGACTAAATATTCCCTATAATGCAATTGAACACTCCAGCTAAATTAACCACTCGACTTTTCCAACCCTACTGTTTTAACAAAGCCTAGGCGTAATCTAGGCATTTTATTACCTTGATTTAATTATCATGGTGTCCTCACAGCGCCATGGTGACCGTAGCCGTCACAACAGCACACAGGTACCCTCGGCGTGCTATCTGCCTACCACATCTCTGTTACATAGATAAGACCCGTGATAGTGTGAATATATGGGAGGATATTATGTGCGGGCACGACGAGGGAATGTGGAACACTGAGTCCTACCACAATGGTTATGGTTGTGGTGTAGGGAACAAAGAGAAGGAAGCTTGTTGCTGAATAATAACAGCAGCACGGGTCAATCTTCAAGGTTAAGCCGCGCTTGCCGAGGTCGGTCTGTGGATGGGTGACCATCCATTAAGTAGTGTGTTTCCTCCGTGCCTCGAAAAGCTCATTATACCTTTGGTCCGGCTGACATTTGTAGATCTTTGACAGTCGTCATAGGAAGTCGGTGCCCCAAAAGTCTGACAACCAGTCTTACGAAGGAGTATCGTATTATCCAGTACTCATTGGATGGTGGAGGTCAGATAGGCAGTCGGCGGACCTTTTTTTTTCGCATGTGAAATCATCAAATGGCCTCCCGGCTCTGGGCGGAGCGGAAGGGAGTGTCAGACTTTTACTGACTAAAACCCATCCATGTCTCTTCTTACCCCTTGTGTTCCGGGGCTGCGGTATCTCTTTCGAACAGTCCCGCAGCACCGGTAGGCATCGGCCCTTGCGGACTCCTTCCTGTGTGCTGACATCTCTTTGAGGCGCGCGTGGAACACGAACGTGCCACGCGGCGCATGCTCATAAATTCTTCGCCACCTCCGCCCGTCCGCGTGGACAAGCGGTGTAGTGTGCGAATCGGATTAGAACTCATACGAATAATACTCGTACTTCCCATGTTTAGACGGTAATATAATACCGTAGAAACAATTATTATTTATCGTTAATTCAGTATACTTCGTCTAATCGACGTAAAACACGGGCTATCTACAGAAAATTAACATCACTCGCTGTATGTTTAATTTCTTAAGCATTTCCGCCGTAGTATATGACGGCACGTTTTGAAGACACGACTTCTGATAGCAAAGCTATACGGAAACATAACTAGGAAAGACATGACGTTACATTTGACACACATAACATATGCAAAGTAAGTGATACGTATGAGGACTATGTTTTTGACATAAAATTCATACAGTTAGGCCGTCCAATATGCCACTAACATTTCCTAGAGATAAGACTAGTTAAAATGGCAACATACAGAAATGTATTCCGGGAGGAAACGCAGCAGTTTGTTCATCTTTCCTTCATTTTTTTGAGATATGATCTGAGTAAGACGGCAACAGAAACGGGTGTACGAAAGCCACTAACCTGAAGATAAGAGTAAATGGAGTAACTATTTTTGTTCATATTTTGAACACTG
Organism: Xestia sexstrigata; assembly: GCA_941918905.2. Lineage (NCBI taxonomy): Eukaryota > Metazoa > Arthropoda > Insecta > Lepidoptera > Noctuidae > Xestia > Xestia sexstrigata. Next base: position 2,354,121 of record OW799216.2, on the reverse strand, counting down.
ACTGACTACACAACTTTCATTACGTTGGTTGATAGCTAGTCTTACAAATCATTAAGACGAGATGGGAAAATCTTTACTTTGGTTATTAGTTATTTAGTGTTATTTAGGTTTCAATCTAATTTGCAACGTGGCAATGCTGCCAGCCTTCTGGGCACTTTTCCTGTTGACAGCGATGTGGACGAATTTTTTGACACCCTGGTGGCCTACCATGACGTCATAAAGCAGGATCGTTTTAATCTTGTTACAGTGTGGGAAAGAGATGGCGCTAGACGTCCTCTATAGCTCCGTCTCTTACCCACACTGGAACAAGATTAAAACGATCCTGCTTTAAGACGTCATGGTAGGCCACCTGTAACCGTATTGATACTTGTAAATGTTTTTATTAGTATCATAGAGTTGTAATTTATAAATAATGTGAATAATACTTTTATTGATAAAAACGCATAATCAGCCTATAATTTATCTTCCCACTGGTGGCACACTATCCCGTCTCCGTGAGAGGAAGTGGGCAGTCTTATCAAAATGTATCGTATTAGCCAGTACTAACTGGTTTGTGTAGATCAGATAGGCAGTCGCTCCATGTAAAATACTAGTATTCAGTTGCATCCGATTAGACTGCAAGCCGACCCCAACATTGTTGGGAAAAGGCTAGGAAGATGATGATAATGAGATAAGCTGGGTCATACGAGTACTCCACCACGCGGGCCCAGTATGAGTTAACAATTTCCTGTCAACTCAATGTTCAATCAGTCTAGTTCAGACTATAAACTGTTTCCTACTAAGTGACATAGCGGCTGAAAACACAATCACACTCCGTGTGTTTCCAACGTAACTCGTTTGACCTACTGCTAAGACAGTCCTGAAGTAGGTATTAGCTGAATGTGCTCCTGTTAATGTCAGTGTAATTAACTCTCTTTATTTGAATGTTTTAGACTGGCGGGCCTTTTAAATGAGCCCGAGAACCAATCTAAAATAAAAGTCAGCATCTGCCTAGCCTTTTCCCAACTATATTGGGGTCGGCGTCCAGTTTTACCGAATGCAGCTGAATATCAATATTTTACATGGAGCGACTGCCTATCTGACCTCCACAACCCAGTTAGTACTGAGTAATACGATACCCCTTGGTAAGACTGGTTGTCAGACTTTTTTGGGCCTCTGACTACCTAATGACTGTCAAAGATCTACAAATGACAGCCGGAACCAACGGCTTAACGTGCTTTCCGAGGCACGGAGGAAACTCGGTATGTAATGTGTGGTTACCCATCCACAGACCAACCTAGGCAAGCACGGCTTAACCTAACAATCGACCCGAGCGGCTGTTATTATTTAGCCACGAAAAGAAATTATACAACCATCAGCGACATGTAGACTCACTATAAACCTCTGCCTACTCCTTCAGCAACACAGGCATGATATTACATGGACACGCTCAAGATATCAGTAATCTCATTGATCAACGTCACAAATTACTGCAAGCGCATATTTACGCTTGAAGCAACAACGCAGTTGGCATTCCCCTCAGGTGCCCTATAAATCATCAGTCCATTATAAAATCGTTGAGTATTTAATAACGACGGCTCGTTGATTAATGCACGATTCTGTAGTTAGTCCGCAGGGAAACATAAAATCGTTAATAGGCTTTCGCGAAACGACTTGTGACAACACCTTGCTGGAAGCTTCATAAAATTATACGATCAATAAAATCTTGCTTCATTTCACAATCATTGATAGGCTAAGTTACTCAGTATTGCTTAGCACCGGCTGTTACTTTGGTGACCGAGTGATAATACATGGCATGCACTTTATTTCAGGCATGCACTTTATTTCAGGCATGCACTTTATTTCAGGCATGCACTTTATTATTCATTATCATCACTTACCTGCCATTGTTCCATGTTACTTGAGGTCGGCGCAACACGTTTATTTCTGATTTATTCTTTGTTCGTCCCACTGAGTTTCGGCCCACACAACAAAATCCTGGTTCGTCCCAAACAATATGCTCCTTCGTCCCAAATTTGATTTATTTCTTCCATTCTTCTCCTGTCAACAGAATAAAAAAACATGGTGGTGGTGGTGGTATTTTCTTTCATTTCATTCCTCATTCAATCCATCAATCGTATATCAACATTTATATTCATCAAACTTATAGTCACATGCGATTCGTCCTCATCAAATGTCTATAGTATAGACATTTGATGATAGGTCTAGACTCTACCAAGAAAGTCTTCCCTTTCAACAGGCATGCACTTTATTTAGAGCATCTTATTTCATCACCGCCGTTCTAAGATATCGTGAGGAATCCGGCATGTCTTGGAACCAAAAGTTCGTAGACATGTGACGTTAACCAAGCTGCATGGGGCCCCTGGTGGATTATTACCCACTCTTTTTTACAGTGAGGAGGCTTTTCACACAATTTTTAACATTATAGGCCCATTGTTGAAAAAATTTTACCACACTGAGTAGGTGAGTGGTCACCTAGTTTACGTTACTCGCTTTTGCAAGTAAGATTGTAGGTCCCTGGTCCTTATGGGGCACCACGAGAAATACTTATAATTAACATTATCTGCATACACTTTTACAGGATGCAGCTGAATTCCAGTATTTTACATGGAGCGGCAGCCTATTTGACCTCCACAACCCAGTTACTGAATAATACGGAACACCTTGGTAAGAATGGCTGTCAGACTTTCGGTCTTTTGACAATCTGTAACAAACGTAAAAGATCTACAAATGACAGCCGGGGACCCGGCTGTCCCGTCTACGAACCAACTGCGTCTAGCGTTGCTTAACCTTGGAGATAGACCTGTATCGTTATTATTATTTAGCCACGAGCTCCTCATTATAGACAGATTTTATGGGAAAATAGTAGTACACAGTAACGTGGCCGTTCTTTGGCCCACCACGACATAAACTTATAACATAGTATCAAATCCCCCAACGTAACCGCGAGCCCCAACCACCGACAACAATATTACCAGAGCGGCATCAAGACCACATGATTTATGTATTTCCTAAGTAATTGAATTCGTAAGTTTTAGCGGCGGTAAATCACGGCCGGTTTACATCGCTCATATATTGTGCTCATTTACATAAGGGGACGGCCTTCCTGTTGGGCCCAAGCCCACTGCTGGACATTAATTCTTGCTGATATATAACAAATTCATTATGGTTAACGTAAATAACCACGTATACCACGTACCACGTATTAACCACTTTTGCTTCGTTCCAGCTGAGCCGGGAGAGATCAAAAAGATAATTCTGTCCATTAAGTCAAAGTGTGATGATATCACACGTGGTATGATCACAACTCTTCTGGATGATCTCCTACCTGCGATTACCCACATTGTGATTTTTTCCCTCTTTACCGGAGTATTTCCTTCCCTGTGGCGCAAAGCATATGTTTGTCCGCTACCCAAGGTCCCTAATCCCTCTCTTCCCACCCATTTTTGTCACATTCTCTCATTTTCAGAAGTGACACCTACCATTGCTTGTCTCTGCATCACCTAAAGGTTGACTGGTAGAAAATGCCTATGGCATTAAGTCCGCCTCTCTACTTTGTGCTTGAAGTGTTAAATAAATAAATACTGTACAACAATATTATACTGCAATAATCACCATGTTCGTGTGTCAATCGACATATTTGCCTGTCTCGTTGGCGTAGTGGTAGCAAGCGCTGATACTGAGCGTCCTGGATTAGATTCCCAGGTCGGGCCATATGTTGTTGGGTTTTTCCATCAAGAGTTTATCTGTAACAACCACGAAGTTTGGATTTGTGCCCGGTAGATGGCAATAGGCTTGTCAGGGGGCAGTTACATTTTAAGGGGCATGTTATAGAGATAACATGCCCGTGCTGTGCCGTGTTCGTTTTCTTTATTTCTTTCTTTCAGTAACTGGTGAAATGTGAGTGTACCTACTATTAGGATGATCACTACCAAACCCTTTGGGAATTACAGGCGCGATGTTATCTTATAACTAGGTGATATTTCAATAATCCCCATTTTGGCAGGAATAGGTGATCGCATTAGGTATCTGCATAAATGTCATATTACCATGATTAACAAAAAAAAATTACATTACGTAAAAGCAATAACAGTTAATGAATTTTCTAGAACATTGCGAGCCAAGTGAGTTTTTTTCAGCACAACAGGCTGACAGCTGAGCAGGTTGGGTGCTATGATGAACGTGATGAATGCACCAAAGACATTTTTGAAAAATAAATCGTTTCTCAGACTCAAAGTCAAAAAATAACGGGATGTTACGATATTTTTATCTCATCATACTGGGCCAGACGCTAAAGATTTAACACTACCTAAACTGGGATATCAATCGAATTACAATATTAATCTTATGTTTTAAATAAATGTAATAAAATCACTTTATATTTATTAAATAAATACAACTACAACATAAAATAATTTTGGTCCTTTTACCAAAAAATACAGGCTTGTAAAAATTATACCGTCATGGATTCCCGTTCGATTTTCCACCTGGCCCGACTTTATAAGCATATTATAATCTCACAGCTCGTTTGCTTATGAAAAACCTCTTTTGCTTACACAAAAGGAATATGTTTACAAATTGATCCCTTTTTTGTTTTTTTTTTTTTAATGAATGTGGTTCAGTTCAACGCGCTCTACAATACTTTTTAGTAATTTCTAGGGATTATACTCGTAGCGACATGCGTAATCTGATGATGAAGCGGTTTTTAATGCTTTTCGTCATTATATAAAGATTGTATTATTAACATAAGAAATTTTCAATTTTTCCATGATCCCTGACAGAATGTCACTTTACCGTCTAGCATTTTAATACTAAATATTTATAAACACCTACGTACCAGTATTCTCGGAGCTCGTGGATAAATAAGAACAGCCACTCGGGTCTATCTGCAGGTGAGGCCTCGTTTGCCTAGGTTGGTCCGTGAATCGGTGGAAAACACGTTAAATCGTTGGTCCCGGCTGTCAATTGTAGATCTTTGAACAGCCGTTACAAGTAGTCGGTTGCCCGAAAGCCTGACAACCAGTCTTAAGAATGGGTATCGCATAACCAAGTATTAACTTTGTTGTGGAAGTTAAATAGGAAAAATACTGGTATTCAGCTGCATTCCGTTAGACTGGAAGCCAAGCCCAACATAGTTGGGAAAAGCCTAGGCAGATGATTAGTTCTACCAAATATTGTTTAATTCTAAACATACAATGCAAAACTACAAAAAATATAAAATGTAAATCGTTTACAACCTAAACGTTTACATAAATAAAGAAATAGCAAACACAAACGCCGCGCTGTGGACGCCATTCTAGTTAACATTTAAATTAATATAATACGCCTATTTGGCGCGCTGCAATCGGCACGGCCGCCATTTGCCGAGAACCGAAAGGAAAATTAACCGGACAAGCGCGAACGTGTGGCTTTGTGGAAAATTCTGTAGGTACACCTAAACAATCGCGACATTTGTGGCACCGGAATTAATATTCGAATAGCACAATATCATCATTGAGTGATCCTCCTAAATGTGATTGACCTCTGATTTTTCGGATTCATGTGCGTATTGTATAATTTTCACTTTCTTCGATAAAGGAAAACATCGTGAGGAAACCTGCATGCCTGAGAGACATTTCTTGACGGCATGTAAAGCCAAGTCAGAAGACCATGGGCGGCATACAAACTCTGACACCAGGTTAGGCACTAACCACACGCTATAGAAGAAGATCACTGATTGAATGCCTTCATAATTCGGAACTAGAGATTAATGGTTTATCACTTTATGGTGATTTGACACATAATCTTGTGCTTTTGTGCTTGTGCTTCCCCCCTAAACTAAGAGCAAGATTAATCTTGCTTTAAGGTATATCATTCTGGGACTGTTCGAAAGAGATACCGTGGCCCTGGAACACAAAGGGCGATGAAGGAACATGGATGGGTTTTAGTCAGTAAAAGTTTGACACTCCCTCCTGCTCCGCCCAGAGCGGGAGAAGTCATTTGATGATTTACCAGCCAAAAAAAAAAAAGGTATATCATTCATTCCTCAATAAGCCAACCGCTTGAATTAAAATATGTGGGTCTGATCGGGTAGGTGGAGGAGTCGAGGAGTAGGTGTTAACATCAGGACTCTGTAGAAGCCGCCATGGTGGGGTAGACTAGTAAGTAGGTTGCGTGATGTCACTAGCGCCCATTCACTAGGCACATTCGCCCGTCCGTACTCATGACCGGATCCGACACATATTAAAAAATAACCTTTTGACCAACGATTTCTTTCGCACCTGCGGAACCCAAAAAAGTGCATTGTCAACGATTGCGATGCAAATTGGCGGCAGTCGCGCAGCCGTGGGGTGTGGGGAGTGGGGCTCATACCGTCACTGTAGTTTAGTTTTTAATTAACTACCGCTTACGGAACAGCCTTTTTGTATAGGTACGTTTAAGTTGCTCTCCGTTAAGTGGATTATAAAAATATTCGTTGTATTTTTAAAGTGTCTGCGTTTTGGTAACATTTTGTTTAGACTGCCTCATTGGTCTAGTGATCGCACGCGCGACTGCTGAGCAAGAGGTCCTGGGTTCGATTATGTGTTTTTTTGGTTTTCCATCAGAAATTTCTCAGTAGCAGCCACGGAGTCTGGATTTGAGCCCGGTTGATGGCAATAGGCTCGCTCCCTGTTACATGCGAGTTTACCATAACTGGCAAAATGTGAGTGCTGTACTATATAGGGTATAAAAGACCTCATCACGAAGCCGGCAACCAAGCATTCTGTACATCAAACTAAGTAACTTTACGCAAAAATTATTGTTGAGAAAAGACTTTTTTTTTGGGGTAAAAAATCATGTTTTGTGGTAGAACTCAATGTAACGCACTCAAAACATTGTGCTGATGGATTGATTGAATAGTACGGGGGTCGTGGAGGTGTTTAAAGTAAAAATCTTACATTAAAAACTTGTATTTAAAAAAAAACTTATCAAAAAGTTAGAACTTTGACCCCCAATATCTCAGTAACTAAAACAAAAAAATGATCGCAATGACGGGGAGAACAAGTGCCTTTCGGCTTCGTTAAGAGGTTTTTTACATCCTTTATAAGATACACCTCTACCTAATCCTTCGGGGATTACAGGCGTGATGTTATCCCGATGATACCCACTTAACGTATAATTAAATGCCAATAAAAATCATTTAAACCCGCCTATGATTCTTTAGTGTCAACGTAACTATCACAAAGGTCTGACTATAACAAACGATGCCAGTAATTGTTATACAATGGCTGCTGAACGAGTGCTATTTATTCACAGCTCTGATTGGCCCGATAATGATGGTTGATTGAAATGTATTTACAATGAATGAAACTTCGAATGGAGGGATCATTCAATATTTCATTCATTGTTCATCGCTTCAAGTAACCATTCAGTTTCACAATGTTGTAAAAAGTGACAATGAAGATACATAATTATGTAGTTACATTTTACGTAAGAGGGACTTTAGTTTTACTTTAAGAGAAAAACACTGGCCCAAAATACACACATCAAAAATGTCTAGGGATCAAGCATTTTTATGCGGATTTCTTGAGATTGAGATGTGGCTTTGTAATAAATTTATGATTTTATAAATTTATATGGATCCTTTTTGGTGCATTTCATAATTTGAATCAGGAACTCTCAATCAAATTCGAGTAAAAGATGAAAATAAGCTGTCAATATTTTCCCTATAAAAACATACAACGCATTGAAGACATTATTAGTGCTACTGTTTCCCTACTACTGATTAAAACCAACGTTATTATGGAGCGGCGACGTCATTTAAGCAGGGAAGAAATGCTCAGAGCCGTGGGAATGATAGAAGCTGGTTCCCGGCAACGTACTGTAGCTTTAGCTCTGAATACAAGTCAGAGTGTTATCAGTCGACTTTGGACACGTTACCGAAGCACTGGTACCGTGGCTGAGCGCCATGGAGGACGGTATCGCTGCACCACACGGAGACAAGACCGATACATTCAAATCTTAACTCGAAGAGCTCCAACAATAACCGCCATGATGTTAGCCGTGAGGCTTCATCACTCTTCAGGGAACTTAATTAGCGACCAAACAGTCAGAAACCGCTTGCATGAAGTGAACCTTCATTCCCGAAGACCGCTACGGGTACCACCTATAGCAATGCACAATCGTAGGATTCGATATCAATGGGCTCTTGAACACAGAAATTGGGCAGAAGAACAATGGCGTTTCGTGTGCTTTTCTGATGAGTCTTGTTTTGGTATGAGACCGGATACAAGACGTATACGACACTGGAGAACCCCTGGACGCCAACAGCGATTAAAATCCTGCCAGGAAGTCCATCCTTATAGTGGTGGAACCATCATGGTATGGGCGGGTATTTGGATCGGCGGAAGAACTGAGTTGATTTGGATCAGAGGCAACCTCAACGCTCAAATTTATGCTGAGACGATTGTATCAGACGTCATCGTTCCTCTACAAGTGCAAATCGGTCCCTTATTTCAGTTAATGCATGATAATGCACGACCGCACACCGCAAGAGTTGTAAGACAGACTCTCGCCGCAGCTAACATCAATGTCCTGCCCTGGCCTGCTCAGTCGCCAGACTTGAACCCGATTGAGCATGCATGGGATATGCTACAGAGAAGAGCTCTGCCGAATATGGAGGGTATCCAGTCGCAAGAAGACCTTTTTTTGTTGTTGCAACGAACATGGGCGGCCATTCCACAGCGTGATTTGGATGAACTCATTTTGAGTATGCCAAACCGATGTTCTTGTGTTGTTAGTGTTCGCGGTAGAAACACGGATTATTAATTGTTTAAGTTACCCAATAAAATTTTAAAGAAAACTGTTATTTCAGTCTTTTTTTCGAACTTTAATGTTAGTGGTTCAAATGTCAAAAATCCCTTTATTAGGAAAATGGCAAATTTCTTTATTAATGCAAAGGTGACTTGGTTTATCGTTACTGTGACAAACGAAAACACTTTATTTGATGAATCCTTAAAGAAAATTTTAATTAATGTCAATCAGGAGAAAAGTTATTGCAAAAATATATGTTGATCCCTAGATACTTTTGATGTGTGTAGTTTTCTTATTTACTTGCGGATAATATTCCATTTCTTCGTTAAGTAATTCCATAGCATAAACTTTATCTACAATCAATTAATCACTTGAAACCATCTCCTGCCTGGCCTTTCCCAACTATGTTAAGTTCGGCTTCTATTTACCGGATTCAGCTGAATACCAGTATTTTATATTGATCGGCCTATTTGACCTCTACAACACAGTTATTACTGGGTAATATGATACCCCTTGGTAAGACTGGTTGTCAGACTTTCGGGCCACTGACTACTTGGAACAGTACGGTCAACCAACCCAAACTCAATATGTAATAGGTGGTCACGTCTTTACAGCAAAATATTGTTCTTAAATTAAATAAAGGCCCTGAAACTCAATTTCGCGTTTCTTTCGTATAGGACAACAAAATAACTTTTTAAGAATTTTTAAAAACATTAAATTCTAATTTCTTCCTTTACGCGTTTCTAAATAGAATTAAAGGAACTTCTTTCGAACTTAATCTTTTTTATAGCCAGCTGTTATTAGAAAACTTCTGACATTTCCGCAAAATAATTGACTTGAAAAAAAAATACAGGGTGATTGTGAAAATTGCTCAATTTTATGTAACAACCTGTAATTGTGATGGGGGGTGGCAGGAATTACAAGGAAAATGACGCTAATCGACGCTTTCTAAATTGACTATTGATAAAATTGACTGTAAAATAATTGGTGTGAGGAAGGAAATTGCAATTTGATAATTTCCACGTACCTTCTTTTGTTTACGCTGTTAATCATAGACTTATGAGTGTGCCTTTTATCATGGACTGGATTCATGATTGGGACATTTGAAATGATTTGTATTTAGCTCACCGAATATTTGTGACCTATGTTTTTAATTTTAATTTTATAAAAATCAATTTTTAGTTAGTTCACAATATTTATTAGTAACCTCGTAACGTGTGTGCACAACACACACCAAACATTACTTTATTAAACCTTTTATTTAATTTTGCTTTGAAATATCTCAAGTCTTACGAGTATTACAACTTTTGCCCTACAGATTCAAAGAACCACTTTATTTGCCCTCATCTTATGCTTGCACAAAGCAAAATAATTCTAAAAAAAAAAACGCTTTAACTGATGAAGCAAATAGGGCGTAGTTACTTTAAACTTTCATTGCCAGACTGAACGAGCCAGCCGTCGCAATGGCGGGGTCTTAACGTTTTTAATTTTCTCTTTTGACTGCTTTAATAATATTAAATACTCTTATAGTTGTTCATTTAAATAATGAAATTTTTTGTTAATTCATACAAAAACGGTTCAAATTAAAACTTTTTGTCTATTAAAAACAAGCTTTTTTAACCGACTTCTAAAAAGGAGGAGTTTAAATGTTCGTGTGTACATTTTTTTTTTTTATTACTAGCTCTTAAGCTAGTTACACGTGGAAATCGGTAATTATCCCATAGGAACGTACTAATGCGAGAAAAATCACGCTATCTCCTTACCTAGGTCATGGTGTATCCCATCCAAATCCGTACGGCCATTTGACGTTAAAAGTAACAGATAGTCATAATTCCTTTCGCATTTTGTGGATGTTATGAATTTTGATTCTTTTGTGGCCATAAACATTATTTTCTTTCTTTGTTAAGCCCTATTGTAACGAAAACTTCTTTATATTCACTTTAGAAGACCACAAACATGTTTTCCATCTCCAAAAAGGCCTCGTCTCTCAGTTAGAAACCACTCACGGTAATCCCGAATATTGACCGAAGCTACAGAGGGCCGTGTGTGATGGAAATGTAGATTATTTTGCCATGCTCCTATGACAAGCTGCATCTAGTGCGCTTGCTTTTAACGTACAGACGTACATAACCCCTGTATTCTACGAAGCCGCAGACGAAGGTGCATCAGTGCATCCACATTTCTCTAATGATATGATATATTTCGTCAGTTCGACGTCCGTATGTTACTACAGGGATCCAGCAGAATATCAGCGTCAGGTGCGTGCCTGACACATGCTGAGCTGGACTCCCATTTGGTGCAACCTTGAGACGCACACCGCACCTTGTAACTTGTTATTTTAGTTTAATTGAAGTGTGTCATGGTGTTACTATACTAATTTCGTAATAATGTTTTTCTTTTTGTAAATTGGCACCTTGTTTTTTATAATTATGTAAATTGTACTTCTGTTTGTTGTGCTGTCTTTTGTGTGCACTAAATAAATGGTTTATCTATCTATCTATATGATATGGATAAGGCCCATATTAAAAAACTTAAATTAAGCCTCAAGCATTACTTAAAATTAACACACTCACATTAACATCACGCCTGTAATCCCCGAAGGGTTAGGCAGAGGTGTATGCATAGGGGGTGAGCCTATTGCCATCAACCGGTCACAAATCCAGACTCCGTGGCTAACCCTTCGGGGATCTAGTTTTAAGTAATGCTTAAGTTTTGAGCGATTTTATGTAATACGAACTGGGCACAAATCTTACGAAGTATACCTAGTCGTTGGAAAATAATAATTAGAAGAATATTGCAAGCGGGGGAACACCGGTACATAACGCTTTAGTTACAAGTACACTGCACAAATGCTCGATATTATGCTTGTTACGTGCACCCTATATAATCATCGTTCGACAAAATTTTCAACGAAGGGCAAAGAAATTCATTGTAGCTTAAAATTAAGCGTACGGCTTTCACACTATAATTTTAACATTTTCCTTTCATAAAGATAAAATATAACAATAATAAATTGCCTCTAAATTTTCTGTAACGTATGGAACGTTACAGCAACTAATTTCCAAAAAAAACCGGATTAACGAACCGTAAAGTGACATAATTTTAAAGTGATTACCGTCCCTCTGACCGGCCGAGTATCCCCTAAAACCGATACCCGGTTACAGTGGCCTATTACGACGGTTACAATCGGTTATGCCCAGTTACACCCGGCTCAACTAGGATGATTTAGCGGTACCCAGAACTTGGCCGATTAATAGAAATTCAATTTAATGTTGGGTAGCCTTTCAAGTTAAAAGAAGATAGCGAGATCGGGATTTCTCGGCATCGGTTCTTGCAAGAGTTTCGCCGAAAATTTGCTGAAGGAAGTTTAAGTTTCCATGAATTTCATCTGGAATTCTAGACAAAAACGGAACTCAACTAAACAGTAATTTTCGTAAGCTGGAAGACTTAAACTATCTGATGTCCACGACACAAGCCTAGTTGCTTAGTGTGGCACTAGATGGCGCTGTGTGTAATGTCCAGCAATATTTATTTAGGTTGCTTCGTATCAAATAATTATTTGTTTGTGAAACCCGTTTTTGCTTCTCATTTCTTACTAACGGCACTATTCTTTACAATAAATTGCCATAATTCGAAGTCATCTCGCAGCACACAATGTATAAACATCTGAACGTTTTTAGGTAGCTTGTAGTAAGAACTCTGGAAGCTTACGTCTTATATCCCCCAGATCTAATGGAGCAAGAGGGATGGTTGTCACGGGGAGGGGTAGTAACGCGTGTCCGACGAAGCTCCAACTTTATCATTGTTATATTATTACGGGGATATTAATTCTAACTCCACTGCGGTATTGGTAGCTTGCCATTGCAGATGCAAAGGTTTGCGCTTGATTTTATTGTCTAGCATAGCACGCTTATCTGTACTACACAGGATCGGCATCTCTTTTGTACTCGCTGATACCGCTAATCCAACTGTAATCTAAACATTTTGTTGTCTGTCTGTCTTCCCCGGACGCCTAAAGGTGTGTGAAGTGAAATTAATATCAAATACTTGGGTCTACGGTCTCTTACAACTGTGAAAAAATTAAACTTTTGAAAAATTCAACGCGTTCAAAAGATATGACCGTTTATGCCGCATATTTTCGCAACTTTTGCGACTTCTTTACTATCAAACAAAAACACGTGCGTAAAAATGTCCCGTTCCCTCTAAATAAATACTTACTAAAAAGTAACTTAAACATAAAAATAAAATACGCTCGTTACACGAAAGTTTCAAATGAAAACAACTCTATAATAGCAACGTAACTATTTAACAACATATTCATGTGCATTCAGTTAAAAATACACTTCATAATTTAACCGGGACAGGTCGCGTAGGTCACTGCGGGACCAGGAACGTAGACAAGTGGAACAGAATGTTGTTTTTTTACATTTTTTTTTTTAGGGAATCCTGTTTTTAAATACAAAGAATTAGAGATCTGTCTCTGATTTTTGTGTTAACATAATTGGTACAATTACAATTATGACTTGTTTAATTTAGTTATTTTTTTCCTTTTTTTTACCGTATGTTTGTTTGTACATTGTAGGCCTTGTAGATGCCAAGATGCTTGTTAACTTTTTATCTTATTTTACGTCTTTGTTAAGTTAGCTTTTATTGTCGGGCCTACGCTGGCCTTAACACTGTTACATAATAAATTTAAAAGAGTAACCATGGAGTTTCTTGCCGGTTCTTTTCCATAGAGAATGACCAACCCTAAACGTGCTTCTTTTTCGACGTTTTATAAGTGCCCGAGAAATAAAAGATTTTGATTTTGAAAAAGAAATCAAACTCAACAACATTTCAAAGTGATTTGGTAATGCCCTCGTATTAAAATAGGATATAACATTCAAACTATTCCATTAGAAATATATGTACTGTAACAACAGAAATTACACAATCATTAACATTAAAATCGGGATATTTAAGTACCATGTTTACTATTTATTTTGAGTTCCCGATATTTCGGCGCTGTTGTAAGCAAATCAGGCATTATAAACTGAATTGCGGGTGGTGTTTACGAGCGTTCAAATCAAATCGACACATTTATTTAAATCCAACACCTTCTTATCCACAGTTCTCTGCTCCGTATCCAGTTCAGACACTATTCACGTAGCATGAAAAGCTGAGCTATCAAAGGGCTCTTTCAGCCCGCGATAGGTGAGCTATGAGCTATCTCTAGCCAAGAATAATCACCGTTTGACAAGCGTGTTTGTTGACGCCCGTGTGTCGACGGTCTAATGAGTCGCGCTATACAGAAGTCTGGCAACGTCGCTTTTATTATGAGGCTATCGTTTTTGAGGGATGTGAATGTGGTTATCGTGTTGGGTAGACTAGATTTTGTAAGGGAGTGGAATTTAAAGGCTGGTAAAAAAGGTAACGGTGTGTAATTCATTAATACTTAAGCCATTTCAATGGTAAAGGTATGAATGAGAAGATGTTTTTGCATATTATATGCAAAAACATCTTCTCATTCATACCTTTACCATATCATGCGCTTTTATGGTAAAGGAGTTTGAGGGACACAGATTCGACCGAATGGAGAATGGAACATATACCGATTTATCAACATTTAAGGTGAGCAAGTTGTCGGTCAAACATTTCGTTACGGCAGACAGCGCAGCCTCGGCGTTTTGGTATGTCTGGTGCCAGTCATCACCATCTACAACAAGGGCAGTGTCATCCGCATGCGTAAATATCTTGCAATTTTCGAGAAGCAGTTTGCAGAGTTCATTAATATAAATGAGAAAGAGAGTAGGCCCCAGAATGCTGCCTTGCGGAACGCCGTACGTGACTGAAAGCTCATCACTTTCGTGTGGGCCAATTTTCACTATTTGGGTGCGATCTTGGAGATAATCTGCGAAGATTTTCAAAGGGTGTCCACGTATACCGATGCTTTCCATTTTATTCAATAAGGCTTGGACAGAAACGGTGTCAAATGCCTTTGACAGATCAAGAAAGATTCCCAGACATTTGCGTTTTCTATCAAGCGTTCTAGCAACGTGACTAGACAAATCCATGACTGCGTCTTCGGTGCTAACTCCATTTCTTAAAACAATATTGGTTATTCGCTAAGATGTCGTTTGCGTCGAGAAAACTGGTCAGGTTCTTATTCAGTATTTGTTCTAGGATCTTTGACATCGCTGTTAGAATCGAGATGAGATAGTTATTGACGTCATCTCGGCGACCAGATATTTGAGTGGGGTGAACTACTGCTTTTTTAAACGCCGTAGGAAAGACACCCGCCACTATAGACAAATTACAGATATGTGTAATAACCGGAACCAATACGCATCTCGAGGCCTTTATTATTTTAGACGGTATACAGTCTAAACCAGTAGCACAATCAGACCTAAGACCCAAAATTTTAAACGTTGTATCCCTGCCATGGTTAACAACCAAAACAATTAAAAGGTTGAAGGCAATAAGTAATAATACACAGGCAAACCGGTCTTACGCAACACCTATAATAACAAGCAGCAGCGTCAGAGCGTAGCAGATACAGTTCACGTTGTCGATTCGTAGCAATCGTAGCACATGCGCGCGACGTAGCAGCGCGCGCGGTGGTAGCGTAGCAGCGGTGACTCACACTCGTAGCTCGTAGCGCTTCGTTGTTTTGACAATAGTCCCAACTGTCTCAATGGCGCGATGAGTAAGCGGTCCGGTCACTAATCTTGGGTGATGGTTCGAGTCCGACGAATCACGGTCACTTTTTCAAATTCACTTTGAAACGTCAACAACACTATTATTTATGTATCACTCTAGGACCACCCAGTGGGAGGGGCCGGTAAGATCACGCTAAGTGTGACAAGGAAACGAATTTAGCAGCAATTAACCAATCACAGACACGCAAACACATGCACGAGCAAACGACACACGTCCTTTCTGTTCAATGTCTAGCGGAGGAATGATGACGCGAATACAGGCGTGATGTTATGTTATGTATCCCACCTTCTTCAAACTATCAAATCTTTCCCATAATCATTTGTCATCTCACAAATATTACAAACAACCATTTCTTCCACAGCATTTATCCAAATCCAAAGAAGACAGACATAAGAAATCCCGCAAGCGAAACCATTCAACGAAACATTTATATGTCTAAAGTAACATTTTATATAGTACATTCACGATGGCTATTCTGCTATAATAAATCCCTGTCCCGCCCGAGTTATGTACTGGCTAAATAAACGGTAAGTCGGTTGCTTTGTATTAAACGTAAAGCACATTTTAATGCTTTTTAGGGCTCCGTACCAACGGGACCCAATTACTAAGCCTCCGCTGTCCGTCCGTCCGTCCGTCTATCTGTCAGCGGGCTGTATATCATGATCCGTAATAGGTAGACAGTGAAGAATGTATATTTCAGTTGCCGATATAACCATAAATTTAAATTAAAAATTAAAGGGAGCTCCCCTATTGCGATGGTACGGAAACTTTCATGCGGGATTCCGACTCGCACTTGACCGTTTTTTACTCGTTGATTAGCAGTCTTAGCTTCCTAACTTCGGTTCTCAAATATGATAGCACTGTTTCGCAAACACAAGTAGTACTTAAAGAAAGTAAATTTTTCATTCGTTAAAAACATTTAAATAAATAAAATTATAAATATATTTAAATATAAATAAATAAATAAAATTTCTTCACGTAATTCCATGGACAGAGTTAACGACAAAATCGCTAACTTTCGATTGAAACTCATGAAAGAATTCGGTTGCAATATCGATGTTTGAGAGAAACCCATCTTGGATGTAGAGACTTGCGTTACTCGCAAGCATGATTATTGCAACCGAATTTATTCGTTAGTAATTAGCAAACAAAAGTTAGCGATTTTGTCGTTATCTCTGGTGAGACTGCCGGCCCAGTACTACCACTACAGATTAATAAGAAGTGCCCAGGTAAATAACTAGTATTCAAAAAGAAACTTGTGAAAAAGTTAGAACATTCCCTGCAATATTTCCGTCACGAGTATGTAGAAGGTTCCTTGATACGGTCCAGAACAAAAAAAATGCAATGACGGGGAGAACAAGTGCCTTTCGGCATCATTAAGGGTCTATTTTCACGGATTTCACCCTTTATTTATTGGGTTGATATAATGAACCTCTGCCTTAAAAAAGTCATCATTAAAAGCATAGGTACTTAAACATACTCAAAGACAGACGAAAAACAAGACTTAAGTACTTATTCTGTTTATAGTAAACACTAAAACGTCTATTCATGAAGACATATATCTTAAAACATTCATGTCGGCCACTAATTGTAATATTTCACATGTCAAGCGACCGCCATTTTA
Source organism: Xestia sexstrigata (assembly GCA_941918905.2). Classification (NCBI taxonomy): domain Eukaryota; kingdom Metazoa; phylum Arthropoda; class Insecta; order Lepidoptera; family Noctuidae; genus Xestia; species Xestia sexstrigata. The sequence goes on along the minus strand of OW799216.2, from coordinate 2,337,026 downwards.
GGAGGTACGTTTAGGATAGGATGTTATACAGGGTGTAAAAGACCTCATCACGAAGCCGTCAACCAAGCATTCTGTACATCCAACTAAGTAACTTTACGCAAAAATTATTGCTGGGAAACAACTTTTTTTTTTGGAGTGTGTTGGTAGAACTCAATGTAACGCACTCAAAACATTGTGCTGAGGGATGGATTAAATAGTACGAGGGTTGTGGAGGTGTTTAAAGTTAAAATATTACAATAAAAACTTGTTTAAAAAAAAAAACTTGTCAAAAAGTTGGAACTTTGACCCCCAATATCTCCGTAACTAGAAGATTCCCAGGTATGGTGTAAAACAAAAAAATGATCGCAATGACGAGGAGAACAAGTGCCTTTCGGCATCGTTAAGAGGTGTTTTACACCCTTTTTAGTGGATGTTTTCTGAAAAACGAGACGCTCTTGGAGTCAGAGTCAACAGCTTGAGCAGTTAGCAATTTCAATGTTTTTTTTTTTTATTTTGAGGAAGAAGCACTTCTGCTGCTTTTAGTCATACGACGACGATGCGGCGTAAAAATAGAAAATTTTGCGTTCATCCATGATTCAATATTGGAAACACGAAATTATAATGGAGAATTTAATCACCTGTTTTTGGAACCCAGACGTGACGAAGAAAAGTTTTTGAATTATTTTAGAATGTCAATCTCATCTTTTGACGAATTATGTAATATATATACTCAAGGCAGCAGTCGACAGCTCGAAGCCTCGAGCAGTCAGTGTATGTTACTGTTACTTGATGTTATTCTACAAATTTCATGGGATAATAATAACAGCCTGTCGGGTCGATCTTTAACTTGAGCTGCACTTGCTTAGGTTATTCTGTGAATGGGTGACCACCTACCCATCTACATACCGAGTTTTCTCCGTACCACGGCTTGTGCTCCGCAGTCACGATTGTTATCACTCGACCAACATGGCAGTAAGTTGGTTTTTTAACTCAATTTTTAAGTTCATTCATGGTGTCTAATTTGCTGGTTCTGTATAAAGGGACCCAAAACGAAGAAACCCAAAGACTCTTAACGAAGCCGAAAGGCACTTGTTCTTCCTGTCATTGGGATTATTTTTTGTTCTACACCATGGGAACCTTCTAGTTACGGAATTTACTGGGGGTTCCAACTTTTTCACAAGTGTTTTTTTAATACAAGTTTTTAATGTTATTTCTTTACTTTTAATACTTACAAGACCTGTTTACTATTCAATGCATCCATCAAAATGTTTTGAATGCATTACATTGAGTTTTACCGTAAAACGTGGTTTTTCAATCCAAAAAAAAAGTCGTTTCCCAGCAACAGCTACATAATTATAATGCTTGGTTGACGGTTTCGTGAGGGGTCTGTTTACATCCTGTATAAAATGGTAGGTAACGGAATTTGAGGAGACATTTGTTTGTAATAACATCACTCAATCCACCGACCCTACCTTCGAAATTTTCCGTAAAGACACACGTGTACCTACCTACCTACCCGCCCTCCACATCACACACGTTGTCAAACTGCAAACAGTTACTTCATTATTCAGTTTATGCTTCAATTAATCGAATTACGATATTAACTATCGGTTATATTAGGGAGGCCATACGTTTTGATGCGATACGGATATTCCGAGAATTTTATTCGCAGTCGAACAAATTTGATTAACGAACGTGTGACATGATTTTAACAAACATTTCTGGCGAAAAGTGGGTGTCCCATGGGTACGCTTTTACCTAACTCATCGGGAACTGCATAAAGTTAATTGTGCTACGTCATTTGTGATGATTATACGGGAACTTGTTTTACTACTAACTCCGTTGACGTTCGAAAAGACACCTACAATTCGCCGTGTTAGCTACTTCTCTAAAATAGGATACCTAACCTAAGTCTGTCTAGATTTTCATAGTTGTGACACTGAAATGTCGTCAGTAGAAGTCAGAAGGTTAGTGTTAGCTGGGTCTTGTACTCCGTTGAAACTCCGTATGTGAGGTCAGCTCAAGTTTTACCATTAACGTGCTATCGATTGCATGTTTTGTTACGGCTGTATAAAGCAAGTTTAAAATGCAAACCTAAGGACTCTCCCATTGATTTCCTCTTATACTGACAAATATTCATTGATATGTGTCACATTTGTATTATTTCGTGCCTAAAGAAACGGTGGATGGACTGTGTGAAGGATAATATGGCTAAGAAGGAGGTGACTGTTGAGATGACGAGTAATAGAGAAGTATGGAAGAAGAAGACATGATGCGCTGACACCAAATAAATTGGGTTAAGGGCAAGAGAATTAAGATGATGTATTATTTTGAGTACTGTCCCAACTTTTTCCCAAAACCGATGGCTACCACATTTATAATTAACCGAATACTGTAAGTAAATTGGGCGCGGATTATATTGATTGTTTGTCGAATTATTTATAACTGAGTTATGATAAGCTTTGTTTGCTCTGCCCGGTAATAACCGCCGGCAAATTAGTTCTATCGGTTTAAAATGTTGAGACGAAAGCCGGTGTGTTGGCATTGGGGAAGGTAACGTGTGAATTTTATATTATTTAGAAATAAGAAGTAAGGAACAACCTTCTTTCTACTACGTTTTAATCTTCTTCTTTCTTTGTCGTGTGGTTAGTGCCTAACCTGGTGTCATAGTGTTTAAGCTGCCCATAGGCCTCACTTGGCTTTACATGCCCATGTCGCATGCCGTCGAGAAGTATCTCTTAAGCAAGTTTGGATTCCTCACGATGTTTTCGAAAATCAGAGGTGTGTCTTGGATTCGAACTTGAGACCTATGACTTGGTAGTCCGACGATCACTCCACTAGGCTATCATTTCTTTGATCAATGTTTCAATCAACGTCTATTTTCGATTTATTTAGTGTTCAGAGGTTTTACTTCGATTAAAAGATACCTTATTAAAAACGAAAAATAACAGAAACTGTAGCACATGATTTCGGTTTTAGTGCATGTACCAGCCTGTATTATATTGAATCTAGGTTTTACAAGATATTTTGCTTCGACTTAAGGCGTCCGTATCTAGACGAACTTCCAAGGGTTAGCGTATTGTTGTGGAGGTCAGTGGCGGTTAGACTGGTAGCCGATCACAATATAGTTGGGAAAAGGCTAGGCAGATGATGGTACTTGAAAAGTTATACACTAAAACTAAATTCACGGAGACTTTCCAGGTGTTGAAATAAACTTAAATCCATTGAACTAATGTTCAATGCGATGTTATTTCAGCACTTAACTAAAACACTTCTCTCCCTAATAAAAAAAGTCCAGAAAGGGACAGTCCAGTAGGCCTATTACGTATCTTTCTGTTATCCAGTGACTATCAAGCTTCGGTTGTACACCGAACTTTGAAACAAACCGAGAATGTCATAATATTGGTATTACGTATCGCACTGAGTGGATATCACTTTACCGTGACTAACAGCCCGGGTACGGTGTAACGTCTTTCACTAAAGCCACTTTAAACTCAGTTGTCATCAATTTGTTGTCCACTATGCTTACATAATCGAAATAATATAAGTATCGATACGAAAGCGTCTGTCAAAATGAGTTACGGTGACTATCAGCCACGATGACAACCAATGACGTCATATTTGAACGCGACTGGTCATACATAATACGAAACTAACCTTTTGACAGTTAATTGATGAACACTGAGCCCAGTTACTATCATTTCGAGCTGTCAACAGAGATACGTAATAGCCCTACTGGACAGAGAAACGAGAAAAAACACGACAATTCCTTGTGAAACGTTTTACAATGATTACTTATTCAAAAGAGTTATTTCTACAAGTAGGGGAACGTTGCAAACTTAAATGACAAAAGTTAAATTGTAAAAGTAAAATAATTGAAACAAAAATGGCGTGCGCTTTCGAAATAGGTTGAACACCGTAATATGGTGATTTTAATTAAGTGTAACAGAGGATAGTCCGGAGCTTTCAACACTAAGTAGAGAGTTTAAAACGAAAACTTGCTAACTAAAAAGTACTGTATTTTAATTCTATGTTGACGCACTTTTTAAATTTATCTGGGTCTGCGATGCTCAGACTTTACAGACACAGACGACGCTCACTTTACAGACACATATTCATTTGTTTAATTACAATATTGCAATTTTGACGGCCTGAACAAATGACAACCGATATGGAAGAGTTTCCTGATTCTATAATTACTTTTAACTGCATTGACAGAAGCTTTTTGTGTGGTAGTTTAATGTCAATGTATTAAAGTGTATTTTATTACTTTTCTTTAATTTTTAAAATTACGTTGCTCTTGTCAAGAGCTTCTCCTGTGTCGTGGGTGCGTTTACAGGTACTACCTGTAGGTCATACATAAATTTGTTTCGTGCGGGGATCGAACCCGTGACACGCACCGCAGCAGTCAATCGCTCAGCCACTGTGCCAACTGTTCCGCCAAACGTCGTGTTAAGGTTCATCAAAAGCTTCTTATCCTTGTCTCATTATATTTGATAGTTTGTACACATAATTAAAAATATCTCTACTCACCAAATTCGAACCCGAAAACACAGGTTTAAGAAACAACTGCCTTAACCTCCGAGCCATCACAAAACATTTTCATCTCATTTTTATTTATTGCAAAGCTCTACCTTTATCCGAAGCTTCCCGAGTACCTCTCGACACGTGATATCAGCTTCTATTCACTGGTACTCTACTTAGCTCGTAAAATACGAGCGTAAAACGTAAGTAGGTACCTAGGTACTAGCTCTAGGTAGAGATCTTAAAATGGGAGAGAGATATTTTTATAGCACATCGATATTTGTGATAACACCTAGATAGAACCATATAGTTAGTTATAGAGAATAATAATAATGTAGTTTTATGCGTGTACGTATGTATAGAAGATCACAGCAGTGTTCCACGGAGACGTAGGCAGTGCTCTCATCATCCGTTACCCAAGGATGGGATGCAAGACAGGTACAAATGAATAGGTACATACTTCGGGTTGGCTAATAATTTCCTAAAGAAAATACCCTTTGTCCCATTGCTGGACCCGAAAAAAATAATTAACCCAGAAAACCTCGTGAACACGCAAGAACCTGTGGGAAGTTAAACCATTTATACACTTCATGTATTTTTAACCTAATGCAGCAATCTAACCCCTTGTACGAACTTTGCCATTAAAACCTTAAGAAAACCTCATACGTATAAAGGGTGTAAAAAACTTCTGAACGGATCCGATAGGCACTTGTTCTTCCGTCATTGCAATCATTTTTTTGTTCTACACCATACCTGGGAACCTTCTAGTTACGGAGATATTGGGGGTCAAAGTTCCAACTTTTTCACAACTTTTTTTTTTATAAACAAGATTTAAGATTTTTACTTTAAACACCTTTACGACCCCTGTACTATTCAATCCATCCATCAGCACAATGTTTTGAGTGCGTTATATTGAGTCCTACCACAAAACTTGATTTTTCACCCCAACAAAAAAGTCGTTTCACAGCAATATTTTTTGCGTAAAATTACTTAGTTTGATGTAGAGAATGCTTGGTTGACGGCTTCGTGATGAGGTTGTTTACACCCTGTATTTATTTAATTTAGCTCTTCAACAATGAGTACACTATCACATATATAGAAAAACATTTCAAACTTCAGTCTAAGTGCCTCATCACCTAAACAAGGGCACTACATGCGCTATATTATGCGCCTAAACAGCTAATAAAACAAACAATAAAAATACAACAGACTGAAAACAACTAAAATATCCATAATATTAAGTTTAGATTAAACTCAATTATTCGTTGTAATTAGTAGACCGTACATTAGCAGTCGCTTTCAAAACCTTTTGTATTTCCAATTCATTTATGACTTTCCCATCATGGGCAATCGGCGTCTGTAACCAATACATTTCTGTTCAGGGCCGGCAGTCTCGACAGAGATAACGACAAAGTCGGCAAACCTTCGATTGATTTTAACTAGCGAATATTTTCTGTTGCAATAACGATGCTTGTGAGAAACGCAGAGACTTGCGTTACTCGCAATCATCATTAATGCAACCGAATTTATTCGTTAGTAATTAGCAATCTAAAGTTAGCGACTTTGTCGTTAACTCTGTCGAGACTGCCGGCGCTGCAGTTGACAATCTACAATCGTTAACGCTAGTAGAAAACTAATCAAATGTATGGGAATGACATCATCTCAACGTTAAATCACGTGGTCAACACAAACGAATAGAAAATTCGGAGTCAAGTTTACATCGTTCAAAATGATAGAAAAGAATGTTATCGTTTCTACAATGTTGATCGCTATACTCTTTGGTAAGTAGGAACGCTCTACATAAACTAAAGTGTAGGTTTTTTCTACAGACATTAGAGAACGAGCAATCGACTCAGTCGTGTCAACTTGGCTACCAATTTAGCGCTTTCTACAATCGCTTACGCCAAGGCGTTTACGATTGTAGAAAGAGAATCGATACAAAACGTTTGTAACTTGGCTAGGCCTGCGGGACCGTAAAACTACTCAACATCTGTAAAAAGTATAGCTCAGTTCCGACCCCGGTATAACGAGCTGCAAGTAGTATCAATACAGAATTAGTTCTACAAAGGGGCGATGGCGCGACGCGCGACGGCGGCGGCGCCAATTTACCGTAAGATGTACCCGAATTCGTTTCACACCCGGATTTCGAACGGATTTGTGAAATATACACGGATTTTATTGAGCTTTGGTTGATTTTAAAATGGTGTGAATCTTTGAATAGACGTGAATTTGAATGACAATTTTAATAAGCTTATGGAAACGGTTGGCACAGTGGCTAAGCGTTTGGCTGCTGCGCTGATTGTCGCGGGTTCGATCCCCGCACGGAACAAATATTTGTTTAACCTACAGATAATTATTCCGGGGCGGTTGTTTCTGCGCATTTTATTCAAGGAGAATCACTTTAGTCTCAATACATTAAGAGTCCATTCAATTCAATGTAAATAATCCATTTGCAATAAAATCATTGATTCTCAACGGTTAGTTAAATTATTTTGAACAATATAAAGGGTAATAAACACCTCTTAACGAAGCCGAAAGGCACTTGTTCTCCCCGTCATTGCGATCATTTTTTTGTTCTATACCATACCTGGGAACCTTCTAGTTACGGAGATTTTGTGGGTCAAAGTTCCAACTTTTTACTTTAAACACATCCACGAGCCCCGTACTATTCAATCCATTCATCAGCACAATGTTTTGAGTGCGTGACATTGAGTTCTACCACAAAATATGATTTTTCACACAAAAAAAAAAAAACCAGCATAAATTTTTGCGTAAAGTTACTTAGTTTGATGTACAGAATGCTTGGTAGACGGCTTCGTGATGAGGTCTTTTACACCCTGTTTATATATAAGTATGCTATTATTAAATAATATAAACTCGTTATTTTGATTTTGAATATTAAACTGACCTGACTGAAATACTGAATCTCGAATTGCTTGGAATATTAATTTTACAGTTGAGTACCTATAATCTGCTTTATTAATTAATATCACTGCAACTGCGATATTTATATTCATTTGAATATTCTTCAAAGGCTTATTTATGTATCTGCACAACCAAAATATTCACTATTACTATTGCTAGATATTTAATAAAATACCCACATTGGGACCGCGTTTTTTAATCCGTATTTGTATTTTTTCAATTGCTATGAATACAGAAGTGTTTTTCAAATAATTGCAACGGGTTGTTCTCTCATGTCAATATCATGTAAGCGCCACAAAAACCGCGCTGGAAGGATCTTTAGGTGCTCAAACGATCTTGTCAGAGGGGCGCTATTGCTAAACATTTGTGTGAATAAGAGACTGAAATTAAAAATCTGTGATTGTGAAATGTATTGAAAAAAAGTCAGTTGGCTGTGTCCCTTTCGGTGTCTCTGCTGTTACTGTTTTGTGAATTCGTATGTAGAAGGGGATTTATTGTGTCTATTTTCTTTTCCTACTCGCTACTTTTCCATTTGGGCTCATTTGCCTAACACGGTGGTACAACGTACGTTTCGAGATATACAGCCTGCAAAGTGTCTTAACCGCATTTCTGATATGCACCACCAGTTCTGTTCTTGTTAAAAACAAGATTCCTATTAAGGCTACTCACAAAAAGATCCACGACAAAGAAAACACCACCATGTCGATTCATATTAACATTTTAAAACAAAAAAAGTTATAATCGAAACCTTTCAGGCAAGGCGCCTCCATATAATTGAGACAACCATAAATTAAATAAAAGACCCTCGGACCGTTAGATCTCTGAAAACGAATCGAAAATCCATTTTATTTCACCTAATGTACCATTGATATCCTTGGCGTCGACGTTTTTAATCATAATGTCACACTTAGCGACTCGATAATCGTTTTGAAAACTCGATAAATGAAAGTTATCTGTTTTCCAAAGAACTCGTTATTTTCATGGAATTTGATGGGATTGCAGAATTTAAATGGCCTAGTCATTTGAAAGTTGAAAGAAGATATTATGATGTCATCTGTGTTCTTAAGTTGAACATTGGTGGGTAGTATTTGGAAAATTGGAAAATACGATGGATGGATGGCGATCCTCGCCTCGCCTCGTGTCCTGCCTCGTTGGTGTAGTGGTCGCAAGCGTTTCTGGTTTTCCCAGGTCGGGCAAAATGCTATTGGATTTTACCATCAGCAATTTCTCAGTGGCAGCTACGGACTCTGAATTTGTGCCAGGTTGATGGCAATAGGCTCGCCAGTTATGTTTAAGTCCCATGTATTAGGGGGCAATTACATGGAACTTAAACATAACTGGCGAAATATAAGTGTACTACACACCTCTGCCCAATCTTTTGGGGATAAAAGGTTTCGCGTCCAAGTGGAGTCGGCGTCGAGTCTGGGTTATTTGCACAAAGCCGTGCAATGCATTATGCAGTGTCCATAACATCCATCGTTTCTCGGAATAAACTGGTCATACTACACACTTTTCACGGAAACCCATTTCAAAGGATATCAAACACTGTGTCTCTAAACACTTAAACCGCACGGTAAATAGCGACACAAACCTAAAACCCAGTTTCACGTACAAACGCCAACCAGTTTCACTCACAAACCTACACACGTCAAATGCACATAAAATCCTTCTAATTCCGACTGGCTTCGCAGTTGATCTTGCGAACTACATTGCCTTTGTTAGCCAAAAAGCGATATCTCAAAAAACTTAAAAATCTGTTTTAATTTTGCATCCAACATGCTGACGGAGATGCGGTAGGCTTGATTTATGTGTGTTTTGAAAAAACCAGTACGACGAACTTGCATCATCATCTTCAGCCTACAACAGTCCACTGCTGGACATAGGCCTCTTCAATCGCATGCCACTTATAACTCGATTCTCGGCAACTCTCATCTAGTTGCTACTAACTTGCATAATCTGCTCTAATCTCGTTTTTCACTGAACAAGAAAGATACATGTTTATATATTCCCCCTGTTTTCTGAAAACACAGATTATTTGAGTTACCGCTTTCTGGCTTAAGGCAGCAGTACAGCCCGTCCGAATTTCAGGCGTGTGGCGTTGATAATCAGCTTCTAAATCAACGCTGTGGTGGCCTCGGTTTTACCAATTAGACTCATCACTGATTGCAGAAACTAGTGACGGTAATAGACACCGGGATCCGGGATCCGTGATCCGAATGAAACTTTGGGGAAGTTGGTCGACAGTTTTCGTAGTTTGAAAATGAATAAAATGGGACGTGCCAAAAGATGTAGGTATACGACTATGTGCTTATGAAATCCATACGGTAAAATGTATGGAGTGTATGCTGAGTAAAATTAAAACTACCAATGAAAGATTTTCCACGCATGATAAGGTGGCTTTCCTACGTGCTTATACTTTGTATGCCGTTTCGGTTTCTGTAGCCAAATCACAAATTCTTTTGTAAGGGAAAGAAGGTTTAGAGGCAAGTGAGATCATAATAATTCTGTTAAATTCGAAATGAAAGTCACACAGACTACAAATTGCAGCCTTTTGGTGCAAATGCTTTAACGAACATCGCTTAATTCTGATAATTCTTGCAATCGTAGTCAGAATACTGGACTTACACAGTGTTAACCCTATATATTAGCTGCTTACATTAGCTCACAGCAGTAACTTAGTTTAACTCGTCCTGTCTATCTGTCTCCAGTTTTTACGACTGCTTTGTCCAGTTGCTTTTTCCAGTTTACCAAGAGCGGTTAACATAACTGGCGATATGTGCGTGAGGTATGCTACACCTCAGCCTATGCTTTTGTGAAAAATAGGCATGATATTATGTTCAGAAGCTGTTGAATTTCATATTACTTCACGATAGTATCAGTTAACCTTTGCCAGAAGCCAGACAATATTAACATTCTAAAGTTCAACTAGTCTACCAATTTTATGGCTTTACCTATCACTCATTCAAGTAGAAATTCCTGCGTTTACCTAAAGGTCTCATCATCTGTCTAGCCCTTTCACATGAATGTTCGAGTTGGCTTTCAGTTTAACCGGATGCAGCTACCAGTATATTGACATTTAACGACGTACTATCTGACCTTCACAACCTAGGTTGTGAAGGTCAGATAGTACGCCAGTGCCGTGCCGTCAGTGGCCAATAATTGTCGACAATTATTGGCCAAGAAAAGCTGGCAAACTTTGGGGCCATAGACAGTCAATATCTATTCTAAGGTTCATCCAGTTTACCAAGTCTCACAAATCGATCCTTACAGTCAACAAACAGATTTTTGTTTGAACCTAAAAGCCTCGCTTAAAGTAAACGCACGCCGATTTTGCAGCGTGTGACGTTTGTAATCAGTGTCGAAAATATACTCGCCGCGGGGTGACTCGGTTTCAACAATTAGATTCATCGGGGACAAATAGTGATGTTTATCTAACGGGAATGTGTTTGGAAATAGCTGTCCCGTTTTTAGGTGTGAATGATGGTGTCAATCACGTGGCGCATTGATTTCGTTAGGGACTTTGTGTATGGGTTTATATTCGTTATCAAGTACATAGTAATGTGATAAAACTTACTTAAATTTTTATCAGTCGACAGCAGATTAGTCGTGACTCTTGACCTACAGAGTTTCGATATATTATGAAGCTAGGTATACTAATTTTGTTACCACTTTCATTTCTGCTTAAGGCTACGTCATATTTCCTATCTTTGTTGGTAAGAGATCGCTTTTTCGTTACAAATTGATGACAAAAAGCGCAACATTCCTAAGGGCTCGTTCACGGCCTCAAAGGGTTAGTATTCAAGGAAACAGGAATAAAGGACTTTATCAGTATCGCCTTTAAGTATAAAATTAGATGCAGACATGACATAAGCGTCTCTTTGCATGTGCTCGAGGATCCGCATTTTATACTTAAGGTCAATACTGATAAAACCCTTTATTCAGTAACATAAAAAAGTGCGGGAAGATTTTCCGCGTCGTCGGGCCTCATGGCATGCCCTAGACAACTTTCGCTTATATCCTTTGCAGGCGCTGTCACAACACGCGTGACGCTTGAGCGTATTCGTACCCAAGCGGTAAGAAGTTTTAATTCGTTTAAAAAAGGAATCTTCCTTTATTTCATGATACCTAGTCACCTAATACCACCACTACTTATAACCGGTCTCACTAACATCCCAGCTAGCAAAAAATAATCTTACAAATATCCCAAGACCATATTTTTTTCAGTCTTATATCAGATTTATAGACACTTATAAGTGTAGATTTGGGCGCACTTTATAAGTATATTCACTCTTGCAATTGCCTTGTAATGGTCTTGCGAAGTGTATTTTCAAACTTACAAGAGTCTTTCTGTAATTTTTATAATGACAAATAAACTTTCAAGTGACTTACAATGGCGCGCTGTAAGGGTAATAACCTTAAAGTTCTCTTACTAATAAAATTAAATACTATTTTAATTGTAGTATCGCTTGTAGTCCTCTATGTGGTCTCCTAATAAGAGTGTTATCACAAACCGCCTTGAGGAATGCGAAGTAATAAAAACGTAAGTATTATATATAAATTTATTACACTTTCCTACAAATCGCTAGTGTGTATATTTTCTAATTTCTTACTCATGTTACTATATCCACCCACGGTAGATACCACTCGCTTCAATTCCGTTATCATGAGTTCTGTAGTTACATGTAATTGTCGGCGACAGTCGACACTTAGTACCTCACTCCAAATCTAATTACTTGTGAACTGTAGTGTAGAATTAGATGTAGAAGTATATTAACTCATGCCTTTTTCTCATGGGGGTAGCTAGAAACAATAGACTCTGTTACGATCGTTACAAACTTATTTTGCTCCGTCCATCTTTAATTTTCATTATTCTTTCTTTATCGTATTGTTAGTGTCTAACCTGGTGTCAGAGTTTATAAGCCGCCCATGGGCCTCTGACTTGGTTTTGACATGCCGTCGAGAAATTTCTCTCAAGCATGCTGGTTTCCTCACGATGTTTTCCTTCACCGAAGCAAGTGATAATTATACAATACGCACATGAATCCCGAAAAATCAGAGGTGCATGCTTTGGTGTTTAATTTTCATTCATTTAATTTGATTTTCCTCCTTTTCTACCCTTCCCTTGAGGACCTCGTAGCTAAACAATACAGGTCACGTACGTACGTACGTACGCTCAGGTCAATCTTTAAGTTAAGCCGTGCTTGCAAGACAATTGGAATTCGCTGCGCCCCCGCCAGGGGGCGCGGCAGGCGGTTTCAGGGCTATGCTCTCTGACCGCGGCGGCCATACCTCGGTCCGTAAAAACGGACCCGTCCTTGTGTTAGACCAATTGTCCTTGATCCTATTGGGCGCATGTAACATGCGCCCAATAGGATCGCGCGCCACAGCGCTGTTGCACAGCGCTGCTTTCTTCACAGTGCCCCGGCGGTCTGTCTCCTTGTGGTGAGACCCCCGGGTACCCGAGGGAGGCCCAGCGGGGGACAACCAGCGACAGAGGCACCGACTTACAGCGCACCTACAGTGGATGTGTGATTCCCGCCCGCCCCACTAACCAGAGCTAGCCGGCAGTGGTTCGGGCTGCGGAAACGACGTGTGTGTGTGGGCGGTATTGTATGTGTAACACCGCCCATGTATGCGTTTTCCGCGGGCCCGAGGGCCTGGGTTTCTGGGTTTATATACAGAGTTTTGGGGGGAGGGGAGAGGGTTAATACTCAGTATTGACTGGGTTGTGGAGGTCAGAACCGCACTGGGAGCCCACGGAAAAACCAGTGGTCTGTGTTAAGCACTGGAGTGCGATTACCTAGAAAGATAGACCATCTAATACACTGTGGTAAATCTGCAGACAAACTCCCGAACCCCGAGACTATATACCGGGAAGTCCTACACTAGCGTTCCACTTGATTGACTACGATAATGTAATAGAGCTATTCATCCACGACCTTGTGGTCATTCATGGGATTTGAATCGCATTGTATTTGTATGGTGAATAGGCTAAAATACTAGTATACGTATGGCTTTATCGAAATTTCGTGTAGTCAAATGATGCATGCCTATTACGTAAACGCACTTAAACGCACCTTCATCTTCATGATACATACAGGGTGTAAACGGACCTTTCACGTAGCCGTCAACCAAGCATTCTGTACGTCAAACTACTCGTAAGTAACTCTTTTTTTTTAGGGTAACATCACTTTTTAGGCAACAACCCAGTTATTGCCCAGTAAATGGCTTCTGACTACCTCATCATCATCATCATTTCAGCCGAAAAACGTCCACTACTGGACATAGGCCTCCCCCAAGTGTCGCCACATTGACCGGTCCCGTGCGACTCGCATCCAGCGGATTCCCGCAACCTTCACCAGGTCATCGGTCCACCTAGTGGGAGGCCTTCCAACGCAACGTCTTCCGGTTCGCGGTCGCCACTCCAAAACTTTTCGGCCCCATCAGACATCCGTTCTGCGAGCAATGTGCCCTGCCCACTGCCACTTAAGTTTGGCAATTCTTCAGGCTACGTCGGTAACCTGACTACCTGGAACTATCAAAACTTACCGAGGCACCTGAATCGTTACATTATATATATAATGTAAGTAACAATAAGGAACAATCGTTTTAGCGAGTTTCTAAATTAGACACCTCAGACGTCCTCTGTCGATATTGAAAGACGACTTTAAAAGCAAGTCCCTCCACGCCATTAGTCGTACTAACCTATTCAGCGGTCCATATTCATTGGTGAATAATTAAGTATCGGAAGTCATTCTTCCGGGAAAATACTGAATACTACCTTACCTTAAAGTTATTGCTACTGAGTTTCGATTTACGGGTGTGGCTGTTAGGTTACAGTAACATTTGATATATCGTGGTGAAGGCAGGTGGATCAGAGCTGTGTATGCGCGGTGGGAACAACTCGAAATATTGCCGAGAGTTAGTAGAAGAAGCGTTTGTAGACGCCTATCTGACCTTCACAACCTAGTTAATACCCGGTAGTACGATACTCCTTGGTAAGACTGGTTATCAGACATTCAGGCCACTGGCTACTTGTAACGACAGTAAATGATCTACAATAGACAGCCGGGACCAACAACTTAACCCTGTTTTCCGAGATACGGAGGAAACTTGGTATGTAATGAATGTAGAAATTTATACCCACTGATTCAAATACTTTCTTAATTATTAGAGAATTCCAGATAAAAATAGACGACCATCCAACGTAATGACAAAAAAAAACACTATCAAAAGGAAATCAATTTCCATCCGTATTTTGTATCCATTCGCAAAAAATACACGGGTTTATTTAAAGCGAAACACGGGACATGTCATGTCATTAAAAATACTACCGTTTTTCCGTGTTACCTGTTCGGTTATACATGTGTTGCCTACACGGTTCACTCGTGTCTGCGGTGTATCGAGTGTTGAGCGTGTTGCATTGATTACTCGGTCATATCTCGGTTTTGAGCTGCGAACGAAATTTGATGGGAAAAAAATTAGAAAGTAGACAGGCCAAAGCAAAGAGATTATATTTATTTAGTTGTTTTTTTTGGATATCGCTTTAGACCATCATGTCAGTGAAACACGTTCACTGCTCGCCAGTAGTTGTCCTGGGGGACGATGACCACGTACAAACCCGAGCAAACGAATTTGTGTCAAAAATATCCTGAAAAATTATCTTGTTACTAAACAAGGTACTAAAAGGGTACTCCCTTATTCTCCTATTTTTTTTTGTCCGATAATCATTATCCATAAAACGTTCGCTATAAACTTCAGTAACCATAATGTTCAAAATCCCGAAATTTTATTTTAAATAATTTATCTTTATTTCTAAAACTGTTCTGTCATAATATCGAATACTATAATAATTGAATCTTCTAATTTTACATGCCATAAAGTCAAATGTCCTAAGTATTTTATTTTATAATGTATATTATTCCGAATGTTCATATAAGTATAATAACATTTTTGGTCCTCAACATTTGCTAAAAATTAGGTTGTAATTTTTTTATTTTTTTTATTTAGGATTTATAACTATTATTGAAAACGGTTTTAAGTCTTTTGTATATTATTGATTGTAATATTTATGATAAACGGGTTTAGGGCATATTGTATTTAAGGATTTCAATTTTATGGCATGTGATATTAAGTTCGGGTAAGTTATCATTCGGTCAAATGATTATTAGGACAAAAAAAGTTATGGCACTTTAAATTATGAATAAAAAAGTTAATACGAACCTACTAATAGAGAACCTACTAAAAGTCTCCGATTTTTTCAATAAATAAAAATACATGTGATTCTGTGAGACAAGGGGTGGTCTACAACCTCACAATGTATCATCAAAGGTTACTTAAGAGTTGCCTAAAAAAACTCACGTAAAGAATTGCCAGTCATAAACAATATTTCTATAATCATAAGCTTTGATCAATTTGTACGATTCGTTAGAAGTTATTTCATTCGTTGTATGTTGACATCACTACTATCATCGGCATACCGCTTCACTGATAGTTTTTTTCCCTTCTGAACTCTAAATTGCACGCTGGAAGGCAGTTCGGCAAATTGCTGTCCATTGCTGGACTTGCCTTTCCCAAGTTACATCACAACACCCTGTCCTCCGTGTCCCAAATCCAGTCTGGGGTTGGATTTAGAATCGAGTCGCCTGAATTTGAGGATTCTGTCACTATGGGGGGTCAAGGGGGTTCATCTGAAGCGCCCCCATGTGATTTTAGCTTCCGGAGTAGAGTCGAAATATTTAAAATAATTTTATAAAAATCACTTACTAAACGTGAAACGGAACTAAATCCCTCCCTCTCCACCTACCACACCCCACCCCCCAATTCAGGTGACTCGACGCTAAACCTTACCTTCAGTGTGACCCAGCTACATTTCCGAGTCGCGACTCACACCCATCCAATGGTCGGTCACTATACAACACACAGCCTACGACTATTGTTACAACCCTACTAATAAAAGAAGCAGTACCCTCATTAAAAGCCGTGAACATTAAAGCTGAACATAAGTCATTGCGAGCGCGACAAGCGGCCGGTCAGCACGTAATTGTGGCGCGACCACGGGCTAATTATTGTGCCGCGAATTCATACTGGGGCTTTATTATGTCACTGTTTGTGGCAACCAGTTGTTCCTATAACTAACAATAATTGATTGTCAACTTGTCACTTCCGCGGTACCCAAAAGCTGGCTTTGACCTTCACAATATTTGCCACGTTCTGCATAACGTGGCAATCATAGTGTGTGTAGCCTTTTTCCAATTATAATGGGTGTAATAGATCGAAGACTGAGAAGAGGGAGACACAATCACCAGTCAATCACCCTTTTATCTTTGCAAGTTTAATGATATTGTCAAAATAAAATATACGCCACCATTTTGTAAAAGTCCTTATAAAACAGTGATTATGACAGTACCGTACATAGTGTTGCAATTGTTAAAAAATATATAAAAATGATACCATAGTATCTACAACAATGAGGTCGGCTTCCAGTCTAACCGGATGCAGCTGAATACCAGTATTTAACATGAAGCAACTCCCAGTCTGACTTCCAAAAAACAGTTACAGGCCAATACCTCTTCGTAAAGAAATGAAGAACAATACCATTAAAATATTATGAATCAGTTCCCTGTTGAAAATTTCTAAATCGAGAGGCTGACCTGGTAGATAATTATAAAGTAATTTTCACTCAGTAAATGAGCTAAAACTTTGTCGGCAATGTTATTAGACCTCTGACCTTATTTTTATACACTAAAATTAAATACGTCGTTAGGGCTTGAAGTGCCGTTTAAACATTTGTTGACTCAACAGTTACTATTTTAGGCACTCATTAAGGATAATGTTTAGTTATATTTCGAGCAACAAATCCCGAACAATAGTTTTGTGGCTTGTAGAAAGTGATAATACGAAGTTAGATCAGGAATTATAAGTACGCTGAGAGCTTCCAAAATGGCTTTCAATCGCCGACACCGCAAGTAACAAGTCTACTTTGTCGTGTATCTATATCACAGGAACACATCGCTTGAACCGTAGGCTGAAGGCTACGAATGCACTAACAGGTGGCCTGCTTAGTGCCTAGAGCCGCGCGAGTCGTCCTAACCAGGTACCTACTAACCAAGCCAGTCACTGCGATCGTAGCCAATCAGGTAGCCAAATATTCACAAAACACGTGTTACTATGCCCCTCATGCTATCTATACCTTCCTGGCCTTGCCCTTCTCATTTGGAATCGGCACCACTCACTTTTTTCTTCCCTTCTCCTCTATTCAACGACACGCTATCATTCACTTCCTTTTCTACCATAATTATCATATCTTACATAATTCATTCAACAGTTTTTTGCCTTCTCTTCCATGCATCAGAATATGCAACCACAAACAAAACACCCAAGCAACTGTCACCTCAACCAGTTACATGATAAAACACATCCCCACGACAAGCCAACAACCAACATGACCCACGTACAAGTGACGTCACGAATTAAAACCGGGAGAGATGATAAAGTACGTTTTAATACCGGGACTAAAATGAGACGGGACAATACGAGGGTAATTCTAAATTTTGTTTGTTGTTCCCCTAACTTCTAGAGAGCTGCGGAGTTGTGGAGTTGCAAACGATTTGTAAACCCGACGTGTTGGTGGCGGGTAGTTTTGAGAGGATAATTTTGTTCTGAGAATAATTAGATGCAATACTATTTAGTGGGATTAAACTCTGTTTAAATTCGTGGCGGCCCCGACTTACGAGCAGTATGTCGTGGCGTCGAACCCGCAGGCAGACTTTGTTTCATTTATTTCATCACCACTGCTCTCCAAACGGTGAAGGAAAGCATCGTGCGTCCTAGAACCAAACATTCAAAAAACATGAGACATCTACCAACCCGCACTGGGCCCACGTGGGACATTTATAGCCCTATTCCTTCACATAGAGAGGAGGCCTATGCCCCAGCAGTGGGAACATTATAGGTTGATAATGCTTATGCTTTAAAAGCTACTATTTAGTATGTTTTAGGCATAACGGAACCGGATAAGTTACACAATGCTGGTTGTCAGACCAAGCTTAAAAGTTTCATCATGTGCTTAGCCTTTTCCCAACTATGTTAGGGTCAGCTTAATGTTCTGATATTATTTTACACGGACCGACTAAATTACATTTAAAGCAATATCGATGCCGCATGTAGATAATTATGCTACACAAGACCTTTAAAAAAAAAAGGTTGTTCTGCGAGTGACAGCCACTGTAAGTGTACTCTACTTGCGCATGCTAGCAAGTCGACGGTGAAAAACTTGAAATATTAAAAGGTAAAATTAATAACATAATTACAACGAGAGATTCGAGTACTCGTACTAATGTGGTAGATGGTAATTTTGACTTTATTATAATAGGCGAGACGACAAAAAAAAAACTAGTTAGTCCGTCAGTTAGATTATCAGAAAATATTTGACCCGTGTTTTTTCTTTTGTTACGTAAATCAAAATTGATAAAGATATGACGCTTTTAAAATTCTCAATACGTCACGCCTAGGTATAATTTTTAAGTAGTTCTGACGTCACGAGCCCCCTCTCGAGTTTTGATGCGTTTTATCTTTGTCAATATTCATTGATTTACAAAAACAAAAAATACGTTTCCATTAATACTCTAACTGACGGACTAAATAGATTAGCAATTTTTTGATACTGTCGTCATACCTATTACGTAAATTGAAAATCTAGTCGGATCGTGATAATAATTAATTAACTGTCGATCTTGCTTCACGTACATATTTCGCTGATTATAACTAATTAAAAATAAAGCTCTCAAACCAAACATAATTAAGTTAACAGACTGTTATCCGATGACAGATTATCGATTTCATCTTCCCTCTTTTTATTTACCTAACTACATACACAACATTATGCCTGTAACCGTGAAGGATTAAACAGAGGGGCCGCCTATAGAAAATAAAGAGTGCAACAAGACCCTTTACGAAGCCGACAGGCACTTTTTCTCCCCATCATTACGATATTTTTTGTTCTACACCATACCTGGGAACCTTCTAGTTACGGAGATAGGGGGTCAAAGTTCCAACTTATTGACAAGTTTTTTAAATACAAGTTTTTATTGTAAGATTTTTACTTTAAACACCTCCACGACCCCCGTACTATTCAATGCATCCATCAGCACAATGTTTTGAGTGCGTTGCATTGAGTTCTACCGTAAAACGTAACTTTTCACCCCAATAAAAAGTCGTTTCCCAGCAATAATTTTTGCGTAAAGTTACTTAGTTTGATGTAAAGTGATGATTAGTGTGATGTGTGTTCGTTGTTTGGCTTCGTGAAGTATCCGTTTACACCCTATATGTAACTTACCTACATTTCGTCAGTTAGGTATTTTAACTTCCATGTAAGGGTTCTTACAGACGAGCGGCACGTCGACAGGTGGCGACGGCTGCAGCAAGCTAACACGAAAGGCCATGTGCCAAAGGGATGCTACCAAGAAATTTCAGAAGGTAGAAAACCCAATAACACTGGCTGAACCGGTAATCTAAACCAGAACCTCATCTCAGTAGTAACACCTGCGAGCTCCGACCCCTAGACCCACGACGTAGTTTATTTACAACATACAAAGTTCCGTCTTAAAAAACAACCGAAGTTTTAGGTCCAGAGTGCAAAAGAATCTTGTTTCATCTTACAAAAATCTTAAACACCACTTGTACTTACTTACTTAAAAACTGTAAGTCTGCTCGACGTCGGGCAACTTCGGATGATGTCGGATGCCGTCGGGGTTAGGTGCTTTGCGGTCAAGTGGTACCACCAGATTCTTCAGTGTGAAATTCTAGTCTTATGAAGAAGTTTTTGTACTTATTTTACTTGCTAGGCATGCATGTACGGCATTTTCTCCTTTACCTGTTACGGCTTTCAAAGATCGACAAATAAGAATAAGAATAAATTTATTGAATCATTGTTACAATCATTTTCTTAAACTAACTTAGCACTATGACAAAATCGTAACGAGTAAAATTTTAACATTAATATTTAAAAACAGAGGTCCCCAAACTAGGCTGCGCCTGTATCTTGGGGGCCGGAGTTGCGTTTACTTAAAATTAAAATACAATCATATAATTTGTTGATGTGATACATGCGAGGTAAGTAGGTAAATGAGAAATACCTATTTACAAAAATAAAATGATACTACATTAATAAAAAATAATAAAAAGAATTATTGTGTCTAATGTCGTGTGAGAGTGAATGTGTGTGTGTGTGTGATGTGTATGTGTGAATGCGTGTGTGTGTGAGTGTACATATAAATGATAAATGTAAATGATAGCCGGGACTAATGGCTTAACGTGCTTTCCGAGGCACGGAGGAAACTCGGTATGTAATGGGTGGTCACCCATCCACGGACCAACCTAGGCAAGGGCGGCTTAACCTGAAGATCTACCTGAGAGGCT
The DNA here is from genome assembly GCA_941918905.2 of Xestia sexstrigata. Classification (NCBI taxonomy): domain Eukaryota; kingdom Metazoa; phylum Arthropoda; class Insecta; order Lepidoptera; family Noctuidae; genus Xestia; species Xestia sexstrigata. Next base: position 2,316,179 of record OW799216.2, on the reverse strand, counting down.
GTTATTATTTAGCCGTGTTACTTGACAGTCTGTCATAGTTAGAATAAGTAATTGGTTAAAATTATGACCCAATAGTTAACTTCTCTCTACTAAAAATAAAAACTAGGCTAAAATCAATAAGGATCTATTCCCGTTAGCAATTAAAAATAATTGTAGCCACTTGATACGGCGATAGACGATACGGCAGAGTAAAAAATATCTTCACATCAAGTATTGGCGAGGAAATTAAAGCCTTTATTACCAAATGTTTATGTAATTTAGGCTAAGTAGTATATTAGTAACGATGGCCCAGTTGTAAAAAGACGCTCGTCTCTCGTGCATGAGATTCTGGGTTCGAGTCCGGGCAAGTAACAAATAATTTTGATTGTATTGTCTGCCAATAAACTGCTGCGCTGTTTTTCAAAATGTTACCAATGTAATTGTATAATTTTCAATGAATAAATTATTTACATACATACATACATAATAACCTATGTATTTTCTACGGTGTTTATTTGAGACATCACAAATATTATCATATCTTAAGTAAAACATTGAAAGGAAACTTGATCTACAACTAATATAAGTTTAAAATCAACAGAAGGCATGATCTTCTCTGTGTGGGAAGATTCGTTTACCCGCCAGTGAGACAGTTACAGATTGGCAATCTTTATAATCTAAAAAAAAAAAACTGTTGAGTGAATGGCTTTTTAATTGCGTTTTTCTTAAAGTACCATTTAGAAAAAAAAAACGAAAAAACATCATTAAGTATATATCATTAAGTAGTACCTGTAAGCAACTTCATTTATTTTGGAAAATTTGTATGAATTAATTTTTATACAAAGTTTAAACATCTTGGGTAAAAAAAAATGTGCACACATGAGTGACCAATAATTTTATTATAATGTCGGTTTCAAGTAGATTTGATAATGGTACAATTCACAATAAAATTTATCTGCTTTTAATAGTGAATTATTGCTATTAATGTAGACAAGGAGTAGAAATTACTAAAGCAAAAAAAAATTATATAGCCCCCCAATCTATGTTATGTTAATTATGCAGGCTCTACATCAGCGGATGTCATTTTTTTATATTATTTTTTATTTTTCTTTTTTTTTCTGAATGGCCATGGTTCCTGCTATGGGCCATTTGAAGGTTATCCATTTGTTGCCGGATACCCTGTATATGTGAACGTTATTTCAATTCCATTTAGATCCTACTCATTGCGAAAGACCACTAAATCCTAATCATCCATCCCCGAATGAAAAACGACCTCCCCCGAACATCTATAACTCGAGACTACCTAAAATTCACTGGCGGCCATTCCAAATATTCAATACACATTCCAGTGTCCAAGATTCATAATTTGTAGTAGTCCAGCAAAGCCCACAAATCACCCGGTGTTGCTAGCATTGAGCTTCGGAAATATGCCAATATATCCGTCCAAAACGATGAATAACAGCCGTGTTGCCACACTCAAAAAATAATATTTGGCCTTTTGTTAGTGGCTTTTTCAATATTTTTTTGACATTAGGCTGAATTTATTTTTTGTTTGTTTTAGGGTTGAGATAGAAATATGGTGTTCCAAGGATTATCGGTCAGCGCGGATTGTATGTTAAAATTCGATGGCAAACCATTTTTTTGAGCATTTTTACCTTATTCCAATTTATTCAAGGAAAAAAAAACGGTGAAATTGTATTTCGACAGGCGAAGTTCGCTAGGCAAGCGGCCTCAGACAAATCGGCACAAAGTAAAAGGATGTATGATGTTACACGTGGTCGTTTTTTCCACTTGTAACATCATAAATCCATTTACTCATAAAATACCATACTTGTCCTATACAGATTCAGTCCAAGGGGGGGGACACTGCACTACTTGACGTAGGCGTCCAATTTTTGACTAGCACCATCTCTTACGAAATCCGCGTAAACTTGAGAGATTTAGTACGTAAAAATTACATAGATGGTGCTTACGCCAATTGTTACCAGTTTGCTTAAAACGCCTTGTTGATTTGAATGAATGTTAATGAAAATTGAGTCAAAAATAATAAATATATATTCTAAACAAGAATAATCATTTATTCATTTATTGAAGCATTTTGCATTTTTTTTATTTTTTAGGTTTGGCAACATTGTAGTTCAGTTTTACATCCGGAATCCTCATTAATTTTAGTGCTGTGTTTTGCGAAATAGACGCTTCCAGATCTTGTGTTTTATAGTAGCAGATGTACAGACAGACAGATGTGTCTGGTGTTAAGAAGCTGGGAAAAGGTTTAAAGTCGCGACTGGAAAATGCCCAAACAGCTATTCAAGAAATCAATTATCCTAATTTATAGTTGTTGCAAGTCAAGAAACTGGATTTTAGCAGGAAAGCTTACATTCGACGGTCACGAGGAAAGTATAATGTATGCTCAAGATTATTTTGTTTAATAAAGATCGCCATAGTAAGATCAATAAATGACGTAAATATTAACATAATCATCGTTTTTATTTTGTGCTGGCTATAAAACACATTCAATTTTGTAAACATTCACTGTATTTCTTTTTTTTGTGTGTAAATTTGTAAAGATCAAGAACTAAACACCAATCGCTATGTAACAAAAACAAAATGTTTATAAAACTGGTTTTTATATGGCCAACATTTCAAATTACCCGCCTACATAGAGAAAACATATTTAATAAGAAAAAGATGTAAACCTGTGTGCGCACCCATAGTATTTGGGATTAGTTCAGCGGATATAGTATCAGATGGCGACACCGTCTAATGAAGGTGTAAAAATTCTCGAGAGAGGGCTCTCTACTTCAAATATATTACTATACTCTTTGATTCAGTCTTTAACAGCGGCAATATAACTCGTGGCGCAATTTTGTTCCCTTGCTAATGAAACAAGTAAAGTTGAGTTCTGTCGCTCCACAAGTTCCGCATGCTCTCAAATGTTTATCTAATACATTCATTTTATTTTGTTCTTTTCGCAGTCGTTGACCGATTACACGTGTTTCTTCAACCTGTTGTAGCACGTAGAAAAAAGCTAAGTGCCTGGTCTTTTCAGGCGCGAAAATTATATATGTGTGTGTGTATGTTTGTTACTCCTACACGCCCAAACGGCTTAACGGATTTGGATGAAATTTAGCACACACAATAGTTTATAATCTGGATTAACACAAAGAATACTTTTTATTGCGGTAGTATGATCCCGTGAGACAATTATTCAACCCCAACCGGGCGAAACCGCGGGCATGAGATAAAAAAACAAAAACCAATCGACTAGAACATTCCACATAACATCTAACTGCGCTGAGTTTGACCTCACGACCCTCGGTAGCTAGCAACAGCAGCAGCAAAGAGTAATATTTTTAATGGTTGCCCGTAGTCATTAATTAGGAAGATGGGAAGCGAGCCAATTAATCAATCGATGGGTTGCGTGGCGCCAAACTGGTGGGTATACCACAGCTGTATTAAATAGTACTAGTTTTGGTATATTCTAAGTGGAATGATTGGTTATGTACGCTGGAAAGGAATCGTACCTAATTCTTTCATTAAATATATATGTTTTAACTAGACTTTGTCCGTGAGTTCGTTCGGAGAAAACTTCAACTACCATTTGATCGGCTCAGGGACGGTGAACTTTTCCTATAATACCTACGAGCCTATGATTGACAGACAAAGGCGAAAAGACACAAGCATTGATCACCAAGCTTGCTTAGCATTGGGAAACTTAAAATATTATTTAATTCAGAAGCCCCTTTAGGCATTTGGCTTGGCTTGTTAAGGTCCTCTGGCCTTAACAAGTGACAAAGCTTTTCGTATTTCTACAACGGCTTTCAACAGGATTAATAACATATTTACTAGTTATTCGGAAGTTTATGTGAATTTGATACCTTTTTATATTCTCCATCATCCGTAACGCAGTTAGAATGTAATTTTCCTTGACTCTCACTTCCCAGATGTTATTTTCTGTCAAAGTAAATAGTATGATTTGAAAAGAAAAAGACACAGATGCTTTCTAGAGAAACCTCGAACCCAAATTTTTCGTGCAAACCTCTTAACCTGCAAGCTATCAAGACATTTCTTATGAAACTTACCCAAAAACGTACGTACTCGTATACATAAAATTTCAAAAAAAGTATCTTGTTATTTAATACTAGCTTTTAATGCTTTTAATAAAAACCTGTACCGACACGTGAACAAGACACTTAATCAAGTAAGTAGTCGGTTGACGGTAAATATATTTCGGGACGAAATTTCAATTACTTTTTCCTTTTCTTTCATGTTGAAATAGTAAATATTTTTCTACGTCTTTTTACACGTGTTCGAATTTGTTTGGACTATCCTTGAGCAAATAATATTTACTGTAGTATAATTTGGGCAAGGTATGGGAAACCTCCTCAAGTCTTCTTATCGCTAATCTCTCTCCCTCACAACGTTTGAAAACTAAGGTCTTCAACTAGCGCACCCTATCCGTTAAGGCTTACGGTGCCAAAACGTAAGCGCTGACAATCGAGTTGGTAGCATCATCAAATTCAATGTCGCTCAGCGCACTATGCGGCTGGCTATGGTCGGAGTTTCTTTGAAAGGTAAGATCCAAAATGAAATTATCCAGAAAGGAACTGAAGGTACCGACACAGCTTGAATGACAAGCAAGCTGAAGTGGCAATGGGCTGGCTATGTTTTTCAAGGCTACGTATGGGTAGGTGGAGCTTGGGACGCTACCCAGCTAGGTGAAAGGTAGCCGAGACAGACTGGATGCGGAAAGCCAAGGAGCTAATGTTATGTAGAGCAATGCTGCAAAAATTCTAAGTGTAGCTCTAAAAACGGTATACAATAAACGAATCACCATATTTAGCAAAATGTAACGGCAAAAAAAACACTTTTTGCCAAAATTTGTAAATGATGACCAAAATTAATACCCATTTTATCGTGAAATTAGAACCAAAAATTTTTTTTTTAGTTAATGACCACCAGAAATTAAACAGTTATGCTCTTGCATTAGAGTCGAGGGAGACCCGGTCGACGGAGCCCCGCTTCGTGGGTCTCCTGCTTCTGAATGGTTTATAAAAAACCATTCAGTGTCGAGGTGACCCAAGTCGTTGTCAAATTGATCACCAAATTTAAATGAGGTGGTTGATGCCACCTCATTTAAATTTGGTGATCAATTTATGAAATTTGGTGATCAATTGATATTTTAGGTGATAGATGTTACAAAGTTACAAAGTTATTTTTGGTAATCATTATATTTTCCCCCTAAAAAACACGATTAGATTCTTTCTCACAATACAACTAGGATGTAACAAATCATAGTATCGTTTTTTGATTTAGACAATCTACCAGTAAACCAACAGAAAAGAATCAACGCGCGTCGCTGAATATTTTCGCATAATTTCCCACAGCATCCGAACTACGCTAACGAAATATATCATTAAATATTAATATATGTAAAAGCCTACGACAAAAGCTCTCGTAGCTATAAATATAATTATATGAAAACACATTACGATGCAGCCCTATCGACGCGATGCAGGCGCGCCGTGCGGTCGTGCGGAAAATTCCCGTAATACGCACGCCGTAGTGCCGTACCAAAACGGATCGTGCCTGCCGACGGAAACCATGCATGTTATGGTACCGTGTCTGTCGGTATCGGAACGGTACCAAAACTGTCTATACCTAGAAAAGAGGTTTAGCTTTAGATTCGAACGGTTTGAATTCTTTCATGTGATTCGAAACTATCATTTCTATTTGAAAGTATTCGGCAGTTTGGAAGATTCCTTTGTTTGTGGACCAGACAAGCTAAGAAGCTGTATAAATGCAGTCGGATTAGATGAAACACTTCTCCTTTGGCGGTCGAACAAGCTATTTGGTTTACAGTTTAACCAACAAATTACATTGTAGAATGTAAACCAAATAGCTTGTTCGACCGTTCATACAACCATATTATGGTTAAATCTGAAGTTAGCTACCTAAAAGAAGAAAGTAATGGGTGGAACCACAGAGAAACCTAGTCAAGCGCGATTTAACCTGAATATTGATCGAAGTAGATGTTATTATTTCGGCACGAGCACCTGTCTTCAGAACTGTATGAGCGACTAATACGGTAGATGTAAAAAAAAATCGAATTATTCCGTCAGATAGATTTTCAAAAAATATTGAACACAATATATTTTTCTTTTTTCACGTAAACAAATAATGAAGACGATACGGTGCGTCGAAAACTCGTGTGACGACACATTTGAGTACATTTTTTACTCAAATGTGACGTCACAAGCCACTCATGATCGTTGACACGTTTTATCTTCGTCAATTTTTATTAATTTGATAAAATAAAAAATACGTATTCAATATTTTTCGATAATCTAACTGACGGACTAAACAGAATCATATTTTTTAGTCAGTCCCTATTCCTAGTCATCCTTAGTCATCCCTATTGTAATTATCATCGTCATCCAAGTATAGTATTCACAACATTAATTCTAAACGTATTTATACCTTCTCCATCTTGTTTTCTACGTTCGCCCAAAAAGGTGTCTACAATGATTTTATGCGTACACCTCGTGTTTGCTAATGTCTCGTGAAAGCCTTCGTGAATTGTTTTCGGCCCACTCCAAATGAGCATTTGATTTCGTTGTTCGCCTTTTTATTTACGTATTTATTTACGAGTTAGCTTTTGCCCCTCGCTTTGCCCGCGTCGAAATCATTTATTATGATCCTACGGGCTACGGGAACGTTTTAAATATAGCCTATGACAATGGGGTCAATGTAGCTTCACGTTAGTGAAAGAACTGTCGGAATCGTATCAGTAATACCAAACATTATCCCCAAAGTTACTAACTTATACCTCTTTATAATAAATAAGTGTTCGCGGCTACGCTCCTGTTATGTAGAAAAATTTACCCACGGGAACGTTTTAAATATAGCCTATGAAACTCGCGATAATGTTGTTTCCCGCTATTGAAAGAATTTTCTCAATCGGATCAGCGATTCCGTAGATTACCACCTACATACACTACCTAAACTTACAAACAAATACGATAAAAAATATCCATGTCCTAACCCAGCTCATGGTCTATCTGTGTGCCAAATTTCACCCAAATCAGTTAAACATTGCAGGCTTGTAAAGATAAAACATACACGTAAAGATGAAACAGACAAATATATACAGACTGAGTTACTTCCATCGTTTATTAATATTAGCATGGAAGCTTGAATAATATCATTCATATAAAGAACGTATGTATGTAGGCGTTTGTAATCATGTTTGGAGGATTTTTATTGTATTTGTTTTGTATTATAATGTTAATACGTAATGTACATATTTGATTTTGTTGAATGAAGATGTGAATATATATGTGCTCTTTGTTTAGTTACATGTGTAGGGGGATATACGAAGAGATTGTTGACGGAGAGATTTCTGATCATCATCATTTCAACCGAAAGACGTCCAGTGCTGGACATAGGTCTCCCCAAGCGTCGCCACATTGACCGGTCCCGTGCGTCTCGTATCCAGTGGTTACTAATAAATTACGGATTTTTAAGGGCAGTAAGACCGGTTTGGTGATCAAAGTGTGTACTTGACAAAAGTCGTTTTAGCAAAAAAGGTTCTCCTCTTAAAGCTTTAACCAAATTACCCAATAATGTATATCTTATGGCTATTGGGTAACTGAGAATTGGAAAATCGCGTTAAGGTGAATGCTCCAACCAACCCGCGAATTTCAAATTTTCTTACGTTTTTGCAATTTGCAGGCCAGTGCCAGTGGTAGTATGTTGATTAAAATATTAATCGCGACTGTAAGATGTATGTAGTTACAGAATTATAATCATCAAAATCATCAATACAACCCCCCAAGTTCATAAAAGTGTACACCTTTATGAACTTGGAGGGTCAACCTAGCACTGGCCTGCAAATTGCAAAAAACGTAAGAAAATTTGAATTCGCGGGCTGGTTGGAGCATTCAACTTAATGTTAAAGGTTCTCCTAGAACAACTCTTTCTAATGGTTTATATCAGAATCCTATGGCTATTGTGCTTTGGGCAGATACATTTACTTCGAGGCCCATTCTCCTTTTCAATTTCGAAGTAGGACGTATACCGCTAGTGTTTGACAGGTTAGGCAACTTTAAATTCGGAATCCACAAACCGACGTTTTTCATCCCAATTACTTTTCATCATTCTGACATCTCCTGGATACTCATTAGGTATTGGTTACTGCTAACTTGCATCGTCCTACTGCTAGACAAATGACTTAATAATGAATACCTATTACCATACTTCATTTATGTTTTTTCTTGAACCTTTCCAATCTAGCTGAAGCCTCAGGCTTCATGTTTCAGAACATCAAAAAGTTTCGCAACAAATACAACCTCATTTTATTTAAAATATTTGGAAATGATTTAAAAACCGAAATTCGACAGAATCCCGCAATAAAAAATAATGACCAATCACGCTGAACATAAAACTAACGATACGGTCATACATCACAAAGAATATTTATAACATTGGTCTGCGAATTTCACAATTCAATAAAAAGGTAAAATTCGGGGAATTTTATATTTTATATTCATTTTAAGACTTCAAAAGAAGCGACGGTGCCCTTGGTAATCAAACCCATTGTTAAAATGAGCTTAACACACGAATGCAATAATCATACAACATGAAATTATATTAAAAGTCTGTTTCGCAGAAATGACATCGTGAGTTTTTCTTGAAAATTGTAGCCCAGGGTTTATCTTACCCAGAACAGACCCGTATCAGAGTCACTGTACAAGGAGATTTTTTTAATATAGTGTTTTACTCATACTTGAGACGAAGACGACGACGACGATACTATCTGTGCTTGAGATTAAGACTATACAGTCTTCGTAGTCTGCGTAGTCTGCGTAGTGAACATAGAATGTGTTTGGGTCGGTCTGCATAGATAGGCACAGGCCGGGGGGCAAAATCGAATGTATTTATATTTAGCGGAAATATCTGAGGCTGCCTCGTTGGCCTAGTGGTCGCAAGCACGACTGCTGAGCATGAGGTCCTGGGTTCGAATCCCGGGTCGGGCAAAGTGTTATTGAGTTTTTCCATCAGGAACTTCTCAGTATAAGCAGTCACCGAGTCTGGATTAGCGCCCAGTTGATGGCAATAGGCTCGCTCCTGCAGTCTATCTTAAACATAACTGGCGAAGTTTGAATGTACTATTAGATACTCCTTTGCCTAACCCTTCCGGGACTACAAGCGTGATGATGTTATATCTAAGGCTACAAGTTGACTTCTTGGCTAACTTACTCGTACGCGTCGTTCGATGTCCACTTAAACTATATCATCCTTCTACTACCATTTTAATAAAATTATAGGTCCCACCATTGCCGGGATCTGCTTACCATGACAAAGAGGCGTAAACAGACGCTCCACACAAGCCCCAGTGGGTTTGCGTCCTCGATCAGGCGTATAGTGCGCCGCGAGCGAAACACGCGGCTTTCCCGATTCACTACACTACGTCACTAGTCATGACTCTCCAACTGACGGGGACGGACTCGGGGATCCTCTATCTTTCGTGTTTCGCTTTTCGTGCACTTTTTTATCAACGTCGTTGTCTATATGAACGTGGACGATTCGTGAGGAGTATGTAAGGCGTAGCAAGTGATGTTTCTGTAGTTTCTGCCTACCCCCATGGGAAAACAGCGTGACTTTATGTATGTACGAGTATGTATGTCGTCACCATTCGCATAGTTTTATCTATCGATGCTCCAGTGATGGCTCTTTTTATTTGTTAGTAGGTACTAAGTGTATTTGAATGTGCCCAAATTACATATTTATCTGCGCTCAAATTACAAATAAGACCTGACTTATCGTCTCCTTTACAGCTTTTCACTTCTTTTCTTAACGTTGTCTTTCATTTCATCATTCTCTATGTTATAGTACAGATGAAGAGACGACTTGAAAGTGATTCGAAGACATCAGAACCTCAATTAATGAATGTGTTATTGAGACAGTTGCAGTGGCAGGGAACAGTGTGGAGGACACTATTCCCAACCATTTCAACTACTGAGAGGCAATGAATCTCGAGTTCTGGATCCCGCAATGCAATTAAGCAGAGAAGGACGAAAGAGAAGAATAACACATATTGGAGGATGACAATTTGACTCCTTAAAGTAACGGAAAAAATGATGCAAACATAAAACTACCAATAACCACAGAACCCAAGTCCGTCCCACGAATTTATGGAAAATCCACCATTTGACGCTCAAACGGACTCGGTCTAGGAAATTGTTTCGTATTTTCGTTTCCATGTGCAAGGTGCATATTGCAAGCGATTGTAAATGCTCGCTCGACTATATGAGCCGCCAAGCTGTGGCAAATCGAATAGCTGACCTCAAGCTGTTATAGGTAGATTATTGGTTATTGGGGCTTTTACTGGAAAAATGGAGAGATTTTTTTTATTTACTGAGTAAACTCAATATAGGTAAGCTGCATCTAAAGATCTAGAAGATTGTTTTCTGATGGTTAACTGGAGTTTATCTATTCGTTAGTGTTATCGACTGGACATTTTGAAACTTAACATGTCTGAACTGTTCTGTTCTATATGTTTGTTTCTGTTCTGTTCTGTTTTATGAAGGATCTCGTCCAGAGAGATAGTGCCGAGTTCCGATTGGACACTTCTAGTACAGATTTGGATACATTAAAGCTTTGTTTGCAAGATAACATACATTGTCATGGTGCAAACGGAACCTTTGTGAAGCTATCAACCAAGCATTCTGTACATCAAACTAAGTAAAACTGAGCAAAAATTATTGCTGGGAAACGACTTCTTTTTACGCACTCAAAACACTGTGCTGATGAATGAATTGAATGGTACAGTGGTCATAGAGGTACTTAAAGTGAAGTAGAACTTATAATAACAAAAAAGTTCGTAAAAATTGAAACTTCAATATCTTCGTAACTAGAAGTTTCCTAGTTATAGGTCAAGTACCTACAAAAAAGTAATCACAATGACGGGAAGAATACGTGCCTCTCGTCTTCGTTAAGAGGGTTCTACACCCGTTTTCCCTAGGAGGGGTCGTCGTCCATATATGAGGGGGCAATGACCACTTACGATCCAGAGGATCACCTGTAGGTTATGAACTGACAAAAAATTGAGTATGAATTCGCTATACGCGTCGTGTCGCTTCGTTGAACTCCGTAGCTGGTAGCATTAAAGCGGTAAGTAAGACAGATCCCATTATAACGTAGCTGATTATTGCATAAAACTGCCATCCAATTTCTTAGCATAAGCAATAATCAGCCTATAATGTACTGCTGGGACACAGGCCTCCTCTCTACTAGAGGGCATGGGTGTAATCCAACACGCTGACCCAGAGCGGTTTCGTGGATGTGTGTGTCCTGCATGGGCAATTTCTTCTTCCCTGCAAACTCCACCCAAAGTAGTTCCCAAAAACCAGTATAACCACAAAATTCCAGCAACAAACGGCAGAAACACTCACAAACCAGCAGTGGAGTAGGGAATCAGTTAATTAAATTAAACACACGCACGTAGCGCAGGTTGTAATTAACGAGGCGCAATTAAAGGAGGTTGGTTGCAGGTAACTGCATTACGTTTGGTCATGCATGTCTAGTGATAGGGGTAGAAGGTACACGTTAAAAGGGAATACAGGAATAATTACTGTATTTTTTTTTTGTTTTCGCCTACTAAAAATGAACAAAATGCCCAACCTGAACCACTGGGTCTAGAAGCATAGCACAAGTGATATTTGCAAATGCAAAGTTAGCAAAAGGAAGATTTTTTAAGGATTCATCTCTTAAAGATGGTGAAAGTTTGTATAGAAGTGCGTCATTTTTCCACGGTTTTGTTAGAATACCATTATTTGGTAAAGGATATTTCAATGTATCTGACACGTTTTCATCATTTCAGTTGGTTAGTTATGCATAAAATCGACTTGTTGGAATTTTTTTTATAAGTATGATTGCAGCTATTCAGTTAATAGGTCACAAAACGAAGACCCGGTCACTGCGCAAACAACTTTTTATCAAAAAAGGAATTTATTTTTCCTCGAAACGGCTCATGAATTAACAGTACCTTCCACCCCACTTAAAAATCGATGTCACAATTATTTGAATTTGAACTTTGAGCCAATGTCAAACGGTGAAACTGCACACAAAAAAAAAATACAGAAGAAAAAAGAATATCAACGAAAATAAATTAAGCATCGTAAACACGCGCGAACTCAATCGCTAAAATGTTGCCACAATTAAAAATTCAGTCGAAATTCCCCACCTGGCAACACTCCAAAGCGTTGAATGCTGGCCACCCAGTCGACGGCGCCGAAATAAAAATTAATTATTATTGTCCACTTTTCACTTGGCTTTATTTTACAACACTAGCTGTTTTTACGAGTACGCTCGCTCTTTTATTTAATTAATTTGCATTTCATTTGTTTATACACATGATACCTATGTTTGGGAGTGGCTGCAGTCCGAATTTCGTTGTAACTGCGTTAACAAATGGAATTGTAGAAATACAATTCCAGCTTTTTTGAGAGAATTTTGCCAACCAACAATTCAACTATATCCTCCTACATCAACGTTTTATATACGACATCCTGCTATAGAGACCAAAATCAGAAACACCACATACATAAATACAGCTGAAAACCCAAAGGAATTTGCACCTAAATGCATTGACGACTATTGAGACGAAGTCAAAACGTCTCGAGTGCCTGGAACTTCACCCAAGCTCTTCAAACTGGAACACAGCAACTTCCCTGCTTCAAAAGGAGTACGTTACCACTTTAATGAGTAGGTGCGTTACTACTTAAAGGAGTACGTTACTACTTAATGTATACTGGCACCTAGTTTCCTTGGACGAATTCTTTCATAAGCTGAGATCTTTTACTGAGCCCACTTTGGCTAATCGTTATTCCTGTTGGCTGAGTTTCAAGCTACGCGGACATGACCAAGGCACGTTCTGAGTCACTTTTATGGACCTCGACTATAGAGATACCTACTTAGCATAAGCAACCTGTAGTGTTCAGACTGCTGTCAGACTCCTCTCTATGACGTCTGTAATCCAACCACGAGGCCCCAGTTAGTAGATGTCACATGTCTTCGATTTCTTTTATTCTGGGACGTGCCGGTTTCCTAAAAAAAAAATTATTTTCACTGCTTATTGGAAGTACAGTATCATAGGAAATTAACAATAATTTTCGCAAGAAACACACAGCCAATTTTCCGAATTATTTACCTACAAAACTAACCCTCAACAAACATACAAAATAATAGTCGGCAATGAAGAAAATAAAACCGATCTGCTGCGAGAGTTAATTCCTTTTAACTGCAAATCCGCGGCGGCAATGCTGGAAACCAATAATGGCCGAAATACATTCAAAATATAATAGGCTGTTGGTACCATGATATCGTTGGCAACTTTTTAATCGAGTTTTGAATATGAGTCTCTGTTATTGTCATGCTAATCGGGGTTTGTGAGTTAGTCGTATCCTGCGGTGTGGTTTGTTGTTGTACTGCATTATCAAGCCTAATTCCAGTTTTCACTAGATCTAAATAACGTGAGAATGTGTAAATATTATTGCACAGTTTGGAATTTCAACTCTGTGACTTTTTAAAAGGCATTAATTTACAAGTCGCTTGTTTGTGAACATAGCTCTACTAGTGTCCGTTTCTCAAGTAAAAGGTCCTGAAAGGTAGTATAGCAACCCTGTCTATTTAATTATCTTTTACGTAACCTGAAAATAAAATATAAACTTATAGACATATCTTTCCTAATTTTTAGTGATAAAAATAAAAGCTTGTATTAGTATATTTTGCTTCAAAGCATCGAAGGACTACATGGGAAACAATAGAAAAAATGTGCAATAATTTTATTTTGAAGCTAGAATTTATTAATATAATAATAATAAATTTATTTGTTAGAATATTGTTGTTACATAGGTGTTACACATAATATGATGTCCATAATATTCTGCTGTTTCCAGCGTACAAACATACTGCCATCTATGTTAACACTTTAGAACTAAGACAAACGCAGCGATACCAACCTGCGGGCCTGACAGAGTGTTCGGTGTCAAGCAGCGATTTAAGTTAGTAGAAGTCAAAGAGAGATGGCACTGTTCTAAGTACTGATATAAGTATGACTAAAAGGCTACAGGGTAGGTAGAGGTACATAGAACTGTCTTACACAATCTTCTCCCCTTCAGGACACAAACCTCCTGTCTGCTTACAGACAGGAGGTTTGTGTCCTGAAGGGGAGAGGAGTGGGCCTCGCGGTCCCAGTGCGAGACGGTGGATTTTATTTCCAGTTTTCTGGTTCTAAGACGTAGAGTAAAGCTGTAACCGAGTGGCGTCCAAGTATGGAAATAGAAGTGTTGGTCGTCCGGCAGCGAGATGGGCAGACGACATAGTTACCATCTCGGGAAAATCCTGAGAGGAGGCTGGAGACAGGAACGTGGAGCTATGAGCGTTGCACAAGCAAGAGAGGCCTATTATCTAACAGTGGGTGAAATCGCGCTGCGGATAATGAAGACATAGGTACCGGTTCAGTCTCGATATTTCCCTTCATAATTTAGAGAGCAAAGAAGATGAAATAATAATGAATAAAAATAATAGAGAACCTGTCTGGGTACGAACAAACTCTCAAACTCAAACTCAAAGCATTTATTTCAATTAGACCATTACGGCACTTTTGAATGTCAAAAATACAAAAAAGAAAATCAAAGCTACAGTCCCAGTCACAAGGCATAATAACTTGAGAAAGTACTGTAGTTGCCCATTCCCTAGCGTAGATCTCTATGGAGAAGAACGGGCAAGAAACTCCATGGACACTCTTTTAAAATCAAAATATTGTTACAAAATCTTGGTTACATCTTTAATTTTGAGATTTTACATATATGTGAGAACGATGTAGAAAGACGTGCACACTAAGAGCGTCCAGAGTAAAAGATTAGATCAACAATTTACGAATAAAGTAATTAAAATGAACCTTGGCAGCTAAGAGATGACCAGTCCCAACTGACAGCGCCCGTTCACAAACATGACGCATGTACCGGCGCCATTCAACTCAACCATATTGAAGGGAACTAAATGACCCGACACACCCGCCACCATCAGCGAGACATTTAAGTGAGCATGACATTCTCTCAGCCACCAAGGCATATTCAAGTCAATGAAAGATAAATAAATGTAAATGGTGGCTGAACAGTACAAAGTACTCACACATGTGCTATGCAATTATATAATACTAAGAACTGGAATCTATATAATGCAAGTATATTTTTACAATCTTCTGCAGCTTCCACAAAACATTAACATGGGAATCAATTCTTCATCTACCTAACCTACGACTCTACGAACCTACGACTTACTCTTCAACTCTTATATCGCGTCCTGTTCCACTGAGTTAACCTTTTTTTAAAATATCAAAATCATTAAATGACTTCTCCCGCTCTGGGCGGAGAGGAGGGAGTGTCACACTTTTACTGACTAAAACCCATCCATGTTCCTTCATCGCCCTTTGTGTTCTGGGGCAACCCCGGCCGGGCACTGGGCTCACCTTCTATTAATATGATGATGCAAAAAAAGTATGTATGGACAAACTAAACGATTTAGCAATGATCGGTGAAAACTGGTCAGCCCCATAAAAAGGCATGAAATTGCTAAACCCATAATAAAGATTGAAAGTGTAAGTACCAGTTATAATATTATTGAAGTCTCATTACTATTACCATCACGGCCGGAAATCCAATTTGCATGTTATTACAAACAGTGTGTTGTGTCAATGCAGGAAGAGCCATCATGATAGTCTGATACGCTATGGCGATCTGTATTGTGACATGGTGACCTTGGCCCGGGGGCATTCCTTTTGCACTTGCACTAGAGGTCTGGGTGGGAAAAATAGGGGTGGTAATTGTACTATGCATCCAACAGCACAATGTTTTGGGTGCGCTACATTGAGTTCTACCGCAAACCGTATTTTTTTACCCGAAAAAAGTCTTTTCCCAGGTATAACTTTTGCGTAGAGTTACTTATTTAGCTTGATGAAAAGAATTCTAGGTTGAGGAATTCGTGAAGGGTGCGTTTACACGATTTTTTTTTGCAGAAGGAACTTTATAATTTGTAGGTCTTGTGATCTATTTGTGCAATCTATTTGTGGTCGGTGCAGCATCTCTTTTTTATCCATACGAGCAAATCTCTAATAGCTGACATATTGGTATAGTCATTCCCTTTTTAGCCATCTTGTTTCACACCGTTCATCCGTGATCTCGCTTCCCCTACTCTTGTAGCCATCCGGATTGTATACTCTACACTTTCCTCACGATATTTTTCTCATTCCTATGCATCATAAAACGTACCTACAACGCAAAACAATGATTTTTTTATTCACTACCTCGGATACTGACTCTTATTTCACACTCCTAGTTTTTATAATTTGTTTCTGCCAGTGTTTTATTTTGGCCATAGAAGCCCTAAACATTTTATGAATATTTAAAAATACAGGTGTTTATAAATACATAGATTACCATAAATCAGTTAATATCTACTACTATATCCTAAATTAGATCAGTCCTAAAAGAAAAGAAAAAATTTAAACAAAGTTCTCCCTAAAGTCTACTACCCTTCTAAGTCATTAAAGAAGTAAATAAAGTCAACAAACTACCAACACTCAAATAGCCCATACTTAGATGCTGAGTCATTCTCTACTATCTCAAATGCATCCAAAGCCACATCGTCGCTGCTATTCGTAGACAAACACTATCAAAAATACAAACTGCTACACATTCCTAAAATGTCTTGGACGTCTGGTGGCAAAACAATTGAACGCGAACAATTAATTGTATAGCGAGCGGTCGACGATCGACCTATTAACCTAGCCAGAGGTGCACAACATTTTGTAGCGATGTTGTATTTTGTTAAAAATAAAAGTGGTTATCACTTAGGGTGATAAAAATTAGTAGCACTTTATCCTATGATTGAAATGTTACATTTTGAGTGTTAGACATTTTTTCTATGATTTTTTAAATCGCGTTTCAGTATAAAAGGGAGATCAGGTGCAGTGCGAATTAGATAGATTTTAAAGCACTAAATAAACCTATAGGATTCTCTGATAGGTGTAATAATAATTCAAAATATGGTGTATTAATTATTATTCTGCCCTAATAATATTTGCGTGGTTGTCAACGATTATTATCGGTCGCTAACACACCAAAACTTTGTCCAAGAAAGAATGGCAAATTATTTTCACTTTTTCTACCCATAATTTGTAATCAAAAAAATGTTGAGCGCTTCTCTCTTTTTCGCGATGCACGACGACCTTTCGCGCATGCTTACAATAACTAGTCTGCTGCGCGCGCGCGCCTTGACGGACGTACTTCAAGTAAATTAAAAATGGCGCCGGTCGAGATAAACGGATAACGGTTGTTTATCAATAAAATTAAAATAGGTTTTAATATTTAGCTCTAGAATAAAAATAAGATTAAGCGGTGAGAACCAAAACAGATAGTTGTTTAGTAGGGCACGCCACAATAGTGGCGGTAAAAGTAAGAAAGACCATAAAAAAAATACACTTTAAATACTATTGGAATAAATTGTGGTACATAGGTAATTTGTTAAAGCTACTTCCAAAATAAATAAAAAATCGCAATCAGAACGCAGGAAATCATAAAACAAATAAACTTTCTTTACGCGAACACTTCCTGCCAAGTCTAAAATGTGATTGAAACCTTTTTGCTGATCAAGAACTGCTTCAAGAAGACAAAACCCAGTGATTGTGATTTAAAGGATTCAAAACTTTGAAAATGTTGTGGTTCTGCCTGCTATTGGGACTGGGACTAGCCAGGTCCCAGATTGCAAACGAGACGAAACCAGTTGCAAATATGATAGGGTAAGTTTTAGTTATTTTGTTTCATTCCTTAACTATGGGAACATGGGCTTAAGTGAAGAGACGACCCTCTCAAGATTCAGTGCTCCGGACACTCCAGAAATAGTACTGGGATATCGGTCTGTGTACTGTGTCCACAGTCAGTCTGCTATTAGTCAGTACCGTCCGGACATATCATACGAGAGACGCGATGTGGCTTTCGACCAATCTCAAATGTCAATGCTTCAATTCAGGGTCTAGAGGGTAGTGTCATCACTAAAACCGATATCTAGAATATCAAACTGTAGACAGACAGGCAGACCTGCTCGAGGCAAAAACGGTATCTAATACACGTTCTCCCGCACTTACCCCAATTTATTTAGCACCATTGCAGCATAATTATTTTCTTCTTCTATACTTTCACACAGTTCATATATCGTTTCTTTGATATCCCCCTACTCTTA
Source organism: Xestia sexstrigata (assembly GCA_941918905.2). Taxonomy (NCBI): domain Eukaryota; kingdom Metazoa; phylum Arthropoda; class Insecta; order Lepidoptera; family Noctuidae; genus Xestia; species Xestia sexstrigata. The sequence continues at coordinate 2,297,897 of OW799216.2, read as the reverse complement.
TATCCCCATTCATATTCAAAACTTTACTATCCCAACAAGAACCTTTATACCGATCCTTCAGATCTGCAATGGAAAATTGCACTTTACAGGAACTGTTCTACGTTACTGAATGTGCTGTATTCAGAAAACCCGTACCTAACCCGTAATTTGGGATCGAAACAATTTCGATTCCCATCAAAATGAAAGGAACTTAACTTTACTTCTATTTCGAGTAGGCCAGTTACAGACACTTTTGAATTGTCGAAACAAAGACCACAATAAAATGTAGTTACAATCCCAGTCACAAGGCATATCTCTACGAGTATAACATCGATTCAATGGACACGCCAAGAGGAAGATACAGCTCTAGTTGTATCGACTTCATAAAAATAGGAACTCATTTTCATCTTCCACACAGTTTCTACCGCAAGCGGAGCGGGCCCATTAATGACTTCTTTTAACTCGCAAAAGAAAACTGCTTACATGTATTTCCACCAACAAAGAATTGAGCGGAAACTACTGAGCGGGCAAAAAGAGTTAAAACGAGCTCGCTCTGCTCATTTTTGTTTCATTTCTCTTTCATGTTGGGAATCAGACGACTAAACGCTTTCTTGGTGGAAACGCAAACCTATCATGAAAACGAAGTCCGTTTCGCTTAGCCATTTCCGGCTCATTACTCTTTCGCGGTGGAAACCGTGCTAGATACTGTTAAAGCGGTGTGATCTTCATTTATTTCAGTCTACAACAATGTTCAATAAGTAGTGTAATGCCGCTAATAATGCTGTTTTAACTATAACTAAACTATTTTGCAAAAAAAACGGGCACTTCAGATTTTTTTCTCTACTTCAATGAAGAAGAACAAGAAAGAGGTTTTTATTAATTTGACGATGTAATGGCATGTTATTTGAAGCATCCTGGCATGATTCTTTACGTTCTAAATATTTTTTTTTAAATAAACAAAAGAAAAATAATGATTATTGTGGATTATTGTAAAATTGCTTTACTAATGGCGCGAATTGCTGAAACGATTTTTTTACTGATTACTAAAATTTTAAACAATTAAATCTTTCTTTTTACATCAAATACCACTTTTTTAATATGAGTGATAAAGCGATAAGGGCCGGTAAAATAATAGCCCTACTTGAAGAAGGTTGTTTGCAAACTTACGTGTCTTCAGCAGCTAAATGTGAGTCGTTCAAGTGTCCAGAGGACTTGGCAACGGTATTAAGACACCGGTTCGGTCAAAAGAAGATCCGGTTCGGGAATAAAACGATGCACAGAACTAAGAGATGAGCGCTTTTTGATGAGGCGTTGTGGAATCGTAAGGCGTCAAGTGTGGACCTGAAGAAGAGCCTTGAAGAAGTAAGAGGAGTAGAAGTTAGCTTGTGGACGGACAGGAGGAGGCTTTTGGCTGCCAATATCAGGAGTTACCGCCCGGCTCGGGGCCCTAGGACCAGCCCCGGGGACCGTGTTGCTCGACTTCAGTTTGCTCGAAACTGTGCTTCATGGACTCTGGAAGGCTGGAATAAAGTATTGTTTTCTGATGAAGCTAGAATCTCTTTGTGTGGAGAGGATCGACGCCAGGGAGTACTGTGAAGACCACGGGAACGCTATGCGGAAGTGTGTTTCAAAGAAATCACTCCTTATGGCGGAGGCTCCGTTATGTTTTGGGCAGCATTTAATTCGACGGAGCGTACGGAGTTAATTTTCATAGAAAATGGAACATTAAATGCACACCGGTACATAATGGAAGTCCTAATTATATATGCACAACCCGCATTGACTGCACTTGGGGAAGATTCCTTTTTTATGGACTACAAAGCTCGCCCTCACCGTTCTGGCGAGGTTTTTTCTTGATCCAATTGACATATCGATACAATTTTTTTTGATAACTAACGCCCACCTTGAACCTTAAACTGATCATACTATATTAGGTTTAGGTGCGACTGATAAACAACTACTTAATACTAGATTTATTCCGGGTTGAGCAAAGTGTTATTCAGTTTTTCTACTAGCACGTAGTTTTGAATTTGGGCCCGGTTGATGGCAGTAAGCTTGCCCCCTATTACATGGGAATTAAACATAATCTGGCGAACTGTGAGTGTACTATGCTATGGTATCAAATCTGTTAAACCTTCGAGGAAATTCAGGCGTGATGTTATATTATTATGACAAATAGGTACCTACTCAGATCGGTATAACAAAATTATCAACATTTGAACTCTCAATTTACCCGTATCAAAGGACCAATTGACTGCGCTTTTTATTTACCAATCTAAACAGTGACTCAATTCGCGTTTCCTTACAAGGATTGCATGCGTTACAAACATAACATTAGTTTTATTTGTTGCGATTAATTACAGTAAAAGAAATAATGTAATTACTTATCCGCACGTTCCACGTTTACCATTAAAAGGGATGCGACATAGAGGCACGGATTATTAAAACTAAGGCCTAAATTTAGCATAGATTCAATCTTCTGCCAGCAGCCATATGATTTTGATGAGATTTTGTAAAGACGGAGGCGAACTTGACAAGAGACACTTTTGTGATGTATTGTTGTTTAGAAGAAATATAATCAATTGATTATTGATCATTTTTTTATTGATTTTATATTTTTTTGGATTTGATAGGCTTCCCCGATATGAAATTTCATATCAGGGAGCCTATTTTACTGAATTGACCCCTCCCTTCCCCCCATTAACACAGCATCAAATTACTGAAGCCTAAATATTATAATTATTTAAATCGTTATACCACTTGCGTAATAAAAAATCCTACTAATATTATAAATGCGAAAGTTTGTGAGGATGGATGGATGGATGTTTGCTACTCTTTCACGCAAAAACTACTGAAAGTATCCAATGTGTGTCAAATTTCATCCAGATCCGGTCTCTGGATGAAATTTGGCACACATTGGATACTTTTTATCCCGCAAAGCCGCGGGCATAAGCTAGTTTATTATTTCTGTTACAAGGACTAGTTTTGTCTCAAAAATGGTATCTGTAATAGGCATGACGACAGTATCAAAATATTGCAAATCTATTTAGTCCGTCAGTTAGAGTATTGGAAATTAATGGACACGTATTTTTTGTTTTTGTAAATCAATGAATATTGACAAAGATAAAACGTATCAAAACTCGAGAGTGGGGGCTCGTGACGTCAGAACTAGCTAAAAATTATACCTAGGCGTGACGTATTGACAATTTCAAAACCGTCATATCTTCGTCAATTTTGGTTTACGTAACAAAAGAAAAACACGGGTCAAATATTTTTTGATAATCTAACTGACGGACTAATTAGTTCTTTTTTGTCGTCTCGCCTATTCCATGCAGAATTAGCGAGCTTCGTCTCTTCTTCGACCCAAGTAAGGTGAGAGTACATCTGACGATCTTAATCTTTAGTGATTCCCTTACAGTCAAATTTGCTATTTTTGACTGCATCAATATAAACACTAATGCAAACTGCCTGTAACTCAGTACGCACAGCCCTGCGGCTGCTTGTTTTGATAACATCCAGATGTACGTGTTTCTAAGAACAAGTTAACGAGTGCATTCATACGGCGGTCATTTGAAACCTAACTAGAGTAGCTTCGTGTTCTGGGGTTAGCAGAATAGGTAGTTAGTTGATGAGGTTGGGTAATTCGTTATTCCGTTTATTATGACTACGAAAGTTACTGACAATGTTTACACGGTTAATTAATACGGATTTTGATCGAAACCTGTCACAATGGTGTTGATTCTGTTGTGCACAAACTAAACTTAATTTTGCTTAACATATTTGCTATTTTTTATTAAAAGGCAGTGCGAGAAAAAATACGGCTATAGCTATGAACTAAGTTAGAGATGTCAAACTAGTTTATGCCTTGCGCTTCACCGTGTTTTTAGTTGACATGTTTTTACGTGCTCCCTTTATTTGTATGGAAATATTAGTTCCAACTAAATTTGACAGCTCTAAATTACGTCCGTCTCTTTCTCGTTTTATTAGAGACAAAAGGTAGCAATAGCCTAAATAAGGTTAGTTTGTACACAACAGAATCGACACCATTCACGACTTTAACACAGTTATCGAAAGAGATAAAAAAAATATAGTCGAATTGAACACCTCCTCTTTTTGGACGTCGGTGGAAAAGAAAAACATTAATATACACGAACAGAAAATAATATCAATGGAAAGGGAAATTAAAGTAACAACAAAAGAAATCAAAAACTTTTTTAAAAATAAAACTGACTTCTAAAAACACAAAAAAAAACTAAAAAATAACTATAGCTTCAGAAGTCGGTGACAAAAAAACTAAATCAATCAAACAAAGGTTACCGACTTCTGAAGCTAAAGTTATTTTTCACTTTTTTGTGTTTTTAGAAGTCAGTTTTATTTATTGCAAATTTTTTTTTTAATTTTTCCATTTTTAGTTGTTCCCAAACAAATATTTTCCATGAATTACGAAGCCAAAAAGGTATCTCAGTATAATGCTGGTTATTGCAGAATCTTACATACACAAGGATGATAAACTCTCGAATTTAGACAGGAATTATAGGACAAAGAAACCTCAGGTACTTTTACCCTGTTTCTAATTAACCCCAAAAGTTATACATATTAGTGTGAATTTTTGGTAAGAACTTTCGAAATCTTGACACGCTAATGTGTCAAAAAAAACAGTCATCATCATCATCATTTCAGCCGAAAGACGTCCACTACTGGACATAGGCCTCCACCAAGAAGGGGGGTTTTGCCATAATCGCCACGCTTGGCAGGCGGGTTGGCGTTGGTGGTAAAAAAAACAGTAGTATTAAACAATGTAGCTGATGTTAATTGAGTTGATTATCTAATTGCCATCAATGATCAACGGGATCGGGACCAACGGGACCCTTTTACTAATTGCCATCAATGATCAGCGGGATCGGGACCAACTAACCCATTTACTAATTGCCATCAATGATCGACGGGATCGGGACCAACGGGACCCTTTTACTAAACCTCCGCTGTCCGTCTGTCCATCCGTCAGTTTGTCAGCGGGCTGTACTCGTATCTCATGATCCGTAATAGGTAGACAGTTGAAAATTAAATTTTGCCCAACTTCCTCTACTTAATTGAATGTGAATACATGTTTTTCATTATACTTATAAATGCAAGTTTATTGCTTAACCCAAAGTTGTTATGCTTGGTACTATTTTACGATCATCAGAAAAATACTAGTAGCAGGAGAATTCTTCTGCCAACAGATATTACTTCCTAATTTTAGCAGTGCCAAGCAGTGCCTTACTAATTCCATCGATCTGACTTGCATTCCTTGGTCGATTAGCCAATCGGTTTTCAAGTTATCCTTTGAATCTTTGACAGCAACCATGAGGACCACATCAATGCATCTCATACTAACATAGACTTCGGTTCGCAAGTCTGATAGCGCTCTGAGCGTAGGTATCTTTCTCGAAGTAGTCTTTCCGAAACTGCTTGAGTTGAATTCTTGACTTCGCAAGCAGCATCTTCTTTTTTTAGAGAGGTATACCTTTTAGCTAATCAAAGTTAGTCAATACATTACTTAACAATTAATAACGTTAGGAGGTTTTATTTTTGAGTATTAAAAAAAAAAATAGTTTCTAAGAAGAACTTGGTAAATGGCGTTGAACTGACTACGTTACTAGGTGCCAAAGACAAAAAGCTTGGGAAAAAAAAATTGCGTCAAGACACATAAGCTCGTTGACTGACACTTTCGTTTGCTTATGCTTCCGAATATAACCATTACATCCAAGTGAAATAATATTACGCTCCGTTCCTTGCAGTAACTTACCAAGTTCAGCGCCATCTATCCAGCGACTAGGGAAGAGTTGAAAATAAAATTCCTCATTTTACAATTACGGCAAAATCACAACACAGCTCCATTTTCAGGGTTCCGTACCCGAAGGGTAACCAACGGAACCCCATTACTAAGCCTCCGCTGTCCGTACGTATGTCCGTCAGCGGACTGATATCTCATGTAGAAAGACATTTGAAATGTTATAACAACAAATAAATAAAATAACATTTTTTTTTTAAACGGGCGTGGTACGCTACCGTTTTGTTTTAGAGACGTGTACCTTTTACCAAGACAAAGTTGGCCAATACTTATCCTTTACTCTAACAATTAACAATTGTTAAATAATTATGCAAAATCACGACACAGCTCCATTTTTCTTCTATTACAAAATCACCATGCAAACGACAAAGGAAAATGAAAATCATTTACATAGAATCACAGGCCATCATTAAACCATCACAGCACATTATTTATATGGTTGATATCCAAGGTCGATTGGACCTTGATTTTTATGCCCGCCATTACGAGGAAACGGCTATTCAATTGATCTCATCATTTTTTGTTCTATTGTATAATTGGTCCCTTCGTGTAGTAGAGACGTGAGGTATGAAATGTTATGGGACTAATAAAAACGTTTGTGGTAGGTACTACGTCCCACGCTCATAAACGTTTTTATTGTACCGATACCGGGCGCGTCGTGTGAGTATGTTTAGAATTTCGGAGCGTAATGAATTTATCTCGCAACTCCGTAATTGTACCTTAGCTTTAAGCCCATTGTAAGATCTTCACAGTTTATGGAATGCAAATACTGATAAGTATGAATAAGTTGTTAGCAAAAAAATCACTTGTGATCCATAAGATTGGTGGGTCAGGCCAGTTTTTCATCTTACCTACCATAAACTAGAATCTAAAATCAGTACCAATTCGTAGACTACATTATAGCGTGCCACAAAAACACATTAGTGACCAATTTGTTAGCAACTTTAGAACATAAGAAGTATGATAAGAACATAACTAATTACAGAATGGGCGAGACTAATCGAAGGAACGATTTTGCCATTTCTACAACAGATTCTAGATGGTTAGACCAGTGGCAATCTTACTACGATTATTAATGCGAAAGTTTGGATGGAAAGATGGATGTTTGTTACTCAATCAAGCGACAACGGCTGAATGGATCTGGATGAAATTTGGCACACAGATCGTTTATAGTCTGGAATACCACTTCGTAGAACTAACCCTGACATAACGTAACCGTATCGTCAGTTACGTACCCAACTACTGAACTCACCAAACACTTTCCATCTTCCTTGCAGGAACCCCTGCACGGACAAGAACCACCTCTTCCTGGCTCCAGGGGTGCTGACAGCGGGCGGTATGAACCGAGCATGTGTGTCCAGGTTCTACACCGACGGACCAGCTCACTTGCTGCTCACCCTGTTGACTGAAGACCGGCAGACGACCACGGCTTCTTCACAGCTTTCAGGTAAAAAACAGGAGGAACTACCATTGAGTGTAATTGAGTATGCTATGTATTGTGTTCAATTTTGCTAGGATTTTTATTGTGTCTGTCTTGTACGTCGACTTGTCCCTTGCGCAGCAGAGCATGAGGTCCTGAGTTCGATTCCCAGGTCGGGCATAGTTTAATTGAGTTTTCTCATGAACAATCTCTCGTTAGCAGCCGGAAAAATTTCGATTTGGGCCCGGTTGATTGCAATTAGACTCGTCCTTTATAGGTAGACCTCTGCCTGAATCTTCGGTTTATTCCAAAATCCTAATCTGTTCGCGGGTTAGGTTAAGAACTTGAAATAAAAAAAATGTTCCGAACGTCACCCTCTTGATTCTAAGAAAGAGAAGGTAAAACCTGTCTATATCGCAATTCGGGTTACAATAGGAACGATACGTAGGGTCAGGTTAGGAAGAGGGTTACGATCGGAAAGATATTTTTTCATGTTCCTAACCTAACCCGCGACCGGGTTAGGATTTCGGGTCAGGTTCGGAATAAACCAATTTTAGTGGAAATAGGTGCGTGACGATATTTTTTGTTTCATTGTCATCTTACTTACAGGTGATGGTGGATGCCTAGACATGAATGTCCCTTCACTACCAAATACGAAAGCTGACTTGGTCGTCAACATCAGGTGAGAATAAGGACAACGAACGGGGATGAAGTTAGGCAGGATGACTCTATCTCTTTCTCACTTCTCAGCCTAATGTAAGATTTAAAGGATACTGCTATAAGAGGTGATGGTAGGCCCCTGGCTGTTTAAGCCTCCAATTTTCAGTGATCATGAAAACTGCTTTGCTTCCTTAAACTGACAAGTTTCGCTTCCCGATGCAATGAAGATTGAAAATGTCAGCTTCATCTTTCTTTTTTATCGCGTGGTTAGAGACCGTCGTCGTATCGTCTGGTGTCAGAGTTTTTTTGCCGCCCATGGGCCTCTGACATAGCTTTACATACCGTCAAGAAATATCCCATGCATGCTGGTTTCCTCACGATGTTTTACTAGACTGTTTACGATAGGTTCTTACCTATCTCTTATCCTCAGGTACCCTGACGCCCAGTGCGTGTGGGAGCGTCAGATGCCCGTGCGCATCTCCAGCGGGCGCGTGGTGGTGCTGTCCTCAGAGCGTGCGCGCTACCGACCCGGGGAACTGCTGCGTCTGCGTGTGCTAGCGCTCCGGCAGGACCTGGCGCCCTCGAAGAAATTGGTGAGAGATGGCTTATGAATAAAGAAACCCTTTTAGACTACTGACGATGCAATATTGCAGCAATGGTGAACTATTTTCAGTGATGTGACTTTCGACGTAAGCATCACAATATGACATCTTGATTTTTACGGTGCGTGTCAGGGATATCTAGGACGTCGGATATCACAACGTACTGCCGACACACGACATCGTAACGTGTCACGATTTGACGTCGTATCGTGTGTATCTGTTTTAACCCGAAAATAACCTTACGGCTGTACTGGCCAAAAGTTAAATCCGTTCATGTTCCCGTTTGAATATGGCTTTATTCGCCTAGTTCTAAGTTCTAATCATATTCAGGATAGTTACTAACAATTAGGGACACAATGGAAAAAATGATGACGTAGGTAATCAGTTTTTACCATCCTCTGTTCCCACGCTTTCATTCGTCTCCCTATTACCAAAATAAAACTCAATGCGCATCACAAATATCTATCAAACGTTTTGTTTATTAGCATGATCTCGTTCAGGGCCGACCTCCAGCAAAGTCAACGCGACCTTACACCTCCGTAATATACTGTATTGTTGAATAATTTTTAACGGATCACTATTGTGTAATTCTGACAATGTCACATCCTCGAGTATTTTACTTCCTATGTGCCTTTTTGAAGCGACTTTTTATGTAAATTGTGTAGTTGTGTGCTACCGAATATTCCGCGAATTTTCGAGTCAATTGTAATTATGATCATCCTACACACCCACTGGGCACTACTAGATATAGGCCTCTCTTTGCTAATGTCAAGCTCCTCGTTCCCACGCTAGCCTCATCCAGTAACATGCGTGACATGCGTCAAACGAACTACATAGATCAGTGACACGTTTTGAATTTCCACAACGACAACGACGAAGATGTGTTCATTGGGTTGTGTGTTCCATTATACTTAGGTAAATAGGAATTAATGTTCTTTTGATAAAACATTCTCATTTGTTTCACTGCCTCTATTTTACTTAAGTTTCATTCAAGACGCCATGTATCGAAAGAGATACCGTGGCCCCGGAACACAAAGGGCGATGAAGGAACATGGATGGGTTTTAGTCAGTAAAAGTCTGACACTCCCTCCTGCTCCGCCCAGAGCGGGAGAAGTCATTTGATGATTTCCCATCGGAAAAAAAAAAAAAAAAAAGACGCCATGTAAAAGTACAAAATCCCGCTTTCGAAGCAGTCCTACCGTTGATTATTCTTGTATATAAATATAAAACGTTTCTCGTACTATATCTGTCTATAATTTTATGCCAGGTCAGGGCTGGCTTATGGCTATAACTTTATACGATGGGGTTGGCAAAGCCGTAGTGCGCACCTAATATTTCTGAGTATTAGTATCTGCTCTTTGTTAAAGCAAATTGTCGGCAAAGGGTTGTTGTTCCTTTTGACCAATCTGGCAAGTCAAGTTCTGACAGTTCCTATACTACCATACTTATTCGTGCTGCCAGTAATTTCACTGAGCAGTTCCCAAATGCCTGTGGGTCAAATAAATATATTTTCATTTTTCTTTTTTTTCTTCACGAGGAGCTCGTGGATTTAATAAATAATAAGAGCCGCTCGGGTCGAGCCGGTCGGTGCCGCGCTGGTCTAGGTTTGGTCCATGGATTGGTTACCACCCATAACATACCAGGATTTCTCTGTGCTTCGGAAAGTCAGTTAATCCGCCGGGTGGCTGTCATTTGTACATATTTGGCAGTCGATACATGTAGTCAGTGGCCGGAAAGTCTGACAACCAGTCTTACCAAGGGTTATCGTGTTATCCGATACTAGCTGGGTTGTGGAGGTCCGATAGGCTGTCGATAATGTAAAATACTGGTACTCGGCTGCATCTGGTTAGACTGGAAATCGGAAACGTGTTGACAAACCTCTTACATCATCATCCCAATATCTGTCTAATGATTTTGTCGTTTTAAAATATCTTGCCATCCCTAGAATACTTGTATCTTGTAGTACCTCTAACACAGAAACGGGTTCTGAATACATAAACAGTAGCAGTTTATTCCCGCTGCCTAGATCCTGAGCTGGTTATAAAGATGAGGATTTACTAAAAACGCCGACAGGTTCAAATATTTTATTAGCTTACACAAAATAGTACATACATTGATAACATGGTCTTACTTTTATTTTGGGAATCAGGTAAAGTACTAAAGAAATATTGTTTCTATTTGAGGTACTTGTACTTTTCCTTACATGGTCATTCATCAACTGAGCCTATCGCAGTCCATTGCTGGTATCGGGCCTCTCCCTAGCCGACCCACAGATCCTTGCCCTCCATCTTTTGCATCCAGTCTGATGCAATCGCCTACTCAATGCGGTCATAGTCCAACTTTCGGTAGAAAAGACAACTAATCTAAAAAAACTCTTTTATAAATACTCCTTTAAAATACAGTTTCAGCTTTCTGCTTTTGACCAAAAAAAAAACGCCGTCAACTATACGGAAAAGCATCGTATTTATAAAAATAAACATTGACTCAGCACAAAAGTGTCGCTCTCAGCAAATACGAGAATGTACGTAAATCATAAGTTTGTTGTGCCAGTGACACAGTTTGCGAACTTGTTTATATACGAAAACAGACGTGATGCAGAAATCTGAATACTTATACTTATAAGAGCTTTTTTTAGTGTAAAATGCCCATAGATATATATGATCTCTAGTATATTTAACTCAATGAAAATTCCTGTCAAATCGAATCGAAAATGTCTGGATGATCTGAGGTAAATTGAAGGTGACCTTCCTATCTTACTAAAGCGCCAGCTTGTCGACATGTGATCAGTGAATCCCATCTCAACCCATAGGTTGGAAAGGTGAATCTAAGACTCAAGTGTCTGAGCACCATACTGCTCAGACACTTAAGTCTTTGATTCAACTTATGCTTTACCAAAGAACGATTGATCATAAGAGCATTAAAAAAATAAACTGATAGTTTTTCAGGGTTTTAAACAGATTTTCGGTGTCAGAAGATACAATTAGATAGGCAATAGATGACCTCATTCAAACTTGCTCAGTGTTGGATTACTAAACTCGCTCCCTCTTATAGCAGACCTATCTACCAACAATGGCAACATTATAGGGTGATTATGTGCCTATGCAAAGATGGGCCTACAATCACAACTCTCACATACACGGCCATAGTCATATTAACCAACTCCATCGACAGCGGTGATAAGTCTCCATCAGGTGGGCTGAAAATACCCATAAAACTAGATTGTTTTGGTCAAAGAAGATTGATTTTCGTCAAAAATCCTGTATAAAACTTGCCTTCCCACTTCGGAACAATAACACCATAAGAGCCAGTACTACTAACATACTTTGTGCTCGAAACTTGTTTGCACACTCTGTACGCAAAGGATTTCTCTCGTGCCCATAAAATTTAAAACTAAATTATATAAACTTTTAATGCAATTTCACTTTTTTGTTGTTGATATTGGATTTAAATGTAAGTGCTTATTGTAATTTACTTTCTTTTTAGCTTTGGCGGTAAGTTTCCTCATCTTCTTTTATCGTTTAGCTTGAGATGCATAACAATTGTTATCATCTGCGTAGTATTTTTTCGATAACTAATTTGGGGTCGGCTTCCAGTCTAACCGGCAGCTGAATACTAGTGTTTTATGTGACCTATCTGACCTACACAACCATAGTTACTGGATAACATACCCCTTGGTAAGACTGCGTGTTAGACTTTCAGATCCATAATAATGTCCGTGATTGATTTCAGATAAATTTGAAATCGATTAAGAAATTATTTTAATCCACATACCAGTTTAAATGATTTTTATGATAATTCTCAACAATAGTTGTAGAATTTATGAGTATATACAGGGTGTAAAAGACCTCATCACGAAGCCGTCAACCAAGCATTCTGTACATAAAACTAAGTAACTTTACGCGAAAATTATTGCTGGGAAACGACTATGGGGTGAAAAATCATGTTTTGTGGTAGAACTCAATGTAACGCACTCAAAACATTGTGCTGATGGATGGATTGAATAGTACGGTACGGTAATGGTTCGTGGAGATGTTTAATGCAAAAATCATACATTAAAAACTTGTTTTTAAAAAAAAACTTGTTAAAAGGTTGGAACTTTGACCCCCAATATCTCCGTAACTAAAAGGTTCCCAGGTATGGTGTAGAACAAAAAAATGATCGCCATGACGGGGAGAACAAGTGCCTTTCGGCTTCGTTAAGAGGTGTTTTACACCCAATATACTATTCAAAAAGACGTTATATTTCACTGGTTGCAATAACCTTTATAGCAATGAATGCCTAGTGGTATGACCCTCGACGGCCAAGTCATAGGTCTCGAGTTTGAACCTAAGACAAGCACCTCTGATTTTTCGGATTTATGTTCGTTTTGTTTTATAATATCACTTGCTTCAGTAAAAGAAAATATCGTGAGGAAACTAGCATGCCTGAGAGATATTTCTCGATGGCATGTGAAGCCAAGTCATGAGCCCATGAGCGGCATAAAAACTCTGAAACCAGGTTGGGCACTAACCACGCGAAAGAAGAAGTATAACTTTTACGTAGAATATAATGTAACCTACACGAACAGATGTGCCATGGTTCATTTGTTTGTCAGCATTTAATTTTATTTCGTACGTAGAGTTGCAGTTCGCTAAAGACATAAATTACTATACCAACACTTATACAAAGCTAAACTAAATACATTTTGGCCGCTGTAGAGCCAGTGCCTAACACTAGCTTAGGTTTTGACACGACGACAAGACGGAACAAACTTGACTCCTACCGATAAGTTCAATGTCTTATTTTAATAATAAATACCTAGATGTTGTAGAAGAGTTCATAATAATAAAATAAACACCTCATTTGTGTACACTAGTGTCTAACTATGTATTTGACAATGCATTCTGAACAAAGTCTTGTTGATGAATGAATCGGCGACTCATTATAGGCTTGTGTACTATGTATAGTTTTCATAACATTCAGATTGTATGGACTGAGATAGGTACCTACATACATAGGTACCAGTACCGAGAGTAAGTACAAAAGTAGTAGGTACCTTTTGTTTCCACAAACATCAGAAATCACGATAGTGGAAAAGTAATCTTGTCTTTGTAATCAATTCAATTCAATTCATTTATTTAGTCAGACAAAAATATCCATAGAGACACACAAACACACATAGAGTACACAAATTCGCAAAACATAAAATAATAATAATTAAATAACATATTCAAAATCAAAATCAGAAAAGTACAATAATATTTCAAAATAACAAAATGAGGAATTTAATTAATGCATAATTATAGAGTTAAAATTAATAACTTGTAAAATAATAGAACAACAAAATAATTAATTGAATTTAAAATAATAATTTATAATAACAAAGTCAATAAGATTTAATAGATTAATAATTGTCAATAACATACTAAATAATATAATAATAAGAATAACCTATAAAGAGAAACACTACTTATTTCCCCCAAGCCCTAAAAATGGGCGCATGTAAGGCCAACCAATGCCGCATAAATGGCCCGTCTAACCTGTCGGAGACGACGGCGAGGAGACTGTTGCCGCTAGCCCCTTACTCTGCCTCGATAGCGGGCAGAATAAGGGCTAGCGGCAACAGTCTCCTCGCACTTAGACTCGGAGGGCTCCGTAGGCTTTCTGCGAGTATGACACCCACAGGCTGAACACACACACACCCACAGGCTAATCTTCCGAAAAGTTTAACCCACCAAAAACATTTTCATGTAAAATGCTACCAAGACGAGACCATAATTGTAGAGACTCGCACTGTCAAAAAGTTATCAGATCTCATGTAGAGCCAAGCTTCTAACTCTACACGCCCTAACTCTACAAGGTCTAACTTCACAAACTCTACATCTTAGTCAAAATATGTGGCTTGGCCGTTTCGCTACATTCACATGGGCGTAAGGTGAAAAATGTATTATTCATAATTTACTTATTTAATTATTTTTCTGTTATACAATAGTTCTTGTAGTAACGAAACGGCCAAGTCACATATTTTGACTAAGATGTAGAGTTTGTGAAGTTAGACCGTGTAGAGTTAGGGCGTGTAGAGTTAGAAGCTTGGCTCTACCTACATGAGATCTGATAACTTTTTGACAGTGCGAGTCATATGGTCTCGTCTTGGCAACATTTTACATGAAAATGTTTTTGGTGGGATTTCATTTCTTTTTGTGAGTTGCTTGTGACAATTTTTTTCTTTTTTTGGGGTGTATTTCTTGCACATCAGAAGCGCCTTTATAATAACAAGGAGTCCTTATATCAATTTTCAGATCTCTAGCGTCAAAATTGCGGAAGTCTCATACAAACTTCCATCCCCTAATTTAAGGGGTTGGGGAATATATGTTACAAGTTTTAAAATTTTGTTGTTGTTTGTGTACCAACTAATAATAGCTTACATACCCAATTTAAGCTTTCTAGGACATTAGGAAATACCCTAAGTATTTTAATGATCATCAGTCAGTGACGAAATCAGGGTTTTTTAGATATTAATAAAATCTAAAGTTTATAGAGCTATGGAATTTAAACTTATTAATAAGTACGCTATTGACAACATATATCCCGAGATACTTTTTATCTGGTATAATCCAAACCCAAGTTATAAGGATTCAAAAAAACGACGAAGCACTTCTAGAAAAGGTAGGTAGTGCCCAAAGATAATAAAATCCAAATTTGAAAGTTGGCATAGAAATACAATCTTAAGGTTAAACCACGCATGTCTAGGTTGGTCCGTAGATAGGTGACCACCATACCGAGTTTCCCCCGTGCCTCGGAAAGCATGTTAAGCCGTTGGTCCCAGCTGTCATTTGTGGGAATTTGATAGTCATTACAGGTCAGTGTCCCGTAATTCTGACAACCAGTCTTACAGACGGGTACCGTATTATCTGGGTTGTGGAAGTCAGATAGGCAGACGCTCCTTATAAAATACTGATAATAAGCCATCTCCGGTCAGACTGGAAGCCGACCCAAACATAGTTATGAAAAAAAGCCTAGGCAGATGATGATGTCACTGGAAACCAGCTCTGGAATGGAATAATTATCAAATAATCGATAATAAGTTGATTTATTTACATTGATCCAGTAGCTGGATCCAGCTTCACAGGATTCCAGCGTTGGATCGGCCCTGGGTTAATGTAAACATGTTACAATCCAGTACAGCGTCCAGTATCCAGCGCTGGATCGGAATAGAGTACGTTAATATTTTTCAATCCAGTGTCCTTCCCCCGTACACCGCGAACCACCTGCCAGTGGCACTGGATCCGTGTAAACGCAATGGCCAGTCGTCGCCACGTAATGTACCTTAAACAAATAAGACTGTCTACTGGACTGAATGTAAACGGCCTGTAACCGTCATTGGAATGCACTATCCAGTGAAAGATCCAGTCCAGTAACTGGATTCTACTTTTCAAACCAGCGCGCCCATACAGCTCAACTGGATTCATGTAGAATCCAGTGCTGGATTAAACGTTGAACAGTGAGAACACATTGTTGTTTTTATTGTGAATACGCATTGTTGTAATTCCTAAATTCTTTAACAATAACTGGAATGATGTAGACGATATGATCCGGTCCAGCACTGGGCTGGATGAACTCGCTAGATTATTGGACTGAAATAATTTGAATCAGTAATTCCTGCCGCAAAATCATCATCAACAAAAACCAAGTCGTTTTCCTCCTACATAAATATTCAGCTCCTGACCTACTCGCGAACAATGACAATCAGAAATCATTCAACAAATAAACTAAATAAAACTGTAAACTTTTCCATAAAAAACGAACAAATCGTGTGACTACACATTGTGTCCGTCTGATCGACAAAACGAATAACGAGTAGTTTACAGTTACCCGTCGGCTGTCGAGATGAGACCGGTCGACACAATAACACCGATATTGATGGGACACAGTTACCAATAGCTATACTGATGTGTTGCTTATAGGAAACTGTTGTGGACCTTTGTATAAATACATTTACTCTTGACTCTTTACGAAGCAATGATTGAATGATTTCTATCTCATCGGTCTTGTGAATGCAAGCGCTACTTCTGAGTATGAAGTCCTGGGCTCTATTCCCGGTTCGGGTGAAGTGTTATTAGAAAATAAGCCCAGAGTCTGGATTCGTGCCTGGTTTATAGCAATGCACTCGCTCCTATTAAATAGGACTGAAAAACTGGCGAAATCTGGGTGTACTGCAAGTTCATCTCAGCCTGACCCTCAGGGGATTACAGGCATAATGATACGTTATTTAAATTATGTAAGCCACAGCAGGTTGTGTGATTGTTATCAAACATTGAACGTCTTACAATGAAGATAGTAATACAAGAAAACATCACCTAGTTTTCCAGAGAGATATTATTGATTTCTTAATGACTCTCGCATCCATTTTAATTATTCTGATAAATAATTAATAATTCCCTTTAAACACTTGTTTCAATTATTTAATATTAAACCTTCTGTTCAGAATAAATACAAATGGTCAATATTTTTAACTCTTGGGTTACTAGGTATCATTAATCATGGCATGTCATTTGTAATTTTTCCTTCGGTGAAGGACAAACATCGTGAGGGAATCAGCATGCCTGCGAGATATTTCTCGACGGCATGTAAAGCCAAGTCAGAGGCCCATGAGCGGCATAAAAACTCTGACACCAGGTTAGGCACTAACAACACGATAAAGAAAGAACAATCATTAGTCAAACCTTCTCGTGATATCAAGCGAAAACAACACATCAGAAGTATAGGTAATACCAAAAAAAACACAATTGAACAGCACAATGCCTGAGCAAGTTGAAGTGTACACAGATTTGCATAACAAATGGATTTAGCTTCACAACAATGCGTTTCATTTCGGCTTGTAAACTGCTATACATTTTATAATAGGGTCAACAGTCACAGGTGCAGCGGATGGCTTGAATTGGTGCATTTAGGAGTATAGGATCGGGTTTTACTGTCGATTTAACAGGTACTTTGATACATCCGGACATTGTAGCAGATGTAGCTTTCAGGTGCATAAAAGGCATGCTATAGAATTTGTTCGTATGCATTTGCATAAAAAGGGTGCTGAGTTACCTATTAATTGAGTTTTCTCTTTTCAATAAAATCTCGGAGAACCAAGCTGATCGCAAGAACCTTAATTTATTGCTAACGTTAGACATTTTCCATGTTATAAAAATACTTAGTTGTGTGCCGCAAAAAATGGATTCAGGTTTACTTGCAGAATGCAGCGCCGCAAAAAATCGCATATACAGAAGATGTGACTAGTACAAGCAACATGTAAACCTGTTTTTGGGGGGATACCCTCAATAGGCGACTGGTCTATGGGAATAAGACCGAGGAGTGTGCGATTTTTACCTCACTAAAACCTCCCCGGTGGTCACAATCTGGCAGGTGGGAGCCAAAAGTCCCACCTGCTTTAAGTTATGCAAGCTGGATGGCACCCAAACCTATAATTGACATCTGTTTCGCCCCTCCACATCAATTCTCAGGAGATAATTTTTCGTCGAACGTAACATTTTATAAAACTTTTAACACTGTCATTATCAAAAACTTCTTTTGCGCAAATGTTTCTAAAAATAATTACTTAAATCTGAATGTTTAAGAAAGCAGTTGGTGTGCAGCTTGAGACCGCCCCATCCAAAACCAAGTTTCTTGAACGAGTTCGCAAACATACTCGATAAACCACTTTCTTCCTTAACCGTGCGAAATGTTAATCTTCCGCCATTGTAAGTTCTGCCAATATTTACTTAAGCATAAGCTTATGGACTGGCTTACATGAGTAGACTTTCTCGCTTTCGAAGACGGAGGCTATCGAAAGGAGATAGTAAAATTACTTCCGAAATTTTTTTTTCATGTGCTTGTCTGCAATCCGTCCCCTATAAGCAGATTTGTTCCCTGTCATTCTTATCGGATCCAAGGAGCTCCTCAGGAGGAGACACCTAATCCTTCACCATTAATCACCAAGTTTCTGTATATCATGGCGTTTCAGTCGTTTAGTTAGTGGATTTTTAATGAGTTTGAAAATAAAAGAGATCCCCTTTTTCTCAGACACGTAGATCAAAATAAACCTGCAATTAGGTAGTTATCCGATAACGTATGGCCTTGTCAAGCGATGTACATTATACTTTGGAAACTAAACACGTTCACTAGCCGCGAAGTAGACACATCTCAGTTAAGTAATTTTCGGGAAGTTAATTTTTTCATTTTTTGTTTACCCACGAGAGTAACGGGTTTTCAAATCACAGCTCCTGACAAATTACCTCTGATATATTAAGTAAGTACCCAGGTTTTTGGTTCTCGCTCGAACGTAACCGCCAAGAGCGATATCGTTCCCGCCTCTCTACGAGCGAGAAATCCTGCTCATGTAAACGAGCCTTAAAGCTCGGATCTCGGATCAGGGTCACTGGGTTAAGGCTATAACGGTAAAGATGATTCATCTTAATCTGAGTTTTATTGATCTTAAGTGGTTTGTTACTTCGTGATGGTTTAAGAGCCGTTTATAGTTGGGGTCAAGGTTTCTATTTATTGAGAAGTTTATGGTTTGTATTGTATTTGTTGTTTGTTTATTTAATGATTGTCGTAGGTAGCGTGTATTGTGTATGTAATGATGTTGAGAACCGATAAGACGAATATGGAACCTTGATCAAAGTATCGTCGAACGGAAGTAACATAACATCATACCTGTAATCCCGACGTTTTAGGCAGAGGTGTGCCTAACAGTACACCCACATTTCGTCAGTTATTTTTCAGTCCTTTCACCAGAGCCTATTGCCATCAACAAGGCACGAATCGAGACTCCGTGACTGCAACTGAGAAATACCTGACGAAAAAACCCAATAACGGTTTGCCCGAGGACTTCACGCTCTACAGTCGCGATAGTGACCACTAGACCACGTCAGTCAAACGGAAGTATAAAACTGAATCAGCAATAACCCGTGAAGTGCTTAGCTCCATAATCATCCTGCCTCAATACCCACAAAGCAAGTCCCCAAACACACCCTCATATTATTGTTTATAGAATCTAGCATCCAGAATCGAGGTGATATTGAGATTCCGCTCAAATCTTCCTGATTCTGGATGCGGCATGCAAAAAAGGAGCAGCTTCAGGACAACAGTTATTATTTTCTACGTATCCAATGAGTGCCATTTATATCCAAAGAGATTTTACGCACATAAATCCATGTCTCTTTGCCATGGACTCCCATTTCATACGCACACAGAAACAAAAGAATATCGCCTGCTACGATCCGTACTTATTCATAGACTTGTGCTCCGTCCGCGTGCATACATCTGGTCTCGGTCCTTTTATAGGAAAGTTACCGTAATTTCTTCTTTCAGGTCGAAGAAGTGTGGCTAGAAGGTCCCCGCGGGGCGTGGGAGGGGTCGCGGGTGACGCAATGGAAGCGTGTGCGCACCCGGTTCGGACTCGCTCAGCTGCAGTACCAGTTAGATGAACACGCGCCGAGCGGCAAGTGGACGGTCAGGGCTCGGATGGCAGATGGGTCGCAGGTACGGTAAACATAAGAAGTTCACGACTGTAATCCTCGAAGGGTTAGATAGATGTGTACATTTAGCACACACATTTTTCCCCTGCTGTGGGTAAGCTTCATGTAACAGGGGCAGAGTGGCCTATAGTGTTAAATTAAAACTTTTAAATGGTGTTTTTGCACCAAATATAGAAAAGTTAAGATGGCTGGTAGCTCGTATTCAGCTGCACCCGGTTAATCCGGTTATACTAAAAGCCGACTCCAACATAGTTGGGAAAAGGCTAGGTTAGGCTAGATGATAGGGAAGTTAAGATAACACATACAATGGCGTAGAGAATGGCAAAATCACAAATTATACTCATTTTGTAACTTTATATAAAACATGTAAGCGCTGACTAAAGAAGACTTCAGATTTAATACATATATGCATACTAAATGCACAATCTCGATTGTAAAGTGTTTGTTTTTCTGTTATCAGGATAGGGCAACTGTAACTGAATTTAACTTTTTTCTCCTCAAAATAACTCCCTTAACCCTTCAGGGCTCGTCTTCGTTCCTTGTGGGTGACTACGAGCTGCCTCCGTTCCAGCTGAGCGTGCGCCACGCTCCCAAGGTGCTGCGGACCAGCGACCGACTCGTCTGGCAAGTTTGCGTCAGGTATGTGTCTCAAAGAAACTAAAAAGTTAACAAGGAAAAGAATATACTTAGAAGGTTTGGTCATGTGGCGTTCTGTAGTTTCTGCCTATCTTTATGGGAAAAAGGCATGAGTTTATATGTGAACGCTAGTTGAACCTGTGGTTGTCTTATGAAGTTCTATTAACCAACTATCAGAAAAGCATGTTTTCAAAGGCAATGAATAATGCCGTCCATACCAAAAGGCCCTTTTTCGTGGTAAAAGGACAGGCCAATCAGCATGGATAATCAATCATTGTTTAGAGCCAGGGCGCGCCAGACGTGTAGTGGTTCAATAGATACATCGCGTCGCGACGGGAGGCTCCTTTCGTGCACCAAAAAGCAAAAATATACTAGGAGCAACTTACTACTTACGACTCTTATTTCACCAGATATCCATGGTCGGAAGCAGTAGAAGGCATGCTGGTGATCCGTCTCCGAGGCGCGGGCGGTGGCGGCGGTGGCGGAATCCGCACGGCCGTACAGCTGCGGGCGCCGCGCGCCTGCCACCGCCACGCCGCTGCTGCTAAGAGGATCGGCCTAGATGGCGCTGATCCGCCAGACGTTGTCATTGCTGACTTCTCCTTCCAGGTAAGAATGGTTAAAGCTGTAGATAAACATTCCATGCAGCAGAGTAAGCAAACTGAAGTGGCACTGTGCTGGTCGTGTTTGCCAAGGACCGATGGTCGGTGGAGCAAAGGAATCCTAGAGAGTGAGGCCATGGTATCAGCAAGCGTAGTGGAATGCTACATGTGAGTGAGACTACCTTAAAAGGGTTGCTGGGACATACAAGATAACCGGAAAACAGGATATTACGGTGCAGTTTAGGAGAGGGATATGTAGATACAGCAGTACAGCGACACCATGTGGTTTGAAACCATATGCTATGTAATCATCATCCGTCTTAGTGTTGCTCAAGTCGGAATCTGGAGATGTACCACCATCTCTTATAAATTATGAGATGTGGGTATGCAGGATTAATATATCCATTCGTACAATGAAATAAGCTTAAATTAAAACTATTTTGGGGTAGAGAGTCCCCGATACCCATCAATATGAGTAAATATTCAACTTCAATTAGACTCAAAGTGGTTGAAAACCTTTGTATCGTCATAGAAAACTAGTTGTTAGATCTTGGGACTCAGTCTTCCTAAGATGATGCCAGCAATAAACTGTACTATCTGTTGTCAGGAGGATGGTACCAGGATCTGGCAGAACACGACGGTGGTATCACAAGTGGTGGACAAACCGATCTCCTTGGAGTTCCTCACCAAGTATCGAGCGGTCATCTCTCCGGGATTACCATACAAGTTGAAGGTACGTTCAAAAGTTCTTCTTCATCGTGTAGCAGCACTTTAACTAGACGTTAATTTTGGTTGGCCAAACCTTCGCCGTAGTTGATAGCAGCGCAGACATTTAGATTTTAGAACTTTGGCTGCATATGTTAGGGCACAGAGGGCAGGTTAGAACGCCAGGGTCTCTTTGAAGTTGCAGTATTGCAGGCAATATTTAAGTCGAATTTAAAAGTACGAGTATAATGTTGTTGTGTGTAAAGTTATAATAAAGGTACTTGAACCCAAAAAGATTGTTATCTTCTTTTAATTTTTAAAACAAGACAAGAATATCCGTCTCAACTTATAATACCAATGATTCATATAATTATCTTTGTTGTGCACCCGGCACAGTTAATAACACATTTAGAACAAAAGCTCACCTTTGATATTGACCATACATTTCACACGATACAAATAAAAACTCAAAATTATTTTACATGTCTAGCAAATTCAATAGAATTGTGATCTTACTCATAAGAACGTTATAAATTCTGTTTTTTCCCATAGAGTAGGCAGAAATTACAGAACGGCACCCTAATTTTTACACAATTATTTGCAGGATTCATGGAATTCGACAATTGTCTAGAATTAATTATATTATAAATAATGTTTGTAATCGAATACTACTCCCAAAGATCTTGTCTTCCTATTCTAATAGGTACGCACATTGTCCTACAGGTAAAAGCCACCCGTTGGGACGACAAGCCAGGCTCGAACGAGCTGGTCCGCGTGTGCCGCTACCCGTCGACACAGGTCGCTGCGCTCGAGCAGACGACGACCAAGCCTCGTGACAGCATGTGTGCAGAGGGAGCCACTGATGCCAGTGGTGTGGCTGTGCTGTTGTTTGCAGCAGGAGATGATGCAGCACCCTTTTATAGGTTTGAGGTGAGATCGGATGGCAAAAAACGCATTGTTTCTCTTATTTTCTTACAGAAAGTAAATTTAGAGGAGCTCGATCTTTAAATCGCTTCCGACATTAGTGTTTCTCAAAAAAATATATAGGCAGAAATAAGAAAAGATAATTATGCTGTGTGAAAAAACGATTGGATCTAAAAAAATCTAATAAACTTAAAATGTGTACACATTTGAAAAAAGCCTGTATTGAAACTGGATCGCCTAACAAACTTTCACTTTATCTTCTCCCAGGCCCACCTATCGAACGACACGACTACGTCAGCCCCAGCCCTCTCGCTGCCAGTCCGCCGCCCCACCGCCGTGGTCGCAGCCCTGGGAGCTCTGAAGCCGGACGGTCAAGCCAGGACCTTCGTGCCGCTGTATCTCACCACTAATGATACTTCCAAACCTTACACTGTTCATTTTGTGGTACGTCTAAAAATTTTTCCAGCACGTGTAAAGATTCTACGTCTCGTTAGGTTTTAGCATGTTGCAAGACGTAGAGCATTGCCAGTTTTTCTTCTTTCATTCTTTCTTTATCGTGTGTTTAGTGCTTAACCTGGTGTCAAAGTTTTTATGCCACCCATAGGCCTCTGACTTGGCTTTCCATGCAGTCGAGAAATATCTCTCAGGCATGCTGGTTTAACATAACATATTTTATATTAACATTTACATATTTTGAACAGCCAACTGTGCTAAAATCTTATCATTTAAACATATGTATTCGTTTTTACCATAGCATGAGCTTATTACCCAGCTCATAGCTCATGCCAGCACGAGACACGCAGGCTTACCAGGAATAAACTGTCAATTTTTCATAGGTCTTCGACTACTGTAATTGGATGAAATCCAGCGAGCCACGAAAGGATTTTTCGTTTTTTTTTTTCATTTAAACAAAATGTAAACAGAATCATCACAAACAGATTAAGGCTGCGGTTCCACTGAGGCGGAGCGAGGCTGCGGAGCGGAGAAACGAAGAAATATTAACCAATAGAATTGCATACTGGAGCGGAGCTGAGATTTTATGCGATCCTATTGGTTAATATTTCTCCGTTTCTCCGCTCCGCAGGCTCGCTCCGCCTCAGTGGAACCGCAAACCACCAGACAAGGAAGATTCTAATAAAACCTTTTTTTTTACTCAGGTCATAACTCGAGGAGGTGTCATATTCCGTTGGGCAGTCACAACCCAATGTCCCACTTCCAACTCGGGACCCCCTCATACAACACCAAAGAATGGCCAATGTGACGACAACTACTTTCGAAGAGACGTTATCGTAGCCCAAAATAAAGTACTCAAGAAATTGGGAGACTCCAATCCTCCGAGGGGACTCTCCGCATTTCTTTACTCTAGAAGAAAACATTACCCCAAATTCCCAGCAATTCAGGATCTTCAGAGTACGGGAAGCCATGATGTCCTCCTAGCGCAAAGGCATACTTCATCTATCAATGCCAGTGCTGAGGTATCTGATGCGCTGTTGGATAGGCATCAACTGAGGGTCATGCTGCCGGTAAGGGTATCCCATCAGATGTGTCCTGATAGTCATCTGATTGCGTACTTCTATCATGAAGGGGAGCTCGTCAGTGCTAGCAAGCATTTTGATAAGGATGACTGTTTTGCAAACAAGGTATGTTTAATACTTTTATCTTATAATATGAACCTAATTTTGCATTCTGTCGATGTTTTCTCTCATTATGAATCCCTGTCATGGTATACTCTAGCCAGTCTTTCCTAAGTTGTGACACAAACCCTGTCCTCCATCTTTCGCATCCAGTCTGTTCCAGCCTCTTTTTGAAGGTCGCTGGTCCATCCGGTCGGTGTATCCTAGTCTTTTGCCTTATTTGAAGGTTTCCCAGATGTTGACATAGCATCTTGTAGAATGTTACTAATTTATTAGTCTACGCCTCTATCTCGGTCAAGCTGGAACTTCTGGAGGCCGACCCCAACATAGTTGGAGAAAGGGTAGGCAAATAATGAGGAAACCACGAGGAAGCTTTATCGACTACTCTCTCATCTTTTTCTATACCTACAGGTGGAAGCAACATGGCTAACCCGGCAAGCACAACCAGGATCCAAAGTATCCCTCCAAGTTTCCACTCCTGGCCCAGCGTTATGTGGACTCACGGTTCTGGACATGGCAGCCAAGTGGACCGAAGCACCAGTATCAGCCAAGGAACAGCTTATGACAAGTCTGAGGAGACTGATAGATAGTCACAGGAACTTGACGGAGTATGATCACGCTGGAGTCTGCTTTATGAGTGAGTATAAAGGTTTTAAAGAGAGCCGTTTTATCTGCTTGTCTATATGATACATGTGTGAGTGATTATTATCATATTCACTCAGTCCACAGTTGTACTAGAATATTTTGGTGCTTGTCCTAAATCGGTACTGTCATCCTGTTTTCAATTTAATTCATTTTTTAGTCAGACAAATAAAATATCCATAGAGTAATACACAACTTCGTTCGTTTCGTTTTAAAATGCATTTCAAAAAAAAGCTTTACGAATATTTACCTTGTCATCATCAGTAGATTGAAGAATAATCTGAACACACGAAAGTGTCAGACATTTATATTATTTATCTATATTTAGACTACGCAGGAAACAAGAAAAATGTGGACTTGGACAAATTTTCAGATTCTGGCAACGTATACATTCCTTCTACCAGTTTTGAGCTGACGGCATCCTGGATGGCAGCAGCCGGAGTGAGGTTGTTAGGAGGAGACGCGCTAACAGCCAGCAGGAACTGTATCCCTCACCCACCTGCCTTGCTGGTGGCTGATGGAACTACTGTGCCTAGGAGTGATTTTTCGGAGGTAAAAAACTATACTACTTATACAAATATTATAAATGCGTAAGTTTGTATGTATGTGTGTATGTTTGTTACTCTTTCACGCAAAAATTACTGAACGGATTTGGGTGAAATTTAGCACATAGGGGAATCTCGGTAGTATGATCCCGCGGGACAAATATCGAACTCCACGCGGGCGGAGTCGCGGGCATAAGCTAGCTATACTATATGCTATCAAATAGATTAAGGGCATATTCACACGGCACAGATGACACGCGGCTTTAACGCTCTTTAAACGAAATTCAGTCGCAGTGGCGATGAAGACGCGATGCGAACTCGCCTCTCGCGCACGTTTACCGTACAAACACAACAAGCTGCTTTTACTATAGTCACAGATAATATAATACTTCGTGTATAGTCTAGGAATGGGCTCTAAGCTATACTTGCTTCATCAAGCTTAGAATGCCATTAAACCTTTAGCAAAAAAATAATAATTTCATACTAAGAAAAAAAGGTACTTATTATAATTATTTTGCTACTGTACTGTAGTCCGCGTTATTCGGAAGCAGTAAACGAAGTGTTGGTGTCTCGGAGATTGCACGTAGTCCAGTAGGGCTACTACGTATCTCTGTTGACAGCTCAAAATGATAGTAACTGGGCTCTACTGGGTTAACTGTCAAAAGGTTAGTTTCGTATTATGTATGACCAATCGCGATCAAATATGACGTCATTGGTTGTCATCGTGGCTGATAGTCACCGTAACCCGTTTTGACAGACGCTTTCGTATCGATACTTATATTATTTCGATTATGTAAGCATAGTGGATAACAAATTGATGACAACTGAGTTTGAAGTGGCTTTCGTGAAAGACGTTACACCGTACCCGGGCTGTTAGTCACGGTAAAGTGATATCCACTCAGTGCGATACATAATACCATTATTATGACATTCTCGGTTGTCATCAAAGTTCGGTGTACAACCGAAGCTTGATAGTCACTGCAGGATATCAGAAAGATACGTAATAGGCCTACAGGTCTTTTCACTCAATTCTTTTTGATCCTCAGGCTTGGCTGTGGCGTCTGCTAAGTATCGGAGCGAATGGCACTAGTGTGGCCGTCGCGAATGCGCCAGACTCCATCACGCGGTATGAAGCGAGCGCCGTCTGTGTGGCAAGAAACGGTGTGTCTATATCTGCACCTGCTGTGTTACAAGTCAGTATGCTTCTTTTAAGTTATCTTCTATTGTAGTGTTCACATCATTATCCAATAATTCCATGAAAAACCTTTACTAAAACAAAACCTTTATTTTGGGCCTAAAACCCCATACATTTTTAGTTCCTCGGTTGAGTTTTCAAATACGAGTAAGTGCCATTCAAAATTTAAGGGAGGATTTTTACATCATAATTAAGTACCTACATAAAATTAGAAGAAGAAAAGCTTGGCAGAAGAGCATATTTTTTCCAGCTGCATTCTTTACAAAAAAGGCCTTGAAATTAATTCGCTCACCTAAAAATTCGACGAGCACAAAAGATTTAACTAATAAACAATCTACCTACCCACTGTACAAATTAATATTCCTTTGTTCTTGATGACATAGAAAAACAATAGAAGTCTAATAGTGGGTATGGCTTTGTTCTCTTTTGTTTTCCTAAACAAGGTAGTTGAAACTGTGCACTATAAAATCTTTTTTCATTTCCAGGTGTTCCGTGAATTCTTCATCCATTTCGACAGCCCCAAGCCCATTAGACGGGGAGATTCCACCATCATTCGCTACAGGATCTTCAACTACCTGTATGAGCCTCTTAGCGTAAGTACTAATGCATTGTGGAATTTTGGAAGACTATGATAATTATGTAATTTTTTACGTTCAAAAAGTGCTTCCTTTCAGCTTAGTTTGTAATACTCCTTACAGGTCCAAATCCAAATCCTCACAGACACTCACGTAGAAGGACCCAAGGACTTGGTGGAGTCAGCTTGCGTTCAATCTCGTGCGTCCATCGCCCGGCGCGTCGAGATCCGCGCAAGACTGGCCGGGCAAGCCAAGATCAGAATCCGAGCTAAGGCGGTCAGCGATGGCAACTGTGGGAATGTTACCAGTGCGAGGACTGGAGTTAGGTGAGTATCCCATGTTCAGGCAACAGTTAATAGCGATGGCAATCAACTCGATGATTGATTAATCAGCCAAGTGCTATGAGCTCCAGCCACAAGGCCAATTTGGGAGTCAGTTATCACGAAGATTTCTGACCAACCTACTGATTTTGTCTTCGTTAATGTTGTATTTTTTGATGGGGCTAGACAAACAGCAGTGACTGCACTGTAATTCTGAGGTTTCATAAACTTGTAAAAAGATGTTTAAATCTCCAGTTGGTGTAAAAAAGTACTAGTTGTAGTGTGTATCTTTTTACATTTCTAAAGCTCTATGGAGCCTAATCTTATTAGTCGATTTAGCGTATACATACGTCATGTTTTAATCTATTTCTTATTCTAGTGACGAAGTGATAATCCGCATTGCTGTTGATCCTGAAGGAGTGCCTATTCGAGAACAGAAGTCCATCTTTCTATGTGCAAACAGTAAGTTCATAATTCAAGCACTACTATCTTTACCATATCAGGAACCCTTACCAAAACCAACGTAAAAGATAATTACTCATTTTTTAGAAGCGATCAGTAGTAAAAGCTGTTTTTTTTAGGTAGCACAGAATCCAGCAAGTCGGAGGTACTATGGGACTGGCCCTCCGTAAAGGCTGTGCCCGGTACAGAAACACTGACCGTCTGGGCAGTCGGCGATGTCACTGGACCCTTACTAGCTGTGAGTAATACGCCCTGCCCCTGTCAACTTGTTGCTAGATCACTTAATGACGTGTGCACGATACAAATACTCTTTGAAATTGGTTGCCACTGCCTTCTGGACTTCTCATTATGGCAAAATGTAATGCTGCTGTACCTTTACCGCATCCTAACCATACGTCTTACTCCCAACAGGATGCAGACTCCTTACTTACCATGCCTCTTGGCTGCGGAGAACAGAACATGGCACAGTTAGCCACCAACCTGCTGGCGCTGAGCCAACTGGAGCCGACTTCTATCGCTGCTATCACAGCTAAGGAAAATGTGGCTAGAGGTATGTATTCAACATATTGCAAGACAAGCCGGTAAAATACTGGTAAATCTCTTCCTGAATTGGAGTTGCATTGTCAGCATATAAAGTTTTCACCGTTGGAATAGAGGCCTCTTCTCAATGAGAGGGAACGGGCCGTAGTTCAACACAAGAGCCCAGTGCGAATTGATAGATGCTAAACGTCTTGGAACGAATTTTTGGTTCTAGGACATGCCAGATACCTCACGATGTCTTCAGTTAAGTACTGGTTTGAGAGCAGTGAGCTTTCCTGAGTTCGAGTCTACAACACGAAGTTCGGAGCCGTTACTACTGGGCCACCATTTCTCTCTCATATATAAATACAATATGCAGTATTTTAAGTAAATACAATACTGCACACAACTTATTCAAGTCCAAGTCTGACAATCATCTTTCCAGGGACAATTGTATTACCCAAGGTCCTGGTTTGTGGAGGTCAGATAGGCAGTCTCACTTCATATAAAATACGGGTATTCAGCTTTTTTCGGTTAGGATAAAAGCCTCCAACATAGTTATGAAATGGTTAGGCAAACGATAGTCTGTTCCTGAATAAATGTAAAACCATTAACTGTTTCTTGCAGGGTTCACCCGTCAGCTACAGTACGTGCACCCATCGGGTGGGTTCAGTGCGTTCGGGTCCTCGGACGCTACCTCTTCCACCTGGCTCACCGCATTTGTTGTCAGACATCTGAGGAGAGCTCACAAAGTAAGTTGTTGTCTTACCTTTGCTCAGTGATCACATCACTAACCATAACGTTCTTTCGAATTAGCACTAATGTGGTCCACATTACACAGAAACATTTTATAACTATTTCGAATACAAAAGTTGGATGAAAAAAAGATAGAAAAGGATGCTTTAATTCGCTCTGATATAAGAACTTGGTAAACGATTGACGTTTGCTGGAGGTAATCATCATCATCAGCCTATAATGTTCCCACTGCTGGGACACGGCCTCATCTCAATGAGAGGGAAGCTCGAACAGCTGGAGTTGCTGTTGCTGGAGTTCGAACTCTTTCAAACCAGAGACAACTTCTATCATGAGAACTAACGTAACACTTTAATTTTCGCAGCTCTTATGGCCGAACCTGCAAGTCCCGCCCGCAATCATCCGCGCAGAGCGATGGCTGCTCAACCAGCAGATGGAGAATGGGTGCTTCAGAAACGAAGGATGGGTGTTTCATAGAGAACTTAGGGTTCGTATTGTTTTTTCTTAAAGATGAGAAAATGCGAGCTTTTAGGTAACTCTTTTCATGTTGTACCATGCGTTTACGTCATTATGTAAACGCACGATGTGGCTGAAAACCACTGCCACTGTCTCGCATGATTTCTTAACTTAATGTTGGTTTAATATATCTTCACAATTCCCCCCTACTTATTATTGCGTCTTGATACAGATGTTCCTTTTTCTTTAATTTCAATAATCTTGGAAAAAGTGACAAATCCGTAAGAAAATACTACTTTTTACGTAATATCATTCATGCATTTCCAGGGCGGACTCAATGATGAAGTCGAGATCTCCAGCGTAGCGCTCACCGCCTACGTCATTACGTCTCTCATAGAGAGCTCCACGCCCCTCCCGCACCGTGTCATACCGAACACCCTCTCTTGTTTCCGCGCCTTTCCTCCTCTGAAGACCAAGACTCCGACCAGGGTCTACGCGCAGGCTCTCCTGGCGTATGCTTACATGAAGCTGCTGGATTATGAAGAGGAATTGAAGAGTACAAATGAGGCTAGCTTGAGGAGAAGCATGGGGGCGTTGGAGGAAAATGAAGGGGTCAGGCAGGTCTTGGAACTGCTGAAATTGGCCAAGAGGAGCAGAGACTATGTTTGGTGGGAGGCTAGTGAGTAGATTTTTGTATTCAATCTGAATTCTCTTTATGCGGAGTTTAGGAACTTTTTCAGGCGCCAGTAGGGGTTGTCCCACCTGTCGTTCCGTTCCCGTTTGTCATTAAAAGTAGGTGTCTATTTGCAGACAGCCTACCAAGCTCAATAGAAGCGACGTCGTACGCGCTGCTCGCGCTGCGCTCGGCGCCGCGCGCGCTGTCCCCCAGCGCGCGCACGGACGCGCCCGCCGCCGCGCGCTGGCTGCACGCGCACAGGGCTGCCAGCGGAGGGTTCATGTCCACACAGGTACACTCTACAACGCTACTTGTGCTAGTCCCGCCGCCGCGCGCTGGCTGCACGCGCACAGGGCTGCCAGCGGAGGGTTCATGTCCACACAGGTACACTCTACAACGCTACTTGTGCTAGTCATATGAGTCAAAATAATCGATAGCGATAGCGACGATACGCACGCGAAGGAAACAAATGACGATCGTGCTCAAGTCGCATCGCTCGACGCCGCGAAGGCAAACCATCGTTGTGTAAATTCTAATAGTAAAAGTATAACATTTATGACAGGACACCCTAGTAGCTCTAGAAGCCCTAACAGCTTGGTCTGAAGGCTCTGAAACGAACCTGAGCGTGACAGCCCGCTCTGGCGGTACAATCCGCCGTGTCACCCTACAGTCGGGAGTCAAGATACCTGATGTCATGGATATGAAGCCGAAAGAACTACTCAGCGTATCTGTTGATGGTAAGAATTTAGATCTATGACCACAATACTGCCTAAGAGCCTAGTTACAAGTAACAATCGCTTTGAAAGCGTTTCACATTTCTACAACGGCTTTCGTCGTGATTGACTTAAGCTTTTCGATAACATATGTCAATCCAATGGCTATCGCGCATGA
Source organism: Xestia sexstrigata (assembly GCA_941918905.2). NCBI lineage: Eukaryota > Metazoa > Arthropoda > Insecta > Lepidoptera > Noctuidae > Xestia > Xestia sexstrigata. The sequence continues at coordinate 2,266,364 of OW799216.2, read as the reverse complement.
ATTCGCCGCTAGAGGCGTTTGTGTAGAGTAAGGTCTTCCGAAATATCAATGTCATACAGTGTTCGTGCGTTGCGTGCTTTTTTATCACGTATTTATACTAAAATACTCACGATTGTATTCTAGATTGAGCCATTCCTGATTAATTATGACTTGAAGATTTTAAGTAGCAGCTTAGGATCTTATTTGTTAGTACTTGGAGGTAGAATGATTTTTAAATGTTTCATGCTTGCTAATTTTAGGAAGAATATTGTAAAAATGTATCTAAAGCCTTACACTATGTTGTTATATTATACGTGATAAAATGTACTTTTTTATGAAGTTATTGGTACTATAAAGTATTAAATAGAATTATTGACAGGACCTTACTCGACAGTGCGCCATCTGGTGAACTCAAAAACGATAGCTGCCCTAATCCCAATTAATTCGAGGGCGGCGCTTCCTTCGTCGCTCGCTCCTTTATCCATATTTCTCTATTACTCATCATCTCATCAGAAACCTCCTTTCTTGGCATATCATACGTCACACAATCCATCTACTTATGTAAATCCAATACAACTGTATTTTCATCATCGTTTCTTTCTTTATCGTGTGGTCTAACCTGGTGTCAGAGTTTTTGAACCGCCCATGGGCCATCATCATTGTCGACAGAATTGCCCATTGACGAGTTTTTAAAGCAGGACAAAGACCTTTTTTCATGCAAAGAAGCACTGATGCGTGCCATTGAAGATACAATTGAAACTGGTAGCTCTGTAGGCATAAGCTTTTTTATTTGGTCGCCATTTAAATCTTGTTTTAGTTCGGTATGGTATCATCATTCACAGCCTGACTTTACCCACTGCTGGGAACTCTCTTTGCTTGTGCCAAGCTCCACATTCTTATGCCATTCTCATTCAGTTTAGTCATCAACTTCAAACCAGCAACATATTTAACATTCATCATTGATTCGAACTGATTTAACTGGCGGTCTTAGACCATATAATTTTGTTAGGTCATTTTTTTTAATCCAATATTCCTAGTGTCCTTTTGTGCGTATACGCGAGAACATGCATTTAAAATCCTTCTCTCCCCAGGAACCGGCTGCGCCCTCGTGCAAGCCACGCGCGCGTACAACACCCTCGGGGACACGTCCGCTCCGCGCGACAAGCAGCTGTCCGTCAAAGTGTCCGTGCACACTGACGGGCCCTTCGACTGCGACAACAACGGAACTTACTGCTTCTGCGCTGCAGTTATTGAGGTCAGTGCAGATTCCGGCTTATTTGTGTAATATGTACCAAGCAATTGAAGACATGTGACATCGACCAACCCGCACTGCACATAATATGGTAGTGTACAGCCTACTTCATCTCACTTAGAGGAGACCCATGTGCCAGCAGTGGGGACCGAGTACAGACTACGTGGCTGCATTTGCTGTCTATATAGAAATAACAGTTTTTTTGTGGGCCTTGTACCAGTCTATTGTGTGTATTTGGTAACTCTTTTGCTTCGTCTCATCACGATGTTTTGTACTTTTGACAGCAGTTGTAATTAAATAATTTACATAGTCTAAAGAAGAGCCTACCTAAGTTCAAACCCGCCACCTACATCTTGTAGGTCGCAGTCGTTACCACCGGACTAATATTTTTTAAACAAAGTTTTACAAAATCTGACGAGTCTGTAGTATCTTCTTCACCAGAACCCAGAACCGCAAATATTGGTCTTCCAATTGGTTTGCCCTTAATAAATTCTTGTATTCTCTTAGGCGTGCCTGATGTGGACTGGTAGTTTCCCGGAGATGGCACTGCTAGAAGTGACACTTCCTGGAGGGTTTGGAGCAGACGCCAAACTGCTCTACGGACAACTAGAGAAAACTACCTCACGTAAGTAAAGCCAATTTAACTATCTTTCCTAGGAGGGCCAGTGCTCTGAAATACCTGAGCTGTTTCCCTTTCTTCATCTTTAGAAAAGGTTCTGCACCTATAACTATCTCGTAGCCGAATCTCGTAGCCCAAAGCCAGAGACTCATTCCAAAAAGACATAATAATTATAATCATTTCTCACACACGTCATTAAAAACACTTGATGGGTGGATATTGGCTTTGGCCCAGAGCCTAGATGTATACCATGCAGGCACAAATCTAGGTAGCAGTCAGCACGCTCCCTGCATATTTTTTTATATCATGGAACATTACATACAAATTGTGGGTGGCACCTCTACCTAAATCTTTTGGTGCTTGCTTGCTTGCTGTTAGACACTCAAAGAGATAAATGTAGTATTTTGTATTTTTCTAAATAAGCCCACATTTTCTTACTACTCCCCAGTACTACGCCGTATAGAGCTGACTCACTCGAGCAACCGAGCGACGTTCTACCTCGGCAGCCGAGACGGTAGCGACACCAGTGGCCATGTCGGTCACCAGTGCTACAACATACACGCCACGGGGCCCAAGGTCAAGACACGACCGGCATACGCCAAGGTCCAGGACTACTACGCGCCTAGCATCAATGATACACAGGTATGATGAACTCTGCAGTCTTTTTAAGGGAAGGACATTTAGAGTGCTAAGAAAATAACTAGGTTTACGTCTGTCTAAAATTCTTAATGTCTGTCACAAAACTGTATTCTTCAAACTATAATAATAAGGTATATATACAACATTGCAACCGAAAATGCGATATCTACTGTCGAACTTGAAATAGACCGTCAGAATTCACATAATATATAGAGTTAATACTCGTACAAAAAGTGTACTTAAATAGGTCTGTGTCATAGAACTGTATTCTTAAAACTGTAATATAGGTAGCCTGTTAAAATGTTCACTACAATATACAAACGTGTGTGTATATCATTGCAATCGCGTCGTATTATAGCGTCTACCTTGTATAGCTGATATTTTCAACTAAGTAGGGTACGACTATTAATCTCAATATCTTATCCTTATCCAGGTATACACCATCCCTGAAGAATGTCTACCTCGTATCGTCGAAGATACTAACGATTACCTATCACAAGACAACTTGTTCGCTAAAGCGAGAGCCTCTGACAGCGACGATCTTGTTATCAGTCACGATTTCACCTTCGATGACATCCCCGAAGGCTTGCCCCTCGATGATCCACTCATGTTTGACCACATAGAAAACGACAATTACAGAGCCAGTTCTGAACGACTTGAAGAAATTAGAAGATTAGCAAAGCCTAAGGATTCTAAAATCTTTAGTCAAGGGATCGAACATAACACTTTTGACGATGAAGAACTTGAACATACTTGGATACCTGAAGACGCAGATCAATACCAAACTCATTCCGACAACGCTGTATTCAGTGTATATAAACTAACAGAAGCAAGTGTTAGTAAGGGTACAGAAAAAGACAATAATCATAACATAGCCATAGCTGGCGTAGCCGTTGAAAATAATCAGAAGAATAAAAGTGTACCGAGTCATGAAGTAGAGAGCGATGTAATTATGCGCTTAATAAAAGATGGCATTGAAAAAGATAAAATTTTCATTGACTTTAATGGTAAAAATAACGGTAAATATGAAGATAAGATTGGAATTACTAATAAAACTGATACAGTTCAAAGCCAGTTCAACGATGATGTAACCGAAAATAACACAACAATACAAGAAGACCTAAATCAATTAGAACATTTTATAGAAAGAAATATCGACCCAAAGATGAAAACAGTCACAGAAAACTTTAGTAATTTAAATACCGCTGATTATGTAAATGTTAAAACCAATGAGGATTCTGTTAAGGATGATACAAATGTGAGCGCAAGTTATCTTCCGAATGTAGTAGCCGGAAATAATAAGGTTAATGAACCTGCGTTCACCAAAGTTTATAGTTATTTTTACAACATTGCTACCGAAAATGCTATGTCTATTGTTGAAACAGAAATAGACCGACAGAATTTATATAATATTAATAGTGAAAACAAAGAAGGTGAAACTAAAACAGACCCTCTTCAAAGTAATAAAGATGGGTCCAAATATGTTACACAAAATCTGATTAAAAAAATAGACTCTTTAAATAAAGTTGCTGATCAACAATTAAATGCAACTCAGTCAAGATTTAACGGACATCAAATTGGTTACAAACTTATGTACACTTATGACGATGATGATAAAGCATTGACCATAAATAATAATAACCAATATTCAGAAAATAACAACTATAAAGAAGAGTCAAAAATTCAAGAAAACCATGTAAAAAGATCTCGCAATGAATACGTTACTCCGAAACCCGAATTATCTGAGAAAATTATAAGTAATTGCAATACTGACTTAGAAACTTGCAATGACGCAGGCGTAGATAATCCAAATTTAGCAGATTTTCACGTCATAGACACTGACAAAGATTTAGAGGTACCCGAAGGGTTCGAAGGACCAATACCGGAATCTGTTCTGCCACCTCCGGGCTTTGTTCCACCTGCACAACTAGCTAGCGATGAAAAAAGTTTAAAATATAAGCAGAGACCGTCCGAAGACGACAGGCCAATTTCTGAGGAAGTCCTTGCCCCTCCGCCTTTTGTTCTACCACCGAAACGACATGGTCAGTTTAAAATGCAAAATTTACCCAGGGAGGATGATTTTTCTCACAGACATTTTGAAGACGAAAGCCCAAATATGTATGATGGTCTACCTCCATCTATTATCTTCCCTGCACCACCTCCTTATGACTACCGAGAACTGCAGGACACTTACCCATTATACCCAGGATACCCACCAACTGCTGAAAGAGCGTTTGCTACTATTCTCCCGCCAAAGCACTACGCTCCTGCTTCGGATTTAAGAAGTTTGCAAAGTGTTTACACGCCTAATGGTCAGTATTTTTATTTTAAAACTGAAGAATATGATCCCAATAGAAAGTTCTTTGTTCCAATGGGGTAAGCTGCACGTCAGTGGTTATATAACCAGCGGAGTAAATGCTTAACACACTCGTATTTCCAGTTATTCATTGTGACAATTCAAAAACATCCACTGGGTGAGTTGTTTGAGTTGTCGACCAGACGAATTTCACAAAGTTATGAAGCAATGTATTACAAATTTTGTTCTTAATTCTTCGTACTGCTGTGTGCAACTGTGCAGACAGTTTAAGCTGGTCTCTTACTATATTCTGTTAATCTATTAAATCTCTGTACTACGCTAGGTCAGCTTGAAATAAAAGTGTTCACCATCGGTGTGCAGTTGACTGTACGTTCATTTAATTAGATTGTAATTAACATCCTTAATAGGAAGACCTTAGGATACATATTATATGCGTGAGTGGATTTTCTGCATTTATTTAGTGTAGTGTCGTTAATAGGTATCTGTAGTCGGTCTGATATCAATGCCTGTTTTGTAGGCTAGTGAATCTAAAATTAAAAAAGTTTAAATGGTTTTTTTTTTACTAAAACTGGCTGAATGCACACATGGTATTTTTTACCCTGGTAAAAAGTTTGAACAGGAACAATTTTGTATGCCTCTCATTATCAAGGGATATAGATACGAGTACTTCACAGGTAAATTATGTTTATGTAAGTTAACTAGCACTGTTTCGCAAACACAAGTAGTACTTAAAGATAGTCAATTATTGTGCATTCGTTAATAGTACATTTTGATACAAGTGGAGAAAGTTTGTTATTGCATCCGAGGCGGAATTAACTCCCGAGCCGTAGGCGAGGGTGTTTTTGAGCCGAGAACTGCAATAACAAATGTCCACGTGAATCAAACGACGTTTTTCAATACACTTTTAAAGAAACAAATATTTTTGTCATGGATTACTAAGGACTATGATTTTAATTTTCTTTTTTTTTGCGCTTTTCTTTCGCCAGGTTGAAGGAGAAGCAAAGGTAAGCCGCAAGGCAAAGGCAAGCCGTTAAACAGCCTAATAGAAAAAAAGTTTTTTTTTTTTTGTACATTTGAATTTGTAACACAAATAAATGTTAATTTGTTTATAATATTAAATATTAGTTTTAAAGGCTCCGGCCCATCTCGTAAATTTCCCATTCCCATGTTTGTCTATGATATTCTATTTATAAACACAATTTGAATATTCAAAAATATTTACGCCGTAAAGACGGACATTGCTGGACATTTTTTCCCGCACGCTTGCGGGAAAATGAAGAAAACGCACACGTGTGAAATTGCATGTTGAACTTAATCGTAGTGCGATAAGAACCCGTTTTTGAGGAAGTGTATTGAAAAAATAGTAGCAAAACTTTTAGTGTTAATGTACCTATTTTATAAACTGTACACTAAGTTGTTTATTACTATAATAATTTAATGTTTATTTTTTCCTGTAAGACTGCAGCAGACCTACTGAGTTTGATTAAATATTGAAATCAATTAAAAATACACACGAGTGATAAGTGTCTTATCATGAAGTAGTGTTAATGGCATTGTGACATTCAGAATAGATCGAATATACTTAATTTGGCGCTTGAATAACTTCGGCAAAACTTTTATTAGTCTGTGGAAATTGAGAAACAAGATGGCGCCGATTAGTTCCGATTGAAGCCACGTACCAAAAGCGCCATGTCCAATAAAGAACCCGCCAAAAGATTGCATTGTATGCAAAATATTGCAAACGCTCGCTAAATATGACTTGCTAGCAAGTAGGTACTTTACATGATTATTTTTATTTAAAGTAATGCATTAGTATGTTTTAATAATTACGTTAAGAATTCATTTGAATTTATCTTTAATTTGTTGGTAGGTACCTAGGTATATCTAGGTGTCCTTGGCCGTTTGTTTTGTCTTTGGTGCTATAAATATTTACATAGCTTGTGAGATACCTACGTAGGAATATTTTATTTCCTCAACCTACATTTTAAAAATCACATAAACCTATTTAATATAAGAAAAGAAACATTCCGTACGGCTTTTTCACGTACGGCGTGTCTTGTCAGCTAGGTTAATTAAAAATGGTAATTATATAGGTACCTTTATAGTAATTATTTATTTCTCTCTATAATAATAAATAATGTAGTTTTGTTGTATGACATATTATTTTAGGCTGTGAATAAACTAAATGAATGCGATTGGCGTATTATTTTCCTTGAGGAAGGAAATCAGCTTGAGTTATTGTTATGGTATGGTGTCAGGAATAACTTGCCATTTCAATATTATTAATTTTGCTTAACTTAACATTAATGCATAACGACAGACTCATGGCTTTAAAGAGTGTAAAAAGACAACCAACAAAACGAAGCCGAAAAGAACTTCTCCCCATCGTTGCAATTATTTTTTTGTTTTACACCATACGTCCTGGAAACCTTCGAGTTACGGAGATATTGGGGGTAAAGTTCTAAGTTTATGACAACTTTTTTTTTTAAATACATGTATTTAATGTAATATTTTTACTGTAAACACCTCCACGACACCCGTATCTACTAGTCAATCCATCCATCAGCACAATGTTTTGAGTGCGTTATAATGAGTTCTACAATAAAACATGATTTTTCACCCCAAAAAGAAAGTCGTTTGCCAGCAATAATTTTAACGTGAAGTTACTTAGTTTGAAGTACAGTATGCTTGGTTGACGGCTTCGTGATGGGTCCGATTACACCCTGTATAAGTATATAACAACCGCACAGATCGATCTTCAAGGTTGGGCTGTGGTAGAGTGATCATTACTAACATTCAAAGACCGCAATCAATGCTTTGAAAAGCACGTTTACCTGTAGGTTCTCTGGAACCTCCCAGCTCCCAGCTGTCGTACGTAGATCTTTGACAGTCGTTACAGGTAGTCTGAGGCCCGATAGTCTGACAACCAGTCTATCCAAGGGGTATCTTGTTACCCAGTAGGTAACTGGGTTGTGAAGGCCAGGTAGGCAGAATCTCCATGTAAAATTCAGCTGCATCTGGTTAGACCAGAATAGCCTACCTCAACATGATGTGGGCAGAAGTGAAGGTAACACTTCTCTTTCTCTGGACTTACCCAGCGTTATCTTAATAATTCCAATATTTTCAAAACACAATCCCTTAATAACAATAAAAGACCATTAGGTACTCACCACAAAGGCACGCAGCCTGCATTTATTTCTATGGCGTGTGTCACGCTGACGTCACTCACGACCTTTACAACCCTCTTACAACCCCTTAGGATCAGCTCACACAGACACGACGAAACGCGAACATTTTAAGATACAATACCATACAACTTTATTTGCACCGAAAAGGTACATGAAAAAGAAAAAAAAAAAAAATGAAAAAGCGTTTATTCGTGGTGACATCGTATTACATAAAATGTTACTTCTGCCAAACTGTAAAGCAGTTTGTTGGCAGATGTAGCTCCCATATAAAACATTCTGTTTTTATGTTACCACTACCTACTTTAAGTACTTTCCCATCAATATAACGAACTAAACTACATTAACTAAAACTAAACACTAATATTTTACAATAGCACAAAAGGCTGACCAGTAGTGAATTAATAAACAAATAAAATTAATAAAAACTTTATTTTAGACTAAAGTCCATTATGTTAGTATTTTAGTAACAATTGATTGCTTATGAATTAGGTTAGTATTGTTAGTATCATAACAATAAACATTTTAACTTAGATAGGTAGGTATACCTATATTTGTGAGTTGTGTTTCTACATTGCGAGGCTCAAGACGTTTCGACGCAACACGTTTTTTTCTTCCATTCTCCTCTGTCAACCGTCAAACAATCATTTACTCTTTTTTTTTTCATATCATTCCTCACACAATCCATCCATCGTTTCCTTGGTCTTCCTCTCCCTCTCCATCCATCAACATTTATATTCACCACTCATGTAGCGTTTCGCTTTCGACAGAAGTGGAAATTGTATTGACAAAACAAGTTTATAATTGGCATTCGTTTCGAATTTCGCCGCCCTACTGCAGCTCGGAACTACATGGTCTGACCTCTTCTAACATCGTCTGTTGCGTCTCCATGTGAACTGACCCTTACCCCTAACGTGCCGGTAACGGTAATCGAGTGAACAGACACTCCAATCGAGATGAGATCACTTTATCTAAGTATGTGCTCCATGAGAGCAAAATACCTAGTTGTCGTTTACTGCCAGAAGCGACGAAATGAAAGGTCAAATAAAAGTTTATGACGTGTTTAAAGGTGGATTCTAGTTTAAGGTGACGTTATGGGCACTTATGGGTTATGCCTTACTGAATCGTTAAGTTCACTTGGTTTGATAGCTAAGCTATAATCGTTAGATTACGTAGATGCTTAAACATCATCTCTTAACATGAAATAAATTGTAGAATTTAGGGAATGATTCAGAAATCTCACGTTGACATTCATATATAAGTATTTCAAAGCGCGGTCTGCCCACGGATTATACAAACGGAATTGAATTCTGCTGTCCCGAAGCAACATGCAACAAAATTCTCGACCTAGGCCCTTTGGGAACACACGCATAAATCACGCAAACGGAAGGCGACTGGCGATTACAACATGAAAAGTTCTGTAATTCCTAGTTCCTGCTTACTCTCAAAAGAAGATGACAAAAAAATCTTCTCAATATTGAACTTCGCTTGCATGGCAGAAAAATGAGACACTGATAAATGCGTTTCCAATTTTTATCTCAAACACAGTAACATTATCTTTGCTTAAAATGTTTAACAAATTTATAAACCACTGCAACTTCCTTAGCCGACCGTACCACACAATGTAAACATGTTATCGCATCCTAAGTATTTGGTTCCGCAAAAGCAGCAAACATTTTATCAGTAGGTTGATAAAATTATCTCCGTATTGTCCGGGACAGATAATATGCAAAGAAATGAGTCCCATTAACATTCAGAGTCACAGTTAACAGACAGGGCAGACAATAATCTGTTGTCTGAACTGGACATCCGACAAATTATAGATACTAATCGCTTCACACCTGCAGCTGCATTGTGTGACTCAGGTATTGCCATTTCGTATGAGTAGATGACCTAAATAAATGAGACTCGCTAGAGTCTACTAAAGGTATGGGAAAACTCAAACATGCCTATGTTAAACGTAACTAACATAGGTACGTGTCCGTTTCGACCGCGCGGCCACGGCGAAATTTAAAAAAAAAACCATGCCATGGTTTTGTAAAAATTTGTAGAAATTGATTCCCAAAACCATAAATTTGTCAAAGTTAGGGTTAAAAAGTTATAAGGGTTTAACCGTGGCCGCGCCATTGAAACGCGGAGAACCGCGCGGCCACGGAGATCTTTAAAACTAAGCGTTGCAGAGACCTGAAATTTAGGGCAATAACAGATTCAATTTGTAAAAAAAATGTAAAAATATGGAAAAAAATCCTAGGTTTATATTTTAGGAGCTATAAGACTAAAACTCCATGGCCGCGCCATTGAAACGGTGAAAAACACGTTATCGCCGATATCTCGCTGAAAAAGCATCGCAGAGGTATGAAAACTTTTGTAATACCTAGATTTGAATTTGTCGAAATATGTAAAAATACTACAAAAAATCCTAGGTTTATGTTTCAGGAGCTGTAAGACTAAAACCTCATGGCCGCGCCATTGAAACGGTGAAAAAACACGTTATCGCCGATATCTCGCTGAAAAAGCATCGCAGAGGTCTGAAGTTTTTTGTAAAACCTAGATTTGAATTTGTCAAATATTGTAATAATCCACAAAAAAATCACAGGTTAATATTTCAGGAACTGTAGTACGGTATCGCGTAGAAATAAGTCGTGATTATCTATCAAAGAAAGTAAGTGTAAAGCGAGTTTTTTTTTTGTAAACAACACCTATTAATATGTAGAACTACCGATACTAGGCAAAAAAACTTTTTTTTTCGGTTTTTATAACTTTCTATACGTCTTGAATATTTCAATAGGGTGACCATGGCTTTTTGTTTACAGAAAACTTTCCACCTATCGTTTTAGAAATTGTCTCAAGGATTCTAACTTAAATTAAAATGAAACGGATAAGATAAAAAATAAGATAAGCTGTAAGATAGCATTAATTGATGAATAATTGTGTACTAAAACACGACATTGAATTGCCCTGAAGGAATTAACCATAAGGCCACACACACTACAGTACACAGGAGCGAACGGAACGCGGGTGCAGCGTGGGAGACGAAGGCCGGCTGTCTAACCCGGCCTCCCCCCCCCCGTCTTCCCGCCAAACTCTAAAGGCTTTTTTGTTAATCAGTCGTCGTTTTACTCTCAGTTAATTCGCACGGATTGCTCGTTGGTGTTTAAAATTTTGACATTTCCTCGGACTTTGATTTGTGCACTGTTTCGGACATTAGTTATCTTTGGAAAACTACGTTCTGCTGTTACAACTTCGAAAGCGTAAGGTGTAAGCCTTACGATTTCAAATTAATACTTCTTATCAAGGTAAGTAAATCATGCTAATTACTGTCTTCTCTTACCAGTTAATACTGTGTACTTAGGTACCTATTTCAATACTGGTCGCTCTATCGTGATGATATTTTAATGCGGAAAGGTGTCTAAATTGTGTATTTGCTAGGTAAGTCTGGAAAAAGTGCTACTGTTTAAAAAAAACATAGACTCTTTGGCACCAAAAATCCTCTCTAACAAACAAAGATATTACTGAGGCTTAGTTTTGTAGAATACATGGTTAAAATATTTAAAAATAAGTATTTTTTGTTTGTTTACCGAGCGGGGCGTAGGTAGATAGTCTGCGAGCAATGGTTACCTAAGCGTTATTTTGTTTAGTTCAGTGAATTCTGCTATGCTATTCTCTAAAAGACTACGACAAGCTCGTCGCCGATACTAGTTTGGTCCCCAATGGATTTTCAACTTTATTCTCTAGAGCATAAAGCTGAAAATCCATTAAAGACAAACCGTAGTTTCAGCGCTGCCGAGGCGCTGTGTCCTTAAAGAGTAGCATTATGTTTGTTCTTTGTTCTTTTTATCAGCACGGCAGCCGCCAGGTCTTTGAAACCCGTAAAACAATAAATAATTTTATTACCTACGTGATTGTTGGATAATCGTTCTCAGGCGGTCAAACAAATATGTATAGAACAAAAGATTTAGAAGTAGAGAAGTTGGTCAATATTATTATTATAATTACAGAAACATGGTCAGAGGTAGAAAACCGAAAATTGATGCGGTGCAGCTGAATAACAAGTTTCTTAAGTATGCAGCTACTTGCAGAAATGAAAAAATATCATACAATAATCCTATATTTATAACTATTGCTCAAGAACTGAACAATGAAATAACACCGTATTCGTTGTTCATGAGACTGAAGAGAAATTTCAAGACGATTTTTGGCCAACGATATGATGAAGAAAGTTCACTCACACAAAGCACCTCAACTTCTCCTTCGTGCCAAAGCACAGTTTCTTCACCTGTGAAATGTACCTCAAAAGAAGTTGAAACTGTTAAAGAGTTCACTTTTTTACTGGATTTATATGACTGGAAGAAAGTGGAACCCGTCTCCGTTAATTACGCCAGGCGTGATCCTAATACTACCTCAACACATAAAAAGTACAATACACTGCCAAAGTACAAATGGGCCTGCTTACTACGAGAGAAACTGTGGGAATCTACAAGACTTCCATGCACATGGGTTTTTAAAACTAAGCGGGTCGACAAAGACAACAATGTTCTGATTAAAGGAGTGTGCTCACAATGTAGTTGCGTCTCAGAAATAACGAGCAAGGCAGCAACAGATAAAATAGTGGCAGTGACCTGCACTCTATTTAATACTAATAATAGTAGAATGCCACACAATCCAAACAAGAAGACGAAGCTCACTCCATACAAAAGACGAAAACTAGCGAAAAAATTGCAATATAAACCCGCAACAGTTGTTCACAAAGAAATTGCTTCCGTAGTCATTAAAGATGATGATACTGTAAACTGTCCAGTGCTACCAACGATGGAAGCTTTGAGGAAAGTGAAACACGAGAAAAGGCAAAGTGATCGGTTGCACTCTGATCCAATCATGAGCATTCTCATGATGTCGATAATGGCAACATACCAAAATTTCGTTCGCGAGTTCACCTTGTTACCGAGCTTCCATCTGTGCTATTGGTGTGAGCAACAAATTCAATACTACAAGGCGTATATGGAGAAAATTCCTTATGTCACAATGACTATAGATGCAACTGGATCATTCTTCCGAACGATCAAACTCCCAGATGGATCATTGCTAACAAAACGGATGTTCCTCTATGTTGCTATGTTAACGTCTTCAACTATTAAGTCTACAGCAATTTTCCAATTGATTACGGATAACCACACAACGGATTCTATATTGTCATGGTTGAAAAGATGGCACAACGAAGTACGTACTGCTCCTCACGAGATTGTAACTGACGACTCTTCAGCGTTAATAGCAGCAAACGTTCAGACTTTTACTAATTTTCAAACAGTCCGAGACTATCTACGACAATCTTTTCTAGTTTTAATGAGTAAAAGTAACAATTTGCCTCAAGTATTCCTAAGATTAGACACAAGTCATTTTGTTAAAAACGTATACAACTTGCGATGCTTTGATAACGTTGATATAAATATTAAAATGTTTTACATTCGCAGTATTTTATTTATAAAAGAGTGCGAAAACTTTGAAATAATAAAAAATGTGCTTTGTAATATTATAAAAATTTGTACTTTCAAATATGAATTCACAAACAATGAGACTTGTAAAATTTCTATGAAATACCTCAAATCTTTGTTGGTCAAGATAGAAGACCCAGTTGAAGAAAACGACAAAAAAGATTTCTCTGATGATTATGTTATAATAACTGACGATGACAAAATTTTAGATTGGTTTGATGAACTTGTAAATAAAGAAAAAATGTTGGATCAAACAAAGAACAAAACAGAAAAACCAAATGACTATTACTTACCCAATCTAGTATCAACTCTTAAAAGGTTAATGATCAAACTGCCTCTATGGAGCAATGTCATGTGTCCTTTTTACAAATCAGAAAATAAGTCACCAACATCTTCAGCTGTTGAAAGTTATTTCAAAACCTTAAAACACTTATTATTTGAAACACGCCTACATAAATACAACGTGGATGAATTTATAAAATTTCACTACAATTTTATATTAGGAGAGACAAAAATAGCTTCGACAAATCTTAACATAACTCTAGCAAATACAAAAAAGCAAACAAACAAGGGCCGAAAAAGGAAGTTAATAAAAAAAAAAAATAAGCAGTGTAAGAAAATGAAAATGAACAAAAAACAATCATTTTCTTCTGATTCCATATTTACAGAAAAGCCTTCGTATACTGAAAACTGGGGGGGAGAGGGATATTCTGCGAAGAATATCTCAGTATTGTTTTTGCGAAATGGGAATTTAGTAAATTCTATCAATAAAAGTATGAACTTTACTAACACGTGTGCGTTTGATTCAGTTTTCTTTTTGTTAGCATTCGCATATCAACAAAACGTTCACATTAAACAAATATTTAATACATGCACAAACAAATTAATCCGCGGATTTATAAAAATATTAGCAGAATCGTTAAATTTAAATAATGCTTATAAACTACGAGAGGAAATCATTACTCAATATTACAAAAGCGAAAACAATACATATGGATGCGATAGTAATATGGCTTTTATATTTGAACACATACTTTTAGAGTATTTGTACAGTGCCAATGTAACTAAAGAATGTTTAATCGAAACATGCGCCAACCACTCAAAAAGAACCATAGTGTTTTTATCAATCAATATGGAAATCATAAATTTATTCGGAATCGGAGGACTAGAAGATGCCATCATTATTGATGACTTCAATTTAAAAATCTGTTTAAAATGCAATAACGAAACCCAGAGATTTACGTACGAATTTAGTAATATTATTTTATTTGATCTCAATGGCACAGACAAAATTAAGCTCGAAGAAATACCTCATTACATCGAAATAAGGCAAAAAAAATATGGACTGATAGGTGCTGTGGAATATGTCCCCCCGGTTGTAGGTCTAATTGGTCATTACAAGTGTCATTGCTTAGTAAATAATTCCAGAATGATTTGTTACGACGATAATAAAACCGGAACGCACGCAAGTTCTGAACAACCTCTGACAATACATAATTTAACATATGGTCTAATAGATGATGAATAAGATAATAAAAAACAGGGTATTTTAAAACTATACAGCTTCTATAGGCAACCAGTTTTATTCATGACCCAAGGAACCGGTCGAAATCTCAAAAATATTGGCACCTCATAATATTGATACCTCATTTTATAGTTGTGGTTTGAAATGTCATTTTTTTTTGCAAGATTTCGACAAATGTTCCAGAAAGTCCTTGGCAGGTCGTATGAATAAAAAAATATATCTTAGTGTAAGTAACTAATCTGTGATTTGTGACTGAAAGAAATATATATCGTAGTGTAACTAAATAATCTCTGATTTGTGACTTTAAAACAAATATATATCTTAGTGTAAGTAAATAATCTCTGATTTGTGACTTTAAAACAAATATATATCTTAGTGTAAGTAAATAATCTCTGATTTGTGACTTTAAAACAAATATATATCTTAGTGTAAGTAAATAATCTCTGATTTGTGACTTTAAAACAAATATATATCTTAGTGTAAGTAAATAATCTCTGATTTGTGACTTTAAAACAAATATATATCTTAGTGTAAGTAAATAATCTGTGATTTGTGACTTTGAAAGAAATATATGTTTTAGTGTAAGTAAATAATCTGTGATTTGTGACTTTGAAAGAAATATAAATGTCTTAGTATAATTAAATAATCTGTGATTTATATGATTTAAAAGAAATAAACATATGTTTTTTATCTTATCCGTGTCATTTTAATTTAATTTAGAATCCTTGAGACATAATTTCTAAAACGATAGGTGGAAAGTTTTCTGTAAACAAAAAGTCATGGTCACCCTATCGAAATATTCAAGACGTATAGAAAGTTATAAAAACCGAAAAAAAAAATGTTTTTTGCCTAGTATCGGTAGTTCTACATATTAATAGGTGTTGTTTACAAAAAAAAACTCGCTTTACACTTACTTTCTTCGATAGATAATCACGACTTATTTCTATGCGATACCGTACTACAGTTCCTGAAATATTAACCTGTGATTTTTTTGTGGATTATTACAATATTTGACAAATTCAAATCTAGGTTTTACAAAAAACTTCAGACCTCTGCGATGCTTTTTCAGCGAGATATCGGCGATAACGTGTTTTTTCACCGTTTCAATGGCGCGGCCATGAGGTTTTAGTCTTACAGCTCCTGAAACATAAACCTAGGATTTTTTGTAGTATTTTTACATATTTCGACAAATTCAAATCTAGGTATTACAAAAGTTTTCATACCTCTGCGATGCTTTTTCAGCGAGATATCGGCGATAACGTGTTTTTCACCGTTTCAATGGCGCGGCCATGGAGTTTTAGTCTTATAGCTCCTAAAATATAAACCTAGGATTTTTTTCCATATTTTTACATTTTTTTTACAAATTGAATCTGTTATTGCCCTAAATTTCAGGTCTCTGCAACGCTTAGTTTTAAAGATCTCCGTGGCCGCGCGGTTCTCCGCGTTTCAATGGCGCGGCCACGGTTAAACCCTTATAACTTTTTAACCCTAACTTTGACAAATTTATGGTTTTGGGAATCAATTTCTACAAATTTTTACAAAACCATGGCATGGTTTTTTTTTTTAAATTTCGCCGTGGCCGCGCGGTCGAAACGGACACCATAGGTACCCTATGCTTAACGCTTATACATAAATACGCTAAGCTAAGCAAAATAATGCTTATTCAGAAATAAACAGTTGACGAGAATGTAGGCTTGTAAAAGTGTCAATCTGGACGCTAGGCTACTTGATAATACAGATTTCATATCAGTCAGTTGAGGTACCTAATCAATCTGATAAGGAGACACCTCGCAATCGTATTTATTTTGATCACACACTCCTTCCACCACCCACCTTATAAATGATAAAAAGCGAATTGAGTCTGTTCACAACGCGTTGTAATCATTTTGGCCGAGAAGTAACTCGATAAATACCGGCTTTAAAAACTTTATCATAACATCACGCCTCACTTATATTTTTAGTGTTAGGCAGGCGTGGCCTTCTCATTAGTTATCACCGGGCTGCTAGGTACTGAGGAACTTCTGATGGAAAACCCCAATAACACTTTTCCCGACCTGGGAATCGAAACCCAGGACCTCGTGGTCAGCAGTAGTGCTTACCATCACTTAAACTAACGTAGCAGCGCTTCCCTAATTAACTAAACCTTTCACTCCCATGCAGAAGTGGAAATTACAAACGGATCTTTTATTTTGTTTTCATTGAAAACCTTACTTGAATCAGGATTATCTGCAATTATTGAGTTGAGCATAATTTCAATTGATTCATAGCTAGTTAGTAGCAATATCTTCCGTCTGCAATAAGTTAGGGAGCTCTTGACGAGTTTTAAACTAGATTACGACCCCTGCAAGGATTTGAAGTAGCTCTTAACTAAATTAGGCTGGATCGACTGCCGGACGGCACTGCGGAAGTTTCGATACGAACAGAATGTTGTTTAATAAAACCGGATTATTTTGATGCGATTATGTGTGTACGACCAGTGTTGCCAACTCAGTGGATTTTCCACTAATTCTGGTGGTTTAGACCGTCCTTTTAGCGAGTAAATATTGGATTTAGTGGCTAGTGGATTTTTCTAGTCGCTTTGATTGCTTCAATTAGTGGTAAGGTACCACAAAAACCTCCAACCACTAGCACGATTTAAAAATACTCAGTTATAAATAATTGTAAAGGGTACATTTTTTTGTTGATATTTCACCGTATCGTAAGAAACCGGATGAAGTTAAGAGCTTCTATCTTCAATTCTTATATCACAATTCGTGCTGGTTTAGCACGTGAAGGCAAATGCTGCAATATCTACCAAAATAGTGTAGTGCAGAAAATTGGAACGAAGGAAATCTATTCTTAAAAAAATGCTGAAAATGCAAATGAAAGCGACTCTTCTGAAGATGACCATCTTTAGATAGTAGGCAGATCTGTTTTGTGATTACAATAATAAATTGTTATTTCTATTTACAATATTGTTGTTTTTTTTTTATTTCCCAATAACATTTAGAGGTATGAGCACTTAGCACGGAATATGTTAAGTTGAATTAGGGTTTTCTGGTGGTTTGCGAGACCGATAGGTTTAGTGGTTTTCTGGTGGGCCACGAGGCCACATTTGGTGGGTTCGTAAAAATAAAGTTGGCAACACTGTGTACGACAGCTTTTATTTAGCTTTCTACCTTCATTATTTGTTATTGGGTAGGTTCTGGAGTACACTTTGGAACTGTATAAGTACTTATTGGTGTCGATTCTGGTGTAGACAAACTAAACTTAATTTAGGCTATTGCTATCTTTAATAAAAAGAAAAGGACGGCTGAAGCTATGAACTACGTTCTCCAACTTAGTTCATAGCTATAGCCGTGAAACACGGTGAAGCGCAAAACTAGTTTATGCCTTGCGCTTCACCGTGTTTTTAGTCGTCATGTTTTTACGTGTACCCTTCATTTGTATGGAAATATTAGTTCCAACTAAATTTGACAGTTCTAAATTACGTCCGCCTTTTTCTCGTTTTATTAGAGAGAAAAAGATAGCAATAGCCTAAATTAAGTTTAGTTTGTGCACAACAGAATCGACACCATCATCTCTTTGAACTAGGTACGTAAATTGTTTATGAAAAAAAGATTTAGGTCCTGTAGTGCAACGACTTTATCGCATTTTTCATTGACCTAGTTAATAAATCCCTTTCAATAAGTGGAGTACGAAACGGTCAAAAGGGGAAACCAGTCAGTTTTTACAAGACCCCCTACTTCCTGTCAATTTGTACCAATACAGCGACGATGGATGGAACGTGTGAAATAATCATATTTCACACATTCATATGTTGCATAGCTCAGAATCGTTGAGAAATGAAAGGAATTTCCAAAAAAAAATCTTTTTGCCAATAATAACATAGACATAAAGCACAAAATATTAATAGGTACCAAGCGATTTGGTAATTGTGTCAACACAGACCGCCAAGTTACAGAAAATAAAAAATAGTCCATGAAGTTTTTCAGTAGGTAACTGTTTTAAAAATCACGAAACGATCACCAGTCAAAATAAATATGGCAATATGCCCAACGTTATATTCAGAAGTTTATATTTATTTTATACGCGTCATCTTATTAATAGGCCATTATTCTATAGTAAAGGTCACTAATCCTATATTAGTTTAGCGGAGTAGACTAAAAGCTAGACAAACAATGAGGTCATTGTCCTCGGATACTTGATCTACGTTTTCCTAAGAAGAATTCTCGACTCGAATTGCTCGACACAATATAAATAAATTACTTTCAGCAGTCTTTATTACTCGCGGTTTTGCCGAAAAAATTGCGGTCAAAATTAATTAGATTCGCAACGCGCTTTACGCAATAGCCGCGTTTGAATTTGAACGTCCATGACCCGGGCGGCAAATTCAGGGGGCGACAAATTCAAGCTTGGCAGACGTATGGTCAAAGTTGCGTTAATGATGAGTTGTAACGATACAACTTGATAGTTGGTCGGACTTTGGACCGTACTTTCAGCAATCGGGACCCCGGTTGGTGGGCACCGCGAACCCAATCTCTTGGCTAGGCTACTGCCCAATCCTGGGGTGATTCAATTCATACACGTCCAAGTAGGTATGTATATTTGTAAATAAATAGGGTAATAAACACAGATAGAGCAGCGCTGGCTGAATAGGTCCTTGTGGCGTTCTATCCGCGATCCGTCCTATGTCCATCATTAGGCGTCTAATGGCTAAAATAATGATGATTATAAAGGTAAAAAAATCCCTTCGGCAAGCCGCAGAAGGAGGTAGATTTCGAAGAAGATTCCACCCATTTTTATTCTGGAAATTCAGAGGCTATATATAGCTAGCCACAGCTGCGCTGGCCGATTTTTTGTCAGTATTTTTTTGTTTGCAGTACCTATCTCCTTTATGAATACGTCAGATGCCAAAAGACTTGGTCGTCAGATGCCAAAAGACTTGGTCGTCATAGCAACGACTTTGTTGACGTTTGACAATTAAACGTCTTAATGGTTATGAATGGTTATCATAAATTTTAAAATCCTCCCTGAGTTAAGCATGGAAACGCCCTTAATTTTTCAGTTCTTATTTTTTATTTCGAATACCTACTATAATATTTATCGCTAAACTTTAAAATAAAATTTGTAGAATAAACAATTTGCTTGCAAAAAAAAATATTTGCGACACTAAAAATGTTTACCGTTTCGGAATTATATTTTTTTTTTCTAAAAATTTTGAAAATTTCAACTTCCTCCTCAAGTTAGGGGTTGCATAAAAAAAGCTAAATTTTAAATTGTCCGTATTCTTACTCTGAATGATAAAAATGTTAAACGGTTCAAAAAATTTCCAAAGGAAAAAAGTTATGGCCAAAAAACTGATTTTCGAAAAACCGCCCCCTCGCCGCCCCCATGGACGAATTCCGCCCAAGGGTCAAAACTTAGGTTAAGTTCGTGAACTTAACCTAAGTTTTGACCCTTTCGATTTTTGGGCCAAGTTTGAAAGCAATCGGTGCATAATTGCGACCTGTAGAGTATGGCTAAATTTTGCTTGGCGCCCCACATACATACGTATACATATATATAAAATATAAAATTGTTTCGGTCCATAAGCCAAACAGCCTGTATAGGTATATATAAAGCAGCGTTTGATTTGGGCTCTAGGGGTCATAACTAGACCCCCTATGGTGAAATATTCAGTAAACTCGACTTTAGGTGCAAGACCAGTAGGTAGATTTTTTCTGACGAAATCTACCTACCTAATAAAAAATAAAAAAGTTTTTGCCCCGCCTCGAAAAAATTCAAGATCCGGGGCTGCATAGGTACGGCTGAACTGCCCCTCTATAGGTTTATTTCTTTCTCATGAGGGACCTGGGCAGTGCGGAAACATCAGTTTAACCCCTCTTAGGCGCTGTTCCACGGTAGCGTGACACTTGATCCGGCACGTAACTTGCCACTAGACTAGCATCAACGTTCAAAATACTCGGTAATTGTATCGAGTAGTGCTCATTCGCGTGGCATGGCATGACACGACGTGTGACTAGTACTACTACTACAACATACTAGGTAGGTACTTTAAAATCACTCACGTTGCTTAGGTGGGAACAGCGCTATAGGGCCCAGTTATGTGTGAGCAACAACCCTTGAGAGAAAGGTTTTCTAGTACACAGAGTATTTTTATAGCACCACACCAAATAAAGTCGTCCCAGATCATTTTAGGAAATTGACAAGACGTTTGTCCAATAATCTGGCTGATGATTATGGATGACACGTGTTTAGGGACCCCTGTAAGTTTCAACGAATTTTCTTAGACGAACTTTTTTCCTTAAAAGTTGTGTGGTAGGTAATCGCTTGTCTTGCTATGGGCATGTGATACGAAGGAATAAGGAAACCATCGTGGGGAAAGTTTTGAGTATGAATGTTGGTTGCTTTATGAGTAGAGGTAGACCAAAGAAACGATCGATAAATGGACTGTGTAAGGAAGATATGGCAAGAAAGGAGATCAGCGATGAGATGACGAGTAATAGAGAAGTATGGAAAAAGACTCATGCTGCAGCGACCCCAAATATATTGGGATAGGGCAGGAGAATGGCGAGTAACTACCACCACCACTTCAGTAGCAGTTTATCACATTCCATTGGAATAGATAGATACCAGTACCTAGAGTATCTAGATTATTACCAGTTTACGTACAATGCGTGTGCGTTCGGAGCAATTCGTTACGATAATACGGTACGTACGATTGCTTTACCGTTCATCGCAATAAACGACATGAGAACCTTGTTATTTATGCACGTTCACATCTTAACTACTTGGCGGGTTCTGTAGTTGTAAGAAAGGAGCACGTGAATCATTTTTGTGTAGGTAGGTACTTAGTACCAAAACGCTACTGTGAATCTGAATATATATGTGAATGAATATCCTGGGGGATTAATCTGCTATTACAATCGTGTAGTGTAGGCCTATTACGTATTTTTCTGATATCCAGTGACTATCAAGCTTCGGTTGTACACCGAACTTTAATGACAACCGAGAATGTCATATTATTGGTATTACGTACTGCACTGAGTGGATATCACTTCGCAAGCGCGACTAATGATTAATGAGCATGAGGTCCTGGGTTCGATTCCCGGGTCTGGCGGTAATATTGAGTTTTTCCATCAGGAATTTCTCAGTAGCAGCCACGGAGACTAGATTTGTGTCCGGTTGATAGCAATGGGCTCGCCCCCTATTACACGGGACTTTAACATAACTGGCGACATGTGGGGTGTACAGTGTACTATTAGGTACACCTCTGCCTAAACCTTCGGGGATTACAGGCGTGATGTTGTGTCACCCTAAAATCAAAATACTTGGCCAAAACGACACAAAACGTCAAGATAACGATAGATAAGTTCAAATGACTATACAAATAGACAGACACTGTGTTAGCAGATAAAACGCGGCCTATAGGTATATACCAAATTATCTCGCTGCTTCCGGCACTCGAGTAGCACATAATACGATACGAGTTCCAAGGCACAAACAGGCAAATTGGAAACTGAAGAGGAATGCTGTAGGTACCCGAATATTACGCTTTTCAACGGCATGGGTTGAAATGTTTAGAAGACACGCGCTGACCCAATTATGTCGAGATAGGGACAGTAGAATGAGCATTAGAAATGTTTCCTTACGCTCGTTCATAATCAAGATTAACGGATTGGTCTTGATACCAGGTAGCGTACCTATTGGGTGCTGAAGAAATCACACTTCATTCGACCTTAATGATCTTTGGGTATTTGAGCAAGGAAGATTGAAATTGTTCAATACATAATGGAATCAGGCAAATATTTTACTAAAAGAAATTAAGGAAACCCAGAACTGCATGATTAATAATGATGGAAAAGTTTAAACTGGTTATACGTTTTAAGTAATTGAGGAATGCACTGCTATTAAAATAGGTACCTAACTAATACTAATGAATACGAACACTGATATTTACGAGCTAAACAACATCGGAACGCCGCAAAGAATGACTAATTTTTGTAATTTGTTATGATAATAGTCACTCGAAATACCGTTCATATAATTTCGTCAACATTAACTCGACTAGCTACTTCATCGTATCATTACGACACTCGCTAAATAAAAACAGGGTCACCAGAGAATGTAAGGAAACGAGCGTGTGTAAAATTAGTGAATTGCATGCAATATTGGCGGCTCGCCACACCGTCACCCGGCGATCCCAATAAAACAGTGACTCACCATTTTATCACATATCTTCGATATCACCAAATATACTACTTTTTTACCTGTTTACCTAACGGTACCTACTCATTCATTTCAAGATGGCGACGTAAATAAAAAGAAAACAGATGTTAGCAACATTTTAATATATATTTTTATTGAAATGAATCCAATCATACATTATCTTGGATTTTTAATGTACGTTCTTTATTAAAATAATAATTATAATAATTACAAAATAATCCTTATTGGCGTTACAATTATTACACATTATATAAAAAAAAGTTACGCATCATTCGCACTCTCAAAGCCATATTATGGACAATAATTTTCTAATTTTCTTTTTTTTACTTCACTGCATTTTTTACCGTTTGAGCAACACTCCAATTTTATTTATTGTAAATTGAAAAATATTGAATATCTTGTGCTCTACACTCATAGACGCTGCTTTAAAGCTACGTGGACAATTTGTTAAATTAACTACAATTAAATGCACCATTGGAGACCTTCTATGTACCTTTCCTGAACAATTTTGACATATAATACTCTGTTATGCAAGCAATAGAAGAAATAATACTGTTATTGGAACAAATGCAGAAGTGGATGGATTACAAAGTTTCAAAATACATGCATGAGTTAAGTTTTAACATCCATAACTAGGTATTATGGTAATTTATTATTTAAATCTTATTGTAATTGACATGCGTCTTTTAAATAATCACAAAAAGCTAAATCAATGAATGAACAGTCACCATATTGCTTACACAACAACCAATCATCCCCGACGAGCAAATAAATTAATGGATCAACTCTGACGTCCAGGCAAGTTCTACAGATCTAATCGGGTGTAAACTTTGCCCACACCTAAGTACAACGTTATTCCGTATAATCTCTTGCTACCAACATAAACAGACACAAACTCGTTGAATCACCCTCTCGTGACCTATGAGAGTGCACTGTCCAAAAGTAAGCCGCATTTAAACACTTCGCTATTCAATAATCATTCCGTACTGAGTGTAACAAAATGCAATAAAATTTAACAGTTAAGATAGCGATTTCTCTATATATTCATAGATAAATACGCGCCGGGGCCCGCCGCGACGTCACCCCGGCGCCCGTAAACATTTGAACAAGATTTACTCTTACGCGAATATGTACAGGCGTGGAGCGGCCGCTGCGGCTCAGAGCGCAGCGGCGGGACATCATTGGCTCTTGAGCTCCTTACCGATCGTGTAAGAGACGAGCCGCGCCCAGTCCACCTTGGTGCGCATCACCGGCAGCTGTCGCCGCAACGCCTTGAACGTAGTATCACTCATGGTCTTGTAGTTGTCGGAGATGGCGGTCTGGTACGCATTCTCCGCGTCCATAACCAGCCGGACGAACTCCTTGGCGGTGGCGGCCTCGCCGTTCGCAGTCACAGGCGCGCGCACCTCCTTTGAGCTCACTAACTGTACGTTCCCGTCCTCGTAATAATGCACTTGAACGCGCAGCATGCCGCGGAGCTCTGCCGCGCCCGCGCCCACTGTCAGCGACCAGACAGAGCGCCATCGCCCGTTCCAGTAGTTCTTCGGCTGGAACTGGTGGTCCTCGATACAGGCTACGAGTTGTACAGCACCCGTGTCGAGCGTGCGGCCTACTACTAAGCTGGCGCCGTGCTTGAAGTGCGCGGCCACGTACGCCGTCAGCTCCTCGTCGAGCGCTGCTCGCCAGGGCTCCGCCACTCGATCGGGCTCGTAGGGCTCATACTCCGACGCTTCTTTACGTAAGTGGTCGAACTTGAAGGAACGTTTAGAGCGGGGGTCGAAGAATCTCCCACCGCCGAGCTCGTTATGATCGGTGATGAGCGTGTGGAGCTCCGAGCCTTCGAGGCGCACGGGCGTTAGTTGATCCTTATTGTATTGCGCGAACGCGCCGCTCGCACCTTCTTTTAAGAGGGTGTCATTATTTAGTAGAACCCTTACATCGTTGAACACTTCATTAAATTCTCCAGGTGGCGAATGTAATATGAAATCTGAAACGATTCTAACTTTTTCTTGATCACTAATCACTTCGTCACCGTCCGCCGCCATTTTTGATACTTTTGACACTAATGACGGAATGTCGGATATTCAAGAAGAATATTGCATTGGATGCGTTCAAAAACACTTCCCTGTAGTACGTCCTCATCACTTCCAAATTTTGTTTAGTTGGTTGTAAGAAATTACCCATTATTGAAATAAAGTGAGGCTAACAATCTTAATTTATTATATTGACTAAATTAAATAGAATCATTTAATTTTGTTTTGTTACAACGCGTCCGGCGTTGTTGCTTGTTTATGAAGATAGTTACAACAAACAAAACCTCTTATTTTTTTTCATCAAACATTCTTTTTTTAATTTTTTACAATATCATAACTTAAAAATAACTTGCATTCAAAGAAAATCTATCACACAAAATGGATAAATAACGTATTCGTTAACCTTTTTGTGATTATCGATATTAACGCTTTTCGTAAATGGATTTCTAAATTCGATTTTGACTAGACATGGGCAAAATGTATCACTAAAAAGAAAAGATTGATATGTATCTTTCGATCACTGGGATATGTATCACTCTTTTATATCTTTATATCCTTATGTATCAGTAGCTCACGCTGGCGCGTACGACACGCAGCGCATTGAGCGCATTGCACTGCGCTGCTCAGGCTCGCTTGACGCTTCGCTCAACTCAATTCAATAAATCAGTAAGAGTGATAGATAAGTATGCACTTTGCTTGATCGTTATAATTATGTATCTTCCTGATTTATTTGGTTGCTGTTCCGGTTTCTTTCTAGATATGTATCGGATCTATTTGATATGATGGATGAATGATAAAAAAGCACTCAAAAAATGAACTTGATTGTATAGTTTAAAATAATAATTAAATTTAACATAGGTAGGCTTGCTTGACGTTCAACCAAAGACGCGCAACGAAGCTATCCGACGCGATGACCGACGAGTGAGTGAAGTGTAAAGAAAGATATACTGATACATTCGGATACGAAATGATATGAAGAGAGATTGATTGAAACGGAATGATTCATATCTTTTGTATCTATCACTCCTGAGTTACCCATCTCTAATTTTGACATTTCACGATTTTCACGCACTGTGCTGTGTTGTGTAACTATTTTGCGTAAAGTTTTAAGTTACAACAATGAGCTACATAATAAAATACAAATACTACGACACGCCCGAGGGGCAGGACATCTTCATGAAGACATTTGCGGTGTCCAAATATGCTGCGTTGGCTGGTCTAGCTGCGGGATCTCTAGATGTCTTGATGTATTCCCATCCCAAAGGTTTTGCAAGCACAGCAGGCAGGTTCGCATGGTTCATAGGCCCAATGGTTGGAATGGCTGCAGGATTCGTGGTCACTACTAACGCTTTGCAGAACATAAGAGGAAAGAACGATAAGCTGAACTATTTCTTGGGTGGTGCTGTCGCCGGCAGCCTTTTAAGTGCTTGGCAGAGAGCTCCCGTAGTGGCTGTGCCTGCCGCCGTAGTTCTGGGTCTTGCAGCTGTTGTTAAGAAGACCTCTGTTGAAGAAGGCTGGTCATTCTTCCCTGAAATGACTGCAGCAACACAGTCAATCAGATCAGTTAGATACGACTGGACTTTAGCCAAAGACTTTGATGAACTGAAGAACTGGACTACTAAGTAAAGGTACTTTATGTGCATACACTTGCTATTACATTGGTTTTGATTGGTTTTCTTTCTCAACCACTTTCCTAGGCTTCCCAATCGAACATCAACATCATTCCACATAGTGACTGTGGACTCTGGGAGAGAAAGACTATGAAAAGCTATATTTCAAAATTAAAATTGTATTACTTCTGTACAAAGATCTCCTTAATATTATTTGTGGCTGTAAGACGCATGTAGTTACAGAATTATAATCATCAAAATCATCAATACAACCCTCTAATTACTTATAGGTGTAGGCACCTAAAAAAAACAGAAAGTCATTTCTAGCGGGCTGGTTGGAGCATTCACCTTAAGTCCTTCTATCACTTCTCCCTATTGAGATAAAGCCTACAATGGCGGCAGGGAATGTTTTAAACCTCTTAATTGTTAGTATTATGTCATGTATTTCAGTATTATTACCAAGATTCTAGACTGGCCTTTGGCTGCTTTTTCTAACTCTAGATATCTTTATTGGAAAATGAAATTGATTTATGATAGATTTTCCAACAAAACTTATCACTTTATCACTGTCCACCTTCATTATTAATACTGTGTAACTTCTTTCACACTTTATTTAAGACTAGATATTAAGTTAGTTCACCTGTTTGTGTAAAAAATATCATCAATAGGGGAATCATTCAAGCTAATGGCAAATAAACTGTATTTCCAAATGTAAAAGATATTAAATATCTGACTTTGGGAAAATCAGTGTGACTTTCTATAATATGGGCATAAGAGTTGATTTTTAAAGTGCCTAATTAAATAAATAATAAAGCAAGCAATGATTTTATTGATTGACGAAGAGTGTGGATTACAACCCACTGACTTACACAGAGGCTTGTATCCTAGCTGTGTGAATATTTATCTGCGGAAATTGGCCTTCAAATTCTAAGTTTAAGAACATAGTACAAATTAGCTGTAAGTTTCTCGAACAGTATAAAAAATTATAGGCTACAGCTAGGCTGATCATGCTTAGCCAACAGATTTTTATGTTACTTTACAATGAAAATAATAAAAGATTTGTTTCTTTCAGTTCTCACTGAATATCAAACACAATGGAGTCCAGATCAGGATAGTAGAATGTAAATAAGATCAATGTTATTTAATTATTTTAAGTGCAACAATAAATCAGGTGATTATACTCAGTGTTTGACTTATTCCACTTTTCCTGAGTAATGAAAATTCAATGAGATCAACCATAATTCAAATTAAATAATATGTTTATTTGTGACATGTTATGATGGAGCTATCATAGTTAGTTGACGAGTTCTTGGTCTCATATCTACATTAGCAGACCAACTCCACATAAATATGCCAAGCTAATGCCAGAAATTATGTGAAAACTATCTGTTTTGTAATCAGAAACTCATTATGAAGGAAGAAAGATAATAAAAAGCTTGTAAATAACCTCTTGCAAAACTGATAGTTTTTATCTTTGGAAACTCTTTGTTTAGTGCAGTTTCATTGTTTTAAATGTCAAATAACGATCTTAAAATAAAAAAACAAAATATTTCGAGTTATTTTTATTTGCTTACGACCAGGGTTGTATCCAAAAGGAGGCTTTACAATCGACTTGTCCTATTTAGTAGTAGTGTTGTAGTTTCTAGTTTATTTTTCCACTTCATTCCCCTTCTGGCTACATCCTTGCTTACAACTAAAAAACAGATTTAAGCATAAATAACAAAAAATGCTACAGTAAATGTTATTTTTTTACATAATAAATTGATTGTTTATTATTATTTAAGACTGAAATGAGTAGTTACATTTTTAAACAGTTCAACATTACGGTTTTAATAAACTAATTTGTAAGTTCACATTTATTAGTCCTTTGTTTACAAAAAATATTCTTGGATCAAAATTCAAAGTTTTGACTCAGGTCAGCCAAAATAACCCATGAATGTAACTTGCAAAGTATAAAATAAACTATTCTACTCTCATTTCAAGAAACAAAAATAAAATTTCATAGAAAAATAAAAGGAAACTCTCACAATATCCCTTAAATGCATAATTATAACTATTATTTTGCCCATGTAAGCCAAAAGCAGCATCTCAAAAATATGAAAAAAAAAACTATTTTTTTTGCATCTGACACCTTGGAACATCTCGTATCTGTATATAATCAAAATAACCGACCGTATCTTTACGGAAGCAATAAAAAAACACGCATAAATCTCAAAAAGAGAAATCCACTTGCACATATTCTTTGTTTTCGAAACAGTTACCACTCTTTGGCTTACATGGGCAGTATTATAAGTTCACACTGGTGCAAAATTTTCATTATTTAATATTTTATTCTATTAAACTAAATTCCCAATACTTAGGAGACATTGAAATTTTGGGGCATTCCTACTAGTATACTTACTGGCAAAAAAACTGCACAGTTTATTGAGCTTTAATTTTAAAATTCATCATATCACACCAAATAAATCATTGAGCCAATATGACATCAATTAATTTTGAATAAAAACATTAACACTTAAATAATAATGTCATGATTTTGTCTACAATTTTAAAAATAAATATATTTAAAATTGAAAAAGGAAATTGAACCAAAATGTACTACAATAATTTTTATATTTATATTTTTTCCTCATATTAATGCAGTTTTTTTGCACGGCTGTGTTATTCTCTATTTTAAGACGTAGACATTAAAACACGAGTAATAATAGTTACCTGTAAATAAGGTATCAATTAAAATTTGGCTAATTCACAGACTTTGGAAGTACAAACTTAATGAAAATATAGTGAGTATAAAAAACGTCGAATAAATGACTGAATACTTTAAGAAGCCTGAAGAATTATTTGGCACAAATCATCGAACACTCAATATATTAAATTCGTTTAGTAATAACCAATTGTAACATTGCGAAATTTAGATACGAAAGAGGACCAACCTTTATGCCTTATCTGCCTAGCCATTTGCACAATTATGTTGGGGTTGTTCCAGGAATATGTTACATGGAGCGATTGCCTATCTGACCTCTACAACCCATTTTACCCATTAGCTAGGTAATACGATACCTCTTGAAAGGGTCAGACTTTCGGGCCTCTTGACTACCTGTAACGATCTTTCAACAATAATTTTAAATAATTTTTTCCTTTTTTTTTAATGTCATCTCACATCAACTTATGGGCCAGGCTCCTTCTTAACCGGACTATCCTATGTGCCTTGAGTGTAAGGCCTCCAGGGGTAATTTTGAAGATAAAGACAATTATGTATATCTTTGTTGATCTCTCAGTCATATCCAAAAACACTAAAAACTATTTCACCTACCAACAATATTACTAACGTCGAAAGCATAAAACCATGTAGTATTGAATAAAATGTACACCTTCAACAACGAATAGACTAGGAGAGAAGCATTGACAAAAATAAATACACAATTTATTGCTTTCCATAAACAAAACAGTTACTTTTTATAAAGTTAAATGTCATGTTTTGTGACTCTGTCAGCTTTACCCTGCGATTATCTGGACAGATTGGATGGACAAGATAATGGACTACAACCCAGATAGTTGCTTTTTACCGGATCATCATCTGCCTAGCCTTTCCCCAACTGTGTTGGGGTCGGCTTCCAGTCTAACTACATGCAGCTGAATACCAGTATTTTACATGGAGCGACTGCCTATCTGACCTCCACAACCTAGCTTAGTACTGGGTAATGCGATACCCCTTGGTAAGACTGGTTGTCAGACTTTTTGGGCCACTGACTTTCTGTAAGTCGTTACAGGTAGTCAGTGGCTCTTTGAGTCGTCAAAGATCTACAAATGACTGCCGGGACCAACTGCTTAACGTGCTTTCTGAGGCACAGAGGAAACTCGGTATGTAGGTAATTGGTGGTCACCCATCCACAGACCAACCTTGGCAAGCACAGCTTGAAACCTAAAGATCGACACGAGCGGCTTTTATTATTTAGCCGAGCTTATTACCGGATGAAGGCTAATTTAAAAATGTGTTTCGTATATTAACCTTATAAGGGAATGAGGTACAGGATGGAGAGCTCCTAATCCTCCATAGAAAAGGCAGGATCCTCCGACCGGAGGGGTGTTGTTTGGTCGGCTATAATTGCCCGGCGGTTGTCGGGTGGTTCTATAGTGGAGATAACAATTTGCTTGAGTTTAAAAAACCTTTATAATTGTAAATCTCCCAAGAAGGGCACTCAATAAGTGGTTATTCCAATAATGAACCTTAACTTGAAACACTCAAGATCCAAAATTGAATACCAGCCAGCATATCCTTCCATAAATACCTAAAATAGATATTCCAATAAAGAACCTTGACCACATAAAGTTCCAAATTGCATACCAGCCATTATATCCTTCCATAACAAAGTCACAAATCACCACACTCAAGTAGATAAGAGTACTTATATTAACATCTATCAGTACTTCACTCTGTCTTCTTTCCCTTCTGACCCTCATGCTTCTGTTCCGGCTCGTCTTCTTCTTCTTCTTCTTCCTCGACTTCCTCCACTTCTTCTTCGATCTCTTCTACTTCAATCTCTTCTTCGATTTCCTCGTCTGATTCGTCCTCTTTCTGTAAAATTAATCACTCAACATTGAATGCGGATGGTGTCTGAAACTATGGCGCTCATAGCATAGTAGTAGTAGTAGCCAAGTATCGTCATTGGTTGAGAAACTGGTAACGTCATTTTAAAATCCAAAATATCTTGACCTCATTGGCCGCATTGGTACGAGTACGGGTCGGGACTTAGCGATGGTCACGCCATCTGCATTGAGCTTTGACAAGTCAAGTTAGACAAAGGAATAATGTCCCTATGAATGAACCGGAAGACGTTGCGTTGGAAGTCCTCCCACTAGGTCGTCGACCGATGACCTGGTGAAGGTTGCGGGAATCCGCTGGATGCGAGTCGCACGGGACCGGGACATGTGGCGACACGCGCGGGGAGGCCTATGTCCAGCAGTGGACGTCTTTCGGCTGAAATGATGATGATGATAAATGACTGCATCACCGTCTGCCTGGCGTTTTCCCAACTATGTTAGGGCCGGCTTTCAGTATAACTGGAGGCAGCTGAATACCAATATTTTACATGGAGCTACCAGTAGCTTCATGTTAATATTATAATTTGAATACATTATGAAAGAACAGTCATTGTTCAAACAAGATGCTTCTTAAAT
The DNA here is from genome assembly GCA_941918905.2 of Xestia sexstrigata. Classification (NCBI taxonomy): domain Eukaryota; kingdom Metazoa; phylum Arthropoda; class Insecta; order Lepidoptera; family Noctuidae; genus Xestia; species Xestia sexstrigata. Next base: position 2,234,327 of record OW799216.2, on the reverse strand, counting down.
CTTAAATGTAACAAAAATGTAGTAATTACCTCAGCATTCTGTGTTACAGCACTAGCCGTGGTGAAGTCGTCTACCGTTGACTCTGAAATCACGTTTCAATTTTGTGAGTAACTTAATCACTCACTTATTTACTCGTTATCTATTTATTTGTAACCATTTATTTATATATTATGTTTGAAACTGTTTTTCATTCACTTCCCCTCAAGGTTCATTGGAAGACCAGCGTCAGACAGCATCACCTGTCTGGCATGAATGCTGAAATGGACCTTTTTGGCGCAGCCGTGAGGCACACAGCACACATTATGTTTTCCTCCTTAATTTGTATATTTTTATATTATTGTATGTGTGCTATAATAGCTGACGTCAAATAAATATTTTTTCTTTCTTTTCATTCTTTCACAAAAATAAACATGATAATTTAAAGACGATAGGTACTTTTTGTGCTAACTATTAATTTGTAAAAACCATTCTGGTCATCGGAGCTCTTAGAAAAACTTTCGATAAATCACAATGCTTTACCTGGGTCCCGTTCAGGAGTATCCCTTGGCGCATCTTGTATCAGGGATAGTGTCATCTTTCCACTGACGACCATCTGGGAATGAAACACAATATCTTTAATATAAAAATAAACTTACATCGTATTTGAGGGACAAATGAAAACAATACCGCTGTCTTCAGCTTAAATGAAGTCACTTCGTCTCTGCCTGGAAATTACATCAAACGGTCTTCATTTAACACATCTTAAGGTTGGGAAGCAATAATAGGTCAGTATGTTAAACTTGCTATGAGTTAATTAAGTGCACGCGCGGCGCAATTTTTTTAGTACTGTAGTCTCTTTTAACGCACCCCACTATAAATTGCTATGGGGATCTGTAGAAGAATTCAAGGCTGTTGGAGCAGTCGCTCAACGGAGACCGCAAACGAGCGAGCGTGGCGTTAAACACCCTTAAGTAGCATAAACAACATTACCATTATTTTGGGCTCCGCCGCTGCAATCAGCTAAAAAGGTGGCTAAAAGGAACTGAGATAGAGTGGATGCAGAAGGTAGAAATCTAGGTTTTGTGGCCCAACTTGGGAGAGACCTATTTCCAGCAACGCAGGCAACTGCCGCGGATTCTCTGTCTCCAGGTATATGGACTGCACCTGCTCTAAGCCTGTACGTCTGTATCTGTAGTGTGTTACCGGCGAGTGCTTGGTGGGCGCAGGTCTGTCGGCCCTGTTCTCTGCGAAGTCTGCGACGAGGACGCGCGACTGCTGCGGGATCTCTGTCTCCAGGTATATGGACTGCACTTGCTCAGCTTCGTGCTGTAAATAGTTACAAGCTTTCGTAAGAGGTCCTTGTGGAGTGTCTGAAGTGTGGTTGTGACTGTGTTGCTGTCTGATTTCGTGATTATTTGAAAGTAAGATAGGAAGAGCCCCCACTTGATTTATGTCCCATTTAACCTTTTGAACGCCAGAGCGCACACGCACACGTGCACGCGCGTGCCTTCCACGCCAAGCTACAATTTCACCTACCATTTTGTCAAATATTTGTGTCGTTTGGCGTACAGGGCGCGCGCTTGCTTGTCACGTATATGTGACAATGGCGCTCAAAACGTGTATTATGGCAATTGATTGGCTCATTGTCGAATAGTTTTTGCCGTCTCTCTCTGCTGTTGATTACAACTCAAATAAAATATAACATTACGGTAATATTTTCGTCATCTTCAATCGGTTAAATATTCAAGGTTTTAATATTTAATATTTAGGGTTCCGTACAAAAAACAGAAAAAAACGGAACCCTTATAGGATCACTCGTGCGTCTGACTGTCTGTCCGTCCGTCTGTCACAACCAATTTGCTCCGAATCTACTGGACCAAATCAGGTGAAATTTAGTAGGATGGTGTAATCCTATGACCCAAACACAGATGTGCAAAGTAATATTTTTTAAATAAGGGTCATTTTCAAGGGACAAATTAGGAAATAAAAAAAAAGTTTTGCAAACCTTACTGTCATATATCAAATGAAAGGGCTTGTTATGGGAATCTTAATTATATTTTTGTTATTATTGTAAAATCAATAGTTTTGATTTTATTCATGAAAGAAGACGAAAATTGACCATTCCCCCAGATCACTGAGCCTAAAATTTTGAAAAAAACACGTAATATAGGTCATCGCTTGTAGATTACAGGAAAACCTATAAGAATTCTATCAATTGAAAATAAAGTGGAAAAGTCAGTACCTATAAGACTTTGGCATTGTACGGAACCCTCTCCACGCGAGTTAAACTCGCACTTGGCTGGTTTTTTTCCGTAATGCCTTACCTGACATAACAATTTTATTGTTAAGTTAGCACCTAACGAATGCTGTCTTTGCTGTCTCATTGGTTTGAAAATACTTTTTTTTTAATATTTCGGTAGCGAGTGACCAAAGAAAATAGATAAATTTGAAAAAGCCTAATACGACAGGTGTTTGAAAATAATTTATTATTTGAATTAAGAAGGTCGATTTTGTACAAGACATGCGTAGAGCTTGGCACACTTACGTGGTGTGTAAGTATGATTTATGTGTACATTGTTCAAGTTCATGTACTATGTCAGCATTGTATATTGTGAATTACTAAAACTATAATGTGTGAGGCGTTAGTCAAAGAAACGTTGAAATAAAACTGCTCATATTCAAAATACACGATTTATTTATAAAAAAAAAGTGTACTTAAAACAAAATATAAAAGAAAAATGCAAGCAGTTTTATTTTACGATAGGTCGTTCTAATTTATTATTGTAGGAACATCAGTCGATACTTACGCAAAAACCTCAATCAAGGTTTAGATCGAGGTGGTTAAGTAATTTATTAAATAATTATGTAGTTCATTTTGAAACATTCGTTATTAATAAATACTTACCGTCAGGGAAATTATTGTTAAGCTAATATAAATAGTCCTTAAATTCAAATTACATCTGTTATTCTATGACAGTTGTATGAATTTGCTATAACACGGCAAATTGACGTGGGCTGTCAATTTAACGTCGCCAATTTATATCCCTGACGGTACATGAAAAGTTACTCTTAAAACAACACAAAAATGGCGCAAACTTACATAAGTAACTAATGTCCCTTAATTGAGCAAACAAATTGAGCTACATAGTAATAACTTAAAGCAGTGGAATGTGAAGCAAAAAAACTATCTACCATACACTAACTACAGGACGAACGACACCAAAAAACATTTAAATTAGTTCATGAAAAAGATTTTTAACATATTAGAAATAAATAAAATTAAAGGAATTAAAAATACAATTATTGTAACACCAAGGAAAGCGATAAAAGGTGGAGATTCTTATTTATAAGTGAAGATTACATAATTATGCGGGCCTGTGGATGGTGGGCTATGGGCTAGCTCGCCGTCCGTCCGTCTCATGACGACAGGCCGTGTCGACGGCGCAGGAGTGTTCCACGCGCGCCTCAAAGAGAGTCAGCAATAGGAAGGGGTCCGCAAGGACCGATGCCTGCCGGGGTTGCGGGACTGTTCGAAAGAGATACCGTGGCCCCGGAACACAAAGGGCGATGAAGGAACATGGATGGATTTAGTCAGTAAAAGTCTGACACTCCCTCCTGCTCCGCCCAGAGCGGGAAGAGTCATTTGATGATTTCCCATCCGAAAAAAAAAGATTACATAATTATATTTTAAAATTTTTGTCAGTCTAACAGAATACCGAATCACTTTGTAATTTTCAGTTTACTCTTACAAGTCACATATCTGGACTTGTAGTTGAACCGAGTCGACTTGAGCCTGGGTCAAAGTCAAAATTCACGCCTGTAGTCCCAGAATGGTCGGGCAGAGGTGCACCTAAAATACTACTCTGTCATCAGTTATGTTTAAGTCCGATGTCAACTCATACAGGATGGCTATTACCATCCATTAGGCACAAGTCCTGACTTCGAGCTGCTACTGAGAAATTCCAGATGGAAAAAAATAATGTTGCGAGATTTTGCCCGACCTGGGAAACGAACCCAACGACTGTGCTTGCGATTACCCGATAACCCGACCAACGAGTCGAGTTAACAGCGATAGTAAATTCTATCTATCCGTACAAAAACACCAAGAAAGCATGAAACTCAAAAACAACTTACAATTGAAAAACATTTGAGAATCCACCCAAAAAATATTCCAAAATCGCACAAAAGTATCTCCATCTTTACTCGCTATCATATATGGTCTGCACGATATGGACTGTAACATAGGGCCTCACCGCTCGCTGAGGCGGCGCCTGCGCAGCGGGCGGCGGGGGCGGCGCCCGCCAGGCGCCCCCGTCCGCCGCGTGCGCCGTCACCTCCATGCCTACCACCTAAGTGCGAGGACGGACATGATATGCGTGCGTTCTAATGTGTGTTATGTGTACGTGAAATACGTAGATTCCAAAAAAAATCATTTAAATGATACAATCCTTTCATTGATATTTTATCTTTCAAACCAGCAACCCAATGGCAACGTTATTACAAATAAAATAGAGATCACTTTAAATTTGACACTGATGAACAAGAATTTTCAAAATAACTAGGAATGGGTTTGTAATTCTCAAAAAAAAAAAGATTAATATTCTTAATAAAAAATGTAGTAATACAAATTTGTGCCGAAACAGGCATGGCCGTACTGAAAACCTTTGGTAACTCAAACAAAAATTCCTGATTTCAATTTCATTCTACGTATTTCAAAGTTATAAACGGTGTGAGTGTGAAATACATATAAAATGTAAACTACAATGTTAACTTTGCATGTTAAGACTCTGCTTAAGTGCTAAACAAGTGCAAAATAAAAATTCTTAACACACACGCACTAGGATTCCTCATAACATGTTATTTAAATCGCCACGATTGGCTGCTGCGCTACCGTATCGCAGGTTCGATCCCCGACGTAACAAATAGCTGTATGACCTATAGGTAGTTGTTCCGAGTCTGGCTATGTGTGTATGTGAGTTGAAAGATTAATAAACGCACTCACGATACAGGAGAAATTGGGCTACGTTTAAAAAAAAAAAGAAATACATTCACTAACAGAACTAACACCACTGAACTATCGAAATAACTGTCTGTATTTCATGTATCATCCTCTTTTACAATGATCATAATCATGGCAGAAACATACAAGGTCGTCATCATTTCAAGCAAAAGACATCCACAGTAGACATAAGCTACCTCTAACATCACCTCAACGACTAATCCCTTTGCTCCCCGCATCCAACGGTTACCTACGACCTTCATCAGATCATCGGTTCTTCTAGTCAAAGTATTTAAAAATAGAACTCACCTTAACACTGGCATTTTCCTGGTCGTCATCATCTTTAATAGCCTCTTCCAGAAGTTCAGGTGTCGACTGCTTCTCTTGTTTCTGGTCCGCTAAAGCTTTCGCTTCCTCTTTCAAGAAGTCCTCTGTATGCTTTACATCTCCATTCCTCTCTATTTTTACATCGCTTGCCAGCTTGATCAAATCGTCAGTAGATTCTACCTCTCGTTCTTTGCTAAGTTCTCTTTCTGGACTCTCTTCCATTTCTATTTCTTCTTCGACTTCTTCCTCTTCTAATTCTTCTTCCTCATCTTGTGTATCGTCTTTTGTTTTTAGCACTTTTTTTTCTGGTGTACGTTCTTTTGGTTCTGGAGAAGGTTCTTTTAATTGAGCTTCTTTCTCTGGTGTGGGTTCTTTTCCTTCCCTGGCAAGTTCTGTATCCTCAATAGCTTCTTTTAATTCAGCAGATTGTGCAACTTCTTCAGGCTTTTCTGTTTCAGGAGTGGATTCTGTCTCTAGCTCTGTTACTACAGATTCTGTGGGTTTCTCAGGTTCAGGAGATGGTTCCTTCTCCCTCACAGTTTTCAGGCTCTCCTTAGATGGCTCTCGGTACTCACTAGCGACTATATGCACCGGGCCACTGTTGTGTAAGATTGTCCCGTTCGTGTATGGGCGGGCGTGGTTATCCTGCTGCACATCCTGAAAATTTTAAACAGCCAGTCAGAATTAATGTCCTTTTACGCTTTTTTGTAAAAGGTTCTCAATTTCTACAGGAATTTCATGCGTTCTATTATTCTAAGCGTTGATTGCTTACTTTTCAGTATTTCAGAAGCTGCGAATAAAATAACCAACGCTTTTACATCTAGCGCAATGCAGAAAAAGAAAACAAAACTATGACACACTCAACAAAAGAAAATTCCTAAATTTACAAAAATAAAATAGAAACTACCTACAAAACAAAATATTGTAAGCAAAACAGAAAAATATAAGTTGCAAAGTATTTTTTTATACAGAAGCACAACCAATAAAATCGCATCAATACCTACATTATTTATACCGCTGAAATCAGATTTGTGGCAGACATTTGAATTGGTGATAGAATTTGTGCAAACCCGACATTAAAAACTTATGTCTGTTTCTTGTGTTAAGTATATCTTTAACAGTAGACCAATTTCAGCAGCATACTAAAATCTATCTAAAAAGCAAAAAATAAAACAAAAAATCCCCTATTTTATGCATGGTCTATCTCGATATCTCTTCATTGCTATATTTTATAGTCTACCTAACATACGAAAGGTGTATTATTACTTATTATTATTAAACAGTGTTGTAATGAATGTATTATTATTATTTGTTAGTCAACGGCGAGGTGCAGACAGACAGACATAGGCGACGACATGGATAACTAAACATTAAAAAGTCATGCTAATTTTTACTAGAGGTCTACAACAAAATGTATACAGAATTAAAAAAAGATTTATGAAGGTAAGACGATAAAAAAAAAAACAATATAATGTGGTAGACGAAAGGTCCGATTTGCAAAATAAACATAATTTAAACATAAGATAAGGTGTTTTAGACAATGTGTTTTTGGTTTTTATGACTTTATTATATATCTAATCTATATATATCTAAAACTTTAATTTTGAGCGGTGGATAAATATTATTAAGCCCGTTTAGACTTTTTTAATTGAAAGCATTAACCATCCTAAATTACATTTAACTAAGTAATTGTGCAAGTGGCAATACTGACACGAGCTGCCAATGCCTGCCAAACTCATAACTTGTACAGATTCCAGTCAAACTAAGACTGATATAAATCAAGCTCTAAGGTGAGAATTCAGCATTACTTGTAATAATTCCCAAGACGCATTTTAGAAACCAATAAATATTACTCATCTATTCCCGACTCGGTTTTTTTATTAGAAGCTTCTTTCTATAAAGGGTTTTTGTCTTAATTTTGTTATTAATAATCAAATTAGGTGCCGAGGTCTCCAAAGAGTCATCAGTATTACTAAATATTTGATTATCAAAAAATATGTACACGGTTCGGATTGGTCGTTTTCTTTGGAGAAGAACTGGCAAGAAACTCCATGGTTACTTTTTAAAAAATATATGCCGAATGCCGATGATAAGACTGGCTGAACATATTACATCTTGCGCTAGAACTACGTTGACAGAGCGCTGTTGATAAATGCCTGTTTTGTGAAATGATTGTAAAGTAAAACAAAATGGCGGCGTTAGTACCGATTTTGGCCACGAGTCAAAATATTCTTGTCCTGTTTTAGATTTAAAGCAAAAGCTTACCTTTAACTGCAGCCGCAAAGCGATAATAAGTTATTGGCATGAAATACTGTAGGAATGAAGACGCAATGCCCTACATCAAAAGCTTTATGAGAGCAATTTATGTTACGCGCGAGTTTAAATAAATTCAGACAATTTAGATACATATTAAAACGTAATTTAGTTGGAATCCTGAACCAAAAACAATGTCTTTTAAAACAGTTTCTAGCTTTTACATGTATAGTTTTATTACGAAAAATTTACTTTACAAAAGTAATTCTAGTTTTTTTATGAGTTTTATTTTAATGTAGTTTCAGAATTAGGTAGATGATAAAACTAAAATAAACAAAAATAAAACAACAAATAAAAACGACAGAAAATCATAGCAAGACAGGATTTTGGATTAGGTAGCAAGGTTAAAAATAAAATAGCGAGACCAGACAAGAAACTCTATTGAATTCCCTTGTCCAATCTTCTCGGAAACTAAGACCAGAGAGCCAAGACATTGTCACTTACTGCAATAGTAACACTTAAATCAAATTTAATGAAATGTATAGGATTTTCAACACGATGTATCTGGCGCAGCGCATTCAAAGTTTTGGTCCTTTGAGCATTGAGAGTGTTCTGCATTTCTTGAGCGGTAGCGATCCGGCTCGAAGGACCAAAAAGAATATTAAATCGCACACGCTTGTATTGAGTCGTGACAACAGATAAACCGCCGAATAACCTATTCTTCTTCTAGATTTTGGCTTGAAAAAAGATAATAGTTTGGATTTGGATTCACATATACCACGGCACGCTTTACTGTCATTGGCGATAATGTTAAAGTGCATTTTTTTTTTTGTATTTTATTGCTGTAACGACACCATGGGATCGCTGCTATATAACAATCAATACCATACATTTCATCGCCAATTATTATCAGCTGAACCATTGTAGTGAGTGACCGTATCGGGTAGGGTTGCTACATGCATTGACCTGTCGTTGCTGATTCTGCGCGTAGCTCGCCTCCATCTGCTGCTGCACCTCGGCTACCAGCCCTGATATGGCAGTAACAACTGTGCCATATAACATTCATATTAGTTCAGTGAATGGTTCCCTCTCACAGAGAGGCTTGTGTTCCTCCAGTGGGAACGTTATTGGCTGATTTATGATTGGATAAGTCGTATTGATAGACATTCTCAAAACTGACGGGGTATTACCGCCATTAAATTAACATTTCTGTATGTTTCATTTGAGTCGGTCTTCTCCGGTAAAAATGCTTCAAGGCCATTCGAGTAATGATTTTGTTCGTGACCTTGGTTATAAAAATGTAGTTTGTAAAACTGTAATTGGTTTTTGAAATTATAAAAGTTTTGAATATTTCTTAAATATGAAAAGAGTAACATAGTTTGGCAAATCAAATCGATAAAGTCGGTATAAAATATGAAAGCGACTCCAGTTATAAATAAGATTTATTTTGACTTGAATTATTTTAATTGAATACAAACCCATCGTTTCCAATAACTCATGAATGAATCTCAAATAATTTTAGCAGAAAACCAAATTAAAAACGAAACCAGAGTAAAAATATACTTAATAAAAACAAACAACGAAGGACGCTGACGAAAATAAACGGGATGCATCAGACGATTGGGCATGCTCTCCAATGCTGGACGTGCGCCAAATCATACTTAGCGCTATCTCGGGAGTTCAACATGGCCGTATTTATAAAGTGAATTTTTGATAATTGTTTACTATTATTTCATTTATTTTCATCTCCAATGATTACCTGGTTAAATTTTCCAAAACCTTACGTCTGGATTTGGTAACAGATATAAAATAATAAACAAATAATCGAAATAGCTTTTTCAGCGTCATTTTCCTTTCATAAAAGGAAAAATTTATTCGGGAGCAGCCACTTTATAATTAATTTCCACAAATAACACGTTATCGTTATTAATTTCACAGTTCTTCTTTTCATTATGAAGACACAAATTACAAATGGAATCATTTTTATTATACTTAACTAAAATCAACATTTAACATAAATGCTTCACACAATACTGTTATGGGGATCCTTAGACGTTTAAAAATGTTAACAGGACATCAAACTCGAACGCAACCATTAAACTACCTCCAAAAATCCACTCTATAAACTAAACATAGAGGAGTTAAAACTATATGTGTAAGACATTAGACTCCACAATCGTTTGGATGCATCGCAGTCGTATTTGCAAGTCAAGATACAACCCGGACAACTAGAAAAGGGCTCAACCGTCACCATGCCGCAAGCTGCTAGGTACACATCTAAATATTACGGTTTATAAAACGAAGGAATCTGGCAGATATGATGAACTGGCCGATGGGGTGGCTCGTTTAAGTTAATTTGTATACATGGACGATGTTGTTATTGTTGCAAGAGATTTCTTAAAGAATTATTCGTAAGCAAACAAAAGTACTAGTCGCCTTGGTTTTAACTTTTTAGAATAATGTTCAAACTGTTCGACTACTCAGAAAATTTTGCAGTTTTTGATGAGAAGTACAAACACTAACTCTAGTTTCAAACTCTTGTTTGAAAAACAGGATTCCCAAGAATTTTTAGGATTCCCAAATGAATGCAGGATCATTGTCATTAATAGATTGCCAATATTAAACCCCAGGCCAGTCCACTATCCGCCATATATACCGCGTCGCGCTGCGCCAGCTGGCTGACGATCCTTTGCATGGCGCGCTCGGTCTCCGCCAGGCGAGCCCTCAGCGCTTCCAACTCCACGTCCCCTGAGCATCGAGCCACAACATCGGGTCATTGGTGCTTTTATACGGATTTTTATTTTGGTCTTTTTTGAGAAATTGGTCCTTTTGGTCCTAGCTAGCCTAGTATGGTGTGTTTTATACTTACTTGAGTTATGTGATCAAAAGTCTGGTATATTGCAGGAAAATCAAATGCAAAGTAGGTAGGTACTACTAACACCAGATTTCATTATTGATTTGAAGTTGAGATTTTGTCAATCTCTTCTTTAAACTTGGTAACCGAAATATTGAATTTCGGAGCTACATTGAATGCTTACATAATCCTAAAAATCAGATTGTCTCAACACCAAATTCTGATATCAGAACCGGATGCAAGCATATAAAGATTTAGGAAATATCAAACAAGTAAATGATACTCATAAAAGTTTTTAAGACCAAAATGAATTCCCAGATTGAATACTTAGATTTTGCATGGAAAAAGTAACCTTAACCTTTTTAACATAGAACACAAAATGTCAACAACACGTGACGTCACAAGGTGTTAAACCACGCCTTAATTGATGATCTACTCAAATAATACGTAAATCAGTTATTTGTATGTGGTCACTGTGTATGTACAGTCATGAGCACTTATATGTGTGCACTTAACAAAATTTAAAAACCTTTTATTGTTGCAATCGTTATTTCCATAACGATTGCAACATTGGAGATCTATTTCCTAAAGGTACTATGTTCGTAAAACATAATATTACAATCAATACATTAGGCGATAAGAAATCCGTTTTTAAATTCTCTAAGAAATGCTTTTGCTCAGCAGCCACCGACGCGCCGGGCGGCAGCTGCCGAAACGTCGACGACTGCCGTCGACGGGTGGCGTCGCTTGCAGTTGTGACATGCCGCGTAAATGTGTATCGACGGCTGCCGTCGACGCGCCAGCGGCAGCCGCCGACGCCACAACTGCAAACGTCGACGGCAGCCGTCGACAGGTGGCAACGGCTGCAGTTTATCTGCAGTTGGCAACGTGCCGCTCGTCTGTAAGAACCCTTAGGTGCCTTCGGACCTGCTGTATACCTACATATTAGTGCTCGTGAATGTACTCCTCTAACTACATAACCACACGTAGTTATTCCAATCCATTAGCATCTCAGTAACACTACATACACAACGATCAAATACATAACGATCGTCGTAAGTGATTTCTTTCACAGCAATACGAAGAATACTTTACCTATGTATTGGATTTATTTGATTTGGTAGATGAGCGATGTTTTGGAATGATGTTACTGCTTTCTAAGTGCTCTGTGCCAATTTGTTGCATCTAATTCAAAAATGTTTGCGTGTAATTTTGTGAGATGCTTTTACCATCAGACTATTTACATAAAGGAATCTAGACGCGAAATGAATTACCATGAATTCAGTTCCTTACCCCCCAGAGTAGATATTTACCGTAGATTTTTTTTTTAAGTTTGCGGTTTCTTACAGAGCCTACTAGGTCAAAATTTATTATGATAAGATTTAGTATTAAAAAGAAATACACAAACAATGCATCTGCCATATTATCTCTCCACTTCCTTTAATTGACTGGTGTTCCCGGGAACGCTTAAGACTTTGAGTCCACTGTTGTACCTTTGCGAGCGTAAAGTTTTAATCAATAAATGTATGTTTTTGGGCTAGAAGGCCAGGATAGGAGGTGGAGCATAGTTTGCGGCACAGCTCCACAACCACACCCCGCTGATGTTTTTTCACCGACAACGCGGTGGAAGTGGCGGAGTTCTGGGCTGACAAAATATAAAAATCTTCTTATACGTGTCGCTGGCACGACGAAGAAAAAATTTTGAAGAATAAATGTGTGGAACAGCAGATGTTTTTTTAAACTAACCGAAGAGAAATTTCTACGCTAGTGAGTCTAGAATCATGTACGGTCGAACAAGCTATTTGGTTTACATTTTACAACGTAATTTGGTTAAACTGTAAACCAAATAGCTTGTTCGACCGTACTTAATCCATGGTAACAAGTTGAACGTCGGTGTCCCATATCCGCTGTATACCCACTTAAGGCGGTTCCTCGAGCAAAATTAGCAACTCTATTTGTGGTGGTTTAAACTTCGTTTGAAATACTGTTAGAATAAAGTTCTAATCAGCTTGCACTACAAACCGAATAGTGCAAAATGAGTGGTTTTTATTCTTTATAAAATCAAATTTACGTCCTTTGGAAAAAATAAAACGACAATTATGTTCATTATTAAATTGTCTATCCATTAGTATAAGTAGCAAATCAAAATAATGGTTACTTTACGAGGAGTAGCATTTTATAAATCATTATTTCTCATTTGTGTGGTTGTGAGGGGATTTATTAAACATTAACCTACATTAAAAAAAAAATTAAACGACAACTTTGGAGTCAAGAATATGTAGTAATTTAATGTATTTTTTATTAGTTGGTATTTCTTTTGGATAAAGAGGAGTAGGCTCCAAAAAACTGCTCGTTCAAGGTCATTTGCTCGGGGAGGCGCCTTAACCACAAAGATGTACGCCAGTTGGGAATATTCTCATTTTTTTCTATAACCATGAGTTAAATTTTGTATTAATTCCAGTTTACTTTATCATATCGGTCAACATTTGCATTATTATTTCAGTACTAATGAACTGCCACCCGATTGTATCGTTATTTTCCTGTTTACACAGAAATGTACGTAAAACAACATGTAACTTACTTGTGTCCCGCTCTTTTGGTCCTGCATGCGCAAGAGTGTTTTGGTTAAAAAAGGTTTAAGTGCTAACTACCTTATATTTAAACTTTAACATAATATCTACTAAAGAGTTTATCAAAAATCTTAGAATACTCGTTGCTGGATTTCTTTTTAAAACATTATCATTCAGAGAGATTAGTGCGACTTTTTATAACTATTCGTTTATTATTACATAACTATTAGTTTTGCAGTAAACTTCCAATTTGTACTGAAACTAAACTAGCATCATCTGTTAACAAAAAGTAATAACACAAATTGTGTTACAAACTTCAATTAATTTTAACGCGAATGTGTACGTAAGTCCAGTTAGAGTAGTTTTATCAGTGATAAAAATTTGCACTAGACCCTCAGAACAATATACCAATTATAACTTCTTCGTCTGGAACTATTAGGGGTTAAAGTATGAAATTGCCGATTGGTACTGAAAAATTTACACTTATTATTTTCTAAGATATAATATATTTATTTAATCAAAATATTTCCCTCATCATCTATACATTGCTGCCATCTAAACGGAAGTTCATTTATGCCTTTTCGATAGAACTTCGACAAACTGTGTGAAAGCATTTTGTACTGCCTCCTGGGAAGAAATTTTTTTATCACGTAGAAAATTGTCCAAATCACGAAAAAAATGGTAGTCCGTTGGAGCAAGGTCTGGCGAGTACGGAGGATGACGTATAGTTTCTAACTGCAGCTCCTGTAGAGTTACAACGGTTTCTCGTGCAGTGTGAGGTCTTGCGTTATCATGGAGCAATAATGGTGAAGATCGATTCACGAGTCGGGGCGTTCACTGCCAGTTGCGAAATCATTGTTCGAAGTTCGGCATAATTAACATCTGCTGTTATTGCCTGACCAGACCTGAGAAAACTATAGTGAATAACACCATGAAGAGACCACCAAACAGTAACCATTACCTTTTCATTGGTAAACTTTGCTTTAGGGCACTGTTGCGGCGTTTGACCTCTGGGGTCAGCCATTGCATTTTTCGCTTACGATTATCGTAAACAATCCACTTTTCGTCACATGTCACAATTCGATCCAATATTCCTTTATTTCTGTACCGATTCAACAAGGCAAAACAAGTTTCAACACGCATTTTTTTCTGCAGATCAGTCAAATCATGGGGCACCTATTTTTCATGTTTTTTTATCTTATTGATTTGATGCAAATGAGTCAATATTGTAGGTAACGTTAAACCATGCCGCTAATTCCTGGGTAGTTTGACTCGGATCGGCTTCTACCATCTCCTTCAATTCAGCGTTATTCACCTGTGTGGGCGGTCTACCACGTGGTTCGTTCTTCAAGTCGAAGTTTCCATTACGAAAGCGTTTAAACCAAAAACGCACGGTGCGTTCATTAGCAGTCTCCTCTCCAAACGCAACGTTGGTATTGCGCAGTGGCGTGCAGCGGTATTCCACGAAGGGTAGGCCACGAAATAATGATAGCAAAAAAAATTTTGTCTGCGCCATCTTGATTTTCGAAAACGACACCCATGAAGAAAAAACTGAAAATTTTTGTCGGCGCCATTTTGGATATTTATTTTGACCTCATTTTCATTATCAGCGACCCCAAAAACCTCGAAAACGACACCCATGAAGAAAAAACTGAAAATTTTCATCGGCGCCATCTTGGATTTTCATTTTGACCTCATTTTCATCATCAGCGACCACAAAAACCACGAAAATGACACCCATGAAGAAAAAACTGAAAATTTTCGTCGGCGCCATCTTGGATTTTCATTTTGACCTCATTTTCATCATCAGCGACCACAAAAACCACGAAAATGACACCCATGAAGAAAAAGCTGAAAATTTTCGTTGGCGCCATCTTGGATTATCATTTTGACTTCATTTTCATTATCAGCGACCCCAAAAACATCGAAAACGACACCCATGAAGAAAAAACTTAAAATTTTCATCGGCGCCATCTTGGATTTTCATTTTGACCTCATTTTCATCATCAGCGACCACAAAAACCACGAAAATGACACCCATGAAGAAAAAACTGAAAATTTTCGTCGGCGCCATCTTGGATTTTCTTTTTGACCTCATTTTCATCATCAGCGACCACAAAAACCACGAAAATGACACCCATGATGAAAAAACTGAAAATTTTCGTTGGCGCCATCTTGGATTTTCATTTTGACCTCATTTTCATTATCAGCTACCCCAAAAACCTCGAAAACGACACCCATGAAGAAAAAACTGAAAATTTTCATCGGCGCCATCTTGGATTTTCATTTTGACCTCATTTTCATCATCAGCGGCCACAAAAACCACGAAAATGACACCCATGAAAAAAAAACTAAAAATTTTCATCGGCGCCATCTTGGATTTTCATTTTGACCTCATTTTCATTATAACCAACTCAAAAACCAGGAAAACGACACCCATGAAGAAAAATAATATTATTTATTATTATAATAATAATACGCGCCAATAGGCATTAACGTCAATGGCGAGTACATCACCCACCTTCGGTTTGCCGACGATATAGTGGTCATGGCTGAAACCATGGAGGACCTCAGTACAATGCTCGATGACCTCAGTAGAGTTTCCGGAAGAGTGGGTCTTAGAATGAACATGGACAAAACCAAAGTCATGTTGAATGCCCATGTCACACCCATTCCTATCAAGATCGGAGACTCTACACTCGAAGTTGTAGACGATTATGTGTACCTGGGACAAACGGTCCAGTTAGGTAGGTCTAACTTCGAGAAAGAGGTCAATCGTCGAATCCGACTCGGCTGGGCAGCGTTCGGGAAGTTGCGCGGTATCTTCTCGTCCAACTTACCACAGTGTCTCAAGACGAAAGTCTATGACCAGTGTGTGTTGCCAGTGATTACATACGGGACCGAAACGTGGTCGCTCACAATGGGCCTCATCAGAAGGCTTAAAGTCACCCAAAGGGCAATGGAGAGGGCTATGCTCGGAGTTTCCTTGCGTGATCGAATCAGAAATGAAGACATCCGCAAGAGAACCAGGGTCACCGACGTAGCCCGAAGAATTGCCAAACTTAAGTGGCAGTGGGCAGGGCACATTGCTCGCAGAACGGATGGCCGATGGGGCCGAAAAGTTCTGGAGTGGCGACCGCGTACCGGAAGACGTTGCGTTGGAAGGCCTCCCACTAGGTGGACCGATGACCTGGTGAAGGTTGCGGGAATCCGCTGGATGCGAGTCGCACGGGACCGGTCAATGTGGCGACACTTGGGGGAGGCCTATGTCCAGCAGTGGACGTCTTTCGGCTGAAATGATGATGATGATGATGATGACGCGCCAATAACCCCCCCCAGGAATCATTATTTTAATCAACATACACCCAGCACTGGCCTGCAAATTGCAAAAAACCTAAGGAAATTTAAATTACGCGGGCTAAAGAACATTCACCTTGAATCCTGGCCTTGTGTTGTAGCAGCCAATCATAGCCCAGCTACACTCGCAGGAGTTACCGCCCAAAAATGGCTGCAATCTATACATGTGTGCAGTTCATACACACGAAAATATGCACCAATTTGCCGCTGTGTGCGTAAATTTATCAATGGGTTGAAGGCCAGCAGACGATTTGCCTATAAGATGCGTCCGGCGGGTGAGCGTCGAGCTTCGTAGCAACTTCCAGTACAGTGTTGGTTACGTAACACGGGCGCGAAAAATTGCTCTAAGTATTCGAACAGGAGTTTGACCTTTTTTTAATATTTTGTACAAAGTGTTATTTTATTACATAGTTCATTAGTTATAATAATTGCCCCAGTTGCTAGGGTAGGCTTTGTCTAATTGCCTCTTCGTAGCGCACGCCCATGGTATTGCGAGCCGTGCCGCGTTAGTTCCGCGTCTGAACTCGTATTCAAAAATAACTCGAATTTCGAAGTATCCATCTTTACGTCTAAGCTGAATAAAAAAAACAATTGAAAGTCGAAAATCGAATGTTGCACATTTTTTAAAAGAAGAACCTCATAGGTGTCACGTAAAAAAAGTTTCACACAAAAATCTCACACCATGAAGATTTTATGTCAATTCGAAGTGTCTATTACTATACAACGGCAATTTCATACTTTAGACCCTATTATTAAGTTCTCCTTGTGTAATTTCTGCAATGGATCATCTGTGATTTTCACATTCCGAGCAATTCAAACTATTTTCTTATATTTAATCCTTCCTCCTTCCTCTCCTTTTTACTTAGAATCAATAGATCCTTTCTCACAATTATCATCATGCTCTTGCCTTATACCAATTCATTTGGAGTCGGCGCGCCATGTCTTCTACTTCCATACTTCCCTGTCCTTACCTGTCAATCTTGTCAGCTAATCGGATATGAATGTCATAAAAACGTGGTTATAGATATGATTAAAAAATAAACGTGGAAACTTACCCAATTTATCCGGACTAGTTCTAGAGTCATCCCTGAACACTCGTCTCCTGAACTGAGGGTCTGGAGTGATGGGCTCATATGGGGAGGAGGATCCGGTACGCTTGAATAGAATCTGAGGAAAATTAAGATATTAGCCTTGATCTAGACTTGGCTTGGTAAGGCAGCTTGGGCAAAGAGAGTGAGAGTGAGCTCGAAGACAAGAGAGTGATATGACGACCAGTAGCCTGCTATAGATATTTGATAAATTGAATTCTATTGCCTTTGTCGTGCATCGTCTTTGACGACTCGACGACGAAACTCACACATATCATTCAATTTTTGTGACATTTATTGATATGCTCCTTTTCGAATTTCATGCGTCAGTCAAACAACTCAGCCTGCAATGTGGCTGTGTGAATCTTTAAATCTGCAACATAATTATCCTTATAACCGTTTTGAAGGTTCTACAAAAATCAAAGTAGATGCTACATACCTTGCTAAGGGTGTAGACGAAGAAGACGATGATGCAAATGGTGTATATCGGCATCACGAAGCCCATGGAAGACTTGGGGGTCGGCACGGGACCGCCGGGGGAGCCGAGCGGGGGACGCATACCGGGGATCGGTGGAGGCTAGAATGGGAGAAAAAGATGGTTTAGGTAATATTTTTGTTTTCTGAAAACTCTTGTAAAAGGAGAATGGCGAGGTTGGACCCACGTAATTTAAAAATCAACGGAGCGCCTGGCGCCGTTGACAGTCTAATTTATATTAATTATAGTAAATAGTTTATCAGAGTTCTATATAAAAAATATTGAGTTACTAGATGATGAGAATTAAAAGTTACGAATGATTTTAATTTATATAAAAATAAGTCATAGTGCAGTTTCCGAACGCAACACCGAACGGTCATAGTCTGTGGATCATTCCATTGTTTGTTTGTTTTCAACGGCTACGTGGAATACGGATAAATGCTATTTTATGCCATTCTACTACTAAATAATAACCAATAAGTCCGTGCCTTGAGTTAGGTTATAATCTTCTACCTTTCATATCTTTTTCTCCCAACTTCTATATCCTACTTTCCATTTACTTTTTTGTTAGTCTTCAGTCGTTCTTTAACTATTCATAACTTTCCACAATATACGCTACCCATATTACTGGGTAACGAATTACATGCAATCTCGCCATTCTCCTTTGGTGGTCCATTGTCGCAGACGTTTACCATCATTAATAGTTTAAGAAGTGGCAGCCTATGGTTTTTATGGTGCGCGAGATATACTGTCTAATTAAATGACGGCAAAGATTTGAAACGGTTTGTACTTTTGGTTACTAGCCCTTACCAGTTGGTCTCGTTGAGGTTAATGTTGGAGATATTAGATAGAAAAAAAGAAAAGTTTCTGAAACTATATAGTTTTATTGGATAAGTTTCAATGCTTAAGTATTATGGTCATACCCATTTGGTTATATTATTAACCTTTTAGGGTCTAAGGTCACAATCTGGAGAGTAAGGTCTCGAAATATTTGGTGCACGAATCAAAGACACCTTTTTATTGTTTAGGGGCTAAACAAAAATACATTTTGTATTTTTTGCTGTTGGTTTAAAACCAATTTAGCAGTACTTAGAAAGACTATGATATTTAAAAAAGTATTGAAGATTGTTAATGTTACTCATAGTTTAGTAGCTTTTCACAAATAGTGGTGGACGTTAGGACCAAAAGCGACAACGTGTATTAGGACCAACAAAAGTACAAAAATAGGACAAAACTGTTAGAGACAGAGTAACTCTGTCTTTAGCGAACTTACACCGCTCTAGTAAAATTTTAGTAAAGCATTTGGTTAACAATGACAGCAACAAGTTTTGACCAAAGGCCAATTGGCATCAATGGCAGCTCAAAAACCCCATTAGCTAATTGTAATTGACACAATTTCACTTTCACCATGTGCACGTCAATTTATCGTAGTACAAAAATATTCATGTTATTGTATGGTTGATAGCATTCACAGAAATAGATGTCCTAAAATATGATTGGAATAGCGTAATTTCTTTTTTCTTCTAGCACATTAAATTTTCGTTTTGTAAGTGTGTAATAAAGTCTCTATTAAATTAATGTCTACAATCATTCATCATTCATTTTTTTTTTTGGTAGATTTTGTGAGTATATTATCATGTCCAACCTTTCATCTTTTGAAACGTTTGAAATTTCAGGGACACCACCAATAATGTTTCACTATCATCCAATTATTCTAATATTCGCACCACCGCCACCGATTCAGGTTCCATGTCGATGTGAATAAACATTTTTCCTAGAAGTTTATTGGGGCGTGACAACCGAACACTAACGACCCAAATCTTAATTGACACTTCAGGGAATCCTGCCTGAATGAAAATCCTGCCTGACAACTACTAACATATTCTTGCTCTCTCATTTACATATTCCTTAATACTGAATAATGAATAGATTAATCAGAACAAGACAATTCCACAGCTGGTAATATTTGAATAAAATTAAAACAATACCTGCTTGGGCTTCAGATCCGTCATTTTTCACTTATAAAATCACAATCCCACTTAAAACTTCAAACAAACTCCTATTTTATCAAAAAAACAGGAAATAATGATTAAAAACAGCTTCAATTATAGATGACACGATTATCGTTTGAACGCCTGGAGACGATACTGCCGAGCCGCGGATCGAATCCAATGTGTACTGTCCGCTCTCGTTTACGACGCGGCGTAATGGTTTCCTGTATTTACTGGCTTTTAGACAATCTGTGTGTTTGCGATTTTTCCATGACGGACGTATTGGCTAATGGGTTGTGTCAAGGAATTCGAATTAGTTGTTTCATGTTGAGGGAGGCGTGTTTACTTTGCGGACTTAAGGACCAAATATCAAAATTTTGTTGTACATACGCCAGCACATACCCCAAATTTTTCCGTTGTTGTTGTTTCCGTAGTTGAAAATCTTAAGAAACTTGACAGATTGTAGTAGCTTGCTGTGCTGGCGTCTGTACCTAACCATTTTCAGGCTCGAAGGTTCGATTTTTTTGCCTAATTGCTCCAGAACTTACTCGGAACCTCAGTTGGTGTTTGAGTGCTTAAATTCGGCAAAAGAAAATTGTTAGCATCGCGGGAAAAACCTGGGTAAGGCTGATCAAAATTCTGATATAACTTAACCATTTTTCAGGGCCAAATGTTCTATTTTATGCCTGATTGCTGCAGAATTAGAATTTACAAGAAACCTCAGTTTGTATTCAAGTACCTACCTAAATAAATTCGGTGGCTAGATGGGCAGACGACATTGTTGCCATCGCGGGTAAAACCCGGGATGCAGCTAACACAGGAACGTGGAGATTGACAAGCAAAGAGAGGCCTATTCCCGGTAGTGGATGAGGTAGGGCTGTGGATGATGCTGATGAGGCACGTTACAAGAAATGCGTCTTACCGTGCTTTGGCTATTCATGTATATAAACCTCGCTACAACTTACAACTGTTTTGCCGCAACTGTGCGCGCGCCTTATAGTCTAAACTATCTTCAAAATATCCCGTGTTGCTATTACTGCTTAGATTTCCGTAATTTTGGGGAATATTTTCATTACACTATGAAAATAGGTTTTATGATTGCATTCCGGTGGTAAAATAACGTTCATCATTTTATAGACTCATGTCGCATGTTTTGGCGGTGAGCTATTAAAAAGTAACTAGTGTGTTGATAAATACATCTTTTTAGTAAACTTGACTTTTAGGTGAGTCATGTTCTATTTTGATTAAAAGAGGGTGTGGTGACTCCAAACTCTGGTAGTTAAATTGTTCGATCACTTTTTAACTAAAAATGGAGAATTAAAGGTCTTTCCGATGCTCTGTGTTAATGCGGTGCTCACGACCAGACCATGGCACTTGGACACTCCAGCAAGGTCCTTAAACCTGCAGCTCAGAGGACATAAAACAAAAACTTCACTAACGCCACGATTTACATAAACGTGGACATATACAGAAGAAGAACTCTCAATTTTTCCGACTCCAGTAGGTACTTTCTCTTTCAATATTTTTTTCTTTTTTGAGATAATGCATGAGACAATTATTATTTTAGACAAGTCCCACTAATTTGGTCCTGCTTCTAAGTATTTTTGCAAACTTTCAACGAATAAAAAGATTGACAGCCGATAGACTTGTAGGTGGGTAGTTCCAACGGATGCTGGTCCATTCGATCGATCATAATTATTATTTTATACGGATTCTCACGAAACCTATAACATGGGTTTAAAATTAAGCAATAATTTAATGTGACGTGGGTTCAATGCCATTCCCACTCTGTTTGATGGTGAGCATGATTTAAAGCTCACATTACTATATAATATAGATGCACTTAGAAAGGGAAAACGTCCTACATGCGCTTGCGACCTCTGAGAGACAACATCTTTTTGGTCCATAGATCAAGTTGATGAGAGAGTCTGCCATGAAAACATCTCTCAGTTATGTGGTTTATTGTTGGATGCCTATTCAAAATTTATTTTTATTTAGCTTGCTAACTACGGAACAGTGGTAATAAGGTCTTTGCTTCGATCCTCATTACAACTAAATCATTGAAAACTATTTAAAACACCCCTGGTTTTTCTTTGCAAAGGCGAAAATGTGGATTCACATGAATGTCAAAAAATATTATATACTTACTTAATTACCGTAAACTGGCACTGTTCACATTTTAAAGATTTCACTTATCATTAATCGTTAACTAGCCTAAGTTTCAGACCACACCACTCACCTTCCTACCATAAAAGTGATTAAAGCATTTACCCATCTGCACAATTAATTACTCTATGACCAAATGTTTGAGCCGCATGTAGGCGACCTCGGAGACCGCGAGATTGTCTAACCCGCTTGTGATCGTCAGCTGTTCAACTAATTTACTGACAGACGACTGACAAGGAATGAAGATCATCTATTAAAATGTGTACTTTATTTCCTAAAAGGACCAATTGCTATGGGTTCTTCAAATCATCTCAGAATAGTTTGGGAGTATAAAGGTACGGCATTGGTAACACTTTGTTAAGCCGTTGGTCCCGGCTGTCATTTGTAGATCTTTGACATTCGTTACAGATAGTCAGTGACCTGAAAATCTGACAACCAGTCGTTCCAAGGGGTATCGAATTACACAGTACTAACTGTGTTGTGGAGGTTAGATAGGCAGTCACTCCATGTAAAATACTAGTACTCGGCTGCATCCGGTAAGACTGCAAGACGACCCCAACATAGTTGGGATAAAGCTAGCCAGATGATGATTTGTCTAACATTTTGTTTAGGTACCCTGCTGATACTTTTATAAACAGCATCGCATCTATAATCCCTGCAAAGGTGTCCTCAGTAGCTATAAATCCGCACTTCGCCATCCAAGTAAAGCTAAAAATAGTAAGTTTTCACTGGCAATGACAACTTTTGGATAGCATACTAAGTCAGGGTAAATTAAAGTTGAAATCTTGACGTAGGAATTTGGAGTCGCGCCCATTTTGTGCCAATACTCATTCACAACTTATTACATTCCACTGTCACTGTTTATATTGTTACTTTTTATTGAGTGTTTCTGCCGATCCCTTTAGGGAAGCTCAGTTCATTTCAATAGCCTAAGTGAAAGCTGTTGTAATAGAAATGGCGCCTCATACCTTCCTAGGTAATAAAGAGAGTTTAGAACTGTTCATTTATATGCTTCAGCACGAACCCTCATTGTTTGAATGTGGTCATAAATTGAAATGCATTCATAGGTGTCCGGGTCTGAGTGAACGTCAGTGTGCCTCCATCTTCCTATCACCGGTAACGTGAGGGGAATGGAAACTTAGAATGGACGCTGGCTTTTAGGCGTCAAAACAGACAATGGTGTCGGTTCTGTTGTGCACAAACTAAACTTAATTTAGGCTATTGCTATCTTTTACTAAAAAGCAGTGCGAGAAAAGGACGGCTATAGCTATGAACTAAGTTAGAGATGTCAAACTAAATTATGCCTTGCGCTTCACCGTGTTTTTGTCGACATGTTTTTACGTGCACCCTTCATTTGTATGTAAATATTAGTTCCAACTAAATTTGACAGCTCTAAATTACGTCCGTCTCTTTCTCGTTTTATTAGAGTGAAAAAGACAGCAATAGCATAAATTAAGTTTAGTTTGTGAACAACAGAATCGACACCACTATACACCACTAAACTATTTGTAAATTGCGGGGTTGGGGTTGACGATAAATGATCATCGTCGCTAATGGAAATAGTCGATATCGATACATTGCAGGTCTACTGTCATCCTAGATTCCTGTAAAATGCCTATTTTCTTCGAACTGGAATACAAATCGCCACATAGCGGCAAATAAAAAGAAATGATGGTGGTACTTCCCGCAACAGTAAGATGAGTGGACGACCTACAGACAGTCACGGGCAAGACTTGGATGAGACTTGCACTTAGCCTCCCCGGCATGACAAAAAATGGAGATTTAAAGTCAGCAGTGGTTGGAACAAGGCTGCCAATGAATATGAAGATGATAATGATGACCATCTGACTCTGTTGTGTAATGTTAATCCATTGGACCCAGTGATAGAATTGCCTCTTGCAAATTTCTGGTCTTCTTGATATTTCACAATAAGCATAGACGCATCTGCCCATTAATCTATGGTCAATGTTGGTACACGTAAGAGTGTAGGCGGCCTCTAAACGAGATTATTGTCTTACGAGCCGTGCCCAATATTGACAAATTGTTTGATGTCCCCTGTCGTATCACTATGGGCTAGCTACCTTAAAAGTTTAAGGCCTTCTAGTAGATGTGTGAGACGAGGACTGCTATCGTAATTGTAGGATCAAATAGAAGTCTAAATAAAGCCGTATCAAAAGACCATGTATGGGTCAGATTAGTTTTACAAACAAATCACGCTTTTCCCATTTTGGTAGGCTGAAACTACAGATCCTTACATACTCCTTCTGCTTGGTCCACGTTCATACTAACATGGTTTCATTATAAGGAAAATAATATGTTGTTCATACAGATTTTCAATTTTTGGCGATAAAGAGAAAAATTCTTAGTATTAGAACATTTAGCTTCTACTTTCTGCCTAATCGACCGACTCAATGATTAAGTCGCTGTAAATAGGTTACTTCAAATAAATGCTTTGAGTTTGACAGGTGGAAAACCAAAAGTGACCACATATATGTGTTGATTTCAAAATAAGCTCTTGAAATCATTTTTATTAAAAACTATACATTTAACATACGAGCAGTAGCTAAAAAGAAAGTCCATAAATCATAGCATTACCGCAACGACGGCCACCGCGTGCGTCGTCGGAGATGCGCGGGAGTGTCACCGCGAGCTATTTCTGCGCACTGTGTCTAGGCCGCGGTTGTGGGTCGCCCCGACCAATGCCAGCCACACATTTGTTTATCTACCTAGTTTTGAGAACATTTGTTTGTGTACAGCCGGTTTTAGATTGAGAGGCTCTTCAGTTAGAAGTATGATGTTGAGTCATTGGTTAAATACTGCAGATAGCAAAGATCTGCCAATGAAGTTGAAGGCACCAATTTTAATTGCAAAAACAAAATCTATGCTATTTCAATGTTATTTAGAAGTTTCGGGCAGGAGGACCGAAAAGTGATAAATATAAATGTTGACGGATGGATAGGAAGACAAAAGAAAAGATTGTGTGAGGAATGATATGAAGGAAAAAGGTGTAAATGATAGCGTGACGGTTGACAGGGGAGAATGGCAGAAAAAATCGTGTTGTTGGCCGACCCCAATTAAGGGGACTACAGGAGCTAAACGCGAATTTTATAATGCAAGAAAACAATTATGATTCACTGCATTAAACAAAACCAGAAAAATATATGATATTCTTCAGGATATATGCTAGTATGATTGTGTTTTGAAAACATAATACTAGTTGTATTATTTTACTCGATAAAAAAAATCACGAACTTAGTAAAAACCATACTAAAATATAATCATTCAGATTTTTTGGCAAATAATTCTACAAGCAACATATTAGCATGATAGTGTTCTATTTTTTTAGTCCACTCAATAGATTTTTTGTAAATCACTAAAAACCACACATTTCGCACTATTCGGCCCGCAGTGACTGACATTACAACCACTTTGTAGTGCAAGCTGATTAGAACTTTATCCTAATTTTTTCAAACGAAGTTTGAACCACCACAAATAGAGTTGCTAATTTAGCTCCTGTAGTCGCCTTAAAATGGGTCAAAGGCAGGAAGAAGAAGAAGAGCAGGACCAAAAAGTCAAAGAAAGTTTGTTCAGTACGAATATGCCATTTCGAATCGCCATCGACAATGTCGAACACAAATGCGTCTTAGCAAGTTCCTAGAAACTAACGAACTATTCAATTCATTCACTACATAAAACAACCCATAAACATGTTTCCATTCAAACCCACTAGGTACCTAATCACCATATTCCTTTCATCCGTACTACAACAAAATTACAAGCCAACGTTAACAAAAATCTACTCAAATTACACGCAGAATCCAAACTGATTCACAACAACCCACATTTTTTTTCACACCAATCATTGACGAAAATTGTTCATCATAACATAATGAACTCATCAACAAAACGTCTACTCCTCCATATTCAAAGCCTTTTATTTTTAAAACAAAAAAACAAAATTTTCGTCTATGTCATGCAAATGCTGGTTTTCAAAGGCATTTTGTTCAGGCTTAACTGTAACCGTTTGCCTCTTTGTCAAAGTTGTTGCTAACTTGTAAATAAACTAGCCTAGTTTCAAGGGTAATTGTATTTCTTGGCGGTTTCGTGATAATTGTTGTTTTACTGTCTTGCTCCCAATTTACTTTGAAGTGGAATCTTCAAATAGTTTTCTAGTTGAAACGGCTCACGTTGAATGTTACTGCTCGATTTTTAAATTTTTTGAATGCACCTCTTGCCTCGAACTTGACCACCAATAGTCTATTGTATGACAAGGGAGCAAAATTGTATTTTTACGGCGAGGGCGCTATTTTGAATCCTGAGCGTAGCGAGGGATTCAAAATAGCAAGTACATCACCTGAGGGAAAAATATGTTTGCTCTCGAATCATATACTCTACTTTTCATCTCGTTCTATGAGAAAATAAATAAGAGACACTTTTAAGTAATTAATGAATAAGTTTAATTAAAAAAATGACATGAATGTAAAAAAGGTCAATTACAAATTTATATTTATATCTAATACACTGGCGAAATTTTGAAAATTTATTGTCACTGTGTGTGTGTTTTATTTGGGATTGATATAGTTGTGGACTTATCAATTTATTATTATACAAAGTATGCCATTTGCTTCTACTCCGTTCACGTAATATACCCATTTTTTTGGAAAGTGATAAAAAAGTCATCCGGTATTTTGAGTGTTTGTAATCTCAGTATATGTAGAAGGGCGTGGCGACAATAGTGTGGGCGAGCTCTTAATTTAATATTTTCTACAATGCGGGTGCTGACCCCCGCACCGTACAGCAAACACAGCCAGTAATTTATACAATTTTCGTTCGATTTCAATGAACGATTCATGTTCCAAATTCAAATCTCATTACTGCCCGCTAAAAAGTCTAGTGGACAAAAGAGCTACTTTGCTCCCGCTTAAAGGGGAACAAAACGACACTTTTCGAATAGAAGGGATGAAATAGTACATTGTTACCCTAGGGGTGAAAGTAACTTATTAGTCCCGAGACGGGGTTTGGTGCCCGAGCGAAGCGAGGGCACTAATAGTTCGAGGGACTAAATAAGTCTTTCACCCGAGGTAAACACTGTGCTTTTCATTACGAATACAAGGAAAATAAAAATAAAAACATTCAATCAACAAATGAAGATCGGACCACGGAAGACCGCTTTCCCGCCTATTTTGCTTTTTGTTCTGTGACGCCAGTTATTCAGCCAACACCTATTTTTCATTTTCATCATCGAAAAAATGGTAAATATTTTGCCCAAATCTATGTTATTTTAAAGAAATACCTAGTTGAAACTTAATTATAATAAAGTTATTCAAAAAATATATATTCTCTAATTAATACTTAATTGTATGTTATTTGAATTTTACATCGTGGCTGTATAGAAAGTTGGAACATGGTTCAATAGAAAAATGAACTATTTTTTTTTTAATAATTTGATAGCTGTCAGTTGAAAACGATTCTCCCTAGGGCTAAAAAGTATTACTTTCAACCCGCTCCTCAGGCAACTTTAGACCTACTTTCCGAGTATGAGTAATGAAAACATAATTGATATGACGTCCACGGACCCACACTGGGCTCATGTGGTGGATTACGGCCCACTCCGTCAAAGGAGGCCCAATCCAAGCAGTGGGGATTGTGTGGCTGATTATGCTTCCGCTACCTCTTGACTTTTTATAGATATTTGTTAGTGTGGCGTAATTGCTTCAGCTTTTTACATTGCCACTTGTTTAATTAAGCTTTTTATTCTGAAATCAGCAATCATTAAAAAATATACTACTTTTAAAAGTAGGCCATGTCAATAAATTGCTAAAGAGAACGTTCCCGAGCCATGTGCAAGCCATCCATTATAATTATTGCATGGATATTGGAAGCTCCGATAGTTCGATCCATTCCATATTCAATTACTTTAATTTCTCAGGCGGCATCGCCTTTCATAATGTTATGGCAAATATTTGCAAGATATCTCTGAATAGCGTCATCATCATAGTTTACTTAGTTTTGTATGTCAAACTTTTCAATGAACTAATCATTGTATGTTTTAAGATTTCTAGAGTGTATTGATCGGCAAATATTGAACTATTCACAGCTTTATCGATCAGGTTGGAATAGTACCACCAGCAACGTTCTCTTCTCATACCTTGGACACAGTCTTCGGGCATCATCGGCCTTCGATCTGTGACAGGGAATAGCCCATTTTCTACCATGCGAGCCCAGTAGGTTGGTGGATGCCACATGTCTTCTAGGGCTGGTCATCAGGTCATAAGCAGTTCAAAAAAGTAAAATACACTGTTTACATGGTGATCCGATACCTCAGACACCTTCTTCCAGTCTGTAATTTTAGATGTCGTTGATAAATAAATGTATGGTTTTGATTTTAGTCAGAAATTTGCTTTTTAAAAAATTGAAGCTAGTCGTACCAAAACGTAGATCTCAACGGAGTAGAATGGGCAAGAAATTCCATGGACTCTCTTTTATGAAATTAATTAGTACAAAATCCTTAAAGGGAACCAAACCAGACTAAGCAGTTGACAGACGTTCAGTGCCCCTGCCCCTGTTACATCATGCATCAAGTCAAGATCTGACGGCCGTTGACGCAACCGACCTTGACTAGCTCGCATTGACATTCCGGGACACATTGCTTTTAATAGTTGGCAGTAGCCGTAGCTTACAGCGACGTTTTCTGTTTCTTCCGATTGCATTTATTTATTTCGGCGCCAGTACCTTCCGGATAATTAGCATCACTATTAGACTATCTGAGTTACTCTACTGCCCTTATCCCACTCTATTGGGGTTAGGCGCAGCATAACTTCTACCTCACTTCTTTATTGATCATACTCAAAACTTTCCTCATGACATTTTTATCTGTACTTCGTATCACATGCCCGTATCGTGACTACAGATTACCACACAGTTTTCAGTCACCGGTTGAATTTTCTGGTCCATTGAGTCTTGGGATTTATGATCAGAAGGACCTACTTTCAAGAGCCAAAGGTGTGATCTTATATCAATAGTATTCATGTCCTAATTATCATATTAATAGTCTCAGATTTAACTCTCGCACGTTTAAAAACAGTTTGACTCTGAGCCAAGATATTATTTAACTGTACGATGACATTGTTTCCTCTTCAAGAGATATAGTCCATATTTCATAGTCCGTTCAAATTAATGGTCTTTTAATCCTTTAGGAGTTGGCGTAAGATGGTAAAGAATGGCCTATAACGGGCACCAATGTGTAGACACTACCATATTTGACCTATGTTAAAATTTCTCACGCCCTTAAGCTTTTTTGGCTCAGGCTCATTCTACAGCTCCATCATCACTTTAATTAGACTAGGAATATTCGATAGATGATGGTGTTAGCAACATGTGCGCCACCAGAAGCTATAGCACCAAAAATAATGCCGATGACATCATACTTGTAAGTTTGCTCGCGTTCTTTCTATCCGAAATAGTTTTTAATTAACAAACGGCAGGCGGACTGCGATTAAAAATGCCGCCATACCGCCATGGTATCCATAATTTTAAGAATATTTTTAAAAAGCTGAGTGACCATTTTTATGTACAATTGAGTAAATGCTATTTTTATTCCATTTTCATCAGTCAAGTATAGTTTCCGGCCAAAATACCATATTTTCTCTCTAGTAACCTAAAACTCACAAATTATAACCAACAATTTGCACGGCAATGCACGGTCGGCACACATCAAAATCGTGTCCATGCTTACTGACTAGTTACTTAACAACGGCATATCGTTTTACCAATACGAGAAGTACAAGTGTAGTACAATGTTGAAAAGATCTTTCAACTTGCACCAAACTTCAAAAGAGTCTCCGAGTGAACACAAACTAATGGTTAAACTAGACTAGGACCACAAACGTTTAATCTTGTTTACTCTCATATTCGTTCGTTACATGGCGTTTGTTTAAACCTTCGTTTTGAAACATGAAAAATGGAATTAAGGCAGCCTTTTGGCAACATGAGAACTGCTATAGATCCTTAGATGAATCTTGTATCGATTTTTTCCAGGTGTTGCATACTTGTGAAAACTCTTAACGTGGTTAGAGATCCTCAGCATATCAGCAAAACTCATATAATAATCTTCTTCGTGGTATTCTAGTTTATACACAAATCTTGGAACATATGACATATATTTAAGCTATTGAACTGTGCTATGAAGCTCGTTAAGCTTACATATTGTTATGGCGCTAATCTAGGCGTATTACTCACCAGTATTAGGAGTGCCGACCACAGGCGAAGCTTGCCTCTAATATTAGTACATGTAACGACAGTTCCCGGTGATCGGACATTGTTGCTTTTTCAAAGTATCGTATTAGCTTGAATAGAAGTTATTTTTAGGCCCTGCGCCTAAAAGCTAGTTGGTCCCCATATTTTTTTTCTGGACAAGTACGATGACCAATACGCAGCAGTCTTTAAAGATTTAGAACATTTATTCACAATCAGCATGTTCCTCAAGGTGGTTGATAGAAAGCGTTCAAGGAACCACTTCTCCCCCTCAAAGATAGGAGGCATGTGTCCCAGCCGCGGGAACATTTTAGGTTGATTTTGCAAAGGAACAACTTATCACCACAAAACCTTTGGTCCAGCAACAAACCACCAGGAACTGCCGACCTACCTTTGCAAAGCCTCACAAGCACTTTCCCCCCTGAACTGACCTTGATCTCCGGTTCATAGTACACTGATAGCGGAGAGGTTCGTACCCTGACGTGAGGAGGCATAGCCACGGTGTTCTTCGTAGGAGTAGGAGGAACTCCGGGAGGGATCGCACGTCCTCTCTCACGGAGGGCGGGGTGTGGTCCTGTGCTGCGGACCAGGGGACGCTCTTGCTTGATAGCTGAGGGAATAAGGATCAGATTAGTACTGGAGTTTGTCAAAGGTGTCAAAGGTATCACCAATAAAACAGATCTTGATCAGCTCATTTCATTCAAGCGGTTCAAGAGTGACATTATTGTTGTGGAACATTGACATTGACAGCTCTTGAACGAGGTTTAGACGTGTTGATCTCGTTCAGTTTCATTGGCGAAATTGTGCAGGATAATTTTAGACAGAAAATGTTATTGAGGTTTTGCCATCTTTTACTTGCAGACAAAATTATGCAAACTGAAAATCTTAGACATGTTAAACTGCACTGCATTCTGGGGTACAGTTAAACTACGCATCGTTTACAAGTACAAGACAGCAATATTTTTAATTTAATTTAATTTATTAGATGCTCAACGTATTCAGTATACTGTGTTAACAATGAAAGCGGTACATAGATGACACACAACGCAGGCATGTTGCGCCAACCGTGATGTGCCGTAGTCACGTCTGATTGGCTAATACAGGCCCGTAATGGTCGTCGGATTGGCCAACGGTTGATTACACAAGATGGGTGCTAGCATGCTTAGTGCACCATCTGCTTAATAATATGCAACGGTTGGCCAGGCAGGTGAAAATTGGTTCTTCACCCTGAAATTTTTCAGCAATGTAAAATCACTGTTCTTTCTGTACTTAAATATTCTTCTCCCTTTCAATATAAAAAAATTCAACCAACAAACCATACTACTTATGCTTTGAAATTCATTTAAAAAAAAAAAAAACCTAAGCAACAGCCGCACAGACCGTTTCGATGCAAATAGGTTTTTTTTTTACGAATCAGGAGTTTGTTGGCCCTTTGTCGATCGCGGGCCTGTGGACGGTGGGCTATGGGCTAGCTCGCCGTCCGTCCGTCTCATGACGACAGGCCGTGTCGACGGCGCGTTCGTGTTCCACGCGCGCCTCAAAGAGAGTCAGCATAAGGAAGGGGTCCGCAAGGACCGATGCCTGCCGGGGTTGCGGGACTGTTCGAAAGAGATACCGTGGCCCCGGAACACAAAGGGCGATAAAGGAACATGGATGGGTTTTAGTTAGCAAAAGTCTGACACTCCCTCCTGCTCCGCCCAGAGCGGGAGAAAACATTTGATGATTTCCCAACCGAAAAAAAAAAAAAAAAAAAAAAAAAAAAGGGCCTTTGTCGATACTGGTGTCTAAATCGCCACCTCGTATATATTTCAAAGGAGGATCTGTCCACGGAGATTTTATTAAATGCTGTTAATAAAAATCTCCATAGACAGATCTTCTTTTTCCTTTCCTCCTGACAACTTTCAGTTTAAAACTTATTTTAATGTCCGGAATCCGGAACTGAATTTAGATAAGTAGTACCACGTTCACTTTGAATGCGTAGGTACCTACTCAATATTAACGCCTGGTGTATATTTTAAGTGCTAAACACCGTTCACGACTGTGACACTTGATTCAAATTTCTCTACTTATGCCGAGAGAACGTAATGTCATTGTGATACTTAGCTCAATGAATGGGCATTTCATTGAGAGATTGAATCTGCAGGTAGGTTGTAATTATCCAACTAATTAGAGGTTAGCATAAGCGCTACTTAAAGGAGACATTTTTTTTTTGTTTGGAGATTTGGCCACCCACATTAATTGTAGCGTTTAATAATGAAACGATTTCTTCCTTATAATATCTAGATTTATAGATTACAGTGGTTATATTAGCTAAGCCTTGTCTAACCGGAATAAATGCGAAAACACTTTTACAAAAATCGAAATAAACAGAAAGAGTAAACGTCAAAATAAGGAAGTTGTCTGTCAACCACTAAAATGGCGGATTTACAACGGTCCGTGTCACGTTGATTATTTAAACCATCTACGCTATTTTAGCGTAAGCCTTTAAAAATAGCGTTAAAAATGATCACA
Source organism: Xestia sexstrigata (assembly GCA_941918905.2). NCBI lineage: Eukaryota > Metazoa > Arthropoda > Insecta > Lepidoptera > Noctuidae > Xestia > Xestia sexstrigata. The sequence continues at coordinate 2,201,504 of OW799216.2, read as the reverse complement.
GTTTAATAATATTTCTTTTTATATTCTATATATTATACTCGTATTACCACTGGGTACCGTACTCTTTTTGTAAACGGAAAAAAATGTCCCTATTCACGTAAGTATTTTCTGTCAAATGACATTGACCACAACGGGAATGATTTGACTCGCAAAAAGTATCTTAATATAACATAATTTTAAGATTCCGGTTTCGTTTCTATGTAATCTTTCGTTTATTACTATAGTAAAATTGTTACTTTTTTTGGTGTGATATGAATAATAAATGCAACGACAGGTGGGCCTAAAAAATTGTCTCCTTTAATATTGGCTTAGCCAGTTTTTGACATTTGAACTTTTAATCAGCGACTAGTTAGTTTGTTAGATAATGTGATAATGGCGGGGTAAAATAAATGGAGGCATTTACAGAGGGATGTTTATGATTTATTTACTACCACATAATTAAATAATTTCACACAAAAAATCAAAATGTTAGCAAAAGAGCTTTCTTTACATAATGCTTAGTGATCTGACAACGATACCGAACCAGCCTTCGCTGAATCATTATAATTTAAACTGAGCAAGTTCTTATCATAAAGCATTAAAACAATCATATTGTCTACAGTTCTACACGTGCAAAATATGTAGAAAACCTACCTACCAAGTTGATATCTACAGCAGAACAATAATTAAAACTGTTACATATACTCGTAAATAAATCAATAAATACTTGACGACATTTACATAAACCACAAACCATGCGTTGAATCACAGCTAACCACTCGATTGATGACTAACTTAACAATGTCTTAGTAATATTTAATAGAACCTGTGATACATTGCAATGTCGTAACCCGCGTAAATAATTATCATCTAAGCAGGCACAGTTTCCTGAAATCGTCATTGTCCTTAACAAGAAACTCATAAGACACGATATGAAATATACTCATCCCACCCACTCACAATTTACCACCAAACGAGCATGTCTAAGCAGGGTCTATACTTCCGTGTTCTTGAAACGGTTCAGGGGAGTTGCAAGTGTACAACCGTCTCCGGACTCAAGTGGGAAAATATAAGTCCGACCTTGATGTAACGGCAACAGGGCAAAACATGCAGCCTACAAAATTAGAAATATTGTGGTGCCAATGACACGAAGAAGAATTTTAATATGGGAAGCGTTTAACAATCTAAAACTACCTTTGAGCTGTCAGATATTTACTCACTAGCTCACTCTTTCAAAAATGCTCCTGACCAAGTGAGTGAAATTTTGAAGCCTCCAGCGAACGAAATTGCGAAAAGGAAGTTTAGTACTAAACAGGTAACAAAAAAGTCGGCCCTACAACGTTTTCGATTCGATGCCTAATTAAAAAATCGTCCTTGGTACTACAGACTTTTTGTCTCACTTATTAAAGCTCGACAAACAATTCAAAGCGTTGTAGTTATTTTGTCTACGCACACAAAACAATGATTAATTATATCCCATTTGTAGTAACCAGCAACTTCCTAATTCACCACAAAGGGTGCGCGTGAGTCACTGTGTTGACACGTGATTGACAGCATTAGGTCAGGCATTTTAGGGCTGTGCACCACACCTAACAGCACGGAATCGCATTTTTCATAATCGCAGAGCGTGCTGTCGAGAGCAACGTCTACGTCTGAGCAACGAAAAAGGATATTATGAGCAAGGAAAAATGCTATTCCGAGCTGATAGATTTGGCCTAACCCTTATTAGGTGTTGTTTCAATTTCATATATTCTATAAGTAGGTAACTATTTTATTTTGCAGTATAAGGAAAGGAATTTAAAAATAATTAAAACTTTTGGTTTAATATTTAACTTTTTAATTTTAAACCCAACCCCAACTAAAAGCGGTTAAGCGTTAAAATACGCACATGTATCAATTTGCCCCGGATTGTCAATAGACACAACACCTAATTTGTTTAAAAAGAAACATATGGGTCTCCAAGGTTCTCGCGGCGCTAACCACATCGTCATGTTAGCGCCATATTAAATATTATGTAACTTGAACAAACATGCACATGGCATATTAGGCATAAGGTTGAAATTGTGAAGCATCAAACATCATATTGGCTGGTAAAAAAATATTTCACATAGTAATAATGTTGTCATCATCAACCATGATATGGTCTGCTTCCAGCCTAACCAGATGCAGCAGCAACTGTCTTTCTGACCTTAGCAGCTTACTGACTGGGGAACACGGTACCCCTTGGTAAGACTGGCAATCTGGGATATACATCAAACCGGTTGGGAATCAACTAAAAGAATCTTAGTCCTAGAGTAAGAACTTTATTATCAACCTTCGAAGACACGAAGACGAAACATTTCTTTTAGTTTAAGCACCGTCGTCTGAAACTTTAACAAATAAACAAACCACTCCTGAAATCAGACGTGCATCTGCAGTTCTCCACTGCTCATCATGGCGAAATCGTTTTTGTACGCGCGGTGTGTGCGACAGGTTTCAGGCATGAACTAATGGGCGCAAAGGTGCGTAGACGTGTAATTACAAGCTCCATCTACAACGTAAATTAGTTACCGGATTTAATCTGCTGAAATATTATAAGATGTTCCTCCAAACTCCACATGATGAACCGGATGAAATCTTTCAAATATAAAAGGATTAAATATTTATTCTGTGTTCTTCCAAAATAAAATTATATACTGATAATCATATCATATCAGACTAGGTTCAAAAAAATACCGGGACCATAATGATCAACTATGGCGAAAAACACAACAGCTTACATTTCAGCATGACTCAATTCTTTACCAAGTCAAATCTGCAATCAATGGGTCTGCAATCTATCTATAATCTCTATTGAATAAAAACATCCATCCTCTTTTGCTTATAGCAACTTCTGAAAATAAGTTTAAAACCTACACCCTACTGACGCACTAATGCCAAACTAAATAGTAATAATATAGAGCGCACAAAAATGTTTTCGACCAACTCTCCCTAATATGCTATTTCCGGTGGTTTCATTGTTAACTATGCCAACAGTCCAACACTCTAACAGCATAATTTTTGGCTCTGACCAAAACTGGCTGAAATGGGAGCATTGCACTGAGTGTAACGCTGAATAGTTTTATTATATAAATAATGCTACAGTGTGCCATACAGACGACGTATCTTCGAAAGACTCTTTTCAGGATGATGTCATACAAAAGAATAGATTTGGGGGATCTTTCTGATATAGCTCAAAAAATCTTTTTGTTAAGTAATGCAAGGGATACTAAATATTGAAAGAAAATATGCTCTTTGCTTTCAAGAGACAAAAGGACCAATATTTAATGAAGAAGAAATACTGACTTTTAGGTCAAAATATACGAAGGTGGTTCTAAACACCAATACCGAGGCGTCAAATCGAAATGGTTCTAATTTCCTATTCTAACAAGAAGCCACGACAGCCTCACCGTTACTCATGTGACCTTACTTAAGTGACAATGTGACGTTAAAACTTTTGTTCTTGTCGTTGAGGCCACTAAACGAGTATTACTTGAAATGCCGCTCCATACCACATTGTGAAAGCTAACGTCTTGTATTTACATTTGCTAGCGAAATTATTGTTGAAATCTTCATGTGGAGACGATAAATCTAGGTGTTGATGTCCTATTTGCGAGCTCAGTAGAAAATTGTGTGTAATTTTTGACTAATTCGGCTTCAGTTTTTAGGATTAGGTGTATCACGAATGTTGTAGCGCTACTAAAGAGGAATTTTCAGCAACTACAATAGGCTGAGTTGAACATCTAGAATGTGACACTAGCCGAAAAGTTGCAAAGAAGCGATGAAAAATGGTTTATTCCAATTTATTTTACAACACATCAAGAGTTACATAATATACTAAAATTGTAATTAAGCTCGTTGTTGTAGGAAATGAGTTAGTGTAAGGAACAGATAAAAACTCATTTTGTCGAGAATAACTGTCAGATTTATCGAATCGATTCCTACGTACTTGCACGGCAGGTTTCAAAGATTCGGAAAACGGTTTCCCGGATGTTAATCTAAACACCGCTCTTCAAACTGAATGAAAAAGTGGTCAATAATTTGATGGTCCTTCGGTACACGAAAAACAACTAACATTGCAATTGCAGCTAATAGGACCAAGTTGGCGTAACACTATCAAATTAACCTTGACACCTCGACCTTATCACGATAACCTAAAAATAATCAGGTTTCCTGCAATTCAAACATAACGGCTATTTCAACAGCTTCCTCGAGGAAAGCGTATGAAACAACAGAATAATGTACACTCTATAGTATGTAGCATGAATGGCTGATATAAATGTTAGTTGTATTTACTGAGAATTTGCGCCGACGGCAAATGCGTCGTGGGAAGAAAAACGTTTCTCTAAACAACCATAAAAGTTCCATGTGTTGCTGAATTCTGCGTATATATCGTAAAACATTTAGCAATGGTGGTCAATCTTGATCATTTTATAAACTGAAACAATCATATTTAAGTTTACATGCGAAGGTCAGGATTTCAGAAGGCATCTCAACAATCTGATGGTCGTGCTGAAATAACTGTGTGGGATTTTAATTAGAGGAACATTTATCATTACAATATGTTGTGTCGTAATCAAAGCATTAGCAGTAGGTTTAGTGAATCAGATTTTAACAGGAAAGATTGGAAAGGAACTTAACGTACTAAATGCCTCTCTAAGCTAGCAAAATACCGTTTATCAAAGGATTAGTAATTCATGTCAGTCTAACCTTGGGTACCTATAGAAAAAGTAGGTACTAGTGCGAAACACTGAACAAACTAGTGCTAAACTGAATGTATGGCACAAATCCAAATGGATCGATGTGCCCTGAAACTGGAGAGTAGCAGCAAGATTTCGAGTTTCACGCAGTGTTAGGTATTTCTTTTACCAAGCCTTCGTCAATCATCGCCATGACGTATGTTTACACTAGGCTTGCATAACCCTGTGTGTGAGGATGCAAAACAACGGCCTGGTATCAACAGGGGCTATATTTAGTTCTGCTACGTAAACGAGCCAACGTAACGCACATGTGACTGTTACCCCCGGTAGGTTTGCTATACTCTCTTTGATGGTAGTCTGTTTACTGAAATATATTTTATTAATTGGTCTTTATGTTTTCATGTGCTGGTTATAGAAATTGGTCCTTGAATACGGATTTAGGCTAGCTGAGAGAGTTCTCATAATCAACCCGCTTAGCATGACCACCGAAGAAACGAAAGAGAATCGACAAATCTTTTGTTCATCTGTCATTTTGTCGATTCAATGACAGCAAAATGACAGATGAACAAAAGATTTGTCGATTCGAGAAATTAACGAAAGTTTTTAGGTGAAGAAGGAGGATGAATGTGCTATGACGTGGATGATCGTGGTGAGTGCTGTGGCGAACTGTGTAAAAGAGTACTAGCATTACTAAGTCGGAAATCCAGCTAAAACTTATTTATTTTCATGAATCGATACCTGAACCCAAAGACCCTGAAATACTCTCAAGTTGTGTCAACTGAAGGCTACGAGTCGCGGATGCTTTGGTGCATGTACAAAAGAGGGCAAGAAAGCATACATTAGGACCGGTTGCTATTTGCTCATAACTGATAAATCCAAGGCTGGAAATCGTCCTACAACGACGTCACTAGTGCGTAGTACAGATAGACCATTGCAAAGTAGGTATGTAGAGTAATGTTGGCATAGGATTACATGGAGTTTTTTGTCCGTTTTTCTCCATAGTCTACGTTTTGGAACGGGCGTACAGCTTTGCCTTTCAGACAAAGCAAGCATACATAAAAGACCTGCGACCGAGTTTGTTTTGGCTATTTAAGCCGTATTTCGTACCTGACTACTCTGAAGTAGTCAGGTACGATAAACGGTTTCATGTACTTTAAAACATGTCAAATTATTTGTAAATTTCCCAACCCAGGCGATCACGGCGTTACCGGCTTCACTCAAGCATTACGATGCTTATAAGTCCTTGATGGCGGGATTTGAGGCAGTGATGAGCCCTTACAGTACTGGTTACAGTACGTTGACCTAAACTGACCGACTCAATGAGAATTCAAAAATGCCTGTTAATAGTTTAATTGAAATAAATGCAGAATACAGAGTTCAAATTTGAAGTATGAGTCTACTATACACCTCCGTACATTTCTACCAACGCAAGCTGCTCGCTTCTTTAGGTTAAGGTTAAAGAAACTCGTCTGTTTAGGCGGTGCATGAATACGCACGGTAATGAACACGAATTTTAGATCTCTAGTTAGGTACTTGGTGAATCAGAAACGATCACGAAATTTCGAATGCGTAGGCTTATTCCACCGAGTATACGAAATAATACATTAATCGGCCCCTGACCTGAATAGACTGTAAAGACCACAATTTGGAGACAACTAACCAGGGAATTTTAATTGAAATATAAATCCATACACACGTGTTTAGCGAAAGGAGCACACTTATCAACACGGAATCAGCTTGAGCTGGTCCAAAAAAGCTTTGTATTCATAAATTAAAAGAGAAAAAGATGTCATTCCCCCTATTTCGGAAGACACGAGTCAGTACCGCGTCGGACTATTTCTTTTTAATGCAAAGACATAAGGTATTCTCTGTTCGGCTGAAACCGATTCCGTGTCGATAGGTTTGGTCAGTACCCAAACGTCCGATTGACTTCCGTGTAAATATGTCCTTACAATTCGATAATAAGCTGTTCACGACACCTGTAAACAAAGTTCGAGTAGTCCTAGAAACCTGTTTTACATGACATAATAAACACGACATACAAATACACTATCGTAAAACTATATCACATGGTTCTTAAAAAAGATCGATACAGAAAGTTGTTTTCTAATCCTTATACCTTCTTCTCCTAACAAATGAAGGCCTGAATAAAAACGCTATGTCGAATTTTCAACTTTCGGCTTACGAGAGTTGAAAACCACTACAACTCCAAAATTATACATATTTAGGCATTTATTTAGTTTTAGTGGAGATACCAAGAATGCAAAATTATTAGTACATACCTACATTTACAAAACAGCACCATGCTTGTTAGTGTCTGTTAGCAATCATTTTAACACTATTTGCTTGGCACCAGTTCAGAACACACTGACTCTCAGAACTATCAATTGATAGACAAAATCATCATGAATTGCCTATGGCAAGTATGTAGCCAAGATATTTAATTTTCGAATGCCAAAATTCTCATTACATCTAGTCATCAAAAAGTGAATCTATAACTCAATATTTAACACAGGTAAACTATAGAATATTAATTCATAAAACCAACACATTTTGGTGTCCGGCTCCATACATTAATCTTAAGCCTTGGAACATATTTGTACGAACTAAGGGCCAAGCAATTATGAAACACTCTGGAACAAACTAGAATATCACACTAACTGTCTTGCTGTGTCCAGGAATTTTGTGAGAAGTGGACTCCGAGATTCCAGACGGGTACACCGAAGTGTTCTTTAAGGCAGGAGCTGTTGCTACTCTTTATTGTCTCTGCTAACATCTTTGAAGTTTTCCCAACATTCTCGTTACGTTTCAGGAACGTTGCTAAGTCAACCCCGCAGGTTTCATTGACTGCTTTTCGACATTCAGCAGCAGCGTAAGGGTTGAGCTTGCCATCAGCTTGGACCGCTGAGCTGCAGACTTCGTTGATGAGTTCCAAGTAGGCCATATCGGTTTCGAATAGTACCTCACAGCATCCTGTTGGGTATTATTAGTAGGAACATATTGTTGGCAATTTTGAGCACATTATTTTCTTTGAAAAAAAAAAATGAAATAAAAAACACTTAGGTATAGAACTGATTTCATACATCAGGAATTTTACTGAACATTCTTTGAGTAATTTAATACATATTATTAAGTTAAATACTCAGCATGTTTTAAAACCAACAGAAAATGATTTAAAATGAATATTCAGGATGTATGCAGTTTAGTGTTAAAGTTCAAACGCGTAAGGATAAAATACAATATTTACTAATTAAAATAAATAGTAAAATCACTCAAAATTGACCCTTTAAAGTGCTATTCAATGGACTAGCATACTTAGTAAACAAATTCCTGAAATAACTAATTTACTGACAGATATTGATTTTAGAAAAATTGGTACCTAATATATTTCACTTGATTAATAGTTAAATACAGGTATGTCTACATGGTACACACGAAGAACCAACAAGCTATACAAAACCAATATCTGCAGATCTCTCATTGTAACGGAAATTTTAAAAAAAGTGAGGTCTTGTCATATTGGAAATGTATAGCTTCATGTGTCGATATGTGTACCAAATCATATTTAGTTACATAAAGCCCCATATATTCTAAATTATAGGTATTCTTTGGCAAGTAGTGGTGTTATCTAACTTACATATTTTTTATCCAATTACACTAATGGTAGTGCTGATATCCTGTTGTATGGTTTTAAAAGTTAAAACAATTATTTACTGTTAGGTATTAAAGTTAATCAATTCCTGATACTTTATAAGGTTTGCTATAAAAATCGGTGGCCTCATTTTTTTTTTGGCAAGGTTTTTTATTTATATTGCGAATAGGCAATATTTTATCAGTACATTTTAAAATTAAATTCTGTTTTCTTATGATTTGTTTACTTTTTTATGTGTTCAAGGTTCTGTTTAACAAATTGTACATAAAAAATAATTAATTACACAAGCAATTTCCAATGCCTGTGGCTATAAATAACAATGAATAAGGAAAGCTTTCGCATTTTGATTTGAAAACTATCTTTTGGGTTTGGTTCTTATCCAGTTTAGGCTTCAGTAATTTCTTATCTTACAGAAGCTTCCGATTACGTAAAAAAAATAAAAAAAGCATTATTTATGGAAATAAGTAAACACATACAACATGTGATTTTATGCAATGAACCTGTATTGACAATGACCATATCTATTTTGTTACTCAAACAATTCTCTATTACCAGTGCAATGGAAAATTATGTCTATAAATAATTGAATATGCAATCTTTATTCTTGTGTACATGCCAGTACCACATTCCAATCAGATCTTTCGTAAATATTAAATGCGCAGAGTCAACAGCTGGACGGCGACGTATTTGCACACCAATAAACTTCGTTCTTGTGAACTACAAATATACCCACTTTATCACAAGATTTCACCCGCTTTAAAAGTGTTTTGAACATTTATATAGCCCGAAATATGACATCAGCTGTAACCAAACTTATTAGAGTGATAATATAACAGCCGTAATCGGCGTATAATTAGATTATAATCATCTTAAAGTGAGCTAAAACGCTCGCTTTCGTCACAGCGTCCAGCGATATTGACATTGAGCTTGTGTTAAAAATACCGACATTACCTGCCTCCCGGTCGAACTTGTTCGGCTTCATCTGGTCCCGACTGGGGCCCAGGACCAGCGGCGACAGGATCCTAGGCCACAACACAGCGAAACACCCAACAACAATCACAAGTACGAACATCGTCTTCCGCGGACCCAACACCTCCTCGTTCGCCATTCTGTCGTCGTGTTTTCGTATCGTTTCGTCACTCAAGAACACAGCCGGTCGCACTCTACGGGAACATCGTCGTGTGTGATATAAATAAAGATTTTCGTCCCACGTTCCGCCCGTGAAGAAAGCGCGCAATGACAGCTGTCAGAGACGCGCCCTCTCCCGGCGAAAACGTTACGGGAGCGATCCGAATTTTCTTCTCTTCGTTACGGGAGCGTCCGTAATTCTTCAATCTTCGTTCGCAGAAATCGCAGATAGCCGGTGGATTGAGCTGGCTCGAAGTGACACAGCCGTATACCAACATCAAACAGCTATGCCGACTTCTTGCCTTCCCAGCCACCGGCTTGGCTTCCTCTGGCGTCCAAGTCGACAGTACAGCATTGCAGTTCAAATATTGACGGAGTGAATTAACGTTTGCCGGGTGAGCGCGGCGCTCGGTGGGCAGAACTCGGAACAATATGCCTGGGCGCGGAGGCGGCGCCGGCTAATAACCCGTCCCCACCGCGATGAGGACTACACGCGCCCAGATGAATACTAATTAGACACTTTGTTAGTAGTAGTAGGTACTTGTCGTTAGACGAGCACGCCTGAGGAAAAAGTTTGTATGTTCAAAGGGACGAACGTTCCTGGTGTTAACCACGTGTGAGCCTGACTTTTTAAATACTTTTTTGGCTGAGCGCGGCGCCTACGCAGCAGCCGGTGTCAAATCGGGTCAAAGTATGACATAGTCACAGTGTAATGTACAGTTTATCTGTATTGCGGAAAACAAGAATCATTTACGACATGCACCATGTTGAACTTACATTTATAAATTAATGGATACCAAGCTGGTAAATCTAAGAGGAAGTCATATTATGACCTGACTTCTTAATAAACTGATTTGATTTGATTTGATTTGATTCTATAAACATTATACCCACGCATGATCCATTCTGGATAACACACCTGAAATTCCACGATAATATTGTTTAACCAGTTACGAGACTGGGATCAACGTTTTCTACCTTGAGATTTAACGCAATATCTGCAGAATCTGAACGTTCACGAGGATCAGAATTTAATTATTTTAAGAATGCCCCAAAATTCATTTTAACCACCTCTATAATAAGTCTGATAAGAACCTATGATTCACAGCGTTGAGATAAGCTTATGAAATCTCGTTTCAATGCAAACACAATTTTATCTTTATTTCTAGCCTGCAGGTGGGGTGGATACAGTCAGCAAACAAACAGTTACTTTTTTTTGTTATTTATTCGGTAGCTTTGGGTCAATGATATTCTAATATAGTATCATTGTTTGGGTCTTAGCGTTTGTAGGAAGAACTAAATACATTTTTTGTAAAAAAATGCTGATGTTCCTCGGCAATTTTTGAAAAACAGAAGGTACTCGAAACGGTAAGAAACATATCTCATAATCTCTACTGTAATTAAAATCTTTATCGTTTTTAGAACTAGGTAGGTATCTAGGTATGAATCGCCTTATATTTTGGTTAGACCGGCTGGACTCAGTCTCTAACAGAGTGTCCGATTGAGCAGAAGCCTATAGCAGTACTCATTGCCTATGTGAGTACTTTTCAAGGTGGATGATTACCTACCTATAACATAACGCCAAAATTCGCCGTAGGGTTTGGTAGAGAGATGTAGTACGCATTTATAGGAAGGGAAGGAAGGGAAAACGACTCACAATAGTTTATTCATGAATTCAGCACATGAATCTAGATATTTCGTAGGTTATTTAAAAAAAACAGAAGTTACTACACGGTCAAAATGTTTGGAACAGTTATTTTTTTCAAAGAAAATTTGCCTTCCGTCGGTATCCGTCCTGTATTTCAGGCGCTATACCTATTAAGGGGCGACTAGCAGACACGCATCAGATTTGGCTGTGAGAATATCTGGAAACATAAAATAATATTTGCCAGCAGGATAGCTGCCGAGCTGTGGATTGAACCCAGGACATGCCCTATAGCGGCGGCGGCGGGTGCTTTCCCACCAAGCTGTTTCATGAAACGTTTTTTTTCCATTTCTATTCTGCGGTCTGTCTGCGTTGCTAACCAGAAATATATACCAAAGAGTAGTTATTCTAAACACAACACGATCTAAATCACTGACTGGTTAGAATAAGGAGATAATAAATGTCAAAATCTCCTTTGATGTAACAATCCAAAGAGGTTTTCTACTTATTCGAGGCGCATAAATCGTTATTTGGAGTGACAGATATTAGTTAAGCACCTGTAAATACCTACTCTGAAAACCTAACAATATTTGTTTCAGTTTGTTAATTATGTACATGTAAATCTTTTATTTATTTGGAACCGCATCACACTATTGTATTGGGTCTAGCAGCCTACCTGCTGAGTTGTAGCCAAAGCAAATACCTACCACGTACCACCACTTGTGAGATGTGTCCCAAGTAAACTTTCATTGTTAATTTGTGTCTACTTAAAAACTACCTGCTATAAAATTGTCAAAAAAAAGGGAACAAATAAAGCATCGTTTTGTCACCTTTCACACGGAAGGAAGAACAACAAAACTTAAATGTGAATCACGCGCAAGATACGCGTTAAGAAATATAAACTATCAAACGGAAACCAGCCAGGATATCCTTTTTATTTATGGTATGCTGTCTCCTTAGCATCCAGACGCACTTATATCGCCTTACCTGGGCGGTGTTCGAAGGTACGAGGCGGCCATTTTGAAAAACTTGCGCGTACGTCGTTTCCTGCCCTGCGACGAAATGGTACGCTACCTACCCATTGTTATATGGGAGGGGATGCGTGTGACATGAATACATATTGAAATAATGGTTTAACTGTCGAATTAAAAAAATATGTAGGCCCTACATGAGGTGGAAGATTTTTTGTTTAATAGATCCTTTGGTAAACCAAACACAGAAACTGACGTGGATGATTTATCGGATGTTTTTCAATGAATGGTGTTGTGGGTGGTAGGTACGAATAGAAACTTTGTTTTGTTCAATTAAATAAGTTTGGGAACACTGGTCTTGAATAATAATTATTGGTCTATTTTTGAAGTCGCCGAGTGATTTTCTGAAGTACCTAGGTACCTATACCTACTTCTGACATGGTCGGTACTTACTGCGAATAATTATGTAAAAGAGCAAGAATCGCAAGTTTTCAGCAGATTAATTACTCCTACATGCCTATTCGTCAACTTTGCTCACAAATAGCTAAAACAAACTCCGATTACCATGCATGCTATCGAAACCTCTTCAAGTACATAGATAATTGTACATTCGGTTGTGGACTTACACTAAAAATAATAGGATTGACCGATAGGATAGTAATTTGCAGTACCTATGTATCATTAGGCCTGTTTTCACTAAATGAATTGCAAATAGAACCACTTGGTTGGATTATCAACCCTTATTTCTGCGCCGAAATCTAAGATTCCGACAGTGCAAACTATTTAGGTAAGCATTAATTTAGAAGCGCTTAGCGTTAATGAAAATGCTCATTAGACTGAAAATGACAGTTCCGAAATATATCAGTACCTAGTCCAGTGCTAATCAAACACTCGATACATCAGTTGCTAGGCCACACAATTAATAATGCGGCCCTAAGTTTTCAAACCAAACGTTTAATTTCTAGCTGCCGCGCATGAATGGGCCACACTAGTACTACTCATTAGAATCGTTTAGAGGGCCTAATTATACGATTAGTGAGTCATGATTAGTTACATCATTCGCCCATTCATCATCCGCCTACGGGCTCTACGGGCTATGGGCAATGTACACGCTTTCATCTTGACGTGGGGTGCACGCAGTATAGTCTGGGGTCACGGTTCCTTTTAATTAGAAGAGATTGATCGGTAGTTTTGATTGTGTTGCATAGCTAGGTTGGTAGTCTGAAATGGTTTAGGATGGGTAGAAAGACATCGTAACGAACCTGGATGAGATTGGGGTAGGAGCAAAGCACAATCAATGGGCGGAATAGCAGATCTTGGTAATTATTCTAATCTTAATGACATAATTATGTGCGTCAACAACTAGAATGTTGTGCGTTGTTAGCTACCTACTCCAAATATAATACGACAATGATAAATCGTACGGATAAGTCATTATGATATTTACAATATTCATTCGTTAACTTATAATTATATTATTAATGTAGGTATTAATGTAGGTGTAGGTTGTTGTATACCCAGTAGCTGAGCATCCTCATGCAGTAATGGCATGGCATTACTGCATGTCTGCATCCATCCATGTATTTAGGTAAAAGTGCGTGAAGTGGACGGGCAATATTATATGTCATAAACTGCAATGGATGGATGGAAGGTGGGGGAGTGCAATCGTCGAATGGAGACTACGAGCAGCACGGAGGAATGTGGGAAGACAACCGAAGAGGTGAATTGACGTTCTTATTCGAGAGACGTCGAAAGAAACTGGATGGTAATGAATTTAAAATGGGGAGATTAGGAAGAAACCTACACTTAGGGTTACCACCCGTACTCTAAAATAGAGTATAGTTCTCTTTTTCATGTAGGCGTACTTTATAATCTACGACACGAATAAAGCACGCTAAAATACTCTATTTAAGCAAAACTGATTGTTACTGGCCCGTTACTGGTTATGAGACTAATTAAACTGGTATCCATAGCACTTCTGAATGAAACTTCAATTGCAAACAGGCTGTGTCTTTCTTTCAATAAAAAATATGTTTATAAGGACAAATAATGAAAAATAGTCATAAATAAGAACTCTTTTTTTTATACTGTGTTAGTACTTTATGTTTGTTCCACCAAAATGAAAAAATACTTTATTCGTCCTAAGAAAAGGTGGCAGCCCTACCTACACTCGGCATTGGGTGGGTGACATGACCAGAAGACAGAAAGATGTAACCTAGGCTTTGTAACTTATCAGGTCTCTGTGATTCTGCTTAACTTTTTACCACAACCATAGGCGTCAACCTAATTGTGCATATCATTTTACCGTCCGCGTCGTCGTGTCGTTACACAGGACAAATAAATTTGAAGCTACCATAAGCTAACAAATCGCTCAAAGAAAAAACGATACTTTCGAGAATTGAACCCTAAACGTCACGCAGCCACATATTGGGGACTGGTTAAAAATAAATAAAACTTATACAAGTCTGCCAAACTCCGGCCAAACCTAACGTAGTTGCCTACTATACAGTGCTACAGGGATCTTTTGCCTTTTACAAAACACCGACAGAGACTGCGGTTGTTGGATGGTAAAAATGTACCTACCTACAAAATTTTGGCCACGTGCTAAAAAAAAAAAAAAAAATCGCTGGACATCACACACAGCGCAATCTAGTGCCACGCTAAGCAACGAAGCTTGTGTCGTGGACACCAGATAGTTGATATACTACAATACATAATTATTGTACATATAAATATCCATGACTCTGAAACAAATCTCCATGCTCATCACACAAACATTTGCTCCTACCGGGAATCGAACCCGGGACCCTAAGAACGTAAGGCAGCCTCACTACCGCTGCGCCATTCGGGTCGTCGGAAGTGATCAACATCTCACATAACAATTTCTAAAATAATTTTTAAGCTCAAAATGGTACCTAGTACCTCACTGAATTTTTGTCTGTGTTCAATACATAGAAAAAGTCTACATAACTCTTGAAGTACATATTTTATTAAAACAATATTTCGCCACTGTTAAATTATCATGCCCCAACTTCGTCGCGTGCGCATATTTTCGCGTGCCGTCGCCATTGTGGTGGCTCGGAGACGCGATTTGAATGCTCATGCGCATTGGTGTTGATTGTGGATATACGGGCGAGTATTTTGTGCAAGCCGGCTGACTGTGCAACCATATTTTCCGGAGTTGTAATAATCGGTGATATAGAAACAGTCTGTGAAGCGGGTCTTTCGAAAGTAACAGCTTGAGCTTGGCTGGAAGATAGTCTACTATCATTAAACACATCTAAGACAAAATGTTTATGTTTTAGTAAGACTAGAGCAGGAAGCCCCATGAAGTGTATCCATAAGGATAGGTGGCGGATGGAAACTTAACTGCTCGTTCATTCGAACATACAATTCTTATTGCTAACTTAAATTACTTAGTTACTAGAATATTAATGCTTTGCTTGCGAAACGTGACATGTTACTGGACCGACGACTGTCTTAATGGGGATCAGCAAAGGCATGTCCTTACACCCACAAACTTCAAAATTAACACCCACACGTTTCCTTGCAATAGGAATCGCAATAACTTTTCCTCCTGCACGTGCCCTAAGCTAGACAGAGTGAACTCCATTAAATATCTAGGAGTAATCGTTGACGACAACCTTAAATGGACACAACATATCTCGGTTACCGCCAAAAGAGTGCGCAAGTTGATCCATATCTTTAAAACCCTGAGACTTGTTGCTAGTCTTAAACTTCTGCTGCAAACATATAAAGCCTTATGCCATTGTGTCTTGGGTTACGCTATTTGCGCATGGGGTGGGTCAGGCAAGACCCAAGACAGCGTACCGTCCTAAAAGTACTTTTATCACTAAAATACTGGACGCCCGAGGTATACGTCAAAGCCAAAGTACGGTCGAACAAGCTATTTGGTTTACAGTTTAACCCACAAATTACATTGTAAAATGTAAACCGAATAGCTTGTTCGACCGTACTTAGCGTCCGCAAGCACTTTTTTTACGAATGCCTGCGAAGATACCACCGATACGCCATCCCGAGTCTGCCTATCTAATCCAAGAGAATAGTCAGGTGCCCAGTCCAAGGTACCAAGAGCGTCTTCGCCAGCAAAAACTACCACTATATTGTTCCACGTCTTTACAACAAAATCAGTCATGAAAAGGGGATACAACAACTCATAAAACTTAATAACTTCCAATTTAAAATGTGTATTATTGACTGGCTACAATAATACGATTATGACGAATCAGAAAATCTATTCAGCAGTGTAGGTATGTGTGTGTGTTTGTGACGCTCACACAACACACACACACACTTACACTCACATCACACACACACCCCAGGCACATTTACGCACACTTTCCCTAGAACGCGTTGAGTGGTTACTTAACTTAATTTAACTCATATAATTGCATACCCATGTAAAATACATAATTATTATCACATTTTTTTTTTCCTATTTTTACTATACTTACTCTATTTTACTCCTTTTTATGTTTGTAAACACTTCTAATGCATGCCATATCTGAATAATGAATAATGATCAAATTTTTGTGTCTATCGTTTTTTTACATATAAAGGTCTGGCTCTTGTGATACAGGATTTCCTAGTACAAGAGCCAGGGCTACACTGATGTATTGAGCAAGCATTAATTTGTCAATAAAGATTTATTATAAAGACAAAAGAACGCAGTCAAAGACCTCGACCTTTATTTTTCCCTGGAGAGGGTCAACATTAAGGGATTGTTTTTGTTTCCGCTGTAAATTCGCTTATTTACGCTTAGGTATTTCAAAGGCTGGTATTTGTCTAGCACCGAGTTCCTGAAACAGTATGGCGCGGTGTTATAGGTTGGGGGATTACATTGATGATAAAAATGCTTGGCTAAATGCTGGTCCTGCTCCACAACCATAGGGGGGGGGGGCAAATTAATTGATTGTTTGGGTCGGGCATTATTTGAGTCCATCGAAACGTAAAGAAGAAGATGAAGAATTGATTCCCATGTTAATGTTTTGTGGAAGCTGCAGAAGATTGTAAAAATATACTTGCATTATATAGATTCCAGTTCTTAGTATTATATAATTGCATAGCACATGTGTGAGTACTTTGTACTGTTCAGCCACCATTTACATTTATTTATATTTCATTGAATTGAATATGCCTTGGTGGCTGAGAGAATGTCATGCTCACTTAAATGTCTCGCTGATGGTAGCGGGTGTGTCGGGTCACTTAGTTCCCTTCAATATGGTTGAGTTGAATGGCGCCGGTACATGCGTCATGTTTGTGAACGGGCGCTGTCAGTTGGGACTGGTCATCTCTTAGCTGCCAAGGTTCATTTTAATTACTTTATTCGTAAACTGTTGATCTAATCTTTTACTCTGGACGCTCTTAGTGTGCACGTCTTTCTACATCGTTCTCACATATATGTATAATCTCAAAATTAAAGATGTAACCAAGATTTTGTAACAATATTTTGATTTTAAAAGAGTGTCCATGGAGTTTCTTGCCCGTTCTTCTCCATAGAGATCTACGCTAGGGAATGGGCAACTACAGTACTTTCTCAAGTTATTATGCCTTGTGACTGGGACTGTAGCTTTGATTTTCTTTTTTGTATTTTTGACATTCAAAAGTGCCGTAATGGTCTAATTGAAATAAATGCTTTGAGTTTGAGTTTGAGTTTAACGATTCAGGAACCCGATTCGAGTTAAAACAATAAAGCTATTTATGATATTTTAAGAGTGATTCAGCGATTTTGTTCAAAACTACCTATAGCCCCGTATGTTTTCAACAAAACCCACCCCACGTGAACGCCTTGACAACCGAGCACAGCTACTGTTGCTTGGTCAACGTTACGAAAACATACCCGAAGCATTTTCATTCAGTGCACTCTTGCTTCGCGAAATTAAGAAAGTGTTAGGTATTTTGTTTATTTATTATTCAATATCGCATTGGCATTTGCTAGGTACCTTCCCAGTCGTAACCACGCCGAAGTTATATAAGGGTCTCCGTCCATAAAGGCGGAAGATTATGTACATACATGAAACGAGCATTCGTGGTGAAGACGTGGCCAATAAATAGCCCATGAAGTCCTGCCAAATGAGACAAGTTCAAACATGTCGCCCGCGGTGTCATCTGCGCTTGTATTACGTTCCAAGAAGCAGAGCTTGCTGGAGTTTGGATTCATAACCGGTGTTGGCAATAGGCTCACGTCCATAACTTAGGGAGCTTAGACATAAACTGCCGTGGCGTGGGTGTAGGTATCTACTCGCTACCTATATGTAGGTACCTACACCTTTGCCTAACTCTTCGGAAAAGACGGGCGCGTGCAGGATGTTATATTGTTAAGTTGTGTAACCGTGTGTAGGTAACCTACAGTTTTGAAACCACGTGGTTGTGATCAACTCCACTCTTCACCAAATGTGGAGACTCCAGGATGTCCGTAGGTACTGTAATAAAACGCAATGTTGCTACCGTTAAAAAATAGAAAAGTTATAATAATTTTCGTCAACCGAACCTCTCACTTCTAAGCTTCACGTACCCCACAAAGTACCTACCTACCTATTAATATTCTTCTTATTCTTTTATTCTTTTTTTTCTTTCTTCTTCTTTACTAAGTAAGCAAAATACTTGGCTGCTATCAGTGTTGAAAGAACATTATTCATATCCGGACTCAAGGACCACACACCACGATATTATTCTGCAAGGTTATACCAATTTTGCCTGTGGACGGTGGGCTATGGGCTAGCTCGCCGTCCGTCCGTCTCATGACGACAGGCCGTGTCGACGGCGCGTTCGTGTTCCACGCGCGCCTCAAAGAGAGTCAGTAAAAAGGAAGGGGTCCGAAAGGACCGATGCCTGCCGGGGTTGCGGGACTATTCGAAAGAGATACCGTGGCCCCGGAACACAAAGGGCGATGAAGGAACATGGATGGGTTTTAGTCAGTAAAAGTCTGACACTCCCTCCTGCTCCGCCCAGAGCGGGAGAAGTCATTTGATGATTTCCCATCCGAAAAAAAAAAAAAAAAAAAAAAAAAAGGTTATACCAATTTTTTTTCAATACACTTCCTCGAAAACTGTTTCCTATCGCACTATGATTAGGTTCAACATGCAATGTATTTCACACAAGTGCGATTTTTTTCTTTTTCCAACACGTGTGCGGGAATGAAAATCGCCACAGATAACTATACCTATACTTAGTCCATATTGGTTGTTTTATTTCGGCAAAGCAATAATGTGTTTTTAGGATTTATACTGACGGATCAAAAACCAACGATGGGACAGGCGTCGGAGTGTTCTCCGACGACCTAAACATTAAGATATCCAAACCACTTGGAATGTTCAACTCCGTTTACCAAGCAGAGTGTGTAGGTATTATCCATGCGGCACACGCTATAGAGGCCAGGGAGGTTACGGATACCAATATTCGAATACTCTCCGACAATGCCTCTGTTCTTCAATCCCTAAAGAGTAACCAGATCACGTCGAGACTAACACTAGAATGCCACAAGGCCCTAGAACGAATCACGGTACTAAATCACAACACGGTAACGCTACAATGGATTAAAGGTCACAGTGGATCACTTGGAAACGATGCGGCTGACGAACTTGCCAGAAGAGGATCCAGCACAAAACCCTACGGACCCGAACCCATTGTGCCAATTCCTTTCAAGCAGCTGAGAAGCTGGTTAAAGGATCACACTCGTATACAAGCAGAGAAATGGTGGACCTCGACACCAGGATGCAGGCAATCCTGGACAGAGATAGCCTGCGTCTGGTGGCGGGGACCATCACTGGACACTGTTCACTGAATAAACACTTCCACACCCTAGGTATCACTGACAGTCCCCTGTGCAGAGCATGCATGGAGGCGGAGGAAACGGTGGCGCATGTGCTCCTTGAGTGCACAGGCGTTAACAAGATTCGCGAGGAGACCCTGGGAGCACCAAGATCCCTTGTGGATGCCCTGAGGAGACCGGGAAGTCTGATCTGCTTCTGGAGGGAGGTGGGCTGGTTGGAGTAATCGGCCACCATGGCTCATGCACAATGGTCCACTTCAAGGACTAAGTGCGGAAACCTAAACCCCATGATAGATAGATGTGTTTTTACGGCGTAAATATTTCTTGAATATTCAAATTGTTTTTTTAGATAGAATATCATAGATAGACGATCATAGATAACATAGATATCATAGAATATATAACATTTATTTGTGTTCTAAATTCAAAAATATACAAATATACCTTTGCTTCTCCTTCAACCTGGCGAAAGCAAAGCGCGGAAAAAAAAGAAAGTAAAATCATAGTTTCTTAATAATTCATGACCAAAATATTTTTTGTTCTTTTATTTTATTTCTTCGCTTGTATCAAAATGTACCTACCATTTATTGTTAAAGGAGACAATGCATTTAGTTATCCAACATTCCAACCGTGTACCTATTTTGTAGACGAACGGATGAAGAAAGAGAAGAATACCAAAGAAAAGGTTTATCTAGATTGTGTGAGGACTGAGGAATGATAAGAAAGAAAAAGGTATGAACAGAGGAGTGATGGCTGACTAGAGAAAATGGGGGAAAAGTATGTGTTGCGCCCACCCCAAGTAACATGGGAAAAAGGCAGGAAGATGATGATTTTGTGGCCGAGCTGCCAAAGTTAGCTTTCCTGATCAAAAGACCATGCGTCATGTTCGTGAACGGGCGCTGTCAGTTGTGACTGGTCATCTCTTAGTTGCCATGGCATAATTGAATGTTTATTTTTGAATTGTATTTTTTGTTTTTACTATGGACACTTTTAACGTGCACATCTTGCTACATTGTTCTCACATAATATACCATCTCAACATGAATGATGTAACCAAGATTTTGTAACAATATTTTGATTTAAAAGAGTGTCCATGGAGTTTCTTGCCCGTTCTTCTCCATAGAGATCTACGCTAGGGAATGGGCAACTACAGTACTTTCACAGTTTTTATGTCTTGTGACTGGGACTGTAGCTACATTTAATTTTCATCTTTGTTTCGACAATTCAAAAGTGCCTGTAACTGGCCTACTTGAAATAAATGCTTTGATTTTGATTTTGAAATAAGCTAGCAAAAACAACCGAACAGCACGAACTGTGATACATGTAATCGACGATCTATAAAATCTACAACTTATTGTATCAGTTTGCTGTTTCGTAACGATAACCTCAGTTTCAAGGTCAGAGATTTTAGCAGCGACTCGTCAATGGGACGGAACTGCTGCTAAACGAAAGGTCACGACACGACTGAAGACGAGTTCAGTAGGAAAGTTTAAGTTAAAATAAATGCATTTGCTCGGCTTTCTGTTTATACATGTTTGGTTTGAGACTGGGTTGGGGAGTCGTAGGACCCTTTGAGACACAGCGAGACTTGAACGGAACGTGTATAGAGTCACGTAGGTATGTATTTTTAAGACGAAATAACTAGGTACGTTTGAAGGCAACTTCGATACTGATTCTTCAAGGATAATATGTTTTGTGATAACGAAGTTCATGCAGTTTATGTCAGTCTTCGTAGTGATTTATGACATAAAGAGAAAGTCCAATTAAAGCTAAAGCCTAAAGACATAATTATTACGACTATTGCAGAAAGTGGAAAACAGTTGTTTTAATGTGGGTAAAGTTGGGACGAGCCTTATGAGCAATGGGCGATGTAATGCAAGTCCATAAAGGCGTTCGCACACAGCATAAGATCACGGTGTAGGGATTTTAATCTGTACTTGAATAAGTTGTAGCGTTCAATACATTCCAAGTTACAGGTTTTCTGAGTATGTATTTATTGCCGGATTTATAGCTTCTACCGGCTCTGATACACATTCAGAATAATATTAACTAAGGGCCCGCCTTATTCAGGTTAATTTTAGCTATCAAGCAGACAATCACGATATTTCCATTACACATTAACGATGGAAGGAAGACAATATTTCTATGAGCGCGCCTATTAAAGTAATGCAACCATGCGTGCTGAATCGAAATTGCATCGCAAGGAATATAGCGACACCAAATTTGTAAAGAAACCCATTGTAGCCACAGTGGGCAGTCGATTGACAATCGACATTCGTTTTCCATAATTGAACAACGTCTATTGGTCATCGCACGTCGCCGCCATTTTCAAATTAGTATGCGAACCGCGTTTCCCGCCAAAGACATTCGTGCCGCGCCCAACTCCTCAATAGATAGAATCATGATGAAGGAATTTATGTTCGTTTTGTGTACGCGACAGCATATGATAAACGATGAATAAATAATAAGCGTTTCTAGGTATGACGGCAGATACCTGATCGGGTTTAAAGCAAGTAGTTACGCGCGGGCTTTGTGTTATGGTATATGTACCTACTCCATTCTTTTGTTTTTCAATTAAGTAAATATCTACTCATCAGAGACTTACTATTTAACGACCAAATTAACTTAAATAAGTAATTTGTAGTTCAATCAGCAGCGAACGTTACTTGAGACTGTGTAACAAAGCCAATAAAATAAGCATCAATCGTAATTGTTACATTTCACACGATTACCCAAGCCCAAGCATTGAAGTCATGAACGACCATAACGTACAGAGACAGCTGCCCAGTACCCCTTGTCCTACGTGTGAAGGTTAATGAAAATCTCGTTCAGGAGCTAGATATTCAAATGCGAATTCATCGGTAGGTTATAGAACAATTAATGAACGAATTTAGTATTGTCATTTGTACGAAACTGTCAAAATCAGTGTCAAAAGATTTTCATTCCAAACAAAGCGTCATACGATATCCTTAGCGTTAAGTGTCTCTATTTTCCTTTTCTCGCACTTGCAATCTTCAATGTTATGTTTCATTTCATGCTTAATGTTACACGCTGCAAAAATATAAACAACGATTTCTGATAACTGATTCGACGATTGATTACGAGTCTGTGAAGAGTATGAAATCAATCTCTTGTATTGTTTATTAAATATCCACTATGCAGGATTTTACGAGTATATTGAACATAATATTCATAATCAGCGGTGGAGTGTTAACTTTCGTGATTCTGTTCATCTTCGCCAAGAGACAGATCACTAGGTTTGCTCTTCGTTCGAGGAGAGGCCCTCATGTACCGATCGGAACTGATGCGAAAAAAGTAAGTTTATTAGGAAATGTTTTAATGTATATGAACGGCAAATAACTGGTTTATGTCAAAACAATGATCATACCTAAGTACTGCCGTACCTAATCGACGATAAATTATTCTTGATACTAGTGATACCAAACACTCCCAGCCTTGTAATAAGTATAGATCTTGCCAGAAAGATTCCTCGCTTTTGAAGTAAAGTTGATATCAATAAATTATCCTAGGTACTTACTTTTTAATTTGTCCAGACCATGGCGCACTTTGTTGAGTGACCAGTATGCATACACTTGCTCATTCAAATACTTAAAAACATTACATTACAGACACTGCGATTAAAGTGGCCACTTAATGGGCCCAAGTTATTTGAGAAGAAGTACCAAATAAAAAGAGGCTCTGTCTTACGTTTCCTCTAAATGTTATTGCAAGGGCGTTATTGTAATGATGCTACATTTAAGCCATTAAGGCATTCAATAAACATTAACATTAACTGATGTCAGTTTCCCATGATGGCAGAATGTAAAACACCATGTGCTACAATCTTTTATTTTTTGCTTCATCCACATACATACACACATCAAAAAAAGTTTGCGATCACTTTGATAAATTGAAATCTTTTTTGTTACTTTGTTTTGTTACAGTAAAGTAGTTAAATTTCAAACAGGGTATTTCTATTTAAAGAAAACACACAACAAAGAATTTTTCTTGATAAAGTTCAATTAAAAAAATTAAATCAGCTAGTGATCACAAACTTTTTTTGATGTGTGTACATGTGGTTTTACACACGCACACTACATTATGTCATTTTGTTCTAGTGTTTAAAGAAAGAGCTGGAACGCCGTATAGAAGCAGTGCCACGCATCATGCACGAGCCTCGGCTGCTGAGCACGGAGCCATCACACTACATCCTGGAGCCGCAGCAGCCGTACCACTACCGCTTCCGAGCTGTGGACGATGTGAAGACTCTTGGTAAGATTTCTCTAGATTTTTCAGCAAGTGATTATAGACCCAGCACTGAACTAGAGAAAATAAATTATGACAGACATAAAATATGTAACAGGTTTTCCAGCCAATCCAACTTACAACTACTTACAGCTTGCCTTGGAAAGCATGTTAAGTGTATTCCAGATACATGACACATGATATATCATGTTACCATGATGTTTGTAACCATCCTTAGTTTGTGGAGGTCATGAAATACTAATAGGTTTTCAGCATCCAGTTAATAGACTTGTAGAAGCCAACCCTAACATGATTGGGAATAAGTTTGGCACATGATAACATGTCATTATCTCCACTTTTCCAGAGGAAGAGATAGCCCGTCAAGACCCAGGTCTCCGCCGTCACCCTCGAGAATCCCTGCGAGCCTTCCTCCTGTCTTCCCTCGCAGCCCCCCTGGATGGGCGCGGTCAGAAGCTGGTGCACCAGTTCTGCGACACTTACGAGTTTGCCCGGCATCATCCTGGAGAATTTGGAGAAGATGAATATACGGCATACAGCCGGCTGCTGTTAAAATTGTTAGATGCGTGAGTGACTTATTTTTATTTTGCTTTGTGTATATCTGAATTAACGCAACATAAATGTCAAGCATTGGATGGGTGTCAGGTTTTTCTTACAGAAATCCACCTTTGTACTCGTAAAAGCATAAGTGTAGAAGGCCTTGCGTACGCCTTCCAACGCTGTGACAAAATAATAAAATATTTATTTCAGGCTATGATGGCCCAAAAACATATCTTACAAACAATGAATGCAGTGGATAAGGTGCATTACTACTATGTACTGGATCAATATTATGGCTACTGCAGGCTCTAACAGTTTGAATGTTACAACTGATCCAATCGAATATTTCTTTTTATATTTTCAGCTGCAAGTTCCAGAAAACAGCATCGCCGTTGCACGATTGCAGCGCAACAGTCCCACAACATTAGCACTACAGTCGCGCAACTATCGCACAACTTTATAGATCTTGTTATGACTTACATGGCTAGTTTTTTGTCGGTTCGTCTCCATAGGACACAACCAATTCGTAAATAAGTGTTCTTGTAGGCTCATGGGAAACGATAGGTTTTGCCCGCGGCTTTGAATGCGTTATGGTGCGAAATTATCCCTCGAGCACGTTTTAAACATAGCCTGTGACACTCGGAGATAATATAGCTTCCCATTAGTAAAATAATTTTTGGAATCAGCTCAGTAGTTCAGAAGATTACCCCCCCCCCTACATCCAAACGTTACCTCTTTATAATATTTGTATAGAAGATATTTGAATTTGACTTCAGAGCCCGTCTCTTGAAGAGTGTGGGCACTTGCGTGGTGGTGTCGGGTCGCGGGTCTCCGGTGCGGCGCGCGCGGCTGCTGGACGCGGCGCGCTTGCGGCCCGGCCCGCTGGCAGCGTTGCCGCGACACAATAAGTTGCCCGCAGCGTTGCATAAGCATTATACGGCCCTTGAGGTTTGTTTTGCGTTGTCGTAGTTCGGAGGTGGTGATCGCACTTTCCAGGCAGATTCTGGCACTAACTTTCAAATACTACACTTTTAGAGATTTTTCTTTACAGAAAAATTGCAGCGTATTAAGGACTGTGTATCTGCTATTAGCCGTAAAAATGTTTTATTAGTAACAAATAATATTATCTATGTATGTATTTTTGTTTAAGTAAGTACACATTTATGTATTTTATTATTGTACGTCGATGTTATGTTTAGTTTTATATGTATTTATTATTAAGTACTTACTAAGTTTATTTTATGTTTACTTTTAGAATTTTTATTTTAGTTTACATAAATGATTTTTATGGAAGATTTTTTGTTCTTGTTACCTTAGTATTTTGTGTGTAATAAATAGATACAAACAGGTATAAGTTTTTAGTCAATTTGAAAAAGACACTCAGAAACATTTTTGAAAGCCTCCAAAGTTTACAAGTCTGCTCATTGTTGTTCTAATCACAAACTCATATGATTTAAATCGTTTTATAGATGTGCACCACACTTAGATCATACGAAAACGTGGTACACTGACAAAAGTGGGCTTGCAGTCTTGCACATCTCACTATAGAATATTCTTTATTATGTATACCATACAAATAAAACTTACAAAAGAACAATTTCACATAGGGGATCTTTTCAACACAACCTTTGGATGATTAAAAACTAAAAGTGATCTCCTTTTCACCAATATTTGAGCGCCAATAGATTCATGTAGCATTATAATACTTATTGAATGCAGTAGTTCGAATCTAACGATTAAAAATCCTTGTATCTTGCCACCAAACTCATGACAGTTCTCATCCACAGAACATGCCAATAGACTCGAAGCTAGAAGACGAGGTGATGCGGATCCCGGTGAAGAGCCCTACGGAGCCCCTGGTGAAGGCGCCGGCGGACGAGACGGCCGTGTGAGCGCGGCTGCAGCGCCACCCCGCGCAGACTCTGTAGGGTGACCGTTGCACATGGAGATAAAGCTGGTGGAAGGTGATGAACTATTTGGGAAGAAACTGATATTGTGACTGATGATGACACTTTTCTAGGAAATTTAGTGGTGTGTAAGAAAATAGTGGTTTATTATAAGTGCTGTTTGGTACCATCAGCAAACTGTCAAGGTCAGCCCTTGAGTATAGATAAAATACTCTGCCTTGCCATCCCCCTGATCATTGCATATGAAGATGATTGTGATGGGAGAGTTTTCGATAGTAAATGGTGAACAATTGGATATTAGAAGATGAACAATTTGGATAGTGAGCAGTGATGTTTCGAGAATTATAGAGATATTGAACAGTGGTGATGACACATTCCAGACATTGGCAGAAAGACTTTCTTAAGGTGACCAGTCATATGGTGGTGATAAATACTATGTGGTATGAAGATAATAAATACCAGAAAAATGCCACTGTCTTCTTTTTTTACTCAAATAATACCCAACCAGTATGTAACCACTTGCGTTAGAGTACTTTGTTGGCTTTGTTTTAATTCTGGAGGGTGCAGTTGGTTGTGCAGGATGGGCAATAAAGGATGTTGGGCATATCCTGCAGAGGAGCTCCACACTGGCATTGTATTTGGGATCGGTTGAATATGCAGGATGGGCAAAAAAGAAGGTATATCCGGAAGAGAAGCTCCTGGCATTGGGATGGGTCGATGACCATTTGCCATTTGGCCAGATTATTTATACATCTAACCCACAAACAGTTAAGAGATTTTCAGATAGGCCACTGCAGAAGCCACTATGTGACAGTATTATTGGCAAATTACACTGAATTAGACAGTGTGACTTTACGGATACTGGACTAGATATATAAAGAAAAATTACGAGAATGAATAGTCATTCTTGTCATTGAGATAAATAACTTAATCCATAGTGATTAAGTTAAAATTTCAAAGGCATTAGCAACAGGCGTCACGTTTTGATAGATTTCAATTGAAACGTGACGTCGTGCAACTTAACTTCTGTTGCGTTTGAGATTTCGGCTGTGTGGTATGTGAAATATCAAGAAGTATAATTATTCGCAATCATTGTAATAACTGATAAGAATGGACATTGAGTTTTGAACGAAAATAAATATCGCTGGACACACACAGCACCATCTAGTGCCACACTAAGCAACGAGGCTTCTGTCGTGGACACCAGATAGTTGATATACTACATAGATACTTTTTGTTTGTAAATACATACTTATTATACATATAAACATCCATGAATCGGAAACAAATGTCCTCTTACCGGGATTCGAACCCGGGACCCTAAGAACGTAAGGCAGCCTCACTACCGCTGCGCCATACGGGTCGTCTTAATATTCGAAATCGATAATATTGTAGAACATGTAACTTATATCATAATCTTAATGCACAGAAATGATACCCACCAAAGTCAATAAGTTGATGTAAGTAGTTCGTAATTACCTAAAAGCAAGAATTAAAATAAAACATGTAGCCTAGGTTTTCAATACTTAATCCTGTATTCTGTAAATCTTGTACTTTATATGCCAAATTGTATTCAAAGTTAATGTAAATAGATTATTTATTAGGTTTTGTGATATTTTAATCAATTCAAGTAAATAAACTCGATAATATAAGCTTAAAGCATTTTATTTTACCCAAATCTTAATACTACATACAATTATTGTAGAAATATTACAAAATAATCGTTTTACCATTTGAATACAACAACTTACTTGACTAGATTATAATTATTTTAAATTTCGTCAATAAATATTATTCAGTCAATTAATGCAGACCTTTTGTTAAATGTTAAGTAATCATTCGTCAATAATAATATCTCGACCGAAGTGGCTCTCCCTGAAACAAACAAAACAAAAACTATTAATTTAAACATTTAATGGCAAACAAAATTTTCATTTTGAAGGAAACCGAAGTAAAACTTGCTTAGAATCGTATTGCATGGCGTGCGATTGGAGATGCACATAAACAGCAGAAGATGAAGCGATCAATGATCATTCTTTGCAACTGCCTAATTTGTTTGTCTTTCCATCATCATTAGACCTTTGTCTGTGGACTCGACCGATTCGGTCGGGAAGCCATTGTTTAACTATTGTGTCAACTTCGCTAACAGTTAAAGGGTTAGCAGCCTTGTACAACCCATTGCTAAGTAAAGACCTTCTCCCCTCCTTCTCTTTTGTGCTATGCTTTCCTGGTGTGTGCGAGTCTCATCCAGGTCTTCTCCGCCATCTTCCGTACACCCTTCTGGCTGTTGGCTTACCAACGCTCCCTTTGACGTTCTAGCAATGCTAGACGTAACCAACTCACAGTGTAGTCCATATGTTGTGCGTGTGGTGCCTGGTAGCGAGCAGAGCGCGCTGGCAGGTGAGGCCCGTGGCGCTGTCGCCGGCCGCCGTGCGCGTGTGGCACAGCCATTCTAGCACCTGGAACAAGAGATTTGTGGTCGCAGCTTCCTATGGACATCTACAATTTCAGTTGTATCGCAGATGCAACATAGTCTTACTATTGAAATGTCTCATATACCTGTAATAACAACAGAACAGAACAAAGCGGAAATAGCTATAGTCGTCTTAAATAAGTACTCTACATAATAGACTACAATTCACAAAGATCTCTTCTATTTAAAAAACAGCCCTACTGCCGAACAAAAACCTTTTTGTACAGAAAAGGAACAGGCGTTGATTGCTACCTTTGCGTATGTGCGTGCAGTGCATATTGACAATATTATCACTAACCAGTGCCATACTTATTAGTATCAAAATTGTTTAATTTTAAAACGAACTGGACCAATATCTTGTTTGAATTTCTGGTACAGCATGAAAAATAACCTGTTGGGTAGGGAACAGTCACATGGTACATACCTGCAGAGTACAGTTGGTCCAGCTCTCCCGGCCGACCAGCTCCGCGGCTGCAGCGGGCAGCAGGGCATGCCTGCCGCTGCGACTGCTAGCCAACTGCTCAGCATCCGGCTCCAAGGACCAGAGGCCGCTGAACACTATGACGCAGAGCATGAACACGTCGCACAGGTACAATTTGGCTGATTTGTCTTCGGTTCTGGGGATCATCGACACATAGAAGTAAAACGCAAGTCAAGCATTGCAATTGGTGTCGATTCTGTTGTGCACAAACTAAACTTAATTTAGGCTATCGCTATCTTTTTCTCTCTAATAAAACGAGAAGGAGACGGGCGTAATTTAAAGCTGTCAAATTTAATTGGAACTAATATGTCCATATAAATGAAGGGTGCACGTAAAAACATGTAGACTAAAAACACGGTGAAGCGCAAGGCGTAAACTAGTTTGACATCTCTATCTTAGTTCATAGCTATAGCCGTCCTTTTCTCGCATTGCCTTTTAGTAAAAAATAGCAATAGCTTGAATTAAGTTTAGCTTGTGCACAACAGAATCGACACCTTTGGCTGTGGAATCAATTTAAGTTTAGTCCGTATGGTGGCCAAGGTTGGGTCAAAGAAAGCAGGATTGACAAAACCGCATTGGGTTGACAATATCGTCAGAGTTGTGGAAAACAGTTGGATGGGGAGGACGCGCGGATCCGAGCAGTTTGGTAAGAGAAAGGGAAGCCTACACCTAGCTGTAGGAATCAATTCAACCATCATCTGCCTAGCCTTTTCCCAACAATGTTGCGGTCGGCTTCCAGTTTAACCGGATGCAGTTGAATACCAGTATTTTACATAGAGTGACGAGCGGCGGGTAATACGACACCCCTTGGTAAGACTGGTTGTCAAACTTTCGGGCCACTGACTACCTGGAAGGACTGCCAAGGATCTACAAATGACAGCCGGGACCAACGGCTTAATGTGCTTTCCAAGCCACGGAGGAAACTTGGTATGTAATGACCAACATAAGCAAGTGCGGCTTTGCCTGAAGATTGACCTGAGCGGCTCTTGTTATTTAGTTACAAAGTCCTTCGAATCAATTGATTGCTTGCCTCAACTCAGGCACAATTCAATCATCTATTCATTATTACGAGACCCCCGGGGGCGTATCGATAACTATACCGGCATTGGTTTCACTTACTCGTTGAAGGCGACTTGTGTGCGTCCCATAAGTTGTAGGAACCATTCTCTTGTGGATTCAGCGTCGGGTTGTGCAGCCTTCAGAGCTGGTAGCATACAACGTAACGAATACTCTTGTTCACTGCAATAATATTGAAATACATTATATTACATTTTGGATTTGTATGATACATACAGTAAGGATAACGTTTTGATTAACGTTTTTGGAAGACTGCAAAAGCTTATTGTAGATGGCGCGACCATAGCTACGTTTCAATCTGACCAATGAAGTCAAGCTATTTTGAAACATAAAATGACATTACCACATTTTCAGCCAATGACGATGTTGGGAACCAGTTATGCTAGCGTCATTAGCTCCAGTTTTCTTCCCCGTTGATAAAAAAATTCCATTGATATCGTCTTTATGTCGTAATAAGCTAGCAGAAATTGAAGTTTTCATAGTTCAAGTGTTTGCACGGACGTACGGTTGAGAAGACGTGAGAGAAAAAAATTATGACATTTCAGCTGCCAAACCTGGGGCAAGTGAGGTTTGAATGATTCCGCTGTAGAACATATTTTAATAGAAAAGGAAAAAAATCCTTCTTCAATTTTCCACAAAATAAAAATGTGGGGATCGTAGCAGGTGGCGTTCTGTTGTCTCTGCCTATCCCCTATACTCACGTGAGTTGCGTAGCCTGTGCATCGATGATCTCGTTGAGCCAGGTGAGCGCGGCGGGGCAGGCGGGCAGCGCGGCCACAGCGCAGCGCACGGCCGCGCTGCGCCGCAGCAGCGGGCCCGACACCTCCCACCAGCTGCACGGTGACGTCATGCGCTCCAGGGCCGCGCTGGACAGGCAGCGGCACGTCGCCACGAACTGCGGCCAGGCCTGGGGGGAGCACAAACATTTCATAACTACTAGTAGAGGACTACTAGTGGACTTCGATAATTGTCCCACGGGATCATACTACCGGCACAGATAATATAATACTTCGTACAGATACCCAATCCCATACAAAGAAATGACACCTCCCTAAGTCTGGCAATCGCTCGAGTTATTTTCTGTTCTCCATTACCTAAACAGATGACAGCACCAGCGTCTCATTAATCACCACAGACTGGAGTTTTACAACGCCATCTAGGAGTTCACCATCTCATCACCTAGATACTATGTTGTATCGATACAAAGTGGCATCAATTTCACTAGATGGCACTGTTTTTATATAAATTCTCACCAACGCACCGTGATCCGTGCACACAAGGACGAGTAGGTAATATTAATACAAAAAACCGGCCAAGTGCGAGTCGGACTCGCGCAGAAAGGGTTCCGTACCATTAAGTATATGTCGACGCGTCAAATTAATTATAGTTTGTTATACTTAACTTATTAATTAAATAATTCAGGTTAATCAAACCAATTTTAAAATCCTATTATAGCTTAGTAGCTTTTCTAACCATTTAATATCAATTCATTTGTAATTTGTGTTTGTAATTTTAATTAGGATGTTTTAGATGGTCATTATACCAAGTTTAATAAACTACAAATTATAATGTGAATTACTTATAACGATTTATTACCTAAACCATATTGTTAATTCATATTATGATTTGTAAACACACGACAAACACACAACAACCACACAACAAACACACAACAGACGTGCCACTAATCTTGACGACGTAAATAACGCCCTACTGCAGGTCCACAATTGGTTTACCGCCAATAATATAGTACTAAATGGGAAAAAAACTAAGTGCATTAGATTTGCTCTACCAAATGTCAAAAGTAGTGATTGTGACATAATATTGAATCAAGAGAAACTAGAATTTGTCGATAAAACGGTTTTCTTGGGAATCACGCTCGATTCAAGGTTACAATGGGGTCCTCATTTAACATCTCTTGCAGGACGGCTGAGCTCAGCAGCATATGCTGTTAGAAAAATCCGTCAATTTACTGATATTGACACCGCGAGGCTAATCTATTTTAGTTATTTTCATAGTATTATGTCATACGGTATTTTACTATGGGGACGGGCTGCAGACATTGAGTCTATATTTATTCTGCAGAAAAGAGCCATCAGAGCCATTTATGAATTACGTAGACGCGATTCTCTAAGATAACTGTTTAAGGAAATTAATATCATGACAGTACCTTGTCAATACATCTATGAAAACATCATGTACGTTAGGAAAAATCGGCATTTATTCAGTAGAAGAGGTGACAGACACCACTATAACACTAGAAATAGGGACCAACTAGTTCAGCCAGGTTTCAGGCTTGCTAAAGTAGATTCATCTTTCATGGGGTACTGTTTGAAATGTTACAATAAAATACCTCCCCACATTCTTCAAATGAACGAGACGAAATTTAAATCTTGTATAAAACGCACACTATGTAGGCAAGCATATTATAAGTTGGGGGATTACATTGATGATAAAAATGCTTGGCTAAATGCTGGTCCTGCTCCACAACCATAGGGGCAAACTAATTGATTTACTGGTCGGGCATTATCGGGAAGAAAAATTGATTCCCATGTTGATGTATTGTGGAAGCTGCAGAAGATAGTAAAAATATACCTACTTGCATTGTGTAGATTCCAGTTCTTAGTATTATATAATTGCATAGCACATGTGTGAGCACTTTGTATTGTTCAGCCACCATTTACATTTAGTTATCTTTCATTAACTTGAATATGCCTTGGTGGCTGAGAGAATGTCATGCTCACTCAAATGTCTCGCTGATGGTGGCGGGTGTGTCGGGTCATTTAGTTCCCTTCAATATGGTTGAGTTGAATGGCGCCGATGCGCGCGTCATGTTCGTGAGCGGGCGCTGTCAGTTGGGACTGGTCATCTCTTGGCTGCCAGGGTTCATTTTAATTCGTTTGTTATTAAATTGTTGTCTTTTTCTACTCTGGACGCTCTTAATGTGCACGTCTTTCTACATCGTTCTCACATATAATTATGTATAATTTCAAAATTAATGATGTAACCAAAATTTTGTAACAATATTTTGATTCAAAAGAGTGTCCATGGAGTTTCTTGCCCGGTCTTCTCCATAGAGATCTACGCTAGGGAATGGGCAACTACAGTACTTTCTCAAGTTATTATGCCTTGTGACTGGGACTGTAGCTTTGTTTTTTATTTTTAATTTTGACATTCAAAAGTGCCTGGTCTAATTGAAATAAATGCTTTGAGTTTGGGTTTGAAACATCAATCGGTGTGGTTGTATCTTACTGAAATTACATTTAATTAAAATAACATTGAAACTAAAATGGCGTCCATATTGCTTGATAAAAACACATCCGATTTAAAATAAGAAAGCTAAAATTGATTTTCAGGTTTTAAAATTACTAATAAATTGAGTTAATATTTGTCGATTTATAATAGCGATTACATTCGTCACTCATTGTTTGGTTTAAAATGTTAAATATTTATGCAAGTTCCGGTGGCGCGATCGGCCATGTTGTTTTCTTGGTTTGAGTTTAGTTGGATCGTTAAAAAGTGTTTGATGTCCCATTTTGCCGCTGGAAATTGTGGAGAGTAAAGTTAGAACGCGTTCTGTCATAATACGAATTGCGTGATTCCTGAGTTGCATCAAACAATCAATTTAAATAACATTAAAAAGTTGTTTGTTAGTATGCGCATCACTTGAGAATGGCTGGATTTATTTAATATTCCTAAAAACGTTTTCAGGAAAAGAAAAATAAAAAATTCGAGAATAACTAGAAGCTCATTTATGTATGAACTCAAGAACATAACTCACGATTATTCTTTTTTCTATTTTGTTCATTATTTTGGAGAGGACGGACGCCTTTGGTGTCGGGTCAGTTAGTTATGTTATAGATTATATTCAAATCATTCAAAGGACACAACTCACCACATTATCATCCGGAATAATCGAGAAGTACATATCCACAATCTGCGACAGCAACGTCCTATTAGCATCATGTATCCTGTCACAGTCCAGACACTGGCGGATCCTGTCCATCTGCTGCACGAACAGATGCTCCTCGTGCTCCCCGCGGGGCCTGGAGTGTCTGATGGCGGCGAAGGACTCCGCCAGGCAGCGCTCCAGCGGCGCGCGGAGACTGTTGGGCGGCATGCCGCGGCACAGGATCGGGAGGATCTCGAAGATTAGGAGCGTGTCTGATTCCTGGATGATAGAATATGGTGTTGATTGATGAAACTATACTCAGAATACTGTGTTTTTTTTGTCCGCGTTATTTGCTTTTGTGAAGTCGTAAATAAAAATTATTCTGAGTTTTGGTTTTTAAAGAAATAGTCATAAAAATGTTCAAGTTCTATTAAAATATTAAATAAACTGTTTCGTAATAATAATAAATCATTAAAATAAACTGTTTTGAGTGAAACAAATGTGTACAAATTGAGAAATGAATTCTTCTGTTTTAGGTTGAGGGAACAGCACAGGCCAAAATTAAATGAAACACGTTTGGAATCCTTCTAAATAAATCCTAAGATGTATTTGTTGGTTTGTCCTTTGTCCAGCAAAGACGTTACGCCATATTTTCTGCAGAAATACACAGTTTATTGACTACAATCAAGTAGGTTTTGAAGTTCCGCAAAAATACCCAGTTCCCAATAAAATTATTAAAAGTCTATCTCTCACCTCACCAGTCCCCGCACTGACTCCTTGCAGATAGTTCTCCAAGATCCTCCTAGCTGACTGCGACACCTGAGCCTGCCGCGCAGCCAGGGTCACACACCCGCGTCTCCATTCCGACCCTCGGTGGAACACCTCGGGGATAAAGCACAGGTCGAACGGAGGCAGAGGCTTCGGGTACTCCGATGTTAGGGTCTGCAGAATGCAGAGGAGTACCGAATCGGGGAAGTCATAGGAAGGGGTCGTGGCCTGAAAAGAATTAGACAAAAATTAAATTTAGTGGCGTAATTTCATAGAAGAAAAGAAGCGACATGTATGATAAAACTCGCGAACTGAAATCCTTTAACGCGATTCATAGCAATTAATTTTAGTTCGTATGTTGTTTCATAGCTATGTCACTACAGATAAGGTACAATGAGTCAAACCAACGTTTTTTGTTATCAGCATGTCTAAAAAATAGGTAACTCGAGAAAAAAGAATGTTTCTTTTTTTCCTATCTTAAAAATGACTGAGATATTAAACGTTAAAGTACGGCCTCCGCGGCAAAATCAGACTACGCGACCGCACTGACGTGTGACTTCACGCCGCGAACTGCGAATAATTTGAATTTATTAGTTTAATACTTTATTTGAATGGTCGGAGACAGCAAGGAATAGAGAGGTATGGAAGAAGAAAGGGGAGGCTTTTGCCCAGCAGTGAGACAGTAAGCAGACTAATAATAACAATAAATTATTTTGAAATGTATTTTTTAATATATTTTTTTAAAGATATATTTGGCACACACAGGCATGGTGCAGGGGTGTGGTGGTACTCTTCTTCAAGAAGGGCGACAATGCCCGGTTGAAGAATTATAGGCCCATCTCACTTCTAAGCCATGTCTACAAGTTGTTTTCAAGAGCCATCACGAATCGTCTCGCGCGCAGGTTTGACGATTTCCAGCCTCTCGAACAAGCCGGTTTCCGGAAAGGCTTTAGCACCGTGGACCACATACATACGCTGCGGCAGGTTATACAGAAGACCGAAGAGTATAACCTACCCTTCTGTTTAGCGTTTGTGGACTACGAGAAAGCCTTCAATTCGATCGAGACCTGGGCTGTACTGCAGTCTCTCCAACGGTGCCAAATCGACTATCGGTACATCGAGGTGTTGAAGTGTTTGTACAAAAACGCCACCATGTCAGTCCGACTTCAGGACCAAGCCTCGGAACCTATCCTCCTGCAGCGAGGTGTGAGACAGGGAGACGTCATATCTCCGAAACTGTTCACCACTACACTGGAGGATGTCTTCAAGGTTCTGGACTGGATAGGGCTAGGCATTAACGTCAATGGCGAGTACATCACCCACCTTCGGTTTGCCGACGATATAGTGGTCATGGCTGAAACCATGGAGGACTTCAGTACAATGCTCGATGACCTCAGTAGAGTTTCCGGAAGAGTGGGTCTTAAAATGAACATGGACAAAACCAAACTCATGTTGAATACCCATGTCACACCCATACCTATCAAGATCGGAGACTCTACACTCGAAGTTGTAGACGATTATGTGTACCTGGGACAAACGGTCCAGTTAGGTAGGTCTAACTTCGAGAAAGAGGTCAATCGTCGAATGCGACTCGGCTGGACAGCGTTCCGGAGGTTGCGCGGTATCTTCTCGTCCAACTTACCACAGTGTCTCAAGGCGAAAGTCTATGACCAGTGTGTGTTGCCAGTGATTACATACGGAACAGAAACGTGGTCGCTCACAATGGGCCTCATCAGAAGGCTTAAAGTCACCCAAAGGGCAATGGAGAGGGCTATGCTCGGAGTTTCCTTGCGTGATCGAATCAGAAATGAAGACATCCGCAAGAGAACCAGGGTCACCGAAGTAGCCCGAAGAATTGCCAAACTTAAGTGGCAGTGGGCAGGGCACATTGCTCGCAGAACGGATGGCCGATGGGGCCGAAATGTTCTGGAGTGGCGACCGGGAACCGGAAGACGTTGCGTTGGAAGGCCTCCCACTAGGTGGACCGATGACCTGGTGAAGGTTACAGGAATCCGTTGGATGCGAGTCGCACGGGACCGAACAATGTGGCGACACGCGCGGGGAGGCCTATGTCCAGCAGTGGACGTCTTTCGGCTGAAATGATGATGATGATGATATTTAAAATGTATAAAGTAAGTAGTTAAAATGAATAAAGGAGATAACAATAATATTTAAACACAAACACTTAAAATAATAAGTATCGCAGTAGCTCGAGAAGGAACGCAAAGTTATAAAAGCGGTGTAACTTTACAACGCTGTACCTTTGGAAATCCTAGCCCAATTTCGATGAAACAAAAACTATTATTATTTGCACAAGTATGCGCATTATATGCAGTAACTTTTATAGTAATATTTAGATGTGTTGGTGTGACTCATTAGACAGGTTAGGCTTTGGTTGTCTGACAAAGTATTTTGTACTTTTCTCCTCTCCACGGGCTCGGGAGATATGACTTGCATCAAGCGTCACGCGTTCGTCACTTGTTTCTCTTCCGTGAGTACCATCACTCAAAAGTCTCCTACTTTTTTGCCAACTGTCATCATCACTCACTTGTTTCCTGAAGCACTCGACGAGCCCCCTGGCGACGCTAGTGACATGCAGATGTGCCAGACTGCTGGGCTCCTGGCGTGGGTCGTACTGGTACACTCCGCTGCGATACCCTCGCACCTCCTTCTCTATTAGCTTCGAACAGAGGCGCTGGACTCCTTGTAACGCGGTTTGGTTCGTGAATTTGAATACTTCTGGCCAGATTTCGCCTGAGAAAAAACGGATTTATGCAATTTTTCGTGAAACAGGGAGTAATGTTGCGAGTGTAGGTCGATACCGTTGTAAATTCTTACTTACATGGAACATAATCAAGGACTTCTTCAGGTTTCCTGGCGGCATCTGCAGGAGTCTTGCAGAATGATGCTGGCAGTTTTATTGTCTTTCTGTATATCTGACGAAAAATAAATTTAATCTGATACTAGGGTAGCACGGTAATAAGGTTAATAAGGGATTTTGTCTATTTTTTTTTTAAATTGATTAATTGTTTTTAGAATAAGTCTAGATGTATGAGAAAAGCTGGGCTCTGACAATTTCGCAAGGACGATTTGACAAGGTTTCTTCACAACTGAGAGTAGGTTATGGGTCTGCAAAAGATGAAAGAAGGAAGTGCCAAAGAAAGAGCAGTCTGAGAAAAATAAACTTACGTCTGGCACATCAATGAGCTTATAATCATCGATCCTGTAGGTCCCGAGCGCGTCACACGCCGCCTCCACCACGTGGGGCTGGTTGCTCTCGGCCACCAGGCCCCACAGCTTGCGCACCGCGTCACACACCAGCTTGTCGTACTCCGGGCTTTGGACGCGCAGGGAGGGGACCTCGCTTAGGAGCTTGCAGATGCTAGGAATGAAGCCAGTGTTGAGCAAGATAATATTACATGTGTGACAAATATAACGCCACATACGAACTTCGCTGACGTATCGTACATTGAGATATCAGAGTTATCCGCGCGATTAAACGACTCAATAATCAGACAACGACAGTCAGACCAGCCCAACAGACACAACATTCGACAATCATTTAATCATTATCATCATGTTAGCCCGGAATCACCGACTGCTAGGTATAGGCCTCCCCTTTCTTCCGCCACACTTCCCGGTCCTGTGCGTTCCTGATCCAGGTGTTTTCCGCGACCCTGACGATATCGTCAACCCAACGAGTTTTAGGACGGCCCTGGTTTCTTTGTCCGACGGCGGATTTCAGTGTTACGCACTCTATCTGAGAGGGTTATGCCGAGCATGTCTCAGCACCATAAGTCATTGTTGGCAGGACACATTGGTTAAAAAGGCGGGTTTTTAGGCACTGAGGGATCTTTTTGGACCGAAAAATATGTTCCAGTTTGCCAAATGCCGCCCATCCGAGCTGTAAGGCAGGTTTTCAGGCTGTATTGTATATTAGTCTGTAAGGTATATATGATATGGGTCTTTTGTTACCTGAATTAAATGATATATTATTATTTGTACTCTCCTAGAAATCTCTTTGCTGGAATGCTCCTTGTCAAAAGATAGAACATGTCCCAGATAAACATAATGGTCAACCATTTCCAGACGCTCGTTTCCGTAGACAGAGTCGTCCGGAATGCCCGACATCACTTTCGTCTTGGACATGTTCATTCTTAAGCCAAATTGTAGGGAAGCATCAAAAAGTTGTTTCAGCATGCATTGAAGGTGTTCCAGGGATTCGGCGAACAACACCAGGTCATCCGCAAACCGAAGGTGTAACAAGTAGACACCATTGATTTTTACACCACTTTGGTCCCATTTCAGTGTTTTCATCACGTCTTCTAGGGCAGCAATGAAAAGTTTAGGCGAAATGGTATCTCCTTGTCGCACTCCCCTTTTGATCGAAATCGGTGCGGTAAATTCATGCAATCTGACCTGCATTATTGCCGCATCGTACAACTCCCTGAGCACGTCTACATACCGACTGTCGATCTGGCAGCGATGGAGAGATTAAACACGGCCCAATGCTAGACACTGTCGAATGCCTTCTCGTAATCGACGCAGGCAAAACACAGTGGCCGATTGTATTCTGCACTCTTCTCTATCATCTGCTTTACGGTGTGATCAATCGTGGAGAAACCACTTCGGAAGCCGGCTTGTTCAACGGGCTGGCAGTCGTCTAGTTGGCAGGTGAGACGATTACAGATGGTTTTGGCAAAAAAATTATAAATTTGAGAAAGGAGAGATATAGGACGGTAATGACGGTATGCTAAGGTTTGAATGGTCTCCTTTCTTATGGAATATAGCGATTGTTGCCTTCTTCCAGGCATCTGGTGATGTGGCACTGAAGAAGACACCATTGAACAGTTTAACGAGAACTTGTAGTATACTCATTTAATAGTGTGAGTAAAACTTCCCCAAACGAAACCGAAAGGCACTTGTTCACCCCGTCATTGCGATCATTGTTATGATGTAGACCATACCCGGGAACCATCTAGTTACAGAGATATTGGGATAAAAGTTCCAACTTTTTTTTTAATACAAGTTTTTGACGTTATAACTTAACTTTAAATACATCATACTATTCAATGCATCCATCAGCACAATGAGTTGGTGTTGTGTGTCTTGACGTAACATACTTTTTCCAACTAAAACATGATAAGATTCCTTACCTGATCTGCACACTATGCCTGTTATCCCTCGCCAGCTTGGGCTGCAAGGCTGTCCACGTGGTGTGTGGCGCTAAGGCGGCGCCACGCCACAGCAACGCGAGCGACTCCACGCACACGCTCGTCGCCACGCTGCCGGACCGGTCCCCGCAGCGGTTCAGGATTGAAGATATTACGGAGACTAACTCTAGGCCGTGGCTTGTGGGCCTATGAGCAAATATATTTTACAATTAATTGTGGGTTGTGTTCTGTTCTATGTACGGATTAGGCATTTGCGATAAACTACACTTAAAAGATTGTTAAAAATCTCAATTTTGAAATGAAAAACATTGTCAGAAGTTGATTGGGCAGGCCAATACATAAAGCATGATCTGCATAACATCACGTCTTTAATCCCCGAAGCGTTAGGCATGAGGTGTATCCAGAGTCAATTCGCGCACTTGATGTCCCATATAATAGGGGCGAGCCTCATGCGATGCGAGCTATGGAAAACCCAATAACACTTTTCCCAATCTGGAAATTGAATTCAAGACCTTAAATTCACGGGAAAAGCGACCACTATAAATAACGAGGCAGTCAGCACGATCTGATGCGGCAAAAATGAAAGATCCTGGGAAGAGCATTGAATAGGCTAGTTTCCACCATCAATAAATTGCAAATCTATTTACTCTACATATTGAAAATGGACACGTATTTTTTGTTTTTGTAAATCAATGAATATTGACAAAGATAAAACGCATCAAAACTCGGGAGTGAGGGGTCGTGACGTCACAACGCACTAAAAATTATAGCACGGCGTGACGTATTGAGAATTTTAAAAGCGTTGTATCTTCGTCAATTTTGGTCTACGTAACAAAAGAAAAAATACGTGTCAAATATTTTTTGATAATCTAACTGACCGGACTAATTAGATTTTTTCAGGATACAAGCCTATTCAATAAAGACACAAATTCCATAAAAAAACAGAGATTAAATACATACCGTATCTCACAGATCCTCTTGACTGCGACTGCCTTAGCTATGTCGAGTTCCCACTTCAATTCATCTTGCCTTCCTATGCCAGAGTCTACTAAAATTTCTTGTAAATACGGGAAACATCGCACCTGTATTTGTTCAATAAAAAATTAGCTACAATAGTTCCAAATATGTTGGTATCTAACCAAGGCTTTTCATACTGTAAACTATAATGAATTGTTCACACAAGTTTGTAAATTAAATATTCTGACATTGGAATACAATGTAATAGAGCTTTTGTTATCTCTTTTATCAGACATATGAAACGCAGAGGCTTTATCGCAGTGAGACCACTTAGTGGGCTGTTACTTTATTGGCGTATCGCACGGTAGAATACTAAGTTCACAACTAAAACGCATATTTAAATACCTGTGTTTCTGCTAGACTGGTATACAACATGATGAGGAATGACGTCGGTGCTCCTTTGTTGGCCTTTAGTTTGTTGAGCACAGAAACTATTGTTGGCACATTTTCCTGAAAATTTCCACATATTACAGACACAAAAAAGTCCAAAAATTTTAGTTTACAATTTCGATACGGATTTTTACATATGCATCATTTTGATCAATCAATCAATCAATAGTCTTTATTTGTAAACACAGGTTACAACAGTGTGCAGGATGGTACAATACATTTTAAAGTTTCTCCATGTTTTGCCATTTGGCGTACAAATTTTGCCAACTAGGTAGTAAATTAATCTATAGGTAAAATAATATTATACAGAAGTAAACGTTTAATTAGCAGAATCAATATCAATTTTAATAAAATGCCGGCAATGTCATTAAATTAAATACGATAATGTCAATAATTAAAAACAGTCATGATGTCATTATGTTGTTACGAAAAATGTTTAAAATTGATATTGTCTAGAACTGTTAGAGTCGTCATGCTTTTATTGTCATGTTACAAGTATACAAATATCATTATGTCAAAGAGCTGTCATCAAAGTAGT
This sequence comes from Xestia sexstrigata, assembly GCA_941918905.2. Taxonomy (NCBI): domain Eukaryota; kingdom Metazoa; phylum Arthropoda; class Insecta; order Lepidoptera; family Noctuidae; genus Xestia; species Xestia sexstrigata. The sequence goes on along the minus strand of OW799216.2, from coordinate 2,159,099 downwards.
CGCTTAGACAATAGTAACATTTCTGTATTAATATAGTACATAATTTACGCTTGAAATTGACCAAATTTAGATTTCTTATTGAGCAAGGTAACTTGTTAAATATTCTTTGGGCCATACAAAAAAAGCTTTTCCTCATTAAAGCCGTAGCTGCATATGGTAATTTAAGCTCTAACTTATTTCTATAGCGTAGTTTCCTATATTGACTTTTGAAAGCGATTTCATATAGGTTCATGTTTGTTTTAACAAATATATTTACCTCATAAATATACAGGCAAGGCAAGGTTAAGATTTTCAGGCTTTTAAATAGAGGTTGACAGCTGTCGGTACTTTGTAAACCACACATAGCTCTGATGCATCTTTTTTGAGCTTTGAAGACATACTCCTTATTTACTGAATTGCCCCAATATATTATCCCATATCTTAGTGTGGATGCAACATAGCCATGGTAAGCCATTAAAAGAGATTCTAGGCTAACTATTTTAGCCAATTTATAGAGTGCATATGCAAATTTATTGACTTTTTTACAAATGTCTTCCTATTGAGGTTTCCAGGACAACTTATTATCTATAATAACACCAAGAAACCTAGTCATAGTTGCCGACTCTAGTTTAGTCCCCAAGTAGTTAATGTCAAGGTTTATATTAGGAATCCTTTGATAAAAGTGCACTATTTTCGTCTTCTCTAGATTTATTACAAGATTATTATTATTTAGCCAAGTAATTATTTTATTCAATGTCAAATTTATCTCTGCTTCGTACGTATTAGGATCATCACATTTTATTACTACCGTGCTGTCATCGGCAAACAATACCATCGGATGCTTTATTACTTTAGGCAAATCATTTTTATAAGTCAAGAATAGTGGAGGTCCCAACACACTGCCTTGTGGGACTCCGTATTTAATAATCGTACTGCTAGACCTGTATCTTCCTTCGTAACCAGTGCGTGGGCAAATACGTGTTATCTCTAAAATCTGCTTTCAGTTGTGCAAGTTAAGATTTAATAAGATTTAAAATGTTGCTCTTACACCATATTTCTCTAATTTATTTAATAGTATTTTATAATCTACGTAGTCAAAAGCCTTCGTTAGGTCCATATATATAGCACATACGGCATTTCTTTTATCCACATTTGATAAGATAGGGCGTATCAGATCATGGATAGCCATGTTAATTGTCCTGTTCTTGCGAAATCCTTTCTGTTCATCAAGTAAAATGTTGATTTCTCTAGGTAAGTATAAAGTGCTTTATATAATTATGACTTTTTCAAATATTTTTGGTCTACGTGAATATGTTTTGAACTTGTTTTGTTTTGTTCTTAAGAATGGGCTTAGTTCTATATTGCCACAGAAGCACACGTTTCCCTTTTGCTGCATTTTTTTATTCCCTTTGATATCTACTTGGATTTTTTAGTTAGCGACTTAATTATAGTTTCGTAAGGAAAACAGAGATCATAAAAGCATTGAAATAGATCTAAAATATAGACATAAGCCTCATTAGCGTCCGAAGTTTTGTAAATGTCTGAGAATGAGAGACTTTCTATACAATTTTTAAATATATCCAAATATTCATGGCAATAGTTCCTCCGTCTAATGCGCCATGACTTAATAGCACATGTTTTTTTAACCGGGCATCTTAGAACCTGTGTGGTGTGGTCTGACAGTCCAAATTCAATAATTTCCCCCTTGCGACCTGATATTGTGCGCGAAGTTATCCAAACATGTCCCACTGCTTATTCTAGTGGGTTGAGAGAATTGCAATTGTAAATTATAGTTTAAAAGAATATATTCAAAATCTAGGGTCTGTTTATTTCTTTTTAATGTATTTATGTTAAAGTCCCCACAAACGATATTTTTTTATTACGTTGAATACATACTAGATGGAGAATATTTTCCAATTTGTCATAAAAAGTATATATGTCGGAATTTGGGACCCTATAAATACACACAATAATAATACCATGTTCGGTTAATTCAATTGCGCAACATTCAATCAAATTTTTTACACAATAGTTGTTTAAATTTACTACTTTATAGTGATGTCCAATTGATTGAATATGTGTATATTCACATTACGCAGGCAAACGCCTTGACTGCTAGTTTCACAAAGAGTCGCTCCCAGAGCAATCTTTTTTGTAGAATGATAAAGAACCACGGTAGTTTATAGATTAAAGTTATAACTTAAATAATGATTCCTACCTTAGTCTTCGCCATCAGCGGCAGCACCCTCAGACACTCCAACCTCACCCCCGGACACTTATCACTAGCGATCTTATACACCAACAGTGGCAATAGTTGCACCGACACCTCTTTCTTATACCCCACAATACCAACCACTACCTTCAACACCTTCACAACTACTTCTTCATAGCAAGTCTCTTTACGCTTCTCCAAAAGCATCCCGAGGAGAAAAGGTAACAACTCTAATTTGACACTTTCGTTTACTGAAGCAATAGAGTCTAACCAGCTTTTTAATTTATCCGGGTTATCCCTCATTCGTTCCCAGTTTTGATTCAACTTGAAGATTATAGACAAATGGCTATCTGTGTAGAGTAATGCTTGGAGTGTTTTGTTCGCTTTCAGGTTCGGTGTATGAAGGCGTGTGTCGTCTTTATAATTGTCCTGGTAAGTGTCTAAGATCTTTGAGGCCACTTTAAGGGCTGAGGCGGTGAGGTATGAGGGTAGGTTCAGCCATTGAAGTGAGAGGGCCACAAAAACGTTGAGGGAAATTGAGGAGTACTCGTATTTGCTGATTATATTGAGACCTGTGGAAAAAAGTTGTGCTTATTTTTCTTGAAAATATTCTAGTTTGTTGGCAGTACTTTTCTGGTTATCCATAATCTCTGTTTCAAGCATTACGATATCGTCTCTATATTCCTGATGTTGCTTAGTTCTTTACAATAGGCATGACGACAGTATCAAAAAATTGCAAATCTATTTAGTACGTCAGTTAGAGTATTGGAAATTAATGGACACGTTTTTTTTTTTTGTAAATCAATGGATATTGACAAAGATAAAACGCATCAAAACTCGGGAGTGGGGGCTCGTGACGTCAGAAATAGGTAAAAATTATACCTAGGCGTGACGTATTGAGATTTTTAAAAGCGTCATATCTTCGTCTATTTTGGTTTACGTAACAAAAGAAAAAACACGGGTCAAATATTTTTTGATAATCTAACTGACGGACTAATTAGTTTTTTTTTGTCGGCTCGCCTATAATACATTACGTCTGTGGTTTATCGAAGAAGTAGGGAGACATGTTTAGTAGCAGCCGTGTTTTCGATAAAAGGCGGGTTTTTTGGTGGGACTGTCTTAAGTATTTTTAACATTCAGAAAGTGACTAACTCACGTAAATAAATTACTCTTGATAGGATTAAATCGCTACTAAGAAATAAGAAGTGTAGAAGTTAGTACCAAATAAACTCACACAAGTTAAACAGCTCATGCAGATACAACGCAGACGTGTCAGCCAGGTTCTCAGCTAGCAGCATGACCGTGATGCCGGCCACTGTGCGGAGCTCCGGCGCGTCCAGCGCGAAGCAGCGCTCTATGAGGCTGTAGCACGAGCGGGGATCACGTCTGCGGAAAACAATTGGCATTGAATAGTGATGATTGGAAAAAAGAAGAAAAAGTATTTATTGGGACTCCTGTTTTACTACGTCTAGATGGACAATAACCACCAGATCTATGGCCGTCTCATACTAAAGTAACTCAACTTACAAGAGAACGCTTTGAAATCTGCGCTTTCTTTTTATATATTGTGTCTGGTACTATGACATCTCATAAATTAACCGACAGTACTTGACGATAGACAATAATAATGCTGATATTTAATGTTTTTAAAAGTTTTATTTTTATTCCAGTTTGCATTGTGTTGTATGTACTGGTGTCTGCTGTCGGCTGCCTCTATCACAGCGCTGTATGCAGCGTTCTAATCGTTCTATTACGAGTATATACATACTGCAGCTTGATGAGTTGGCTGGACAGTCTGGCGAGCATGGGTAGTAGCGCCATCACGTGGTCGCGCTGTGCCTGGTACAAGGCTGCCTCTGTCACAGCGCTGTATGCAGCGTACGAGCGCTCTATTAAAGCTGGGTTGCAAATCTGTTGGGAAATTGTGAATACAATGACTATTTTCTGTTCAAATTTGGCGACTCATATCTGCAGAACGCATCGGGACAGATTAGCCAAAATCGTCACACATTGCGTGCCAGAAAACGGGAGCCATCGCCAAGTTAGGCCCCAGAAACATAGGCATTATAAAATGGAAACATCAGTGGCCGGGTGGACTACATTTAGTGCATAGTAGAAGGCTATGGTGGAGACCTTTGCCCAGAAGTAGAACAATAATAGGCTTGAATTTCCTGAATGAAATTATCTTAATACCTGTTGACAACTCAGGCAAGCCAGGAGTAGAGAGGACTGCGCAGTTGTCGGTGGCAGACTGAGCAGCAGTTGCCAGGGTCTGATGCTGCTGTCCCTCTGAGGATGACATGTTAGCCAGAGGAACACTGGCCTCAACAGCTCTAAGCTGTTTGATGATACACTGGAACAAAGGATTTGTTAGAAGTAAGCATTGAATGAATGAATGATACGTTTATTTGCAAGAATAGGCATGACGACAGTATCAAAAAATTGCAAATCTATTTAGTCCGTCAGTTAGAGTATTGGAAATTAATGAACACGTATTTTTTGTTTTTGGAAATCAATGAATATTGACAAAGATAAAACGCATCAAAACTCGGGAGTGGGGGCTCGTGACGTCCGAACTAGGTAGAAATTATACCTAGGCGTGGCGTGTTGAGAATTTTAAAAGCGTCATATCTTCGTCAATTTTGGTTTATTTAACAAAAGAAAAAACACTGGTCAAATATTTTTTGATAATCTAACTGACGGACTAATTAGTTATTTTTTGTCGTCTCGCCTATTAGTGGACTAGCAAGTAAAAAAGGTTTCATCATTCAGATGGTGAGAAAGAGCTTCCATTATACTTTTGCCTCATCTACTTTGATTACAGTTGCATGGTTTCATGACATAATTTTGTCATCTTTGCTAAACTGCTTTGTTGGCCTAGTAGGCGCAAACGCATGAGGTCCTGGGTTTTTTTCGACAATTCAAAAGTGCCTGTAACTGGCCTACTTGAAATAAATGCTTTGATATTCTTAACTCTTTTTTAAGTAAAAGCTTGCCTGCTTGCTTGCTTAGCCTTACCTACAATGCTAACTTACATATAATCAGGATGTGTGCACAGGGCATGCATCTGTGCCAGTACATCATCTTCTGCATCCTTGTTCTTCTCCAGCACCGTGATGAACGGATGCTGCGGAGACTTGAGAGTGAACTGGCACTTGTACTGGTGACCAGGTACTAGACGTGCTTTGAGGTCCAGGATTAGGAGACCAGCCATTGTGGATATTATTGCTGAGTAGTTGCTGAAAAAATAATGCACATAATAAACTTACAGAAAAGAACCTGATTTCTGTCTGTATTTAAAGATGGAGTTGTTATTGTAAAAATTAATTAATTACGTAAGTATATGAGAAATTAATGAGGTTTTAAAATAACAAAGGGTCGGTGTTTTCTAACTGACTATTCTAAGAAGAAACACCCAAAGGGGAGGGCTTGAATTTATGCTTTTGCGGTTGCACAACGACATGCTTTGCTTGCACTTTGCTTGGGAGTATAGGTGCAGGCCTAGGTAATCTCCACGCTTGGCAGGCGGATTGGAGAACAGTGATGAAAGACTATCAGAAAATGCTGCTGCCCATTCTCTGGTCTACGGAGGCGCAAGGTGTTCTGCCTCCAGGTGACATGCTTTGCTTGCGCTTTGCTTGGTAGTATAGATGCAGGCCTACCTTACTGCCTCCCTCAGAGACGGTAAGGTGGCGGGGTCTGGAGGGAGAGCGCTACAGTCGTGTAGATCCTCAAGGCAAGTCTGGTGTGTTCTCCTTCACGTGGTTGCCACCCTGTTCTTGGTCTAATTCCTTAAGAAATAGACGTAACAAAAACCACCAGGCGCTTTTTAACCTAACCATGACCCTGCGTGACCGAGTGGGTCTGGGCTCGGCCGCCACTAAACCCAGCTGGCGCTGAGTAGGTAAAACAGGTCACCTGCGCTAGGACCTGCGCAGTTGAGCGCCGTAAGCGGGGATGAAGGAGTCCTGGAGGGTTGAGCCGAGCGGCGCTGGTGGTAATGCGTCCGTGAAGCAACACGACCTCTTTGGTCTGGATTTCAAGCGAAACGGTGGCCCTACCCAATAGCCAAGGGTAGGGAAATGGCCACAGTGTCCCGTCAGAGGGTCACCGCGAGGGGTGGGAGGTCCGCGGAGGTCGTCCTCGGATGGCCGAAGCGGTGGGTGAAGGTCATGCTGAAGGTGCAAGTGAAGGATTGATTAGTCGTCAACCAGATCAAGCACCCGATGTCGCACTGTAAGCCAGCCTCACGCCCCTATATCTCGAAGGTACTCCTAACGGTTAAGCTAGTTTGTAGCGAGACGTTCCCAGGTGCGGGCTCCAAGGAGGGTGGGAAGCCGGAGAGATGAAATATTTACACTAAACTATGGATACCCTAAACCAAAACGACACCACACACACACGACACACACACACAACAACCACACAAACACACACACCTAATACACACTCACGCGCACATACTGCACACATACACACCGGAGAGGATGCGAAAGCCAATCATTCTCCTAAGAGGGATGCTTGCAGCAGCTCTCTAGCCCCCGGACGCTCCGCTGCTACCGCAGCGAGCTCCAGTGCGGGTACAGGTCCGGCAGTGGCGGGAACTGCTGCTAGGACCAAATCTAAGTCCCGTAATCAACGGAGGAAGAAGGCGCTGCTCGGGACCAGTACCGCTCCTCCCTCTCTTTCAGGTGTGGAGCCCGCCACGAAGGTTAATTCCTCTGGCCGGGCTCCCCCGCCTACTGCTCCCCCCCGGTGGCCGTCACTGGTCAACCGGCGGAGACCAGCACTACGGGTGACGAGTTCGCGCTCACCTGGCGGGTGCAGAGGAGCAGGCACAAAGGCAGGAAGGAGGACACGAAGCGTCACTGCGCTGCACCTTCAGTGCAGAATGCCCCGGCCCCCTCGACGGACAACCCGAAGAGGAAGAACAGACCGTCCCAGAGGCAGCGGCAGACACTGTGGAAGGGTAAGACACCACAATCTAAACAGGCTAACGCCGCGGGCCGGGTAGAACCATCCAGCGGCAATGTCAACTTCTCCGCAGGCAAGCGGTCGCAGGCCGTGGCCGGCACCAGCCGACCGGGATCTAGCCAACCAGCAGCCAACGGCGCGGGAGGACCAGCCACACACACGCCACAGCGACCCGTTCAGAGGGATCAGGCCGCGGCCAAGCGAGCTCTCAACGAGACCCTAACACCTCGAGGAGAGCGCAAGCGGCCGCGTCTTGATACATCTAAACGGGACGCTAACAGGAGCTACGTCCAGGCTGCAAGCTCCGCAAGGACGGGTCACATCAGCCAGGAGGTGGCGAATCAGGTACTCGCGGCTATCCAAATGAAGATAGTCGCCGAGGCCTCTTCCCCTACACAGGACTCACCGGCACCGACCTTCAGAGCGAGGCCGGTGTACAGCGGGGCCCTCAGACTGTGGTGCGGCAACGACCACACCTTATCATGGTTAAGAAAGTTTATCTCCGAGTTGCCTCCCCCTACTAGCACCACGCTAGTAATCAGGAGGCAGGCGGACATCAGGCGCCGGGTGAGATGCGGAATCTCCATCCCCGACGAACAGGGTATATTCACGGAGCCGGCCATCATTGGGCGTACTCTATGTTACCAGAACCCTTGGGTTGGAGTTAGGGAGTGGGTGATGCTGAGCGCCTATAAACAGGCCGACGCATGGTATGTGGTGGTCGGGGTCCCTGAGGACCAAATTCCGATCCTGATGAAGGCCGAGCGCCGTCTCTCATTTGGTGTAGGGACGGTGTACGTGAAATTCCAGGGTCCGAACGGCAGATTTGTCGAAGTCTCTCAGGGATATCCGACCGCTGAAGCCAGCGCCGACACACAGGCGGTGGAGGCAACTCCAACCCTAATAAACACCTCGGAAACACCCGCGGTGGAGCCTGCAGTAGCAGCGCCAGCCGCCCCTACCGCCACTAGCGTGGGCGTCGTCCTCTCGGGGGAGGAGCTCGAGGACATCACCCTGTCCTCGGCCTCTGACCTGGAGGGGGACGGCTTCGACGTGGGCGACCTGTTTGCCGGGCTGCGGCTAGCAGGAGACGAGGAAGGAACGTCCAGCGATGGCGTCCCCTTCGTCGACCTGTAAGGTCCTGCAGGCCAACCTCCACCACAGCCAGACCGCGACGGCTCAGTTGCGAAAGTGGCTGGAGGTTCAGCACACGGCCATTGCCTTGGTCCAGGAGCCGTGGATCAGGGCGGGCCAAATACAAGGACTCTCCAACCTCGGTGGTAAGCTCCTAGTAAGTACAGATCATGACAAGCCCAGATCGTGCATCTATGTGTCACGTAACATAAAGACACAGCCACTAACAGATTTCTGTTGCAGGGATGTCTCTGCAGCTAGGCTACTGATACAGCGGGGGGACACAGTAGCAACGGTGGTCTTCGCCTCCGCTTACATGCCCGAGGAAGAGGAGCCGCCGCCGCATGACCTCGCCCGCCTCGTGACTTATTGCGAGAGCACAGGGCTAGAAGTTGTCATAGGCGCGGACACGAACGCTCATCATCCTCTGTGGGGCATGGACACGCTAAATGCTCGAGGTAAGGCTTTAGTAGATTACTTATTTACAACAAACCTAACCCTACTGAACACAGGTTCTGAACCAACCTTCGTAAACAGACGTAGCCAAACAATCATAGACCTCACTCTGGCATCGGAGGGTGCAGCGGCCATCACTACTGGCTGGCAGGTCTCCAAGGAGGCTTCCTGCTCGGACCACAGGTGGATCCGCTTTGACATTCAGGTCTGTGTAACACCAATACTGCCACGGTGAAACCCGCGTAACACTGATCGCGCTGCATACACACTTTCTCGAAAACAAACTTGCGTCAACAAACTACGGGATGACCTACGAGGACACGCCGCAGATCGACGAGCGTGTAAGTCATCTCACGAAATCTATGCTAGACAGCTACCATTCATCCTGCCCCGAGACCACTCCGCCCACAACACCAGGAAAACAACCATGGTGGTGAGCGGATCTGGAACGCAAGCGCGGGAAGGTAAGGTCAGCCCTAAACAGAGCCATGAACACCTGTGCTGATAGGGGTTGGGATGCGTATTATGCGGCCAAAAAATGCATCAGATACAGGAGCTCCACTGGATGGCGAAAATACTGTGGCAGCATTGAATCCTGCCAACAAGCAAACAGGGTAAGGAAGATCCTGGCCCAGCAGAACACGACTGGGCCCGCTGTTCTCCGCAAACCTGACAACACACTTACCACCTCGCCGAAGAGGCGATGCGCGTCCTTATTGAAACTCACTTCCCAGGCTGCGCTTTTACACAGGCCATCGACTGGACAGAAGTAACCCAAACACCGTCAGAAAACGACTGGCGCTATGCACACAAAGTCATCACGCTGGAAAAACTCCAGTGGGCGATCCGGTGCTTCCATCCTTTCAAGGCAGCTGGTCCGGACGGAATCTTCCCTGCCTTACTGCAGTGGGGTGGGATCTCTGTCGCTAACAGACTGGGGCCCATAATGAGAGCGTGTTTGGCATTCAGATACGTTCCAAAAGGATGGAGGGAAGTGAGTCATATTCATTCCTAAGCCAGGTAAGAGTGACTATACCAACGCCAAATACCACCGAGCAATCAGCCTAACCTCCTTTCTCCTTAAAACCATGGAGAAAATGTGCGAGAGAGAGCTGAGGGACGGCGTTTTAAAAACTATCCAGTAAGTCCACGGAATCCGCCCTCCATCTAGTGGTCGGCCGGATAGAAGAGGCGATTCATCAGAAGGGGACCTGCCTGGGCACTTTCATAGACATCGAGGGAGCATTCGATAGAACAAACTTCTCCAGCATAAACACCGCGCTCTCTCGTCACGGAGTAGAACAGGTACTGATAGACTGGATTACTAACATGCTAAGTAAACGAGTGGTTCGACTTGAAGTGGAGCAGCAGATGGCCATGATAGCCAGAGGCTGCCCCCAAGGTGGCGTACTATCCCCGCTTCTTTGGAATCTGGTTATAAATGACCTCATCACGAAACTCAACGCGAACCATTTCTACACAATAGGGTATGCCGACGACCTCGCTATCCTCATTTCGGGGAAAGTGACGGGGACAATCTGCGACCTCACTCAACAGGCAAACGATGGTGCAGAGAGTTCGATCTCTCAGTGAACCCCACGAAAACTGAACTAGTCATGTTTACCCAAAAACGAACACTAGGCCCTTATCGCCTACCCAAACTCTTCGATACAGAACTCCAGTTAGCCAATGAGGTCAAGTATCTGGGAGTCATCCTGGACAGCAAGTTAAACTGGAGTAGCCACTTAGACAATAAAATAAACAGGGCCTGCATTACCTTCTGGTAGTGCAGGAGAATGATAGGTAAGAAGTGGGGCTTATCCCCTAAAATTATACTTTGGTTATACGGCGCGGTGATCCGACCTATGATCACGTATGGGGCAGTGGTCTGGTGGCCCCGTACCAAACTAACTACAGCCTCCATCAAGCTGCAACGCTTGCAAAGGCATGCCTGCATGGCGATCACAATCTGCATGAGGACTACTCCGACTGCGGCTCTCGAAGCCATGTTGGGGCTGCCACCGCTACATCTGTTCATACAGCAGGAAGCGACAATGACGGCTATACGCCTTAAAACACTTCAACTCTGGGGTAAGAGAGAAACACAGCACACCGCGGTACTGGAGGGATTCTACAACGAGTTCCCCCTGGCGAAAGCAACAAACGATCGGATACCAAAACAATTCGTATTCGATAAGAAATATAAAATCCAGCTCCATGAGGATCACCGCTGCGAGGGATTAAATCCAGCAGAACTGCGGATCTTCACGGATGGATCTAAAACAGGTACTGGCACTGGTGCTGGAGTCTTCTCGGAGGATCTCAACATCCACATAGCCAAACCTCTGGGGGCCCACAACACGGTATTTCAGGCAGAATGGGCATTTCCCTGGCGGCATCTGCCATCTTAGCCAGGAAGGTTGTGGACCACTCAATTCGTATACTCTCAGACAGCATGGCTGTACTGCTAGCACTGGACAACCACACAGTGAACTCTGGGTTAATACACGAGTGTCACCAACGCCTGAACCAGGTTGGTAATCTCAATAATATAACTATCCAATGGATCAAAGGACACAGCGATTCCCGTGGTAATGATGAGGCGGACGAACTCGCTAGAAGGGGATCGAGCACGGCAGCGGTGGGACCCGAACCTATTGTATCGCTCCCTTTCGGATACCTACGCACACTGGTAAAGAAACGAACTAGCGAACAGCACCACAAGCTGTGGCTGGACCACGGCGAGTGTAGGCAGGCCAAGGAAGCGCTTCCTGCTATCGATGGCCGCTTCACCAAACGCGCGCTGCATTTGACTAAACCACAGATGCGCACAGTTACAGCCGCCATTCCCGGACACGGCTCTTTTAATAAACACCTCTTTGTCTTAGGAGTCACAGACAGCCCCCTGTGCCGTGCCTGCATGGAGGAAGACGAGACAGCAGCCCACGTGCTTCTGCACTGCCCAGTGGTTGCAACATACAAGGCAAAGTACTTTGGTAACCCAGGTACTCTCCGCGAGATAGTCAGCAACATTGGGGCGTTACTGGCCTTTCTCGGGGAATTGGGATGGATCGAATAGTTTCCCACCCGCACGCAAAATACGCGCTTTGACGTGGAGTTGCGGACACCAGCCCGTTATACAAAAAACAACAACAACAACAACAACAGCCCATAACGTCCACTGCTGGACATAAGCCTCTCCCATGATGGGAGGAATTTGCCGTAATCTCCACGCTTGGCAGGCGGATTGGAGAACAGTGATGAAAGACTATCAGAAAATGCTGCTGCCCATTCTCTGGTCTACGGAGGCGCAAGGTGTTCTGCCTCCAGGTGACATGCTTTGCTTGCGCTTTGCTTGGTAGTATAGATGCAGGCCTACCTTACTGCCTCCCTCAGAGGCGGTAAGGTGGCGGGGTCTTGAGGGGGAGCGCTACAGTCGTGTAGATCCTCAAGGCAAGTCTGGTGCGTTCTCCTTCACGTGGTTGCCGCCCTGCTTTTGGTCTATTTCCCTAAGAAATAGACGCAACGAAAATCACCAGGCGCATTTTAACCTAACCACGACCCTCCGTGACCGAGTGGGCGTGGGCTCGGTCGCCACTAAACCCAGCTGGCGTCGAGTAGGTAAATCTGGTCACCTGCGCTAGGACCTGCGCAGTTGAGCGCCGCAAGCGGGGATGAAGGAGTCCTGGAGGGTTGAGCCGATCGGCGCTGGTGGTAATGCGTCCGTGAGGCAACACGCCCTCTTTGGTCTGGATTTCAAGCGAAACGGTGGCCCTACCCAATAGCCAAGGGTAGGGAAATGGCCACAGTGTCCCGTTAGAGGGCCACGGCGAGGGGTGGGAGGTCCGCGGAGGTCGTCCTCGGATGGCCGAAGCGGTTGGTGAAGGTCATGCTGAAGGCGTAAGTGAAGGTTTGATTAGTCATCAACCCGATCAAGCGCCCGATGTCGCACTGTAAACCAGCCTCACGCCCCTATATCTCGAAGGTAATCCTAACGGTTGAGCTAGTTTGTAGCGAGACGTTCCCAGGTGCGGGCTCCATGGAGGGTGGGAAGCCGGAGAGATGAATTCTTTACACTTTACTATGGATACTAAAAGACCATACGACACCACACACACACACACACCACAAACACACACAACAACCACACAAACTCACAAACCCCACACACATTCACACGCACATACTGCACAAACACACACCGGAGAGGAGGCAAAAGCCAAGGATTCTCCTAAGAGGGGTGCTTGCAGCACCTCTCTAGCCCCCGGATGCTCCGCTACTAACGTAGCGAGCTCCAGTGCGGGTACAGGTCCGGCAGTGGCGAGAACCGCTGCCAGGACCAAAACCAGGTCCCGTAATAAACGGAGGAGTACGGCGCTGCTCGGGACCAGTACCGCTCCTCCCTCATTTTCAGGCGTGGAGCCCGCCACGACGGTTAATTCCTCTGGCCGGGCTCCCCTCATACATCTTCCTCCGCCTACTGCTCCCCCCTCGGTGGCCGTCACTGGCCAACGCACGGAGACCAGCACCACAGGTGACGCGTTCGCGCTCGCCTGGCAGGTGCAGAGGAGCTGGCGTAAAGGCAGGAAGGAGGATTCCGGCAAACAACGCCACTGCGCTGAATCTTCAGTGCAGGCTGCCCCGGCCCCTTCGACGGGTAAACCGAGAAGGAAGAACAGGCCGTCCATGAGGCAGCGGCAGACACAGAGGACGGGTAAGTCCCCTCAACCTACACAGGCTAACGCCACGGGCCGGGTTAAACCGACCCATGGCAATGTCAACTTCTCCGCAGGCAAGCGGTCGCAGGCCGAGGCCGGCACCAGCCGACCGGGACCCAGTCAACCGACAGCCAGCGGCGCGAGTGGACCAGCCACGACGACGACACCGCAACCCGTTCGGATGGATCAGGCCGCGGCCAAGCGAGCCCTCAACGAGACGTTAACACCTCGAGGAGAGCGCAAGCGGCCGCGTCTTGATAAATCCAAACGCTACGCCCAAGCTGTGAGCTCCGACCTTGATGTCGCAGTTACCTGCGGCCGTACGGGGCACATCAGCAAGGAGGTGTCACACCAGGTTCTCGCGGCTATCCAGAAGAAGATACTCGTCGAGGCCTCTTCTCCCATACAGGACTCACCTGCACCGACCTTCAAAGCGAGGCCGGTGTTCAGCAGCGGGGTCCTCAGACTGTGGTGCAGGAACGACCACACCTTAGTATGGCTGAGGAAACTGATCTCTGAGTTGCCTCCCCCCACTAGCACCTCGCTAGTGGTCAGGAGGCAGGCGGACCTCATGCGCCGGGTAAGATGCGGCATCTTCATTCCTGATGAGCAGGGGATCTTCGCAGAGCCGTCCGACATCGGGCGTGCTCTGTGCTACCAGAACTCTTGGGTTGGCATCAAGGAGTGGGTGTTGCTGGGCGCCAACAAACAGGCCGAAGCGTGGTACGTGATGGTCGGGGTCCCTGAGGACCAAATTCCGACCCTGATGGAAGCCGAACGCCGTCTCTCATTTGGTGTAGGGACGGTGTACGTTAAGTTCCAGGGTCCGAACGGCAAATTTGTCGACGTCCCTCAGGGATATCCGGCCGCCGAAGCCAGCGCTGGGACACAGGTGGAGGAGGCAACTCTCCCCCCAACAAACACCGCGGAAACACCCGCGGTTGAGCCTGCAGTAGCAGCGCCAGCCGCCCCTACTGTCGCTAGCGTGGGCGCCGTCCCCTCGGGGGAGGAGCTCGAGGACATCATCCTGTCCTCGGCCTCTGACCTGGAGGGGGACGGTTTCGACGCGGGCGACCTGTTTGCCGGGCTGCGGCTGGCAGGTGACGAGGAAGGAACGTCCAGCGATGGCGTCCCCTTCGTCGACCTGTAAGGTCCTGCAGGCCAACCTCCACCACAGTCAGACCGCGACGGCTCAACTGCGGAAGTGGCTGGAGGCACAACATACGGCCATTGCCTTGATCCAAGAGCCATGGATTAGGGCGGGCCAAATACAAGGACTCTCCAATCTTGGTGGTAAGCTCTTAGTTAGCACAGATCATGATAAACCCAGATCGTGCATCTATGTGACACGAAACATAAAAACACAGCCACTAACAGATTTCTGTTGCAGGGATGTCTCTGCAGCTAGGCTACTGATACAGCCGGGGGAAACAGTAGCAACTGTGGTCTTCGCCTCCGTATACATGCCCGAGGCAGAAGAGCCGCCGCCGCATGACCTCGCCCGCCTCGTGACTTACTGCGAGAGCACTGGGCTGGAGGTTGTCATAGGCGCCGATGCGAACGCTCATCACCCTCTGTGGGGCATGGACACACAAAATGCAAGGGGTAAGGCGCTAGTAGATTACTTATTTACAACCAACCTAACCCTACTAAATACAGGCTCCGAACCAACCTTCGTAAACAGACGTAGCCAAACAATCATAGACCTCACTTTGGCATCGGAGGGTGCAGCGGCCATCACCACCGGCTGGCAGGTCTCCAAGGAGGCCTCCTGCTCGGACCACAGGTGGATCCGCTTCGACATTCAGGTCTGTGTAACACCAACACTGCCACGGCGAAACCCGCGAAACACTGACCGTGCTGCTTATACACGCATCCTCGAAACCAAACTTGCGTCAACAAACTACGGAATGACCTACGAGGACACGCAGCAGATCGACGAGCGTGTAAGTCATCTCACGAAATCAATGCTAGACAGCTACCATTCATCCTGCCCGGAGACCACTCCGCCCACAACGCCAGGGAAACAACCGTGGTGGGGAGCGGAACTGGAACGTAAGCGCGGGAAGGTAAGGTCAGCCTTAAACAGAGCCATGAACACCTGTGCTGATGAGGATTGGGACACGTACTACGCGGCCAAAAAATCCTATAAAAAATGCATCAGATTCAGGAGCTCCACTGGATGGCGCAAATACTGTGGCAACATCGAATCCTGCCAACAAGCAAACAGGGTAAGGAAAATATTGGCACAGCAGAACCCGACTGGGGCTACTGTCCTCCGTAAACCCGACAACACACTTACCACCTCACCAGAAGAGGCGACGCGCGTCCTTATTGAAACTCACTTCCCAGGCTGCGCTTTCACACAGGCTATCGACTGGACAGAGGTAATACAAACACCGTCAGAAAACGACTGGCGCTATGCACACAAAGTCATCACGCTGGAAAAACTCCAATGGGCGATCCGGTGCTTCCATCCTTTTAAGGCGGCCGGTCCGGACGGGGTCTTTCCTGCCCTACTACAATGGGGTGGGAACTCTGTCGCTAACAGACTGGTACCCATAATGAGAGCGTGCCTGGCCTTCAGATACGTTCCAAAAGGATGGAGGGAAGTGAAAGTCATATTCATTCCTAAGCCAGGTAAGAGTGATTATACCAACGCCAAACACCACCGACCAATCAGCCTGACCTCCTTTCTCCTTAAAACTTTGGAGAGAATTTGCGAGAGAGAGCTGAGGGACGGCGTTTTGAAATCTATCCCACTCCACACTAACCAACACGCTTACAGCTCGGGCAAGTCCACTGAATCCGCCCTCCATCTAGTGGTCGGCCGGATAGAAGAGGAGATTCACCAAAAGGGCATCTGCCTGGGCACCTTCATAGACATCGAAGGAGCCTTCGATAAAACTAACTTCTCCAGCATCAACACCGCGCTCTCCCGTCACGGAGTAGAACAGGTACTGACAGACTGGATCACCAATATGTTAAGCAAACGAGTGGTTCGACTTGAAGGAGAACAGCAGATTGCCTTGATAGCCAGAGGCTGCCCCCAAGGTGGAGTACTATCCCCGCTCCTCTGGAATCTGGTGATAAATGATCTCATCACAAAACTCAACGCGAACCATTTCTACACAATAGGGTATGCCGACGACCTAGCTATCCTCATTTCAGGGAAAGTGACGGGGACAATCTGCAACCTCACTCAACAAGCACTACGCATCGTTGAGCGGTGGTGCAGAGAGTTCGATCTCTCAGTGAACCCCACGAAAACTGAACTAGTCATGTTTACCCATAAACGAACACTAGGCCCTTATCGCCTACCCAAACTTTTCGATACAGAACTCCAGTTAGCCGACGAGGTCAAATATCTGGGAGTCATCCTGGACAGTAAGTTAAATTGGAGTAGTCACTTAGATAATAAAATTAACAGGGCCTGCATCACCTTTTGGCAATGCAGGAGGATGATAGGTAAGAAGTGGGGCCTATCCCCTAAAATTATACTTTGGTTATACTGCGCGGTAATCCGACCTATGATCACTTACGGGGCAGTGGTCTGGTGGCCCCGCACCAAACTAACTACAGCCTCCATCAAACTGCAACGCATGCAACGGCTAGCCTGCATGGCGATCACAGGCTGCATGAGGACTACCCCGACCGCAGCTCTCGAAGCCATGCTGGGGCTCCCACCGCTTCATCTGTTCATACAGCAGGAAGCGACGATGACGGCTGTACGCCTTAATACACTTCAACTTTGGGGTAAGAAAGAAACACAGCACACCGCGGTACTGGAGGGATTCCACAACGAGTTCCCCCTGGCGAAAGCAATAAACGATCGGATACCAAAACTATTCGTATTCGATAAGAAGTACAAAATCCAGCTCCACGAGGATCACCGCTGCGAGGGATTAAACCCCGCGGAACTACGGATCTTCACGGATGGATCTAAAACAGGTACTGGCACAGGTGCTGGAGTCTTCTCGGAGGATCTCAACATCCACATAGCCAAACCTCTGGGGGCCCACAACACGGTATTTCAGGCAGAATGCATGGGCTTTTCCCTGGCGGCATCTGCTATCTTGGCCAGGAAGGTTGTGGACCACTCAATTCGTATACTCTCAGACAGCATGGCTGTACTGCTAGCACTAAACAACCACACAGTCAACTCTGGGTTAATACACGAGTGTCATCAACGCCTGAACCAGGTTGGTAATCTCAACAATATAACCATTCAGTGGATTAAGGGACACAGCGATTCCCGTGGCAATGATGCGGCGGACGAACTCGCTAGAAGGGGATCGAGCATGGCAGCGGTGGGACCCGAACCTATCGTACCACTCCCTTTCGGATACCTACACACACTGGTAAGGAACCGAACTAGTGTACAACACCACAAGCTATGGCTAGACCATGGCGAGTGCAGGCAGGCTAAGGAAGCACTTCCTACTATCGACCGCCGCCTCACCAAACGCGTGCTTCGGTTGACCAAATCGCAGCTGCGCACAGTTACAGCCACCATTACTGGACACGGCTCTTTTAATAAACACCTCTTTGTCATAGGAGTCACGGACAGCCCCCTGTGCCGTGCCTGCATGGAGGAAGACGAGACAGCAGCCCACGTGCTTCTGCACTGCCCAGTGGTTGCAACATACAGGGCAAAGTACTTCGGTAACCCAGGTACTCTCCGCGAGATTGTCAGCAACACCAAGGCGCTGCTGGCCTTTCTCGGGGAGTTAGGGTGGATCGAATAAAGTTCCCACCCGTACGCAAAATACGCGCTTTGACGTGGAGTTGCGGACACCAGCCCGCTATACAATACAATACAATACAATACAATACAATAACACCCAAAACAAACTCAGAGGTCACAGATTCTTTGATAATCTTAGTAAGTCCTATGCAGATTAGTGTCTGGGATGGCCTTTTAATTAAAATGATACTTACTGAGAGGACAACCAAGGAAACGATAGATAGATTGTGTGAGGAATGATATGAAGGAAAAAGGTATAAATTATTGCGTAACGGTTGACAGGGGAGAATGGAAGAAAAAAACGTGTTGCGCCGACCACAAGTAACATGGGATAAGGGCAGGAAGATGGTGATGATACTTACTGTGTACTTGGCAATAAGGTAACTACTGTGGACATCGTGTGTGCAATTTCCAGGACCCCAAGTTCCACCAGCGCCAGAAGACCCTGACATGCCGTCAAGCTCACCCGAGCATCCTCAGAAGAACATTTCTTTCTAAGAAATTTCAACTCTTCATTCTCATTCACAAATCTTTGCCTTTCTGTCGGTTTATATTTTGATTTGATAGTGGATATGAGCTTGTCGATTGCGTTGACTATCAAAACGCTATTGTTAGTGTTTAATTTATATTCAATTTCATCCATTTTTTATGTATTTTTGTTATAAATTATCTATTTGTATAATAAAAATCGACACCGGCACTAGAACAGCTGGCATCTGCTGGCATTGACAGTCGCAGCAGAAGCTGTCAATCTGACAGTGAAAAATGTTTCGTTTTTTATTTAATTTTTCTTTGTGGCAATCACGCCCTCGAGTTGATCAACAAAGAAATTAAGCCACTAAGCTTTAATTTTGTCATTCTTTGTTATAAATCTAGGCAATTGTCTCGTCAATTTAATCAAGACCAATTTTAAGATGATAAGAAAAAGGAAAAGACTGATGCGAAGCAGAACGCAGAACCTCTGCTTTGGAGTGATAATGCCTTCTGGCAACTTTTTCTCTCATCTGGCCAATGTCAAATATCACGTTCCGTTTCGAACTTTCGACCGTTTCAGTAGACAGTATTTGGTACGATCTTAGCATAATTTTGCTTGCACTCATTCCAATTTTTAAATATAGTGCTATAAATACTAAATATTCTGAAGATCTGGAACTTGCTTGTTGTATTGTAGAAGACTGTTTGTTCATGTACTCATAAGTTTGGGGCTTGGCGAGTTAGATTTAGTGAAAATATCAAAACATTACTTGAAATATTCTGATTCTAATACACAAAATCATTCGGATTCGGAAACATGTCGACGCCCCCAAGAGAGACCATTCAGAAACAAATTCAGCAGGACTGGGCGAACAGGGAATACATAGAAGTAATAACAGGCAGCATAAAGAAGATCACAGATTTCCTCAATTCATTTGGTACGTTATTGTTCTGATTATTATATTTTGTTCAATCCAGTTTGCTACACTTGAAATACTATGCAGTAGAAATGCTGCGGTACTTATCTATTTAAACAGTTCAGTGTAAGACAAAGGCGAAACTTGAATGGTCAATGGTGATCCTGAGAGGATTATCATCTCTGTGGTGATTCATTGATTAGGATACAAAAAAAATGAATATTTTGATATGATCCACAATACAGTAATAGCTGAAGCAAGTTCCTGTTTCATATTATGCATTCTTTATTTTCTTTTACTGCTAGCCATTTGAAGGACTATTAGGTCCTTCTTGTAAGTATTATATTTATAGGAAATCTTTGTTTTCAGATATGTCCTGCCGATCCCGCCTTGCCACTCTTAATGAAAAACTAACATCATTAGAACGGAAAATTGACTACTTGGAAGCTTGTGTAAGTATTACATGTTAAATACCTCTAACAAGATATTATTTTGTATGTCCTGACATAAAAAAAAATCATCCATTACTAGAAACATCCCTTGAAATAGAATTCAATTGCATATACACTCCAAATAATGATTAATTTGACAGCCCTTTTTCTTTCTTCTTCAAAATTATTGACTGTGCAGCACCTACCAACAATCCCAAATAGTTGGGTACAATTTCTAAACCAAATTATAATAGCACTCCTAACAAAAAAATTGAACAAAACAAAATTTTTAACAGAAATGCCAACCTGGAATTCAAACCCAGGAGCTGAAACTAGTGGATGGAACAAAACCAGTAGAACTATAGAATTAGTACAATTGTAAGCTAATCTAGTAAAATTTTACAGTTATTATGTAGTTTTTAACTATTTTTTTTTCTTATTTATAAGTATGATTAAGACTAGTATTTAAAAAAGATTCTCATCAATTAGGCATAGTTTTTAATTCATATTTATATAATTAAAAGTGTAAATAAGTCAATAAAAATGCACTTAAAAAACCTTTTTTTTCACACAAACTCAAATCACCTGATACTCTCAAATTTGTCTCTCACTTTGCATAAAATATCAGTCTACTACTGTCCCAATGCAGGGCAAAGACCTCTTCTCATCCGAGATGGCACAAGCATAGTCACCATGCTTTCTCAAAGCAGATTCAAACACGTAACATTTATTATGTAAAAAAAAACCTTCAGTTATTTTCACAGTTTTTATTTCTTTTCAGGTAACTAAAGGTGAAACACTGACATAATCTGAATATCATAAGTTATAAATATTTATAGTATTTAAGTTAATATTCCATGAGATTTGTATAATTCCCATTTTTTATATCATAATAAATGCTTGTTAAATGTGTAGATTAGATTAGGTATAAATATCTTTAAGTAAGTATACAAAATTCTTATACCAATATAATATTTTAGAGTACCTATTAAACAGTTGCTGTAATGTAAAATGAGTTTTTTATGTAAAGTTTATTAGCATTATGTAATCAATATAATATGTATAATACAATGTTATAATCATGCGCAAAAGCACTGCCCCAGTTAAGCAGTAAGTCAACACTTTATTATGTGATTTATTTGACTGCTTTTATTGTAATTATATGTATTTAAAAGAATAAGGTGATTTTATTTTTGTATTTTAGCTTTTTAAATAATCGAGTCACAAAAATCTTCAATCAAATCAATGTATTTTTCTTTAGTTAAAATTAAGGATTCTTTTGAGGTACATAAATACACAAATAAACCCTCTTTTTCGTAAACATTTAGTTATAACAATCTAGACTTCCAGCTAGATTGACATAAAAAGAACAAGGACAGCAATAATTTTTAAAATACTATATTTTCTCCATTAAAATTGCTACGCCTTGACCACCACCGCAACTCGATGCTGCAATTCCTCGTTTTAAATTAAGCCGACTGGAAAAAAAAAAAACAATGATAAAGTTAGACTGTTACATAAAACAATTTTTCAATTTAGTGCTCTCTCACTTCATCATCATTAGAATGACAAGGACAGATAGTAAGATGAAGTGTTAAATAATTCTGGTCATTCTTGCACTTTGATTAAAATCCGTATAATAATTGTAAATTGTAGAACTTACCTAAGTTTGTGCACTAGGTGAGTAGCCATTCTAGCACCAGTTGCGGAGATGGGGTCCCCTAAAGCCATAGCTCCTCCGCTAACGTTCATTTTACTTAGATCTATCTTAAGTTCTTTGGCTGCGATGAGGGCTTGAGATGCGAAGTTTTCGTTTATCTGTAACATTAGAAAAGTCAGGAGATAACCTGCATATCAGTGTCTCTAATCTGTTAAAAATCCTTTCTAACTGCTGGAAGGAGGAATCCGGAAGACTTTATATTTTTTACCCGTGCGGCGTGTTATTTATTATGGGGAATTCGCAAATATTTCCGTCCATTTTGCTAGCGGAAAATGTTCTTTTAGTTGAAATCTTTATTTCTATCAGACAACACGACGTTATCATGTGACTCCTTCGCTAGTGTGAATGCATTACATTCATGCTTCAAAACAAGTAAATTGTCTTCACCTCAAATAGGTCCACTTCATCAACCCTCAACTTCTGTTCATCTAGCAGTTTCCTCACAGCGTGGACTCCTCCTATCCCTGCATCCTTGGGATCTACTCCCACACACGTCCACCCCACTACTCGGGCTAGTGGTCGGAGGTCATGACTCCTTACTGCTTCTTCATGAGCTATGAGGAGAGCTGCTGCACCATCTGCTGGAGCCTTTAAGTAGAAGAAGATTGTTGTGGAAAACATTTTCTTTGTTGAAAAAACGTGCTGTGATTCTCATTAGCTACAGAATTATAGAAGCGACAATAATTATGATAAGTGTCTAATGACTTGTACATAATGTAACTAGTCGTAAGACATTGTGGCAGTTTGCCGGTGCACCACTGAGAATACAATAGTGGAAATTTAAAATTCCGTGGGGAACATTGAGCCTGCTGTTGGATTGGCAACGACAGCGTCGAAAGTTGAGAAAATCCATTATCAATGTTCCTTACGACATGTCTCCATCGTCGAGTAGAAAGTGGCTGTTATTTTGATTTCGACATTCGTCGCTTATGCAGAACCGAATCACAGATACCAGAATCATCATCATTCTCTTGTCCTTATCCCAAATTATTTGGGGTCTAGCGCAGCATAATCTTCCTTACAAATACCGGAGTACTACAGTAAATCAAGAAAATTCTAAAAACTTACGGAAGTATTACCAGAAGTCAAAATCTCTCCGTTTTCTATTAAGGCTGGCAATTGTCTCAGATCTTCATTTTTTATTGAAGGTTGATCTTTCGCCACAACGATTTGCTTCTTCTTGAGAGTCACTGTTATGCTGACTAACTCTTGTTCAAATGCTTTTAATTCTTCAGCTGAAATAGAATTTACTGTTTTAGCATTTCTTGGACACAAACGTTCACCCTTCCTCTTGTGAATGCTGCCCAACCGAACGAGGAGCTTAACAACAGTATCCCCTTTATGTTCCCTTTTCAATTAAGTCATGTCACTGCAGCTAGTCATAATAGGTCTCTCCCTAATTGAGCCGATATCTCCTGTTTCCCGCCTTCAAACTTCAGTCTCTCCCCGCCGCTCAGTTAGCCGCGACCGTGCTCACTCCCTGTTAATATTACTCAGCATTTGACCTTTAAATTATGGAAACAGTACCTGCTTTCCACTTCAATTGACTCTGTACGGCAAACTCATCAACATCTTCTCTGGTCACTCCATATTTTTTTGCCAAGTCTTCTACCATCTTCTGCATCGTCAGACCAGTATAGCTGTCAGGAATCTGCTTTTGTATGTGGTCTTCCAACCGATATGATGCGCCCAATGCTGTTCCAAAGCGAACGTTTCTTACAAGCATTGGTAATGAGGACATTAGATCTGTGCCACCTGCTAGGGTGATCTTTGAAGTGCCTGTTATGATGTCCTGTAAAATGCAAGGTTTGGCGAGTTTACCTACTGTTTATGTTATTCAAAAGCTCGCGATTGCTGACAAAGTTCTAATGGAAGAAGCCAATCAAACTGCCAGACCTGTGTATCAAACTCGGGACCTCTGGTCCTACGCCTGATTTATCGCCTGGTCTGTATTATCTGTATGCCACCATCCCATCCCATTTTAATTGTGTTGTGTCCTGTGCGGGCTAATAAATGTTTTTTCTTTTCTTTTTTTTATCAGATTATGATAGTAGATACTGGAAGTGAGAGTGCACCTGTGTCTGCGCACACACTTTGTACACTGTATCTTTCGCGTAGTCTTCGCTGAGATTTGCCGCCATGGCCGAGTTCCGGTCAGGGTGACAGTCATTAAGATTACTTTATCTCATTTGTGTAGTTTAGTTAGTGTTTAGTTCTGCATTAAGCACTCTCTTACCACAGCACTATTGATGATAGTCTGTAGTCCAGTCCCGCAGGCCTTACTGATGCCCAGCGCTGGGCTACTGATAGGAACTCCTGAGTATATGCCGCAGTACCGCGGCGTTTTCCCACCATCACACTGGCTTAACTGTAAACAACGTCGTTTCGAATTATCATTGGTTTTTAGGGTTCCGTACCTGAAAAGGTAAAATAAGGAACCCTAAGCTTATACCTAAGATCACTTTCTTGTCCTGTCACCACCGATTTTCTCAGGAACGCGGTGGACCTAGCAAGTTGAAATTTATACCAGATACTGAAGTCTATCTAAGTATATATCAAGGTCATGAATCAACACACGAAATTTGGCAAAAAGCAAGGTCTTACAGCACATGTAAAGGAAAAAAACTGAAAACCGCAAAATATGTAGTTTAATAACAAAAAAAAAGCGATTTGACAAACTTATTATTTGCGGTTGGTGCAATAGCTGTTTCTGGGGATCGAACAGCAAAGTTAAGTTTGTCCTTTAAAAAGTTTGTACGGAACCCTCGGTGCGCGACTCTGACTCGCTCATGTTCATGCTAGTGAAATAATAGATGGCAACAATGTCTGCCCATCTCTAAAATTAGAATCCATAGCCTTCTCTTTCAAGGAATACATTTGTGTGATGATTTGCGATAGAACAATACGTACAAAATTAACGTTTCCAACGATGGTATTATCAATGAGAGAAGGGTCTACGTTGGCTGAACTGATAGCTTCCTTCGCCGCGGCCGCAAACACATGCGATGCTGGCAACTCTCGTAGAGGTCCGCCATAATGACAAAATGGAGTCCTTTTCGCGCCAATTACGAAAATTGCTGAAAAAATATTAATATTTTTAAACAAGGTATAAACACAAGTGTGTATTAAATATCCTAATGACATGATCTCCATGAGAAGATTCCTCTATGAGAAGGTTATTAAGGTTTCTATGTAAATAACTGACGAAATGTGGGTTACTATGTAGGTACATAGACATCAGTTACACCTATAGATGTTACACCGCTGCCTAAGTCTTCGAAGATTACTAGCGTTATGTTATGTGTGCCGTATGTAAAAAATAGAGACAATCTCAAAACTATAACTTAAAGTAAATGCCTTCATAAGACTGAAACATAGGTATCAAAAATTCAAAAAAGGACATCTCAAAACAATAACTTGAAGTAAATGGCTTCATAAGGCTGAAACGTTTTATTACATAACAAACGAAAATCCATTATTACACCTTTGCTAAACAAACAACTGATAAAATAAATAAACAATTTAATCTAATTTCGACTTTAAAACTTGGGCGTCAAAGTCCATAATCGTAACGCAACTTCAATTCATAAGCTTCTCTATAAATCAGCAGTTTATCTATGAAAATATTGATACCCAATTTGTAACAAAAATCGATTACGTAAAACGTACCTTTGGTTCCCGTCGCCATATTGAACTAAGTTCAAAAGAAACAAATATACTCGTAATACGAAATGAAACGTGTTTTGAATGAAACTTGTATTCGTTCACTAAATTGTTGATAGGTGTGTTATCAACGCAAGTATGTACATACATAATGTTGATATAAAGATGTTAAGTATGTATTGCGAGGATCAACATCATTTTAAATGCCAAGATAGTAGGTAGTTTTTTAACACTTTTAACAAAATAATATTTTTGCCCTTTTTGCCATAGATCAGATAATAAAAATATTTAAAAAATGTGTGGTTTTCTTAATAATATCGAAAATATTATCGATTCTAAACCATCTCTGAAAATTTGGCCGGTCATTAAAAACTAACCCTGTATAAATAAACTCACGCCTTTTACCCATGGGTATAGGCAGAAAATACAGAACGCTACTTATCTACTGCGATCCGTATTATTATGCAGTATTATATGCGTAATTTTATAGAAAATATAGATTTCATAGAAATCTATTATATTATAAGTAAACTAACAATAAAATTACCATGTCAGGGAAATTAACTTGGGGCCGAGTTCGTGTTCCACGCGCGCCTCAAAGAGAGTCAGCAAAAAGGAAGGGGTCCGCAAGGACCGATGCCTGCCGGGGTTGCGGGACTATTCGAAAGAGATACCGTGGCCCCGGAACACAAAGGAACATGGATGGGTTTTAGTCAGTAAAAGTCTGACACTCCCTCCTGCTCCGCCCAGAGCGGGAGAAGTCATTTGATGATTTCCCATCCGAAAAAAAAAAAAAAAAGGGAAATTAACTTAAGGCTGATGCTCCAGGGTAGCCCGCGAAATTGAAATTTTCTTACGTTTTTTGCAATTTGCAGGCCAGTGCTAGGTTGTATGTTGGTTAAAATATTGTTCGCGATTGTAAGACGTATGTAGTTACAGAATTATAATCATCAAAATCATCAATACAACCCTCTAAGTTCATAAAAGTCGAGGAACGATTTTTCCAAGGTCAAAGTCATTGCTAGACCTTTACGAACTTGGAGGGTTGTATTGATGATTATATTTCTGTAACTACATACGTCTTACAATCGCGAACAATGTTTTAATCAACATAATATACAACCTAGCACTGGCCTGCAAATTGCAAAAAAACGTAAGAAATATTGAATTTCGCGGGCTACCCTGACGCGTTCACCTTAAGAAAAAGTATTTATTAGTCCCCACAGGACAAAAAAAGAAAAAACAGACACATACCTACGTAACGTACAACTGGCACTCGCTCCTATAACTCGCACATTGTTCCCGGGTTATTTATCCGGGAATCGAACAGGGAACCTAGCCTGTTCTATTCTAGATGATTGTGTCTACCACTGGGTGTCATGTTTCGGGAATAAATTCTGGGGTATTGACGAACAGACCACCAGTTAATAAATAAAACACCATGATATACAAAAATAATTACGTAGGTATATATTTTCATTATTTACAATTTTGTTCGGAGATCGATAAAATGCATAGAATAAGATGTAAATGGTAAACATATTTGTGTTCTTCGTATTAAGGTGAATGCTCTAACTAGCCCGCGAAATTCAAATTTTCTTACATTTTTTGCAATTCGCAGGCCAGTGCTAGGTTGTATGTTGATTAGAATATTATTCGCGGCTGTAAGACGTATGTAGTTACAGAATTATTATTCATCAAAATCATCAATACAACCCTCCAAGTTCATAAAGGTCTAGCAATGATTTTGACCTTGAAAAAATCGTTCTTCGACTTTTATGAACTTAGAGGGTTGTATTGATGATTTTGATGATTATAATTCTGTAACCACATATGTCTTACAATCGCGAACAATATTTTAATCAACATACAACCTAGCACTGGCCTGTAAATTGCAAAAAACGTAACGTTGAATTTCGCGGGCTACCTTGGAGCATCAGCCTTAAATTAAACAGTCTCAAGAAGGAGGGCGATTCCTTGTCCGCCGCCTATGCATGCTGAACCGATGCCTCTCTTCAAGCCACGACGTCTGAAAAATACAATTAGCACTTTTAACATAAGTTTTAGAGGTAGCAACGGTCTGGTTGTAATTAGCTACTGCAAAAGAGCCCAGCGACCTGGTGAAGGGAGAAGAACTCCGCTTCGTTGAACATATCCAAACTCACGCCTTTTTTCTCGTGGCAGAAACAAATAAGAAAACCATGTGATCTTTCCATATCAGACCTCGTGTTCAGTCAACGTGCATTCTGTTCTGCTACGATTTTAAAAAGTGACGGGACATTAAATAGCACAATGACGAGGATGAAACTGCTGCCCAATCTCTTTAATTCGTCTTTTCCAACGCTCACAGGAAAAATATCCATCGTGATGAAGGGTCAAAAGTGGCAGAATATCCACCTGTGTTCATAGGTATGACAGCTTACCTAAGCTCATGCGCAAGATGTGCGGTAATCCTAGCTCCTGAAGCACCGACGGGGTGTCCCATAGCGATGGCGCCACCGTTGATGTTCAGCTTGCTCTGGTCCAGACCCAGCTCCTTAGCGCACGCCAAAGTCTGAGCTGAAAACGCCTCGTTGATCTGTTGGAGAAAAACAGAGATCAGTGGTCATTGAAGAAGTCAACTTTTTCAAACAGTCATTTCAAAGTGAGACACTAGAAATTATTGACATCAAGAGAGACTACGGAGATAGATGCAAAATTTCCCACGAGAGAACCGTTTTGCTGTGGACTGCAGTATAGCACACCAGTAGTAGTTACCATTTGACGTTGACAGAGCCACAGTTAGGAGCACCACTCTTAGCGCAAGTGTAAACTGCATTATTCAGCCAAAACACTTTGGACTGTCTAAAGTTTGACCATTTGGTATTTGAGCTGACGACGTTCTTTGCTGTCATATTCACAATTATTTATCCAGAAATTTTTAGTATGCTTACCTCAACCATGTCGATGTCATCGAGCGTCAGTCCCGTAACCTTCAAAAGGTTCCGAATGGCGGGCACAGGTCCGATGCCCATGACGGAAGGATCCACTCCAACTACGGACCAGGCCAGGAGTCGCACCAGGGGTTTAAAACCATTCTGCTTGACAGACTCCTCGCTTGCAACAACTATCGCTCCAGCACCATCGTTAACACCCTGTTAAAAATATCATAAAAGAGTGAGAACATGAGAATGAGATTTACAGCATGCTCAAACTTTTCTGGCTTCTACAATGCAATCCAATGGGAGCAAATCAAAGGGCTATTGCAATCATGCACGGTAGCATCGAGGTTCTTGCTATGTCTCAATTTGCTTTGTAGTATAACCCGACTGATTCAATAGGATCGAGTTATCATATTTTTTGCTGCACCAACTTATTGGTATCAGATTGTAGAAGGAAAGTCAAGTTTAGCAGGATATAAATGAGGTCGTAACTTACAGAAGAGTTGCCAGCAGTAACAACGCCTCCCTTTCTGAACAACACGGGCAGTCTGCTGAGCATCTCAGTGGTGGTCTCTGGGCGAGGGTGCTCGTCCACTTCGATCACCTTCTCTTGCCTCTTGACCTTCACAGTCACTGGCGCCATCTCCGCTTTGAATACGCCTTGGTCTTGCGCTATAAGACGAATGGGGAAGTTAGCTACATCATACGTTCAGTTATTGGACTCAAAATACGGAGAGAAAGAAAGAAAGAATACTTGTTCTATTTTTCGACCACAAATTATGAATTATTATGTAGGATTTCGGGGCGCCTTGTCTTTGATATCTTATTTAAAAGGTTTTCTTTACAGGTTATGGATTATTCACAGATTTCACTGCACCATATAGACGATTCCACATCAAAGAATAAAGCCAAAGACTAAACATAAGAGATTTTGGAGAAGATCATGAGTGTTTACCTGCTTTCCACCTCTGCTGCGACTGCAGAGCGTACTGGTCAACCTCCATCCTCTGCAAGCCATACTTCTCAGCCAGATTCTCAGCGGTCTCCGGCATGCTGAAGTTACAGGATGTGTCCAAAGATGATGCGGTCAGCACATCTTCGAAAGGTATTTTAACTCCTAAACCGACTCCGAAGCGGGTGTTCCTGACGACGAAAGGGACTGTTGACATGTTCTCAGTGCCTCCGGCTAAAGAGGTTTGGGCAGCTCCTGTGATGATATCCTGAGAAAATAAAACGTTATACTGTTATCTGCCTCGCTCGTCTAGTGGTCGTAAGCGCTACTGTTGGACCTGGCTTCGATTAACAGGTCTGGCAAAGAGTTATTGAGTTATTCTATCAGGAAATTTTCAGTTGCATCCCGGAGTCAGAATTTGTAACCGGTTTATAGCAATAGTAGGGTCCTTATTACTTGGAACTAAAACATAACTGACAAAATGCGGGTGTACATAGGTACAAGTCTGGTTAACCCTTCAGAGAATATAGGTATAATGTTATGTTGTTCTGAATTTATTCGTCTAGTCGTTCCAGGGTACTGAATGGTGTTCCTTACCTGAGCACTGTTGACGACAGCTTGGAAACCAGACCCACAGAGTCGGCTAATTCCAAGAGCTGGCTTGTCTTCCGGGATGCCTGCCTTCAGAGATGCGTGACGTGGAGATAATCCACCATCTGATGAGCCACTGATCTGGGAATAAAAAATCAAATTTAAAACATTAAATAACTTGGCACTAGGTCGAAGGTTGAAATTAGAAATCCCCAAGTTGTGGCCTTTTGTTTTTCTGTGCTTACAATGATTTTTATGCAACTATGGTGGAAACAGGATGAAAGGTTCTTTAACCTCCTTTTAAAAGGGAAGATCCTCAGACCAACCCTCGTTTTTACCTATGTGGCGTTGTAGATAGACATAAGAACTTAAGGATTGCCTTTTATAAAAAGCCTTTCGGCCATTAGCCCATTGCCATCGCTATTACAACGCTCCAGCAAAATACTGACCCCATAAACCTGTCCAATATTGACAGTGTCGATGACCTCAGGGGCGACGCTGCCGGCTTTAAGGGCATCCTTAGCTGCAGCAGCCAGCAAGTCGGAAGGGTACACGTCCTTGAAAGCTCCTCCGAACCTGCCGAACGGCGTCCGCTTGGCTGCTACTATGAAGATACCTGGATGTAGAAGAAGAGGGGTGAGTAAATGTGATTCTTATTCTGTAGTGTTAGGATTCGTTTTAGTTCAAAATCGGTTTGTTTAGTGATTGTTCGTAGTTTTCAAGTCAACTAAGTACAATACCTTCAGTAATAACCCATTGTGTTTATACCTGTTATGATTTATGCAATAGCGTGATATCAGAGGACGGAGCGTTTTTATAAGTGATCTAATACTAATACTGGAGTGTCTTCCTAAACAGTTCTAAAAATATTTAAAAATCTTCGATTAGGTACGGCTTCATTAGTGTGTGCAACATACAAACACACATTCAAGAGAGAACGTTTGAAATAACCTTGCCCCTCAATTTATGTCATGTGGACATTGAACCCCGTGTGAAGGTCCGTACAATGGCATTTGAGCCTTGTGTTGTAACTGACAAGGATCATAATCGCTTCATTACAATTATTCTTGTCTGGCTAATTTGTAAACAATGATGTGATTTCAAGACGCTGCTGTCGCTGTGTTTCATTGAATGTTTTTCTATATTTTTAAAGGACGTTTAAAATAAAACCACTTTTCTGAATGTTGTTTGTGAGAAGTAAGTAAGACAATTGTATCTAAATCATATTTAAATTATTAAAAATAGAAGAATACCATACGAATTAATCCTTTTGCCGGGTTTTATCAGACACTTGTGTCCTACGACGAGTAGGTACAATAGTACCATTCGTCAATTACTTGATAGAAATTAAATAATTCTTATATGACTCTATCTACAGTACAGTTTAATGCACCACATCATCATAACTATAAATAACTACATAATACTAAGGTACTACTTATAACAATATTCATACCAACCTTTATTGATAACGACGGCCATTTTTATTTTGATCCACTCACACGCACGTCGGCACAGCACTAAGCCACACGGTTTTGTAATATCACATTCCGTATCTATATACTCGCTATATTGAAGGATTACGTTTATATTTATCACTTATTTTTCAAGCAGATAGGTACATAAGCGAATCGTGCGCCCCCTGTAAATGTTGATAACGGACTGAGTCTAAAGTCCGGCGCGAAATCGAGTTGTTTGTGTGTAAATGTTGTTATGAACTTACCGGTTATGTGAGGTTGGAAGAAAGCGGTGAATACGTTTTGTAACATACAAGCTTAGATGTGTTTTTCTTTATCACCTCTGCTAGCAGAGGTCTGCTCTGCTTCAGATTATTTGGGTCAAGTCGATGGCAGCGTCAGTTTCAGGAGCGTCGTGACTAAATAATAACAGTCGCAAGGGTCGATCTTTTTCAGGTTCAGCCGCGCTTGCCAAGGTCG
Organism: Xestia sexstrigata; assembly: GCA_941918905.2. Lineage (NCBI taxonomy): Eukaryota > Metazoa > Arthropoda > Insecta > Lepidoptera > Noctuidae > Xestia > Xestia sexstrigata. The sequence goes on along the minus strand of OW799216.2, from coordinate 2,127,273 downwards.
GTCTGTAGATGGGTGACCAATTACATACCGAGCTTTCGCCGTGCCTCGGAATAAACGTTAAGCCATTGATCACGGCTGTCATTTTACATCTTTCACAGTCGTTACAGGTAGTCAGTTCCCCGAAAATATGACATCCAGTTTTACCAAGGGGTATCGTGTTACTTGAGTTGTGGAGGTCAGATGGGCAGTCGTTTCATGTAAAATACTGGTATTCAGCTGCATCCAGTTAGACTGCAAGCCGACCCCAACATAGTTGGGAAAAGACTTTCAGATGATGAGATGGTAGCGTCAGTCCTATGTCCTCAAAAGTCTCTCTCAGTGCAGTCATGCAGTGCAATGAACGACCAGAATGGCGCAGCGGTAGTGACGCTGCCTTACGTTCTTAGGGTCCTGGGTTCGAATCCCGGTAAGAGCAAATGTTTGTGTGATGAACATTTGTTTCCGAGTCATGGATGTTTATATGTACCTATAATAAGTATGTATTTACAAACAAAAAAGTATCTATGTAGTATATCAAATATCTGGTGTACACGACACAAGCCTCGTTGCTTAGTATGGCACTAGATGGCGCTGTGTGTAATGTCCAACGATATTTTCTTTTTTTTTTAATGAGAGATCTAGATAAGAGTATACTGGCTGAGATCCGAAAAATGCGAGTTAACAAACCAAATTTCTGTGGATAAATGAATAAGCTACTTTATTGAATAAGAAACATGGAAAACTTTTAAAAAAAGCATAGTTTTTATACGTTTATTTATTTCTCATAAAATCAGACAGTCTCAAGTAACACAGCGATGCCCTGACTACCTCCTATACACGTTGCACCGATACCTCGTTTTAGGCCTCGACGTCTGAAAAAGAAAGAATAAGCGCCCATAAAGTTATGATTCTTTATTTGAAACAGATTACAGTCACAGAACAAGCGTTTACCGGTGAAATTACAAATATAGGACTAGGTAGACGATCTCATTCAAGTGGCTGGAAGGAACTGGATAGCCATGATACAAAACCGCTAAAAGTGGAGAGATTTGGAAGAGACCTACACTCAGCATTAGGTTGGGTAGCTAAAAGATGAAGAAAAAGAAGAAAAGAGACACAAATGGCTAGACCCGGCTGATAAAAAATTCTGTAAGAAACCATTAAAATAGACCTGAGCTCATGCGTGAGGTGAGCAGCTATCCTAGCCCCGGACGTAGCTGCCGGGTGTCGCGATGGCACCGCCGTTCATGTTCAGCTTGTTTTGATCAAGGCCTATCTCTAGCACGCTGGCTAGAACCTGGGCTGCAAACTGCTCGTTAATCTAAAATCTAACAGCCTGTTTGAAAAATATAATTACCAATGCCTTAAGAAAAATCTGGCTCAGGATCACACAAAAAGTGGCAGATATTTATGACCATATTTGGGATTACTTTGGAACTGCAAAAACCAATACTATCAGAAGCTCGCGGCAGACCTAATTAATATTCCTACATATTTACCGATCCAAAAGATTGACCTTTGGTCTAACCGCTAAAAATTTTATTATGTAAGCGATGTTTACCAAAATATTACTTTTATCGGCTTCGCTATCTTATCAAGCTTTTTGCTAGTGTTTAGCAAGGTGTACCTATATCTCAGTAAAATGAGTTGATATACATTCAGTCAAAAAAGTATCGGGAATGGATGATTTGTTTATGGTTCCAAATTTTTTTTTGTTGTTGTTAGATTAGCACAACTGTTTTCCATTTTGGCGCGGAGTTTGAGTTACATCTGTTAATTAGATTAAATACAGTAGGTACTGATTTTAGTTATATCATATCTAGTGTGTATTGCGAATTTCTTAATGGACAAAAAGTTTGTCTTAAATTTTGCATCGCCAATGGAATTTCGAGTTCGGAGTCTCTGAAGATGTTACAGAAGGCTTACAGTGAATCGACTTTATCAAAAACACGCGCTTATGAGTGGTACAAAGCGTTCAAAAGCAGTCAAGGTGTGATGGAAGATTTGCCTCGTTCTGGTAGGCCATCAACGTCTGCAACTGAAGTTAACATCGCAAAAGTGAAGGAAATAGTGACTGACAATCTTGCCGGAAGGTCAAACGGTAAATAAAAAATATTATTCGGACGTTATGCAGCGTTTAAGAGAGCAAATTAGATAAAAGGGCCAGATTTGTGGAAAGAAAATTCTTGGATTTTGCACCACGATAATGCGTCTTCGCACAGTTGTGAACGATTTTTTGACCAAAACTCAACAAATACCATCGAGCAACCACCTTATTCACCAGATATGGCTCCAGCCGACTTCTTTATTTTTCCTAAACTCAAATTACCACTTCGTGGCACCTGTTTTCATTCAGTAGAAGACATAAAGGAGAATTCGCGGCGAGAACTGAACTCAATTCTGGAATAAGCATTTAAAAAATATTTTTATGATTGGATTATTAGTTGGCGTAAGTGTGTCGGTTCTGAAGGAGCATACTTTGAAGGTGATAAAATAAATTTTGATAAATAACTAATATTTTGTGTTTTATTGATCTTTTCCCGGTACTTTCTTGACAGAGTAGTATAAAGAAATAATTCGAAATGGCGAACCCAGTTTGGATTATTTTCATCCTGATCATCCACGTATTTCACTTCCTAAAAATGTTGTAAAATTCGTTGATGGTATTTATGATTTGCCCTCCTGAAGCGTTAACGGACACCTATCGAAGACAGCTAGTCTTACCTCAATCATGTCCATATCATCAAGTGTGAACCCAGTAGCGCCCATCAGCTGTCTAATAGCAGGCACAGGTCCTAACCCCGTGATCCTGGACTCCACACTAGCAAGGGACCAGCCGGACAGACGGACCAGTGGAGTCAGGTTGTGTTGTTTAACGGCCTCTTAACTTGCAAGGATCAGAACAAACCTGCACCGTCGTTTACACCCTTGAAAACAGATGATTATCGTTATCGTTAGTCACTGTTAGAAATGCCAAGTGCATTGGAATTAGTCACACATCACATTTCGTTAGCTCGAAATCATCTATCGAGGCTTTTGGTTATAGCCAAACAAATATAGAGCAGCAAGCCGTCGAAGCAAGGAAAACGTGTGATTCATAGTTGACTCCGACCCAGAGTACTGTATGTGGTGCGTGGTGCTGATTCATAAACCACGGTGCTTTAAATATCGAGACCTACGTTTCCTGTTGAATGCTCGTTACATGAACTGATAGACGCTACTAACGGTGCCAAAATCATAGCCATAATATGAACCATCTCCATACAGATTGATTTACATACTAAGAACATAGAGAATAAATACTCACGGTAGAATTACCAACGGTCCCTACTCCACCTTCTCTAAATAACACAGGCAGTTTTCTAAGGGACGGTACTCCATCGTGGTGTTAGCACGATGATGATCATCTTTGTCCACTACCACTGGCTTACCATTCATCATTGTCACTGGGGCCATCTCTGCTACAAAAGCACCATTCTCGAAATCTGGAATCGTAACCAAGGACTTAAATTAAGGTGCCTCTCATGATTTCATTGTTTGTTTTTAAGGGCTGATTGCATATCTATTTGAAATATACAGGAAAATGCTCTAGAAATGATCTTAATAGACTTTGCATTCTTCTGCATTCTTTAAAATTAGATGAAGCCCGTTCCATCTTCGACGTCATAATGTATCAGTGATATATTTCCAGTTAATTCCATAAATAATTTTAGCAGCTTACGGCATAACGTACCAGCAGCAAAGCGAACTCATCCAGCTGTTCCCTCTGCAGATCATACATCTCGGCCAGGTTCTCAGCAGTCTGTGCCATAGTAAAGTGGCAATAAGAGTCCAATGAGCCAGCTTTCAGGAAATCCTCAAAGGCTCTGACTTGTCCCAGCTGTGAGCCAAAACGAATGTTCCTGACCAAGAACGGGATTGCTGACATGTTATCTGTTCCTCCTGCTAGGGAGATTTGGGCTGATCCAAGAAGAATGTTCTGGATGAAATGGACAAATCAATGAACCAAATCAGCTTAATAAAACTGGATCCTAATATTAAGACAAATTACACTAAAGTAAAGCTTCACAAAAAGAAGGACGAACATACTTGAACAGAAAGCCACCAAATACTAATAGGCTAACAAAAATGGTGACTAAATAGGCGAAAAAATCACATAGAAATCTCTATTGCTCTCTCTCTCTTTTGGTACTTGAAATCTTTTATTCAGACGTGATTTTTTAATATTTCGCCAGTAGGAATGAACAGTGAGGCTGTGGATTATCATTGAACCTGTCACCAACTCCGTATTTCGGAAAGGAGATTAAGGAATTTATTATTAAGGGTATTAAGGAAAAGTAGCTCACAAAACCAAACGGAAGTATGTATGTAACTTACTTGGGCACTATTGACCATAGCTTGGAAGCCGGAACCACATAGCCTGTTGTGTTGACACCAAGAGCTGGCTTGTAAGGAACTCCTGCTTTCAGAGCTGAGTGTCGAAGATTCAAGATTCCATCTGATGAACTGCTAATCTGGAATCATTTCATAACGAAGACTAGTGTCTGCACTTCTGCTGTCCTATGACTGCAGAAGTCGAAACCTATCTCTATAGATAGGCATTGGTGTGTTCCTCATAGGAAGGTACCTATACTCGTCGTCATTACATTACTCCAGTTAAAATGGTTAACCATTTTTTTCTGTGTCTTAACTACGATTTGGCCTTATTGGCAGCTAAGCTATAGAAGAGATCTACGATGAAACGATAATTCTCTATCATTGTCTGTTTGATGTAGGTTTGATCAAACTCTGCAATTTTTTTTGTCCAGTCTGTCAGTCGACTTTGGCAAAAATAACGTTTTAATTCTTCATCTATTTTGGTAATATTTATTTTTCAGCGTTATTTATTATTGACCGGTTGGACTTCCGCAGGCATGCTGGCCCTCTTACAGAGGGTGAGAGTAGGCCTGTGTCTCAGCAATGCGATCATTGTAGGCTGTTTTGATAAAGGGTGTAAAAAGACCCTTAACGAAGCCGAAAGGCACTTGTTCTCAGGGGGGGTCAAAGTTATAACTTTTTCACAGGTTTTTTTTAAATATTTTTTTTTAATGTATGAATTTTCAATCCATCCATCAGCAAAACATCGGTTTTGAGTGTGTAACATTGAGTCCTATCGTAAAACGCGATTTCACCGAAAAAAAAAAAGTCATTTACCAGCAATAATTTTCGCGTAAAGTAAATTAGTTTGATGTACCTACAGAAGATTTGAGGTACAGAATGCTTGGTTGACGGCTTCGTGAAGGATCCGTTTACACCCTGTATAGTTCATTCTAATACAAATTTAAAAAAAGCAATAAAATAACGTAATCGTACAAAACTGGTGTTACCGTATAGACTTGTCCCACATTAACCGTGTCCACTAGTTCAGGCGCCAGACGGCCACACCTCGCCGCGGCCGCGAACAGCTCCGAAGGGTGCACGTCTTTGAACGCTCAACCCATTTTAGCAAACGGCGCGGCGCGCAGCGTCCGTTTTGCAGCTATTATATAAATGCCTAAATATAAAAAAAATACATAAAATAAGACATACAAAAATACGAAACATCACAAAAGCAACAGACGGCTTGGCACAAGCACTTGCACTAAAATGGAAGTGGGCTGGGCACGTAGCACGTCTTCAAGACCAGAGGTGGACAAAAAGCGTGACAGCATGGAAGGGACCAGTAGGCAAAAGAAAAAAAGGGAGACCCCGCAATAGATGGGAAGATGAAATAAAACACACAGCGGGTCCAAACTGGATGCAAAAAGCAAAATCCAGAGACGACTGGAACACCTTGGAGGAGGCCTTCACCTGCGGAGGGGTTCTTGCGGAATAAAAATGCCAAAAAAAAACTAACACTTAAAACAAATTAAACTTTATGCTACTAACAAAATACTTTGTAAACCTTAATAATTCTGCAAGAAATAAAAGGCTTTTTATTTTATTTATTTATTTATTATATAAATGCCTACAGAAATATGAATAATTGTTTATTCGACTATTTGAAAATTTAAAAGACCCATGTCTTGGCTGCATCCCAATTCCGTAACAACAATTTCTAACACACACGGTCCGAAAGATTCGTCTGCTCGAAATGGTGTCGATTCTGCCGTGCAAGTACGTAGGAATCGATTCGATAAATCTGACAGTCATTCTCGACAAAATGAGTTTATAACAAAGATAAAAACTCATTTTGTCGAGAATAACTGTCAGATTTATCGAATCGATTCCTACGTACTTGCACTGCTGTTGTGCACCAACTAAACTTGATTTAGGCTATTGCTATCCTTTTTTCTCTAATAAAACGAGAAAGAGACGGACGTAATTTAGAGCTGTCAAATTTAGTTGGAACTAATATTTCAATACAAATGAAGGGTGCACGTAAAAACATGTCGACTAAAAACACGGTGAAGCGCAAGGCATAAACTAGTTTGACATCTCTAACTTAGTTCATAGCTATAGCCGTCCTTTTCTCGCATTGCCTTTTAGTAAAAGATAGCAATAGCATAAATTAAGTTTAGTTTGTGCATAACAGAATCGACACCAATGTAAACCAGGTAATGTGGACAGGTAAAATGAATGGCATTGAATATGTGGGTTAAGATATTACCCCACTGGTCAGTGTGTTCTTGAAATTTTGACTATTTGGAAGCCCAGTATAAAACTCTTTCCTTATACCTACTACTTTAATGATCGGTTTACAGAGTTTGACTTAGAGTCTTAGTTTCATTAATAGGAATAAGGGGAGTAAGGCACAGATTACTAATCGAGTGTGCATTTGAGGCCCGACGCGAAGCGAAGGGCCGTGAACCACACGAGTTTAGTAATCTGTACTTACCCTCGAGTGATATTTACTGCTTTATACTACACCTAAGCACAAAGAAGTAAAAGACATAATAGCAAAAAAAGCATTTTATTAAAAAGTTATATTGACATTGTTACAATTGTTAAATGTTTTTAATTTTAGCGCCTCAAACAGTTTTCGCGCCCTCTAAAGTATAGGGACTAGTTCTTTTCTGAATAATTTAATAAACTCCGAGCTCCGATCATAGTAAACTGATTATCTAGGTGCTGAAGAAAACGAGACACTAGCAAAAATATTACTTTATTAGGCAAAACGCAGATATAAAAAAGTAGGCTTTATCTTCTTTCTTATACTATAATGAAGTTATGATAAAAGTCCTCTTTCAACATAAGCTCACAAAGATGAATGATTATCTCTATTAATTTCTATAAGTCTGGCGGATCAAACAGTTTCAATTATCATAGCTACGCCTTGTCCACCGCCGATGTTAGCTGATGCGATGCCTCTTTTAAGGCCACGTCGCCTGCAAAAAGAACAACGGTTATTCAATAAGAGTAGCTTCTTTGATCTACGGTTCATAGTAGATATTGCATAAATTTGAGCTCAAATGCGAGGTCTTTAGATTGAAACTTCTCAAGTGTATCAGTCCAGTCAGATGTTCCCACTGCTGGGGCGCAGGCGTCCTCTCTGTAAGAAAGAGTTCGCGGTTTGTGAATGCTCAATATAATATATCTCCGATTTTTTGGCTTCAGTACGTGTCGGTTTCCTCACGATATTTTTCTCCGCCGTTTTGAAATCGAGATGAGATAATTTAGACGAATTTAAGTGCCTGCCTGGGTTTGAAACTTTGAACCCATAACCTACTATTCATAAGTCACGGCCGTTACCACTGAGCCACCACTGCTTTTCACAATTCTATGGACTCTTCCTGACTCATTTGAAATTATGGCGTGACTTTTTTTATATCCTACCTGAGCTCAAACATGAGATGTGACATGATTCTGGCCCCGGACGCCCCAGTGGGATGTCCGATAGCGATGGCTCCTCCGTTGACGTTCAGCTTCTCCTCATTTACTGCGAACTCTCTGGCACAGACTAGCGTTGTTGCTGCGTAGGTTTCATGAATCTGTGTGCATACATCATAAAATGTGCTTCTAGAGTTTCAACTTCAACTTCGGTGTTTTCTAAAAATTATGTTTGCTTGGTTGATGTAATGGTCGATTCACAGGTTCAGACAGTAAAGGGGTTTCCAACAGGATTTCTTCACTTAGCAGCGCTGAATCTAGATCTGTGGCCGGTTGATGGCAATAGGCTCGCCCCTATTAATTACACGGGACTCAATCATTACGACTTATACTATACACCTCTGCAATCCCTTCGGGGAAACAGGTATGACATAATGTTTTAGTACGAAAAGTTAGAACTAATAGTTGAATGCTCGTTGGTCTACTACATAGGTCCTTATATCTACCTCAACTAGATCCATGTCATCCATTGTCAGTCCGGTTGTTTTGAGTAGTGTCTGCACAGCTGGAACTGCCGCGATACCCATCATCATTGGGTCCACTCCTACACATGACCAGCCTACAAGTCGTGCTAATGGCTTCAAGTTATGATCTTTTAGAGCTTGATCGTTAGCTAAGACCATTGCTGCGGCACCGTCGTTGATACCCTGAATGAAGACCATCTTAAATATTGTGAGTAAATTAGAAAAATACGGAATAAGAGCAACCCCACTTGCTCTTTTAAAAAACTATCTATGTAATAGGAGGCAGAGCGTTATGATTGGAAAGTATACCAGTGACTACGCGGATGTCACTTACGGCGTACTGCAAGGAAGCGTATTGGGTCCAACTTTATTCTTAATTTATATCAACGATCTCTGCAATTTAAATATCAAAAACGCCTAAATTTTCTCTTACGCCGATGATACGGCTATTGTCTTTTCTGGTGCTTCTTGGGAAGATGTTGAGCACACAGCTGAAATAGGGATGACTAGGATAGCCAAATGGTTAAAAAAAAAATTACTTACCCTGAAAACCTGTAAAACTAATTTTGTGTGTTTCAGTATTAGTGCACGGACTAAACCGACGGATGATTTTAAAATTAAAATACACGATTGTGAGGATTTCAAGAATAAAAATTGTAATTGCCCAAAAATTAATAAAGTAAAACAAACCAAATATTTAGGGGTAGTAGTAGACCAGAGATTATCTTGGTATCCCCATATCGAACAAGTTGCTAACAGGGTTAGAAAACTGTGCTGGTTATTTAGTACACTGAGACATATTGTGCCAAAAAATATAATTAGTCGTAATAACACTTCTAGAAATCTCCTTAATGAGATATACGTCGCTTTGGCTCAGTCTGTCTTAGTGTACTGTATTTCTAACTGGGGAGGATCAGCAAAAACTAAATTCTTAGAAGTAGAGCGTGCACAACGTGCCCTGATAAAAATTATGTATTATAAGAAAGTAAGATATCCCACAGATAGTCTTTATAACTTAAGCGAATTACTCTCAGTAAGAAAACTATACATAGTTCAAACTATAAGAAACACAAGACCCTGACTTACGATGCATCTAAACTAACAAAACGAAGAAAGCATCTTCATCTTCTGTTGCAGAAGTCCCCCAAACAAAAACTTTGGTTGCCTCTATGCAATTTAATATACGGTCTGCTCGGTTATATAACAGAATAAATAAAAAAAATATGTATATATAAAAACCAATATTATGAATGCAAAAAAAATATACTGAAATGGATCAAACCACTTACTTATAATGAAACCGAAGAGCTCCTGAAACCCACGACATAACCTATATTCTCACACAGGCACACAAAACACACACATACACGCGCACACACACACTCACTCACACACACAAAACTATACATAAGCCAATTGTCTACTTACCTATGATAAAATAATGTTATTAATATTTTTCTTTTCTTTTTTTGTTATGGAAGAGCACAGTCATCTAATACAGGCATTGTTTGCTTAAAAGAAGGCTCCGATCACAAACTAAGTGTTGTAATCTTGTTAAAGAAATAAACTATTTTGAAACTATTTTTTTGAATTGAATTGCCCACAAGTATTTTGGCCTATATCGATACATGAGCTTGATTGATCTCGGAAGGCCACCACTAAGCCTAGGGACATCAGATACATGGAGTATGTTTATCGTAACCAACTTTTTTACACAACTCTTTAGTATTATTACTAATTCTAGCAATCTTATCGCTGTCAGCAATATTTCCCAGACAATCTTTGGATGGATGCTTTTCTATGTTTATAAATGTTCTCTTATTAGGTGTTATAAATGTGCATAAATGAATAAATACTGACAGTAAAATTACCTGGAGTGACGATTCCACCAGGGAACACTGGCGGCATTCTACTGAGTTTCTCTTCTGTGGTATCAGGGTGTGGGTGTTCGTCCTTTGTCATCAGCACGTCACCGGTATTTAGCTTCAATGGCACTGGGACTAACTCCTCTTTAAAGAATCCACTTGCATCCGCTAGAAATAATTCGAAGTCGTTTCTGGTTATTGACGGCAGCTGTTCTGGTATTGGCATTTTCACACTATGCAAATAAATTCGCTTTTACTTACCATGTTTCCACTTCTGCTGTGATCTCAAAGCATACTCATCGGCCTCTCTTCTAGTTATACCATACATGGCAGCAACGATATCAGCAGTTTGCAACAGGAATATATTGCAGTAAGAATCATAGAAAGCCATTTGGAGGAAGTCTTCCATTACGATAGTCTTTCCCAATTTAGTTCCAAAACGCACGTCACGGACGAGGAAAGGGATTGAAGACATGGCTTCCATGCCACCAGCGAGGGAGATTTGAGATGCACCTACAATAATTTCCTGCAAAAAAGAACTCGGACCAAATACAAAACGAGTCGAAATATGATACATGATATGAATCTGCTTAGCCTTTTCCCAACTATGTTGGGGTCGGCTTCCAGTTTTACCGGATGCAGCTGAATACCAGTATTTTACATGGAGCGACTGCCTATCTATATCACCTCCACAACCCAGTTAGTACCGGGTAATAAAATACCCCTTGGTAAGACTGGTTGTCAGACTTTTTGGGCCTCTGACTACCTAACGACTGTCAAAGATCTAGAAATGACAGCCGGGACCAACAGCTTAATGTACTTTCCGAGGCACGGAGGAAACTCAGTATGTAATGGGTGGTCACCCATTCACAGACCAACCTAGGCAAGCACGGCTTAACCTAACAATCGACCCGAGCGGCTGTAATTATTTAGCCACGAGCTCCTCCTTGACGAGTCGAAATATGATACATCGAATAAAAAGGCCGCGAGTCATGAGGAAGTGACCTAGCCAAGTGGCATTTGCTTTCAACCTTCGATCAACAATTAGCAACCTTATATACAACGCATTACTTGGTGGCATAAATCAAGCAAGTTCCAAACAAAAGTCACTTGGTATAGGCTCTCGAATCTCCTCAGATCAGGCTCCTCGTCCTTGTACTCTTACCTGTGCACCGCAAATGATAGCGTTGAATGCAGACCCCGACGCTCTGTTTACCCCGAGAACTGGCCGACCTGCAGGGACGCCAGCGTTCAGTGATGCATGGCGGGGAGACAGGCCAGTAGGTGATATGGGACTAACCTGGGGAGCGGTAAAATAATGAAACGATCTTACGGTTGTAATGGTCAAAGGAACTTCATAATAACTAGAGGAATATTTCTCAAGTCTTTACTAAAGTATTTATAACTATTTCAAAAGCATAAGGGGTTATTAACCTGGCCGATATTGACAGTGTCTACAAGATCAGCAGCTACGTCACCTGCCTTCAGGGCAGCAGTAACTGCTGTGGCAAACAGATCCTCCGGCAAGACCTCTCGGAGCAGGCCTCCGTACTTCCCGAAAGGAGTACGCTTACCGGCCACGATGTAAACTCCTTAAAAAAACAGAAGAGTAATCAAAATAATGATGATAATCTACAACCTGATGTCGAACTGCCAATATATTCGCAATGCCAATAAATGATAATGGATGGAGAAGAAATGGAATACTAAGAAAAAGATGGGTGGGTACTGGGTATAGAGGGATAAATATGTAAGAAAAAGTACCTTCAGGAAGATGATGGGATGATTCACGCTGAACGATGACGCAAAATAATTCATGGATGCTGCTCTAAAAATGACAAATGGAATGCTTTTTTTCAACATAGTTGGTGCCATCCTCAAAAACTCAAGCAAATATAACTTACTTACCTTTTTTCGCTGCGACATACTTAGATGAGCTTAGCCGCTTTATTAAATGTTGCACTGCAAACTGCAAGTGCACTATATTGCTTTTGATTTTTTGTGTTCTCTTTTAAATATCGATTTTGTGTTATCTTTTAAATATCGATTTTATAGTTAACTCTATAATAAAACCTTATGAACATTACCTATTTATTTTATAAGTTTCAGGAATATCGATAAAGCAAACGATCATAAAATCAAAATACGAATTTCAAGAAGACGGCCCGTTTGTTTAGTAGGTACTTATGATTAATGTGTAGTAGTTGTAGTAGTACATTGCAATTTTTAATACTTAATGAAGGCTCTAATGTTTTTTTAACGAATCGGACAAATTACTTTTCGAAACTAAAAAGATAAAGTTATTATTACAATCTTCTGCAGCTGCCACAATAATTTTCTCAATTAGTTTTCCCCTATGGTTGTGGAGCAGGACCAGCATTGAACCAAGCATTTTTATCATGAATGTAATTCCCCAACTTATAATATTGTTACATCGTACCCGTACTTACCTACAGTTACGGTAGTAGATACCTACTAGTAAGTAGGTAGGTAATAGTAGGTAGGTAGGTGTAGGGGACGTGATTAGGTGGTACTTGTTGGGAATCGCTACGCTACTCAGTTAAACACTCAAATAACTTTAACGGGTTTATTGAGGTAACTAGGCTAAGTTATTGCTAAAATGATGGAAATGAATGCACCCGGTTGCTGTCCGTTATGCACTGAGCTCGCGGGGCACTTAGTGCGGCCGCATCGTGTCGCTAGGTCAGCAAAACGTGGTCGATTGCAATTATTGCATCGAACATGCTCCCGAGGGGAAGAGATGAGATAATGAGATAAGCTTATACAAAAATAAAGAGTTACGTGAGTGTGAGCTTAAAATGCTAAAGAATTAAAACAATATTACATGAGAAATGATTGACAAGGTGATGGAACAATCATATCATGATCTTATAGCTAGACATAGATGCTCAAACGGTTGAGTCATTTATCGAGAACACTGATTGCCTTTTAGATAAGGGAGACGTCGACATGTCTCGCCTCTTTGAACTCAAACTAGACCACCGTTTAGAAAAATTAGATACGCGCGCACTATCACTGACACTTGGCCCCTGTTCGGACAGGGGTTGATTTCGCGCACTTACACTAGAGCCTTGCTCTTGCTCAGATTGGTTTATGCACACACTCACACTCGCTGGTACGCTCTCGATTCGCCCTTGGGCGGGCGGACCACTGGCCCGCCGACACCTCCTCCTCAGGAACCACAGGACCGCTGCGATAGCTGCTGCTAATAGGCCATACAACAACGCATACTGATGTATGTCATGTGCCGTTAAAACTTCTGTCTGTTCGGCTGATTTTTTCATCGATTCAATTTGTTCACCGAGTTGCTTTAAAGAAACATGTATCGGTGTGGTATCTTCGTCGACCTTATCGTCTTGGAAATTTTGAGTAGGTAGCGTAAGATTACTGATGATACGATTTATGGGAGTTAATTTTATCTCGAGTATATTTGGCTTAAGATTAAGCGTATTCTCTAATTGCTGATGAGAATAAAGTGTTATGTCATGACCCTTAACAATGCATTGCTTAGATAGTTGAATAAGTCCAGCCTTGCTGAGTTCGCTCGCTTGTAGGTCGTCGTCGCATATGACTCTCAAAGAGTATGAGTCACAACAGAAATACAAATAGGTAGAAAAGTCGTTTAATGGAAACCATTTGTTTTCACAGCTAGATTTGATGATCCTGCAGGACCTAAACTCTGGATTGGCCCTCGAAGACGACAAAGATAATTTTCCGCTTGATGTTCACAACCTTGAAGATCGCTGACGCTGGCTGTTAAGTATGAATCTCTTCTTAAGTTAATCGCTACGTATTCTGACGCTGGCTTGATCCGATCATACTTTTATTAATTTGAACCGGAACTGGTATCAAATTGTATAGCTGGAACGTATCTCTGCTAATTAACGGTAAGTTAATTTCAAATATGAAATATTTGTCCGTCATCCTTGCCTTAACTTGTAACAATTTGTAGATCTCATACAGGTTGAACTGAATGTCATCTATTGGCAATGCTAGCTCTTTTGATATTTGACTAGATACAATCTGTAACTCCGCACGGAGTTGTTGTGGAGTCAAGAGATGAAGATTGATCTGACCATGATAGATCTCAGTCATAGTATCAAGAAAAGTGTCCTGAATCCGCTTTAAATTCTGAATCATATTTATGGTCGCTAACGCAGCTAAAGAGAAATCTTGCTGAATAGACATTACGTCGATCTCCTGCTGCAATGTGTTGGTGACGCTGTCTAATTGATTCAAATGTTTATTAATTATCTTATGCTGCTTTTCAATAGTCTCTTCTGTTCGCTTTAAGATATTATACTCCGCTTCTATGACCGATGTCTGATTCCTGTACATGACTGACTAAGGTGGTTTATATTCCCGTGTACAAGTTCAATGTCACACTTGTATTTTTCTGCGAATTCCTGATCCAGTACTCCGAACAATGAATTAGCTATGGAGCCGACAGCGTTGATAAGCCCGCGTCGAGTTCGCGAGTGCGCTCCAAAGTGCTGATTGAGCAACAGCTGATTATAGTATTGTAGTTCATCGTACTTGTGTTGTATTTGTAGGATGATAATTTTACAATGGCTCTGCTTTTGAATTTTCTCGCAAGTTTGCTCGAGATATTGAGAAAATTGTGTGACCGCTTTGTCTCCTTGCCAGTAAGGAGACATATTATAATAAGTTACGATTTTCCACTGATCACGAATAAGATGCATTTGTCCTAAAGGGTCAAAATACAATGTTTGATTGCTATCGAATGCTGTTAATTTGTATGATGCTTGAGTGGTCATTATAAGGCTCATAAAAAATTGCAATGATAACGCTATCCTATAGATGTTAGGGCCATTACTGGTCTGCTTGCTCGCTTTCTCTTCCGCTTTTGCTTCATTGTTTGGCTGGTGCTGCTTTTTTGCTTCGTTTTCCGCTATAGGTAAGATAGAAAGCTTGATAATGGGCCGCTTTATGAAACCGTTTTTTGTTTTTAAGGTCACCACCCGGATAGCTTCATCTTTTCCTGGGTGGACCTCAACCACCCGACCAACAGGCCATTTCCCCGGTGGTAGGTTATCATCATGAATGGTTACCAAATCTCCTATCTCTATATTCTTCTGTGCGTTTAACCACTTGCTGCGTATCGACAACTGGCTGAGATACTCCGCTTTCCACCGCTTCCATATATCTTGGAACGTTTTATTCACTAAATACCATCTTGTCCTCGCATCTTGTGCCGTGTCTATCACAGTAAGACCGGCACGAGTAGTTAAGAAATGCGCTGGAGTGAGAAAATCGATGTCATCGATATCCTCGGATATTGGGCACAGTGGTCTTGAGTTTAGGCTCGCTTCAATTTGTGCCAAGATCGTGCTATATTCTTCGAATGTAAGAGCTTGTTCTCCTATTACTCTTTTCAGATGTTGTTTTAGACTCCGAATAGATCGCTCCCAGATCCCTCCAGCACTCGGCCAAGAAGGGCAGTTCCAATGCCATTCTATGCTCATCTCCACTATTTCTCTGTAAAATGTGTCGCTAAAATTTTTCTCAAATTGTTGCTGTTCCTCCTGAAGGATCTTGTTAGCACCTACGAAGTTTGTTCCATTGTCCGAATAGATGTGCTTTGGAGTCCCTCGTCGTGCCGCCATGCGACGTAACGCTGCTAAGAATGACGAACTGCTTAGGTCGGAGACCAGCTCTATATGGACCGCTTTTGTGACCATGCAAATAAACAAGGCGATATACCCCTTGGTTGTTTTAATGCCTTTCCCTTTATTTGCTTTTACTCGAATAAACCCCGTGTAATCTATTCCAGTATGATAAAATGGAGGCGCTGGATTAGATCGACATTCAGGCAGGTCTCCCATTATTTGATGTAGCTTTCTAGGTTCTTGTTTTTTACAGGTCACACATTTACGAAGCTGTTTTTTGGTAGCTCTATTTCCTTGAATTATCCAATATTGCTGTCTCAGTAAAGACAAGGTAAGTCGAGCTCCGCCATGGAAGGTGTGTTCATGTGCTTGCTGGATAAGAAGTTCCGTTAATCTCCCGCTATATGGGATTATTATTGGATGTTTCATATGAGAGCTAATGTTGGCATTTTTAAGACGTCCCCCGACTCTTAATATGCCGCTTTCATCTAAAAATGGCTGTAGATTTAATAATTTGCTATCGGAATTAAGTTTACTGTTCATTAAACTCTCGATATCCGATATAAATGCACTGCGCTGTATGCATTTAATTATAATTAATTTTGCTTTCCTTAGCTCTTGTAATGTGAGATACTGCGGCTTTTGTTTACTTGTACGTGGAAGTGCACGTAATAACCATGCTACCATGCGATTTATTTTATCGAATGAGCTATGACGATTCAGTAAATCTTCAATTACGCTGTCTTCCGAATTGCTATTTTGGATGGTTATAACTTGCTTTCGGACCTCCTCTTCCGTTGAATACTCTGCTTGCTCTCGCCTTGGCTTAAAGTCGGGTGTCGATAGCCAAGCTGGGCCTCGCCACCACAACGCATGCTCTATTAACTGTGTAACGGATTGTCCTCTGCTCGCTGAATCGGCTGGATTTTCTTTAGTTGATACGTAATGCCAAACGTCAGGTGATGCCACGCTAATAATTTTCTTCACTCTATTCGCTACGAACGGCTTCCAACGTTCCGGATAGCCTTGTATCCAGCTAAGGACGATCTTGGAGTCGCTCCAAGCATAGATTCCGTAATCCATGCTACTCATGCTAGTGACTACTTTTGTTAATAGTCTGGTTAATAGCTCCGCTGCACATAATTCCAATCTTGGAAGCGAAACGGTCTTGCTGTTTGGTACTAATCTTGTTTTAGCTGCAACTAGTACTACCGATACTCCATTTTTTGATACAATTCTGGCATATACGACACATGCGTACGCTTTAAGAGACGCATCACAAAATC
Organism: Xestia sexstrigata; assembly: GCA_941918905.2. Taxonomy (NCBI): domain Eukaryota; kingdom Metazoa; phylum Arthropoda; class Insecta; order Lepidoptera; family Noctuidae; genus Xestia; species Xestia sexstrigata. The sequence continues at coordinate 2,110,180 of OW799216.2, read as the reverse complement.
CGTGCAACTGGATATGGTCGTCTCGTTTGCTTTGCAACCATCGTGGGATTTTGAATCTGTTAATACATCCCAGGTCTTTAGTTAATTTGACCCACTCATCGTTGATCTCGGCTGAAACTTCATCGCTCCATTGAATTTCGTCTAGCCATACCTTTTGAAACAATAATTTGAATTTTGTAGTTAGCGGCGCTAGCCAACCTAGAGGATCAAATAACCTAGATATTTCCGATAGAAGCAGTCTTTTTGTAAGTTTTGGAGTATTCGCTGTTGAAGTATATTGGAAAGTGAATTCATCTGTTTCTGGATCCCATCTCAAGCCCAGAGTTTTTGGTGTGTTTTCAGTTTTGAAAATAAATGATGGTGCTTGATTATTTTGCTGCGATGAATTTATATCTTCCAATAGCCTTTTCTCATTTGCTGACCACTTTCTCAGCAAAAATTTGCCACTGCTTAGGCACGAATTAAGTTCTGCTATGCTGCTTTTCCCTTCATCGATAGTATGAGCCCCCGATACTAGATCATCCATGTAGAAATCTTCCAGAATAATTCTTGCTGCTGTAGGAAAGTTATGCTTCTCGTCCGCTGCTAATTTTCGAAGGGTCATCATCGCTAAAAAAGGAGCTGAATTCGTGCCATATGTAACCGTCGTTAACTGGTATGTCGTAATAGGTTGTCCAGTTTGAGCTCTCCAAAGGATTTTCTGGAGTTTTTGATCCGATTCGTTTACTAATATCTGTCGATACATTTTTTCGATATCGGCAGTAAATACGTATCGATATTGTCTCCACTTAAGTAACAGTGCCTGCAGATCTTGCTGCAAGTTAGGTCCTCGATGCATGACATCATTGAGACTTAGTCCCGAAGAAGTTTTTGCGGACGCGTTGAATACGACACGTAACTTTGTAGTGGAGGATTCCGCTCGGTGAACCCCATGATGAGGTAAAAAATACTCTTTTTCATCGCTGCTAAAGGTCGCTAATTTCATATGCCCCAACTCTTCATATTCGCTTAGAAATTGCTTATATTGCTGAGCTAAAGCTTCTTGCTTGTTAAGCTTTTTCTCTAGATTCTTTAATTGCGCTAGTGCTATTTCCTTTGACGATCCCAGCTTTTCGTTTGCTTGCTGCTTCATCGGCAACCTTACTTCGTAACGACCGCTCTCAAGACGTTTTGTCGTTGATAGATAATACTCGACACATTGCTGATCTTCCGCTGATATTTCATTTTGCTCGTGAATATCCTCAATTTGCCAAAATTTATGAATATCCGCTGTATTATTCGCGATGACGTTACAATGGAATTGTGGCTTTACAGTTCCGCATATTACCCATCCCAGTTGGGTTTGTTGAGCTAAGGCGAAGACGAATCAGGACCTCTTATCAAACCGTCTAGCATGATAAGAGCATAGGCGTCTGCCCCGAGTAACAAGTCAACCGGACGACTTGTATTAAACTCTGGATCCGCTAAATTAATATGTTCCAAATGCGACCACGATGGCTTTTCGAACGATCGGTTTGGTAAGTTTTTGATAAGACTTTTCATAATCAAAACATCCGTGTGGAATTTAAAGCTGGTATACATAGACTGGCATGTAATGCTTAGCTTGCCCGTACAGTTAGATTCCTTTTCTCCTATTCCGCAAACTGCTCCATCAAATTGATGTCGTTTTAAACCCAACTGCTGAGCTGCCTTCTCCGTAATCAACGATACCTGTGAGCCCTGATCGATGAGAGCTCGCAGGACCAGCTGCGTGCTATCTACTGCTGTCACCCTTATCAACGCTGTAGCTAAAAGAATCTGAGTGTGGTTTTGCTGAGATGCGTGAACACCATTGCCGCTGCTTTGCTTTGAATTCTCTCCTTGCTTGAGATCTTCGTCATTGGTATTATTTGGTTTGCCCTCAGCAAAACAATCATGCAATAAAGTATGATGCCTGCCAGAACACGTGAGGCAGCGTTTCTTGGAATGGCATTTATTTCCATTATGATTAAAAACGCAAATAATACAACATTTCAGTTGTTTGACGGTTTTAAGTTTCATTTCCTTCGGCATTTGCAGAAACCTTTCGCAATTGTGTAATTTATGCTCAGCAAAACAATGAGGACATTTGATTTCCTGCACGTGCATTGCTTTTGAGTTCTTCGAATTATAATCGTTCGATTTATAATGATTGTTAAATTTGCGGCTGTTTGGTGATGATTTTGATGAACTCGCTTGCTGCTGAGATTGCGCCGACTTTTGCATGGTGTCTTGTCGTCGACGAGATGTTTCTAAGCTAGTGAATTTATTTTCTAAAAAATCTAAAAAGTCTTGTAGGATTGGTAATTCTCTAGGGTTCTTTAACGACTCTATGTACTCGGAATAAGATTCACTATCCAGCTTTTGCGATAAGATATGTACAATTAGAGGGTCCCACGTGCTAATATCTGCACCTAGGTTTTTGATGGCGTGAAGACTCTCTAACGTGACGTCATGCAATTTTTTAAAGGCTGAAAATGATTGCTGCTGTATGTTAGGAACATTAAGGAACACATTGGCGTGCGCTGTAAAGATGATCCTCTTGTTATCAAATCGATGATTTAGAATCTCCCAACAAACGTTATAGTTATCGGCACTGATTGGGAGGTGCTGAATCAAACGCTCTGCTTCACCCTTTAACTTGCCTTTCAGGTACTGCATTTTTTGGGCGTTTGACAATGCGTTGTTCTTGTGGATTGCTTCGCTAAATAGATCTTTAAAAGGCATCCACTGCTGGTAATGGCCTGTGAATACAGGAATATCCATTTGAGGAGTGGATTTCTCGCGATATGATGTTGACCACATCTTGGAGTTAATAGCTTTTTTCAAGCTATTGAAAGTACGCTCGTGTTTGCTAAAGTAAAACTCATAGTCTTCTGCTAGATCTTCCTCCGATTCACTAATAATCTCCCAATGAAGGTTATCAATAGTAGTCCACCGATTGTGCAGGGTTCGAAGGGCGTCTTCGAACTCCCACTTGTCAACGATAGTTTCGACATCAATATTGTTAACTGCTCTAAGAAACGCTTTAAAATTGACCGACTGCTTATGAAGCATGTCGTCAAGCTTGCTGTTGGACCCTCTTGACTCGAAGGTCGGAGTTGCTGTTGATGGCGGGTCCGGCTTACTGGAAGTTCCGGGCGCCTTTAGCTGTGCTGTTTGAGAAAGAGACGGTGCCTTCTGAGCTTGCTGCATCAACTGGTCTTTACATTGACTGATAAGCTCTTTTGCTGTAAAGTAAAGCTGATTCGTGCTCTCAAATTCAGACTTGATAAAATATTTATGATTTGTCTGCTCAAAAGGAAGGGTCTTTTCATGATTCACTTGGAAGTCCTCCCAGTACTTCTCAAGTAATTCGAGTTTACGCTTACAGTAATCTAAAGTTTTACGCTCTACGCTATCCTTTTTAAAATTGACGATGAGTTTTCTAATGCTCTCCGCAATCTCAGATTGAATAAAATAAAGGCTCTCCATCTCGCTGCTGGAGTAAGAAAAATTGAACGATCTTACTTGGAAAAATCCTTTGCCGCTGCTAACCTGATGGGGTTTGTCTCCCACACCAGTGATCCGCTGTTGCCGCTAATGTGAGCTATGAACTCACTGCTGCTAGAAGGGCACTCAACGAGTACCGCTTTTGCTGCTACCGCTGAGAGAATATATTGGGCACTCCAACTCAATATACTTCCACTAAAGTCTCGGTGCTAAGGTTACCATCACTGTCACTGCTAAACTTTAAACCGCTGCAATCCAAAGTGTCACTAGTTCTGTTTAAGTTCACTTCACGATAGCCTTCAGTCCCGAAAAACTAAAGTCCGACCGCGAAGCCGTTCAAAGGCTCGAAGGACCAAAATGTAGGGGACGTGATTAGGTGGTACTTGTTGGGAATCGCTACGCTACTCAGTTAAACACTCAAATAACTTTAACGGGTTTATTGAGGTAACTAGGCTAAGTTATTGCTAAAATGATGGAAATGAATGCACCCGGTTGCTGTCCGTTATGCACTGAGCTCGCGGCACTTAGTGCGGCCGCATCGTGTCGCTAGGTCAGCAAAACGTGGTCGATTGCAATTATTGCATCGAACTGTAGGTAAAACGAGTCCCGAATGATGTAGGTACAAATTCGCAAACTACCTACAAAAGAACATCATTGTAATTTCGACCGTACGCCGAGGGCATAAAGTACCTACTACTTTCCTTTGTACAAGTTGTGGAAGTTTCTCGAAGGACAATGACTCACTATGGAATTGTCTAGAAGATTCTAGGAAGTCGTGGATATTTCTCGAATGTTAGATCGCCATATAAATAGTCGACGTGTTTGCGGGAGCAGTCAGTCTGATTTTGGCTACACAACGAAGCGAATCGAAGTGAACTAGAAGTGCGATATCTAAGCGAATAGTGATCAGTAGTGTACTTGTGATTAAGTTTTAAGTGTTTTGTGATAATTTAAGTTATTTGTTGTTTCTTCGGTAATAATTATTTATCTCATACCCAGCTCGTAACAATATGCTTGCCTAAATAGTGTGCGCTTTATACAATATTTAAATTTCGTCTCATTCAGTTGTAGAATGTGGGGAGGTATTTTATTGTAACATTTTAAACAGTACCCCATGAAAGATTAATCTACTTTAGCAAGCCTAAAACGTGGCTGAACTAGTTGGTCCCTATTTCTAGTACTATAGTGGTGTCTGTCACCTCTTTTACTGAATAAATGCAGATTATTCCTAACGTACATGATATTTTCATAGATGTATTTACAAGGTACTGTCATGATATTAATTTCCTTAAACAGTTCTCTTAGAGAATCGCGTCTACGTAATTCATAAATGGCTCTGATGGCTCTTTTCTGCAGAATAAATATAGACTCGATGTCTGCAGCCCCGTCCCCATAGTAAAATACCGTATGACATAATACTATGGAAATAACTAAAATAGACTAGCCTCGCTGTATCAACATCAGTAAATTGACGGATTTTTCTAACAGCATATGCTGCTGAGCTCAGCCGTCCTGCAAGAGATGTTAAATGAGGGACCCATTGTAGCCTTGAGTCGAGCGTAATTCCCAAGAAAACCGTTTTATCGACAAATTCTAGTTTCTCTTGATTCAATACTACGTCACAAACACTATTTTTGACATTTGGTAAAGCAAAAATCTTATGCTCTTTGTTTTTTTCCCATTTAGTACTAAATTATTAGCGGTAAACCAATCATGAACCTGCAGTAGGACGTTATTTACGTCGTCAGGATTTGTGGCACGTCTGTTTATCCTAAATATTATAGAAGTATCGTCAGCAAACAACACCAATTGCGGGTGGTTATTTATTATGGTTTATGGTAGGTCATTTATGTACACTAAAAAGAGGAAGGGACCCAATATCGAACCTTGTGGTACACCCATTTTTACTTTTAAACCCATTGAATTTACACCATTTACTTGTACATGCTGCTGTCTATCATTCAAATACGATTTTACCAAACTGAGCGCAAGTTTACCTAAACCGTAATGCTCAAGTTTCAAGATCAGGGTTTCGTTATTTACGCAATCAAATGCCTTCGAAAGGTCACAGAAGATTCCTATGGCATCTTGAGCCTCTTCCCACGCAGTAAATATGTGTTTTAATAAAGTGACACCGGCGTCCAAAGAGTATAATAATAATAAGGGAGCCGGTGTCAGTTGTACAACGTCCTTTGGTGAAACCGTACTGTTGCTCGTGTAAGATTTTATTGGTGTTAAAATGGTTAAGCATTTGACTGAGCATTATCTTTTCAAACACCTTGCTGAAAACCATCGAAGTGAAATGATGTGACGCTCCGTTCCTTGCAGTAACTTACCAAGTGCAGCGCCATCTATCCAGCGACTAGGGAAGAGTTGAAAAAGAAAATTTCTCATTAAATCATCATCTTCCTGCCCTTGACCCACGTTGCTTGCGGTCGGCGTAACACGAAGAAAATCATAAGACTTTCACAATAAACATCATTTTTTAATCGACTTCAAAAAAGGAGGAGGTTATATATTCATGTGTATGTATTTGTGTGTTCGTGTGTTTGTTCGAGTGTATGTATTATTTTTTTTCCTTTGTTTGATTGATTTAGTGTTTTTGTCGCCGGCTTCTGAAGCTAGTTATTTTTTTGAAGTTGTTTTTTTTTTTCAAAAAAGATTTTTATTTATTTTTCCATTTTTAGTTGTTCCCAAACAAGTCGCCATGAATTTATTTTACCTACCTTAACAACACATGTCATGGTAATAGCTAGGCTTATCCCCAATAAATTATTAAATATTATGTATCAATATATTATTATTAAAACATTTATTTATTTATTTCATTAATTACAACGATTTATTTATTTAATAAATTAAACCAATTACTGTAACTAAAACTAGAACTAAAAGAGTAAGAGATAACATAATATTAAAATATACAAAATAACAACGTAAAGGTTCACACATTCAGAAATTCCTCTCACAATACTTCTGACATGCCAATAAAATCTTTGTCCGTCCATCCGCAAACATACCTAACTTTCGAAATCTGAATGTATTGTACACATTTGCGTACCCCCTCAGAGCATACAGGCGTGATGTAACGTCATGATGTTGTATAAACAATAAACATCCAAGCGATTGCAATGACGACACATTTGCCGTCTATTTTTGTATATCTCCGGAGTTCCATTGTATATCTCCGAGGATCAGCATCAGATCTTCACCAAATTTAAATGGGACCATCTCTTTTAAATAAAAAAGAATTTTGAGAATCGGTCTACAAATGGGGGAGAAAACGGGTAACATACAAACTTTTACAATTAGCATCATTTTTTATTCATATTAAACATTCATTCATTTTTTACCGGCCTGCTGAGGTCTTCGACATCAGCTACTCTAGAATGATAAATTTTCTTTAGTGTCCATCAGTCGGATCAAACAGCTTCGATAATCAGACCTATACCTTGTCCACCGGCGATACTAGCTGATGCTATGGCTCTTTTGAGACCTCTTCGCCTGAAAAAAATCCAAGATTTAGAGACATCAGAAAAGCCTCTTTGATCGACTGAAAGACAGGGCAACACAGGCACCAGCCCCACCACCGGCAACGAAGCGACTTGCTATCGACTACTTTCACGATGGAGAAACGTAGGTCTAATAAAAAAGATGATTACCTGAGCTCATATGTGAGATGTGACAGTATCCTTGCCCCAGACGCGCCAGACGGATGGCCGATAGCGATGGCTCCTCCGTTGACGTTCAGTTTATTTCCGTCTACCGCTAGCTCTCTGGCACAGACTATAGTTGTTGCTGCGTATATTTCATGAATCTGTAATGTGAAAGTCGATAGTTCATCTTTTTAATTAAAAAATCAATGTTCTCTGATGGATTCCTTGCAAAATTTTCTTCAAAGTCATGTCTGATTTCGATCAAAAACTAATTTTGACACCATAATCTTTCCCGGTCTAACTGGCTTGCATCTTGCGTGGATCCTTATATTTCATGAATCGATAATGTGTTGGGGGTAGTTTAGAGATCATTAAACTATACACAACAAAGTTAAAAGCTGTTTTCTTCGGAATTCCTGAAAATATTTCCTGCAAAACCATGTTTGATTTTTCTACCATAACTTAATATTGACACCCTAAACTTTCCAAGTCTTGCATTTAACATGGATGTTCTACCTCAACTAAGTCCATATCATCGATGGTCAGTCCGGTAGCCTTAAGAAGAGTCTCCGCAGCGGGTATCGCCCCGGTACTCATCAACAATGGGTCCACTGCCACCCGGGACCATCCTATAAGTCGAGCCAGTGGTTTTAAGTTATGATCTTTCAAAGCTTGATCGTTGGCTAGGATCATTGCTGAAGCACCATCATTCAGACCCTGCAAAAAAAGAGGAAATTATTGTAAAGTGCAGCTATGGCCTGTATTTGAGGAATGTTATAGTGACGAAATTTTCGTCATCGTTGTTCGTTAATGTGGTCTTTAGACCACATTAACGAACAATCTTAATATATATAAATCTCGTGTCACAATGTTTGTCCTCAATGGACTCCTAAACCACTTAACCGATTATAATAAAATTCGCACACCATGTGCAGTTCGATCCAACTTGAGAGATAGGATAGAATAGAAAAAAATAAAAAGTCCACCCGTGCGAAGCCGGGACGGGCAGCTAGTATATTAATATATCTTCCCGGCAATTCGAAGAAGTAGATCATATCAATTGATATCAGAATCTCCCGTTTTTCATGTATTTTGCTACGTTACCATTCTGATCCGATGGCCACCTACTTACACGCATAAAACGTCACGCGCCTTACGAGAAGACTGCAGAGACCACAAACGTAAAAAGTTTTTTATAGATCATGTCATACCCGAATCACCACGTCGCTTCTTGCTGAGTCACGGTTTGGCGCGCCACAAACACAGGTGACGAGCGCGCCTTTCACTTGATGAACTTCTTTTCTCAAGTCACATCGTCCCAGGCTATAAATAACGAAATCTTAAATACTCTCGGATTCAAACTCACAGTAGCGTTGCCTGCTGTGGTGACTCCACCTTGGGCCACAGGTGACAGTCTGCTGAGCTTCTCCAATGTGATGTCAGGTTGAGGGTGTTCATCCCTCGTCATCAACACCTCACGGTTCTTGATCTTCACTGGCACTGGGACCAGCTCCTCATTGAACAAACCACGTGCATCCGCTGGAAGTATAATCTCTAGCATTTGGTCTACTGCAACATAGTTCTTTACGCTATGACACCTTGGATCAAATCAGTGACAACCAGGTTCGTGTATTTGGTACCCGTACTCCTTTACTTAATTAAAATAAGTTAAAATAACGATAGATATAATTAAAACACTAGATGTCTTTCAAATCGTCTTGGCACTGTCAGTAAAATTGTCAATGTTTTAACTATTAATTTCAGTTCCATAAAAGGCTTCCACATTTTCTAGTCAAATCTCACCTTGTTTCCACCTCTGCTGCGATCTCAGAGCATACTCATCAGCCTCTTTCCTAGTCACACCATACTTGGCAGCAACAATATCAGCAGATTGTGGGAGAAACATGTTGCAGTAGGTATCAATGTAACCCTGGCGAAGTGAGTCTTCCAGTTCGGTAGTCTTCTCCAACTGAGTTCTAAAACGCACATCGCGGACGAGGAAAGGAACAGAAGATAAGGTTTCCATACCACCAGCAAGAGAGATTTGTGCTGCTCCCACAAGGATTTCCTGCAAATAGAACCGTTGCCTGTTTAACCGATAACTGTTTCAGGGAGGGAGCGAAAGGGAGATGGAGCAATAAAGGACGAAGAGCACGATCCCTTTTCCGTAACGGATCAACTATAGTTTTTACACATATAACGGTCGCTGGTTTTGGTCAGTTTGCACTTGGAAATAAAGTCCGTATTTATGAATACTATGTGTATGAATGTACCTGAGCACTGCAAATGATGGCGTCGAATGCAGAGCCTGACAGTCTATTCATGGTGAGAACTGGTCGATCAACAGGGATGCCTGTCTTCAAAGCCGCGTGACGAGGAGACAGGCCAGTTTGTGACAGTGCACTTATCTGGGAAACAGTAAGTATCATTCGGTGGTATAAGGTGTTTTAAAATATTACCTACCTTTGGCCTTTTTTGAAGCCTCTACTTCTCCTTAATTTGAGGTTTGGAATTAACGATCAGCGAAAAATAAAAATGTATAGGTACCTGCCCAATATTGACAGTGTCGATAAGATCAGCAGGAACATCACCTGACTTCAGGGCAGCTGTAGCCGCTGTGGCGAACAGATCCTCAGCCAGGACATCTCGGAGTAGGCCCCCATACTTCCCGAAAGGAGTTCGCTTACCGGCCACTATATACACCCCTGGAAATAACTAGTCGTTAAATACAAGCATTGTTTTTCGCATATTTACTGCTGGATTCACCATCTTTGTTAAAATGTAGTTGCAGCGTCTTTTTTTAGTAGGCTGTGACTTATGGGGAAACAGTTTGTGTTGATACATCAGACAAGCAGACACACACACACTTAACAGACCGTTGGACCATCTGGTAGATAGTGGTAATTTAGGTACTACTGATAAAATTCAACACCAAAAGGATTTGATGTAACGTTAAAAATGTAGGATGCATTATTTTGTAACATCCTTAAACTAAACTGTAGCCTCTGTAAGAAAATGTAGGTACCTACTGTTGTAGTGTACAAATAAATAAGAATAGTTCTTGTTCCTTACCTTTTTTCACAGCTACTGCCATAATGCGTAGAGTCAATGTTATACTGCTATTGCATTATAAAACCTTTTAATACTTTAGGTTGATGTGCCACAGGGTGGCGTTTTGTGTTCTCTAGACTTCGCCTTTTTAAGGAAATATTCAATAATTAAAACTATAATTTGTTTTGTGTTACTTGTAGGTTCGAGTTACTTTATCTTTTTTTAAATACACGTATTTCGGTGTCAATAAAAAAACGTTATTTCTTTAAATTAACTACGTATTTTTAGTGTCACCAAAGCTTACACATCTACTGTGAATGTACATTTAACCAAATGAAGAAACAGTTTAAGTCTAGAACCATTCCAACAAGTAAAATAAGACAAATTACGCTCATTTATATAAAAATAATCCTCATGACCTTTTAACACGTAAAAACCTTGACGTCATAACGTCAATCGAAAAAGTTTACTTATATAAAGTGGTTTTCATATCAATTGATTTAATCATGGATTTTAAACCAAACCCCGCACTTAACATATTCAAGGTGTTTTTTTTTTGTTTTGCATCCAAATGATTTTGCCTTGATAACACCTAGGCCAACTAAAATTATCCTTTTCAAAGCGTTGGTACGTTTTCAACTAGAGTATGCCAGTACAGCATGGAATCCTATGTATGCTGTACATTCGCAACGTCTCTAGAACATCCAGCGAGCATTTACAAGACATTGCTTACATGTCCACAGGAATATCACACAGGTGTCCATACGAACAACGTTTGGCTTTCTTTCAAATTGAGTCACTTCAAAACCGTCGCACTGTCCATTACTTAGTTTTTCTACATAAGGTTGTGAATAGTCAAATTGAATGCCAATTTCTAGACTGTTTCAACTGCCAGCCAGTCGATGTAACATCGGGAGACACTCACCAGTATCTATTAAGAATATGCATTCAATACAACGAACTCAATTCAAAATTGCCAGACTTGGATGTGTTCTTTGGTTCCCAACCCAAGTTCAAAAACCTGTTGCGCTCCCATTTGAACCGACATTTGAAGTCATACATAAGTAATATTTTTATTTGATATTTTGTTATGCTAATTTGTTTTTATAACTTTAGCTTCAGAAGTCGGTGACTTGTTGTTTGATTCAGTTTTTTTTGCCACCGACTTCTGAAGCTACCCCCTGCTAGCTTGCTGCGTACCCCCTCAGAGCATACAGGCGTGATGTTACGTCATGATGTTGTATAAACAATAAATATCCAAGCGATTCCTGCAATCACTGCAGATTTGCCGTCTATTTTTGAAGAGTTCCATTGTATATCTCCAAAGATCAGCATCAGATCTTCACCAAATTGAAATATGGTGAAATTGAAATGGGACCACACGGGAAGCACTAGCTTTCAAATAAAAAAAGAATCATCAAAATCGGTTCTCCCAGTCGAAAATTCTGAATTTCTAACACAAAAAAAAATACAGTCGAATTGAGAACCTCCACTTTTTGGAAGTCGGTTAAATAATTAGCTGTTCTCTGCATTAACTCGTTATAATGTATGGAACGGCTGATTTATTTTTCGCGATTTAGGGTTTGGTCCCATACAAAATAAAAGTTGTTCATAATGATGAGTACAATGACCCCTTAAGAGATTTCATGTATGAATAGATACACCTTAAATAGATATGAAATTATGCTGTCATTATAAAACATATGGAAACGGGTATTTATCGTGAATTTTACCTTTAATATAAGCCCGACGTTTCGACCGGATTGCACCATCCGTGGTCGCAGGAAGACCGAAGTATTAGATGTACCGCTGCAGCATAGCGAAGGTGTTTATTCAACTACCCTCACTTGATCTTCATAAATATTAATTAGGGCCGGTTCACACTAGGACAGCACACTACACTTACAGTGTCCGCATACCGAGCTGATTTCACTTGACGAGTACACTTAGTGATCACTGGATTCCAAGCGGAAGAGAGTCTGAAGCCGTCTTCGCGATTGGATACTTCTTGATCTCAATCGCTTCCCGCACCATTCTCCTATAATAGTGCTTCTCATTGGCAAGGATTTTTGGGTTGTGTAACTCCATCCAGTGGTTGGGTCCTGAGTCTACTACATGCTCCACTATAGCGGACTTGTTTATTTGTCGATTTTTGACCGCTGCTATGTGTTCCTTGACCCTTTCAGCGACTGTTCGCTTCGTTTGGCCTATGTAGGAACGGCCGCAGCTGCAATCGATTTTATAAACACCAGGAACCTGGAAAGGTACTACATCCTTCGGTGTACGCAGACGCTTAGCCACTTTGTTGAATGGAGTTTAAATCGACTTTATTGAAAACAAAATTATGAAACGAAATGTATGCTGCATAATAAGCCTGTGAAATCTTTCTATGCCGATATTATTCGCTTTATCATATAGAAATGTCATGGCACACAGTTATCGTGTTTTTGAGCGTTTTCGCGTTTCGGAAGTAACCGCGTCCGTTCCTGGGGAGCCAACAAATATTGCCAATGGCTTGGCATTCTTGTCTTTCCAGTGCCAGTGCTGCGGGATTCTTACCAAGTACAGACACGAGCACTGATATGTATAGACGTTAAAACTTTGGTGCTTTCTCCTACTGTATTGATTGTTATTTTATATTTCAAACCTAGGTAGTATTTTTTACCCCATACTATTACGAAATAGGTCTGATATCGAAAGTTTCAATTGATATTTCAAGAGAAAATAGCTTTGTAAGTCTCGCTACGTGTATAGATGTTAGTGCTCATGACTGACATGATCATTCTTCAATTTTACTACTACTACTTTAGCTCTGCTCATAACATGACTGGTCAGCAGATTGACACACACGGAAAATTCCCCCATTCCATATATCCCTACTGACATCCATTTACGTGGTTACCGGCTGCGTCAGTTTTACAAACATCTCATGCGACTGACAAAGAATGATCGATCGATGGATCGTGGATCGATCAAATGAAACAATATACAATTTTTTATAACATATAATTAAATAACCTCAAAAAGTTAATACTTCTTATAATAAACGCTATCAAAATATTATTGACTTAGCATAACAGTGCCTCCTTTAATCATGATTATTATATTTATTCACATTCTCTCCAGTAAATATACAAGTATCGGACGAGAAAACATTATGCACAGGGCTTTATAACAATATAAATATTCAAATACATAGTAAAAGGATAATTTATTTACATGATCAAGTACAATTTTCAACTAATTTCAATTGGTACAAAAATATCACGTTTCAAGAAAGTTTTCAATTTGAAAATTATTGATTTATTTGATACGCTCTTTAAACTCATTCTTTTCATTCACGTCTCATTCATTGACTCGTTCAGTCATTCACTTAGGTTAGTTGTGTTTAGACGGTCTCAATCATCAGAGCAATACCCTGTCCTCCTCCGATGCACGCTGATCCAATACCGCGTTTCAGGCCGCGGCGTCTGGAGAAAAAAAAATGAAGTTTTTACTATGATACCTCATCATGCCATACTAAGCAGAGGTAACCTATACAACAACCACATTTCGCCAGAGTGGCTTCGGCTGCTACTGAGAAGTTCCAGATCGATAAACTCACACTTTGCCCGACCCGGGAAGAGAACCCAGCACCTCATACTGACCACTGTGACCACTGGACCAACGAGGCAGTTATTATCGTGATCCATGATGCGAATACAACATCATTTTATTAGCTGGCCATCACGATCAACGGCATAGTGTACTACAACCCATGCAGATGCAGCTTCACTTATCTCAAACAATTAAGTGCAATATAATCTTCAATTCATTTTCTCTTTATTGCGAGATTATTACCGGCCAACTTTTGCCTGCGGTTTCAACCGCGTAGCTGAAATCAGGTATGTGAACATGAAAATTCCAAAGTTCTCATATGAATTGACCAAAACTATGCCTGTACTTACCACCGACATTAAAAAAAGTTTCACAAAAAAAATCATCATCTGCCTAGCCTTTTCCTAAACGGATGCAGCTGAATACCAGTATTTTACATAGAGCGATTGCCAATCTGACCTCCACAATCCAGTTAGTACTGGGTAATTCGATTCCCCTAGATAAGACTGGGTGTCTGAGTTTCGGGCCACTGACTCCCTGTAACGCCTGTCAAAGATCTACAAATGAAAATCACAAAACTAAAATCATGTATCGTGAGAAGTCCTTACTTGAGCTCGTGCACCAAATGCGCGGTGATGCGGGATCCTGAAGCTCCGAGCGGATGTCCGAGGGCGGTGGCGCCTCCGTTCACGTTCAGCTTCTCCACGTCAAGCTTCAGGGCCTTGGCGCAGGAGAGGGTCTGAGCGCAGAAGGCCTCGTTGATCTGTACGAGGTAATGTTAGAGATTATTATTGGGTTTTGCGGTTGAACCTTATTTGTGTTCAAAGGTTGTCTGGAAGTTATAAGACCGCCATTGTACAAAAAGTGGTTTAACAATTTTGTTTATAGAGCTGTGCTAATTTTGGTGTACTAAAAAGTATACTCGACAATAAAGTATAAATCTATTGTGGTTCTCTTGAATGGTCACCCATCATTTTCTGTACTCAAGAAGTCAAAACTAAGTGTCGAGACAGTTTACATTTGAAAATATTTAGAAAAATCATCAAAATTAGTTACTACTGAACTTTTGATGAAATCGCGGACTGTTTAGGTACCTCATGTAGGAAACTTGGAATGTATAAAGAACTTGGACACTGGGATTTAAATAAAATAAATAAATCAACATTTTAATACACACATGAAACGTTTAAATGACACAGTTACACTCACCTCAATCAGGTCGATATCATTGAGGGTCATCTTGGTGACCTTCAGAAGGTTCTCGATGGCGGGCACAGGGCCGACGCCCATGATGCTGGGGTCTACGCCCACGTATGACCAGCCCACCAGCCGAGCGAGGGGCTTCAGACCCTTGGCGGCTTCCTCGCTGGCCAGGACGATTGCGCCCGCGCCGTCGCTGATACCCTGGGTGAGGTTGGGAAGTTAAAGCTGCATACGGGTAAGATAGAGGCCAACCTAATAGTACACCCAAACGCTACTAATGTTTAAATCGTATGTAATAAACCGCGAGGTTATTTCCATCAATCGATCACAAATCCAGACACCGTAGCTACTACTCAGAAATTCTCGAAGAAAAAACCCAATAACACTTTACCCGACCCGGGAATCGAACCTAGGATCTTATGCTCAGCAGTAGTACTTGTGACCACTAGACCAACTAGTCCAAATATTCCGAAGTATCCACTGGGTAGTCAGTTCTGCTACCCCAACGTACTGACTGGCTATGTTTTTCCAGCTATCATTGCGGCAGAACAAGGTATACGACACACCTTTCCGCCAAAGCTGAGACGAGCGGGATTCAATCAATCAAATACACTATCTGGGTATATACCCGCTGATATTTGTCACCATGACCGAAAACGATGAGGACTGTGATATATTTTAGTTTTAATGTAAATTTCGCACACATGTTACTTGTGTACATTCAAAACAAGTGTCATGTCTTTTTATTACTAATTTAGTATGCATTTCTGTGTTTTTTTATTATATCGCTGGACATTACACACAGTGCCATCTAGTGCCACACTAAGCAACGAGGCTTGTGTCGTGGACACTAGATAGTTGATATACTACATAGATACTTTTTGTTTGTAAATACATACATTACTTATTTATTTAAGCCTCAGCCTTTTTAATTCCTTAGTAAGTAATATTAATACGTACTAAACTACAACAGCCCATAACGTCCACTGCTGGACATAAGCCTCTCCCATGATGGGAGGAATTTGCCGTAATCTCCACGCTTGGCAGGCGGATTGGAGATCGCAATGATGAAAGGCTAACAGAAAACGCTGCTGCCCATTCTCTGGTCTACGGAGGCGCAAGGTGTTCTGCCTGAGACATTAGTCGCCTTACACGACACCCGTGAGTGTAATGGGTTGGTTCTATTCTACTCTGCCGGATACCACACGGCTTTATTAATACGTATGTATGTGTAATAGTATGTATGTATTTAATCTACAAATACATACATATTATACATATAAATATCCATGACTCGGAAACAAATGTCAATGGTCATCACACAAACATTTGCTCCTACCGGGATTCGAACCCGGGACCCTAAGAACGTAAGGCAGCCTCACTAACAATTTTATAGATGAATATCTGAAAATAAATGAATACTTAATAAATAATAATAACATAACAGATTGAACTCTACATCTTGACTCTTGTCGTCCCAGTGACGTGATAAAAGTTTTGCCAGTCATTAAAGTTGCGCTGTATCTAAATACATAATCTTTTGTTTCTTATGATGAATAGGTACTAATATTGTCGACCGTGTTACCGAGACATCGAGGTGACTTCACAAATAAAAATAATATAGATAATCATGATAGCGCGCTTACTCTTAATTGTTTTTAAAAACTTAATTAAATTATGAGTGGATTGAGTTCACTTATGTATTAAGATTTATGACTGTTAAGCTGTTATGTGAGACGTAAATAAATTATGTATTCTTCATGAGATATTTTATTCAGTCTTCGACCATAATCTTTAAAATAAACTATGACTTACAGAAGCAGTACCAGCGGTGACAATACCCTCCTTCTTGAAGACGGGGGGCAGCTTCTTCAGGCCCTCGATAGTGGTCTGGGGACGGGGGTGCTCGTCCATCTCAACCTTGACCTCTTTCCTCTTCACGGTCAAGGTCACCGGGGCAATCTCGGCCTTGAACACTCCTGCGTCTTGGGCTGTAGAAAAAAGGATATTTTGTAAAAGTTACTTCACCTGCGGCTGGATATAGATTTTTTTTTTTTTTGTATCGGAAATCATCAAATTACTTCTCCCGCTCTGGGCGGAGCAGGAGGGAGTGTCAGACTTTTACTGACTAAAACCCATCCATGTTCCTTCATCGCCCTTTGTGTTCCGGGGCCACGGTATCTCTTTCGAACAGTCCCACAACCCCGGCAGGCATCGGTCCTTGCGGACTTCTTCCTTTTTGCTGACTCTCTTTGAGGCGCGCGTGGAACACTCCTGCGCCGTCGACACGGCCTGTCGTCATGAGACGGACGGACGGCGAGCTAGCCCATAGCCCACCGTCCACAGGCCCGCGCTGGATATAGACCTCACTTTCTTTGGGAACCAAAAATGTCAATTGAAACCTTACTGGTATTAGAATTAAGACCACCCTGTTTTGACATACATGTCACTGCCAGCAACATAATAGCAGGTAAAAAATATGTGAAATAAAAAAACCCGGCCACACGCAGTGTAGGGTTCCGTAGTAGCCCGTTATATTTTACATTTTGTTTTTCAATGCAAGTCTTCACCCGTTATAAACAAGCAACTACTCCATCTTAGTCACTTTAAAGGATTTATTTAAAGCATTTTAAAAAATATCTATGTAGTATATCAACTATCTGGTGTCCACGATACAAGCCTCGTTGCTTAGTGCGGCACTTGATGGCGCTGTGTGCAATGTCCAGCGATATTTATTTATTTATTTTGTATTTGGTACAAAAGTATCCAACACCCAAGTTCAACGACTGTTACTGCTAAACTAATAAAGTTATCTTAACCGCTATAGTTTTCCTTTAAAGTTCACGAAATGCACTATCATTATGAATTCTTCCAGATTTTTCAATGAAGCACTTTAGCTTATAGAGAGGGGGGGGGGACGCCCTACCGGAACAAAAATTTGCACTTTAAAGTTTAATATTTCATAAATGGAGCATTAAATCGAAAAAAAGGATAAGCAACCCCTTGGTCATTTTAAAAGACCTATTCAACGATACGCCACACAATGAAGCTGATGACAAAAATAAAATCATCCCCATTTCATATATAGGGGAGCTACCCTAAAAAAAATATTTTCCAACATTTTATTTTACCACTTTGTCGGCGTAATTGATATACATACACCTACAAAATTACAGCTTTCTAGTACTAACGGTCTCTTAGCAAAACCTCGGACAGACAGACGGACATGACGAAACTATAAGGGTTCCTTGTTCTGACAAGGAACCCTTGTCAGAACAAGTTTCGTCAATTATTATTACGGAACCCTAAAAAACGATAGTGTGAAACACGTGTGAATTGTGTCTTTTTACTTACCGGCCTTCCACCTCTGCTGCGACCTAAGCGCGAAGTTATCAACCTCATCCCTGGTGATACCGTACTTGGCTCCAAGCTTCTCAGCAGTCATGCCCATGGGCAAGCCGCAGTAGGAGTCAGTGAGACCAGCCCACAGTGTGTCTTCGAAGGCGTAGTTTAAACCCAGGTTAGTGCCGAACCTGACGTTTCTGACTGCGAAAGGAGCTTGGGACATGTTCTCTACACCACCGGCGAGGGAGATCTTGGCGCTACCAGTAATGATGTCCTAGGAGGAAATAACAGTAGATTTATATGTAGGAACTGGATTTAACAGATGGTTGTTTCCAATCTGTGTAAATAGCTAGAGGCAGTCTGACGTGTCGGATGGTCCCATCGGACTATGACATTGAGTGAGGGTAGAGACTTTTACTCCGCTAAACTATCTACCATATCGGCGGTTTGACTCCAATGAGATTGGTCATCATGACTGATAACCGGTCAGGACTATTAAATCACTATGACTAGCTGAAACCTACCCTACCGCCCTAGTAACACATACATGTTTCGGCGAAAAAGCGTAAAAAAAAACTCATGAATAATCTAAAAACAAAAAAAAAAATTGTTTAACGTCTGGAAATCAATTATGTTTTTTTTTTCTATCGGGACATTACGTGAAACAATAAATTATTATTTTTAGTCATCGCTCCTCCTAGAAACAGCCTATTGCTTATTTTAAGTCGAGGACATTCGAGTTGAAGATAGTTCAATGAGTTGAATTGAATTCCAAAAACTTTATTGTTGGCAACGGTTGATCGAAACTGGCCAACGACAACTTGTACTTATCATCATAGGGGTTTTGCTATTAATTTTGCCGTCTCTGCAATGAATGATGTTAGTAATTGCAGCGGTAATTATGCAAAACAGAAGAGATGACCAATTTCGCGAAAATGCCCTATTCAAAGGCTTAAAGCGATCAGCAGAGATCAGAATAGGCAAAGAAGTATCACCGGTGATAATACCTGCCTCGTAATAAAACTGCTAAAATAGAGAGAGCTATAAATCCACATGTTTGTTACTTAGCTACCTTGAAGTTTAGTTTCTTATTTCTGGTAATGAGGAATTCTATATAGTACAGCTATAGTTTCTTGACTGGCTTACCTGTGCACTGTTAACGACTGACTGGAACCCTGACCCGCAGAGCCTGTTCACTCCGAGGGCAGGCTTGTCCTGGGGGATGCCAGCCTTCAGCATAACGTGACGGGGCAAGTAGATACCGTCTGTTTGAGATGCCTGCACGGAACAACACGATGTAAGAGTTAACACATAAGGAGGCGATTTGTATTATCCCCGGAATCCGACCGGGATTACAGCAAACTCCTTGATAGAGAGGAAGCCTGTGCATTTCCCAGCAAGCCAGCACTGCCCAGCATTGAGAACATTTAAGATTCAATACGTGTGATTCGTAATTAAATTGATTCAAATGAAGTGTAGTACAAGTAAAAGTAATGATTTAAAAATGCTAATTACGTTGTTGCATGTTTTACGTAAATATACAACGTTGTAACGATTTTCCAGACAGGGCTTTCTACTCGACAGTGCTTACCTAGTGGTGTTTGCACGTCGCATGATTTAATTATTATTTTTCCAGTATTTTAGGGTCTATTTTTATTGACATAGAATTGGCCATTGAGCCGGTTAGAAAAGGCTTGATGTCATGCAATAAAAGCGAAAATCGTTCAACCCCATTCTAGAGATACAACAGTAGTCCAGTAGTTTTGCCACTCACCGTCATGACCTGTCCCACGACAACAGAGTCGATCTTATCGGGGGCGACTCCCGCCTCCTTGAGCGCCGCTACGGCTGCTACGGTCTGCAGCTCAGTGGCCGAAGTGTTGCGGAAGGCACCGCCGAAGGTACCGAACGCTGTACGTTTGGCACCCACGATAAAGATACCTGGGTAAAGGAAGGGTAGAGCTTAGTATACTTGCTTAGATTAGAACGTGCAATTTGATGAAAGGAATCTACGCTTGCAAATGTGGAATCCTTCGAAGGCGAACACGACTGCGACTCTATGAAAACGTTTCCAAAGAGTGAGAGAGAGAGAGATTACCGCCTGTCAACTAGTTCTGTTCACTTTTCTGCGTCCTGTCTTCAGATTGGGTGACTTCGCTTACAGTTTGCAGTTGCAGTCACCTTCGGTAAAGCACCTTTTTTCTGATAAGCTGAACAAGAGTTATAAAGTGTTTTTATAAATGCTTTGTCTTTAACATTTTGGCTACCATTACCATCATATCAAACGGACTCCTCGTGTAGACTATATTGGAAAAGGGACTGGTGGAAACACAAGGAACCAACCTTGCACGGGAGGATAATTTGCAGGGAGCTACGTTTTTCAATAGAATGTTAATGTGTACCATATTATGAACACAAACTACATTTAAATTTCGTATTAGTTTTTGCCTGTATTATCATAGATTGTTTAGCTTCACCTATCACCTGGTCACCATATGCACCTTAAGAGCAATTCCATTGCGAACATTCGTTGCCATTCAAGGAGTTTGCATTAATGACCTTCAGGAATGTTCGTTGTTTTAATGGGGGCAACATTCAGCAGCTGATAATGATATCAACCTACTGATATAAACATACGTTTGGAGATAAGTAATCCCTGTAAATAAGCCACCTGGCAACTGCATCGTTACTGCTCGATACTGCTGGGTGTAAGATCCCTAATTGTGATTTCACCAGGAATTTGTCATTAGCCACCCGGAGCATGGATCTGTAAGTGGTTGATGGCAATAAGCTTGTCCCTTATAACATGAGACTCACCCTGGCGAAATGTGGGTGTACTGTTAGGGGAACACCTAACTTCGGGGGATTACAGGTATGTCGTAATGAATGATATTATGTAAATAAGCCTGTGTGGTGACAGTGAATTGTATCAATCGTAATCTAAAATTAACACACACCGACTTTGGCCTTGACTGTAAACAGTTTTCAACTTGGCATAGAGACGACTGCTGGACTTTGACCCTGTCACCCTGATATGATGATATAACAGTTTTATCGCACCCTATACCTAAGGATAAGTAGTTCGAGTGTTGTCTGTTCTTTTGTGAGTAGACCATCTAGATCTAGGACTCATATTGGAAGGCTCAAATGCAGGCAATTTGGTTACTTATATTAGGGATGCTCTAAAAGGTTTTTTGAAAGACATTGTGGGTATCTATTAAGTCATACGATAACATTCTTTTTTTTTTTTGAAGATGTTATCATACCCAGACCCCGACTTGGCCGTCTGGTCTGGAGAAGCTGCCTTCTAAGGTTTAAAAGACATCAGGTCGTGTCTGCATCATGCAGGGTCACGGCTGCTTATGTTTTCTCTCGCTGAGAATAAGCGGCTTGTTGCCTGGTGGGTTTGAACTTTGAGGAGACTCAAAGAATTAAGTAATTAGAATTTGTTATAATTATTATTTTATCGATATCGACTGAAATACCTACATTAGAACCAGATTTTGATTTGTGAATAAGCTTGTTTGCGGTGCAGGTAATCAGAAACAGTTAGTAAGAGTAGACTTGACGCTACAATCTCTGCAATCGCGCTTTACACGTGACTTGCATTTTCAAAAAACGTAATTTCGTTGGTCATGGTAATGATAAGCCAAAACGTTATCGTAAAGCATAATCTTCGCGTAAGACTGACACGGCCAAAGGTGTCACAGGTAGGTAGGTACCTGTTGTATAATAAAATAATACTCAAAGGTGACTTACTAAAAAGGTATTATCTAACTGATAGGACAAATGATATTGGCGGGATTCGGCGAAGGTTGGCGTTTACTAAAAGTTCGTTGTATCCCGAAGTATTCGTGTTGACGTGCATCAAAGGGATTTATTGCGACAAACTTCGTTAACGTGGCTATACCTATCTATTATTATAATACAACGCAACCTTGTTCCCAGGGGGGAGAAAGAACATGTACAACTTCAGTGAAGAAAGAGTCGCCATCTACTTTACTTAACCGATAAACTATGTATTTTACAGTTAACGATAGATGTCTCTGTTCAATTATAAAAATCAAATAATTAAGTTCTATAATTTAATGAGAATAATTGTTACATTTTTCATCAAAATTATCACGTTTTTATATTTCATGGCTGTTTCGTATTATCAATTATACCACAACCTTGTCTCGGAAATCCTTTTTGTCTAACATAAACTGGCAACATCATATAATGGCCGCCGCAACTTGCGCTTACGCTTGAATGTGTTTCGTTAGTCCATCTTATGTTTAATTATTTACAAATTCTCTGTGTAACTGTCAATTCTATTCAAATATGAATGTAGCCGGCGAAATTCTTTCTTGTTTTTTGCAAATAGAAGCTGTGTTTACATCGTATAGTTGATCAAAATGCAATTCGCGAATAAAAAGATGGCTCATATTATAATGTATCATCATTAAGTTATGTATTCGCAAATTCCATTATGATCAACATACGACATAAACAAAACAGCTGCTATTTGTAAAAAAACAAGAAAAATTGAATGATCACCTTTATGTAAACAAATATTGACCTATATGAAGGTATACATACATTCCTATCTACCTATAGCTACCTATAGAGCCTTAGTTCTCGTTAAGAAATCCAGATGGCGCTTCAAATTGGATGCTTAAAAATGGCACAAGAGGGCTCTCTTCTCCCATAATATTATTATACTCTTTGCTTGTTCCATTTTACCTACTATGCCCGAAGAATAGGCGAGACGACAAAAAAAAACTAATTAGTCTGTCAGATTATCAAAAAATATTTGACCCGTGTTTTTTCTTTTGTTACGTAAACCAAAATTGACGAAGATATGACGCTTTTAAATTCTCAATACGTCACGCCTAGGTATAATTTTTACCTAGTTCTGACGTCACGAGCCCCCACTCCCGAGTTTTGATGCGTTTTATCTTTGTCCATATTCATTGATTTACAAAAAATACGTGTCCACTATTTTCCAATACTCTAACTGACGGACTGAATAGATTTGCAATTTTTTGATACTGTCGTCATGCCTATTGCCAGGACACAAGCATGCGCGAATCGCGATTTTATGAGCGGCGGCGGCAACACCGGCTGGCCGGTACCCGCTCGCTAGCCTGCTGATCTTGCTGTCAGAAGGTGGTAGCCTTGTATTCGTTTTAAAGGTACCACAAGTCTACCACCTTTTGACAGCATCTTACAGGTGGTCTTGGTTGGCCTTTTGTTCAGCTGTGTAAACGGTTTGATACCACAGCGTGTAAATTACAAACAAGCACAATAGGTAGGTGGATACGCCGTTTACTCTGAGTGAGGGACTATCTTTAATAATAATGTAAAGGCAGTTAAAGTGTCCTGCTGAGATTAAACAGGTGGCTTTAACCTGTCTTTACGAACGAATTGCTCTCCTGACTGGTGTCGAGTTTACCACTCTCTACGTAAATTATGCAAAATTAATTCTTTCTACCTTAATTTACCGCTTCGTTGCACATTGTACCAGGTTGCAGGGCATAAGAATCTGTCCTCAGTAACGAAAACTTTTATGTAAGTATCTACCTATACCGGTAACCTTGAACAATTTTTTGGATCCAGATTTCTCTCAGTCCGGATATCCCGTCTGGTTTACAGTTAAACCCCATCCTAGCCCAGTTTATTATGGGAGTCGTAGTTATCTACAAATCTTTCAATCCTTTTAAGCAACGAGTTCATCACTTCAGACAACGGTGGCACAGTGGCACTGGACTTAGTGGACTTTAGCCACGGTTTTTAGCAGGTCAATCACCTCACTTAGTATAATACAAAATAATTACTAAACATTATTAGTGCTTGCATCCCTAAATAAATAGGTAGGTACTAGGTACACTAGTTACAATACATTCAATTGATATTATTGCAGTAAAAAAATATTTTATTCGATTGGCACAAAGTTGTTTGTTAAAAACTTTGGAATTTGACCCCACGTTATGTTGATAGGGCAACGAATTAACACGGTAGGTATTTACAAATTATAGGCTATTCAAAACTAGACAAGATGCATACCTTTAGCTGCTACGGACATTTTTGTGTTATATAAAGATTTTTTAATAAAAAATAAATTATTTCTCCGCAACAACACGCACACACTTCACTACTTATTGAATGAACATTCATGAACAATTTAGTTCGTTTGCAAGTTGACTGATTGAACGGGCTGATAAGCCATGGAAAATTGAATGATCTGCTGATAACTGAATGAATGGAACCAGGGTTACAAGATAGGTAAATTCAATTAAACATGACAACATCTTTGTCTGGATTTTGTTTTATTTTACTGCACCTTTATTAAAATAAGGAAATATTTAAAATTGTGTATATTCTGATGTAAAGCACGACGAAACTCGATGAAAAAAAGCAAAAAAAGTTGAATGAGATTTTCAATTCAACCATTATTACCTGGCAATGGCAACATTATAATTGACGGCTGATCCAGTATATGTGTTCTGTGGGCTGATCTGATCTGGTTTCACGGCGACATCAAATCAAAAAATATAACTTCTTTAATTATCGCTAGGAATGCTTATGCAATGACCGATGGTAGGTCTGTGAGTGGTCAATTGAAAAAGTTCGTGTTTCGTGGCAAGTCATCGACCAACGGCGACACTCGAGGTGAATATTTGGAGATTGTTATTCCGGAGCTTCTGACGGCTGGCTACTCATTCTACACGTGGCCGTCGGCCCCACTGTTAGCCTGGTATTTGTGGACACAAAGGCGCCATTTACGCGGTCTCCGCGTCCTAGAACTCGGCTGCGGAACTGGCCTGCCGGGCATCTTAGCTGCGAAGTGCGGCGCCCGCGTTACGCTCACTGACAGCGTCGCCCTGCCCAGGTCCCTGCGGCACCTGGCTGCGTGCTGTGAGGCGAATGGACTCGTTCCCAATCGCGACGTAAAGATCCTAGGACTAGCCTGGGGCTTATTCCTATCAGAAGTTCATGCACTTAGACCAGTAGATCTGTTGTTAGCTTCAGATTGTTTTTACGAACCCTCCCAGTTTGAGGAAGTGTTATCGACTGTCGCTTACCTGCTAGACGGCACTGACGCGCGATTTTTATGTTCTTACCAGGAACGCAGCGCGGACTGGTCCATTGAGGCTCTGCTGAAGAAGTGGGGACTGAAGGGAGCTCTGTTGGACTTGGACTCACTGAGTGACAGTTCGGGTGTTGACTACCGAGCGTTGGTTGGGGACAGATCTTTGCATTTACTTGAAATTGTCGCAGTTTAAGGTTATGGCCAGCACAGCAAGAGCAGCTCGCCTGTATGTAGGCAACCTGCCTTGGACTGTAGGTCATCGACAACTCAAAGAATACTTTGCTCAGTTTGGACCAATACAGAGTGCTAGAGTAGTGTTCGACCGCTCTACCGGTCTCAGCAAAGGATACGGTTTCATAGAGTTTGCAAGTGCCGCCTCTGCTGCAGATGCCACCAACAAGCAAGTGCACACTTTAGAAGGACTGAACTTAACTGTTCAAGTTCAAAATAGTTAAACAGACTGCCATAGATAGCATTTACAATGGCTGGAGCACTTCCAGAATACCCAGATTCAGACTTTTCCGATGATGACCAGTCTCCTTTAGACATATCTTTTAATAAGGCAGCTGATCATGTGAAGAAATTAACAAGCATACTAAACAACAACCAACTGTTGGAGCTGTATGGTCTCTATAAACAAGGACTTGAAGGCAAATGTGATACTCCTAAGCCTGGCTGGCTGGATGGCAGAGGCCGTAGAAAATGGGAGGCCTGGAGGTCCCTCGGCGAGTTGCCAAGTGAAGAGGCTAAACAAAAGTACATTGCCTTAGTGCACAAATATGCCCCAGAATTAGAAGTAGACAATGAGGCAGGTATGAAAGAAGGCTGGGTTGCAGTGTCTTCAATGCGCAAATCACCTGAACCTGAGCTGATACACAATGAGCTGACTATATTGGATGCGGCACGTGAGAACTGTGCTGAGCGTGTCACAGAACTACTCGCTAAGTTCCCAGAACTCCGTCATGAGACTGATGAAGATGGTCTCACTGCGTTACACTGGGCTGCTGACCGCAATGCTACAAAATCTTTACAAGCTGCTTTGGATGGGGGATGTGCAGTAGATGTGGCAGATGAGAGCGGTCAAACCGCCTTACATTATGCTGCATCCTGTGGCCACATTGAGTCAACAAATATATTGCTAAAAGCTGGAGCATCCCTGCTAAGAGATGAGGATGACTGTACTCCATTGGACTTGGCCGCTGATGACGAAATAAGGAACATTCTGGAAGGTGCTAAGTAGACTTAGATAGTCTGTTGGATGCGTGAATGCTGTGACAGTTGTAATCTTTTCTATTTAGCCGAAAATGTGGGTTTCAAGCATTCATACGTCGATCAGGCTACACATACCAGTTTTAGTTAGAATTAATATTGGGTTACTGTAGTTATTCATAATAATAAACTCTGGATGTATTATTTTGTGTTTTATTGCCAACTTACACACCACACTTTAACAGTTAAATAGGAGATATTAAACGATCTATAAAGAAGATGGGTCCAGGAGGCATTTACAGCATAATTTTGCCAAAATGCCTCATGAGAATTTCTTAGGTTCATCGCCCACCGGGGCTTTTTGCAGCGATGCAAACACAAAACGGCCGCAATGCTGTCGCTGGCTCTGTATACCTTTGTCCACGACATAGCCATCATGATCATTGGTTCGGCATGGACCCAGAAATGCCTGTGAACACTGCAGTTGCAAGATGAAATCTATCCACCAGTCCATACAGTACCGATGCTGACGCCGTGTTTGCATCGCAGCGTGCGATGTAGAAGCGTTTTTCGCCGTGGGCGAAGGACCTAGTAAAATAAAATTCAATTTCCTTTGTGTTCCCAAATAATAATTTTTGCCATACACACGTCATTTTATTTACATAGTAATTGGTACAAGTTTTGTTCACACTCGAATAACTTTTGAATAATTTTATTGTTATTTTAAATTACCTGGCACTCATGCCTACATTTTCGCTAAACGCCAAAAGCCATCCAATTCTTCGTTATGTACAAAATATGAAAACCGAAACATCTAAATTATCTTTAAAAAGTTAATAGTAATATATAGTTTAATCAGTCGTAACTGCAAGTTACTATACTTTAATTTCTATATATTAAAGACAATATTAGGCAAATAACGCACTTTGCTAAAACAATAAGAAACATGAAAACAGAGTAATAATTAACTATAATTTAACCTTTTGAACACACAGTCACAAATATGTGTCAAAATGGCAAGTGAAATTTTGTCTTGGCGTGGAGGGCACGCGCGTGCGTTTATGCTCTGGCGGTCAAAAGGTTACGGCGCCTACAACTCTATTAGCAGGGTAGGTACTCATGTTACTGTCGGCCTGGTTCGGCATGACTTAGTAGGTACCTACAGGCCGGGCGGCAAATCGAATGTTTCCGGGGAAATCACCTTTCTACGCTAAGATGCTTCTCGCGGATGCTTGTGACCGCAGTTCTCGCTCTACCAAATGACACCTTAACGTGACAGAATGAGATATAGATACCAATAGATACTAGAAAACGCTGACGCAAAAACGCTGAAACGCTGTGTGCAAATGTGATTCTACCCTCATTTTCTAGCACGGCTGCGCCGAATCAGGGCGACCTGCTGCTCATGTGTGTAGCCCGCCTTATGCTTCAATCGTAATCAATCAATAAGGCCTAATAAAAATCAATTGACAGACTTAGACTTCCTTTTCAAGCTGCGCCACACCAACTAGTTGACGTAAGTGAGTAGCATTGTAGATTTGCATCTCGATCACTGAAATGATCCGAATCACTGATATGTTTCATTTGGATCATCGGGTGAAAGGATATAATCTATTTGGAGGAATTCTATAACTTCAACCCACCAAAGGAAAGCAGTATACATTACCTAAAAACAACATCTACAATAAATATATTTTATTATTTAGGTATCGAACAAAATGTGAGTTTTTGAGATATTAATGTGGCTCTGCTGGGGTAGGCTCTCTCCAGAATGGCCACCTATAAACCCTTATATATCTTTTGAACCAGTGACCGACCAAATCTGATATTTGGCGACTAATTTCGACTAATTAGCGATTCAATTTTTGTGTTATCAAAATTAAAATCCGTGATGGTGGCACTGCCAGTGTCAGCCACACGTGTTAAACATCTCATTTGGTATCTCTTTTTGACTTAAAACTTTTTATAATAATAGTTAAGTAACTCAGTGTCTCAGTCTCCCTCTCTCGCTCGCTCACTGCTCAGTCGCCTCGCGAGCGACGCGTCGCGCGTGGAATGAGAATAAGTAAAGTAATGTTTCAGATTCAAATGATGCGTTTGAAACGTTGTTACTGAACCAATCTTTTGAATCACTTCAATGATCCGGATCAGTGAGTCGGTTCCGTAAAGAGTTACACACGCCTATAAGTGAGGTTCGCGGGGACATCTCCACCTCAAAATGAATAGTACCAAAGTGTAGATACCATAATAGGTACAGTCGAGTAATCTATGTGGTAAACAATACAGTACAGGTAACATAATATAGATACATTTTAAGTAGTTAGCTGCCTGTTAGCCTACCTCATTGACTGTACTTATCCGGTACATCACGGGCACTAATATTACACTTTTCAAAATTCAACAGCGATTTTCTGGTAGAATATCGAATGCAACTTTGAGATAACAACAGAATAGTATCATTCCTCACATCCCATTTTTTCTTTGGTTGTCCTCTCTCTCAATATTTATAGGTTCCAAAATACTATGTTCGCAACAACATCAAATTACAATCAACACAGTATGAGAAAATCACTTTTAAAAGTTGCTACGTGAATACATATTAATGCTCGTGAATATTTAACAAGATTATATAATTATTATATACTTACAAAATCTAGTGTGTATTTTACTACATAGTAACTATTTTAGTTTAGTATATCACTTATTAGTAATGAAATAATTTAAGCATTATTCAAGTTCATCTAAAAGAGCTTCCTGTTAATCGTGAAAAAATATAAGTATTTACTAATTTAGTAGGTGATCATTTACGTAATATAAGTAACTTACGGTATAAAAAAGTTATAAATTGTTTTAGTATTGAGAAGTCTCAACAAGAAACTGTTATTTCTTTAACGCTATTGAACAGAGAAATTTCACCATAACATGACGCCTGTAACCCCGAAGGGTTAGGTAGACGGTGGGTTGTGGGTGTTCCCATATATTTCATCCACAATAGGGTAGATGACACCATAAAACAATAATTCCAAGACACCTATCTCTAAAATGAAACACTTTATTTTGGGCCTGAAAACCCGATTTATTTTTAATTAATTGCCAAATTCGATTTTTAGTTGCTTTGAAATCAATAAATAGTTGAGTCATTGAGTTGACAAAACAGTGACGTCACAGTTTGCTATTGCCATACAAAATCTATAAGAGAACTGCGTTTTGACAGCTCTTAAAAAGTATCTAAATTGATTGGTGTGTCATCTACCCCATTCGCCAGTTATTTTCAAGCCCCATGTAATAGGGGGCGGGCCTCTCGCCATCCACGGGGCACAAATGTACTCGGTAGCTGCTACTGAGAAATTCCTGAAGGAAAATCCCAATAACACAGCTCGACCTGGGAATCCAACCCAGGACCTCATTTGAAGCAGTCGCGCTTGCGACCACTACACCAACGAGGCACTCAGTGTAAAATATATTCAAATCAAATCAAATCAATATTCGATCATAATAAGGGTCATATTTACATGAAATGTAACATACTTAACTAAGTAAAGTGAAGTGAGTGCGCTCTATGAATCTCGCCCTTAGCATAGATGTTTGATAATTATGTTCATGTGTACATCATAACTTAATAGGCTTTACAATGTTTTTAAACACAAAAGTTTTACAGTATTTCGTTTCATACAGGACGACTTTATTATCACTTTCCAAAAAAAATGGGTATAATATGTGAATGAAGTAGAAGCAAATGGCATTCTATCTTTTTTTTTTTTTTTCAAAATTTCTCTTTGTTCTAATATGAAAAGTTTTCTTGAAATTTGTAGCGTTTTTTGATGATGGATCATTTTTTTTCTAAGCTGTGGAAAAAAAGAAAAAAATACTAGATATGCCATAAGCTTCTACTCCGTTCACCTAATATACCCTTTTTTTTTTTGGAAAGTGATAAAAAGTCATCTGGTATAATATTTTTCTCATATTTTCGTTTCACAGAACAATCAATACGCAGAATGTTTACTTCGAAAAAATTTTAATCATAGATTTTTGTTTCAAATAAAATATAATGTTTCGATATTCAAATCATGGAATAACAAATTAAATATTCTATAAACTCATATTGTTTAGTTAATATATAACAGAATGGTTAATTTTCGTCTTCTTTCATGAATAAAATCAAAACTGTTTATTTTACAATAATAACAAAAATATATTTGAGATCCTCATAACAAGCCCTTCGTCCTTCATTTGATACATGACACAGTAAGGTTTGCATAAACTTTTCATTTTAAATTTCCTAATTTGTCCTCCGAAAATGGAAATGATTAAAAAAAAAAAAATTACTTTGCACATCTGTGTTTGGGTCATAGGATTACATTATCCTATCAAATTTCACCTGATTTGGTTCTGTAGATTCGGAGCAAATTGGCTGTGACAGACGGACGTCGACAGTCAGACACACGAATTATCCTATATGGGTTGCGTTTTTTTCATTTATTATACAGAACCCTAAATAATGGAATTATAACATTAATTGAACTGTGTTTCTGTTAAACATAGTTAAATAGAAGTAAATAGTCGTTAAAACAATAATATTGGAAATAAAAATACCAAGTACCAAACATTATATGAAACATTTTCTACGAAACATGCAAAAATCTATGAAATTTCTGTCTGCGAAATAAGGGGACACCTAACTTAATATAAATCATTTAAGACTGGCATTCATGCATTTAGACATATTTTTAGCGAATTATACCTACTATTTATACTCTGTAAAATAAATTTCACAAGGTCTGTAAACATTAACTCTATGTAAGACCGCAACAGTATTTCCTAAAACTACTACAATAAATATTCAAGATAATGGATCGTATTTAACCGCATTCATAAAATGTAGGAGGTTCTCAATTCGTCAGAATCTCTTTTAGAAATGCTATCAAGTCTAACCAAATAAATTTTTTTTTTTAAACTCTGCAACCTACAAAGTATAAACATTCTTAAAAAAAAACTTGAATCTGTCCCGATTATTTATCTGAGATAGAACCTTACAAAGATCACTTTTTGCGCGATTTTTCAAGTCCAATTTTACTACATTTTTTTTTATATTCTTTCCCAAACTTTCACAACAAAATGATAAGTCTAGACTTATCATCTAGACGTAAGAAAAATAGTCCAATATACACTATTTCATATCCTTATTTTCAAGAATGTAAACAAGGTCAATCGTGATCCGTGTAGTTCCGGCTACACTATAAATATTGCTCTAACGTACAGAACATACGAAAAATGTTGTTCTACGCATTTGCCATAGAACTTACAACTTTGCAAGTGTATTATGCAAGGATAATTCGGCCGCCAGAGTATTTTCATTTAGCCTTCATTCGAAAATCGATTGCCGTCGCCCTGCAGACGCGCTATGCAAATAAATAATCACGTTCAGTGCTACATCGATCGGTGAATCAACAGGTCATTGCGTAAATGGCTGTATCAGTATGTTACAAACGGACAGCCAATGTGTACCGACAGGCCAATCCAAGCACTGTAACTGGCCATAATTTGCCGCACAAAGAAACCACAATGTCTCTAAAACTTAACAATTATTGGTGTCGATTCTGTTGTGCACAAACTAAACTTAATTTAGGCTATTGCTATCTTTTTCTCTCTAATAAAACGAGAAAGAGACGGACGTAATTTAGAGCTGTCAAATTTAGTTGGAACTAATATTTCCATGCAAATGAAGGGTGCAAGTAAAAA
The DNA here is from genome assembly GCA_941918905.2 of Xestia sexstrigata. Lineage (NCBI taxonomy): Eukaryota > Metazoa > Arthropoda > Insecta > Lepidoptera > Noctuidae > Xestia > Xestia sexstrigata. The sequence continues at coordinate 2,077,795 of OW799216.2, read as the reverse complement.
CATGTGGACTAAAAACATGGTGAAGCGCAAGGCATAAACTAGTTTGATATCTCTAACTTAGTTCATAGCTATAGCCGTCCTATTCTCGCACTGCCTTTTAATAAAAGATAGCAATAGCCTAAATTAAGTTTAGTTTGTGCACAACAGAATCGACACCATTATCTGTTTACATTCCCAAAACCAGTAAAACCGTGTTGAGAATTGTGCATATTTCACCACTATCACGAAACACTGTCCTCACGCACACAAGCCCCGTCCCACTTGGCCCACCGCTAGTTCTCCTTCGCGTCCTTGTGAGCTAGTCCATCGCCAGAGTCCAGTTGTTTGAGCAGTCTGAACAGTGCAGCTGCCTCTCTAATGCGAGAGAACTCCACGCAAAAGGCTTCCACTTCGATGAATAGTTCCTGAAATGAAAGGTGGTTTATTAGCATTTAATTTTGTTACATTCGGGACTATTTAAAAAAAAAAAATATTTAGTTTTAAAGCTAATTTAATTTTGATACATTCGGGACTATTTTAAAACATAAAATATTAAGTTTTAAAGCTAAAACATAATCATCTTTCTCTACTTGTCCCATTCTACATAAGGTCGTTTTTTTAGCGCCGATTTATACTGGGCTATAGTATCAGGCAAATAAAAAAATGTTAGTATAACCAGGCACTAAAATATTAGGAAGGAGGTGGCTAGGAAGGAGTTGACTGCTGAGATGACGAGTAATAGAGAGGTATGGAAGAAGACGACATGCTGCGCCGACACTAAATAAGTTGGGATAAGGGCAAGAGATTGATGTTGATGAGTATCATCATCTGCCTAGCCTTGTCCCAACTATGTTGGGGTCGGCTTCCAGTTTTCCCGGATGCAGCTGAATACCATTATTTTACATGGAGCGACTGCCTATCTATCTGACCTCCACAACCCAGTTAGTACCGGGTAATAAGATACCCCTTGGTAAGACTGGTTGTCAGACTTTTTGGGCCTCTGACTACCTAACGACTGTCAAAGATCTACAAATGACTGTCGGGACCAATTGCTTAACGTGCTTTCCGAGGCACGGAGGAAACTCGGTATGTATTGGGTGGTCACTCATCCACAGACCAACCTAGGCAAGCACGGCTTAACCTAACGATCGACCCGAGCGGCTGTTATTATTTAACCATGAGCTCCTCCGAGAAGAGTATTAAACATTTAAAAATATTGCTTGGTTATCCAATCATCATCTGCCTAATCGTTTCCTGTTAAAAATTGTTTAGTATATAATTCTAGATTCTGCTGTTTCGTCCCTCAACAAACAAATAACAAAAAAAAAACTGCTTGGTTATATTTTCTTACCCTTAAGTTAATACTCTTGCCTCTGCTAATACCAGGCACTCTAAAACGTTGCCTGATGGATCCAAACACTCTTAAAAAATTGCCAATAAATTCCAGGTTCTGCAGATTCGTGTTTCTTACAAACAGATATGGTATTATGGATTCTATCTTCTTCCTACCTTAACGTTAATAATCTTGTTCCTAATGAGCGACTGCAGGAACACACAGACCAGCCGCACCAGTCGGTTCTGCATGTACCTGTCCCGGATGGTCTCACACGTCGATATGCAATTACTGATGTATAGGTGCACGAACTCTACGGGCAGGTCTACTGATGTTGTTAGTCTGTGGATAGAGAAGGAGAATCTTAAAGACATAGAAGATTATGTATTTGGAAATTAAAACTTTGACTGCTGACCGAAATTCTAAGGTAATAAAAATCATTAGTAAATTCTGCAGCCCGAAGCCTGGATTTGGGCCCGGTTATTCTCAATAGGCACACCTCCAGTTGATTTGAAAATACCGGGCCGCTTTAATTACGGCACGGTTCGAAAATGTGTATACATGTATTGTTTCGAGTCGGCTTTGTTGTTCAACCAATACTAACAAATCCTAGATATACTATATAATTGTGGTGTTACCTGTTGACAACCTCCATAGAATGCAACGACATCTCCATGTTGACGAGCACACTGAAGTACTCCGTGATGTGCTGCGAGTGGATCAGCTTCAGTAGCACTGATATGGCGACCATCGGGTTATTCTCTACTAGCTCTGGTAACTGTGGAAGACATATAAACAATTTAGGTTAATGGCAAAAATATTTAACCATATAGAAGTATAGTATCAATCAATCTTTTGCGTCAAAAGATGGCGAAAGAATACAAAAAGGGTGCCCTGTTTTTAGAAGCTTTTATATAACTTGCATTGCGTATGCATGTTTGTTTGATTAGGTCAAATCTTGCAACTGAATTTATAACCAGTTTGGAAAAACCTTTGGTTCCGGTGACAATACATTTTTAAGACAAACATGACTTGATCCTGCAGCCAGGCTCGCCTCCTTACGAGAGAACTCCTCAACGGTTAGCACGAAACTCTTTTTATGTTGATGCTTGTTTTTTTATTTAAGGTATGTTTTTTATATTTCCAATATTATGTCCACAAATTAGTTGGTTTGGAAAAATATCTCTAACATCTCTACAACCGCCACAACTTCAACTTTTATGGCTTTTCCAATAGTAGTAGTCATTCTGTAATCAACTTAATATACACTAAGATAAAGTCGACATTTGTATAAGTGATAACATTCAATGAAATGCAGGATTGCCGACGGTAATGTAGAGTTGATATAGTTCCACGATACCTGGTTGGGCGTGACTCCTATCTCGTAGACGACGTGTGGCTCCTGGTCCAGCAGCGCTAGCAGCCGCTGCTGGTGCTGCACGCTCAGCGCGCCCTTCAGCGCTAAAGCGCTCAGCTCCTTCGCTTCAGGCACTGCGTTTGTTGGGTCTGCAGGCTTTTCTTCTGGTGGGGGTTTCTTTTCCTCGGATTTTTCTTTTTTTTCTTCTTGCTGGTGGTAGAGAAAGGTAGGATTTTATTGCCTGTTGCCCACGATCTTGGTCCGCGTGAGATTATTATACTTAAAACAATTGCTTCTTTCTATTCGAATCAAATTCTGTTAAAAATTTCAAGCGTTTACATTTTTTGTACGGAACCCTAATCCTTTTCCTGAAATAAAAGTAACATTAAGTTACTATAGCTCTCCTTATAACATCAGCTATCTGCTAGTAGCAGTCCCGTCAAAATCGGTCCAGGCGTTTCGGGGATTAGCCGGAACATAAAGAAAGAAAAGCAGACAAAAATAAAACAGATTTTTTATTATAAGTACCATAAACAGTTTCATATGCATTCAGTAAAAAGCTGTTTTTTTTTTAATTATCTAGTCTAATCTAGTGTGTGATAGAAAATCGACTAAAATAAATAAATAAATAAAATTGAAGTGTCTGTTACAAACAGACACTTCAATTTTATTTATTTGTACAGATTAGTCAGTCGGTCTTCTACTAAGAGTCGATTTTCTATCACACACTAGATTTGGGTTAGCTCTTCCAGAAAATTTATTGATCTTAAAAAGTAAATCTGTGTCAGAGCGACCGTGAACGCGTATTTTGAGTATAGATTTCATAAACAAAAATTACTGGTAAAGGCCTCTTATAAGCAGTCAGGGATTTAACATAATGCTGTTCATTTCGGACATATTTACTGTGAGATGTGATTCATCATCTACTGAGCCTTTTCCCAGCTATGTTGGGGTCGGCTTCCAGTCTAACCGAATGCAGCTGAATACTAATATTTTACATGGAGCGTCTGCCTATCTGACCGCCACAACCCAGTTAGTACTGGGTAATACGATACCCCTTGGTAAGACTGCTTTTCAGACTTTTTGGGCCACTGACGACCTGTAAAGATCAAAGATCTACAAATGACAGCCGAAACCAACGGCTAACTTGCTTTCCGAGGCGCGGAGGAAACGGTATGTAATGAGTGGTCACCAATCCACAGATTAACCAAGGCAAGCACGGCTTAACCTAAAGATTGACCCAAGAAGCTGTTATTATCTAGCCACGAGCTCCTCCAACACAAGCAAATGCTTCTGTGTTAATCGTACCTTAGGTTTATGTGGCTGCGTGTGCTGTCGCCTGTCCAGCTTCTCCGGCCGCAGTCCCATGAGCCCCTCGTAGTCCGTGTCGTACAGCGGGTTGTATGCGCCGCGGTTCACCAGGCACTTCCACACTGCCTGGAAGGAACACAATCATTAACATAGCATAGTCCTTGTTATTATAGACTGCCACGCCCTCGTTGGTTCGTTCCCATCGTCGCAAGCGCAACTGCTGAATGTGGTGGGATCCTGGATTCGAATCTCAGGTCTGGGTGTAAGGTAGATTAATTTACCCGATTACTAAATATAAATGTAAACAAGTAGTAAGTGAATATTTACAACAACTAAATTATGAAGAAACGGAGTTATTATTAAGCGTTGAACAGTAATTAGAATGTTAGGTTCGAATTAGTTCCGGGGTTGCGGGACTGTTCGAAAGAGATACCGTGACCCCGGAACACAAAGGGCGATGAAGGAACATGGATGGGTTTTAGTCAGTAAAAGTCTGACACTCCCTCCTGCTCCGCCCAGAGCGGGAGAAGTCATTTGATGATTTCCCATCAGAAAAAAAAAGGGTTCGAATTAGTTAAAATAATCATAGATAATAATCATGCTCATGCACTTCAATCACACACATTCACCCTCACATAATCACATCCACCAACACACGCACTCACCCACATCACTCAAACTCCACATAAATCACCAACTAGTGCACACACACTCATAAACGCTTCTCAGTCACGTACAGACCATTTGCTTATTATATATGGGTAATTTAAAATCTTAAACAATGTAGCATATAAGTTAGTTTTAAGTCATTCAAAATTTAATTAGTAGTACAACAACCAACCATATTTCTTTGTTGGCATTTTATTGTTGAAATATCGAGGAAAAAGGCGCTGAAAACCGAAATACAGGCATTGCCTAGTTCGGTTGCAGTGGCTACATCCACTTATTAGAAATGAATACTGCCAAACTATTTTTCTGTAAATTATTACTAAGTTTTTTGAGAAATAAATTTATTATTATTCCGTTTATTTATTTATATCCTTATCTAATTACATTTTTAAGTATTTCTTAAAATAAAACGATACAAAAAAAAAAACACTTATTATTATTAAGGCGTTATTTTTTGTTATGATAGATCTTACACATAATACATAATCTCTTCTACATAATACAAAACCGCTGCACGTTTTAGCATTGTGATAGCGATTTTGATCACTCTTCCATGGTAAATCGACATAAATAGTGCAGTTTCCCAGCCAGATGCACCGACGACCTAAAAAGGCAGCTGGGGCAAGCGTGTGCGGAAGGCGTAGATCGGGGTGTGTAGATCTGATTTTTCTGCCTAACAGTCTTACTAGAAACATATGTTCATACCTTATCAGCAGTAATTTCCGTAGTATCCATCAGGAAGGTGGGCAGTGGTATAGGTCCGGACGCCTTCAGCGTGCGATGTAGAGGCATATAGTCGTTTGATATTAGAGATTCTAACAGTTCCTTCATTGCCATGCGGTTGGGTGGGCTCCTGAAAATTAAGAACATGTTTTCTTGTTTATTTTCATCCAAATCTCTTAAAAAGGAAAATCAAAAATTATCACAATATCACCTCAGCAACAATCAATGGAAAAAATGTGGAGACAAAAAGTAAAGATATTTTTTACAGATTGAGATAGTTACAATTGTTCTTAAAAATACAGAAACCGGCCTACAGGTTGAAAATGATTTCTAGCTGCATCATAAACGTCAAAGGTCAAAAACGCGGAAGCGTACACGAATAACGGCGGCCGCGATGGTGCCGTCAGACAGAATTAGCGCACATTCTCTCGGATTGAAAAGACATACCTGCAAGAAACCCAGTACTAAACATGACAGGAACTTAACCAACAAGTTTTTTTAAATTTTCCTTGCAATGGTACAGCTTTAGAAAGGCGTAATAAAATAATCAAACCCGTCACTAAGTGGTATGAGAGCAGGTGCCGCAGCGCGTGCCATAGAGCTCATGTCTGCAACTCTCTCCGCTACAATAGTCTGCAGGGTGGAATAGTCAAACTCCAGGTCTTTTGGTGAAACTTCAGTCAGCATCACTTGTTTGGCAGATTTCTTCATTATCTACAAAAATAAAAAATGAGTTTTAAGATATTTTTGTCTTTTGCTACTAAATATTTCGAAATACTTTCTTGTGAAAATAGAACTTAAGTTTTAAATTTGCGAAACTTCTAAAGTTGCATGAATTAATAATAACAAAACATTCTATCACGCCTGTAATCCCCATAGGGTTATGCCTAAGTGTACCTAATAACCCATTTACGTGGAACTTAAACATAACTGGTAAAATGTTTTACCAGTTATGTTTAAGTCCCATGTAAATATATTATATTATATTATCGTTTATTTCAGGCATTAACCCATCTAGCTCAGTACATAGTTATTACATAAATTCATTAAAATTTAAATCACATTACATTGTCAAAATAAAAAATCATAATCAAAGTTAAAATACACATTTAAATCAAATTCACCAAATAAACATAAAAAAAAAACAAAATTAAAGTCAAAGTTAAAATCTATATCACAATCAAAATTAAAAACTAAAATTAACTTTAAAATTAGTGTCCAATTAAAATTAAATCACAAATAAAATTAAATTCTTTTTTTTTTAAATAAATCAATAAAATTTTTGGTAAAAATAAACACAATAATTATAATTTTCTAATCGGCATTGGAGGAGCAACATGCATGCCACAGCAATGCCGGACTTAAGGGCAGTCCAGCTTGTTGGCGATCATCACCAAGATGGCAATGGGGGTTGCCCGCACCCACCGCACCAGAGACGAACACCACTTGCGCATGGAAGCATGAAAACAATCAGTGAGTGCCACCGCGAACATCCCCGACGCGCTACAGAAATGGGGCAGCCCCAGAACCACCCAAAACGCGTTGTTGTACTGCACTGAACTGTACGCCCTTTCAGTAATAGTCAACCCATAGGGCACATGTGTATGGGGATGTGCAATACGCTTTAAAAAGCGTGACGCATCACATCCCTAGTACAATGCGAAAACCTGCAGGCTATCATGTTGGCTCACACCGACAGCACCGTCAGCGTAAATGATTTTTTTTATTATGCTAATACTAATTCATGTTGCTAGCTGGCTAAGCAAAAAGTAAAATTTGCCTAACTGCTGTTAACTATTACTACGGAATAATATTCACAAAAGTTTGGAAACTTTAATGTGTATGTGAATATATTTTAATTAAACTGATATAATCTAATTCAACTGATTTGATAGCTCCCAACAAATTAATAAATAAATAAATTCATTTATTTCAGGTAAATAACATCCCATTGCCAAGTAAAAATTAATAAAAGATGAAAACATCATTATAAAAAATAAAACAAAATCAGACTCAATCAACTAGAATTAAATTAAAGTATAGAATTAAAACAAAACAAATTCAGCCAAATTAAATCAAATTAAATCCAAAATCTAAGTCAACAAATTAATAAATTAGAATAAATTAAACAAATTAAATTAAATCTTATTTAAATTAATCGTTCACAATAAGTTCTCAGTAATTTTCTTATTATATATTTAAAATATTGTTACATAATACATACATCTTTAATATTAATTGGCAGGAACCCATGCAGCTGTCCAATCAGCAGTCTCTCCTGCGGTGACAGTGGCAGCAGACCAGCCTTGCCTTCTAGCAAGAGGAGGAATAAAGAGGCAAACGGATTGTCCATCTTATACACATCATATAGGATTGCTATGGCCACCACACGCTGCCCAGGCAGCGAGAGGTCCCCGCCTGTTATTAGTGAGGATAAGAGTAGACATACTGGAAAAAAGATTTTTTTTAAGGTCATTATTAATTTAATACCTTGTTTTTGTTGGCTCAGGTTTCATCACTTGTACTGTTAAATAATAGGCAGCTGGTTAATCTAGTAATATTCTTATAGGATGAATAAGCAGTTTTATCATTGCCATAGTCCTCTTACTCAATAAAGAAACTTATTGGATTCATGAAAGTGTACCGTTTGGTGATACAAATAAAAAACTTTATACAAGCCTGCTAAACTTACAGTTAAAATGGTCGGATTTAGGAAACTTCTTCTGTACTTGAGTGCATATAGAATCTAGTGTTTGTTGGTCTACAGTCTGCTCTGAAAATAAGCTGCAAATAATAACAAACAATTAAAAATATGTGTCACTTGCACTCATATATAGAGGTTAGATTATGACATGAACTTTAACTTACTCTAGTATGTATTTACTATTTTCATTGACTAAATGTTGCGACATATTGGCTAAATATTCAGTAAATAGCACCTATTTTATTGATATTTATTTATCCTGAAAAATTATTTATTTTCAAAACATACAAACGTCAAACATACGTCAAAATTTGACATTCTTTATGTCAAATTTAGGGTTTGCCAGGATCACAAATTCAGGATTGGCCACAGAGTTCACTGTATATTATGGGATTGGCAATACGGAATACAGCTATTTCGCGAAAGCGTTTCTTACCGAATAGATTAATAGCTCATAAAAAAATCAAATTAAAGTACGGTCGAACAAGCTATTTGGTTTACATTTTACAATGTAATTTGTGGGTTAAACTGTAAACCAAATAGCTTGTTCGACCGTACAACGATCTACACCAAGGAAAAAATGATTATAGATTTGGAAAAAAAAATATCTTCTTTTACTGCGTTTAAATCGAAGAAAAGTGAGAAAAGGAGCAATGAAGAATATAAGTGTTGTCGATTGGGCAAGTTTACCTGCCCGCTTAGCATGACCACCGTAGACACGAAAGAGCAGTGCAAATACGTAGGAATCGATTCGATAAATCTGACAGTTATTCTCGACAAAATGACTTTTTATCTTTGTTATAAACTCATTTTGTCGAGAATGACTGTCAGATTTATCGAATCGATTCCTACGTACTTGCACGCGAGGATCGACAAATCTTTTGTTCATTTGCCATTTTATTCGACAAAATGACAGATGAACAAAAGATTTGTCGTTTCTAAGGTGGTCATGCTACGCGGGCTGGGCTTATCCAATTTATGCTCATTAAGGGTTCTTACAGACGAGCAGCACGTTGCCAACGGCAGATAAATGACGAAGAACTATTTAGATAGGAAGATTGCAATTTGCACAAACCGTAGAAATTCAAAATCTTTTAATGGAGATTAATTTCTTTTTTAAAATAAAGGAATGTTTCCTTTGAGTAAAATTTGCTATCTCCGGTATTTTAGAGTACTTTCCCTCCAGGTGGCATGAAAAATTCCACCCTGTATATCTATGCAATTACGTAGATGAAAGCTGCATCCTGAAAAGTTTGAGGTTTTAGCCTTAGTTCAATAATTGTTTAGCTTTGGGATGGGAAGTAAGTACGTGACTTAGGGTTCTTACAGCCGAGCGGCACGTTGCCAACTGCAGATAAACTGCAGCCGTCGACGGCTGCAGTTTATCTTGTAGGAGAGTTTTTAATTGATGAAATAAGTGATTTTATTTTTTTTGTTTTATTTTAAATGTTTTTTTTTTAATTGTTATAAAATTGGAATATTTGAAAAACGTAAATAATAATCTGTGTATATAAATGAATAAACGAAATAGAAAATAAGCAAAAAGAAAATGTTTTAATTATTTCATGAGGTAAAAACTTCTAATACATCCAATGAGAAATACATAAAGGAGGGTAAAATTTCACACGGGTAGGAAACCCCATCCCGCCATCGCAAGTTGATATTGCCGTCTTTGTCAAATCAAAGCGACGACGGTATGGTTCTTGCGACTTGTGTATGCGAGACAGACATATGTTTACTTTTCAATGTTTAGTGGTTTCAAAGCTACTTCCGTGTCGCGTCGCCGCGTCGTCGCGTTTAAATAGTGGTACACTTTTTGTTGACAGATTTTAAATAAGGTTTGCATCTCTAAGTTATCTAACTCAATGCTTATTTGCATTTGAGGAATGGTTCAAAATACATTGTTTTCCCATAATTTAATTTGATGAGTATTTTAAAAACTATAATAGGTATATCCCTACCGGTAGCTTAAAGTATAAATTATAGCAGAGTGGTCTAGTAGGCATTCAACGACTTGATTATTTACGAAATGACAAGACAGTCTGGAGTGCAGTATCATATTATACAATATATACGACTATTCGTTGTGAATAGATTATGACAAGTATCTTAACAACCAAAATAATGCAAAGGGTGCTTGAGATTTGTTTTGATCGTTATCTTAGCTTGAAGTTGAAGGAAATAAATATGCATCAACAAAGAATAATTTATCATGTTTAAGAATATGTCGTAAATATTTGAAAAGGATTATTTTTTCCGTCTGGTCGGTCTGGGTCATAAACATGTCCTATAGAAATAATTTTGTTCTACCTAACACTTACTTACACACCTATGTACCTACTTCTGAGATGATTGCAGAAGAGTGCCTTGTTCTCTGTGTCTCAATTTCAGATGAAAGGACCACAAAATTACGGTAAACTTTTCATTACAAGGAAGCAATGTATCCCTTTGTCTTATAATCCGCTCAACTGTGGCTTGTGCTTGTCTTTCAACTACTAAAAATAAACAAAGATTTACTATTTAGAGCCACATAATTTATGATGCCTCAGGCCTACTATGCACTTAGCCTACTTTTTGCCACAGTTTGCTTTGATGGTGTTATCTTACCATTTCACGTAAATTGCGATAGTGATCTTTTATTTTTAAAAACCGAATCGTTTCTGCAGCCGAATTCAGTATCAAAAGATAACTTTTTAAAATCACCGTGATTATTCTGTTTTTTATTATTTCAAAATATTTTCTTGGAAAGTCTTATCAAACTTATAACAGTTTGTTGGCATATTTAAAATCTCAAGTCTCACTGAAACTTCGGGTCAGTGGATACGAATTAACGGGGCACAAATTTTTTACCGCGACCAATTTCGAGGTAGCTGTTCAGCCGTTCACCGTTCTAACCTAACCTAATATAATTGTGGTCGGACTGAATGGAATCCCTTCCATATCGTTTTTACGACAAACGGTTAGTCATAGTCGGAGACAAATAACACCAAGTTACTTTTAGCAATATAGTTTGTGGTTCGGTGTTCACCGTTCACGATAGAATCGAGAAAATAAACGATTTGCGAAAATAACACATTTTACCCGACTGCGCCAGAAGGAGGGTTATGTTTTTCGAGTATATCTAAGTATGTATAATTGTTTGGCACGCTCTGTGGCCTGAACGACTCGATGGATTTTAGCTTGAGAGGTGTCGTTAGATTTGTATTTACTGTGGGAGTGACACTGGGTATAACAAAATTAAAAAAAAACAAAATGGCGGATTTTTAGCGCTAAATTCAAATGTTTGGCACGCTCTGCAGCCTAAACGGCTCGTTAAAGGGCTCATCATGAGGATTTTAAAATGGTTTAACTAAGTAACTAAAAACTGTAATACAAAAAGAAATATTTAAAAAATTAAAAAAGCCGACTGCGTAAAAATAAGTAATAACTTATAAAAACTGAAAAGAAAAAAACAAGTTCAGGAAACAGGACCTATTGACTGCAACAATCGGGACCCATTAAATAATCTAGACTAAAATCATTACATCCAGTTATGGTTTTTTAATTTTTTAAATAATTTTTTGTTTTGGTTTATTTTCTAATGTAAGTAGTCAGTCTAATCTGCATTATCTGCCTATGAATACCGTCCGTTGTTGTATAAACTAACAATGCAGCACTTATCTGAAGGACAGACGCTGAACGAAGTAACCCCCCCCACTCCTAAACGAATCTGCAAAAGTATAGTAGGTTATAGGTACATCTGGAAGGAAATTGATGATTAATTAATGATATAGGTGGCATGAGTGAGAAGACCTTCACTCGAGTGCCAAAACAAGCCTGCCAAATAACACTTTAATACACGTGGATACCAAAAAAGTACCCAGTTTATACCACTAGAACATTTATTTCAAATTCTCAACTACAAATTTGTCCGAAGCGTAACATGTCTCTTTTGACCTACTTTGAGCTGTTTACATGATGTGGTAGCATACATTTTCAAAGCAAATAAGAAACAAACACACGTTGTCAACAGTTCGTCATTACTGTAACAATAGCCTAGCTGCCGGAGCTGAGAACAAAACCGTTCATTTAGAATAAATGACCGATACCGTTATCAAACAAATAAAAGAAAAAACGTCCATTAATCGGCTGCGTTTCACATGACTTGGCCGAATATAGTTATCATCGGAACGCTAATTGTAAACGCACACTTTTTATCACACAAGTTTCTTGTCCCGATAAGATTACAGTGTCATATGGTTCACAACAGCGCCACCTCTACAGCTTTATGTGAGCGTACCTTGTAAATACTAAACGTTTTATTGTGAGAATGTAAAATAAACGGTAGGAAGTGATGGTGCAGTGTATTGTTGTTTTTAGTGCAAAATGATACAAAATCCTTCAGTTTCCGTCATGTCAATTCAAACCACTATGCAAAACGCAAGGTCCTTGGAATATAACAGCGGTGGGGAACATCCTCAGAGGAGCCGATCTTCATCTTGGTCATTGCGGCGCATGCAAAATGGATTATCATCAAGACATGAACCCAGATATTCGTTACAGTGCCAGGTATAGTCTTGCTATTGGAGTTGGATTAAGTATTGCAATATTTAGAAAATATTAAATGCTTCGACACCATTACAACGAAGTTGATAAGGAAGTGTCTCTGAAGATGGCTTAGCTCCTGACATTATAATGATAATAAGACATAAAAACATTGTTAGTGTTAGATCACTTTGCCCTTGATATTGTGCATACTATAGCTATACATGTGGTAACATGTTTATGCCACTCTTGAACAAAAGAACTATACTGACCAGCGGAGGCCAATTGGAGTAAAAGAATACTTGCATATTATCCTTAATAATATTAGAACTCCTAGAAACGGCAATTATGATATTTTTTTATTTTTTTATATTAAAATAAAACTAGAATTTGAAAAAACATGTTGCGAATTTTGTTCTACTGCGTAAAATGTAGCGTAATGCGCAAATGAATCATTTGGAAATTACATGCGCTTCTGAGCTATCGATTTGGATTTTTGAGCATTAGTACCTATTACCTTTCCGATAATTCGGTGCGAGCGAAGAAGATGACCAATATTTGATGCTCTAAAATAATGCGTAGACTGGAATGCGCGAGTAGCTGTCATGCACAGCCTGTCACAGAAAATAATTATTATCCCCCGTGATATTTTAGTTTTTTTATTTGTGTATCACGTATTTCTAGATAATTGTTGCAGTTTTGGTGTTTAGATTTTTATATTGACTCCATAATAAGTGTTACTGATGTTGATAAACTGTAGAAGACTCTATAACATAGTGACGAACAACAATTAGAAGAACGTGTCACTATTATTTTACAAACAGTTGTTTTCAACCGATACGTCGCTATAGGAATGTGAATCGTGTCTAATTTTATTTAATTATTAGTATATTTTCACATGGGTGATGGCTTGGCAGTCGGACACTCGTGTAAGTTGCTAAAACTGAAATTTCTGTAATGGTTGTAACTTGTAGTTCTTGTGAGTTCTTATTATTTATCGATAATACATACATGTCCTTGTGAACGATTAACATTTTAATGCGTTTTATTTTGCGGAACGAGGTGATTTAATTTATTCATTTGCGTTTTTGTATTACAATATTGTGATATGAAGTTTACTCACAGTATTCAGGAAAGTTTGTTGGTGGTGCAAGTCAGGCCCACAAAGAGGTTCGCCCTTCAACTTAGTGTTACGTGCATAACGAAGCTAATATTAGTGCTATTGAGACTACAGTTTTTTTTGTGAAATGTTGATTTTGGGCTGTCAATGTTGTGTAACTCTGTCAGAAAATAAGTCATGTTAGTTCATGGTACATAGGGAAAAAAACAAATTTCCAAGTAATTTATAGTCCTTATATATCAACTTATGTTACCCACATCTGTTTCCAGTTAATTTGTCAAAAGATGGCATAAATTTTTATTTGAATCTTCAATTTTCTTATCATACTGTAAACTTAAATATCTATTGTCATACAGTGTGAAAGTTTTTAATGAATGTGCAAAGATGTTTGAGATAATTGAAATCACTCAGACAGTTCAATGATCTCTTGGTATCATGAACTAGCCTACTTTGGATACATATCAAAATGTTACACACAATTCTTATTGGATTCTAGTTGAGATCATAACTCAAGAACAAAATAAACAAGTTTTGATATTGTCAATAAACAAGAGTTTGACAACATGACAAAACAATTTCAAAATATGGTCTAAACATTTTCCTTTTTAAGAAACATCACACCATTTTCTAATTTTCATTAAATTCCATTGTATGGCTCAGGTTTCAATTGGTTGTATGAATGTGGAGGAAGCTAAGGTACATAAAGGTTGTAACAGGAGGTTCTGTAGTACCAGACTACCCTCTTGGCAAAAAGGTATAAGTGTATTATTTATTTAATTAATAAATTAACCAAGTAGTAGAGTAGTAAGAAGCTTGTAGAGAAGGACAAACTATACAGGAGGTTATGAAACACAAACAAACAAGCAAATGTCCTTTCAGGTATAGTTGCATTCTATAACGTTACGGGCCTCTAGTGTGTGTAGTTTTGCATCACAGCAGGTTTTGTTTCTTTCAATTCAGACTTTTGTAAATGTACTTCATTTGTACAGGTACAGTAAACTTTGTTTCACTGAATTCCAATTTTTTATAAAGTATTTTCCTTGTGCAAAGTTCACTGTTTATCATAGGAAAATTTACATACTTAAGTTAAAAAAAGTATTTAAACAAATAAATTGGCTAATACTTCCATGATAATATTTAACTGTTGTGTCAATTAGTTAAGATAACACCATCTAGCATGTTAGACTGAAGGCTGAGTTTTACATGATTTACCATTTTTTGAACCTGTATGTAGGTATCATAGTAACCTAATGACTGCAAGAAATATAATTCTATTTTAAAATAAATTAACAAGGATAAACTTAACATAACTTCAAACTGGACCTACACACTGCTGGTTAATGATATTGAAACATCCTTTTTTTTTATATAATTTATATTCAATTTAATTAACATATTTGCAGCTGCTTTTAGCTTCCGAGTTTATTCAAATAAAAACATTATGGTACCAGCTAAACAGGTGTGGCCTTCAATAAACCGAACACATTTAAATTAGAAACCAAAATTGCCTGACACTACTTGACTATCTTTGCCTAGGATTCGGCACTTAGATTTACTTAAAGATTAAAATCAATAGTGTCACTAATATGATGAATTAGTAGGTATTTGCACTGAAAAAAGTGAACTCAACATCACATAGAAGGGTAGATATGGTCTTCGGTATGAGTGAGTGAGACAATACTTTTCAGTAGTGGCGGAAGGTACTTTCATACAAACCTAAAAGCTTGGCTTACTTTTATAACCTCTAACTCTTCATTATATCAGGGTTTTTGAACAGTCTGGTTGCCTTATGGGCTTGCCATTTTGTTGCCCCTCAGATATCATTGTCAACAAAGTAGGAACATAATCGTTTAGATGCAACAGAGTGAATGTATTGATTTAAATCCTTACATTTAATACAAAAAAAAAGGAAACTGCCAGTACACCTGTTGTCTCATGGTAAACAAGGGTTGCCTGTAATAACTAATGACCTTGTGTAAGACTTATTTACAGTAATTACAGCTAGCCAAGTTTGATTCCCGTAGGTGTAAGTTTTATGTGATGACTCAGGAGTTAGGGGAAAAGCAAGTTGATAATTTAATTAGCTAAGAACCATTTATTTATGTCTAGCAGTTGACCAATAACTTTAATGAGTAGTTAAGGTCAAACTAAAAATAGTCTTATAGATACTTGGGTAATGTATTTTATAACTGGCTTATAAAATTAAAAAAGACGGTTATGTAGCCATCAGAGACAGTTATGGGCAAAATGTGGGTGCACTATAGGTACACAGTGTACCTGAGGTTTAAGTAAGGACGGCTGCATTAATTTGTTACCCCTTTTATTGAGTGTCTTAATGCATGACAGATACCTAAATAATGCAGCTGTCTGTACCATACACCTATATACCCTTCGAGAATTACAGACTTGAAGTTATGATATATTTTAACACTATAAAGCTTCTGCCAGCGGCTTCGCCCGCATGAAGTTTGATAATTGTCCCATGGGATCTTACTACTCTGCCCTTGTCCCATTGAGGTCGGCGCAATACGTTTTCTTTTTCCATTCTTCCTGTCAGCCGTCACTGCATCTTTTACTCCTTTCTAAAATAAATAAACTTAATGTGACTATATCAACATGTTACAGCCAGCCCATATCATCAAGGACCTGACATTTAACTTGTTTTAAAATCGTTATCTCA
Source organism: Xestia sexstrigata (assembly GCA_941918905.2). Lineage (NCBI taxonomy): Eukaryota > Metazoa > Arthropoda > Insecta > Lepidoptera > Noctuidae > Xestia > Xestia sexstrigata. The sequence continues at coordinate 2,061,395 of OW799216.2, read as the reverse complement.
TATTTCTTAATTACCTACTAATGTTAGTCATCCAAACTGTGCATTCATCAAATTAATTTCAATGTTAATCTTAAAATTACTGATAACTGGTGTGGTATTTGGTTATGAGTATGGTATATGGTGCAGAGGAATGAGGTATATACTGTGAGGAAAATTTTGAGTATGAATGTGGATGGCCTATGGGAAGACCAAAGAAACGATGAATAGACTGTGTGAAGAATGATATGGCTAGAATGAAGGTGACTGCTGGGATGACGAGGAATAGAGCAGTATGGATGTTGAAGACAAACATGCTAAACATGCGCACGGTTCTTTTTTTTTTTTCGGATGTGAAATCATCAAATGTCTTCTCCCGCTCCGGGCGGAGCAGGAGGGAGTGTCAGACTTTTACTGGCTAAAACCCGTATATTTTCCTTCTTCGCCCTTTGTGTTCCGGGGCCACGGTATCTCTTTCGAACAGTCCCGCAACCCCGGCAGGGGCGGCAGCGCACGGTTATTCGTAAAATAAATAAATGCAAATGTTGTTGTAGGCTCGTTAAGGGTGTAGTATAGGCTACTGCTAAGCCCTTCGGGCATTACAGGCGTGGTGTTATGTGCTATTTTATGTTATGTGTTAAAATGTTAATTGTTTTCTTTTCAGACTGATGAGAATAGCTTCCTACTTCGGTTGCGGATTGTAGGGGCTTACTCATTGGCTAAAAAGGATATATTTGGTGCTAGGTGAGTTTCATTCATTATCTACTACTTCTCAAAGCTAGTTGCAAATTGTGACAGCTGACCGTGGGGTCCTGGTGGCCTACCATGACGTCTTAAAGCTGGACTGTTTTAATCTTATTCCAGAGTTAGAAAGAGATGGCGCTAGACGTCCTCTATAGCTCCGTCACTTTCCCACACTGGAGCGACATTAAAACAAACCTGCTTTATCCCGCCTGGGTTCAGCCCGGGACGTCGCAAAGTGTTATCGGGTGTTTCAATTAGGTAACCATCAAAATTAGCCCAGGGGTCTACGAAGTAAATATTTACTACTTACGTGAGCTCGCCCCCTATTTCGGAAAGGATCACATCGCAGATAAAAAATGGGTACGACGACCAATCAAGCTGTGCAAAACCTATAAAAGCCGGTCTCTGTGCGGGAAATTATAAAAAAATAGCAAAAAAGAAAAAAAAAAGCAAAGCAAATAATTTAAGCATGTACGAGTATGTATATTATGTAAAGCGAGGCCATGGTTATACTGAAATGTATAGCTTGATAATTATGTCGACGTGTGTACCTACTATTATACACCTCAACCCACCCCTTCGGGAAAATCAGGTGATTTCATGTTATATAAGAGTTCTGGCCATTTTGCGCCTATCAACATTGAATTTGTGATAAAAGATGACATTGTGATTATGTTATCAAAAATAATAAAATATAGCTACCTGTACCTTCAGCCCAGATGCATTTGTATTCAATCAGCAGTTAGATCATTCATGACACAGCAAAATTTTCGCGGTTAAAAATGATTAAAAAAAATCAGTCAGTGTTGCAAATGTCAAAAAATCTCTAATTGTTTCGTTACCGTCCAAGTGTCGATCATCCTCCTGCCGTATGTCTAAGCATACTTAAAGACCTGGGACATAGGATATTTTATCTGGTATGATAATTTTTAACCTCTTCGTGGGGGGAGCCACCGTCAAAAGCTGGTTCTCCCCTAATTCTTTGGCTGCTATAGATCTCAGAGTTCACTTTCTAGTATTTATCATCAATCACACAATCGTTCCATCTTTACTGTTATCTGCATATTTTACTACCCTGACATTTCATATCTACGCGCGAAAATTAGACCGAAGTATGTTCTCAGAAAATCTGAAATCTAATTTCAAGATATTATTATGATTAGATCTAATCAGAGGCTTGTAAATAAGTAAATAATCAGTACATAAAGCGTACCGGAAGAGGATCTGACGACTTTATTAGTCATTGTAAAAGTATTTACAGTTATGATGAATAATCGTGGTTCTTTTCAACTACCTACTTATCATTTAATTCTTTCAAGCCTTTTGCATGAGTGGACTACTTATGATTTGTGTTAAAATAAGTGTTCCAAATTGTGATGGATTTTCATGAATGAACCAATTAATTTATTACTTTTCAATATTAATCTGTTAACAATAGAATCAACTCAAATTAGCTGTTGAAATGTGGGTATACAGCCTGGTTTAAACCAAAGAGGATACTAGTGGAGAGGTGCGGGGACATGCAAGATTTGACAAATCACAGGACGAGACTCGTCTCTCGAGACGTGATGTGGCTTTCAACCACTGTGATTTATTAGTCGATTCACGTCTCCTCTCTGCTTCGCTTTGATGGGAAACAGGACCTCGGGGACCTAAATTGTCTGACCCGTCTTCTTCCTTTGAGTGGTCATGCAATGTACCAGCATTAACGGTACTATAGGTATACATCTCTGCTTAAACCTACGGGGAATACAGGCGTGGTGTTAAAAAAAAAAGAACTTGCCCTGAGTTGTATGGGATATAAATCTCTACATCATGAACACAATTAGGGCCACATCAATGTTCCATGACACCGAGATTCGGTTCACGAGCAACCAGTACACATGTACCCGTCTAGCACCTCGCCTTGATCGTCAATTGTCACCAAATTGATGGACGCCTCATCAAGTCATCATGTTGACTCATCATTTTATTAATATTAACACCGTCACTTGGATGTGTTATTATTAAACGTGATTTTAAATGTTTTTGGAGCAGGAAAATAGCAAAAATGTTGGTTATATTTTGATTGCCAAATTCAAATATGGTACTGTTGATGAATTTCTTCCTTCTGCCTGGCACCCAGTATTAGTTTTGTACTCCACCGTGTATTTATAGGGTTTATTAAAAGCTCATTATTAATTAGAGTTAGTAGTTACCATAAGAACCAACAAAACACCTCTGTTGGTTAAGGCTTAGGTACTCCAAAAAGTTCGTTTCTCCTAAGAAAATCTGTCCATCCTACTGTTGAATTCTATTTTTCAAAAATACCTCTAATTTACATAAATCTTTGACAAGGCTTTGCCATTAATTGGCAATGCCACTAAGATGAGATAGCTACTAGTTTTTGAAAGTTTTTAATTACGAGATTGATTAGCCTTCTGTTGCCACAGACGGTAATAAAATAGAACTCTTGTAAAGAAACAAAACAAAACATGTTTCGACTAGATAATTGGCAAAAGCGTAGTTAATGAGTCAAATCGCTGATATCGGTCAGACTGGCTAACGAGGTGGCGCCGGCTTCACCGACAGCCGGTCAAATCTGACGAATTAATGACGTCACGCGTATAATAGGTATCATGACGACGTGTTATTTAGGTTTTATGGGCGGTACCTATACCTAATTACGTACTTGTTGTAGATTGGGCGATGTGAAATATTGTCAGTGGTCGGTGAAATTGTTAGAAAGATTCGAAAAATGTTCATTCAAAATGGTTCTGTCGCTGACGCTGTACAGGTCGATCTATCAGCCAATCCACCCAGCTATCACAGTTCACGGCCTCTCCCAAGGAGCACCACATCACCACGTCCTCCGCCTTCCGCATTAGTCCCAACCACATTGTGAAGGTACCATTAGATGTCTTAGACCTTAATAAAAGAACCCTGAATGGCTTTATTATACCATAGGAACCTATAAAGGAACTACAGCCCAACCCAAGGCCTGTTCCTTTTCTTGTCCAGCTGGTAATGCGAAGGTCGCACGAGCTTTATAAAAATGTACTTTGACCACACCCAAATTAAAATGCTGCCAATTCATTACACCTAGCTGATTTTTATCAGAGAGTAAACACGTTGATATAATCGGTCCACTAGTTTCACCGGCCCGAACCGGATTTCGATAGTCGATAAAAGTCCCCTTTTGGAAACCGCCCCCTAACATAATGTAACGCCTGTAATCTGCCAAGGGTAAGGCAGAGGTCGGACACCCACACTTCGCTGGTTATGTAGTGCAGTTGCCATCAACCGGGCACAAATCTGGTCTCCGGGCTGCTAAAGGAGTAAATTGTCTGAATTTCTATGGCTTTCTTTGAATCGCTTCTCCATAGTATTTTTCTCACTTATATATCTCTTTAAAGCTAATGTGCCGTCTACTGATTGCCCAGCTATTTAGATCTTCGATTAACATGTCTGTTTAGGAGCTGGTGGGTGAATAACAACGGCCGCACAGGTCGTTCTTTAGAATAAGCCGCGCTTGCCAAGGTCGGTTCGTGGATGAGTGAGCATCTATTGCATACCGAGTTTCGTCTGTGCCTCGGAAAGCACGTTAAGCCGTTGGTCTCCGGCCCTGTTTCAGTGGCACGACCCTAACATGCCTGTTTAGCTGGCTAATAAATTATTTTTGTCCGATATAATACATTAATTCTAACAAATACACAGGTATTTGTACTAGATAAGGCCACTCGTAGAAAACAATCGACTGATATGTTGGGGTTTTTTCAATGTAATTGACCCTTTCAGTAGGTCTTACAACTCTCATAATCTCATCGGTATAATTGTTAAGATATTTAATAACGTAAATACTGAATGGTATAATTGTAAGATTGAGTTCGTTAAGACAGTGCTAATCGGAGTACTACACTTTATTTCACGTAGTATATTTTTTAGGTGTGTTGGATATTGTTTACTGTAGTTATTCAACAGCTAGCGGGGTTGCACTGCACTTCAGTAGCTCTCACTCGTTCCAAGTTTAAAATGAGAGATTCATTTTCTTTTTATTACTTTTCGATGTACTTGAGTCACATAATACGAGGGCTGCACTAAAAGTATCGGGAATGGAATATTTCCACTGTTCCTGTCATATTAAAATCTTTTTAATTGAAAACTCCTTGGTTTTAAAAATCGAATACCATTTATTTATTTTAAAAAAAGATTCTCGATCTTGTCACAAGGTTTTGTCAAACTTGTTTAGTCGTTGAGAAAATGGAATTGACTCGAGAAAATTCAAGAGCGATGATTTATTATGACTTTCGAAGTGGTTTAACACAAAAACAGAGTGTTGACCGGATGATTTCTGCATTTGGTGATGAAGCCCCATCCAAAACCACAATTTATCGCTGGTTTGCTGAATTTCAACATGGACGTGTCAAGCTCAGTGATGATCCCGGCCAAGGTCGTCCAAAAACTGCAATCACCCAAGAAAACGTTGATGCTGTGCGTAAGCTGATTGAGGAAGATCGACATGTGACATACCGCGAGATTCAGACAACTTTAGACATTGGCATGAGTCAAATACAAATAATCTTGCATGAACAATTAGGTGTAAAAAAGTGGTTTTCCCGATGGATACCGCATTCGCTCTGTGAAGAGCAAAAAGCGGCTCGCGTTACTTGGTGCGTCAGAACTCTCGAAAGATTCCACGCAGGATCCGCAAATGCTGTATACAACATCGTATCATGGTGACGAATTTTAAAATTTCTATACTTTCCCTAAAATAAAGAATAAATTGCGTGGACAGAGATTTTCATCACCTGAAGAAGCTGTGGACGCCTACAAAACGGCCATTTTGGAGACCCCAACTTCCGAATGGAATGGTTGCTTCAATGATTGGTTCCATCGTATGGAAAAATGTGTCAAATTTCGCGGAGAATACTTCGAAAAGCAATAAATACATTTTTAAATAGTAATGTTGTGTCACTTCCTTGATTCCCGAAATTTTCAGTGCCGCCCTCGTATGTCATCATTTGTTTTTTTTAATATTTGGAATTTCGAGGCACTCGCCTGTATTCCCGAAAGGGGTAGTTAGACGCCTGGTACAACAGTACAAAACATTTTTCTGTTATGTTTATACATGTCTTCTTGTCAAGGTCTGTGTGCTAACGATTCTATGCCCTGCAGACTTTACAATAGGCTGTACACTTGGTAATAATTACGCACGAACAATTTTATAAGTGAACGGTCGCCGCCTCTGCGTTACAGCGTTACGGTACGATGAAAAAGAACAATGTATTAAATAATCTGAAACAGCCTCGTCGCGTCGGTTCAGTGGTCGTAAGGGATGCTGTTCAGCATGAGGTCCTGGGTTCGATTCTCAGTTCGGGAATAGTGTTAATGAGGTTTTTCTTTGGGAATTGCTCAGTAACAACTCGGATTATGAAACTGGACGGTATGATCCCCCGTGTCTCACGCACGTTAGCACGTTAAGTCGGTCTTATTCCTGATCTCTCGGCGATCGCGTCGGATTGCCGTCCCATCAGACTATCAGAGAGAGGGAAGATAAAGTCACTACTGTTTGCTCACACCCTTGTCCAATCTGGCCTGCAAAACCTCTTCCATCGATGGGTAGTCTTCGGCAATGTTGACCGTCATGACCGAAAACGGACTGGAGAATAATAAACTAACAACTGATTAACTTAGAACTATGTTGGCTATAGTAATCTAGTATTGCTACCCTGGGAAATATTTAAATTCAAGGCACGCGCGACCATTTGCTTCCGCGACTAATCGAGACTGTTCTTCTGAATCGTCGAGACTGTTGAAATGATGTTACGTATGTTAAGTTAAGATTCCTTCCACAAGAGTCTTGGTGCACTTGCACTTAAAATGATGTTAGGTCGAATTACTGATTCTTAAGGTCCAGGTGCGCATAAACATCGTGAGGAAACCAAACATGCCTGGGAGACATTTCTCGACGGCATGTAAAGCTAAGTCAGAGGCCCATGGGTGGCATAAAAACTCTGACACTAGGTCAAGCTCACGTCCCGGCCGACGCGGGAGACGCCCCGGGCGTCGGGGGGCCATGCGGCCCCCGGCCACTGTAGTAGCCTGTGGACGGAGAGCTATGGGCTAGCTCGCCGTCCGTCCGTCTCATGACGACAGGCCGTGTCGACGGCGCGTTCGTGTTCCACGCGCGCCTCAAATCTCTTTGCTCTCTTTTCTCCTTTTGACCTCTCTCGGCCCTTGCGGACCCGTTCCTTTTAGGAAGGGGTCTGCAAGGGCCGATGCCTGCCGGGGCTGCGGGACTGTTCGAAAGAGATACCGTGGCCCCGGAACACAAAGGGCGATGAAGGAACATGGGTGGGTTTTAGCCTCCTGCTCCGCCCAGAGCGGAACGAGTCAATGATGATTTCCCATCCGAAAAAAAAAAGAAAAAAAAAGGCACTATAACCACACGAAAAAGAAAGTCCAGGTTTGGCACTAATGTTCTTCTTGTTCGATGTCAATAACCACTAGCTCGTTTTTTCTAATACTAAGCGACATCTACATGATTGCTAAAATAGAAGCGCACTGCTAGAATTTCAACTTTCAGTGCTGATCCAAAAGTCGAAATTCCTATAGCGCGCTTTTATTCTGGTTTTAGTTTATCGTTTTAGTCGGTGGAAGTCCGATATTTTGCATTTCCGCCTACCCGAAACGGAGAGTATCCTTGAGGTTCCACACATGGCCTGTTGACGTTTGAAGATGTACAATTTATTTTGGTAATCGACGAAATCTAATCGATATTCGAATCCTTGTTGTTTACATAACATAATATCACGCCTATAATCCCCAAAAGGTAAGGCAGAAGTGTACCTATAGTACACCCACGTTTCGCCTTTTATGTATAAGTCGCGGTGTAGAGGGGGCGAGCTTATTGCCATCAACTGGTTGCAAGTCCTACAGGCAGCAGTCGAGAAATTCCCGATGGAAAACTCCCAAAACACATTGCCCGACCCATTGAGCTATTACTACTATGTATAGAGAAGACAGCGCGAACAAAATCTGTGCTTCGTTCAACCGCGGCCGGCCGGACGCAGTTCACTCAGTCGCTTGCTCACTACAGAACATCTATATATAGGGGGTTAGCCGTCCCCCGCGCCCCCCGCACTGCGCACAGATTTTGTTCGCGCTGTCTTCTCTATACGTAGTAGTAATAGCTCAATGGCCCGACTAGAAAACCGAACGCTAGAAACTTCATGCTCAGCGTAAGCGCTTGCGTCCACTAGACCAACGGGGCGTGATGATGTTCCGAACATCGATCGTATTATTCGGTAATCGATGAAACCTAATAGAAAGAATTATCTTTAATTCCAGCGACCCTTATGTGCGCGTGGAGCTGCAGAAGGTCGATGGTGACGTCACTATTGATACGTTTCTCACCAAAACCAAGAAAAAGGTACGCCATCCTACTTGCTATCTCTTCATACGCGGAATTTCCTACTCTTCTCTCTCGTTTGTGTCACATCTATATTGTATCGAATGAGTAGAACACATAAAGGTCAATGTTATCAACATAATTATCGTATTTTTTTTGTTTTATTAACGACTTTATTTTTTTCAGACACTGAACCCGACATGGAATCAGGAGTTTGTATTTCGGGTGAGCATTTATGTGTTTTAATGACAAACTATGAAACTATCTTTTTTTTATTATGATGGTCATGAAACTGAAATAATAGTGACTAATATATAGTAGAATTTCAAAGTAGTAGTTAGTAGTAGTAGTAAAGTTTTTTTTTGGAAAAAGTAAAAACAAGCATCAATTCTGTGCTTCTGGGTAACTACACGTTAGCTTTATGTCTTAGTGAGATTGTACGGTGCGTACACTTGCAGAGTTGTTGTTGAGATGAAGGGCGTAGAGAAACCTGATGATCCAGATCACTTGGTTCACACTAGATTTATTACATATAAAATACAAGTAGAACTGTTGACGATTCCTTTCTCTAATGTTAGTCACCGCGTTGCAGTAATTGCACTCACTCATTAAACGTAATGAGTGTGGTTTTATAGTATCCGAAATGACGCACGTTTGGTGCAGGGCACCGCGTTAGCAAAACGTGGACACACAGTGTAAGACAGTACATCTTGGCAACCTGGAAGGGAGAAAGAAACAAGAAGAGAAAGGAAAAGCCATTACAAAGTAATAAAGTAAATGATTAATCAAATTGAAAGGCGACATTACTACTCCCAGGTTGAGGTTCGAGCCGCATGATGTCCTTTGATGGTTTCGCTGCGACGGCTTCTTGCTGTTGTTCTGGTTTCCGAATAATTTGAAGTTCAATATCTTCAGGTGGTTTAATAGAACTCCTCCCAACCACAACTAGAAAAGTTACGATGGCGGCCGCCAACAAAGAATAAATGACGGCGTATTGGTGAACGTCATGACTTGATATTGTTGGCAGTGATGCTTGCTGATAATTTGTTTGAGTAGCAATTTTCTGTTTCATTGTCGCGTTTTCTTGATTTGTAGACGTTGACTGAAAGATGGTTGGGGCGTAGCGATACGTCAAGTTCACTATCTTGTTAATAGATGTATCGAAAGTTGGAGCTGTGAACTCATAATCCATCTTCATACGACTGCTGTATTGGCGTTGAGCGGTGATGGTCAAGTCGGCAGATCGCAGTACACATCCTTGCGGCAATGTCACTATGCTCGATGATGAGATGGTTTGTGTTGTGACTTCATTGCTGCATATGATTCGTAAAGAACACGTTTAGCAGCAAATCGCCAGCCAGCTGTTTAGTGTTTGTAATTTTATCCAGACGTCCTTGCATGACGCACGTTCGACGTCCCACGATCTGGTGTTTGGATGTGATAGCAGTTTTGCCTCACACGGAGCGCTTTTGCCGTGCAGATCAAATGACGGCAGGTTTTTGTTACACAAGAAATTCTGCGATTTTTGTTGCATGCAGTGTTTCAGGTCTTCTTCTGATATAGATACGCAAGCGTTCTTCTTGAACTTGACAGCGATGTACTTGTTTGATAGCCGCACAAATGTGGTGTCCTCAGCTATGACAACTGGTAAAGGTATAGCTTTGTACATGACGAAATCTTCATTGGCTACAAGTGGAATATGTGCTTCGAATAAAAAGTAATTTTCCGTGGCTCGTGCTTTAACGTTGATAAGCTTGTAAATATCCTTAATGTTTTCTTTGTAGTTTTCAACTGGTAACGATAAAGTTTTCGGAAGGCTTCCTGATATTTCCGTTAGCTTTTGCATCAGTCGAACCGGAGTGATGAGATGTACGTCTACATGTCCTTGGTAGATGTTAGTTAGAGTGTTGAACAGCATTTCCTGAAATGTCCTCAAGCTGCTGATCAAGAGGTACTTTGTTAACGAAGCAGAATTGATGTAGGTAGTGGCAGAAAGTATTCCCATTTCCGTTTCGATGGAAGCTGTTCCTGTTGGTCTGATTGATGAAATTGTCAATTGAGTTGAATTGACGCTAAATGTTTTCTTCACTTTGTTTCAGTACTTGATTGTCAAGCTCCACGATAGTTGTTTGATTTTTGATTAACTCCAGTAGGTAGTTTTCGTTGATCTGCAGAGATTTTATGTCGTTTTGATATTTTTTTAAATCGTTGGTCTAATATTCCAAACAGACTATTAGCTATGTAACCGACTCCATCCACTAGGCTTCTTTTCTTTCTGTTGCTCAAGTGTTTGTGCGGGTTTATCAGGATGGTGTTGTAGTAATTCAAAAGTTCGATTTTATGACTTAATTGTTCCATAGTCGATATGCAGTGCTACAGTTGCGTCTTATAGCATAAATTCTTGATATTCTCAAAGTTTGAGTGCGACGAGTTCCTTCCCAATAGTTTGTTAGATTGTAGTACATTATCAGTATCCATTCGTCGTGCACTACTTGCATTTTGCCGACGGTGTAGTATATGGGCCGCTCGCGTTCCAAGCTTGTAATCTGAGCGGCCGACGCGCGCGTGCCGTCAATGGCGCTATATGATCCCATTACAAATGTAAACAATGATATCTATGTTATTATAAGTAACGTTGAGTTAATTGGTTTCTTTGAACTCTTCCGTTGTTTATTTTTCGAACTCTGTCGGGCTTCTCTTCTGTTTCGTTTTTCCCGGCATCCTCAGTTTCAGAGTTCAATGGTAATGGCGATAGTTTTGTAATTGGGCGCTTGATGATTCCTGCTTGAGTTTTGACGGTAGTAACTAGCATATATTCATCAGGTCCTGGATGAGTGTCCAGTATACGACCTAAGGCCCACTTTCCCGGCGGTAGATTGTTTTCTTTCACCAGTACTACATCACCCTCTTTGACGTTTTTAGAAGGCTTATTCCATTTACTACGTGTTAGTAGTATTGTAAGGTAATCGTTTGACCAGTTTATCCAATATTGTTGAAACATATGCTCGGTAAGCTGCCACCTGCGGCGTAAGTCAATGTTATTGACGTCATTGTAATCCGAGACAATACTGGGCTTTCTGTAAGGAAGTGTCCAGGAGTGAGGCAGTTGTAAAACTCTTCTGAATCTTCAATTAGCAAGCACAGCGGTCGTAAGTTCAAGCAGGCTTCTATTTTTGTTAAGATTGTTATGAACTCTTCGTATTAAGTTTTTGATCCCCAAGTACTCGTCGCAGATGGTGCTTCATCAACTTAACGGCAGCCTCCCATAGACCGCCAGCAGTAGGCCAGGCGGGAGCGTTAAAATGCCATTCCACCTCCAATTTGGACAGTTCGTTGAAAAGATCTGGTATCAGTAGTTGTTTGAACGCTTCGAATTCTTGACGAAGTATTTTTGCGGCGCCGCTGAAGTTTCTGCCACAGTCAGACTACATGTGCTTGGGAGTTCTGCGCCTCGCACACAGTCTTTGGAAAGCCGCAATAAACGTTTCTGTGCTAAGGTCTGACACAAGTTCAATATGAACTGCTTTCGTCACCATACAAATAGATATGGCTATGCTATATGCTTCTATCCCTTAGAAGTTTTCACGCCTCTGCCCTTGTTGTGTTTGACGTCGACGTGACCAGTAAAGTCAACTCCTGTGTGTGTGAAAGGTCGGCATGGAGTGATCCTTTGTTTTGGTAGGTCACCCATCAGTTGGTGGCTATCTGTTTTGTTGAAGCGATGACAGCGTACACATCTTCGAAGTTGCATTTTAACGGCCTGGTTACCGCCAACGATCCAGTAACGCTGTCTAATGTAAGTTAACGTCAGCCGAGCTCCTCCATGTAGCGTGTTTGAATGGGCTTGTTCTATTAGAAGTTGTATTAATCGTCTCTTATGTGGTTTGATGATTGGATTCTTCATCTCTCCGGGTAGGCTTGAGTGCTTAAGACGACCTCCGACACAGATGATTCCTGTTTTGTTCATATAGGGATTCAGCTTGTAAATTGCGCTCTTCGTTGGAACTGTTTGATTATGAACAAGTTGTTTGTATTCAGAATTAAACTGCGATCGCTGTACTTCAATTATGATACTTCTACGCGCTGCGCTTATTCTGCTTATTGTTAGGTACGTAGTTTCCGATTTCGTCTTGTTGCGCATATTTATTATGAAGCGTCGTATCCATGCAATGACCATGTTTACTTGTGTCAATGAACTGCATTTGTTTGATTTGAACATGATTTATGCAACCAAAATTTGTTTGGAAAGCGCAAGGAATATCTTCCGACGGATCTTGTTTTGTCAAAAATGCGGGGCCTTGCCACCATAGATTGAAGTTCTTCAATTTGTTTGGCAAAAGCCCCCTTGATGCGCAGTCTGCGGGATTCTGCTCTGATTTGACATAACGCCACTGAGCTGCAGGGATGACGCTTTTGATCTTTGAAACTCTGTTGGCTACGTATGTTTCCCATCTCGATGTTTCTCCCTGGATCCACGCCAGGACAACTTGAGAATCTGACTGAACCCGTATAGATACGTTATATCGACAGAAAGTTTGCTTGGTTTTCTCCAACAAGTCAGCAAGTCGTTGAGCGCCACATAGTTCCAGTCTTGGTAATGTGGTTTTCTGTGTCAGTGGAGCCACCTTAGTTCGAGCAGCTAGTAGAGTTACGATCGGTTGCAGGTCATGTTCGTTGAAGACTCTGCTATAAATGACACAAGCGTACGCCTTTTCATTAGCGTCACAGAAGCCTAATAGCTCGACACATTTTGCATTTTGCATTTTGCGTATCGCCAATCCATCTGTTTATTGTTATTTCTTTAACCGACGGCAGTTCTGTTTTTAGGTTTAGCCACTCCGGTTCGATGTTGCTGGGCACTACGTCATCCCAGCTGAGTTTACTTATCCAGAGTTTCTGGAATATTATTATGGCCTTGACCGTCACTGGGGAGAGCCAATCCAGTGGGTCGTAGAATTTTGATATAGCTGAGAGTAGAGATCTCTTTATCTGTTTTGAGTTTTTTACAGGCCAGTTGAAGTGGAAGGTGTCGTTGTTTGGATTCCAACCAAGTCCCAATGTTTTGGTTGATTCTTAACCTTTAAAATCAAATATGTTTTGAGTTGAGTTGAAATTTGATCCTCATGTTGCCTTCCAATATAGCTCGGTGATTGCCTGTCCACTTTCGTAAGTTCATGCCCCCTCCTCGTAAAAGTTGGATCAAGGATTGTTGAAGATCCGGGGTTGCGGGACTGTTCGAAAGAGATACCGTGACCCCGGAACACAAAGGGCGATGAAGGAACATGGATGGGTTTTAGTCAGTAAAAGTCTGACACTCCCTCCTGCTTCGCCCAGAGCGGGAGAAGTCATTTGATGATTTCCCATCAGAAAAAAAAAAAAAAAGGATAGTTGAAGATTTTTCGCTTCTGTGAGATTGTTATGACCGCTAAGGACGTCATCTACGTATCATTCTTCTACAAGTATCTTAGCAGTCTTCGGATGTTTGTGGCCATCGTCAATGGTTAGTTGCTTCAAAGTTCGCATGGCTAGCCATGGTGCGCATTTGGTACCGTAGGTTACGGTGCAAAGCTGGTAATCGCATAGACGGTGATCTCGTGAGTCCCGCCAGACAATTCTTTGCAGATGTTGTTGCTCTTCTGAAATCCAAATGCAGCGGTACATCTTTTCAGTGTCGGCCGTGAATGCGTATCTGTAGGTTCGCCATTTGAGTATAAGCGCCTGAATATCTTTTTGCAAGTTAGCGACTGTAGCCACTCGTTGTTTGTTGAGAGGCGTTAAATACGACTCTCAACTTTGTTGTTGTGGAATTTTCCCTCAGGACACCGTGTTGCGGTAAAAAGTAGATGTCAGTTGATATCGGTGACGCAGGTTTCATGTTCCATGAATTGTTTGTACATTGATGAAAGTCTTCGATTCTTCTCCAGCCTTTTTTCCAGCTGTAGAAACTGTGAAACCGCAACTGTTCTGGACTTGCCCAGTTTTTCTGCGTAGTCGGGAACTAGAGGCATTTTGACGATATACTTTCCGTCTGGTGATCTTCTCACAGTTTCTTTATAATATTGTTCATACTAGTCGTCCTTGGGTATATCTTTAGTGGTTTGAATATTATCAGTCTCCCAACATTTTGTGAGATCTTCTAAGTTAATTGAAGTTGCGTGGCAGTTAAAGGTTTGTTTCATCTTCCCACATAGAATCCATCCAATTTGCGTGTGTTGTGCAACTGGAGAGCTGTTATTGCCTTTCAGTACACCGTCGAGTATAATTTCTGAGTATACGTCAGCTCCTAGTAAAAGGTCGATTTGCCGAGAGACGTTAAGTCAGGATCCGCGAATTTCACGTTTTCTAAGTGCGTCCAGTCTCCTTTCTCAAACGTTCTCGTAAGTTATTTGTTAGCTTCGTCATGATAAGTGCTTGAGTTTCAAAGCTATAATTGGAGTGAATTGATTGACAGGTAAATTTCAGTTTTCCCCTGCATTCTCTAGAGACAGAGCCGATTCCCGATAAGGATGCGTTGATCCCAATTCGAGGAAGACGTAGTATTTGTGCAGCGTTTTCTGTTATCAAGTTCACTTGTGAGCCTTGACCGAGCAGCGCACGTTGTGTTACATATGTTCCATCTACGGATTTAACTCTCAGCTGCACCGTAGTTAGTAACACTTCCATGTTGTCTTTAAACAAATGGTGGTTGTTGAGCTGATGATGAAGAGCTTTGCTCATTGTTGGTTTTTCTAGTTGATGACGATACAGTTTGTTTATCCGGCTCGAAGGACCATAAAATGTACGGTGCGTACACTTGCAGAGTTGTTGTTGAGATGAAGTGCGTAGAGAAAAGATCACTTGGTTGACACTAGATTTATTACGTATAAAATACAAGTAGAACCATTGGCGATTCCTTTATCTAATGTTAGTCACCGCGTTGCAGTAATTGCACTCACCCATTAAATGTAATGAGTGTGATTTTATAGTATCCGAAATGACGCATGTTTGGTGCAGGGCACCAAAACGTGTACAGTGTAAGACTGTACAGAGATCTTTATTTATTTATATAAGTACACTCAAAATACTTAACTGGACATAACATTATGGAATGTAAATAAAGATAATTATGAAATCTGTTTGTAGAGGTTTGGTTTAATCAATAGTCACTTTCTACACTCTTGTCTTGTGGTCATCGAGTTTCCAGTTTCCTAAGATCAAGTTCTAACTGCACAAGCTATAGCAACTACTTTCTCCCCCCAGGTAAAACCCACAGAGCACAAGCTCCTCATCCAGGTCTTCGACGAGAACCGCCTGACCCGCGACGACTTCCTGGGCATGGTGGAGGTCCCCCTGTCCACCGTCCCTACGGAGACGGCCGCGTCAGCCCGCCCCAACGTCGTTAAGTACCCGTTGCGCCCGCGCAGGTCTGTGTAAGTAACGCTCTAAGCATGCCGTGGGCTTTTTAATCATTTTTTTTTTAGAATGAGGATGATTTGTGCTGGTATTTTAGATCCTTTTGAGACTTTTAACAGAGATATTTTTACTGAAATGAGCCGAGTTTGACATTTTGTTTTGAGCTTGAAATATTCTTACTAAACATTGTTTTTAGAATTCCATTTTTCAAACGAAATTATTTTGTGAGGCGTGCTGTCACACTTGTTCAGATGGGTCTGATTCCATCGGCGGCAAAATATACATTCAATTTTGCCGCCCGGCCTGTGCCCCTAACGTGTCTGCAGCACACCTGTGTTGTCCTAAACATACTGTGAGAGTGTAGTGTCAATAGCTCAATTACACTGACATCACTTTTTCTCTCACGATTGTTTTAAAATTTATAGGAGCCAAAAATATCGACAAACTAGAAATATTAAAATTCATTGATAATTCGTGGCCAGAAAATGCATAATCAATTGTAAAAAGCATGTCAATGTCAATGAGATACAAATTCTTTATAATCAGAACGGATTAAATTTAAATTTTCTTACATAAAAGATTGCTGTTCTCAGAATACGGAACCAAAAGATAAGACATTAACCAAATACTTGAAGAGTATGAATCATCCTTATTACTTTTAGCTACCATCCTAACACTGAAGGTATATTTTTTTCTATTTATTATTATTTATTTGTGTGGTATCTACTAACAAAATGTTATGTGTGGTGTTGAGTGTGTCTTGCTAATAACATGGTCTTATTTTGAACTACAACTGACCTAACTAATGATATACGTCTGTGAGACGTTATATACGATGACATCGCTGCTTATGTGGTGTCTATGAGACGTAACTACACCAGAAAATGTTTTGTTAAACGGGTACGGACGAATTGAGGACGCGGGTCCGGACTCTGAAAGACACTGTACTAAAGTATCTGTAACTGTCTGCAGCCGGTCTGATCTGTCCGTACTAGTTTAACCGAATACAAACCTTGTCACATTTCATGATGAGGCGTATATGAGACACTCAAGTGGTATAAAACAAAGTCAACGTCATATAGTTTGTATTGTCATTTACTACTTCTTAAAAATTTCTTCAGAAATGTTTCTGCGATTCAAATTGGAATTATACAATTCCCTGGTTGGTCGTAAGTAAATATTAAATGGGATATTATAATTTGAGCCTAACCTTTATTAACTGGGTGTTTTAATTGGCTAAGTAAACACAATTTTGCTTTTTTAATATACACAAGTACATAATTTACATGTTAATCCCAGTATGAACTGTTTAGAGCTTGCGACTACCCCTGCTAACGCCTTATTGTATAATTATTGTGTGCTTAAAGTGTTGTGGTATTTGAGTATTATGTCAATATTTATTAGTTTAATGTTGTCAAGTTCTGCTGCCATGTCTATAAAGACAAGAGCTTTAAGAACTATTACGTGTTCAATCAGAATAAAATGTAAATGAAACTGTGTATGGTTAAATATTTATGTCCAAATATTATTCTTCCAATTCTGGCTATGATATCTGGGAAATATAGACAGCTTGGTTCTTTTGGCAGAACTCACTCGTAGGTCTAGTGGACCCTAAAGCGGCTGCTGAGCATGAGGCCCTGGGTTCGATTCTCGGGTCGGGCAAAGTGATAGTAGGTTTTTCCATCAGCAATTTCTCAGTAGCAGCCGCGGAGGATTTGTCTCCCTCTATTACATGGGCCTTAAAAATAACTGCTAAAATGTGGATGTACCATAACATACATCTCTGCCTAACCCTTAGGGGATTACATGCGTGATATTATCGTTCATAAATGTTCACCAACAGCGCCCGCCAGCAAAAAATAAACAGAATATGAACTTTACCTTTAGCACAATAGCACCCCTTATCAAAATTTTTGATCTGCCGTTCGCCGTTCGACGCTATTTTCTAAAGCACACAACGAAGTCACAATTAGCCTTCTGCAATTCTTCCTTGCCTTCAGCCATTAGCTTCATACATCATTCTAACCTTGATTCCCTCTGCACCAATTGATCTGAGATTCCTGGTGTCACAGCGCGCGGTCCCGCGTGCGCGGCTACATCGAGGTGTACATAGCGCTGGTGGGCCGCGTGGGGGAGCCAGGCGCGGAGGAACCGGCCCCCGACGCCGACTGGGAGCTGGTGGAGCCGCAGCCGCAGCAGGGGGTCGTGCAGCCGGTGAGTGCATTCACGTTACTTAGCGCTGGTGGGTCGCGTGGGGGAGCCGGGCGCGGAGGAGCACTGGAAGCTGGTGGAGCTGCAGCCGCAGTAGGGGGTCGTGCAGCCGGTGAGTGCACACACGTTACTTAGCGCTGGTGAGCCGCGTGGGGGAGCTGGGCGCGGAGGAGCACTGGGGGCTGGTGGCGCCGCAGCCGCAGCAGGGGGTCGTGCAGCCGGTGAGTGCACACACGTTACTTAGCGCTGGTGAGCCGCGTGGGGGAGCCGGGCGCGGAGGAGCACTGGGGGCTGGTGGCGCCGCAGCCGCAGCAGGGGGTCGTGCAGCCGGTGAGTGCACACACGTTACTTAGCGCTGGTGAGCCGCGTGGGGGAGCCGGGCGCGGAGGAGCACTGGGGGCTGGTGGCGCCGCAGCCGCAGCAGGGGGTCGTGCAGCCGGTGAGTGCATTCACGTTACTTAGCGCTGGTGGGTCGCGTGGGGGAGCCGGGCGCGGAGGAGCACTGGAAGCTGGTGGAGCTGCAGCCGTAGTAGGGGGTCGTGCAGCCGGTGAGTGCACACACGTTACTTAGCGCTGGTGAGCCGCGTGGGGGAGCCGGGCGCGGAGGAGCACTGGGGGCTGGTGGCGCCGCAGCCGCAGCAGGGGGTCGTGCAGCCGGTGAGTGCACACACGTTACTTAGCGCTGGTGGGCCGCGTGGGGGAGCCGGGCGCGGAGGAGCACTGGGGTCTGGTGGCGCCGCAGCCGCAGCAGGGGGTCGTGCAGCCGGTGAGTGCACACACGTTACTTAGCGCTGGTGAGCCGCGTGGGGGAGCCGGGCGCGGAGGAGCACTGGGGGCTGGTGGCGCCGCAGCCGCAGCAGGGGGTCGTGCAGCCGGTGAGTGCACACACGTTACTTAGCGCTGGTGAGCCGCGTGGGGGAGCCGGGCGCGGAGGAGCACTGGGGTCTGGTGGCGCCGCAGCCGCAGCAGGGGGTCGTGCAGCCGGTGACTGCACACACGTTACTTATCTGAACACAGGACTGATGTAGGTGCCTATTGGGTAACTTTTGCTGATGTTATTCAGGGCCCATTGTTACAGGGAGTATCAGCTCGCCAAGTCAGAGAAATTATTTTTTAAACAACTTTACATCCTACGTCCCAGTGGACGTAGGATGTAAAGTTGTTTAAAAAATAATTTGCAGCCATTTGATAAAACTTTCAAACAATGACTTGTGATTTGAATGTACGGACAATAAATTTAAGCTATTAAGCTGTATGATTAATTTCCCTGACTTTACATACTCTCAAGAGAAAAAGAGAGAAAAATCACCTCAAAATTATGTCTAGACTAACAGTCCATACTGTAATAAAAAAATTGCCACGCCAGCTTTTCGCTAGACGTTTGAGCGCCTACAAATATTAAGTAAATAACTCTAATACTGCTTCATCACCCCCTACATTTTTGCTTTAAATTGCTTTTGTCAAGTATGTTTCGGCGGTGGAAATTACGCAAAGGAAATTGAGCGTGCTGTACAAATTGTAACTTTTGGCCCTGTTTTAAAAGTTTAAATTCCAACAGCACGCTCAATGTCCCTTACGTACTTCTCCACCGTCGATGTGTTGAGTGGTTCCCTCGTGGTAGGTCGTGTCCTGCTCCGTACCATCGTTCACCGGCGATGATTGGCAGCTGGTCGAGGCCACGCGGGTAGCTAGTGTATGTGATCATTTTTATTTTTACAAGCTTTTTGGTATGAGCAGTGTGAACAGTGCTTCCTATATTGAGGCATGTTTTTGCTCACACATTTCTGAATCGCAAACAATCCGTTAGTCAATTTAAATTGACTCCAGTACCCTTGATCATAAATGATAAAAGGGTTTAGTTAGACCTATTTCTATAGAAGCTGGCATAATTACCTTAGTCGCCATTCAGATTTATCGGCAAAGTTTCGGCGCACGATATCGTTGAGATCAACGAGATATTTGTATCTGTCACTGTAAAATTGTAAATACCGTTAGATTATAATCTATTTCGCGAGATTGTAAACTCTCGAAAAATTGTGAACTCGGAACGTAACTCGCGCGCTGTTTGGTTGAACGTCATGTGCCGCCATATTTGTTTGTTAATTACTGTTGTCATCGAACAGTTTTGGTGATGGTCAATTGATTTCGTGTTGAAAATAACTCACAGCCTTAGAATTAGTTATATGAAACTGTGGTGGAAGTAAAATGAACCTGTGATTAACCAAAGAACTGTAATACCGACCAATCAGGGAATGGCGGCGCGTTGCACATGGCGTTCAACCAATCAGCGCGCGAGGTGCGTTCCGTGTTCACAATCTTCCGAGAGTTTACAATATCGCGAGATAGATTATGATCTAACGGTATTTACAATTTTACGGTGAAATATCCAAATATCACGGCAATTCACGCCGGAAGAGTTCTGGTTGTTGAATTGTCTTCAACTCAATTTCATCGTGCGATGCATCTTTTCTAAAAAATTAAAATGGCTATGCCAGCTTCCATAGTAATAAGATCCCTTTTGACTGTAATTAATGGCACTGTTTGATTTTTTAAATATTGAGTTGAGGAGTTGATTCTATAAAAATATATATGGGTTCAGAATTATTGTATTGGGTCATCGGTGTTTATAATTGTTTCTGTAATACCTATTTTTTTAATGGGACAAGCCCGCCACACTATTCCCAAATCCCAAACCACTGTAACTCCTGTGCGCCAGAATCAACAGTGGCGACCACCAGAAAAGCACCGAGACCATGAAGCTCGACGAAGTCCCAGAGAATGAATTTAACTGTCTTGGATCCCGCAACGAAATTAATCAGAAAAGTATAGCGGAGGAGTAGGAAAAAAAAACTTTAATACATGTTGTTTTTGCCTTTTGTTTGTTTTAAACCCCTGTCATACGGGATGGGGACCGGGCCGTAGGCCGACGAAGGAGGCCGGCGGAGGCCCTGCACTTCGGGGGTCGTCAAAGAGTGTTATTTACCTCCATTCCAGCCCTTCGCATGCCGATAAAAAACTAGGGGTTGAACCAGGCCTGTCCATTTGGATTGCGTTTTTTTCTTACTCCATCCATTTCTGTCCTCAAGATATTTTTCTGATTTTGATCTTGACCTCTCGGATTTACATTTCCCCGTATCTATACCTGAAATGAAGATCCAAGAGGACCTTAAAAAGGTTAGAAAACTTGTCATATTCATATTAATCATTATTCCTTAATGAGTCACACTATCTCGAACCGACCAGCTGACTACCTCACTTAGCTCATAATTACTTACCGCTACCAAGCCTTTTTTGTTTTCGTTTCTTTGTGGGAACCTTCAAAAGGCGACCGGTTTTTGGGGGTAAGACTTTGGTAAAACTTTTCGGGTACAAAGCCAATACCCCCCAGTATTGGCTTTGTACTTCAATAAACCACTCCGGCGGTCACCATCCGTAGATGAGAGGAGGCACCGTTTCCTCTTAAAAGACCAGCCCCCTCTGTGCACCGCCACAGGAATGCACACTTTAGAGGTATGGTAGCCATGCCTGTAAAGTGTGCATTCCTGTGTAGAGTTTTAAAGGTGACCGGCTCGATTCGAGCCGATGATAATCCCAATCAGTGCTTATATCTGTGCGTTGTGAATACATACACCGTGCCACATGCTTACACAGTAACATAATCGTCAATGTGTGTCGTTCCAGGCTATCGGCGGGGACCCCCTGCCCCCGGGCTGGGAGGAGCGGCAGGATGCCAACGGGCGCACCTACTACGTCAACCATATCGAGCGGTCCACGCAGTGGGAGCGACCTACCTTCATGTTAGTATCACTACCCGTGGTTTTGACCTATCGCCTGATTAGTTTTAACGAAATACGTAGGTCAATATGTATTCTCATCCCTAACACCTTTCCAAACAACTGAAAACCATAATAACTTTTATATTATTCCACGTCAGGCGCAGCATGAGCACGGAGTCGCAGGCGGAGCGCATGGAGACGGCGGCCACGGAGTTCCAGCGCCGCTTCCACATCTCCGCGGACACCGAGCGCGCCGCCAGCCCGGCGCACGCGCGGGCCCCGCCCCCCGCGCAGGCCCCGCCCCCCGCGCAGGCCCCGCCCCTCGCGCCGCACGCGCAGACCCAGGTAACACTGTGCCCGGCACCTACCGCCACGTCTTGTAGTACTACTGGGAACATTAGGGTGGGATCTGTGGGTCCGTTCCATCAAACTGAACGACTTTCTCTCTCTTTCTTTTTTTTTTAAATTAGACTAACGGTTACCGAATTGCAAAAAACAATCAATGCCACCATACATTTTGGTCGAGTAAGAATTGAAGTTTTGTATGGGAGATCTGATTTTTTTTCGCGATAAATTGACCACACTTTTCTGATACTCATTGTATAAGATGTATAGATCTATCTGTTTCCCTCACTGAAGTAAGATCAAAATAATAATACTATAAGACGTGTTTGTAGGTCCCCCAGGTGCCGTTTGTAATCGGGTCGTTTGAGGAGAGTATGTTAGTGTGGATGGGACGTTTTGGGGTATATTAGAAGATAACAGTAGGGCCAGTTTAATAGATCACATTTGACACTTCATCAAAATACAACAACGTAACCTTGTAACGGCTGGCATAAAATATTATTTATTTTTTCGAAGTTAGAACAATTGCTTAACTTTTTTCAATTACAATTATTAATTGTAATAATGACAAAAGAAAGTAATAGTTTAATAGATCACATTTGACAGATGTCAATTGTGATCTATTAAATTGGCCCTACTTTAGATGTTTGCCGTATTATTGCCGAAATGAGCTGATTTAGTTTAAGGTCCAGTTGCAACACAAACCACTACACAAATATAATTCTATCTCTGTCTATCGTTAGTAGTTACAGAGACAGAAATGTGTGTTATGGTAAAGGAATTCGTAATTTGTGATGCATCTTCGTGTCAAGATTACGTGATATATGTTTTGCAGAATTTTCGACTAAATTAAAATACATAAAAGTCGGAAAAAGTACGAATGAGGTCAGCAACCCGGAATGTAAATTATTTTTTGAGGGTTGGATCTTTGTGTCATAAGTAATACTAGCGGTCGTCACGCGGTTTCACCCGCCTAGCTCCCGTTCCCGTCGGAGTACGGGGATAAAATCTAGCCTTGTTACTCGCTGATAATGTAGCTATCCATTGCTGATAGTATTTTTAAAATCGGTCGAGTAGTTTTAGAGTTAAATCGTAACAAACACACAAACAAACAAAAAAAACAATCTTTCCTCTTTATAATATTAGAATAGACAACCTTAAATCATAGGAAAAACAAATGATATGACAGGATACCACAGTGAGTGGTCATCACAGTGAGTGCATTGCTATGACACTGATGGCTTTGGCCCAGCGCACAAAGCTGGAGGCGTAGCGTAGCGCATTTGAAGACAACTATTTAATATAAACCTTAACTACCTTGATATACGGTCGCGCATGCTCTTGTAGTAGCTTGAGTGCGCTCCGAGTACCGTGGCGAATTTATTCTTATATTGACCGTATATCAAGGTGTTTAAGGTTTATATTAAATTGTTGTCTTCAAATGCGATCCGCTGCGCTTCCAGCGGTGTGCGCTGGGCCTTTAACGGCTTATGCATGAGTGATATTTATTTATGTAAAAAAACTACAAAACGTAATATCCCAAACCGTTAGTATATTTTAATATGGGCAATTAATCCGTCCATTACGGCAATATACGGAAATATCTATCTTATTTTGAAAGCATTAGGTTCAATTTCAATTTATATCAGCAATATCGCTTCTATCTTGATCTATGTACTGATATGTGTACTTAGGGTTAAACTATAAAATAAATTGATGCATGCGTATTATAGACGTATTCATTAAGATAAATGATTATAATTTGTTTAATTACGAGAATCTATGTTAGTTACTGATTCTGTTAGTGAATATTTTGTTTCGCAGCATGGGCTTCCGCGATAGACATTATGTACTAACAATACGTCTAATTATTATACTTTTCTATCTACTGGAAGTCTGAATTAGCAATGAAAACCTATGTTACTAAGAAACGTAAAACAGTTTTCAAAAATAGACCTTAGCACAACACGGTACGGTTTACTTTTTAAAATCAAGTCATTTTGAACTTATGACTTTATTCTACGTTTACTAGTAAGGAGGTTTGGTTATGTTTTACCTGCTTTATGCAGTTTAAATAATAAAAAAACAAAATACTTAAAAAAAAGTTTTATTCAGACTGTCAGTAACAAAAAATTATTCTTAAGCCGTGTACTCATTTTTTATTCACTTTTATTTGCACTCAGCAGCTAAAACATTTTAAACTCTATTTTGTCTCGAATAAAGCATGTTCCTGTTTACCAACTTCAACTTCAAACTAAATACACGTTTCGCTTTGAATATTATAATACTGTTATTTACAAATATTTTGCATGGTCGGTTAAGATTGCATGTTCGCTTGCCGCAGTAAAACTAAGCGAGTCATTGACCTCTCAATAAATCATTAAAAAATGTGTCATTTTGTCCGAGGGGTTGCCAGATATGTAAAGTTATTATAAAAGTTCTTCCGAACCGAACCGGTACGGACAATTGCTGACTGGTGCGGGTACCGGGCATAAACTGTCGGTATCCTGAGTCACGTCCGCAATCTTGTCAGGACCGTTTCTCCGAACTTTTTAAGGCCGGTGTCAGACATTAATTATGCGCTAATAGGCATGACGACAGTATCAAAAAATTGCAATTCTATTTAGTCCGTCAGTTAGAGTATTAGAAATTAATGGACACGTATTTTTTGTTTTTTGTAAATCAATGAATATTGACAAAGATAAAACGCATCAAAACTCGGGAGTGGGGGTTCGTGACGTCAGAAGTAGCTAAAAATTATACCAAGTCGTGACGTATGGAGATTTTTAAAAGCGTCATATCTTCGTCAATTTTGGTTTACGTTACAAAAGAAAAAACACGGGTCAAATATGTTTTGATAATCGTAACTGACGGAAATATTAGTTTTTTTTTTGTCGTCTCGCCTATTGTTGGGCAAAGGCTTGCTTTACCTACCATTGGTTTCCTAATATAGATAGGATAGTTAAAATAGTCTATATTATGAAAACCATAATAATGCTCCTAATTTAAATTTGTTCGCAAATATCTTGCTTCTTATTATATGGCTTTTCTTGCCTTTGTCGAATGTCTGACTCTGGCCTTATGTCATTGACGAATATTAGTATTAAAAGTTATTTAAAAAATTTAAGGTTTTACACTGTATTAAAACAATGTATAAAAATGAGTACATGGTTTCACATAAGGACATTTTTCTGAAAGGTTTTTTCTTAATGTTTCATCTGAATTTGATATTGTTATTTCGAAAATTTATGTATTATAAGAAAAAACGTTATATAAACAACAGTGTGTTTTTATGTAAGATCTTTCAGGAAATTTCAGACAGCCATTCATACATATAAACACTAATAATAGTCTGTGCTCATCGGTTCGGGTGTTCCATAGACATCCACTGTGTTGTCCTCACGTTCATAGACAATTCTACAGCACATTGATGCTTTACGCTTACAAGCCCAATATTTATCTGGGAAATTATATAAATGGGCCACAAACTTAAACGTGCAGTTGGGGAAACAAATAAACCGTCAAAATGTACAGAATAAATATTTGTCGAACTGCACGAATAAGTTTATGCGTCAAGTATTATCCAATGTAAATGTCTAACAGGAGGATATAAGCAATAGAAGTGTGGACACTAACTCGACGGACCCCACGCCGTTTTCGACACCGATCAGATCGCCGGAACCCGTCGCCGATCCGGACTCGGCGGTGACGAACACACCAACTAATAGTATAAGTGATGAAACCGACTGTGATAATAATTTAAGAAGCAAAACGATTCAGGAGGAGGATGACGTTGTATGCGCTAACGAACACGTTACCGACGCTCAAAGTGACGCCAGTGCTAGTCAAAATACAGCTACTGAAGAAGCAGAACAAAACGAGATTACGGCTACAAATACAAGTGTTGTTAATGAGAACAGTACTGACGAAGTAGACGATGTAGTCACGGCTACCGATGACCGAAAGAACGACAGTCGGGGAGTGACGGTGAATGTCACAGAAACAAATGAAACAGAGACGCTTAATGAGACAGAAATACGACCTGAGACAGAAACGCAAAACGAGACAGAAGTCACTGTAAATGCAACTGAAACGCAAAACGAGACAGAAGTCACTGAAAATGCGACTGAAACGCAAAACGAGACAGAAGTCACTGATAATGCGATAGAAGCGCAAAATGAGACAGAAGTCGCTGAAAATGCGACAATAGAAACAGAAAGTTTGACTATAGAAACAGAAAATGTGGCAATAGCAACAGAAAGTTTGACTATAGAAACAGAAAACGTGGCAATAGCAACAGGAAGTGCAATCATAGCAGCAGAAAATACGACAGAAGTAACAGAAAATGAGACTGAACCTCAAATAGCGCTACCTCAAACTGAAGTCGTAGTAGAAGACGCGTTGACATTCGATGAGAATCACTTCAGTACACCGACGGGGGCTTCTCCCGTGACGTCACCGGGGGTCGGGCGACGGAGGACTGCGACCGCCAGCTCGATGGAGGACTCTGAGGTAAGACCCGGAGGCCGGTGCGGGCCGCGACGCGATGTACCCGGTATAGGCTTGTTTGGTTCGCAAAAGCAGTGTAGGTGGAGTATTGTATACGTTAAAATGGTATTTGGAGACATCTTTTTAGATGAATTTGTTCTATGTAAGGATAATAGTCACCAATGGAATTGAACACGATGAGCATATCCATAGTGCAGCACGATTCTTTCTGGATTTCGGCGCTCGAATGATATTGTCAGGACAATATTCCCATTTCTGACTATGCGCCACATGAACGGCCTTTAGAGTGGGGCATGCCCACTCTAAAGGCCAGTGCACACCGGGGACGGCATGGCAGGGCATTTTCATAGGAGCCAGTTATAGCAAGATACAGATTCCAATGTTCAATGCCGCGACAATCCCCTGTGATGTCTTGGGGTCGATTTCTAAACATTTAAATTGGTATCTTGCTACCATTAGCTTCGTATGAATAGGCATGACGACAGTATCAAAAAATTGCAAATCTATTTAGTCCGTCAGTTAGAGTATTGGAAATTAATGGACACGTATTTTTTGTTTTTTGTGAATCAGTGAAGATTTACAAAGATAAAACGCATCAAAACTCGGGAGTGGGGGCTCGTGACGTCCGAACTAGCTAAAAATTATACATAGGCGTTACGTATTGAGAATTTTAAAAGCGTCATATCTTCGTCAATTTTGGTTTAAGTAACAAAAGAAAAAACACGGGTCAAATATTTTTTGATAATCTAACTGACAGACTAATTAGTTTTTTTTGTCGTCTCGCCTATTGACATTGGGTAAAGATGAAATGCCCTGCCGTACCGTCTTCGGTGTGCGCTGGCCTTAACCTGCATTCAAGAGCTGTCAATGTCATAATTGCTAGAGACTATTAAGGCTGTTAGTTTTTAAACTCTGTTTTAGATGTGCTTATCATTTTCAGTTTCATTGTTAAAAACCTCCCATAAATTGGAAAACACGAAGTAACTGGCCTTCAGAACATAACATCGAGTTTTAGAAAAAGTTCGGCTTTATACGAGGTGTAAACGGACCCTTCACGAAGCCGTCAACCAAGGATTCTGTACATCAAACTAAGTAACTTCACGGAAAAATCTTGGGAAACTACTTCCTTTTTGTGAACAGCTTTCAGTAGGACCCAATGAACGCACTCTAAACATTGTGCTGATGGATGCATTGAATATACAGGGGTCGTGGAGGTATTTAATGTAAAGTTATATCATTATAAAACTTGTATGACTTCCAATATCTCCTTAACTAGAACTAGAAGGTTCTCAGGTATGGTCCAGAATAAAAACATGATCGCAATGACGGGGAGAACAAGTGCCTTTCGGCTTCGTGAAGGATCTTTTTAAACCCATTATATAACGTTGTCTCTGTCACTCATACCAGTGTCAGTCTCTTTCTGAAGCTCCATGTGTCATATCAGCCATATTTGTTATCGAATCTTTAGGGCTTTCATTTGAAATAAGTATGTAAATGTCTGTGTATGTCACGTTTTTTCCGGGTTTGGCTGTTAGGGTTCCAAATCAATCGAAGTCGTTACCTTTTGCATTCAAATTAAGACCTTCTCAAGAATGGATTACGGTGTATAATTGTGTCGCAACCCGCACTAGACCTATGGCAGAGTGCTTTGGGAAATTGTCTATGAGTAAGTGTGAGGCACAACATGCTGCTGTGATGTCTGCTTACGTCACTAACACTGAGGCAGCAACGCGCCTATGACTCACCGACAAGGGTACTTAGTACTTAGGTACCCGGTTTCCCTAATACTAAGCTACACTTAAATCAATGCCTTAATAAAAACGCCCTGTTTAATTTTCAACAGATTATAGTTGGGCATTTATTTAGGTATCACTTAGTGAAAACAGTCATTAGGCTGTTTGTAGCACAAGTCTTGGTAGTTTTGCAACTTGGCTTTCGCACTGCCGTGCTTTCAATTTTAATGGATATTTGAAAAGCTTGATGTTATAATGTGCACTTTGATTGGCGGGATTCTTTTCCACGCCAAAGGGCCTACCACCACCTTCTATGCCAGTATTATTTTCATTTTCAACTTGTGGAAGAGTTGGCTATACGTCATGTATATCGTCATATCTTTCCAACACAAGTAAGATTAAAGTAATGTTGCTGTAGGCGGTGGTGGTTGACGCTTTTCAATTTTCTGCTGAAGAGCTTTGGAAAGCACCTAAACATATCATTTGCTAAATTATGAAATAAAAATATCTAGTGCTTGTGCTACAAACTTTTTGAAGTTGTTGTGAACTGCTTGTCTATGAAAAAACTTAAAAAAAAAAACATAAGAAACTTATTAAAACAAAATAGTTTTTTTTTTGTGATCGTTTCATAGATTCCAGTTCACAGGCAAATAAAAATAAAAAAAAGAAACTTGTCCATACTAAAACAATTTAACAAATTAAATAACTAAGCTAATTTGACAACGCTTTTGACATCCAGTTCTAATTTGACATCCTATCTATCTGACATCGCATCTATTTGACATCGTATCTACATTTATATATACATGTTTGCTTGTGCTGTTTCGCTTGATTAACTTGTAGATTTTTAATGTTATTTAGTATTTATTATGTAGTTTGAGAGTTTGTGTATTTTTGCTTCATGATGTAGATTTTTTTAGCGGTTTTAAACATTTTTAATGGTATGGTAAGGCTTGATTTGTTTTAGTTGTGTCTATAAAGTAAGTTTTGTTTGAATTTTAGGTGATATGGGATTTAAATTATTTGTATTTGTCAGATTGCCAGCAGAGTTAGTCGGCCTTATATTTTCTCAGAACTATGCACCTATACTTTTATGGTTCAGATGTCATTGCCAGATATTAATGAAATGTTCTGTATACATAGCTTGATAAGCAGATTGTAAAAACTCAACTAAGCTAGGGGCTACATATTGTGTAAATATGCATAATATTTTGCACACGTTTGTACATTAAAGTATACCGACAAACGTTGTAACTGTCCTCCTCTTGTAAAGGATTGTCAAAGAAGGTTGAATTGTTGTTAGCAATTCAATTTTTAAACTAAAATATAGTGCAGCATGGTACTTTGGACACATGAATCACACATTTTGTTATATTGTCCGTGGAAATTGTATTTAGTAAAACAATGTCCCGACTAGATTATAAAGAGCCATGCAGTTCTATACTTTGAAAACTTTACTAAACGTTTGACACGCGTCACAACGCTCGAAGCAAACACGGCCATACCGCCATGTGCATAAGGTGTACAATCGAGTGCTGTTGTTATAAGACGATATGTTTATAGGACGAGACTGACGGCTCCACAGAGAGTACCAGGAGTAGCAGCGCCAGCAGCACACAGAGTCAGAACCTGCCGAATAGTGACGGTAAATATACCAGGTTTTATAGTACCGTAAAACGAGATGAATAGAGCGGCAGCAGAGAACCGAGATGAAACTTCTTAATGTTGAATTAATATGGTTTGTTATCAACAAGTAATCTTGTTTATTGACTTAATTATTTAGAGACCTTGTTGGCATCAACTATATCAATTGGGCCTGAATTAAATGGGCCTAACCTCAATCTAGGCCTGAGGACAGAGATGAAGTCTACGATGGAACGAGCTAACCCAAAAGAAGCCTATTAACCCGCGACTTAAATAGATTGGGGTCATATGAACTTGGGAACACTGACGCAGGCAGGGAATTCCACTCCTTGGGTGTGCGCTTAAAAGAAGTAGCAAAGTGCTTCGTGTGATTGTGTGGAACATCGACAAGGTATGGGTGCTGACCTGCATTACGTCTGTGCCACATTACCCAGCTTATAGTCTTTTGCAGTGTTTCACGTTCACGCTGTCTTCACCGCGGTAGCGGTCTCGCGGTTGTTGGTTCGTCTGATACTTCAATTGAGATTCCTTCCTGCTATACTAATCAAGGGGCCGCGATACTGTCTCACACTAACGCTGCCTGCGTTAGTGTGAGACACCCATTGTTTCACACTAACGCTGTCTTCACCGTATCGCGGCCTCTTGGTTAGTATAGGAAGGCTGGGTGATGTGATACAACTAAGGAGTTATGACCTGTCGTGGAATGCGGAAGACTTAGTAGATTGATTGTGAACTAGTATTATTATTAATTGATGGTACGTCGTGTGTCTGCTGCAGGTCTTCCATCCGGCTGGAGTATGCAGAGAGCGCCAAACGGCAGGATATTCTTCATCGACCACAACCAGAAGACCACCACATGGATAGACCCCAGAACTGGCAAGTTACTGTGTCCTTTATTATTTACTTTATATTTTCAGGTATATATATGTATATTATGACTTTTTTGAAACGGTCTGGAAAACCGCCACTACGACTTCAATGAGTACCAGTAGAGTGATTTGAAGTCGTTGTTAGACGTGATGCAAAGTTTAATTATCGAATCAATTTGCTTGTTTTGTTTATTATGATGTAGTCATTATGGTTTAGCCGTGTGGTATCCGGCAGAGTAGAATAGAACCAACCCATTACACTCACGGGTGTCGTATAAGGCGACTAATGTCTGAGGCAGAACACCTTGCGCCTCCGTAGACCAGAGAATGGGCAGCAGCGTTTTCTGTTAGTCTTTCATCACTGCGATCTCCAATCCGCCTGCCAAGCTTGGAGATTACGGCAAATTCCTCCCATCATGGGAGAGGCTTATGTCCAGCAGTGGACGTTATGGGCCGTAGTAGATGTAGTCATTGATTACCCATAATTTTGTTTATATAAATTATTTTTCCGAAATCTCGGGATCCGTGTCATTGTAAAAGTTGTTCAGAATAATTTATGAGTAGCAGAACTAAGATTGTGTATTACGTCCAAAAATTATATTTCTCTTCTTTAATTTTAAAAGTAATTCGTTGGAAACGGCTGCATGGTGACGCAGCATTTTTTTTGAAGGCTAGTTAGAATGTTACCCCCCCCCCAGGCATGGCGTCGTGCCTGCCCAGCTCGGCTGCGCCGGCGCCGGCCGAGCCGGACGAGCTGGGCGCGCTGCCGGAGGGCTGGGAGGAGCGCGTGCACACGGACGGACGGATCTTCTTCATTGACCACAGTGAGTACCACACGACACACACGACGCACACGCCACACCTAGCATGACTAGGACGGCGAAGCCTGACTACCGATCTTCTTCTCTATGTGTGCGACTTATTTTGTCTGACCGGTACGTACCGCCTTGGAGAGCTCTGTCGTTTGCTTCATTTAAATCTTGGAGGGTGTAGGTAGTTGTGCGCGACGGGCGAGACAGAAGAAGCGACATATTATCTTATGACGACGATCCACATTCCACTCAGTTTCTAAGTATGGGTCGATGATTCCCTTTTGCCTAAACTGAATCCACAGCGGCCAACCTAAGTCCGCAGCCACATAGATTTCTATATATTGGATCTATTTTCGTTTCATTTTGAGTCTTTTCTTTTGTGTTTTACCTGATTAAGTCCAAACCATAAGAATCAGACTAGTCAGAAAGCCGACTGCTACTAATAAATGAGTTTTATCTTCCAGACACGCGCACGACGCAGTGGGAGGACCCTCGGCTGTCCAACCCGCAGATCGCGGGCCCCGCCGTGCCCTACTCGCGCGACTACAAGCGCAAGTACGAGTACCTCAAGAGTCAGCTGCGCAAGCCGGTATGTAAACAATCATGATTCTCTTTTGAGGTCGGCGCAGTATGACAACCTCTTCCTTATATCTGTATAACTCGTCATCTCAACGGTCAGTAGTCACCGGTAAGTAAACGCAGAACTATGAGGTGTTATGCTACGTCTGCGCTTCAAACTGAACCTTTTCGGCTGATTCGCGAACGGGGCCACCGCGATATTACGTCCATCCTATTTCTGTAAATTGAAAGAGATATTTTTGAAATTTAGGTAGAAACAGACGCACATCGAATTTACCTAAGCATATTTGTTTATTTTTGATTTTCATTTAGGATTCTCATCTCGAAATGGAACGTATGTAATCAAAATAATTCGAAAGTGGAAATTGAATTCATTTCAACGATGATTGATTTCGACACCCGATATCTTTAGCTCGCCTATCAAATGAAGTGAAATGAGGAGGAATAAACATTGAACTAACATTAATTACAAAGTAATATTGTCAGTGTCTTTGAATGTCGAATAATACAAAAAATAAAAGTCACTTCACAGTACTTCTGAATGGTTTACAAAAAAATAACCACGAAGGGTATGGGTACGCCACGAAGGGCGGGTCTATTCGCTTGCGTCGCTCGCTCATTCGACCCCGCCATACCCTTCTAGCCTAATCTATCCGTGTCGGGGTGCCCCAAGTCGGCCTAGGTAAAACTAGTTTGTCATCAACCACCTCATTAAAATTTGGTGCTCAATTTACTAAATTTGGTGATCAATTGATATTTTAGGTGTTATACCGGGTTAGTTTTCAATGACCGGCTAAATTTTCAGAGATGGTTTAGAATCGATAATATTTTCGATATAATGAAAAAAAAAAAGCCTAAATTTTTATTTCATGACATTTTATTTCTGTCCGCCACTAAAACGCGAACGTGTGGATGTCGCAACAGCACAGTTCAGTTCAACAACCTAGATAGGTAGCAGTTAGCACACACATCAATTTGGCGGTGCATGCACGCACACTTGTGCATTGATTCCCAGTGACTAGGCGTGGCCTGCGCAGCCCGCGGGACGCTCGGGCACTTCCCGCGCGAACCGACAGTAGTGACCGTGACCTATTTGCGAAAGCGCGAGGCCCGTATCTCCGTATGATCATCGTTGTCATCACTATGACGCAACGCAATTTCTCTAACGCTGAGTATTATGAGATGGTGCAGTGCTACATTTTAAGTGGTGAAGGTTTACGAGGTGCGTAAAGACTGTACAGTTTACCGCGGTTGCAAAAACAAGGACATAACCCGTGTGTGCTAACAGACAAACAATTTTAGCGGAGAGGTTGGATTATGGGCAGTTTACCACACCAGCCCATGCCGCGATAACACCGGCATGGCGGCAGTTGAAAGTGCAGTGTTCGAGTTTGTTATGACGGTCCTAAGCCCGTTAAAGTATGAAGGGAAAATTAGTATCTGCTCTCTTACGTAATTATTATTAATAACATGAGTACTTAACATCACTACTTTTTAAGTTAATTGTTACTTAATGATAATACTGGCGCCAAAATTAAAATACCTAGGTTGGACCCAGTTAACGCGGCGCGCGGGGCGCTATTTTATTCGACAATACTATTTAAAATGCACTTTTGGTTTGATATCTAGATCTTAATTTTAAATGTTGGCTGGTCATTGAAAACTAACCGTGTATGTTAGTGGTCACAAAGTTATTTTTGGTGGTCATTATATTTTCCCCCTTTTTTAATTCATTTAAGTCTTAAAAATCTTTTGCATTTAAACTATTTTGAGTAAATTTTCTATACCAAAATCCATATTTGTCTTTCAGAGCAACGTGCCAAACAAGTTCGAGATCAAAGTGCGACGTAACTCGATCCTGGAAGACTCGTACCGCATCATCAGCTCGGTCAGTCGACTGGACCTGCTCAAGACCAAGCTGTGGGTCGAGTTCGAATCCGAAGTCGGACTTGGTAAGCTATAACTGTGATCATTCTACTTCTCTTACCAACCTAACGTTCCCACTGCAGGGACACATGTCTCCTGTCTGTTTGAGAGAGTGGGCCATAATCCACCACGTTCAGCCGGGTTGAGGATGCCGCAAGACTTCGAATTTTCTCCCTGGACCTTCTCCAGATGTATTAGTGGTCGGCGCAATGTGTCTTCTTCTACCATACTTCTGTAATAGCTGCCATCTCAGCAGTTAACTCCCTGTTCTAGGCATATTATATTGCACACAAGCCATTTAACGTTTCTTTTATTTTCATTCCAATTTAAACTCAAAACATTCCTCTCAACTTGTTTATCATTTCTCCACGTAACATGCCTATTCCATGACAAAACATTTGCACACAACTTTTATAACAGACATAATAAAGTCATAAAGTTGAGATAGAGCGTATCCTAAAAAAAGTTTTGCCTGGTCCCATTTTGATGTTATGATTCCAATGCGAGAAAGAGACTGAGCACACTATACATAACTGATATTGTTTCTCTGGGACTTCGTCGAGCTTCACTATCTCTGCACTTTTCTGGTGGTCACTGTTGATTCTGGCGCGCAGGAGTTGCAGTGGGCAGGGAATAGTGCAGTGCGATTGTCCCTAAAAATAATTGTGAGCCGTCACGGGACGCCTGGCAGATGTGAAACATCGTAATGATTTTGTACAAATAATATGCTTAAAAGAACAGATTAAGTCAGGAACTAAATATGGCATAATGAAAAAATACAAACATAAAATAAAATAAAAACAAAATGATCGAGTCATTTTGTTTTCACAAAAATAAAATCCTTAGGCTGGGATCGAACTAAAAGTCACGAGATTGTAACCCAGCGCTGTGCCCCGAGACCAGCTGGCTTGTTGTAAAAGTAGTGAAATTGTAGATCTTATGCTGCTTCAACAGGTCGGTAATGTTCGGGATTGTTCGAGCCGGGTTGACAACTTGACAGTTGGCGACGCGTCGCCACGGCATGCGTCGCCACGCCATTTTTTGGTTTTACCCGCGCCTATAGATCTTTCACATGAAAAAAAAAGATACATAACTGAAAGCACTATCGCTTTTCGATTGTTTGCCTGCATGGTTTTACAAAAAATCTCATTACAGCGTGTGTGCATAAGACCATAAGATCTATATTTGTGTTGATCATCCTTTATTCCCTTCCAGACTACGGCGGCCTAGCCCGCGAATGGTTCTTCCTACTGTCCAAGGAGATGTTCAACCCCTACTACGGGCTGTTCGAGTACTCGGCCATGGACAACTACACGCTACAGATCAACCCCAACAGTGGGGTGTGCAACGAGGAACATCTGAGCTACTTCAAGTTCATCGGGAGAGTCGCCGGCATGGCCGTGTACCATGGGAAGCTGCTAGATGGTGATTGATGTACTATCTTGTAGATAGAGAATGTTTATGAGATAGCAATAGTCTTGGAAAGCTAATCTGGTTTTATTTTGTTGGGAAATACCAATAATATTATCTATAGAGATCTAACCGTGACAGTCGTTTTGTGGGGTCTAAGTTGTTAACAAATGAAACAATATAATTATTGGGGGTGTAACTTCGTCTCGGGAATGTTGGGTTTGTAAATGAGCCTTGGGCCCGACTTACTGCTCATTAGACGTTTTGCGCTGTTGGACATTTAGCTATTTAGACCTTCTGATCAGGAGGCGTACTATTCGTCTAATAAATCAAGATATTACAATGAAGTCCGCGGCGTGACAATATTCAACGTAGACGTGTGTTAGCGAGAGTGAGCCAGCTCTGTCCGCAGTAACACTTTCTCCAAGGCGTTCATTGTACTCCAAGAAAACTCACAAATAGATCAAATGAGTAACTCTTAACTCAAATGAGTATCTGTTCCAGCGTTCTTCATCCGTCCATTCTACAAGATGATGCTGGGCAAGACGATAGAGCTGCTCGACATGGAATCTGTAGACCTAGAATACTACAACTCACTCATGTGGATCAAGGTTAGTCACTGATCATTACGGCTTATACCGGATGACTTTTTATACACTTAAAAAAAAATGGGTATATTAGGTGAACTGAGTAGAAGCTTATGGCATACCTAGTTTTTTTTCCTTGTTTTTTAATGGTGTACATAATAAAGAGTATTCTATTCTATTCTATTCTTTTTCTTTTTTCCACAGCTTAGAAAAAATTGATCTATCATCAAAAAATGCTACAAATTACAAGCAAACTTTTCATATTAGAACAAAGAAAAAGAAATTTTGAAAAGAAAAAATGAAAACTATCGAATTTCAAATCATACGCAATAGGTACGGTACGCGTATGATTTGAATTTCGTTTTTTTTTTTTTTTTTTTTTCGAAAAAAATAATAGTAAAATATTTATGCCATTTGCTTCTACTCCGTTCACCTATTATACCCATTTTTTTTTGGGAAGTGATAAAAAAGTAATCCTAATAATTTTTGGAGACTTATACTGAATTTGTTCCTACAAATTTTTATTTTTTGCTTCGATAGAAGCCTAGATATAGTGCACAAGATACCCATCAGTTCAAAAAATTTAAAGATATATGTGTAACAACTTCATAATCACGCACGAGCGTTTGTCAAAATTCTTGCGAAAAGTATGGCGGGTTGGCCGCTCTTAAGGCTTCATTTGGTTGAGCTAGAAGTCCAGTCGCAAGCATCTGCATTAATTCGCATCGGACGCACTTTAACATGCGATTGGATCTCTCACTTTAATGAGTTAGAATTCTAAGTGAGCGAAAAAAAGATGCAAGAAAATAGTAAGTGCGTGCAAGTATGATTTGATGACGATGATGCAAGAACTTTACAAGGCGAGCCTTTAAAGTTCTTTTGGAAGTGTGTAAGTATGTTTAGTAAGCAGTAAAGTGTTCAACCACATAAACGACTGGTAACAATTTCAAGGATTAGGTTAAAGCAGATTTCAAACTCTCAATAGACTAAACCACTTTGTAGGTTAATTTATCTCTGTTACAATCTTAGAGGTTGATTGAACCGTATTTTGGATGATATTTGCAGGAAAACGACCCCTCCGAGCTGTACCTAACATTCTCAGTGGACGAGGAGCAGTTCGGTAAGACGATACAGCGCGACCTCAAGCCGGGCGGCGCCAACATCTCCGTGGACAACGATAACAAGGATGAGTACATCAAGTTAGTATGTCTAGCAACGAGAACTTATAGCCAGATTGAGATGTATAACGTAACCACTTAAGGTGACACTAGTCGACATTTTTTCCATAGAAATTTCGGGAGGATATTGCCCCACTGTTTGACACTGTACATCCAAAGTTAAACATGATATCGTTTTGTCTCTTTATTAATTTTGTCTGTGCGGAAACAGAATAGTTAAAATAAAAAACCATTCAAAAGTTACGAGCTACCAAAGATTCGTTTTTATTGTCAATTTTAACGCAACTTTGGGCGTAAATTAGTAATAAAAGTAGTGTCAAATTTTCAAAACTAAGTCGGTACCGACACAGCACAATTATCGAATAATTCAATAAGTTTTATTTGTAATTGATTTATGCAGTGGTTTTTTCATAAAAGTGATTTTCCAAAGGCCTTTTCGTATTTTTTTACGCGCGCCTTTTACTATAAATTATCGTGCATCTCACTGAACTCACTCTGTCGGGCACGACGCCACGCCCACCAGTGAGTTCGAGCCCGCGACTAGTGCTACCTTAATCACTGGATACTCTAACCTACCTGAAGAAATCGCCGATTCAGATTATTTGTTCACAGTTGTAACACTGTATGTCATAACATTCTACTGTGACCGAATTATCATCCATTGCACGAGATCACATAACGGGAAAGTCCACCAGTTAATGACTCATATCAAGGTTTTTTGTTATCAGCATGTCAAAAAAATAGG
Source organism: Xestia sexstrigata (assembly GCA_941918905.2). NCBI lineage: Eukaryota > Metazoa > Arthropoda > Insecta > Lepidoptera > Noctuidae > Xestia > Xestia sexstrigata. The sequence continues at coordinate 2,023,569 of OW799216.2, read as the reverse complement.
TAACTCGAGAAAAAGGCATGTTTATTTTTTCCTATTTTCAAAAATGACAGAAATTAAACGTTAAGGTTGAACTGCGCAACATATTTTCCATACAAATTTCGGGGGGCTATTACTCCACTGTTTGACATGGTACATCTAAAGTTAAACATGATATCGTTTTGTCTCATTATTAATTGTGTCTGTACGGAATCAGAATAGTAAAATAAAAAGCCATTCAAAAGTTACGAGCTACCAAAGATTCATTTTTATTGCCAATTTTAACGTAACTTTGGGCGTAAATTAGTAATAAAAGAAGTGTCAAATTTCCAAAACAAAGTCCGTACCGACACAGCACAATTATCGAAGAATTCAATAAATTTTATTTGATAATGATTTATGCAGTGGTTTTTTCATAAAATTCGATTTCCCAAAAGCTTTTTCATATTTTTTTACGCGCGCCATTTACTATGAATTTTCGTGCATCTCACTGAATGTTTCCCCCGGTGCGGTGCGGGAGGGGGGCCACGCGATATTGACATGTTCTTCGTTTGATAGAAGAACAAGACCTATATTTCTGTCCTTTTCATTTCATGCATGACGTCAGTGACGTGTCATTTGTTTTTCTCTGAAGTTGAAGGGCCTGTGCATTTTTATTGCACTCCTATAATGTGTGTGTTTCGATGGCGCGACCACGGCATTATTTTTGTTTTTAAACTATGGCTAGATTTTGTAAAAAAAATAATTTAAAATTAAATGAATTAATTTCAATTTTAAATTTCACATTCAGAACATTTTAAAGGTTATAAGCGATACCGTACGTATGCTCCTAAAATATAAACCTAGGATTTTTTATATTTTTTTTACAAATTCAATCTGTTATTTACCTAAATTTCAGGTCTCTGCAACGCTTAGTTTTTAAGATTTCCGTGGCCGCGCGGTTCTCCGCGTTTCGATGGCGTGGCCACGTTCAAACCCTTATAACTTTTTAACCATGACTTTGACAAATTTAAGGTTTTGGGAAATTTGAACCACATACATACATATTTTTACAAAATCATGGCATAGTTATTTAAAAAAAAAACGCCATGGTCGCGCCATCGAAACGCACACCCTATAATATGGTGTAGCGACCTACTTATTTAGAAACTTTATATACATAAAACCTTCACGATATAATTTTTACTTTTCTTCTGATCTGTCACTTCTCTGTCTTGTGTTGATTAAATTTATACCTATAGAATTATGTTTTTTTTTAAATTTAGTTTAGATAGTGTACAACAACCACTAAATTGGTGACCCCGACTTGATACGCCCTGAAAAGGAAATCCTAAACTTTATCAGGCCAAGGAAATCCACAGTACCACGATGAAAACATAAAGCAGTCGTCTGCCGACCAACGTCCAGACTCTGCTGGCTTCACAGCCATTTATTTCTCTCGAGGGATTAGCAGACCTGGCGGAAAGCGTCCAGGACATCGTGACCCCAGGCCAACAATAACAAACAATATAGTTATACAATATTATTGTTGCCACTAATCTCGCGAATTGTGTAGTGACGATGACGTTATAAGTTGATAGTAAAAGTTTTAAAGAAAAAGTTTATTTTATTCTTTTTAGCGCATTTAAATAAAAGGTCAGACGAAAGTATTACATAACTTCGTTTTTGTTCGAAACGGTTCGGAACACTGAGTGTGTGCGTACGAACTAGACGCGCGTGAAGACTAGCGCCTAACTGCTCATCACTGATACTATCTCTGTCGGGCACGATGCCAGGTGAGACAGCGTGCTTTTTGGCCACGCCCACCAATGAGTTCGAGCCCGTGTGATGTGTCACCTTAATGTACGGCCTCTGCGGCAAAATCCGACTACGGACGTGACGTCACGCTGCGAGTTGCGGGTCGAAATAATAAGTTTTTTTTTTTTTCATTTATTTACCAATTAAAAATTATTACATTTTTTTTTTGCATAGCATTTTTAAACCACTAAGGTTTGTGCTTAATGCTAAATGTAATTCTACATCATTATAAAAACAAAAACAGGGTAAACAATAAAATACAACATAATAATATAATTAGGTACCTTAATTCGAAATTTGGTAACTTCATCTCTGTTTAGTACTACGTAAACTGCATTTCACATTGAGCATTCAATGTGTTGTAGGTAGTGGGACTTAAGTTTTATTTTAATATTTCTTGGCGTAATGTCACTGCGCAAATCGGAAGGTAGATTGTTAATTAACCGAGGAATTAGGTAAGAACATGTCCGCTCGCCGTAGGTGTTATTTGCACGAACCGTGCATAGCTGGTTACGTGCGACGGTCCGCGTGAATACAGGATGTTGAATTTTTTGCTCTAAATAGCCGTTGAAATATTGTTCTTTTAGCAATGTATATTTAAATTGTGTATGTACAGGTAATATTTTACAGTGATAAAAAAGTCCACGTTCATTGTTTTGAAATTGGTATTTAATTTTTTTAGATACGATATTCTTTAGTATTTTTAGTTGGAGTTTATATATTTTACTGAGATAAGATTTGAATGTTCGACCGTAACTACTAAGTCCATATTGAATGTATGATTCGGCTAATGAGTTGTATAACATAAGTTTTACTTTGAAAGGAATGCGGTTCTTCAGAATTATAATATTAGCTAAAAATTGTCTTAACTTATTACAAACATGCTCTATATGTTTCCTCCAGCTGAATTTGTTATCGATGTCTAATCCCAGATACTTTTGTGAATCTACTTCTTCTATACAAGGACAGCTACACTTTGTATTATTTAAGTTATGCAGGCAGCTGTGGTCGTGTGCAACTAAATTATTATTAAGAGGAATACATTTTAAGTAAGTGCAAACCACTTTACAAATCAAAGTTTATAAACGTAAACAGTCGCAGCATGACGTCATGCTGCGAGTGTGCGAAGAAATGAAAATTCAAAAAAGCGGTAAAACTTTACAACGCAATGTAACTTTGGAAATCCTGACCCGATTTCGATGAAACAAAAACTATTATTATTTGCACGAGTATGCGCATTAAATGAGTTCACAGTAATATTTTGATGTGATGGTGTGACTCATTGAAAAATCGTAATTTTAAACTGATGAGAATAATATAACGTTGTATTTTCCACTCTAGACTAGTAATCCAATGGCGATTCGTCAGTCGAGTCCAAGAGCAGATGTTCGCGTTCCTCGAAGGTCTAGGAGGCTTGGTTCCTCTCCCGCTGCTGAAGATCTTTGACGAGAACGAGCTGGAGCTGCTGCTGTGTGGCATCCAGCACATCGACGTCAGGGACTGGAGAGCTAACACGCTGTACAAGGGAGATTATCATGCGAACCATATCGTGGTGCAGTGGTTCTGGCGGGTGAGTACACAGTGGCCCATGATGGTTGTGTAGTTAGTGCCTTGCGTTACCTGACCCCTATTCACTTCTGCTCCTTTGTCACGCCATGACAGTTTCAAGCGTTTTTCGCGGTAAATTTGTATTGGGTTTTTTAAAACATAAAATAAATATGTAATGTAAATATTTGATTAAAAAGAGACATATATTTTACTTAAGGCTTATGTCTTGACGTGCAAAACTTAAAAGTTCACAGCAAAAACAAAAACACATCGTGTGTGTGGGGGGTAGTATGATAGTAAAGCTACTCTATATGCGTATTAAATTTAAAAAAGGAGGTTCTCCTTTCGATCCTTATACATGTATACTTATTTCCAAGAACTTCCATAAAATGACTGATTTAATTCCCTTCAATATGGTTGAGTTGAATGGCGCCGATGCGCGCGTCATGTTCGTGAGCGGGCGCTGTCAGTTGGGACTGGTCATCTCTTGGCTGCCAAGGTTGATTTTAATTCGTTTGTTGTTAAATTGTTGTCTTTTTCTACTCTGGACGCTCTTAATGTGCACGTGTTTCTACATCGTTCTCACATATATGTATAATTTCAAAATTAATGATGTAACCAAGATTTTGTAACAATATTTTGATTCAAAAGAGTGGTTATGGAGTTTCTTGCCCGTTGTTCTCCATAGAGATCTACACTAGGGAATGGGCAACTACAGTACTTTCTCAAGTTATTATGCCTTGTGACTGGGACTGTAGCTTTGTTTTTATTTGTAATTTTGACATTCAAAAGTGACGTAATGGTCTAATTGAAATAAATGCTTTGAGTTTGAATAAAAAAGAAAACCCCAAAAGCGAGTCGGACTCGCGCACCGAGGGTTCCGTACAAACTTTTTAAAGGGCAAACTTAACTTTGCTGTTTGAACCAATTAAACGGCTATTAACAACAACAACCGCAAATAATAAGTTTGAAAAAGTAAAATCGCTTTTTTTTATTATTAAACTACATATTTATGGTTTTCAGATTTTTCCCTTTACATGTGCTGTAAGACTTTGCTTCTCGCCAAATTTCGTTATTCTAGGTCAACTACCATATAGGTTTTCGACCCAAAACCTATAGGATACTTCCTGTTGACATAGAATTGTCAGTTTTGGTTAAAAGCAAGGTCTTACAGCACAAGTAAAGGGAAAAGTCCGAAAAATAAATAAGTTGAAAATTAAGGTAAATTTTGGTACTCAGACTTACAAGTTTTCGCGAAAATCTAAATTTGCCCATATCTTTTTATCGTGTTGAATCAGGACCTTAATTTTTATACATCTAATAGGGACTATAGACCTCAGTATCTGGTATAAATTTCAACTTGCTAGGTCCACTCGTTCCTATGAAAATCGTTGGTGACAGACGGACAAGAAAGTGGTCTTATAAGGGTTCCTTTTTTTACCTTTTGAGGTACGGAACCCTAAAAATAGAATATTTTATTATTGAAATTATTTATGATCACTAGTTTTCGAACATTTTCTATTTTTGCTTCCACATAATGGACCACCTGTCGCCTTGCCACTGCAAAATTGTTACAATACTTAGTAAAGAGGAATGAGTGATATCCTCAGGGTGTTGAGAGGATTAAAAACGCGGTGACTTGATATTAAAAGTGGACTGTATAATAAGATTGTAAGAAAGGAAAACAAAATGGTTAAATTAACTCAAACTCAAAGCATTTATTTCAATTAGACCATTATGGCACTTTTGAAAGTCAAAAATACAAAAAAACAAAACAAAGCTACAGTCCCAGACACAAGACATAATAACTTGAGAAAGTACTGTAGTTGCCCATTCCCTAGCGTAGATCTCTATGGAGAAGAACGGGCAAGAAACTCCATGGACACTCTTTTAAATCAAAATATTGTTACAAAATCTTGGTTACATCATTCATGTTGAGATTATAGATTTATGTGAGAACGATGTAGGAAGACGTGCACATTATGAGCGTCCAGAGTAAAACATTAAATCAACAAATTAAAAATAAAGTAATTAAAATGAACCGTGGCAGCTAAGAGATGACCAGTCCCAACTGACAGCGCCCGATCACGAACAAGACGCGTGTATCGGCGCCATTCAACTCAACCATATTGAAGGGAACTAAATGACCCGACACACCCGCCACCATCAGCGAGACATTTGAGTGAGCATGACTTTCTCTCAGCCACCAAGGCATATTCAAGTCAATGAAAGATAACTAAATGCAAATGGTAGCTTAAAAATACATGGTTTTCACATGTGCTATGCAATTATACAATACTAGGAGATGGAATCTATACAAAGCAAATATACTTTTACAATCTTCTGCAGCTAGCACAATAATTTGCCCAATTAGTTTTCCCCTATGGTTGTGGAGCAGGACCAGCATTGAGCCAAGCATTTTTATCATCAATGTAATCCACCAACTTATAATATGCTTGCCTACATAGTGTGCGTTTTATACAAGATTTAAATTTCGTCTCATTCAGTTGTAGAATGTGGGGAGGTATTTTATTGTAACATTTTAAACAGTACCCCATGAAAGATGAATCTACTTTAGCAAGCCTGAAACCTGGCTGAACTAGTTGGTCCCTATTTCTAGTAGTATAGTGGTGTCTGTCACCTCTTTTACTGAATAAATGCAGATTTTTCCTAACGTACATGATATTTTCATAGATGCATTGACAAGGTACTGTCATGATATTAATATCCTTAAACAGTTCTCTTAGAGAATCGCGTCTACGTAATTCATAAATGGCTCTGATAGCCCTTTTCTGCAGAATAAATATAGACTCGATGTCTGCAGCGCGTCCCCATAGTAAAATACCGTATGACATAATACTATGAAAATAACTAAAATAGACTAGCCTGGCCGTATCAACATCAGTAAATTGCTGAGCTCAGCCGTCCTGCAAGAGATGTTAAATGAGTACCCCATTGTAGCCTTGAGTCGAGCGTGATTCCCAAGAAAACCGTTTTACAACAAATTTTTTTCGACAAATTCTATTTTCTCTTGATTCAATACTACGTCACAATCACGACTTTTGACATTTGGTAAAGCAAATCTAATGCACTTTGTTTTTTTCCCATTTAGAACTAAATTATTAGCGGTAAACCAATTATGAACCTGCAGTAGGGCGTTATTTACGTCGTCTAGATTTGTGGCACGTCTGCTTATCCTAAATATTAAAGAAGTATAGTCTGCAAACAACACCAATTGCGGGTAGTTGTCAAATAAATTGGGTAGGTCATTTATGTACACTAAAAAGAGGAAGGGACCCAATATCGAACCTTGTGGTACACCCATTTTTACTTTTAAACCCATTGAATTTACGCCATTTACTTGTACATGCTGCTGTCTATCATTCAAATACGATTTTAGTAAACTGAGCGCAAGTTTACCTAAACCGTAATGCTCAAGTTTCAAGATCAGGGTTTCGTGATTTACGCAATCAAATGCCTTCGAAAGGTCACAGAAGATTCCTATGGCATCTTGTGCCTCTTCCCACGCAGTAAATATGTGTTTTAATAAAGTGACACCGGCGTCAGTCGTACAACGTCCTTTGGTGAAACCGTACTGTTGCTCGTGTAAGATTTTATTGGTGTTAAAATGGTAAAGCATTTGATTGAGCATTATCTTTTCAAACACCTTGCTGTAAACCGGCAACACGGATACGGGCCTATAGTTATTGGTATCTTTACTGTCCCCGGATTTAAAAAGGGGTATTACTTTACTGAATTTCATTAGATCCGGGAAGACCCCTTGATCCACGCACAAATTAAATATCAAGGCTAAATACGGTGCTACAGTCTCAATAATTGAGGTACAAGCTTTGATAGACATACCCCATAGATCTTCGGTTAATTTAATCTTGATTTGCTTAAAAGCTTTTATGATTGTTATGGGGTTTATATGCTGAAATTTAAATTCATTTGAACAGGCTGGAACGTTCGCTTTCAATAAATCAATAGAGAGCAAGGGAGAGGAATTTAAGGTTTCTGTAGTTTTAAGTGGGATACTGGTAAAGAAATTTACGAATTCTTGAGCAACTTCATTATTAGAGTTCACGAGGCCACGTGAGGTCTCTAATGTTATGTCATTACTTTGTTTTTTACTTCTATTTGTTTCACTGTTGATAATTTTCCAAACTGTCCTAATTTTGTTATCAGCTGATTTAATCTTGTTGCTTATAAAGAGGGATTTAGCTACCTTGCAAGAGTTTTTAAAATTTTTCGAGTAAGTAGCAACAGATTTACTAAAAGTTTCTGTTTTATTATAAGGCCGTACAGCTCAAACAAACGTTCCCTACTTTTCCTAATACCCTGTGTTGCCCAGTCACTAAAAATAAACCTTGGGCCAATAGTTTTTGTTTTCTTTTTTAAAGTATTATTGAACTCGGCGTGCACTACCGAAAAGAATTCTTCATACAATTCATTTACATTGTTTCTAATATGGCCTGGTATATTTAGTTTGCTTATTAAATTATTATTAAACTTTTCTAAATTGCTGGGTGCTATTTGTCTAATTAGAATCTGAGTTCTTCGCAATTGTATCTTGGACGCGAAAGCAACAGTCTGTCCGCTGTGATCTGAAGGAAGGTAATTTACAATGGATTTATCTAAGTAGTCGCAGCAACAAAAAACATTATCAATACATGTAGCAGTATTTGTAGTAATTCGGGTTGGTTCTGAAAAAACATTTGACAAATTAAATGATTTAAAGAGACTTAAAAATCTACTGCTGTTTACATTATTCTCTAAGATATTAACATTAAAGTCACCACAGATAATTATTAGTTTATTACGAGTTACAAGCTTTGCTAGTGCATCTTCCATTACTGACTCAAAGTTAGAGTAGTTCAGGTAATTAGGGGGTCTGTAAACGCACACTATTACATGCTTATCTAGCTCAACACAAGACAATTCGATGCTATGTTCAACCGATAGCTCGACAATTTCATTACGAGGCTTAAATTTAATACAATTTTTAACTAAGATTAATGAACCCCCACGCATCTTAGATTTCCGATTAAAGCAACTGCCCACACTATAATTCTCAAAATTAATTTGCATTTCATAATCTTTCATCCAATGTTCAGACATACAGATGATATCAAACTTGGTTTTTTCTAAAAATAGTTCAATTTCTAATTGTTTGGAAGAAAAACCCTGAATATTCTGATGAAATAATGTAAAGGAATTTAGCTCAACCCCTTTTTGACAATTTATTAATTGAGAGCTAGAAGATACCTTAGAGTCGATATGTTTAACGAAATTGTCACTCGTACCTTCTATTGTCGTAGTGACTAGTTTAAATCTAAGCTAATATTTGTATAATTACAATTAGTATAAATACTAATTTCCGTAGACCTATTTACAAAAAACTGCGACATACCACTTATGTCTGAGTTTATATTAAAAGCTAATAGCCTTGCTATTTGACGTCTAAAACTAATAGGCAGGTACGCATCATTCCTAGATGACTTCAATTTCTGAACGAAACTGTTGGTGTCGAAAAATGTCAACCTGTCACTAAAATGACTAACCAACAAATGTAGGCGATCGTTAAGTTTGTGGATAAAATGATTTCGTCGGCTTGAAATCTTCTCAAAATACGGAAAGGAGCACAGAATTATTCTCTTACAATTTAGTTTTAACAGTTGAGTGACATTGTCAGTGATATCATCAAGTTTAACGTTAGAACTGTTACCTACAAATACAGTTATAATGGTATTAGGATCAAATTCCTTCCGAGTTATGGATGTTATTATCTGGTTGTAAGAAGCCTTTGGTGTACAATAGTTTAGAGAAGAATGACTCACATTATTACTAATTAACTTTCCTAACCCTTTTCCTAAACCATCTGAATACATAATTGAGCAGCAACAGTATGTATTACAACAAGGGGAAGAACTACTATCTAATTGTCCTACCTGTGATGAACCTTGTACAAAATCAGGTGAATTTTGAATGGGTATACAGTCCAGAACACTGCCCAACTGGGTTGGGTCCTCCATTACAGGTAGGAGAGTGTCCGGGCTGGTTTCACTTTGTGATATACATTGAGTGTTGTTAAAGGTAATCATGTCTACACAGTCTGCATTACTATTACTCCTATTAACTAACTCGTTTGCAGCAAGGATATGTTCCTTAATTTGTTTTTGGGAATTCACATACATAGAATAACATGATTTTAGTTGACGCTCTAAAACTTGAATTTCAGTCTGTACGTTTTGAGTGTCTATTTCATAAAACTTCTTACTATCTTCTAATTTAATTTGATAGTTATCCAACTTTTTTATGAGTAATACACGTTCTTTTCTTAGTTGAATATTTTTGGAACTATGTTTTTGTTGTTTTTTAAATTTATTGCATTTTTTTATAATTCTATTTAGTTTTGCATATTTCTTTATTTTATTTTGACTTATTTTATAACTGCTACAATTATATCTCAGAATAGAATCTTCAGTAAGATCTATTGTTATTAAAGAATGTGGGTTGCAATTGGAATTTAATAATTGATTATATAGGTGATCTGTTTCCCTAACCTGAGTACATTCTCTTTCTTTCTGAAACTCAATAATTTGTTTGTTGGCATGAATCAGTTCAACTTCTAAGTCCCTAACCTTACATAAAGCCGTTTCATAATGGTTACTGCAGTCGTTGAAACCATCTGTGACCACCCGCAGTTTGTCCCGTTCATCAACAACATCCATGTATTGTTGGTGCAGGTCCACTAGCTCCCGTTTCAGGCTTGTGTTTTTGTGAACGACCTTCTCGATTTCAACCTCATGTTCCTCCCTATCCAATAACAGCTGTTGGCATTTGCTGTTTGCATCCTTAAGTTCATCAAGGGCCGTTCTCAACTTAGCCTGTAAATCCTGGGTAGTTGCCTTACGGGTCATCACAGGCATGGTTTCAGGGAATAGAACTGACAGTAGAAGTACAAAGAATGGTGAGAACTAATTGGATGGACAAAATTAGGAAAGTTAGAAGTGAAAGGAGAAAATGAGAATAGACTGGAATATGTGATAATAAACTGGTAACTGAGGTAGGCTTATGAGTCTTACACGAAATACTTCAATAAGATGATTAAATTAAGTTGAAATTTACATTGATTTCATGTCTTTAACTTTTTTCACTAAGTGGGTAGGACTCTTGGCTTAAAATTATGGGACCTAGTTAACTAATAAGTAATGCCAAAAATTAAACGTTCGAACGTTCCTTAATGTTGTGTATTTAGTTGATTAAATAGATAAATACTTAGCTAATAAAATAACTTATTACAAACTACATAACTACTTATTTATCAAGTGATACCTGATACAGAACCTAAGTTCAACTACAAAAGAGTGCCAGATTAGTCAGAATAATGAACTTAGTGCTCCATGAGAGCTTTCAATTCAGTAATGTGAGCTACTTAGACATTAAAAGGAAACAATTATACTCCCCAGATAGATCCGCAGGAACATCAGCTGTTCGTGTTTTATGTTACCGGTTGAGTTAAGCAACCAAACACTATGTGTTACATTGTATTTTTCCGTGAAAACAATATTCCTGGGTATTAATACACTAACTAGACATTTAATTACAATAGTACAAGTTTTTTTACACTTAAATTTTAATTAAAACGAATTTAAAATTACGGAGCAAATTTTGACATGTCACTCAACCAGTGTTGCCCCAAAAAATAACTTGAATAGGCCAGAAAATAAGAGTAATGAATCGCTCGGTTGACGATGACGCAGTGCCGCAGTGCCGCAGTGCTGCAGAGCCGGCCGGTGCGACCTCAGCTCAGCCCGCGGTCGCGCGGTGGCGTCATATTCTCGACATGCAGTACTTACTTTTTTTAAGATCTAGATTCTAGATCTAGACTTTTGCGAATACCCCGTGAGATTCGTTACAGACAAAACATAAGTTTTAACTGTGAATAAGTCCCATATAGAATGGAAGGTTATGCCTCTGTTTTTTAATCTCGATTTTAATGAGTGATAATTTCAGTGTTTTTCTGAACGAAATCCATGGTGGTGCCGATAAAAATTATGACAATCAAAATTACACCCATGATGAAAAATTCGATAATTTTCGTATCCGCAATTATTGATTTTGACCCCATCTTTGTTTAGAACGCCCATAATTACCATGGACGTGACACACATGACGAAAAATTCGCTACTTATCGCAGCCGCCATCTTTGATTTTGATTTTGATAACATATTCGTTTAAAGCGCCCTCGATTACCATGGTCATGATACCCATGAAGAAAAATTCGCTACTTTTCGCAGCCGCCATCTTTGATTTTGATTTTGACAACATATTCGTTTAAAGCGCCCTCGATTACCATGGACATGATACCCATGAAGAAAAATTCGCTACTTTTCGCGGCCTCCATCTTTGCTTTTGATTTTAACAACATAAACTCAAACTCTTCGTTTAAAGCGCCCTCGATTACCATGGATATTATAATAATTTTTATTCATTTGTTTTTTTTTTTATTATCAGCAAAACACATTTAAAAGTTATACAAAAACAATTTAAAATTAAAAATAAAAATGAGCATTTTCAACAAAAGTGAATTAGTGGTGCCTGTACTAATGATTAAAATCATTGTATCACAGACACCAGCGCCTTCCAGAATAGGTTACATAAAAAAGAAAAATCGAACGTACTAAGTGAACTAGTCTAGTAGGTACTAAAGATATTTAAATGGTCATATACTAGTTTTAAAATAAAGTAATTTAAAAATAAAATAACAAAAAAGAGAAAAAATAATTAATACTATAAACTAAAATTAAAATTAATTTAAACATGGTACTCATGATGAAAAATTCGCTACTTTTCGCAGCCGCCATCTTTGATTTTGATTTTGGCAACATATTCGTTTAAAGCGCCCTCGATTACCATGGACATGACACCCATGAAGAAAAATTCGCTACTTTTTGCAGCCGCCATCTTTGATTTTGATTTTGACAACATATTCGTTTAAAGCGCCCTCGATTACCATGGACATGACACCCATGAAGAAAAATTCGCTACTTTTCGCAGCCGCCATCTTTGATTTTGACAACATATTCGTTTAAAGCGCCCTCGATTACCATGAACATGACACCCATGAAGAAAAATTCGCTACTTTTCGCAGCCGTCAACTTTGATTTGGATTTTGACAACATATTCGTTTAGAGCGCTGTCGATTACCATGGACATGACACATGACCCATGACGCCATTTTTGATTTCGATTCATCCTAAGGAATCTTATTTCCCGCAAGTTCGCGCTTGTGTCTTCCGCGCATATGTGTGTAAAATTTAAAAATCTTAGATAAAAGCGTAATCCTTCTTTTCTCTGCAGTCGGTTAAAATAATTAAGTAGAGCAGCCTGCATGACATAACATGAGCACGATAGTATGACTGTGCGAGTAAGAAGTGAAAAACAATTGACGATATTCCGACGTCCTTCCACCGCTTTCTTCCGACGTCCTTCCTTCGACCGCTGGCCGCATAATGTACTCCTGTGGGTGGGCGGTCACTAAGGAAATATGGCAAAAGTTTCTGTATAAGTAAAATGTAATTTTATGGGTGTTTTGGCATAATTTTCAGTTTTCGTAATTTTTTATGATTATTTTTATTTTGTCGTATCATTCAACATTGCCCCTTCGATAAAATCGAATATCAATATAAATCTATTGACAGATGTATGTATTTTTTGAGAACAAAACCGCGACATTAGACGACTTTATCATAATCAGATTAAGAAAATAAAAGATTTTTATATAAAGTAACGAGCCAACTTTGAAGACGGGATATAAAAGTATTTATTGGCTCGATAGATTTTGCAATTTAGCCTCTGTTGCCTCGAAAGGAGTGCAGAAACTGAACTCGGACTCGCGTTCGGCGCGAGAGACCTCTTTTCAACGCCAGATTTACGGAACAAGAGCGAGTTTTAGGAACTTTAAAAAAATACGTAGTTATTAAGCATATAATCAGTATTATGGTGCACTAAAAATAATTGCAATTAATTAATAACATTAATCAAAAACACACTGTAAACCTGCGCGAATATTTCGACAGGCTGTCAATGTTACAATACTGGGGCCTTAAAATACATTAGAAGATAGCAAGTGTACCAATTTTTCTAAGTTAGTCAGCCTGCCTATTACCTACGCGGGCAGAACCGCGGGCATAGGCTAGTGATTGTAATGTCTGGGTCTCTTCCGCAGGTGGTCCTGTCGTTCTCCAACGAGATGCGCTCTCGCCTGCTGCAGTTCGTGACGGGCACCTCTCGCGTGCCCATGAACGGCTTCAAGGAGCTGTACGGCAGCAACGGGCCGCAGCTCTTCACCATTGAGAAGTGGGGCTCGCCCGACAACTACCCCAGGGCGCATACCTGGTAAGTACCGGAGATCAGGATTTCTTTGAATAGGCTGAAACACCGTGTCATCATGATAAGTACTGTTCAGACGGATTTGTATTTTTAAATATGTAGTACAAAGTAAAAAGTATTACGAACCGCCAACCGGAGAGAAATCCTGATTCGGGCTCTGCTACTGACCACTTTAATGGTAAAACCTTATAACTCTTCCCGGTTGGGGAAATAACCCAGGAAATCTCAACACTCGTTTTCAACCATTCGATGAAGCACGAAATAGCGCGGACGTTTCTTTGACCTTGGCGTTTGATTAGCACTGCTTTTCCCTTTCTCGGCGCCCAGACAAGTGTTAGAATCCAGAGCGTGGTACTATATTGTCACCTTTAAAAGGACCCCCTGCCTACATGATCTAACGAGACAGTTGAATAAGCTCTTTGACCTTGAACTATATTCTATTAAAATGTTAACTCAATGCGCAAATTATATTTATTGCATTTCACAATTGACCTTCTTCTCCCCCAGTTTCAACCGCATCGACCTCCCTCCCTACGAGAGTTACCAGCAGCTCCGCGAGAAGCTCATCAAGGCCATTGAAGGCTCGCAGGGCTTCGCCGGCGTCGACTGAGACTTCGCCCTCACTGCCGCCTCGCTGCTGCACTACCTGCTCACAGGTACTGGACTGGACTGATGGACTGAGGATAGGCATCATTGTCTTACTTATAAACTGGCTAAAAATAAAAAGTCAAGGCCAAAGTCAAAGTCAAGGTCAAAGTCAAAACGGTTATTTGTACACTTAGTTTGCAACAAAAGTTTTGAGTTTGATATTAGACTAACGGATGGAATATAATATGACTTATAAACCAATTAAGACATAAAAGTCAAAGTCAAGGTCAAAGTTAAAACTGTAATTTGTACACTTAGTTTGCAATAATCGTTCTGATTTTGACTTTGGCTTTGGTTATTATTAGACAACTGGGTAGAACGGCCATTTTACGGTCTTTGCTCCGGCATTACGACTGACGATTGTTTAAATTAACTTGTTCATACTTCATGATTATTTTGAACAGTCTTTTTTTCACTGAGGCACTTATGATCTCTAAAGGTACCGTTTTGACTAACTAAACCTTAATACTAGCGCCATCTACTGGACTATTCAAAAACCTGCTCAAACATGGAACAGATCATGCCATCACGCGATATACTTATTATAACAGACTGGGCAGAACTCTGCAAACGAAATTATATTATACCTATGGTAACTTTATATTTCTCACAACGTTTCTTTGGTGATTGTGGGTTTGGTTTTGGTGGCGAAGATTTAGCAATGCTTACTAAAATTCTAAGTTCTGTAATCTTCCAATGTTAATATTATACTGTTAATTAAACAAATAATGGAATGACAAAATCTGAAATGTTAGTTAAAACTGTTTAGATTGACCAAGGTTTCTTGTAAACAAAATTGTCGTTGATCATTTGATGTCAACAGTGTGTTATAAGAACGTATGTTAAAAGATACTGACTACCTATTCAAATAAATCTGAAAATCTCTTATCAATGTATCAATAAACCATTGTTGTAATCACAAACTTTAGCCTAAGAAAATCCCCAGGCCGACATTTTCTACAAGGTCTAACCGTAAAAAAAATATTTGTCAACCTTGGCCAATCCTTTTGCAAATAAGAATCAAAACCAACATAATATACATACATACCAACTAATGCATACATGATATTAAAAAAAAAAAGTAAAACAACATACAGGTCTACCAGAAAAAATATGCGCTCCGGCAATCATCTTTTTTTTAAGGAACGCTGTTTATGCGATCTAATATAGAGCTGTTACAACCAAGAAAGTTCTTACTAAATAAGCATGTTTTCTTTCTTGCTTACTTATTTTGTTTTACCATGGTTAAAACATTGAGAAACCACTCTATGCAATTTCTAAAAAAGCTTTTTCAAATTTTCGAGTGGAATATGACAAGGTGCAACTAGAGCGTACCTACAATGGTTGTCGCGCGTGTGAATGAAGTTTAGATTTACAAATGCGCAATGATAGGTGCACTATGACAAAACGTGTCAGTATAAAACATAGAAGTTTTATTTTTGTGGGCTTACATTCGTACTAATTCGCTAACACCACCGAAGATTTCCGAAGCGCGTACCTGTTCTGGTTTACCTATACTTCTTTATTCGCCGGTACGATGTAAATAATATGAGTGAGCAAATCATTATACTTAACTACTAAATTAAATATGAGTCTAGTTATTCGTACGCGTGATTAGTATTCTAAATGAGTGCCTATTGTATATTTAATTGGTGTCTAATCTGAATTCGATTTTTTTATTTTTCACACAGACAATAATTTTTATGTAATTGTCTTTACCTTTAAATACTAATTTAATGTTGAAACCTTATACAAAACGGAGATGACACTTAGTAACATGGATAGTAACAACCATTTTGTCTAATACTAAGGGGCACTTAATATATAGTCTAATTATTATTAAAGCACTGTTGAAATTTCATCTCTCAGAGCCGGGTTAAAAATCTATCAGTACGCTTTGTTTATTGGAACTAATTTTGGTCATTAATTTTGGTGTTCCCTAATATTAGTGATAATGGGGATTATAAACACCGCTTGGTACTGCCTTTTCTAAATTGTTTTTAGATGTATAATACACTCATTCGTAGCAAACTAGACATGCACAGAGTAAAAATAAAATGCGTGCGTGAATAGTACAGCAAAGCTGGTAGTGCGAATTTCTGAACAAAATGGGTAAATTATTCACCAAGACTTGATAGATGTTGGTAAGTGTCATTCTCTTCAAATGTGTGACCTCTATATTATGTCTATATAAAGCTTTTTCTCCTCTTCCGATTATCTTTTTTAAACTTTCACGATCAGAACATATTATAAAGCACATGTAAACGGCTATTTATCGCGAATTTTACCTTTAATATTTTATTTATTTGCGATAAATACTGGTTTACATGTCCCTTATAATGTCTTTCAATTATGTCAATCAAATCCAATATGGCGTAAGTAATCAATGAGGCCGATTAAAAATAAACCTTATTGTAATAACCACAGGGTTTAGCACCTGGAGGTACAATCTAAACTTAATGGCTTGAAAACAATCTGGCTTTCTTGCTGCTCATATATATCATAACCACCAATAACATCGCATTTCAAAGCCACGTTGCTAATTTGTGCTCGGTCGATGGCAATAGTCTGGCCCCCTATTACATAGCGACTTAAAATTACTGGTGAAATGTGGGGGCACTATTAGATAGACATCTGCCTAAACCTTCGGGTATTACAGGCGTGATGTTATGTTATGTTATGTTAAAACCTCATTGGTTCATCTGTGTATGACCTAGCCTTGGGCCAATTACGTGTCTTGTCATATGAAGAATATTTGTCACAGCAATATTGTTGTAATCATGTGTCTAATCAACCGTTGACATAATCAGCTTTACGACTCAGCCATAATAATGTAATGTTGATATAAAGCTTTTACTATTAAAATACCTAAAATGCGCCATTTTTAAGGGGCCTGTTGACCACAGGGCTAATTGCAACAAAAACAGTTAAAAAGATAAAATTGCAATACATTCTTAGTGTTAGTTAGTCCTGTGGTAAATACCTATTTTATTTTATGAAGGAAAATATAATTAAAATGTAACGTTGAAAAAATGTATACTATAAAATTATAATGTACATGGTGTTTCGTTTTCTGCCTGTCAAATCTGACAGCTGTCAGTGTCGACCTGCGGCAACCAAGGTAGCCTTTGATAAGTGAGTGACAAAGCCTACGTGCAATGTTGATAATTTATTCCACGCATTATTTACGATTTTAAATTCTAAATAACGTGATATACCCGGGCAAGTTGGAAGGAAATGTAAAGTTTTACGAGAGGCTTCAATTATTAGAGATTGGGTAAAGTAGGCCACCTTGTCCGGACTTGTTTAGTAATTAATAATTATTCATTTTGCGTCCTATACGTTAGATAAATATTGCTTTTCGCTTGGATATATAAAAAGATATTTTCATATATAGCACACTTGTACATAATTTTAGTATAAGGTGTAAAAAATTGCTATTTGAAATATGTATAAATATAAAATAATTAGATAACCGAACGGTCTCCATGAAATGGACAGTGGAAATTTATAACTATTAATTGATTAAAGATATAATGTAATATTTATTGATGGAGCAATTGTTTACACCCTGTATTTATTTAGTTTTAGTCAAGTTGCGTTTTCGTCTATGATCGTTTACTTAATTTAGATAGTTTTATCAATATATTGTTTGCATGTCTTTATAATTTTAGGCTTTATAGAAAGGTAATTAGGGACTACTTTGGCCAATCCGACGTATCTTCGGTCGTCTCGTTGTGTTGGATTGGCCTTCGTATCCTTTATTTAACAAAGTGAATGCCTTATGCATTTTCTGTCAAAATCAATTATAAAACAATAAAAAAAAAACGTATTTTATATTGTACGTTTTTCACAAAATTAAAGCAAAGTACATAAATAAATATCGTAAGTGTTTTTTTTTAATTATTTTTTTATTGGCCTAAAATTATGAAGATGATTATCGAAAATAAAATTTGTATAATTCCATATTATTAACGTTTTTGATTGTAACATGTTGACGGAACATCGTGATATTTTATATAGTTTAAGAGACAGCATAATTAAAACGCGCGTCATCTTTGAATGGAAAATCTCCTGACACACTTTCTCTGGAAAAAAAACAGCTAATGAAGCTGTTTTTTTTTTCTGTTTTTTGGGACGGCCTCGATAACTTTTACTAACAAATAAATTAAGTCAAATATGTAAAAAACTAGCATTTAAATAGAATAAGATAACGTAATCAAAAAGTACTAAGGTGAATAAATAATTGATTTACTAACCTAGCTCCTAGACTCGTCACACATTTAAACATGTCGCGCCACTTGACGATGCTATCTCTTGTACTAAAAAGATCTATTCTCGCACTATGTGCAAGCGCATAATACTTAGTGACACATTAAAACTGGAAGAGAATCGCCATAATTTAGACAGACGCAATACTGTTGAAATAGCTTCCATAGATTAATGCTTAAAAAAAACTGCTTACAATAATATGTTTTGTCTGACCTTTTCAACCAATCCTGTCTAAAGATTGCTACACACATACGGTCGGAAAAATCGAGTGTGTGTATCACGCCTTACTTGTGATGGTCAGACTGGTATGGAGGTACTGAGTGAGGGCTTATATCGCAAATACACATTATTAAGTAGATAGATTAATAATCAAGGAATTAGATAGCTTCTAAATAATTTTATTTTTTAGTGAACAGGCAACGGTTGCCACTTCGACTAACTTTCCATAGAGTATTTTAAGGTGTCGTGGTTTTTTACCCAGTTTTAATGTGTTGCTAGTTAAAAAATAGGGTTGTCAAACAATGAACAATACGCGGTGTAGTCTAACGTAATCAACGATATTTTTATTTTATGTTTATGATAAGATTATTCATGTAAATATTAATACATATTTGAAATTGAAAAAAAAAAACATTAAAAGTCATTATTTTGATTTGGGCCTTTTATTTTTTTGTTGAACCTTTGATGAACTTTCTATAGTTTATGTAAGGGTCTCACTGTGTCGGTTTCAAACACCTATCACGATGTCTCCCTAATATACAACACACATACAGTTGAAAGTGTACAATCAACATAGTTGACGGGTGGCCACCACCCTTATATTTTAGCATCAGGGTTGAAAAGTGGTCCACCGCCAACTTCACATTCATAAACTCACGTTTTCAAGGGGGTAGACAAACTACTGAACGCCACCTGTCACGATTCTTACAAACTCCTTCGCTTCGTCCACGTTTATGCACCACAAGCCACACAAGCACGCTGGTTGAGAGTACTGCTCACCTGTCCTGAAGAACACCAATAAGGTCAGTGTATGTCCTTCTATGGCGTCAATTGAAGAAATATAGTTGCATCCGTAAATAGTAAACAAAACCCTTACAAACCTGATTTGTTTTCAACTTCCTGCCCTTCTAGCTCAAAGACTGGCGATGCCCTTGAGGGCGTCCCCTCCAGACTTTAATAACAAAACTAATAGAATAGCGCAATAGGTATTTGCCATGATAGCGTGACGGTTGACAGGGGAGAATGGATGAAAAAAACGTGTTGCGCCGACCCCAAGTTGTTACTTGGGTAGGAAGATGAATGGCACGCCATAATAGTGGCGGTAAGTCCCCTCTTTGAGGAGTGGCTTGAGAGACGCCACGGCGTTCTCACCTTCCGCCTGACGCATGTCCTCACCGGACACGGTTGTTACGGGAGGTTCCTGCACCGAATCGGGCGGCAGGAAACGCCCGGGTGTTTCTACTGCGAGGATCGACCGCAGGACACGGTGGAGCACACGGTGGAGGTGTGCCCCGCGTGGGCGGAGCACCGCCGTGTCCTCGAAGCGGGTCCGCAAGGGCCGATGCCTGCCGGGGTTGCGGGACTATTCGAAAGAGATACCGTGACCCCGCAACACAAAAGGCGATGAAGGAACATGAATGGGTTTTAGTCAGTAAAAGTCTGACACTCCCTCCTGCTCCGCCCAGAGCGGGAGGAGTCATTTGATCATCTCCTATCCAAAAAAAAAAATTACAAGGGTAGGAAGATGAAGCTGATGATGATGATGATGATGATGATGATGATGATGATGATGATGGAAAAAATCCAATAACACTACCCGACCTGGGTATCGAACCTAGCGACCTCATATGCTCAGCAGTCGCGCTTACGACCACCGAACCGAAGTAGTCATCTTTAAAAATACGTCTTACACTTCTGCCTCCCCTTTTGAGGAAAACATGCGTGATATTATGATGTCACGTTTATTCCAAAGCGATTGATTACAAAAAGCAGTAGGTTACGTTGCACAGATTAGTTGGCTCTGGTGTTGCAAGACTTCAGACCTTGACCGGAGGAACTGGCCGTTCACCTCACACATGTGGCAACACCATCCAACTTGTCATAATACGGTGGAGGGCAGGGATGTACCTGCTATTAGGTTGAATGGCGGAAATACCTGTTTGATGATATGGGTTATTTAATTATTATGTAGGTGGTGGTATGGTATTTGGGTCAAGTTCGATGGTATTTTCGTGTGTAGTTACGAAAGTTTGAATATAACTCATTAAAGTTTTTTTATAAACTGATGATGATCTTCAGATCAGAAGTAGACTAGCTCATTCCCGCGGCTTCGCCCGCGTGTACTTCTTTAATTGTCCTAAGGAATCATAACACCGGGATAAAAAGTAGATCCAGGTTATCTACTGGTGGTACTGGTGTAATTCTTCTGTAATTTCACCCAAAACTGGTCAGTTGTTTTTGCGTGAAGAGTAACAAACATCCATTAATCCTCACAAATTTTCGCATTTATATTATTAGTAGTAGAATGACTAAAGAAACGACTATGTATTAATGGTATCCATCACCACTTTTCTGACTGATTGGTGATAACAGTTTTGTCATAAACAGATGCAGGAAGAATATGCTGTCTTTTTTGTCAATTTACGAAGAGATTACCATATCATAAACACTACGTGTATCCCAGCAGTGGGAACAATATATTCTGGTTAAGCTATTATGCTACAAGGAGGATGACCTACCAAGGCGTAAAAGAACCTTTCACGAAGCCGTCAGCATACATCCAATTAAGGGCATATACTACCTCAAATGGCTTAGCATGATCCCACGTTACGCCTAAAATACTGCAGCATTCATTTTGAAATAAATATATGGTAAAGTTGAGGATTAATGTTAAGTCCTTTATTTGGCGAAAACACGATTCCATAAAATTTTCTCATTAGAAAAAAATCCCATAGTTACCTCTAAGCTGAATAATAAACCGCTGGCAATAATAAAATACTTCAAATTAGATCATGAAACTTTTTATACTAACTAAACTAACTATAAAGCAGGTCTTATATTATTTATTTTTTTAGTCCAATCAATAGATTTTTTAGCCCGCAGTGACTGACGTAACAACCACTTTGTAGTGCAAGCTGATGAGAACTTTATTCTAACAGTATTTCAAACGAAGTTTGAACTACCAAATATATAGTTGCTAATTTGAGATAATATAGGCTCTTAAGTAGCTCCACGCAAAAAATATAGCTGAGAACCGACTTTTTTTGGGTCGAAAAATCACGTTTTTCTGTAGGACTCAATGTAACGCACTCAGAACGTTATGCTGATGGATGCGTTGAATGGTACGAGGGTCATAGAGGTATTTAAAGCAAAGTAATAACATTAAAAACTCATCATCTGCCCAGCCTTTTCCCAACCATGTTGGGGTCGGCTTCCAGTTTTACCGGATGCAGCTGAATACCAGTATTTTACATGGAGCGACTGCCTATCTGACCTCCACAACCCAGTTAGTACCGGGTAATACGAGACCCCTTGGTAAGACTGGTTGTCAGACTTAGACTCTCTCTCTGGTTGAGACTTTGTTTGTCAGATGTTATAACATTAAAAACTAGCATTAAAAAAAAAACTTGAAAAAGTTGGAACTTTGACTTCAAATATCTCTGTAACTGGAAGGTTCGAAGGTGCGTTGGAAGACCTCCCACTAGGTGGACCGAAGACCTGGTGAAGGTTGCGGGAATTCGTTCGATGCGAGTCGCACGGGACCGGTCAATGTGGCGACACTTGGGGGAGGCCTATGTCCAGCAGTGGACGTCTTTCGGCTGAAATGATGATGATGATGATGATGATGATGAGAAGGTCCCAGGTATAGTCTAGGATAAACGATCGCAATGACGGGGAAACAAGTGCCTTTCGGCTTTGTTAAGGGTCTTTTTACACCCATTATAACCAGTATTCAATCTATAAAAAGAAAAGAACCACCAATTGTGCAGAGATTCGGAAGAGACCTACAGTCAGCATTGGGTGGCCAAGTGTTCAAGAAGAAGAAGAATCAAGCTGGAACTGTAGACTGAAGAAACCAGCCCGGCACACTATTTCCAACAACTATAACTCCTGAAAGCCGGAATCAACAGTGGTGACCACCAGAAAATCAACCAGGTAATGCGAGTCGGCGAGTCCCGGAGAAACGATTCAACTGCCAATGGATCCCGTAACGAAATTAATCCGAACAGAACAGCCGGAAAGAATGAAAGAAATCTATTTACCCTATCAGAATTAGCTAGAATAGCACGGTGTAACAGAAACTAAGCGCCACTATGCTGCAAGCCACATTAATGTCCCGTTCCTTCGCAACGATTATCTAGGTGGGTATATGTTTAAATACATGCAATATCCCAAAATATTCCAAAATCAATGACATGTTATTGCGCATTCTATAACCAGTCACGTTAACACATCTCGTAATGTTTAGCAACTCACACTTTACCAGATTGAAAATCCTCGGCAATGTCACATTACAGAGAACTGCGAAAGGTCGACTTAACCGTAATACTTGTTTATGGCATTTGACCACTCTTTTTTTTCTGATGGTAAGTCATCAAATGACTCCTCCCGCTCTGGGTGGAGGGGGAGGGAGTGTCAGACTTTTACTGACTAAAACCCATCCATCTTCCTTCTTCGCCCTTTGTGTTCCGGGGCCACGGTATCATATCACGGATCTTTTCAATCATTTTATTTTAAAATAATTAAATATAAAAGCAGAATAACTACTTAATACAAATATAAAAAAAAATATATTTAATCTTATCAAAATAAAAATCAAAGTTAACAAACATATATTAATATTAATTTAAAAAATAATATAGGTACAATGACATCCTTTTCTTCAAAACTTAAAGATTTAGGTATTGGTTGTAAGTGATCTTGAGTAATTGTGTTTCACCTTGAGACTTGTCCGAAACCAATGATAATGCAGTCGAGGTGTCAAAGATTTAGCTGGGCTCATTAATATGAAAATAAATCACACGACAAGGAAGAAAAGATCGATTGATCATCAGCCCCAATGCTGAACTAGACCTGTGTGGCAAGGAATCTGAAAGATCATCATCTTGGAGATTGATTGCTCATCAGCCCCAATGCTGAATTAGACCTGTGTGGCAAGGAATCTGCAAGATCATCATCTTTGAGATACTTACCTGGGTAGGTTTATATACATGAGCACACCTTCAGTCCTAGAAGGCAAAGATCGACGTCTCATAAACCCGAAACGACCGTACTACAAAACAACTGTCCTGTTTCAATATCGCTCTACCTGTTCTACGCTTGCCCATTTCTAGATGATAAAGTATCCTTTTTGCTCTTTGTAGAACCGAAGATTTGTTTTATATTCGTAGCATTATCTTAGAGCTGGGTTTTCTGCATCTCCACATACTACGGCACAATGTAACCGAGATGATCTGTCGTAACGCAGAGAAGGGCGGCGAGCGCGCGTTGCCCAAGTGCCCGGGAGTCGACTCGAGTCTGCGCGCGCGCACGGTGTGTGTCGATATGTGGCGCCTGTGGTTCCTCGCGTGTTTTTGTTCCGTGCTCGCCAGTGTTGTTGATATCAATGGTAAGTTTTGTGTATGGAGTTAGTAAGATAATTTAATTGAAACAAAATAATAATAGTTTTTTTTGTAATTCAAAATAAAAAATATACATACTACTCTGGTAAAATGTGTGTACCTACCTACTCTAACTACACCCCTGCTTAATCCTACGGGGATTACAGGCGTGATGCTATCTAACTAAAAGAATATCCTTAATTAGGATAAAACGATTCAGTAATTATTCTATACCTATTTTGTGAATTAGGTATGGTAGGGTTTCTGGGACCATTGCCCAGAACCAATTTACAATTCTTAGAGTAGAGGAATTGCCGTCATCACACATACTCAACAGACTATTAGTGAGACTGAAGAAGAAAAGTCGTTATCTAACGTCCGTGGATTGGAAAGGTCCTTTTCTTGAAAGAATCCCAAAAGGAATCTGTTGCAGCATTATTATATCTATCTATTTACAAAAGATAGCAAAGATAACGGCACCTAAATAAGAAAATACTCCCTGCAGCACATACAAATAATTAATATTCTATTAAAGATGGTCCATATTGACAAACTATCTCGACAACATTAGAGGTATTGTTGTCAAGACTGTCTATACATATAGTATACCACTAAATTCACTACATGTGCTCTAATCAATAAAAACATAGCTATGGGCTATCTGACCATCAAGTAGTCCGTTTTAGCGGTCAAGGTGGCCATAGCTTTTAAAACTAACGGCCTACAAGTAATTGTTCCCAGTTAGGGTTCGAAGGCACGTGAGGTGAGTATGTGATAGCACTTATAGGTACCATACAATCAACTCTGGGCTATGATAACATTTGTATAGGTGCCGATAGATATGTATGCACGTAGACGTTAGGTTCATTACTATAATTAATATCAAGGGAGATTCCTAGGGTCTCTTTGCGAGGAACTCGAATTCGGTTATGCAAAAGTGGACCTATTCCACAAAGCTATGTTTTCATTGCGTTCTCGTTTAGTTATGCCATGCAATAGGTGCCATATAATAGGGGCGAGCCTATTGCCAGCAGCCTGGTATAAATCTTGACTCTGGGCTGGGGACTGAGAAATTCCTTATGGAAACACTTAGTAACAGTTTTTTCGCCCTGAGAATGGAACTAAAGACCTCGTGCTCAGTGGTTATAACTGGGTACTACGGATAGCCACTGCGTCAACCTGTTCCTTTCTAGGGGGTGACTGTTTGTGCATGACATCTGATAGGTTAACATGGGAGATTGTCGTCTGCTTAACCAGGCAATGCTGTAAATGCCTTGACAGTAAGGCTTCCGGCCAGGGCAAACGATTTAAATTAAGTGACTATAATACACGCTAAGGGAGTCTGGACATCGGTTTAGGGCATCCTTGGGAGAGAATAGCTAGAGACAGGCTGGTTCGGATCAAATAGGGAGTGCCTGTGCCTTACAGCTATTTTTATATCTTCAGAATTCTTCTCAATATCTTCTATTTCATTCTAGACACGGTGTTCGCGACCCTGCCGCCCCTGTATGGGCTGGACGACTGGGGACAATGCCGGCGCGCAGGTGATGTGTACTGCGTCGTGGACGCGGCGCTGTACTCCCGCGAGCACTCGCCTGCTATGAAGCTGTTACAGGTATGTTATGTGTCACTCCCGGCCCTGTACTACTGGACGACTGGTGGCACGATGAGCTTCACGCATAAGTGACAAGCATGCTGCGACAGCGGCAGCAGAGAAAACAAATGAACGAGCTTGGTTAGAACTTGCCACGAGCCTCTGCGAAGCGTCTAGTGATGTGGTGGTGCTCAGGCGAAGGATATAAATGACACACTCGCGTTAAGCTCGCCTAAAGTTGTGAACGGACGGTAATGAGCGGGAGCCTTGAAGGCTGCCCATAATGAAGATGTTATAGGTATAAAAAGCAACAGTAAAAGTAGTCAGCGATATCCTTAGTGTAGTATGGCTTCTGGTAAAGGATGTCGGACGTCCTGTCGCAAACATGCGTGTTACGTCAAACGTGAGGTGCCTCAAAACAAATTTTCGTAAACACGTGTTTCTATAAACAGTAGATCAAGTAAATATACCTAGACACTTGTCTACGCCACTTGGCAATTGCTTTAAAAGCGTTTTGTATTTCCAAAACGACTTGTAAGAGGACTGCCGTAAGCTTTTTGGTAGCTTTTGTCAGTCCCATACTTTTCTATTATAGTTATCGCTAATGGACATCACTTTGCCTTGCCTCATCCCTCCTAATCGAGTTTGTGATATAAAAGACTCCATTAAAATCAGCTTGAAAATATGTTTAATTAAAAAACTATTACAACCAGCAATCAGCATAGTTTGAAAGGTAGTGCTGGCGCCCGCGCGCCGGTGAAATTAGAAACACACGAGACAGTTTCAACTTAATCTCTAAGGTCAGTAACATTAGTGTTGCAAGTTGTGTGTAGATTATTGATCAGCCTAACTTCACCTTGTGCTAGACTAGTAAAAAGTCTAAGTATCCTCAAATAAATGGGTCCTGTGTGAATACCTCAAGGCGAACTGCATTTTGTTGCCATTCTAAATTAGTGCTTAGCACACATTATTTTAAATAGAATAAATGTTTAAACAATAATCGTTAAAGTTGCAAGCTCGAGACGAACGTAAACAATGTTATAAATATTCTTAGAACATAAACCTTTAAGTGTTCTTGACTCCTGTCTATGTAATAATGCATTGCTATACAACCTTAGTTTCGATTATCATTTGCCTAACACAAAACTTAGGTCCGTGAAATAGAATTTCAAAATCCTACACTGTAGGGAACTAGGTATTTTGCATTTAGTACTTGCATAAAGTACTATTTATTTGGTTAGTTTCGAGCGTGGGAATTTGGTGAACTTCTGTTTTAGTATTTATTGTTAGATTCATCCTTAATCCATCTTGTATAGTAACTAGATGGCTAGCGTACAGATACAAAATATGAGGTGTGGAATGAAGGTACCAAACATTCCAGCGTAGATACCAGATCCTCATTATTGTCAGAGGATACTTATGTGTTATCAATAAGGAGTGACTAGGAAAACCACATACAATCGGGCTCATCTCATAAAATTTGAATCTATTGCATTACAAATCTACGTTCAATTACATGACGTGATGTTTATTTTTATGCAGCAAAACCAAAGATTGCGACATAAGGGAAAATCGGCTTTTAAACACGCTTATTGCTCCATACGATGCCCTACACAGTACATAAGTACCTACCTACCTCTATGTAGATATATGTCCCAGTTACTGTTGCTAACGACTTCATAATTTTATATTATGATTGCAAACAATAAGCTTTTGATTGGACACCTTGGCCTCAACACTTCAATCTGTGGTTCATTATATTATTGTTATTACGTGTATCATTTGTTCAAACATAATGATTATATTTTTATTAGGAACTTTATTTTTATCAATTGATTTTAGAATTGATTTATTTAAATTATATACTTTATGAGTGCAGGGACCTTTAATTTTAATTCAGCAGTTTAAGATAAATAGTACAGACAGCAAAAACAACAAATTACAATACTTTTTAACTAAACTAGTCACTTCTGTTGTTTTCACTCGACTCTCCGAAAAAAAAAGTACTTTATTTTCGTCATTGCAACTACGCAATAACGAAAGAGCAGCGGTGGCCCAGTGGTGGCGGCCCCGACTTACGAACAGTAAGTCGTGGGTTCGAACCCAGACAGATGCATTACTCTGTGTAATTTATTTCATCAACACTGCTCTCAAAACGGTGAAGGAAAACATCGTGAGGAAACCGGCATGTGCTAGAACCAAAACTTCGAAGACATGTGACATCTACCAATCCGCACTGGGCCCGCGTGGTGGATTATAGCCCATTCCCTCTCATTGAGAGGAGGCCGTGTCCCAGCAGTGGGAATATTATAGGCTGATGATGAATAACGAAAATAAAGTACTTCTTTTTAGGAGAGTCGTGTCGCGTCAGAAAATATTGAGGAAAGAAGAGCGCGTTGATGTCTTTTGTTCTTCATAGCTAAATTGACTTTCTTAAACGTCATAACTTATATTGACTTGGTAACTAAGCAGAGAAGTCACTGAAAACACTATTGTTAACTGTTATTGTTGGCTTATTTTGCATAAAATTAACTATTGTTTACGGAAACATTTAGTAGTCCATATAAACAGCTCACAAAATGCATTATGCCACCCGCATCGTCTCATCTTAGCTCTTAACAATTCTAAATCAGTCACTACACGTCTTTATGTATTGACTGCAGTAGTCAATGTAGGCTTATAGCCAAGAGGTATTTCCTTGATACATTGCAATATAAATTATATAACGTATTCCCTGCACGCCGCCGACACACGAGCCCGACAAGAATTATACGATGTATGTAACAGTAACCCATCTTTACTCGCATACTCTTTAGTGACATAACCTTTTGAGGCTCTTGGCTCCAAACACTGGTTAAACACCTATTAAGTATGGGTAGCAGCGTCCTTCTTGTACTAGTAACCGATGTTATAATATGCGGTCACCAAACTCGTGATGTTTTGACGTGAGTGTATTTTTTCGAGGAACTTGAGGGAAAATTGGTGTGATATAATCTAGTTCAAACACTTTATATGTAAATGATTTAAATTCGGGTCCCCAATTGAACTGAACCCCAATTTAATTGTTGTGCCAGGGTGGAAATTCAAGCTATCTGTGGATAGTTTTGAACTACCAAGGTGTATTGAACGAAATCCCCATCCATAAACAACATCATCATCTAGCCTCTTCTCAACTATGTTGGGGTCGGCTTTCAGTCTAACCGGATGCAGCTGAATACCGGTATTTTACATGGAACGACTGCTTATCTGACCTCCACAACCCGGGTAGTAACGATACCCCTTGGTAATACTGGTTGTCAGACTTTCGGGATAATACTGACTAATGACTGTCAAAGATGGGCTTTGTTCCCCGGACGGAATATTAATATTTGTATGACGTACAGGTAGTTGTTCTGGTTCTGGCTGTTTGTGTACGAGTTTAAATGTTTGTAAACGCACTCACGATACAGGAGATATTACAACTAGTGAGGGACAACGTTTTTAAAAAATAAAAAAAATACAGCCGGTACCAATGATTTAGCGTGCTTTCCTAGGCACGGTGGTCCCCATCCACATATTAGGATTGATCCGAACGGCTGTTATTATTTAGCCACGAGTTCCTCTCCATCCAAAGACAACAATGACCCTAAAAAACTTTCGAAACATTCTAGGCAATCCGCTCCTTGACTGGCTATTTTTTACCCTTAAAATTAAGGATTTGCTGCAAAATCTCATGCATATCGGTGATTTCTATTGAATTTTCATTCTGTAGACATTTATGTTATTGTCGTTAAGCTCATGCCAAGCCCAACACAAGCAAAGTTCATAGCCCTGACAGACATACGCACCTGAAAACTCACGCACATTGCAACCGCGACGAAGTTATGATAGAATCTTAATTGACGAAACATTTCGCAGCGCAGCTCGTTTCAACAAATGTAAATTATGCGTTGCAAAGGTCACGATTGTGTACATTGCCAGCCGTCTTACCGACTGTTTCGTTGACTGACGAGATCGTGTGGAAATTAAACCTGATCTATCACAACAAATGCCTTATGCCATTTAAATAAGTTCACAACCAACATTCTCCGAATAGGGCTGGCAAAAGTCAAAAAGATAACGGTTTTCGCTATGGTCTAATTTACTCTTACTGTTACAAAAAACACACACACACAAGTGTAGGTTAGTATGGTATAAGTTTGGCTGCATGGCATGTATTATTGATTTCCCTGCATGTGCATATTTTTGAGGGCGGGAGGGTGGTGCTGAATCCAAGTCTAGATATTTTTCGCGGAATTTTAACAAAATATTTTACATAACATTTAATGTCATGGATTTCCGCAAAGTAACGCCTGATTTAATATCTTACTATCGAATTTTAAAACTCTTTAATATCTGTGCATGTAGAGTGTACATTATCTAATAACAGACATCTAATTAAAAGCAGTGGTGTTCTTAATTATCAGCCTGCTACTACGTTTTGAAGCCCAGGAGTGCGTTACTTGTTGCGGGACTTTTCGAAAGAGATACCGTGACGCCGGAACACAAAGGGCGATGAAGGAACATGGATGGGTTTTAGTCAGTAAAAGTCTGACACTCCCTCCTGCTCCGCCCAGAGCGGGAGAAGTCATTTGATGATTTACCATCCGAAAAAAAAAAAAAAAAAGTGCGTTACTTTGCAGTAAAGGTGAAAAATGGAGGTGATAAAGCATGGTTTGCTCGATTGGCTTGCAATTTTGAATCATTTGATGCTAATTAAAATCCCTCAGTTATCTATAAAATCTATACAAACAATAAAAATTAAGTATTTGTTTGTAATTTTAAAATAACAGCTTTTTTTTCTGAATGTATATGAAAGTATATACGGTATTTACAACAAAAAAAAAATCATTTTTTAATTTTTGGCTGTCTGTCTGTTCCGGCTAATCTCCAAAACGGCTGGACCGATTTTGACGGGACTATTACTGGAAGATAGCTGGTAGCAGATTCAAATAGGGAATTTATAATTTTTTAATAATTTCACGCGGACGAAAGCCGCGGGCAACAGCTAGTCCAAAGTAAAACCACTTGCCCGTGCACCCTCGCGCAAGTAGTTTTACTTATTATACTGCTTAGAAGGTTATCTTTTGTCAGTTCTTTCATTTCCAAGTCAATTACCTACTAAATTATTATTATTATTATAAAATAAAGGTTATCTCATATATTTCGTCAGCATGTCCTTCTTCTTAAGAAAGTAATAAGCTTGAGTTGTTTGGGTTCACCGGTCTGAATGTCGACATATCAGAGTTGTGCCCCAAGGTCACTCCGGCTTGTGTTGATTTAGCGTTAGCTTGTGTTGAATGTTACTATGAATAATTTAATTAGTTAATTTGGTTTACTGCCTCGTTGGTCGTGGTAGTCGTCACAAGCGCGACTGTTGAGCATGAGGTCCTGGGTTCGATTCCCAGGTCGGGCAAAGTGTTATTGGGTTTTTGATCAGGGATTTCTTAATAGCAGTCATGGTTTCTGGATTTGTGCCCGGTTGATGGCAATAGGCTCGTTCCTTTTACATGGGACTTAAACAAAAAAAAAAAAAGTATAAACATAACTATCGAAATGTGGGTGTACTACATATTTAGGAACACCATTACCTAACCTTTGATGATCTTGGGTTAGCGGTATAAGTTGAGTAATGATGATTCACTAGCATGGGTGCAACTTAGCACGGTGGGATTTCATGCCGGTTCTACTGTAAAAGAAATTACCAATAAAATCGCGCATCAAGCTTCTGTGGTTTCTTATGTGCTCATGTAGGTTTGCGCGAAAGAAAATGGTGTCGATTCTGTTGTGCACAAACTAAACTTAATTTAGGTTATTGCTAACTTTTACTAAAAGTCAGTGCGAGAAAAGGACGGCTATAGCTATGAACTAAGTTAGAGATGTCAAACTAGTTTTTGTCTTGCGCTTCACCGTGTTTTTAGTCGACATGTTTTTACGTGCACCCTTCATTTGTATGGAAATATTAGTTCCAACTAAATTTAACAGCTCTAAATTATGTCCGTCACTTTCTCGTTTTATTAGATAGAAAAAGATAGCAATAGCCTAAATTAAGTTTAGTTTGTGCACAACAGAATCGACACCATTATGTTGATAAGAAGAAAAAATGTGGCAGCTTGTTTGTTGAACAGAGGAAACAGTAATGTTCAACATCATTGATTCTCTTTCTGTAACCTGAACATGTTCAACAAAATTTTCCGAACAACTACAGTATTTTTGCAAGGGAATGTTACCGTAGGGAATGTTAATTACAACGTTAGACGATCAATTACGTAATCATAGATGTTATAAGAACGTAGAAATAATAAATTACAATATTTATTAGTCGAAAGCGACTCATAAAACAGCCGACGACGGATAAAAGGGTGACTTACCCAACAAGCCAGTTGCCAAATAACTAGCTGGCGAAATGTATGCCGATGACTATCTAGATGTGTTTGTCCCATTTTTATAAGCATTTTTTATAATCTTCTTGTCTAAACCTTTCATAATCAAATAGCTACACTTCATATTATCTTTTCCTTCCAGGACTACTCCAAGCAGTCCTTGAAGCACTACAACAGAACCCTGATCCACCGCGGTGTGTGCGTCTCGCGCTGCGGCCGACAGAACCAGACAGTAGGCTGGCATGATGCTGCGCAGGCCTGCATCTCCAACAGCGTGGCGCAGTATGGACTGGAGGTGAAATATATCGCTAAAACTGCGCGGTGAAAGAAAGAAAGAAAAAATATTTATTTGCCGCAGGCACAAGACGTGCAAAACATAGGTACAAAGCTTATAACACGTTTAACATATAACAGAACGGAACAGAAACAAGAAAAAAAGAAAGAAGTTGACAGCTAGCACGTCGTGAGTGCGACAAACAGGTTAAACCACTCAGTATGGTGCTGTGCTATGGGGAGCCCACAGCACAGCGCTGGTTTTTAGTTGTCACCCACGAAAAAACGTACGGAAGCCAATACAGTGGTATCTAATTATGTATATGAGTAACTAAAATAAAACAGCCAGTACCGGTGCCAGTGCTGTGTTCATCGTTATAAATGAACAAAATTAGAAGGTTTCGTGTAGTATAACTACCAGCTGGTTGAACTTACGACGGTTTGGACAGTAAGTCTACTACAGACCGTATTTACCCATCACACTTCCGCGATGAAACTCATAATCGACTCGTAAAATAGTACCTACTTATTAAATCATAAGTACTACTATTATACTTGCGAAATTTTGTAAGAATGTATAGATGTTTGTTACTCTTCCACGCAAAAACTACTGAACGGATTTGTTTAGCATGCAGATATTGAATAACCTGGATTAACACAAAGGATACTTTTCGTCCCGGTAGTATGATTCAGCGGGACAATTACCGAACTCCTCGCGGGAAGCCGCGGGAGCATAATCACATAACAGAATCTTCTCTAGCCGAGTTGTATTCAGCAAAAGTTGGTAGGTACTCACGTTATAAAATGCTTATTCAAACTTCATCCCTACTTCTCCTTCTAGGCCGAGGTTCTCTCCGTGGACTGGTGCATGTCGGTGGACTCGCCGCCCTCCAGCTCGGGCCCGGCGCGGTCGCTGGCGGTGATCTGCACGATGCTGGTGGCACTGGCCTGTCTGGCCACGGGTGTGCACGTGCTCGGAGACCGATGCGCTAAGGCTGAGTGTAAACATACTGTTTTACTATATTGTGTTTGGCGCTGTCGTGTATCCAAGTTTTGACCAGTCACAAGAAAGACGAGAAACGCTGTGCAACCAATGTGTGACTCGAGTGGTGCGCTCTTGAGAGAAGTCTGTGTCCCAGCCGTGGGTAAAGTTGAAAACTTCGTGATGTCTGCGATGTTTGCAATAGTTGTTTATCTATCAATCTCTTGCTAATCACCATCTTCCTATTATTTTTGTAGGCAATAGATACTTGCTGGCATTTTCCTTGAAGCGCAACTTTGACATTCTAACGTATGACCGCTCCAAGCCCAGGACTGACGACCGGATGAAAGATGTCGCGTGTATCGAAGGAATCAGGTAAATCTTTGTCATCGGCTTTCATCGTCAACATCATCATCCCAGACAAAAGATATCCACTGCTGGAAATAAGATTTCCAGGACTTCGCCACATGTACTGCTCATGTGCTCTAATCCAGCTGGTACGCGCAATCGCTGGCAAAACATACTTGTAGATCGTGTGATAACTGAAGCAAAATGGATTTATTTTTCCACACGAAACCACATGAAAGTCTGACAATCAGTCTTACCAAGGAGTATCGTATTACCCAGTACTGGGTTCTGGAGATCAGATAGGCAGTCAATTCATGTAAAATACAGGCATGGTAAGACTGGAAACCGACCCCAACATAGTTGGGAAAAGGCTAGGCTGATGATTACTTCACAGGAAACCACCACTTCATAAGTATGGACACTGATGCCAAATTTTCTGTTTCGTTGGTAGCTAGTATACTGCGCTAGTGAATTTCAAATAACCAGTTCATAATCTGTGAATTTCCAGGTTCTTGGGAATGCAGTGCGTGATCTTCTCTCACGTTATGTTGATTTACATCTACTCGTACATCGACAATCCCCAGTTTGTTGAAAAGGTGAGAAATTGTATTTTATTAATTAATTAATTAATTTTATTTCACAAGTAACAGTCCTTTGTCATTAATACACAGAAATTTAATACATAGCCCAAATGATACACTAAAACACACAGAATACATTAAACAATAAAATAGGTACAACACAAAACAATAACCACACAAAACATATTTATACTGACAGCCGACGACTGTAGGTGACGTGCAAGTCACTACAGCGTCTGATGTATGGACAGTCGAGCCTGTCGGCTATCATCACCAGCACGCTGTTGGAGCTGCCGCGAACTCTGCGTACCAGGGACGCGCACCGCTTACGCATCATTGCATAAAAGCAGTCGACGCTAGCGACGGCGAACATGCCCGAGGCACTACAATGTCGCGGCAGCCCCATCAGCGCTCTGAAGGTGTTGTTATATTGGATGCGAAGGACTTAAGCTTTTTGAGTATGATTCACCCACAGGCTGCACGTGTACAGAGAGGTACAATAAGCCCTGAAAAGGGTCGGCTTGACCGACACTGAACAACGCGCAAACCTGCGAGCTATCATGTTACCTCTTACAGCCAAATCCCTCCGCTCCCTCTCGATATCAGCATCATCTCTGAGACCTGCTGTTACTACATGCTCCAAGTATTTGAAATGGTCCACTCTGACCAAGGGAACCCCGTACAGTTTGATGGGAGGTACTGCTATAGGACATTTAGAGCCGGCCTCAAAAACCATGAACTGACTTTTCGTCACATTATATTTAAGACTATGTTCTTATGTTCTTGCGCATATGTCTCACAAATCTGCAACAATGTTCTCATGCCACAAACCGATGCGCTCAGCAGCACCATGTTGTACGCATAGCTAAGATTATTTAGGCAAACTCCATCAATATGACAGCCGATATGACGACTTTTTTTTTTTTTTTAATGGGACAAGCCCGCCACACTGTTCCCAAACCACTGTAACTCCTGAAAGCCAGAATCAACAGTGGCGACCACCAGAAAAGCGCCGAGACAATGAAGCTCGACGAAGTCCCAGAGAATGAATTTAACTGTCTTGGATCCCGCAACGAAATTAATCAGAAAAGTATAGTGGAGGAGTGGGAAAATCCGTAATTTCCACTTCCCTCCATTTCAGCAGGAGACAGAACGAAACAAGGCCAATAGGCACAAAGGGACGTTTACAACTGGGATAGGCCCAGTTGCCTAGCACCACGGATAAATATTAACATTAATGGGTCCTAAGTTGTGAGCTGTTATATTTGATTCCAATAATAGGTATGGCAAAAACGCTTGAACGCACGGAAATTTGTTCTAGTTTCCACAAGGTCTGTATAGTAAATAACTCCGGATGTAACCTGTACACTATCCAACATAATGTTGCGTTCATTCTGCCAAAGACTGCACTCCCATAAAATGTGATGTGCTGATTGTTCATATTCGCAGTCAGATGTGGAACATTGTCAAAAAGGCGAGTCAACAAGCTTGAAGGAAAATAATTTACTCTTAAAGTTACCATGACCGGTGAGAAATTGGGCAACACAGTGATCAACCTCCAACCATGTCCTGGCCAGCCGTTCACGAACGGATGGAAAGAACTGGTGGAGGTGTCGGCCCTTGATGGAATTATCCCACCTACCTTGCCATTCAGACAAAAGTTCCTCCCAGACGTCGGTCTGTGGTTTGAATAATCTAGCAATCTTAACACGGTCACGTAGGGTTAAAAAGTCTGCGTCCGTGGTCTCACGTGCGTTATAGTACATTGCAGCCCGTCGCTGCACTTCAAGATCAACTGGAAGTACACCTGCAAGTACCGATAAGGCTTCAGTACTAGCCGTCCTATACGCTTTGCATAAGAATATCAAAGCCAAACGCTGGCTTTGAAGCAATTTACGTCGTGCCGCTCCTGTGGTGGCCCTATCGGCCTAGACAGGTGCCCCGTAGCACATACACCCCAAGTAAGTAGCCCCATAAACGGTCTTTAAAGTTATAAATGACAGACCCCACGTAGATTTTGATATTCTCGTTAAGGCATAAAAGTTCTTTTTAGCTTAGCCGATATGATGACTGCTGAGGGCAACAATCAGAGCGTTCAAATATAGGTTAAAAAGTGCGGGGGAGCTCAACCCCCCCTGCCTCACCCCGCACTCCAACCCATATAGTTCTGACAGTGAACCGGCCCACTTAACACTATTGATCTGGCCCCCATACCAACATTTAAATACATTTATAAGTTCCTTGGGAAAGTTAATCCCCTTCAACTTTTTCCAAAGAATGTCATAGGAGACCAGATCAAAAGCCCTGGACAAGTCGAGGAAGCACGCGTACACAGGAGTATGCCTGTCCGTATACTACCTGACGGCATGCTTGAGACACAATATAGCACTTTCTGTGGAGAGTCCTTTCCGAAAACCGAATTGGTTATCGTGCAGATGAAGATATTCATTTACTGTGTATCAAGCAACCCGTCAAGCACTTCCGCAATGACAGTCGCTAATGAGATGGGCCTATAATTATTTTTATCTGACAGGTTTTATTTTAACAACTGGCACTACTACTGTTCTAACAAGGTCAGAGGGTAAGAAGGCATGAATGATACAGAGGTTAAAAAGCATTGCCAATACTCTCGGTAGGTGATGTCCAGCCTGCTGAAGATGCTTAATGCTGAGACCGTCATGGCCAGGGGACTTGCCTCTGGACATTGACTTAACAGCACATGCTATATTTTTGGAGCTAATTCTTGCACCCACTTGACCATAACATGTCTCAACACTAAGCACTCCCAGTGAAGGCGACCCTAAGGGGGATTTCACATGAAAATGTTCTCAAAAGAGATCAGCAATGCCTTTAGGGTCACTCACACTATTGACGCCCACTGGGAGGCCAGGCCGAGGTGTCATTTTATTAGTGCCTTTCCAGAAATTACGGAAGTCTTTTTTAGAGTGATGTGAAGCAAGGATATCCATTTTAATCTGGTGCTGATGGTCTTGGCACCACTTAAGCCTTCACTTAAACATCCTTCTACTCTGGCACATCTCGTTATAAGCAGGGCCGGCAGAAGGCCACCCGCATCGTTGCCAATCATGAAACCTCAACCGGGCCACCCTGTACGCCTCACTTACATGCCTGTTTCATCTAACAACGCATCGCGACTTTCCCCTGCGTCGCACACCTCCTCGACTCACAGTCGCAGACTCACTGAGGGCGGACACAATATCCCCATATTATTTATCAATAACAGATCTGTGATTTGGGTCGTTACAATATGTATCAGCACAGTGAATAAATTCTGTAGGAAAATCTATTAATTTTAATTTTCTATTACATAGTAAGATCGTCAAAGTCCCCGCATTAAAGTCCCCCAATAAGAACACTGAATCTATCCCATACTCATCTATAATAGCACTCACCCTGCCAAGGCAATCCGTAAACTCGGCTAAATTACTGAGCGCGTCAGTAGGCATGTATGCACTCAGTACAATAATCGGTCTATCGGCCGTCACTATTTTCACTGCACACACTCGCGGATTATCGCACGGAAAACACTCACATTTTGGAAAAGGCTGTCTCCACATCAAAGCTACGCCGCCATAAGGTCTGCCTCGCAGTATCCCCACCGACGTGTCCACCGCAGATGTACCGGTTGTGCTGAACTCGGGGTCGATGGTGCCCAGATAGGGTAATTCATCGGACATAAGCCGAGTCTCCTGAAGTGCTATTATAAAATAATAATATAAAAAAATAAAAAAATATATATAATATAAATATTAATATTTCGTTAATCGTGTCTGTGTTACAGCTTCTTTTTGTTTTTTTTCTTTTTCTTTTTGTTTCAAGACATTGGTTTGTGACCAAATATTCAGTTTTAGTCTATTTAAATGCTGTTAAGTGAACATACAACTACCAATACCAACAACCTCCAACTACCACCTTCCAACTACCTTCTAACTGACGTCAAATAAATACTTTTCTTTCATTTCTTTCTAACATAGTCATAAATACTACCTTTCTTTTGAAACCTCACCTGTTGGCAAGCATTGGTGTGCGCTTGCCCATTCCCTTCACTGAGCTGGTTAATGGATGAAAATTATTTTATTTCGCATTATATTTGGCAGTAAATTTATTGCAAATGGGTCGACTAAAAAATATTAGTCCAGAATAATTATGATTAATTAACAATTTATATATACTATATATTTTTAAACATTTCACTGGTTTGGTTAATAGACAAATTCCATACCAATCAAAAGTAGTACGTTAGGTTAACCTAACGTTTGCATATTCTATAGGCTTCATAACGTTTGCATAAACCAGTAGCAGTATATATATAAATTGTTAATTTATCATTACTATTCTGGACTGACATTTTTTTGTCAACCCATTTGCAATTATTTATTGACATATTTCTGATATAAAATACTTTTCATCCAGATCGGTGAAGCTCGTTCTTTAAAGGATCTCAGACTATATCTAAGCATGATGATTAACTTAAAGCATAACGTGGTTGAAGTTAGTTTTAAACTTGTTCTTCTCCCAGATGTACGACCACTTCACCTGGCAAGCAGTCCTGAACTCCCCGCTGTGGCTGCAGGCTTTCTTCGCGATGTCGGGCTTCCTCACCGCATACGCCACCCTTGTGTCCTCCCCGACTAAGCCTATCACCTTCTTCAAGTGCTTGATGTCCATCGTCAATAGGTGGATCAGGTAAGCCAAGTATTACTTTAACTGTTAGTTAGAATCTAATGGGCACTTAATCGTAGTGGCGAAACAGGCCCTAAGGCAGAAAATCAACTAAAAAACCTGTTCATTGTAAAGTTTTATTTCGGTACAACCACCATGTGCATGACTTCGGTTCTATGCAACTCAATATGGTGTCACAACAGATTGACTGCTTCAATTGTACACTGAGTGCAAACGGGCCGCATTTTGCAAAATTACTCTTGGTTGACTATTTAATTAATTCTATTCTTGGTAAACTATTGTAATTTATAACTACTCTATTGTTTTACGTACCTAAGCCTGTCATAATAGCTGAATGTGTTGTTAAAATATATAATATATTATTAATAAAATTGCTCCAAGCAACCAGCTTGTGTCACCTGTCGCTTTCACTCGTGGCACGCTATACTTCCAGTAACATGTGTTAAAATAAGCGGTTAGATTTTGTATTAACGACAAATTCTATTTCAAAGTATTCTACGTCTTAAACCTATCTTACTTTTCCAGATTAACTCCACTGGCAGTATTTGCACTCTGGTTTACGATAGCGTGGTTCCCTCTGCTGGGCGATGGCCCACAGTGGTCGTGGCTGGTCGAGAGGGAAGCCCACGACTGTTCTGAGCGCTGGTGGTACCACGTGCTATATGTGCACAACCATTTGCCGACAGGGAAGTTCTGTATGGGACATACGTGGTAAGTTTTCAACTGGAAATGTTTGGATACCGAGCTTTTGCCCTCACTCGCGTTATAGTCGGAAATGATCCCACGGGAACGTTGTAAATATAGCCTATGGCACTCAGGGATAATTAAGGTTCCCATTAGTGGAAGAATTTTCGGAATCGGATCAGTAGTTCCGATTTTAAAATCGACGTCGATACATACTTCCTTCATGGTTGCAGGTACTTAGCAGCTGACATGCAGCTCCACATCATAGGCGTCTTCCTGCTCCTCATCCTCATGAGATTCAAGCGCGCCACCATACCGCTGCTGATGCTGTTCGTGGTCGCGTCGTCCCTGGCCGCTGGGCTAGTGGTCTACTTCTATGACCTCACGCCCATCGTCACGGCTCAGACACCAGAGTATGTACAATGTACTTAGTTGTTGGTCATGTCCTACTCTGGGTTTGGAATCCGAAGTCGGGTAAAATTATTTTGGGTTTTTCATCAGGAATTTGGACTTGAACATCGCAGGCGGATAAATGGTGTAATAAGTAAAGGTACACTTTTGCCTAAACTTTCGGGGAGTTAAAAGTGATGTTGTGTGAAGTGAAATATATGTATGTTTATGTGTGTGCTGGCAGTCTGGTAGCATGAGACAAAAATGCGATAGTGACCACTTGGCAGAATCTTCGTCTAATTAAAAGCAGCTAATAACCTACGCACGCCTTTCTTGTGTATGAAAACGTTGGCCAGAACGACTACTGCGAATTTTTAGTTCCGATTTTTACCGCGCGCCAAAAGATCTTTGTACAGCTACACACAATATTTTAAACTTTTTAGGAATTACACAGCAAGAAGCAGCTGTTTTACGACGTCTAATATCTTGGGTGCTTCCATCTCAGATTTCTCTCATCTCATCTCTAATAATGCCATGTTCTTATTCAGGGTTCTTCGCAACATGTTCGCTGGCTCCAAGATCCTGTCGCTGGTGTACCTGCCGTTCTGGATGAACCTGCCCGGCTACATCGGAGGCATCGCCACCGCCTTCATACTCTACCACAACAATATCAAGGGAGAAATAAAACTTAAGGACAGCAAGGTGAGATCATTCAGTGTTCGGCGATTGAAACCACGAACTATAAACTAAAAAAACTCATAAGATTGCAGCAGAACCAGCAAGTCTGTGTACAAAGTCTAAAACCAAAAATCCGGTACAACAAAGCCAATTTTTGTGTAACCGCTAATATCTTCTAAACTATACCTACAATCGATTTTATTTGAGGGCAGCGGTGGCCCAGTGGTGGCGGCCCCGACTTACGAACAGTAAGTCGTGGGTCCGAACCCAGGCAGGCGCATTACTTTGTGTAATTTATTTCATTACTACTGCTCTCAAAACGGCGAAGGAAAACATCATGAGGAAACCGGCATGTTCTAGAACCAAAAATTCGAAGACATGTGACATATACCAATCTGCACTGGGCCCGCGTGGTGGATTATAGCCCATTCCCTCTCATTGAGAGGAGGCCGTGTCCCAGCACTGGGAACATTATAGGCTGATAATGATGATGATGATGAGATTTTATTTTGGTTTCACCATCATTTAGAGCAAGGTTTACGTTTGTAATATATTAATATTTAATCTCATGTCTTGACATGTCACTACTTCATGTGTGCAAAGCCATGGGCAGCTAGTTATAATAATAATAACATGCAAAAAACAGTTCAATTATTTAAATTATAGGTGTGCTACAATATCGCATTGGGTCTAGCCTGTAAGGATATTTGTATGTTTAGAGTAAATAATAAATAAATAAATGTTAGTGAACAAGTGACGATCTAAACTTATCATCTCTTCCCCAGTGGTTCAACGTTCTCTTCCACGCGTCTCTGTTCCTGGGCAGCGCGGTGCTGCTAGCAGGCACAGTGTTCCTCGGAGACTCCCCGCTGCCGCTGTGGGCCTCCGCCCTGTACTCCACCCTCGACCGGCCTCTGGTCGCCGTGTTCTTCTCTATATTCATGCTCGGCTGCTTTTCTAGGTGTTGGTGTGAGTATACGTTTTCAGTTTTAATAATAGGGTGACGTAGTAAGTCTGACAACCAGTCTTACCAAGGGGTCTTATTACTCAGTACTAACTGGGTTGTGCAGGGCAGATAGGCAGTCGCTTCATATAAAATACTGGTATTCAGCTCCAGCCGGTTAGAAGCCGACCTTAATACAGTTGGGAAAGGAACAGGGCAATTGAGATACAGAAATGCTAGCCCATATTGGTAGTAGCCCTGACTTGCGGGTAGTTCTTGGTGTTTGAACCGATACCTCATGCCCAGCTTTCTAATTCATGTGACCAATCAAAAATAATAAAGAAAATTGACAATACTTTTCTGTCAGAGAGTCAACATGCTTTTTCTTATTAGATTTTATTATGAACTAGCTGTACCCGCGACTGCGTGCGCGTGGAATAGTGACTTTCGGCAGCATTTTTAATGTTTTAAAACACTTAAATAAATGTGTACACTTTTTATCCATCCGATGCCTCCCATGTACTACGTGTAAATAAATAAATAAATATCGCTGGACATAACACACAGCGCCATCTTGTGCCACACTAAGCAACGAGGCTTGTGTCGTGGACACCAGATAGTTGATATACTACATAGATACTTTTTGTTTGTAACTACATACTTATTATACTTATAGACATCCATGACTCGGAAACAAATGTCTATGGTCATCACACAACTACCGCTGCGCCATTCGGGTCGTCAGACAGAGTTACTTTCGCATTTAAAATATTAGTAAGGATATTCATGTTACAGCTCTGATCCGCGACTCACTGGAATGGCGTGGCTTCCACGTCCTGGGCAGACTGTCGTACTGCGTGTTCCTCATACACTTCATCGTGCTGCGGACCACGTTGGCTGGTAACACGCAACTGGGACACGCCTCTGTGCTATCTATGGTAAGTGTGTTTTGAAGTTCTTTCCATCCCTAAAACCCCCGTTAGTGTCTTGTCTAGTCCTTAATAAGCAATAACAAAAACGAATGATTGAATATTATTGTTTCTGCTGGAATTTCAACTCCAACGCTGAGCCAATAATAAGCTTAACGGAGCGCTTATATTCAGATAGTCATTTAGATGTCACCTAGTGTTCGTGAAAATGGGCATTAGGTCGGAAATAGTTATTTTAATAAATTATTGACATCTAAATCTTTAATTTTATAATTTTAGGCAGCAGGCCCCTTTGTATATTAAGCTATGAGATATAGTTTCTGGAGTACCTACTGAGAATTCATATTTTTTTTTTAATCGTGGAGGATACTTAATTCAGAATGCAGAGTCAAATGGCCAAGCGGCAAACGATTTTATACGGTTTCG
Organism: Xestia sexstrigata; assembly: GCA_941918905.2. Lineage (NCBI taxonomy): Eukaryota > Metazoa > Arthropoda > Insecta > Lepidoptera > Noctuidae > Xestia > Xestia sexstrigata. The sequence continues at coordinate 1,980,397 of OW799216.2, read as the reverse complement.
TTGTACGAATACAACTACATTCAACCTTAAAGATTTTTGACTTTTCTATTAAAATTCCTTTTCCTTTCAGCTATCGCTCCTAATAACATCATCAGTGCTAAGCTACATCGCCTCCGTGCCTCTCTGCCTCTTGGTCGAACTGCCTCTCATCCAGCTGTGGAAAGCGGTCACCGACAGTGACAGTCCCGAGAGGCGACCCTCAATTCCAGTGGAGCCTCCAGGGAAACTCGACCTAGTCTCACAAGTCAGGAGGAGGAATGAGGCTTGAGGTGTGAGTGAGGAGTAGGATATTATGGTTCTTGTAAATATTAGTGTTAAAGATGATTTGACATAGAGGAAAATGGAGATAATGGACAAAATTTAGGGAAGGAATTAAAGATCAGGATATTTTAGGCCAACGCTTGCAAGTGCTTTTGGTGCTGTTGTGTTCAGTAATAAGTGATATCTTTTGATGAATTTTGATTATAGACTGGAGTAGTGGAAAGAAATAACAGCGATTCTTTAGACAGTTACTTTTGAAGGTTAGAAAGGATGAAATCATATTGCTGAAAGATTTACGAAGAGTTTTTGATATTATAGTCTGCGCCAGATAAGTAGGAAAAAAAGGTCATTAACCCGCATACATTTATTTAAATACATAATTCCGAAAACAGAAATAATGACATAATTTTTGCGTAAAGTTACTTAGTTTGATGTACAGAACGCTTGGTTGACGGCTTCGTGGTGGATCCGTTTACACATTGTACGGCAGAACAGGCCCTGTGCACACTGATTTTTCCATAGTGCGCAGTGATGACACTGCCGGTTCTTGAACGCAGTTTAAATATAAACTCGATCAAGTCCAGTTTTATTGTCGAAGTTAGCCCTAAGCGTAGGCTATTACTTACACCCGTAGTTATCTATAAAGAAGTTAAAGTGATAACTTGAGTAAAATTTATAACAATAAATAAATAAATTTACAATAAAATTTATTTATTTATTTAAGATTTAGATTCTGTAGTTTAGTAAATGCTTGAAGTTAAAACTTTCAAAAGTTAGAATTCTTAGCCTTGCTTGCCTTGGCGGTTCTTACTTCGTTTAAAAAAAATTGTCTTGTCTATTTCATAGAAATGGTTGCATTAGTAATTACTTAAACTTGACTATAGATACCAGGGTTAGACTGTATTTTTACGCCACTACCCCAAAGGAAGAGGTAAGATTATAATTAACGATTTTACTGAAATATGTTGTAAAAAAAACGAAGTAGTAGTAATAGGGAATATGCATGAAATATAAAACTCTTTTTATTTAATAAAAATGCCTTAGTTTTGGCACATAAAAACATTGTGGTACACCTGTTTAAGTTTCTAATACATCACTTATTTACTGTTTTATGTAGCATGTTTTTGGTGAAACGGAACGCACTCTCAAAACGCGTCGTCCTCGATAACGCCGGTAGTGACGTCAAAGTCTATGTGTCAGAAAAACACGTATTAGAAAAGTGCTTTAAGTTTCACTAAGATTTTATTATAATATATTACTGCAATTTTTACTTGAATAAAGCACATACAATTAGTAAAATTACTTTATTAAGGCCAAAAAATTAGATGTAAACAAGGCAGATTGTGGATAATGACGTCACATCATGGCCGCGACAGCTACGGACGTTTGAACTGTCGTAGAAAATTCTACGACAGTTCAAACGTCAGTTTTAATACTTTTCTTGGGTTGATAGTACTGTATTTTATTGATTTAAGTAAAGAAAAAATTCCGTGCATATTCCCTATTGGATATTGATGGTCGTGGTATATTAATAGTTATCCCTATCTATATCCGTGGTAACCCCTTTTAGCAATTAATACTCATGTCTTAGGATGTTTCTCTTATAGTTATAATTACATTATAATAAGTACAATTAGATAGGTTTGTTTTGAATCCCAAAATGTTTTTATATTAAAAATGTTTATTTTGTATTTTAATAAAAAAATTAACAATATTGTTTAAGTTTTTTTAAAGTTTTTCCTGAATATTTCAGTCAATGTCTTTTCCGTTTATGTTTTGTTGAACGATCTTTGTTGCTCGCAAAGATTTTGTCTGGATGTCCCTACGCTTCTGTCCATTCTCTGCAGGCGCTTGATTTTAAAGAGAAAACATTCTTCTATAGTTGTCTACTTTAATAAAGGAACTAAAACGTTACAATAAAACATCTAGCGGTAGCTGATTTAATCGTTATTTTATAACAAATCCCTATACATATACAAATAAAAACTTAACTTGAGTACAAATAGGCATTTGATTTAACACTCCTAAGTTATCATCAGCTAACAGTGGTGTCGATTCTGTTGTGCACAAACTAAACTTAATTTAGGCTATTGCTATCTTTTACTAAAAGGCAGTGCGAGAAAAGGACGGCTATAGCTATGAACTAAGTTAGAGATGTCAAACTAGTTTATGCCTTGCGCTTCAATGTGTTTTTAGTCGGCATGTTTTTACGTGCACCCTTCATTTGTATGGAAATATTAGTTCCAATTAAATTTGACAGGTCTAAATTACGACTGTCTCTTTCTCGTTTTATTAGAGAGAAAAAGATAGCAATAGCCTAAATTAAGTTTAATTAATTAATTAATCCATTTATTTTCAGATCATTAAAATCCATTCTATGCATTAAATTAAAATCAATTTGCACACTTATAACACAAACACAATTACATAAAACTAAATTAAAATCTATTTGTACAATGTCATATAACACAAAAAAAAATTAAATAATTTACACTAAATCAAAATAACAATAAAATTAAAACAAAAGTATTAAATTGTCTGCCTGTCTGTTACTTTTAAAATTACGTTAAATTAAAACCTATTGAAAGGTTTACATTTTACTTTTTTTTTTACCTGCCCCAGGCTTGATATACAGGCGCATGTAAGGCCTGCCAGTGCTGCATAAATGGTCCGTCCAACCTGTTGGCAACAACTGTAAGAAGACTGTTGCCGCTGCCCCGCACTCTACTCGCTAACGAGGTCGCCCTTTTACGCATGCTGGCATAAAAACAGTCAATGCGAACGCTTGCGAACATTCCCGATGCGCTGCAGAAGCGAGGCAGCCGCAGCAGCGCCCTTAGCGCGTTATTATATTGAACGCGGAGAGCGCTGTAGGATTTCTGCAAATATGATACCCACAGACTACTCGTATAAAAAGCTGTGCAGTAGGCTCGAAACAAGGTGATCTTCACATCCTTGGAGCTACGAGCAAACCTGCGGGCAATCATATTCGCCCTCACCGACAGCGCCCTCCTTTCTCGCTCTATATCAGCGTCGTCCTTTAGGTCGGACGTCACAATATGGCCCAGATACTTAAAAGTGTGTACCCGCTCCAAGGACACCCCACACAGCCTTACTGGCGGAACCTCCACCGGACACTTAGAACCCGCATTGAAAACCATAAGCTCGCTTTTGTTGACGTTGTATCTTAGGCTTAGGTTTAGTTTGTGCACAACAGAGTCGACACCAGTATCTATCGATTCTTTTCAAAGCTATTAATCTAACTTTTGTTAACAATTTTATCTAATACTCTTTTCCTAGCACTGTTATCAGCAATTTTGGCACCTCCATTCTTTTTTGTGCTTCCGTCTATCTCAGCATCTTCTTTTTTCTTAGAATCCTTATCTTTGCTTCCCACGATTGTATCAGGCTTGAAGTACCATTCTCGGACGATTGATGTAAAAGGACCTTCCACCAGAATGTAGAAGAAGAACGCGGCTACTAAAGAGAAGGCTATTACCGTCAAGCCTTTTGTTATCTGTGAAAAAAAAAACAAAGGTCCCATAAAGAAACAATCAGACTGGGGTGGTCCAGAAAGGTGGTTGATAACTCATTGCTGACCTCAAAGGTTCTGTGTGTTAACTACAATAACTAGTTCATTTAACCACCATGTTAACTCCACGCAATTTTCAAACTTGTCGTTTGCCTAGCCTTTTCCTACACTAAGGTCAGTTTCTAGTCTAACCCTTGAAAGAACACTTGAAATAACGTTCACATGATATAATTTTCATATGCTATACAGACAAAAATAACCTAATTTCATGTGATTTAATTTTACATTTCATATAACCTTCTTTTGCTCTAATAACATTTAGTATAACGTTCATTTCATTTAATTTTCAATTTGTATAATGCTCTTTTTATACAGTTGACCTAATTTTCATTTGACCAAATTTTCATATTTACTCATTTTCAGCAAAGATTCTGTATTGAATAAGTAAATATCAGGAAACATCACACTGATCTAACCTAACCTATCCCAGATGATTCACCAACAAACGAGGGGATTTGGCGCTCAGCGGCCACTGCCGCTAATGGTCACTGTTCTAACCTAACCTAACCCAGGTGATTCACCAACAATAGCATGGCACGGTAGGCGTATAAAATCCAATCAGTTTTTGCAAAAGTATACAAAACAAAGTACATGTTTCTAAATTATATAAAACGTTACTATAGATTTTTAATATTATAATAACTGAATATTATACTAATAGTATATTTAGTTCAAAAGTGCTTTAAAGAAAATGTTCTTTAAACGAAATAAAATTAGGTAAACTAAAATTATATTAATAATTCATAAACCCGGTTACGAAAAAATTGGAAGTTAAAGTTCCAAATTTGTCAAAGTTTTTTTTTAACCAAGTTTTTAATGTTTTAACTTTATTTCAAATACTTTCAATACCCCTGTACTATTTGCATCAGCATAATGTTTTGAGTGCATAACGTCGAGTCCTACCCTAAACCGTGAATTTTCACCAAAAAACCAGATGTTTCCTAGTAATAATTTTTACCTAATTTTATGTACAGAATGCTTGTTTGACGGCTTCGTGAAGGGCCATTTACATTTTATATAACACAAGCTCAGTAAGCATACTTACGATCACGAAGGCAGAGACTCTTTGAGTGGCCGTCTGCATCGCCATGTCGTTCCTTATCACCATGACGTGCATCAGGTACGCGCTGAACGACAGCCGGCTTGGGAGGGTCCATACGGGCCACTCTAGGATCGGTCGGTACACACCTGATGGACGAAATAATTATGAATATCATCATCTGGAAACGACTGCATTCTATATAACTCTACGAAAATGTTTCGATAAGTGGCGACATTGGTTAGGTACCTACAGAGCAATTAAATGAATATCTTACTTACACACATTTCCTGTAAATTGTATGTATTTCCTAGGAATTGAAATAAAACTAGGAAATGTATAAAAACGAATGCTCTCTGTGAATAAAAAAAATAAAACACGAATAAAATGAACGTCGAGGTAAATATCAAATGTTACAACCTATGGCGTAGTCGAGCCCCGCATAGCGTGGCTCATATTTCTGTCTGCAGGGTTTAAAGTACCCTAACACGAAGGGGATGGTGGGTTCTTGAGAGTGAGCGAATCGAGCGAACTAACTAGACTTGACGTATAAGACAATTTAGAAATAATAATAGCTACCTTCTAACTCAAAAATGGCTCCAACCATAACAAAGCCGATTATAATGGCGAAGGCAGGTTTCGTGAAGGCAGCGAACAGCAGGTTGACGGGGACCGAAGGTTTCGACGCGTACGTGTAGTAGACAGTGCCGGAGTAGCAGCAGAGGGCTCCCAGCGGAAACAGCGCCCAGTACAGAAAGCGGTACTTCTGGATAATTTATTAAGAAAATAATGAGTGTAATAAGACCGCTAACGAAGCCGAAAATCAGCAGTCGGCAGTTGTTTCTCTCCGTCATTGCGATATTTTTTTAGTTCTGCACATCGCGGTTCTTATTACAGTAATATCGGAGGTCTAAAATCAAAACTTTACACAATTAAAAAAACACAAGAAATGATAATTACATCATCATCTACCTGACTTTTTTCCAACTATGTTGAAGTCGGCTTCTTGTCTAACCGGATGCAGCTGAATACCAGTATTTTACATGGAGCGACTGCATATTTGACTTCCATCATCCAGTTAGTACCTAACTAATTTTTACATGGGATTTAAACAGTTACTGGTGAAATGAAGATTTACAATAGTACACAAGCGACCCAATAAGGTCTCCCCCGCCTCTGTTACTATTATGATATACCTCTGCCTAACTCTTCTAGGATTACAGGCGTGATGTTATGTGTAACTAGGGTTGGCACCCGTACTATAATATATAGTATCGTACTATATTTCAGTCAATTGTACTATATATTATAAAAAACTAATATAGTACGAAAAATACTATATTTTTATTCCCAAATCAACTGTTGCGCTTTTTTAAATTATACTAAACTGTGACTGGAAGTCTGGAACGTACCCGCAGCGCTGCACGGGGAATTTCAGAACAAAATGCATTCGCGGCAACTGAACGTCAACTCTCATTAATTTGTCGATGAATACCGATAATATTTTTGTTGTGTTTATTTTAAACATGGAAAGTGATACGCGCCACGCCACGCAAGAAAAAAAAAAGATTAAAAAGTATAAGAGCGAATGGGAGTTCGACTACCAATTGCAATGGTGCAAAGAAAATGTTAATAACAAATATGGAGCAAAATGTACTAGCGGGATTGTTCAGATTCCTATAATTATTTTAAATGCAATAGATCATTGATGGCCAAAGCGAAGAGCAATAACAAATATAAAATACATAATGCTTAAAAATAATGTTGTACTTTTTTTTTCCTGAATTTCCCAAAAGTGTTCCTATAATTTTGCAGCTTTTTTGGGAAAAATACTATATTTGTTCAAAATAAAGGTGTGCAACCCTATGTGTAACTCACCCTGAGGGTTTTGGTATCTCCACCAGTCTTCTGCCAATCATAGACCCAGTAGCCTATTGCCATGCCGACGATACAACCCGTAAGATTCGTGTGCCCTCTCTTGTAGATCTCGTCGAACGTAGGATAATACATAAATACATTGATTGCGAACCTGGAATTATATAAAACATAATTGAGTCATCATCTGCCCATCCTTCCATTATTGATATCATTTGCACTTGTAGCGTTCAGACGTGCTCGCTAGCAATATTTTATTGATACACAAATAATTGTGAGCTACTTTATTGTATTACTTTCGCAATGCGTCTGCAATCATGCTTACTGTGTAATTTAGTGAATAATGGACAAGAAATGTGAACTTTAAAAAAAATGGAAAGCAGCCCCTGTAATCCAAGGGGGCCAGTCCACTCATCTGCATACCCCGTTGCGGCCACGGGTCCTATTGTTTCAACACCTGAGATCCAAAAATGGATGACAACCATCGAGCAGCACCTACATGAAGTTTTCTTAATTGCCGCGGAGGGCAAACTGAACTCGGAGCAGAAAATAAAAATTGTGAACCTTTGCCGTAAAATAGGATTTGGTACCTCGCATCAATCGCTGAAGCAAAAAACCATTCATGCAGAAAACGTAATTTGTAGCCTTAAACAACAACGCGACCTGTCGGAACAAATGTCGGAGCTCAAGCAGACGATACGGGACTCTAGTTCTACGGAAAATGCTTCTTTTGCCGATATGGTGAAAAAGGGATCCAATCATTTTATTCGACCTAATCACGTAGCTCCATTGCTATTTATCCCAATGATAAATTTAAAACAAGTGACGAAATGAAAGAACTGGTGCAAAAGATCATAAGACCCGAGCAAATGAAGCTGCACGTACGTGGTGTCCGCAAAACAAAAAATGGAGGCGTAATTATCAGTACCGAGCCGAAAGATGACGCTAATAAACTAAAGAACGCGTTCCAGCTCTCTAATTCTGGACTTACCGCTGACGAACCCCACAAGCGCAAACCCCGAATCGTGGTTGTAGGTGTGCCAACTTCCTTGGCCGAAAATGAGGTATTCAAGTGCATTTTTGGACAAAATGTAGCCGACAAATTATCAGAGATGACCCTGGAATCTTTCTTGACCGGCATAAAATTAAGCCACAAATCTGGGAAGAGAGATGCTGCGACCTGCAATTATGTAATTAAAGTATCAGCCAATATCGTAAAGCCTTAATCCGTCAATCAAGGATTTTCATAAATTGGTCGTCTTGCCCTGTCAGGGATATTACATTAGTAACGAGGTGTTATAAATGCCAACAGTACGGCCATGCAGCAAAATCTTGTCGAGAGGTCAATTCTACGTGTGGTCACTGTGGTGAAGAAGGTCATAAGATGTCCGAATGCACGAAGAAAACAGACACGCCGAAATGCGCGCCTTGTTCACGCTTTAAAAAATCTAGTAACCATAACACCGGAGACGCTAAATGTCCTGCAAGGAAAATTTCAGAGCAAAGATATATAAACTCTATTGATAATGAGGGCGCCTAGTACGTCATACAAGACCAGACTTCCATAAATTTGTTGCTAACTCGGCGATACCTGAACGACACCACTGCGCTAGGTTTGTCGATGTCTAAGCAAATTCACAACCGCTACAAAAATGCCATGACAATGATTTTTGCAATTCTTACGTGACCGAGCCTAACCTGTTTATTAGTACCTACTGCTGATACTATTGTAATAGTGTAATTAATTAAGAATAATCGAGTTTAATTAATTTAGGTGTAATAACATAATAAATTAACCATTTATTTCACTACTTTAAAAAATCTTATGTTAAATATTGTTAGATAATCTAGTGTCCAAATAGTAATTATTAGAAAAATGCCGCCTGTGGTTTATCCTAGTACTTTGTTATACCTAAATTATTTCTAAGATTTATGTGGTATTGTACCAATTGTAACGTTGAATAAAAGTTATTATTATTTTGGAAAAAATCTGTTCTGTTCTTAGCTCCTTGGCTAGTTTAAGCTACGTTAACGGGCCTTAACCAAGTTAACGTAGCGTGTGTGTGTGTGATATTTCATTTTCGTCGATTTGTATGAACTTCCTTACTATTCTGCAGGTATTTAAAATCGCGCACTCTTGCTTTTCCAGCCTTGGTGGACGCGGGCAAAAAGGTGGATACCCCCCGCGCAGCATTCAAGGTTGGAGTGGGTGAAACTGTATTTAAACTAATAATGGGGGGTGATGAAATTGTAGGTGACGATAGTATGAATGCCTAGAAGGTGTGTACGAGACTGTGCTTGGACTATACGGTTCTACAGGGGCGTTTGTCCTGTCCGTAAAGCTGTCCCTATCGTCAATGATTTCGGCTGTAGTATCTTTGTCGGTGGGAGCCCGTCTGTTCAACTCCTCACCGCTGACGGATCGCATGCTGTGACACCCAGCGTCAGCTCCAGGTGCGCCCCGGCGATCGCCCCCGGGCAGCGGTCCTATACGTTTTCTCTTTGAACGAGTCTCCATTTTTAGTGAGTTTCCAGAGCCACGATTAGCCACGACAGTAATTTCTCATTCGTGTGTCCGCCCCCCACGTGATTAGATGGGCAATCAGGACGAGTGGTTGTTTGGGGGGCTTATTATTATTATTATCCTTTCCCTAAATATATTGGAATCGGCTTCCAGTCTAACCAGATGCAGCTGAATACCAGTATTTTACAACCCCTGTTTATTTGTTTTCCACATACCAGTAACCGGTTTTGGCCGGTCTACCTCGAGTAGACCAGACGAGGAACAGTGTCATTTTATTAGCGATAGTAACGATATAAAGTAAATGACTGACAATGACTTGACCCATAAGATGTAGTAGTGTACTTACTCAGGATAAACCAGGAGGATACCGTCCAGGTTCCGGTAATAAGTTATCAGTGTGGGAACAGCCACTCCTATCAGGAACAGAAGGCTCAGCACCACCTTCCTCCTGCGAGCCGTTTGGCACAAAACGAAGACAGTGGCAGCAACGTAGTACAGTTGGGTGTCTGCTGCTAGATACCTGGAGGGAAAAAGGATAGAAATTATTCTATATTAACAATGTGATACATAAAACGGCAGCTTTGTAAAAACAAGGTATTGTATATTAGAGTGGATCGTTTTTTATTTTTTATATCTTTGGGGCGTGGTGTGAAAAGATGCTCTAGGACGCACCAATTAAAAGTTAATAAGACAGTCTTATGATATTTAAAGTAAAAGTACTGCCACAAGTATTTTAATTTAAGTTTTCATTAATCGTCTAAATCTAGAATGCAGTCTGAGCTTAATTAAGCGATTTTTGTTAATGATGTACAATGTTTTTTTTTTTTAATACTTTAGACTGTACTATAAAATTTATAACTAAGAATTGCAAAATGCAATAAACTGATAAAAACAACTACAAAAAAAAACGAAATTCAGGAAATCACATAGTTTTGTAATGTTTTTTTTGTGTTAAATATAATACGACACTATTGAAGTTTGTTTCTGATCCATCTTTCACGTCTTTCTAGCCCACAAACTGCAAAACAGGATTCTGTGATCAACTTGATGCATCTCTCAGTAGCTTGCGTGTGACATGGCGTGTGGAATCGGTATAAAGACAAAATATCACTTTCAACTATGTCCAGATTTTTAATGGCTTCATTTATACTATTTTCCGCTTAGCTTTAGTGCAAACGGTTGAGTAGAGAGGAGAGGCTCTCCTCTCCTGCTGGCTGGCTTAAACAATCACGAGACCTCTGTCTCGTGATTGTTTAGGCCAGCCTCCGCCCTCGGCGGCCTAGCGCACAGCGGAGACGAGAAAAGACGTGAGCGACGTGTGGTGAGCGGTGTGCTGTGAACGGCGTTCGGTGAGCGGTGCACAGCTCCTCTCCTTTCCACTTCGCACATCTCCGCACTGCTTCGGTGTATGTACCCTAGCTCTTACGCTTCTCCTCTCTTCTCCGCTTCGCACTTCTCCGCTCGTCTCCACTATGTTGTTTCCGGGCCTACGGCTTCTTCGTGTCGATGATTCCCATTGTTATTTATTTAAATTTGTTTCGACCAGAACTCAGCCACGTCGATGGCGTTGGTCGGACAGGTCCATTAAAGTGCAGGTGGAGTTACACAAAGAGCAGGTCAGGAGGTGGGCCAGGGTTTGAGACGAGGCTCCGCAGTCGCACTCTGCCTTAGCCTCATTATTTTACTTAAAATCATATGTAAATACTTACCAGGACTGCAACATGCAGACGGCGTTGTTTTCGTAATTATTGATGTAGAGGAGATGCTTCCACCACACACGACGACAGTCAATCATTTCGTTGCCAACTAAGTGCTGCAAAGAAATTAAAACCTTGACTTATAGAAATGTAAGACTTCTCTTAAGTAGTCCTCCTGACCGTTTTATGTCACGACGGCCAATCTCAAGATATATTACAGAGCACAGGTGTGTGCGCAGACTGAGGTGCACTCTCTCATTCGTCAGTGTCATAGTCCGATGGGACGGCAACCTGACAAGACCGGAGAGAGAACAGGCGCAGGATAAACGGCTAAACGTGCTTTCCCAAGACCACGGGTATCATACTGCCAACTTCCAAAGTCACGTTTCTAAAGTTGTACTGAAGGCGAAGATGTAACTTTGATAGCTTATCAGACTCGTTACGCTTTAGAAGATTTCGTTTCATACAATACTTGTTTTTATTTATTTATTTAAACTTCATGTACAATAGTGGTACATAGGCGGACTTAAGGCGGACAAGGCATTCTCTACTAGTCAACCGTCAGTCGTTTATTGATGCCAGCTTTTGATTACTGCAGGTTATATGAGTGACTGCTATTTTGAAAATAAAATGACGGTATTTAGACAGGGCCGGGCTTTATTCAAAAATATTCCAACCCCTATCTAATGGAAAACTCGAATTGAGGAGTTGATAAAAAAGTTGAAAAACAATTTTATTACTTTTAAGTGAAAACGATAAAAGCTTACCTTCCAACCAGGTCCTGATGTAAGTCTCCCAAACCAAGTTGCTGTCAGGGCTAAGATGAGGGCGTACGACGGAGTCAATCTGTACCAACGATCGTTATCAGTCACTATTTATTGAAAAACACACTTCAAGCAATTTGAAACTGCATGTGGATAGTACCTTCTAATTTAGCAGCTACATTTTGGAACCTAAAGATCTTAGAGATCTTTGACACAGGATTTCAGTGGCCCGAAAGTTTGACTACAAGTCATATCAAGGGGTAACGTATTTACCAGAGGTCAATGTATAATACTAGTATTCAGCTGCATCTGGTAAGACTGGAGCCGGCCTCAATAAGGTTGGGAATAAGGATATCCAGATGATGATGATTTCGGAACTTAAAATCATTTCTGGTTTTTAAGGAGGTATTATCCACTTGTTATTTACTTCCTCGAAGTTTAGGCAAATAATCTCCACCACTTCCAAACTCTAGTCACAAGACATAATTTTTCATTTCATTACATTCATTATCCATATTAAGTGGTGGAATACAAATCAGTCATACATTGACGGTTCCTCACCTCAACCATCTCATCATGAACATCTTCGGCAGCATCTTCCACGAAGGTCTCTGTTTCTCAGAATATATCAGCCAGTTGTACACAAGCAGGAAGGACGAGATCACCAGGAATGTTTGCATAATCAGCGTCCCACACGTCAGTATGTGCATAGGGCTGGCTTGGAACATCTGAAATTAACATACTTTCATTACGGCCTGAATCAGGCAATACTTATTGGAGAAATCCCCTTACGGCTCATATGCTTCGAAAGTTACTAAATACATTTAGTGCTAAACGAAAAACATCATTTTGTTAGCCGCCTGACAAGCGGTTTGTGTGAGAATCACCTTATTATCTTTGAATCATTGACAGATAGAGAAAGCTGTTTTAAATTCATCATCGCGTTGTTTAAGTATGCACCGAGTACATTGTGCTGCTTAGGGTAGAGATCAAACTCTATGAATATCTGTTTTAGTTTATATTTCGCGACCCAGAGACAACATACGATAAGACGAGCGTGTGAGCTTACGTGTTCTATAAACCTGTCATTCTCTGGTGTAAAGACGCTCTCTGCTATTGAATGTCCTCCAACGACGAGGAACATAGTCAGAGTCCTGAAACAAACAAATGATTCGTATACTATCTACTTAGTGGTCGCCAAGCGCGATTGCTTAGCATCAAGTCCTGGGTTTGCTTCCCAAGGTCTGGCAAAGTGTTATTGGGTTTTTCCATCAGGAATTTCTTAGTAGCAGCCACAGAGTCTAGACAGGTTTCACCATAGGTTGGCAAGCAAGTCACTTGTCGATAAACATTACCTGATTCCATGAAGTCCAACCAATCTTTTTAAACGAGGTTCCCTGCCCTCCGTTGCAGGCGCCATCAGTTTGTTCCAATTACGAAATATGGAGAAACAGTACAGAAACCTGAAACCTGAAAATTATCATGACTTGAGATTTTGAGTAAATACAAACTTGAAGAAAATATCAGGCCAACTTCTCCATTGTTTTATTCTCTCTTCTATTATTCAGGCATTTGGATTTAGATATTAGAGGGTGCTCATTGGTATTGTTTTTTTTTAATTAGTTTAATTGGAAACGATGATGTGAGAAATTTAATTCCAACATGTTAAAAAACATACCTCCACTATGATGCCCTTTTTCAAAATAGTAATCGCAAGTGGTTGCAACAAAATTTGCGATCAAAATGACGACACAGATCACAGCCACAGCTAAATCCAAATTATCAATTGGCGGATGCTTCTCCCGATTGGAACAATCAAATGTTGAAACTCTCGCCTTTAACTTGTACTCGTTATGAAGAGATTGGTTGGCGCATGCTTCAAGTGCTGATCCTAGGCCCCCTTCTGCAACTTCGTAGAACTGTTTGCAAGTCCGAGTGATGCATATACCGCGACGTAGTAACGTGTGATTGTAGTGTGAAGCGTAATGTGCGGAATACTCCTGTAAATAAGTGTTTAATTATATCACCGTAAAATTGTAAAAACCGTTGTATTGTAATATATCTAGCGAGATTGTAAACTCTCGAAAGATTGTCAACCGAACATACTGCTTACAATTTAACGCATTATTTTTCGGTAGATTATAATCTATCGAAGTGAAGCCGTAAAATTGTGCTCAACTCAACTAACGCGCTGGTTGGTGATTTAAGTTATGTCATGGTCATAATAAAAGTATAATCATTTAGGAAATTACAAATGCGGTGGCGTGGTACATAATTAAACTTTCTTGAATAACATTATCACAGTTGTGCCAGTTACAGAAAAGTTAAAAGGGAATCGACGTTCATGGTATAGACCTGTGATGAGGAGGGATGAATCGCATGTGACTAAAAGTGTGATGAATATAAATGTTGACGGATCGAGAGGGCGACCAAAGAAACGATGGATGGATTGTGTGAGGAATGATATGCAAGACAAAGTGAATGATAGCGTGACGGTTGACAGAGGAGAATGGAAGAAAAAACGTGATGCGGCCGACCACAAGTAACATGGGACAAGGGAAGGTAGATGACCCTGCCGGGGTTGCGGGACTGTTCGAAAGAGATACCGTGGCCCCGGAACACAAAGGGCGATGAAGGAACATGGATGGGTTTTAGTCAGTAAAAGTCTGACACTCCCTTCTGCTCCGCCCAGAGCGGGAGGAGTCAAATTATGATTGAAAAAAAAAACGTGCAGGAAGATGATGAAATATCATTATCACATGCGTATATATCTTTCACAATATTTATTTAGTTAATCTCAATTGGCAAAAAGCTTGGACTTTCCCTAGGTTATAGTATCAGAAATGAAGAGATCTGCAGGAAAACAAGGTACCCGATATATGCCGAAGAATTTCCGAAATTTGATGGCATTGGGTAGGTCACATCTCCCGTTTAACTGGAGCAGAAAGGTTCTAGAGTGGCAATCGTGTACCGGAAGACACAGAGTTGGAATCGGAACTGATGCGAGAAGGAAAGGGCCGTGGACATCTTTCGGCAGATTTGAGGAAGAAGATTGGTTGGCAGTTGGCATTGACATTCATCTCTCCACCGATTTGCCAAAGCAACAACGCTGTATGTAAATTGTTCGAACTGTGCAAATAGTTACATTGTTTTTTAAACACGTTTATTTTTTAGGTACTTCCCAATGCAATCATACACCTACCGACTGTTTATAACATTGAAATGCAATCAGCCCAGTAATCTTTGATCTTGGCAGATCGTTTAAGTGTTTATATAGTTATCGTCCACGTGTACTTTGTGTTGTGCAGTTATTACGAACATTAAACTGAATAAACGTACAAAGTATTTGAGCAAAGGAAGGATAGGTCAGACGGGGCGAAGAGAATATGTAAGGATCGTAGTAGGCGGCGTTCTGTAGTTCCTGACTTCTTACCCTCCCTCATGAGAATAAGGCGTTTATGTAGATTGTAGAGCGTGATAGCCAAGTTCACTGTTCTGGAAACTGATCGATGAAGGTCACTAAAACCTACCTGTATCATGTTCAGGAGCGGGCTGGGTTCATCTGAGACCAGGGCGAGTTCTGCCATGCAGTAAAGCCCCTGTGGGTCTTCCAAGCATGCCTCGTAGTCGTCCATTTGGAATAACTTGGGCATCCGAGCGTAGTCCTCATCTAGAAAAAAAGAACGATGTACGAATGAACTTAGAAAAAATATGAAATAACAGCCGCTTGGATCGATCAGGTTAAGCTACGTTGCCGGTCGAGATCGGTCCATGGATCCATGGATATCGACTGCCTCTTTGGTCTAGTGGTCCTGGCTTTAATTTACAGATCAGGAAAAATGTTATTGTGTTTTTCCGTAAGGAATTTCGCAGCCACGGAATCAGGATAACATGTAAAGAAATAAGAGATAATAAATTTGTACCCTGTTGATTTATTTTTAATTGTCTTGTTTTCCTTTGAAGATTAACTATACCGCCGCTGTCAAGGTCGGCTGTGTTTTGTCCTTGTATAATATAGTGTAGTATCTATGGTTTTGTCCGTGCGACGCGCTAAAATGTAAAATGTAACGTTTGCAATATCTTCATCGACGAATTATTAGCCTTTGTACAAAACAAAATTTCTATAATTGATGAAGAAACGCTAAAGAGAATCTGTGTGCCTGCATTTACAAGCAGTCAAATCAGCAAATCAAAGTCGTTGTTATTCGAATCGCTGCCAACGGATCAATGTAAAATCACAAGAAAAAGGAAAGGAATGGAAGGAAGATACCTAGACAACATCGTTAGTGTGTTTAAAAGTACAGACCCTGATGTGATTCCAGTATTTGTGGCGAAGTTATTTGATAAATTACCCCCAATATTATTCGATCATCTTGATTGCACAAAACTACTGAAAGATATAACGAAGTTAAACTCTGAAATTGAAAATATCATGAATACGTATCCTACCGTCAAACAGCTTGAGGATCTACGAGCAGAGATCCATGAATTGAAACACGCATCGCTACCTCCACCAACTTATCCGCCTGGGTATGTGAGACGGGGTGACAATCTGGAGAGTGGACCTATCTCAGAGCCACAACTACACCTCGGACGAACATGACGTGCGACAGTCGCATAATAGTATGCAAAAAATTCCCCCGCATCGATGTCGTCCCCAGATAATAATTTGTCAAGTGGGTATTGTGTGTACGCCGTGACCTCCAGTCATGCACAAACATGAGTCACCAAGCGTGCCCGTCGCTGGGGCGAAGTCGGCGGCGCAGGCGGTCAGCTGTGTTGGAGGCTTAGAGGGGCGGGAAATGCTGTTATCTAAGATTGTTGGCCCAAGTATTCTTTCCGAATACACAAAGCGAGTAGAAGTAAAATCATATTGCGAAAAGGAAGATACTCCCTGGCAAATGGTAAATAAGAAAAAAAAAACAAAAGTACAGGTATTTGGGCAAAAGAGGAAAAGTTGATGCACCATTATATTCCTTTACAGCTGCCAATAAGAAAATACCTGATTTCATAACAAATGTGCATATTGATACATACGGAAACATTTACCTATATAGATCAAGCCTGCGGGTCTAAGCGCTGGCTCGATCATTGTGTTATGTCGCAATCAGCTGTTGTCTCTGTGTGCAATGTGTACGTTAACTATGACGTACTCTGGTCGGATCATTTTCCCGTGATATGGGAATGTAAACTAGAACGTTTGACTCCTCTTAGAATTACGTCGAATATTACTGATAATCGGGTTATGTCGGGAGAAAAAACCGCAGACGACATCAAACAATATCGAACTGAATGTCATAAACGTCTCAGACTTATTGATTTTCCGACTGAATTTTGAATTTGTAGTGATCAGTATTGTGATGACCCAACTCACAGCTCAGTTATTGACAAAACGTACTCTGACATCGTGCTTGCGGTATCACAGGCTGCGGTAGGGGGGCGGGGGGGCAAGCGTAAGCAGAGTAAATGTCCACCTAGAACCATTGTTGGATGGATTAAAATTGTGAGCGACAGTCACGGGGCGGCTAGGGCGAGTTTTCGGGAATGGCTATTGTGTGGTAGTCTTACTACTGGTGCCATGTTTGCTAAACTGTGTTAGAACAGAAAAAAATTTAAGTCACGTTTAAAATGGTGTCAGAACCATCAAAACCAGTTACAAATGGATGTTTTGGCAGCTAAACATAGTACGAAGGATTTTAAGGGGTTTTGGAAAAGTACCAATCGTTTGAGGATTCGCCCTGGTCTTCCGTGGGTGTTGACGGGACGAGTGATTTGAAAGGTATAGCCGATAAATTTAAAAACACTTTATTGTAAGGTCACCCTTAGGATCATCCTCATCACTTGGGGAGGGAGGGGTGAGTGGGGAATATGTTGATACCAGAATTTCAGCCAGGGATGTATCAATGGCGGTAAAATCAATTTCCCATGGGAAATAGAAAGAAAGAAAGACAAATATTTATTTGGGACAAGCACAGGAACTACAAAAAGAATAATAAAAAAAAAGAATCTAAAACTAAATAATAAAAAGAAGACCTGTGCGAGCCCAAAAAGGCTCCTATCTCAGCATGATGCTGCGATAGATGAAAAACAAATACCGCAGCACTGGTATTCTGATAGGGCCCACTGTGATGTCACGGTCCCACCTACGGACACAAAATACTTTCACACAAAAAATAAATCATAATACTCACTTAAATAAAATAAACACTATAGGTATGCAAACAAAACTACAATAATCGGCTCGGCCTCACCGAACGTTCCAACTTCGCTTGTCAACGCTACAGACTATTGCCTATGGTATGGTATGACAAGCGAAGGGACGCCAGCGCAGACGATACATTGGCATTTTAACAACTGACCAAATATCCTGCCTGCTTAGCATGAACGCCGTAGAAACGAAAGAGAATCGACAAATCTTTTGTTCATCTGTCATTGAATCGACAAAATGACAGAAGAACAAAAGATTTGTCGATTCTCTTTCGTTTCTAGCGCGTTCATGTTACGCGGCCTGGTCATGACGGATTGGGTGTGGAACATATTCAGCATGCTGGGCCTCATTGTGCAGGGTGTTGGCTATGTTCTACAATTTTTGTATTTCACACTCATACCTGCCAGCTGACATGTTGAGGACTATCGTAGTGCCTGTAGTAAAAAACAAAGCAGGGGATTTGTCTGATGTACTACTCTGTCAAGAAAGTACCGGGAAAAGATCAATAATACACAAAATGTCTGTTATTCATCCAAATTTGTTTTATCACCTTCAAAGTATGCTCCTTTAGAAACGATACACTTGCGCCAACGAATAATCCATTCATCAAAACATTTTTTAAACGCTGCTTCCGGAATTGAGTTCAGTTCTCGCCGCGAATTCTCCTTTATGTCTTCTATCGATTGAAAACGGGTGCACGAAGTGGTAATTTGAGTTTAGGAAAAAGAAAAAAGTCAGCAGGAGCCATATCTGGTGAATATGGTGGTTGCTGGATGGTATTTGTTGAGTGTTTGGTCAAAAATTCGTTCACAATGATAGCCTTGTGCGAAGGCGCATTGTCGTGGTGCAAAATCCAAGAATTTTCTTTCCACAAATCTGGCCTTTTTCGTCGAATTTGCTCTCTTAAACGCCGCATAACGCTCAAATAATATTCTTTATTTACCGTTAGACCTTCCGGTAAGAATTCAGAGTGCACAACACCGCGATAGTCAAAGAAAACAGTCAACATGACTTTGACTTTTGATCGACTTTGGCGTGGTTTTTTCGGTTTCGGTTCAGTTGGAAGGCGCCACTCCGAAGCTTGTTGACTAGTTTGCATGTCTAACTCGTAAACCCACGTCTCGTCACCAGTAACAATGCGTTTCATGAATGTTGGGCCCGAACTGACTCGTTCTAGCATGTCCTCAGCGACTTTCATGCGATTGAGTTTTTGGAGAAAATTCAGATCTTTTGGGACTAGCCGAGCAGCAACATGTTTCATACCCAAATGATTAGTTAAAATGGTACGGATCGACTCGTGAGATACAGAAAGTTCGGCGGCTATCTCTCTCAGAGTTGAATGGGGATTTTCAGTCACTATTTTCTTCACTTTTGCGATGTTAACTTCAGTTGCAGACGTTGACGGCCTACCAGAGCGAGGCAAATCTTCCATCACATCTCGACCGCTTTTGAACGCTTTGAACCACTCATAAGCACGAGTTTTTGATAAAGTCGATTCACCGTAAGCCTTCTGTAACATTTTCAGTGACTCCGAACACGAAATTCCATTGGCGATGCAAAATTTAAGACAAACTCTTTGTTCGATATTTTTGTCCATTTTGAAATTCGCAATACACACTATATATGATATTACTAAAACCAGCACTGTATTTAATATAAATAACAGATGCAACTCAAACTCCGCGCCAAAATGGAAAACAGTTGTGCCAATCTAACAACTACAAAAAAACAAAAAATTGAATTTGGAACCATAAACAAATCATCCATTCCCGATACTTTTTTGACTGAATGCATCTTAATACAGACCTATTTCTCTAGCTACAATAGTTGTTTTTGTTGCTACAAAAGTGTTTGACAGCATTCTTAATACACAATTACACAAATATATTTGTAAAGTTACACGATATTCAGTTCAGGTTTCGGCCGGGACTGTCTACAGAAGCTGCAATATTGTGTTTTAAGAGTGCTGTTAGATACTATACCGAGAGAAAAACATCTGTGTATGCTTGCTTACTCGATCTTTCCAAAGCCTTTGACCTGGTCTCATATGATATCTTGTGAAATAAGATAAGATCATCCCAGATACCGTCTGGACTTATTAAAATCTTTAAGTATTGGTACGGGAACTAGGTGAACAACGTGAAGTGGGCGGGCACGTTGTCGGACCCATGTAGGCTGGAATGTGGGGTGAGCCAGGGGAGGTTTAGCTCTTCCTCCATTTTTAACCTGTATGTGAATGGACTGATCGAGGGGCTCAGCGAGCATATCGGTTGTCACATAGATGGCGTCTGTTTTAATAACATCAGCTACGCGGACGATATGGTGCTGCTGAGCGCCTCGGTCTGTGGACTCAGGAGGCTGATGAGTATATGTGAGGATTACGCAGCTGATCACGGGCTGCGTTATAATGTGAAGAAGAGTCAGTGCATGGTTTTTCAAGGTGGGTCTAGGAAAGTGCGAGAAATGCCACCCATAAAGCTGAATGGCTAACCCTTGGAAAGGGTGGACATTTTTAAGTACTTAGGACATTTCGTGACACCTACCTTGAAAGATGATGCGGACATTGATCGGGAGCGACGGGCGCTGTCGGTCAGGGCGAACATGGTTATCTGCAGGTTTGCACGTTGCCCTAAAGCAAGCGTTTGAAGCGTTGTTAAATTAACGCTTTTTAGAGCCTACTGCACTACTCTGTACACGTGCAGTTTGTGGACTGACTATACGCAAAAGTCGTACAGCGCCCTTCGTGTGCAGTTCAACAACGCATTTATGATGATGTTGGCGCTCCCCCGCTATTGCAGCGCATCGACTATTTTGCAGAAGCGCGCGTGGATTGCTTCGACGCCACTATGCGCAAGAGAGGCACGTCGCTGGTGCGGCGAGTGCGGGGAAGCGCTAACAGTATGCTGGCCGCGCTCGCAGAAAGGCGCGCATTGATCTATCATCTCCCACTGTTGCATGCGACATGTGGCAGGCTGATGCGACTAACAGACCTGATTTTATTATATAAATTTGTTAAGTTAATTATGATTATTTTTATTAGTGTTTTTATTTTTATTGTGTTTAATTTGATTGAATTTAGTAAATGAATGTTTTATTTAGTAAATGAAATTGTTACAAATTGAAAATATTCTGTATGTAATGTGACTGCATGAATTTGTATGATTTCTATTATGAGTCTGTGATACTCGAATTAAATGATTTTAATTTATTTTTATATTTCGGAAAGGTTACTCCAAATTAACATGCATTCGGCCATCACCATTATCCGTTAATGCTGTTTCGGCCCTAAATTAACATATTTCTTACGTGCTTCTCCTTTATGGAAGCACACTCATCTTTTAGACAAAATGGATCAAATTATCAGAAATACTTTATCATCCATTTTAAATGTGGCCTTGGACGACCGAGCCTGGACCCAAGCTACTCTTCCCATTCGTATGGGAGGGCTCGTCGTCCGCAAAATTTCTAGTATTAGTTTACCGGATTACATATCCTCGGTCCATGGCATTGAGAAATTAATCAGGAAAATCCTGGCTTCCACACTGATTGATTTTGATGTGCCGTGTTTCTCCGAGGCTATCAACGCTTGGAAACTCGCTTGCCCGAATTCTGAAGAACCCGACTACCCATTTTCCCAGAGACGGTGGGACGAGCCGCTCTGCAGAGTAGTTCAGATCAATCTACTAAACACGTCTGTTACTACTGCTGAGCGAGCGCGCCAGCTGGCTGTGGGTGAGTGGAAGTCGGGTCTTTGGCTTCACGCACTACCGTCGTCGAGCACAGGCACGTTGCTCGACGACACCACTTTCCGCCTCGCTGTTGCTCTACGCCTAGGCGCCCCATGTTACTCTCCTCATCACTGTCACTGTGGTGAAGTTATCAACAGCCTTGGACACCACGGCCTGTCATGCAGCCGAAGTGCGGTCCGTTTTGCACGGCACGCGAATTTAAATGACATCATCCGTCGATCTCTTGTCACCGTCGGCGTTCCGGCTTTATTACGAGTAGAACCCAATGGCAATGGCACGCGACGATGGCAAGAGACCGGACGGCATGTCTTTGTTTCCATGGAGGATGGGTAGGCCTTTAGTGTGGGATGCTACATGTGTCGATACTCTTGCGCCTTCCCATCTTCCTAATTCATCGTGCTGTGCAGGAGCTGCTGCTTTGGCAGCGGAGAACCCCCAGCGGCGAAAATATAGTAACCTTATTGGTAAATATATTTTAGAGCCGTTTGGGGTTGAAACTCTAGGACCTTGTGGTCCGAGCGCTCACAGCCTTTTCAAGGATATTTCAAAACGTTTAGTTGACACTTCCCGTGACCCTAGGGCTGGCTTTTACCTTGGCCAAAGGCTTAGCATTGCCATACAGCGTGGTAACGCCGCCAGTCTCTTGGGGACATTACCAGTTGACAGTGTTGAGGACGACTTTTTTGACACCATTTTTTAAGTTTTTAGTTAAAGTTAGTTAGTTTAGTTTATTTTAATAAATTTTTAAATTGTAAAAATACTAAATTATACTAGACAAAATAAAATTTAAATTCATACAATTAAACTTTTTATTTATGTAATGATGATTTAATTTTGGAAAATTTCTTCCATGGCGCATTGCTTGGCAAAACATTTGCGCGCACATTACGCACTATGTATGTGAAAATGTGTGACGTCCACCAGTGCTGCATCTGTTAAGGTACTGTGGTGTCTTTTATACCTTCGACACTTAAAGAGCTAATTTGGCTGCTCATTACACAATAGAATCTTATTTTCACTCAGCAATATAATTATGTATATGGCGTCTTAATGTCAATACCACAGAATTACATTTAAACAAACATTTTCTTCACATGTTAGGACGAATTAAAAATGTAACAATGACAGCTAGACAAATTAACTTAATTACAGAAAAAAATAATTGTTTCCTATGATTGCCAGGGCATTGGTCAAAGGTGTATATAATTTTGATCTTTGTTTTCAAGTAATTAAATCTAGTTTTCTATGATTGCATAGAAAATTAGATTTAATTACCTACAGTATTGACTTTGGTCAGTGCCGTAGTTTCAAAAGGTAACATGGTCGTAAGGAAAAGATCGTTAATTGACGAATATTTAAAAGACTCGACTGTACACGTCAAGATTTTAGAGATACTGTTATACAGGGTGGCGACGACAATCCATGCCTATTATTATTATTATTATAAATGCTAAAGTAACTCTGTTTGTTTGTTTGCTACCTTATCATGACTAAGCGGCTGATCGGGTCGATATGGAATTTGGCAATGAGATAGATTTCAACCTGGGGAAATGTATCAAGCTAACAACTTAGGGGAGTGATATTTTTCAACTATTTGACAACTGACAACGTTATTGACATGCTAAAATAGCAGTTATATTCTAATTAATATAACGGCTATTTTAGACAATTTGTCATCAAAGTAAGTGGCCTAATGGTTCAGCGTTCGCCCTGTAAACTGTGGTTCGTATGTTTCACTTTTTGTGTTGTTTATATTTTTTTTTAATGCCGTAAGATTTTCGGTTTTGTCTCTACCGATCTATCAGATTGAATTAGCCACGGATCACGGCGAGCCAGTAATAATAACGATGGTTCGGAAGTCCGTTCTCAACCAGTTTTCACTTTTTTTTTAACCACATAGGTATTTTCTATCTTCTATTCTATTTTCTATTTTCTTCATAGGTACTTGTCAGAGGGAATCCAGCAATGATGCCCTCCAGCTTGAGGCAACGGAGGACCCGTCCCTAGCTGTGAGTACTCAGGACTGTATTTCCAGCCAAGATACAATACCTGACTTAGGTAATTTTGTCTCACCTAATAGTAAAACCCAACCTTAAACCCAAAATTATTGTATGCCAGGGTCAACCTACAAACAGATTATGACATCAGTAACAAAGACTGTTTATGATCCTAGTACCACCATTACTATAAAGGGTGTAAAGCACCTCTTAACGAAGCCGAAAGGTACTTGTTCTGCCCGTCATTGCGATCATTTTTTTGTTCTACACCATACCAGTTCCAACTTTTTGACAACTTTATTTTTAAATACAAGATTTTAATGTAAGATTTTTACTTTAAACACCTCCACGACCCCCGTACTATTCAATCCATCCATCAGCACAATGTTTTGAGTGCGTTACATTGAGTTCTACCACAAAACATGATTTTTCACCCCAAAAAAAAAAGTCGCGTTAAAAAATTTTTGCGTAAAGTTACTTAGTTTGATGTACAGAATGCTTGGTTAACGGCTTCGTGATGAGGTCGTTACACCCTGTAAGTGTTGGTAATAACTTGTTCTACTTTGCGTTAATCTATGAGGTTGAGCCTTGTCAATAAAGCCGAAAATATTGGGCCCTCAGTTCAGACGTATTAGTAAAATTCAACTCTCATTTACTTTTTAACAATTAACTTTTGTGTTATTATTTCTTTTTAACTAATTCACAGAGGTATCTAACTAAAATTTATTAACGTCGTATTTATGTATTTCTTCAGATAAATTCTTATTTTGCAGATTCCTCAGTCCAGACATGAATGAATTGAGGGCCCTAGATAAACCGTCATAAATTTGTAATGTGATATTCTACAGATTTGGGAATTCCTTAAAATATTTAAGAAATTCTTAAATAAAAATGATTAACTCAGAGATAGTACTTTTTGAGATTTAGACTATGCCACTTTACGGAAGCGTCTGGATTGAGAGCCCAAGTTATTTGATCATAACTATTTTAATTCACATTTAAGAAATTCATGGCCTATTGCTTAAGTTTTTACTATTTTTTTTACTTTTTTTCTCATCTTCTAAGCTCGTCATGCTGTGCTGGCGCTGCCGCTGCAGCTGCAGAGAACCTCAAACGGCGTAAATATAGAAACCTTTGTGGTAACTATATTTTCGAGCCGTTTGGGGTTGAAACTCTAGGGCCGAATGCTCATAACCTGTTCAAAGAACTTTCAAAACGCCTAGTTGACGCTTCCCGTGACCCAAGGGATGGTTTTTACCTTGGTCAGAGGCTAAGTGTTGCCATACAACGTGGGAACGCCGCCAGTCTCTTGGGCACATTACCAGCTGACAGCGTTGAGGAGTTTTTCGATGCCCTTTTATAGTTTGTTGTTAGTTTATTTAATACTTAGTTTTTAATTAATTATGTAAAGATTATAAAATAAAATCTCTTTAATTTTTTTTAACTAAATTCTCTGTAAGTCTTATTTCGTTTCTCAAAGATTTAAAAAATAGGTCCTCAATCCAGATGCACACATTGTATTGTTGGAGCTGCTGAAGATTTTACAACTATTTTTGCATTGTATCATCATCATCAGCCTATTAATGTTCCCACTGCTGGGACACAGGCCTCCTCTCTATGAGAGGGAATGGGCTATAATCCACCACGCGGGCCCAGTGCGGATTGGTAGATGTCACATGTCTTCGAATTTTTTGGTTCTAGGACATGCCGGTTTCCTCACGATGTTTTCCTTTACGGTTTTGCATTGTATAGATTTAATCTATTTAGTATTATATAATCGCATAGCCCATATTGTGTGAGTATGTACTAGAAAGCTATCCTGGAAACCTACGTCTTTTCTTGACTTGAATGTGCCCTGGCGGTTTAGAGTATGTCATGCTCACTCAAATGTCTCGCTGATGGTGGCGCGTGTGTCGGATCATTTAGTTCCCTTCAAAATGGTTGAGTTGAATGGTGCTGATCTATGCGTCACGTCCGTGAACGGGCGCTGTCAGTTGTGACTGGTCATCTCTTAGTTGCCATGGCTTATTTTAAATGAATTATTTTGGTTTTTGAATTGTATTTTTTTTGTGTGTGCACTTTTAACGTGCACATCTTGATACATTGTTCTCACATAATATACTATCTCAACATGAATTATGTAAATGTAACCAAGATTTTGTAACAATATTCTGACATAAAAGAGTGTCCATGGAGTTTCTTGCCCGTTCTTCTCCATAGAGATCTACGCTGGGGAATGGGCAACTACAGTACTTTCACAGTTTTTATGTCTTGTGACTGGGACTGTAGCTACATTTAATTTTCATCTTTGTTTCGACAATTCAAAAGTGCCTGTAACTGGCCTGCTTGAATAAATGCTTTGATTTTGATTTAATGTTGATGCTTTAAGATTTTCAAATCATTATCAAATAGTTTTATACGTCCTCTTCGTTTTTTCTAAACATTCAAACGACAGTTAGGCAATCGTTCACTTAGCCTGAGACCAAGGTAAAAGTCAGCCCTCTGGTCACGGGAAGCTTCAACTAGGCGTTTAGAAATTTCCCTAAAAGGCTGTGATCAGTGAGCACTGGGACGCCACGGCCCAGAGTTTCAATCCTAAACGGTCGAAAACACGGGGTGGAAATTAGTAGTTATAAAATAAAAAACAGCTGTTCCTACTCGGTCAAAATGTATGGAACAGCATTTTTTTCTGAAAAAGGTCTTTGTGGAGGAGGGGCTCAGAATGTGTACTAAATAAAGTGGTAACCGTTTACACGTCAGTGTCGCTCCCGTCCTGTATATATGTTACCGATAAGGTACCGAAAATATAAAGGGTGTAAATAGACCCTTAACGAAGCCGGAAGGCACTTGTTCTTCCCATCGTTGCATTTTTTTGTTAGTTCTAGACCTTCTAGTTACGGAGATATTGGAAGTCAAAGTTTTTTTAATACAGGTTTTAATGTAAGATTTGACTTTAAACACCTTCACGACCCACGTACTATTCAGTCAGTACTGCAAAGTTCTTAGGTATAACTGTAGATGAAAAACTGAATTGGAAACCTCAGTTGGAGGAAATTTGCAAGCGATTAAGTAAATCAGCATATTTGTTATATCAACTTTCAAAAAAAGTAAATATTGATACACTTTTAATGGCATATCATGGACTAGTCGCCTCAATTCTGCGGTATGGTGTTATTTTTTGGGGACAATCAACAAATAGAGAACTTGTTTTCAGAATGCAGAAAAGATGTTTGCGATGTATGTGTGGTTTAAAAACAACTGATAGTTGCATTCCATATTTTAAAAAATATTACCTCTACCGGCTCTATACATCCTTGAAACTGTTTGTAAAAATAAATCCACATTTATTCAGAAAACTATGTTCAGTTAAGAAAACTCCGATGCGTACACAATATATTAATGAACTGTGCCTAGTGAAATGTAAAACTGCCCTAACGAAAAAAAGCTTCTTTGGTATTGCACCCCAAATATATAATAAAATACCCGATGAAATAAAATGTATGCCGTTGCAAAAGTTTAAAAAAATGCTTAACGCTTTACTGCTTGAAAAATGTTATTACACTTTAGACGAGTTTCTTAATGACGAATCTCTGTAACTGTATGACATGAATTTTAATATTTTACATTTACTTATATAATAATTAATCTTAAATTTATCTCTAATCGAATTGAATTGACTTTAAATCTTGACATGAAAAGAATTGATTATGAATAATGAAATTTAACTTATTTTTGCATGTGTTAATACAATCATATTATGGTACTATATTACTTTCATAATTTTATTTTAGTTTAATTTAATGTAATAATTTAGAATATCATAATAATCGTTGTTTGTAATAATTTGTATGTCAATTGGCAAAACATAGCGCACTACCTAATTTTTTAAGATCTTGTTGTAATTATTACCTATGTTTACGAATAAATGATTACTTACTTACTTACTTACTTACTCAATCCATCCATCAGCAATTGTGCTGATGTATGGATTGAGTAAGTAAGTAAGTAAGTAAGTAATGGGGTGAAAAATCGCACTTAAAACATTGGTTTTAAGTGCGATTTTTCACCCCAACACAAAAAAAAAAAAAAAACATTTCCCCGCCCCGGACGTCGGGTGCCACGTGGTGGTCCCCGGCCACCGTAGGGGCGGGCCTATGGACGGTGGGCTATGGGCCAGCTCGCCGTCCGGCCGTCTCATGAGGACAGGCCGTGTCGACGGCGCGCAAGTGTTCCACGCGCGCCGCATCCGTTTGCGGGACTGTTCAAAAGAGATACCGTGGCCCCGGAACACAAAGGGCGATGAAGAAACATGGATGGGTTTTAGTCAGTAAAAGTCTGACACGCACATGAACCTGCTCCGCCCAGAGTGGGAGGAGTCATTTGAAGATTTCCCATCCGAAAAAAAAAAAGGGCCAGTCTATTGTCATCAACCGGGCGCAAGTCCAGACTATGTGGCTGCAACTGAGAAATTCCTGACGACACTTGGTCCGCTACGGGAATTGAACCCAGGACCTCGGTCTCAGCAGTGGCGCTTTAGATCACTAGACCAACGTGGCAGTATCATTTAATGAAAAATGTATAATTGGCATAATATAAAACGAAAATTCAGATATAATCTACAACTGAAATTCTTAGTACCTAAGTAATTATCTAATTCTTTCTTCTTCTTTATCATGTGGTTAGTGTCTAACCTGGTGTCAGAGTTTTTTACGACCATGGGCATCTGACTTGGCTTTACATGCAGTCGGGAAATATCTCTTAGGCTTCTCACAATGTTTATCATCACCGAAGCAAGTGATAATTATACAATACGCACATGAATCTGAAAAATCAGAGGTTCGAACTCGAGACCTTGACTTGTCAGTCCAACGGTTACACCACTAGGCTGTCACTGCTATTATTTAGTTAAAAAAATATTTCAGAAATGAAAACCTAAAATTAAACACACATACCACCAAGCTCATATATAATCCCTGAAGAACAATGGAGCAAAGCGAAAAATAACAGTTTTGCGAACATTTTCCTGACGCACTTTATCTTCGCTACGCACGACATTTTCAAATAGAAGCCAAAGTTACACTAAGATCCTCCCTCGGAAACTACCTGTTTTGCTATTTGTCAGTCATTAAAGAGGTCAGAGTAGAGGGGGGGGGGGGGAAGGGAGACAACTAGTACCTATTTCCTAGGTTTATCTAGAATTTATTAAATATTAATCTTTTAGAAAAACTGGGTCCGACTATGAACCTTGGTTAAAACTAGTATTCGAGAAACTTATTGGGGAATACCGAAAAATACTCAAAAGAGTCTCGAGCCCGGTTTTCATGAAAACTAAAAACGGCATCATAGGATTATTGAAAAATCAATCCCACCAAAAACATTCTGTAAAAAACTAGCCAAGTCTCGATGGAGCTGCTTGATTATCTCTAAAAAGTAATGAAATCTAAATAAAGTTGTGCCCAGTCCAAGGTTCCTTACTGCGATTTCTTTATTATTATAGTTAATGTTGTGTGACTTGGCCGTTGAAGGGTACACAAGGGTACAAAACCAGGTGCTCCATGACACCATTGCACCAATCTGTAGCTAGAACAATTGCCACTTGGAAAACGTTGATTCAATAACCAGTCAATTGTAGGCTTGATAAAGCTGCGTATTTCAATAATATTTATGTATAGGCGAGCCTATAGATTTATTCTTACAAATCTTTACACGTACGCCCGGGGTATGATCTCAGATTACCAATAACCAATCCATTGGTATGATCTCAGATTAATCAGTAATCCGTCACTAATCATAAAATTCCTAACATATTCAAATCTTCGAACTGTTATAATAACAACCTGCTAATTAACCTTAGCAAACCTCACGAAATAATAAGCGAAATCAACGAAATGCAAATAATCCCTCCTAATCCCTAGCAAACCGTTTCAAGCGCAGTAGAAGAATGTCGTAAACGACTGTATCGCGGCCGGTTGCCACTTCGCCATAATTATAAGGTTATCGGAAAAACAAACTTATGCGCGTTTTAAAATACAGTTAGCGCTATCTAGCGACGTGTGCGGGTATTACCGCCACTCTTAGTCCAATGCATTATATTTTGACCAAATTTTGAGCGACATTAGTATTTTAGTGTGTAGTAGTGAGGCTGCCTTACGTTCTTAGGGTCCCGGGTTCGAATCCCGGTCGGAGCAAATGTTTGTGTGATGAGCATGGGCATTTGTTTCAGAGTCATGGATTTTTATATGTATAATCAGTATGTATTTACAAACAAAAAGTATCTATGGAGTATATCAACTATCTGGTGTCCACGACACAAGCCTCGTTGCTTAGTGTGGCACTGGATGGCGCTGTGTGTAATGTCCAGCGATATTTATTTATTATTTATTTTATTCTTGTAAACTTGTAAGTCAAAAGCCAGTCAAGTCTTATCCAGAGTTTTCCTTTAATTTTATTTATATGCGTATTAAAAGCAGCAAAGCAAGGCTAGATTAAATTAGATTAGAAGATGTGTCCCACTACGCTGGATTTTTGCAATGACAGTCGATTTTTTATGTAATAATAGTAGAAGGGGGCATTACCATATCTCTAATACAGCTGAGACCAGCTGAGGGTTCTTCATCAGATACTTCAGACCTTCGGTTTTTGGCATCAAATGAAGCGGCCCACCAAGTTGAATATTTTTTGTAAAGGTGGTATGTCGATCTCTAATAGTTTGGTTGGGCTCTTGTGTTTTCTAATCAGGGTCACCAGGTACTCCAGATCTTCAATTATCCTAGTTTTATAGTTTTCCCTTTATGTGGCCATTAAACCCTAACTCTGTACCAAATTTCAACTCTCTGAGTTTATGGGAAGTACTAGTTCTATTCTGATGATCATGAGTGAGTGAGTGAGTGAGTGAGTGAGTGAGTGTCATAAATGCAAAACTTTGCTTTCGCTTAACTTCGAAACTAAATGACCTACAGACTTGAAATTTTGGATTTTAAGTATGTGATTATAGCTTACTGGAAAACGAATTTCTGCGTTCTGGTCTTATCCAGAGGTTCTGAAATAGGGGCCTGAAAATACGGCGAAATGGTTCCAGTAAAGGATGGTACGGCAGTGTTTGCTTCGCGCTCGACTCGGCGGGGGCACTGCCGTGCCCCCCGATATTTCTAATCGAACGAATTGATTAAAAAAAAAAAACATAACTCGCACCTTTGGGAACAAAGGGTCCTTCTGCATGTTTCCTAACTTTACAGGAAGAGCATTTAACATTTTTTTTTCGACATTTTTTTTTAATAACGCTTTACTGTTTTAGAGTAAATACTCTAAAACAGTAAAGACTGTGAGAATCGCCTAAATAGGCGATTCTCACAGTCTTAAATTGATTAGTTATTTACGGACTGTGACTATTTTTTTTTTAATACAAGAAGGGATTTACTGAGAAACAAGCCATTACCTGAGGGAAGGCAACCAAAATTGACTTTTTGTTACAAATCGCTAACGGTTATATTGCAAAAGTGACCTATATAAAGAGTAGTGACGTTATATTTACAGCAAGCAATACGTAAACAAATTAGTCATAACTTACCTTAGTGTTTTTCCGTCACAAATGCGCAAGGTCACACTTTGGCTGTCAAGACACTACTGACAGGATGAGACGTTTTAGTTTCAAGCAAACGGACAAATCACGGGCAATAATGTAACGACCTTCCCTTTTCTCAAACCTATATAATTGTCTTTTTTTAAGGCTGCATATTTTGAGTCCTCGTGATATGCATTTTGGTCTTAGGGTTGTTGGTATTTTAATACGTCTACGGGGGAAGCATAGATCATAAAATAATTTAAATTGTTCAATAAACTTGTTGAATGCATCATTTGGATCGTCATTGCCATATATTTCAGAGAACGTTAGTTTTTTAAGGCATGTTCTAAATTTAATAATATTCTCTGGACTTAAGTCCCGTTGCGATTTGTATCAATATTTCAAAACACAGTTTAAACGTACAGGACACTTCAGCAGTTAAGCAGTGTGATCCGATAGTGCAAATTCTATCACTTCCGTCTTGCATCTTTTTTCGAAATTGTGGGCAAAATTATCAATGCAGGTCTGGCTTTGCATCCTTGTTGGTTTGTCTATTGCTAAGGTCATGTTGAATCTTGTTAAGAGATATCTTAGTTCGGATGTCATATTATTATTTTTCAATACGTCGATATTTATATCGCCTGCTATAATAATATTCCTACACTTTCTTCTTGTTAGTATTCTTAACAGTTGCTCTAATTTGCTAAACAATACATTTAAATTGCCTGTCTTTGGTACTCTATAAATACATATTATTACTACTT
Source organism: Xestia sexstrigata (assembly GCA_941918905.2). Taxonomy (NCBI): domain Eukaryota; kingdom Metazoa; phylum Arthropoda; class Insecta; order Lepidoptera; family Noctuidae; genus Xestia; species Xestia sexstrigata. The sequence continues at coordinate 1,948,366 of OW799216.2, read as the reverse complement.
TATAACTTATCAGTTCAATTCCACAGCATTCTATTACATTAGAAATTGAAAGTTCAGAAGCCTCCAGTAGCTCCCTCCATAAATGTCCAGACCGGACCAGAATGCAAGATCCACCTCTTTTACTATTTTGTCTACTGAAACATGCAGCCAATCTATAATTCGGTACGACAAGGCGGTCTTCATGACCTGACATCATAAAATGCTCCGTTATGCACAGTACATCAACAGACTGGCCTTTTTCTGACAGCTCATTAAGGCATATAGATAGGGCATCTGCTTTGTTAAGTAGACCCGCTATATTTTGGTGTAGAACATATAAATGTTTATTCACGAAAAAGATCACTACGAACAATATTATCCCCGATAGGCTGATTATTATTACTAGGTGACTTATTTTCACTTATGACATGTTCTTGGAAGTTTTCGGTCTCTATTTTATAACTATGATATGTAATGTCAGTTTGTACAGATTTATCTACATATTCTTCAGTTTTGATATTCCTTTGATTTGAATTTATAGTCCAATTGCAAAATTTCCCTTAAGATCTAGATAATTTAATTAATAAAAGTGTGATTTCCGAGGCCGATACCTAGAGTAGTCCATGTCCATAAAAATAACATTGTCATACTTTCCACAGATAAACCTTAGCATGTAATTTAGTTTAGCTTCATTAAGATACCTATTTGATGGAACCTCGCTTACAATTATATTTGTGTTCTTAACGAATGACAACCATGTATGAAAGTACATTTCCGTATCATATGGATTACTTTCATGGCGCCCCCAACAACAATAACATAGTCATATATATTGAATTTAGCTATTTCACTATTTGATGAATTGATGAGGTTTCTTAGTGTAGCACCTGATTTTATAAACGAAAATACTGTATAGTCTGATCCCAATAGCTCGATGAGTGATTGACGTAGTCCATTTCCTTGTTCATTATATAATATCAATACACGTTTTTTTGTTTTATTATCGCTAGAGAAAGTATTTCTAGTAACTGGAGCGTCGTCAGTCGGTTCATCAACAGGTGTGTGCAATATATTAACGCTTTCATCATTTTCACAAGTGTTGCCATTAGAGAGATTTATTAAGCTTTTATTTAAGACGCTATCCTGTAAGTTTTTAACTATATGTGAGACAGAAATGAAATCTTGACGCTCATCGTCACCAGGTAACTTATTTTTGACAGCCATTGATTTGTTTAATACATCAGCTTTAGGGCTTATCAAGTTTAATGCCTGTGTTGAAGAAGTCCTAGGTAGGTGAAATCTCTTGAAGAAGTCCTAGGTAACCCAGTTTTAGTTAATATTGTCCGTACCCTCCGCTGATATTGGGGCGAGTAGAACTGCCTAGGTAGGTTTTCTTTGCTTGAACTTTCTTGTATTCCTATTGATTTTAGAAGTTTTATCTTATTTCCGCAGTCCAGTAGGTTACTTTTAAGAGTGTTATTTTTAAGGTTTAAGTTGTCAATTACTAAGTTAGCAGTTTCCAACTCCAGTTTTGGTTTTTACAACGTCGTTATTATTTCCTACAACATTAGGTAGACTTTGGTATGAAACATCCATATCAAATTCGCTGTCGCTGGATGACATGTTTTTGTTATGAATATTTAGTCTTCTTTGGGTAATGTTATCGAAATCCTCCATTATGCGATGAAAGTAAATTGAAATTCTCACAAAAAGTAGAACTTGGCTCGGATTCGAACTCACACCTGCACTGCAAGTACGTAGCAATCGATAACGATCGAATCGATACGATTCGATAAATCCGACTTTTCGATTGGTTAAAAACTCATTTTATCGAGAATAACTGTCAGATTTATCGAATCGTATCGAATCGAGTGCCACGTACTTGCACTGCTGTCACATCGTCAGTCGCACTGACTTTGTTTACAGCTATTCAAACCTTATGCAGCACTGGCGAAAAGCTCGACTCCTTGAACAGAAAAGGTACTGTTTTATCAACCGATGTTCTGGGTGATGTTAGTGTCAATGCTTTTGACTAGGTGTCGCTATAAGTGTTGATTACACAGCTGATCTTCAAATTATGATGAGTAACCGTTCACAGTTTGGTTATAATTGTTTTTAGGCACTTTTGGAAAGGGTTTCACAGTAATTTTGTTACTTGATCACTTCTTCTGTTCTTAGCTTTTGATTATTCCGACGATTAATATGTTTACCATTCACCAAATTCAGTTTATTGACAGTTGGATCACTGGGTTCACGATCAGAATTTCGTCACTCGTTATTAGTTCTTGAAGATAACACTGTCACAGGTTATTATGCACTTAATTGTTTGATTAGTAGTGATTTTAGGTTTAAATGGATGTAATTACTATTTTAATGATGTAAATATAGTCGGAGCTGATATGTATCGTGACAGTGGCGCCACCTGATTGATAACATCACGCCTATAATCCTCGAAGGGTTTGGCAGAGATCGCGCCGGACCGAACCGGGCACAAATCTCGCGAGAAATACCTAATGGAAAAACCCAATAACACTTTGCCGATAGTGTGTTAAAACTAGGACCTCATAGTCAGGTCGAAATTTTGACTGCTGAGTATAGACCAATGAGGAAGTTGGGGGTTTAAAAAAATCACTTTCAGGATCATCAATTCAAGATCAACCAATTTAGTACCTACTAACTTTAAATAGCAATATAAAATAATTTGAATTCTAAACGATTGCTATTGTACTAAATTAGGTTTTTTATTTATTTATTATTTTTAATATTACAATCTAGCCTAATGAGGCTAATAAGCAAATGGCCGCCGTCGCCAGGTCCGGAGGGTGCCCTGCCGATCAGGTCAGGGCAGGCGCTCTACGCCCGGACTCCACGGGCATGCGAACCGTCACGGTTAAGCTGCCCTGTGACGGCGGCCAAGACTATTGTGGAGGGCCGTAGGCTACTGGTGGGCTGGGTTTCAGTGCAGGTGAAGCTGCTGAAGCCCAGACCTCTGAGGTGCTACCGATGCCACGTGGGACACCATGTGTCGGTGCAATGCGCTTCGGAGGTCGACCGCAGCGGCCTCTGCTTCCGTTGCAGTCAGCCCGGTCACACATCCGCGACTTGCTGCGCCATGCCGCACTGCGCCGCATGTGCGGCAGCTGGCAAGCTGGCTGATCACCGGGCTGGGAGCAAGGCCTGCGCTGCACCCACCAAGACCAAGGCCAGAGGCAGAGGAGGGCCCTCCACTGCCACCACCACCACCACCGCCACCGCCGCAGCCGCAACCGCAGCCGCTGCCGCTGTCGCCGCCACCGCCGCTGTGACAATTGCGGCTCCATTACGCTTCCTCCAAGCGAATATAAACCACTGCGCCTGCGCTCGGGATCTGTTGCTCCAGAGCATGGCGCAGTGGTCGATTAATATCACTGTGGTCGCTGAGCCGTATTTTGTCCTGCCCAGGGAAGACTGGGAGGCGGACCTTAACGGCTCAGTGACCATAGTGTCGTCGGCTGCCGCCGGTACTCCGACCGTTGAAGGTGTCAGGAGGGGTCGGGGGTGCGTAGCAGCACGGTTCGGGGAGATTGTAGTGGTGGGAGTCTACTTCTCTCCGAGCCGAATTCTCGCCGAGTTCCACAACTCTCTCGCAGAGTTGAGTGTTGTCGTCGAAAACCATTCCCTCCCCGTGCTTGTCCACGTGGACTTCAATGCCAAGAACTTGGCTTGGGGTTCTCGTTGCACAGACGTGCGGGGAAGGATGGTGGAGGACTGGGCTCTGGAGAAGGGCCTGGTCGTACTAAATCGGGATTCTGTCCCCACGTGTGTGCAGATGCGGGGCGAGTCGGTGGTGGACATTTCGTTCGCTAGCCCCGTTCTGTCGCCGCGTGTCGTTGACTGGCGTGTCATGGAGGGGGTGGAGACCTATTCCGACCACCGGTACATCCGGTTCGACGTGTCCACCCAGACCTCAAGCGCGCCGGTCCAACAGGCCCCGAGTGGTCCGCGTTGGGCGCTGAAGCAGCTGGACCGGGAGCTCCTCCTGGAAGCCTCGATCTGTCAGGCCTGGGTGACATCACCGGACAGGCCTGCCGACATTAACAATGAGGCAGGGTGGTTCCATTAGGCCATGTCCGACATATGTGACGTGGCAATGCCCCGAGTCCGGCCAGGAAGCGCCCCGCGTCAGGTGTACTGGTGGTCGCGAGAGCTGACGTCTCTGCGCGAGGCGTGCGTAGCTACGCGACACCTGTACGCCAGGCATTGCAGGCTCCGCATCCACCCACCGGATGCGGCAGCCATTGAGGCGGAGCTATATGAGGAGTACAGAGCGGCGAAGACCACCATCTGCGAGGCTGTCCTGCGGGCCAGGGATCAGGCCCGCGAGGAATTGCTGGGGACTCTCGACAGAGATCCTTGGGGGCGCCCTTACAAGATGGTGCGGGATAGACTCCGCGCCTGGGCCCCCCCACTGACGCAGAGTCTCCGGCCTGAGCTCGTGGAGGACGTAGTGAGCACTCTGTTCCCTACGCGGGGGGAACATCCCCCCCGCCTATAGCTCCGCCGCCTGCGGGGTGGGAAGCGGACCACCAGGACGACGACGACGACACTCCGGTAGTGACTGGGGTAGACCTGAGAGTGGCGGTACGCAGGCTCAGTGCCAAAAATACCGCCCCGGGACCCGACGGCTTTCCTGGCAAAGCCTGGGTCCTGGCCTCGGAGGCTCTCGGGCCCCGACTGGAGGGGCTCCTAAGCGCATGCTTGGAGAGAGGCCAGTTCCCGCTTCGTTGGAAGACGCGGAAGCTGGTCCTCAGTCGGAATCTGGGGCGCCCTGCGGACTGTCCGTCCGCATACCGGCCCATAGTGTTGCTCGACGAGGTGGGCAAGCTCTTTGAAAGAGTCATTGCAAACTGCCTCGCCGAGCACCTTGCGGGGACGGGGCCGGATCTTGCGGAACACCAGTCTGGTTTCCGCAAGGGGCGCTCTACGGTGGACGCCATCATGCGCGTGAGAGCCCTCACGATGGGGGATGCAGTGTCCCGGGGTGGGGTTGTCTTGGCGGTGTCTCTCAACATCGCCAATGCCCTGGAGCTGCATTAGGGAGGCACTCCGGTATCACCGGGTGCCGACCTACCTTCGTTGTGTGGTCAGGGACTACCTGATGGATAGAGCCGTCATCTCCCGGTCGCAGAGACCAACACCGGCTAAAACCGGCCAAAACCGGCTAGAGATGTCGTGCGGTGTTCCGCAGGGATCGGTCCTAGGGCCGTCCTTGTGGAACATCGGTTACGACTGGGTGCGGCGCGCCGACCTCCCTAGCGGTGTCAGTGTAGTTTGCTATGCTGACGACACGCTGATGCTGGCACAGGGCAGGTCGCACGAGGCGGCGGCCGAAGTTATGACACGCGGGGTTGCGATAGTCGTTGAGACGATCCGACAGCTGGGTCTCGAGGTGGCACTGCAAAAGTCCAAAGGCCATGTGCTTTCATGGGCCTCGGAATGCGCCACCGACGGGATCCCTACTCACGGTAGGAGGGGTATCCATCGGCGTCGAGTCGACTTTGAAGTACCTAGGACTCGTCCTCGACAGCCGGTGGAACTTCATGGAGCACTTCCGACGTTTGGCCCCAAAACTGGACCGGACCGGGGCTGCTTTCAGGCGGCTGCTGCCCAACCTTGGGGGGCCGAAACGCCTCCTGCCGGAGGCTCTACGCGGGAGTCGTGCGGTCCATGGCCCTTTACGGGGCCCCGATGTGGGCGCGTTCCTTGAGGCTGCGTGCAACCCACTGCGTGTAGCCGTAAGGCTGGCCCGTGGGTACCGCACGATCGCCCGCGAGGCGGCGTTGCCTCCTTGCCGGATTGCCGCCATGGGATCTGGAGGCGATAGTCCTCGCGCGCCTGCATGAATGGCGCGCGGAGGCGCTACGCTGGGGGGAAACTCCGCTGCCGCGACAAATTGTCTAATTGTCAAACTTCCGGCGGGATCTCATAACGACATGGAGAGAGCGACTGTCGCAACCCCGTGCAGGGCACGCCACGATAGTGGCGATAAGTCCCCTCTTTGAGGAGTGGCTTGAGACGCCACGGCGTCCTTACCTTCCGCCTGACGCAGGTTCTCACCGGACACGGTGTTTTCGGGAGGTTCCTGCACCGAATCGGGCGGGGGGAAACGCCCGGGTGTTACCACTGCAAGGATCGACCGGAGGACACGGTGGAGCACACGGTGGAGGTGTGCCCCGCGTGGGCGGAGCACCGCCGTGTCCTCGAAGCAGCGATTGGCAGCGGCGACCCCTCGCGTCCGGCCCTGGTGCAAGCCATGGTCCGGAGCGAGACGGAATGGGACGCCGTCACCTTCTTCTGCGAAGCAGTAATGCTAGAGAAGGAGGTGGCGGAACGTGAGAGGGAGAGAACCTCACAGCGTCCCGGCCACCGCGGGAGACGCCCCGGGCGTCGGGGGCCACCGTAGGCGTGGGCCTGTGGATGGTTGGCTATGGGCTAGCTCACCGTCCGTCCGTCTCAAAGGAAGGGGTCCGCAAGAACCGATGCCTGCCGGGGTTGCGGGACTGTTCGAAAGAGATACCGTGGCCCCGGAACACAAAGGGCGATGAAGGAACATGGATGGGTTTTAGTCAGTAAAAGTCTGACACTCCCTCCTGCTCCGCCCAGAGCGGGAGAAGTCATTTGATGATTTGCAATTCAAAAAAAAAAAAGGCTAATTAGCAATTGTAATCTAACTTAATTTACTAATAGTAAAATTATATCTAAGAGCACGTTCAGAGGGCCTATGTGCCAGCAGTATGAACGTCCTTGGCTGATTAAGTAAAGGAGCATATTGCTTTTTCATAGGATCCTTTCCACAATAATTATAACATCCAAAAACAAGTAAAAACGGGCACCTAGGGTGCCCGTTTTTACGTTTTTTTGTTTTATTTTAGAAAAGTCAACCACGCTATTCCCAAACCACTGCAACTCCTGGAAGCACGAATCAACAGAGGTGAACACCAGAAAAGTGCCAAGATAATGAAGCTCGACGAAGCCTCAGAGAAATAATTTAACTGTCTTGGATCCGGCAACGAAATTAATCAGAAAAGAATAGCGGAGGATTAGGAAAACAAAATTTCCACGTTCGCACTTTGCACCCTAGTTATTTGACTTGTTTTTGACGTTTCGTATTTCAAAAGCTTATCTCAATCAAACGTATTCTTGAATGTTAGGTCTAGTATCAACCTGGCTACAAACATGACTAAATGGCTAATATTCGCCCTGAGCTACATTTACAGAATACATACAGAATCATGGGGAGAAGTCAATTTGTACCTAAGCTTAAACCATCAAAGACACAATTGGTTATTCCATCAAATTAATGTTGATGTGTAGTCAAGCGTCCTTTATTAAACCACGATTTAGTTCAGTAGCTACCTTTCCGGGTCATTTGTTGTGCTGAGGTCACATCTAAGGTCATGTATTGGATACTATGCAATGCCAATATCGGGTGCTCCATTGACGGGCACTTCGTCAATAACATAAGCTACGCGGATGATATGGTATTGCTGAGCCCATCGATCGGTGCACTTAGGAGGCTTCTCAGAATCTGTGAGGACTATGCGGTGGCTCACGGCCTAAGGTACAACGCGACAGAGTGAACTTCTAGTTTTCAAAGCGGGTGACAAATGTTACGACACTGTCCCACCAGTCACCTTGGGGGGCGCTGAGCTTTCTAGGGTGACGAAGTTCAAGTACCTGGGGCATTGGGTCACCGATAGTCTGTCCGACGATGTGGACGTGGAGAGGGAACGCAGAGCATTAAGAATAAGAATAAGAATAAGAATAATTTATTTAAAAAAGTATTACAAAAATGTACATTTAGGTGCAGTAGTGTTATTTCTGAAACATATAATTAGTGCATAAAAGTAAACTATAACTAAAATATATTTAACAATTGCAAGAAACGATAATGTAGAATTCAAATGTTTGTTAGCGACCTACCCGATCTAGGTTTATTTAAACCTGTGTTTCAGGCCATCACTTTACATGCCACAAATTAACTAGGACAGTCAATGTTATAAAATAAAAAAAACTATTTACAACTAAAGGCAGTTCGATGTAACATGCTGGCCCGTAGGTTTGCACGTTGTACTAGGGAGGTAAAAATAATTATACTCTTTAGAGCTTATTGCCAATCTATGTACACGTGCGCCCTATGGGTTGGATATACAAAAAGCTCGTACAATGCTCTGCGAGTCTCTGGGGTTTTAGTATTACAGCTCCTAAAATATAAACCTAGGATTGTTTGTGTATTTTTACAAATTTTGACAAATTTAAATCTGTGTTTTACAAAAAACTTCAGACCTCTGCGATGCTTTTTCAGCGAGATATTGGCGATAACGTGTAATTCACCGTTTCAATGGCGCGTCCATGGGGTTTAAAGTCTTACAGCTTCTAAAATATAAACCTAGGATTTTTTTCAATATTTTTACAATTTTTTTACAAATTCAATCTGTTATTTACCTAAATTTCAGGTCTCTGCAACGCTTACTTTTAAAGATCTCCGTGGCCACGCGGTTCTCCGCGTTTCGATGGCGCGGCTACGTTCAAACCTTTATAACTTTTTAATCATAACTTTGACCAATTTATGGTTTTAGGAATCAACTTTTACAAATTTTTACAAAATCTTGGCATTGTTTTTTTTTAAAAAAAACGCCGTGGCCGCGCGGTCGAAACGCACACGAATAGCATCCCTGATGCGGCGAGTGCGCGGTAGCTCTAACAGCTTGGTGGTTATCATGGCCGACAGAATAGACAGTCCAATGATGTGGCACTGGATGACCACTCATCGAGCGTCTGATAAATATTTAAAATAAGATCCATAATAGGGTAGACGACACACCAATCAATTGAGATACTTTATAAGACCTGTCAAACGCGGTTCTCTCATAGATTTTGTATGGCAATAGCCAACGGTGACGTCACAGTTTATTCAACTCAATGACTCAACTAGTTATTGATTTCAAAGCAACTAATAATCGAATTTGGCAATTAATTGAAAATAAATCGGGTTTTCAGGCCCAAAATAAAGTGTTTTTTTTAGAGATAGGTGTCTGGGAATTATTGTTTTATGGTGTCATCTACCCTATCATCTATATCGTATATCATTTAACTTTATGTGTGTTTTATTGTCTTTTATGTTTTTATGTCTTTTCATTTTATGTTTTGTGTTTCTTTTTTTTTTGTGTTTTATGTATGTGTATGTGGACTTTTGGTCTGAAATAAATTTCATTATTATTATTTACAATGAAAGTAAATATTTTTAGCATAATATTTAGAGATGATAATGGTAAACACAAAAGATTTTAGACTTAGAAACTGTGTGAGATTGTAGATACTTTGCACTTGAACTTCCCGTCATACTTTACACAGGTTTACGACTGTCAGAATAAAGGTTTATCTACATTGTAGATTGTTGGCGTATTTAAAAGATTCAATAAATTTTTCAAAATACTAAACCATTTTTTTTTTTTGTATTTTTTTTTTATTTTTGTTTTTTTTTCACCTTTCTTCAATCATTGTTTTAATATTTTGATAAAACTAAAATCAAAAGTTCCGGTTAGACTGGAAGCCGACCCCAATAAAACTTAGGAAAAGGCTAGGCACATGATGAGTTACTAGTCTGCTTCGCCGCTCACTCGTGTTTGCCTAAAATCATTCGTGTGCCATTCATTTGAATTTGAACCTTATTTCAATACAAATAAAAGTAACGCGATGCGCACTCGTGTTGTGCAAGAATACATTCTGTCTTTTTTTAACTACATTATTCCACAGTCTTCTAGGTACCTACTTGTAAATACTCGATATGAATGAAGACTTTATGATCCACTTCAAAGAGTATAATAATAATATGGGAGAAGAGAGCCCTCTTGTGCCATTTTGAAGCATACAGATTTGAAGCGCCATCTAGATTTCTTAACGTGAACTAAGGCTCTATAGGTAGCTATAGGTAGATAGGAATGTATGTATACCTTCTTACTTATAGGTCAATATTTCTTTACTTGATAAGTGATCATTCAAATTTTCTCTTGTTGTTTTGCAAATAGCAGCTGTATTTACGTCCTCAGTTGATCATAATGCGATTTGCGAATAAAATAATGACACATTTAATAAATTACGATTATTAAAATTTAATAATTGAAGGAGTTATAGATATTTTAAGGATAGTAATTTAGTTAGTAAAGGAACAATCATTATATTTTCGCAAATTGCATTTTGATCAATTTATGATGTAAACAGCTTCTATTTGCATAAAACCAAGAAAATTTGAATTATCATTTAAACAGTAAACAAAAGGTAAAAGAATTTCGCCGGCTACATTTACATTTGAATAGAATTGGCAATTACACACTAATGAACTATTTTGTTTTAGTAATTAATTGTAATCTGTAACTATTGTGCTACATTTTATATCAAGTTTACAAGAGCAAAGTAACACACTGAGAACATCTTTATGTTTTACAGAAAAGAGTTTAAATCTTGTTCAGAAAACTATAATAAAAATTAACACATTTTTTTTACAAATTACAATAAATTACTAACAATAAATAGCTCATTATTTTTAATTAAATAAAACAGTTTTTTTTTTAAATATATTATATTGTCAGTGTTACAATTTTATCATCATACGATTTATTTTCTATTTTTATAATTTTTATTCTTATTGTAATATTTTTGAGCAGCAGTTTTAGTTTCGTCTTCACCATCATAAATTAATTTTCCGACCAAAATTCGATTGACTGATCGACACCAACTGTAAATTATTACATTTAATGCCACATTCAAAAAATATTTTTGAAATGTGTCACTATGGGCTGGACATTTATTTGGACAATCTACAAACATATCAATAAAAGAAATAATAGTTTGTTTCACACGTTTTTTGGGAACGTTTTTTATTAGGCAAGATGTTGCAATGTTTTTAACTTCATTGAAATAATTTTCAGTTTCCTTACTGGGATAGCACAGCCATTTTTTGTTTTGATATTCTTTTACTTTTATGAATGCATTATTTTGATTGACTTGACTTGTGTTCTCTAGTAAAGTCTTTTTACAAGTTTGACAACTTTTGACAACATTTTTTAAACATTTTTTTAGCACCCAACCACATACATAATTGCTTTGACCAGCATCACTTGTTGACTGTTCAAGGCAAATTTCACTATTAAAATGAATTTTTTCACTTTCCCCAGGAACGTCAGGAGTATCAACCTTCTCTCTTAAAAAAAAATCCAGTGTCTGGAGGCACTCATTCGAATCCTCCTCACAGTTTGCCCTCCTTGAATGAGGAGAATTAAAATTATTTAATAACAGAGCTTTGAATGCTCCTTCAAAAGCCACTGTATTTGGTGCATTATTTCTTGCCCCGTAACTCCTGATGTTCCCGAAAAAATTTTCGACAGGGTCTTGGTTGAAATTTCGTGTCAACATTGCATCTAAACCATATTTACAAGACAACACTGTCCAAAGAGATTCCATGCCCTCTATTGTTTTAATTAGATTTGTCACAGATGGTATAGTTGTCTCAGTCAGACGGATTTTGTTTCCAATTTTTTTTTTTTTTATATATTTTACAGTTCTAAAAACATTTTTGGCTTTTTGCCATAGTTGATGGTGCGGCGAATTGTGTTTCACAGGTCCTTTATAAATTTTACCATTTGGTATGAACATACTGCTTACATTCAAAGAATCAAATAAATTGTCAATTAATAAAGTCATGTCTATTATTTGGCGACATTCTTCGGGAAGATCCTTCCTTGCTGTCAAGTGTTCTGTCACAACAGCAACACTGTGACTAAATATTTGGGTCGCTGATTTCACACGCATTTTATTTATTTTCTCCGGATTTACGTGTTCTTCTGTTATTTTGTCAAGGAGACGTAACTCTCCATAGGATTTGTCAGCAGCATATACCATTTGGTAATATTCCCATTTTATGGTTTTTCTTTCATTTGATGTGACGTATGACATATCTTTGTTCAGCAAATTATTTCTGAGACCTTTTATTAAATGAGGAGTATCATAAAGGGGGATTATGCTTTGACCATTAACTCTGAAGATTTCATGACGCCACTCTTTCCCTTGACGTAGATACGCGGCTTTTGTTTTCTGGACTAATTCGGTTATAGCGCCAACATTAACGGGACTTTGGTCACATACCGTGTTAACCACGATGAGGCTATTTTCCAGTGCGTGCTGGACCACGGATTTTATTAAAATTTCCAGTTCTTGTTTTTTTAGCCCGGTTGTGAAATAATAAGCAATTGGTTGCTTGAAATTATTTTTCACACCCTTCACCATAAAAACAAGGGCATGGTCAGCAAATGATGCCTCTTTATTAGACGCAAATCCATCCAGTTCATCCTTATGTGCATTATACATAAGTTGTGGCGTGAGTGACATTTCGTCGAACATGAGACTGCAGAGTCGATCTGACACATCCTTTTCTGCTAGCGTTTTTTTTATCTTTTCAAAGATGATGGGATTAATACCCGGTACTAATTTTATTTGGCTCAGCAATCGCTTCATAGCTTTTGCCGATGGCAACGCAAAATATTTGCACAACAGCCTGTAACATTTTGGACTCTTTTTGAAAAGAGACAAGGACATCACTTTTTCCTCAATGGAAAACCGTCTGCCCTTGGATTTCTTGTTCGACTGCAGTTGCATGTGAATAAACAGTTGTGCTGGTTTTGTCATGTTTTTTGTAACTAGCTGAAATGCAGATTTATTGGACAATTTTTCAGCATTAGCCAGTCTTGCTTTGAATGATTGTCCTTTTTTGCGCAAACGACCTATTTCATTTTGAAGATACTTCATTTTTTTCTGAAGTGGTCTCATTTGTTTGCAATTGTACAGCGCCCCAATACTTTCACGAGCACCTGAAAAATGTAAAAATATAATAATTACATATTTTGTTCCAATACCTCTAATTTAAATGTTTCTAAACAAATAAAAACCGGCCAAGTGCGTGTCGGGCCACGCGCAGTATAGGGTTCCGTAGTAGCCCGTTATCAAAATATAGAACGAACCCGTTGCTACAGCACCATCTAGCGGCAGCTTTGTGAAACTTATGATTTTTTTACTTTTGTTATACTTATGTTATTTGGTACAAAATTATCCAACACCCAAGTTCAACGACTATTACTGCTAAACTAATAAAGTTATCTTAACCGCTATAGTTTTTCTTTAAAGTTCATAAAGAGCACTATCATCATGAATTATTCCCGATTTTTCAAGCCAGCAGTTTAAGTTTTAGAGTGGCGGGGGGGGGCTCCCTATTGCAACAAAATTTTGCACTTTAAAGTTTAATATTTCGTAAATGGAGCATTAGATCTAAAAGTAGTATTAGCAATCCCTAAGTCATTTTAAACCTATTCAACGATACCCCACACGAAGGGGTATACGACGAAAAAATATTTATCCCCAATTCACAAGTAGGGGGAATTACCCTAAAAAAAATATTTTCCTAAATTTTATTATACCACTTTGTCAGCGTTATTGATATTCACACCTCTACAAAAACACAGTTTTCTAGTACTAACGGTCTCTTAGCAAAACCTCGGACAGACAGATAGACAAACAGACGAACATGACGAAACTATAAGGGTTCTTGTCAGAAATACGGAACCCGAAAAATTAAGTAATTAGTTAATTACTTAATACCAGCTCTATTTGCAAAATCACTCATGGAATATCAATATTTCTGCAGGCCAATGCTCAAAAGTGGCACGGTAAAGGCTGCTTTACGCCGGAACAACACTGTGCTGCATTGCGGCATGCTACAAGGCCGCAATGCTACAATAATTTAAAGTGTTGCACATTGTGGCAAAAATCTTGCGGCAGGGCAACACCTTGCATCATTCTGCTAAAGTTACTTCATCAGCCACATTCTACGGTGTCTTGTCCCCTCAATCAATCAAGTTGGTAGACACTCCAATAAAATTTTACAGCACAATGCTTTGAAAATTATCTAGGCACGATGTTGCCTCGGCGTAAAATAGGCTGCCACATGAGTTGGTTATTTGTAGCATACCACAAGATGACACACGTCACAATATGTGGCATGCAACAATTCCGCACAGTGTTGCCCCGACGTAAAGCAGCCATAATAGGCTTTAATTATAATGCTCAAGATAAATTACCTTTCAATAATCGTGTTTGTCTGCTCATCACGCTATAATTATGCTCCATTGTCACAGAATTTGTGGCAGCAGTGCAGTGAATTTTATCTGAAAACATAAAATACAATACATGAATAATTTAGTATGCAAGGCAATGCACTATGTTGATGGTATTCAAAATAACCATTATTATACCTGAAGTTGAAGTAGCAAGAAGAGAGGTATTAGTAGATGGATGAGCAGCACTGATAGCCTCAAACTGCCGAGTTGTAGCAGAGATGCTGAAACTTTCACCTGGAACAATTAAGAAATCTAATATAAATACAAATTTTAAAAATAAACAATTGTTATTTAGAAAGACGGCTAAGAAAACTGATATCATTTGATGATACTGACAGTTTGTATGGTGTCAGATGCAAATAGCGCCACCCCAGCACAAATAAGTAGATGCAGTAATAACAAAAACATTTAATTAGCTAATTACCTGGAGTCGAAGTGGAAGGAAAAGAAGTGCTAGTGGTAGGGCGACTAAAACGTAGGTTCGCCTCAGATTGCCCAGTTGTAGCAGTGATGCCATGACTTTCACCTGAAAGAATTAAGAAACCTAATTTAACTGTGTAAATATTTATTTATGTAAACACTGATTATATTGATTAATTAAAAAACAAACATGTTTAGGAAGAGGAGCCACATTTTCTACTGGACTCGTAGCAAACAGCCTCGACCGACATCTAAGGAGGCCTCTTTGCGTGGCTGGGTTAAGCGCTTGATTCAGGAAGCAGTACTCTTGGACACAGCATACAAAGTGAGGTGGTTCCTCTCCCTGGAGCCCTGATTACCGGCAGCCTGGACTTTGTTCCTAATGCCGATAGTCATCTTTTTTATATTTTTAAATGTTTTCTATAATATTGTTTTTAAAAATGTAATTGATATGAGAAAAGATGAATTGAAGAAATTAATAATCCTAATATTATTTTTTAGTTGAGTTACATAATAACCTTGATGCTTCTGATAGGCAATTAGTAGTTATACTAGAAATCCCATCGTTTACAAGGCCGATTCGGCCTTACCACAAGTTGATATACCTATTAATTTAACAATGGTTGTTCAGAAAGACGGCTAAGAAAACTGATATAATTTGATGATACTGACAGTTTGTATGGTGTCAGATGCAAATAGCACCACCCCAGCACAAATAAATAGATGCACTTAAAATGCAGTAATATCAAAAATATTAGCTAATTACCTGGAGTTGAAGTGGAAGGAAAAGAAGTGCTAGTGGTAGGGCGACTAAAACTTAGGTTCGCCTCAGATTGCCTAGTTGTAGCAGTGATGCCATCTCTTTCACCTGAAAGAATTAAGAAATCTAATATAATTATGTAAATATTTATGTAGGTAAACACTGATTATTATTGATTAATTACAAAAAAAAAAACATGTTTAGAAAGAGGAGCCACATTTTCTATTTATTTATTTCATCTAGTTTACTAATGTCTCTATGTGTGTCTGGTACACTAAGCCGTGTAGTGGGACAATACAGGTTAGTTAGATACATACAGAATTACAATAACCCTGGTATCTATAGTAATTACTTTAGTTTAAGTACCTATTTTTTTTGAAATAGACAAGTATTTGAACAAAGGTCAAAGAAAGCAAAGTTATGATTAAAATTGGATCTGCTTTTACTCAAAGGGGTGTTGATGCAGGTGTTGGTGTTAGTAAAATTCAACTCACCAGGCAAATAAAGAGTTGGCATTGCCAATGCATTTAGACGCTTACAGCGATTACGGTGTTCGTCAGTGAAGTGAATATCACATATTCTCTTCTTCTTATAAATGTCATAGTCTGTTAATGTTTCCACATGGTATCCCACTAGATTAACCCAAGCTTTGAAACGCTCAGGAAATTTGCCAGGATTCGGAAAAGAATGCATCACATTGCCTGAAACCAAAGGAAATAATATTGTATTATTTAAAGCAGTTTTGGGTCAGCGGGCCGTCTTAAGGGCTTTTAATCAAATAGGTATTAGGTCGTTTTAGGGGTGGAGTCAAATATTTTATAGGAAATATTATATGAAAGGATTAATATAAAATAATTAAAATTTTATTAATATTTTCCTTTTTTCACTTCATCTGTTTTATACTTTTACACTCAGCAGTGACTGGGGGCTAACGCGGAACCAGCGTGCAAATGTTATTGACAGTGTCTGGGGCAAAGCATGAACCAAGCGCAATTCCTACCTACCTACAAAATTCAAATTATTTAAAACATTTAAAATAGTGGTCCGCCGGTGTCGGGAGCTGGGTCCAAGCCACCGGTGGTCACCTGAATAGGGAGACCTTCGAAAGATGGTCGTCGAGGCTCTTCTCTTAGCCATCAGGTCATTGGCCGTTACATATTACTTATTATTAGTGTAATTTAAGTAGGTACATAAGGTGGCTTACCAGTGTCCTTACATCCAAAAGCGCAACGGTGAGGCATTGTATCTATTTTGATAGACACACACAGCACAAAATAGCGTCTTTTCGCAAAAATACAACTAAATAACACAATTTTTTTTCACAATTTTTGTGAAACTGTTAGCCACAACGGAGGGACTGAAATATTTTTTTAAAATAATAATAATAATATTTTATATTTTTTTTAAATCTATAATAAAATAATTTAATCAATTCTAATTTAATATAATTTAATCAATTCAAATTTAATATAATTTAGTCTAATTTAATAAATTCTATTTTAATTTATTCTAATTTAATATATTCTAATTTAATTTAATCTATGTTATTTATTTTAATTTAAGTAATTAAGTGTAATCTGCATATTTTTCCAAAATATTCTTGTGTCAATAAAATTAATGATTTAATTGTATATTTTTCTGCGCATAAAGTAGTGCATGCTGTGCTTTTCTGTAAGTGATGAGGCGCTTAGACTTTAGTTTGAATTGTACAAATTATAATGTAACAGTGTACTCATTGTTGAGAAGCCTTATAATAAATAAATAAATAAATATATTAAAATCCAGGTAGTAATACAAACACAGAACGGAGGATAAATTCAACTCGACGTCTTATGAAGTTATAACACCCAAATACTAATAATTAAACACAAAATGGACACACGAAACACAAACAAGCGCGGGCGCAAGTTGCGGCGACCATTATGTGATGTTGCCAGAATTTGATTGACATATATAAAAAAAGGATTTCCGTGACAAGGTTGCCATAATTGAAAATACTGGAAAGCTATGAAATATAAAAATGTGATAATTTTGGTGAAAAATATAATAATTATTCTCTAGAAAAATACTAATAATTTAAAATAAAGAATTATTATTCCTTTGCATTAAAGTCGGGATCGCAGAGACATCTATTGGTAACTACGAAACTAATAGTTTATCCGTTAAGGAATTTAGATGGCGCCTCTTTCTTTACTGAAGTTGTGCCTGTTCTAACTGTCTCCCCCCTGATCCACTTGCACTAGTTGCACTAGTCAAGTATCAAATACGGACTCGTGCGGATATGATCTCGGTGGCTGATTGATACCTACTTGACGTCCCGTATCGCGTACGCGATACGCGTATCGGACTTAAGCAAACATTTTTCGTAACGATGTTTTGTTTAAAGATTTTAGTTTTATCAAAATATGAAAACAATGATTAAAGAAAGGTGAAAAAAAAAAAAAAAGAAATTAAAATGAAAAAAAAGGCAAAAAAAAATGGTTTAGTATTTATAAAAATTAATTGAATTTTTTAAATACGCTAACAATCTACAATGTAGATAAACCTTTATTCTGACAGTCGTAAACCTGTGTAAAGTATGACGGGAAATTCAAGTGTAAAGTATCTACAATCTCACACAGTTTCTAAGTTAAAAATCTTTTGTGTTTACCATTATCATCTCTAAATATAATAAAATATAAAAATAATAAAATAAAAAAAGCCTTTATTTCCCATTACCCTTAAAATTACGTTTTATAAGTATACAATATTTTATTTCTTTGTTAGTAGTTTTATTTTTCTTATAATCTAGGTTAGTATGTTCTCCGGGATATGGGCCCCTCCTCGGGTGAAGGCCTCCTCCAGTTTCTTCCATTTGTTCCTGTCCTTTGCTATATTCTGCCAATCGTTTCCTGCTGTATCTATTAAATCGTCAGCCCACCTTCTCTTTGGTCTGCCTATTCTTCTTTTCCCATCTGGCCCTTTCCACTCTGTAGTTTTAGCTGTCCACCTACCGTATTTGTATCGTGATACGTGGCCAGCCCGTTGCCATTTCAGTTTCAGAGCTTGGTTAAGGGCATCAGTTACTTTGGTTTTTAGTCTGTTAACTTTGCTTCTGATTTTGTGTATTTTCCTTATGTTCAGTATACTTCTCTCCATGGCTCTTTGTGTTGTTTTAATCTTTTGTTTGGGTCTTGTCGTGAATACCCAAGATTGGCAACCGTACAGCAGGCAGAGCAGTATGCAGGTATCTAATATAATTTTCTTCATGTCTATCGAGTAGTCACCTTTTAAGATCTCCTTGAGTGACCAAAATTTCTTCCATGTTATATGTCATGTTTTTATGTTTTTACAACTTCGTCTTCGTTGTTTGTTTTATTGAATGATACTTGTTTGCCTAGGTAGATGTAGCTGTCGACATATTCTATTGTGTGTTCTTTTACATTAATGGGCTCTTTGTTGCTGTTTGTCATTATTTTGGTTTTAGTAGCATTCATTTCTAGTCCTACTTTCGAGCTGGCTTGGTCAAGTGAACATAGCATTTCCTGTAGATCTTTTGATGTCTCTGATATTATGACTATGTCATCAGGGAATCTTAGATGGTTTAGATAGAGATTGTTTATTTCTATACCTTTTGTTTTCCAGTCTATTTTCTTAAATATGTTTTCTAGAACGGCAGTAAATAGTTTAAGTGACAAGAGGTCACCTTGTCTGACTCCTCTTTTAATATTTATTGCTTCACCTCTTGATTCTAGACTGACATTACTGGTACTGTTGTTATATATATTTTATGATGTTTATATAATTTGGGTTGATGTTTAGGGTGTTAAGTGACCCCCAAATAGAGCTATGGCTAATGCTGCCGAACGCCTTACTATAATCAATAAAACCTAGATATAGAGGCTTATTAAATTCTTCATACTTTTCGATAACTTGTTCCAGTGCCTGAATATGGTCTAGTGTGCCAGAGCCAGAGTGGAAACCTGCTTGTTCTATTGATTGTGCGTTATCAATGTCTTGTGTTATGCGTTTTAGAAGTGTTGATGAAAACACTTTATTTACATTTGCTAGTAAGCTGATTGTTCTATAATTGTTGATGTCGAGTGGATTACCTTTTTTATGTAACAGTATAATATCCGAAGTACACCATTGAATTGGCACAATTTCCGTTTCTAGAATCAGGTTGAATAGTTCTGTGAGAGGGCCCAGTAAAATTAGTGCGCCTAGTTTCAAGACTTCGTTAGTTATCCCATCGGGACCTGGACTTTTATCTGATTTTAATTGTTTCAACTGTAAGTATATTTCTTTTTCGTCTATAGGTATAATTGACTGTGTGTTATTAGCTTGATTTATTTCTTTAGCTTTTTCGACGTTGTCTTTTTTTCTTTATTTTTGTATAGTTCTTGGTAAAAAGCGGTTGCTTGGTGTAAAATGTCTTGTCTCGTATTGGTTTCTTTACATTTACCTTCCAATTTTTGTATCCATGTTTTACGTAAATTCAATTCTTTAAATGCTCTTTTTGTACTTCTGAATTTGTTTAAGTTTTCTGATATTATTCTTCGTCTGTTCGCACTATAATCTCTTTAGGTCGCTTTACTGGTTTCTTTGTATAGTCTGCTTAATTCTTTCTTTGTATTTAAATCTTTATTCTTTTTTATTGCTAATTCACTTCGTTTATTTATTAATACTATTGTTTCTTCACTGAGTATTTTATGTTGTTTTCCTTTACTAGGGCTATTTCTATTGGTTTGACTAAATGTTATTGGCAGTTCATCATAGTAAGGTTGTACGCTTGTAATTCCCTGTAATTTTTTTTCGATACATAGTTTGAAACCTCAAACAAAGCTAACCAGCTTTATAGAGTTTTATTTCGTCTTCAGTCTTGGGGATTTTTGGTAGTGGTTTGAAGTTTATCCTGCTCTTTTTCGGTTGGTTTAAGATGAGTGTTGTTCTTACTAGCCTATGATCTGTTCGGAATTAAACATTGTTTAGAACTTCATAGTTCTGGACTTGTTTTGGGACATTCGTCATGATGTAATTGATTTCGTTCTTAACAGGGATGTCCACTATCCCCATGACTATTCACCATAGTAATGGATGACGTTCTCAGAACATTAGAAGAAGAAATAGAATACCTTCATCTAGAGGACAGTATAATAGAAAGTTGAATCTCATGGTCCTGCCATGAGATTCAACTCCCTATTATACTGTCCTTTGCAGATGACGTGATAATAGTAACAAATAATCTCAGTGAACTGGACGAAATAGTCACCAAAATCAAACCGTTGCTGGAATCAGTTGGACTCCACATTAATGAAACGAAAATAAAACTAGTAATCAGAGACCCACTCAGCACCGCAACTCGAAGTCTTATTAGATTTGGAGGAACCAGTATTCAACCGGCAGACGAGATGAAGTACCTAACATCACGTACATAACATCGACACTTAATAGAATTCTATTTCTACTATTGAATGTCTTTTGTTATTGCTCATGTTGGTGGTTTGCAAGAGAAAAGATTCAAGTACTTACAGTAAACCGGTACGTTTGAGTCCGATGTAGGTAGACGCACAATGTTACACCGTACACTGGAATTTTGCGAAAAAAGAACGATATTAGCACAAATTGAATTGAGCTCTGGGTTTGGGTAGTAAAATGGATGGATTGACCTGACCGCTGCACGTTGCCGTTGCTCCAGGTGTTGATCCAGGCTCCAGCACCAGGGATCCAGGGGCTGGTCCAGATGATTGTTCGGCTCGAAAGTCTAAATTATGTTTGGGATTTTTGGTTTCAGATCGTCGGCGTCGTGGATTTGAAATTAGACACAGGTATGCTCGTAAATGTGTATTGACTTTTTTGAGTTTTACAATGGTTTTTGATGTAGTCGTCGTCGCGTCACACAGATAAAAAAAAAAGCGCGCGCGCCGCTGTCCTCGCGTTGTCCGTGCCCGCCCCTCCTCGTCCCGTTCCGCCACCCGCGTTATTTGTTGCTGCCGTGGTGGATAGATGGTGCCGTGGTCATTAACAATGATTTTGAAATCATTACAAAGTAGATTAATATAATGTATATTTTTAGTTTTATTTACCATTCTAAAGACAGTTAGGTAATAAAAAAAAACCATACCATCATATAGCTGTAGCTGTGGCTTTTCAAATTACTGCTGAATCTTGCAAACGAAGATAACCTAACATGCAACATCACCAAAAACAGCGGCCGGGGAGTAATTTTGCAGTGCATGTTAAAAGTATGGGATGAGTGTGCAATGTCGCACAAACATACGTTAGAGGCGGTGAACCGCAGCGTGCAGGACATTCGCAGTAACCAGGTGCTGATGGGCGGCGTTGTCGTTTTGTTCGCAGGTGACTTTAGACAGACATTGCCAGTTATTAAGGGCACACCACGCATGTCCAGTGGCGTGCAGTAGTATTCCACGAAGGGCAGGCCACGAAATAATAATAGCAAAAAAAAATTTTCGTCTGCGCCATTTTGGATTTTCATTTTGACCTCATTTTCATTATCAGCGACCCCAAAAACCTCAAAAACGACACCCATGAAGAAAAAACTGAAAATTTTCATCGGCGCCATCTTGGATTTTCATTTTGACCTCATTTTCATTATCACCAACCCCAATAACCTCGAAAACGACACCCATGAAGAAAAAACTGAAAATTTTAATCGGCGCCATCTTGGATTTTCATTTTGACCTCATTTTCATTATCACCAACCCCAATAACCTCGAAAACGACACCCATGAAGAAAAAACTGAAAATTTTTATCGGCGCCATCTTGTATTTTCATTTTGACCTCGTTTTCATTATCCCCAACCCCAATAACCTCGAAAACGACACCCATGTAGAAAAAACCGGAAATTTTCATCGGCACCATCTTGGATTTTCATTTTGACCTCATTTTCATTATCACCAACCCCAATAACCTCGAAAACGACACCCATGAAGAAAAAACTGAAAATTTTCATCGGCGCCATCTTGGATTTTCATTTTGACCTCATTTTCATTATCACCAACCCCAATAACCTCGAAAACGACACCCATGAAGAAATAACTGAAAATTTTCATCGGCGCCATCTTGGATTTTCATTTTGACCTCGTTTTCATTATCCCCAACCCCAATAACCTCGAAAACGACACCCATGTAGAAAAAACCGGAAATTTTCATCGGCACCATCTTGGATTTTCATTTTGACCTCATTTTCATTATCACCAACCCCAATAACCTCGAAAACGACACCCATGAAGAAAAAACTGAAAATTTTCATCGGCGCCATCTTGGATTTTCATTTTGACCTCATTTTCATTATCACCAACCCCAATAACCTCGAAAACGACACCCATGAAGAAAAAACTGAAAATTTTCATCGGCGCCATCTTGGATTTTCATTTTGACCTCATTTTCATTATCACCAACCCCAATAACCTCGAAAACGACACCCATGAAGAAAAAACCGAAAATTTACATCGGCGCCATCTTGGATTTTCATTTTGACCTCATTTTCATTATCACCAACCCCAATAACCTCGAAAACGACACCCATGAAGAAAAAACTGAAAATTTTCATCGGCGCCATCTTGGATTTTCATTTTGACCTCATTTTCATTATCACCATAATAATAATAATATTATTGATTATTATAATAATAATACGCGAATTATGAAGGTGACAGCCGGAGGACTTAAAAAAAACCGAAATTAATTTAAAGAAAGGTTTAATTACTTTCAAATTACAATAAAATACTTATGATAAATCTTAGGTCTAAACTTGGACGATGCCAGTTCCGAAGTGCCAAATTAATTATTACAAAAATTATAATTCTAATCGATGGCGAAACGCGTATGCGGTATCAGCAGGTTGGAAGTAGGTGGCCGATGGCTGCACGAGGCGTCGAGTCAGCAGAGTCCGTGTGTTGCAATTTTGTGTGGAATCATCCATTGTACGTAAATAGCTATCATGTCGCTATTCAGCCGATTTGGTGTAGGCAGGGCACGTAACACCTCCCCCCTCAGAACAGCAACTATTTGAGCAATTTCAGCGAGAATGTTGCTGGTACAGTTTTCTTGATTTTAGGAGATTCTGCGTCTTCATATTGATGATTTTCATCGCTTTCATCTGGTGCTTGTGGCTTTCTGAGCTTTGTGCAAACATTATACCGTCGTATAGTGAGGGTAACGATCAGTACAGTTGCACCGAATATTACGACATATAGTGGGATAGTCGTATGGTAGATCGATTGTTCCAAGTTAGTGTGATCGATTCGTACAGGTTGATGCATTAAGATTTTATCTTCGATTTCATGTAGACTTTTCAGGTGCAGTGAGTTTAACTTCAGATATGGGATAGATTCGTTGACAATGTTCAGGTTCATGGGTATTTCAGTGATTTTCAGCGGTTGTCCCTTGATATGGTCATTCGTGTTGATTATAGTAAACTGCTCGGTGCGTAGTAAGCATTTTTGCGGGATGGTAGCGAGATAACTTCCATGTAGGGAGATGAATTCTTGACGTTCGCATTGTAGCTCGGTTCGGGTTGGTTGTGGAAAGGTAAGTGTATAGCGTCTGTCGTCCAGTTGCTCCATGGCTTCTTTGGTCAGCGTGAGCTTAGTGGGTAGGCATGACTTCTGTAGAGATTGGTTAAAGATGAGCCCTTGGATGCAGTCTAGATGTCCTCTCGTCGGTTGTTGGTTGACTTCCTCTTCGCAGAGATGGAGTTGATTGAACTTCGGGCATTCAGCCTCTATGTACTTGAAAACTTTCCCGTTGGTTGCAATGAAAGGATAAGGAGGAATGAAGGTATACATAAATTTATTGGGAACTATTGCTAATCTATATAATTCAAACTTATCAGGGGAGATAATTGGGACTTTAAATATGATAACTATTCTCTTTCCTGTAAAGTAATAGCCAGGTTTTATAACAGTATAGTATTCTCTTAGATCTGCCTCTAACAATTGGTCTGAACCGTATATAGATCTTAATCGTTTCGTCATATTACCTAAAGTATCTATGCTTAAAGTACTATGGTGAGTGCTCGATGCACGTATAAAAGCTAAGGTATCTTCTATCCTAGTTATCTCTAAAAATAAATCATCTGTATTATCGCTAATGATAGTTAACAACTGAGCAAACTTTGCGTATCTTATAAGATCAGTTTTAGCGGAAGCTTTCTCATCTAAAAGTAATCCTAAAGTACTATTGATTCTCTCTTGATTGCTAACAATTTTTGATAATATATCACTGTATCTAGTCATCCAGACTTTATTAAGACTTATATGCTCATTTACCTCCGATAATATCTTGTCATCATTATTTTCTAAAAGTTTAATGGTATTATTGTAAGTTTGAGCATCCGATTGATCTAAGTTACCAGTTATGCTTTTTATAACTGAACCTAAACCGTCTATGAGACCTCTTTTGCTACGACCGGGTTCTAATGTTTTTAACTGAGAATTAATTTTATCTAATTTATTAGATAAGTGGTTAATTTGAAGTTCGTATAAAAGGAAAGTTTGGTTATCTGATTTGGTTTTAAAATAGTCTAGTTGATTAATTACGGAGTGGAGTCTGTCTTCAATGTTAGTTAAGTCAATGTATTGTAGAAAAGAATGATAGTGCGTTATGAGTCTGGATTGTCCAAGGTTGAAAGGTAAGAGTCCGGGTCCATCATCTAAGCTTTCAAGTTTTATCTCGAGCGCCAGTGTTGTGTGGACGATCATCGCCAGTAGTATCCTGTAACAAGTTTGCGGTCTTAGGGATACGTTTGAGTCGGGATTTTGCTACGGGACCTTTCTTTTTAGATGTATAAATATGAATCGGAAGGTCGGCTAGCACGGTGTCATGAGTATAACGCGGGGCTAATTTTTGTCGACTGGCTAATGGATTACTTATAAAGACTTGCTGTTCTGGTTGATATTCTACTTCGGGCTCTCTGTCCTTATTCCTGTTTTGTATGATATTCGTTCGGTCAGTAAGTGTAAAGGCGTTGATAAGGTCATATACAGTTTTCATCTGGTCTCGGTGATTTTGGACATACTGTTGCATAAGATGTTCGGTCATGTCAATGTCAAGTGGGTCTCTTGGGTCGAAATGTCCTCTAATTATGTCATGGGGTCTGCACTTTGTGAAACTGTGGATTGTGCTATTATAAGCTAGTATAGCATAAGGCATGAGGTTGACCACGGGTTCATCTTTCTGACGTAATCGTAAGATGCGTAGATGCTCTAGTAACGTAGAGTGAAATCGTTCGACTATTCCATTATCATTAGGGGAATGAGCTAGTGTTCTATGGTGGTTTATTTTGTGCATTCTAGTAAATTCGGAAAATAATTGATTTGTAAATTCAGTACCGTTATCTGTTACGATAGTGAGTGGAAGACCATGATGTGTACAATAGTTTAAAACTGCTTGAAGAATACTAATTGCTGTGCCATCTCGTATGTAGTATGCTTGTCCGTATTTTGAGAAAGCATCTACTACTGTGAGGTATTTTTCATTTTGGGCTGTAAAGAGGTCCATGTGTACTAATTCAAAAGGTTTGGTTGCCGGGGGCACTAAATTTAGTTGAGGTCTAATTGGGTTTCTATCATACTTGGATTGTCCGCAGATTGTACATTCATTTATGTATTTTGTTATATCGTCCCTCATCCTGGGCCAGTAATATTTCCGAGAAAGAGCAAGATAACATTCGTTTATCCCTCTGTGATTGGTTTTCCCTTCATGATAGTTTTTTATGATTTGTTGCTGCTTTAAATATTCCTTTACATCTTCTAGTTCTGATTTTGTTAGAACTAGGTTCATAGCTGAGCTCTCTGAGATCTCTCTTCTTTGGATAATAGGTATAATTGAATACATGCCTAAGGGCGGAGTTATTTTTAGAGCAGTTTTAACTTTAGGTTTACATATTCTTTTATAGCGTTTACTACATCCTGTTCTAAGTTAGATTCTGAGACCTGAATATGTGTGCGAGTATGTGTGTCAAAAGGTTTAGTGGCTGTCGTTCGTTTAAGGTAGGGAGAGTTACTAACTATAGTTATACATATTTGTCGGTGGAATTTATTTAAAGGTTCGTCGGTGATAGGAACTTCTAGAATAGGGTTTTCAGTGCTAGTGTGGGCAGTGGCTGTCGTAGAACATGCTCGAGAAGGTGGGCGCTCTGAAGGATTGGCTAACATTGACTCAGTCTCCTCGTTATTAATTTCTACTCGGGATAATGCGTCGGCATTAGTGTTGTACTTTCCCTTTTTGTAGACTATAGTGTAATCATATTCACTTAACTTAAGTCTCCACCTAGTCAACCTTTGGTTGGGTTCCTTCAAGTTCATTATCCACTGTAACGGCTTGTGGTCGGTGTATATTTTGAATTTACGTCCGAATAGGTATGGCCTGAAATATTTTGTAGCCCAAACTATGGCTAAAAGCTCTTTTTCTATAGTGCTATAATTGGTTTCACTGTCATTTAAAGTTCTTGAGGCGTAACAGATAGGTTTATCTGAGCCGATGCTGCCTTGCGAGAGTACAGCGCCTATAGCTACGTTAGAAGCGTCCGTTGTTAAGATAAACTCTTTAGTGAAGTTGGGATATTGTAAGATTGGGTCGTTTGTCAGTAAGCTCTTGCATTTGTTAAAACAGTCAATATATTCACAGTCAAAAGTAATTTTATTAGTCTTTTTAAGGCATTTCGTCATAGGTTTAGTGATGCGGGCAAAGTCTGGGATAAATTTCCTATAGTAGCCTAATAGTCCTAGGAACTGTTTTATTTCCTTAGGTGTCTTCGGTAAGGGATATTTTTCTATTACTGCTATTTTATCAGGGTTAGGTTTAACACCTTCGCCACTGATTACATGGCCCAAAAACGCGGTTTCTAATTTCAAAAACTCAGACTTATCCATCTGGATTTTGAAGTTAGATTCCTGTAATCTTTTAAATACTTTCTCTAGGTTAATCATATGTTCTTGTAAAGATGTACTAAATATGATGACGTCATCGAGATACACGAGACAGATCTCATTTTGCAAGCCTCTGAGCACATTGTCCATTACCCTTTGAAAAGTAGATGGAGAGTTCTTCAATCCCATAGGCATGCGCAAGAACTCAAAGTGTCCATGTTCTACGTTGAACGCTGTCTTAGGAATGTCGTCTGGATGCATCTCGCATTGATAAAAGCCTGATGCAAGGTCTAGCGTGCTAAAATACTGGCATTTACCAAGCTTGTCAAGTATGTCATTGATGTTAGGAATCGGGTATTTGTCGTCTATAGTCTTGTCATTCAGTTTACGAAAGTCTACTACTATGCGCCACTTTTGTTTGCCTGATGCGTCGGCTTTCTTAGGAACTACCCAAATAGGTGAGCTCCAGGCTGATTCAGAAGGTCGTATAATACCTTGATCCAGCATCTTGGTTATCTGGTCTCTAACCTCTTGTCGATGTACAAAAGGGTAGCGGTAGCTTTTAGTGTAAACGGGAAGTTCGTCAGTCGTTCGAATACGGTGCTTGATTTTATTTGTAAAACTCAAAGGCTCTCCCTCAACATAGAATACGTCAGCGAAACGGGCACATAGAGTCTCTAAGTTAGTTTTTTCCTCAATATTTAAATGATTTGTACGCAATCGAGATAAAACCTCTTTAACGCGCATAGGGTCTTGTTCAGTGCTCATGCACTCGGTATTAAATATATCGGCTTGTAAAGGTCGGTCAAATGCAATAGTCAGGTCATGTTCCGTCGGGTTTTCAATTTCTACAATTCCAGTACAGTCAGTAACGCGAGTAATGCACTCGTGAATAATGCAATTACAATAATTTTGCTGAGTTATCGAAACATCGCCATCTGGACAATAGATAGGGATATTCACTAGTTTTGATGAGTTAGCGGGAATTGTTTCTTGACTATTTGATCTTTTACATTGATAAAAATGTATCGGAATCGTTGTAAAGTCTGTAATTAAATAATTATTTTTAAGATCGATCTGTGCTCCGTCAAGTAAATCTAAGCCTATTAAACCATCAAAATGGTTATGAAATCTATAGACAAAAAATTTTACATTCGCGGGATTATTAAATTCAGCAAAGTTCGGTATCGTAATAGAATGTTCGTGCGTACTAGTCACACGAGCGTTCGTTACTTCGAAGGGATCAAAGTTTAAAGGGATATGTGAAAAATATTGTTCGACTGCCTCGGGACTAATAAAAGACTGATTAGCTCCGGTATCTACTAATAATTTAAGTGGCGGGTCTGATATCTGTATGTAACGTAATTCCCTTTTAGATTGGATATTTAGTTCTATTTTAATCCTTTTTGATCCTTCTCCTTGCGAAAATCCTGATCAGCTTTAGAAGTAGCGGATGGCTGTGCTTCTAAGGATTTTACGTTATTTAATTGATCCGGTACATTTAATTGATTTTCAGGGTTGGTCTGCTGATAGTCATAATAAAAGTCAGAATAGTCGTAAGGCTCACAGAAATAGTAATAGTCAGGTAATTCGTAGTAATAGTCGGGGTAATTGTAAGTGTCATAGTAATCGGTCATTTCGTTAAAGTTCATTTCGCGAGTTTTAAAGTAGTTACTAGGCGGTGGGTTTCCTAATCTACGCCAATCATGTACTGGTGGTAGTGGTCTCGGTACAAAATGACTAACACCGCTCATCGGTTTCGGACCGTTATTTTGCGTTTGAGGGTTCCTATTTTGTAATTTAAACGCGTCATTTTGCGGGTTGTAATTCGGCGGGGGCGCACGAAACATTTGTTGAGTACGGCTAAACATATTAGGGGCCCGTTGAGGTACCTGATTATGCTGGAAGGGCGGCCTCCACTGCTGCGGCTACATAGGCATAGGTTTATGCCAGCTGGGGCCTGGGCTAGGAAAGCTAAAAACTTTTGGTGTGGTCATAGGGACCGCGGGTGGCATTCTATGGGTTGACTGCGTTTGCTGCGTCGGGTTACGTCGCTCGGGGGCACTCTCATTACGTTGCTGTAGATACATGACGTTCATTTCCTGTTGTACAAATTCCAGAGCCTTTTCAATAGTTTCGGGTCTCATACATCGGATACGTGACCCTAGAGGTTCCTTAAGACCTCTAACGTAGGATTGTAGAGTTAACTTTTTATAAAGATCGCGTTTAGCTTCGATGGTCGTTGCTACATTTTCGTGCAATGAAACATAGGTCATTATAGTGCTAAAAAGGGTCTGGCATTTGTCATAATACTCCTGCGGGGTGCTACTTCCTTGCGTCAGTAAAGACATGTCATTATAAAGGGCGGTCTCATCCCTTTGGTCTGAAAAATTATTGACTAACGCGTCACGGATCCCTTGCCAATTTTCTGCTATGCCATTAGAATTAATAGTTGAAGCTGCTGGCCCGGTGATTTTATTCAAGATGCCGTTTATGAGACATAAATTAGTTAACTCGAAACTCGGGTCATTTCTAACATATTGTATTACGAGCTGATCGCATATTTTAATAAACCGGGTTAGAACATTCGGATTGCCGTCAAAATTTGGAACTGCGCGCAAAGCGTTGTAGATAGTATCGGGGTTAAGTGCCATATTGTCACTATCAAATAGCAAACCTAAATCTAAATTATCTGATTCCGTAAACCTATTTAAATCTAGTTCTCTAATCCTATTTATCTGTCTGGAGGAGACAGATTTATTCCCTTGGATGAAAAATTTTGATTTAATAGAATAAAATATGGGTATAAGGAAGGACAAGGAAGCAACACTTAAAGAAAGTTTCAAGGACTTACATATACATGGTTTTTCTCGTTGTATCGATGGCTGGATACGTCCTCAGCTGCGTCTTCTTAAGTTCGGATATTCGACGAGGTACTTGGAAATACCGACAGCGACTATCGGAGTCAGCAGATTAACGATTTTTGGAAATCTATACCGCGCCGCGCACTGCCTCGAATATCCTACCGACTGCGCCAATTATGAAGGTGACAGCCGGAGGACTTAAAAAAAACCGAAATTAATTTAAAGAAAGGTTTAATTACTTTCAAATTACAATAAAATACTTATGATAAATCTTAGGTCTAAACTTGGACGATGCTAGTTCCGAAGTGCCAAATTAATTATTACAAAAATTATAATTCTAATCGATGGCGAAACGCGTATGCGGTATCAGCAGGTTGGAAGTAGGTGGCCGATGGCTGCACGAGGCGTCGAGTCAGCAGAGTCCGTGTGTTGCAATTTTGTGTGGAATCATCCATTGTACGTAAATAGCTATCATGTCGCTATTCAGCCGATTTGGTGTAGGCAGGGCACGTAACACGCGCCAATAACCCCCAGGAATCTTTATTTTAATCAACATTGAACATACACCATAGCACTGGCCTGCAAATTGCAAAAAACGTAAGGAAATTTGAATTTCGCGGGCTAAAGAACATCCACCTTGAATCCTGGCCTTGTGTTGTAGCAGCCAATCACAGCCCAGCAGCCCAGCTACACTCGCAGGAGTTACCGCCCTAAAATTACTGCAATCTATACATGTGCGCAGTTCATACACACGAAAATATGCACCAATGTGCCAATGTGTGCGTAAAATTATCAATGGGTTTAAGGCAAGTCCAGTGCTTGCCTGTCCGGCGGAGCTCCAACCTTTGTAGTAACTTCCAGTAAAGTGTTAGTTGCGTGACACGGGAGCGACAAATTGCTATAAGTATTCTAACAGGAGTTTGAACTTTTTTTTTTATATTTTGTACATAATGTGATATTTTATTACATAGTTCGTTATAATGAATGCCCAGTTGGTAGGGTAGGCTTTGCCTAATTGCCTCTTAGGGGCGCACGCCCATGCGCATGTCTCAAGGTGTCGCCACGGTGGTCCTGGATCGTAAAGCTCCATCTTACGCGCAACACGCGCGTCCTACTGTACAACGACCACGAAGCAGGTGTCTTTGCGATAAGCTGCTGCAAACGGGAGAGGGTCGTCTGGAATCAGATGCGAAAATTCTATTTAAAATTAATTATTATCCAAAGAATTTTCCTACCCAATGGCTACAGAGGATCAACTTATCACGCACGTTTTTCCCAATTTGGAGGTTAATAAAAACAAAAAAGAGTGGTTTTGTGAGAAAGCTGCCGCCAAAGATGGGTGGGTCAATAAAATAAACAAAAAAAAAGTAGACCTGATCGTCGGCGATTCAAAAGTATACACTTCCATAGACACTGTGATGGCTAATGACGACAATACTGCCTACCTACCCCGTTGAATTTCTCAACTCCCTGCAGTTAACCGTCGTGCCGTCCGTTATAAGCTGGAGCTTAAAGTTGGCGTTCCAGTTCTGCTGATGCGAAACCTTGACTGCCCACACCCAGACTGTGCAACGGTACCAGGCTTCGTATCATAGAGCTAAGAGAGAGGTTAATAGAGTATAAAAGCTACCATTATTATATTGGAGATGATAATGAGAGAGTGCTTTAATTCCCCGCGTACCCATTATTCCAAAAAACTTGATTTTTTTTCAATTTAAGAGGATGCAATTTCCATTAAAGTTGGCTTTTTTAATGACGATCAACAAATCTCTGGGCCAAACTTAAAAAGAGGCAGGCACTCCATGCTTCTCACACAGTCAATGATATATAGGTTATTCACGAGTTTCAAGTGCCCAAAAACCTTGCACATGCTGACGGAAAGTATAAATCATTAAATTAATGTTGTAGGCATACAGAACGGTGTAAGATTATATAAATAAATAACGCCCAACAAAGCGCTTGATGGTCACTTTGAAAAAAAAGTATTGGAGCAACATAATCTTCTGATTTTTAAACCATATTGTCGCCTCAACGCAATTAAATTTTGTTTCGGGCCTTTGCCACCCAGAACTACAGCGCCCAAAAACGTTGAAGCCCCGCGTAATAGGAACGAGAATATTGCCATCAACCGGCCACAGATCCAGGTTCCGTGGCTGCTACTGAGAAATTCCTGATGGAATAACCCAATAATACTTTGCCCAACCTGGGAATCGAGCCCAGGATATCATACTCAGTAGTCGCGACCACTCGACCAACGAGGCACAATTTCTACGTGAACGAAGTTGCGGGCAACTGCTAGTTATAAAATATATTGTACGACACACGATTTAATGCTCTAATTTGAATGATAAGTCAATTGCTGGGTTGGACCGGTGCCGTTGCGGTGGCGTTATGGTGTGCCATGACCTTAAGGCTGCGTGCTATAGTAAGTAGATTTAGGTAGGATCGTTTTGGATATCAAAATGTTTTATATAAAAATGTTAAAATAAACTAAACTTACTTAAACTATAAACTTAAAAAAGTCGTCAAAAAGCTCCTCCTCAACGCTGTCAACTGGTAATGTCCCCAGGAGAATGGCGGCGTTACCACGTTGTATGCATAAAAGCCAGGCGCAGTTTTGAAATTTCCTTGAAAAGGCTGTGAGCACTCGGACCCCACGGTCCTAGAGTTTGAACCCCAAAGGGCGAAAATATAGTCAACAAGGTAAGGTTACTATATTGGCAGCCCCTGCACAGCACGATGAACTAGGAAGAGGGGGCTTTTTGACGCCAATTTTTAGGTTTATAGTTTAAGTTAGTTAGTTAAGTTTATTTTAATTTATAATTGTCTTATTATGTAATGTTGATTGAATAAAAGTTTGTAAAAAATGGAAAAATAAAAGACGTTTGTTTTTAAAAAAATATTTGTTTGTATTTAAAAAATATATAATTATATAAGTAACATCTTGAGTACAAATAGGCATTTGATTAATCACTTCTGAGTTATCATCAGCTAACAGTATCTATCGATTCTTTTCAATGGTATTAATCTAACTTTTATCAACAATTTTATCTAATACTCTTTTCCTAGCACTGTTATCGGCAATTTTGGCAACTCCATTCTTTTTTGTGCTTCCATCTATCTCAGCATCTTCTTTCTTCTTAGAATCCTTATCTTTGCTACCCACGATTGGCTCAGACTTGGAGAAACATTCTCGGACGATGGATGTAAAGGGACCTTCTACCAGAATGTAGAAGAATAACCCGGCTACAAAGGAGATGGTTACTACATACACGCTTGTTGCATGCTGCGAAAAAAAAAAAACATGGTGAATATGTTGGTAAGCTTGATTATTCTTCCCATGGAGAAACCATCAGACTAGTATGGTCCAGAAGATTGTTGATAACTCATTGTTAAACTCAAAGTTTCAGTGCGGTGCCTAGTCCATTGAACCATGAGACTAGCGGCCCGTCCTGGCTTCGGGTGGAGATTTATTATCCTTTAATTCAGCAATAACTTTTAAGTAGAGTTACTTAATTTGATGTACAGAATGCTTCGTTGACGGGTTCGTGAAGGGTTCGATTACATCTTGTATAACGCAAGCTCAGTAAGTATACTTACGATCACGAAGGCAGAGATGTTGTGAGTGGCCGTCTGCATCGCCATGTCGTTCCTTATCACCATGACGTGCATCAGGTACGCGCTGAACGACAGCCGGCTTGTGAGCGTCCACACGGGCCACTCCAGGATTGTTCGGTACACACCTGATGGACGAAATAAAAGAACATGATCATCTGGAAACGCCTGCATTGTGTGTAACTGTACGAAAACGTCACAATTCTGAATTTTAAAATACCGATTTATCATTAATCCTATTTTCATAATTCCGAAATTTCAATATTACGCGCGTCATGGTGTCGTAGCAGGTTCTAAATTTGCGTATATCTCGAAAACGGTGCGTCCTATCGGTAAAATAATTAAAAATTTGTCCCGCGTAAAACTCAACATTTAATTAAAAATAAGAAAAATGATTGGTTTATGAAAAATTATTTCCAATGTTTTTTATTATCAATAAGTCGGACTAATGAAATTCGGTATTTCGGATTGATGTTTCGGTATTTTTTATTATGAACATTCGGACAACAAACAATTCGTATTTATTAGGTTTTTTTTTGAAAGGTAAGCCTTTTTTGAAGAATTTAAATCGAGTTAATTTCTGGTGAAATATATTTTGGAAAGGCTTTTTTTTTTGTAAAAATCAACATTCATTAAACAGAAAATTAAATCTTAATAACTTTAACGTTAATTTCAGTCTTAATATTGCTTTATTTCTTCTTCTAATCTGTGTGTGATTAAACACACAGATTAAACGAACTTAGTTAAAAATCATACTAATTCTTAATAACTTGACTACTATCTAGTCATTGGTCATAATCACAACATTGTTAATTCTCATAATCACAGATTTGTTTCATAATTAAATAATATTAATATTAAAACAGACATATAAACCAGTCTTTTAAAAAATCAACTAACACATTATCTTTGCTGATTTAATAAAATAGGCTTTTATAAAAATCAGAGCGTCAACAGCTTTGTCCGACAATCTGTTTCTGATTCTTGTAATAATGCCACCAGACAAGGAGAACACTCTCTCGTTTTCAACAGATGTCGGTTTAATTGTGTCGGAATATCGAATAATAATAATAACTCTTCGGAATTATGAAATAATTCGGATTCGGATTCGGATTTTTGAAATTTGGAATTGTGACTTTCGGAATTTAGTTTTACTGAATTTTTGAGTGTTCCCTTTCAAAATACTTCCAAAATACTATTTTCATGAAAACATGAACTTTAATATATACGATCGATAGGTAGCCCAAGATAGGACCACCACGTCATCTCATTTAATCTTAGGGTTGGCCCTGATTAGGTGTTTGATGTTTAAAAGAATTTAGAAATAAAAATAGTTACCTTCTAACTCAAAAATTGTTCCAACCATAATTAAACCCATGGCAAGGGTGAAGATAGGCTTTGTGAAGGCAGCGGCCAGTAGGTTGATGGGGACCGAAGGTTTCGGCGCGTACGCGTAGTAGATAGTGCCGGAGTAGCAGCAGAGGCATCCCAGCGGAAACATCGCCCAGTACAGGAAGCGGTACTTCTGGATAATTTAGTAAGAATAGAATGTGTGTAATAAGATCGCTAGCGAAGCCGAAAGGCATTTGTTCTCCCCATCGTTGCGATATTTTTTTTGTTTAGGACACCTGGGACCTTCTTATTACTGAAATATTGGACGTCGAAGTTCAAAACATTACACAAAAAAAAAACAAGTTTTTAATGATAACAATTTACGTTAAAATGATGATGGTAATAAGGTTATAGGCTCACCCCCTATTAAATCATCATCTGTTTAGCCTTTTCCCGATTACGTTGGTTACTGCCTAAGCGGATGCTACTGAATTTGTATTTTACATGGAACGAATGCCTATTTGACCTCCACCACGCAGTTAGTAGCTTCCTATTACAAGGAACTTAAACATTACTGGTGAAATGAAGGCGACCGACTGAGTTCTCCTCAGCCTTTGTAACTATTACGATATACCTCTCCCTAACTCTTTGGGGATTACAGGCGTGATGTTATGTGTAACTTACCCTGAAAGTTTTGGGATCCACACCAGTCTTCTGCAAACTATAGACCCAGTAGCCCAATGCCATGCCGATGACAGTACCAGTCAGATTCGTGTGCCCTCTCTTATAGATCTCGTCGAACGTAGGATAATACACAAATACATTGGCTGCGAACCTGGAATTATAAAACGTAATTTAGTCATCATCTGCCTATCGTTTTTCTAAAAATGTTGAATTCGGCTTTCAGTCTAATTAGATGCAGCTGAACACCAGTATTCTAAATGGAGTAATTGCTTATTGGTTTTTCACAGCCCAGTAATCAGTTTTGGCCGGTCTACCTCGAGTAGACCAGAGGGTTTAGATAGAGCGGAATTTTATAAGCGATAACAACTATAAAAAGTAAAAAGTGTAAATTACCTACAATGATTATGACCTACCCCAAATATTTAACCAGTTGTAAGTCGTGTGAGTGTCAGAGTTTCCTCAGGTGTCTATTATAGAAAGTGAAGTAATGATGATGATGCCACCTAGCTGATTTCGGCCAAAGCCACTGCATTCGATGTCTTTCTGGTGTGGTTTTCCAGAGCTTTGGTATGATGCTCTTTCATGTGCTCTCAAGCGGCTAGCATATCCAACTTTGGCCGAAAACTCCGAGCACAAAGCGGACATGTCAGAACACCATTGACGATTGTAAATGATGGCTCTAGTTGGTCTAGCTTTGAGGTCTTTTGAATCCAATTGCGACCTTCTTCTCTCTTTAAAATAGTAAGCACTGAAGGTCGCATAAGATGAAGTAGTCTACTTACTCAGGATAAAACAAGAGGATACCGTTCAGGTTCCGGTAATAAGTTATCAGTGTGGGAACAGCCATTCCTATCACTAACAGAAGGCTCAGCACCACCTTCCTCCTGCGAGCCGTTTGGCACAACACGAAGGTAGTGGCAGCAACGTAGTACAGTTGGGTGTCCGCTGCTAGGTACCTGGAGGGAAAGAAGACATAAAAATGACAGCTTGTAACAAACATACAGTGCCATCTAGTGTTACTTGTCCAAAGCAGGTCTAGGTCTAAATTATCATTTACTAGCTAGAGGTTCTGAGCATGTGAGCCACGCAGCCAGCTCTGATCTTAAGTAAACCTAGTTCCTGCTTCAATAGTACAGTCTGTGCGCTTGCGCCGTACCGAGAGGTTGTGATTGTACCTACATAAATAAAATGTCGAGTTCTAAAATTTAAAGTGTAAATCATGCAATCTCGTGATTAACGAGTTGTTGGCATTTGTACAAAACAAATTGGATGTTATGGACAATGAAAGCCTCATTAATATTTGTGCAACGGGTTTCTCCAGTGAGGATATTAACGAAGCAAAGTCGTTATTATTTGAAACTTTGTCTTCGGGTAAACGTAAAATATCCAGGCGTAAAGAAAAACAAAACAAGGATCTGGAGGACATCATAACGCTGTTCAAGAATACAGATCCTGAGCTTATCCCCATATTTGTGGCCAGAGAACTGAGCAAACTGCCTTTTTTTTTTTTCGGATGGGAAATCATCAAATGACTTCTCCCGCTCTGGGCGGAGCAGGAGGGAGTGTCAGACTTTTACTGACTAAAACCCATCCATGTTCCTTCATCGCCCTTTGTGTTCCGGGGCCACGGTATCTCTTTCGAACAGTCCCGCAACCCCGGCAGGCATCGGTCCTTGCGGACCCCTTCCTTTTTGCTGACTCTCTTTGAGGCGCGCGTGGAACACGAACGCGCCGTCGACACGGCCTGTCGTCATGAGACGGACGGACGGCGAGCTAGCCCATAGCCCACCGTCCACAGCCCGACGGCCCCCGACGCCCGGGGCGTCTCCCGCGGCGGCCGGGACGCTGTGAGGTTCTCTCCCTCTCACGTTCCGCCACCTCCTTCTCTAGCATTACTGCTTCGCAGAAGGAGGTGACGGCGTCCCATTCCGTCTCGCTCCGGACCATGGCTTGCACCAGGGCCGGACGCGAGAGGTCGCCGCCGCGCATCGCCGCTTCGAGGACACGGCGGTGCTCCGCCCACGCGGGGCACACCTCCACCGTGTGCTCCACCGTGTCCTCCGGTCGATCCTCGCAGTGGAAACACCCGGGCGTTTCCTCCCGCCCGATTCGGTGCAGGAACCTCCCGAAAACACCGTGTCCGGTGAGGACCTGCGTCAGGCGGAAGGTGAGGACGCCGTGGCGTCTCTCCAGCCACTCCTCAAAGAGGGGACTTATCGCCACTATCATGGCGTGCCCTGCACGGGGTTGCGACAGTCGCTCTCTCCATGTCGCCATGAGATCCCGCCGGAAGTCTGTCCGCTGAGCGACAATTTGTCGCGGCAGCGGAGTTTCCCCCCGGCGAAGCGCCTCCGCGCGCCATTCATGCAGGCGCGCGAGGACTATCGCCTCCAGATCCCATGGCGGCAATCCGGCAAGGAGGCACGCCGCCTCGCGGGCGATCGTGCAGTACTGAGCAAACTGCCTCCCGTAACGTTTGACCACATCGATTTTACAGGTTTACTCAAGGATTTAGTGCTGCTTAAAAGTGAATTAAACCTTATAAAGAAGAACTACGCAACTGTTGAGCAGGTGCAAGAGATAAAAAGTGAACTGCATAATTGCAAATATGGCTCAATTGTGGGGTTAGATGATCATATAAACGTTAACTCGCGTAAGCATGGCGCATTCTGTATGGATAGTGGACTGGTAGGAATATCACCTATAATAAACCGAGTTAAGGAGCCTACACAGAGACAGCGCAGCATTGACGGGTCGCCACAAGTGCCGTCCCACCTGTGTGCGGTGAACAATTCAGTGAGCGAGAACGGTGTAATCGAGCGCGACACAGACATACACAGTGTCGTGTTTGTTGGAAATCAACGTGATGCCTTATCGGATGATTTGTTATCACAAACAGCTGTGAACAAAGTGCATTCAACTCTGCGTACAAAGAATAACGGGGATTTCAAGACAAATAAACCCGATCCGGGTTGGACACTCGTTCAAAGGAATCGTCTACGTAACCGTTTTGTAAGTCAGTTAGGCAAAGCAACCACGGATCCTCTTAATAAATTTAAAGCGGCAGACACTAAAATACCCTTGTTTGTCTCTAATGTACTCAAAGACACCGTGGAAGCCGATATAACTGAATACATTCATAATAAAACGCAGGAAAAAGTGACACTTACTAAATTAAAAATGAAATACGATAGAGGGTATAACTCATTTAAACTGTATGTATCAAAATATAAAATGCATTTGTTTCTTGATGACAAACTGTGGCCGGATGGAATACAATTTCGCCGTTTTGTGAACATGAAACAGGGGCCAGATGATCAAAGTGATAATGGAATACAACCGTAACAGCACACTAGTTTCTTTTAATTGCAAAAATGTGAAAAGGAGTGTGGATTGTGTGCGGTCATTGTGTAAGATAAGAGCGCTGACTTGGTAGCACTTCAGGAGACCTGGCTGGTGGCGCAGGACCTGCCTTTCCTCGGCAGCATCGATGATAACTTTAGTTATACCGGAAAATCGGCTATTGACTTATCATCCGGAGTGCGACGAGGTAGATGATCAACAGTATGGCTTCACCAAGGGACGTTGTACAACTGACGCCGGTGTAACCTTATTAAAGCACATTGTATTGTATTGTATAACGGGCTGGTGTCCGCAACTCCACGTCAAAGCGTGTATTTTGCGTATGGGCTATAATCCACCACGCGGGCCCAGTGCGTATTGGTAGATGTCACATGTCTTCGAATTTTTGGTTCTAGGACATGCCGGTTTCCTCACGATGTTTTCCTTCACCGTTTTTGAGAGCAGTGGTGATGAAATAAATTACACAAAGTAATGCCGCCAGCCTGGGTTTGAACCCACGACTTACTGTTCGTAAGTCGGGGCCGCCACCACTCGGCCACCGCTGCTCTCACATATTTACTGCGTGGGAAGAGTCTCAAGACGCCATAGGATTTTTTTGTGACCTCTCCAAAGCGTTTGATTGCGTAAATCACGACACATTACTTTTGAAACTTGAGCATTACGGACTGGGTAAACTTGCACTTAGTTTGGTAAAATCTTATTTGAATGATAGACAACAACATGTTCAAATAAATGGTGTTAATTCACAGGGTTTAAAAGTAAAAATGGGGGTTCCACAAGGCTCAATATTGGGTCCTTTTTTCTTTCTAGTACACACATCAACACGGTCTAGGGATATTTTTAAAAAAGCGAATTACTATCAATGTGTTAATTATTTATATGACATGTATATATTTAAAAGATACGTTATTTAATATTCTACCATTTTTTAATAATGGTTAAGGTATAGATTAAAATTTCAGGATTTTATGGAAAAAAAATGAAGCATAGACGGAAACCGTATATGAATGAACTTTTAATTTGTGAGTAAAAACTGAAAAAAATAGAAAAATCATTTAATTTGTGTTTATAAACTTCAAGTTAGTAGTCTGAGAAAGCGCCCATGATGTTCATAACACATCGGCAACGATTCGGCATGCTCAGAACAAGGTTGTCAATGTCTTGCTGCGGAATATTGTCCCATGTCCTTCTGAGGTGCGCAAAAAGTTGATCTTCTGTAGCCAGATTTTCAGGAACTTCCTTCAGAGCTCTTCTTTGCAGCATATCCCACGCATGCTCAATGGGATTTAGATCTGGCGATTGAGCAGGCCAGTCTAAGGCCCTAACATTATGTGTATGTAACCAAGCTGCTACCGTTCTCGCCGTGTGTGCCCGGGCATTGTCGTGCATGAGCAGGAAATCTTGCCCCATTTGTGTTCTGTGGGGCAAGATTACGGGCCCCAGCACCTGTTGGACGTATCGTTCTGCCGTCATATTGCCCCGCACCCAAACGAGATCCGTCCGTCCTCCAAGACGAATTCCTGCCCAAACCATAATTGTTCCTCCTTGGTATGGGTGAACTTCCTGAGGGTTCTGGAGACGGCTCCATCGTCCAGGAACTCGCCAAACACGCGTCCTTCGTGAATCTGGATGAAAGCCGAACCTGGATTCATCCGTGAACAGCACATTGGACCATTGGTCACGGCCCCAGTCCACGTGGTTCCGAAACCATTCTAATCGTCGTCCACGATTGCCTCTCCGTAAAGGTGGGACCCGGAGTGGTCTACGAGAGCGTAGATTGCTTTCATGCAGTTGCCTTCTTACAGTTTGGTCACTCACAAGCACTTGGTGTTCCACTCGCAGCCTTTGGACCAATTGAGTCGCCGTTGCATTTGGTTGTGCTCGCGCAGTAATTTGCAAAAATCGGTCTTGTCTGGGGGTAGTGATGCGACTTGGCCCCCGGTGCCTCTCCGCTGCTTCACCTGTGGCTCGATAGCGTGTCCACAATCTTGAAATTACATTTTGATGGGTCCCTATGGCCTCAGCAACATTACGCTGAACAGATCCAGCTTCCAGCATTCCCACAGCTCGTAACATCTCCGCCCTCGTCAAATGTCGGCGTTGCATGGCTACAATACCTCAATTTTAACTTTATCTTTCGTTTAAAAATGAAAAAAAACTGTAACTAAACGTAATTCGTATTGTTTTCTAAATTTCGCACAAATGAAAATTCCCTCTCCTATACATCAAGACATTTTTATGCCACCGAAACAAAAGAATTTTCAAAAATTTGAATTTGGAATTAGTCTGAGATAAATTACAAACAAATCGGTGTATAAAAGATTCCAATGCGGCCAGTACTTTTCGAGTTATTTAATTGAGTATGAAATATCCCTAGACCGTGTTGATGTGTGTATATATAAATGATCTACCCTATTTACTGAAAAACCAACCGCAAAATATGGTGTTATTTGCTGATGACACTTCCCTAATTTTTAAGATAAATAGGCGGGCCCAAAATCTAGATGACGTGAATAATGCCCTACTTCAGGTCCAAAATTGGTTCACAGCAAACAATTTGGTATTAAATGAAAAAAAAATCAAATGCATAAGATTTGCTTTACCGAATGTTAAAAGTAGTGATTGTGATATAATATTGAATAAAGAGAAACTTGAATTCGTAGATAAAACGGTTTTCCTGGGGATTACGCTTGATTCAAGGCTACAATGGGGTTCTCATTTGACATCTCTTGCGGGGTGGCTAAGTTCAGCAGCCATTAGAAAAATCCGTCAGTATACTGATGTAGATACCGCTAGACTGGTTTATTTTAGTTACTTTCATAGTATAATGTCTTATGGCATTTTACTGTGGGGACGGGCTGCAGATATTGAGTCTATATTTATTCTGCAGAAAAGAGCCATCAGAGCCATATATAATCTTCGTAAGCGCGATTTTCTAAGGGAACTGTTTAAGGATATTGGCATCATGACGGTACATAGTCAATACATCTACGAAAACATAATGTACGTCAGAAAAAATCTGCACCTTTTTGGTAAAAGGGGTGACAGACATAATTACAGTACTAGAAATAGGGACCAACTAGTTCAGCCAGGTTTCCGACTCGCTAAAGTAGACTCATCTTTCATGGGGTACTGTTTGAGATGCTATAATAAAATTCCACAAAGTATTCTTGAACTGAATGAGACGAAATTTAAAACATGCATTAAACGCACACTATGTAAGCAAGCATATTACAAGTTGAGCGATTATATCGCTGATAAAAATGCTTGGGTCAATGCTGGTCCCGCTCCACAAGGACAGGGGCGCATAAATTGATAGCATTAAAATGTATTGTTGGAGCTGCTGAAGATTGTACAACTATCTTTGCATTGTATAGATTCAATCTCTTCAGTATTATATAAATGCATAGCCCATATTGTGTGAGTACTATGTACTAGAAAGCTATCATTCACTGGAAACCTACGTCTTTTCTTGACTTGAATGTGCCCTGGCGGTTTAGATTATGTCATGCTCACTCAAATGTCTCGCTGATGGTGGCGCATGTGTCGGATCATTTAGTTCCCTTCAAAATGGTTGAGTTGAATGGTGCTGATCCATGCGTCATGTCCGTGAACGGGCGCTGTCAGTTGTGACTGGTCATCTCTTAGTTGCCATGGCTTATTTGAATGAATAATTTTGAATTGTATTTTTTTTTTTGTGTGTTTTTGCTGTGGACACTTTTAACGTGCACATCTTGCTACATTGTTCTCACATAATATATATTGAATTTTTGTAATGAAAATAAATGGATTTGCGCTGACATGGATAAACTTGGTAGGTCGTCGGATACCCACACGTTCTATAGTGATGCACATCATTGTAAGCGCTGGTTGGGTCACTTTGTAGTCACGGAATCAGCCTGGCAAACCATAACTAGCATGCATGTTGACTATGGAACGTTTTGGTCGGATCATTTGCCATTAATTGTTAATTGTAATCTTGACGTCATTAAAACTAAATGTATAATGGATAATTGGGTTACTAATGATATTATATGGGGTGAGAGGGAAAATAGCGAGATAAGTAGTTATTCTGACATTTGTAATAATAAGCTAAAAGACCTTGACTTTCCGATTGAATTTTGTGTTTGTGCTGACCGTATGTGTACCTAACCTTGTAACCTTGGACATAGATATATTATTGACAATTTATATGATGACGTTGTAAACATTTTA
Organism: Xestia sexstrigata; assembly: GCA_941918905.2. Lineage (NCBI taxonomy): Eukaryota > Metazoa > Arthropoda > Insecta > Lepidoptera > Noctuidae > Xestia > Xestia sexstrigata. Next base: position 1,905,053 of record OW799216.2, on the reverse strand, counting down.
TGTGAAGCTTCTGTGCAAAGTAAAAGAGGAAGAAAGCTCAAAAAGGGTAAAACGGTAGCGGGGTGGTATAAACACGTTAAAGAGGCGCATATACAGGCTAGGGTATCAAAGGTATTTAGTACATGGTAAGCCGGAAAGCGGGCCTGTACGTGACGCGATGTATCTTACTCGTAAAAAATTCAAATATAGACTGAAATTCTGTCAAAACCACCAAGAACAACTTAAAATGGATGTATTAGCCTCCCACGTTGCAGTTAAAGATTTTAGAGCTTTCTGGAAAAGCACCAAGAGGATGAGTGGTAGGGTTAGTTTGCCAGTGAGTGTAGACGGTTGTAGTGAGCCTAAAGGTATAGCTAACCTCTTTAAAAACCATTTTAAAGTTGAGGCTCCCCTTACCAGCAATGTTGCTGTGCCCAAGGTGGAGGCCGTGGCTGCCTGTGAGAACCCAATTGGGTTTTCTGCTCAGGATGTTAAGAGTATTATCGATAACATGAAACGTGGTAAATATCCGGGCAGTGACGGACTCAGCATTGAGCACCTGCAGCACGCAGGTACACATTTGTTTAGAGTGTTGGCTATGTTATTTACTTTCTGCATACGTCATTCGTACTTACCACCTAAGATGACTGAAACTGTTGTTGTGCCTATAGCAAAGAATCGCACTGGTGACGTAACTGATACATGTAATTATAGGCCTATCTCCCTGGCTACTGTGATGGCGAAGGTCTTCGATGGTCTTCTAGATGCTCAGCTCAGCAAGTATGTTAAGCTTCATGATGCTCAGTTTGGATTTCGGGAGAGTTTGTCAACGAAAAGTGCCAATTTGACTTTGAAACATACAGTCGCCTATTATGTTGATAGAAAAACTCCTATCTATGCTTGCTTTCTTGACCTATCGAAGGTTTTCGTCCTAGCCGATTATAATAGACTATGGTCTAAGCTTGGGTAGGTCGGGGACCCTTCTGAACTCATCAATATATTCTCATTCTGGTATAACCAACAGAAAAACTTTGTCAAGTGGGGGAACGCATATTCCGATGAATATAAACTTGAGTGTGGGGTGAAGCAGGGGAGGCTTACCTCTCCAAGACTCTTTAATCTGTACGTCAATCAACTAATTGATGAGCTCAGCAGCAGCCATGTCGGATGTCACATATATAACGTTTGCGTCAATAACATCAGTTACGCGGACGATATGGTGTTGCCGAGTCCATCTGTTGGTGGAGAAAAAAAGAAAACTACTAGGTATGTGTGAAGCCTATGCTGAGAGTCACGGTTTAAAATACAACGATAGAAAGAGTGAGTATATGCTTATCAGAGGTAAGATTAAACAACCTGAACATATACCACAGTGTATCTTAACGGAGTCTCTTTGAATCGGGTCTCTCAGTTTAGGTATCTAGGGCATGTTGTTACCGAAACCCTACATGATGACGCAGATGTTGAGAGAGAGCGGAGAGCATTGTCGGTGCGAGCAAATATGTTGGAGCATAGGTTTGCGCGGTGTACAGCACAGGTAAAGGTAACATTGTTTAGAGCCTACTGCCAAAGCTTTTACACCAGCGCCCTATGGACCAACTACACGCAGCGGGCCTACAATGCTCTCAGAGTTCAATATAACAACGCCTTTAGGATTTTGGTGCGGCTACCTCGTTTTTGTAGTGCTTCGGGCATGTTTGCCGACGCGAGGATGACTTTTATGCTATAATGCGCAAAAAGTCAGCCTCACTAATTCGTAGAATTCGAGGTAGTGGCAACGGAATCCTGAAGATGATTACGGATCGACCAGTATCGCCAGTGGTGGGGAGGCTCATCTGGCTACACGTCTTCTGATGAATTTAATGTATAATATTATTTTTATTCTATTTGTTAAATTTGTTAATTGTATTTTGTTTCAATGTAACTTGACATATATATTTTTTATTTTTTATTGTTTTTCAATTCAATTTATTATGTATTTGCATTAGTTAATCTGGTCTATTCAATTTAATTTATCTTATCAAGTTATTTTAATTCGTATTCATCTGGAACTTAGTCTTAAGATATTTAATATACTACTGACAAAGTATGGACATTACCCAGTCTGAAATAAACATTTTTTTTGTTGCCATTGCTGAGACACAATCCTCCTCTCCGTAAGTACACTATAATCCACCACGCGGACCCAGTGCGGGTTCTAAGACAAGAGGTTTCATTAATGCCTTCCTTTTATGTTGCCTTTCTACATCGTTTTTGAGGGCAATATTGTGATAAAATAATTGTCACAAATTAAAGTGCCTCCCTAAGGTCGAACCTTCGAACGAGTGTGTAGTTAGTAGCGGTCGTCTCCATCGGGCCCTTAATGCCTAGCAATATTGATATTGTATCAGCATAAGGCTCAGACTCCACCAAAGCGAAGACGAGACGAGAGGAAAGGAGATGTGTTGTAAACCACCAATAGAATATCGTTATTTACACTTCTCGTCACTGCTTAGCTTTAGTGGAAACGGTTGAGACGAGAGGAGAGGAGAGTCTCGCAATAGTTTAGGCCAGCGTCCTCTCTTCTCAGCTTCGTACTTCTCCACTCGTCTCCACTTTAGTGTTTCCAAGCTTAAGCCTGATTATTTTACTTAAAATCATATGTAAATACTTACCAGGACTGCAACATGCAAACGGCGTTGTTTTCGTAATTATTGATGTAGAGGAGATGCTTCCACCACACACGACGACAGTCAATCATTTCGTTGCCAACTAAGAGCTGCAAAGAAAATAAAACCTTGACTTATAGAAATTAAGATTCCTCTAATAACAGTAGTCCTCCTGACCGTTTCCGGTCACGATGGCCAATCTCAGGATATAACACATGGTGTAAGGGTCAGCCCTCCACAAACTGACTGACTGAATCATATTCCACCGGAATTTTTCTCCATTTCAATGTATCTATTCCTTTATTTTAATGTAAAATTACATTCTCTCTACGCAGCACTCCATTTGTGTAATAATACGGTTAAAAAAAAAAAACAGTGGATGTTGAAAAACTCCAAACGACGCGTGAAATCAGCTATTCACTTCCTGCAGAGTTCATCGAACTCGTCGTCGCACTTGCCGTTCGCAGCGTGCGTTTAACGATACATTGTGTATGAGGAAGTAAAACAAATCAAATTTATTGGAGTCCCATAACGTGCCTGAAATAATTTAATGTACCACACTTAAACTGAATTCACCCTATCAGACTGTGGAGGATAGCGTAGGCTCAGGTGCACTCTCTCATCCCTCAGTCTAATAGTCCGATGGGACGGCAATCTGACAAGACCGCAGAGAGATCAGGCGCAGGATCAACGTGCTTTCCTAGGCCCGCGGGTATCATACCGCCAACATTCAAACTTCTAATTTCTAATGGAAAAACCCACTAACACTTTTTGCTCAACACGTGAATTTAACCCATTACGCTTAGGAGCAGCAAACTTGCGACCGCGAGATCAACGGAGCAGTAAAGGTTCCTCTCAGATAAGTGAAGAATCTAAGTGACTTTTTCAAGGTTCCACAAGTTTCATCAATGCATGATAATATCTTACAAAAGATTAAAGATATAACTGCCTCGTTGGTCTAGTGGTCGCAAACGCGACTGCTAAGCTCATGACGTCCTAGGTTCGATTCCCAGGACGGGTAAAGTGGTATTGAGGTTTTTCTATCAGGAATTTCTCAGTAGTAGCTACGGAGCCTGGATTTGTGCCCGGTTTATGGCAATAAGCCTATTCTATGGCGCTTCCACCTTAAGTAAAAACGATAAAAGCTTACTTTCCAATCAGGTCCTGATGTAAGTCTCCCAAACCAAGTTGCTGTCAGCGCTAAGATGAGAGCGTACGACGGTGTCAATCTGTACCAACGGTATCGTTAAGAGTCATTATTTATTAAAAACACACACTTCAAGCAATTTTTTATTTTTTATTGCATTAGTCCTAATAAATGTCAAAAATTGGGTAAACCAAATCAGCCATACATTGATTGTTATAGGAGGAGGGGGAGACCTTCCACCGTTTCAACATTCCTCACCTCAACCATCTCATCATGAACATCTTCGGCAGCATCTTCCACGAAGGTCTCTGTTTCTCAGAATATATCAGCCAGTTGTACACAAGCAGGAAGGACGAGATCATTAGGAATGTTTGCATAATCAGCGAACCACACAAGAGTATGTGCATGGGGCCAGCTTGGAACATCTGAAATTAACATACTTTGATCAACGCCTAAATAAGGCAATAGCTATTGGAGAAATCTTTTGACGGCTCACTTGCCTCAAAAATCACTAATGCATTTAGTGCTAAACAAAAAACATAATAGTATTAGGCGATTCTAACACGATATCGCTCGACCGCGCGGTCGGGCGGCGTACATGGTTTATATATCAGTGGATTTTATGCAAGCCAATGCGACGTGATTTCCACTTTATCCACTCTAAAGTGTCGCTGTGCTGCTTTGGGTAGAGATCAAACTCTACGAATATCTGATTTATTTTTATATTTTGCGACCAAGAGATAAATGGGATAAGAGTATAGCTTACGTTTTCTGTAAACCTCTCATTCTCTGGTGTGAAGAGGCTCTCTGTTATTGAATGTCCTCCAACGACGAGGAACATAGTCAAAGTCCTGAAACAAACAAATGATTCATAAATCTAACTACTTTGTGGTCGCAAGCGCGATTGCTGAGGTCGGGCAAAGTGTTGGGTTAGGTGTTTCCATCAGGAACTTCTGTTAATATTTTTGAGCTGAAAAAGAATCATCATGAAATCGAAATATTATCCGAAGGACAAGCTTCTCGATAGGTTCGGAAGCAAATTACTTGCCAATAAACATTACCTGATTCCATGCAGTCCAACCAATCTTTTCAAACGAGGTTCTCTGCCATCCGCTGGAGCCGCCAGCAGTTTTTTCAAATGACGAAATATGGAGAAACAGTAGAAAATCCTGAGACCTGAAAATTATCATGACTTGAGATTTTGAGAATACCTTAGCTAGAAGAAAGTATCTTCTCCATAGATTTGTTCTCTCCTCTATAGGTATCCAGGTTTTTTGATTTCATTATTAGAGGGTGCTCACTGGTATTGTTCTATTTTTTATATTAGTTGAATTGCAAACGATATTATGGGAAATTTAATTTAACATGCTAAAACCATACCTCCACTATTTTGCCCCTTTCCAAAAAAGTAATCGCAAGTGGTTGCGGCAATATTTGCGATCAATATGACGACACAGATCACAGCCACAGCTATATCCAAATTATCAATTGGTGGATGCTTCTCCCGATTGCCACAATCAAATGTTGAAACTCTCGCCTTTAACTTATACTCGTTATAAAGGGATTCGTTGGCGCATGCTTCAAGGGCTGATCTTAGGTCCCCTTCTGCAACTTCGTAGAACTGTTTGCAAGTCCTAGTGATGCATATACCGCGACGAAGTAGCGTGTGATTGTAGTGTGAAGGGTAATGTTCAGAATATTCCTGTAAAAAAGTTTATTACAATATTTAAAAATAACTCAAATATTTATTAAGGTTCTCTAGTTGCAATCGTGTGTCGGAAGACACAGAGTTGGATTTGGAACTGATGCGAGAAGGAAAGGGCAATGAATGTCTAGAAGATTGGTTTGTAGTTGGCATTGACATTCGTCTCTCCACCGATTTGCCAAAGTAACAAAAAATGTATGTAAATTGTTCAAAGTGAGCAAATACATTGTTTTTAAACACCCTTATTGTTAGGTACTTATGCATTTATGTACCTACTCACTGTTTCTACCTTTGAAATGCATTCAGCTGAATTAGCCTTGAACTTGGCTGTAGGCAGACCAAAACGTTTAAAAGTTTATGAACATTTATAGTTATCGTCTACGTGTTCTTTGTATAGTGCATACAACCAGTTATTACGAACACTAAACTGAATAAACGTACAAAGGTAATGTTAAAGTACATAGTTTCATTCATTAGCAAACAATGTATTTGAGCAAAGCAACGAAAGGTCATGTGCGTAGTACTCGCAGCCGTAGCCGGTGTGAGTGTAGGACCAGATGTATGAGCGTGGACGACGCGATGGGAGTACGTAAGGATGGGCTGGTGGCGTTCTGTAATTCCTGATTTCCTACCTACCCTCATGAGAATAAGACTGTAGATTGTAGAGTGCCCAAGTTCATTGTTCTGGAAAATGGTGAATGAAGGTCACTAAAAACCTACTTGTATCATGTTCAGGAGCGGGTTGGGTTCATCTGAGACCAAGGTAAGTTTTGCCATGCAGTAAAGCCCCTGTGGGTCTTCCAAGCATGCCTCGTAGTCGTCCATTTGGTAGTACTTGGGCATCCGAGCGTAGTCCTCATCTAGAAAAAAAAACAATGTCTTACTTACAAAATATATGAAGGGTTAAAATTTCCATTAGTGGACGATTTAAAGGGCGGGGAAGAGGGGGAGGGCGGAGGGTTGAGGGGGTAGGGGGAAAGGGGGCAGGGGAAGGGGGGGAGAGTTTTGCCTCTGTACCACCCCCACCCACTGGTTAAAATTTTGAGGTTAGAATAGCGCTATTTAGTGATTAGAATGAAAAGGAGTAAAAATTTTGTATCCCCCCTCCCTCTTGCTGTGGCAAGAAGAGGGAGTGGGGATACAAAATTTTTTGGAGGTGCCCCCAGTGCCCTGGCACCACTCCTATGTAAAAGGCGACGCACCATTCTTAAGAAAAAACAATTATAGTAACCTGACCTCAAAACTTTATACTCGCCTAAAAGCGTAGTCGACGGCATGCAGGGGGCTTGTTAAGAGGGCTTTTTTTTTTATTATTTTTGCGATAGGACGCACCGTTTCCGAGATGTAGCAAACTTAGAACCTTATACTACTCCATGACGCGCGCTCGCTGCGCTCGCATTTTACATTACACACCCACTTTCTGTCACAAATGTCGTCGTCGCTCCGCCGGCCTTCGGCCTACGCTCCTCATGCCAGCTAGCAAGACTTTTCGAAATATAAGCAAATTTAGAACCTGCTACGAATCCATGACATGCGCAAGCTTCGCTCGCATATTAAATAACACTCTTTTGACTTCTGTACCCGAAGTGCCGGGCCTCCGGCGGCCCCCTTCGTCGGCCTACGGCCCGGTGCCCATGCCGCCCATAAATAATTAAAAAAAGTACACCCTTTTCTGTCAAAATTGTGATTATATTTATGTAAAAACATGACATAAAATTTAATAAAATAGACTTCTACCGTCAACGGAACGTGAAATGTCAACTTTGACGTCTACCATGACAATTTATCCAACCTAAAAATGTGCAAATGGCTTGCTATTTTCCATTTTTTATAGAAACTTTAAAGAACTACTAAATTTCGTAAACCGTGGGCATCCGCATATTGAAAATTTCCAAAAATCTACCCCGGTCGCAGCGGAGAATGGAACCGGCGAGAGATGTCATGCGGTGTTCCGCAGGGATCGGTTCTAGGGCCATCCTTGTGGAACATCGGTTACGACTGCGTGCTGCGCGCCGACCTCCCTAGCGGCGTCAGCGTGGTTTGCTATGCAGACGACACGCTGGTGCTGGCACAGGGGGGGGGTCGCACGAGGCGGCGACCGAAATCATAACACGTGGGGTTGCAATGCAATAGTCGTTGACAGGATCCGGCAACTGGGTCTTGAGGTGGCATTGCACAAGTCTGAGGCCATGTGTTTTCATGGGCCTCGGAATGCGCCACCGACGGGATACTTACTCACGGTAGGAGGGGTCGACCCGACTTTGAAGTACTTAGGACTCGTCCTCGATAGCCGGTGGAACTTCGTGGAGCACTTCCGACGTTCCGAGGCTGCCTTCAGGCGGCTCCTGCCCAACCTGATGGGGGCTGAACGCCTCCTGCCAGAGGCTCTACGCGGGACTCGTGCGGTCCATGGCCCTTTACGGGGCCCCAGTGTGGGCGCGTTCTTTGGGGCGGTGAGCTGCCCACTACCTGAACGCGCTCCAAAAGGTGGTAGCCGTAAGGCTGGCCCGGGGGTACCGCACGATCTCCCGCGAGGCGGCGAGCCTCCTTGCCGGATTGCCACTATGGGATCTGGAAGCGATAGTCCTCGCGCGCCTGCATGAATGCGCGCGAAGGCGCTACGCCGGGGGGAAACTCCGCTGCCACGGCAAATTTTCGCTCAGCGGACAGACTTCCGGCGGGATCTCTTGGCGACATGGAGAGAGCGACTGTCGCAACCCCGTGCAGGGCAAGTCACAATAGTAGCTATAAGTCCCCTCTTTGAGGAGTGGCTTCCGCCTGACGCAGGTCCTCACCGGACACGGTTTTTTCGGGAGGTTCCTGCACCGAATCGGGCGGGAGGAAACGCCCGGGTGTTTCCATTGCGAGGATCGACCGGAGGACACGGTGGAGCACATAGTGGAGCTGAGCCCCACGTGGGTGGAGCACCGCCGTGTCCTCGAAGCAGCGATTCTCGGCGGCGACCTCCCGCGTCCTTACCTGGTTCAATTCATGGTCCGGAGCGAGACGGAATGGGACGCCGTCACCTCCTTCTGCGAAGCAGTAATGCTAGAGAAGGAGGTGGCGGAACGTGAGAGGGAGAGAACCTCACGTCCCGGCCGCCGCGGGAGAAGCCCCGGGCGTCCGGGGCCACCACGTGGCCCCCGGCCACCGTAGGGGTGGGCCTGTGGACGATGGGCTATTGGCTAGCTCGCCGTTCATCCATCTCATGACGACAGGCCGTGTCGACGGCGCGTTCGTATTCCACGCGCACCTCAAAGGAAGGGGTCCGCAAGGATCGATGCCTGCCGGGGTTGCGGGACTGTTCGAAAGAGATAACGTGGCCCCGGAATACAAAGGGCGATGAAGGAACATGGATGGGTTTTAGTCAGTAAAAGTCTGACACTCCCTTCTGCTCCGCCCAGAGCGGGAGGGGTGATTTGATGATTTCACATCCGAAAAAAATAAAGGATTGGTGAATTATCACTACATATTATAAAACAATGTCTCCGTCGAGAAACGGAACGTCACCGTCCAAGTAACATCAGCTCCGTTATTTAAAATCTCTCATAAATAAATAAATAATATTTAAGTTATAAAACATAGTGAATTAGTGAAAGGACACTCCTATGCATATGTGACAATGTTATTAGAGAAAAAGGTTTACCACAAGTGAAGTTATAAAGAATATAAGAAACTGTGAACATTTTCAAAACCCAGCGAACTTTTGTGACAAAAACTGTGCATGTGTGTAAATATAAACTATTACTGCATGATTTTGACCTCAATTATGGAAAAGAAACAGTGAGTGGAAACAAAAATGTAAAAATAATAATTTAAATCTTAACCGTTCGAAACGTACGTTCCTCAAACAAAGAGTTGAACTTTGGACCTGCTCCACACTTGACTTAAATGTTTTATCAGATCAAGAGGTATCTGGTGACCTAATTCATCACAATTTGATATGTACATATGGCTCGTTGACACAGACAGGCGACTGCTGACCGACCCCGATCTGTTTGATACAAGTTCAAACCCTGTAGTGTGATTCTTTTTGTGAATGTTGAGTTCATTAATATTCTCTACCTACAATATAAATGACAAGTAAGTAAGAACGAAACAAACACAATTACCTAACTAGATCAACTTGAAGTTCTTATAGACCTTCTAAATATCAACAGAGGGCGCTACGATAGCTTCTAATAAAATGGACTCCGACAGCAATAACGTAACATACCGCAAACCCTATAGAACGAGCTCACTAACCAACATAGCTAACCTATCAGATAGTAACGAGAAAACTTTATTCAACACAACAATGATGAGCCTACCAGACAGCTTTAACGATAATAGTGGAGTCATTAGTGAGCTTACTGAACAAAACAGTACACTTAAGAATCAATTATTGAGCGCACAACAAGAAATAGAAAATTTAAATAGTGAAAACTTTGTTCTCAAATCCGAATTGCAAAATATGATAAAAACTATTAACACATACAAGAAAATATGCTCAACGCCTGAGAAAAAAAGTATTGCACCGACACGCAAAAATACACTGCACGAACTAAACTCACCAAGTTACCTGAATCAGGAACGCGAATCGCAACGCAACTTTAACAAAGAGACTCAAACTACCAACAGCCGTACCCAGATGCCAAATAAAGTAAAAGAGATATCTGCGCAACGCAACAAACATAAAGTGACACAAACTACCAATAGCCATACTCACATGCCAAATAAAGTTAAAGAGGTGTCTAGTAATAAGGAGCAGATTTCAATAGTAGTACCGAAGCCTGCACGAAAGAATAAACTGTGTATTCTGAGTTGTAACACAATAAAGGGATCCTCATCAATAGTTGAAGAAGTTTTCTACGACTACTTTGACTACTGTCACTACGTGAGGCCCAACAGCACCACAAAACGACTCGTTAGTAACATCGAACAAAAGGTCAAAGGCTTCACCATGAACGATTATTGCTTACTGTTCATTGGAGGAAATGATATAAAAGAGGAGAGCAACTATCTAAATTTAATAAAGACAATAAACGAATCTCTCCGTAAAGTCTCATACACCAACATAATTATCTGTCTCCCTACATATATAACAGGAGCACCGATTTACAACTTTAAAGTTGACATGTTCAACAACATGCTTTATCTAGATATACAACATCATGAGTATTGAGTACGCATACATCAACGACATCAATCGTAACTTATCACAAGAGATGTTCTCCTACCCTACGGGCAAAATAAATAAATACGGAATGAGAAATATATATGACAATATTATGAGTAACATACTAGTCGACATACACCTATTTGGTCAAAACAACATACAGAATAATTGCAACATACAAGACACTCCTTCCGAAAGCAACGAGCAAAACGCAACCCCCAACGAAAATTCAAACTTTTTTCGTCTATAATAACATATATGTTCTACACCAAAATATCGCCGGACTCCTAAACAAAAGTGACATTCTAAGTATCTGTTTGGAAGAGCTGCGAAATAAGAAAAAACCTATCGATGTTGTATGTATTACGGAACATTTTATGACGCCCGAGCAAGAAGAATTATTAAATATACCTAACTATAACATAGCTATAAGTTTCTCAAGAGAATGTAAAAGAGGTGGTGCATGTGTGTTAACAAAAATTGGACATCACTATAAAGTAGTAAATTTAAACAATTATTGTGTATAGTAAATTTAAACAATTATTGTGTAAAAAAATTAATTGAATGTTGCGCAATTGAATTAACCGAACATGGTATTATTATTGTGTGTATTTATAGGGTCCCAAATTCCGACATAAATACTTTTTATGACAAAATGGAAAATATTCTCCATCTAGTATGTATTCAACGTAATAAAAAAATTATCGTTTGTGGGGACTTTAACATAAATACATTAAAAAGAAATAAACAGACCCTAGATTTTGAATATATTGTTTTAAACTATAATTTACAATTGCAATTCTCTCAACCCACTAGAATAAGCAGTGGGACATGTTTGGATAACTTCGCGCACAATATCAGAGGTTGCAAGGGGGAAATTATTGAATTTGGACTGTCAGACCACACCACACAGGTTCTAAGATGCCCGGTTAAAAAAACATGTGGTATTAAGTCATGGCGCATTAGACGGAGGAACTATTGCCAAGAATATTTGGATATATTTAAAAATTGTATAGAAAGTCTCTCATTCTCAGACATTTACAAAACTTCGGACGCTAATGAGGCTTATGTCTATTTTTTAGATCTATTTCAATGCATTTATGATCTCTGTTTTCCTTACGAAACTATAATTAAGTCGCTAACTAAAAAATCAAAGAGGATATCAAAGAGAATAAAAAAATGCAGCAAAAGGAAGCGTGTGCTTCTGTGGCAATATATAACTAAGCCCACTCTTAAGAACAAAACTGCGTTCAAAACATATTCACGTAGACTTAAAAAAATTATATCTTTAACCCAAAAATCCCAAAATAATTATTTTATCAAAACATCACAAAATAAATCTAAAGCGACATGGACCGTAATTAACAATAATAAAGCCTACTTTCCTAAAGAACCTATAACCGCAATAAAAACTGACACAAAGATCGTTACGAATCCTACTGAAATAGCAAACTCCTTCAACGAATATTTTATTAACCAAGTATCTAATTCAAATCATACCTTAGCACAAGAAATTCCCGTTCATTCAAACAGTTTGAACTCTTTATTCATGGAACCAACTTTGCTGCATGACATCATGAATCATATTAGGTCTCTGAGAGATACAAACAGTGTAGGTAGTGATGGAATATGCACAAAAGTTATAAAAACAGTCTCTCAATACATAGCCCCACCTCTTAGTTATATATTCAATTTATGTATTGAGAATGGTATCTTTCCGGAGAATCTCAAAACGTCTATAGTAACCCCACTTTATAAAAAAGGAGACAAATGTCTAATGAAAAATTATAGACCTGTTGCGTTGATACCTATATTTGCAAAAATATTTGAAAAAGTCATATATAAAGCACTTTATACTTACCTAGAGAAATCAAACATTTGACTTGATGAACAGAAAGGATTTCGCAAGAACAGGACAATTAACATGGCTATCCATCATCTGATACGCCCTATCTTATCAAATGTGGATAAAAAAAATGGCGTATGTGCTATATATATGGACCTAACGAAGGCTTTTGGCTACGTAGATTATAAAATACTATTAAATAAATTAGAGAAATATGGTGTAAGAGGCAACATTTTAAATCTTATTGAATCTTACTTGCACAACAGAAAGCAGATTTTAGAGATAACACGTATTTGCCCACGCACTGGTTACGAAAGAAGATACAGGTCTAGTAGTAGGATTATTAAATACGGAGTCCCACAAGGCAGTGTGTTGGGACCTCCACTATTCTTGACTTATATAAATGATTTGCTTAGAGAAATAAAGCATCCGATGGTATTGTTTGCCGATGACAGCACGGTAGTAATAAAATGTGATGATCCTAATACGTACGAAGCAGAGATAAATTTGACATTGAATAAAATAATTACTTGGCTAAATAATAATAATCTTGTAATAAATCTAGAGAAGACGAAAATAATGCACTTTTATCAAAGGATTCCTAATATAAACCTTTCATTAACTACTTCGGGACTAAACTAGAGTCGGCAACTATGACTAGGTTCCTTGGTGTTATTATAAATAATAACTTGTCCTGGAAACCTCAAACGGAAGACATTTGTAAAAAAGTCAATAAATTTGCATATGCACTCTATAAATTGGCGAAAATAGTTAGCCTAGAATCTCTTTTAATGGTTTACCACGGCTATGTTGCATCCACACTAAGATATGGGATAATATATTGGGGCAATTCAGTAAATAAGGAGTATGTCTTCAAAGCTCAAAAAAGATGCATCAGAGCTATGTGTGGTTTACAAAGTACCGACAACTGCAACCTCTATTTAAAAGCCTGAAAATCTTAACCTTGCCTTGCTTGTATATTTATGAGGTAAATATATTTGTTAAAACAAACATGAACCTATATGAAATCGCTTTCAAAAGTCAATGTAGGAAACTACGCGATAGAAATAAGTTAGAGCTTAAATTACCATATGTAGCTACGGCTTTAATGAGGAAAAGCTTTTTTTGTATGGCCCAATCAATATTTAACAAGTTACCTTGCTCAATAAGAAATCTAAATTTGGTCAATTTCAAGCGTAAATTATGTACTATATTAATACAGAAATGTTACTATTGTCTAAGCGACTACTTTGATGACAGCTCTTTGACATAATGATATTTGTATACTTGTAACATGACAATAAAAGCATGACGACTCTAACAGTTCTAGACAATATCAATTTTAAACATTTTTCGTAACAACATAATGACATCATGACTGTTTTTGATTATTGACATTATCGTATTTAATTTAATGACATTGCCGGCATTTTATTAAAATTGATATTGATTCTGCTAATTAAACTTTTACTTCTTTATAATATTATTTTACCTATAGATTAATTTACTACCTAGTTGGCAAAATTTGTACGCCAAATGGCAAAACATGGAGAAACTTTAAAATGTATTGTACCATCCTGCACGCTGTTGTTACCTGTGTTTACAAATAAAGACTATTGATTGATTGATTGATTGAATGTCCCCCGCCGCGTCTGTCTGTCCCTATGTATGCTTAAATCTTTAAAACTACGCAACGAATTTTGATGCGGGTTTTTTAATAGATATTGGTCAATCAGGCGAAGCCGCGGGCGTCAGCTAGTACTATATAAAGCTCGATTACCACTCACTCACTGACTCATTGACATAATTGGTCTCCTAGATGGTGGATGGGGAGGGGGGTATATTTTGACAGATTCGTAAACAAGTTAGTAACTCTCACGAGTAGAGGAAAAGTTCCAAACCTCCCCATTTCGCCCCCCTCCCTATCGTATTTCGGAATCTAAGAGACCCGTTTTTTTTTTTTTACGGATTCGTATAGAGGAGGCTTGGAAAAGTAAAAACCAGTTTTCAAAATTGCCCCAATTGCCCCCCTTCTCCCCCCCTTTAGGCGGATCTCGGAAGTTGAGAGACTTGGAACAGTTTTTTTTTCAGATTCGTATGAAACGGCCTAGAGTTGGTCAAAATCATTTTTCAAAACTCCCCCCTCTCCCACCCTTCACACCCCCCTCTTCATCCCTTTTTTACTACTGAAAATTCATTTGATCCTTACCTAAAACTATTGAGGGGCGTTGAAATTTGTATAGCCTCCCCAACCTTTCCTAAAATTGAAAGGGCTGTAACTTCGTAACGGTTAGAGATAGCCATTAGGTGTTTAAACAAATATTATAGTAGGCGTCGAAACCTGCGGCCTCCGTAGCGTAACGAAGGTTGAGTGGGTGAAGCGTAACTCAGGGGCAACGACAAAGCAAACTTTAGGGTTTTGTTAAATCAGGGTTTAGATTGTATTAGGGGTTTTTTTTTATTGAGTTAGTTTTTAGAATATTTTAGGGGTTCGTAAGGGTTTTCAAAATATTTAAAAGATTTTACATAATTTACAAAATCTTTTAAGGACTAATGGATTTTCCAATTAATTTAAGGATTCCTATGGATTCTCAAAATTTTATAAGGGTAGGGAATACTTCTCAAAACACAAGGACACCGCGAGCTGCACGCAGCTCGCGTACGACGCAAGTACTAATCAATTTATAGGAGTATAAATGGTGCTCTATTTCTTGAACAGTTTTATGCTATTTGATTTGTTTTTTTTTTTTCTGTTTTTGGATTGTTTAGTAGTTTAAGAATATTCCTATGAACTAGTATTACCAGTGTTTTTCATTTATTGACGCATTGCCGTCGTGATGTTGTATGATTATAATATGTATTTGCGTCAGCAACTTTACATAATTTCGCGCCGTTTGTGAATAGATCAACATTTTAATCGACTCATTTCTAGTTGAAACCTGATTCTGGGCTTGTACTCATAAATCATGAAGCTAAAAATTAGTCAAAACGTTATTTTGTGGCGATCTCCAATCCGCCTGCCAAGCGTGGAGATTACGGCAAATTCCTCCCATCATGGGAGAGGCTTATGTCCAGCAGTGGACGTTATGGGCTGTTGTAGTTGTAGTTATTTTGTGGTAACACTGAGGAAAAAAATACCTTGTCATCCAGTGATTGCAAGCGCAACTGCTGAGCATTTCTATAACTATCGAAATGTGGACATACCTAGACCTCTGTTTTGCCTTTCGAGGATTACAGGCGTAATGTTATGTGAAGTAAAAATATGTAAAACAGGTTGGACAACTATTCCTATGTATATCCATGAATATTTGACAAAAGACAACGACTTTCTAGGCTTATTATTAATGTCGAATTACTAGTAACTATTTCAAATAAATATTTTTTTATTGGTAAAATAATCATGAGGCAATAAAAACCTTTGCGTCATTATTGAATAATCAACAATACTTGGGTTCTGTTCGGTGAAAATAGAGAAGGTAGACAAAATTTTCCCAGAAATGAGACCTAAGAAATAAGAGATAGAAACCATCTTTCATCGAAATCGTTAGAGCCGTTTTCGAGAACGTGAATAATATATATGTCACCGGAAATGTATGAAATCCGTCTTTGTATACAATTCCTAAAATAGATAAGAAAGGTATGATATATTTTATAGTAATATGCATTTTTCGCAGGATATCTATACATTTCCTAAAGAGCGATCGGAAATGTGTTACATTCTTTATTTCTTCCACACTTTAAAATGTTTAGCTTAATTTTTTTATTTTTTTTTTCACAGAGAGCATTCGTTTTTATACATTTCATAGTATCATTTCGTAATTACATACAATTCCTAGGAAATGTATACCAGTAAATGTGAGTATTATGTGTGTATCTTAGAAACATTATTTTACACATTTCCTAAGTAGGCTCGGAATTGTATACATTTCCTAGGAATTGTGTACAATTCCTAGATTTTATACATTTCCGGTAACATATACAAATATTGCATATTTAATTGTATACGATATTTATTGCTAAAATAACAGCCCATAATGACGTAAAAGATAGACATAATTAACTAATTATCATTTTAAATTTGATTATTTTAAGCACGGACGTTACTTAAAAAGTAGCCAAGGTTCAAGTATGACTAGACCGGACACGTTTGCCACGTGTTGAACGAGTCGTTGCCTCCGCAACTATGTAGCAAAGTTTTCCTATGAATTACCCTGATGGTTTTGCAGTACATGTTTAGTTAATCAATTTTTTTTTTTTGCACAGCATTCATTTTTCTGGTATGCATTCAGTTAATTAGTGGAGTTTCCTAGTTTGCTGAAAAATTATACAGATGTGCATTTAAAAATATCCCGTTTTCAAATACCTGTTATAGTCCTAATTAGTTAAACGGTTCTATTTTAAAAGCTTATATTTTAAAAACTTCCTGTAAAAGTGTTCTCGGTTACCATTTGAAGGTCACAGAACGGGTGCAGTAAATGTTCTCGGGATGAAAGCTATTTATTAAAGACTTATTTTTTAAATAAAATGTATTTGTTTTGCGTTTGTAGTACGAATCCATTTCTCACTTATATTTAAAAGGGGTTAGAGAAAAAAATTAAACAAAGTCACTATACGTATCTATGGAAAGTTCAAAAAACATAAAAATGTGACATTGCCTGTTTTTCCCCTGTGCCCTTTATTTGTTTTATTGAGTAAAACCATAAAATGAAATGAAATTAAATGACATTTATTTTGCAAGTAGGTTTTTACAAACACTTTTACACATCATTATTTAAAAACTAGATGGGGCCGGTGTTTCGTACCTGACTACTCTGAGAAGAAACAGCCGAAACAAACTCAGCGGTCATGGTCTCTTTTGAAGTCCAGACATAATTTTGCTTAATTCACATGTGAGGACATGCAGATTATAGTGTCTGAGAAGGTCTTTTGAAGAAAGAACCACACAGATTTGAGTGGACATGTCCATGTCAGTGCAAGCATTTGTCAGTTATCGTGTAGCTCGACTTATAACTCGAAGAGCTCAACGAAACGACGAACAATACCAAAAAAGGGACTTTTGGGTAGGTCGCTTACAGTACTCAAACTGCCAGACAGTCGTGAGGAAAACAAATAAAAAATGTTACCCACATGATCCTCATATTCACAATAATTAAATTAAATATACAACAATTTACAAAATGAATGTCAATAAAAAAAAAGTCATTACATGACACAACAATAATAAAAAAAGTACAATACTTATCAAAATAAATAAGTATTCATGTCATATCAGTAAATGTCACATAAAATAATAAAAATAAAGTAAAAAATGATGTTTCAGCTCTATAAGCTTACAGAACGAAAACGTTCTTTGTGTAAAGTAATATTTATAAACGTTTATATCAGCACTTCGGGAAGGGTTAAGCAGAAGTGTACCCAATTGTAGTACACCCACATTTGACCAGATATGTTTAAGTCCCATGTCTATTCATGGGACCTAAGATGACCCACTGACCGGGGCCAGCCCACAGCCAGTACTTTTATGGCATCAATCGAAAGGGTCAATCATAAGAATCCAATCTCTTTAGCAAACATGATAAATTAAATGAAAGTCATCATCTGCCTAGCCTTTTCCCAACTATGTTGGGGTCGGCTTCCAGTCTAACTGGATGCAGCTGAATACCAGTATTTTACATGGAGCGACTGTCTATCTGACCTCCACAACCCAATTAGTACTGGGTAATACGATACCCCTTGGTAAGAATGGTTGTCAGACTTTTTGGGGCACTGACTACCTGTAACGACTGTCAAACATCACAAATGGCAGCCGGGACCAACGGCTTACCGTGCTTTACGAGGCACGGAGGAAACTTGGTATATTATGGGTGGTCACCCATCCACAGACCAACCTAGGCAA
The DNA here is from genome assembly GCA_941918905.2 of Xestia sexstrigata. Lineage (NCBI taxonomy): Eukaryota > Metazoa > Arthropoda > Insecta > Lepidoptera > Noctuidae > Xestia > Xestia sexstrigata. Next base: position 1,886,674 of record OW799216.2, on the reverse strand, counting down.
GCACGGTTTAACCCAAAGATCGACCCGAGCGGCTGTTATTAAATGAAAGTAAAACCATGAAATCTAAACTTATAAATTCAATGGGATAAGATAAAGCACTTTTACTCAATGGTCTATCCTATTACTTATGTTAGTACCTAATTAACAATAGGGATGATTCATGACTAAAAAAAATATGATTTTGTTTAGTCCGTCAGTTAGGTTACCGAAAAATATTGAATACGTTTTTTTTTGTTTTATCAAATTAATAAAAATTGACAAAGATAAAACGTGTCAAAAATAATGAGTAGGGGCTTGTGACGTCACTTTCCGGTAAAAAATGTACCTACTGAAATGTGAGGTCACACGAGTTTATCTTTACACAAACAAACACGTGCAAATTGCAATCTTTTTTTTTCAATTTTATTTCATTCGTAACGAATCGGATGGAATTCATTATTTCATTCGGTAACTAGGAATCTAGCGCGTCTTCGCCCGCTTGAAGGGCGGAAATTGTTTCACGAGAACGGGATAAAAAGTATCCCATGTCCTAATCTAGGTCTACTCGTGTCCTATATTCAAAGCCGTTCAAACTGTTAAAATGTAACAGCCTGTGTTACTGGCGCATTTATTATTATAGCTGTAGCTGTGGAGGTAATATACATTTAATTAACATAAAATATAACATCACGCCTGTAATCCCCGAAGGGCTAGACAGAGGTCACAAAGGGCGATGAAGGAACATGGATGGGTTTTAGTCAGTTAAACTCTGACACTCCCTCCTGTTCCGCACAGAGCGGGAGGAGTCATTTGAAGATTTCCCATCCGAAAAAAAAAGGGCTAGGCAGTGGTGTACCTTATAGTAGACCCAAATTTCTAGTTATGTTTAAGTCCCATGTAATAGGGGGCGAGCCTATTGCTATCAACCGGGCGCAAATCCGCGGCTGCTACTGAAAAATTCCTGATGGAAAATCCCAATAACAGTTTGCCCGACCTGGGAATCGAACCCAGGACCTCAAGCTCAGCATAGGATTTTATTACATAATGGTTCAGTTTTTGAGGAAGATTTTCTCAGGGTCCCCCCTGAGAGAATCTTCCTCAAAAACTGTGGAGTAACTCAAAATGAAAAGGGGACTCTCTGGATTTTTTTACATTAAGGTCCAGTTTTCCCCCCTGTGGGGAATTCTTTTAAGTGGAATAAGCCGATATTTTTAAGGTCTAGTGGCGCTTGAGACCACTCGACCTTAAAAATATTGAATTACCTTATAAACGAAAATCCAGACATTTGCAACTCAAATTCTTAATAACTAAGTAATTACCAAATTAAAAATAAAAAGCTAAATATCTAATTAAATTAAATACACATACCACTAAGCTCATATATAATCCCTGAAGAACAATGGAACAAAACGAATAATAACAATTTGGCGAACATTTTGCTAACGCACTATAGTTACGCTGCACACGACATTTTCAAATAGAAGCCAATGTTACACTAAGATTCTCCCATATTGTTTCAGATTTAATTCTCGAATACTACCTTTGCTATTGGTCAGACATTAAAGAGGTCAGGCCGGTCTTCCAAGGCCCATTGCATAGCCCGTAATATTAGTATACATTTATACATAAACTCACGCATTTGTCTCATGGGGGTAGGCAGAAACCACAGTTCGTTACCCTGCTACGATCCTGGCCCAGTCTTTTTCTTGGCTTTTTCATATAATATATATGAATATTATATGAAAAAGCCAAGAAATATTCATTGGAGGGGCCTAAAATGGCCGCTTAAACAGAATCATAATACTATAATAATACGAATCGCGGTACAATAGGCGAGACGACAAATAAAACTAATTAGTCCGTCAGTTAGATTTTCAGAAAATATTTGACCCGTGTTTTTTCTTTTGTTACGTAAATCAAAATTGACGAAGATATGACGCTTTTAAAATTCTCAATACGTCACGCCTAGGTATAATTTTTAGCTAGTTCTGACGTCACGAGCTCTCACTCACGAGTTTTGATGCGTTTTCTTTGTCAATATTCATTGATTTACAAAAACAAAAAATACGTGTTTACGTGTAATTTCCAATACCTACTCTGACGGACTAAATAGATTTGCAATTTTTTGATACTGTCGTCATGTCTATTCTTAAAATGATCATAGACGAAGTTAATACTATTTATATTGTAACTTTGTGAACATAGTCCCGGGTGTACCTTTCCAGGGCGTCCCTGCATTTACACCGATTTCTCCGTGATTCCTTGTCCGATTTACGTGAAAGAAAAGATTTTTTTTTTGAGTTTGCTTGGTTTGTTTATGTTATTTTCTATAATACAAGGTTTTCTTCTTCATCTAAGCTGCTGATCTACTAATAAGTTCTAGTTACAATCCAAAATGATTAACTTGACGAGAATTTGAGTGCAATAGGTACCTACTACAACTTTCGGTGGTAAAAAAGTCAAGATAGAAGCACAAGGTCACGGAGTGTTTTTTTGGAAGTAGTATTTTTTTATAAAGGGATTAAAAAGACTCTTAAAGAAGCCGAAAGGTACTTGTTTTTTCCGTCATTGCGATAATTTTTTTGTTCTAGACCATACCCCGGAACCTTCTAGGTACGGAGATCTTTGGGGTCAAAGTTTTTCACGTTTTTTTTGTAAATATAATATGTTTTTAATGTTATATTTTTCTTTAAACACCTTCACGACCCCCGTACTATTTAATCCAGCCATCAGCATTTACCAGCAATTTTTTTTTATTTTTTTTTTGCGTCATCCTCTTATTTTGTTGTACAGTAAGCGTTCATAAGTGCTTAGGCACGCTAAGGATTGTATTGCTGTAAACGCACGGTTGAGCGTCCGTGCGTCTGTATGAGTAAGTGGTACGCTCACCACAGGCACAGAGTTCGCCCAATCGCATGTCGTCGCGTCACACTCAACGAAACATAAAAATATATTTGCATCTCTTTTGATATACACGCAGCAAACGCATGATCTTATTTGTGTGACGATCTGTTCTTACCATTGGATAGCTAAAACTCACGTTTATATACCAAGCCCTCTGACGAGCGTCGTCTGCGCTCCGTTTTACCCCCCACCGCGGCAAATTGCGGAGGTCCGCGAAAATTTGCACGTATTTTGACACTTTTTATAAAAACACTTGTCGATCGCAAACTACAAGAGTTATAGCTCTATAAAATGTACAGTGAATAGCAGAATAGATAAGGAAACTATTAAACTAAATATCAAGACTTACAATTATAATTTGATACTCCAAACATAATGTAGAACTTGAAAAACAGTGATAAAAACGGATATGTTGCTATTAAAATATTAATTTTATCAAAAACTTTTAACATTTTTACTGATTTTTATTATTTTAAAATAAACTAGATTATATTACCTTTCAAATAAGACCATAATCTCATTAATATCTCATTAGCATCATATCAAAACATTCATTACAATCTAGATACTCACTGTTTGTTTACATCTGGTAACTAATTTTACCAGCCGCGGTTGGACGAACAAACAAAAAAAAAACACAAAACCACTTGTTTTTTTGGTGAAGATAGTTGAAAAATCTAATCACCACACTAATTAAACACTCACTGTACGCTTTCACACACGTTTTAATCACTAAATCACGTATTTCTTCACACTTCACAATCACTATAGGTATTTATACCTACGCGTTTTCACAGGCGAAATACTGCAACTTTGCGATTCGAAACCTAATTTGCGTTATCATAACACGATAGTACAACTTCTCACGAACATTTAAAGGTATGACACTATATTACAATAACAAATGCGTAGCTCGCAATCACTTGAAATGTGACGCTAACGCTAACACGATGACGCAAGAAATGGCGCGGAATGTTTGTTTATATTATTTGACATTGTTAATGGAATAGAGCTGGGACTTTTGGTATGTCGTTTGGAAATGTTATAGAAATTGGAAATAAACCCTAACACAGACTGACACCACACGTTTTATTCGTTTTTTTTTTTTAAATATCTTCAAACAGACGCGTGCAACACATGTGGTTTCGCGCGGTCCATTGAAGAACACCGCGTGCAACAAGTGTGGTCAACCGCTATTCAGAGGGTATGTAGCTGTTTGGGCTAAGCAGTGGGATTACGATCAAAGAGATCTGAGGTCAAATCCCGTTCACGATGTGTGGGTTTTTTTTTCGTAGTGATATTAGTTTAGTATAATTATTATTTTGTGTTTTATGCAAAAAATTGTCAGGTGTTTTGTTTTTTTTTTTTATAATGGATTCATACTTATTATTTATTTTTTAAAAGAAATTAAATATTAGCAAAAAAACTATAGTATTATTATTTAACTATTTATGTGATTGTGTATTATCTTTTCGGTGTTGGAAGGTGGAAATAAAAAAGTCGTGCTGAATGATAACAAAAATGTTTATTCGTTTTATTTATTTATAAAATTACTAAGCAAACTTTCATGAGAATTGTAATGTCAAATTCCTACTTAGATATAAAAGAAGTTCTCTTGTAACCGTTCATAAGTTTAATTATTGTATACCCACATACTCTAAGTCAATTCATAATAACATAATATCATAAGTAACAAGGAGAGGATATTCTAATCACACAAATATAATAATTATTGTTGATAGTTGTTGCCCACTTATTATAAGTATCGGTATTCGGCAGAGTTTATTGAAAACTAATATAAATGATTGAGACTATTAATATTATTTTATGTGACGTCACAGTAAATGTAACTCGTATTGAGGTTATAGTTTAAGTGTTTATTTTCTCGAAGAAAAGAAGATTGAAACTAAACCTCAATTTAAGATCATTAAATAATTACGGATAAGTTAATATTACTAAATATTTTGTTACACGTCTAATTAAAACTAAAACATTTTGGGATTTATATTTTTTAGCATGACATCTTATAATACTTCTACATAAGTAGAACTGTTGGCGCGTGGATGAATAAAAGCCATTTCACCTGGCCCTACTGCACTTATCCATCCCCACATGATCTTGAGTCTGTATTAGGGATTATGTTTCTATCAGACCAGCGAGTGTTATCCTTGCGCCATAAATGAAGCCTACCCTTTTGACTTGATTTAAAAGTCTTCATCTGAAAATATTCCAGTATCCGGTATTCCAGTCAAAATTTAAATAATCCCTTGCGAAACGTAATCGTTCCTCTTTATGTATTTCTATCAAGAAGGGCTTCTTAGCTGGTCTTCTGTAATGCAAGCCTTCAGCGTGGAGGGCACGGCGAACAGTTTGCGATGAGGTGTCAACTAATTCCGCAAAGTGTCTCGTAGGTGTGCAACTATTTGTTTCATATTTGCCTACCATATAATTATTGATGTACTGTGTCAGTTGCCGTTCCGAAGTTTGTAGTGTGCACACGTAGGTACTCGTTTTAGAGTGAATCTCATTCCAGCTTTTGTTATTGCTGTTTAGAGGTAAGTTGACAATATTTACTACTCTTTCTATCATAGTACAATATTAGTTATTAACTTCCGTTAAAATTTAGTGTGTAATAGTAGACATAACTGCAATGTTAACTACCACAATCATATTTTGAACAGATCAAACACTTGTTTTGTTACTTTTTTTTTTTGTTACTTTGGGCTAGTAACGTATAAGCGGAAAATTGAAGTAACAAAAACAGAATTATAAAGCTATGTCAATTCAACAGCACAAGAAAATGACACTAACTCCGGCAGAAAAGATGAAATGATATAGAGAAAAATTAAAACAAAACCCGGATAATATTAGAGTCTGATTAGATTATAGTTGATTAAACATTGATTAAGCAGTAATCCGTAGTTTTATTTATTCATAATATCTTTAAAACTTTTAAAGGCATTATAGACCCACCCTAATGTTTTTATTTTGTTACTAATTATTCCTTTTTTGTTACTGTCTTAAAAATCTCCCATGTTTAAAACTCACTTTAACATATTTATTTATTTAATATACGAGTAAAGCAATATAACTTGTAAAGAAAATCAATTTTGCTCAACATTTTTGTAAGAAGTCAGCCAAATTTTGAAATTTGGTTTACTTTTCATATAATCAAAACTTTAAATTGACTTAAGGTTAAAAGTAACAAAAAAATATCAAAGCACCTAAATTGGAAATATTTTTTCACTTTTCTTAGTATTTCTTTGCAATGATTTTAATATAATTTATCATGAAGTTTAAGCCACAGAATTTGCGACCTTAAAGTGTTTTTTTAACAATTATGGAGTAACAAAATAAGAACGTCTAGCCTACCTTAATTTAGATTTTTATATTATTTTTACAAAAATCCTAAATGAAATAGAATTCCTTGTTAAAAATCCAAATATTCATGAAATAAACTATCTGATTTCAAGACAAGAAAAGCGATTTACTGATACTTTTAATTTAAGCGACTTTTTGAAAATATGGCAAAAAAAAAGAAAAACGCTCATATGGCGGCATTTAATGGCATCTACGGGGTTGCTAGTTCAAAAAAACATAGCTAAATGGAAGTTTTTTAATATTTTATATTGTACAAATGGGTAACAAAAACTGAAATCCATTTTTGGAACTTTCTCCGGGACAAGTTTAAAATTAATTTATAACCGTAAAATTTTAACTAAATTACCAAAAAGGAAATACAATGTGGACCTTTTTACCTTGTAATAAGATTTAAAATCAAAATCGCAGTATAGTTTCTTTGTACTTTATCAAAATAATTGAGTTTGAAATTGCGAGTGGTAGACGAATTTTCATACATTTAAATTTTCGACAAATTATATTTAATTGTTTTTTTACTGAAATACTATGTATTTATGATTTGGTAAAATATTTTCTGTAAATTTTAATAACAATTATGCTCCTAAGCAAAACAGTATCACTAATTTGTAGATTACACCATAGTTATACATCTACTAAATCATGAGACATTCCACAAATGTGTAATGGCAAAAAAAAAGAGAAATGCACATTATGTCGTCGCTAATAAGCGACGGCCTTCCACTTCACTGTCGACTAGCAAGGTCTTTTGATCCAGAGACTTACAGTATTCCTTTCAATCGAGTAAAAACTTACAAAAAGTCTAAAAGTAACAACGTGAGATTTGAACTCACGACTTACTGATTCACTCATAGATCTATCTGCACGCGCCTCACCGCTAGGTCATCTTGACTCATATTACATCGTTGAAATTATGAACTACAATTACTTGTAGACGACAATGTCTATTTCTTAAAAGTAGAAGGTTGTAAGTCAAACTAAACGTCAAGCTATTGCTTTGTGAGATTGCCTATGGACTTTTGGTCGACACTGTACAGAATGCTTGGTTGACAGTTTCGTGAAGTCTGTTTACACCCTGTATAAACATATTAACACGCATATAATCTGGGAAGGGTAACGTGGAGGTGACGGGGAGGTGAAGTACACCCATGGGCCACATGTCACCAGTTATGTGTTAGTCCCCTATGGCCACGACTTCATGTTGTTGGTATTCAGTAAGTAGTCACCCATCTCCGGGCTTCAGACCAGAGGCAACGTTGCCATCCCGGAGACAAAGCTTAAGAGGAGGCATTAAATTCTCCTTATAATACTTTTGGATGCGTAACAATAGACTATAACATTACATCACGCCTACCCTCCGAAGGGATAGGCAGAGGTATGCCCACATTTCCCCAGTTATGTTTAGGTCCTCTGTAATATGGGGCGAGCCTATTGCTGACAACCGGAGGTGACTCAAATGCTGTGTTCGACATACTTACGGGTGACGAAAGCTGGATTTATTGTTATGATCCTGAAACTAAGAGACAGTCTGCTGTCTGGGTGTTTCCTTCCGAGGAGTTGCCAACTAAAGTGAAGAGAGGTCGAAGCGTGGGAAAAAAGATGGTGGCCTCGTTCTTCGGAAGGACAGGTCATTAAGCCAAAATTTTTTTAGAGGATCGAAAAACAGTGGGTCCGTGTTTTTTTGTGCTTTTTCTTTCACCACTGGGGGCCAGTGGTGAAAGAAAAAGCACAAAAAACAAATTAATAATAGTTAATGTAAAATAATGAATAATATAATACAAAAAAAATAGTTTCGACCTCGAGGACCCTGAGCTAACTTATTGGAGAGCAAAAAACTTCGAAATTTTCGGACTGTTTGTATTTTTCCTCAGCAGGTGCAAGACACAATTCCGAAGTTAATGAAATTTTGGAATATTGGTTCGGGGTGGTGTAGGATCAAAAAAAAAGAGGGTTATCGTTCCAGTACCAGTACACCCAGTAACCCAGTGCTGACTGGGTTGTGGAGGTCAGATAGTCAGTCTATGTAAAATACTGGTATTCGTCGTATTATATCGATTAGGCTGAATTCAACTTTTTAATCGTGATGACGAAACTTGGGTTTGTGGCCAGCACAGCACTAATAAAAGAAGTGTTATGTTGCAACATGGTTTTTTTAATTAATATTGTTAAGACTTTGATTGTCTTTGTATGAAAATATATGTATAAATATAATGAAGAAAATAAAAACGCAGATGGAATGTTACTGTTTTCATTTTGACCTTTCGAATTAGCAAACGAGAAGCTTTTTATGTACACGTTATTGTAGATATTAACTACAAACTTATCGTATGAAACAGCTGCCGTGACATATTTTTCAAAAATCGAATGCTGAAAGTTCACGAAAATTCACATTGGATTGTTGAGCTATTCCTTTAACATTGTGACGTCGCCAACATGGCGACCGATTTTGGCGCGTCTCTAGTCACGTGACACATTTAACATTTTTTATCAATTTTAAATTGTAAATATTAATTAAAAAAAAAATGAAGAGTTTTTCGCTTCTATCATTAATATCTTATATGATAAAGATTTAAATTACATTAAACAATTGACACCACCTGGAAATTTCAAATGAAGATGTTGCTTATTCATGAAGACTTGTTTGAATGTGTCAACGAGGTCGATAAGAAAAATAAACCAGAATGCGAAGACAAGAAGAAACAGGAAAAAGCGCTAGCACAAATCTGCCTCAGTGTTCAGCCATCTGTTTACTTCGTTGTCAGGAATTGCAATACTGCGTTTGACTCCTGGAAGAAATACAGAATTCATTCGAGGACAAAGGTCTATGTAGAAGATTAGGTTTCATCAGAATGCTATTTAGCTTAAAATTAGAGCAGTTTGAGAGTATGGAGGCGTATGTTACAAAAATTCTAGATACAGCCCAACAACTGCAAGACATAATAAATGCTTCTCTGGAAAACGAGTTCGTTGCTCTAATAATGCTTAGTGGGCTCGCCAAGTAGTTTGACCCACTCATTTTGACGTTAAAGCTTAGTAGCCTTTTTCTCTCAAATGAACTGGTAAAAACTAAACTACTCCAGGAGGCACAGAGACGAGGTGATGCAGAAGCTACGAAACAGAATGCCCTAACGACTTCGACTTCGACTTCGATCTCGAAGCGTCCCAAGTGCTTTCGATGCAAAAAATTGTCATTACGCTAGAGATTCCAGACGCATAGGAGCTCGTGACTAAATAATAACAGTCAATCTTTAGGTTAAGCCGTGCTTGCCTAGGTTGGTCTGTGGATGGGTGACCACCCTTACATACCGAGTTTCCTCCGTGCCTCGGAAAGCACGTTAAGCTGTGTCATTTGTAGATCTTCGACAGTCGTTACAGGTAATCAGTGGCCCAAAAACTCTGACAACCAGTCTTACCAAGTGGTATTATATTACCCAGTACTAACTAGGTTGTGGAGGTCAGATAGGTAGTCGCTTCATGTAAAATACTGGTATTCAGCTGCATCCGGTGAGACTGGAAACCGACCCCAACATAGTTGGGAAAAGGCTAGGCAGACGATGACGCTAGAGATTGCAAACAGAAAGCTCCGCATAAGGATAAGCCATCTAGTTCCAGTTGTCAAGAGCAGGAGAAGGTTCAGAAAACTCCTGGTAGGACGACTATGTTATCGGCTCTGACGGTGAAGCTGGATCGAGGTGTGTGGTACGTCGACAGTGGTGCAACTTGCCACATGACCAATAATAGAGACATTTTGCATGATTTTGTGTGTGATACGACAAAAGAAATAAGCGTTGCGAACGGTGAAAAACTTTTTACATCGGGTCGTGGTAATGTGAAACTCTTTTTACAAGCTTTTATTTAGTTTGAACGCACTGTGCGTTTTTGGTTTAAACGCTTTCGTAATGGAAACTTCGACTTGAAGAATGAACCAGACACAGGTAAATAACGCTGAATTGAAGGAGATGGTAGAAGCCGATCCGAATCAAACTACCAAGAAATTAGCGGCATTAAAAAAAACAAAATTGAAGTCAATTTCAAGTTTTTAGGTAGGGTAACGTTGAACCATGCCGCTAATTTCTATTTTTATCAATTAGATTAAAAACATATGAAAAGTAGGTGCCCCATGATTTAACTAATCTGCAGAAAAAAATGTGTGTTGAAACTTGTTTTGCCTTGTTGAATCGGTACAGAAATGAAGGAGTATTGGATTGACATGTGACGAAAAGTGGATTGTTAAGGATAACCGTAAGCAAAAAATGCAATGGCTGACCCCAGGTCAAACGCCGCAACAGTGCTCTAAAGCAAAGCTTACCAATAAAAAGGTAATGGTAACTGTTTGGTGGTCTCTTCATGGTGTTATTCACTATAGCTTTCTCAGGTCTGGTCAGGCAATAACAGCAGATGTTTACTGTGCCGAGCTTCGAACAATGATGGTGAAACTGGCAGTGAAACAGCCCCGACTCGTGAATCGATCTTCACCATTATTGCTCCATGATAACGCAAGACCTCACACTGCACGAGAAACCGTTGCAACTCTACAGGAGCGGCAGTTAGAAACTATACGTCATCCTCCATACTCGCCAGACCTTGATCCAACGGACAACCATTTTTTCGATTTGGACAATTTTCTACGTGATAAAAATTTTCTTCCCAGGAGGCAGTACAAAATGCTTTCACACAGTTTGTCGAATCTAGATCCTCAGAGTTCTATCGTAAAGGCATAAATGAACTTCCGTTTAGATGGCAGCAATGTATAGATAATGAGGGTAAATATTTTGATTAGGGACGCTGTTATGTTTTCGATGAACTCAAATTTAGGTATTTATAGTTGCACACAGCAACATCATGCGTACGCACACATTGAACCACTCTGAGCGTTCGATTTTATACTTAACTTATATAATCTTGATCCTTGATATTATTTTTTAATTTTATTTTAAAAGGGAATATACATGTATTTTTTTTTCACTTAAATAAATAAATACACTAATATCAACCCAAGAAAAGTATTAAAAGTTAAGTTCAACGACTGCTTGTCGCTCAAATATAATATTAAAGTTCTGCAATTTTCTACGACAGTTCAAACGTCCGTGACTGTCGTGGCCATGATGTGACGTCATTTACTTTAAACTGCCTTGTTTACATTTAATATTTTGGCCTTAATAAATAATTTTACTAATTGCATGTGCTTTATTCAAGCATAAATTGCAATAACAATATTATAATAAAATATTCGTCAAACTTTAAGTTCTTTTCAAATAAAAGTGGGTTTTGCCATACATACTTTGACGTCACTACCGGCGTTATCGAGGGACGATGTGTTTTGATAGTGCGTTCCGTTTAAATAAAACATGCTACATAAAACAATAAATTGTATAAAATATTCGTCAAACTTTAAGTTCTTTTCAAATAAAAGTGGGTTTTGCCATACATACTTTGACGTCACTACCGGTGTTATCGAGGGACGATGTGTTTTGAGAGTGCGTTCCGTTTCAATAAAACATGCTACATAAAACAATAAATTGTAAAATAAGTTATGATTTAGAAACTTAAGGTGAAAGCGTCAGGGTAGCCCGCGAATTTTAAATTTTCTTAATAGTAAGAACAACCTATACAACCTTCGAAGTTCTTATAGGTGTAGAAATGACTTTTCTGTTTTTTTTTTGTTCCTACACCTTTATGAACTTGGAGTGTTGTATTGATGATATTGATGATTATAATTCTGTAACTACATCGGAGGGCACGGCAGTGCCCCCGCCAAGTCGAGCGCGAAGCAAAGACTGCCGTACCATCCTTTACTAGAACCATTTCGCCGCATATTTAGGCCCCTATTTGAGAATCTCTGGATAAGACCAGAACGCAGAAATTTTTGTTATCCAGTAAGCTATAATCACATACTTAAAATCCAAAATTTCAAGTCTGTAGGTCATTTAGTTCCGAAGTTAAGCGAAAGCAAATTTCGCATTTATGACACTCACTCACTCAGTCACTCATGATCATCAGAATAGAAGTAGTACTTCCCATAAACTCAGAGAGCTGAAATTTGGTACAGAGTTAGGGTTTGGCCACATAAAGGAAAAACTATAAAACTAGGATAATCGAAGATCTGGAGCACCTGGTGACCCTGATTAGAAAACACAAGAGCCCACAACCAAACTATTAGAGATCGACATACCGCCTTAACAAAAAATATTCAACTTGGTGGGCCGCTTCATTTGATGTCAAAAATCGAAGGTCTGAAGTATCTGGTGAAGAACCCTCAGCTGGTCTCAGCTGTATTAGAGATATGGTAATGCCCCCTTCTACTATTGGTACATAAAAAAATCGACTGTCATTGCAAAAATCCAGCGTAGTGGAACACATCTTCTAATCTAATTTAATCTAGCCTAGAGCGTCCCACTGCTGGGCGAATGCCTCCCCTTCTGCTTTTAATACGCATATAAATAAAATTAAAGGAAAACTCTGGATAATACTAGACTGGCTTTTATACTTATACTTACAAGTTTACAAGAAGAAATTGTCGAACAATTAACTTTATTCTACTCGAACATTACACAAATGAAATAAAACAAATTACACTAAAATATTCATGCATTGGACTAAGAGTGGCGGTGATACCTGCACACGTCGCTAGATAGCGCTGACTGTATTTTAAAACGCGCTTACGTTTGTTTTTCCGATAACCTTATAATTATGGCGAAGTGGCAATTTTGCAATGACAGTCGATTTTTGTATGTACCAATAGTAGAAGAGGGCATTACCATATCTCTAATACAGCTGAGACCAGCTGAGGTTCCTCATCAGATACTTCAGACCTTCGATTTTTGACATCAAATGAAGCGGCCCAGCAAGTTGAATATTTTTGTAAAGGCGGTATGTCGATCTCTAATGTTTGGTTGTGGGCTCTTGTGTTTTCTAATCAGGGTCTATAGCTTACTGGATAACGAAAATTTCTGCGTTCTGGTCTTATCCAGAGGTTCTCAAATAGGGGCCTGAAAATGCGGCGAAATGGTACAAGTAAAGGATGGTACGGCAGTGTTTTTTTCGCTCTCTACTTGGCGGGGGAACTGCCGTGCCCCCCGATCCAAATCCCTCCATCCTTTGAGGACTTACGAGGTAACAATGAAACGGACATACATACAGGTCAAACACATTACCCTCTTTTTGGGCTTCACCGCAGTCGGGTAAAAAGTTAGAACTTTGACCTCCAATATCTCCGTAACTTGAAGGAGGCAATGACGGGGAGAACATATATACCTTTCGGCTCCGTTAAGGGTCTATTTACACCCTCTCTCAGAATCTCGATGATGAACATTCTCAATTAAGTAATTTGTCATAGCGTACCTTCTGACTCAGAGTAATCTGCTCTGCTTCCTTCGTTTCAATGTTAAATGCAAACAAAATTAATCTTCTTTTTAATATCTTTATTTTAGTTCTATTTGTAGTCTGTAAATAAAGTACCTACATAATAACTAATTATAATAAAAGTAAACATAAAATCCTAAACAAATAATGTTTACGGTAGAACCGCGAATTTGACCTCTGACATCTAAACACAAAAGTAAACTGAATGATTCATCTGTTGTTGCTCTTGAATGTTACAACTACACGTGTACAATTTTACAAGGTTGTTTTGTTTTAGAATTTTTTAATAGTAGAATTTAGAATTGATTATGATGTATTGAATTTCAGCGAAATTTTATTTTATAATAGTGGTTTGATTATGTATTGAAATTAACATATTTTCGTAAAAAAAATGACATTTTATATTTTATTTGACAAAAAATTATTGTATTCATTTAAATTTATTTGGCCAGATAAAATAGAATAGAATAGAATAGAATAATATTTATTTGCTTAAAAACATGGTATTAAAAGATGGTCAAATACAAAAGAAAACAAGAGCATACATGTTTTTGCTTTACAGTGTGCGTGCAAAATTATCAAGACAATTATTTAACATTTACTGTCAAAGAAGTCTTTGACACTATAAAAACTACGACTACACAACCATTCATGCAAATTATCCTTAAATGAACCTACATTTAGCATTTTGAGGTTACTTGGTATTTTATTATATATACGCACACACATAGATATACAACTTTTATTATATTTGGCTAGTCTTGGAAGGCAATCCAGAACTAGCTTATGGGGGTCTCGTCGGTTACGAGGATATAAATCATCTGCATTAATAAACAATTCTTTATGCTTCCTCACAAACATACATGTTTCATATATGTAAAGAGACGGTAGCGGTAACAAGCCAAGCTTTTTAAATATCGGTCTACAGGATTCGTCAGGTCGAAGCCCGGTAATTGCTCTAATGCTTTTTTTTTGTGCAATAAACGCTCTATTTTGATCTGTGCTATTACCCCACATTATCAAACCATAGCAACCAATAGTATTGTGTGGTGTGTATTTGTGTATTTGTCTATGATTATTTGATTTCCAAGTAACATTATTTTGAGTGTGTTTATTAACTAAGTTATGGATTGTTGTGTCTGATGCAAATATATATATTTTTTTTTTTTGTCGCTTGAATGACATTGACAAGGGGGATTTGGGAAAATGTCTATGACTAGCAGCAGCAGATGAATTTACTGCATGAAAGCTGCGCTCTTGTTGCCACTGGTGTTCTTGGTCACCAGTTTAAAGGTGCAACAGGGTGTTAAGTTCCTCGTTCACCATACAAAAGGGAGGATCCTCCGACCAGACGGGTGTTTTGTCTTATAGGTTTCTGTTTGACGGGTAATATTGCCTTTCTGTATTCTTTTCCCTCGCAGCGTCACTTGTCATTCGAACACCTGTCATCATCTTCCTGCCCTTGTCCCTTGTTACTTATGGTCGGCGCTAGACGTTTTTTTCTTCCATTCTCCTCTGTCAACCGTTAAACAATCATTTACACCTTTTTCCTGCATATCATTCCTCACACAATCCTTCCATCGTTTCTTTGGTCTTTCTCTCCCTCTCCATCCATCAACATTTATATTCATCACCCTTTTAGTCACATGCGATTCTTCCCTCCTCATCACATGCCCATACCAAGACATTCGATTCCCTTTCAACTTTTCTGTAACTGGCGCAACTTTAAAACTTCCTCTAATATACTCTTTCCTTATTTTATCCATTCTTGTCACACCACACATCCACCTCAACATTCTCATCTCCGCTACATGCAATCTTTTTTCATCCATCTTCTTCACAGCCCAGCATTCCGATCCATACCATTCGAACACCTGCATTCAGTCATTCGAACACCTGTAACTCGACATTTAATTTAAAAAAAAACTTTATATAATCAAAATATTTGACCAACGACTGCCTCGCTGGTGTAGTGGTCGCAAGCGCGACTGCTAAGCACGAGGTCCTGGGTTTGATTCCCAGGTCATGCAAAGTGTTATTGGGTTTTTTCCATCAGGAATTTCTAAGTAGCAGCCACGGAGTCTGGATTTGCGCCCGATTGACGGCAATAGGCTCGCCCCTATTACATGGAACTTAAACATAACTGGCGAAATGTGTGTCCTATTAGACGATCAGTCTATTGAGTGCACTCAGCAAAATCTACGAGAGGCTTATTTATAAGCGACTCAAAGATTATACCGAGGCTATAGGCTTCATTCCCAACGAGCATTTGGCTTCAGGACCAAACACTCACGAGTGTTTCTGTTTTATTCAATAAGTCCATAGGTCCACCGCATTGTAGAACACTTGAGCGCTGGTTTCTAGAGTGGACCGGTGACGGTTGTGTTATCGTTCGATACAACGAAAGCCAAACAACAACAACGAAAGACAAAGTTTGCCATAACGGCTTATTATATAAGTTTTACCAACTAGGAGTGCCAGACCGTCTCGTGCTTATCCTACGAGACTTTTTGTTGGATCGCACCTTTCGCTACCACATATGGAATGCTCTGTCTTCACCTCACCCCATCCCAGCAGGAGTCCCCCAGGGTTCCGTTATCTTCCCCTTCATTTTCACGCTGTGTACCAGCGATACACAGCGTGAAAATATCAGCTCGGTTAACCCTATTCGCCGATGACACGGCCATTTATTATACCGGTCGCGGCCAAGATGTTACCCTCACAAGCGCGGCCCGCGTTACGTCAACGCACCGAAATGCGTCAACCGCGCATGTTCGCGACACTATTCGCAAGTAATTTGACAATTAGATAAAAACACTTGACGATCGCAAACTACAAGAGTTATAGCTGAAAAACATTTACAGTGAACAGCTGAATAGTTTAGGAATCTATTTAACCAAAAATCAAGCCATATAATTTTAATTTGTTACTCTAAAAATACATTCAGTCAAAAAAGTATCGGGAATGGATGATTTGTTTATGGTTCCAAATTCAAATTTTTGTTTTTTTTTGTAGTTGTTAGATTGGCACAACTGTTTTCCATTTTGGCGCGGAGTTTTAGTTGCATCTGTTATTTATATTAAATACAGTGCTGGTTTTAGTAATATCATATATAGTGTGTATTGCGAATTTCATAATGGACAAAAATATCGAACAAAGAGTTTGTCTTAAATTTTGCATCGCCAATGGAATTTCGTGTTCGGAGTCACTGAAAATGTTACAGAAGGCTTACGGTGAATCGACTTTATCAAAAACTCGTGCTTATGAGTGGTTCAAAGCGTTCAAAAGCGGTCGAGATGTGATGGAAGATTTGCCTCGCTCTGGTAGGCCGTCAACGTCTGCAACTGAAGTTAACATCGCAAAAGTGAAGAAAATAGTGACTGAAAATCCCCATTCAACTCTGAGAGAGATAGCCGCCGAACTTTCTGTATCTCACGAGTCGATCCGTACCATTTTAACTAATCATTTGGGTATGAAACATGTTGCTGCTCGGCTAGTCCCAAAAGATCTGAATTTTCTCCAAAAACTCAATCGCATGAAAGTCGCTGAGGACATGCTAGAACGAGTCAGCTCGGACCCAACATTCATGAAACGCATTGTTACTGGTGACGAGACGTGGGTTTACGAGTTTGACATGCAACTAGTCAACAAGCTTCGGAGTGGCGCCTTCCAACTGAACCGAAACCGAAAAAACCACGCCAAAGTCGATCAAAAGTCAAAGTCATGTTGACTGTTTTCTTTGACTATCGCGGTGTTGTGCACTCTGAATTCTTACCGGAAGGTCTAACGGTAAATAAAGAATATTATTTGAGCGTTATGCGGCGTTTAAGAGAGCAAATTCGACGAAAAAGGCCAGATTTGTGGAAAGAAAATTCTTGGATTTTGCACCACGACAATGCGCCTTCGCACAAGGCTATCATTGTGAACGAATTTTTGACCAAACACTCAACAAATAGCATCCAGCAACCACCATATTCACCAGATATGGCTCCTGCTGACTTTTTTCTTTTTCCTAAACTCAAATTACCACTTCGTGGCACCCGTTTTCAATCGATAGAAGACATAAAGGAGAATTCGCGGCGAGAACTGAACTCAATTCCGGAAGCAGCGTTTAAAAAATGTTTTGATGAATGGATTATTCGTTGGCGCAAGTGTATCGTTTCTAAAGGAGCATACTTTGAAGGTGATAAAATAAATTTGGATGAATAACAGACATTTTGTGTATTATTGATCTTTTCCCGGTACTTTCTTGACAGAGTAGTATATCTCATCGAATCATGATACATGATAGAATACATTTAGCAGAGCATAGCATACGAGTAGCCTAATGGGACGGATCACTGCGGTGTGGCAACTTCCACTTATGTGATACAAGTTATCACTTAAGTGGAACTCTTTGCCGTTAGCATGTAGCGGAGTGTACTCATAGAAAAGGCGGTTACGAACTACTCTTATAATTATGTGCCGCGAAGGACAGGTGGTGGTCGAATATGATTCCAAGGTATTTGGCTTGCTTTTCCCAAGAGATAGAATTGCCTACCATAGTGATCGGTTTGTCGCGGTTTGGTTTAAAGTACCGCCTGACTCTTATTGATGGGATTTACCTTGATTCTCCACTTCCGGAACCAAACGCCTAAGATGTCGGCTGCAGGTTGTAGAGTACGAGCGTAACTGCGAGCGATCTTTCCACTAGTACCCAGTCACTCCTAAAAGTACTATCCTCGTCTACTCGATTCTCGCGATTTTTCATTCTAAAATGAAAACAAAATAGCTATCAAATTTCGACACCGAAATATTTTTAAAGGAGTGTTAAGTGTTTTCAAACCCTTCAAATTGTGATTACGGTTCTATATTCCATGTCGATATAATTATGTTAAGGAAAGTAAATTTGCATGTCAGTGTCAGGTTTTATGTTAAACAAAATATGATTCGCGATCATAGCAAATAATGGGTTTGCAGAGTTATAATCAAATCATCAATAAAATAGTAATTGAATGGGGTAAGGCGGGCGGCGGCGTACGTAATTTGAATTTCGCGTTCTGTGTATAGAAATTGCAAATAAAAATAATATCCACCTCGCTTTTGTTGCTTTCAGCTTTTGCAGAATTTATTATTTCCTTTTATTGATACAATGATAATACAACCCTTACTAAAATAATACTTTACTTGATAATAAACGAAATTCTAACCTAATGAAAAAAAATACAAAGAGGATCAAAATGCTGTAGTCGTAGTATAACAATGTGTTTACGATAGATACGCTCGAAAATCGGGACGCGTTATAAAATGGCACAGGGCTGGGCCGCGCCGGCGGAGATAGCGACAAAATCGCTAACTTTTGATTGCTAATTACTAACGAATAAATTCAGTTGCAATAATGATGCTTGCGAGAAACGCATCTTGGATGTAGAGACTTGCGTTACTGACAAGCATCATCATCGGGCCGTACTAATCGGTAATCCCTTATGTGTCGTAATTTATTCTAATTTAGAGTGATGTTAAAAATTATATAATGTCTGATTAAATGAATTGATTTTAATAAAACTTTGGAATTCGTTTAGTAAAAGAACATTGTTTATTTTTACATATTTTTTAAATGTAATTACGCTTTATTCAAACCAAAAAATAATCACGATAAAATAGCGATTAAAAACGTAAAATTTACCTAAGACTTTGTTTTTTTTTTAATAATTAATGTTATTAATTATCAATATTCAAGTTCATTATGTGTTGACAAAATAAATAAAAAAACAAAACAAACAAAGTACAAAAGTAAAAAGAGTAGCGAGTGAGCGAGTGCGAGTGGGCGAGTGAACGTGTATGTGTGTGAGTGAGTGTGAGTTGTAGTGTACAAAAGTATATGTCTGATGCAATTTCACTGAAAAAAAATACATAAAGTATTTTTTTCAGTGAAATTTATAAATATTTATGATAGATATAGGAGTCTGAAATTGACTCTGCGATGATTTTTCAGTAAACTAGTTGTGGGAGATTGATCACTACATAGTAAACAAATAAGTTTATGTAAATGTGTTACATGAAGTATCAATAAGAAAGACTAGTCTATTTTTAACATGTATTCAAAAATGCTAGGGTGTTATCTAAGATGGTAAATTAGGCGACTAAAGTCTTAGGAATTTGCGCGAAAACGTGAAATAGCTCCAGTTTATAACTAAACTTACACTGTAACTTACGGGATATCTTCCGTGATTTCATTATCATTCTGCGATTATTACTTGCAACAGTGTTGAAATATCGTGAGCTTACAATAGTGACTATGTACGTTATGACCGATTAGGTTAATAAATTATTATTTTCGAAGTTATGAAAATATTTCAATGTAACATTAATCTTTGGAAATACTTATGTAATCAATACTTATGATAAGGGCATGCACCCGGTTCCGAAATACCCGGTTCCTTTGAATGTATGTGTAAAACCGGTTCCGAAAGCCTTATACACGGTTCTACCCGTTCCCAAAAATAATAATAAACGAAAAGTCGTTTAATTTCTCATTATTACTTGAAGTTTCTCGTCATTTTATGAAGCATTAAATGAAAAGATTGTTTGCTTTTAGTATTGCTAATGCTACAGCTAAATATGTACCTAGATTAAAAAATTGTAAAGACAATACCTAATTAGTGTACTTTATTTAGGAATGTTTTTTCAAGGTGTGGGAACTACGCGAAAAATTGCCGTTTTTTCCCGTATCTATTATCATAGAATACATAATAACAATGCAGTTTCGCATTTTATTCATCGCGATTTTCTTCCTTAATCATTAAAAAAACAATTTTAACAAAATAAAATATTCTGTTTTTTTTCTTGATGTTTCTTGTTGAATAACCTAAGTTTTTAACCGACTTCAAAAAAGGAGAAGGTTGTTCGGGGTGCAAGATCGTAGGTAGTATTAAAGAACAGTTTGGAATTTTTTGTAAAGAGTTTATTAGAGTCTCTTCAAGATTAATGTTAAAATGTCGTTAACACTTTGTAGCTCGATGTCTGGGAAGAGGCGCACGCGTTTCCTGCGGCGTCGTCGCCACCGCCACAGGAGCACAGCCGTGCCCACAGCCACTACCACCACGAGGAGATTATTATGTGTGGTGACAACATCTTATCTAGTTCTACGTCGCTGTTTCTCATCTGCTTGATTTGTTTGTAGATTTTGAGCAAGTCGTCATCTACTTCGTCTTCCTCAGTTTGGTTGTCGTGGGCCTTCTCCATCGGTATGCTCACATTGATAATGTTGTTAAGTTGATCAATCTTGGGTACGTAAATATTTGAGTGAACCGTTATGTTGTTATCAAATTTTGTGTTTGCGTGCAAGGTAAAATCTTGCACTTTGATTACACAACCTTTTCCGAGGTATATTACTCCTGCTTGGTTGAGTTGTTCGACTTATTTTAATGGTATAGTTGTTGCAGCAGTGATATAAATGCTTAGAAGGATCATTCAACGGTACCCACATGTTTGAACGTAAAGTTTGTTCAACTTTACATAGGTTAGTCTCATGATTGATATTGTCGTAATTGTTGTTGTCACTGCCTAGATGGTAGCAGGCACATGTACGTCTCTTCCTGAGTGAGGCATGTTGAATGCTCATCGTTGTTTATTGGTATGTATGAGTCTTTTTTTAGATTCACTGCCATGTTTTGTAATTTTGGCAGGATGCTTGTCATATTCTTACCGAATTGTTTAGGAATCGGTATCACTTATAATTTGTACCGATCTCTGCTGATTAATGGGAATGTTATTTGGAATATGAAATATTTTTTAGTGGTCCGTGCTTTTATTTGCAATAGATGATACAGTTTTTCCCATCAATTTGATCGACAGGTAGCATTAAATCATTCGTAAGTTGACCAGCAATGACGTTGAGTTCTTGTTGTAGTTGTTTAGGAGTTAATAAATTTATGTTGAACTGATCATGGCGAATGTCCGTCACAGTGTCTAGTAAAGTATCTTGATTCCTCCTTAATATTTGAAGCAATGTAATTGCAGTCAATGCAGTTATGATCTGTCCTTGTACTACACTCATGTTACTCATTGCTAGTTGTACTCCATTTGTTATTTTGTCCAATGTATCTAAATGTTGATTTATAGTTTTATGTTGCTCATGGATAATCCTTTCAGTTCGTTTCAGAATGTTGTATTCCGAATCTACAACTGATGTTTGATTTTTCCATAGTTTAGCCAAATGATTTTGATTTCGCTTTATAAGTTCTATGTCCTTAGTGTATTGTTCAGCGAAACGCTCATCCAATACGCCGAAGAGATAACTCGCCGCATAACCTATCCCATTGATAAGCCCACGACGCTGTCTGAAGTGTGTGATGAATTGTTGTGTCAGCAAGAGCGTATTGTAGTATCTACGTTGGTTTTGTTGAACTGCACTGGTTGCCGTTATGGCTAAACAAGCAATTAATGCACACTTGCAATTTTTGCGTAGTTGCAAGCTTTTGTTCAGTGGGTATTTCCAAGAAAGTTTTGCAATTGTAGAGGCCATGTTCTCCACTGCATTGTGGACATTTTATTTATTTTTTTATATCTCTTACACAAAAACAAGTTATTTTTTACAGTTTTTTACTCGCCAAACTTTACAGTTTGATGGCGAGAAGCGCTCATTTATCATACATAACTCAAAATTATAAACTTAACCTAAAATCCAATATATAAAACTTACTGCTACATCTGTCTCTGTATCTGAATTTTATTTTTCGACAACGACAGACCGACACCAACATACCTACAACACAATGAATTCCAAACCAGGGTGACCACTGCTGGCCACTCCGGTCTAGAACCCACCACCCATCAGTCCCATCAGTTCAAGGTTCCACTATTCCCACTGTTGTTATGTTTCTTGAAACCTGTTGAGGAATGTTGATGGTTGTTAGGCCCTTTCTGTTGGACGTTGTCCTGTTTGCGACGAGCTGACTCCAAACTGATGAATTTGGTCTCCAGGAAATTCAAAAATTCTTGAAGTACGGGTAGCTCCCGCGCATTTTTTAAAGACTCTATGTAATCGGTATACGTGTCAGAGTTGTCTTGTTGTCTTGTGTTTGTGTGTCTAGTTTTTGGGATAGGATGTGTACCACCATAGGATCCCACGATGTTGTATCAATGTCTAAATTGCGGACAGCATTCAGAAATTCTAATGTTGTGTCATGCAGTTTTTGTATTTGTGGTAAGGACTGCTGTTGCATGTTGGGCAATCTTAGAAGAATGTTCATGTGAGAAGAGAATAGCTACATTTTTTGGCACTTGATATCGAAGGATTGCTATGTATTGCTTCTTGAAACAAATATTTGAAGCACGTCCACTGGTTATAGTTACCGCTAAAAATGGTATTTCTAGTGTAGGTGTAGTTTGTTCTCTATGAGCCACAGACCAAACTTTAGTATTAGCCGCCTTCTTCAGACTGTTGTATTGTTTTTCATGGCACAATAATGTTTTTTATACTCTCCATTTTCTTCGCTTAATTTAGAATCAATTTCCCAATGTAGAGTATCGACTGCTATCCACCTAGATTATAGTGTTTTGAGGACGTCTTCAAATTCCCATTTGTCAGAAATAAATTCCAAGTTGATGGTAGAGATCGTTCTACGGAAAGCCTTAAAATTTGCTACCTGCTTGCGAAGCATTTCGTCGAGTTTGCTATTTGTACCCTGATTTACCATCTAAGCACGATGGGCTTCTTGACCCAACTCCGAAGGTTGACCACGTTCTCCTGGCTGCTGTTCCTCTGCAGACTCCTGTTCATCACTTTTAGATGGAGCTTCCAGCAGTTGTTGATGCATCTGGTTGATCAGCGTTTTTACAGCTTGGGACAACTTACTTGTTTTCTCATGCTCCTTATTCGTAAAGTATGCATGCGACACACCTACTTCTGTTGAAAGGCGTTCGTGGTTAAATTGATACTCTTTCCAGTATTTTTCTAAATTGCTTAAACAGTTTTTCAAGTATTCGAAGGTTCGTCTTTGTACACGGTCTTCTTTAAATTAATTCCGATCTCGATGTTGATGGCGAGCGCCAGTTGGACGTCGTCCGTCGTCGACGTCCATTTCGCCCGTTGTTTAAGAACGTAAAATCTGCCAAGGTGTAGAAAATAATGGAAAGATCTTACTTGTTGTCTGCTGTTATACCACCGTTGATGTTCTCCTTGGATCAGGAGCGTAATCCAGTCACCAAACAGTTCAGGATATCACCTTAGTCCACAACACACGAAATTGTTCTTTACGCAACACTCGCGATTACTTTTCGAAACGCGCGTGATCCGGCTCGAAGGACCATTATGTTCGGGATGCAAGGTCGTAGGTAGTATTAAAGCACAGTTTGGAATTAGTTTTAAAGAGTTTATTAGAGGCTCTTCAAGATTAATGTTAAAATGTCTTAAAGTATAATGTAATGTTAGGTTTAAAGATATTTATTCTCAAAAAAGACACAAAGTCACTTACATGAGAACAATGCTTAAAATAAATTGTAATTAAAGTTCGTCACAGACGTCACGGTAGCGATTACATATTAGATATACCCATCCACTGCATTCAGATGTTAGGAAGGTTGTTATTTGTCATTAAATATTCAGATAATAGACTTTTGAATGCATTGAATGGGTGCACTTTTTTAATTCATGGGGGTATTTTGTTGTATAATTGTGCTCCTTCAAATGTTAACATTTTTTTGCCAAACTTAGTTCTCATCTTCGGTAAAATCAGAAAACTAGCTCGGCGAGAGCTACGTTGGGTTACTTGTTTTACTTTAGTAAACGATAAATTATGCTCCGTAATCTCGTCCTCATTTAGTACTTGTAGTTTGCACTTCTTGCTAACTCGCTATCACATTTTTTTAAAGATGAATCGATTTCATCAAAACGAATATGTTATCTGTGGTCCGGTCTTGGCGCGTTGTCTGGACATCTGTCAACTCATTGTACTTTTTTGTGAAGCGCGCAGGTCACGGTTCCGATAATAAAGTTCAGATAATTTTGTAATTACCAAACCGAGATGGGAAAACATCGAAGAAAACGAGGCGTAAATATGAGAGAACTCAACGAACGTCTGCGAGAACTAGAAAATCGGTCGAACAAGCGAACACGGAGTCGTCATCGAAAATCTGGTAAGCTTTTATGTTTAAGTACCTACACTCGTCTTTTCCTAGAAGTACCTGGCATCCTGGCATAAGATGCACATGTCTCTAGAGTTTTCACGAGAGGTTACCCATGAGAACACCAATTGTGCCAACCTATTAGTAAGACATCGCTAGAGCTTTCACGAGAGGTTAGCCGATGATCTTAGCCATCTAACAATAGAACGACAGCACAAGAGCTTTCACGAGAGGTCAGCTGATGGTGTACACGTTCAGTTGTTCGCACATGTCTCTAGAGTTTTCACGAGAGGTTAACCATGAGAACACCAATTGTGCCAACAATTAGTAAGACATCGCTAGAGCTTTCACGAGAGTTTAGCCGATGATCTAAGCCATCCTACAGTAGAACGACATCACAAGAGCTTTCAAGAGAGGTCAGCCGATGGTGTACCTACACATTCAGTTGTTCATAATTGCGTCCCTACTGCATCCCTTGAACTATCACGAGAGGTTAGCCGTGGATTTAAACTCGACCAGTCAGAGGCCTAACTCTAACTATTCTTTCTAGACGAGTATGAAACCCGCTCCAGTCGAACACGCTCGAGAAGCCGTGGGTATCGCGACCGAAGTTGTGAGTCACGTGATAAATTCCGTCGCAGCCTGACTTGCCGCGACAGCTATTCCCCATAACGCCACATACCATTTACTCCTTGCCATCAATTATCACCTATTCCGCCACTTCTGACTACAGACAGTTGTCCTGTATCACATAGTGAAGGAAATATTTAAAAACTAAATGAAGAAGTGGCAGCCGCACTGAGGATGGTGGAGTAAAAAGGGACCAACGAATCAGGGGGCAGCAGATCACCTCGGCTGCTGCCATTACATCAATAGGCAAAGTTTTTTTCTTGATTGTTAAACAATCTAATCACCAACTAAGAGAGTAGTGATCAAATTTAAACTCTTAAGTGATGCAGCCAGACTACTTTGTCACATTTATCATGCAAATGCATCACCAGACGCTCCCTAATCCTGCCTGGTATGCCTCAGTATGGAAATGAAGAAGCTAATGGGGCAGACTCCAATATCTGAGTACCTGTTCGGGGATAAGCTACAAGACAAGTTACACTCACCACAGAGGCGCCAGCCGCGACGTCGGGGGCAGGAATACGTCTAGCTCAGGTAGACTGGTACATTGCAGTATTTCACTGAATTCTGAAATAATGTTATCACCTATCCAACAATACAACGATTGGATCAAGGGTTATAAACTACACTTTTATGAAATTCCAGTTCAAACTTCCATTCCTAAAAACAATAACTTCAGTCAGAAAGAAAGCAATCTTATTTAACGGAAATTAATAAACTCCTACAGTTATGGTGCTATTGAATGATGTTTATCAATCAATTTTTATCCAGCATAGTTTTGCATCCAAAATCAGATGTCACTTGGATTTATATTAAATTTCAAAAAACTTAATAAATATATTAATACCCATCACTTCAGGCTAGAAGACTTAAGGACAGCAATCAAACTCATGACCAAACCCAGCTTGTAAAACAAGCTGGGTTTGGTCATGAGTTTAGGCAACTATAGATTTTAAAAATGCTTAAATACTTATTACCCATACAAAATATGATAGAATTCTCCGGTTTCAGTTTCAAGATACATTGTTTGAGTTTACATGCTTTCCATTTGGGCTTAGCATAGCACCATTTGTGTTCACAAAGATTATGAAGCCAGTTATGTGTCACCTGAGGTCAATGGGGTTGCTTTTCTATAATATATCTGGGTGATATTTTGTGCCTTGGTGATTCATATGATAAGTGTTTGAAAAATGGGTAGACAAATCAAATTTTCTAAAAAAAAAAAAAAAAACTAGGGTTCGTTGTCAATACTAAAAGGAGTGCCTTAGAACCCAGACAGTGCTGTCAATTTATATAGGTTTTCTGTTAGATACAGTTCAGTATTATCTCACTTCATCAGAAGAAGATAGATAAAATTTCATCCCTAACTTATTAAATAATTTTAAATCTAAAATATTTATTCAAAATAGTAGAATTTGCTCAGTTGCTACGTATACTTGTTGCTGCATGCCCAACAGTGGAATATGGTTGGCCTTACACCAAGTTTATGGAAATTAACAAAACAACAATAAAAATTACAAGACTCTGCTACCTATCACAAAAGGAATTTGGAAAGGACTAGATTAGTGGTTGTCTCACATTCCAACAACCTACAACAGTATAAAACTATTTGACTTTGTTCTAGAAATATTTTCTGATGCTTGACAAACTGGCTGGGGTCTGGTATATAATGATGTCAGAAGCCATGGGCACTGGACAACTGATGATAAAAAGTTTCGTATAAATTACCTTGAACTATTAACAGCATTTAGAGGGCTGAAAACATTTGCAAGCACACTCAGACACTGTGAAGTTTTATTTAGAATTAAATAGATAACACAACTGCCATAGCCTACATCAATAAAATGGTGGCACTCGTTTTCCCCACCATAATAATTTAGCCAGAAAGTTGTGGCAACGGTGTGAGGAAAGACACATTTGGATCTAGGCATCCAAACACAGAAATTGAATAGAAATTATGTGATGTAGCTTACAAGACTATTATTGTTAAACCTCAGATTGACTTGTTGGCAAACAAGTTTAACACTAATTGTCAGAATTATATATAATAATAAATTCATTTATTTCAGACATATAATAAAAATAATAATTATAATAAATAATGCACAAAATAATAATAATAATGCTAATATATCATGCACTGTCAAATGGTATGGTGATTTCTTTTATACATTCCTACCATTTGCGCTTATTAGTAATATGTTACTGAAAATAAAAAGGGAAGGGGCAACAGGCATTGTTGTAGTACCTTGGTGGCCCTCACAACCATGGTTTCCCTAATTTGAACCCAAGGTTATTTCTGAAAGAATAATAATGGAACCCCATCATATAAGTGATACGAATCTGCTCTGAATCAGGGATTTCTTATTGTCAGAACCAAGATATTGACCCTCTCCTAGACTCAGTTCCCACTGTGATATCTTTTCTGACAAAAATTTTAATGAGGGACTATCATAAATAGCTCACTCAATACCATTAAGTTAGCTATTTCTCTAGTTCTAGGGCCCCAAATTGGCCTAGATGACCGACTGTCAAGGTTCTTCAGGGATATATTTAGGTTAAGACCTAAGAACCCCAAATATGAAGTAGTATGTAATCTCAGTATCGTTTTGAATTATTTGTGTAAACTATTTCCTAATGAAACCCTTAGTTTAGAACTAATAACCAAAAATTAAATTACCATAATAGCCCTTGCACACAGAATTCGAACCTTGTCTCTCATAAGTATACTGATAACATTTCTTGTAATAGGATAATTATTAACATAAACATTCCAGAAATTATTAAAACTTTTGAACCTGGTAGATATCAACCCAATTTGATACTACCATCTTTTAAGGAGAATTTGTCTCTGTGTGTGTCTGCTACTAACCTTTTGTTCTATCTAGATATTACAAAAAATACCTATAAGACAAGATTGTAAATCACCAATTATAACTATAAGAAAACCATATCGTGCCGCCACTACTGCAACTATTAGTAGGTGGATGAAACAAATTCTAACTAATAGTGGAATAAATACTCCCAATTCACATCATTCATCATCATTCACATCACACAGCACAAGGCATGCTTCTGAATAAAAAAAAAAAAAACCTCTGAAGTGGGTTTTAATATTGAAGTTATAAGAATAAGCAGCTGGTTGGACCACAAATTCCTCAACTTTGCTTGCTTTTATTATGAGACCTAGATATATGAGATGAGATAGTAATTCATCATCATCATCAGCCTATTAATGTTCCCACTGCTGGGACACAGGCCTCTTCTCTATGAGGAGTGATTCTAAATTCTAGTGCTTTTGCACAAGCAGTGTTTTCTTTAGTCTCTGTAATATAGAACACACTGCTTGTTATTGTTGGTTGATTAAATTTAATGTTAATGGTAACTGTCTGATTAAAGTAATTAAGCTCATTATAAGATTATCATGACACAGGTTGTTGAGTTAGAGAAGATTTATGTTATGTTACCTTTTATTTAAATAAATAATCAGAATAGTATGTTAGGTTGCATTGTTCAATGATTATAAGATGTTGACTAGATTACCAACACAACTTTCTTATTTGAACATCTACAAGTACTAAATGAGGACGAGATTACGGAGCATAATTATATAGATCGGACTAACTTACCTAGTGACGTCCGATCCTTAATTATGTGAAGTAATCTCGTCCTCATTGTATCCCAACCCTTCCCAGAAGATCAGCCTACTTATATGTGTTTTAAAGTGTCTTATCTACACCCCTTTTTAAAGTTGTGTTGACTAATATATCGGGACTACGATAGATAACCGTATCGGTCATCTTGAAGTCCCGATCATATGCTTTGAAAGAATGAGTTGACAGATGTCCAGACAACGCGTCAAGACCGGACCCAGATAACATATTCGTTTTGATGAAATCGATTCATCTTTAAAAAAATGTGATAGCGAGTTAGCAAGAAGTGCAAACTACAAGTACTAAATGAGGACGAGATTACTTCACATAATTAAGGATCGGACGTCACTAGGTAAGTTAGTCCGATCTATATAATTAGTCTGTATAGTTTTGTTGAGTGCCTTTCGAATGAAAATACATGTATTGTAAAAATATAACTGTCTAATGTTCATTATTTTGGTTTCTTCATAAATTTTGCTTGTCGATGTTAAGAATGGGTAGTTAAAAATCATTTTTATCAATTTGTTTTGTGCAACTGTAATAATGTTATATGTTTTGAATGCACCCGGTCCATTTGATGTCTCGTAATGCACTGATGTTAAAGTATTAATAGAATTGTCACTTAGCGACAAGTATAGCTGTTGTGATTTCTAGGAAAAATACGACTTAAAGATGTGAAAATTTAATTGAGAGTTGACACAACCAATGATAGAAGAATAACATACATTTTTTAAATTAGTATTTTCTTCTTTAATTTATCAGAGAGGTTTAATAGGTACATAGAATAGTATACATTTACAACAACCGCCCTCAATTAAAACTCTCTAGACAAAAAAAAAAAAACCACATTATCAAAACCTGCTAAATCTAAACCAGCTACACATCTCTTGTGTGCAATGCCTAACGGTTTTGTTAGCATATCAACAATGCACGCATGCACTAAACTTTGTGCACTCTGACTGTCGTTGAACAAAGTAACAGTATCGGACTTACCAGTTATTTCCGATACAAATCGTCTTAAGTAACACGCTTCTTTAGCCGCAGCGGTTAGTGCCATATACTCCGCCTCAGTAGATGACCGAGCAGTCGTCTGCTGCTTTTTAGCCTGCCACATTACAGGACCTCCAGCCAGCATAAAATAGTAGCCAGTATATAACTTTCGGTCCATGCTACAGTTAGCCCAATCTGCATCCGTGTATCCCATAAGGTATTCTCCAGTCTTTCTGTAAGTAAGAGCATAATCTATTGTACCTCTCAAATATTGCAACACTCTCTTTAGTTCAAGCCAATGTTCTTTATTGAACTTTGTGTTGAACTGACTGTGATAGCTCGTCACAAATGCTATGTCAGGGCGAGTGTTTACTGCCAAAAACATAAGGGATCCAACTAAACTTTGAAATGGAAACTCAGCTTCTCCATTTCCAGTATTCAGCTTCTTCAGGCTTGACGAACTACAGGGGCAAATGTTTTAGTGTAGTCAACACCTTCTTCTTGTCTGAAACTTTTAACCACTAGTCTTGCCTTATACTTCATAATATTTCCGTCAGCATCCATCTTTAACTTGTAGACCCATTTACAAGGTATGACCTTCTTATTTCCATTGGGTCGGTCAACGAGCTTCCAGGTTTTCTATTTTAACAAAGAATTGTGTTCATCAGTCATTGCCAAAATCCATCTATCAACATCATTTGCATTCACTGCCTCGAGATAATTCTTCGGTTCAATAATCTATATTATGATTTTTGTTGAAACTACAACCAAATTTGTAATAAAAGGTAGAAATTTCATAAATAAAAGACAAAAAGGAAATATTTTAGGAACCCTTGGGTATAAAAGGTTAAAGTTTTTAATTGTTATAGTTAATTATCTGGTTCATCGAATCCTGAACGGTGGACCACTACTTATGCCATATCCTGTACAATGGAACTCTTTAAAAATAGACGGCAAATCTGTCGTCATTGCTGCAATCGCTTGGATGTTTATTGTTTATACAACATCATAACGTAACATCACGCCCGTATGCTCTGAGGCGGTACACAGATGTACTGGTAAGTTTGTACAAACCTAAACATGTAGGTGCTCTGCGCAGTACCGTGATTCAGTAGTAATAAACGAGCTGCGGTTCTAGTCAATTATTTACCTATCATACTATCAGTTACAGTTAATAATATTGATATGCGAATGGAACTCGATTCCGGCTCTGGTAAATCTATAATGTCGGATAAATTGTACAATAAATACTTTTCTACCTATTCATTGTATGAAGATGATGTAAAAATGTGTTCGTATACTGGCCATAAAATAAGTCCGCTCGGATATTTCAATGCAACGATTACGTATCGCGGACAAACAAAAACCGTAAAGATATTATATCGTAGACGTAGACGTACGATGTAGACGATTATGTGTACCTGGGACAAACGGTCCAGTTAGGCAGGTCTAACTTCGAGAAAGAGGTCAATCGTCGAATCCGACTCGGCTGGGCAGCGTTCGGGAAGTTGCGCGGTATCTTCTCGTCCAACTTACCACAGTGTCTCAAGACGAAAGTCTATGACCAGTGTGTGTTGCCAGTGATTACATACGGGACCGAAACGTGGTCGCTCACAATGGGCCTCATCAGAAGGCTTAAAGTCACCCAAAGGGCAATGGAGAGGGCTATGCTCGGAGTTTCCTTGCGTGATCGAATCAGAATTGAAGACATCCAAGGCAAGAGAACTAGGGTCACCGACGTAGCCTGAAGAATTGCCAAACTTAAGTGGCAGCGGGCAGGGCACATTGCTCGTAGAACGGATGGCCGATGGGGCCGAAAAGTTCTGGAGTGGCGACCGCGAACCGGAAGACGTTGCGTTGGAAGGCCTCCCACCAGGTGGACCGATGACCTGGTGAAGGTTGCGGGAATCCGCTGGATGCGAGTCGCACGGGACCGGTCAATGTGGCGACACTTGGGGGACGCCTATGTCCAGCAGTGGACGTCTTTCGGCTGAAATGATGATGAATGATGATATATCGTAGTAAATGGTAGGCCACCTTTACTCGGGCGCAATTTTATGGCACAGTTTCAAATGCATTTAATCACTCCAAATAATAATATTCAAACCATTTCTGACTCGCATCATGAGGTGCAGCAATTGATTAACGAACACTCAGAAATATTCAACGACGAATTAGGTTGTTTTAATAAATTTAAAGTCGAGTTACATTTAAAAGACGGAGCGCAGTTTTTCAAACCGCGGTCGGTTCCTTTTGCTTTAAAATCAAAGGTAGAGGAAGAAATTGACCGGCTGGTGAAGTTAGGCATTCTAGTACCGGTCCAATTCTCTAGGTATGCAACGCCGATTGTTCCTGTTTTAAAAAATAACGGGAAAGTACGCATAGCAGGCGATTATTCTATCACGCTCAATAAGGATATGAAAATCGAAAAATATCCTATGCCACGTATCGAGGAGGTGTTCGCTAAGATAGGAGGTGGCGAACACTACTCAAAGTTGGACCTAAGTAATGTATATAACCAATTTCAATTGACCGATTCGTCCCAGGACTTAACTACTATTTCCACTAGTAAGGGTTTATATAAATATACCCGTTTGGTATATGGGCTAGCTAACGCACCGGCTATTTTCCAGCGGTCAATGGAAACCTTACTGTTGGGAATAGAAAAAGTCAGTTGTTGGTTAGATGATGTGTGCATTACGGGGCCTAATAAGGAAATCCATTTATCGAGTCTGAGAGAAGTACTAAGTAGGTTACGTAAAGCCCGACTGAGACTACAAAAAGAAAAATGTTTTTTTTTTTCAGAAATCGGTAACTTATTTAGGTTACGTAATCGATAAACAGGGTCTTCGAACCTGCCCAAAGAAAATTGAGGCTATATTACAAGCTCCCACCCTTAGTAATGTTACCGAAGTAAAGAGATTTCTAGGTGTAATTAATTAAAACAGAAATTTTGTAAACAATGCGTCAGCTATTTTACATCCATTGCATGAATTGTTAAGGTCGGGTGTCGAGTGGCAGTGGGGTGAGCGTCAGCAGAGCGCATTCGATAAATAAAACAAATTTTGTCGTCGGAGCGCGTCCTATCGCATTATGACCCGGCCGCACAGCTGATCTTATCAGTGCAGATGCTAGTCCGTATGGGCTCGGCGCCGTGCTCGCGCAGAGCGGTACAAACAATGTTGAGCGGCCGATTGCATTCGCTTCTAGAACGTTAACAAATAGCGAAACAAATTATAGTCAGATACAAAAAGAAGCAACTGAGATTATTTTTGGTGTAAAACACTTTCACCAGTATCTGTACGGCAGGGAAACATCGTTTATTTAAAAAACGGACCACAAACTTCTATTGTCTATTTTTGGAAATAAGGCAGGAGTATCATTAATGACGGCATCACGTTTACAAAGATACGCGGTAATTTTGTCCGCCTAAAACTATACCGTGAAATGTATCGATGGTAATAGTAATGTAGTAGCCGATTATTTTTCGCGAGCCACGATCGAAACAGGAACAAAAAACACAGAAACAAAAGAATGTGATGGCATTTCTTTTCAAAATTTTTGGGACACGATAATGTTGCCATTATCATTTCAATGCATAAAAGATGCAACGAATAAAGATAAAATAATCCAAACCGTTATAAAATATATGAAGCGGGGTTGGCTACGAAAAGTAAAGTGCCAATCAATTTTGCCATACTTTCATTGTAAAACTGACTTGGAAGTAGACCAAGGATGCTTATTTAGAGGTCACAAGTTAGTAATTCCGTCAGATTGTCGGGAACAATTGTTGAGAGAATTACACTCGAGTCATTTTGGGATTGTCAAAACAAAAAATGAAGCTCGTCGTCGTATGTGGTGGCTGGGAATTGACGGAGACATTGAGCGCATGATCGGCTCGCGCAGCACCTGCGTGAGCTCGCGCAGCGCACTGCGCCCCGCAGGCGCATGGCACCGCATACACATAGATTACATGAAAATCTGACAACGAGATTATCTAATCGTAATAGATGCATACAGCAATTGGTTAGAGTGTTTGTTCATGAATTGCGGCACCACGACTCGCGCGCTTATAGGAAAATTAAAAAGTTTGTTCTCTAGGTTTGGAATCCCTCTATTAATTGTATCGGATAACGACGATTTCTGTAAAAATAATGGCATTGAATATTATAATTGAAAATTCAGTTAGGACTTGCAAGAAAATGTTAAAATGTATCATCAAAGAACAGACACCAATTAATGAAATAGAAGAGAAACTATTAGGTTTTTTATTCAATTACAGAAACACAAAACATTTTTCTTCAGGCGAATCTCCAGCCAAGTTGATGTTTGGACGCGAACTACGATGTAGATTAGATTTAATTTTACCCAAAAAACAGAGTGATCAAGAAAATAATAAGAATGAAAACAAAAGAGAATTTGAAGTCGGAGATTACGTCTGGATAAAATGGTTTGTGTCTAGAAAAGAGATTTGGACATTAGGAACAATATTAAGAAAAATAGGAAACAGAATGTTTGAAATTTATGTAATTGATTATGGACTAAATTGTAAGAGTCGTGTAGATCAAATATTGAAATACACTGGTGTGGCCTTACCACTACCAGAATCAGATGTCAGTACGTGGCTAATGAAACTAGTAATGATAAAGTCACACCCAGCAATCTAACTCGGAGACCTCAAAAAAGAAGGCAGGGAGACGATCTAGAATTTTTCATGAAAAAGATGGAATCCATGTTTAAAAACTGGGCCGCCTCTCAGTTGCGCGGTCTTCGCTCCGTTTTACCCCAACCGTGGCAACCCGCGGAGGTCCGCGAAAATTTGCACGTAATTTTACACTTTTTAAAAAAAACACAAAATCACTTGTTTTTTTGGTGTAAATAGTTGAACTATCTAATCACCACACTAATTAAACACTCACTGTACGCTTTCACACACGTTTTAATCACTAAATCATGTATTTCTTCACACTTCACAATCACTATAGGTATTTATACCTACGCGTTTTCACAGGCGAAATACTGCAACCTTGCGATTCGAAACCTAATTTGCGTTATCATAACACGATAGTACAACTTCTCACGAACATTTTAAAGGTATGACACTATATTACAATAACAAATGCGTAGCTCGCAATCACTTGAAATGTGACGCTAACGCTAACACGATGACGCAAGAAATGGCGCGGAATGTTTGTTTATATTATTTGACATTGTCAATGGAATAGAGCTGGGACTTTTGGTATGTCGTTTGGAAATGTTATAGAAATTGGAAATAAACCCTAACACAGACTGACACCACACGTTTTATTCGTTTTTTTTTTTAATATCTTCAAACAGACGCGTGCAACACATGTGGTTTCGCACGGTCAATTGAAGAACACCGCGTGCGACAAGTGTGGTCAACCGCGATTCAGAAATACCAAATACCAAAAACTTCTAGATTCCTTTGAAGCCATTAAAGCCCAAAATGAGGAAATGAAGCATAGCATGGATACTATTTCGAAACAATACGACGAGATCAAGTCGAAAATAGATCAATGGGAGCAGGATAAAATGTCAGATTTGTCTTATATCCAGTCACTTGAACAAAAGTTCGAGTTGCTGGATAGAAATAATAGGATTGCATGCGTGGAAATTAGAAACATACCCTACTTAAAAAATGAGAACCTGGACGATTTATATTTCACAGCTTTGGGCTTAAGCGAAGCACTGGACGTTTCTATTCAAGCCAATGATATCAGGAATATTTACAGAGGCTATTCTAAAACCGAAAAAAAAAACAATCAAGTGGATTTTGATTCTGTTCCACTCAAAAAAAAAACTGATTTCTTCGTACAAGGCATATAATAAAGACAACACTAATAATAAATTGAACACTACCCACATCAAGATCGACGGCCCATCAGCAAATATATATATTTATCGGACTACCTAACTCCTAAGATGAAAAAAATGCACTTCCTCGCAAGAGACTTTGCATCAACAAACGAGTTCAAGTATTGTTGGTCGACCCCTGGGACTATATACCTACGGAAGAAAGAAGGCGAACAATCTATTAGACTAAAGAACGAACAAGATCTTACTAATTTGCGTAAACAAAACTTTATTTGACTATTTTTTATACCTAGATTCCGATTGGTCCAATTTATGAATTATTATACATGTTTTGGCTCAGATATCTATGTTAAAAGATATCT
This sequence comes from Xestia sexstrigata, assembly GCA_941918905.2. Classification (NCBI taxonomy): domain Eukaryota; kingdom Metazoa; phylum Arthropoda; class Insecta; order Lepidoptera; family Noctuidae; genus Xestia; species Xestia sexstrigata. The sequence goes on along the minus strand of OW799216.2, from coordinate 1,850,475 downwards.
AATTATAAGAAATGTCTTTAAAAATCCTTTTACACAAACTCACATCTACAACTTCCCACATACTACACAATTACACTAGCACAACATAATATTTCTTTGTGTAACCAACCCACTAAAATAACTATGTTCTACGATAACGCCAATGGTGGGGACGGGCTGCAGATATTGAGTCTATATTTATTCTGCAGAAAAGAGCCATCAGGGCCATATATAATCTTCGTAAGCGCGATTCTCTAAGGGAACTGTTTAAGGATATTGGCATCATGACGGTACATTGTCAATACATCTACGAAAACATAATGTACGTCAGAAAAAATCTACACCTTTTTGGTAAAAGGGGTGACAGACATAATTACAGTACTAGAAATAGGGACCAACTAGTTCAGCCAGGTTTCCGACTCGCTAAAGTAGACTCATCTTTCATGGGGTACTGTTTGAGATGCTATAATAAAATTCCACAAAGTATTCTTGAACTGAATGAGACGAAATTTAAAACATGCATTAAACGCACACTATGTAAGCAAGCATATTACAAGTTGAGCGATTATATCGCTGATAAAAATGCTTGGCTCAATGCTGGTCCTGCTCCACAAGGACAGGGGCGCATAAATTGATAGCATTAAAATGTATTGTTGGAGCTGCTGAAGATTGTACAACTATCTTTGCATTGTATAGATTCAATCTCCTTAGTATTATATAAATGCATAGCCCATATTGTGTGAGTACTATGTACTAGAAAGCTATCATTCACTGGAAACCTACGTCTTTTCTTGACTTGAATGTGCCCTGGCGGTTTAGAGTATGTCATGCTCACTCAAATGTCTCGCTGATGGTGGCGCATGTGTCGGATCATTTAGTTCCCTTCAAAATGGTTGAGTTGAATGGTGCTGATCCATGCGTCATGTCCGTGAACGGGCGCTGTCAGTTGTGACTGGTCATCTCTTAGTTGCCATGGCTTATTTGAATGAATTATTTTGAATTGTATTTTTTTTTTGTTTGTGTGTTTTTGCTGTGGACACTTTTAACGTGCACATCTTGCTACATTGTTCTCACATAATATACCAACATGAATGATGTAACCAAGATTTTGTAACAATATTCTGATTTAAAAGAGTGTCCATGGAGTTTCTTGCCCGTTCTTCTCCATAGAGATCTACGCTAGGGAATGGGCAACTACAGTACTTTCACAGTTTTTATGTCTTGTGACTGGGACTGTAGCTACATTTAATTTTCATCTTTGTTTCGACAATTCAAAAGTGCCTGTAACTGGCTTACTTGAAATAAATGCTTTGATTTTGATTTTGATTTTGGTGGTGTTTACAAAACCAATATTTGCATGCAAATGTGCTGCTTCAGGCCATACCTGTTTATATAGCATGCATAGGTCAAAACACAACTGATTATAATATTTTCCTCATTTAAAATTCTCGGACGTAAGCAACATAATAAACAATTTAGATAACTTGAGTATAAGCGAACCAGTAAAATGTCAGCCTGAACAAAGCGAAATCATAATTAAAAACCCTAAATTATACACTAAAATTCTCCATCAAAACATTCGCAGTATCAACAAAAATTATGATAACCTATGTATCCTACTTAAGCGATTAAAGATTAGCGGTGATATTATTATCCTATCAGAATGTTGGTTGTCCCGTGCTCACAACTTGCCTTCTATAGATGGCTATGATTCTTTTAGCACCACTAAACACTACAACCAAAATGATGGACTAGTTATCTATACTAGTAAACACATGAATTTACATGTAGAAGAATACTATTTCATCGATGCTAATTGTATGGTAATTAAAAATGGCCTTAATGACACGGCTATAATCGCATTATACAGACCGCACTGTTTCAAAAATATTGAAAATTTCCTAAATTCATTAGACAAACTAATATCTGAGTTATCATCCTTTAAAAATATCCTTATCATTGGACATTAACATAAATATACTTGACTCAAATCAAAACGTGTCCCGTTATCTCGAATAATGACATTCCACGGTTTATTACCTGCCTATGACATCCCAACTACACACATCAAAAGTATCTAGGGATCAACATATATTTTTGCAATAACTTTTCTCCTGATTGATATTAATTAAAATTTTCTTTAAGGATTCATCAAATAAAGTGTTTTCGTTTGTCACAGTAACGATAAACCAAGTCACCTTTGCATTAATAAAGAAATTTGCCATTTTCCTAATAAAGGGATTTTTGACATTTGAACCACTAACATTAAAGTTCGAAAAAAAGACTGAAATAACAGTTTTCTTTAAAATTTTATTGGGTAACTTAAACAATTAATAATCCGTGTTTCTACCGCGAACACTAACAACACAAGAACATCGGTTTGGCATACTCAAAATGAGTTCATCCAAATCACGCTGTGGAATGGCCGCCCATGTTCGTTGCAACAACAAAAAAAGGTCTTCTTGCGACTGGATACCCTCCATATTCGGCAGAGCTCTTCTCTGTAGCATATCCCATGCATGCTCAATCGGGTTCAAGTCTGGCGACTGAGCAGGCCAGGGCAGGACATTGATGTTAGCTGCGGCGAGAGTCTGTCTTACAACTCTTGCGGTGTGCGGTCGTGCATTATCATGCATTAACTGAAATAAGGGACCGATTTGCACTTGTAGAGGAACGATGACGTCTGATACAATCGTCTCAGCATAAATTTGAGCGTTGAGGTTGCCTCTGATCCAAATCAACTCAGTTCTTCCGCCGATCCAAATACCCGCCCATACCATGATGGTTCCACCACTATAAGGATGGACTTCCTGGCAGGATTTTAATCGCTGTTGGCGTCCAGGGGTTCTCCAGTGTCGTATACGTCTTGTATCCGGTCTCATACCAAAACGAGACTCATCAGAAAAGCACACGAAACGCCATTGTTCTTCTGCCCAATTTCTGTGTTCAAGAGCCCATTGATATCGAATCCTACGATTGTGCATTGCTATAGGTGGTACCCGTAGCGGTCTTCGGGAATGAAGGTTCACTTCATGCAAGCGGTTTCTGACTGTTTGGTCGCTAATTATGTTCCCTGAAGAGTGATGAAGCCTCACGGCTAACATCATGGCGGTTATTGTTGGAGCTCTTCGAGTTAAGATTTGAATGTATCGGTCTTGTCTCCGTGTGGTGCAGCGATACCGTCCTCCATGGCGCTCAGCCACGGTACCAGTGCTTCGGTAACGTGTCCAAAGTCGACTGATAACACTCTGACTTGTATTCAGAGCTAAAGCTACAGTACGTTGCCGGGAACCAGCTTCTATCATTCCCACGGCTCTGAGCATTTCTTCCCTGCTTAAATGACGTCGCCGCTCCATAATAACGTTGGTTTTAATCAGTAGTAGGGAAACAGTAGCACTAATAATGTCTTCAATGCGTTGTATGTTTTTATAGGGAAAATATTGACAGCTTATTTTCATCTTTTACTCGAATTTGATTGAGAGTTCCTGATTCAAATTATGAAATGCACCAAAAAGGATCCATATAAATTTATAAAATCATAAATTTATTACAAAGCCACATCTCAATCTCAAGAAATCCGCATAAAAATGCTTGATCCCTAGACATTTTTGATGTGTGTAGATCTAAAAGGTGTATTGATCACGTCATTATTAAAACAAAGTTACCCTCATTATCGCTTATACTTAACTCGGCCGTAACTGACCACAAAACAGTACTCTTCTGTCTGGAAACTAATAATAACAACAGCATATGGTACAAAAAATTCTTCGATAAAGTGAACTATAAAAATATCATTGCGAAATGTAAAAATACAGATTTTTCCCAAATACTGAAAGATCGTGATCCAAACGTCTCTCTTAATTTATTCATAGAACATATTCAACAGTTAATATTTACAAACTCAATCAAAATCAAAATTCCTCGTAACAAAGTAACATTAAAGCCATAGATCACAGTAGGTTCACTCAGGTGTCTCAGAAACCGTGATAGGATGCATTTTAAACTGAAAAAAGAACCTAATAATCAAGTACTTGTAACTACTTATAAGAGGTACAGAAATTTTTGCAATCGTATAATAAAGCAATGTAGACGACAACATGAAAAACATGAACTTGAGATGGCCAAAAACAATAGCAAGAAACTCTGGAGTAGTATTAAAATAATAACAAACATAAACAAAACAAAACAAATAGACCACGAACTACTTACGTTAGAACCAACGCCTATCCAATCTAGTAACGCAATAAATAACTTTTTCGCAAACATAGGCGCCCAATTGGCAAATAACATACCGACGACTCAACCGATTCCCGACACTAATTCTCACAGTGCTCATTGCTCAACCTTTGTTCTCTTAGACACTGACTGTGAGGAGGTTGCCCGTATAATTGAGAACCTGAAATCTGTCTGCAGCACAGGCTGGGATGGCATCTCGACTAGAGTTCTGAAACTAATTAAAGAATACATAGCGCCCCCACTCACGGAGCTCTTAATAACTGTTTTAGCCAGGGTGTGTTTCCCGATGCTCTCAAGCAATCTATAGTTATTCCTATACATAAGAGTGGTAGAAGAGACTGTGTCAATAATTATCGGCCAATTTCACTACTACCTTCGCTGTCTAAAATCATGGAAAAAATTATGAATAGGAGGCTCGTAAACTTTTTGGAAAATAAAAAGTTACTTGCGGATGCCCAGTATGGCTTTAGACCGAGAAAATCGACAGACGATGCGGTACACCACTTTACCGAATTCATCGCAACGAAATTGGATGAGAAAAAGAAATGCCTGACAATTTTCCTAGACCTTGCAAAGGCCTTTGACACAGTCTCTTCTGATAAACTTTTGGTAAAGCTTAAAAGCAGGGGTATTAGAGGATCGGGACAGCTGCTTTTTAAAGACTACCTTAAAAATCGCACGCAAAGGGTAAGGATAGGCGATACTGTTAGCGGGGAGAGCCCGGTTATCTTCGGGTCCCTCAAGGCAGTATATTGGGCCCATTGCTTTTTCTATGCTATATAAATAATCTCTGCAAACTTAATCTTCAAAACTGCAAAATTACCTCATACGCTGATGATACAACCCTTACCTTCTATGGAGACACCTGGGACGAAGTCTTTAAATATGCCCATGAAGGCTTCAACACGGTCTGCCACTGGTTTGCCTCAAACCTTCTTACCCTAAATACCACTAAAACCTTCTATCTAACATTTTCATTACGGAACACTCCCATCCCATCACATAGAATAATCGCACATTCTTGTCCCCAGCAAATAGCCTTAACTTGTAACTGTCCACATATTAATAAATCTAAATCCGTTAAATACCTGGGTGTAATAATAGATGACCATTTAAACGTCTACGAACATATTAGTAATGTCTCCAAGAGAATCCGCAAGCTAACGTATATCTTTAAAAATCTTCGGCACGTAGCGGACTCTAAGTTATGCGAACTGTCTACCTTGCGCTATGTCAGTCTGTACTCACCTACTGCATCTCTTCATGGGGTGGAGCGGCCAAAACACACCTCCTTGAACTAGAAAGAGCTCAAAGATTTATCCTAAAAATCAGTCTATTCAAAACGCGTCTTTTTCTACGACAGACTTATTTCAACAAGCTGGAGTTTTAACGGTTAGACAATTATACATTCTCGCTACTATACTTAGACAAAATGCCTCCCTGAACTACAGTAGTCGTAATCCAGTCCCAAAAAGTTGGCGTTTTCATCAAGTCTGCCAAACCGCCGGCTAGGACGAGTTTCAGCCGATATTTCTTCTTCTTCCAAGGGCCTCGTCTGTATAATATTGCTAATAAGCTGCTTACAATTTATCCAGTAACGAAAATTGAATGCAGGCGTAAGGTCTCAAAATGGCTCCTAACACTTACTTATGACGATACGGAGAAATTGTTATACAGTTACCGAGAAGTATAACGCACATGCACTACACACCCACACACACAAAACATCACAAGCACAACTCGTATTCACATTCACAAAACCACAACACCCACATTATACACTCACAACAAAATCACAAACTTCACAAAACACCACTTCATAATCTTTATTCTTAATTTGTATTTCTTTTTATTTTATTACACTTAATTTTATGTTAATTAGCTGTAGCACTCCCTGCTACTGTTATTTGTATTTGTTTTATAACTGCTCCCAATAATGTTTCCGAGATAAGGAGACCAGGAGACCCGTAGCACAGGTTTTTACTTAGTATGGGCTCCTGTCTCCCACCTTCTAAATGTTTTTGAATCATATACTGTTTACATCTAAATATTTGTGGGAGAAAAAAAAAAAAAAACTAAATGTTGAAAATGTTCAGTCATCTCCTCCTCAGAACTTGGAAAACCAAGATGAGTCACAAATATCAGAAAACTTACAGGGTGATGAAGGTCCATGTGAGTCGCGGGAGGAGACGGCTGAGCCTCAGGGAAATGTAGAAGGAACTGAAGTTACAGAGCCAACAGAGACACAGAGTCATGTCGATGGGAACAATGTTAATGCGCCTACTGATAACGAAATAAATGGTCTCGCTCCCCGTCTTCAGCGCAGAACTAGAAATAGAACAATAGATTGTAGGAAATATTTTTAACTGTTTATTTCTTTCTTTGTTTCAGGTTTTAAAGTATGGGGGAAGAATTGGTAAGTTTGTACAAACCTAAACATGTAGGTGCTCTGCGCAGTACCGTGATTCAGTAGTAATAAACGAGCTGCGGTTCTAGTCGGTTGTTTCCTTTGCGCCGCCTATATACTTCTCATCACTCTTCACATCTGTGTCCCGCCTATGTGCCCATCTGTGTAACATAACTTTCGAAACCTGGGTGTATTGTATACAATACACCCAGATTTCGAAAGTTATGTTTACGGATGGAAGGACCAAGATTTTATTGGCATGTCAGAAGTATTGTGAGAGGAACTTGACTTTTTTTTTTTTAATTATCCTGAGCTGTCCCACTCCTGGGCAAAGGCCTCCCCCCATTCCTTCCACTTTTCTCAGTGTTGCGCATCTTCACGCCAATGAACGAGAAAGACATCCAAGGCGTCCCGCCATATGATATGCGGGCCTACAGTTTCGCCGGCATCCGACAGACATGGCCTGCCCAGTCCTATTTTAGTGTAGCGGCTTTTTGAGCTACGTTAGCAATTTGAGTTAAATAAAAAGAGCAATTTGGGCAAGTTGAGCTAAATTTGGTCGGTAAATTTAACGTTAAGTATGCTGCGCTCCATTGCCTGTTGGCAAACCTTGAGATTGGACTTCTGGATGTTAGTCAAAGACCAAGTCTGTGCACCATATGTCAGTATGGGGAGAATACACATGTCCATCAGCTTACGTTTTAAGGGGATGGGTAAATCGCCCTTGAACAGCTCTTTCATGGACCAGTAGCTCTTCCAGGCGTTTTCCGTGCGTCTTGCAACTTCTTTGTCTTGTCTCGCCTGGAAGGAGACTACTTGGCCCAGGTAGATGTATTCTTGGACATAATGTATTTTCTCCCCGTCTATGTGCACATTGATCGGTGAACTGTTGGTCATGAGCTTAAGTCTTCGACATGTTCATCTTTAGTCCAACCTCAAGGCTTGCATTGCTTAGCTCTTGAAGCATCTCTTCCAGTTCCTTAGCAGATGAGGAGAAGAGAACAATGTCATCAGTGAAGCGCAGATTTGTTAACCTCGCCTCGCCGAGACAAATACCTCTCTCTTCCCAGGAGGTCACCAACTTTCTAAACACACTTCTAGGGTACTGGTGAATAGCGTTGGAGATAGGGAGTCACCCTGTTTGAATCCCTTAAAAATTTTGAATTTTGGTCCTATCCGTTCTAATTTTATAGCTGCTGTACTGCTGATATAAATATTCTGTAAAAGGTGTATATAAATTGATTCTACATTTTGTTTACTAAGAGCATTAAAGATGGCAGAGTTTGTGATACTATCGAATACTTTCGAGTAGTCTACAAAAGCAAGGTAAAGCGGCATGTTTAATTCAAGATATTTTTCTAAAATCTGATTTATTGTATGCAAGTGATTGTTGCTTGTCTAAATCTCCAGCGATGCGATTTTCTATAACTTTTATAAAGATTTTATAGACATGGGAGATCAAACCAATGGGTCTATAGTTATTTATGTTTGACTTGTCCCCCTTTTTATGCAGCAAAATAATATTTGAATGACAGATGTTTATAACCGTGTGGTATCCGGCTTAGCCGTGTGGTATCCGGTAGAGTAAAATAGAACCAACCCATTACACTCACGGGTGTCGTTTAAAGCGACTAATGTCTGAGGCAGAACACCTTGCGCCTCCGTAGACCAGAGAATGGGCAGCAGCGTTTACTGTTAGTCTTTCATCACTGCGATCTCCAATCCGCCTGCCAAGCGTGGAGATTACGGCAAATTCCACCCATCATGGGAGAGGCTTATGTCCAGCAGTGGACGTTATGGGCTGTTGTAGTAGTAGTAGATGTTTATAGGCAAAAAAATTGAAAGAAGAATATCGTTGAAGAGGTTTGTGATGTGGGGAAGAAGTATTGGTTCGCCGATTTTCAGGGCTGCAGTGCTAACGCCATCTGCACCGCATGGCCTGTTGTTCTTCATTTTACTCAGTGCGAAATGGACTTCACCCCCGGAAATGGGTGGAATGGTATCTGGACAGATATAGCTAATATCTGGTATTTGAGGTCTATCGAAATATAGGGATTTATAAAATGTGGTACATATCTAGAATTTTGTTACACGTAATAAGCGTTTCCCTACTCAGTCTTCTAATTTGATTTTTTTTAATATTTTTCCGGTGGATCTTTATGTTGCTCGTAGAGGCATGTGGTCTGAACTAAGTATAAATTAATTTATAACTTCTACGTTTTTTTATAATTCGTCTGTTAGAGGCGAGTACATAATCTATTTCATTTTTCGTTTTGTTGTTTGGAGAGATCCACGTCCAACATCTTTGTTGTTTCTTGAAGATAAAGCTATTCCCTATGCACAACTGTTGTCCAAAGGCAAACTGGCCTAAGTTATGACCTTTTTTTTAATTTTATGTTATCTCTTACTCTTTTAGTTCTAGTTTTAGTTACAGTAATTAGTTTAATTAAATACAACCGTTGTAATTAAATAAATAAATAAATGTTAAGTTCCGTTTATTGGGATAAGTCTATTACCATGATATGTGTTGCATATAACGCAAAATAAATTCGTGGCGACTTGTTTGGAAACAATTAAATATGGAAAAATAAATAGAAAACTTTTTTGCAAAAAATAAAACCTACTTAAAAAAAAACAGACAAAAAAAAGATAACACAAAAATGTGAAAAATAACTTAAGCTTCAGAAGCCGGTGACAAAAACATCAAATCAATCAAACAAATGTCAAGCTTCAGAAGTAGGTGACAAAAACACTAAATCAATCAAACAAAGGTCACCGACTGTGCTTTTCTTTTTTTGTTTGTTTGTTTTTTTTTTTTTTTTTTTAAGTTGGTATTTTTGTAGTTTATTTTTCACTGGAAAAGGAAGGAGGAATCCTAAACAGAAAATATCTCCGCGGTAAAGTGCGTTATAATTTTTGCGTTTTGCGGGACCACACGTGTCCCTAACCTTTGAAAAGGTGATGAAGCCGCTCGCAGTCGCAACTACCGCTACCGGTTGGGATATATGGAATATTCTACTCCATATATCCCAACCGGTAGCGATAGTTGGAAAAAAACTCCAAGTGCCAGCAGGGATATGTCAGTAGGGATATATGGAACGGGCGTCGATAGGCGCTTTGAAATAATATGAGACACCAACCGACTATTATCCCTAATCATAGTAAGTAATTGTAACAGTGACTAGAGACTTTCGAAGATATCATATACCTATGTATAATATCACATCACGCTAGTAATCCGCGAAGGATTAGGCAGAAGTATCCCTAATACCTAATGGCGAAATGTGCCTACATTGATGAAATAATTTTAACACAAAAAAAATAGAAGTGCTAACAAATCAGTAAGACATTCTGGGTTTCAATTAATCCAGTCAATCTAGTCCAGTCTCAAATATATTCAAAGCCATAGCTCGGTTTAATGTAGAAACATCCACAAATAAAATTGTAACTATAACTTATTCGGGTCAGTCACCAACTAGACACGAAAGACTGGACACACGTGTGTCCAGTTGGTGAAACTCACAAGTGGTATCACTTATTATTTCGTCATCTGGACACGCCAAGATTTTTACGCGTGTCCACATAGTGAAACTTAAATTAAATCACTTTTATGTTTTCTCCAACTGGACACACCCAGTTTTTTTTTTGCAAACTTGGGTACAGTTCAGTTAAAGTGTAGTCAGTTTAATAAATCATTAACACACAAACATGAAAAAGCTGCCTCACTTTTTTGCTTGCAAAACCTTATTAGCTTAAAAAACCGGCCAACTGCGTGTCAGGCCACGCGCTGTGTAGAGTTCCGTAGTAGCCCGTTATCACAATATAGAACGAACCCTGTTGTTTGTAAATAAAGCACTTGATTACATAATTAACTGTTTTTATTATATTTAATACTAGATAACAGATTGACACGCGTCACGAAGCCGGTGAGAGAGCACGTAGACACCAAAGAGCTTATTGTAAAGTTAGTATTATAAACACACATGCGTTCATATATTATCAACACCCTCTCCTGAACGCAAACCCATTCCAGCTGAGAGATGGCAGAGCTTCGGTCGATGTAGTCCCTTTGTCATAACATGAACTCGGTGCTTATGCACTCCACATGTATCTCCTTGGCAGCAACCTTTCCTTTCACAAAGTTGTAGCGAACATCGATATGTTTGCTACGAGCATGGTAAACATTTGAACCTGAAAGACTAATTGCACTTCTATTATCATTATTATTTTTTTTTACATTTATTTATTTATTTAGTACATTGAGGACTTACAGCTAATAAAAACAGAAATAAAAGGAAACCATAGTCACCAGAAAGCCAATTACAAGTCCTCACGTATAGACTTATTATAGAAATCTATGGTGTAAGCACAAGACAAGAACACAAAAACACACAGCTTTAATATAAGTGAGAAGCTATATAAAAACTAGTTTGCAATTTATATAGCTGAAATAGTATAGAAAATAATACCAAAACTAAAACAAACAATGTAACCTACTTGAAAAATTTGAGGCTTAAGCACCTTCTGGCCGAATTCACACTAATTGAAGTCATATTCCTTGCATATGTCATTAAAATCTCTGCTTGCCCGCACAATATAACTGTTCCGCCTATAATTCGAAGATGTATGAGGTACACGTATGGGTGGGTTAAAACGAAATGTCTTACTTGGCACATTGAAACAAAATTTTGACAATAACTCAGGGTTATCAATATTGTTATTGAGGATTTTTAACAAGAATAAACAGTCGGCAATTCTACGTCGATCCACTAGTGGCAGCAGATGATGCTTCCTACAGAGTTTAAGATAATTGGCTGACTGATATGGAATCTTTTGGTGAAAACAAAGATATTTTATGAAACGTTTTTGGATGTTTTCAATGCGGTCAATGTATTTAAGATAGCGTGGGTTCCATATCTGAGACGCATACTCTAGCTGACCTCTTACATAAGTGCAATACAATCTCTTAAGTGTTTTTGCATCTGAGAAACACTTAGAGAGACGTGTTATAAACCCAAGGACTTTAGAAGCTTTTTTCACAATTGCGTCAATGTGTGTGTCAAAAAGTAACTTACAGTCTTGATGGACGCCCAAGTCACGAATAGTGTTGCATCTTGGTAAGATCTGGCCCGCCAAAGTATAGCTAGTGGCTAGGACGGCACGTTTCCTAGTGTAAGTGATCACAGAACACTTGGATGGGTTGAGATCAAGTTTATTAGCCCGACAGTACTCTTCAAGCCGATACAAGTCGGCCTGAAGTGCTAGACCATCTTCGAGCTTTGAAATAGTGGCAATATATAGCCATTGGAGTACATACATGCCAGATGTCATAATTAAGTTGCCTCAGCCAGATCGCCTCTTGAACAGCTGATGCCAGAGACATGTACTCAGCACTGAGCTGGACAACGCCACTGTGGCTTGTTTTCTAGAGTTCCAACTTATAGATGCACCCTAAAATATAAATAAATAGCCAGTGCAGGATCTTCGATGTATGGTGTCGCTGGCCCAATCTGCATCACAATAACCAACTATGTTTTTGTTATCCTTTTTAAATGTAAGTTTCAAATCAATAGTTTCTTTCAAGTAACGAAATATTCTCTTGATCGCAATCCAATGTTGCATTGTTCGATTGTTATTAAATCTACTAACAGTATTAACAGCGTTATTATTATGTGCGGCCGTGTACATTGTGACAAATAACCCCCCCACAGCTTCTTAATAAGGTACATTTTTCAGTACTTCAGTTTCATTTTCACCTTTTTTTAATTGAGTCCCGGCTTCAAAAAGAGTTGGTACAGGCTTACAATCAAACATTTTGAATCTCTTTGGTTTGTTTGAATCCTTTAAGACAAGACGAGCTTTGTATCGTGTTATGTTTCATCTCTTAGTTTTAAAAACCCATTTGCAGGGAATGACGTTTTTGCCAACAGGTGAATCGATAACACTCCAAGTATTTTCGATTAAAGATTCATATTCGGTTTCCATGGCTTGCTTCCTTAATTCAGAATTTTCACTGTTTAGTGCTTTTTTTTTATTTTTATTTTTTTCGGATGGGTAATCATCGAATGACTTCTCCCGCTCTGGGCGCAGGAGGGAGTGTCAGACTTTTACTGACTAAAACCCATCCATGTTCCTTCATCGCCCTTTGTGTTCCGGGGTCACGGTATCTCTTTCGAACAGTCCCGCAACCCCGGCAGGCATCGGTCCTTGCGGACCTTGCGCTCTTCCTATTGCTGACTCTCTTTGAGGCGCGCGTGGAACACGAACGCGCCGTCGTCACGGCCTGTCGTCATGAGACGGACGGACGGCGAGCTAGCCCATAGCCCACCGTCCACTGTTTAGTGCTTCAGTGTGCTCTTGTGGATCATCATCCAATAATCTCATTGCAGATTCTGAATTAATGCATAAAAAAGACTTAAGATCCGAACTATTACTGTTTACTTCTTCTTTTCGTCTCTGTGAATCTCGACGAGGTCTGAGATTTACATGACATATTTCAGGAGAACTGGTATTGATTGAACCTGGAGGCAAGCACGTTTCATCATTAGGATCCTCTTAATAACTTGAACTATTTAGAGTCTGATTCATGATTGTCTTCATTAAGAGATTGTGTTTGATTTTTATCGGTCTCAAAATATACTACGCAATCATTCTCTTCACTGCAGTTATTACATTTGCTAGTAAATGTGTTTTACTTCTCTTCTATTTTATTCTTCTCTTCTACTAATTTCTTACACTTTTTACCTGTGGTTTCGGTACAACTGGTTTTTTTTATTATTTTATTTTGGTTGACAGTTTCTTCTAAAAATACGACATCTCTACTCATTATTACTTGCTTGGTTTTCTTTTCTATAAAGCGATATCCTTTAGAGCATTCGCTATAACCAATAAATGTCAACTTGCGAGAGTTAGCATCTAATTTGTGACGCTTTTCTTTTGGTATATGTACCATTGCTTGGCAACCAAAGACTTTCATGTGACTTAGGTCAGGCTTGGATCCAGTTCATCGTTCCTCAGGGGTGATATAAGACAGTGAGCGAGTTGGTGAGCGATTGATGATGTAGGCAGCAGTTGCTATTGCTTCTCCCCAATACTCCTTCTGTAATGAGGCATTGAGTAACACATTTAGCTAGTTCTACAAGAGTACGATTCATTCGCTCGCTTACACCATTTTGCTCAGGTGTGTATGGAATAGTTGTTTGGAGCTTTATGCCAAATTTCTTCAGACATTTATCAAACTGACTCTTTACATACTCTCTACTATTGTCGCTGCGAATTATTTTTATTTTACGGTCCAACTCATTTTCTACTTTATTTTTAAATTCCAGAATTTTTTCTGATACTTCTGATTTTCATTTGAGAAGGTAAACAAATACCTTTCTAGAGCAGTTGTCTATAAATGTTAAGAAATACCTATCACCTTCGAGTGACTGGTTCTCCATGGGTCCACATAGGTCTGAATGGATGAGCTCTAGCAAGTTTGTTGCCCGGGCGCCTTCATTTTTCAATGGTTGCCTGGTTTGTTTTTCCTCCAAACAAGATGTACATATGTAGTCCTCATCTTGTTGACATAACTTCACACCAAGAGTACATTCTGGAATCTTATTAATATCGTTAAAATTAAGGTGACCTAGTCTTTGGTGCCATAAATACTTGTCTTCAGCTGTAGCTGCCATTGCCTGTCTACTTTGGTAGGTGAGTAATTTGTAAGTATTATTTACTAACTTTGCATTGGCCACTATCTGATTATTCCTGTTCATTATTGAGCAACCGGTACTGTTAAATTCAACTTTATTACCATTCATTATAATCTTGCTCACAGAAAGTAAATTTGTGGGTAAAGTTGGAATAAATAATACATTATTAACCTGAATACAGTCAGGTTCTCCTGTAATTTTATTTGGTACCTGGATATTTACAGTGCCACAGCTTTGCACGGTTAGAACTTTGTTGTCTGTGATCCTGATACTTTGTACAGGCGGTGTAGTTTCATTTTCTAGCCAGTCACGGTCCATTGTCATGTGGGCTGAAACTCCGGAGTCCACATACCAGCTACTGACATCATTTACAGATGTAGCTGAATAAGCTGCGACAAAACCATTTTTGGTACCGTTGACTTCCTTGTTTTTTTAAAACCAACATTGCTTGCCCATATTTGTTACAATTGAAGCAACGGGGTCCTTTTGGTTTTCCTGAGTGACTGTCTTTATGTTGAGTATTGTTCATGAATTTCTTAGACTTTGCATAAAAAGCGGTAGTACGGTCGATCAAGCTATTTGGTTTACATTTTAAAACATAATTTGTGGGTTAAACTGTAAACCAAATAACTTGTTCGACCGTACTTTCTGATTTTGTTTTAACTTCTTGTAATAGCTTTTTTTTATCACTACTATAATGCACTAATTTTTATGCCTGAGCTTTCTATACCCATAATCATAGACTTATATTCATCCGACAACCCGGCCAACATTGGAGCCACTCATCATCCACATTGAATCCTATTCCTCTCAATTTATGTGCTGTTGACATCAATCTGTTTATATATTCTTCTACATTTGAACTCGATTCTAGGTTGGTCATAATCAAATCTCTAAGAAGCCCTCCCTACTTTACGGAGCAGGCCAGAGTCTTTAAA
This sequence comes from Xestia sexstrigata, assembly GCA_941918905.2. NCBI lineage: Eukaryota > Metazoa > Arthropoda > Insecta > Lepidoptera > Noctuidae > Xestia > Xestia sexstrigata. The sequence goes on along the minus strand of OW799216.2, from coordinate 1,835,218 downwards.
TGCTTTTAATAAATTGTCCCATACCGGCTTTGCTGTTTTCGCATCTTGAACATGGACGTATAATTGTGGATCTATTAATAAAATTATGTTTGTTCTGGCTTTAATGTCCTTTTTTGAGTCACAACTACCAGACTGTATACATTCCCACAGTTCTTCATGTTGCAAATAAATGTTTCCATTGCAAATTTTTCCATGTGGAAAAATTGTCTCTTCCAGTCAATTTTTCAATTGTAAAAGTGTTAGCCATTTTTTTAGCTTTTGGGACACAAAACTGGAAAAAAATATTCTTTTGTTTTTTTTTTGGGGAATTTGCTTTTCACGGAACTTATTTTTTTATAGCTTTATTTTAAAACTTTGATCAGGCAGGGACGGTCCTTAACCTGTTGTATATAAATAAAGCACTTGATTACATAATTAACTGTTTTTATTATATTTAAACATACACACATCAACACGGTCTAGGGATATTTCATACTCAATTAAATAACTCGAAAAGTACTGGCCGCATTGGAATCTTTTATACACCGATTTGTTTGTAATTTATCTCAGACTAATTCCAAATTCAAATTTTTGAAAATTATTTTGTTTCGGTGGCATAAAAATGTCTTGATGTATAGGAGAGGGAATTTTCATTTGTGCGAAATTTAGAAAACAATACGAATTACGTTTAGTTACAGTTTTTTTTTCATTTTTAAACGAAAGATAAAGTTAAAATTGAGGTATTGTAGCCATGCAACGCCGACATTTGACGAGGGCGGAGATGTTACGAGCTGTGGGAATGCTGGAAGCTGGATCTGTTCAGCGTAATGTTGCTGAGGCCATAGGGACCCATCAAAATGTAATTTCAAGATTGTGGACACGCTATCGTGCCACAGGTGAAGTAGCGGAGAGGCACCGGGGGCCAAGTCGCATCACTACCCCCAGACAAGCAGACACAACCAAATGCAACGGCGACTCAATTGGTCCAAAGGCTGCGAGTGGAACACCAAGTGCTTGTGAGTGACCAAACTGTAAGAAGGCGACTGCATGAAAGCAATCTACGCTCTCGTAGACCACTCCGGGTCCCACCTTTACGGAGAGGCAATCGTGGACGACGATTAGAATGGGTTCGGAACCACATGGACTGGGGCCGTGACCAATGGTCCAATGTGCTGTTCACGGATGAATCCAGGTTCGGCTTCCATCCAGATTCACGAAGGACGCGTGTTTGGCGAGTTCCTGCACGATGGAGCCGTCTCCAGAACCCTCAGGAAGTTCACCCATACCAAGGAGGAACAATTATGGTTTGGGCAGGAATTCGTCTTGGAGGACGGACGGATCTCGTTTGGGTGCGGGGCAATATGACGGCAGAACGATACGTCTAACAGGTGCTGGGGCCCGTAATCTTGCTAGTCGATTTTATGTGTTTTTAGGACCTTTTCTGTATAATAGACTCAACAAGAAACTTAACTTCTATAGTCTAAGTTATAGGAAATGTTTTTTTGTAATATCGGATTATTTGGCGATACTTAATTACACGGACACAGAAAAACTTCTTGAAGTACTGGTTTGATTATGTTATTCCCTCGTCTCTAATTGTACATATGTATTTACTTAATTTAGTTTTAATGTTTATTGTACCAATTTGATTATTCCTGTAGTTGTTAATAGATATTTTTATTTTATAAAATTGAATGTCCTAGTTAATTTGTGGCATGTAAAGTGATGGCCTGAAACACAGGTTTAAATAAACCTAGATCGGGTAGGTCGCTAACAAACATTTGAATTCTACATTATCGTTTCTTGCAATTGTTAAATATTTTTTTGTTATAGTTTACTTTTATGCACTAATTATATGTTTCAGAAATAACACTACTGCACCTAAATGTACATTTTTGTAATACTTTTTTTTTTTAAATAAATTATTCTTATATTCTTATTCTTAATGCCCGGGCACACACGGCGAGAACGGTAGCAGCTTGGTTACATACACATAATGTTAGGGCCTTAGACTGGCCTGCTCAATCGCCAGATCTAAATCCCATTGAGCATGCGTGGGATATGCTGCAAAGAAGAGCTCTGAAGGAAGTTCCTGAAAATCTGGCTACAGAAGATCAAATTTTAATCTATACCTTAACCATTATTAAAAAATGGTAGAATATTAAATAACGTATCTTTTAAATATATACATGTCATATAAATAATTAACACATTGATAGTAATTCGCTTTTTTAAAAATATCCCCAGACCGTGTTGATGTGTGTATTAATACTAGATAACAGATTGACACGCGTGACGGAGCCGGTGAGAGAGCACGTAGACACCAAAGAGCACAGAACACTATATCCAAAGAGCTTATTGTAAAGTTAATATTATAAAACCATAAATCGTTAACACACTTGCGTTCATATACACACATCAAAAATGTCTAGGGATCAAGCATTTTTATGCGGATTTCTTGAGATTGAGATGTGGCTTTGTAATAAATTTATGATTTTATAAATTTATATGGATCCTTTTTGGTGCATTTCATAATTTGAATCAGGAACTCTCAATCAAATTCGAGTAAAAGATGAAAATAAGCTGTCAATATTTTCCCTATAAAAACATACAACGCATTGAAGACATTATTAGTGCTACTGTTTCCCTACTACTGATTAAAACCAACGTTATTATGGAGCGGCGACGTCATTTAAGCAGGGAAGAAATGCTCAGAGCCGTGGGAATGATAGAAGCTGGTTCCCGGCAACGTACTGTAGCTTTAGCTCTGAATACAAGTCAGAGTGTTATCAGTCGACTTTGGACACGTTACCGAAGCACTGGTACCGTGGCTGAGCGCCATGGAGGACGGTATCGCTGCACCACACGGAGACAAGACCGATACATTCAAATCTTAACTCGAAGAGCTCCAACAATAACCGCCATGATGTTAGCCGTGAGGCTTCATCACTCTTCAGGGAACTTAATTAGCGACCAAACAGTCAGAAACCGCTTGCATGAAGTGAACCTTCATTCCCGAAGACCGCTACGGGTACCACCTATAGCAATGCACAATCGTAGGATTCGATATCAATGGGCTCTTGAACACAGAAATTGGGCAGAAGAACAATGGCGTTTCGTGTGCTTTTCTGATGAGTCTCGTTTTGGTATGAGACCGGATACAAGACGTATACGACACTGGAGAACCCCTGGACGCCAACAGCGATTAAAATCCTGCCAGGAAGTCCATCCTTATAGTGGTGGAACCATCATGGTATGGGCGGGTATTTGGATCGGCGGAAGAACTGAGTTGATTTGGATCAGAGGCAACCTCAACGCTCAAATTTATGCTGAGACGATTGTATCAGACGTCATCGTTCTTCTACAAGTGCAAATCGGTCCCTTATTTCAGTTAATGCATGATAATGCACGACCGCACACCGCAAGAGTTGTAAGACAGACTCTCGCCGCAGCTAACATCAATGTCCTGCCCTGGCCTGCTCAGTCGCCAGACTTGAACCCGATTGAGCATGCATGGGATATGCTACAGAGAAGAGCTCTGCCGAATATGGAGGGTATCCAGTCGCAAGAAGACCTTTTTTTGTTGTTGCAACGAACATGGGCGGCCATTCCACAGCGTGATTTGGATGAACTCATTTTGAGTATGCCAAACCGATGTTCTTGTGTTGTTAGTGTTCGCGGTAGAAACACAGATTATTAATTGTTTAAGTTACCCAATAAAATTTTAAAGAAAACTGTTATTTCAGTCTTTTTTTCGAACTTTAATGTTAGTGGTTCAAATGTCAAAAATCCCTTTATTAGGAAAATGGCAAATTTCTTTATTAATGCAAAGGTGACTTGGTTTATCGTTACTGTGACAAACGAAAACACTTTATTTGATGAATCCTTAAAGAAAATTTTAATTAATATCAATCAGGAGAAAAGTTATTGCAAAAATATATGTTGATCCCTAGATACTTTTGATGTGTGTATTATCAACAAACCCGTTGGTACAGCGCCATCTAGCGGCAGCTTTGTGAAACTTATGATAATTTATTATGTTTGTTTAGTTTTTTTATGTCAGATTTTGTTTTTCAATGCAAGACTTCACCCGTTATAAACAAGCAACTACTTCATCTTAGTCACTTTATAGGATTTATTCTAAGGATTTTATATTCGGTACAAAATTTATCCACCCAAGTTCAACGACTATTTCTGCTAAACTAATAAAGTTATCTTAAACGCTATAAATTTCCTTTCAAGTTCATGAATTTAATCATCATGAATTTTTTCAGGTTTTTCAAGCCAGCAGTTTAGTTTTTAGAGGGGGGGGACGCCCTATGTTGTTGGATAATTTTGTATGAAATACAAAATACTTAGAATAAATCACATAAGTTTAACAAAGCTGCCGCTAGACCAAAAAGAGAGGCGGTGTACCAAAGTTGTTCGTTCTATCCTGTGATAACGGGCTACTACGTAGCCCTACACAGCACGTGGCCCGACACGCAGTTGGCCGGTTTTTTAAGCTCGTACTCGTAAGGTTTTGCAAGCAAAAAAAGTGAGGCAGCTTTTTCATGTTTGTCTGTTTATGTTTTATTAACCTGACTACACTTTAACCGGGCTGTACCCTTTTATGCAAAAAAATTACTGAGGGTGTCTAGTTGGCGAAAACATAAAAGTGATTTAGATTAAGTTTCACTATGTGGACACGCGTAAAAATCTTGTCGTGTCCAGATGACGAAATAAAAGTGATACTAATTGTGAGTTTCACCAACTGGACACACGTGTGTCCAGTCTTTCGTGTCCAGTTTGTGAATAACCCACTTATTAAACTGGTTTATATTTAAATTAAGAAAAATACGTAATAAATGTGCTCTTGTTCAGTGACCAACAAAAAAATTCATTTTGATAAGTTAGTTGTTTCTAGATTAATCTCAAAAATCGTAAAGTAAACCCAGTATAATAATTAATGAGTACTTTTTAACTAACGAAGAGAATTGAGATAAATAATAACACAAAATTGTGAAGTGCGTAAACCGCGGGAAAATGTTAAAAAAAACTACTAAATTTGCGTGCGTGTGTTGCACACGCTAACCGCGTGGCAGGTGCATGCGCGGTGGGTCACAGCGATTAGGCAACTTTGTTATTGCGGTTTGATGTAGCGGGCGTCATCGGCATTGTTAAACAAAAGAGTTTCTTAGGTTCCTGTGATGATGATGAAGATCGATTCGATTCAGTCACGCAGTCAGATCACAGACGTTGAAAAGAAAGGACGTTAAAGTGGTACTTATCACTGTAGTGCGAGCTTGTCATGTCCCGAATAACTTAACAGCGCAACTTTCAATCTCCAAAATTACTACTTACTACTACACTACAACAGCCCATAACGTCCACTGCTGGACATAAGACTCTCCCATGATGGGAGGAATTTGCCGTAATCTCCACGCTTGGCAGGCGGATTGGAGATCGCAGTGATGAAAGACTAACAGAAAACGCTGCTGCCCATTATCTGGTCTACGGAGGCGCAAGGTGTTCTGCCTCAGACATTAGTCGCCTTATACGACACCCGTGAGAGTAATGGGTTGGTTCTATTCTACTCTGCCGGATACCACACGGCTAGCCAAAAATTTCAAAAATTAACTTTTCGATATCAAAATTCATTTTCAAAATAGTGCAACACACCAGATCCAGTCTGTAATGCATTGTCTTTTGTGCCATGCTCCTGCCTTTCCTCGATGTGCCGAGGTGGGGAAAGCGCTCTTCCTGACGTTCGGGCGGTGTACGTGTAATGGGGTTCAACAGATTACATACAAGCCAATGCGACGTGAGATCCGCTTTGCCATCCTGTACCTGTCGGCGCGTTAAACGCCTAAATAATCTGAACGAAGCGGCGGTGATAATTAGGCCACTAAATTGGTGGTTATCAAATCTAAATTTGTTTACCATCAATTTCTACTCTTGCTGAAAAAAAAAAATGAAAAATGTTTGATTGTCCCAAAACAGTTACATGGAATATATAAATGAGACATCCCCAGTAGGTAATCGATAATACCTGTGTTGGGGGTATCTAGCTCGTTCCCTTAATCTTAACAATATTGAGACAACGCACAAGTTATTACAAGTGACTAAAATTAAATTTGTTGTAAGTGAATATTATTTTCCTTCGGAAGTGCGCGAGCATTTGTGATTGTACTCATTGAAATTGAAATTAAATTTTTAATATTAGAGGTTTCTAATGTGATGTCTTAAATAAACGCATTTTTTTGCGCTTATATTGCAAACGCTGGCTGAACCCTACGTGATAGATCAAAATAATGTACTACAGTATTGTACACCTTAAAAAGAACTACAAAAAAGTCCGCGATGGTATATGTCTATCTCTTAGGGATAACCCACAATAACCATTTTTTATCCTTTACTTTTAACGAAAGATAATGGCTTATTTACGAAGCGATTTTAAGCAATACAATATTAATCCTTATCCAATTCAGTACCTTAAATACATTGTACATTTAATATAGATTAATATGGCCCTTAACAGTTTATCATTTAAATTAATAATTTAGAAGATATCACAGAATTAAAATTATGCGCGACTGAAAATATCATTCTCCGCGAAACAAATGGGGTCGCAGTGTAACAGTTGGTCACTTTAACCATTTTCATCTCTTAAGTTTTGTGTAAAAAGTAATGCATTATTTAAGAAGCTTATATTTTATTGTGTATGGTGTAAATCTGATTATCTTCGATATCTATTTTAGAACGTATTTACCCTAAACACTATTCAATTTAAATGAATAACATAGGAGTTGTCACAGGGTACCGGGGCCCTGGAACCCAAGGGCAACCGAAAGAACAGGGTTTTTTTTGTTTTTAGGGACAAGGCCGCCACACTGTTCCCAAACCAATGTAACTCCTGAAATCCAGAATCAACAGTGGCGACCACCAGAAAAGCGCCGAGACAATGAAGCTCGACGAAGTCCCAGAGAATGAATTTAACTGTCTTGGATCCCGCAACGAAATTAATCAGAAAAGTATAGTGGAGGAGTAGGAAAAAACCGTAATTTCCACTTCCCTCCATTTCAGCAGGAGACAGAACGAAACAAGGCCAATAGGCACAAAGGGACGTTTACAACTGGGATAGACCCAGTTGCCTAGCACCACGGATAAATATTAACATTAATGGGTCCTAAGTTGTGAGCTGTTATATTTGATTCCAATAATAGGTATGGCAAAAACGCTTGAACGCACGGAAATTTGTTCTAGTTTCCACAAGGTCTGTATAGTAAATAACTCCGGATGTAGCCTGTACACTATCAAACATAATATTGCGTTCATTCTGCCAAAGACTGCACTCCCATAAAATGTGATGTGCTGATTGTTCATATTCGCAGTCAGATGTGGAACATTGACAAAAAGGCGTGTCAACAAGCTTGAAGGAAAATAATTTACTCTTAAAGTTACCATGACCGGTGAGAAATTGGGCAACACAGTGATCAACCTCCAACCATGTCCTGGTCAGCCGTTCACGAACGGATGGAAAGAACTGGTAGAGGTGTCGGCCCTTGATGGAATTATCCCACCTACCTTGCCATTCAGACAAAAGTTCCTCCCAGACGTCGGTCTGTGGTTTAAATAATCTAGCAATCTTAACACAGTCACGTAGGGTTAAAAAATCTGCGTCCGTGGTCTTACGTGCGTTGTAGTACATTGCAGCCCGTCGCTGCACTTCAAGATCGACTGGAAGTTTTTATATTATGATCTATGAATGAAAAATTTCTCTTTAAGACCAAACCAAGGTAGCACACGGATTGCTTTCTTTTCACGGGAACGTTATTAAATTTAATACTAGGCCACGATTTAAGATTACCTTTTAAAATTAGTTGATAAGTTTTTTGCGGTGCAAAGGTCAGACGTTTTCGATCGCCCCACTGAGATATTAATCGTAGACAAGTGTCAGCTAAATTCTCGAGACCAGCCCGAGTACTCGACTGAATGAGCAGCAGGCCGTCGTCCGCGTAACCGGTTAATGAACAGCCGGGAGGAAGGGGAATCGCGTGAAAATCATCACAACCTAAATTCCATACATACGGCGCGATTACCGACCCCCTTGAGCTCAGTTCAATTTGTGCTAATATCGTTCTTTTTTCGCAAAATTCCAGTGTACGGTGTAACATTGTGCGTCTACCTACATCGGACTCAAACGTACCTACCGGTTTACTGTAAATGCTTGATTCTTTTCTCTTGCCAACCACCAATATGAGCAATAACAAAAGACATTCAATAGTAGAAATAGAAACTAATGAAGACATTATTCGCGATTTAGTTAAGAACAGAGGTATGGTTAAACGAAAATTAACTTTATTTTCAAAATACCTTCTGTCATTGGATGATTCGCAAATAACGGGCGCTCAGAAAGCGGAATTAGAAGAGCGTTATCTTTCTTTTAAATTATAAATCGATCAATTTTCTATTTTACAAGATGAATTAGGCTCCTATGTGTCAGATAGAGATCTGGATAGGGAATTGCTAGAGAGAGAAACGTTTCAAAATCAGTTTTATGGTATTGTAGGCAAGGCTAAATGAGAATACATTTAGCCTTGCCTTAAGGATAATTTCAAGCAAGATTCTGTGGGACAATGTCGAACTTGAAACTATATGAAGTTACCCACAATTTCGTTACCGAAATTCGACGGTTCATAATATGACTAATGGCTCGAGTTTCGCGACACTTACTTATCTATGATACACAATAGCGACAATCTAGACAACGTTCAGAAGTTCCACTACCTACGGTCAGTTCTTACAGGTGATGCGTTACAAGTAGTAAAGGCACTCGAGTTTTCTTCTGACAATTATTTAGTTGCTTGGAGTCTATTAGAGAATAGATATAATAATGACAATTTAGTGGTTAGTAATCACGTCAAAGCTTTATTCTATGCTCAAGCAATAAATAAAGAATCAGCTGCTCAAATCCGTAGGTTAATAGATACAGTTTAGAGAAACATTTGGGCGTTAAAAACGTTAGGAGAACCTACAGATACGTGGGATACATTAATTATCCACATAATAACTTCGAAGTTAGATTCTTCAACCGATCACGAGTGAGAAAGTCACAAAAGTACCCTCCCGAAAGTAGGAAAATTAAAACTGTCTGAATTGATGAAGTTGCTCACGGATCGTGCTGATTTTTTAGAATCAATTAGGCCTCAAAGCAAATAATCGTCAGACTTGCACACAAAGAAACAGTCGGTCACAAAATCACACAGTCATGTTATAACACGCAAAGATAACAATAACAAAAAATCATCTCATTCACCTCGTTACAAATGCGCTCAGTGCGGTTCCAACCACCCAGTGTACTCTCGTGAAGATATGATAGACTTCATTTAGAACAAAAAGTTATGTCGTAATTGTCTACGATCAGATCACGCCATAAGCGATTGTTGGTATGAACCGTGCAGGCTTTGCAACAAAAAACATAATTCGTTAATTCACACTGATGCTTTAACGGACTCTCTTAAATCATCAGCTGTTGCTCAAATCAAATAGTGCCACAGTCTGATTTATGTAATACGAGTGCTTCACAAACACAGAGGCCCCTAACCACGTCTTGCAAGTCTCACACAATTCGCAGGGAAGATAATTACATCACGGAGCATGCTTTTCCAAATGCAGTATTATTATCGACCGCATTAGTGGAAATAGCGGATGCACAAAATAAATGTCACACAACGCTCTCCTCGATAACGGGAGCCAACATTGCTTCATAACTGAATCGCTTTGTAAAAAACTTAACCTTACGTTGATACAGTCCACTGTTCAAGTTATAGGAGTAGGTAGCACTATCTCTCAATCCACACAATCATGTTGTATTCAAATACGATCCAAAACGAACACGTACAACACGCGCTTTAACTGTTTGGTTTTGAATCGTATAACAGCACAATTACCTTCACTAAGAAGTAATCACAATAGGCATGACGACAGTATCAAAAAATTACAAATCTATTTAGTCCGTCAGTTAGAGTATTGGAAATTAATGGACACGTATTTTTTGTTTTTGTAAATCAATGAATATTGACAAAGATAAAACGCATCAAAACTCGGGAGTGGGAGCTCGTGACGTCAGAACTAGCTAAAATTATGCCTAGGCGTGACGTATTGAGAATTTTAAAAGCGTCATATCTTCGTCAATTTTGATTTACGTAACAAAAGAAAAAACACGTGTCAAATATTTTCTGTTAATCTAACTGACGGACTAATTAGTTTTTTTTTGTCAACTCGCCTATATTATATCTATACAAGACCATGTTCAACTTGCCGATCCCGAATTCTATCTGTCTAGCGACATTAACTTATTGATAGGAGCAGTTCTGGGACCTGCTTAGAGATGGTCTCATACGGTTGCCGAATGGTCCTGTGACTGATATACAAGTAGCGTCCTCTGTTGTCGTGTCGCGGAAGCAGTGAATTAGAAACGTATTTGTTTGTGACGCTCGCCGCTGGGGGGCGCCAGTAACAATGAATGGCTTACGCATAAATATCGATTTGATGCTCGCTTCTCGACACTGGAGGCGCTGTTTTATGAATGGGTATTGTAATATTATGAATGAATGTCGTAGTAGTCGCCTCTCGACACCACGAGGCAGCACTGTAGAAATTACTCGAATGTTCTAGAAGTTTCTGGAACCGGAAGTTGATTGTAAACGGGTTCTTTTCCGCCCACATTTCGATTGTACTGTCCTGTTCGCTTCCAGACACGAAAGAGTGCACTAGTCTCGTAAGTTTTAACCGCGTTTAGTTAGATAGAATTATTGAACTTTAGCCATCCTTGCCCGAAACCAGCGATTGTAATAATAGTTATAATAGAAATAAATAGAAAATAAATAAATAAATAAATAAATAGAAATAAACTATTACAACTATTATTAATAATAGTTGTAATAGTTTTAACCTGTGGATATACCGACAATAAATCGTGTAGTAGTGTTCGTGTGTTTTTCATTGCTACTTGATTAGTCCTCTGTCCTCAACATTGGTCCTTCGAGCCGGATTCGGGCAGGTATAGCTTTGGTTTAATCTTACGCGAAAGTGGTAGTGTGGTGTATGCAATACCGTCGACATGGTGAAGACACGCGGTAGGCATGAACCCGTCACAGCGGCCACGGAAGGGGACGAGTCCGTCTCCACGGAATTGGCGACAGCGGTGGGACCGACAGACCCACCCAACTATTCCGTCACAGAGTCGGACCAGACCCAACCTCACAGCCCTGGGGCGGCGACACCTCCACACAGTCAACCACGAGGCGAGACGAAAACCGACAGGAAGGCGTTGGCGCGAGCGAGATTGGAACTCGCCGCCGCTAAGTTAGCGCTCTTGGAAGCAGAATCAGCAGACGAAGAATTATTGGCGGGAAGCTCGACTGCGACATCGAAACGTCAGACGGACGCCGTGGACACACTTAGTGAGCACCGCGACCACAACCGCCCACCGCAGTCACAACCCATGTCGCCAAACGACGTGCCGCCCCCCTTGCTGCAACGTAGCGACGAGGGGAGCCTGCTGCAAGGATTGACTCAGGCATTGTTAGAGGAAGCGTGGGGCAAACCCGCTGCCAGCAGGTATGAATTTGATTTACCTATTTATAGTGGCCACCCCGGCGAATGGCTGCATTTTAAAGCAGCGTATAATGAGTCTGCGTCAACTCACACAGAGGCAGGGAATTTGGCCCGTCTCAGAAAATCCTTGAGAGGGACAGCGTTAGAATCAGTTAAATGCCTATTCCTAGGATCCTCGGCCGCTCAAATTATGCAAAGGTTAGAATCTCGATTTGGACGACCCAACGCATTAATAACTTACGAATTAAATAAATTACGTCAGTTACCTAAAGTATCAGATAACCCTACAGATACATATATGTGTGTTTGCATCGAAGGTCACAAACGCCATTGCCGCGGTGCAAGCTCTGAAAAGAACAGAATATTTATATAGCCCGGAGATGATTTCCGCAATTTCAGAAAAGTTGTCAGTTACGCTAAGAAGCCGGTGGTACGATTATGAGATGGCTGCAGGTGACGCAGAGCCTGGCCTATTAGTGTTGGGACAATTTCTCGATAGAGAAGCCGATCTCAATGCGCGTCACGCCTCGGCAGAGGTGGAACTTAAACGAGACCGTCCACAACGACCGGCTCACAAGATGTTTAAAATAGTAGAGACTGATAAAACACCGTGTGTGATATGCAACGGTAATTGTAGTAGCGTGGCCATCTGTTCTAACTTTAAGAAGAAATGTTGATAGCTGATAGATGGGAAACTGCACGTAAAAATAAATTATGTTTCAAGTGCCTGAACCGACGGACTTGGAAACATAGAAGCAAAAGCAAGCAGTGTGAAGTGCAAGACTGCGAGCATTATCATCACAGGCTACTGCACAGTGACACCAGCCGGGGAATGTGCACAGCAAACAATCTAAGGAAACAACAGCTAATCCATAAGACGTTTAATAGCAAGTGGCCAAGACAATACGTATTGACGACTACCTTCTACTTATCAACTGATTTCTTAATCATATTTTATACTAATACCTTACACCTCCACCCTTAAATTAAGACACACTTTTACATTGAACATAATACAAAGAGTAGAAATACACAAATCATTCGACTCGAAATCTTATAACTGGCTTGCGGACTCTCGTGGGGCGCGACACGGATGGCGAAGACTTAGACTCAGGTATAGCCTGTGCAGCAGGTGGAATGGATCGTGGAGGTATACTAAAAACCTCGTCCGATTCCTGTATCACGGTGTCGTGCTCACTACTAGTCGTACCCTCCTCCCAATCTCCTCCCCTCTCAATCTCGCCCTGCTCGTTACTAGTCAAACCTTGTTCGATTGTAGGGGTAACGCTATCTTGTCCTTCTTGCCTCTCATTAGTATCCCGCACCGTGTTGTCGTCGGGGCAGGTAATATTGGACATGCGTGATCTGCGGCGTACCTGATCTTTGTGTCTAGTGCGTTGTCGACCGTTACTTTCATTGACACAAATGCGACGTGAACCCTCGTTATGCCCTACTGTTCCTTTTTCCCACTTTTGTTGACCTCTGTAATCCCTGAACCAAATCGGTTCACCTGCCTCTAGTTCGCGCATCCTACCACCAGCGTACTCAACTTGACGGCGCTGCGCCTCACTCACCCGATCGACAACGGCTCTCTCCCTTCTTAATAAATCTAACCGTGATCGTAATGGACGTTTTTGCAAAATATGAGCTGGTGACTCTCCCGTGGTACTGTGTGCCGTATTCCTATAAGCTAAATCAAAATCAAAATCAAAGCATTTATTTCAAGTAAGCCAGTTACAGGCACTTTTGAATTGTCGAAACAAAGATGAAAATTTAATGTAGCTACAGTCCCAGTCACAAGACATAAAAACTGTGAAAGTACTGTAGTTGCCCATTCCCTAGCGTAGATCTCTATGGAGAAGAACGGGCAAGAAACTCCATGGACACTCTTTTAAATCAGAATATTGTTACAAAATCTTGGTTACATCATTCATGTTGAGATGGTATATTATGTGAGAACAATGTAGCAAGATGTGCACGTTAAAAGTGTCCACAGCAAAAACACACAAACAAAAAAAATACAATTCAAAATAATTCATTCAAATAAGCCATGGCAACTAAGAGATGACCAGTCACAACTGACAGCGCCCGTTCACGGACATGACGCATGGATCAGCACCATTCAACTCAACCATTTTGAAGGGAACTAAATGATCCGACACATGCGCCACCACCAGCGAGACATTTGAGTGAGCATGACATACTCTAAACCGCCAGGGCACATTCAAGTCAAGAAAAGACGTAGGTTTCCAGTGAATGATAGCTTTCTAGTACATAGCACTCACACAATATGGGCTATGCATTTATATAATACTAAGGAGATTGAATCTATACAATGCAAAGACAGTTGTACAATCTTCAGCAGCTCCAACAATACATTCTAATGCTATCAATTTATGCGCCCCTGTCCTTGCGGAGCAGGACCAGCATTGAGCCAAGCATTTTTATCAGCGATATAATCGCTCAACCCGTAATATGCTCGCTTACACAGTGTGCGTTTAATGCATGTTTCAAATTTCGTCTCACTCAGCTCAAGAATACTTTGTGGAATTTTATTATAGCATCTCAAACAGTACCCCATGAAAGATGAGTCCACTTTAGCGAGTCGGAAACCTGGCTGAACTAGTTGGTCCCTATTTCTAGTACTGTAATTATGTCTGTCACCCCTTTTACCAAAAAGGTGCAGATTTTTTCTGACGTACATTATGTTTTCGTAGATGTATTGACAATGTACCGTCATGATGCCAATATCCTTAAACAGTTCCCTTAGAGAATCGCGCTTACGAAGATTATATATGGCCCTGATGGCTCTTTTCTGCAGAATAAATATAGACTCAATATCTGCAGCCCGTCCCCACAGTAAAATGCCATAAGACATTATACTATGAAAGTAACTAAAATAAACCAGTCTAGCGGTATCTACATCAGTATACTGACGGATTTTTCTAATGGCATAAGCTGCTGAACTTAGCCGCCCCGCAAGAGAAGTCAAATGAGAACCCCATTGTAGCTAATAAAAAGGTTTGTAATGCCGCGTCTATATCTAATCCATCTGTAAAAGCCTTCTTTATTGCATTCTTACAAGTCCTCACCGCATTTTCCGCTGAACCGTTCGACGCCGGATGATATGCCGGGGGAAACGTTTGTCTTATACCGTTGTCCCTTAGAAAATCTTTGAACTCGGCACTCGCAAATGGTGGACCCTGGTCAGATACTATTTCCAAGGGAAACCCAAACCTAGCAAACAAACTTCTCAAAACTTTAACTACTGCTCCCCCTGTGGTGCGTACCATATTAAACACTTCTAACCATTTTGAGGTTGAGTCTAAAATAACTATAAATTTCATTCCCTTTATTGGACCTAAGAAGTCAATATGCAGCCGTGACCATGGCTGTGTAATGTACGGCCATGGCTGCGGCGACGCGCGTGGTGGCGCCGGCAACTCGACCGCGCAGGTGACGCAGCTTCGGCACATGTTCTCAATATCAGCATCAATTTTGGGCGACCACACGTAGCTACGAGCGTACGATTTGGATTTTACTATACCCATATGGCTACTATGTAACTGTTTGAGTATTTGAGAACGCAATGACAAGGGAATAATTAATCTATAACCCCACATTAGACAATTTCCTTCAGAATAAATTTCGTTACGCCTAGTAAAATACGGTTTTAATGTTTCGTCGGTACAATGCAGTGGCCATCCGGTTTGAGTATATAAAAGGACCATACTCAATACGGTATCAGTAGCAGTCATCTTCTTTACTTCATTGTGTGTAACTGGTAAAAAATCTTCGACAAAGTTTAGATAATGTTACCTCAGTTACGGGATAGGCCTGACTGTGGTGTTGTGGTAACCGCGACAAGGCATCTGCACAATTTTTAGAGGATGAGACATATTCAATATCATAATTATAACCTGACATCAGTACTCCCATCATCATCTCTGCATACGACTGGCGGCCATCACGGGAATTCCAGCCTTGCTACCAAATATGCATGTCAGCGGTTTATGATCTGTTCTCAACTTAAAACGCCTACCATAAAGATATTGATGAAACTTCCTAACACCATACACTATTGCGAGAGCTTCTCGCTCTATTTGGGCATAGGCACGTTCAGCCTTCGTAAGAGATCTCGAAGCATAAGCTATAGGCCGCTCGCCGTCCGGCGTGATGTGTGAGATCACCGCGCCCACCCCCACGCTGCTTGCATCCGTTGTTAGAATCAGTGGCAGGTCGGGAGAGTAGTGCGCCAATACTTCACTAGAGGATAACAACCCCTTTACGGTGCTAAATGCGGTTTTGCATTGTTCGTTCCATACAAAACTTATTCCTGCTCGTAATAAATTGTAAAGTGGTGCAAGAATAAAACTTATGTTCCTAATAAACTTTGCATAATACATACATTACCATTCCTAAAAATGACCTTAATTCGCTTACGTTTGTAGGAGTGGGGTTTTCATTATGGCCTTGACCTTATCAGGACAAGTGTGTACGCCTTCCTTCGATATGACATATCCTAAATACGTAATTGTTTCGGCAAAGAAACTCCATTTTTTTTTTTTACCTTTAACCCATTTGTTTTTAATATATCGAAAACTTTACGTAGGTTCTCTAAATGCGAAGGGGTGTCTCGCCCGCTAATAACAATGTCATCTAAAAATACACCAACATATGGTAAGTGAGCGAATAATTGCTCTAATTTCTTCTGGAAAATTCCTGGACTTGACGCAAGACCATATACGAGTCGGTTATACCGAAATAAGCCCTTGTGGGTAATAATTACCGTGAATTCACTACTTTCATCTAGTTCGAATTGTGCGTAGGCCTGAGACAAATCAATTTTTGAGAACCGCTGTCCACCATGTAAGCGAGCCAGTACGTCTTCTACCCTTGGCAATGGGTAACGGTCGACATCTAACACTTTATTCAAGGTTAATTTATAGTCAGCACAAATCCTAATGTTACCGGCCTTCTTGACAACGGGCACGATGGGCGTAGCCCAGTCGGAGCGGTCGACAGGAGTGAGCACGCCATCACGCACCAGCTGGTCGAGCGGCTGCTCCACAGGCTCGCGAAGCGCGTAGGCGAGCGGTCGCGCACGCATGTACACCGGCCGCGCTCCCTCGCGCAAATGAATAGTGACCTTGCCACCCGTGAAGCGACCCAGGCCGTCCTCGAACACCTCACAATATCTGGAACTAAATTCCTTTAAATTAAAATCCTCACAAGACACACTGTTTACATTACAACCGCTGCTACTGACTGTGGGTATATTTATACCTAATTCAATTATCCACTGTCTATCTAACAAAATAGTCTTCCCGTTATAAATTACAAAAAAGTTTAAGTTTTTACTTGTATCTTTGTATCTAACAACCGGTTTTATGACACCCAATGGGCGAATAGTTTCACCAGTATAATATCTCAATGCCAAGTTACATTTTTCTAACTTCATATCAGCAAAATGTTTTTTGTAAACGTCATAATTAATGCAAGATACGGCACTACCGGTGTCACATTCCATCTTAATACATTTGTAGGCAATCACTAGAGATATATAAATTGGGGGATAATTTTCTAAGGATAACTGATTAATATTTGTTACCTCATCACTGCCACCGCTACTGAACTCGGTCGCGTCATCGATAAAGTTATGTCCAGCATTATTGACTACCGGACACACTCGTCGTAGATGGCCCGCCTGGTTGCACACTCGACACACATAGCGTGCAAACCTGCACGACTTCGTGTCGTGATTAGCGCCACATACTCGGCACTGCTGGCGCGGCTTGGCCCCGTTCGTTCCACTGGCGCCGACGGTGGCAGATGCGCCCGCTCCACGACGGGTAGCCGCATTGCGCATCTCGCCAATCATCCCGTTGGAGCGCGTGTTGCCGCTCGCCGGCACTCGTCCGCTGCCTCGGCCCCGTGGCATCACCGCCTCCCTTCGCCTCTGCATCCCCGCAATCGCCTGGCAATCTGCAGATGCAATCTCGGCCCCGCCTTTGGATCCATCAAGGCTGCGTCCTTTTCTGCTGACTCCATACTCAAAGCTAATGTGCATGCCTTATGGAAATCTAACTTCTCTGCGAACAATCGCTGTCTTATCGTTTCACTTGCTAACCCGCATACCAGCTGATCGCGTAAACCTTCGTTCAGCCACTGCCCAAAATCACACGTCCTAGACATTTTCTTCAGTTCTGCTATGTAATCAGTTATTTTCTCCCCCGTATTTTGTTTCCTATGATGAAACTTATAACGTTCCGCTAAAATACTGGGGCGTGGTTGAAGATGTTTCTCCAATATATCCGTTAAATTTTTAAATGTTTTGCTGGTTGGTTTTTCCGGAGTACAAAGATTCACCAAAAGTTCGTAACCTCTCGCTCCCATCACAGTCACTAATGTAGGCACCTTTAACTCTTCACTTATTTTATTCACGATAAAATATTGTTCCAACCGCTCCACGTACAACCGGCAATTGTCCACTTCCACATTAAACTCGGAAATTTTTCCGATTGACATATTTACGTTCTCAATACGCCTATATCGCACTCGATTAATGTGAAATCCCGTCTTCTCGTCGCCACTGAGAGATATTGAGCTGATTACTTATTTATGTAAGGAAACAACAGCTACTCCAAA
Organism: Xestia sexstrigata; assembly: GCA_941918905.2. NCBI lineage: Eukaryota > Metazoa > Arthropoda > Insecta > Lepidoptera > Noctuidae > Xestia > Xestia sexstrigata. The sequence continues at coordinate 1,816,990 of OW799216.2, read as the reverse complement.
AGACGTTTAATAGCAAGTGGCCAAGACAAAACGTATCGACAACTACCTTCTACTTATCAACTGATTTCTTAATCATATTTTATACAAAACCTTACAAATACAAAACCGGCTGGTCCCGTCCTATACCCGAGGTTTTAATAATATCCGTGATAACAATTTCGATACCGTTTGAATTAATTTTAATACTACTAATTTTAATTATAGAAAATGTTTGTACTCTGTGTGCAGTGCAGAGCCAGTAAAACTTTAAGTTTTTTAGTTATTTTTTTCTAAATTAAGCTGTGTATGTGGAACCCATTCCGAAATATGGTCTAACACTATTTGAGGATCCCAAGTAGTTGAGTATTTAGGCAAAGATGGTCTCAGTTTGAATATCCCTTTGAGGAGGCGTTTTACGCACTCGTCAGAAGCTAAATTATTTCCTATGAGCAAGGATAAAGCTGAACGATGGCTGTTAATCGTGCCGTAGGACGCACCTTTAGCATATTGTTTAGTTAAAAAATTGACTATATGAGGGATGGAAATTCCAAACACATCACAATTATTATCTTTACAGTACTGCCACCACAACTTGTAACAAACGCTGTACTGATTTATTGTACTTTCTGAGAGTGAGGCGAGCATCAAGTGTAGGGCAGCTGGCGGTGTACCGCGGCGGGAGAACGCGAGCCTGAGAGCAGCGCTGCCCCCAGGGAAAGTGTCTGGTGGAGCGGATGTTGTTGTCTGAAATGTGACAACAGTAATTTTGGGTGCGGTTCTAAGACAACAATTTCTCCAATAAATAAATCAATTAGCATCGGATACCAAGCCTGCGCAGGCCACATGGGAAAAACTAAGATACCGGTAGCTTTATCCTGTATAATTTTTTGTATGCAATTTATTATTAGAGAAAATGGTGGGAAAGCATAAAATAATTTTGGGTACCAACATATCGTGAATGCATCGACGGCTATCGCGTCTGGGTCCTGTTTCCAGGACACATACTCGTGACACTTGGCATTGATGCGAGAAGCGAATAAGTCAATCTCTGGGTGACCTAATCGTTTCACAATATAATTAAATGCAGGTTGTGATAACTGCCATTCGACGTCGGGGTTCACCCTGCGTGACTCTTCGTCAGCCTCGACATTGTCTTTTGTGTTTATATACGAAGCGAAAAGCCACAGCTTTCGCATCTCGCACCATTGCCAAATATCACGAGAAAGTGCGCTTAAATGTAGGAATTGAATACCGCCCATGCGATTTATATAACTAATCGCGGTAGTGTTATCCACTCGAAGCAGGATAGCACGCTCAGTTTGGTCCCGAGCAAAACATTTAATGGCGAAAAATATAGCTAATAGTTCCAAATAGTTAATATGAAAACTAATTTCACTTTCCTTCCAAACACCATTGACTCGTACTCCATTACTAAAAGCACCCCAGCCTGTGCGTGACGCATCAGAGTAAATTTCCAACGCATAACTTTGGGGCTCAATTGGATTATTTATTTACTTTGGAAATATTTTAAGACCACCAGTTCAAATCATTTAATGTGCTTTTTTACGTCAAATGATCCGTGTTGTTGTAGAAAAAGATATTTAGTTCTTTCTAATATCTTTGTATACAACCAACCGTGACGCACCGCTGGGCATGCTGCTACGAGTACTCCTATCAATTGTGAGAAATTTCTATTTGAAACAGTGGGTAGTTTGGAATATTTTTGTACTAAAGAGGCAATCCTGTTGCGTTTGTTTAGAGGTAACGATAAAGTCATATCGTCGTGTTGTAAATAAAACCAAAAAATTTACATTATGTTTGAGGTTGCAATTTGCTTTTATCGTAATTAATTACGAACCCCAAACATTTTAGTAATGCTACCGTTTCCTTTACATTACGAAGACATTCTTCGTAACTACTCCCTAAACAAAGCAGATCGTCTAAATAGGATACAGATAGAAACCCGCGATTACGTAAAAAAGCTACAACCTCTCTGACAATCTTGGTGAAACACCTAGGAGCTATAGCGAGGTAAGGTAGTGCATTAAACTCGTAAGTTATTGTTTCGCTTGAGTTCTGCGCAATATAATGGAATCGAAGGTATTTACGGAATTGCTTAGCAATGGGGATAAGTAGATATGCTTCCTTCATATCTATGGTCGCCATGTACCAGTTTGATTGTACTAACTTACAGGCAGTTCTACTGTCTTCCATTTTAAAATGTGTCTTAGGAATAAATCGATTTAGAGATTTTAAATTCAGAATAAACCTTTTATCACCGTTAGGCTTTGGAGCTAAAAAAGTACAAGAAATAACTGATCTGAACTGGGCTCGACCTGCGAAATAGCACCAAGTTTGCTTAAATTCTCGATAGCTAAAGCCATATCACGCTGTTCACTCAATGATCACGTAATTTGAGGAATAAAAGTTTGAAACGGCTCGCATAAAAACGGAATAGGTATTCCATTCATGATCCAATCAAGAATAGTGGTATTATTAGTAATAAGGGTCCAACAATTATAGAAAAGTTGTACCCTTCCTGCATGTACCTGTGTTACTGGCGTGCAGGGGCACGAGACCGGTTCTGGTTCGCCTTGCTTAGCGACGTCGCTGTCACAGTCGCCGCTGCTGATCGACGCGCTGACGTAGGGAATCTCCTCTGACCCCCTCGCCCCCCCCTGTTCGTTGGGTAACGAGAAGGTCCGGCCCAGTTTCCCTGGAACTGATGGCGGGCAGATATATTTTGGGCCTGGACATTTGTGTTAGATTTTGCTGGCAGCGGCACAGTCTTCTTTATCTGTAGTCCCTGTTTTTCAATAGTTTTTGACGCCTTTATTTTATCCGGTAAAGTGGAACCGAACAATGTCTCATCTCGCTCACTGTTCTGTATGACGTTGAGGAATGGCTTCGCTAGTACAGTGGTAATCATTTTGATTCGAGCCAGGGTTTCGGAGTGATGTAAATCGCATAATATGCGACAGCCATCACTAAGTGTTTTTATAGCTTCGAGCTTATTATCACTGGTTATTAGTGACGTCATCACATTACTAATAGCACTAATGCCTGCACCTAACTGTTGTTGACATGTCTCAACTTTTTTGTCGTGCAACTTGACCATTTCTGGAACAGCGGCTGATATTTCTATGTTTAATTTTGGCGCTTGAAGCAGCGTACAATTGCTAGGTATGAGATAATGTTTTAATATTTTGTCTCTTACCTCTTTAGCCATTCCCTTTTTGAGCAATGGTAACCATAATTGGGTTAAGTTATTGTGTATTTCCTGGCCCCATATAGGACCTTCATCAGTTGCCTCGCCAAGAGCGGACAGGATATCTGGATCCAATTGAGGTTCAGGAAGCGCCGCCGGACCGCCGCCGTCACTGGCACCGGCTAGTCGTAACGACTTCGGATCATCCTGTTGAGTCGGAACAGACTCCACCAAAATGTCAGGCCGAGGTCCATCGGGGTCGGATATAACTACTGCGTCTTCCGCCCCAAGACCATTGTGCGGCTCGGTTTCAATCGGTGGTTCTGGCACGTCCCACATCATCGATTCATCTCCTAAAAAACATAATAATAAACGTAACGCAACCGTATGTAGGTAGAAGGTTCGTTAAAAAGTAACAGTTCTAAATTTGAATCTATTACTACTTTATTTGTCACGAATCGTTCGCTTACGGAATCTATGGCGGTTAAAATATTTGCCGTGATCAAATTTGAATCTATGGCAAATTACCAGTACCAAATCTGTCGCTTAGACCAGTACTTGTACGGTAGGAATAACGGAGATTAACAGTAACTAACCTTGTTGGTTATCGTCGTCCGAACATGAGAAAGAATCTTCTCGACGTCGTTGTTTGTGACGGTGTTTATGCCGTAATTTTTCCATCTTCTTCATATAATATTCAATTCGTTTTTCATAGGATCTTTTAGGCATCGTGAATGTACAGAATTACCGTTTTTTTAAATTTTGTCTGAATCTTTTGTTCGATAAAACAATCGAAGGTAGGAGCGCGTGCACTCGTTGCCTCGCACGGAAAAAGAATGAGTCAAAGAGTATAATAATAGTAAGGGAGGAATGAGTGTTGTCACCGTGTGGCGTAGACGAGTCGATACTTACATCGATTATTATTTTAAAAGAAATCGATTTGTTATTCTAATTATAAATAACTTTTAGAAGCGTGCGAGTGTTGCCTTGTAGGTCAAAAGACTACCTGTTTATTTATATCGAAAATGAAACCACGAAATATTATATTCTAACTGGCCATCACAACCGTGGTTCCCATTGTTACAAAACCTTATAGTTTCCGAAGTGGTTTATTTAAACCCCAATAAATACCTTTTGCAATCTCATTTCAGAGAATTCCACCCCTTGCACAAGAACCTTACCCTGGGTGTCGCGAGGCTCTCCGGCAAGCTTACAGCCGACGGGGTGCCTGCCATGTGCAGACTCAACTACGCTGATGCTATCATCCTTTTCTAACAGTACTATTCAGCAATACAATACTTTACTTAAACTATGGTAGCAATATTGTACGGTAAACAAAATTAATGTATTTTTCCCTCCGAAATCTTCTATACTGTCATTCCTAACGTCGCAATTTAATAGCGGGTGTGCATATGGCAGCCTAAACTCTCATTGGTCTGCTCTATCAGCCCTTATAAGCAATAATATTGGCTCAGACGAATCTATTAAGCGTCTCCTTAAAGGCGCGTATAAATTAAGACCTTTAAGACCGAAATATTCCACCACTTGGAATCCCCAACTGGTTTTAAATTTTATTTCAACTTGGTTCCAGATCAGATTTCAAGGTGACGCAAGTACTACATAACAACGGGTGATAAGCCTTGGCTTCACGTATCCGGTAAACAAAACCCAGCTGACTTGTTATCGCGCGGTGTACATTTGGATTCACTTATAACGAATGACTTATGGTGGCGCGGCCCATTATTTCTAAATATTCCTAACCCACAATGGGAACATGATAATTAATTCTAGAATTATTCATCGTGATGATTTACCTGAATTTAAAACAATTAAAACTTCATTGCTTGTTCAAACAAAATCAGATTCGTTTATATTCGATAGGTTCTCACGTTTTAATCGCTTGCGACGTGTAGTGGCGTATAATATGCCAATATATTTTGTCAATAATAGCCGTACAAAACTAAAACAACAACGTCTCACAGATTGCCTATACATAGATGAATTAGATATTTCTGTTAGAATTTTAACTAGGATTGCACAACAACAAGCTTTACACATTAAAACATAACCGTCAAGTAACAAGCCCACGTAGTATATCTAGTTTGAACGTATTCTTAGATGAACACGATCTAATTAGAGTAGGTGGTCGATTATCAGACACATTTTCTTATGATAAAAACATCCTTTGTGATTGTGCGGCAAACACAAACTCAATCGTCTTATATTTGAGCATCAGCATAAAGAATTGTTACACGCAGGGGCTCAGTTATTACTGGCCACAATTCGTGATACATGGTGGCCTACTAGAGGGCGTAACTTAGCTAAGCAAGTGGTTCACACCTCTATGAAGTGCAAGCGCATGCGAGCTAAACCGTTGAACATACAAATGGGTAACTTACCTACTGAACGATTGGAGCCAGGGTATCCATTTATACGTAGTGGCGTGGACTACGCTGGGCCATTGTTCATGGTGAACCGCGAAGGTAGAGGGGCCAAACTGACATAATGTTACATCTGTCTTTTTGTATGTTTTGCTACGCGCGCAATACATTTAGAATTGGTTACAAGTCTTACTACTAAAGCATACTTGCTGGCATTGAAACGTTTCATCTCTCGACGTGGCAAACCAATGCATATTTATTCTGACAATGGCACTACTTTTGTTGGAGCTCTAAATCGATTTCGGAGCTCTTTTCGATTCATCACAATCCGATATTATAGATTTTACAACTGAAAATGGTATCAAATTGACATTTGTACCTCCATACTCGCCTCATTTTGGTGGTTTATGGGAGGCAGGGGTCAAGTCCTGCAAGTTTCATTTACTTATGTCGCATTCTGGGCATTGTCCATTTTACCTATGAGGAGTTGACAACGATATTGGCACAAATTGAAGCTGTTCTCAACTCCCGACCTATGTACCCAATGTCCATAGACCCGAATCTTCATTGGAATCTGGTGCTTCCAAGGTCGGGGGCATGTTAATGACCACGGCGCCATCTATCCACCACGGCAGCAACAAATAACGCGGGTGGCGGAACGGGACGAGGAGGGGCAGGCACGGACAGCGCGAGGACTTTTTTTTTGATCTGTGTGACGCGACGACGACTACATCAAAAACCATTGTAAAACTCAAAAAAGTCAATACACATTTACGAGCATACCTGGGTCTAATTTCAAATCCACGACGCCGACGACCTGAAACCAAAAATCCCAAACAATCATAAAGAATTAAAATAAAACAAGTATTTTGTTTTATATAATTACAAAACTGAAAACTGGCTGGAGATCAAACCCATGAACCATGTTTATCATTTTTAGAAATCTTACAGCTTATAAACAAAAACAAAATAATTTCAAAAAGTGGATTGTGACAGTTGTCTGTTGTCAAACAGTTGAAGAATATGGACATAATCCAATATTGCTCATCCCCTTAAGTTATTAGCGCAATAATAAATAGCTTATGTGTTATTCTAGACTCTAATCTATCTATGTGCCATTTCATCCAGATCCGTTCAGCCGTTCTGGCGTGATTGAGTAACAAACATCCATCCATACATACATCCAAACTTTCGCATTTAAAATAGTAAGAGTAAGACAGTAGTAAGATGTCAATATGAAAAAGTCCACGGCGCGCAGTCAGCGCGCTTGCCTCTATCATACAACTCGACTCACAGCCCGCGCGCTGCATACTTACAGCGCGCCGACTCCGGGTCGCCAGCGAAATAACGTCGATCACAAATGCCATATAACAAATTGACAGCAAGCTTACATCTCGCGGCCAGCAGGTGGACTGCGAGCTTGCACCTCGCGGAAGCCGCGTAGTTAGCGCGCTGGCGGCTTGCCGAAGCCTAAATTCGAGGCGACGCACGCCGTGCTGCAGCTGTGCAGTTGCGGAGCCGCTATACTGTGCCATGACCTTTACGCGTCTGTCTGGCGTCTGCGATGAGCGGCAAAAATAATAATACGGGTTGAACGGGTGGTGCCATGTTGGCGCGACTGGCGTGCGCGTCCTGCGTATTTATTAAATTTTGTTGAATTATCCTCGATGTAAAACATAAATACGGAGGAGTTAATTAGTGAAATAATGTTATTCGAAATGAGTCATTTATTTATTTATTTATTTATTGACACACCAACGACTAATTCACTAAATCATTTACATTGATTAGTTTCTGTTTCAACGGCTTTGCGGTGAATTCGTCACTTATAGGTGTGCACAGCACTTGTATAATCAATAATAATAATTGAAACGGAAATATATGATGATAACAAAATTAAAATTTACAAAATTTACATTGAATTTAGAATGTCTAGTAGTTATTGTAAATTAAATTAGAGTATAATTAAAAAAAAAACATCAATTAAATTGGAATAGAAAACAATTACAAATTAAAACTATAAAAATAACAAATAAATTAGGACATCAAAGAAAGGCATACCTTCATAGGATGATTTAGTTGAATTCGTTAAAGAACAAGATAAAATAGTACGCTCTAGCCCTTTAGTTTCCAAGCCTCAACAAGATGGCCAAATTAAAAACTTGTCTAATTAAAAATAAAAATCCACAAAAGCCTTTGTCGCTCAGAAAGCCAATAATTGTATTTTTCGTAAGTCAGACAAACATGATAAACTATATTTTTGTGTTGTTGTGAAATCTAATTCGTTGTGCATTAATTGATTAAATCACGTGCACAAGGTTCTATCGTGTCCTTCAAAAAATTTTGTCTCCATTGTAAGTCGAAACATCATTCAATCTTGCATTTTTGTTCATCTGGTTCGCAAAATAATGCATCAAGTTTGCCCGCTGTCGCTTACGCTCCCGCTACCTCTCACAGGTTGATCACACCTTAAGCGTAAGCGGTGTGGAATCTATTTCGCCATCCAATGACAACAGTAAGTCTGTTTGTGGTGTTGCTCGTGACCTTTTTGATAACAGGTTGTTAACTACTTGGTTGAGAATGTTTATTGAGAATAAAGGTTTTAGATTAACATAATCGTGTGCATTTCGTACGATGTTTAATTGATTCCGGATCGCAGATTGATTATATCACAGCTTCGTGTTGTAAACGTCTATCGTTATTTGTTTCGAATAAAAATCGGTTTGTTGAAGTTCAAGGCATCGGTGGTGCATCTCAACGTATATTGGGCGTGACCAAGGTTCTGTTTACATCTCGGTTTGACGCTGGGACACAGTATAATTCGCAGTCATTTGTAGTTGACAAGATTACGTCCCAGTTATCAGACGCTTTTATTGATGTGAACGCACTTCACTACTTAGATAATTTACCGCTTGCCGATGATGAATATCATTCACCCGGACAAATTGACATGCTTTTGGGTGTCAATTCATATTGCAAAATTTTGTTATATAATGCAATCGAAACTAGTTTAGGATATATTTTAATGGAAAATGCACCCACCATATTTTCACCTTAGTCTACTCGTTCATTCTGCACGTTGTTTACACATGAACAAATTAATAAAAAATAAATAAAAATATTTTATTGTCAGGCATCAAGGCCCATAGGGTGTTAGTATTACATCTTCCTTATAGACTATATTAGTAATATGCAGGAAAAATAAAGAGAAATAAAAATCACAACCACAGGAAGGTTTAACAAGCTTTGTTGCCAACGTGTAGCTTGGTAAACCTCCCCATTGTAGGCCCATCCAGCCTCTCTGCAAACACCTTCAGAATGCTTTTGCTGCTTCCCCTCACTCGGGATATTACTGAGGCAACTTTCTTCCGCATTATCGCGAAGTAATCGTCAGTGTGCGCATCGGCGAACATACCTGACGCACTACAGTAAGGTGGAAGCCTCAACAGCGCTCTGAAGGCATTGTTGTATTGAATGCGCAGGGCATTGTCTGCTTTTAGGGTATGATTATCCCAAAGGCTGCTGGTGTAAAAAGTTTGGCAGTAGGCCTTAAAAAGAGTTAGCTTCACGTTCACGGGAACTGAACAGACATAAAACCTTCTGCATATCATATTTCCCCTTACAGCCAGTGCCCTGCGCTACCTTTCCATATCCAAGTCGTCTTTTAACTTTTCAGTGACAATATGGCCTAAATATTTAAATTGGGTAACTCTCTGCAAAAGTGAACCATTCAGCCTCACAGGAGGGACAAATGTAGGACTTTTATTCCTACCACGAAACACCAACAGCTCACTCTTTGTAGGATTATATCTTAGCCTGTGCTGTTCGGCATATCGCTCACAAATGGATAGCAACTTTCTAATTCCACTGATAGTAGGACTAAGCAGCACCATGTCGTCTGCAAAACTTAAGTTATTTAGACATACTCCATCTATATGGCATCCGACATGAGTGCTGCTGAGCTCAACAAGCAGGTTATTGACATAAATATTAAAAAGCCTCGGGAAAGGTAGACCTCCCTGCCTAACACCGCACTCGAGTTTATACGGGTCAAACAACGCATTGGACCATTTGACGAAGTTCCTCTGCTTGTCATACCAAAAAGATAATGTAGACACTAATTCAGTAGGAACGCCCGCCTCCAGAAGCTTCTCCCATAAGACACTATAAGAAACCAGGTCGAAGGCCTTAGAAAGGTCCAGGAAACAAGCGTACAGAGGTGTTTTCCTATCACTATAATATTTGACAGTATGCTTCAACGCAAGTATAGCGCTTTCAGTAGATAGCCCAGCACGGAAACCAAACTGTGTGTCGTGTAACTGGGTGTATCTACCGAGGTGTGAGTCGAGCACACTGTCAAAAACTTTGGCTATCACATTTCCAGTGAAATAGGCCTGTAGTTACCTTTGTCTGCTATGTCCCGTCCGATTCTTCACAATTGGTACAACAATTGTATCCAGTAACTCCTGAGGTAGGTAGGAATGTCCCAAACACAAGTTGAATAACATAGTTAACACTCTCGGCAGATGTATACCAGCATTTTGAAGGTGCTCGATGCTAAGCCCATCATGACCGGGTGATTTACCCCTCTTCATGCCTTTAATCACAGATTTTAGTTCTTTACATGGAAACCAGAGGGGTGATCCTGATCGACATGTCTCAGCATCGAGCACCCTCGACACAGACTGAAGAGGTGAACTAACTTTAAAATGGTCTTTAAAACAATTGGCTATCTCAGCGGTATCGTTTTTACCATCCACGCTAACTGGTAGGCTTGGAGTATTATGTAACTTCTTAGTACCTTTCCAAAAAGATGAAAAACGTTTTTCTGAATGGAGTGAAGCCAAAATATCCATTTCTATTTTTTCTTGGTTCTTAATGCACCATTTCAATTTTGATTTAAATATTTTACGACTTAATGTCATATCCTCAAAAATTGGACCACTACTCGGCTGACCATACCACATCCATAATTTAAATTTAATTCTAGCCTGTGCGTGAAATTCTTTAACATGTTTGTTCCACCCTTTTATACCCTTTTTTCCTAAAATGCCTCTTGGGGTTCTGCTTATACTAGCAGCTTCACTTAATATAGACACAATTTGACTATACATTTTATCCAATAACAATTTATGGTGGGTATTATCACAAAATTTATCAGCACAAAGTTCAAACTCTTTAGGAAAATCTAATTTCTTTAATTTCTCGTTACATATATGAGAGAATTGACTGATATCCTCTGGTTTTCGTTCCCCCCAACACACACCGTTATACAAAGACTTAATTACATTAGCTTTCACTCTAATCACATTAATATCACATTCTATTTTTAAAGGAAAGTGATCGGACCAAAACGAATCGTAAATAACCTCAATGCTTACAATTGTTTTTCCTGCCGATTGTGTAACAAGACAGTGGTCAAGCCAACGTTTACACCCGTGTGCGTCACTGATAAAAGTGTAAGTTTGCGTTAACATGCTTAGGTAATCAATGTCCGCACATACTAAGTCTTGCTCATTACAAAAACTAAGAAGTTCGTTACAAAATGACTCACCCGAGTGCGCGTTGAAATCTCCCAATACAAACACTGATTCAACATTACTATTTTGTACAATAGAATACATTTGACTTAGACATTCCGTAAAATGCGGTAAGTTATCACTGCAATCTGTTGGCATATACATATTTATAACCATAAAGTATCGGTTACTTATCACTACATTTACTGCACAAATTCGGGTATTGTCACACTGCACTACAGACACGTTATCAATTGCACTTTTTCGCCACAATATGGCAAGACCTCCGTACGGTCTACCTTTACAAATCCCAACTGAAGTGTTCACTGAAGACTTCGCGGTGTAACTGAAGTCTGTATCTATATTTTCCATAAAGGATATATATTGTGGATATAACCACGTTTCTTGTAACAAAATAATGACAGCTGTTTTGCATAGTAAGCGCACACAGTTAACAGATCTCTTAATATTTTTACAGTTGAATGTTATTATGTTCAATTTCGATGTACTATCCATTAATTGCATTATTTATTCCATCCATCTCGGAAATAATATTATTCCTGTCTTGTTTTCCATTCTTGAAGTGAATAAAGCGACGAAATGTGATGCCATCTGGCCACATCTGATCGTCTAAAAACGATTTCTAGATCTACGATTTTGCACTGTTATCCATTCGTCAGTTGGTTTCATTATCGTCCTCCACTCGCCATTTCTCACAGTCTCCGCCATAGTGGGCTTCATTGCTTGTTTCAATTCTGTATGACAAGCCGTTGACTCAATCTCCGTACACATTTCGTTATCCAACAACGTCGAATTAACAGGTGCGTGCGCACTAAGCTTATCTCCCTCAGTATAGGCGTGAGCGAGAGAGCGATACTTTGGTGAGTTAGCGCGCTCTGAGCTCGAGCGCTCCGTCATCGCAGTGTTGTCCGGCGGTAGCCCAACCGGCCCGCTATCAAGCAAGTACTCTCCTCTTTTATTTGTATTAATGTTGCATGTTAACAACGATGCTGACAGCCTGCTACTTCCTAATTCCGTCTTCAGCTCATCCAATTGACGGACTGTTGCATAGTTGCCTTTAATGTCATTAATTTCAGCACGCACAACTAGCAAGTCTTTTAATAATTTAGTGACATCGACGTGGTCAAATGTAACGGGCGGTAATTTTTGCAAGTCACGCGCCGCAAAGATCGGCATAAGATCTGGTTCGGTCACTTTAAAAACACATGATATCCTCTAAGTATCTCTGTTTATTGCCTTCTACAAATTTTATAAGCCCTGACGAACAGGTTTTCGAAGATATTTATACATCTACTACTAGTCGAAATGCCGATGGTAGTTATATTGTTAATCTGCCTTTGAAGGAGAATGTGGATCAGCTTGGCAATTCTTTTATAAATTCGCGCGTTCTCCTGGATTACGTGAGGAATACAATGCCGTTATCATGGAATATCTTAATAAAAAATACTTGTCGCTCGTCCCTCTAGAGGATTGTCTCGAGTCAGGATTTTATTTGCCTCACCATCCTGTTATTCGTAAAGATAAATCAACGACTAAACTTCGTATCGTACTCGACGCTAATGCTAAGACAGACTCCCGTTTGTCACTTAATGACGTTTTGCATACAGGCTTCAATTTGCAAAATGATATCTTTCATATACTTTTAAAAGTTCGTGTATTTATATTCGCTTTTTTCGCTGACGTTCGTCAAATGCATCGAGGTCCATCCTTCGCATCGTTCTTATCAAAGAATCTTATATCGTTTCTCGGATGACGCTCCAATTGAGACTTATTAATTTAATCGCGTTACCTTCGGTCTTCGTTCTTCGCCGTTTTTAGCATTGCGCACTATGCAACAACTCCCTCATGACGAGCGTAATAGATTTCCTCTCGCTTGCAGCGTGTTACAAAGCGACATGTACATGGACGATCTAGCCTCCTCCGCTTCTAGTCTTGAGGAAGCGGTTGGAATGGCATCCGATCCAATCCAGCTTTTGAAACGTGGTGGTTTTGAGCTAGTGAAATGGACGAGTAATTCTCTTGACTTGCTCTGTACTATTCCTGATACTCACCGCCAGTCGGAATCAGTCTCTTTCGACACAGACACATCGTTCAAAATTCTCGGCCTTCAGTGGTTGCCATCTTCTGACTCTTTTAAATTCACTGTCACGCCACCTAATCCCGAAGGTACTAAACGTGCGATTTTGTCTGTCACAGCTCGCTTGTATGACATTCTTGGTCCTGTTGGTCCAGTTATTCTATATTCGATATTGCTTACTAAGGAACTTTGGCTTCTCAAACTCGACTAGGATGACCAACCTCCAGAAGCTGTTCTCCGTTTGTGGCATCAGTTTATTTCGGAACTACCATTAATTTCTAGTCTTTCGTTTTCCCTCCATTTGGGCGTTGATTCGCATTCTCGGCTTTATCTCTTGGCGTTTTCCGATGCATCCGAAAAGGCATATGGATGCGTTGTTATGTTCGTCTGTTATGTTCGAAATCTAAAGTCGCTCCTATTAAAACTGCTCGGCTCGAACTTTGTGGTATTCTTTTAATGGCTAAATTACTAAGGGTAACTTATGACACTATTTCAAAACGACATCCTATCGAGGATGTGTAAGCTTTTTCGGATTCACAAGTTGCTGTGTGCTGGGTACATTCTTCTCCTCATCGGTTTAACACATGCGTCGCTAACAGAATAGCCCAGTGCCTACCTATTTAACCTATTTCTTGCATGCTAGCCGTGTGGTATCCGGCAGAGTAGAATAGAACCAACCCATTACACGCAAGGGTGTCGTATAAGGCGACTAATGTCTGAGGCAGAACACCTTGCGCCTCCGTAGACCAGAGAATGGGCAACAGCGTTTTCTGTTAGTCTTTCATCACTGCGATCTCCAATCCGCCTGCCAAGCGTGGAGATTACGGCAAATTCCACCCATCATGGGAGAGGCTTATGTCCAGTAGTGGACGTTATGGGCTGATGTTGTTGTTGTTGTTGAAACCTATTTCTCGTCGGACTATTTTCGTTTCATCCCGGGTACTCAAAACCCCGCGGATTGTCTGTCACGTGGACTATTGCCTTCACAATTAGTTCAACATGAACTTTGGTTAACTGGACCACCGTGGGCATCGCTTCCAATCGATGATTGGCCTATTTCGGATTTTTCTCCTACTTCTACTCCAATGCCTGAGGAGAAGTCAGCCGTATTCGCTTCGAAGAATAAATCTGAACATTTCCTTATAACGCTAATTTTAAAGTTCTCTAACTGAGATAAATTTCTTAGATGTGTGGTTTATATGCTTCGGTTCATAAAAAACTCCCACGCAACAATTACATCACCTCATCAGACTTCGCCTTCAAGAATTGACAATCGTAAAGGCATTACAACACACGTATTTCTACGAAGATTGGTGTGGCGAGTACCGCACCTTTTTTTTTTTTTTTTCGGATGGGAAATCATCAAATGACTTCTCCCGCTCTGGGCGGAGCAGGAGGGAGTGTCAGACTTTTACTGACTAAAACCCATCCATGTTCCTTCATCGCCCTTTGTGTTCCGGGGCCACGGTATCTCTTTCGAACAGTCCCACAACCCCGGCAGGCATCGTTTCTTGCGCGCCGTCGACACGGCCTGTCGTCATGAGACGGACGGACGGCGAGCTAGCCCATAGCCCACCATCCACAAGCCCGCGCCTACGGTGGACGGGGGCCACCACGAGGCCCCCGGCTGACCTGCGTCAGGCGGAAGGTGAGGACGCCGTGGCGTCTCTCAAGCCACTCCGCAAAGAGGGGACTTACCGCCACTATTGTGGCGTGCCGCCACCTCACCGCCCCTCAGTTTCAAGTTCGTTGGTGTGCAGTATCACGACGTGTGGGTGTGCCCGGCTTTAGGCGTGTATCGATATAGCGTGTGGGACCGCCATTTTTTTTGGAGGAATCGGTGGCCATGTTGAACTAGATGTCATAGTGCTACCGCGTGTCTTAAATCTTAAGGCATCATCTCCCGCAAGACCATAAAATCCTGAGTATTATCCCGTAAGCATTGGGGATCCACCGATATTAATAATCATCCCATATTACCACATCATTGTAATTTTTGCTCAAGAAATCGGGATCGTGATCGCCGCGCAAGACCAGGCAGAGAGGCAGGTGGTACCACCTGTGAAGACCTTCGGGACTGAACAAGGAAGAATAAGGTACCGCTTTTCTTTACGCGCTAGAGTTAAACCACCATACATCGTCTGTTGCCACCACTCCCAACTTGAAAAATTATACAGACAAATATAGGCATTTTGAATCAGCACGCAATCCAGGTGTTTGATTGTAACAAGTCCTTCAAACCGCAGGCCTGTCCCTCCAGTAGATGGTCCTTTCGAGCCTGGATAGGCACCAGTAAAATTAAGTACAAGTCATTACGTTAGGTACATAACTTCATTAATGCCATCATTAACCATCACCATCGCTATCACCATCACAATCACCGCCACTATCACAATCACCATTATCGTTATCATAATCTTAATCATCGTAATCATAATGTTTATCATCGTAATCACAATCATCATCATCACAATCACCATCATCGTTATGACACTCATTATCATGGTAATCGCAATCATTATCATCGTAATCACAATCATGATCATCATTATCACAATCACCATCACAATCACAATCACCATCACATTCACCATCACTATCACAATCACCATCACAATCACCATCACTATCATAGTCACAATCACTATCACCATCACATTCACCATCACCATCGCTATCACCATCACTATCACTATCACAATCACCATCATCGTTAGCATAATCACTATCATCATTATCACAATCATTATCATCGTAATCACAATCATTATCATCACAATCAACCATCACAATCACTATCACAATCACCATCACCACCACAATCACTATCACAATCACCATCACAATCACAATCACCATCATCGTTATCACATTCACTATCATCATCATCACAATCATTATCATCGTAATCACAACCATTATCATCGTAATCACAATCATCATCATCACAATATCCATCCTCGTTATCAAAATCATCATTATCGTTATCACACGCATCATCATCATTACCACAAACACCATCACTGTCACAATCACCATCACAATCACTATCACAATCACTATCACAATCACTATCACTCAGTCAGTCAGTCAGTCAGTCAGTTTCTTCTTTTATATATTTAGATTACGGGCTATGCAATGGGCCTTGGAAGACCGGCCTGACCTCTTTAATGTCTGACCAATAGTAACAGTAGTAGTATTCGAGAATTAAATCTGAAACAATATGGGAGAATCTTAGTGTAACATTGGCTTCTATTTGAAAGTGTCGTGTGCAGCGTAAATAAAGTGCGTTAGCAAAATGTTTTCCAAATTGTTATTATTCGTTTTGTTCCATGGTTCTTCAGGGATTATATATGAGCTTAGTGGTATGTGTGTTTATTTAATTAGAATTTTTAGGTTTTTATTTTTAATTAGGTAATTACTTAGATGGATTAGATGGAAAACTTTGGAAGAGGCCTTCACCTGAGAGGGGTTCCTAATTAAATGTTAAATAATAAGTTAACGATAATAAAGTTATAATTAATGATAAAACGAACTTACCTGTACGTGAAGTTCTATCATAATTATGCGAGCTGCTCAATTCGAAGCGATTAATATTTACTTGTAGTACTGTTTCGTATTTCTCGGCCATTACCACGAATAATTTAAAGAAAATAATAAAAATCAAAAATTAAAAGTAATTTTTTGATAATGAAGATTTGTTTTTAACAAATCATTCATTCACCCTCACTAATGTCCGACCCGATCTCGCCGATCACACGCCATTTTATTCTCATTAAATTTAAAGCATTTCCTGAAACACACATGGATTAGTTAAGTATCACTGACAATATAGGAAAAATAGATCTTGGTAGTTGCGGGAGGGTTACACTAAACGGGTGGGATGTTATATTAATCGCTTCGAATTGAGCAGCTCGCAAAATTATGATAGAACTTCACGTACAGGTAAGTTCGTTTTATCATTAATTATGCTTACGCTGCTCAATTCTCGCGATTAATATGTATTTACTTGTAGATGTTTAAAGATGCTCAAGATCTATATTTTACCTATTTGTCATTCTAGAATTATGATTTGGCCATTTAACAAAAGGAAATAATTAGACTAGTGTTCTCAAAACATGTATTTAGCAAATGTTATATTTTAGCAAATACAATAGTAAATACATAAAAAACAAAAAAGGCAATCATCTTTTTCTCATTAATAATATTTTATTTTACTTATGTTTGAAGTATAGACCGACCAAAAGAATCATCTAGATGAGATATAATAATATCCCGGTTGTAAAATCTGGCAAAAACGGATGAAGAAATGCTCCATCCCGCGGTTTTACTAATCGTATCCACATTCACGCCAACAGCTTTCGCTTTTGACGTAGATGCATGACGCGTGCCTTGCGAGCTGTATACACTTGTGTCGATACTGCTTTTGTGGAGCATGTCTTTTATCCAGTGACTCAACGTTTGAGTAGTTACTTTTGTGTGAGGTTTCCTATAGCTAATGAAGAAATCGTCAGACACACGAACCGCATCAGTTTTATTTTTATAACATAACAAAGTCAAGGCTGGACAAATTTCGGGCTTTTCATGAAAATATGGTAGTTTTAATAATGGTTGGTGAGCATTTGGTTTTGACGTTTTAATAAATTGAGAAATTTTAATTGATATACAATTAGAATCAAAAATTATATTTCTAAGTTCAATTTTGGACAAAGTGTCAACTCTGTGAGCTGTTACAATAGCCAACAACGTAATTAATTTTTTGGATAATAATTCCAGGCTTAACATTTCAATCCAGGCTTTCATTAGGAAACATTTGTGATAAATAGTTTAAAACAGTGTCAACATTCCAAGTATATTCGTATTTTGGTTGAGGTGGTCTGGATCTAAAAACACCTTTCATGAACCTCGCAATTCTATCATCATTAATGCTAGTTGAACCTAAAATACAAGATAAAGCGGATTTGCAACAATTTAGGCTTCCATATTTGTAGCCTGAATTATACAGCCGAGTTAAAAAATAAAGGACATTTGGGACCGATGCTGCTAGATAATTAATATTATGTGTTTGACAGAAATTGAACCACTCTTTAAAGTAACAATCATATTGCTTACGAGTGTTGGGAGCTAATGAATTTATCTTTATGTCTACGGAAGAGGGGGGAACACTTCGTTTCAGTAGAGCTTCCCTGATAATATTGCTGCAGCCAGGGTAAGACTTTTGTGCAGACTGTGTTGCGTCCTGGAATCACCAAAAAACAATAATTCACTACTAGGGTTAAAATAAATAAATTAAACCTTTTATCGCCACTTGGTTTGTCCACAAGAAATATACTAGATAAAAAATCTCCATAAACTCTACGGCATACCGATATAGCACCTTTGTCAAGTAATTTATCTATTTCAGCCTGAATGTTTAATACATCGTATTTATTGTTAGGTATATTTTTAGGACAGTTTTCCTGTATTGGTACTGAGGAAAAAGGTATTTTATAACCTTCAATCCAGGACAAAATAGTTTTGTCATTTGTGAGCTTTCGCCATGTGTGTAAGAAATATTTTAATCTGCCTGCTGGTTTAGGTATCTGCTGGTTTATTGCCTCCTCGGGTTCTTGTGGTAGGCACTGCTGCGGTGTGCACGTGATGACGCAGTCCTGCGTGTCGCCTCGTTTCGGTGAGCAATCGACGAGGTACCCGCAGTCCGATGAGCAGTCGACGACGCTTTCCGATTCGAATGTTGTGTGTTGGACTGCGGGTGCTTCCAGTTTAAATGATTGGTAGAATTGTTAGGTCTGTTATTCCTTATTGGAGGTTTAGGCTTTGCTATATAAGATTTTAAGTCTTGGCTAGACTGAGTTATAGCCTTGCTAGCTTTTAAGTTTTCAGGTAGCGACTCCCCGAACAAATGTTTGTCCCGTTTTGACTCTTTTAGTGTATCCTTAGCTTTGTATCTATATAGTGTGAGTCGCATAACAAACGGCTGGCATTGCTTATATGCTTAACACAGTTTGATTTGTATCCGATTTTTCTGAGACCAGGATATCTATTGCATTAGTCAAAGCTGTCAAAACTACACAGAGTTGGCCTTGCCGCGCGGCTAAAGATGCATCTTTTTTCTGCAAGATATCGGATACCGCCGCTTTAACTTCGGGATTTAAAATTTATGCCTTAAATAATTGGCAATTGCCAGGGGTTGGATATTCTTCTATAATTTTATCTTTTTGATCTTTTTTCAACCCATTTCGTAGGATATGTAATAGCCTTGCTGAGACATCCTGGTGTACATTTTTTCCTACAGCAGTTTCCTCTTTGGGAGCATCCCCCAGGAGGGTAAGTATCTCATCGTCCAAATGCTCTGGAGATATGGGCACTTGATCATTTTTATCGCAATCTACCTCAGCAGCAATGCTAGTTGATGGTTGCGGTATTGACTCATCTCCCGCCCCAGGTGTGGGGGCTAATATAGACTCATTTGAAGTGTGAGCCACGTTAGGGAGTGGCTCCATATCTCTTTCAGTGTCTGAACATTTTTAATTGTCAACATTATCATCCATTTCCGGGTCTGAAAAGGCAATAAATATGATTGTCATAACCGTGAAGGCAGTGATCCCGAAAATCACTCGCAACACTAGACAATGTAGGTATTACGCTAACCATAAAGTATTTGTGAAGGTAACAGTCCCCAAGCGTACTGTTCGCATCACTTACTATATGTAGCAAAAGATCCGTTAGTTATACGTACAACTTATAGTTCATACAACAATTATAATACCGCACAGTGTCGAATATTGTACACTATCTATGTTATTATTGTTATGTGAAGGTAACAGTCCCAGTGTGTACTGTTCGCATCACTATTGAGTACCAAACTAGGTTTTGTTGTATGATTTACGTAACGGTAATAATCCCAATAATTTATGCAGTTAACTATTGTTCACTTCCGTGAATTATTTTTGAACAATTTGTTAACAAATTAAAACATGTGGGTACTTCACTTTAGCTGTACCTATTGTATTATCTTACGCAAAAGATTACATAACAGCCATAATAAATAAATAACTGTAGTGTAACAGTTAGTACAAACATGTAATTTCAAAAATAGAATAATGAATTGTATGTAAACACTTACCAGATATTCCTTCTGTACTTGCAGAACTGGAAGAATAACGCCGTCGTTTTCGTAATTCACGCTCCAACTTTCTCAATATGCGTTCGCTATCCTTATCCCTATGTTTCCGTTTTCTTCCCATGTTTAAAGCTACTTATCTTTCTAAAATAACGCACCTATAATCACTCAAACTAAACTCTACAAAGAACTGTTAAGTTTAATACTATAAACACAATAAGTTTCTAAATATTAGCACAAACTATTTGGCGGGTAACGGCCGGTACTGCACGAAAACAGATAATGAGAATAAAATGGCGTGTGATCGGCGAGATCGGGTCGGACATTAGTGAGGGTGAATGAATGATTTGTTAAAAACAAATCTTCATTATCAAAAAATTACTTTTAATTTTTGATTTTTATTATTTTCTTTAAATTATTCGTGGTAATGGCCGAGAAATACGAAACAGTACTACAAGTAAATATTAATCGCGAGAATTGAGCAGCGTAAGCATAATATAAAAACAAACAGATGAGCAACATTGTGCACAATATATTTTGTAATTAGTTTTTAAGGAAAATTATTAGGTTTAAATTGTAGCATGTTTTTAGGAAATAAAGGGCTTTTTTATAATTACTTAGATATTAAGAATTTGAGTTGCAAATGTCTGGATTTTCGTTTATAAGGTAGTTAGATATTTTTAAGGCCGAGTGGTTTTAAGCGCCACTAGACCTTAAAACTATCGGCTTATTCCACTATTCCCCCCTAAGAGAATTCCCCACAGGGGGAAAACTGGACCTTAATGTAAAAATAATCCAGAAATTCCCCTTTTCATTTTGAGTTATTCCACTATTCCCCCCTGAGAGAATCTTCCTAAAAACTGAACCATTATGTAATAAAATCCTATGCTGAGCATGAGGTCCTGGGTTCGATTCCCAGGTCGGTCAAACTGTTATTGGGATTTTCCATCAGGAATTTTTCAGTAGCAGCCACGGAGTCTGGATTTGCGCCCGGTTGATGGCAAAAGGCTCGCCCTCTATTACATGGGAAATAAACATAACTGGAAATTTGGGTCTACTATTAGGTACACCTCTGCCTAGCCCTTTTTTTTTGGGTGGGAAATCATCAAATGACTCCTCCCGCTCTGGGCGGAACAGGAGGGAGTGTCAGACTTGAACTGACTAAAACCCATCCATGTTCCTTCATCGCCCTTTGTGACCTCTGTCTAGCCCTTCGGGGATTACAGGCGTGATATTATATTTTATGTTAATTAAATGTATATTACCTCCACAGCTACAGCTATAATAATAAATGCGCCAGTAACACAGGCTGTTACATTTTAACAGTTTGAACGGCTTTGAATATAGGACACGAGTAGACCTAGATTAGGACATGGGATACTTTTTATCCCGTTCTCGTGAAACAATTTCCGCCCTTCACGCGGGCGAAGACCAAATGAAATAATGAATTCCATCCGATTCGTTACGAATGAAATAAAAATTGAAAAAAGAAGATTGCAATTTTCACGTGTTTGTTTGTGTAAAGATAAACTCGTGTGACCTCACATTTGAGTAGGCACATTTTTTACCGGAAAGTGACGTCACAAGCCCCTATTCATTATTTTTGACACGTTTTATCTTTGTCAATTTTTATTAATTTGATAAAACAAAAACACGTATTCAATATTTTTCGATAACCTAACTGACGGACTAAACAAAATCATATTTTTTTTAGTCATGAATCATCCCTATTGTTAATTAGGTACTAACATAAGTAATAGGATAGACCATTGAGTAAAAGTGCTTTATCTTATCCCATTGAATTTATAAGTTTAGATTTCATGGTTTTCCTTTCATTTAATAACAGCCGCTCGGGTCGATCTTTGGGTTAAACCGTGCTTGCCTAGGTTGGTCTGTGGATGGGTGACCACCCATAATATACCAAGTTTCCTCCGTGCCTCGTAAAGCACGGTAAGCCGTTGGTCCCGGCTGCCATTTGTGATCTTTGACAGTCGTTACAGGTAGTCAGTGCCCCAAAAAGTCTGACAACCATTCTTACCAAGGGGTATCGTATTACCCAGTACTAATTGGGTTGTGGAGGTCAGATAGACAGTCGCTCCATGTAAAATACTGGTATTCAGCTGCATCCAGTTAGACTGGAAGCCGACCCCAACATAGTTGGGAAAAGGCTAGGCAGATGATGACTTTCATTTAATTTATCATGTTTGCTAAAGAGATTGGATTCTTATGATTGACCCTTTCGATTGATGCCATAAAAGTACTGGCTGTGGGCTGGCCCCGGTCAGTGGGTCATCTTAGGTCCCATGAATAGACATGGGACTTAAACATATCTGGTCAAATGTGGGTGTACTACAATTGGGTACACTTCTGCTTAACCCTTCCCGAAGTGCTGATATAAACGTTTATAAATATTACTTTACACAAAGAACGTTTTCGTTCTGTAAGCTTATAGAGCTGAAACATCATTTTTACTAAATTTTTTATTATTTTAAGTGACATTTATTGATACTTTTTCATTATTATTGCGTCATGAAATGACTTTTTTTTATTGACATTCATTTTGTATATTATTGTTAATTTTATTTAATTATTGTGAATGTGAGGACCAGGTGGGTAACATATTTTATAAATTTTACCCAAACTGACAAATGCTTGCACTGACTGGACAGGTCCACTCAAATCTGTGTGGTTCTTTCTTCAAAAGACCATCTCAGACACTATAATCTGCATGTCCTCACATGTGAATTAAGCAAAATTATGTCTGGACTTCAAAAGAGACCATGACCGCTGAGTTTGTTTCGGCTGTTTCTTCTCAGAGTAGTCAGGTACGGAACACCGGCCCCATCTAGTTTTTAAAAAAATACTTGTTAAAGTGTTTGTAAAAACCTACTTGCAAAATAAACATAATTTAATTTAATTTAATTTTAGGTTTTTACTCAATAAAACAAGCTAGCCCATTACTCACCGTCCACAGGCCCGCGCCTACGGTGGCCTGGGGCCACCACGTGGCCCCCGACACATATATTGAAGTCCGACTTGGCTAGTTTTCAAACGAATTAAAAAAAAACATTATTTATGAGCGCAAGTTGGTTCGCGCAAAAGTCCCAGATCCACCCCAAAAAGTACTGGCTGGCATGAGTTCAAGGCACTGTAGACCCACCGTACCCCTGGCCGTATCCCTGGTGGTACGGTGGGTGTTTTAAAGTTAAACGATACCACCAGGTAATAGTGTTGTAACACTAGTTAAAACCACTTCTGACCCTCTAGTAGCAAGACTTTTCGAGATATAAGCAAATTTAGAACCTGCCACGACTCCATGATGCGCGCTCGCTTCGCGAAAACTTCGTGAATAACACTCTTTGACTTCTGTCCCCGAAGTGTCGGGGCTCCGACGAAGGAGGCCCTAGGCCCATGCCGCCCATAAAGGATTAAAAAATACAACACTATTACCTGGTGGTATCGTTTAACTTTAGAAAACCTACCGTACCACCAGGGGTACGGTGGGTATCCGGTTCAAGGTGGTATTTATTGTAAGAATCGGTCTACTAGTAATAAATACAATTATATCATTTAAATACCATCTTGGATTCGTGCTTGCCTAGTACTTTTCGTGTCGTGTACGACACTGCCTATAATTGATTGGTTTTCTAAATAAATGATAATAAAAAGACTGTTAAAATCATAACCCTTCCTTTTGGCTTCGCCGTAGTTGAGCAATAAATTAACATTTTATTTCATTTTTTTTACTTTTTTACCCGAATGCTCTTGATGAAGTTTATTCATGTTTTTTTTGACACCGGTCCGTTCGTACGTAAACATTTTTTGTCTACGTCTGAACGGACCGCGGTCCATTCGATTTGATCCGTTCAGATTAAACACCCGCCCTCTCAACCTCATAGAAGTTGACTTATTCAATTGTTCTTTGAGTGAGTTCACAAAAAATGTATTGTTTGTGATTAGTTACAAAATTTAATATTGTTATTGTGTACACTATCGCATTAGGTAACCCTAGGTAGGTAAGGTAAAGATAGTCGTAAGATGGAGAAATAAAAAAATAAAAAAAATATTGCGACAAAGAAAAATAGGATAATATTCAAGCTTAAACTAAAACTTAAACTAAATTCATATTCATTAAGAGTAAAAATGTTAAGGCTCAGGCTCACTTTCTGGTTATGTTAATTAAATTATTAAATCCTCACCTCCACGGCTATAATAATAAATGCGAAAGTAACTCTGTCTGTCTGTTATATTTTACGACTTAACGGCTGAACGGATTTCGATATAGGACACAAGTAGACCATAACCCAGATCAGGGCATCATCATCATCATCATTTCACCCGAAAGACGTCCACTGCTGGACATAGGCCTACCCCAAGTGTCGCCACATTGACCGGTCCCGTGCGACTCGCATCCAGCGGATTCCCGCAACCTTCACCAGGTGAACGGTCGGTCGGTGCGAGGTCTTCCAACGTAACGTCTTCCGGTTCCGGTACCTTGGGATTTACTCCCTGTATGCTCTATAGTCAAACCGTTTGTTTCAATAAGGCTCTAAAACTCACTTTTGAATGTAAATGTATTCTGATACTAAAAATGTTTGTCCTTGTGATATTACTTGGCCACCAACAAGTTAGACGATACTAATAATATTACAGAATTCGCAGTTTGATATAATTATATTGTCATAAATTAAGACTTCTAGAAGCTTTCATTTAATAAATAAATAAAAAATAAAAATAAATCGTTAACATAAATGTCTCTAAATGTCTAGTGATCGCAAACGCTACTGCTGAGTATGTGGTGCTGGTTTCGATCCTTGGGTCAGGCAATTGTTTTTTTTTCGTTTTTTTTGACCATCAATTTCTCAGTAGCAGCCGAAAATCTGGATTTGTATCCGGCCGATGACATTAAGCTTGCCCTCTTTTACATGGGACTTATGTAATCATACCTAGCTAAAAGTGGGTATACAAAATGGCACACATCTACCTGTCTCATAGGGGATTTCTGGCGTGTGCTGGACCTGAATAAAGTTAACCGTGTCATCTGTGATATGCACTTGAGCCATTTCAGCTTTATTTTTTTTAAACCCTCCGACTTCCTCGTAGGTCTATACTCAGCAGTCACAATTGCGACCTGACCATGAGGTCCTAGTTTCAACACCCTATCGGCAAAGTGTTATTGGGTTTTTCCATCAGGTATTTCTCGCGGGATTCGTAACCGGTTCTTTCCGGCGCGTACACACACAAATACTGTATGAAAAAAAAAAGTAAAAAAAAAAGAAGTCCAGCTCAAGAGAAGGCATTGAGTTCTCCTTTTACACTTTTTGGATGCGTAAAAAAATCTTATAACATAAGTTATAAGATTTTTTTATAAGCAAGGTTTAAGTACCAATTCTTAAAACGAAAAGAGGTCTTATGTAGCGTAATGCTACAATGGGACTTATATAATCATACCTAGCTAAAAGTGGGTATACTAAATGGCACACATCTACCTGTCTCATAAGGTGTAAAAGGAGAACTCAATGCCTTCTCTTAAGCTTTGTCTCCGGAATTTTTCCGCATCTCATTACTTCTCTGAACTTTTATCCCTATTAGTGACACTATCGAATGGTGTAATAATACAGGGTTTTTTTTTTTTTTTGAAAATCTATTGGTTCGATTCCTGGCTAGGAATATGGATTTTTCAAAAATCCTATGACGCAGTTTTAGTTTTCATGAAAAACCGGGCTCGAGACTGCTTTCAGTATTTTACGGTATTCCTGATAGTTTCGGATTTAGCCACACCCTCTTGAAAAATTCACCTGTATATAAAAAAGTTCTTTTTTCCAAATTATGAAATACCTTGACTTTTATTATTTTGCTATAACATAATTATGAAGTAAAATTTCTATAGAAAATAAAATAACTGAAAGAGAATTAAAATAAGTCCGACGACCCGAATGGCGCAGCGGTAGTGCCTTACGTTCTTAGGGTCCCGGGTTCGAATTCCGGTAGGAGCAAATGTTTGTGTGATGAGCATGGATATTTGTTTCCGAGTCGTGGATGTTTATATGTATAATAAGTATGTATTTACAAACAAAAAGTATCGATGTGGTAAATCACGAGTAAGCAACGAGGCTTGTGTTGTGGACACCAGATAGTTGTCCACAACACAAGCCTCGTTGCTTAGTTTGGCACTAGATGGCGCTGTGTGTAATGTCCAGCGATATTTATTATTTATTAAAATCAAACTAATATTATAAAGGCGAAAGTTTGTATGTGTGTTTGTTTGTAACTTTCCCTGCACACTATCTGTTATGAATTGATTGGTATTATTTTAATTATTAAGTAGTATTATTGTTTTGATTTCTCTTCGATTCGATGACATATTGTCCCAACGGGCACAGAACATATATACCACAGACCACATAGAGCTTATATATCCGTACCAGGCGTGAATAAAAAGAAAATGCACATTTTTCAGGGCAGCCATTTTTAAGTTTAAGTTTTATCTGTAAATTCTGATTTTATGTTATTGCATACTTTTTTATCTGAATGTAATTCATTCGCTTTGAGTTTTCAGATAACATAAGATTATTTAATTAATTTACAGTATTTATAATAAAAAAAATACATATCAAGTTGTTCACCAATGAGTTATCAAGTTGTTCACCTAAGTACCTTTAAGGGAAGTATGTGAGTTAAAAAATCAAAAGTAATAAGTGTAGTCTCTGCCTACCTCTTATGGCACTGAAATCGTGATATTATGTATGTAGGTATGTGTTTATGTATGTATAGGTTATAAAAAACAAACAATTGCAAAATAATTATTTTTATTCAGAAAACCAAGTTACAATATTATAGAATTAGTTGAATTCTTCTCCGTTTCCTCCTGCATCAGGGTCTTCGGAGTCTAAATCAGGGTCGATGTTGGATACGTCACCATCAGTTTTAATGTTTTTATAAAATTCGTGAAAAATGGGATCTATCAGTGGCAATAAATCCATCAAATCCTTCTTTTTTTCTTTACTTATCGATAAAGTCTCTTTTGAAACAACTTCTAATTGTATAGTGTCTAAATTGAATTTACCTCTCTTCCTGTAATTTATGACTCTGAAAGAGCTTTCATTGTAAAGATTTGTCTTAAAACGTATTTCTCCGATAGGCTTCTTATATTGCAGCCATTTCACGGGTTGCCATAAAAATTTTACACCACTGTCTCCAGGGTTGGATGCACATGCAATAAATACATGAACATCATTGCAACAGCGTTATTTTTATTCTGGCCACCACACGTGTCAGAATAAAATGTTACCTCTGTAACTTCAGGTGGCAAATTTTGTAAAAAATGCCACAAACACGAAGCAATTTGACTCTTCGTGGTGAATAATTCAAAACAAATAAACAATTGTGTGGTTATAATTAATGTCATATAATGGCGGCAAGAAGATGCCGTTTTTTAGAAGAATTACGTGGCAAGTCATTAAAACATTCTGGTGAAAGTTTAGAAGATAAAAGTGCAGATTTAAATGAGTGCACGAGTAAGTGTCCAGACTACGCAGAAAATATAACTGAAGGTAAGTAACTTATTGTAAATAGGTATTTCGTAAACTTGCTCATTAGCTTCTCTCTCCCATTTTCTTTTGCAAAAAGTAGTTAGTTGGGTAAGTGCATCTTTAAAAGTTACGTACGTTAAGTTTAGTTGAAAACCTACTTTTAAAGATGCACTTACCCAACTGACTACTTTTTACGTTTTCACTTTACGTTTACACTTTATGTATTTATTATTTTATCCGTGTCTGACCATGGCATCACTCTGGGCCCTATCAAAATATCAGCGCTGTGACGTTTTTTTTTTTTTTTATCGAAAGCCTTCGACCTAGTTTCACACGATCTACTACTGCAAAAGCTAGAAGCAATCAGGATTAGAGGGCCACCCTTACAATGAATAAAATCATACCTTGATAACAGGCAACAATGCGTTACCATAACAAACATTAACGAAGATAAAGAATTTTTCGCGCACGTAGGTCGGTTAACTAGTGTCGACGTTATGGGAATCGCAAAATAAGTACTTGATTTGCTTAGTGATGGACTAAGTTTATTAAAATAAATTACAAGGAGCAAGAATGCCACCGACCGAACCTGGAGACGAAAAGTTACTGACTGAATT
Organism: Xestia sexstrigata; assembly: GCA_941918905.2. NCBI lineage: Eukaryota > Metazoa > Arthropoda > Insecta > Lepidoptera > Noctuidae > Xestia > Xestia sexstrigata. Next base: position 1,788,533 of record OW799216.2, on the reverse strand, counting down.
CCACATTTGAACAATTATCTAAAACTTGGGATACGGTCGGGGCGGCACGTTACAAACTAAAACCTGTACAAAGGTTTCTAACTAGCTAGCTAACACAGTCAAAATAGTTAAACAATAAACACATTACAAACAGAACCGTCAGCATCTCAACAAAAATATCAAAGGCTATTTACTCTAAATTCTTAAAAGCTAATATGAACAATAAGCAAAATGGGCAAGGCCCTACCATAAACTATTGTTATCCTTACATAGCCAAAGAACAAAACCACCCGCAATAACACATCTGCGGGCTTGCCGTGAGAACCTAAAGCTAATGGTACGTAACAGTTAACTTAAAATACTTACATACTAATTTCACACTAATTTCACTAAAGTAATACCTGTAATAATTAGTACATAATCAATGAAGACGTTACAAATTTACGCTGCTCTCATCGAACTGTAGATATAATAAGTTTGGTGTCCCACAGGGAAGCATACTAGGGCCGATCTTATTCTTGATATATATAAATGACATCATTAAAATAACGAAACATAAGTGCATATTGTTTGTTGATGACATCTCGATTATTGTGACATCTAATAAAAAAACAAATACAATTTACGACTATGAAACTGACATTAATAATACAATTGACATTTTAATTAACTGGCTTCATTTACATAACTTGAAAATAAATCTTGACAAATCCGCTTATATACAATTTAACAAATCGAATAATCATAAATTTAACCTTAAATTAAATATACCCAAAATTAACATACCAAGTTCTTAGGAGTTACTATTGATGAAGATCTACATTGGAAAGTGCATGTAGACAATGTTTCAAGCAAGATGAATAAGTTTGTGTATGCTCTTAGACAATTAGTAAAAAAAAGTACTAAACTAAAAACAGCTATATTAGCTTACCGTGCGTGCGTATGTGGAATCCATTTTACGTTATGGACTAGAATATGAGGTAACAGTACCGGCCAAAATAGAACATTTGTTGCTCAAAAAAAAGGCATTAGGGCTCTATACGGACTTCATCCTGAGGAATCATGTCAGCCAGTATTTAAGAAACTTGGCTTATTACCGCTAATTTCTTTATATATTAATGAAATATGCATGTGTGTATGGAAAAATAAGGAATTATTTAAAGTAGCAAACGATGTAAATCCTCGAAGCCGACGAGATCCTCACAAACTCGTACTTAACAGTGCTCCCAGGCTTGCTAAGTACAATAAAACCTGCATAACTATGTGTGTACGAATTCACAACAAATTACCTAGTGATCTGAAAATGCTACACTTGAGATATACTTTTAAGAATAAATTGCATGAATGGTTAATTAACAATAACTTCTATAGTCTAAAAACGAAAATAGCGTTGTTGTAATATGATATTAATTTTGTTAAGGAAATTGTGATTACAAATTTTATATTTGCATGCTATGTTCAATCTTGTCAAAACATGTCTGTCCTATTTTATACTGTAAGACCTTTTTATACCATGTTTTACGCAAATAAATATATTATTTTTATTATTATAAAAAACTGGTATTCTGTGGAATCTGGTTAGACAAAATGATGACGCTACGGTACCTATACTATCAAGTAAATTAGCTTTTAGCAAGTTTTTTTTGTTTTTTATTTTGGCAAGTCCTTAGTAAATTCAAACCTATAATTAAATTAAATCTTATAAGTAATCTTAAGTTTTCTTCGGTGTACAAAGCTGGCACAGGTTTCAACTCTACACAGATTCTTTTTTTGCTCTTAACAATTGCCTGATTTACTTAATTTTTTTAATGTAATCTGGAGTACAACTTGGCATGTGAAAGGTTTCTTTAATTATTGTATTGGTTTGTTATATTGATATCCGGCGCACAACAGTACTTGTCCATTCCGTTTGGTGTTAACAAAATTCCAATAGCAGAAATCCTCTTATGAAGCTTAGTACTTTCATCGTAAGTAGGTCTGCCCTGAACTTGTGTGAACACACGGAACTGTTAGCATAAACCACAACCTTGAATTGATGCAAGCCTAGTACCTACTTTTGGTTGGGTATTCACCAAAAAGACTGTTCTGTTACGATTTGTTAGTTTTTATTTTATTTATTTATTTAAGCCTTTTATTCCTTAGTAATAATAATATTTTTTTTTTCTTAAACATATTTTTAATTATGGACCTCTCGACGAGTTTAGGCCTCCTCCATCTCACTCCACTTTGGGCTGTTCTCATACAGTCGCTTTTTGTGAGTTTTATTAGTTCGTCTTCCCATCTTTCCAGGGGGCGGCCTCTTTTCCTTTTTCCGAGGGGGCCAGCCTACGTAGTAGTTTTTCTAGTCCATCTCTCTTTATCCTGACGTGCAATTTGACCAGCCCACTTCCATTTAAGTTTCTTGCAGTGGGTTATTGCATCAATAACTTTTGTCCTTTCTCTTATTTCGCTGTGTCGTTTTTGTCTCTCAGTTTCAAGTTAAGAATGCTTCTCTCCATGGCTCTTTAGCATTTTTCAATTCTATCTTTCGTGTGCGTATCATAGATCCAGGTTTGGCTTGCATAAGAGAGGCAGGGTAGAAGACATGAGTCTAGGACTTTCTTTTTTAATCTTAAAGGTAGATCAGATTTTAGAACTTCTTTGTGGCTCCAGAACTTGTTCCATGTCATTTTTATTCGTCTCTTTAATTCGTCACGATGTCTTGATTTTGAGAAAGATATTTGTTTGCCTAAATATATGTATTCATGGACATATTCCAACTTCCGACTCTCCACAGATATGGGTCTTTGAGATTGGTTGCTCATGATTTTAGTTTTTTTCAATATTTAATTCTAGATCATTTCTTCAAGTTGTGATGCGGTTTCTGAGAACAATACGATGTCTTTGCTAATGTAACTTCCTTTAATATATATACCTTTTTTTGACCAATTAAGTTGTTTCATGATGTCTTGTAAAACAGTTATAAATATTATCGGGGACAAGGGGTCGCCTTGCCTTACACCTCTGCAGATATCTATTTCGGGGCCAGTTTTATCTAGTTTCACTCGGCTAGCGCTTTTTTTGTAGATGTCTTGTATCAGTTCAATTGTTTCTAATGGCATATTACATTCATGTAGGGCTTTCCATATGCTAGCGTGGGAGATTGAATCAAAAGCTTTGGCATAGTCGATGAATGCACAGTATAAGGGACGTCTTTGTTCTTCGTATTTTTCTATTATTTGCTCTAGAGCGTGAATATGGTCCATTGTTGAGAAAGATTTCCTGAACCAGGCCTGTTCCACTGGTTGGAGTTGTTCTAGACATGAGGCGAATAACTTGTAGACGCACGGTTGTAGGCTTATCGGTCGGTAATTTGCGATATTTGCAGGATCTCCTTTTTTATAAAGTAAAATTAGGTCAGATTTGGCCCATTCTTTTGGAATCTGTCTAGAGTCCAATACTTCGACGACCCGAATGGCGCAGCGGTACTGAGGCTGCCTTACGTTCTTAGGGTCCTGGGTTCGAATCCCGGTAGAAGCAAATGTTTGTGTGATGAGCATGGACATTTGTTTCGGAGTCATGGATGTTTATATGTATATTATGTATGTATTTACAAACAAAAAGTATCTATGTAGTATATCAACTATCTGGTGTCCACGACACAAGCCTCGTTGCTTAGTGTGGCAATGTCCAGCGATATTTATTTACTTCATTAAAAAGTGCTGTCAGATAGGGTGCCAGGACATATCTTTCCGCTATGATTATTTCGTTGGGTATGTTGTCAGGACCACTGCTTTTACCTTTCTTTAGGGATTCAATTTTCATAAGGATTTCGTTATTTGTGAATCTTTGAAGTGGTGGTGGTGGTTGAGCAGATGGTGATATTTCACATAGATTTGAAGAGTTATCTTTTCTAGAGTATAAATCCTTGTAGAAGTTAGTGGCTGTCTCTATTATTTTTGACCTCGAGGATATTTCTCTATCAGACGATTTTTCTTTCACAGTCGGGATCCAAGTTTCGGGATTCAAATTTAGCTCTTTGTATCCTTTCTTCAGACTTCCGGTGTCAGATATATGTTTTTCTATAATCTTCAGTCTGTGGGCTTCGTACTCTTTCTTGGTTCTTTTGTGTATACTTTTATATAGGTTACTAAGTTCCTGTTTTTCTTCTTTTGTCCGTGCTTTATTATTTTGTAGATCTTTCCTCCTGTTCAACAATAGTTAGTTGTTTGTTAGTTTTTATTTCAATGTTATTATTTTTTCTATATGAAAGTGTAGTTTGGTTAAGTATTATTAGAACTATTTGTTGTCTTAGTTATATGTCTAATTACTTTTATTTTTCTCATAACAGGAAGGTTTAAGAAGAAGAAGGTTTTTGTGTACTTTTATTGCTTTAGTATTTACGATAAGTTGAAAAGAAAAGTTAGAAAGAAAGAAATAATACCGAACAGTAATTGTGATTTTTCTTAGAGTTCTCCTCAGTGCTAACTGTACTTGCCAAACAAAAAGTTTACCAAATGGGATTCAATGTATGAAGATCAAAATAGTTACAAAATGGGATTCAATGTACGAAGATCAAAATAGTTACGAAGTGGGACTTTTGTGATGCTGTTTTCTTTAGTTGTCGAAACGGGAAAGTTACGAGATGGGCCGGAGCCTCGGATGATAATAGAAGCGTGTAAAACAGCGGGCGACGCCATTCATCTGTTTTCAACCGATGTATTGCGGACGGCGTTTTCCCTCGCGCATGTCGACCTGGCATTATACGAATAATTCCAAAAAGTGGTGATAAGCCACCGGACGACCCTAAGTCGTACAGGCCCATAACCCTACTGCCATCTTCGGGAAAGCTCCTGGAGCGCCTTATCGTTCCACGTTTGCTGCCAGACGGGCCAAAGTTTCATAACAACCAATTCGGTTTCACTGTGGGAAAATCTACCGTAGACGCGGCACTTTCTGTTAGAAAAATTGTTAATAACTCGGAACACAAGTACGTGGTTGAAATCTTTTAGATATTTCCGGGGCCTTTGATAAAGCATGGTGGCCGATGCTACTACTTAAACTAAAAAATCGTGGTAGCTATAAAAACATATATAATCTTGTTTATTCATACTTTTTAAATGGCTCCGCGAAACTCAAACTCGGACATTATTCTACATATGTCAAAGCCCCTTACCATGGGATTTCCTCAAGGGTTGGTAATCGCTCCGTATGTATGGAATTTAGGTTTTGATGATTTTCTCTCCCGTGAAAAGAAAGCAATCCGTGTGCTACCTTGGTTTGGTCTTAGAGAGAAATTTTTCATTCATAGATCATATAAAAACTGTCGGTGAAAAAGCTAAAAAGAACTATAATGCCTTAACGAGAATATCCAAATCTACGTGGGGTCTGTCATTTATAACTTTAAAGACCATTTATGGGGCTACTTACTTGGGGTGTATGTGCTACGGGGCACCTGTTTGGGCCGATAGGGCCACCATAGGAGCGGCACGACGTAAATTGCTTCATAGCCAGCGTTTGGCTTTGATATTCTCATGCAAAGCGTATAGGACGGTTAGTACTGAAGCCTTACCGGTACTTGCAGGTGTACTTCCAGTCGATCTTGAAATCAAAATCAAAGCATTTATTTCAAGTAAGCCAGTTACAGGCACTTTTGAATTGTCGAAACAAAGATGAAAATTTAAATTTAGCTACAGTCCCAGTCACAAGACATAAAAACTGTGAAAGTACTGTAGATGCCCATTCCCTAGCGTAGATCTCTATGGAGAAGAACGGGCAAGAAACTCCATGGACACTCTTCAAATCAGAATATTGTTACAAAATCTTGGTTACATCATTCATGTTGAGATGGTATATTATGTGAGAACAATGTAGCAAGATGTGCACGTTAAAAGTGTCCACAGCAAAAACACACAAACAAAAAAATACAATTCAAAGTAATTCATTCAAATAAGCCATGGCAACTAAGAGGTGACCAGTCACAACTGACAGCGCCCGTTCACGGACATGACGCATGGATCAGCACCATTCAACTCAACCATTTTGAAGGGAACTAAATAATCCGACACATGCGCCACCATCAGCGAGACATTTGAGTGAGCATGACATACTCTAAACCGCCAGGGCACATTCAAGTCAAGAAAAGACGTAGGTTTCCAGTGAATGATAGCTTTCTAGTACATAGTACTCACACAATATGGGCTATGCATTTATATAATACTAAGGAGATTGAATCTATACAATGCAAAGATAGTTGTACAATCTTCAGCAGCTCCAACAATACATTTTAATACTATCAATTTATGCGCCCCTGTCCTTGTGGAGCAGGACCAGCATTGAGCCAAGCATTTTTATCAGCGATATAATCGCTCAACTTGTAATATGCTTGCTTACATAGTGTGCGTTTAATGCATGTTTTAAATTTCGTCTCATTCAGTTCAAGAATACTTTGTGGAATTTTATTATTGCATCTCAAACAGTACCCCATGAAAGATGAGTCTACTTTAGCGAGTCGGAAACCTGGCTGAACTAGTTGGTCCCTATTTCTAGTACTGTAATTATGTCTGTCACCCCTTTTACCAAAAAGGTGCAGATTTTTTCTGACGTACATTATGTTTTCGTAGATGTATTGACAATGTACCGTCATGATGCCAATATCCTTAAACAGTTCCCTTAGAGAATCGCGCTTACGAAGATTATATATGGCCCTGATGGCTTTTTTCTGCAGAATAAATATAGACTCAATATCTGCAGCCCGTCCCCACAGTAAAATGCCATAAGACATTATACTATGAAAGTAACTAAAATAAACCAGTCTAGCGGTATCTACATCAGTATACTGACGGATTTTTCTAATGGCATAGGCTGCTGAACTTAGCCGCCCCGCAAGAGAAGTCAAATGAGAACCCCATTGTAGCCTTGAATCAAGCGTAATCCCCAGGAAAACCGTTTTATCTACGAATTCAAGTTTCTCTTTATTCAATATTATATCACAATCACTACTTTTAAAATTCGGTAAAGCAAATCTTATGCATTTGGTTTTTTTTTCATTTAATACCAAATTGTTTGCTGTGAACCAATTTTGGACCTGAAGTAGGGCATTATTCACGTCATCTAGATTTTGGGCCCGCCTATTTATCTTAAAAATTAGGGAAGTGTCATCAGCAAATAACACCATATTTTGCGGTTGGTTTTTCAGTAAATAGGGAAGATCATTTATATATACTAGAAAGAGAAAAGGACCCAATATTGAGCCTTGTGGAACCCCCATTTTTACTTTTAAACCCTGTGAATTAACACCATTTATTTGAACATGTTGTTGTCTATCATTCAAATAAGATTTTACCAAACTAAGTGCAAGTTTACCCAGTCCGTAATGCTCAAGTTTCAAAAGTAATGTGTCGTGATTTACGCAATCAAACGCTTTGGAGAGGTCACAAAAAATTCCTATGGCGTCTTGAGACTCTTCCCACGCAGTAAATATGTGCTTTAATAAGGTTACACCGGCGTCAGTTGTACAACGTCCCTTGGTGAAGCCATACTGTTGATCATGTAAGATTCTGTTGGTGTTAAAATGATAGAGCATTTGATTAAGCATTACTTTTTCGAAAACCTTGCTAAAAACTGGTAACACGGATACAGGTCTATAATTATTAGTATCTTTACTGTCTCCGGATTTAAAAAGAGGTATGACTTTACTGTATTTCATTAAATCAGTGAAAACTCCTTGGTCTACACATAAATTAAAAATTAAAGCTAAGTAAGGGGTTATAGTCTCAAGTATGGATGTACAAACTTTGACAGACATTCCCCATAGATCTTCGGTTAGTTTGATTTTTATTTGCCGGAAAGTTTTAATAACTATCATAGGGTTAATGTGTTTAAATTTAAATTCAGCCAGGCAGCCAGACACATTCGCCTTTAATAAGCCAATTGAGAGTTCAGGTGAGGAAATAAGAGCCTCCGTTGTTTTTAGTGGTATATCGGTAAAGAAATTTACAAATTCTTGAGCTACTTCCTGATTTGAGCTTTTAGGACCACACGCTGTATCTAATGTGTAGCTAGTGTTACGTATTTTCTTCCTGTTAGTCTCGTTATTTATAACTTTCCAAACTGTCTTTATTTTATTTTCTGCTGTTTTGATCTTGTTGCTAATGTGCAGTGCTTTAGCAACCTTGCACGTATTTCTAAAAATTTTTGAATACTTAGCAACATACTTGTTAAAAGTTTCAGTGTTTATAAAAGGCTTAAGGCCATAAAGCTCAAATAGTCTTTCCCTACTTTTTCTGATACCTCTAGTTGCCCAATCACTAAATATGAATTTAGGGCAAATACTTTTTGTCTTCTTTTCAAAAGTTTTATTGAATTCCGTGTGAACTATTGAAAAGAAACGATCATACAATTGATCTATATTAATATCATCAAGGCTCATAACACTTAACTTGTTCTGTAGCGAAATATTATACCTATTTAATCTGCTAGAAGTTATAGGTCTAAATTTAATTTGAACTTTTTGCAATGGGGGTGTATTACACCTAAAGGTTACAGTTTGTCCGCTATGGTCAGAAGGCAGACAATTTACTATTGCTTTATCTAAGTAATCACAATCGCAGAAAATATTATCTATACAAGTAGCAGAAGATGGAGTGACTCTAGTAGGTTCTTTAAAAGTGTTGGTCAAGTCAAATGACTTAAAAAGATTTAATAAGCGACTGCTATTTGAGCATTCTTCTAAAATATTGATATTAAAATCACCACAAATAATTATAGATTTATTACTGGCTGCAAGTTTTGCCATCACATCTTCCATTATTGATTCAAATAAGGAAAAGTTTTGATAGTTTGGGGGTCTGTACACACACACAATTACATGCTTATCTAGCTCAACACAGGACAGTTCAACGCAATGTTCAACCGAGAGACCTACTATGTCATTACGTTGCTTATATTTAAAACAATTTTTTATTAATATTAGGGAACCTCCACGAAGCATAGTTTTACGGTTAAAGCAGCTACCCACCATATAGTTCTCATAATTGATAAGCATTTGGTAATCCTTTAGCCAATGTTCAGTAAAACAAATAATGTTAAACTTACTATTTTCTAAAAACAATTCAATTTCTAATAATTTGGAAGAAATGCCTTGAATATTTTGGTGGAATAATTTTAAAGTGTTCTGCTGAGGCCCTTTTTTGCTAACTAATTGAGTGCAAGAAGATACGTTGGTAGGATTAACAATATTGTTAATCGTACCTCCTGTTGTCTCATTTTCTAGTTTAAATTAATATTTGGAGTGAGGCCGGAGACTCCCGTGCCATCCTCAGACAACAAGACCCTATCACTAATACTAATAGACCCTAATTGAGAATTCTCCACGGTGACACATGGATCCTCCTCAGTACAATGTTTGTAAACATTTATAGCATTAATGCTATATTCATTTAAAGTCACCTGTATTAGTATTACTACTAATAGTCGCAGTGTTAATAATAGAACTAAACTTAGACATACTATTTATGTCTGTGTGAATATTATAAGCTAATAGCCGAGCTATTTTGTGTCTACATCTAATAGGTAGATACACCTTACCCCGTGTCGACTTCAGTTTACCAACAATAGTGTTGATATCCAGATATATAAGTCTGTCACTATAGTGACCTACTAAAAAATGTACATGGTTATTTAACATATGTATATAGTTGTTTTTTCTATTACCCAAATTTTCAAAAAATGGAAAAGCACACAATATTATTTTATTACAATTTAACTTCAACAACTCTGAAACACAGTCAGTGATGTCTTCCTTTTTAATCTTGGAACTATTACCAACACATATAGTAATGGTGGTACTAGGATCACAAACAGTCTTTGTTACTGATGCCATAATCTGTTTGTAGGTTGACCCTGGCATGCAATAATTTTGGGTACAATAACTCAGGTTATTACTGATTAATTTCCCTAACCCTCTACCTATACTATCAGAGAACATAACTGAAAGATTAGAACCAAGACTATTTGGTGAGACAAAATTATAGCATCTCAAACAGTACCCCATGAAAGATGAGTCTACTTTAGCGAGTCTGAAACCTGGCTGAACTAGTTGGTCCCTATTTCTAGTACTGTAATTATGTCTGTCACCCCTTTTACCAAAAAGGTGCAGATTTTTTCTGACGTACATTATGTTTTCGTAGATGTATTGACAATGTACCGTCATGATGCCAATATCAATGAAGTGCAGCGACGGGCTGCAATGTACTATACACGGTCACGTAGGGTTAAAAAGTCTGTCACATGAGTTGTGACAGACTTTTTAACCCTACGTGACCGTGATAAGATTGCTAGATTATTCAAACCACAGACCGACGTCTGGGGGGAACTTTTGTCTGAATGGCAATGTAGGTGGGATAATTCCATCAAGGGCCGACACCTCCACCAGTTCTTTCCATCCGTTCGTGAACGGCTGGCCAGGACATGGTTGGAGGTTGATCACTGTGTTGCCCAATTTCTCACCGGTCATGGTAACTTTAAGAGTAAATTATTTTCCTTCAAGCTTGTGGACTCGCCTTTTTGTCAATGTTCCACATCTGACTGCGAATATGAACAATCAGCATATCACATTTTATGGGAGTGCAGTCTTTGGCAGAATGAACGCAATATTATGTTGGATAGTGTACAGGTTACATCCGGAGTTATTTACTATAGAGACCTTGTGGAAACTAGAACAAATTTCCGTGCGTTCAAGCGTTTTTGCCATACCTATTATTGGAATAAAAAATAACAGCTCACAACTTAGGACCCATTAATGTTAATATTTATCCGTGGTGCTAGGCAACTAGGCCTATCCCAGTTGTAAACGTCCCTTTGTGCATATTGGCCTTGTTCCGCTGATATGGAGGGAAGTAGAAATTACGGTTTTTTCCTACTCCTCCACTATACTTTTCTGTATATTTTCGTTGCGGGATCCAAGACAGTTAAATTCATTCTCTGGGACTTCGTCAAGCTTCTTTGTCTCGGCGCTTTTCTGGTGGTCGCCACTGTTGATTCTGGGTTTCAGGAGTTACAGTGGTTTGGGAAAAGTGTGGCGGGCTTGTCCCACAAAAAAAAAAACTACGACGCTGAAAACGCGCGTTTATTAAACGCACGTCGTCTGCCCGTTTATAATACGCCGTGTGCTAGGGTTCTTAAATAGATTTGAAAATTTTAAGTTAAAACTAGGAAATACTAGTTGTTACAATAAAAACGCCATTTGAAAGACCGGCCTGACCTCTTTAATAACTGAATAGTTAAAAAAGCTTTAATAGCTAAACAGGTAGTTTCCGAGGGAGGACCTTAGTGTAACTTTGGCTTCTATTTAAAAATGTCGTGCGTAGCGTAGATAAAGTTCGTCAGCATAATGTTGTCAAAACTGTTATTTTTTGTGTTGTTCCATTGTTCTTCAGGGATTATATATGAGCTTAGTGGTATGTGTGTTTCATTAAATTTGAATTTTAGGTTTTTATTTCTGTAATATTTTTATAATTAAGTAATAGCAGTTGTAGCCTAGTGGTGTAACCGTTGGACTGACAAGTCAAGGTCTCGAGTTCGAACACAAGACACGCACCTCTGATTTTTCAGATTCATGTGCGTATTGTGTAATTATCACTTGCTTCGGTGAAGGAAAACATCGTGAGGAAACCGGCTGCCTGAGATACATTTCTCGACTGCATGTAAAGCCAAGTAAAAAAAACTCTGACATCGGGTTAGGCGCTAACCACACGGTAATTACATAGGTTATAAGAATTTCAGTTGTAAATATCTGAATTTTCGTTTATATGCCACTTATACAATGACATTTTTAATTAAAAATAATACTGCCGCGTTGGTCTAGTGATCGTAAGCGCGACTGCTGAGCTTGAAGTCCTGGGTTCAATTCCCGGGTCAGGCAAAGTGTTATTGGATTTTTCCATCAGAAATTTCTTAGTAACAGCCACGGAGTCTGGACTTGCGCCCGGTTGATGGCAATAGACTCGCCCTTACATGGGACTTAAACACACACTAGGAAAGATTTGAAAAATAAGATAAGTCCTCACTTCAACATTGTGAAGCATAGTTCACAATATCAAGCAGTGCAATTATTCAATAAATTACCATTACAATTAAAAAGCTTAATTTATACTTCCCCATTCAAATCAAAGTTACAAACATTTCTACTGGATAAGTGTGTCTACTCCTCGACGACATGTAATATTATGACCATGTTACTGAGCCGACCGATATTTTTGTCTTTTTGCATTAAATGTTGTAGACTTTAATTTAAAAAAAAAGACTAGTGTACTATTATTTATACATAAGCTGACATTGAACTATTTTTCTTTTTTGACATAAGTTGACATTGAATAATTTTATTGTATTTTTTAACTTTTATTTATTTTTTATTACCTATGTTATTGTTTTTGGATTGATGTGAAATAATAATTATGTTGTTTATTTTTAATTGTGTTACTTGTATGATGAAAGTTTTCTTTTAAATTTTTATTGTTATTTTATTTGTTATTTCAAACACGATGTAAATTGTTTGTGAATAAATTGAATTATTAGGTACACCTCTGCGTAGTTCTTCGGGGATTACAGGCGCGATATCATTTGTTATGTAAATTAAATGATTAAATCCTTACCTCCATAGCTAATATAATAAAAACAGACTCTTCACGAAGCCGCCAACCAAGCGTAACTAAGTAACTCTACGCAAAAATGTTTGCTGGGAAATTATTCTTTTTTTTCGTGAAAAGTCACGTTTTTCGGTAGGACTCAATGTAACGTACTTTAAACACCGTGCCGATGGATGGATTGAATAGTACGGGGGTCGTGAATGTGTTTAAAAATCTTCCATTAAAAACATGTATTTAAAAAAAAACTTCCCCCCAATGGTGTCGATTCCGTTGTGCACAAACTAAACTTAATTTAGGCTATTGCTATCTTTTATTAAAAGGCAGTGCGAGAAAAGGACGTTTATAGCTATGAACTAAGCTAGAGATGGCAAACTAGTTTATGCCTTGCGCTTCACCGTGTTTTTAGTCGACATGTTTTTACGTGCACCTTTCATTTGTTTAGAAATATTAGTTCCAACTAAATTTGACAGCTCTAAATTACGCCCGTCACTTTCTCGTTTTACTAGAGAGAAAAAGATAGAAATAGCCTAAATTAAGTTTAGTTTGTGCACAACAGAATCGACACCAATATCTCCATAACTATTTAGAAGGTTCCCAGGTATGGTCTAGAACAAAAATGATCGCAATGACGGGGAGAACAAGTGCCTTTCGGGTCGTTAAGGGTCATAATCATTATCATTTTATTTGCTATAAGTATGGTATGGCATTATGGTCTTAAAGTCAGTTAAAGTTCCTAAACATAGTCAGATATACAGGGTGTAAAAGACCTCATCACGAAGCCGTCAACCAAGCATTCTGTACAACAAACCCAGTAACTTTACGTAAAAATTATTGCTGGGAAACGAATTTTAATTTTTGGGGTGAAAAATCATGTTTTTTGGTAGAACTCAATGTAACGCACTCTAAACATTGTGCTGATGGATGGATTGAATAGTACGGGGGTAATCGAGGTGTTTATAGTAAAAATCTTACATTAAAAACTTGTATTAAAAAAAAAACTTGTCAAAAAGTTGGAACTTTGACCCCCAATATCTCCGTAACTAGAAGGTTTCCAGGAATGGCGTAGAACAAAAAAATTATCGCAATGACGGGGAGTACAAGTGCCTTTCGGCTTCGTTAAGAGGTGTTTTACACCCTTTAGATGACATGCAACATTTTACAACAGAATATTTATTATAGTTACTGTTGGATTTCGTATTCGTTCATAATTTTCATTGTAGGGTAGAAGTAGAAATGACTTGCAAAATGCGTCACTATCCTATCATATCCAATCCTTTTCCCACATGCACACCTGGACTATCGCTGGCCTTGTCACCGCCGACGGTGACTGTTGTGAAGACCCTCATCCACTTGAACGAGAGTAGCGTTACTAAGAACATGATTCCTTATTAATTTATCACTAATTTATGGTTTGCGAATTGCCGCGAGTGCATTTACGAACTATTGTCTAAAACACTACGGAAAGTGCGTGTTTATGTGGTGGAAGGCGTCTGCGCGCGCCCTCGTGCGCTGCCCTGAACTCAGCAAGGACGAACCCTCTGCCAACCGACGCAGAGGATAAATATTGAAGACTAATCTACAGGTCAGTGGTGCTGCATGTTACCTGCCAAATTCCTTGGTGCATGTTCACAAGTTCGTCGTCCTAATTCGTGTCGCATTTGCAAGGTCAGACCTACCACGTACTTCTACAACCCCCCGCAATAATACAGTCCACTATTTAATCAACCAGCTCCCAGCGTCTGGGATAAACGCAAACATTTTTATATTCCGCCCAAGTAGTTGGTGTAAGGCTCCACCATTATTTTATGGTCACTTCGAGCCCGATATTTTTGGGTCATTTTGGCCGCATTCTAAATTCAAACCGCATGGTCAGTTTTAACTTAACATTCACTGTACTACGTAATTAAATAGATTGTCGTTTATTCTTTGTATTTTCCCGCACCGACAACTATTTTCTTTTATTTCCGCACCCGCATTGCATAGTACAACACAACGCAAAAGTTATTTCTTTCCAAATTCATTCCATTTTTGTGGTCCGCCATTTTGTATCGTTTCCTTTATGATCGTGTTATAGATAACTTGTTCGTACTTGTTCGCTAAACTTCGGCTCGCTTCGTTAGCGCTCGTTCGCATACCAGTTCTTTGATATTTTTCACTCACCCGCAATAATTTTATTTTATTTTCGCTACTAAGTAAAATTAATCGTTTTTACGCTAATAACCGCTTCTAAATACATTGTTTATACATTCGTGTTACGTACTTATCGCCGCTATACTATTTACAGTTATTCACAATGGTTAAGTCTAGGAGGAAGAGTAGTGATGCGGATCTGTTCTTCGACACTACGAGTACTAATAAAAACCAGTTATCATTATACGTAGTCAAACGTGATGTTATTTACAAACGCGTAGAAAATGTTTTCGAGCTTGCACAAAAAACAAATGATGATCGACAATATTTTAAGTCGTTTTGTTCTAGTGCTTCAAATATTGATACATTGCGTAATGATTAAGCAAGCTTTAGATTCCTATAATATATTAAATTTACAGTTGAACCCCGATTCCGAGGTCGAATATGATTCCTGGTTATCGTTTGAAGAAATGTTTTGTTTTATAAAACAGGTTTTACTCAATAACAAACCCGAGTGTCCTGAACCTGACGCTCAGCCTTCATTATACTCGCCTTCCGCCCATTGATTTGATGTCATTTGACAGTAAGGCACTCGTGCAAAAGTATGACGATCCTCGCTCACTCGCATCCGCTTATTTAAACCAATTGTTACAGTTTAAACCGCTATCCATTGCTAGTTCTGATGGGCTAGATTCATTTATAAATAATTTTGATTCATCTGTATCAGCGCTTAAACAATTAAAACTTCATGATTTAACAGCAGATCGAGCAGCTCGTTATCAAACGACTACGTTGTTAGGGACCGCAAAAGTAAAGTTTGTTGATTCTTTAAACCGCACTCACTTTTTGAGATGTCTTGTGGATCCTGGCTCTCAAAGTGATTATATTTCCGCATCTTGTTGTAAGCGATTATCGCTTCCAATTTATACTCAAACTCGCTATTCGGAAGTTCAAGGCATTGGAGGAGCTTCAAATCTCGGTGTTACTTCAGTTAAATTCATGTCTCGCATTAATAATAAGTGCGAATATTCTATAATGCCGATGGTAGTAGGACAGCACCCCTAGCCAAGTTGACAATCTACAATCGTTAACGCTAGTAGAAAACTGTTCAAATGAATGGGAATGACATCATCTTAGCGTAAAATCACGTGATCAACACAAACGAATAGAAAATTCGTAGACAAGTTTACAACGTTCAAAATGATAGAATAGAATGTTATCGTTTCTACAATGTTGATCGCTAAACTCTTTGGTAGGAACGCTCACCATAGACTAAAGTGCAGGTTTTTTCTGCAGACATTAGAGAACGAGCGATCGACTCAGTGCAGTCGTGTCAAATTTAGCGCTTTCTACAATCGCTTACGCCGAGGCGTTTACGTTTGTAGAAAGAGAATCGATACTAAACGTTTGTAACTTGGCTAGGCCTGCAGATTACGTCACAGTTTCCGGACACCTGTGTTGATACCGCGTCTATGGAATTTATTCGTAACTTACCACTCGCTGATGACGAGTTTTCGCAACCGGGAACTATAGGTATACTTTTAGGTGTTAAACTTTATTGTGAAATTTTACTTTCTGGACAAATTAAAAGCTCACATGATGGTATGCCCTCTGCCCTTGAAACGACATTAGGTTACCTAATTTTAGGTGACGCTCCTATTATTTCTCCGTAACCCGCTACCCGCACATTGTGTGCTTTTACTTCTGACCCGCTACATCAGATTGTCGAAAGATTTTGGGCAGTCGAGGAATTACCTTCGTAGTCATTTTTAAGTCCCGACGATCAGCAGTGTGAAAATATTTATACTTCAACCACTGTTCGTAACTCTGACGGCAGTTATTCAGTTGACCTTCCTTTTAAGGAAGACCCAAATAATCTAGGCAATTCTTATACTACGGCTAAAAAACGCTTTCTACTTTTAGAAAAGAAATTTTCTAAGGATCTAAGTTTAAAATTAAAATATGACGATGTTATTAGTGATTACCTAAATAAAGGTATACTTTCCCACACTGCACCTGAAGCATTAGCCGCTCCAGGCTTTTATCTACCGCACCATCCTGTAGTTCGCAACGACAAGGCGACAACCAAGGTTCGTCCTGTGCTAGATGGCAGCTCCAAGACCGATACAGGCTTATCACTAAATGATGTCCTATATACGGGTTGCAATCTACAGTCTGATATATTTCATATACTTTTGAATGTTCGTGTTTATTACATTGCCTTTTGTGCAGATGTGAAACAAATGTATCTATGCATTTATACGAATGCTTCGCACCGCAAATATCAACGAATCTTATATAGATTTTCAGAAACCGACCCGCTCGAGGTTTTTGAGTTCACTCGAGTCACATTTCGGCTTCGGTCTTCACCAGTTTTGGCGCTCCGCACGCTACGCCAACTCGCTAGCGATGAACGGCATAACTGGCTAACTGCGGCAGCCGTACTCGAGAGGGACTTTTTTATGGATGATACGTCATCCATCTTCATCTACTTCTTCTCTCGAGGAAGCAGTCAAGACAGCTACCGAACTGATCCAGATCTTCAAAACTGGTGGGTTTGATTTAGTTAAATGGACCTCCAACTCGCTGGAATTGCTCAAACATATTCCCGAGTCGCACCGTCAATCTGAATGCATTTCATTCGACGATGGAAATACATTTAAGATATTAGGTTTGCGTTGGTTACCCGCTCAGGATACCTTTATTTTCGAAATATCAAGTCCCCCACCTGTTTGTACTAAACGCGCCATTTTATCCGCTACCGCTCGGTTGTATGACGTCTTAGGACTCGTCGGCTCTATAATTCATTTCGCAAAATTAATCATTAAGGATGGCTCTGGCTTCTAAATCTCGATTAGGACAATATACCCCCTTCTCCCATTGTTAAAATATGGCAACAATATTTAATAGAATTACCGCACATATCTAATTTATCATTCCCACGCCATCTAGGTATAGAAACCGGTTCTATGGTTTCCTTAGTCGCATTTTCAGATGCGAGAGAATCCGCATACGGCTGTGTTTTTTTTTTTTTTAAGATTCGACTTCTTAAAACCGTTTATGACACTTTATCTAAGCGACATAAAATCGAAAATATTTGTGTTTTCTCGGATTCTGAAGTAGCACTCTGTTGGTCTGTTGCTTCGCCACACAGATTTAATACTTATATTGCCAACCGCATTTACTAAAATTCAGGAAAATATTTCACCTGAAAACTTATATAATATCGCTGGCTTACATAACCCCGCAGACTGTGTATCTCGTGGGCTCACGCCTTCGCAGCTCATTCAACATGAGCTATGGTTTAAGGGTCCATCTTGGCTTTCCTTGCCTAGACAAGACTGGCCTATACAGCGATTTTTACCCAACCGTTCATCATTACCGGAAGAAAAAACCGCTTCGCACGTGACTAAAGTCACAGTTAATGATAACCCGCTTTTAAAATTAGCTTCAGAGTGTTCCACTTGGGAAAAGCTGCTGGAAGCTACTGTTTTTTCTCTTCGATTTATAAAAAAAAATTGCTACAATCATCGCTGAAGATTTAAATACAGCTGAATTGGAAATAATTCGTGCGATCCAGTTTAAATACTTTTCCGAAGACATTAAGAATATTTTTAAAGGTCAACCGTGTTCAGCCAAGTTACGGAAATTGTTTCCATTTTTATGTAACGGACTTTTACGTATCGGAGGTCGCTTATCGAATTCGACACTAGAATTATTAATTGCGATATTAAGATCCAAATATTGGATTATTTTCGCTAGACAGTACACACACTAATGCAATGATTGTTTTCGAGTTAATAATAAGCCTACGTTTCCGCCTATGGCCGATCTGCCTAAATGCAGATTAGAGCAATGCAAAGCGTTTTTACATACGGGCGTCGATTACGCAGGACCGCTTTATATTACTCCTTACCGCTAACGGGGCGTACGAAGTGTAAAAGCTTATATCTGTATTTTTATGTGTCTCGTAACAAAAGCGGTGCATATCGAATTAGTATCTAACTTAAATTCTGCTTCGTTTATCTACGCATTTAAACGATTCATATCGCGAAGAGGTCCTTGTAATTTCTTAGACTAATTTTGTCGCTTCTAAAAAATATTTTAATGAACTTCATGAGTTTTTGCAAACCGCTGATTACTAACAAAGTTTTAGTCATGAACTCGCGAAGATCCGTATCACGTGGCGAATGAACCCTCCTACAGCGAGTCACTAGGAGAGATATGGGAAGCGAACGTTAGGAGCACCAAGTCGCTTTTATTTCGTACAATCGGCAATCAAGTTCTCACCTTTGAGGAGATGTCGACCATTATTATTCGGTATACCGCCGTTTACCCGAATTTTATTTGCCCTAATATCATTTGCCATAATAGTCAACAGCCATAATATCATACGACATAATACTCATTTGCCCTACTCTCATTTGCCATATTAGTCACGTGCCAGAATCATTGTTTCCCATAAAGTCACTTACCATAACATCATTTGTCATAATCATTGTAAGCCCTAATTATCTCATGCCCTAATTATGAAATGCCATAACATAATTTGCCATCGACATCGGGTGTGTAACGGTTGTTTATATCAAGAGAAATTGGATGCAATTGGGACTTTAGGGCAGGTTAGGTTAGAAGGGGATGGCGGGGTCGTGTGAGCGAGCGAAGCGAGCGAATAGACCCCGCCATCCCCCTCGTGGTTATTTTTTTATAAACCACACAGAAGTAGGAGCCCCGCGAAGCGGGGCTCCGTCGACCTAACCCACCATCAACAATGTAATGATTATTACGGGGCTTAAATATTTGTCTAATACTTGTTATGCCATTTAAATATTATGTCTAATAATTATTATGACACATAAAAATAAGGCAAACAATACTTATGGCATTCGTATCTTATGGTATCTAAAATTCGGGCAATTAAAAGTATGTCATATGTCTTTTAGGGCAAATGAAACATTCGGGCAAATGAAATTCGGGTAAATGAAATTCGGGAAAATGATGATTATGGCATATAATCTTCGGGCAAACAATAGACAACCTTATTATTCGAATTGAGGCAGTGCTAAATAGCCATCCTCTTTGTTTTGAGCTCTGACCCATCAGAGCCATTAGCTCTTACTCCCGCGCATTTTAAAAAGAGAAATAATATTTGAAGAAACTAAAATCTCAATAAAAAAACGTACCGAGCTACTACACAAACCTTCAAAAAATTAGAAGGAAAAAAGAGAACTCTCAACACTTTACAAAACCACAAATAAACTACTTAAAAAAGATTATGAGAAATACAGAATGGAAATTATTGAAAAACATCTACTAACAACGGGAAGTCAAAAGAAAGCATGTAAAAAACTAAATTCAAAGAAAAAATGGATCACACATAAACAACAAACAAGGAAGGACTTAGTAAAAGTTGCCTCGGATTTCTATGAAAAACTATATGAAGATAAAAGCATCAACGATGGTAGCTATAGAAAAATTTACAAAACGGGAGAAACGAATGAAACTATTGAACCCTTCACTGGCGAGGAAATAATGAAAAAAAACGAAAAACTGAAGAAAGAAAAACGTCCAGGCCCGGACAACATCCCAAATGAAACCTTGATATGTGGAAGACACCTGCTGATAAGCCACCTAATAACCTTGTTCAATAAAGTACTAGAGAGCCAGGTAATACCTGAAAACTGGGCTAAGTCAAGGATAATCCTTTTATATAAAAAGGGGGATCCAGCAGATATAAATAACTATCGACCAACAGCCTACTACCTACTATGTATTAACTGTTTGCAATGTGTCTAGAGAAAAGAATAGAGCCAACTATAGATAAGAGCCAACCAGTCGAACAGGCAGGTATTCGCCAAGGGTACTCAACAACTGACCACATACATACCTTAGAGCAAATAATAGAAAAACACGTAGAATTTAATAAACATCTCTACCTTGCATAAGTAGATTACGCGGAAGCGTTCGACTCTATCTCGCACAAAAGTATCTGGGACGCATTACAATTACGGAATCTTAATAAGATAAATAATAAAGGATATATTAGAAAAAACACAAGCATGGTAAAACTGGACAGACTGGGCCCAGAATTTAATATTCGCAGAGGAGTAAAACAAGGAGACCCGCTCTCACCAAGGATCACAATAGTTGTCCTGCAAAATATGATGAAAGACTTACACTGGGACAGGAAAGGAATAGTTATAGATGGAAAATATCCGAGCAACCTGAGATTCGCAGACGATATAGTCCTCTTCGCTAAGACATCAAAACAGCTGGAAGTAATGTTAACAGAACTGACTGCTGCGAGTGGAAATATCAGTCTGCAATTGAACACCTCAAAGACAAAAATATCTACCAACGGTACGAAAAACCCCATAGTAATAAACCAGAACCCCTTTGAATATAAGAATATATTAATTTTATTTGATTATTGTGAATGTGGGGACCATGTGGGTTTCATTTTTATATATTTTTTGTTTGTTTTCTTTTTTTCCCACAACTGTCTGGCAGTTTGAGTACTATAAGCGACCTAACCAAATGTCCTTTCTTTGGTATTGTTCGTCGTTTCGTTGAGTTCCTTGAGTTATAAGTCGAGCTACACGATAACTGACAAATGCTTGCACTGACTGGACAGGTCCACTCAAATCTGTGTGGTTCTTTCATCAAAAGACCATCTCAGACACTAATCTGCATAGTCCTCATGTGAATTGAGCAAAATTATGTCTGGACTTCAAAAAAGACTATGACCTCTGAGTTTGTTTCGGCTGTTTCTTCTCAGAGTAGTCAGGTACGAAACACCGGCCCCATCTAGTTTAAAAAAAAAATGACGTGTAAAAGTGTTTGTAAAAACCTACTTGCAAAATAAACATCATTTATCATTTAATACGTAGAGAGCTACATTTACCTCGGAAAGCAACTATATTTTAAAAACACAAGACACGCAGATGAACTAGACAGACGAATTAACATGACCTGGAGAAAATACTGGAGTTGCAAAGAAGTTTTCAAATCGAAACTTTCAATAAGTCAGAAGAAAAAAGTTATGGACTCAAGTTTACTACCTTGTCTGACGTACGGTGCCCAAACCTGGATCTTTAATAAAAACAATATGACCAAAATACGTTCGTGCCAGCGAGCTATGGAGAGGAGCATCCTTGGCATCAAGCTCATGGACAAACAGAACAGCAAGAAAATCAGACACTAAACGAAAGTGATAGACGCAGTAAAACACGCACGGCGATTAAAGTGGAAATGGGTTGGACACATCGCTCGCTATCTACAAGAAAGATGGTCTAAGCGAGTAACAAAGTGAAGAGGCCCTGGCAGCAAAAGAGCAAAAGGCAAACCACAAGCTCGCTGGGTCGACGACATACTAAAATTTGCAGGAAGCGACTGGTTGGAAGCGGCGAACACCAGAAAAAAATGGAGGCAGTTGGAGGAGGCCTAAATCCATAAGTAGTCATGACAGGAACATGTAAATTTAGAAATTGTTTATTCTCGTACAAATTTTATTTAATTTTCTTTTGTTACTGTTTTGGAAATAAAAAGGTTTATTATTATTATTATTTTGGAACATAAACAAACAAACAAAAAACACTTTGTTGGGTGTTATTAAGATAAATGGTGCGCAAGCGACGGCAGACATTTCTCTTGTGACATCAAATGTCAACGTCAAAATTATAAATAATAGGCGGAAGCGGACGTTAGGTGTTGTCATATATTACCCCCTTTTGTTTTTTTTTTGTGTATTAATCAATTAAATATGAAATATTTCCTAACAAACATTTTCTGGCATCAGGGTAATTTTAAGGGAAGTTTACTTTAAAAATCTACTTAAATAAAAAAAAAGGCCTGACTGACTGACTCATCAACGCCCAGCCCAAACCCTTGGAATTAGAAAGCTGAAAATTTGCACAGAGGTTTTCTTTACAATGTAGACAAGGAATAAGGAAGGGTTTTTCGAAATTCAACCCCTATGGCTGTTAAATAGGGGATGAAAGTTTGTATGAAAGTCCGTCAGTTTTAAAGTGAGGATCTTTAAATTTTGTGTTTAGGCTGACAATTGAAAATTAATTTATACGTGTCTCAGTGTTTTTCATAATTCTACCCCCAAAGGGTTAAAAAGGGGGATGAATTTGTGTATGAAAGTCCGTCAGTTTTAAAGATAGGATATTCAAATTTTGTGTTTAAGCTGACAATTAAAAATTAATTTATACATGTCTTAGTGTTTTTAATAATTCTACCCCCAAAGGGTTAACAAGGGGGATGAATTTGTGTAGTCCTTAATTTTCAAAGTAAAAGTAATAAAATTTATTATCTAGGCGTATGGTTGGAAGCTAAAGCAACGGTGTTGTTAGAATTTCAATCCTTAAGGGGGTGAAAAAGGGGATTACATTTTGTTTTTAATTAAAGTTCTTTATTTTTTAAGTTAAAATCATTAATATTTCGGCTTATGGTTGGAAACTAACACAACATACATTGTTGTTGTTGTTTTTTTTTCATTTCAATCCACAAGGGGGTGAAAGGGGATGAAGTTTTGTGTTGAAGTTGTTCATTCGCTAAATTTTGTATTCAAGTATTCTTATATATCCATAAGAAGAAACTGACTGACTGACACATCAACGCACATCCCAAACCGATGGGTTTACAGACTCCAAATTTGGCAAGTAGGTTCCTTATGTGGTCTAGGGGTGCACTATGAAAGGATTATTCAAAATTCACCCCCCGAGGCAGTGAAACAGAGTAGTTAGTAAGACTATTTGATTAGAAACTTCACAGGAGTACTTCTATTGATAAATGAGTAGAAACGGGTTTCAGGTTTTTTCAGAATTCAACCCCTAAGAGGGAGAAATTGGATGACAAAGTCTGAAAATCAAAATGGTTATTGTTTGTATGGTGTATCGGGTCGGGTCATTGGGCGTATTAGAAAAACAACGATTTATAGATTTAATATGGTGGACCGTGGACCTGAAATATTATCATCCTCTGTTGTGGTGCGATGGTGTTGAAATGTCTAAAAATCAATATGGGTGCCAATTCCGAGATTATCAGGGGTGCTGATTACGAATATGGCATTTATTTTGAGATCCGGATGTTGCCGGCCGGATTCGACTTCTATACGGGCTATGATTGATTTATTGTGATGATTGTGATAACGATGATGATGATTGTGATGATGATGATTGTGATAATGATGATGATGATTGTGATGACGATGATTGTGATTACGATGATAATGATTGTGATAACGATGATGGTGATTGTGATAGTGACAGTGATAATGATGGTGATAGTGATGGTGATTGAGATAGTGATGGTGATTGTGATAGTGATTGTGATGATTATGAAATTTGGCCTATAGATAGCTTATAACCTGGATTAACATGTAGGGTACTATTTATCCCTTTAATATGATCCCGTTGGACAGCAACCGAACTTCACGCGGGCAACAGCTAGTCATTTAATAAGCTCATTATTTTGGAAAGTATGGAATAGTATTTTTGGTGGCAACATTATGTAATTCATTTCTTTTACTCTAATGTTGTTGTCTTTTTCTTGTTTTCTAGCCCACCTACATCTTGTTTGTTTCTACAAACAAGATGTCAGACCCCTCGGAAAGCACGTTAAGCAGATGGTCCCGGCTGTCATTTGTAGATCTTTGACAGTCGTTACAGGTAGTCAGTGGCCGGAAGTCTGACAACCAGTCTTACTAAGGGGTAGCGTATTACCCAGTGCTAACTGGGTTGTGGAGGTAAGATAGGCAGTCACTCCATGTAAAATACGGGTATTCAGCTGCATCCGGTTAGACTGGAAGCCAACCCCAACATAGTTGGGAAATGGCTAGACAGATGATGATATTTTAGTAACAACACATATTATACGTTTCACATAAACCCACACGCACACTCACACACATAGCTCGACAACACAATTCACAAGTTACTGAGTTTTCACTTTTTTTCTAGATGAGGACTACGCTCGGATGCCCAAGTTCTTCCAAATGGACGACTACGAGGCATGCTTGGAAGACCCACAGGGGCTTTACTGCATGGCAAAACTCGCCTTGGTCTCAGATGAACCCAGCCCGCTCCTGAACATGATACAGGTAGGTTTTTAGTGACATCCATCCATCATTTTTAAGGACTAAATGAACTTGACTATTACGCTCTGCTCAAACACATACATGAACATTTTTTCCTAACGGTAGGCAGGAAGTCAGGAACAACAGAACGCCGCCTACTACGATCCTTACATATTCTCTTCGCCCCGTCTGACCTATGCTTTCTTTGCTCAAATACATTGTACGTTTATTCAGTTTAATGTTCGTTATAACTGCACTATACAAAGTACACGTGGATGATAACTATATAAACACTTGTAACGGTAACGGTTAGGGCTCAGCCGGTAAATAAAACTCGGAAGATTATGTTTAACAAAAATATAATTATTAAAAAAATAAAACTAAATGTAAGTAGACTTCTATAATCACCCCAGTAGAAGACTGGTGTGGGTTCTCGATATCGAGCTCGTGTTGGGTTCTAGACCGCCTAACAAAAACCACTATACTGAAGGTTCCAGAACGTAGGAGATAGATAGTATCCAGGTAGGTGGGTCGGTGTTCCAGTTTGAGGGAAGTGCGTAGCATGCAGGGTTGTCCAGCCACAGTCCTGCAGCGGCAGCTAATCAATAGTTGACCGGTACGAAAGAACCCTGGAATATCCGGAATTGGGCATTTTAGAAAATGACCGAATTCGTACTACTGACTGCAATATCCCGACAACTGTCGAACGTGGAATCTACGGTGGAAGGTGGTGTTCTAGCATCAATTAGCCATCAAGATGAAGCAGTCTAAGCAGCGTGGTACAATTTAAAAGCATGATGAAATAGAAAAATGATAACTAGTAATGTGAGGTAGATGGAAAAATAACAAGAACGATTTACAGAAAATTACAATGTAATGATTGATTTCAATTCACCAAACTAGATTGAAGAAGGAAAATAACTAGGTGTTTATTATAGCAATCACCGTTGATGAACCCGCTCACTAGTTTAATATGAATCAACAATACAGGCGTACTAATTATTCAAGGCAATAACGATAAGGAGGTTTGCAGAGGTAAAATTAAATATTGTGCACACGCGATCACTCTCCCGATGTTTAGTGCGGAGTGACCCCCACCGCCGGTCGAGAAACTTCCTTTTGTTCTTCAAACCGTTGGTAATGGTAATCCGCGAACGTTAGGCGTGCGGCATGGAGAGGGAAATCATTCACCCACAACCAGTTCCGTGCGCGAGTTTTGCGACGGTATTTTAATAATTATTCCAATATCGCCAGCTTAAAGTACCTTCAGCTGCGAGCATAAATAGTTATTTGGTTTTCTATTTTTTGTTTGCAGCTACGATTCAAATGTGTTAGCGATCCCGTACAACGTTACACACTTAAACGTTCTGCCAAGAACAAAGCTTAATGGACTGATTGCATTGCAATGCTATAAACAGTCGGTAGGTGTTTGATTGCATTGGGAAGTACCTAACAAAAAACGTGATTAAAAAACAATGTAACTATTTGCACGAACAATTTGTGTTGTTGCTTTGGCAAATCGGTGGAGAGATGAATGTCAATGCCAACTGCCAACCAATCTTCTTCCTCAAATCAGCCGAAAGATGTCCACGGCCCTTTCCTTCTCGCATCACTTCCGATTCCAACTCTGTGTCTTCCGGTACACGATTGCCACTCTAGAACCTTTCTGCTCCAGTTAAACGGGAGATGTGACCTACCCAATGCCATCAATTTCGGAAATTCTTCGGCATATATCGGGTACCTTGTTTTCCTGCAGATCTCTTCTTTTCTGATACTATAACCTAGGGAAAGTCCAAGCTTTTTGCCAATTGAGATTAACTAAATAAATATTGTGGAAGATAATATTGCATGTGATAATGATATTTCATCAGCTTCCTGCTCTTGTCCTATGTTACTTGTGGTCGGCCGCAACATTTTTTTTTCATTCACTTTGTCTTTCATATCATTCCTCACACAATCCATCCATCGTTTTTTTGGTCGCCCTCTCGATCCGTCAACATTTATATTCATCACACTTTTAGTCACTTGCGATTCATCCCTCCTCATTACATGTACTCGTACATACCAAGGCAGTCGATTCCCGTTTAACTTTTCTATAATTGGGCACAGCTGTGAAAATATTATTTAAGAAAGTTTAATTAAGTACCACGCATTTGTAATTTCCTTGAATGAGTATATTTTTGTTGTGAATACCAACACAAATATTGTATTATAAGTATACACTTACTTACAGGAGTATTCCGCACATTACGCTTCACACTACAATCACACGTTACTTCGTCGCGGTATATGCATCACTCGGACTTGCAAACAGTTCTACGAAGTTGCAGAAAGGGACCTAGGATCAGCCCTTGAAGCATGCGCCAACGAATCCCTTTATAACGAGTACAAGTTAAAGGCGAGAGTTTCAACATTTGATTGTGGCAATCGGGAGAAGCATCCACCAATTGATAATTTGGATATTTCTGTGGCTGTGATCTGTGTCGTCATATTGATCGCAAATATAGCCGCAACCACTTGCGATTACTTTTTTGAAAAGGGGCAGCATAGTGGAGGTATGTTTTTTAACATATTGAATTAAATTTTATCGCCGTTTCCAATTCAATTAATATAAAAAAACAATACTAATGAGCACCCTCTAATATCTAAATCCAAATGCCTAAATAAGTATAGAATAGAGAATAAAATAATGGAGAAGTTGGCCTGATATTTTCTTCAAGCTTGTATTTACTCAAAATCTCAAGTCATGTTAATTTTCAGGTCTCAGGTTTTTCTACTGTTTCTCCATATTTCGTAATTGGAACAAACTGATGGCGCCTGCAGCGGAGGGCCGGGAACCTCGTTTGAAAAGATTGGTTGGACTTCACGGAATCAGGTAATATTTATGAAAACCTGTCTAGACTCTGTGGCTGCTACTAAGAAATTCCTGATGGAAAAACCCAATAACACTTTGCCAGACCTTGGGAAGCAAACCCAGGACCTCAACAACAATCGCGCTTGCGACCACTAAATAGATAGTGTACGAATCGTTTGTTTGTTTCAGGACTCTAACTATGTTCCTCGTCGTTGGAGGACATTCAATAGCAGAGAGCGTCTTTATACCAGAGAATGAGAGGTTTATAGAACACGTAAGCTATAGTCTTGTCGTATGTTGTCTCTGGGTCGCGAAATATAAAATAAAACAGATATCCATATAGTTGGATCTCTACCCTAAGCAGCACAATGTACTCGGTACATACTTGAACAACACGATGATGAATTTAAAACAGCTTATCCTTTCTGTCAATGATTCGAAGATAAAAAGGTGATTCTCACTCGAAACCGCTCGTCCATGCGGTCGGGCGGAGGCGACGAAGCAAATGAATGGGCAGTGCGCCGCGCGGAGAGGTCGTGAGAGCCGCCCGTCCGCGCGGTCGGTAACAAAATGATGTTTTTCACTAAATGTATTTTAGTAACTTTCGAGACATATGAGCCGTAAAGGGATTTCTCCAATAACTATTGCCTGTTTCAGGCCGTGATGATAGTATGTTTAATTTCAGATGTTCCAAGCCAGCCCCATGCACTTACTGACGTGTGGGACGCTGATTATGCAAACATTCCTGGTGATGTCGTCCTTCCTGCTGGTGTACAACTGGCTGATATATTCTGAGAAACAGAAACCTTCGTGGAAGATGCTGCCGATTATGTTCATGATGAGATGGTTGAGGTGAGAGACCGTCAATGTATGACTGATTTGTATTCCCCCAATTAATATGGATGATGAATGTAATGAAATGAAAAATTATGTCTTGTGACCAGAGTTTGGAAGTGGTGGAGATTATTTGCCTAAACTTTGAGGAAGTAAATAACAAGTGGATAATACCTCTTTAAAACCAGAAATAATTTTAAGTTCCGAAATCATCATCATCTGCCTATCCTATTCCCAACTTTATTGGGTCTTATCCAGTCTTATCAGATGCAGCTCCGAATACCAGTATTTTACGTGGACCGACAGCCTGTCTGACCTCTGGTAATGTTAAGGTAACATATACGCTTCACGCGCTTGTCGGGAGCAGACGTGTGTCGCTTATTATTGCAAAAATATTAAATCCTAATAACTATTAGGATTTAATATTTTTAAGAATTGGTTTTGACTGCAGTCGAAGTCGACTGCAATCAAAACCAATTCTTAAGATCACAGTGTTAAAGTCATTATCCTTCTGGTGGTACATCGCACAACGCCAGCGAGTACGCAGCACGCTCGCCTCTAGAGTAAAGAGAGAAAACTATTGGCATTGCACTCGCACCGCACGAACTGGCAACGCGATGAGCCGACAGGAAACACCGACTAGTGGCATGTTAACAAGCGGAAGCGAAGGCGGTAGCGGATCGTTACCGAACTTATCTACATTTGCTGACAATGAATACCAAACCAACATCTGTCAAAGAAAACGAAAAGAGCGCACTGAAGAAACAGACTACAAATCAGACTTTGCTAGCTTTCGCACAGACATTATGAATTTTCTGGAGGAATTTGGAAGAACTCAAAAAGAAAACCTGAACCTCATACGAGAAGAAATCTGTGAGATCAAACAAGAAATTAAATCGATAAAATCAAACACAGAAAACTTTAAACAACAATTTGATGACATAACTACCGAAATTAAAACTATTAAATCCAACAACGCAATAAATGAAAACAAACTTAAACGTATAACGTTCTAAGTAATTTTTAAATCGTTTCTTATTGTTAATTTTTATTTATTTTTTCTCTCAATGTTATGGAAATATTTGTACGCCGTTACTTACGGCTAAACATTCTGGGCTAAAACCATGTAACATCTTGCATGCTCTTGTATGTATACAATGTTTAAACAAGTAAAGAAATCTTATCTTGTCTTATCTTATCTGATAGAAAGTGAAATTCTCCAAATAAAAAACCAAACAAAAAACGAAAGTGCATCCGATAAATCGCCCTTTTTACATCACGAAAACCTCATCCTAGAACTCAAGGATCGAAGTGAACGCGAGAAAATAGTACATTATTAACCAAGGAGATAAAGCAGTGTCTTCTGCCGCGGGTGACGATTTAAATCGCGAGCGTAACGAAGGACTCGAGGTTTACTCCCGAGCGTAGCGAGGGTGTTAAAAACTTAAATCACGAGCGAAGCGAGTGATTTAAGACGAGTCCTGTGTATAGCGAGGGATTTAAGTTCACCCAAGACTAAGACAGCTTTATCACCGAGGAAAATACTCTACTTTTCGTACCATTTGCGAAAAAATTAACACAATAATTATATGAGATAAGCATTTTAAAACATTAACTTATTTATAAAAATAAATTAGAATAAACTTAACGTTTATGTATTTGAAGTAAACAAAAACGCGGCAAATTCCTAGACTAATATTTTTTTGTCGGAAAAGCAAAGGCATCAAGCTCATACGGCCTCGTTAGTTTTCGTAATTTTATTTAATAATCATAACTGCATAATAAATGCGTATTCCTTTTTCAAAAAGATGTATAATGCTTTATTTACAAACTCAATGGTGTAAACACAGTTCAGTATAAATTTCGGTAAGTATTCCAAATTTAAATCACATTCTCCCCCTAGAGGATGCATGAAATTCAGTACAATTTTCTTTCCCTGTAGTAATCTCGTACACAATGACAAATGAATGACTGACTTACGCGGTAATCTGGCAAAATTTTTACAGTTCCAGCCGAAATTTGCTCAATGAGCACCATTTTGTATTGCTTCTTTATTAAAGATAATTTAAAACACATAAATGAAAATAAATCAAAACACCGGCCGCTAGAAATAAAAACAGATAAAACGTCAGTAAGCAGTAATGTCACATTTGACAGCTAAACAGATGAAATATTATTGAATTGTATAGTTTCACATTAATCCGCATTTTACATAACTTAATGTTTTTTGCTATTTACGAACTTCTTATTACTTCAAATTGCCTAAAACACTAATAAATAATATGTAAAAATATATACAAATGAAATCTGGCATGATTAGATGTTCAAATTTAATTCTAGTTTTTCGAAAATAATTTCCATTAACAGGTTTTATAATAATGGCAATACAACAATGTCATTGTAACACAATTCTATTACGAGACCATTGATCGACCATTATGAAGTTAGCAGAATACGAACTTTTAACAAAATGACAATGGCATCGTTTAACAATTATGAAATCAATGATAGATCATTGTGACACTATTGTAAGAGCAGACTAACCCCCCAGATCAAGACACAAGAAAAAATACTATTACGATCTATTCTACAACAATAACAATCAACCGAAAATGATGTGGGAACTTATTAATAACCTAGCACTAAATAAAATCAAAGAAAGCAGTGCTCCTCCGAAACTAATGTCGAGCTCAGGACCTATAACTGAAGGTAACGCAATATGTAATTTATTTAACTCATTTTTCTCATTAATAGGCTAGGAATTAGCTAACGATATACCCGGTATATATCATGCGAACGATGGCAACACTCTTATGTACGAACACAACCATACACACGACGAAATTTCTAAAATAATTGAAGGTCTGGACAGATGGTATCAGTACCAAGGTGATCAAGTGCCTCAAAAATATATTTTTTCCGAAATTAGAGCGGGCCTAACGGCAGGATAAATTCTGATTTCCCCCGCGCGTCTCGCCACACCCGCATTAGTGCGGATAATAAACACGGGCGGCGCGGCGCCACGACGCGCGATGCGCGGGACCTAGTTTGCGTACAGCGTATATGCAAATATAAATAAATAAATTAAATAAAAATAAATAAAACCATTTTTTTTTTTTCCTTTTTTTGTGTTAATTTTTTAACACCTATACAATGCATTCCTATGTTGTTTGTATGTCGTGAAATAAAGTTTTGAGTACTCCATTTCATCTAATTTTTTTTTAATATTAATATAGGCATCGAATTGTTGGATGCATTTATTTACCTATTATTTTTGGCTAAGTAATTATGGACTACATATACTGGAAATGTAGGTAATGCTTGATCTATCGCCATGTGTACATGTGTAACTTATATCATCGCAAAAAACTGACGAAAATACTTTGCAAGAGTGTCAGCTAGAAATTCGTCTCTATTGCTCGAGCTATAAAATGTCTGATTGTTCATACTGGGTGGCTGAACTGTTACCGCCTATTATCTCCAAGGTCTTAGGTACAGTTAGCGTTCATAAGTGTATAGGCACGCTAACGATTGTACTGCTGTGAACGCACGGTCGAGCGTCCGTGCGTCTGTATGTGTAAATGGTCTCAATACAGTTCGCACACCAGTCACAGAGTTCGCCCAATCGCATGTCGTCGAGTCACACTCCACGTAACATAAAAATATATTTTTGTCTCTTTAGTTATACACGCAACAAACGCATGATCTTGAATTGTGTTCTTACCATTGTTAGTATTTTATTATTATTTTTTTTACTTTATTTTACATTATTTTATGTGACATGTATTGATTTGACATGTGAATACTTATTTTGTTAAGTATTTTACTTTTTTTTATTATTGTGACATTTAATGTTTATTTTTATTTATTTTGTTTTGACATTCGTTTTGTAAATTATTGTTAATTTTTATTTAATTAATGGGAATGTGAGGACCATGTGGGTCACATATATATTTTTTTTTCCCCACGACTGTCTGGCAGTTTGAGTACTATAAGCGACCTACCCAAATGTCCTTTCTTTGGTATTGTTCGTCGTTTCGTTGAGTTCCTTGAGTTACACGATAACTGACAAATGCTTGCACTGACTGGACAGGTCCACTCAAATCTGTGTAGTTCTTTCTTCAAAAGACCATCTCAGACACTAATCTGCATAGTCCTCATCTGAATTGAACAGGATTATGTCTGGACTTCAAAAGAGACTATGACCTCTGAGTTTGTTTCGGCTGTTCCTTCTCAGAGTAGTCAGGTACGAAACACCGGCCTCATCTAGTTAAAAAAAAAAATAACGGGTATTTTTTTTAATATTACTATAGGCATCGAATAGTTGGATGCATTTATTTACCTATTATTTTTGGCTAAGTAATTATGGACTACATATATGTGAAAACGATGTAGAAAGACGTGCACATTAAGAGCGTCCAGAGTAGAAAAAGACAACAATTTAACAACAAACGAATTAAAATAAACCCTGGCAGCCAAGAGATGACCAGTCCCAACTGACAGCGCCCGCTCACGAACATGACGCGCGCATCGGCGCCATTCAACTCAACCATATTGAAGGGAACTGAATGACCCGACACACCCACCACCATCAGCGAGCGTTTGAGTGAGCATGACATTCTCTCAGCCACCAAGGCATATTCAAGTCAATGAAAGATAACTAAATGTAAATGGGGGCTGAACAATACAAAGTACTCACACATGTGCTATGCAATTATATAATACTAAGAACTGGAATCTACACAATGCAAGTATATTTTTACAATCTTCTGCAGCTTCCACAATACATGAACATGGGAATCAATTCTTCTTCTTCTTTGCGTGTCGTTAGCCTCAAATAATGCCCGACCAGTACAATCAATTAGTTTGCCCCTATGGTTGTGGAGCGGGACCAGCATTTAGCCAAGCATTTTTATCATCAATGTTATCCCCCAAATTATAATATGCTTGCCTACATTGTTTGCGTTTTATACAAGATTTAAATTTCGTCTCGTTCAGTTGAAGAATGAGGGGAGGTATTTTATTGTAACATTTCAAACAGTACCCCATGAAAGATGAATCTAGTTTAGCAAGCCTGAAACCTGGCTGAACTAGTTGGTCCCTATTTCTAGTGTTATAGTGGTGTCTGTCACCTCTTCTACTGAATAAAATAATACTCAGGAGCACAACTGACTCCAAATGGAAGACGTTTGAAGCGGTATCGGCCAAAAAGTGTATTAAAAGTTGTGAGGTAAGAACTCTTCTCACTCCTTAGTTAGGCCGCCATCTTGGCTGCTCGCTTATATACAAGTGATGTGACATCAATAGTGATGTGACCTATTCATAACACTGACAATTTGTGTCAAATATTTAAGAACTTTTAAGTTTCGAAATGTAACTGCTAAATAAGAGGGAAGTATTTTCCACAAGCAGTTTAAAATTGCTTGAAGTGTGTTTTTTTTAAAATAAATAGTGACCCTTAACGATTCCTCGTTGGTACAGATTGACTCCGTCGTACGCCCTCATCTTAGCGCTGACAGCAACTTGGTTTGGGAGACTTACATCAGGACCTGATTGGACAGTAAGCTTTTATTGTTATTTTTCAACTTTTTATCAACTCCTCCATTCGAGTTTTCCATCAGAAAGGGGTCGGAATATTTTTGAACAATGCCTGGCCTGTCTAAATACCGGCAATTTATTTTCCAAATAGCAGTCACGCATATAACCTGCAGTAATCAAAACCTGGCATCAATAAAAATAAGTTTTGTATGTGTGATATCGGAACATAACAGCACACAGTTTGTCTATGTCTTGTAATTATCAGAAATCTTCTAAAGCGTAACGTGTCTGATAAGCTATCAAAGTTACATCTTCGCCATCAGTACAACTTTAGAAACGTGACTTTGGAAGTTGGCAATATGATACCCGCACACACATTCAAGGTTTTATTTTCTTTGCAGCGCTTAGTTGGCAACGAAATGATTGACTGTCGTCGTGTGTGGTGGAAGCATCTCCTCTACATCAATAACTACGAAAACAACGCCGTTTGCATGTTGCAGTCCTGGTAAGTATTTACATATTATGATTTGAAATAAAATAATGAGGCTAAGGCGGAGTGCGACTGCGGAGCCTCGTCTCAAACCCTGGCCCACCTCTTGACCTGCTCTTTGTGTAACTCCACCTGCACTTTCCTTTTTACAACTTTAAACAACAATGGGAATCATCGACACGAAGAAGGCGTAGGCCCGGAGACACCAAAGTGGAGACGAGAAGAGAAGTGCGAAGCGGAGAAGAGAGGAGAAGCGTAAGAGCTAGGGTATATACACCGAAGCAGTGCGGAGATGTGCGAAGTGGAAAGGAGAGGAGCTGTGCACCGCTCACCGCACGCCGTTCACAGCACACCACTCACCACACGTCGCTCACGTCTCTTCTCGTCTCCGCAGTGCGCTAGGCCGCCGAGGGCGGAGGCTGGCCTAAACAATCACGAGACCTCTCCTCTCCTCTCTACTCAACCGCTTCCAGTAAAGCTAAGCGGAGAATAGTATAAATGAAGCCTGCTTACTCAAGTTTCTGTAGAAAGTTTTTTTTTTTTTTTACTATATTATCATATCTGAACGTGGTATATTTCATTAATACGTTTCCAAACGCGTCTCTCACGTTATATTTTCTTTCATGTTGCCAACCGCAGTTTTGAACTACCCATCTCCTTCCTTCCTACTACGCTCCCATGCGACAGAAAGAGAAGGAGTGTCGCCGCCCACGCCCAATCAGGGTGCGCTTCTGCAGTGATTGGCAGAAGAAAAATCACGCCATGATTGAACACGTGCTCCGATCCGCAACGTCAACCGTTTAACACCTCACGCTATACCGCTCAACTTTGCGGCGCACGCCGCAAAATACACTAAACCGCATTAATAACAACTCTAAAGACAATGTGTGAATGTCGGCCGACACGGTGAAACAAAACTCAAGTGCAGGAAGAAACCACCAGAACACGCGCTGGGCTTCAGCACGGCACACTCCAGTGGCATCAGCCATCTTAACAGGCGATCATCCAAAGCTTCCAAGTAAGTCCTTGTTTCCCTATATAAAAACTGCGTGCCGGCAACATTCCATCCCGCATAAATTAATTTCCCGCCAAAATTACAATACCGCGAGGTCCTTCGAGCACCGCTATCCCAACTTATCACCAAAGCCATTAAAAATCTGGACATAGTTGAAAGTGACATTTTGTCTTTATTCCGATTGATGCCAAGTCACACGCAAGTTACTGAGAGATGCATCAAGTTCACATCATGTCATCACAGAATCCTGTGTAACGTTACATTTTCCTGGTAGAAGCCAGAAAACTGTGAGGTCACACTGAGCATTCACCTACCTAACTTTCAGTCTGGAGGGGAGTACTGTTAAAAGAAATAGTCAAGGGGACGAGTTATAAGAATTCATTATTAAAAAATAACCTAACATACAGGGCCTACCTATACGAAGCTAGAAGTTAACTAAACCCTCACTAGGCCAGAGAAGCTGGTGAACGAAAATGAATTTGAACGTAGGATGAAATGGAGAAAGTCGGCCCTCTTGGCTGTAGTAGTGGCCGAGGGACTTCAGGCTTCAGTCTTCCTTCAGTAGTACTGGTCGAGGTACATCAGGCTTCGTCTTCCATCCATCTGGCTGTAGAAGTGGGTCGAGAGACGTCAGGCTTCATCATTACAGCTGAGGAGGCGGGGGCCGTCAATCTTCCTCTCGGATAGCCGGAGGTCGTCAGTTTTCTTCTTGGTGAGCCAGAGGACGTCAGTTTACTCAGATCGTAAGGGAGGGTGGAAGATCGTCACTCCTATAGCCCGGGCAACAGATGCTAAGACATGGCACGGTTACGCGTTAACTTATAAACCTCAGAGGAGGGAAGCTTCCTTTGGTCACTCTTATAACATTAAAGACTTGTGACGCCTTACAGCTCCAGACGTAGACTGAAAATTCCACCACGCTCCTGTCATCTCCAGGTGATTGACATTTTATAATTTGGAAAGAATTTCTAGAACATAATAAAAATAATATGTGAAAGATGGATCAAAAACAAACTTCAATCGTGTCGTATTATATTTAACACAAAAAAAAAACATTACCAAACTATGTGATATCCTGAATTAAGTTTTTTTTTTGTAGTTGTTTTTATCAGTTAATTATAGTTCTTGTTTCAAGTATTAAAAAAATAATAAACATTGTACATCATTAACAAAAATCGCTTAATTAAGCTCAGACGGAATCCTAGATTTGGACGATTAATGAAAACTTAAATTAAAATACTTGTGGCAGTACTTTTACTTTAAATATCATAAGACTGTCTTATTAACTTTTAATTGGTGCGTCCTAGAGAATCTTATCGATCCACCCTTTCACAATACCTTGTTTTTACAAAGCTGCCATTTCATTTATCACTTTGATAATATAGAATCATTTCTATCCTTTTTCCCTCCAGGTACCTAGCAGCAGACACCCAACTGTACTACGTTGTTGCCACTGCCTTCGTGTTGTGCCAAACGGTTCGCAGGAGGAAGGTGGTGCTGAGCCTTCTGTTCGTGATAGGAATGGCTGTTCCGACACTGATAACTTATTACCGGAACCTAGACGGTATCCTCTTGGTTTATCCTGAGTAAGTACAATACTACATCTTAAAGGTCAAGTTATTGTCAGTCATTTACTTTATATCGTTACTATCGCTAATAAAATGACACTGTTCCTCGTCTGGTCCGGTTACTGGTATGTGGAAAACAAATAAACAGGGATTGTAAAATACTGGTATTCAGCTGCATCTGGTCAGACTGGAAACCGATTCCAATACATTTAGGAAAAGTATAGGCAGAGGATGACTTAATTATGCTTTATATAATTCCAGGTTCGCAATCAATGTATTTATGTATTATCCTACGTTCGACGAGATCTACAAGAGAGGGCACACGAATCTTACGGGTTGTATCGTCGGCATGGCAATAGGCTACTGGGTCTATGATTGGCAGAAGACTGGTGGAGATACCAAAACCCTCAGGGTGAGTTACACATAACATAACATCACGCCTGTAATCCCCGAACAGCTAGGTAGAAGTATATCATAATAGTAACAGGGCGATACAACGGACAAATAGTACTCAAGCGTCCCAAAAAAGACTCCCCTTTTTTGGGACGCTTAAGTACTATTTGTAATCCTTCATTTCACCAGTTATGTTTAAGTCCCATGTAAAAAGAAGTTAGGTACTAACTGGATGATGGAAGTCAAATATGCATTCGCTCCATGTAAAATACTGGTATTCAGCTGCATCCGCTTTGGCAAGAAACTGACTCCAACATACACAAACCGGTCAAAATTAGGCGAACTCAAAAAAGTGAATGATTTTTGAGATTGAAGGTACTAATTTTATTTATTGTTTTCGCTTTATTTGAGTGTGTTTATTTATTTTATGAAAGAAAACAACAAAATGTGAGGTTGTTAGAATTTAATTATAGAGAAATAATAAAAATGGTCGTAACTGAAATATATTGAATTGCTAGTTTTATTTTACTCTTTATGTACACACAGTATACAACAGGAAAATACATTATAAAATATGAGTACATAGTTTAGTACATTGCTTATTTCTTAAGAAGTTTCTGCCAGCAGATCTGCAAAAGGAGAAATGAAAAAGTAATGTAGACAATAGTGTGTGAGAAAAAAAAGAGAATAGAGATATGTGCCTTACCTAACTTAACTTATTAAGATATATAAATACACATAAAAGTACATATTAAAATATACTTATATAAATATATAAAAAGTTGGGACCGAGGGAGGGGCTTTTTAAAGTTCCGGCAACCCGTACAAACTTATTAAAGTCTGCACCAGTGATTCGTGCAGTAAGAATACTTAATAATGTCTCTCGGCGTTTAGTTATATTTTCTTGCTCTTTGGCGGAATTCCAGAGGGTGACACTTAGTTTGTTGTCCACTGAGTAATTTGTGTTTCTACCCAGACCCGTTACTTGGGACTGAATAATTAGCAATTTATGTCAACTTCTGTTCTTTATACTTATGTATGTGTTAATGAATAAATAAATAAATAAAATAATAAATATAAATATGTATATAATAAATCATGGTTGAGAGGAAAGGTAATGCTCTTTCACTCTGGGTTTGAACAGTGAAACGGTCTTCAGATCACGAATGCTAGGCGGAAGTGCGTTCCACAACCTTACAGCATGGACGGAGAAAGAATAAGAGTAATAGCTGGATTTATGAGGATGGGATTAGTCTTCAAAGGCAGGAGACTCTGAAGACGTTTCAGCGAATGAAGAGAGAAGTGAACCTTGCGGCTTACCTTGACTTGAGCTCGCTACGACAGATAGGAGTCAATAGTAACACCCAGATCCTTGGCGGTATCTATATAATTGATGCGAACAGCATCGAGCTACAACGTCATCAGAGATGCAGCAACGGCTGTACCACAAACAAATCGGCTGCCTACGACCATGGCCTGAGATTTAGCAGGGTTAATTTGCAATCCGAATGACTTAGCCCAGGCGCTGATACAAGCCAGGTCATTATTCATAGCAGCAATGGCAGAATTTGTATCAGCTACTGTCAAGTGCCGGTAGAGCTGCAAGTCATCTGCATAAAGATGGAAATTGGACGAGAATACACTGGTAACCATGTTTATGAAAATTGAAAAAAGAAGAGGAATGAGAACGCTACCCTGAGGCTAACATAAACCCTGAGGCTCGGTGAGGCTGCACCTATGAGAGAAAGCCTCATCAAGGCGAACACACTGAGAGCGTCCCCGAAGATAAGAATTGAACCAGGCTAAAGCAGGAGAAGAAAAATTTAAAGATTTGAGGATACCTAGCAAAATGTCGAAATCCACAGAGTTCTTGTATTGCTTGACTTCTGTAGTGCCTTCAGGCACTACAGAAGTCAAGCAATACAAGAACGTTAAGTGACTTACTCTCCATTGCCCAGCGGATATCGTCAGTTACATTCAAAAGTGCAGTGACAGTACTATGACCCGAGCGGAAACCAGATTGGAAAGGGGATATTAAAGAGTTCGACGCTAAGAAAAATGTTAATTGTTTATGAATTATATGCTCAAAAACTTTGGAAAGAAATGGGAGAATAGAAATAGGTCTAAAGTGGGATAGCGAGGATGGATTGTTTGTTTTAGGTAAAGGTATGATGTGAGCTTGCTTACGAACGGAGGGCAAAGAGCAACAGGAAAAAGAGTGGTTAAATTTGTAAGTAAGAACGGGAAGTAGAGATGGAAGGATAAGAGTAACCATTCTTGAACACAACTTATCGTTACCGACTGCAGAAGATGTAATCGTAAGGACAGATTTCCTAACGTCATCCTCAGAAACATCGCCAAGGTTAAAAGGACAACATTGTGGCAACGGCAGTCTAGAAAGGTTCTCCAGGGTCACAGCCTTGACAGACAAATCGAGAGAAAAGGGAAGGAAAGAGAAATGTTTATTCAGATCGTTGAGGTTCACATCTTTGCACTGGTTGGTAGGTGTTTTGCCTATGCTTACAGACTTAATAAATTTCCAAACATCGGAAGAACTACGGTTGGTGAGTTGGTCGTGGAAATAGCGTCTCTTGGCATCTTGACACAGATGACTGCAGCAATTACGTTGCGATTTGTAATAGAGTTATTGTTGATTTATTGTGATGATTGTGAAAACGATGATGATGATTGTGATAATGATGATTATGGTGATGATTGTGATTACGATGATGATGATTGTGATAACGATGATGATGATGATGATTGTGATAATGATGATGGTGATTTTGATAACAGTGATGGTGATAGTGATGGTGATAGTAATAGCGATGGTGGTTGTGATGGTGATTGAAATGAAATGAAATGAAATGATGTTTATTTTTGCAAGTAGGTTCTTACAAACACTTTTACACGGCATTTTTTTTAAACTAGATGGGGCCAGTGTTTCGTACCTGACTACTCTGAGAAGAAACAGCCGAAACAAGC
The DNA here is from genome assembly GCA_941918905.2 of Xestia sexstrigata. Taxonomy (NCBI): domain Eukaryota; kingdom Metazoa; phylum Arthropoda; class Insecta; order Lepidoptera; family Noctuidae; genus Xestia; species Xestia sexstrigata. Next base: position 1,748,040 of record OW799216.2, on the reverse strand, counting down.
TCAGAGGTCATAGTCTCTTATGAAGTCCAGACATAATCTTGCTCAATTCAGATGAGGACTAAGCAGATTAGTGTCTGAGATGGTCTTTTGAAGAAAGAACCACACAGATTTGAGTGGACCTGTCCAGTCAGTGCAAGCATTTGTCAGTTATCGTGTAGCTCGACTTATAACTCAAGGAGCTCAACGAAACGATGAACAATACCAAAGAAAGGACATTTGGGTAGGTCGCTTATAGTACTCAAACTGCCAGACTGTCGTGGGGAAAAAATATATATTTTAAACAAATTAATATATTTATAAAATAATATAGGTTTTTTAAACAAATTAATATTTTTATGTGCGTACAAATGGTTTTCATTAATAAACTGAGCGGGCACAGTAAGAATATTAATCTCTTAAAATTTTTCTCTGAGGGAGTATCTGGGACTTAATTTATAAATTGAACGAATTGCCCTTTTTTGTAAAACAAATATTGTCTCAATATAGGCGACATTACCCCACAAAAGAATACCGTATGACATCACGCTGTGGAAATAACTAAAGTAAACTAAACGGGCAGTCTCCAAATCAGTTAAATCACGAATTTTTCTAACGGCGAATGCTGCAGAGCTAAGTTTTTTTGATAATTTGTCTATATGTGGGCCCCACTGCAGCTTGGCATCCAAAGTTATGCCTTAGAACACTGTGCTATCTTCCAGTTTCAACTCTTCATCCTTGATTTGTACAGTAGTTTCCACTTGTCTTACATGGGGTATCGTAAACTTAATACATTTAGTTTTTTTCTCATTTAGGAGTAGATTATACACATTGAACCAATTAACGACTTTTGCCAGAGCGTTAACCTCGTCCGTAACTATCTGCTGACGTTTGAGTTTAAATAAAAGAGAAGTATCATCTGCAAACAATACTATGTCATGATTATCCTTTATGAGGTATGGCAAGTCATTTATATAAATAAGAAACAAAAATGGGCCAGAAACAAAAATGGGCCAATTGTGATTGTGATTGTGATGGTGATAGCGATGGTGATGGTGATTGTGATAATGACAGTGATTGCGATTGTGACAGTGATGGTGATTGTGATAATGATAATGATGATGGTCGTGATGTGCTGCAATCGCTTGGATGTTTATTGTTTTCACAACATCATAACATAACATCACGCCTGTATGCTCTGAAGGGGTACGCAGATGTGTACAGTACACCCACATTTCGACAGTTAGGTATGTTAGGTTCCCTTTTATTGGGGATAAGCGTTACCATGACATGTATTGTTAACAATATAAAATAAATGACTGCCTCGTTGGTCTAGTGGTAGCTATTACGGAGCATGAGGTCCTGGGTTCGATTTCTAGGTCGGGCAAAATGTTATTGAGTTTTTCCATCAGGAATTTCTCAGTGGCAGCGACGGAGTCGGGATTTGCGCCCGGTCAATGACAAACTCAAACTCAAACTCACAGCATTTATTTCAATTAGACCATTACAGCACTTTTAAATGTCAAAAATACAAAAAAAAACAAAGCTACTATACAGTCCCAGACACAAGACATAATAACTTGAGAAAGTACTGTAGTTGCCCATTCCCTAGCGTAGATCTCTATGGAGAAGAACGGGCAAGAAACTCCATGGACACTTTTAAATCAAAATATTGTTACAAAATCTTGGTTACATCATTCATGTTGAGATTATACATATATGTGAGAACGAAGTAGAAAGACGTGCACATTAAGAGCGTCCAGAGTAAAAGATTAAATCAACAATTTAAAAATAAAGTATTAAAATGAACCGTGGCAGCTAAGAGATGGCCAGTCCCAACTGACAGCGCCCGATCACGAACATGACGCGTGTATCGGCGCCATTCAACTCAACCATATTGAAGGGAACTAAATGACCCGACACACCTGCCACCATCAGCGAGACATTTGAGTGAGCATGACATTCTCTCAGCCACCAAGGCATATTCAAGTCAATACAGATGGAATCTATACAAAGCAAAGATACTTTTACAATCTTCTGAAGCTAGCACAATAATTTGCCCAATTAGTTTTCCCCTATGGTTGTGAAGCAGGACCAGCATTGAGCCAAGCATTTTTATCATCAATGTAATCCACCAACTTATAATATGCTTGCCTATATAGTGTGCGTTTTATACAAGATTTAAATTTCGTCTCATTCAGTTGTAGAATGTGGGGAGGTATTTTATTGTAACATTTTAAACAGTACCCCATGAAAGATGAATCTACTTTAGCAAGCCTGAAACCTGGCTGAACTAGGTGGTCCCTATTTCTAGTGTTATAGTGGTGTCTGTCACCTCTTTTACTGAATAAATGCAGATTTTTCCTAACGTACATGATATTTTCATAGATGTATTGACAAGGTACTGTCATGATATTAATTTCCTTAAACAGTTCTCTTAGGGAATCGCGTCTACGTAATTCATATATGGCTCTGATGGCCCTTTTTTGGAGAATAAATATAGACTCGATGTCTGCAGCCCGTCCCCATAGTAAAATACCGTATGACATAATACTATGAAATAACTAAAACATCAGTAAATTGACGGATTTTTCTAACAGCATATGCTGCTGAGCTGAGCCGTCCTACAAGAGATGTTAAATGAGGACCCTATCGTAGCCTTGAGTCGAGCGTAATTCCCAAGAAAACCGTTTTATCGACAAATTCTAGTTTCTCTTGATTCAATACTACGTCACAATCACTACTTTTGACATTTGGTAAAGCAAATCTAATGCACTTTGTTTTTTTTTCCATTTAGTACTAAATTATTAACGGTAAACCAATTATGAACCTGCAGTAGGGCGTTATTTACGTCGTCAAGATTAGTGGCACGTCTGTTTATCCTAAATTTTAAAGAAGTATCGTCAGCAAACAACACCAATTGCGGGTGGTTGTTAAATAAATTGGGTAGGTCATTTATGTACACTAAAAAGGGAAAGGGACCCAATATCGAACCTTGTGGTACACCCATTTTTACTTTTAAACCCATTGAATTTACACCATTTACTTGGACATTGGGTTGATGTTGTTGTTGTTGTTACTTGGATATGCTGCTGTCTATCATTCAAATACGATTTTACTAAACTGTGCGCAAGTTTACCTAAAGAGAGAGAGTAGAAGTTTACCTAAGATGAGACAATAGGCTCGCCCCTAATACATGGGATTTAAACATAACTGACGAAATGTGAGTGTAGGTACTATTAGGTACACCTCAGCCCAACCCTTCGGGGAATACAGGCGTGATGTTACGTTATATTAAAATAAATGTATAGCTAATATTTGTATAGCATAATAAAGATAAAAATGGAAAAACTAAAAAACTTTTTTTTCAGAAGTAGGTAGCAAAGAAACTGAATCAAACACACAAAAGTCACCAACTTCTGAAGCTAAAGTTATTTCTCACTTTGTTGTGTTTTTGAAGTTGGTATTAAAAAAAATGATTGCGTAAAGTTTTGATTTTTGACTTCTAATAATATTACTGTAATAATAAGGGTCTCATATTATGTGCAGAACAAAAAAATGGGATGACGGGAGAACAACTACCAACTGCTGATTTTCGGCTTCGTTAGCGGTCTTATTACACTCATTATTTTCTTAATAAATTATCCAGAAGTACCGCTTTCTGCACTGGGCGCTGTTTCCGCTGGGAGCCCTCTGCTGCTACTCCGGCACTGTCTACTACACGTACGCGTCGAAACCTTCGGTCCTCGTCAACCTGCTGTTCGCTGCCTTCACGAAACCTGCCTTCGCCATTATGCTCGGCGTTTTTATGGTTGGAACCATTTTTGAGTTAGAAGGTAGGTACATATTTCTAAATTCTCTTAAACATCAAGCTTAGTTATTTCGCTCGATTCGCTCGCTCTCGAGACCCTGCCAGCCCCTTCGTGTTAAGTAACTTTAAACCCCTACAGATAGAAATAGGAGCCCCGCTGCGCGGGGTCGACTACGCCTTATGTTGTAACATTTTGATATTTACCTTGACGTTCATTTATTCGTGTTTTTTTTATTCTCAGAGAACATTCGTTTTTATATACACACATCAAAAATGTCTAGGGATCAAGCATTTTTATGCGGATTTCTTGAGATTGAGATGTGGCTTTGTAATAAATTTATGATTTTATAAATTTATATGGATCCTTTTTGGTGCATTTCATAATTTGAATCAGGAACTCTCAATCAAATTCGAGTAAAAGATGAAAATAAGCTGTCAATATTTTCCCTATAAAAACATACAACGCATTGAAGACATTATTAGTGCTACTGTTTCCCTACTACTGATTAAAACCAACGTTATTATGGAGCGGCGACGTCATTTAAGCAGGGAAGAAATGCTCAGAGCCGTGGGAATGATAGAAGCTGGTTCCCGGCAACGTACTGTAGCTTTAGCTCTGAATACAAGTCAGAGTGTTATCAGTCGACTTTGGACACGTTACCGAAGCACTGGTACCGTGGCTGAGCGCCATGGAGGACGGTATCGCTGCACCACACGGAGACAAGACCGATACATTCAAATCTTAACTCGAAGAGCTCCAACAATAACCGCCATGATGTTAGCCGTGAGGCTTCATCACTCTTCAGGGAACTTAATTAGCGACCAAACAGTCAGAAACCGCTTGCATGAAGTGAACCTTCATTCCCGAAGACCGCTACGGGTACCACCTATAGCAATGCACAATCGTAGGATTCGATATCAATGGGCTCTTGAACACAGAAACTGGGCAGAAGAACAATGGCGTTTCGTGTGCTTTTCTGATGAGTCTCGTTTTGGTATGAGACCGGATACAAGACGTATACGACACTGGAGAACCCCTGGACGCCAACAGCGATTAAAATCCTGCCAGGAAGTCCATCCTTATAGTGGTGGAACCATCATGGTATGGGCGGGTATTTGGATCGGCGGAAGAACTGAGTTGATTTGGATCAGAGGCAACCTCAACGCTCAAATTTATGCTGAGACGATTGTATCAGACGTCATCGTTCCTCTACAAGTGCAAATCGGTCCCTTATTTCAGTTAATGCATGATAATGCACGACCGCACACCGCAAGAGTTGTAAGACAGACTCTCGCCGCAGCTAACATCAATGTCCTGCCCTGGCCTGCTCAGTCGCCAGACTTGAACCCGATTGAGCATGCATGGGATATGCTACAGAGAAGAGCTCTGCCGAATATGGAGGGTATCCAGTCGCAAGAAGACCTTTTTTTGTTGTTGCAACGAACATGGGCGGCCATTCCACAGCGTGATTTGGATGAACTCATTTTGAGTATGCCAAACCGATGTTCTTGTGTTGTTAGTGTTCGCGGTAGAAACACGGATTATTAATTGTTTAAGTTACCCAATAAAATTTTAAAGAAAACTGTTATTTCAGTCTTTTTTTCGAACTTTAATGTTAGTGGTTCAAATGTCAAAAATCCCTTTATTAGGAAAATGGCAAATTTCTTTATTAATGCAAAGGTGACTTGGTTTATCGTTACTGTGACAAACGAAAACACTTTATTTGATGAATCCTTAAAGAAAATTTTAATTAATATCAATCAGGAGAAAAGTTATTGCAAAAATATATGTTGATCCCTAGATACTTTTGATGTGTTTCCTAGTATTATTTCAATTCCTAGGAAATATTATTATGTACATACAATTCACAGGAAATCTGTGCAGGCTCGGAATAGTTTCATACTTTTTCGGTACCAAATACATTTCATTGCATTGTCAGCCTTTTGTGCTATTGTAAAATATTTGTGTTTGGTTTTAGTTACTGTTTAGTTAGAGGTTAATGTATCCTTGTTATTGATGGAAAAAAAGGGGAGAAGGACACAGCTTTTTACATACGTGTTTGTAAAATCTAAAATGTTCAATAATATTTAGTTATTTTTGCAACTGTAGTTAGATACCTACATTATTTGGCTACACGCATAAAAAAATTAATCAATTTGTTTGTGATTTTATCACAATTGGCATTTTAGTGAAGCAACTCGAATGTTCAAAGCTGCCCCCTTTCCGGGGCAGCTTTGAATATGCCTGGTGCATCTTTGAATTAATGAATTTAAATAAACTGTATCAATTTTACAAACAATATTTTAAATTCAATTATACAATTAAAATGTTAATAACAAATTATTTGACAATAAGAACAGTAAAAAATAAAATGGTAATTATTTACGAGTTAAGATATTCACTGTGAACTTTTCATACAAAATAATAAGTAATACGTTTTTTTTTTACGATAGAGTGTACTCTAAAAAAAAATCGTATTACTTATGGAAGATTTGGAGATATTGATAAGTGGAACTTACGTATACGCACATTTCGAAAAAAAGTTGTAAGGTTTTACAACTTTTTTTTAAAATGTAGGTATGAATGTAGGTAGGTAAAGTTGTAAGGTTTTACAACTTTTTTTCAAAATGTAGGTGTACGCAACGTTAAACCAATCATGGTCTCTCATTCAGTTTTTCGAGCATGAAAACACACGTTACCGTGGTATTTCCCTCTATATTATCGGCTCTCAGGCTCGCACACGTCCGTTCACCACCGCAGCTCAAATCTAACTGACCGCACGCGCCTAGAGACGACACAATGCTTCCCTCTGATAATGATAATTTTCTCTTCATCCATCTTATCCTCACCCAAAGCAAGAATCTCATTCGTGGCCTACGGCCAACATTTAGGCCCTTCAACAAACCCCTGTTTGTTTTACTACGTTCCTTAAGAACGCCGAGTCCCACCTGAGTCCATAGTCTCTACCAGACCCGACCTCTGCCAGAGCCACCCGCGCACTGCGCTTCCTTAGACTGCTACAAGCAAACACCGACTTCTACTGGACTACGGCTACGAAATGGCTACTGGTACGGTTTTACCAACCGAACTAAGTTTCCCCACTATCTCCAACTCTAAATTTCTCAACTTCAAACGGTACTTGGCCCACGGGCATTCTCCTTTACCTATCATTCGCGTACTTGTAAGTACGCTTAGAACTTAATGCTCTTAATGTGTAGCGATCCCCCTCTAACACTTTTACAACTCTGAAATTTCCTTTTATATTTGAGGTCCAATTTAGTCTTTTACAGTCGCGCCTTAGTACTCTCCACCCTCTTCTTTTTTTTTATATATCGCCGACTTTCCAATTAACCGAGCTGAGTTTTCCCTAACTTGTTCGATATCTGCGTCAGTATCATCGTCGTGAGCTATTAGACTAAGGCCAGCCGTACACGGACTGCTTCAAGCAGTTATGACCGACTGCTTGAAGCCGCGACCGCGCGGTGAACTATAGCCATTCATTCGCTGCCGTACACACGACTGCTCGAGCAGTCGCGACCGCTTCAAGCCGTCAACTACATGATGAAATTCCATCGTGCTGTCAACCGCTCGCGAGCAGTCGCGAGGCATACACTGACTGCTCGAGCCGTCGGCGGCTCTAGAACAGTCGACAGCTCTACGACCTCCCCCTCCCTTCTCTTCTGGCCTCCCGGCGTCTAGTGTCTCTCTGTCTCGTCTCATTTGTCGACTGATCTTTGAAAATGGAGGGTGTGTGCGATAGTGATGCGCTTATAAGTGCAATTAAAACACATGAAATTATTTGGAACTATAAGCTTAAGGCGCACAGCGACAAAATAAAGAAGAACAATGCATGGGCAATTATTTGCGCCCAAGTTATTGAGAACTTTGATGAAAAAACAAATCAAGAAAAAAATAAAATCGGTAAGTAAAAAAGTCAGTCATTTTATTACACACACATTTATTAAGTTTATGTCATATTATAAACTCACACACATATTTATTGATTTATATCATATTCCATTGCCAATCTAGTTTGCCTTCTTCGCTCACAAAGTAATTAGCAAATTCTTCACGGATTGTTGTTAACATAGGCCCACCTGGGCGAACTTGCTGGATTGAATGTACTATAGAGTGAGGAAGACCCTCAAACGTATCCTCAAATTTATTTCCATCTCGTTGTTTTACGTAGTTGTGAAGAACACATGATGCTTTTACTATATCCACTGCGAAATCAACACTAACGTTAAGTGGTCTATGGAAGATCCGCCATTTATTAGCTAAAATGCCAAACGTGCATTCAATATATCGCCTAGCACGTGATAACCGATAGTTAAAATTTTTTTTTTCTCTGGTAAATTCTTGCCACCATATGGACGCATTAAATTTTCCTGCAAGCTGAATGCTTCATCCCCAATAAACACATTCGGTAATACAGGTCCATTATGCGATATTGCAGAAGGTGGACGTATATTTAACTTTTTTTCTTGTAACATTTTATATAGACAACTCTCTTCGAAAATAGTCGAGTCAGCGTGCCTTCCATACGAGCCTATATCCACGAAAGTGAACATATAATTACTATCACATACTGCTAGAAGTATTATCGAAAAATAATTTTTATAGTTATAATATGACGATCCACTTTGCGCGGGTTGTATTATTCTAATATGTTTGCCATCAACGGCGCCAAGGCAGTTCGGAAACTTAGAAGTTTTTTTGAAACCATTTATTATGTCTTTCGATTTATCTTCAGTTAGTTGTTCCATACACATATCCTTCATATGTATCCATATATTTCTGCAAACATCCCTCACTATCTTACCAATTGTTGTTAATGCTATTCTAAAACTATATTGCAAATCCATAAATGTACATAGTTGCCAAATACCTGTAAAAACATATTTTTTAATCAATAAATTGTACCAATAAATATTTTTTTTGTTGTTACAGCCATGTTAATACAGAAAAAATGGAAGACATTAAGAGATGGGTACACCAGATATGCTAAAAATATAAAACCAAAGAGTGGTTCAGCAGCCCTAAACATTCGGCCATATGCATATTATCAGCAGATGTCTTTTTTAAAGGTAATAATAGAAGATAGACCCGATAAAACAAACAGTTTAGAAGAAAGTGAGCACGCTGAAATTACGTCTGAAGAAAGTGAAAATCGTCAAAATAAAATAAACAAAGAAAGAAAATTAAATACTACAATCACAGATGAGAACGTCTTAATTGAAAAATTAGCTAAACGCTTCGATGAAAAATCACAGAATTCGCGCATTGTTGAAGATGAAGATAAATTGTTTTTTCTGTCATTAGTTGGCGAGTTTAAAAAAAATAATGAGCAGTATAAATTAGATGCTAAGACAGAAATACTTAACGTAATTAAATACTTTAAAGGGATGACAAATCTATATCCTGCGAGCAGGGGATATTCATCACAGAATTCAACTTATGATTACCGTGGACAATATGGTTATAATACTGGCCCCTCTACCTCTGCATCAGCGACTGGCCCCTCTAAATCAGCGACTGGCCCCTCGACATCAGCGGCTGATGACCAAAACTCTCAATTTGAAGACCTTTCATCATCTTCAGTAATGTCTGATGAATTATTTTCCAATATTTTTAATGAATAAAAATTTAAATAATTGTTATTTATTTTTCGAACATCAATGTTACTGCTAGTCTTTCTTCTGCTTGGATACTTCTCCTCATGATTGTGTCTACACGTTTAATTTTAGACCTTAGTATATTATTCATTTCATCAAACGAAGACACTGACATCCTAAAATAGTTGAAAAATTTTTCTTCATCACTTCTAAGTTCCATAAACAAATGATAGAATTGTCCATGTTGTTCTCTTAGTTCCAAAATTGGATGAACCCAAAATTTTCTCTTTTGACGTTGCCGCCGTCGTCTCCGCTTGAGCAGAAGCAGCAAAAGCAGTGCTTCCTCGTCAGAATCCATGACTAGACTGCGGTAGAAATTCAACTGCTCGAGCGGTTGGTAGAGACAGCTCGAGCAGTCAACAACCGACTGCTCAAGCAGTCAACGCCTACCGCTCGAGCGGTCCGTGTACGTCGGTCAACCGTTAACTGCTCGAGCAGTCCGTGTACGCCCGCTCTAAGAGGGCGCGTGACTTTACCGACTAGTAATTCGAGCAGGCTTACTTTTGTCACCCTATTGACCTTACAGTTTAGTGCCCTCTGCACATCTCCTGACGCATCCTGACACGACCTATCTTCGTTCACTTTAATTGCGGTAAGCATAGATTTTAACGTGCTCATTGACCGCTCAACTTGATCGTTAACTCGCGATGATCCCGTAGCTATTAAATGAAGACTAATGTTTTACTCTCACAAATTTCCCTAAACTCGTGACTTGTGAAACAACGACCTTGATCGGCAATAATCTGTACCGGTGCTCCAAACAATGATATGCTCCTTGTTACAGCTTTTATACTACGGGCGGTGGCAATACGCACCGTATGATGTAAAAGGACAAATTTTGTAAACATATCAATGAGTACGAACACATACTCCTTGTTAGCTCGTTTTGACTTGCTGAGCTCACTTGTCGCATCGATGTGTACCGTGTGCCAAGGCAACGCAACCTTTGTAATAGGGTGCAACTCTGCCTGTACCGTGCATGAATTACACTTTGCTTTTTTACATGTAACGCAATCTTGTTACGTAAAGACTTAAGAGTTTCAGTCGCTTACCACAACAAACTTCCTTCCATGAAAATATAAACGAAATTGTTTTACACCATTAACTACGCCCAACGTCTCCAGCTCATATGAGTGATGCCTCGATTTGTCCCGAATTGAAGGATGGCGAACGGATGCGCGCCAGCATGTTATCCTCCAACATAAACAAATCACTTTCCACAATCACACCCAAACCTTTTCCCTGAAAACCTTGGAAACGCGACCAACACGAAAAGTTCGAAGGGCCTTGATCAGCGTCTGGGAAAAAAAATGTCATCAGACTACCGTTGGTCCACCCAAAGGACATCGACACAAATGACAACTAAAACCAGCCTAACCTTTGCAACCTGTAACACCGTTAATGCATGGACACGTTGAAACTTTAAAATTCAAATGTAAATATTCCGAAAACTGGACGTCACATTCCCTCTCTGACCTCAGAATCAAATCAAGTATCAAATGTTCTATCTAAACACATGGCCTTCATCTCGAGAACAAAACGCTGTAAACTAGTGTAATTAGCTCAATTAAGACGCGAAATCTGATCAGAAATCAACGGCAACGGGTATCTATCCGGTTTTGTTTGACTCACGATAATCGATACACATACGTTTCCTACAGTCAGATTTTTCAACAAACAACGCTTGCAAAATGTGAATTGCTAGGTGTTGTTATTTCGGCATCTAATAGTTCATTTACTCGTTCGCGCATTACTTTTCTTTCCACCGGCGAGCAACGATAAGGCCGTCTTTGTACCGTCTCGTTTAGATCTATTAAACGAATTTCTAGTTTATAAGTGATAACGCGGGTATTTGGAAAGCCGAAGATAAAAATGAAATATTCTAAGATGTATATTTTTTTTAACTGATAAGTCATTGTTTACGTTCTCATGAAATGCCAATGTCAGTGTACAGTGTATACATCACGCAGATTCTTTAAAACGCGCTAAGAACTTATTGTGGCACAGGAAGAATAGCATTGCTCTTTGTTAGTGTAAACAAAATCAATAGCTTCTTTTTCAACGTTCCTATCTACACACATCAACACGGTCTAGGGATATTTAAAAAAAAGCGAATAACTATCAATGTGTTAATTATTTATATGACATGTATATATTTAAAAGATACGTTATTTAATATTCTACCATTTTTTAATAATGGTTAAGGTATAGATTAAAATTTCAGGATTTTATGGAAAAAAAATGAAGCATAGACGGAAACCGTATATGAATGAACTTTTAATTTGTGAGTAAAAACTGAAAAAAATAGAAAAATCATTTAATTTGTGTTTATAAACTTGAAGTTAGTAGTCTGAGAAAGCGCCCATGATGTTCATAACACATCGGCAACGATTCGGCATGCTCAGAACAAGGTTGTCAATGTCTTGCTGCGGAATATTGTCCCATGTCCTTCTGAGGTGCGCAAAAAGTTGATCTTCTGTAGCCAGATTTTCAGGAACTTCCTTCAGAGCTCTTCTTTGCAGCATATCCCACGCATGCTCAATGGGATTTAGATCTGGCGATTGAGCAGGCCAGTCTAAGGCCCTAACATTATGTGTATGTAACCAAGCTGCTACCGTTCTCGCCGTGTGTGCCCGGGCATTGTCGTGCATGAGCAGGAAATCTTGCCCCATTTGTGTTCTGTGGGGCAAGATTACGGGCCCCAGCACCTGTTGGACGTATCGTTCTGCCGTCATATTGCCCCGCACCCAAACGAGATCCGTCCGTCCTCCAAGACGAATTCCTGCCCAAACCATAATTGTTCCTCCTTGGTATGGGTGAACTTCCTGAGGGTTCTGGAGACGGCTCCATCGTCCAGGAACTCGCCAAACACGCGTCCTTCGTGAATCTGGATGGAAGCCGAACCTGGATTCATCCGTGAACAGCACATTGGACGCTTGGTCACGGCCCCAGTCCACGTGGTTCCGAACCCATTCTAATCGTCGTCCACGATTGCCTCTCCGTAAAGGTGGGACCCCGAGGGGTCTACGAGAGCGTAGATTGCTTTCATGCAGTCGCCTTCTTACAGTTTGGTCACTCACAAGCACTTGGTGTTCCACTCGCAGCCTTTGGACCAATTGAGTCGCCGTTGCATTTGGTTGTGCTCGCGCAGTAATTTGCAAAAATCGGTCTTGTCTGGGGGTAGTGATGCGACTTGGCCCCCGGTGCCTCTCCGCTACTTCACCTGTGGCACGATAGCGTGTCCACAATCTTGAAATTACATTTTGATGGGTCCCTATGGCCTCAGCAACATTACGCTGAACAGATCCAGCTTCCAGCATTCCCACAGCTCGTAACATCTCCGCCCTCGTCAAATGTCGGCGTTGCATGGCTACAATACCTCAATTTTAACTTTATCTTTCGTTTAAAAATGAAAAAAAACTGTAACTAAACGTAATTCGTATTGTTTTCTAAATTTCGCACAAATGAAAATTCCCTCTCCTATACATCAAGACATTTTTATGCCACCGAAACAAAAGAATTTTCAAAAATTTGAATTTGGAATTAGTCTGAGATAAATTACAAACAAATCGGTGTATAAAAGATTCCAATGCGGCCAGTACTTTTCGAGTTATTTAATTGAGTATGAAATATCCCTAGACCGTGTTGATGTGTGTAGCTCCAACAGATCCTGCGTCACCAACATACTCAATTTTTCTAAAGTAAAACTTGACATCATATTTTAATCAGTGGACATTGAAACAAATAAAGAATGTCTAATTTTGGTCACCAAATGCTTATCATCCTTTTATCAACCTGACACGTTCATTATTTATTTCATACAGTATTCATTCACACCGTTGTCCAAATTAAACTAATAATGTTGTATGATTGTCTTCTAAATTCAACAAACGGGAGTTATCCGTACACAAAACTTCATATTACGGGCACCACCCGTATAAAATTGTATGTAGTATACAATTTTTTATTATGAATGTACTATGCCGACTATTGTTTGACTTTGTTTTTAACTCATCGACGACCCGAATAGCGCAGTGGTAGAGGCTGCCTTACGTTCTTAGGGTCCCGGGTTCGAATCCTGGTAAGAGCAAATGTTTGTGTGATGGGCATGGACATTTGTTTCCGAGTCATGGATGTTTATATGTATAATAAGTATGTATTTTTAAACAAAAAGTCTCTATGTAGTATATCAACTATCTAGTATCCATGACACAGCTTCGTTGCTTAGTGTGGCACTACATGGTGCTGTGTATAATGTCCAGCCATATTTATTTATATAACTGTAAACCATAATTTATTTAGTACATGGAGGACTTACAGCTAATAAAAATAGAAAAACAGGAAACCATAGTCACCAGAAAGCCAATTACAAGTCCTCACGTATAGACTTATAATAGAAATCTATGGTGTAAGCACAAGACAAGAACACAAAAACACACAGCTTTAATATAAGTGAGAAGCTATATAAAAACTAGTTTGCAATTTATATAGCTGAAATAGCATAGAAAATAATACCAAAACTAAAACAAACAATGTAACCTACTTGAAAAATTTGAGGCTTAAGCACCTTCTGGCCGAATTCACACTAATTGTGAATGGATCTAAGTCATATTCCTTGCATATGTCATCATCATCAAATCTCTGCATGCCCGCACAATATAATAATAATAAAAAAAAAAAAAAAAATTATTTTATTTTCAATATTCATTACTTAACAATTCCATTAATGCTTGCATGCCTAATATAATATAGATTGTACAAGGCTCGCCCATCTTATTCCAACATCTTATTTTATGTACCTGCAATCTATGCAAATAAATTTTACTTCACTTTATTTCGCTTCACTTCGCTTTATTTCACTTTAATTTTACTTCACTTTACTTTGCTTTACTTCACTTTACTTTCCTTTACTTCACTTTACTTCGCTTTACTTCACTTTACTTCCCCTTACTTCACTTTTCTTTATTTCGCTTTATTTTACTTCACTTTACTTCGCTTTACACTCTGACATACCTACGTCAGTATGTATTTACAGGCATCACCTGGTAACATCACGAACAGGCATCAAAACTCAAACTCAAAGCATTTATTTCAATTAGACCATTACGACACTTTTTAATGTCAAAAATACAAAAAGCAAAACTACAGTCACAGTCACAAGGCATAACAACTTGAGAAAGTACTGTAGTTGCACATCATCTGTTAACACCATGTACTTACAGGCATCACCTGTTAACATCATGTACTTACAGGCATCACTTGTAGTTAATTAAATTACAAAGTCCTGACAGGCGTCACCTGTTTCCGGACTACCAGGCGTTATCTGTTAACATCATGTACTAACAGGCATCATCTGTTATTTAGTCCATACAGAAGGAGACTCATGTTCTCTTTTATACGAACATCATTACTTGATACAGTCATTTGCCTAGCCTTTTCCCAAGCTATGTTGGGGTCGGCTTTCAGTCCAACCGGATGCAGCCGAGTACCAGCACTTCACATGAAGCGGCCGCCTATAATATTTTGGAGTCGCTCCGTAAACTAAGGATTAGTGATAAAACAATTAAAATTCAATGGGTACCTTCACATGTGGGCATAACAGGTAATGAAGAAGCTGATCGTCTGGCCAGAGAAGCTAGTTTGAATGGAATACCATTTACCTGCCTACCCTTATTTACGGATTGTTTGTACTTCGTTAAAGAAAAATGTAAAGAGATTTGGAGTGAGCACTTTGACGAGAGGTCATTATCTAAAGGCATCTGGTATAAGACCATACAGCCTTGCCTTACGCGAGCACCGTGATTCGCAGAGTCTGGTTTGTCTAGAACAGATATTGTGACTGCCTTAAGACTTCGGTCCGGGCACATACCGCTAAACAAATTTGCTTTTCTAATGGGTAAATCCAACTCACCAAATTGTGCTGAGTGTGGCGTGGTTGAAGATGTTTACCATGTGTTAGCCGAGTGTGCCTAGACCGAAGTTGAGAGGGTCAGCTTTATGCTGGAATTTGATATGGATCTGCAGGAAATGGGCATGTGTAATTTGATTCTAGCCCGTCCTCTGTCCAATGAGGCAAAATTTATTTATAAATTAGTTAAATTATCAATTAAGCGTACATAAGTAGTTTCTTGTTTGTGAGGCCTATGAGGGTGGCATGATCATGTCTGATCAAACTATCTATAAAATAAATAAAGAATAAAAATAAAAAAAAAACATATTATAACAACATGCCTAATGAATTAAAATATAGTGAACTTACAACTGGTAAGCCATCAACAACTGAAAGAAATAATCACCTTCTACTCTAGTACTGTAACTTACTCTTACTTTAAACAAACTTAACTACTTGCATCTTAGTGAAACGTGTTTGTCTAAACTTACAAACCTTCACGACAAATCGGTATACGGGGTTAACCTACAACCCGAACACATTTAAAAGTTTTCTGTGTCACCCGACAGACACATCCACCATCATTTTATTTATTATTTATTTTGGTCAGTGGGTAGTTTTATTTATTTATTTAAAATAGGTGCACCAACAGTAGGTACAATACATATTACATTTATCGATAAGAGTACACATGTTACAGGTATGTACCATTATGTGTATTGTGTACACAGCATTCTTAGTACATTATAGAGATCAAATAAGTAACTTACAGTAATAAGGTGGTCATCATTCTACCTTTCCTCACACACTTCAGTTGCACACATAAACTACTCACCTCGCCTGCACATTTCACTGGACACTTTACTTCACTTCCATTACACTACCCCTTTTTTTTTTTTTTTTTTTTCAATAAATCATTTATCAAGTTTTCGTTTTTTGCCATTGTATTGTATGTAAGCTACATTTCATTCGAGGTGAGAGTTATTCTTACAATTTTGTTTATTATAACTATGTGAACCTTTGTGACGAGAGAAAATAAAGATATTGTATTATTGTACTTCACGGGGCCTCACCGTAATTTGTACTGTGAGTTTGATTATTTTGACCAATCATAGCTTCAAATCTTAAAATACGGTACGTTTTTTTTTTATGTAATTTAATAGATAAAATAATAGCACACAGTAGTCCTGTTAATCCTCGCCAAAATGTAGTATTTCCCTCTATATTATCAGCTCTCAGGCTCGCGCACGTCCGTTCACTACCGCAGCTCACACCTAACTGACCGCACGCGTCTAGAGACGACACAATGCCTCCCTCTCTTTCACTCACAGACACTACAACTGTAGTGTAGTAACTACTAATGACAGATGTGGAGGTGGGTTTTGCCGCAGTTATTGACATAACATTTGCTACATTTGCATTCAAATCTACTTCGTAAACTCGTTTGTTCAAAGGTGCCTCCTCCTCCTCCTCTACCTGTGAGTAGTTACATAAAAGTATAAAATTGTATATGGGAGCTACACCTGCCAACAAACTGCTTTACAGTTTGGCAGAAGTAACCTTTCATTTGCAATGCTTAGTATGTCACCACGAATAAACGCTTTTTTTTTTTTTACTTATTTTTGCTCAGCAGGTACCTGTACCTATACAAAGGCAATGTCGCCATCGAAAGAAACATTTTCGTAGAGTAACATAGAAAGCAGTCGTTTCTGAAGTTGTTGATGTTAATGGTGTTTATTTATTTCGTCCATCAGGTGTGTACCGATCGATCCTGGAGTGGCCCGTGTGGACGCTCCCAAGCCGGCTGTCGTTCAGCGCGTACCTGATGCACGTCGTGGTGATAAGGAACGACATGGCAATGCAGACGGCTCTACACAGGACCTCTGCATTGAGGATCGTAAGTATACTTACTAAGCTTGTGTTACACAAGGTGTAAACGGACCCCTTCTGCAAACACGTCACAAAAAGCAAAAAATATTACTTGGAAACAACTTGTTTTTTGGTGAAAATTCACGGTTTAAGGTAGGACTCAACGTAACGCACTCATACATACTTACGATGCATAGTTTTTATGAAACAACCCGTTTATTAAGAAATAAAAACAGAGAATTTTGATGAAAATGTGACCTCTGAATTAAGATAATGAAAGATAATTAGAAAAAACTAATCAGCGCATTTTGAAGACGAGAATGTTGAGCTCATTATGCGCTGAACAGATTTGTAAATTAATTCTTTATTGCCATAAACTAAGCGCACAAACACAACTCGAAATGATGTTGGGCACGTATGACCTGTATTTAACGCTTGATTTACCTAACATAATCCACTTAAATGAACTTAAAAAAAATAACTGACTATTACTTAAATTATGGTTACTTATGTGCAACAATAATATTTCGTGTTATTTCATCCGTTTAATTAAAAAAAAATATACTTTGTTGCGCAAATAATTCGCAGCGAGTGAATTTTGCAAGACTGCAGCCTTAAGTAAAATAAAGTTATAACATTAAATATTTGTATGAAAAAAACTTTGACAAAGTTGGAACTTTAACTTCCAATGTTTCCGTAACTAGAGGGTTTCCCGGTAATAGTCCAGAACAACATTCGACTTCGTTAACAGTATTTTTAGACCCATAGCATTTCATTGCCCTCTGGGGTTTAGATAGTTTCGCCACCGCAAATTCTAGTTTCTTGAATTCTGGTTTTGTTTTCAAACTAAGAAATATGGCTTATCGCTTATCTACCTAAATTTACTGTTATTCCTTTATTCAGCTACATCTGGTTCGACTGGAAACTGACCCAGCGTAGGAAAAGGCTAGGCAAACGACAAGTTTAGAAATTGCGTGGAGTCAACATGTTTCTTCATGGGAGCAAAGAATCAAGCTCACGAACATTATCATCACCTTTGTTATTTTTTCGCAGATAGCAATAGGGGTGTATGTAATAACCATCTCTTTAGTAGCCGCGTTCTTCTTCTACATTCTGGTAGAAGGTCCCTTTACATCCATCGTCCGAGAATGGTTCTCCAAGTCTGAGCCAATCGTGGGAAGCAAAGATAAGAAGAAAGAAGATGCTGAGATAGATGGGAGTACAAAAAAGAATGCCAAAATTGCCGATAACAGTGCTAGGAAAAGAGTGTTAAATACTGTTAGCGAATGATAACTGAGGAGTGTTAAATAAAATGCCCGTTTGTACTCAAGATGTTTATTTTTAGTTTATATATAATTACTAAGCCTCCGCTGTCCGTCTGTATGTCACCAGGCTGTTTAACATGATCCGTGATAGCTAGACAGGATAATTTTCACAGATAATGTATTTCTGTTGCCGCTATAGCAAAAAATACTAAAACAATTATAAAATATATATTTAAGGGGGGCTCCCATACGACAATCGAGATTTTTTCTTCGATTTTAAGAACGGCAACAGGTAGACCCTTGAAATATTCAAAGAATATTTAGTTATTATATTCACTTTCAAAATAAATAATTAAATTAAAAATTAAATAAATATTTAAGGGCAAAAAAATCACGTTTGTTGTAAGGGAGCCCCCCTTACAACAAACGTGTTTTTTTTGCCGTTTTGTCTAATGTTGTATAGATAATAGTGCGCGAGCCCTTCGTGCGCGAGTCCGACTCCCATTTGGCCGGTTTTTTTTATTAAAATACAAAATAAAACATTTTTTTATATTTTTTTTTTTATTTTTCCATTTTCTACAAACTTTTATTTAAACAACATTACATAATATAAGCCAATTTTATTATAAATTAAAATAAACTAAACTAACTAACCTATACTTATAATTACTTGTAGTTGTCATAATCCCAGGGAGACCATTAGTCCATAGCACAGGGTATCCTAGTTTGAACTCCTGATTCCCACAAAACCTTGGTACCTCCAATATTTGTAACACCTCTATATTGTAACTTTACTGTACTTTGTGGGAGGAAAATAAATTTATTATTATTATACTTTATAATTAAAAAATGGCGTCAAAAACCCCGTCTTCCTAGTTCATCGTGCTGTGTAGGGGCTGCACATCAAGCGGCGTAAATATTGTAACCGTAGTATTGGTAACTAAGTTAGGGACTTAGGGGTGAAATTCAACACGGGGCTGACGTTTCGTGATCACATCATAAGCTGCTGTAAAAAAGCTTATCGTAATTTAGGTTTTATGCTCCGTATGGTAAGTAAATTTACGAACATAAAAGCGGTTATAGCTTTATATAATGCTTTGGTTAGAAGTCAGTTAGAGTGTAACGCAATTATTTGGGCTCCACATGAATCTAAATATAGGTTCATGCTGGAGAAAGTACAAAACAAGTTTGTGAGATATTTATATTTGAAATTGTATGGTGTGTACCCTTTTTACCCGCTTATGTATCCAACTTTATTTATTTTGGGTATGGTTGGGTATAACGAACTGAGGGTCAGGAGGGATCTCACACTCACCTCGTACATATTCAAGGTACTTAGAGGGAAGATACATGATGCGGACATTTTAGGGAACATAGGTTTGTGTGTTCCGGACAAGTACGTGGGGCGACGTCAGCAGCCACGCTTGCTGGCGGTGCCGCGCGCGCGGACCAATCTGTTAGGGGAGGCGCCACTGACGCGTGCGCTCCGCACTCTCAACCTCATAGACGTTGACATATTCAATTGTTCTCTGAGTGAGTTCACAAAAAATGTATTGTTTGTGATTAGTTACAAAATTTAATATTGTTATTGTGTACACTATCGCATTAGGTAACCCTGTAAAGATAGTCGTAAGATGGACAAATAAATAAATAAATAAAAAAACTATATTTTCGAGCCCTTAGGGGTTGAAACTCTAGGACCGTGGGGGTTCGAGTGCTCACAGCCTTTTCAAGGAAATTTCAAAACGCTTAGTTGACAGTTCCCGTGACTCTAGGGCTAGCTTTTACCTTGGCCAAAGGCTTAGCGTTGCCATACAGCGTGGTAACGCCGCCAGTGTCCTTGGGACATTACCAGTTGACAGTGTTGAGGAGGAGTTTTTTGACGTCTTTTTTTATAGTTTATGTATAGTAAGTTCAGTTTAACATTTTCTAAACCAAAACCTTTTTGATATCAAAAACGAACCTGCCTAGTTCTACTTACAATAGACACATGAGGAGGTAAACGGACCTGCCGGGGTTGCGGGACTATTCGAAAGAGATACCGTGGCCCCGGAACACAAAGGGCGATGAAGGAACATGGATGGGTTTTAGTCAGTAAAAGTCTGACACTCCCTCCTGCTCCGCCCAGAGCGGGAGAAGTCATTTGATGATTTCCCATCCGAAAAAAAAAAAAAAAGGAGGTAAACGGAACAGAGTATAAGCTTCATACAACCGCGCGAATCGGTTGCACTACTATAAGCACGCGGGGCATGTGTGTGTGACCACTGGCCGCTTGTCGCGTACGCGGCGAGAGTAGAAAAAACCGGTTTACGCTGTCACAGCCAGTTGACAATCTCACGTCACACGTTGATTGTTTTGTGACAAGTTTGAATATTTTAATGGAAAAACGTGGTATTTATTAATAACGGTTGTTTATTGTACTGTGTGTATGAATAATACTAGAAAAAATTAAAATATATCATACTTTAACTATTCCAATGAGTATAATAAGTAAGTAAATATTTGATTATTACTTTTTCAAGTAAGCGCCATTATTTTATTGCATGATCCTTTTTTTAATAAGAAGAGGGTACTACACGGTCTATTTATTTTTATTTTTATTATTATTACAAGCTTATACTAAACATTTGTAGGTATGTGGGTGGGTTTGTATGTAGTAGGTACTAATTAAGTGTGTTACGTTCAAATATTGAAAGTAAGATTTGAACCAATCCGATGTCTGATTGAGCTAAAGTAAACGAAATTTTTGTATGAGACTTCGCGGCCATAACCTGTACCTTTTAGTTAAGCTAGGAAACTAACCCCTAAATAGAATAAAGTAATATTTTTTCCTTATTATAAAATAAGGAAAAAACACGAATGTTTTGTTTAATTTGTCTTCACCTATTGTGACAACCCTACCAAAATTGGTAACAATTTTGCACGTTCTTAAGAAGCTTACACTCTGTTCCGTTATCTACTCATGTGCAATAGGTTAGGTATTAGTACTATAACATGTCCTGTCAAAAAATCTATTTGTTATGAGTCTGTAATGATTGCTGTTTTGGTGATATTGGGCGATCTAGATCTCGGTATTTATAAAACCTAAGAGTTCGCTATTTGGACACCATTAAATGGGGTCAGAACGGAATATTATTCTAGGACGCTCCTATATACAATGTTGTATGTCCTTCTATTTGGCGCTAATACGTATAAATTCTGGGCATTGGGCACACGCGAGCATGCTACATATAGCTGACCATGGGAAAAAAGCATGGGTTTTTCAAATATACCCCTGCAACCTGCAATGTTCAAGTTCAAGTACGTCACATGGACGGTATATATACGACCAAGAGCGTCCGATGATTTTACCCCATACCAATCTTCAACAGGCGTAGGTACCTTGAATGGGGCGTTTCCACTCCTTTCTTGAGGTGTTCCATATATAACAACGGGGGACTCGAAAAAGGAGGTTAAAGTGGTTTTAGGAGGTGATGAAATCCTGTTATGGAATATACGTTCATTAAAGAAAACACGCTGTCCATTTTCTAAGTGTTCGGCAACAGTACGTAATACATGTGGCACTGGACGTTTCTAAATACTTTTCCCTTTGAACAACATTTATTAGTTTGTGGACCTTTAAACGAAACACGCGAGCAACTAAGTCATGTCGGTCAGAAGTTCTATGCCAAGGCATAAGCTCGTCTGTTATTTCCTTCCATTAGGAGTTGCGGATGAAAGTCACGAATAGGTCAGGCCTGTCGTAAGTGCGTACATAGGCGAAAGCGTCTTGTATGTATTCATGCAGGTAGCGCAGAGGGAAGAATAACAATTCGGCTTAAATCGTTGGGGTTTATATTAGCAATTTTCATCTGTGCTTATCGCATCTTGCAGAATGTAAGTTTTAGCTCATAGTTTTTTCTGGTTTTAAAAACGAAATAGGAGAAGAAGAACAAGAAAGAAGAAGACGTTCGCTCTCGACTTTGACGTACATATCTACTAAAAATTGTGGAACAGCTGTCTTGACCGTAGAAGAAGGTTAAAATCATTTTCTCGAAGCATCATGTGGTAGGCGTAAAACTCCATACAGGAAACTTTATTATTGGGAACTGGCTGTTTCGTAGTGGGATTAATGAGTGGTATATCAAACACAATCATCACAATCACCATCATCATTATCATTATCATCACAATCACCATCATCATTATCATCGTAATCACAACCAATATCATCGTAATCACAATCATCAACATCACAATCTCCATCCTCGTTATCACAATCATCATTATCGTCATCACAATCATCATTATCGTTATCACAATCATCATCATCATTATCACAATCACCATGACTGTCACAATCACCATCACAATCACAATCACTATCACAATCATCATCTCTATCAAAGTCACAATCACTATCACCATCACCATCACAATAACCATCACCATCACAATCACCGCCACTATCACAATCACCATCACCATCACTATCACAATCACAATGACAATCACAATCACAATCACCATCACTATCACTATCACAGACACAATCACTATCATTATCACCATCACAATCACCATCGCTATCACCATCACTATTACCATCACAATCACCATCATCGTTAGCACTATCACTATCATCATTATCACAATCATTGTCATCGTAATCACAACCATTATCATCACAATCACCGTCATCGTTATCACAATCACTATCATCATTATCACAATCATTATCGTCGTAATCACAACCATTATCATCGTAATCACAATCACTATCATCATTATCACAATCATTATCGTCGTAATCACAACCATTATCATCGTAATCACAATCATCATCATCATCACAATATCCATCCTCGTTATCAAAATCATCATTATCGTTATCACACGCATCATCATCACTACCACAAACACCATCACTGTCACAATCACCATCCCTATCACAGTCACAATCACTATCACCATCACAATAACCATCACCATCGCTATAACCATCACAATCACCGTCACTATTGTGATTGTGATCACAATCACCATCATCGTTATCACAATCATTATCATCGTAATCACAATCATTATCATCGTAATCACAATCATCATCATCATTATCACAATCATCATCATCATTATCACATTCACCATAACTATCACCATCACTGTCACAATCACCATCACTATAACAATCGCCATCACTATCACCATCATTATCACTATCACATTCACAATCACAATCACCATCATCGTTATCACAATCATTTTCATCGTAATCACAATCATAATCATCATTATCATTATCACAATCATCATCATCGTTATTACAATCATCACAATAAATCAACCATAACCCTTAAAGAAGTCGAATCTTCTGGATCTCAAAATAAATGCCATATTCGTAAACAACACCCCTGGATAATCTCGAAATTGGCACCCATATTTATTTTTAGACATTTCAACCCCATCGCACCCCAACAGAGGATGATACAGGTCCACCACATTAAATCTTAAAATCGTAGTTTTTCTAATACACCCGATGACCCGACCCGATACACCACACAAACAATAACCACTTTGGTTTTCAGACTTTGTCACCCCATTTCCCCCTCTTAGGGGTTGAATTCTGAAAAAACCTGAAACCCGTTTCTACCCA
The DNA here is from genome assembly GCA_941918905.2 of Xestia sexstrigata. NCBI lineage: Eukaryota > Metazoa > Arthropoda > Insecta > Lepidoptera > Noctuidae > Xestia > Xestia sexstrigata. The sequence continues at coordinate 1,723,918 of OW799216.2, read as the reverse complement.
TTTATCAATAGAAGTCCTCCTGTGAAGTTTCTAATAAAATAGTCTTACTAACTACTCTGTTTCACTCCCTCGGGGGGTAAATTTTTAATAATCCTTTCATAGTGCACCCCTAGACCACATAAGGAACCTACTTGCCAAACTGGAGTCTGTAGACCCAGCGGTTTGGGATGTGTGTTAGTGTCAGTCAGTCAGTTTCTTCTTATGGATATTTAAGAAGATTTGAATACAAAATTTAGCGAATGAACAACTTCAACACAAAACTTCATCCCGTTTCATACCTTTGTGGGTTGAAATGAAAAAGAAAACAACAACAATGTACGTTGTGTTAGTTTCCAACCATAAGCCGAATTATTAATGATTTTAACTTAAAAAATAAAAAACTTTAATTAAAAACAAAATTTCATCCCCCTTTTCACCCCCTTAGGGATTGAAATTCTAACAACACCGTTGCTTTAGCTTCCAACCATATGCCTAGATAATACATTTTATGATTTTTACTTCGAAAATTAACAACTTCATCCCCCTTTTTAACCCTTTGGGGGTAGAATTATCGAAAACACTTAGACACGTATAATACTCTTTATAAGTAAAGACGGTCATGTCCTTTTTATCAACAACTGTTGTAACTAGGGCTAGAAAACAGCCGATTACATTTTACGTGTTTTACAAAAACCAATCTTTTATTCACATCTCAACAGGTTATAATGCGGGAAATAACAGCTCCCGAACATGCGAAATAAAACTCTTGTGATCCATATAGGTAATGCAATTTTTAATCCGTCCGTTAAGTGTCAATCAAACATCTGTCACCGACCCTAGGGATGTATCATCTCTGTAGTGATGTTATGCGTTGAACACGAAGGAGGGCGATGTGAGCATCGCCACACCACCCCCCTACGGAGACAAAAAAAAAGGCTAAAATAACTAACAATAAAGCACAATAACACAATTATAACACAAAAATACAATTAGGTATAATACAATTAGAGCACAACAATACAATGAAACAAGAAACTAATCAAAATTCTTATTAATTTTTAATTGTCCGCCTAAACACAAAATTTTAAGATCCTAACTTTAAAACTGACGGACTTTCATACACAACTTCATCCCCCTTTTAAACCCTTTGGGGGTGGAATTATGAAAAACGCTGAGACACGTATAAATTAATTTTCAATTGTCAGTCTAAACACAAAATATAAAGAGCCTAACTTTAAAACTGACGGACTTTCATACACAACTTCATCCCCCTTTTAAACCCTTTCGGGGTGGAATTATGAAAAACGCTGAGACACGTATAAATTAATTTTCAATTGTCAGTCTAAACACAAAATATAAAGAGCCTAACTTTAAAACTGACGGACTTTCATACACAACTTCATCCCCCTTTTAAACCCTTTCGGGGTGGAATTATGAAAAACGCTGAGACACGTATAAATTAATTTTCAATTGTCAGTCTAAACACAAAATATAAAGAGCCTAACTTTAAAACTGACGGACTTTCATACAAACTTTCATCTCCTATTTAACTGCCTTAGGGGTTGAATTTCGAAAAACCCTTCCTTATTCCTTGTTTATATTACAAAGAAAACCTCTGTGCAAAGTTTTAGCTTTCTAGGTCCAAGGGTTTGGGCTGGGCGTTGATGAGTCAGTCAGTCAGTCAGTCAGTCAGGCCTTTTGTTTTTATTTATATAATAATATATAGATAGATTACTGACGTACAGCAAATTGTAAACTAGGTATTCAATTTCCGTAACGAAACACGAACGTATTTTACAGTTATAATTACTGTCACTGTATGTATCATTAACGTTGTGTTTACGTTTTCTTGAATAAAAACAACTCGATTAAACAAAAAAATGGTTTATTTTGTACTTTGCTTATAATGAATTCATTATTTTTATTCAAAAATTACTAAATTTGATTCATTATCTGATAAAAATTGGAATTAGTTCACACATAGGTACTAGTAGGTACAGTGGGGAATTTAGCTATAATGATTTATGTTACCCAAGTTTAGAGTAAGGTATGTAATGTAACATTACTATAAAATTATCATAGTTACAACTCCCAACATCGAAAGCTATTAATTTTACGACTTTCTTTATTTTATGTTAGTGGTTTTGGTCAATAACAACGACTTAGATTTAGTTACGACTCATTACAATGTAACAACTCAAATAGTTAAGGGGTGTAAAAACTATTTTTCAAAAAAATGGTTGTAAATCCACGACAACTTCTAAACTAAGAGGCTGACAAAGAAATAAGGTTTTCCATTGCAAAGAACATAAAAAAATAACAAATCTCACTTAATAGGGTCAATATACCTATAAGAACAAAAAAGTTATTGGCGAAAATATTTTTAAAATTTTGTTTTTCGCTCGTCCTGTGAAGTAGGGTTTATGGCTTTTACTACCTTTCTACCCCAAGGTAACGGCAAGGGTAGAAAAACAATCAAAGAGCTTTTAAGCAGTGGCGTGCAGTGGTATTCCACGAAGGGTAGGCCACGAAATAATGATAGCAAAAAAAATTTCGTCTGCGCCATCTTGGATTTTCGAAAACGACACCCATGAAGAAAAAACCGAAAATGTTCGTCGGTGCCATTTTGGATTTTCATTTTGACCTCATTTTCATTATCAGCGACCCCAAAAATAACGATAATGACACCCATGAAGAAAAAACTGAAAATTTTCATCGGCGCCATCTTGCATTTTCATTTTGACCTCATTTTTATAATCAGCGACCACAAAAACCACGAAATGACACCCATGAAGAAAAAACTGAAAATTTTCATCTGCGCCATCTTGGATTTTCATTTTGACCTCATTTTCATTATAACCAACCCCAAAAACCACGAAAACGACACCCATGAAGAAAAATATAATATCAGTAATATTATTAATTATTATAGTAATAATACGCCAATAACCCCCAGGAATCATTATTTTAATCAACATACACCCTAGCACTGGCCTGCAAATTGCAAAAAACCTAAGGAAATTTGAATTACGCGGGCTAAAGAACATTCACCTTGAATCCTGGCCTTGTGTTGTAGCAGCCAATCATAGCCCAGCTACACTCGCAGGAGTTACCGCCCAAAAATGGCTGCAATCTATACATGTGTGCGGTTCATACACACGAAAATATGCACCAATTTGCCGCTATGTGCGTAAATTTATCAATGGGTTTTAGGCCAGCAGACTATTTCCCTATAAGATGCTGAGAGCATGCTGCTCTAGACTTGGTGGTAACTTTGAGCCATATCTAAACTGGTAAAATAATTTTTGCCTGCTAGTTGGGACAATTGGTCGTCAATGTTAGGAAGGGGAAATCGTTCGCTTATAGTAATTGCGTTGCACTACAATGCGGGCATGACACCGGTGAGGAACTGGTATTATTTTTATTTTTTGAGGTGGTGTACCACTGCCTACTGATATCATGGTTTTATGCTTGTTAGATTTAGGAGTAATATTGTGATTAGCCTGACTGCGAGACAAATCTAGTGTTTCAAGCAAAACTGCACGATTTCTCAAGAATTCTAGAAAGATTTCTAAAGTGATTATTTTATCTTTACCTATATGAGACTTTTCTTCCTCCCACTGTCGATAAGTCCTTGAATCTACCTTGTGTGTAACTATATAAATTATTAACGTACTCCAAAACTTAACTGGTTCCCCTAACGCACGTAGGTTTTTGTTTAGAGTATCAATGACGTTTTTAATATTATCTGAGGACTCTTTATTAACCACTTCAATGTTAAATAAAGCTGCTACATGATTTTGAATGAGAAGCCGCTTGTTATCAAACCTTTCACATAATAAATTCAACGCAATAGAATAATTATTAGCAGAAAATTCAATAGCACGTATGACTAAGGCGGCTATACCTTCCAAGGAAGCTCGGAGGTAATGAAACTTATTTATTTCATCAATTTGGTCATTCAAATGTATTATGCTTGAAAACGTGTCATAGAACTCTAACCACTTGTCGTAAGTTCCGTCAAACTTAGGTAGTTGAATGGTTGGTAGCTTAACCAGCCTATTATTACTAACGCGAGAAAGCTTATCTTCAACTATGTCATTCTGTCTGGCTAGTAATTCCTGTGTCCTCGCGACAGCTTTGAAATATGAGGCTTCATATTCATAACGTTCTGATGACTGTGTCTTCACATCCTCAACTATGCATTCCAACCTTAACTGAACGTCGTCATATTGCGAATAAACAAGTTCAATCTTACCGAGGCGTAACTGCAGTTCGTTCATCTGGGCTTGCGTTAAAGAATCCTTCTTAAACTCCTCTAAGTAATTAGAAAATACCGTTAATCGACCTTTGTAACTTGCTCGTTTTTAATAAGCTCCTTTTCTTCCTTATCAGTCATTCTTTGGGAAGCAGGTAACCAGCTGAATGTAACAAGTTTTATTTTTAATAAATATAATAATGGTATCAATTTACTATAGGTTAAACACTTAGAGGGCTTACTGAATCGCTAGTGTAAACTTTAAACATAAAAATAGCTGTTTCAACTTGATAATATTGTTCTAATGTGAAATAGAAAACAAAATCTATTGGTGATAATGCAAACACAAGTCTGCTGTCAGTCTGCTGCAACATTTTTAATGTGATTGCCGGTTTTACTATTCACTTAATATTAATAAGAACTTTACTCAAAAGTTAAAATGTAAAGGAATACAATACATACAATGTGGGAAATACTAATTGACAAAGTAAGATTTCTTATGATATTTATTGCAAGATAACAAAGGAAACTGCTTATACTCGTATTAATGGTTAACAATTATTGTAAACCAAGTTTGCTGTATAATTACTGCTGCTGCTGTTGTTTGCTGCTGTATTATTATTATTATTATCTCCTTTATTCATCATTTATTATTATTATCGAAAGTGTTTTTTCTTCTCAGCCCTTAGACTGGATTTCAACTACATTTACGGGCCAAAGCCAAAGTAAATGAAGCGTGTGGTGTGTTAGTTTGATGAATGTTTATGTGTTGTGATGAGGTCCTATCTCGTTCTCTTCTATCTGCATGAACTTCCTAACGATTCTACATGTATTTAGAATAGCAGCCTTTTGCAGTGTAATGTATAGGGTTTCTTTAAGGTCTAATAATTTTAAGCTATGGATGAGATGATTTGGGATTACCCCTGTTGTGGATAGGACTATTGGAACTACATATACTTTTTCTTGTCGCCAAATTCTATTTACTTCTTCTTTGAGTTCTGCGTATTTACTTATTTTTTCAGTGATTGTTTTCTGTATGTTGTGCGTGTTGGGGACTGCGATGTCTATCAGGTATGTAACTTTATTTATTTTGTCCTGTAGAATTATATCCGGTCTGTTGTAGTGGATCGTCCTGTCAGTCAGAATAGCACGATCGTAGTAGAGTTTATGTGTTGTATTTTCTAGGGTAGTTTCTGGTTTATAATTGTAGTAAGGAGTATTGGTATTTTGAATGAGTACGTGTTTGAGTGCTAGTTTTTGGTGAATGACATTGGCCACTTGGTTGTGCCTGTGAGTGTAGTCTGTCTGCGTGAGAGTTGTGCATGCTCCTGTTATATGCTGGATGGTTTCTGGGTGGATGTGACATTTGCGACATTTGTCATTAGTTAGTGTATGATCTTTGATTATGTATTTTCTGTAGTTTTTTGTGTTGATGATCTGGTCTTGAATTGCTATTATAAATCCTTCGGTTTCTGGAAATAAGTTACCTATTTTTAGCCATTTATTTGATGCTAATTTGTTAATGTGGGATTGCTCTAGGTCATGAGGGTGCCGACCATGGAGTACTTTTCTCTTCCAGTCTTCAATTTTTTGTGTCTGCGCGTCATCATTGGTTGTGTTTTGGGTTTCTATCTGTTCGCTTAAGTTAAGTGGAGTGTAGTTAAGATCGTTTGTTACTATGGCTTTATGTATATTACTATTGCGGGATTTTGTGTGAAAGAATGATTTTAGTCGACTAACTTGTTTCCGCCATAGGTGCTGGATATCTATAAGGCCTCTTCCTCCATGTTCTCGTTTAATAGTTAGTCTTTATTATTATTTTTGGAATGTGCTTTTGCTTCTCAGCTTACTGGTTTTTCCAACTACATTTACGGGTCGAGACCAAAGTAAATGCAGCGTGTGGTTTGTTATGTTGAGAGTGTGTTGTGATGAGGACCTATTTCGTTTTCTTCTATTTGCATGAACTTTCTGACAATTCGGCATGTATTTAAAATTACGGCTTTTTGTAGGGTAATGTAGAGCGTTTCTTTTAGACTAAGTAATTTAAGGCTATGGAGAAGGTGATTCGGAATAACACCAGTTGTAGAGAGAACTATAGGGACGACATAAACTTTCTCCTGTCGCCATATTCTTGTTACTTCCTGTTTGAGTTCTGCGTATTTACTAATCTTTTCGGTGATTGTTTTTTGTATGTTGTGAGTGTTGGGAACTGCGATATCTATTAGGTAAGTGACTTTATTTATTTTATCTTGTAGTATAATATCTGGTCTATTATAGTGAATTGTCCTGTCGGTAAGAATGGCGCGGTCGTAGTAAAGTTTATGACTATCATTTTCGAGCGTCGCTTGTGGTGTGTAATTGTAGTATGGAGTGTTTGTGTCTTGTATGAGTGAGTATTGAACTGCCAATCTTTGGTGAATAACATTTGCTACCTGATTATGCCTGTGTGTGTAGTCTGTCTGCGTCAGAGTTGTGCATGCTCCTGTTATGTGCTGGATGGTTTCTGGCTGCGTGTGACACTTGCGACATTTATCATTTGTTACTGAAGGATCTTTGATAATGAATTTTCTGTAGTTTTTGGTGTTAATAATCTGGTCTTGTATAGCGATGATAAATCCTTCAGTTTCTGGGAATAAATTACCTATTTTGAGCCATCTATTTGAGGCAACTGCGTTGACGTGTGATTGTTCTAGGTCATGGGGATGTCGGCCATGAAGAACTTTTTTCTTCCAGTCATAAATTTTTTGTGTCTGCGGGTCTTCGTTAATAATGTGTGAAGTGTCTGATTGTTCATATAAGTTTAGTGGAGTGTAATTATGATCATTTTGGGCTATGGCTTTATGGATGTTACTAGTTAGAGATTTTGTGTGAAAGAAAGTTTTTAATCTACAAACTTGTTTCCACCATAGGTACTGGATGTCTATTAGGCCTCTCCCTCCGTTTTGTCTTTTTATGGTAAGTCTCTCTATGGCAGATTTAGGATGCAAATTATTATGTTTTGTAAGAGTGGTGCGTGTGGTTCGTTCTAATTGTTCTGTGTTTGTTTTTGTCCATTTAATAACTCCGAATGAATATGTTAATATGGGGATGGCAAATGTATTTAAGGCTTTGATGAGATTTTTTCCAGACAATTGGGTTTTACATACAGCGTTGAGTCTCCTCTTGAATTCTGCAGTAAGTATCTCTTTAATCCTGACGTGATCTAGTCCCTTCAATTGTGTGTACCCTAAATATTTGTATAAGTCGGAGGGTTCCATTGCTGTTATGGTGTCTGTGTTATTTACTGCATAGTTGCCGGGTCGTATCTTGCCGCGTATAATGTGAAGTGTTTTACATTTATCCAGACCAAATTGCATATTAATATCTTGGCTGAACTCTGCTGTAGCTTCTACTAGTTTCTTCATATCTTTTTCGGTTTGTGCATATAGTTTAATATCGTCCATGTAAATGAGATGTGAGATTGTTGTTTGTTCTGTGGTGTGTTTGAGACAATATCCGGCCCCGCAATGCTGCAGCAGATGAGACAGAGGGTTAAGTGCGAGGCAGAACCACAGGGGACTAAGAGAGTCACCTTGGTAGATACCTTTCCTGATAAATATTTGTCGCGTAGTAACATTACTTTGATTACAATTTATTTGAAGTGTGGTTTTCCACTGTGTCATTATGTTGGATAGGAATTCTATTATTTTTGAATTTACTTTATAAATTTTTAGTATCTGTATCAACCAAGAGTGAGGAACACTGTCAAAGGCTTTTTTATAGTCAATATAGGTGCAATGAAGGTTTCTATTCTTTGCAGTCGCATGTTTATGTATAGTGGAGTCTATTATTAACTGTTCTTTACATCCCATGTGGCCCCGTCTGCAGCCCTTCTGCTCCTCCGCCATTATGTTGTGGTGTTCAATGTGTGTGTTGATTTTCATTGTTATTGCTGATGTTAATATTTTATATATTGTAGGTAGACATGTGATTGGTCTGTACTGGGAAGGGTGTGGTGAATTTTTAGTTTTAGGCAGCATGTATGTTATGCCCGTTGCAATAAATTCTGGTGTATTTTGTTCTCCTAATATGATTTGTGTCAAGTTTCTTGCTATTGGTTTGTATAATGAAGTTAACTTTTTGAACCAAAAATTGTGTACTTTGTCTATACCAGGAGATTTCCAATTATGTAATCTGCCTGTTATATGTGTGATATCGGCCTCTGTAATCTCTACGAACTCCATTTCATCTATCGCTCTCCATTTTGTTTCTTCCTCTGTTATCCATGTCGCTTCTTCATTGTGTCGTGCTTGTTCTTCCCAAATACTAGACCAATATGTTTCTAATTGTTCTTTTGTAGGTTGGTCAGGTGTGTCTGTGTTAGTGTCGTGATTTGTGTCAGTGTTTGGTTTATTTAGGTTTCTGTAGAATATTTTTTCATTGGTGGCAAATATGGCGTTATCATTTTTGCGCTGTTGTGCTTTTTTGTATCTTCTGAGCCTATGAACTTTAAGCGCCAACTTTTGTTTTATAGTGTCTAAGAACTCCTCTGGTTTTTTGTTGTTATTCTCGTGCCTCGTATGGATCAAATGGCTTCTAAAAATTGCCTCAACTCTCCTAACTACTTTACTTGATCTGTTGTTGTTTATGTATTGTGTAAGTCTACCAATATCTGCTCTTAATTTTTCTATGTCTTTTTCTAACCTCTGTTGCCATGCTGGCTTGATATTCTGTTTTGGTCTTGTGTTTCCCGTGTTTTGTGTGATTTTAAAGTTAAGTTCTTCAGATATGACTACTGCTGTGCAATATATAAGTGTGTGTATATCATTAAGTTGTGTTTCGTCGGAAATAAATTGGTTTAAAATGTTTTCATTAAATAAGTTAACTAAACGGAAAAGATTATGGCTATATCGGAGTTTAGGTAGCCTTGGTCGAATTGCTGGGTCCATCCCAGAGTATTGTGCAAGAGTTGTTCTGAATTTATCATGTATTTCTTGAATGTATGTATCTGTGGTTAGGTTATGATTTTCGACGATTATTGTCTCAATATCATTTTCTAGCGTAAGGGTTATATTTTCAGTTTGTGTGGACGTGTGTGATGTTTGCGTGTTAGCTTGCGATTGATTGTATAGTTGAGATTGAATACTAGGTTGTAATTGGATATGTGGTTGTGTTTGTGGTTGTTGGGTAATTTCGGTTATATTTTGTAATAGTGGGGTAGCATTGACATCTGCTTGTAGTTGTATTCGTGTCTCTTCTTTTAATTGGTCTAATATTTCTTGAGATAAAAGCTTATTTCTAACTATAGCTCTTCTCTGATCTGAAATTCTTTGTTCTGATACGGTTATCTCGGGGTAGTGTCGTGTAAAAAGCTCATGTAATTGTTGTCTATAGGTGGTCATGTCGGTCTCTAATTTGGTGATATAAAAGTAGGTTCGCATGATAAATAGATTAACTTCTTTGCTCCATCTCATGCGAACTCTTGCTTTTCCAGCCTTGGTGGACGCGGGTAAAAAGGTAGATACCCCCCGCGCAGCAGTCAAGGTCGGAGTGGGTGAAACTGAATTTATACTAATAATGGGGGGTGATGAAAGTGTTGGTGACGATGGTATGGATGGTGATGATCGCCTAGAAGGTGTGTATGATACTGTGCTTGGACTATACCGTTCTACAGGGGTGTCTGTCCTGTCTGTCAGTCTGTCACCATCGTCAATGAGTTCGGCTGTAGTATCTTTGTCGGTGGGAGCCCGCCTGTTCAACTCCTCACCGCTGACGGATCGCATGCTGTGACACCCAGCGTCAGCTCCAGGTGCGCCCCGGCGATCGCCCCCGGGCAGCGGCCCTATACGTTTACTTTTTGAACGAGTCTCCATTTTTGATGGGTTTCCAGAGCCACGATTAGCCACGCCAGTAATTTCAATTTCGTGTGTCCGCCCCCCACGTGATTAGATGTTCAATCAGGACGAGTGGTTGTTTGGGGGGCTTATTATTATTATTATTATTATTATTATTACCTTTAATACAATAGATTTACAGCAAATTATAACAATAATTTGGCAACTTGAATAGAAATCATACATGTGCAACTGAACAAATAAGTTGGATCACAATGTTGTACTAACCTTTACAATTGCATAAAAAAACGTTTAATACTAGGTACCAGAAAATGAGTAAAGGGTACTGAAATAAACGTAAATAGAAACACTGTACTGTACTGGACTATGCTGCGCTGAGACCCTTTAGACCTTAGCCAGCTGCTTACAAAATTCCAAACGGTAGTATTTCTTGAGAAATTTTATATTTCCTGGATTTATCCTTATTCCTGGATCACTTATCCGGTTCGATATGGACCAAATTATGTTGAGATGTGATTATGCAGGAAAAATTAAAATTAAAAACTGGAGCTGCGAAATGCGTATTATTCTGAAGAACAAAAGAAAACACAATTAACAATGTGGTTAGACTTAAAACTGATAAACTAGCACAAAACGCCTGATAAAGTCTTTCTTGCAATAAGTTTCATGACGTTGAACTTGCTCTAATTTTGTTCCTGATATCGTTTTGGTTTCTAAACCTGAACACGCGGTGTTTTGAGAATGCGCGACGTAGCATCTCTTTCCAATCCTCCCACGAATAGTCATACTCTTCGAGGCGATTGTACCATTTACGAGCTTGACCTCTCAGTTTATCTTGTAGGTAAAAGGACTTTGTTTTTTCGTCCCAGTCATAGATTTCACCTAATTGATCGATTTTCTTGAGCCAAGTTTGCACAGTACAGATCTCATTTTCCGGATCAAACTCAGGAATCAAAGATGCTGCTCGATGTTGTTTCGTGCGAGAATAAACAGGTACGTCGCCTTCCAGGTCATGCAGCGCCTTCTGTACTTCTTGTGTCAAAAGACTTTTCAAAATCTTTCTTGCCGGTGGTGTAGACGTGCCATCTTCGTTATCTCTCTCATCGCCAGAGTTGGCCGTAGAAATTTTCCGACTGGTACCGGAGATGTTTCGCTCCGCGTCGTAGTTATGCGAGCGTTGCTGTCCACTAGTAGAACGTGTTTGCATGTTTGTAGGTTTTAATATCCCACTCTTCTGAATTGTAAGGGATATGCAATTAAACGTCCTTGTTATGCACTAAAATGACTTTTAATTAACTTCACTGATCACTATTACAATTTGTCTTTAGAATACACATTCACTGTTTTTTTTTTTTTTTTTTTAGATAGCGTTTATTGTTTATTTCGCGGTTGCAACGCGCTAAGGTTGCTTAACTGCTTAACCGGACAATCCTGTGGTGGCCAAAAATTACTTTAAGGCCCCCAGCCAGGGCTTACAAACTAAGGATTTAAATTAAATGAACAGTCACTAAGGGCACCCCCTGTGGGGTTCGGGCCTCGGCTTAGTGCGTCATTGATAAGAGGGCAGCAAGGGACAGCAGGCTGGGTCGGATCATCAAGCGCGACAACAAAGTCTGGTGGAATATATATAGGCTGGCTTGTCACTCACTATCCCACTCTGGACTTGGCTTGATGACGTTACATGGCTGGATTGGCAGGCAACTATGGCACATGGAGTAGTGAAGTGGCTATTGGCTGGCTTGTAGGCTCTTCGGAGCATCCCCGGCTCGCTAGCTGATGGCAGTGCGTTACAAACCACAGACTACACTGTATATATGTATAACGAACGGGCCATTTCCATATATATTACAATACTCTTTGGGGCCATCCCAGAGTGAGGATGTATGACTTAGCTGCGCTGGCGGTCACGTGTTCTACGTGAATATATTCCAAAGATTGTATGCCGACTACAAAATTTTAATCTGTTTTTTTTTTTTTTTCATTTTATAAACAAAGAACTTTCCTTGTTTACTGAGATTGTTAAAATTTTGATAAGATAAGATAAGTCTTTATTTACCTAAAACATGGTATAAAGTCTCTAAGCATTATCCGCAATCGCATTATAGGTTATTGTTGATTAAATCTTTAATGTCATAAAACATGGTGTTCTTTTAACCATTTCGATAATTTGTTTTTAAATGAGTTAATATTACATAACAATTTTAATTCTTTGGGAATTTTGTTATAAATGCGTATACACATGATTAAGAAACTTTTCGCATACTTGGCTGATTTAGTAGTAGTTATCCTGCAATACAATGTTTTTGAACAATCCCTTATTATTATAAACATAATTACAAATTTCAAAAAAGTACATTGACGGAAGTGTTAATATACCTAGTTTTTTAAAGAACGGTTTACATGACTCGTCAGGACGGATACCACAAATGGCTCTGATGCATTTCTTTTGCGCAATAAATGCTCTGTGTCTATCTGTACTGTTACCCCAAAGGATAAGCCCGTATCGTAAGATAGATTCTATGTAGGCGTGATATGCTGTAATTGCTGTTTTTTTGTTGGTTATATTCTTTTTAACACCCTTGCTCGTAAAGCTGATGTAATTCCACCGGTTTTAAATATGTAAAGCGGGTCATAAAAAACGCGTGTGTTACCAAAGCAAATAGTTAAGTTATAGTCCATACAAATTCCATAACAGTATTATTTGCCATTTCAAATATGGAACTGATCGCCGCCGCACGACTCCAGCTAGTGAGCAGCGTGCAGCGCGCTGTTGCTATTCAAATTTCGAACTAATCGCCGCGCGGCCAGTCAGTAGGCAGCGCTAGCGCGCTGTTAAAATGGCGGGAAAGCAACAGTGTGCATTCACAGATTGAGTTTATTTAAAATAAAAATAAAACAGTTTATTCGGTAATTTAAAAACTTGGCTGCATGCTCTAGCGTCTTTGCCAACATTTTCACGCAGCCACGGCAGAAAATAATCCTCGCGCCATTTTTCTCAAATTTTCTTTTCTTTGTACTTGTATTGTGAATATCTTTTTCTGTTTCCTCGCAAATGTGTTAAAAAACGTCGTACGATATACGTGCGTATTGGTTATAACATGCTCGGCTCAATTACGCCCTCGCCTTCGGCTCGGGCTGAAATTCCGCCTCGCATGTTATAACCATCTTAACGCACTAATATCGTAATGTACTATTATTTGTCTGAGAGCATTTACAAACTTATTAATCCTACTGCACAAACTATCCAAATGTACTTTCCAATTCAGATCTTGGTCTAAGAGTACTCCTAAGAATTTAGTTTGTGGAACTTCTTTTAACCTGTCAGTATGAAGTTTGTAATTGTACACACATCAACACGGTCTAGGGATATTTCATACTCAATTAAATAACTCGAAAAGTACTGGCCGCATTGGAATCTTTTATACACCGATTTGTTTGTAATTTATCTCAGACTAATTCCAAATTCAAATTTTTGAAAATTCTTTTGTTTCGGTGGCATAAAAATGTCTTGATGTATAGGAGAGGGAATTTTCATTTGTGCGAAATTTAGAAAACAATACGAATTACGTTTAGTTACAGTTTTTTTTTCATTTTTAAACGAAAGATAAAGTTAAAATTGAGGTATTGTAGCCATGCAACGCCGACATTTGACGAGGGCGGAGATGTTACGAGCTGTGGGAATGCTGGAAGCTGGATCTGTTCAGCGTAATGTTGCTGAGGCCATACGGACCCATCAAAATGTAATTTCAAGATTGTGGACACGCTATCGAGCCACAGGTGAAGCAGCGGAGAGGCACCGGGGGCCAAGTCGCATCACTACCCCCAGACAAGACCGATTTTTGCAAATTACTGCGCGAGCACGACCAAATGCAACGGCGACTCAATTGGTCCAAAGGCTGCGAGTGGAACACCAAGTGCTTGTGAGTGACCAAACTGTAAGAAGGCGACTGCATGAAAGCAATCTACGCTCTCGTAGACCACTCCGGGTCCCACCTTTACGGAGAGGCAATCGTGGACGACGATTAGAATGGGTTCGGAAACACGTGGACTGGGGCCGTGACCAATGGTCCAATGTGCTGTTCACGGATGAATCCAGGTTCGGCTTCCATCCAGATTCACGAAGGACGCGTATTTGGCGAGTTCCTGGACGATGGAGCCGTCTCCAGAACCCTCAGGAAGTTCACCCATACCAAGGAGGAACAATTATGGTTTGGGCAGGAATTCGTCTTGGAGGACGGACGGATCTCGTTTGGGTGCGGGGCAATATGACTGCAGAACGATACGTCCAACAGGTGCTGGGGCCCGTATTCTTGCCCCACAGAACACAAATGGGGCAAGATTTCCTGCTCATGCACGACAATGCCCGGGCGAGAACGGTAGCAGCTTGGTTACATACACATAATGTTAGGGCCTTAGACTGGCCTGCTCAATCGCCAGATCTAAATCCCATTGAGCATGCGTGGGATATGCTGCAAAGAAGAGCTCTGAAGGAAGTTCCTGAAAATCTGGCTACAGAAGATCAACTTTTTGCGCACCTCAGAAGGACATGGGACAATATTCCGCAGCAAGACATTGACAACCTTGTTCTGAGCATGCCGAATCGTTGCCGATGTGTTATGAACATCATGGGCGCTTTCTCAGACTACTAACTTCAAGTTTATAAACACAAATTAAATGATTTTTCTATTTTTTTCAGTTTTTACTCACAAATTAAAAGTTCATTCATATACGGTTTCCGTCTATGCTTCATTTTTTTTCCATAAAATCCTGAAATTTTAATCTATACCTTAACCATTATTAAAAAATGGTAGAATATTAAATAACGTATCTTTTAAATATATACATGTCATATAAATAATTAACACAATGATAGTAATTCGCTTTTTTTAAAATATCCCTAGACCGTGTTGATGTGTTTAATTAGTATGTTTTGATTTATTAAACTGTATAAAATTAGATTTGTCTAAATTAATTTTCAATTTATTTGCCTGTAACCATTTTATAATGTCATCAATCGTATTATTAATGTCCATCTCATGATCAGATTAAGTTTTACACTTTTTGTCAGATGTCACAATAATTGAAATGTCGTCTGCAAATAATACACATTTATGATTAGTCACTAGCGGTAAATCGTTTACGTATAATAGAAACTATGAATATGGATATGCCCTAAAAGATTAGCTATTGCTAGTGTTGTTGACTTATTCTTTTGAAATCCATACTGTTCTTTTGATATGATATTGTATTTGCTACAGTAGTCGGAAAGTCTCTTTTGCATACATTTTTCAAATAATTTAGATATAATAATGGGTATAAGGGTTTATCGGACGATAGTTTTTAACATCATTTATATCGTTTTTTTTGTAGAGAGGTTTGACACGAAATAATTTTAGCGCATCAGGAAAAGTTCCAGATAAAAATTAAAGATTAATTAAATAGGTCAAAATAAAAATTTATTCTGTACTGCACGTTTTAATTACTTTTGCACTAATTCCATCGTAACCTTCTGAATTAGTGTTATTTAAAGCAATTATTTCTTTTTGAATCTCGTCTTCAGTCATAGGGCTAAGAAACATGGAGATTCAGCATGAGGTCCTAAAAGCTCTAATCTGGAAGCGGCTCAAGAATTTGTAAATTTATTTACCGATACACCAATAAAAACGACGGAAGCTCTTAAATCCTCACCTGAAGTCTCAATTGGTTTATTAAAGGCGAATGTATCTGGCTGCACGGTTGAATTTAAATTTAAACACATAAATCCTATGATAGTGTTTTAAGCTTTCCGGCAAATAAAAATCAAACTGACCGAAGATCTATGGGGAATGTCTATTAAAGTTTGTGCATCCATACTTGAGACTATAGCCCCATACTTAGCTTTAATTTTTAATTTGTGTGTAGACCAAGGAGTTTTCCCTGATCTAATGAAATACAGTAAAGTCATACCTCTTTTCAAATCCGGGGACAGTAAAGATACTAATAATAATTATAGACCTGTTGCCAGTTTTTAGCAAGGTCTTTGAAAAGGTAATGCTTAGTCAAATGCTTAATCATTTTAACACCAACAAAATTTTACACAATCAACAGTATGGTTTCACCAAAGGATGGTTGTACGACTGACGCCGGTGTAACCTTATTAAAGCACATATTTACTGCGTAGGAAGAGTCTCAAGACGCCATAGGAATATTTTGTGACCTTTCCAAAGCATTTGATTGCGTAAACCACGACACACTACTTTTGAAACTTGAGCATTAGGTCAACTTGCACTTAGTTTGGTAAAATCATATTTGAGTGATAGACAACAACGTGTTCAAATAAATGTTGACAGGGTTTAAAAGTAAAAATGGGGTTCCACAGGGCTCAATATTGGGTCCTTTCCTCTTTCTCGTGTATATAAATGATCTACCCTATTTATTGAAAAACCAACCTCAAAATATGGTGTTGTTTGCTGATGACGCTTCCCTTATTTTTAAGATAAATAGACGGGCCCAAAATCTCGATAACGTGAATAATGCCCTACTTCAGGTCCATAATTGGTTCACAGCAAACAATTTAGTATTAAATGAAAAAAAAACTAAATGCATAAGATTTGCTTTACCCAATATTAAAAGTAGTGATTGTGAAATAATATTAAATAAAGAGAAACTTGAATTCGTAGATAAAACGGTTTTCCTGGGGATTACGCTTGATTTAAGGCTACAATGGGGTTCTCATTTAACATCCCTTGCGGCGCGTCTAAGTTCAGCAGCATATTCTATTAGAAAAAATCGTCAATTTACTGATGTAGATACCGCTAGACTGGTCTATTTTAGTTACTTTCATAGTATAATGTCTTGTGGCATTTTGCTATGGGGACGGGCTGCAGATATTGAGTCTATATTTATTCTGCAAAAAAGAGCCATCAGAGCCATAATTATATAATCTTCGTAGGCGCGATTCTCTAAGGGAACTGTTTAAGGATATTGGCATCATTACGGTACATTGTCAGTACATCTACGAAAACATAATGTACGTCAGAATAAATCTGCATCTTTTTGGTAAAAGAGGTGACAGACATAATTACAGTACTAGAAATAGTGACCAACTAGTTCAGCCAGGCTTCAGACTCGCTAAAGTGGACTCATCTTTCATTGGGTACTGTTTGAGATGCTATAATAAAATTCCACAAAGTATTCTTGAACTGAATGAGACGAAATTTAAAACATGCATCAAACGCACAGTATGTAAGCAAGCTTATTACAAGTTGGGCGATTATATCGCTGATAAAAATGCGTGGCTCAATGCTGGTCCTGCTCCACATGGACAGGGGCGCATAAATTAGAACAGCATAAAATAGAATAAAATAGACTTGCATAGCATTAAATAGAATTGTTGGAGCTGCTGAAGATTGTACAACTGTCTTTGCATTTTATAGAATCAATCTCTAGTATTATATAATCGCATAGCCCATATTGTGTGAGTACTATGTACTAGAAAGCTATCATTCACTGAAACCCTACGTCTTTTCTTGACTTGAATGTGCACTGGCGGTTGAGAGTATGTCACGCTCACTCTAATGTCTCGCTGATGGTGGCGCGTGTGTCGGATCATTCAGTTCCCTTCAAAATGGTTGAGTTGAATGGTGCTGATCCATGCGTCATGTTCGTGAACGGGCGCTGTCAGTTGTGACTGGTCATCTCTTAGTTGCCATGGCTTATTTGAATGTTTATTTTTGAATTGTATTTTTTGTTTTTACTATGGACACTTTTAACGTGCACATCTTGCTACATTGTTCTCACATAATATACCATCTCAACATGAATGATGTAACCAAGATTTTGTAACAATATTTTGATTTAAAAGAGTGTCCATGGAGTTTCTTGCCCGTTCTTCTCCATAGAGATCTTCGCTAGGGAATGGGCAACTACAGTACTTTCACAGTTTTCACAGTCTTGTGACTGGGACTGTAGCTACATTTAATTTTCATCTTTGTTTTGACAATTCAAAAGTACCTGTAACTAGCCTACTTGAAATAAATGCTTTGATTTTGATGGAATTAGGTATTGTCATATTTTTAGTAGGCTCGTCATTATCATGTAAATTATTTAATGTCACAGTGCTGGTCGAATTAATAAAATATAAATTAAAAGCATTTGCTATGTTCAGCTTCAATACTAATGTTATGATGATGGCGTTAAGTTTGTATTCTATGTTTGCGTGTTTGCAAGTTTAGATGTAGAGCAATGATATTGGTGTCGATTCTGTTGTGCACAAACTAAACTTAATTTAGGCTATTGCTATCTTTTACTAAAAGGCAGTGCGAGAAAAGGACACCTCTAACTATGAACTAAGTTAGTCTATATTATCCCGTAAGTACTTTGTGTAACTTTTTTTTGCCGTAACCTAAGTTATACTATTTATAGCTCGACTGACTCACTCACTCACTCACTGACATAATTGTTCTCCCAGATGGTGGATGGGGGGTGTATTTTGACAGATTCGTAAATAAGTAACTCTCATGAGTATGGGAAAAGTGTTAAACCTCCCCTTTTCGCCCTCCTTCCTCCCCTTTCTTGAAACTAAGACACCCGTTTTTTGTTTTTTTTTAAGGATTCGTATAGAGGAGGCTTGGAAAAGTAAGAACCAGTTTTCAAAGTTGCCCCCCTTGCCCCCCTTCTCCCCCCCGTTAGGCGGATCTCGGAAGTTGAAAGCCTTGGAACATTTTTTTATAGATTCATATAAAGGGGCAATGCGTAAGTCAAAATCATTTTTCAAAACTCCCCTTCTCCCCCCCTTCATTGCCCCCTTCATTCCCCCCCCATCACCACTTTTTTTACTACCGAAAAATCTTTTGATTCTTACCTAAAACCATTGAGGGACGTTGAAATTTGTATAATATTGAAAGGGCTGTAACTTCATAACGGTTAGTGAAAGCCATGAGGTGTTTGAACAAATAATAGAGAAGGCGTTTAAACCTGTCCGGTGACAAGCAAACTTTTGGGTTGTGTTTTTTTTTAATGGGTCTGAGTTCGTAAATAAGGTTTTAGATTAAAGGGCTCTGGAGTGTTTTCATAATGTATTAGGGGTTCCTAGGGGGTTTCAAAATCTTTATTTTTTTATAAAAAATAACAAAATCTTCTAAGGACTTCAATGGATTTTCCATTTTATTTAAAGATAAAAAAATTGTGTTCAATAGTACAAATAAATTAATGTACCTATTGCTTGCTCATTTCACTGAAATGTAACTTTTGTTTTCTCTGTAATAAAGAAAACTTTGAATTCCCAGTTTTGTACGTGGATTCACTATCCGCGAAAAGCCAAAAAAACAAACCTCATTATTTTAGTCTATGGCCGATTGCCATTGTTAGATGCGCGCGCATAAGAAAACTGATTAAATTTTCCCGCCATTGCGAAAAACTTTTCATTACTCGTTTTCACTGTTAAAATTATAGTTATTTATGAATAAAAAATGTCTACAAGTACTAGTTATGAAGAAAATGATTTATGTTGTACACCGCCCGATATAAGATGTGAAGCCCTTAACGTTAGTATTCCTTGTGTAACGTTTAGTGGTACGTCAGTCTTATGCTATGTAAAATCGCGTGAGTTTATGTATGTATGTAAAGCGTAGACGGGTGGGATCGTCACGGCCACGCGTTGCGAGCACCCATCAGCATTTACCTAGCCTTTTCTCAACTAGGGGTTGGGGGCTTGGCTTTCTGTCTTAAGGGGCTCCCCCATGCACACTAGCGCCACTTTAGTAAAAAAATCAGAACTCGTTAAATACACAATTAATATAAAATCTGATTGACAAAATCAATCTTTTGGTCTTCTAAATTATTTACGTCTGCTTAACTCATTGAAACATAGCTCGCTGTAGTTACACATACAAAATGGAAAAAAACGGCCGTTTTTAGCAATTTTTCTAACTGTAACTACAGTGAAGTATATTTTAATGAATTAAATAGACGTCAATAATCTAGAACTCTAAAGCATTGATTTTGTCAATCAGATTTTATATTAATTGTGTATTTACCGAGTTCTGATTTTTTTAATAAAGTGGCGCTAGTGTGCATGGGGGAGCCCCTTAGCGTATGCAGCTTAAATACCCGTATTTTACATAGAGTGGCATTCCTATCAGACCTTCACGAGCTGCTAATTTGGCAAATCTTAATTCAAATTTTTTTATTTCATTTAAATCTGACCTTGACATGTGGTTGGTCGGCTCTTATGGAGAGGTACTAGCAAGAAACTCCTGCATGGCTACCCATCTTAAAACCTGTCCGTACACATACGCAGCAGTCGACTATAGTCCAGTCCTTCAAGAAACCTTGACTTGCCTACTCAAAAAAGTAGAAATACCGGAACTTGTTTGATGGTGGTTTTACAAGTAGACCGTATAACTACATCATTATTCTTAAGGAGCACCCACACCGGAGCATTCGCCTCGCTTGTAATGTTGCAATCGAAGATTCGATTTTGAGCATTACGTTACAATAGACGCTCCCGGTGAGCGAGCATTCGCCAAAATAGAAAAAAAAACCCCACTTTACGTGTGCAGGAGATACAATAAAAAAATACTTTCTGAGATTCTATTTTACTACTTTGTCGACGTAACTAATTTAATCTGTATATTCATGCCAAATTACAGCTTTCTAGTACTAAAAGTATTTAAGCTAAGCTGCGGACAGACGGTCAGACGGACGGACATGGCGATATAAATATATCTAAAAGGGACTGCTGAATACGGAACCCTAAAAACCAATATTCAATTTTGTACCTACCTACATAAACAAATTTTTTGTTAAAGTACAAAATGGAATATTGGTTTTATAATAATTTTTTTAATAATCACTTGATTATTAGGTACAAATTGTATCGTTACAGTTTGTGCTCGGTTCTCTTCACTCACTGATGTAATGCTCGAATCTGAACTGTTACATTACAAGCGAATGCTCCCGGTGAGGGAGCGCCTTTATGAAATACTTTATTGATTTGTATGGAAAAATATACGACCTCAAAGTTATCTTATTGCCTAACAAACTTTTTTTGTGTAAAGCCTCATAATTTATTCACACGTATTTATGATCACGGGATATTTTTATTGATGTAGTTATTATTTTTTTTATTTTGAATTTTACCTATACAGGTTAAGATAAGATTTAACTGTTAAATTAGACCGGTTTTTTTGTTCGATCTTGGAAAAATCGCTCGACGCCTTCTTCTTTAACGCCCGGGTCTTTCCACTGCGAGGATCGACCGGAGGACACGGTGGAGCACACGGTGGAGCACACGGTGGAGGTGTGCCCCGCGTGGGCGGAGCACCGCCGTGTCCTCGAAGCGGCGATTGGCGGCGGCGACCTCTCGCGTCCGGCCCTGGTGCAAGCCATGGTCCGGAGCGAGACGGAATGGGACGCCGTCACCTCCTTCTGCGAAGCAGTAATGCTAGAGAAGGAGGTGGCGGAACGTGAGAGGGAGAGAACCTCTCAGCGTCCCGGGCACCGCGGGAGAAGCCCCGGGCGTCGGGGGCCACCACGTGGCCCCCGGCCACCGTAGGCGCGGGCCTGTGGACGGTGGGCTATGGGCTAGCTCGCCGTCCGTCTGTCTCATGACGACAGGCCGTGTCGATGGCGCGTTCGTGTTCCACGCGCGCCTCAAAGAGAGTCAGCAAAAGGAAGGGGTCCGCAAGGACCGATGCCTGCCGGGGTTGCGGGACTGTTCGAAAGAGATACCGTGACCCCGGAACACAAAGGGCGATGAAGGAAAATGGATGGGTTTTAGTCAGTAAAAGTCTGACACTCCCTCCTGCTCCGCCCAGAACGGGAGAAGTCATTTGATGACTTCCCATCAGAAAAAAAAAAAAAAAAAAAAGGGTGAAAGGCTGGGGAAATATTTGCTAGTAAAATTACATACGAATAAGATATTAGGAGGAACGGAACGTTTCAGGCAAAAAAATATTAAAAGCAAAAGCATGTAACTATGCCCGTAGACCGTTCCGTCACCGATCGATACCGTCGCATGCCATGAGCGAGCGTTATAAAATGTGAGACTATTTTGCCGGTGTTGATACGCTCCGTTGATCGCCAGTCCAGTTCCTTTTCAATACAAGAATAGGGTTATAACCGCATATAATGCCCGTTCTAAACCCGTTGTATAGCTGTTGCTACGTTCTAGTAGGAATAGTAGTTCGAGAGAACTTTCCGTACCTGATACGTTTATAGCACGGTC
This sequence comes from Xestia sexstrigata, assembly GCA_941918905.2. Lineage (NCBI taxonomy): Eukaryota > Metazoa > Arthropoda > Insecta > Lepidoptera > Noctuidae > Xestia > Xestia sexstrigata. The sequence continues at coordinate 1,701,639 of OW799216.2, read as the reverse complement.
ATGATATGGTACGGTATAGTGGGCAGACTCCTTTGGCCAGACTTTCGTACTAATGTTATATTAGCTTTGGTTAAATAAAATATCGTGGGGAAACCAAACCAGCATGCCTGAGAGATATTTCTCGACAGCAGGTAAAGCCAAGTCAGAGGCCCGTGGACAACAAAAAAAAAAAAAACTACCACCAGGTTAGCGACAAATCACACGAAAAAGAAAGAATGCAAAACTAACTCATTTAAAAACGAATTCTAATTATTATTATTTTCCGAGTGATCTTTTCTCATAAGAGAGTACTAGTTTACAAAAAAATAAAATAAAATATAATTATTTTGTCTAAAAACAGCTTTAACGAGGACAACTGTCCCACAGAAATAGTGTTTAACTAGTACGGGGTCAGCGTGAATCGGTTTTGTAACAACCAGATTTTTTATTGTGTACCTTTTTGCTTCATAGAAAATACTCAAGTGTTAAATTTTGTGTAAGATTGTTAATTTTATGGAAAATCTAAAGAATACGGTTATGAACTTGTGACCTGTCTAGATTTCGATTTGACACACACGTAGTCCATGACCTGAGGTAGGACAGTTTCCGACCTCCATCCGGACGACGCCACGGCCTACAGCTAGTTGTATTAACTAAAGGGTCTAGCAGGTTAAGCAAACAAGCGTGGCCCCCGGCGAGGGATTTGGTCATCCTTTTAGATGGTGTACTGGCAGGCTTTAAGTACCCTGTATGCCTAATATCAGACCTCGACCTTCTTATGTTTTCGAGTTTTTGAAGATAATGTGAAAAAATCTTGATTAAAAATGTCAGCTTCTACTAATTCGGCTAGCTTTGGTCATATCGAACTAAGTAATCACAAATGCATATTTAGGCAATCAGTATTTTACGCTATGTCAATCTGGTTGTTAATTAGTCCCAATTAAAATAAACTATAAAAAATATAGGCTTAATAAAATTATCGACTTCATTATGTCTATCCTGACGACAGCTGTTTTTTTTAATCTAGTTTTTTTAAAACTATAAGAGCGGTTTCGCACTACGTCCGATCCGAGTCCGATCCGTACCCGTGAAACATCAGTCATAAGGTATGGTATGTCTGTTTACCTTTATAAACCACGAGCACTAGTACTCTACATATGTAGGTTGTTATAAAATTACCAGAAAACGCCCTGGGGAATCGCGAGGCAGGCCCAGAGCCATACACTTTGTCTTCACTTCACTTGCACGGGTTCGGATCGAATTCGGATCGGACGTAGTGCGAAACCGTTCTAATACTGTCATGTGACGATAGGTACATAGTATAGTATGACCACTTTACAAGTTCAAGGTGACGTTGCTTGTCAAGGAAATTTGCATTGATCCGTCGAAATTGGTACATTTATTTAACCGACTTCCAAAAGGAGAAGGTTATCAATTCATTAGATTTTTTTAGTACTATGTTTTCCCGCCGCTGGCAAAACAAGTGAACTAAGTAAGTAAGTATATTTATTCGCAAAAAATGTGGTAATACAGGGTGTCATAAAAATGATATAGAGCACACATTCCGCCGTAACAATAGCATGCAAATTTACGTCTTAAGTACGTTTATGTCAGCTTGTACCAAAAACTACACTACAGGACCTGTGTATTATGATACGCGAGCGATATAATATTTTGTATAGTAGTATATTATTATAGTACTAATTGCGAAAGCTATCGTTTTCATTTGAGAGTTTTTGGTACAAGCTGGCATTTACTTGTATTGAAAGCAGGCAGCTATGACTAATGTCGTAATTATTCTAAATACCTGTCCTCATGAGAGAAGACATTTGCTCTAGATGCAATCATCCGTAGTAGTCGCAAGGGCTACTCCTGCGCATGAGATCCTCGGTTCGATTCCGGGTCGAGCATCAAGAATATTTCAGGAGCAGAGTCTTGGGTTGCGGGACTGTTCGAAAGAGATACCGTGGCCCCGGAACACAAAGGGCGATGAAGGAACATGGATGGGTTTAGTCAGTTAAAGTCTGACACTCCCTCCTGCTCCGCCCAGAGCGGGAGAAGTCATTTGATGATAACCCATCAGAAAAAAAAATATAAAGGAGCAGAGTCTTGATTTGTGCTCGGATGATGGCAATGGGGTCGTCCCATATAAAATAAGATTTAATAAAATAACTAAATTTGGGTGTACTACTTATAGGTCCAGCTCTACCTAACCTGATGTTTATGTTCAGTCATTTCATCATTATCATCAAACTCTTCATTTCTAATTCTTTCGGTGCTTTAATTACTCATTTTAATTACTTTATTTTTAATTTGTTGATTGATTTAATGTTTTATTCTGGACGCTCATAGGTAATGTGCACGTCTTTCTACATCGTTCTCACATATATGTATAATCTCAACATGTAACCAAGATTTTGTAACAATATTTTAATTTAAAAGAGTGTCCCCATGGACACTCTTTTAAATCAAAATATTGGAGAAGAACGGGCAAGAAACTCCATAGTTTCTTGCCCGTTCTTCTCCATAGAGATCTACGCTAGGGAATGGGCAACTACAGTACTTTCTCAAGTTATTATGTCTTGTGTCTGGGACTGTAGCTTTGTTTTTTTTATATGTATTTTTGACATTCAAAAGTGCCGTAATGGTCTAATTGAAATAAATGCTTTGAGTTTGAGTTTGTAATTTTAAAATTAACGAAGGTCTGTAGCTGTACCACGCACTATTTTGGGTACCTTCATAACCTACATTCGATATATTGATTTAGCTTTTTTTGCCTTAACATTACATTCCATATAACAAGTACATTACATTTAACATTTCATTTCGTTTTATACCTTCTATTTACCGACAGTTTTTGTTCAACGAAGCCGACACGGAGCAAATACTACATTTTATGTTCGTTTTTAATTTGTTTACACGTGTAAGAAATAATTATTATGACTAGATTTGATAAACCTGTTACAACGAATGACGCAAATTCATCGAAACACGTTGAATTGTCGATCACGTAATTTTCCCAAAGGTCAAATGTCAAAACAAAATGACACGAGAATGATTTATCAGTCCATGGATGGGTGACCAAGACCATGGACACTCCTCCATGCCTCGAAAATAACGTCAATTTAAGGGTTCTGTAGTCGAAGGGTAACCAACGTGATACTATTATAAGCTTCCGCTGCCTATCCGTCCGTCCGTCTGTCTGTCAGCGGGCTGTATGCGTAATTCTGTTGTCGCGAAAACAACAAAAAATAAATTAAAAATTAAAGCTAATTAAATTAAACCCTTCATGCGCAAGTCCGACTCGCACTTGGCCGGTATTTTAGATAAAGTCTGACTATCAGTCTCATCAAGCAAGGGGTATTGTACTAACTAGTAACTGGTTTGTGGAGGTCAGATAGGTCGCTCCATGTAAAATATGGTGTGTGTTAATAGTGGAGGCATTCATTTGTATCCTACCTACTGGTACCTGACGTACTAGTGCAATTGGTGTGATTCAGTTTGGTGGGGGAGCTCAGAGGGTTTTCATAGGGTTCAAGATTATCAAGATAATTATCGGATAATACAGAAGACGAGTAAAAGAGAATTATGGAATTGGAAGATATGCTGTGCCGACCCCAAATTAATTGGGATTATAGGCAAGAGAATAATATTGATGAATTATCGGATAATTATTAATGCTGATCTCTATCATTTTTGACTTACAAATAATATTTCTGTACTAAAATATGCTTTTATTCTTTAAAACTAGCATTGCGCAGTGGAAGCGCGTGGGGTCCACAATTTATAATAAAACAATCAGAAGAGTGAGTTTTTATTAAGAAAACACTTATATTATTATACAAAACAAATCACCCTTGCGCCATCCCATCTTCCTAGCACAGTGTGCTGCGCTGGGGCGGCTGCTGCAGGTGCTGAAAACCTCAAACGGCGCAAATACAATAATTTAATTGGTAATTGTGTGTTTGAGCCGTTTGGGGTTGAAACACTAGGGCCATGGGGTCCGAGCGCCTACCTAGTATTTCGGGAAATCGCCAAACGGTTGGTCGACTCTTCACGTGACCAGAGGGCGGGCCTATTTTTTGGCCAAAGAATCAGCATTGCTATCCAACGTGGCAATGCTGCCAGCCTTCTGAGCACTTTTCCTGTTGACAGCGATGTGGACGAATTTTTCGACGCCCTGTAACCCTTTTTGATACTTGTAAATATTTTTAAACAAATAATAGTAACCTTATTGGTAACTATATTTTCGAGCACTTTGGGGTTGAAACTCTAGGACCGTGGGGTCCGAGCACTCACAGCCTTTTCAAGGAAATTTCAAAACGCTTAGGTAGTTGACACTTCCCGTGACCCTAGGGCTGGCTTTTACCTTGGCCCAAGGCTTAGCGTTGCCATACAGCGTGGTAACGTCGTCGCCAGTCTCTTGGGGACATTACCAGTTGACAGTGTTGAGGAAAAGTTTTTGGACGTCATTTTTTAAGTTTTTAGTTTATGTTAGTTATTTTAGTTTATTTTTATAGATTTGTAAATTGTAAATAATGTACACACTGAAATCAAATGAAATTTCATGTATATACAAAACAGATGGCAGCACATGTGTAGATAACAAGTAATAATATAAGGTTTTCTAGAAAAATCAACATTATCATTTTACTTCATGTCAGATCCGTCACTGTTCTACGATTATGACATTATATCTCAACAAAACATACATATAAAAAAAAAACATAAAAAAGTTTTTGCACATTAACGCTGGACCTACTCTGCCTCATTTGTGGGGGGGGGGGGGCTCAATCTGCCCCTCTCCTTTGAATTTTTTATTTCACAGAATTGGCGTGGTTTTATGATAGGTATGTATGACGTAGGCAGAAAAAGGTCAGTCAAATAATTATAATTTATGAACAACAATTTAGTAACGTACGTAAAGGCATGTCTACAATGTATCTTATTTTCGCATCGACACGACACGGTATTGGTAATGTGTGTCTATGAGAAAAGAGAGAAGGAACCACAACCGAATTCCAAAAAAAAAACACAAACAAGTTTAGTTTTTTTTGTGTTATTATTCAAGATCACTTCGTTATCCGTCTGTCTGTCCAGACCCTTTTTTCCCGACTTCTAAAAAAGGAGTAGGTTATTTATTCCATCAGCATCTTTTTTTACGTATGTGCACCGATTTCTCTGTGGTTACTAGTCCAATTTAAGTGAGTCTTTTTAGTTTTGGTAGAGGAAGCTTGCGCGGTGGTCTCATATAAATTGTATTTACTTTGCTTCGGTACTTTATGAGTTGTCTTCTATAATATGCATTCTTCTTTTTCGTCTGTGTGGATGATGTGCTAATAACTTCTAGTTACAATGTGAAATTGATGCTTGAAAAGGATTTGTGTTTTACCATTTGTGTTTTTACCATCTCAATATGAATGATGTCACCAAGATTTTGTAACAATATTTTGATTTAAAAGAATGTCCATGGAGTGTCATGCCCGTTCGTCTCCATAGAGATCTACGCTAGGGAATGGGCAACTACAGTATTTTCTCAGTTTTTATGTCTTGTGACTGGGACTGCAGCTACATTTAATTTTCATCTTTGTTACTTAAAATAAATGTTTTGATTTTGATTTTGTATGAGATACCTACCACAACTAATAAGGGCAAAAAAAAACGTTTTTGCCAAAACAATACTTAACCGACTTCCAAAAAAAACACAAAAAGTGGAAAATAATGATACTTTCAGAAGTCGGCGGCAAAAAACCAATGATACAAACAAAACTCGTCCACCCCCAAGTTAATATTTCCACTTTTTTGTGTTTTTTTGGCAGCCGGTTATGTTTTTTGAAAAAAATTTCTCTAAAACGCATGGTATCAATTTGAAATTAATATTAAATACTTATTACCTACGTTATGTTTTATAAAATCAAAAATGTTTATTATTTGTTGTATCCCACACTAAAAAAAATCATGTCATGTATTAATTTTACATAATTATAAGTAGAAATTAAGAGATCATCAACATTGACGAAGAGCAAAAGATAGAAACAACGATGTATGAAAAAAAAAGATACCTGACATGCCGAATACATACCAGTAACCTCCTTTTTTAGAAGTTGTTTAAAAAGAGATGAAAAGAAAACGGTACGGTTGTGAGTCATGTGTGTGTCTGTGTGCGCGGGGGTTTACAAGATCAGCTGATATACCGGCTGGCAGCTTTGAGCATTAGAAATAATCGTTAGAAACATATCCAAGAACTTGGTAGCTTATGTAGAATTGCGTCGGCTGCAAAATAATTTATTCTTCATTTTCTTTAAATATTATTATATTTATTATTATATTAGACCGTTGTCTCTGGCGTACGCTCGTTCGGGTAACCAGTTCTTCTTAAGGTGTACATGGAGAATAATTAAGGAATCATGGAGAAGTTGATAGTGTTGTTGTGTTTATTTCACGGTTGTTATGGAGTTATTTATAAACTCAATGGTAAGCGATATATTTTTATTTTATTTTTTTCGTGTGGTTATAGTGCCTAACCTGGTGTCAGAGTTTTTATGCCGCCGCTGGGCCTCTGACTTGGCTTTACATACCGTCGAGATATATCTCTCAGGCGTACTGACTTCCTTTCACCGTGACATTAAATTATTTGAACGTTTTTAGGGTTCCGTAGTCAACTAGGAACCCTTATAGTTTCGCCATGTCTGTCCATCCGTCTGTCCGTCCTTGCTTAATCTCTGTGACCGTTAGCACTAGAAAGCTGAAATTTGGTACTAATATGTATATCAATCACGCCGACAAAGTGGTAAAATAAAAATTGGAAAAAAATGTTTTATTAGGGTAGCCCCCCTATATGTAAAGTGGAAAGTGTTTTTTTTTTTTAATTTCAACCCTAACGTGTGATATATTGTTGGAAAGGTATTTAAAAATGATTAGGGGTTTCCTAAAATCATTTTTTGATAATGTCAATAAATTCGGAAATAATCGCTCCAAATTAAAAAACAATGTGTGTCCCCCTCTAACTTTTGAACCATAAGTTTAGAAAATATGAAAAAAATCTGAAAAGTAGAACTTTATAAGGACTTTCTAGGAAAATCATTTTGAACTTGATGGAAACAACAGTTTTTGTACAAAAAAGACAAAAAGTTGTACAACATAATTTCTGGACGAAGTTTGTAGAATATTCGTATATGCAAGCATTTTTTTTAACTTCGTTTACATATTTTATTATCCTGAACGTATCTTTTTTCAAACAAAAAAGAATTATTAAAATCGGTTCTCGCAATCCAAAATTACCACCGAAAACATCTGGCACGTCTATGTATTAATTAGTAACCCAATTCCCCGAGAGATGGCGCTGTAGGTACTTATTACATTTACATTTATCCAGCGCTGCTGGAGCGCGAACATAATGGATACCCACCTTTAAACTCATAAGTGGGAACACTTATTGTGACGGACGGGAAACTACGGAACCCTACACTGAGCGTGGGCCGACACGCTCTTGGCCGGTTTTTTGAATTCTTGTGTTGTCTAAAAACTTAAGTACTCTCGCCTTGTAAGAGCTCAACAGTTTTAACGATTATATTTATGAGTACTCTAAAACGGGATGAATAGAGACTCAGGAGTGAATCTAGACAAAATTTTGAAAGAGATTTTAATACAAATTTTATTTACTAGATATTTCTGTTTCCTTCAGTACAGCGCGGTTAATCTTAAGAACGCCCAAAAACTTAACTAATATCGAAAAATTATACGCTAAATATGGGTGTACTATTAGGTACGGTTGAACAAGCTATTTGGTATACAGTTTAACGAACAAATTACATTGTAAAATGTAAACCAAATAGCTTGTTCGACCGTCCATCTCTGCCAAACTATTAATTTGTTTAAAAAATACAGTGATATCCACAACATAAATACGAGGAACAAACACAAATTTGTTGTTCCTGTAACGAGGCTCAAAAAAATAGGGGGTACGTTCAGATGCCAATGTATACGTTTTTACAATAAACTTCCGAGCCAAATTCAAGCACTAAGCCTAAATAAATTCAAATCGTTTATAAAACGGAAGCTGTGCTTGAAAGCCTACTATCATGTTAACAACTATCTCGAAGATAAAAAGGCTTGGGATTAAGCTGCTCCAACGAAATTTGCTCTGTGAATGTCGAAATTTCGGACTTCGCTTGTTTATTATTAATTCCTTTCTTTTATACACTCTGACATTGAATGATTTGACATGAATACTTATTTCAGTATTTTATTATTTTTTTACTTTTTTATTTTATTTTATGTTACATTTACCTACTGACTTGACAGGAATATTTACGTATCTTACTTTTTTATTATTATTGACATATGATTTTTGTGATTTTTATTGACATTGATTTTGTAAATTATTATTAATTTTATTTGATTATTGTGAATGTGGGGACCATGTGGGTTTCATTTTTATATATTTTTGTTTGTTTTCTTTTTTTTTCCCACAACTGTCTGGCAGTTTGAGTACTATAAGCGACCTACCCAAATGTCCTTTCTTTGGTATTGTTCGTCGTTTCGTTGAGCTCCTTGAGTTATAAGTCGAGCTACACGATAACTGACAAATGCTTGCACTGACTGGACAGGTCCACTCAAATCTGTGTGGTTCTTTCTTCAAAAGACCATCTCAGACACTATTCTGCATAGTCCTCATGTGAATTGAGCAAAATTATGTCTGGACTTCAAAAGAGACCTCTGAGTTTGTTTCGGCTGTTTCTCCTCAGAGTAGTCAGGTACGAAACACCGGCCCCATCTAGTTTAAAAAAAAAATGACGTGTAAAAGTGTTTGTAAAAACCTACTTGCAAAATAAACATCATTTATCATTTAAACCCTCCGGGGATTGAGAGTAATGTTATTATTACATAACACACTATTTGAATGGTTTATTAAAAACATATTTCGAAAGGGTGTAAAAGGGACGGTTAACGAAGCCGAAAGTCACATGTTCTTCCCGTCATTACGATATACATTTTCCAATTTCGTTCCACGTGTTTTACGAATAACAAGTTTTAGACATTTATTACTTCATTGTATGTAGGTATACACCCCCGTAATCCCTATACTGTCGAATAAACCCAATACGGCATATTTTGGTTGCGTTACATTGAGCGTCATCAGTAACTGCTTAGCCTTTTCCGACTATGTTCTGGTCGGCTTACAATTTAACCGGATGTAGCTGAATACCAGTATTTTACATCCTATACAGCCTCCACAATCCAGTAAGTATTTCGTAATACGATAACCCTTGGTATAAGACTGGATGTCAGCCTTTTAAAGCCATGACTATCCTGTTACGACTGTCTAAGATCTACAAATGACAGCCGGGACCATCGGCTTAACGTGCTTTCCGAGGCACGGAGGAAACTCGGTATGTAGTGGGGATATCCATTGACCAACCTAGGCAAGTATGCGCGCGCGTAAACACCAGTTTTTCACACTAAAAATAAAGTCGTTTCTTGACCATTATTTTTGCCCAGGGTTACTTGGTCTGATATACAAAGTACTTAGTCGACGGCTATGTGATGGCTCTTTTTACATCCCGTATTAAGTATTAATAGTACACATGGCGACACATCAAGAGATAAATTTCTAGTATAACATGACCTGGCTTTGTATAGATTTCCCGTACAATAAGAGATCTGCATTTACTGGTTTTGTGTTGCTTGATTGGTCGTCGTACTTATATATAGTTATTTGGAGTCAAAAAAAGAATTAAAGTTGTTCCAATGTTAAATAGATGGACGAAAATAAAAAATTCGTAATAGTGACCTAAGAAGATAATATTATTGGATTATTATTTTAGTTAGCTATTAATAGTTTTTGCCGTGGAGTCTATAAATAATGTTGGTTTTTCCAATATTATTCAGGTCTGTGTATGTGTTGTGGACTTGCTACTTATGAGCAACAAGAGCCGTTTTTTCATACAAACGTAGTCCCCTGTTTCCTCCCTTGATAATGATAGTAGAGCATTTTTTTTTTCCAAAAAACTATGGCTTTTATTGACATGTCCCTATGTTTTCTTTTTTCTTCATAAATTAATTATTAAAAGAGATATGAACCTTCAAAAACCTAAAAAAATGCCCAGATTTTCCGCTGTGTTCAAACATCCAGAAAACAAGTTTGACTAGATTATATTTAAAAAAAAAAAGTAGAAACACAGCCCAAACCTTTTTTCTTAATTTTTAAGTTTTGGAGAAGTAATCATCAGGGAACTAGGAAACGTTGATTTTGTGTAGGTTTAGTTGGTAATGGTGTCGATTCTGTTATGCACAAACTAAACTTGATTTAGTCTGTTGCTATCTTTTTCTCTCTAATAAAACGAGAAAGAGACGGACGTAATTTAGAGCTGTCAAGTTTAGTTGGAACTAATATTTCCATACAAATGAAGGGTGCACGTAAAAACATGTCAACTAAAAACACGGTGAAGCGCAAGGCATAAACTAGTTTGACATCTCTAACTTAGTTTATAGCTATAGCCATCCTTTTCTTGCATTGTCTTTTAGTAAAAGATAGCAATAGCCTAAATTAAGTTTAGTTTGTGCACAACAGAATCGACACCATTTTCGGTCCAAACTGCAGTTGTCTTTTTCGCGCTCTACGCGCGGTTGTTCGGGCACTGCGCTTCGCACTGTTTTTCATTTCTCTTGCCATCACTGTTTCCTCTTAACTACATTCGAAATATGAACAAATTTTGGGAGACACCCTACACCGACACTCAAAATTAACATAACAAACATAACATCACGCCTGTTATTTCCTAAAAGGTTAGGCAGGAACGTACCTAATAGGCATGACGACAGTATCAAAAAATTGCAAATCTATTTAGTCCGTCAGTTAGAGTATTGGAAATTAATGGACACGTATTTTTTGTTTTTGTAAATCAATGAATATTGACAAAGATAAAACGCATCAAAACTCGGGAGTGGGGGCTCGTGACGTCAGTACTAGATAAAAATTATACCTAGGCGTGACGTATTGAGAATTTTAAAAGCGTCATATCATCGTCAATTTTGGTTTACGTAACAAAAGAAAAAACACGGGTCAAATAATTTTTGATAATCTAACTGACGGACTAATTAGTTATTTTTTTGTCGTCTTGCCTATAATTGTACCCACCTTTTGCCAGGTATGTTTAAGCCCCATGTTATAGGTGTTATTTCCTACAAAGGTGCAATACCTACACGGTCAAATGTACGGAACAGCAGATAATTTTTAAATTATCGGTGAAAGATTGCGATGTGGGGGGTTCTATACTCTGTCTAAGTATAAGAACACCCCTATAATTCTCAAAGCGTTTGGCGTTTGTAGCACTCTATATAATTTAATGAAGGATTTAAATAACATAGGACCTTCGTGGTCAAGGCGTATATGTTTATCATACTAGCAGTTTGACTGACCTTGGCTACTCACAATGTTAGGGGGTCGCATTAAAGTAATATGCATGCATGTTATGTTAAAGAAGGCCATGGTGAGTCTATGAGCCAAATTATATGGAAATCGATTCAGCCAATTACAAATGATTGAGTAATAAACATACTAACATCAATTAACTTTCGGAGGTCACTGTAGGTATAACCAATAACATTTTGTTTTTTTTTTTTGCGACAGGCACAAAAAGTTGAACCTACATTCGAATAGTTCCTACGTAATGTCCAAAAAAATATATTTAATAAACTACCAGATGCAATAAAAAATTAAAAACGCGAATCATATTAAATAAAAACGCACAGGTACTACACATTAAACGATTACATATAATGACAAACAAATATATTTAACAGAACCATGCATTTTTAATCGTTTTGAATTCAAACTCATACATACATAGATTAATATTATTTTATAACTATAAAATTATGTTATAATGTAATTTTACCAAATAATAATTATTATGTTATAAAATAACTGATATAAAAGTAATGTTATAATGTTAATGTTAAGCACATGTTTTAAAATTGTGTGTATTCAGTATTAATTATAAAAGGATTTAAAAAGGATAAAATTAATGTGTATAATGTGACAAAAAGATCATCACACATTATGGAATGCAAATAAAAATATGAATATGAAATTATCCCAGAATGAATACATTCTTATAAGTAACTAAATTCAAATTCAAAAACCTTTATTCGAGCAGATGCTCGTAAAGGGTTAGTAACCTTATAAGTATTCCTTAAAAAACTAAGTGTTAGAAAACAACACGATACGGTGACACATGTAACTGACAGCAGCGAACCACATAAGGACAGTTCACTCTGCCAGCAATCATTCTCAGAACCCTGTTAGGGCTAGCCATGACGCGAGCCCCATGGATGCTGCCCGCTACCGCATTATTGCGTAAAAACAATCTACACGCGCCGCCGCAAACATCCCTGACGCACTGCAACGCCATGGCAACCCTATCAGTTTCCGGAATTAGTTTACATATTATTTATTAGTGTTCTATGCAATCTGAAGTAGTAAGAAGTTCGTAAATAGCAAAAAATATTAAGTTATGTGTAACGCGGATTAATGATACAATTCAATAATATTTTATCTGTTTAGCTATCAAAGTCAAATGTGACATTACTGCTTACTGACTTTTTTATCTGTTTTTATTTCTAGCGGCCGGTGTTTTGATTTATTTTCATTTAGGTGTTTTAAATTATCTATAGTAAAGAAGCTTATATTTATTGCAATTCAAAATGGTGCTAATTGAGCAAATTTCGGCTGGAACTGTCAAAATTTTAGCAGATTACCGCGTAAGTCAGTCATTGTGTACGAGATTACCATTTTAGGCTATTTCTTTCAATGCAGTGTCAGTGGGTGATCATTGGAGAGTCATAGTGACGCCATTAAATAGTAGATTACCAAACTTGTCAAAATCAACAATTATGAAATCAATGATAGATCATTGTGACACTATTGTAATAGCAGACTAGGCCCCCTGAACTATACCTGGAAACCTCATATCGATAATGATTGAAGTTTGTTCTCTAACAATTATCAACTTTTTCTCCAGTTTTTTAAACGCAAGTTTTTAATGTCATAATTTTAAATGCCTCCACGACTCCTGTACTATTCATTGCATCCATCGGCACAATGTTTTGAGTGCGCTACATTGAGTAGTGAGTCCTAAAGTAAACCGTAATTTTTCACCCTAAAAAAAAGTTTTGCGTAAAGGTACTTTGTCTGATGTACAGAATGCTTGGTGGACGGCTTCGTGAAGGTTTCGTTTAGGTACACCTTGTATTATATTTGAACCGAGTTTTTTTTTTATTTTAAAATCATGTATATCCTCAGATGCAAAGATTTAAAATAATAGAATTTATCCGCGAATAATCACATTTTTGTATAAAATTTTGATTATAATTATGATAATTTTTGCTTTCATATTGTCATAAAAATCGTAACGTATAAATACGGTGGCTTAAGTTAACATGCTAAGACAATAAAAACGTATATCACGGGAATTGAAATGTATACATGCAGCAACTTTTAAAAAGTCTCATCCTTTTTTGTTTTTTAATTTTACTAAGTGTATTTATAATATTTCATTGCCTGTGAATATACGCCCCACTATAGCGTTGCACTTGCGTCAATATGTTCGAAAAACCCCTCTACTGACTGTGTCCTCTGCGGTGGACAGAGGTCACATAGACATTTAAGACTGAATTTAATTCAAAGCAATCTAAATAATTAAAAACAGTTATTTATTTCGTTACAATTAACATAGCAGTTGAATAAATCAATCAGCATGAATCAAAATTCATTCTGAACTCCCCGATGCGGGCAGCGGAGCAGGTTGTTTATTACTTACTTGATTAGCGGGAATTAAACTGGTGAGTGACAAGACCCAGCTCTCGTGGCTGCTCGGCACTCGTTCTTGATTAGGACGCGTCCGCGCATCTTCTTTGTAATTTCTTAGTGTCAAGTGTTTGTTTAACACGCTGACCGGTTTGCTGCTAGATGCGTTAACTTACCGTTTCATCATCTGCCTAGCCTTTTCCCAACTATGTTGGGGTCGGCTTCCAGTCTAACCGGATGCAGCTGAATACCAGTATTTTACATGGAGCGACTGCTTATCTGACCTCCACAACCCAGTTAGTACTGGGTAATACGATACACCTTGGTAAGACTGGTTGTCCGACTTTTTGGGCCACTTTTTAACTATAACGACTGTCAAAGATCTACAAATGACAGCCGGGGCCAACTGCTTGACGTGCTTTCTGAGGTATGGAGGATGAGGTATGTAATGGGTAGTCACCCATCCATAGACCAACCTAGGCAAGCACGGCTTAACCTAAAGATTACGTATAACAACTTAATGTAACCTTCAGATTTACATTAATCTTCCTAAAATTAGCAAGCACGAAACATTTAAAAATCATTCTACCTCCAAGTACTAACAAATAAGATCCTAAGTTGCTACTTAAAATCTTCAAGTCATAATTAATCAGGAATGGCTCAGTCTAGAACACAATCGTCGACTGTATGACATCTGAAATTTCGGAAGACCTTAGTCTACACGAACGCCTCTAGCGGCGAATTCATCCGCGATAGCCCCCATTGAAAAGGGAGCATTCTCCGACCAGATGTAATGTTTCGTCTAGCGGGTCACTGTCCGACGGTTGCTGTCGGATTACAATGTGGTGTTCGCGCGATTTTTCGAGACAACATCTATGAAGCGTAGTGCGCATGGAGTGTTGCATTTGGAAAGCCCAATATTACGTTACACGACCTGGGAACTTAACCTAAGACCCTAGTGATTGCAATTGCGTCACTAGATGACAAGACCAACGAGGAAAACAACAAGACAATAGAGATAAGCTTAATTGTAAAATTGTAGCTTAATTAAAACGAGAGTTTGGAACTGCAATGGTAGAAATAATTACTTAAAGATCTTAAAAGGTGCTTTAGATCAAACCATTTAAACACAATGTAATAAAAGTTACACCACAAAATAATTTGTTTGTGTTAGAATGACTGTTGCAATTTAATCTGTCCCTATAATCACGATACAGGGTCAAATAGCCGGAAAGCAAGATTTTGACCTATTCATTATAAAACAGATTCGTTTTAAGCGCCTTTTAGTTTGACCTTGTATAATGTTAATAATTGGCTACCTACCCACCCAGGGGCGGATCTATATCTTTTGGGCTGCAGCCCAGGGCCCCGTGGATATATTTCTTGCTCTGGATTTTCACTCCTATTGGATTTAAGCATGATCGACCGGTATAGACAGAGGTTGAAATAAGTTAGTAGTCAGCCTCGAGGCCTTAATATTAATAGGCAATTATGTTTCATACATGCACACAATAAGGCTGCAAAAAATGCAGCATGTGGACATTTTGATCTTAAGATCTCTCTTCTGAGGAAAGAACGCTTTTCCATCGCTTTCGGTTAGGCGTGATCGAGGTCAAGAGCAGGCCTATTTTGTATTAAAAACGGATGTAATATTTTCGAGCTCGCTACGCTCGCTAGGCTGCAGGAAGCCTAGTTTGTCATGAATCTTAATTTTGTCTATAAGTCACCTAAGTAACACCGGTAGTTCGAAACAATTCTAACGTGTTCAAGGTAGGTAAACTTACTGTTAAATCGAAAAAAAAAACTCGCTCATGCGGTCAAGTTCCTCTTGAATCTTAACTTTGTAAGTCAACCAAGTAAACAATTCTAACCTGTCCAAGGTAGGGTGTTAAAATTCTCTCGCTTCGCTCGTTCTTGGAATCTTAATTAGTCTTTTTTACTTAAAATTGACAACTTAAATCGTTTAAGTACTATAAATTATTTAAAAAAAAGAAATAAAGAACAGCTAACTTGTCTGGAGTGAAGAGCTTGAATTTTCATTTAGTTCCTAGACTTTTCAAAATAACTCTTTAAAACCTAGCCTAACCAAACCAAGGTCACCGAGGTACTAACATTTTTGAAGTGGCTATTGCATTTTAGATTCATAGAAGCACTTCAGATGCATTCGTTAATAATAAACTTACAAATCGGTTTTTACACGCACCCTTCTGCCCCCCCCCCCCCTGGCCCAATAGCTGGCGACGTCCTTGGGTAGGCCCCCAAGTAGTATTATCCCAGGGCCCAACAAACTCACGGTCCGCCAATGACCCGCCCCATGCTTCGCATGAAGACATGAAGAAATAAGGGGTGTGCGTTGAAGTCTTTGTAGTAACAAAAGTTGTAATGCAAAAGACATCAACGAAAATTGGAATTGTGGAACATAATTCCAATTTGATATTATAAACAAAGTTCGGTGAAGGTGGTGTGACGGTCTGGTCTTGTTGAATTTGTTGGTTATTTGTTTATGGCCAGATATCGCACAAGATAGAGATGTTTGGTAGGAGGAAGGAGAGGCCTTTACACAGCAGTGGTACATAATTATTAGAGGCTAACAAAAAAAACCGGCCAACTGCGAGTCGGACTCGCGCACGAAGGGTTTCGTACTATTATCTACATGACATTAGTTACAACGGCAAAAAAAATAGCGGCAAAAAAAATACGTTTGTTGAATGGGAGCCCCACTTGTGCATATTTATTTAATTCTATTTTTAGTATTTGTTGTTATAGCAGCAACAGAAATCCATCATCTTTGAAAATTTCAACTGTCTTGCTATCACGGTTCATAAGATACAGCCTGGTGACAGACAGACAGACGGACAGTGGAGTCTTAGTAATAGGGTCCCGTTTTTACCTTTTGTTTACGGAACCCTAAAAACAAAGTTAATTTTTTTTTTTAATTTTACTATAAATTAAGTTATATTAAAATCCGTTATGTAGTTTTGTGCGTGAAAGAGGAACAAACATCCATCCATCGTCACAAACTAACACGTTAGATAGAGGCCTTTTGGCCTCGTTCAGGACTAATTTCGTTTGTTCTATTTAAATTTTTTTGTTTTGTTTACTTTTTACATAATTTGGTTTTGTCCTGTGCGAGACTAATAAACACTGTTTCTTTCTTGCATATCAGTGGTAGGGTAGGGTGAGGACTAGAAAGCGAAAGCATCTGTTTGTCTGTTGCCTTTTTCAACAACAAAAATTAGCACATGAATAGACCATGACCTAGATACTTTTTATCCCCATAGTCCCCACGTTTTCCAGGGATCGTTTCCGTCCTACACGCGAGCGAACCTGCAGGAAAGGTTGAATAAGTAAAAGTAAATATTCACTCAAAAAGCGAGCCCTGACCATTATCATCTGTTCTCCCTTATCCCATGTTACTTGTGGTCGGCGCAACACGTGTTTTTCTTCCATTCTCCCCTGTCAACCGTCACGCATTAATTTTCCTGCATTAAACATGTTATTTTTTCCCCAGAATCGGACTACAACCGCATGCCGCCCAAGTATCTGATGGAACCGTTCGAGGAGTGTCGCAAGGACCCCGACGGAATCTACTGCTTCGGGGAGTATGCGCTGGTGTCCGACACACCCAGCCCACTGCTGGACATGATACGCGTGAGTCAGCTGCTTCTTCTTCGTCTTCGACATGTCAATGATTCCTATAAGATCCTCCCGGTTGCCACAGCATTCGGAAACCACGCAGTACCTTGCCTATTTGAAAAAAAAAAATATGACCAAAAACCACTACCTCTCTACTTAATAGGGTAGACGACAAAAAAAACTAATTAGTCGTAATAAAGATTTCTAAATAATATTGGAAACATATTTTTTCTTTTTTCACGTAAACAAAAAAATAAAGACGATACAGTGCGTCGAAAACTCGTGTGACGTCACTTTTGAGTAATTTTTTTATTCAAATGTGACGTCACAAGCCCCCACTCGTGATCTTTGACGCGTTTTATCTTCGTCATTTTTATTAATTTGATAAAACAAAAAACATGCATCCAATATTTTTCGATAATCGGGAACTGACGGACTAAACAGAATCATATTTTTTTTAGTCAGTCATCATCCCTATTATCACTAGGCATGTTTCCTTGCTCTTATTCACGTAACAAGAGCTATCTGTATTTACATAAATTAGTATATGCTTTAAGTATGTATATTGTTTATTATTATGTAAATGGTACACCACAGACTATACCCGTTTCGCATGTTGATATTTTGAAAAGACGGTCAAGGACAATAGAATTAAGCATTTATACTAATTAATTACATCTTATATAAAACATATTTTGAGATTAAATACATGTTAAAAACCTGTACTCAGAAGTGCGTCATAGCCGAAATCAATCTACATATAAGTCACAGTCATAATTATAAATGAGTTGAAATTACTTTTGTCTGTTTATAGCTATTAATTTTAACAAAATTTGTATTTCCTTATAAACTTTTTAGGGCTAATTTTGTTTTTGTAATCTTAACGTCGTTTGTTATATGGAAGCCCCATTAAATATTTCTTTTATTTTAATTCTAATTTAATTCAATTCTAAATTTTCTGTGAATATTTCAAACGTCTACCTGTTGCTGTTATTAATATTGAGAAAAAAAACGGCAAAAAAATCACGTTTGTTGTATGGGAGGCCCCATAAATATTTATTTTATTCTGTTATTATAGCGGCAACAGAAATAGGTACATCATCTGTGAAAATTTCAACTGTCTGGCTATCACGGTTCATAAAATACAGCCTAGACAGACGGGCAGGCGTACAGACGGACAGACGGACAGTGGAGTCTTACTAATAGGGTCCCGTTTTTACCCTTTGGGTACGGAACCTTAAAAACTGGCATCTGAAAGAACCGGCACCTATACTCAATACTATATTGAGTATGTGCAAAAATATGCGCATGCAGAAAAATAAATTATTATTAGCATGCCATGCACTGAAACCGCATCACCTATACACATACTATAAAGAGTATCGGCCCAAGTCTGGATCTTTTTCGCGGAATTAAAACTAAATATTTTGTCATGGATCCATTTTTTTTTGTCATGGATTTCCGCAATGTAACGCCTGATTCTGTAATTTAACTAATTATAATTGAGATTTTGTATGTTTGGATGTATAGAACTGATCCGGTTCCAAAAAATATTTCATTAATGGGAAGCTATATTATCCCCGAGTGTCATAGACTGTATTTAAAACATTGAGCTATTTATTACTACTACGTATAGAGATGACAGCGCGAACAAAATCTGTGCAACAAGCGCGGCAGTGCGGGGCGCGCGGTGGGCGGCTAACCCCGTATATATAGATGTTCTGTAGCGAGCAAGCAACTGCCCTGGCTGGAGGCCTTACACTTAAGGCACCCACAGGACAACCTCTCCAGGTTGAACTGCGAGATGCCATTTCGAAAAAAAAAAAGAGCAAGCAACTGAGTAAACTGCGGCCGACCGACCGCAGTTGAACGGAGTACAGATTTAGTTCGCGCTGTCTTCTCTATACGTAGTAGTAATAGCTCAATGATTTAAAACGTTTGCGTGGGATCATTCCGACCAATGCGAGTGAAGCCGCGGACAAAACGCTAGTTATGTATAAGCTCGATAGGTATCTTTTATATAATGTATGAGGTACATGTTGACGCGCTAAGTCAGATTAACCAAATTATTATGTAAATTATTGACATTCAGTAAAGGTGGTGGTCAAACTGATAGACTTCGTGGACTTCGGACTCCGGTCCGCAGTCCGCTGCGGAAACCTGATTTTGACAAATAAACACTTGTTTACAAATATTTTATTTTTTCTTCTACCCAAAGAATAAAAAACCTGTTGGTTTAGTTTTGTGACTATGCCTTCTGACAACTTAGATAATATTTTCACGTCAAGTTTTTTTTATAAAATCCACAAAAAGGTTACGTAGTGATCAATTATTAATTGTCTGTAGATTACAAAAGTAATCTACAGACAATTAATTTACTTTATTAAGACTTTGCTTAACTTAAAGATTTGAAGAGTTTTATGGAGCAGTACCGATTTTTCTGGGTTATAAAAATATGTTAGCAGATTACTGTTGGTCCACTTTAATAGACACAGCGACAAATGAGGTTTTTTTTCTGACTTCAGCTTCTCATTAAGCATTAACAATTCTATGCAAATAGATGATTTTCCTAGCTGGATAAAAACACTGTAGGTAAATTAGTACAATGTACTAATGTGTTTGTCGAATTCTGAGGCCCTACCACGAGCTTGTGGTGTAAACTTAACGCTTATAAGTCGATTTTAGAATCGGAATACAATAAAATCATTTTAATTACTTTTAAATTTTAGTTTGTTTATTTAAATATTATATAGGGTGTAAACTGACTCTTAACGAAGCCGTTAACCAAGCATTTTGTACATCAAACTAATGTAGAACTTTATCCCAAAGGTTGACTGGTAGAGAATGCCTTGTGGCATTAGGCCGACCTATGTCCCACTATTGTACATGAAGTTTAAATAAATAAATAACTTTGACCCAAATATATCAGTAACTAAAAGGTTCCCAGAAATGGTCTAGATTTCTAGAACATAAAAATGATCGCAATGACGGGGAGAACAAGTGCCTTTCGGCTTCATTATTTTTAAACCCTTTATGTGAAGAGAGTATTTTGAATGTTTACACCGACGTATTTACGTTACGTTTTCACCGCGCGCTCGTGTTAGGACCTCGGGTGTTTGCACTCTGCGGTCAGGTCGCTTTGACCTCACCTTTAGAGACAAGACAAAATATTGACACAGGTCGCTTTGACCCCACCTTCAGAGACAAGACAAGACATTGACACAGGTCGCTTTGACCCCACCTTTAGAGACAAGACATTAACACAGGTCGCTTTGACCCCACCTTTAGAGACAAGACAAGACATTGACACAGGTTTCTTTGACCCCACCTTTAGAGACAAGACAATACATTGACACAGGTCGCTTTGACCCCAGTTGAGACAAGGCAAGACATTGACACCAGCAAGTTTATTTTACTAACTAGATTTTGCCGGGCTACGCCCCCGTTATGGTCAGAAATTATGCCACACTAACGTTTAAAATATAAATAAATGAAAATCGGATAAGTATTTGCAAAGATTACCCCCTGCATTTAAACTTATAAACATACAAATATTACTTCTTCTAAGTATAGGCAAATCGGGAACATCCTGATGGATAAGGCTGGCACAAGAACGTGGAGCTTGGCACAAGCGAAGAGAGGCCTATACCCAGCGTGGATGAAGTAGGGCTGTGGATGATAATGGTGAAGTATAGGTGTAGTATAGGGGTAACATAGAATTTGGTTAAGTTACGACCATTTTCAATAACTTAACTCAATAATTTATTGGTAGGTTGCTATCTCTGTCTGTTTGACATTTTGCTGACAGACGGTTAGAAACAAAACGTCACAGAAAAGCTTTCTTTGATTTTTCTAAGAATAAAGTGCCAGATAGGTGACGCGGATAGGATATTTTAAGCTAACTTTGTTTATAGAAACATCGATAGCTACGATACGTGGCATATTGACTTACAGTTATTCCTTGATCTGTCCACGAAGAAGACACAATAGTTAAACAATGGCGTCTCGACCGAATCGGTGGACAGTTCATGATTGATACGTAAGTAAGTTATAGAAAACGGGCCTTAGTCAATTTAAGCAGTTATTTTAGTAATGACTAGCCTTCACCCGCGGTAATTGTCCCACGCAATCGTACTGGGATAAAAAGTACTATTTAAACATAGGATACTTTTCCAGGTTACCTAGAAACTAGGTATCTGTATGCCAAACAGTAACAAACATTCATATTATAACACCCTCTCAAACTTTCACATTTACTCGTATAATACTAGTAAGAAAAGATAAGATAAATATTCTTTTTATTTTTCAGGAATATTCAGACCACAACACGACTCATTTCAACCACACAAAAATATTTCGAGGCATCTGTGTCACTCGGAGCTGTACTAAATATAACTTGACAGATCTGAACATATCGACGGTCCTAGAGGCATGCGTCAACGTGTCAATTTACGACAAATACCAACTGAAGACCAGAATAACACACAGGTACTTTTAATTGTTTAGATTGTTGTTGTGTTTGTTTTTGGTTATTTCTTTTGTTTGGTTAGATTGTTTTTATTGTGGTCAGATAGGCAGTCGCTCCATGTAAAATACTGATATTCAGCTGCATCTGGATGGACTGGAAGGATGATTAAATTGTTTAAATCTTTGCTAGTGCTTTCCTTTTGGTAGAATTTACCACGCTGCACCGGTTGAAGGAATAACGTCAAAGCCAGCTGCCGCTGAATGCCGCTGTGCTACTGTCTCGCATGACGTCAGAGCATAATACTGAGCAAGGGTCGTTTTTGGTGGATTCTTTTTACAAAAAACAGAGAGTTATATTTGTGCTTTTGCACCACTGCCAAATAACAGAGAGTTATATTTGTGCTTTTAACACGACTACCCAAAAACAGAGAGTTATATCTTTAATTTTGAGCTTTTTATACGACTGCCAAAATTTGTTTACTTAGAGTTTTTGTAATCCGTGATATATTGAACTGAAAATGAGTTTTCTTTCTTTTCCAGGCACTTTTGTAATCAGCCCCCAAAAGACATGCAACCAGATACATTGGGTATGGTAGTCGCCGCCATCATCGGTTTCATATTACTGGTCAACCTTATCGGATCCCTGTATGAACCTTTTTATGGGGAGAGGACAGATGCTGGTGAGGATTATTTTTGTATCAATTGATCTACGCATAATTCTATAAATTATTTGGGGTCGGCGCTACATGTCACTACTTACTCCTTTCATGCAAATAGGCATGACGACAGTATCAAAAAATTGCAAATCTATTTAGTCCGTCAGTTAGAGTATTGGAAATTAATGGACACGTATTTTTTGTTTTTGCAAATCAATGAATATTGACAAAGATAAAACGCATCAAAACTAGCAACAACAACTAACTAGAGAGTGGGGGCTCGTGACGTCAAAACTAGCTAAAAATTTACCTAGGCGTGACGTATTGAGAATTTTAAAAGCGTAATATCTTCGTCAATTTTGGTTTACGTAACAAAAGAAAAAACACGGGTCAAATATTTTTTGATAATCTAACTGACGGACTAATTAGTTTTTTTTTGTCGTCTCGCCTATTATTCCTCACATAATTCATCCATGTTTTCTTTGGTCCCCTCATAAACAGTTCTATTGTTTTAATTAATTAATTGATCACCTCAAAAGGCCATATTTATGGGTAAATTTAATACGTACTTACATTTTATACTTGAAAAATTGCTTGTTAATAGAAAATGCAACTTTGTCTCATCTTCATTTAGTCGATTTATGATCCGTTTTTTGTGCCAGTTACAAAATTTCTTCGATGTTTCTTCATACGTAAAAATTGGAGGAAGCTGACGGCGTCCGTTGGTGAAAGTTCAGACCCTCGAATCAAACGATTGAAGTCGCTACATGGTATCAGGTGAGTTAACCTTTGGAGGCTTACCGCCTTCAAAATTAAAAAGTCCGCGCCTTTTAGCTAGCTAATTGGCTTCTATGCTAACCGTAATATCATCCATCTGCAATTATATAGTACCAGGAGATTTCTAAAAGGGAAATGACTTGTTTCAATTTGATGATCAGCTAGTTTTATGAACCATCATCAAACCATTAATATTTCTTTTCAGATTAATATCAATTTGGTTTGTAATCATGGCACACACAATCATCGCTTGTGTGGTGTTGATAGATAATCCAGAATACGTGGAACAGGTGCGTATAATTAGTTAATTAAAAGCTTATAAATTCGGTTACTGTCCCACGGGATCGTACAACCGGGATAAATAGTATCTTTTTTCTGTAATTCAGCTTATTAACTATCTGTGAGCAAAATTTCATTCAAACCCGTTTTATAGTTTTTGCATAAGAAAGTAACAATCATCAATCCTCACAAACTTTCACGTTTATTATAGTAGTAAGTAGTAGTAAGATTAGATGTGCTAGTGATTATGACATCCCATAGGTGGAACCGATACTATTCCATTTTAGCATTACCAGTGCTACGCCCTAAACAAAATGGCAATGGCTTTCAAATTGTTTCGTATTTTTACAATAACTGAAAGCTAAATTTCGGTAGCTTTAGAGTAGTTTCAGACTAACTTATTTTGGGTATTCAATGCTTGGACCAGCATACGCGCTTCAAAAACATCGGGCGCTAAAAAAGCGAGTGCGCCCTTAATATTGACTACCCAGTCCCTGAATGAGTTAATCGGATACATTATATCGACCTTTCCTTTATCGTGAAGAATGTCACTTTGGCTAGGCTTTTCTTTACAGACGTGTAAACGCATATAAGTTAGACACTTGAATCCGCGACTTAATTTTATTGAAATTCTGGTCTCAATCATAAACTTCTAAGTCCTGTTGTAACTATATTTTTTCAGATGTACCAGTTCGAGTCACTGAAAATAATATTCAGCGGGATGATAATCATGCAGACATTCCTCATGATGTCCGGATTCTTACTGGTCTACAACGCGCTACTGCAAGCAGAAAAGCACAGCATCACATGGGCAATGTTCCCGAAATTAATCATTTTGAGATGGTTGAGGTAATTGCAATTTCTATAAAATTTATGATGGCAAACTTCAAGTTATAAATCACAGCACACAACACACAGTACGGACACAACAGGATGGTCCGGGTCGCAGGTCTTATACCTGCTCCTACCATGTCGAAAAAAGAAATCAAAGTTTGCATGTCCTCAACTCGTACCGTTCGGAATTCTTTCTATGAAATACCATACTGAAACGTACTCTCTAAGTACCGTGACGGCATTGCCTTTGATCTGGATCAGCTAGTAAAAATGAGGCGAGGAGACGCCAATCAGGTGCTGTGTTTATATGTGTAGAATCAGCTTTCGAAGTAAAGTAACTCGGTCCATTGCGTGCATATCTACTAGCTGCTAAATGTGCTAAAAAATCTTTAAAACTTAACGTGACCTGTGGCTCGAACCCAGCAGGTTTGAGCCCCAGGTCACGCTAAGTTTTAAAGATTTTTTTCACTTCTCGTGCTCTTAAAGTACGCCAATGTAGCCCTACCCCTAGCTCTAGGGCGTAAAGTAAATCTCGCACTCGTGACTTGTTGAGCCACGAGTACCTCGACGTGCTCTCCACCGGCTGCCGCGACCTGCTGCTGCGTGATGCGCACATTTAGCTTCAAGCAAAAACATCTGACCGTTATTTTCATTTTATTAAAATATAAACATATATACACAAACACACATAAATACACAACATAAACATATCTATTTTTTATTTTATTAATATTTAATAAATGTTTTTGTACTAAATTGACTATTTTTCTCACACTCAAAGTGAAAAGTACAAAGTCGGTTCCTATTTACTACCTCACTAAAGCTCGGTAGTAAAACTACCTCGTATATAATGGGTCATTTTAGTCATTGTACTACAATGTACTATAAAATGACGCGTAATGGTGCATCCACACCGCAGTTACTTGTTGTAGAATAACGTTTCCAAGTGTTACTGAGCAACATCCGATAACAGAAACAAAAAAAATAACAAAAATTATGATAAGTAATGTTGCCTAACTTTTGAAAACAGTCAACATGTGGAAACAATTGATAACATTGTTAGAGAATGTTACACAAAACATAAAATAAATGTCGTGCAACTCGCTTGTTGCTGAAAGTTACTATTTGCTATATCTTGTTAATTTATGTTATTGGCGGTATGGCCACGATGAGTAATAATCAACAAATAGTAACAAGTAGCCACAAAAAATACAGATAGTTACCTAATGTTACCGTGTTGCACAGTGTTGCTCCACAAAAGGTAACTGCAGTGTGGATGCACCTTTAAAGAGGTGTAGGTACAGTTGGCGTTTCCTGACGATATAGAAAGTTGACGCCTTTTATAACATAATTTATTAATTTCATTGCTTGAGCCAGAGCCTCTATTTTATCTTCTATTAGCGGGTATCTAAGGATATATTTTCTATCTACAGATTAACACCATCTTATGCGATTGTATTGGCTCTGCATGTCACCTGGTTCAAGTTTCTCACAGATGGTCCAATGTGGTGGGTAAGTAATGTCACAGTGGTTATTATTATTGAATCAATCTCTATTTTATCCAACCAACTAACATGAAAGATGACCAAAACAGTTCGGTTTTGCAAGCAATCGTTTGCAGCGTTCTATTAAATGAATAGCAAATATAAAGGGTGTAAAAAGACTCTTAATGAAACCGAAAGCCACTTGTTCTCCCCGTCATTGCATTCATTTTTGATGTGAAATATCTACAAGCGCGGGTTAAACCAAAAAATGGTGGACGACGCATGCCCGTGGCGACGTGTCGCCAACTGTCACGTTGTCAACCCGGGCCGAACAATCCCGAACATTACCGACCTGTTGATGCAGCATAAGATCTACATATTCGCCTCGGTTTACAAGAAGCCCGCTGGTCTCGGGGCACAGCGCTGGGTTACAATCTCGTGACTTCGAGTTCGATCCCAGCATAAGGATTTTCATTTTGTATTATTTTCTTTTATTTTATGTTTGTTTTTTAGATTGACTTTTTTTTAAGCATATTACTTGTACAAAATTATTTCGATGTTTCACATCTGCCAGGCGTCCCTTGTCGGCTCACTTTTTCTTGTTCTACATTATCCCTGGGAGCTTTCTAGTTACGGAGATATTGAGGGTTAAAGTTCCAACCTTTGTTTTTAATTCAAGTTTTTAATGTTAAATTTTAAACACCTCCTGGGCCCCGTATTATTTAATCGATCCATCAGCACAATGTTATGAATGCGTTACATTGAGTTCTACCACAAAACATGATTTTTCACCCCAAAAAAAGTCGTTTCCTAGCAATAATTGACGGCTTTATGATCAGTCTGCTTACACCCTGTAGAAGTGTAGAAAGCTATGGAAAAGAACTTTGCCCAGCAGCGGGACCATATATAAAAAAATAACTACTAGTTCTTGTTTGCCGAAATATTTATCGAAAGGTTGTGGATTCTGCCAAAGCGGCCATTTTAGACCACCAGGTCGGTCGCCCGTTGTGGCAACGCAGTGGATATCTTTCGGCTAAAACGAATGGTGATGATGAAGATGAAAAATGTTAATTCCTATGTATTTATTTATATTTGAAGGAGCTCGTCGGTAACGAAGCGGAGGACTGCAGGCAGAACTGGTTGGGGAACTTACTGTACATAAACAATTACAATGACGAGTCTCAGTGTATGCAGCATACGTGGTAAGTGTGGAAAGAAAAGTGTGTGTGCTGAGTCACAAAATTGATTGAACATAACATAACATGCTTATGGCCTGGATGCGTCGGCTAAGTAATCCCATAAAACATCCACGTTTCGCCAATTATGTCCCAAGTCCCGTGTAATAGGGAGCGAGCTTGTAGTCATGAACCGGGCACAGTTTCAGACCCCGGGCTGCAACTGAGAAAGATTTTTCATAAAATGAATTCTTTATTTATTCTAATCTTAATATTTCAATTTTGAATAGTATGCTGTTTAATTTGAAACGAAAATTGCTACCCAAGATTGAATTTTATAAATTCTCTCATTCTTTCTTAATAATAAAAATATGTACAAGAATGAAATGGGGAAGAAATTACAAGGCGTCTATGGGGTTTGAATTATTTGGCCTGTATAACTTCCGCACTTTTATTTTATTCTTAAAATCATCAGTCATGCTTACAACTTGTATTAAACAATTCTTCTTCTTAGCGTGTCGATGGCAATCTAAATTGTGTCTGCCCAGAACTGAGGAACTAGTTTGGCGCTTTCGGTAGCGTCCAACAGTTCCTGTAGTGAACAAACAACAGGACACGATAAGTGCCCCATCGTTTGTGGAACAGCACCACATTTACACTCCAGGGAAGAGTCATTAATGAATCTCCACCTGAGCAGGTTTTTCATGCTGCAAACAATAGCTGATATAAATACGGACAAGTTTTCTTTGAGACAATCTTTTCAAGCGTCACCTTTCCGAGATTTAAGCTATCAAAGTTGTACTGTATTGTGTGTATGCTACATTTTTATGAATTTTACAACATATTCGCTAAATAATCTTCCCATTTCAGGTACATAGCCACCGACACTCAGCTGTACTACTATGGCGTGTTCCTGTTCCTGCTCCTCAAGACTCCGCGCTCCAGGAAGATCGTCCTCCCGATAATGATCGTGGTTGGGGCCATCATCCCTGGCATTGTCACCTACTTCCGCAACCTGGACGGCTCTTTGATTGCGTCGCCTGAGTAAGTTGCATACCTACTCAATAATTCTACTATAAAATGTTTGGATGTTAGTTGCACAATCACGACAAAAAGGCGGAATGGATTTTAGTGAAATTGTGAAAAAAGATATTATTTGAACTCTCTATACAAAATATCGCATTGGCTGACGAACCTTTTCTCTAGGGCAATTTGTCCAGTTTAATGGTCTGAACGACCACCTAAGAAGTATTGTGATTTGTCTGTTACACCCAATTCATTAACTGCTACAACTGTAGACGCTGAGCCGAGCGTGGAAAATCCATCATTGTTTAATCATTTATATAGGTGTCCCAAAGTGCTAATGGGGGCAGTAACAGGGGCAACCTAATCACCATCATTAGCACCACTCATTGCTGAGTATAGGCCTGAAACGTCAAACCATAGGTGTGCAGTTCGGGATGGTCAACGTTTCCTATAGAGAAGTACCAGCAAGAAACCCCACGGATACTCTTTAAAAATATTTTATTTATAATTTTCCGTGTTTATATTCTATACATATGCATTATGAAATGTTTTATTTACCAGATATAACAATCCACATACAACAAAAAGACACATAAAATAAACAAGACACATAGACAATATATACACACACACGCGCCTCAAATGTAACGAACTACGTAATCGGCGTGTGGTAGGACAGCCACCTTATATGTAGGGGACTGTGGTACCATTCTCGTACCGCGGCCACCAAGGAATTAGTGTCGGTCTCGGTTTCCAGGGCGATCCATGCCATCTTCATGAACGAGCCGACGTTCAACTACACGTACAGGCGCAGCCACACCAACCTCGCCGGGTACACCATGGGCGTCGCATTTGGCTACATCGTCTACCATTGCCAGAAGAAAGGCTTTGATGGGAAGAGGTTCCGGGTAAATATATTTTTTACCGAAATACAACCTCTTTTACTAACTTGCTTTGTCATTATGTGATCATCAGCCTGTCTTTTCTCAATTATGTTGGAGTCGGCTTCCAATCTTACCGGATGCAGCTATACAGCAGCAATCAGTGCGGTCAAATTGAGGATGCGGCTGTCTTGTGGATACTACACTGAAGTACTTATCCGTCAGTATCCGCAGCTGGTCCGCAATTTGACTATACCAGTTTGACAGATATTTGCGTTATAAAATAGGAGAGATAAATTGTCATTTTTATAAGCGACATGAGCAGAAAAATAATTTGTCGCTAACACACGACAGAAGGTCGCGTTGTTAATCGAGACTACATAATGAAAAGTTTCATAGCCAAAATCTGTTCAAGTTCAGAAACGAAGCGTTTAAGAATATTCTTTTTAAAAATTTTTGCAAGCGCCTATGATTTGTAACTACTGATGTTTCAATTTTCAGAAATATCGCTACTTCATCCCGCTCATCGTTCCCTTCGCAATATCTCTTATATACGCCTGCAGCTGGTTCTATGGAGACAGACCTCGGGCGTCAATCTGGGTTAGGTCAATCAGCGCTGTGGTGCTCAAGCCGATGTTTACCTTCATGGTAGCGTTGATGATATTTAATTGCATCTTTAAAATAGACGGTAAGGCCCTATTATTGAATTTAAAACATTATAAGAGCGCAGTTCAACAATGAAACTGAACGCGATGAGCAAATCTAAACCGCGTTCAAGGACTGTCAGCGTCACTACAATGATATCGGTCTCATTATTGTTGCATCATCAGAATGCTCATGGCTAGCTCATACTACTTATAGAATCTGTTACTTTTGGTCCAATAGGTCTATCTAACACTGGATCGAAGTAAAACAGCCGTTAATTGCGGTTTATTGCCCGTGGTACCACTAGTGTTACCACCAGTGGTACCACGGGTAAAAAAAAATCCCGTAGTACCACCAAGCGATCCAGTGGAAGGGAAAGTTTTAATTTACCCGTGGTACCACTGGGATTGTACATAAAGATCAACACCATAATCTCAACGATTCAAAATCTCAACACTTAAAAATATAAAATCAAATCTATATCTATATATAGACGTACTATCTGTAGACGTGGCGTTTCTGTACATTGAAAATTCTTAGAAAAACAATAGTAGGGGTGTTTAAAGATCACTAGAGGAATCCATTTCCTACCATTTTCAGAATTTTCGCCTGTATGTCTGTGCGTGGTTTTTTGTTGCAGCATCACGTGTATATTTTAAAACCAATGTGGTTAGATTAAATGCACAAATATTGGGCATAACTTAGAGAAGGTTTTAGTTTTAGTTTTATTGTAATCGGTGCTTTCTATCAAATGATATATGAATTTAAAGTGTTCAAGAAGAACTTATCATCAAATGTAAGATACATGCAGTGACATCTATTCAACAAAAATGGTACTAATGACAAAAAATATGCCCACAAGATAACTTATAAATCGAGTGACCGACTTAAAAAAAAAGTTATGATAGCAAAAGGTACTATACATATAAGGCTGCTTTGAAAATCGACATAGCCAATAGAGTGTGTGTTAAACCGCTTTCCATGAATTATATTTTAGCAGTTTCACTTCGGAGTCCTTAGATGGCGTTGTTCATTTCACTCTATTTTCTGAATCGCGGTGTTAAGATTTTCCGTGAAAGAATGACCCGTGTCAGTTGCTTCAGTTTTGGTAGTTTATACCTACGAAACAATAGCAGGTGTAACACGCTGTTTTACATTAATGGCGCGCCGGATTTAAAGACGTCACCGTTATGTAATACAGCGTCCTTAGGTTCAGCCGGATTAGAATTCGGCTGAAATGAGCCCTTCGCGTTCGTCAAAGGGGCGTAATAACGTGCCGCCGTCATACAAACGGGCGCATCGTTAATACGCCGCTTTGAAAGTTTTATTTCTATTTATCGCCGCAAGTGGCGCTGTATGATCATAACAAGAAACATGGCGTCGCAATCGACAACGGTGTCGATGGCCGCTTTTCTTGTTGAGAATTACGTGGCAGGGAGTTATTAAGGGGGGATAATTTATCATTATTTTTGCGATAAGACGCACCGTTTTTGAGATATAAGCAAATTTAGAACCTGCACGATTCCATGTCGCGCGCTCGCTACGCTCGCATTTAACATTACACATCCACTTTCTGTCACAAATGTCATCGTTGCTCCGCCGTCCTTCGGC
The DNA here is from genome assembly GCA_941918905.2 of Xestia sexstrigata. Taxonomy (NCBI): domain Eukaryota; kingdom Metazoa; phylum Arthropoda; class Insecta; order Lepidoptera; family Noctuidae; genus Xestia; species Xestia sexstrigata. Next base: position 1,670,379 of record OW799216.2, on the reverse strand, counting down.
TTACGCTCCTCATGCCAGCTAACAAGACTTTTAGGACAATTTTAGTAGGTTATTTGAAGTATCGGAATTGCTGACAATCCGGCTGAACGTGAGGACGCCGTATTACATAACGGCGGTGTTTTTCAATCCGGTGCGCCATTATGTAAAACGGCGTGTTACACGAATTGGCTGCGACATATATACACACACCACACACAAACGATAATTTTTACAGGGAAGTCCGATATACGTGATCCTTTTTTTTTGGGAAAAACGTATAATTATCTCAAAGTTGGTCCCATTTAAAATTTAAAAATCGTGTTTGGGTTCACTTCATGCACCTTGATGAGAACTTAAAACCTGCCTGGAGTATGATTGTCATCGAAGCGAAGGACGATGGAGACGAAAGGCAGTTGCAAGAGGTCCTCAACAGTTTACAGCAGCAATATCGTGTTTGGGTTCATCTCATGCACCTTGATTTTAGCGATATTAGTTACCTTCTTGAATCTTTACTAATATTATAAAGCTGAAGAGTTTGTGTTCCAAATAGTTCAAGTGATGCGACCTAGATGTCGCCTGTAATAGATTCACTAGACGCCACGAGATGGCGCTAGTTTGTTAGGAAAAATATAGTTTTAGTCAATACTCCCCGCCATCTTAGCGAGACGATCTCTGTGACCTTTGTTTGCTCTTTTCAAAAGGACGGACACGAAAACCAATCATTGTACCTGTGTAAAAAATATTTATTCTCCGATCATTAAATTAAAGTTCATGTCAAGAAATTCGGCGTTTAATTGAAGAATCTAAGACAGTTTGGTTGTTTGTTTGGTTGAACGCGCTAATTTTAGGAACTACTAGTTCGAATTAATAACATCTTTTAGTGTTGGTTATCGAGGAAGGCTAATAAGGCTATACGTTGTATAACATCTTTTACAAACATTAGAAGCGGAGCATCAATGAAAAATCTCTCTCTCTCTCTTATGTGACGCAGACAAAGTTGCGCGGGTCAGCTAGTGTTTAATAAATTAACAAGTCATAATCTTTTTCTTCTGTAATAAATTAACAAGTCATAATCTTTTTCAGACTGTAATTCTAAAATGATTTACGATTATGATTATTGTGTTGGGACTTTCTATGTTGAGATTATGATTGTGGATCTTCTACAGGGTTAGTTTTCAATGACCGGCCAAATTTCAGAGATGGTTTAGAATCGATAATATTTTCGATTTATAATAAAAAAATATATTTTTTTTAAATTAAATTTCATTCCTGTCCACCACTAAAAAGCGAACGTGTGGGTAGTGCAACAGCACAATTCAGTTCAAGAACCTAGATAGGTAGCAGTTAGCACACACATAAATTTGGCGGTGCATGCACGCACACAAGTGCATTGATTCCCACTAGGTTTATGATTTAGGAAAGTTTTAGGACATTTTCAAATGAATGCTACTATTTTATTTTATATTTTTCGACAATAATATTTAAAATGCACTTTTGATTTGATATCTAGATCTTAATTTTAAATTTTGGCTAGTAATTGAAAACTAAGCCTGTATGTACCAATCCCAGTGGTACCACGGGTAAAAAAACTTCCCGTTGTAGCACTGGATCACTTGATGGTACTACGGGTTTTTTTACCCGTAGTACCACTGGTGGTAACACGGGTACCACGGGCAATAAACGTTAATTCCGATTTTATCCTACTAGATTCAAACCTTGATCATTGATTTCCATACTGCATCAATGTAAATCAGAGTGATTGCGTCGTTGATCTATAAGTGGTCGCATGCGCTACTCTTGAGTTCAACTCTCAGGTCAGGCGCAGTGTTATTATGTTTTATCATCAGGAATAAATTAGTAGCAGACTGGAGTCTGAACATGGGCTCTATCGTTGACAATAGGCTCGCCCCAATAATAAAGAAATTGTGTTTTATTGCAGGCAAAAATACCCATATACAAGAAAAATACAATTGAAACAGATAAAATAAAATAGTAAAGAAATCATTAATAATCATAAAAATATCATTCAATTTTTTAATAAAATCATAAAATATCATGTCATCATAAAATATCATTCAATTCATTATAACACGGGGCTTAAACATAACTGACGAAATGATCGGCCAAGCAGGGATGTACTAATAGTACACTAATAGGTATATCTTTGCCTAACTGTATCTCCGCTTTTGACGTCTGTTATGATCAAGTGTGTAAATTTTCCTGAATGTTTCTGCCACCAGACTTATGTCGGCGTACCGTGGAGTGGCGCAGATGGACGATCCCAAGCCGGCTGTCGTACTGCGCCTACCTGGTGCACGTCGCCTTCGTCAGGAACTTTATAGCCTGGCAGACTACTACCTTCAACACCAACTTGCTATGGATGGTGCGTATTGAGTAAACTTACTACTCAACAAAGTTGTAACCCAGTACCTCTACCATGAGTTGTCATCGAAAAATTACTCGCTAGCGTTAAAGTCGCTAGCGCTAATTATTAATTAATTTATTTTATACATTCAATAAATTGAATAGAAAGTTGAAACATACCTTTCCATGAACTCCACCAACAATGGAAACTGTGAGACACTGGTCCTCATTGTATTCAGTAATTTGTTTGAATCTATTATTGTAAACTTTTAAATCACACAACACAGCTCTGTGACACAACGTACAACGTCAACAAACAAAATTACAAATTGAATAGACGACCTTGACATAATAGAATGAATAAAAATTCAAAAACCACTAAACACCATAAGTAGTCCACTAACCGTCAACTTTTCTATTTAGTCGGTTTATTTGTGATATTGACTGTCTTAATATTTTAAGCATAGCGATAACAGTACATTTTGAACTTAAGAGCCGTTCTTTCTTCTTATTAGTGGGAAAGAAAGAAACAAAACATAAGTAGTAGTGAGTAGAGTGAAGTTAGCTAGACGAAACGATCTATCGAGCTTACCTTAGCGCCTGCGTAAGACTCCGTAAATCTCATGGTGCAAGCATTATCGAAATCTATTTGATCCACGTTAGCACGCTAGCGACTTCAACGCTAGCGAGTTATTTTTCGTTGACAACTCATGCTAGAGGTACAGAGCTGTGTAACAATTTTGTTGTGCAGTTAAGTGTCGTTTAACAATATTGTTAAATCTTAAGTCCACTAACGACCAATGAAATTTATACACACAGAACTTTTAAAAGTAATTGTCTGCTACTGTATTGATTAATCTTTTATGTTTTCACGAATATAGTATTCTGGAAGCAATACTATGACGAAATGGTTCTTATTTTGAAGTGGAAACTGTTATTTCACGATAAGATCGCTTTGGAATTTTGCTAGGTGTTTACATTTCAAAGCTCGTGACTGCACAATAGGGATTTATCTGTACTAGTAAATGTTATAGTTCCGTATATAGATCGGGCCCGGCGTGAGTTGGTAGATGTCACAGTTCTTAGAAAGTTTAGTTGTAAGATATTATATTTCCTCACGATATTTCCCTTTAAAGTTTTGAGAGCAGTGCTGATGAATTAATTCACGCAAAGTGGAGGAAATGGATAGAGGGAATGAATTTAAATGCTCTTCCAAAGTTTATTTTAGACATCCCTGATAACACTACCGCCTCGAGCAAGCGTGTTGATGCTTGTACCTTCTCTATATGAGAAGAGGCCTTCGCCCAGCAGTGGGACAGTAATAGGCTGGTATTATCGTTATATACCTAAAGGAAATTAAGTTTTCATGTTCTTTTTTTTCAACAGGCCGTAGTATTCACCGGGATTCTTCTGATTTCGTTCATCACTGCTATACCACTTTGGCTGATGGTGGAAGCTCCCGTAGGCAACTTGATCCGGGAGTATATCATGAAATCGAAGACAGACAACAAAAAAGCTGATGACGACAAACAAAATGGTATGCAAGAAGACAATAAAAAAAAACATTAAGCAATGCTGAAAAAATTGTAATCGAAAAAATTATTAGTTTGCTTTAAAAGAGATACCATGGGTCTGAAGGACACACTCGTTTGTAATGACGAAATCAGTATTATTTATTTATAAGATGGGTTCTAGAGAAATACGGTATTTTGGAATTTAGATGGTAAGTATATTTAATGAAATTCCTTGCTCTTTCCGAAAGTATTAATTTATAGTTAATAAGAGTGAATTTAGCCAATTAAACTGCACACGCTCAGACGATCTCGTCAGATTTTTTGTGATATAATCGGTCTGAGCTACAGAGCTCTGCTCTCGCTCTCTACGGGGGCAGGCTTGACGCAGCGCGACGGAAATAGTTTGTTCAAATACCTATTTCTCTAATTTTTCGCAGGCTTATTCCCTTTTAATTATACACACTGACTGTTCTTGAGCGCCGTTTAGATAATGCTGATCTCATTCAGTTTAATTAGTGAAATTCGCTCTCAAATCATAGTTTAAGGGGCTCCCCGAATTTTCGGCGTGCACACTTGTGCCACTTTAGTAAAAAAATCAGAACTCGTTAAATACACAATTAATATAAAATCTGATTGACAAAATTGTTTGTTTATCATGCCTAAAAGGCCCGAATACTCAATACGGCAGGCACTATGGCACAAAAAAATATCCTTTTTAATATTAATTAATTTTAAACAGTTTTGCTGTTTCACTGAAATGCAACGTTTGCTCAAGTACCTATTTGGGATAGCACCCAAGTTTATGGTTCTTTCTTTTTTATACTTTTTAAATACTTTCATTATTTGTGTATTTTACTGTCTGTCTGTCTGTGTATTGTAATGTCGTTCTGTAGAATCACTTGAATCTTGCAGAAGTATCCTTAAAGCTTCCACAGACAATATCAAGGTGCTAACATATAAGATGTTATATGTTAGCACCTTGATATTGTCTCAATCGTCGAAGTTTTTTTGATAGCTTCTGATGAGAAGCTATCAAAAAAACTTTGTCGATTTTGCTATTGCTCTGAATCGTCTGGACTCAGATATTGACTATATAATACTCACTGAATGCTGGCTGTCTGACGGTACTATTATAGAAGATATACGTGGTTATAGCGCTCACAGAACTACAAATCAAGTCAACAAAAATTGAGGTATTATTGTCTACACAAGAACAAGCCAGAGAAGCAGTATTACTACTACGAGTATAGAATCCAACCTTTCCGACGCCGATAGTATATTATTAAAAATTAACAACAATTTCAGTCTTTTAGGTCAAGAGAATTTTCTCAGTTCCCTTGACTCCACCCTTTTTGAACTCGAAAGCTAACAAACACTCATTGTAGCCGGCGACGTCAATCTTAACATTAACGACTTAAGCAATAGTCAAGTAGCTAACTATACGTGTCTCATGGCTTCACATGGGTTATCTCCCGCCATTACACTTCCAACAAGACAAGGATCCTGTATCGACCACATATTCATAAAATGTAAACATATTCATGAAAAGTTCAAAAACACTAAGCGTCGGGGTTGCGGGACTGTTCGAAAGAGATACCGTGGCCCCGGAACACAAAGGGCGATGAAAGAACATGGATGGGTTTTAGTCAGTAAAAGTCTGACACTCCTGCTCCGCCCAGAGCGGGAGAAGTCATTTGATGATTTCCCATCCGAAAAAAAAATTAAAAAGAAATGGCGGATCAAAACTGAGACTGGACAGCCATACCTAATGAGATTATTAAAACAAACTGGGATTCTGATGCAACCTGTATGAATACTGCACTAAACTATTTCAACGAAACAGTATCAAGAGCCACTAAAACCCACACTCAAAATATTAAAATTAGTCGCAAAATGGCTACCATTCAACCCTGGGTTACCCCTGGATTAATAAGGTGCATGCGACACCGTGACAAACTCCATCTTGACTGCAAAATCAACCCCGATGGCCACACAAAAAATAATAATTTACACTAGATACAGGAACCATGCAAACACACTTCTTCGCAATCTCAGAACATCACACAACAGACAAGAAATTGAAAGTAACCAGAACAATCCCAAAAAACTATGAAGAGCAATAAGATATATGTAAGACCAAAAAATGTAACACTCAAAACACATCAATTAATTTATTCGCATCCAGTATGTCTCCAACAACTGCAATCAGCATTTCGTCTCAGTAGGGGAAAAACACTCTGCCAAGATCCTCGACAAACTAGCAACCACTCACCAGTCACTCACACATAACTCCGAGCTTTAACTCATCATCATCATTTTATTTGCACCCGATAGACGAAGAAGTCTCTAACATAATACACAACCTGAAAATAGATAGTGCATCGGGGCCAGACCAAGTAACAGTTCCACTAATCATAAACTGCAGAGAAAGCTTAATTAAACCACTCACGCACTTAATTAACCTCAGTACAGAAACAGTTGTCTTCCCCGACGCCTGGAAAGTTGCTGCAGTTTCTCATATCTATAAAATCTCAAAGACTTGCCAGAAAACTACAGGCACTATTGCTCTGCTAAGTATAGTCTCCAAAATTCTGGAAAAAATAGTCAATAAAAGACTGGTAAATTTTCTGGACAAAAATAAAATAATCTCGGACAGACAATTCGGATTTCGACGAGGAAAGTCTACTGAAGACGAGGTGTCTCTCTTAACTAATCAAGTTTCACACCACATAGAAAATGGAAAATGCTGCGTCCGTGTTTTTCTTGATTTGGCAAAAGCATTCGACACCGTGTCTCCCGGTATTCTTCTAAAACAGTTAGAGGCTACGGGGATAAGGGGTATTACTTTGGAATGGTTCCGTAGCTACTAGACATCACGGTGCCAATTCTCAAAAATAGGCAGTCTCCAAAGTACCTTGCTACCCATCACGTTTGGTGTTCCGCAAGGCAGTACCCTGGGTCCAACGCTTTTTACGCTGTATATAAATAATCTAGTAAGCCTCCCAATAAACAGCGCGGAACTGATCTGCTACGCTGACGACACTGCCATCATCTTTCACGACTCGACTTGGAAACGGGTGTATCGTTTGGCGGAACAAGGCCTCTCTCAGATAGTGCACGCCCTAGACGCTAATCTACTGACATTAAATGTCAGTAAAAGTAAATATAATGCTTTCTCAAAAACCAGTGCCTCCAGCCCAACCCAAACTATGTCCATAAAAATACACACTTGCTCACAAGAACACAACAACTCTTCACACCACACATGCCCATGTGAAGTCTGGTCGAACTGACACAATAAAATACCTCGGAATAACCATAGACAACCAGTTAACTTACAAAGCCCATATATTATGTCCTATCCTCCTGAGTGCGAAAACTGATCCATGTCATGAAAAAACTCCGTGACTGTACCCCAATCGATGTACGCGAGCGGTCTACTACGCACTCTGCCAGTCAATCATGCAGTACTGCATCGGTATATGGGGTCGGGCTTGTAAAACCACATTCATTACATTAGAGAGGGCACAACGGGCACTGATCAAGGTTGCACTAAGAAAACCTTTTAGATTCCCCACAGACCTTATTTACCAGGAGTTTAAAGTTCTAAGGGTACGACAATTTTTCATACTTCAAGCAACGCTTAAGTATCACGCAACAGTAAAAAAAATGCCTGATTACAACAACTTAATAAACAAGTGGGTATTTATTTAATTGATATATGTACTCTAGTACTTATACCAATTACCAAATCAGAACTAGCTAGTCGCTGTACTATTTTTCCCATCCAAACACCTTTAATAAAGTCAGTAAAATTTGCGACCATCGAGACTGCTCAACCTCCACCTGTAAAAAAATATTAAGAGTAGCCCTTTTAAAATTGACATACGACGCTACCGAAGCCTTGCTATAGCACCTGCACAAGAGCAACACACACCCATACACACACACACACACACACACACGTACACTCACACGAACTCAAACACACCCGAACACAAGCCCAACAAATACAAACATTGTTTTATTTTTATTTTTCTACTTTGCATTAACCTACCTGTCCCAGCCCTGTGTTTTAATGTCCACATGTTTGTTCTTCATGTAACTATTTTTTGTGAATTCGCACTCCCGAGCCACAAGATACAAGCAATGCTTAGTTTGTGGCTCACCGACTATTATGAAACACCTGTATTTTTTTATATTGATTAATAAACTGATTTTGTTTGTTCGTTTGTTCCCAAACCAAAAAAATCTGGGCAAGTGCGTGTCGGGCCAGGCGCAGTGTAGGTTCCGTTGTCCGTCCATCTTTAGTCACTTTGAAGGATTTATTCTAAGGATATATGTATTTGGTATAAAATACTACGCGTATCGCTATCGATATGCGATGCAATATAGTAACTGTTACTGCTAAACTAATAAAGTTATCTTAACCGCTGAAGTTTTCATTTAAAGTTCATGAAATACACTATCATTATGATTTTTTTCAGATTTTTTAACCCAGTAGTTTAGCTTTTAGAGGGGGGGACACCCTACTGGATCAAAAATTTGCACTTTAAAGTTTAATATTTCGTAAATGGAGCATTCAATCGAAAAAGAGTATTATTATATTATATAATATGCATACAATATATGTATTAATATACTATAAATTATTATAGTAATAACTCCTAAGTCATTATAAAAGACATAGTCAACGATATCCTACACAATGGGGCAGATGGGGATGGGGTAAAAAAAAAATATTTTCCAAAATTTTATTTCAGCAATTTGTTGGCGTAATTGATAAACATACCCCTACAAAATTACAGCTTTCTAGTACTAACGGTCTCTTAGCAAAACATCGGATAGACAGACGGACGGACATGACGAAACTATAAGGGTTCTTATCAGGACTACGGAACCCTAAAAACCGGCCAAGTGTGTGTCGAGCCATGCGCAGTGTAGGGTTCCGTAGTAGCCCGTTATCACAATATAGAACGGAGCTTTGTGAAACTTATGATAATGTATAATGTTTTTTTATTTTAGATTTTGTTTTTCAATGCAAGTCTTCACCCGTTATAAACAAGCAACTACTTCATCTTAGTCACTTTATAGGATTTATTCTAAGGATTTTGTATTTGGTACAAAACTATCCAAACACCCAAGTTCAACGACTATTACTGCTAAACTAATAAAGTTATCTTAACCGCTATAGTTTGCCTTTAAAGTTTATAAAATGCACTATCATCATGAATTTTTCAAGCAAGCAGTTTAGCTTTTCGCTTTTCGCTTAGTCATCGCAAAGTACGTACGTTACTCCGAAAGTATGCAATGACAACTCAACTCAGAATTTTCATACTCGCGAAGTAGGTACGTTTCTCTGAAGGTTTGCTATGACGAATTACATTATTCAGAAGGTTTATCATCGAGATGTACGCAACTCCGAAAGCTTGCTATGACAAATTATTTTATTCAGAATGTTCATCATCGAGATTCTGAGAGAGTATTTCGCAATTTATGTAATTTGCATGTTAATTTGCATGTTTGCAGTAAATGTAAACCAAATAGCTTGGTCGACCGAACAGAACGGGCATTACTGAATTAAGGCATCGTATTTTTACATACTTAGAGTGATTCGTCTTTCTCATGAGGGTGGGCAAAAACTCTAGAACCGCGCGCCGGTTGGAAGTGTTTTATCTCATGAAAACTCTTTTTTTTATGCAAATATAAAGTGTACTATAAACGCGTGATGGGTTCCTGGCTTACGAAGCCAGCCTAGATCCGCCCAGGAACTAAAACCTTCCACACACCATGTGTAATGATTTTTTTGTTATCTGTTTTAGAACCAAAAGAACAAATAAATCGGAGCTCACCAAGACCGGTGACGGGCCTTTCATCCTTCCAGACATTACGGCGACGACTGACTGGCCGATAGCACGTGGACATCGACAATATATTTTTATCATAGGTAAATAAGTAAAAATCAAACTACATGTAAGAAAACACTCAAAAAAATATAATTATAAGAAATCCAGCATTTTTTTTCAGTCAACATAATTCACCAATTTTAGAATTAAAAGCTGACTGGCATGGTAAATGAAGCAAGCAATAAATGAGATATATTTCAAATGATTTTATTTACACTTTAGTAGTTTCCCCTCGTTTCCCCTCCCCCTGGCCCAGCGCCGCCCGCACCAGACCGGAAGCGGGACACTCCACGCACACGAACAGGATGCAAGCACACCAGTATGTGAGGAAGATGGTACCGGCTAGAACTATCATCTGGGAAGGGATAATTTGATTTAATTAGTGCAGACGAATCGGAAAAAAGTGAGCCGTCGTGGGACGCCTGGCAGATCATATGAAACATCGAAATTATTTTGTACAAGTAATATGGTTTAAAAAAGTTAATATTAAAAACAAACACATAAATAAAATAAAAGAAAATAAAAGCAAAATGACTTGATTCACAAAAAGAAAATCCTTATACTGGAGTCACGAGATTGTAACCCAGCGCTCTGTGCCTTGAGACCAGCTGACTTATTGTAAGCCGTGTCAAATAATGTAGATCTCATGCTGCTTCAAACACGCGATTTTCATTGGTTATTTAGGTTTACCCGTCCATAAAGATGTTTCACATCAAAAATCCTCGCGCAATTTACACTATACAAAATAGTAGCGTATTACCATTCATTGAAGTAGCACATTATATAAACATCGACGCGGACAGCAATCATCGACTCGAGCATGCTCGGGACTCCTCGAGAATACTCGCGACCGCGCGGACAAGTTCTGACGTGATCATACTACTATATCTTAGTTTTCCGTGTGGGCTCGCGTCCTCGGTCTCGAACCTTTCAATGTCACACCGTCACCAAGCACGTAAATTGCGACCAGAAGAGGCTCGAGCCAGCGTGAGGAACTGAGCAGGCTGAGGCAGAATTTCCTTGTTTAAATGTCTTTTATAGAGAGAACCAAGCTGACTTTTCAAAAACTTGACCAGAAATATCTGGTCAAGTTTTTCAAAATGCAGCAAAGGACATTCCCGTTTGGTCCGTGTCTGTGCCCCAAGCAGTCGTCTCTGGAACACCTATCACTCTGTACTTGCCATTTGTTAGATACTGGCCGGCGACAGTTTAGGCTAGAACATTAGCTCAATAATGTGTATGGGCGACATTTGTACCCCAACTCGTCGCCATTGGGACATTTATCTAAGGTCTCAAATTCTCCGTTGGTCTTGCGGTCGCAAGCGCGACTGCTGGGCGTCCCGGGTTAGATTCCAGGATCGGGCAAAAAGTTTCTCATCAGGAATTTCTCAGTAGCAGAAGTTTGGAAGTTTTATTGATGTTTGGAGTGTATAGTGTACATACCACGTAGTAGTCCGTCATGTGTATGAGCTGCGTCTGGGCCCCAACAAATCCCCTCTGGAACAGCGTGTGCAGCAGGAAGGCGCTGTACGACACGCGACCCATCCACGTCCAGCCGCGCCACTCTATGATGCCGCGGTACGTTGCTAAATGAAGAGATTTTCTTAAATCCAATGTCCGGACCACTATGACTGTTCTATTCTAGGCTGGAATAGATTATCATATTTAACTCGTAAGACGTAGCCCTAAGAATTGCCAAACTTAAGTGGCAGTGGGCAGGGCACATTGCTCGCAGAACGGATGGCCGATGGGGCCGAAAAGTTCTGGAGTGGCGACCGGGAACCGGAAGACGTTGCGTTGGAAGGCCTCCCGCTAGGTGGAGCGGTGACCTGGTGAAGGTTGCGGGAATCCGCTGGATGCGAGTCGCACGGGACCGGGACATGTGGCGACACGCGCGGGGAGGCCTATGTCCAGCAGTGGACGTCTTTCGGCTGAAATGAACTCGTTATAAGATAATGGCAAATTCTAGAGTAAAAAAATAAAAAGCTGCATCTAGATACGTCTTTTAATAAAGTATGATACCACATCGCATCTTGCATGTCTCCTAATTGAAGGGATCTATCCATTAAAGGACCGTATCGTGTGCTGAGAGAGCAGCGGTGGCCCAGTGTGGCGGCCCTGACTTACGAACAGTAAGTCGTGGGTTCGAACCCAGGCAGAAGCATTACTTTGTGTAATTTATTTCATCACCACTGCTCTCCTAATAGTGAAGGAAAACATCGTGAGGAAACCGGCATGTCCTAGAACCTAAAATTCGAAGAAATGTGACATCTACCAATCCCCACTGGGCCCGCGTGGTGGATTATAGCCCATTCCCTCTCATTGAGAGGAGGCCTGTGTCCCAGCAGTGGGAACATTAATAGGCTGATAACAAACTAATTGACGAAGTAGCCCCAATGCACAACTACCAGCAACAACTCACATTCAAGCTTAAATACGCAGCCCAGTATGATGATGACGACGAGCAGCTGGAACAGCGGCTTGTACAGCATCGCGTACAGCACCCGGTACAGCAGCGGAGCCCTGCCGGAGTCCCAGTAGAACAGGCCTCCCGACAGGATCACCGCCACGCCCAGCGGGAACGCCAGCCACAGCACCCAGCGGTACTTCTGGGAGTGGTATAACTTACAGTCATGGCAGGATTTCGAGATTATTTCTGATGAAAAGCTGAGCTGTTCTGATGATGAAGTATTTTGTAGTCATTTCGTAAGGATTCAAGGTTGCTTTTTTTTTTCAAATTAAATTAACAAACCGTAACAAGATTGAATGTAACTGCTGATCGTAGCACTATTCAAAAATTTATAAATTAGTGCTGAAAACACTGCTAAAATAAATAAAACAATTAAAAAAAATATAAATGTCTTTCTAAGAAAATATAATGACGTCACCCAAACTGGAAACCCAACTTTTAATTTAGATGTAGATGGGCATGTATACCATCAATAGCAAAGCCTCACCTTGTACTTGTCCATGTCCAGATGCTTGTCTCTCTGCAGGTTGTAGGCGAGGAAGCCTTCAGTCATCCTGAGGCTGCGTGAGGAACAAGGTGGAATGTTCCTTATCTCCCGTAGAAGGAAGGATCTTCCGATCAGACAGGTGTTATGTCTGGAGGGCTACCCAACGATTGTTGCCAAGATGCCGTTCTTATAATAATCTAGCAGATAACTTTGAATTTAGTTCGTTTATGGAACCCACCTTGAACGTGTCGATGTTCTTGTTACTCTGGAAGTGGTAGGCGAGGAAGCCTCCCGCTAGCCCGAGGATGTATGTGGACATGTTGGTGTGGCCGCGGACGTAGAGCAAACGGAAAGTGTCGTCTGTGGCGTACAGCTTGCGGTATGATCTGCAAACCCCGATGTAGAAGTGGGTCATTTAAAAGGGAAGATTGTATTACAGATCTTAAGAGCAAGCCAACAACGTCCTCCCGAGCCTAAGTACGAAGTCTATTTGATAATTGTTATAATTATAGGTCTTCTTATCTTTGTTCATTTAATTATGATTGTAGAATATAACGAAGAAAAATGTTTGTGGATGAAGATGAATAGGTAGACCAAGGAAACGATGAATGAATTGTGTGTTAAATTATATGAAAGAAAGAGGTGTAAATAATTGCGTAACGGTTGACAGGGGAAAATGCGAGACAAAAACGTGTTGCGGCGACCACAAGTAACATGGGACAAGAGCAGGAAGACGATGATGATAATGAAGACTATGTACGATCAACAGAATCTCAACACTGGCAAGTTTTGAATCTACAATGCAGCCTAAACACTGACCTTCATAAGAAAAAACACGGAGTAAGTTCCAACCTTCAGATTTTTCATAAATTATTCCAAGTTTATGTTTGACTTAATCATACTCCGCGTTTATGACGGTCTGTAGAAGTAAGCTTTTGTTGTTCTTAAAAGTTTCCAAGTTTTAAACAGTAGTTACAAATAACTACTGTTGGCAGAAGTCGTGATCCACTTACTCAGGTGACTGAATGACCACTGCATCCAAGTCCTGGAAGTACGTGTGTCCCGCGACGATTGTCAGAGCGATCACAAACAGTACAGACAGCAGGATGGCGCGGGTCTTACACTTGCGAGCTAGCATGCACACCAGCAGACCTAGGCAGAAGAGTTGCATGTCGGATGCTAGGTACCTGCGGATAGAAGAATAAGTAGTGACACCATAGTCGAAGGCATTTCATCTTTGGGCAAAATTGTCTTGATCACAAATTTAGAATCAATCACGAATCATGATAGGAGCTGCTGAAACCAAAAGTTGATTAAAAATTATTTCCGGGATTTTCTTCTTACTTTTACGAAAGTTGGCTCAAGGTATGTTTCGATACAGAAACCTCAATTTAATGAATCTCTTCACAAATCACACAATTCATAAAACAGGCCCCGATTCGAGATTTTGGGGATTTAATTGCAGTTGTACCTATGAGACGGATATATTGGTCCTGAATTGGACTCAGGACCAGGTACTACTCTCGGCAAGAAAGTTTATTTATGGAGTAAAAGGGAAAGTTATGAAAGCGTAAACGTTAAGTATCTCACCAAGACTGCGGCTGACACAACGCGTCGTCATACACGTAGTTGTTGATATACAGCAACTGTGCCCACCAGTACTGGCGACACGCGTCCGCCTCAGAGGTCACCACCATCTGCCACAGCGGGCCGCTGTGCAGGTGCCGCATCCACGTCGATATCGAGAACAGCACGAGGGCGTATGTTGGAGTTAGCCTGGAAGAGGAACACACAAACATAGTTGGAGGTCAAACGGAGCAAAAATTAATCTTTAATCTTCTTTTTGCTGGCAAAACGATCAGTACTGTCACTAAACGAATGTTATAAAAGCGTTGGTTGCCTTTAGTCGCTCTCACTTCTATCTACACTGTGCTAGGAGGCAGATATTATAACCTTCCTTGTGAGTCTTTTAAATTTGAATAATAAACAAGTTAACGTATATTTAAATTCAAGCCTCTGCAGTTTTTCTTCACGCCCGTTTCCTATAGTAACAATTCATAATATTGTCTTAGGGGAATAAATTAGAAGCTATTGCCTACATTTTTTTTTACTGTCTAGAGCAGTGTTTTTCAACCTTTTTCATGACACGACCCCCATAGTATAAAAATATTTGGCGACCCCCACCCTTCGCTTATTTTTCATTTATTTTATTATATTACAAATATGAAATCCATAAAAAAAAAATATTATGCATTTGCATAATTAGAATTCGGATAAATATATCTAGGTATTTAACACATTTTTTTTTTCATTCTGAATTCGATTTAATTCTCAATGCAAAAACGGATCCACGATGGGAGAAATTAGTTAATGACAAACAAGTGAAACCTCAAGATGGATGAGTACTAATAGTTAATAATTATTTTGTTAATTTTTATAAATGTTTATATCGTTTAGTTAACATTTTCTTATAAAAACTATATAGGCTTTAATGTTTTGTTTATTGGGGTAGTTTTCGCGACCTCTAGTGACGCAATAGAGCCTTCGCGACCCTCCAGGGGGTCGCGACCGACAGTTTGAAAAATACTGGTCTAAAGGAACCGTCCTATAGATAACAGTGAAGCAGTAAAGGGGTTAGTTTTCTTTTTTGCTATCATATGGTAGTTTTTGCTATGACTAGTTTAGAGAATATTGTGTTACGATACATTATGTAATAAGGCAAGGAAAAGAATCGTCACGTCCCAATCATGTGAAACATTCATTCAGGTATCATTTTGTACTTAAAAATATAACAGTACCTCAGCCATCTTAAAATAATTCCTTTCGGAAAGTGCACCCAGCTGACGTTATGCTTCTCGGTGTAAAGCTGGAAGTTATACGCGAGGAGGAAGCTGGACATCACGAAGAAAGTGTGCGTCACCAGGCTGCCGTTGAACAGAATCTGTTTCAGAGGATCTTCGTACGACTGGAACATGAAAGTTTTGTACATGTGAATGGATTTGTGACCGGGTGAAAGAAGTTGATTAATGATAAAAGAAAAAGAGACGACCGCAAATAAATAAAATAAATTGAAAGGTACCGTCACAGGAACGGGAGATTAATATAGACAAGGAGACGCTTTATCCGAGCTGTGGTCACCCACTTGCTTCAGAGCGTAACCCAACTAGGGTCGAAGATGTTTATGAAGAATATGGTAAAAAAAGTAACAGATACCAAAATAGTTGTAGTCCTAAATGACAGTGAGTAGCTATTAATGAAAACTCCAGCACATGAGAAAGTCTTAAAACGGAAAGGATTTAAATAGATTATGAAAATAAGACTAGCCGGACGAAGACTTATAACAAAACAGCCGCCTCCTGCCGACTGCTTTTGGCTTTTGTACTTTCAGTAACCTTGGACTAGGAGGAGAATGCTTTAAGTAGTTATTTAAACATAACCTCACGCCTGTTATCCCCGAAGGGTTAGGCAGAGATGTACCTAATAGTACGTCCAACAATCGGGCACAAATTCAGGCTCCGTGGCTGCTTTCGAAAAATTCCTCATGGAAAAAACCCAATAACATTTTGCCCGAAATGGGAATCGAACCCAATACAAAAAGTAGTCGACCAACGATCAACTTATTAAAATATGTATACAACCAGGATGGCACTTAACTCTAAGCTAATAATTTGTCAAGTTGAAATCAGAAATTAATATATTTTTTCATAATAACTTAATAAGATACTCGATGCCTACTAATTATAGTTCTACAATACAACTCTTAGAAAAGGAAAAAAGTAATTATAAGGGTACGAAGATTGTCAGGTCCAAGGTTCACTATTGTGAATGTGCATACATAATTATTGGGGTAACAACCTATCTTTACATAAATTACACAATTATGACTAGTTTCCACGTTTGACTAAGATTTTTTTTCTTCGTAACCACTTCGTCGATTTGTTTACTACTTGACTACCTTTTTTCTGAAAACGAAACGATAACTTCGTTTTTAAAATAGAATGTTATTTGTTTTTCTCCTCTACCATGTCTAAAAATTGATTAGTTATATTCTGCGTTAATTATGTTTTTTTTTTAATGATATTGTCTCGTTCACTTATACTAAAAACTAAAAATCGTATTCTTAGGGTGGAAGGTAAGGCCTGCGGGACTGTTCGAAAGAGATACCGTGACCCCGGAACACAAAGGGCGATGAAGCAATATGGATGGGTTTTAGTCAGTAAAAGTCTGACACTCCGCCCAGAGCGGGAGAAGTCATTTGAAGGGTATACCGCCGTTTACCCGAATTTTATTTGCCCTAATATCATTTGCCATAATAGTCAACAGCCATAATATCATACGACATAATACTCATTTGCCCTACTCTCATTTGCCATATTAGTCACGTGCCAGAATCATTGTTTCCCATAAAGTCACTTACCATAACATCATTTGTCATAATCATTGTAAGCCCTAATTATCTCATGCCCTAATTATCACATGCCATAATTATGAAATGCCATAACATAATTTGCCATCGACATCGGGTGTGTAACGGTTGTTTATATCAAGAGAAATTGGATGCAATTGGGACTTTAGGGCACCCCGACTCGGACAGGTTAGGTTAGAAGGTGATGGCGTGAGCGAGCGAAGCGAGCGAATAGACCCCGCCATCCCCTTCGTGGTTATTTTTTTATAAACCACACAGAAAAAGGAGCCCCGCGAAGCGGGGCTCCGTCGACCTAACCCACCATCAACCATGCACAGAAAAAAAAACCATGCACAGAATAAATAAGTTTATTCTTATTATACCAAACATTGCGCACCCATCGACATCGACAGCCAGAAAGCTAATAAGTAGGTAAGTATTAGAATTAAAAACAAGTTTAATAATCAAACTATATAATTATAATTAGGTAGTACAATTTCTTTTTTAATGCAAATACAAATTTGATGCTAAAGCACAAAACAATTTATTGTGGCGCTTAAATATAATGTCATCATGTGTAATGATTATTACGGGGCTTAAATATTTGTCTAATACTTGTTATGCCATTTAAATATTATACCATTTAAATATTATGTCTAATAATTATTATGACACATAAAAATAAGGCAAACAATACTTATGGCATTCGTATCTTATGGTATCTAAAATTCGGGCAATTAAAAGTATGTCATATGTCTTTTAGGGCAAATGAAACATTCGGGCAAATGAAATTCGGGTAAATGAAATTCGGGAAAATGATGATTATGGCATATAATCTTCGGGCAAACAATAGACAACCCATTTGAAGATTTCCAACACGAAAAAAAAAACAAAAAAAAAGGATGGAAGGTACACTGACAAACACTGACAAACGCTCACGGTACAACATTCCAAACCCTCCCACGTATAAATACGAGTAGCTAATCGGTAATTTAAAAATATCTCCTGTTCGCTTGCATTTTTGAACAAACAGCAGAATTTTTAATTTTTCCAGCATTTTTACCTATTGCAAAAAAACCAACGAATTAAAATTAAATGTCAGGAACAATTACTTACCGTTTCGATGTAAAGCGGATTGTTCACATAAGAAAACGACATCACTAGAGTTGTGTGTGAGAAGATGACACAGATCATCGTCATGCTCCTGAAAACACACAAACAAAAATAGTGAGTAATGGTGGTATAAGAAGTGTGGATAAATGTCAGAACCTGTTTTTGGCTCTGTGTTACATATTATGCAATTGTTATCCATCTGTTATAGCTGTCGGTTCTCCTATTTATAAATAAATCAACAAGTCACGAGACCCTGTAACATAATCAACCTATGACTTCCATACTGCAGGAACACAGGCTTTCTTTCTGTGAGGGTCTCGGATCGAGCCCAGCGCAACACATTTTCTTCTTCCATTCTCCCCTGTCCCCTTCACGGCATCATTTACTCTTTTCTATTTCATATTACACGATAATAATAATAATAATAATAATAATAAATAAATATCGCTGGACAATACACACAGCGCCATCTAGTGCCACACTAAGCAACGAGGCTTGTGTCGTGGACACCACGATCCATCCATCTTTTATTTGGTGTTCCTCTCCCTCTCCATCCATCAACATATCCATCACTCTTTTAGTCACATGCGTCACACTGACCACCAAGGAACTCTTTATTATTCGATGATGTTTCAAAGTGTTGCTGTACCTTATCTGGTACTTTAGTAGTTACCGTAATCCATAAAATAATTTCAGTCTTTTGAGTCGGGGCTCCTGCCCGCTATTACTTGGTGCTATTAGCCTGCCCCAATTTCTGCGTATTGAAAACGCCAATAAATATGGATTTCCTGAAAAAACATCTTGCATTACAAGGTGTTATTTAAAACCTGAGAAGAGATAATTGAAAAAGGAATTGGCTGTTTAATCCATTTGGTTGATTTTTGTAAATACAAAATGTATTAAAATTAAATTATTTAGTCACTACTTTATGAGTTGTTCCAGTTCATAGCTTTGAATTCAGTGTCAGGTTTTCCAATTATATTTTGTAGAATCCATTAAAACAAAACACAAACTATTAAAAAACTAAGTCCAACCTGTTTTGTCCTCCTTCTTGTACATAAGAACATCGTACAGGCTTCCGGCAATGTTGAGCACGATTATAACTAAATAAACCACAGCCATAACTTTATCACTATTATCTATAGGCACCGTCTCCCCTTTCTTGTTACAATACTGTATATTAGCTAATTTCCCTTCGAGTCTATACTGGGAGTAGAGAGAATTATTGAGGCATTCTTCAAGGGTCTCCCTTAAGTCCTGTGTTATGTTTGTGTTGGGAATTTTTGGAAAATCTTTGCAGGTTCCTGTTACACAAACTCCTCGGTGTATTTGCGTATGGTTGAAGTGTTTCAGTTTGTGGTCTGAGTATCCCTGAAAGAAAAAAAAACTTTAGGATTCAATCACGGTGATGGAATATCTTAAGAGCTCGAGTTAAGATTTTAATACAGAGTTAAGTAGTCAAAGTGTGGTTGTTTCAGTTTGCATTGATGTAAAGTTTCATTGCATAATATATCTATTTAAATCGATCAATCAAGTCCTATATAAAGTAACAAATAGTCTAGTAATATAAACATCAGTGAACTTGTATAGAACATGTTGTGGTAGTTGTAGTAATGACCGCAGTAATCATAAAGCAGTACTCTTCCAGATAATCATTTTTAGTGTTTTATAATGTTATGAAACTGTGAAAAACTGTGTTATGAAATTGCTGTAAAATTAAGCATCATTGCAATGTAGGTTAGCAGACCTCTGACACCAGAAGTCTAGGATATTAGCTTGTTAATCATAATCAACCGTTATTACTTCGACAGCCGTGACTGTTGTCATTATGTTGTTTATAAAGATCTCGTGTGTTGAAAGATCTAATCTTAGGAAATGTTATTTGCACATGTCATGGTATTCAGAGCTACGAATGACATAGCAGTCATTGAAACTTCAGAGCAAATAATAGATATTTAAAATCATTATGCGAGTACTAAAGCGTTACTGCCGAGATTGATTTCCGATACATGCGTCATGTTCGTGAACGGGCGATGTCAGTTGGGACTGGTCATCTCTTAGCTGCCACGGTTCGTTCATTTTAATTACTTTTTTATTTTACTCTGGGCGCTCTTAATGTGCACGTCTTTCTACATGGTTCTCAAATACAGGGTGTAAAAGACCTCATCACGAAGCCGTCAACCAAGCATTCTGTACATCAAACGAAGTAACTTTACGCAAAAATTATTGCTGGGAAACGACTTTTTTTTTTGGGGTGAAAAATCATGTTTTGTTGTAGAACTCAATGTAACGCGCTCAAAACATTGTGCTGATGGATGAATTGAAGATTACGGGGGTCGTGGAGGTGTTTAAAGTAAAAAAATCTTACATTAAAAACTTGTCAAAAAGTTGGAACTTTGACCCCAAGACCACCTTTCGGCTTCGTCGGGTGTTTTACACCCTTTATATGTATAATCTCAACATGAATGATGTAACCAAGATTTTGTAGCAATATTTTGATTTAAAAGAGTGTCCATGGAGTTTCTTGCCCGTTCTTCTCCATAGAGATCTACGCTAGGGAATGGGCAACTACAGTACTTTCTCAAGTTATTATGACTGTGACTGCAGTTTTGCTTTTTTTGTATTTTTGACATTCATAAGTGCCGTAATGATCTAATTGAAATAAATAATTTGAGTTTGATTTTTTGAGTTTAAAGTCCTGAGATCAATTTGAGCAGGAGGTATTGGGTTAGATTCCCAGGTCAGGTAAGTTGTATAAACCCACATTTCGTCAGTTTTGTATAAGTCCCGTGTAAAAGGGTGTGATCCTATTGCCACTAAACCAGCCTTCAGGCTTTTACTGAGAAATTCCTGAATGGAAATCCAATAATAATTATCTGGAATCAAACTCAAGAGCTCGGGTCAGCATCAGTGTCGTGTAACCACTAGGCTAACGATGACTTATAAGAGGTTGAAACTTAATACGTTCATATCGAGTTAATTTGTATTTATTGCAATATAAATGATTTGAACTTGAACATTGTATACCTACTGATTGATTGTCAGCCCTTCGCCTATTGATCTGTTAGTTGTATAACTTACAACGTGTTATTAAAGACTATAAAACCCTAGGTAAATCAACTGGCAACCATTCTCATAACATTCAATCAGGACGATTATCAAGATAAGTTTTATTCAAATTAATTTACTCTCTTTTAAAAAGGTCGAGGAGCTCGTGGCTAAATACTTAATAACAACCGTTTGGGGACAATCTTCAGGTTAAGCTGCGCTAGCCTAGGTTGGTCCGTGGAAGGGTGATCACCCATTACATACCGAGTTTCCTCCGTGCTTCGGAAAGCACGCTAAGCCGTTGGGGTCGGCATCCAGTCTTACCAGAAAACAGCTGAATATCAGTTTTTTACATGGAGTGATTTCCTATCTGACCTCCACTACCACAGTTACTGGGTATTACGATACCCCTTGCTAAGACTGTAATATGATACCCCTTGGTAAGACAGACTAACGAGTATTGTTTGTAAAAACAAGATCACGGTGTTATATCTGATTTTGGCCATTTGTCACAATATCCTTGTTCTCCTTTATGGTGTGGCTTGTTGTAAGTAAACACACGTGTGGTAATTATAAACAACCTTCGCAGAAAGGTAAGCACGTCGGTTTTCCCATCTCCGCTGATTATAGTGGAAATAGTGTGGCACGTAAACGACTCTAATTGCTTATATGGAACGATTATGTTAGTATCCGCGTGACTCTCCGCCGTAAAACATAGTGTGCGTCATCGTTGGTAATGTTGGAGAGAAATGATATCGTTTGTTTGTTGTTTAAATCACTCCTACCTCCACGCCAAAGACAACATGTCTTTGGCGTGGAGGTAGGAGGCGGCATATCAACTGAATGCGTACGAATTAGGTATTTATTTATGTATATATGAATATATACTTATATTATGTGTATTTATATTTAATATTGTAGGTTAAGTTAGGTAAGGCACATAAACACATTGTTCTCTTCCTTTTTTAACACACTATTGTCTACATTTCTTTTTTATCTCTTTTTGCAGGTCAGCTGGCAGAAATTTCTTAAGAAACAAGCAGTACCTAATTCCCTTTATACTCAAATATTATATGTTATTTTCCCCTGTTGTATACTGTGTACATAAGTAGTCATCATCATCATCATTTCAGCCGAAAGACGTCCACTGCTGGACATAGGCCTCACCCAAGTGTCACATTGACCGGTCCCGTGTGACTCGCATCCAGCGGATTCTCGCAACCTTCACCAGGTCATCGGTCCACCTAGTGGGAGGCCTTCCAACACGTCTTCCGGTTCGCGGTCACCACTCCAGAACTTTTCGGCCCCATCGGCCATTCGTTCTGCGAGCAATGTGCCCTGCCCACTGTCACTTAAGTTTTTTCGAAGAATTGACAAACATAAGTAGTAAAATAAATAAATTACATAAATGTAGTTAACTCCATGGCGTTGCGCGAAAACAATAGCTGGGAAACGTTTATGATTAACAAAAACTGCATCTGCATTACAAAATAATGAAGATGATTGGCAAACAAAGGAACTAATTAAAGAAACTACAAGACAGCTCTATTTTAGGAAATGATAATAATAGAAATAAAAACACTGACACTTTTTAAATAGTTTTGTCTTAATGAAGTGTACCTGTGATCATTTTAATAATTCTATTGTTAAAACATCTTAATATTGTATATCATCTTAAACGTCACGAAGAACGAAATGTCACGTACATTTCGTCCAGTGTATATTTCAAATGGGTTTACTACTTTAAAAAGAGATGAGCTTTTCTAATCCTAAATCTTCTTCATACATAAAAATCAATACCACTGTTTTTTCACGCCAATCTCCGAAACCACCCAACAGAATTTTATAACATTTTGTGAATATTAAATTTGATTGGTTCCAGCATAATTATAAAATATGGTTTTAGACCAGATAAGTGGCGCTGTGCGAATCAGGGGCGGATCGCTTTTGCTTTATAGGAACCAAATGTTCCTCCACGTAGAGGTTTGCCACCTAAGCTGCGCGGTTCACTTTTTTGCCAAACGTGCATGCGTGCCAAGCGTGACCGTGGCTAGCAGGTGACGATCTCGCACACATTTTCATTTTGATACAAAACAATGAACACGTGTCTGGCTTAGCCGCTGTTGTAGAGATGCATCTAAATTTCAAGTCGTTTAATGCTGTTGGGGAGTTCACTACGCTGCCTCTAAGCGAAGACGTAAAGAATTTCCGGGCGCTGACTTATGTAATTTCGTCGTTCCTAAAGTGCTGATATTCAAACTAGTTTGAATAAATGTCTTTTGATTTTAGTACCTGTATCATCCTCATGAGATCAGCATTGGAACCTTCGTGTAAATTGACGTCCACGATACAGTACGTCCCTCCAGGTTCCGCCATACATGCTTCGTAGTCGTCCAGGCTGTACAGTGGCGGCATTTTGTTGTATTCGCTCACTGTAATGAAGGAATAGATATAAGGCTTACGCAAATAATAATAAATGGGGTGTAGCTATTGTGACACACTTCGCATATTATTTTTTAGTTAATGCGTGGTCAAAGCTCTTCGAACCTTTAAAAATGATACTCCAAGTACAACCACGATAATAATCTAAAAAATATCACAGATGTACTATGGTATCAGTTAATAAGGGGGAGAACCGGGCAAAGCAAGGATCTGGGTTGCTATTAAACATGATCCTGATACTTTGCTAGACCTGGGATTCGACCTAAAAACTGCTCAGCGAATACCAGCCTAGAGAGCCCATGGAGGCTAGGCTAGACCAATGGTACAATCTACTGAAAGGTGGAAATTCAAAAGCTTCAGTTCATGGCATGTTAAATGGTTTACTTGCAATTCAGTGGCATAATAATTGAGCAAAGAGGATGTCATGAAGGGCGATTTTTTCGTGACCGAAATGACACGCGGTCAGTCTCTTCCTTAAAAAGTAGAAATCTGACTACAGTCGCTAACCCAACAAAGAAAGTATTTGGCCCTGTATTATTTACAACTAGCATAGGTAGTCGTTAAGTCTGTCTTTCTCTCTGTTTCAACCTTGGGCCACCCAATGCTGAATGTACCTAAGTCTCTTCCAAATCTGGTGAGATTTGATAATTTTTTATCATTTAAACGCTAAAAGTGGTGACTTTTAGCGTTTAAATGATAAAAAATTATAAAACTGACAAAATTGGTGAGATTTATCGTAGTCACGATAGTATTCAACAACTAAGATTCTATGTTACTGCTTATTACAAGTAAATGTTTGCCGTATATTAATGTTGTTTGTAAATTGAGAAGCATTAATCTTATAATTACACCATAGCGCATGTTGTTTATAGGTTAGTATAGACTAGAGCATTTACATTTAACATAACATACCAAGACCTCACACCTGTCACCAAAGGAGAGAGGAGAGGTGTACCTAATAGGAATATCCACATTTCGCCAGATATGTTTAAGTCCCATGTAAAAGGGGGCGAGCCTATTACCATCACCCGGGAACTAATCCAGACTCCGTGGCTGCAACTGAGAAATATATGATGGAAAAACCCAAGAACACTGCCCGACCTGGGACTCGAACCTAGAACCTCATGTTCAGCGCGCTTGCAACCAGTAGACCAACGAGGCAGATAGAAAAAATTGTTATTGAAAGTAAATGGTCACTCGCCATGGGCATTACTTCGAACATCGGTGTGCATTATCATATAAATTGAGCTTTTGTTTCAATTGTTCCATTCTTAAGACCGTAGAAATGCTCGAGGTAATGGTCTAGCTTGTGTATACTTACCTTTAAGTATGTAGACAGGCAATCAATTAAATCGTAGGTATGTCTGCAGTAAACATAGCAAATTAATTTAAAACGGTTTTTCTATGAAGCCCTGGGTTACAATTAATTCACCTCGTGTGAGTTTAATAATAAACCCTAGGGGTAGTCACAATCACTTTCGAATAGTTTCGTATTTCTATAACGACTTTAACCACATTTACAAAACCTTTTCGGTAGCTTACGTCATTTTTGACTTTTCCGTCAGCGCTATGAAAATCACTTTCTCGAGGCTTTCTTGAGAAAATGTTATGTATCGAAAACATTTGCTTAAACCGAGATTAAAAATGCTAAATGAGTATGGGACTTATATATTACTCATAAAAGGTGTAGAAACCAATCACATAACTGTCAACTACGCATTTTGTACATAAAACAAACACATTACGCAAATCAAAAGCAATCTTGTGTTCAAAGTAAAACAGTGTATTTACACCCGTCTACTCAAAGGAGGTTGTAATGATCAAGCATGATGAAGGTTTAAAATAACTTTTTGTTTAATATAGCCGAGGGAGGCGAAAGCAATTTCTGCAATAGGAATTGCATAATTATGAAAATAGGATGAAAAGTTTTTTAAGACTTTACTCGCATGAGTTTAGATTCCTCATGAAAACCACGGCAACGGTTCCAGACATCGTTGTCTTTTGAGTCGAATTTTAGATGACAAAAAAATACTTCATGAGTGATCACCTCCAAGAATAAAACACAAGCAATCTTCGTCCTTATTTGAGTTGTTAATAACACTGCTACTTCTGTGTGCGCAGTTAATATTCAATAAAATAGCGATAAAACCAACAAGGTTTATAGCAAGTGGACATTATACAGTTGAAATGGACATGGACATAAAATATAACTAACTACTATTACCTACATTACGTTATAAATGTAATCATACGAGAAAAAAATAATGAAGGCCTTACAGGTATTACAAAAAAAAAAAAGGACTGTAAATCAACTGTTATGCCAAAGAATTAAGAACAAACACAAACATTAATTAGCAGTGTAGATTTTGTTTTGGAAATGGGAGAAATGTTGCTTTCTGGAAAAACCTCCACATGTATTGTAAGTTATTTGGGTCATCCCTAGCACCGACATTAGGAGCAAGGTAAGACCGTAGGTGATAATTTATCTATTGTGGACATACTAGCAGACAGTATATATTTTAATAAAGGCTCTTGTTCACGCCCGGTTTAAACCCAGTATGAAAGTGGTCCGGTCGACCGTCATGTATCAAGCACTTATCAAGCATCAGACTACAATATGGTAGGGCACGCCACAATAGTGGCGGTAAGTCCCCTCTTTGAGGAGTGGCTTGAGAGACGCCACGGCGTCCTCACCTTCCGCCTGACGCAGGTCCTCACCGGACACGGTTGTTTCGGGAGGTTCCTGCACGGAATCGGGCGGGAGGAAACGCCCGGGTGTTTCCATTGCGAGGATCGACCGGAGGACACGGTGGAGCACACGGTGGAGGTGTGCCCCGCGTGGGCGGAGCACCGCCGTGTCCTCGAAGCGGCGATTGGCGGCGGCGACCTCTCGCGTCCGGCCCTGGTGCAAGCCATGGTCCGGAGCGAGACGGAATGGGACGCCGTCACCTCCTTCTGCGAAGCAGTAATGCTAGAGAAGGAGGTGGCGGAACGTGAGAGGGAGAGAACCTCACAGCGTCCCGGCCGCCGCGGGAGACGCCCCGGGCGTCGGGGGCCACCACGTGGCCCCCGGCCACCGTAGGCGCGGGCCTGTGGACGGTGGGCTATGGGCTAGCTCGCCGTCCGTCCGTCTCATGACGACAGGCCGTGTCGACGGCGCGTTCGTGTTCCACGCGCGCCTCAAAGAGAGTCAGCAAAAAGGAAGGGGTCCGCAAGGACCGATGCCTACCGGGGTTGCGGGACTGTTCGAAAGAGATACCGTGGCCCCGGAACACAAAGGGCGATGAAGGAACATGGATGGGTATTAGTCAGTAAAAGTCTGACACTCCCTCCCGCTCCGCCCAGAGCGGGAGAAGTCATTTGATGATTTCCCATCCGAAAAAAAAGAAAAAAAAGACTACAATATGGTCACTTCATCTTCGTCCCTGTCTGGCCGTGGCTAGGTCGTGACAACATATGAACAAAATCACATCTCTTATCGGCTGGAAACCGGGCACGTAAAACCGTGACCGTGAAAAAGCGCCCATGTGACGGTGAAAATACGCTTCTATTTTAGACGCACAAAGCGATTGAAATGAAAAGACACGTTTCTTTTGTGAATATTCGTATGTCGAAGACGTCCGGCCACGATTTGTATGTGCCAATAAATATCTAGCCATTGTTTGAAAGGGGGTATGACTCATCATTTTATTGTTTTATGAATTATTAAAAGAGTGCAATAATTTGATGGACCGATGACCTGGTGAAGGTTGCGGGGATCCGCTGGATACGAGACGCATGGGACCGGGCAATGTGGCGACTGCACTTGGGTAAAGTTTATGTCCAGCAGTGGACATATTTCGGCTTAAATGATGATGATGATGAATAATTTGGTAGGTAGTATTATCTATTATAAAGAGCGGAATACGAGTAGATTTCTAGAAAAGGCCGAGTTGATTGATCGAAGTAGGTACAATACGATTCAGACCACTAAAATACGAGCACTTAGGGGCCGCCTCCACGAGTGAGAGAATCGCGGCGATATTATCGTCCTTGCCACGTTTTTCTATACACTCTCTTTTGGGCCGTCTCCACGAGCGAGAGAATCGCGGCGATATTTTTCGTACAGAAATACGTTGAATCGCCGCGCGCCGCGATTCGCTCTCTCGTGGAGGCGGCCCTTCAGCCAATAAAAGTGCCCTAACACGGGAATCTAACTCACAGCCTTGCAACCTACGCTCCGTCTCCGTCATTCAGGTCATCATATCTCACAATTACTTTACGCTTACTGATTTTCCTGTCCACTCCGTATTTATTTTGAACTTGAACTGAAGTTCAATGCTATTCCGTGTGGACTGTTCTATCACGTAGTTCATCTCCGCGAAAAATCTCCTGAGCTATTAATCTTATTTATTTGACGTAAGAGGCGTTTATAACCTTTTTAGGTAAATGCGGACTAGATGTAAGGTACTTTGTGTGAATACAAATCTACACACTTCAAGGTGCTGCGTGCAGAAAGTAAGTCTTGTGATCCGGGACTGATTATGTAAAGTTACTGTGGATGAATGCCGAAGTACTACTTAATATCTGTTTAACCACAATATTTTGCATAGGAATGACGGGCTAAACTTGGAATAGGTTTAATCCGCAAACATTGAGCCATTTGTTTGCGGTCGTAGATGTTTTGACGTCCTACTTATCTACTGGTTAAATCTAAACGAGATGGGCACCAAGGAATCCTAAATAGTACTATCTGGGATTCCTTGGTGCTTAAAAATGCTTGGTGGGCTTGGTTGGTACTGGGTGCTTGCCTTTCTTTTTTCAGTCTAAGGTAGAAGTCTCTTTTTGAGAATAGAACCTAACATTCATAACCATTTGGAAAGACAGAATATATTCACGATCGTGACACAAAATTTTACTATTGGGTTCAATCTAAGATTCTTAAATAAATCACACATACTCGTAGGTACGCGTATATTGCGACAGTGTAGGATTACTTTTGGATTTTTTTGTTAGCCCTTGATTACCTTAATATACAGTTGGCAAAGGCCTTCCCATCTCCTTAAAAATACACTTTTCCTTTTTTTCTCTTTATACTAACATATTAAATGGCATTTTTTATAACCTAGGACTATACGGTTTCCCTTCCATCCTGCGTGTTAGCTTTGCTGTAGGTAAGTACACAATTACAAAACCATTTGAGAAGTACTTTTTTAGCGAAGAGACGTCATAGCTAATTACTTTTGTTCTTAATTTGATCGTTTAGATCGTGATATGCATTTTAATTACGATCAAAATATGAAGACTTAAACAACTTTATTATAACAGCTCATTCCGAGCACAAAGTAACAATTATGTTACTTGTTACCCCGCGCGGCAGTACGTTCTCTAGTTCCTATAATTCGACTTCCGCGTAAGCGAAGCCACAGGAAAAAGTCAGTTATTATGTTATCCATCTTGCGCTTGAGAAAGAGCAGAAAAAGCTTTTCCCAAAACGTTAAAATATTCCAAAGTTAGCCATTATCTAGCGGGTTGACAGAAAGCCTGAGATTGTTATTTTTGGTGGCATGTAACTATGATTGTAGACGCCTTCTTTGGACCTAGACACAGTGACATTCAATCAAAGCGTCGATGGGAAAGTCAAAAGGTAGATACTGAATTGGTCTAATCTACCAAAAAGTTTATGTAATCAACTAGTCACTAAACTTTCAACTAGACTAGTTGAAAGTTGCTGTAGAAATAGAAAACGTTACAAAAGCCATTACCACTGTTTTGTCTTAGCCTTCCGGTCCGTTAAACGTATTAAGATGACGACAATGACGACGACGACAATGTATTAAGCCTTTGACTTACCATTCAAACTGTAGATGACAGCTGTAGATCTCCCAAAGAAGACAAACAACACCAAAAATAATTTAAACATTTTAACGAAACTTTTCCCGCACTCCAAATCAATATTACCTAAGTTAAGATGTTACCCTAAACCTCAACTTTTGATTAAAAGCTATAAAGGTGAATAAAATGAAATAGGTAAATAAAGTTTATGCTTCATTAATTCATTAAATTCGAAAATAATCACGGCATCCCGCCATTTTTCTTGTAACTTTTTTATAACTGCCGAAAATGGCGAAGGAAATCAACATGCAGCCTAGATGAAAACAAAATTGACGTCAAATTTTTTGGCGTTTTTCTCACAGACACTAAGACAAAATTAAGTAACGAAGATTTATTTTTTAATATGATTATTTATGTGTAATGTATCTGTTACGTGTAGCTGCCGCGAGTGTGAGGGAACGATAGTGAGGCGGTCATTTGAGCCGTGTGATATCCTTGTTTGATCTACATAATTCAAGCTAGGCCATGTGACGTCTGTGTAATGTTATATTGTCTGTTTGTTCATTACTTTTCTTTAACTATATAGCTTTAACTTTAAAACAAACTAACTCTTTATTAATTCAAAAGTGAATGGATCAATTGAAATAAATGCTTTGAGTTTGATTTTGAGCTTGATGTAAGTTTTGTGTGTCTTCGTAGGTTCATACAAAAGAGCAATTTCTACGATCATAATACAGATTTTTTATACATAAGGTACTCCGCCCCACTTACCTTATGTACAGTTTGAAGTCCTAGTATTGTATTGCTTCACAGTAAGTTTGTGAAGTATAAATAGGCAATCATCCTAAGGAAATGAAGTTTATCCGGTTAGACTGAACACTGTTCCCTTCATTAAAGAGAAACAATTACTTACCTACAGTTTATGTAAATATGTTTCATCTTCCTTGGCTATGCTATGACTAGTAAAAGTTTGTCCATGTATATTTATTTGGATTAATATTTTTACTCCCAAGCGTATACACGTTCCAACACTAGTTTTCGTCGTAAATATAATACTTACATGCGTACTTCATACGTACTCGGTACAAGGAAACAAGAAAAAATGCGGATTGATGCCTTCCTTTGTTTACGGGTCTGGTTGTACGAGTTAGATGTGATGTGGTCCATTTACAGACATATCTGTGTCTAGTTGTCGCTTGCTTGAACTAGATAGGTACCTGGGCAAGCAGTCTCGACATAGATAGCGACAAATTCGCTAACTTTCGATCGCTGATTACTAACGAATAAATTCGGTTGCAATAATGATGCTTGGGTGTAAAGCAAGTCTCTACACCCAAGATGCGTTTCTCGCAACCTAGTTCTATTTCCCCGACGCTTACGAAGCACAGACACAGATGTTAATCTCAAGTCCGTATGGTGTCGGACGTAGTCCGTATGGTGTTGGACGTAGTCCGTATGGTGTCGGACGTAGTCCGTATGGGGTCGGACGTAGTCCGTATGGTGTCAGACGTAAAGAATAGCACCATCCCATATCTTTCCGTGGGTGTCGTAAAAGGGCACTAAGGGATTACCAGAGAAATGGGCTGCAGCGCTCTCTGTGTCTTTTTGAAAGAACTGTACTGCGATCGCCAACCCGCCTGCCAAGCGTGGCGATTATGCCAAACCCCCCAAAATGGATGCCGCATTACGGTTTAAATGGCCCCTAGTACCCGGCAGCCCGTCTACCCTCCACTACGGCAGCGGTCGAGGTTACGGCGTGGCAAGGGGTGCGAAGAATCCCCGGATGGGTTCCGGCTGCCTATAGAAACGACTGGATCTGGCAACGTATAACACACACACACACTCCGGATCGACGAGATGATAGCGAAACTCGAAGAGGAATTGAGCAGGCCGCGATGGAGTACTGTGGGATTATCTGAAGTCCGAAGAGAGGGCGAGGACACGATAATCCTGAAATCCGGCAACCTGCTCTATTTCTGAGAGGGTGACCGGCAGTCCCAGGGTAGTGTTGGGTTTATTGTCTACAAGTTTCTTGTGAACAACGTGGTGAAGATCGAGAGTGTGTCGACCAGGGTGGCGTACCTTATACTCAGAATAACCTTAAGATATTCGCTGAAGGTCATACAGGTTTACGCCCCGACCTCGACACACCCCAACGACGAAGTGGAGACCATGTATGAGGATATCTCTAAAGCCATGCATGGTCTCAAAACTCACTTCACCGTTGTCACCGTTGTGTTGTGTGGGACAAGCTGCAGGTGGGCAATTTGGAGTTGGACGTTGGAACTACCGGGACCTAAACTAGCCAAGTTTTATGGAGAAGGAGGGCCTCTATATGATGAAGTCCTTCTTCAAAAAGCGTGAGCACAGGAAGTGGACCTGGCAGAGCCCCGATGGTGCAACCAAAAACGAGATCGACTTCATCATGTCAACCAAGAAGCAAATGTTCAATGCTGTCTCTGTGATCAATTCTATGAAAACCGGGAGCGATCACCGCTTGGTAAGAGGCACATGGAACATCAATATCAAGCTAAAAAGGTCTCGACTGATGAAGTCTACGCTCCATCCAGCACAGATCCAAATCCAAAACCCCGAAAGCTTTCAGTTTGAACTCCAGAATCGTTTCGAGTGCCTAGGAAGCTCATTGGACGAATACAACGATGGGTTGGTGGAAACTGTCCATACGACCGGGTCGAAGTTCTTCAAGACACGTCGTACAGATCAAAACAAGAGACTCTGCGATAAAACTCTCAAGCTCATGAAGGAGCGGCGTGAGATGATCCTGCAGTCTTCAGACGAGGCGTTTAAATACAGGCAGTTCAATAGACGGATCTCTAAATCCTTGAAGAGCGACCTCCGCCACTTTAATACCGAGCGTATTAAGACGCTATCGAGCGGAACAAAGGCTCCAAGGTATTTACTAGAGATCTAGCTATTAGGCAGAGGCAGCTCACGAAACTGAAGACCGGTGACGATGGCAGGATCTTATCCGCCAAACCGGAGCTTCTGAGGGAGATCGAGAGCTTCTATGGGCAGTTGTACACGTCAACCAGTAAACCCGTCGTAGATCTAGCAAACGACCCAAGAGCTAGACTGACCCGACACTATACCGAAGACATCCCAGACGTCAGTCTGTACGAGATTGAGATGGCTCTGAAACAGCTCAAAAACAACAAGGCACCGGGTGATGACGGAATTATGGCCGAACTCCTGAAGGCGGGTGGAAAACCCATACATACGCTGCGGCAGGTTATACAGAAGACCGAAGAGTAAAACCTGCCTATCTGTTTAGCGTTTGTGGACTACGAGAAAGCCTTCGATTCGAGATCCTGGGCTTTACTGCAGTCTCTCCAACGGTGCCAAATCGACTACCGGTACATCGAGGTGTTGAAGTGTTTATACAAAAACGCCACCATGTCAGTCCGACCTTAGGACCAAGCCGCGGAACCTATTCTTCTGCAGCGAGGTGAGACAGAGAGACGTCATATCTCCGAAACTGTTCACCGTGGCACTGGAGGATGTTTTCAAGGTTCTGGACTGGAGAAGGCTAGGCATCAACGTCAATGGCGAGTACATCACTCACCTTCAGTTTGCCGACGATGTAGTGGTCATGGCTGAGACCATGGAGGACCTCAGTACAATGCTCGATAACCTCAGTAGAACTTCCGAAAGAGTGGGGCTAAAAATTAACATGGACAAAACCAAGATCATGTTGAATGCCCATGTAACACCCACTCCTATCAAAATCGGAGAAACTAAACTCGAAGCTGTGGACGATTATGTGTACCTGGGACAAATGGTCCAGTTAGGTAGTTCTAACTTCGAGAAAGAGGTCAGTCATCGAATCCGACTCGGCTGGGCTGCGTTCGGGAAGCTGCGCGGCATCTTCTCGTCCAACTTACCGCAGTGTCTCAAGACGAAAGTCTATGTGTCTCTACCAGTGTGTGTTGCCAGTGATTACATACGGGACCGAAACGTGGTCGCTCTCAAAGGGCCTTATCTGAAGGCTTAAAGTCACCCAAAGGGCAATGAAGAGGGCTATGCTCGGAGTTTTTTTGCGTGATCGAATTAGAAATGAAAAAATCCGCAAGAGAACCAGGGTCACCGACCGCGACGTAGCCCGAATAATAGCCAAACTTAAGTGGCAGTGGGCAGGGCACAATGCTCGCAGAACGGATGGCCGATGGGGTCGAAAAGTTCTGGAGTGGCGACCGCGAACCGGAAGACGATGCGTTGGAAGAACTCCCACTAGGTGGACCGATGACCTGGTGAAGGTTGCGGAAATCCGTTGGATGCGAGTCGCACGTGACCGGTCAATGTGGCGACACTTGGGGGAGGCCTATGTCCAGCAGTGGACGTCTTTCGGCTGAAATATTAATCAGCGATCGAAAGTTAGCGATTTTGTCGGTATCTATGTCGACACTGCCGCCAGCCCTAGGGGCCTAAAATGGCCTCCGGCTTCCGGCGGCAAAATTACTGTACTACTGTGCAGCATTTCTTAGGGAACATAAAAGAAAAAAAAAACCATTTTTTGTGCAAGGAATGCGATATAACCTGACCCGCGCAACTTCGTCTCCGTCACATAAGAGAGAGAGGGTTAGAGAGAGTGTGACTCAACCTTAAAAGATAGATATTATGCTATCGCGGATTTATTTTAAATACCAACTTTGAGATATACCTACGCTTTTCACAAAAAAAAGGATCATGCATAACGAACTTCTCTGTAAAAAGTTATGCGTGGTCATTATCATCTGCCTAGCCTTTTCCCAACTATTTTGGGGTCGGCATCCAGTTTTACCGGATGCAGCTGAATACTAGTATTTTACATGGAGTGACTGCCTATCTGACCTCCACAACCCAGTTAGTACTGGGTAATACGATACCCCTTGGTAAAATTGGTTGTGAGGCTTTTTGGCCTCTGACTACCTATCGACGTCATAGATCTACAAATGACAGCCGGGACCAACGGCTTAACGTGCTTTCCGAGGCACGGAGGAAACTCGGTATGTAATGGGTAGGTCACCCATCCACAGACCAACCTAGACAAGCATGGCTTAACCTAACGATCGACCCAAGCGGCTGTTATTATTTAGCCACGAGCTCCGTCATATATAAAAAATATAGGGGAGACCGGGTACAAAAGTAACGGCGGGTCGAAAGTAACAAACGCTCTGTAGGTATATCAAATGGTCGAAACGCCGCCCCACTACCGTCAGGAGACAGCCGGCGACGCTCCCCCCGCTTGCATATAGTCGCCGCGCACACTCCGTGCCAAAGAGTATAATAATAATAAGGGAGCTCCGTGCCGTAAAGTTGTGCTAGAGGACGCTAAGTGATTTTACGAACCTAAAGTAAGTTTTTTGTCATTTATTAATTTAGGGTTTAAGTAGTGTTAAAATTATGATATCAATGTGACTATTTGCAGTGTGATTCTTGATTAGATTGTTTACACAGTGTTATTATTGATTTTGGAATGGCAAGTTCCATTTTTAGGTAGGCATTCATGAATTACCAAAAACTTGGTTGGGTACAAAAGTAACACAGCACTACGGGTACAAAAGTAACATGTTACTTTTGTCCCCTTAATGCAGTGAGTATTATTTACTAATTGTTTTATGTTAATTAATTGTTTTTATTTACCAACAGAATGCCGCGACGAGTGAGAAAGACAGCAAGAGAGACCTCTGTGCACAGAAAAGCGGCTGACGAGCATTTTAAAGACGATGCCACAATTAGAGCCCTGAAAAAATTTACTAAGTTGGCCATGTGACATTGTACCGGTTCATAAGGAAATTAAAGGCAGGACATGGTTGGCTACCGTGTTTACTGTTGATGAAGAAAAAAAACTGCAAGACTATTTAATTGAGTGCTCTGGATTTTTTTTTGGATTGACCCCATCTCATCTCATCAGCATGCACCAATGATAATGCGCACTATGACATGTGCGCCATAATTGCGAGTCTGAGTAGACTAGGGAACTGAATCTCCTATAAGTTGATCCAATTATTTCCTACTATGATTAAGAATAATTCCTGACGAGAAGTCAATAACTGTTATTTTTTATTTGTTGTTTACATTGTTAACACATAAAATAAGTACTACTTATTGATATGTTAAAAGTACAAATGTTATTAAAACACGTTTTTCTAATAAATAGGTAAGTTGATTTCATATGGCATTTCTTATTTATTACATAGGTTCACCTTAATTATGTTACTTTCGACCCACACCGTGTTACTTTCGCCCTAACCTCGGGGTCGAAAGTAACAACCGTCATTTTATTTTTATAACTCTGTAATTCAAAATAAACAGCAAATAATGAGGTCAATTTAGATACAAATTTGTATAGCATAATCGAAGTTTATATGTGGCTATATTCATTTCATCAAAAATATGATATAACTTGCTAGAAACCAGTGTCAAAGTACAAAGTGTTACTTTTGTACCCGGTCTCCCTTACGCGTCGAATTGAGGAGAACGTCCTACTTTTGTTTCGTCGGCCCCGCTTCTATAACGCGATAGGATAGGTCTCTAACAGCCAAACCACCTGAGGCAAGTGACACGGGCGAGAATCATTATTTAACGGAAAATCTTAACACCGCGATTCAGAAAATGGAGAGTGAAATTAACAACGCCATCTATCGACCAAGAAACGGAAAATCTTAACACCGCGATTCAGAAAATGGAGAGAGAAATTAACAACGCCATCTATCGACCAAGATGTTAAACTGCTAAAGTATATAAGGTTATAATATTATATTTTTTAAAGCCGGTCGATTTAAAAGTTATGTGGTGAGCACATTTTTAGTAATTGGTACCATTTTAGTACAATAGATGTCGCTGCATGTATGTTCATCTAACTTTTTATAGAATTAACCGATTACAATGAAACAACAACTAAACAATACCTCAAGTTACGCACAATTTTTATCATCATTTGTTTTGTAAATTTTACGTGATGCATGATCATCGAAACAAAGACAAACAGACAAAAATTCCAAAAATGCTGGAAATGAGTTCTGTTGGTTATCCTATAGCACCCTGGCAATTTTTTTTCAAAATATATTCGATGTACAAAAACGATTTTTCTACAGATTTATTAGACGTAATAATAATAATAATAGATGTATACATAGATATAGATAACGGTATTGACTAATACCAGTCAAAACCGCTTTTGACTGTAATAATATTGTTTTGGTTTGCCATGTAGGTAATGAAATTATTTTCTCTGATAAAGATAATCACAAGCGACAAACGGATAACCAGTTTTAATGATTAGTTGTATTTCATTAACGTAAAAGAACACATGAACGAATGTATGAGTAGGTACCTACACACAGGTTAAACGCCTGTTTACATTCAGTCATTACATACAACCTAGCAATATGCAGTTAGCAATATTTACAATTGGCGTGTGATTGCGGTGCGCGTACGCGACGCGTCGAGTACGCAAACTGTTCAAGATGTTTTCGGTATAGTTCTGGGCAAAAACAAAAACCATCAAAAGTGCATAACAAAAGACTATCGTTGCAGGGCGTCGTCCTATTTCACTATGTGATTCCATTTTCAAATGTAACATTCCATATTTTTAACTTAGCTATGCCTTTTTTTTCTGCTGGTAAATCATTCATCATTCAATCTCCCGCTCTGGGTGGAGCAGAAGGGAGTGTCAGACTTTTACTGACTAAAACTCATCCATGCTCCTTCTTAGCCCTTTGTGTTCCGGGGCCGCAGTATCTCTTTCGAACAGTCCCGCAGCCCCGGGAACTTACTTATGCCTCACGCTATATGCTATATGCTTATGCTACGCACGTTGTGTCGATCGTTTCTAGGAAAGAGTTCCATCCTGTATATATATACTCATGGTTTACTTCTGTCAAATTTCATCCAAATCCGTTCAGACGTTATGGCGTAAAAGTTTTCACACAGACTGACAGACTGACGAGTACGGTCGAACAAGCTATTTGTTCGTTTACAGTTTAACCCACAAATTACATTGTAAAATGTAAACCAGATAGCTAGTTCGACCGTACGTGTCCAGTGATGTACAGGAATACGAATGCAACGCGTACAATGTGGTATGGACTGGACAGATAAAGTATAGTGTCATTACGACTCATAAACGATAAATATTATAATATTCATTCATTGCCTCATTCGAGTGGAAAGGAAGGAAAGGAGGCTGAAAAAAAAGAAAAATAGCAGAAGGCAATAGTTGCCAGATGGCTGGCAGCATTGCCACGTTATATGGCTATGCTGATTCTTTGGCCAAATAAAAGGCTGCCATCTGACCACGAGAAGAATCGACCTACCGCTGGCGATGTCCTGAAAGGTCAGGTGGGAACTCGGACCCCAGATTGCCCTAGTTTTTTAACGACTAACAGCTAAAAAACAACCCTGTTTTGATGATGCTATAAAATAAATATTAGAAGGTAATGTACGGACTGTTTAAAATAAATCGAGACACGTTTCCCTCATAAACATTTAATTTTATTAAACTTAAAGGTAGGTACTTAAATTAATATATACTTATAATGATGTTTTATATTTTGTAGTAAAATGAGGTAAATGATATGGAACTTACAATAATTGTTTTGTTTCTACATATTGGTAACGCTTAAAATAATAATAAATTGTGAACACCAGGACCTTTGGTCCCTACCCATAATAATCTTAAAAATAAATTTGATTGGAATATATTAATTATATTATCTAAATAATAATGAGGTAACATAAAACATGGAATACTGATCAAAATTGTTTTGTACTCCCTGAAATACGGCTTGTCTTTAAATATGGAACAGTTCAGCTGAAAACATCATTTTATTTCGTGGCTTATTCGAGATATGCTACAACTTTTTGGCCGATTACGGCCTCTTTGTGGCCGGTGTTGGTCATGGCCTCGACATGGAATATCGTTTTAGATTAAATCGATCCTCCAGCCTGGTTTACTCTTCATTACTTACAACAGTAGTAGGTTCAGTTTAATCAGATTTAACACTCGTTTCGCGGGACCGTAGTGTTTGTACTGCCGATCAATAAATCCGTCAAACTTTACCAAATTCTTTTTGTGTAAACAAAAAAATAGCATATCCATATTGAAGAATATTAATTACTTTTGAAGAATATTAAGAAAAAAATGCTCTTGTTCTGATCCATGTTCCTTTTAACTTAGCAGAACAGGGGGATCGATTGATTTCGAATACATTTTTTGACATTTCAGTTGCTTTAGCCAATCCAATATATTTTAAACTTAAGGGGCTCCCTCATGCGCACTAGCGCCACTTTAGTAAAAAAATCAGAACTCGTTATACACAATTAATATAAAATCTGATTGACAAAATCAATCTTTTGGTCTTCTAAATTATTTACGTCTACTTAACTCATTGAAACATAGCTCGCTGTCGTTACAGATACAAAATGGAAAAAACGGCCGTTTTTAGCAATTTTTCTAACTGTAACTACAGTGAAGTATATTTTAATGAATTAAATAGACGTCAATAATCTAGAACTCTAAAGCATTGATTTTGTCAATCAGATTTTATATTAATTGTTTATTTAACGAGTTCTGATTTTTTTTACTAAAGTGGCGCTAGTGTGCATGGGGGAGCCCTTTAAGGGGAAAGCGCCAGGGTAGCTTTTACGACGACTGCTTTTTACTATATCTTGTGTTGGCTTGACTGGATATACGGTATTGTCTCCAGTCCTATATAACTCCCCACTCCACACAATCACTGACGAGGCCGCTGTACCGCTCCGCGAACAGCTGGCTGGGAGAGATAGCGAAGTCTTTCACCTCCTGGATTCCGCTCATATGGGGAGCCTGTTCTGCTTCCACCAGCACCAGGGGTAGGACTGCCATGGCGATGCACAGGGCTAAGCTCGACATCTGAAACAATTTTATGGGCTTTGAGACAGGAGTACTTAGATTGACCTATGAGTCGAACTTTAAAGGTTTATTGTCCGTGATAACACCAGTGTTACTACCAGTGGTACCACAGCTAAAAAAAATCCAGTAGTACCACCAAGTGATCCAGTGGTACGACGGAAGGTATTTATTTGGTGGTGCCACGGGCAATAAACCACTTTAAAATGTGGTGTAGCCTTGCGCCTTCCAAGCTGTGTTGTGTAGCTTATGAGAGACATATGTAATAATAATGATACTCGTATGTAATAATTTTTGGATTTTATTATGTTCAAAAATAAGGAGCCAGTATTTATTTTTGTGGGTCAAGTGTTTTTTTTTTTTTTAATATGTCCGCAGTTTTTTTTTCCTTGAAATATATACACCTTACTGAGTTCTAGTTGCAGTCTGTACATAATGTATTTAAATTTTACATTCTTAATTAAATAATATTAGCATTCTTTTGTTTTGTTTTTTTACATTATGGCTCTTGATGAAAATGAAAATAATTAACATTTAATTTTTTTGATTTTATTACCTTTTAGGTTCAGTTTTTGAGGAAAATTCTCTCAGGGGGAATAGTGGAATAACTCAAAATGAAAAGGGGACTTTCTGGATTATTTTACATTAAAGTCAAGTTTTTCACCATGAAAAAAAAAAGGGGGGGGGGGATTCTCTTAGGGGGATTTGTGGAATAAGCCATGTTCAGAAGTTGACTGCTATAGGTTGACTTGATTGCTTACTTATGATTTACTTAGGACTAGCTGATCTTGCCACCGCGGTGTTAAAAAAAATCGTTTAAGTCAGACTTAAATTCTAATTTTCGACAACCACACAGTTTTAAGTGACATGACATCATTTTATGTAAATAAGTTAATTTTAGATTTTTGTTCTAGAATAGTTATTTCAAGGTAAGTGTTTATATTCAAACGACGTGAATGTAACTTAGCTCCCCGAGATTTAAAAAACTGAAATTCTTTAGTGTTCATTTAGTGTGAAGAGCTGGAAACTTTATTCATAAAACAAGATTCCAACTCGTCACACTAATTAGTATTTTATACGAACGTCGTATTTTGGATTGAAAAATCAGTCGAGTTTACATTATTTTTATGCGACGCGTTTGTCTTGGGCCTCAGGAATCAAAATGGAAGCTTACATAAATACTGTTTAAAAGAATTTCTTTAACTCATTAATTAAATTATCAATCATTATTACGAAAGGGTATCCTATTACCCAGTCGCTCCATATGTGACATATTGGTATTCAGCTGCATCCGGTTAGACTGGAAGCCGGCCCCAACATAATTGGGAAAAGGTTCTGCCGATGGTGATTCTGAACCAAAAAACTAACCTCCTTGTACTCTTTATCAAACGTCTCCCGAGGGTACACTTCGTTGACGTCAATCCCGAGTCTGTCCAGCGCGACAGTCAGTTGTTCGAAGTAGTGGTCGATGAGTTGCTGGTGATACTCCCTTCTGAAGTCCCGGTCTGTGCCCAGGAACTCGAAGTAGAGCAGGTCGGTGACAGGGCAGCCTGAGTGGACCGTCTGGTAGTCCACCACGATTGGGTCTAGGCGGCCATCCTTGAAAATATAGAAGAAAAGAGTTACATAAATAAATCATTTATTTAAGACATTGTCAATATTTATTAGTTACAGTCCTTAAAATAAAACAAATAAGAACACAAAACAAATGAGAGACAAAGTGTTATTGGGTTTTTCGATCAGAAACTTCTCAGTAGCGGTCTGAAGTCAGTTTTTGTGCCCGGTTGATGGCATAGGCCCGCCACCTGTTACTTTTTCCTCGCATTACGTGGGACTTAAACATAACTGGCTAAATGTAGATACGGTATGTTTATACTAGCACTGGTACACCTCTGCCTAATACTTTGCGGATCTTCGAGGTGTGGTGTTATGTTAGACTTCAATAAAATGTAACCTATTTAAAAAAACAAACAGATTAATAATAATATTGTAGGTCTCTAAATCATATTCTTCCTATTTAACATGATTACACCAACCGTATATTGTAACCATTACACAATTATATTCTTATCAGATAACAGCTTGTTTATCGAGAGTAAAGTCAAACAACTAGTAATTATCATGTATGCGCTAACATTTGCAAGACTCTGTGGTTTTCATACAATAGGACTATTTAATCGTTCGAATTTCCACGGTATTATGATTGAATTGTTACAATATTATGATGACTACTTCTACTCACAATAAACGTCGTCCAACTTCGTCATTTGTGACTTCGAGTGACTACTTTATATGTTTAACATATGCAACTAATGCAACAATGTACGCATTAGCGGGCATGCCGCGCCCTTTATGGCGGAGGCCATTGTTTTTGCTTGCATTTTATCACCTTTATTTTTTACTCACCTACAACAACAATAAATTAATATTTTATTTTATTCTATTCTAGACTAACGGTTACGTTTTATATGGTGTAGTACGGCATTAAAAGTTTACCTAATTACCCTAAATACCCGTGTTTTTGATTTCACAAAAAGAGCCTTGTTGGTTGACTGGTTATCTTTTTGGTTGACTGATTATCTTGTTCATACTGTGTTCTAGTGGTGGCAAGCGACTACTGAGCGAGTGAGCATGTGGTAGGTACTGAGTTTGATTCCCGAGTTGGGTAGATATTTTAACTTTTTCTGTTTGAAACTCGTAGAATCAGACAGTGCCCAGTGGATGGCAATTGCCTTGCCCCCCTGCATGGACCTTTAAATGAAATAGCGACCGTTTGCTGTCTGTATCACATGGTCCTAATTTGGGGACCATTCCCCCTCATTGTGGACTTTGACCTTTTCATATACTTTCATGCTACAGCCGTAGCACGGCTTTTGTACTTTCAGTTATCTAGGAGTAGAATGCTTTGTGTAGTTATTTAAATATAACATGACGTCTGTAATCACTGTAGTAATAATACACCCATATTTCATTTAATTACGTTAAAGTTCCGTGTAATAAGGGGCTAGCCTATTGCCATCAACTAGGCACGAATTCAGACTACGTAGCTGCTAGTGAGAAATTCCGGATAGAAAACTCAGTAACATTTTGCATCGAACCCAGGACCTTAGTACTTATTGCTCAGCAATCGTGCTTGCGATCACTAGACGAATGCGGCCGTTATTTCTTT
This sequence comes from Xestia sexstrigata, assembly GCA_941918905.2. Taxonomy (NCBI): domain Eukaryota; kingdom Metazoa; phylum Arthropoda; class Insecta; order Lepidoptera; family Noctuidae; genus Xestia; species Xestia sexstrigata. Next base: position 1,627,779 of record OW799216.2, on the reverse strand, counting down.
TATTAGAAACGATTTTATCAAAAACATGGTTTGCCGTATATAATAAAGATGTTATTTATTTTAGTATAGCATCGTTTCTATTTTTATCATTTTAAAATCACGATACAGTAATTTAGTGTTGTTTTGATTACTTTTAGAGGGACATGAAATCCAAATTATGTTACATGTTTCTTTTGTCAAGGTTGTTTATGCTTTTATTACATTCAGAATCGTGCACCTTTTCTATAAGAGAGAGAGGACTGTCATTCCCAGTGCCGATTGGTCAACAAATCAAAACTCATCGTCTGCCTATCCTTTTCCCAAATATGTAGGGTCGACTTTTAGCAAAAGGCGTTTTGGGAGATTGCCTTATGTAATTTAAGTTCAACAATTTCTTTGCACGGGTGCTTTTGTTTTCGACCCATGTTCCTTATGGATATTTGTCTATAGTTTGACGGTCTTGATGGTCATCACCTTAGAGCTATCCGCTTATTCTGGCACTGTAAGACACCTTTCTCAAAATTATGATGAAAATCAATTGTGCATTAAGAACCAAACGGTTTCCAAGACAGACACTAAAACCGACTTTGCTTTATGCTAGGTACATAGATTATAGATGTCCTTGGGCCACAGATTATTTGACAAACATCATAAAAAACTGACGTTAAATCGAATACAACATGAATCAAACCGTGCGTATCGTAAACATGTTGATTACGTAAAGGTTGAGTAACTTTAAACCTTAACTCGCTGAGATTGCTTACAAAACAAACCGGCAAAAAGTCTTGGTCAGAGGCACTTTCCGTTCGTTTGCAATGTCCCAGATCTATTGTGCCACGGCGACTAGAAACCTAATGGACGCGGGTCCTCGGCCTTGGTCGGCAACGTTTATTGGGACCGCAATAACCTGCTGTGCTGTCATGGCCATTGTAAGATTAACTAACGCCACGTCCGTAACCTTAGGCGTTGGTGTTGCGTGTACGCGCGTTTGATAGATGTTTGATTCTGATGTTTGTTTGATTTGTCTGATGTTTGACGACCCGAATGGCGTAGCGGCAGTGGGGCTGCCTTACGTTATTAGGGTCCCGGGTTCGAATCCCGGTAGAAGCAAATGTTTGTGTGATGAGCATGGACATTTGTTTCCGAGTCATGGATGTTTATATGTATAATAAGTATGTATTTACAAAAAAAAAAAGTATCTATGTAGTATATCAACTATCTGGTGTCCACGACACAAGCCTCGTTGCTTAGTGTGGCACTAGATGGCGCTGTGTGCAATGTCCAGCGATATTTATTTATTTATTCGCTTGAGTATCGTCAGATCTCTGTGACACTTAAGGGCCTACACAATCAGCCAGTCAGCGATAATACTTTATCTAACTGCATTGGGGTCGGCTTCCAGTCTAACCAGATGCAGTCGAATACCAGTATTTTACATGGAGCGACTGCTTACCTGACCTCCACAACCCAGATAGTACTAGGTAATACGATACTTCTTGGTAAGACACCAGTCATCGACAATGGTGAAGGAAACGTCAATTTTTTTTTGGATTGACATAAGCTATCGGAAAACTTATTACGAATCCTCGTTTTCGAAAATGGAAATGATATTTAAGCTATTGTCATTTGTGTACGCATAATGTCAGCAAATGTTATGTTGTTTCCTTCTTAGTGTTCTTAGTCCCGTGCGCATCCAGTGTAGCTGTGTGACTTTATCTTTGATCTCCAATTTAGCAGTTTCAAATATGACTCATTTGTGTACCTATGTGGCTTTAATAAGGACGCTTGTTGTATATTTATTGCGTCTTAAAATGTACTGTGGTTCATAAGTGTTTGTTATCATAATGTACATATTATAGCTGTAATTTATTGTGGTTCTCGTTGGTCTACACGCAAGAGCGCCTGCTTAGCATAAAACCTGGGTTCGATTCCCGGGTCAGCCATAGTTTTATTAGGTTTACCCATCAGGAATTTCTCAGTATCAACCATAGAGTCTGAACTTGTACCTACTACATGGGACTTCAAAACATAATTGGCGAAATACGGGTGTACTAAAAGATATACCTCTGCCTAACTATTCGGGGAATAAAGGCGTGATTCATGTATCGTGGATTAGGTTCACGTTGTCTTAAGTTTTGATTGCTAGATTTTAAACTACCATTAACAAAATACCTACCTGGCTTGATGGTTAAAACCTGATTTAAAGTTAGGCGCGTTTCATTGTAGGTAAGATGGTTTATAAATACTTCCACCAAACAAATGGACTAGCTAAATATAACTACAATACCAAAGACATTGTCCCCAATACCGAAATAATGACCGGAATATCATTGTCTCTTTCTATCGTATCACTGTAAAAAAGGAGACAAGACCCTGTTTAGTTTATTCAGGGCCGACAGCCTTGGCAGAGATAACGACAAAATTGCTAACTTTAACAAATTCGTTAATTTATGCATGTGACTGTTTCTAAATTACCTTATGCTGATAAAATTTTCGTTTTTCCTATTTCATGCTAATATATTAGTATTAAGGTCAGTTTTCCCCGGGCACGCTTTGGCTGTAGAAGTTATTATTATCTAGAAAAAGTTCAAAGGTCAATAACCAGAAACAAGGCAATAAGATAACTAACCTATCAAGAATAATATTAGTTTAACTTTGTTAATCATTTCGGGAACCACAACTGACTGCAATTCAGCCAAGAAAAATAACTAACCGAGATTTTTTTTTTTATTTGACTAACCATGATAAAACTCAAACTCAAACTCAAAGCATTTATTTCAATTAGACCATTACGGCACCTTTGAATGTCAAAAATACAAAAAAGAAAATCAAAGCTACAGTCCCAGTCACAAGGCATAATAACTAGGCATAATAACAAAACTTGAGATAATAACAGAAGTCGCATAGTTGCAATTTAAGGTGTAATGGAGGATTACACCATCTAGACTATTCACAGGATACCTTAGGTCTTTCTACCATCACCAATAATCAGCAAAAGAATAGTTATGTAAAAAGTTCTGTAGTGTCTGCCATGGGCAGTGGCGTGAGTTTATGTATGTAGTACTGTCGTCAAATCATCTAAAAACAAAAAAGATCACGATTCACAACTGTTTGAAATATATTTGTTTTCCTAGTAACGATTCGTCATCTATAGTATCGTCAAATGAACAAATTATACTATTCATTTTTATTATAAGGTAGGTAGGTAAGTAACATGTACACAAGTCAATAACGAGACAACACAAATCATGCGTGGAGTTCCGCAATTGTCCCTCGGGATCGTACTACCGGGGTAAAAAGTATTCTATATGTTGATCCAGGTCATAAACTATCTGTGTGCCAAATTTTATCAAAAACCGTTTAGTAGTTTTTGTGTGAGAGACTAATAAACATCCTCGCTAACTTTTGCAGTTATAATAGTAGATAAGATGATTGTGTGAACGTCATTCCTCATCATTGTTAAATGGGAAGTACCGAACAAACTAACATGTTAAAAGACTGATAAATTATGTATTATACATCATGCCTTAACGGTCTACTGCCTTGTCTGTAAAACATAGCTATTCGAGACAAGCATGCAAATAATTAAAACAGCTGAATCATTTACGTTGTACCATGATAAATATAAAAAAAAAAACACGTTTAGAACAGGAAGTATGTATGTACACTAGCCGTTAATAATAGGTTTGGGGGTTACTGTGCATAAAAAAATTGAGGAAAAAAGCAAGTTCATGTAAATAATTTAATGCACTTTATTTAAGTGGCAGGTAGATGCACATAAGATTAGAAGATAAACATCGCCTTAGTTTCCTTAGATAGCAGATGTAGATTACCTGTTACAACTTGAGATATGACTTTAGCGTACCTACTTGAGATTGATGGTTAATTAAAAGTATTGTATTGTATTGTATAACGGGCTGGTGTCCGCAACTCCACGTCAAAGCGCGTATTTTGCGTATGGGATATAATCCACCACGCGGGCCCAGTGCGGATTGGTAGATGTCACATGTCTTCGAATTTTTGGTTCTAGGACATGCCGGTTTCCTCACGATGTTTTCCTTCACCGTTTTGAGAGCAGTGGTGATGAAATAAATAACACAAAGTAATGCCGCCTGCCTGGGTTTGAACCCACGAGTAATTAAAAGTAATTTTCAGAAGAGTTAAACGCAGAAGTAGCCAAAACCGAGTGTATACGAATACGTAGGTTCATAGGTTGTGATAGAAAAACATTATACTACTGGTATTTCATGGGATGAAGACTAAGTCCACAAATGGACCATGTTGATCTGATGGGATACGATAGGGCCGAACACAATTTTTATTATCAAACATCAAGTCACAAAAGTGTAGATACAAGCTATGGAAACAGCATCACAGATTACTTGATGAACTAATAATTAATTAAAGTTGGCAGTATATTAAAAAGTTAACCAAAATATGATCCGATTAAAAAAACTACTATATGAAAAAACTATTATGCCAAAGCACATCTGCGTCACTAATTTAATTTTAGTTATAGCATCAATGACAGGCAGATTCAAGGTTTTGGGGACAATACATAGTTGGAAGCGTTAATGTACACAACACGGTTGACACTCGAATGTTACGAAGTAATAACATGCTCCTAGCTGTTACCATAGAAGTAAAATTGTTATTGCAAGTGCGGTTAAGCACTTTACTTTGACAATATGTTTCTTTTTTTTCTTATTTGCTAAAGGGCCACAAAAAATAACATACCAGTCGACGAAATAACAAGTTGCTGACCCTGTAGTCTCCGTGACACAGCACTGTAGTACTCAATGGAGCCTTAAACTTGTAGAACGTATCTCGACTGTCATCAGCTCCTAATAACTTTTCCACCCTCTCCTTGTGTTCTTCTCTAGCAACGTTAACAGCTGATGCAACCATTTTATTCCAAGTATCCTTCAATTGGGAGCTTTCCAAATCATCCCTTTCCCTCATTTTTACTTGCTCAGCGTCTTTTGCGAATTTTTCAGGATCTTCCTTTTGGTACGCAAATGACAAAGCATGGAATCTGGCTAAGTATTCTATCGCGCAGGCGGCATGCTCCCAGTCTATGGGCTTGAACCTGCTGTATGTGTCGAAGCCCTTAGCCCTCAGGTCTTCCATAACAACAGTCTCTTCACCTTCAGCTGCCTCGCCTCCGAAGAACTTGGGGAACTCGAACCGTTGCTCCGAACTGAGTTTGTGTTCATCTTGAATCCTCTCGTACACTTTAACAAGGTCGGCGTACACAAACTGTTCAGTTTTAAATAGGAAATCTATGTTCATAACTTTGCGCAATAATCCACTGACATTTGCCACTTTCGCGAAGAGTTTCAAGGTGTCGTGGTCTGGTGCTGCGACATTTACGGAGAATAGTGCTGACGTGTAGTTAGCTCCACCACTTGTAAGTTCCTTCAACGAAATTTTTGCATGTTTGTATTGTAATTGTTCTATGATTTTGTCGAGTACTTTGCGTAATATATTCTCCGCGTCCGTCATGGTGAGCGGCTGATTCACGACTGGCCTAGTAGTGCTCTATGATCCGCGGGTGAGAGATATGTACAGCCTAATTGTTGAATTTGCCTAATGTTTACAATATCGAATAATGGCTGGTTGATGGGTCTTTAAATACTGACCGAGCGGAACGACTGCAGTCACTTGCTGTTTAAGTAATTTACTATTTTACGAGTTCAAGTTGAAAATAAGGTATATTTACATATGTATGGGAGTTAGACGGCTGTTATGTTTTGTAATAAAAAGAGAATACTTTACTTGTTTTATGATAAAGATCAGTGGTATTTCTCTTTTATTATTAGGGCAAAGTACTTTTATACTCGAGTACGTAGGTATTCCGCATTTCACATTGAACACAAAATTACCAAAATCATGAATCTCAATCATAGGCATAAGGCATGCCTTGTGAAATTATTAGAGCAGCAAATCCACATAACTCTAATAATTTCTATCTATTGAATCAGGAGACCGGTAAGAACGTAGATACGTCTACCAATCCATAAACAAATTACTAAAAGCCCCAGGCACTGAGACTAAGAAAAGAAAACGCATGGATCCTCATTTTCTTGCACCTTTTATTTTTCGTAGAATTGCAACTCCTTATAGTGAGAGGTAGTGCAATCGCTCGTTAATTCAAATATAATGCTGGTAGTGCTGGTACCCTATTTGCTGTTAATACCTGTCGAACTACTTCTGGTATGCGCTGCCCCATTCGTCGAATGGTTCAATCTTATTGTAATTTTGTTAACATTGATATTTTTGTATGCTCAATATCCAAATTTAAATCCAATGTCATGAAAATTATTATGAACCAATAATGTTATTAGGAATGTAAGCTAGTCTAGATTTAGATTTTTAGATTTTGTTATTTATTTGTTTTTAGTTTTATTATTACTCTGTTGCCAGCAATTAAATCAAATTGAATTTCTAATTTGCACGATGTAATTAATATTTTCTTTATTTAATTTTTAGTTTAATTTGTAATAATTACTTTAATGGATATTTCTATAATTATTTATTATTTCTATAATTATTTTTTAATAATGTGATGTAATTATTATCATTTTTTTTTCTTACCTATCTGTGGCATTCATTATCATATTCTCTCTCTATTCCAATAGGCACAAAGGGACGTTTACAACTGGGATAGGCCCAGTTGCCTAGCACCACGGATAAATATTAACATTAATGGGTCCTAAGTTGTGAGCTGTTATATTTGATTCCAATAAAAGGTTAGTCATGTTAATACTTAAATACAATTACAAAGGACAACACTCATAATATACATCTAATTTTATAAACAAAATACCCCTGTGCTGAGACACCCCGCCCCGTCAAGATAACCAATAGGGAGATCAACACAAGTGCAGGTAAATCTTCAGCAACAGTTTTAATGTTTCCGATGAAAATTAATGCGTATGCTTGCGACTGGACTTCTCGCTTAACCAAATGAAGCCGTTACGTGACACAATGAGATAGAGATACTTTAAAACGCTGAACCGTGCGCGTTAAAGTAATTTCACCCATAAATATTCAATATGATTTATATTTTGCGGCAGAGGTAAGAATAAAGTAACTGCCGCTGTCTCTTGATTTCAGTTTGGTCCACCAACACCAAATATTCGAAAAACTGACAATTTCGGTTTTAAGGACATCGTGGGATTGTCGGTCTCATTGATAAAAGAATTGAGATCAAAACGTAAGCCAAATTCAACGGAATCGTACTACTGAATTATATGTATTATCTGTGTCACATTTTAAGTTTTCAGTCTTCTTCTGACATATGAAAGTTACGTATATGGTTAAATATATTTGGCCATAAATTCACCTGAGATCTGAGCCGTCCAAGAACCCCATCTGAAAAGATTGTCTTTGCAGCGGCCGACTTGGGTTCGGAATCTATTTAGAGATTTCCAAGTCAGCTACGGCAAAGCATGCCCAAGTGGAAGGCTTACAGATGGCTCGATGAAGCCGTCAGGGGGCTTAAGCAGCTCCTGGTTACGGTTACAGTTTATAATAAAAACCCGTAACCAGAGAGTTGGTTTTTTCCAAACCACTGCATGCAAAAATACAAAAAAAATGTACAAAGTTCCGGCACAAGACTATCTGTACAATTGTCGCCAACAGAATCACCAAGTAAACTGATAATAAATGTTGTTTTATCTATATTACATCGATTTCATAATGTTTATAAATTATTTCTCAAATCTGGTGACGAATAATGACTTAACATTAAAACAGATAGGCTCAGTAGGTATTTACGTATCCTTGTGTACTAACACGAGTAACACGTGCCTTTTCTTATTTATTATAGCATAATCGCACGCAAGTTACTTGCATGAATACTTAGGTCAGTATTTTATTATTTTTTATTTTTTTATTTAATGTTATATTTACCTACTGATTTGATAGGAATGTTTACATTGTTAAGTATTCTACTTCATTATTATTGTGACATTTAATGATTTTTATTGACATTGATTTTGTAAATTAAGAAGGTTTCCGGTCTCTTGAAGCATATCTACGTTGTCCATCAGTTTAACTAGTAGAAACCACTGCTTCCTCAATTGCTTCAAAAAAATTATCAGTTTCAGCAGTCTGATCTTCGGTGACAACAGTATGGCCTGGAGCTGTAGCTGGAATATGTTCAAAAGACTTTTGAACTGTACTGGTTTCTTCCTCTATAGGCAGACTATTAGAAAGTACTAAAGGTTCAGTAGAAGTCTTAGTGTTGTTGACATTATTTAAAGAAGAAAAACAATCTTCAAAAAATGTAACGTCAACACAACATGAATTGGACAAGATGAATTTCCAAAAAGATAACTATTAGGATCTTCTGTTAAGCCCACAAATATATGTTCATCAGTTTTAAGATCCAATTTCTTACGGTGACAAGAAGGTATATGTACAAGAGCTCTACACCCAAAAACTGAGATTTCTTAGGTCTGGTATGCAACAATTCCACAACTCGTAGTTAGTTTTATTATTTTTATTTATTTATTTATCATCATACATCTACCCTTACAGCTAACCAATGCGGTAAATGTGCCTTAATTAATACTTAACATAAATGTTCCTTAAAACTAATACCTATAACTAATTACAAACAAAGCATTCCTTGTGAATTCACTCAGAAAACAACAGAATAAGTCTGTCTCACTCGCTATCAGGTTGAGCGTGCGGAGTGCACGCGTCAGCAGCGCCTCCTTCAGAAGGTTGGTCCGAGCACGCGGTTCCACTAGCAGTCGTGGCTGCCGTCGTCGCCACACGTACCTGTCCGGAACACACAGACTCACCTGGCCTAAAACAACTGCATTATTCACCTTGCCTCTCAGTATTTTAAATATATATGAGGCGAGTGCAAGATCCCTCCTAACCCTTAGCTCGTTGTATCCTACCATACCTAGAATAAATAAGGTTGGATACATTAACGGGTAAAAGGGATAGACTCCGTACTCCAATAGCGCACATATAAATATCTCATAAATTTATTTTGTACCCTCTCCAGCATGAGACTATATTTAGCTTCATGCGGAGACCAGATGACTGCGTTACATTCTAACTGGCTCCTCACCAATGCATTATATAATGCTATAATAGCTTTCACATTCGTGGAACCTCGGACCGTACGAAGCATAAAACCTAAATTTCTATACACTCTTTTACAGCAACGCACGATGCGATCCGTCAGACCGGTGTTAAATTTTACTCCCAAGTCCTTGACTTCTGTGACCCGTTCCATAGGCGACCCGTCAATATAGTAGGTATGTAAGATGGGATTGTGTGCGTGAGAAAAAGTTAAGTTCAAAGTTAAAGTGATGGTCACACACTTCGAGCTATTAAATTGTAAGAATTTTTTTTTGCTCCATCTCACTACCCTATCAATATCCCTTTGTAGCCTGACACAGTCATCGCTGCTCTTTATCGCGAGGGATAATTTGAGGTCGTCAGCAAACAACAAACAAAACGCGTCTTGGACTACTTATGGTAGGTCGTTTACCACCAGAAGAAAGCCCAAAGGGCCAAGTTTACTACCTTGACTTACCCCGGACCTAGTGAAATATGGATCTGACACGATCGTGTCCCGCATATTCCACATATTGCTGCCTTTCCCTCAAATAACTGGCAAAAAACTGGAGAGAGTGTGGGGTGAAACCAATACCTGCAAACTTTTTAAGCAAAATGTCATTATCGACTAAATCGAATGCTTTTCTAAAGTCAAAGTAATAGCATCAGTTTGCCCCCCACTATCCACGGTCAGCACCAGATGAGCCATGTGGAATAGAAGATTACTGGTGGTACTTCTTCCTGGTCGAAACCCATGCTGACCGTCTGACAGCTGTGCGCTAACCTGAAGATAAATGCTCATGTATAGCAGTTATTCAAGGCACGGTGTGGGCATCCATTCTTTAGGTACACAGCCGTTCGAACAGCATCTTCCCAAAAAGCCTTAGAAAGATCGCTTTCAGCCATAAGAGTGTGCCTTTTCTACAATTGAACGATTAGTGCGCTCGGCAACACCAATTTGCTGAGAGCTATATGGTACCGTAGTTTGATGCTGAATACCAGAAGATCTAAGATAACTTGAGAATTCACTATTGACGAATTCCTTCCCATTATCCGTCCTTGTTGTTTTAATTTGAGCGCCAGTTTGTCTTTCAACCATAGACTGGAAGCGACAAAATCTATCCTTTACCTCTGTCTTAGAAGAAATAAAAAATATACAAACTATAGTTCTCGAAAAATCGTCTATAAAAATTAAAAAATATTGAAGGTCACAGTGGATCAGTTCTAATATTGAAGTTGCTCTTTTATAAGTAATGGCCTTAAACGGTTCCCTAGCTTGTTTCGCTTAAACACAAGTAACATGGTTTTTTATCCACATCCTTATAATCAATAACCTTATGACTATTTTTCAGCAGATTCATACCGACGCGACATAAATGACCTAAACGCTTATGCCATACCTGATACTTAGAGATAGAATCAGAGTGCACGTCATAGGCTCTACATTGGGGAATATTCACCGCACAATCAAGTGTGTACAATCCACCACAGGGCGAGCCATGTAGAAGCGCATCACCTGTAAAGAAGAAGGTTTTTGAATTAAATAAATTACATCCAGACTTATCAAACATTACAGTAAACCCTTTTTCTACTGCCATCTTCACAGGGCAATTTTTGTTTGCAGGTTATGTTAGTTAGTTACATACATCACATCATTAATTGTATTCACGTTGTTTTCGGTATTTATAGATATTTTACCGATGCCTTCAGCGTCAATCTTAATCCCGTTTGCAACTGTTACCTTGTTATCAATAGGCTTTAAGTCTACAAACCAATCTCGTCTTGAAGTCATGTTGTCCATGTCATAATTATTCGTTGCTCCTAAAGCAGACACCGAGGTCGAGTCTTCATTAGTGGGATTCTTCCTTTTCATGACCTTCTTCTTCTTTAGAGGACAGTTTGGTCTCTTGTGACCAGGTTCTTCACAACCATAACATACAATTTTCATAGCCTTTGACTCTACAGAAGAGGCATCAACCTTTGACTTCATAGCTGTCTCCAGTTTTATCGAGCTTTCCTTGGACATTTCGTTCAGTAATTTGGACTTTACCAGTTCGGTGGTAACGTTAACATTGTGGGTCATATCTCGACGTTAGACCTCCCAATAGAACAGCAGCAATGGACGCATCATCTATTACTTTGCCTATATCCGCCAAATCTTGGGCAGTGGAAATAACAGCATTGATATACGACTCAATATTATTATCAAAGTCTCCAAGTCTCAATCTGTATAACTTCCGTTCTAAATGTAAACGCATAGTTTTCCATTCTTCAGATGCCGTGGTTGCACTTCGCACATGCGTAATTGCAGATGATTCAAGGGTAAGACAAATTTTTGTTAGTGCCTTCTGATCGCTCCTCATCATTGTGACATTGGAAACGTTCATCCCTGTGGGTAGCCAGTGATCGCTTCCCACAATTACTCATGCATAAGATAATTACGCATTTTAAACTTCCACGTACTTCTCTATTATGTAGGGTGAAGGTTGGAATTGAGGAACTACGCATACCTCACTCATTTGTGTCTCGGTTTGGGTTCGCCATCTCAGAAGAATACACGAAGAACTATTTTATTTAGTACCCAAAAACTCGCACAATATCACTTCAACAAACTATTACGAAAACACGCATTACTTTTCTTGATTGAACAAATACTTGAGCCATATTCGTGCTGATAACGATTTGTTGTAATTTTGTATTTGAGAAGAAAAGACGTGTTTCATCAGGTTTATTATTAAAGAAGTGACAGGTAACCTAGTTATATAGAATAAGAAGAATTTTGAATACACTTTATGGACAGTATAAAGCCAGTATTATTACAACACTTTCCAATCCTTATCCAAAACAGTCAAAGTCTTCTCAAATTCCTCTGGGTTATTTTTACTAGATGCAAAGGACAGTGCGTGCATCTTTGCCAAATCTGCAACTACGTACTCCCAATCATATGATTGGAATCTGTCGTAAGGACCATATCCAACCGCCAATAAGTTCTCAAGGACCAATATTTCCTGGTTTCTGCTAGCATCAAAGCCGTAACACTTGGCAAAGAACAGTCTGTGCTCCTCGGGTGATCCGTTTTCTTCCTCTAAGGACTCGTAAATTCTTGTCAGTTTCGTATATGCGAACGTCGTTCAGTGTCGTAAGTTACCAAAGGCATCTCGCTGCTTCTCTTACTGCAGCGACTTTTGCAAATAAATGAAGATCTTTTTTATTTTCTTCTATAATGATCACTGTAAATAGTTTCGACGTGTAGTTCGTTCCTTCGCTTAAAATTTTCATAGTCTTCATATTTATGTTCTAAAGCAATTTTGTTAAATAATTGCCGCAGCAATTCTTCTTTTTGCTGCGTGGATACGATAATACGATTTTCACACTCTCAAAAAAACAAACTGATGTAAACACTATATCAGTAAATTATGTTATATTCCTATCGAAGATAACATAGTAGATAAAAATGTTATTACTGAAAAATTATAACAAGTATTTTCTGCTATCTACTGTAAAAATATTCTATTATAAAGACAAACTCACAGCTGTTGTTAAGGTCATATGTATGTTGATAGGGTTCCATAGTCAACAAAAAGCTCATTTCGCCATGTCCGTCTGTCTGTCTGTCCGCGGCTTAGCTCAGACTATCAGTTTCAGTAAGCTGGCGAAGGCAGCATGGCGGTGACGAAGTGGTAAAATAAAATTATGAAATAAAATCCTTAAGCGTACCTACCTTCATATATGCCACGGTGTGGGATGTCATTGGATAGGTCGTTCAAAAAATTGTGGGTGTTTGAATAAATCATTTTTCGATGCGGGAACCTGTATGCGAAATATTTACTTTTAAAGTGCTATTTTTTGTTAGAATTCAGTGCTTTTTTTTCAAACCATTTAACTGACAAAGGGGGAGGCCTTTGTCAGTTAATTGGTTGTTTTTGTTATAAGGGTTTGCATAATAAAATGTAATAATAATAATAAATTTATTGTTACATAGATGTTACACATAATTCGAAGTCCATAATATTCTGCTGTTTCCAGCGTATAAATATTTCAAAGAATTAAAATTAATAATACACAATACAAAGTCGAGAATAAGAAAAACGTTAACTACTATCAAATACAATGTCAAGGGTTATCAATTAAAATGTTAAGAATGATTAAATACAATGTCAGGGGTTATCAATTAAAATGTTAAGAATGATTAAATACAATGTCAGGGGTTTCTAATTATAATGTTAAGAATTATTAAATACAATGAAGAAAAAAGAAAAGTTTCAATACTATGTCAAAGAAATGAAATGAATATATGATGAAATGTATTCTATCTATCTTCTATTTATCTAAGTCCACACTAAACTGTGTTAACCGTGACTAACTGAGTTGTCGCCAACAGAATCGTCTATTAAACTGATAGTGAATATTTTTTGTTTTCGTCGATTTCATAATGTTTATGTCGGATCCGGTCATGAGTACGGACGGGCGAATGTATCGAAAGCGCGCCAGTGGTGACATCACGCGACCTACTTACCAGTCTACCCCACCATGGCGGCTTCTACAGAGTCCTGATGTTAACAACACGCGGCGAGGCGGGGATGCTGGGTCTGATCGCAGCGGAGTTAAGACGTCTTGAAACTGTACCCGATTCATTGTGCCCAGTGTTGGGCTGCAGACATCGAGTCTATATTTATTCTGCAGAAAAGAGCCATCAGAGCCATTTATGAATTACGTAGACGCGATTCTCTAAGAGAACTGTTTAAGGAAATTAATATCATGACAGTACCTTGTCAATACATCTATGAAAACATCATGTACGTTAGGAAAAATCGGCATTTATTCAGTAGAAGAGGTGACAGACACCACTATAACACTAGAAATAGGGACCAACTAGTTCAGCCAGGTTTCATGCTTGCTAAAGTAGATTCATCTTTCATGGGGTACTGTTTGAAATGTTACAATAAAATACCTCCCCACATTCTTCAACTGAACGAGACGAAATTTAAATCTTGTATAAAACGCACACTATGTAGGCAAGCATATTATAAGTTGGGGGATTACATTGATGATAAAAATGCTTGGCTAAATGCTGGTCCTGCTCCACAACCATAGGGGGGGGGGGGGGGGGGGCAAATTAATTGATTGTTTGGGTCGGGCATTATTTGAGTCCATCGACACGTAAAGAAGAAGATGAAGAATTGATTCCCATGTTAATGTTTTGTGGAAGCTGCAGAAGATTGTAAAAATATACTTGCATTATATAGATTCCAGTTCATAATATTATATAATTGCATAGCACATGTGTGAGTACTTTGTACTGTTCAGCCACATTTATTTATATTTCATTGACTTGAATATGCCTTGGTGGCTGAGAGAATGTCATGCTCACTTAAATGTCTCGCTGATGGTGGCGGGTGTGTCGGGTCATTTAGTTCCCTTCAATATGGTTGAGTTGAATGGCGCCGGTACATGCGTCATGTTCGTGAACGGGCGCTGTCAGTTGGGACTGGTCATCTCTTAGCTGCCAAGGTTCATTTGAATTACTTTATTCGTAAACTGTTGATTTAATCTTTTACTCTGGACGCTCTTAGTGTGCACGTCTTTCTACATCGTTCTCACATATATGTATAATCTCAAAATTAAAGATGTAACCAAGATTTTGTAACAATATTTTGTTTTTAAAAGAGTGTCCATGGAGTTTCTTGCCCGTTCTTCTCCATAGAGATCTACGCTAGGGAATGGGCAACTACAGTACTTTCTCAAGTTATTATGCCTTGTGACTGGGACTGTAGCTTTGATTTTCTTTTTTGTATTTTTGACATTCAAAAGTGCCGTAATGGTCTAATTGAAATAAATGCTTTGAGTTTGAGTTTGAGTTTGTTAACGTGTCAAAGTGTAATGTCAAGTAATTTGTTAGACTCAGTGTATCTGCTTGAAAAGAGTAACCATGGAGTTTCTTGCCGGTTCTTCTCCATGGAAACGACCAATCCGAACCGTGCAATGTGAAATAAAATAGTGTATCGTATCCAGTGTGTTTTCATAGCACGAAACCCGTCTTCTGCCCACAAAATGCTCGACCCTAGCAAAATAAACCCTGACAACCCGACCTCAGAAGTGGGATAAAATCGTGCTAATGAAATCATGTCGCGGGGACAGTGTCAACTGTGTAAAAACAGAAAAAGTGCCGAAACAGTTCGCGAAAAACACTGACAAGAAAGAGGGTAGACCGATTAGTGTGCTAAAAAACACCCCACCCGCAATAACTTCAGTTTATTCATGATCATGGTGGTTGCGACAGCGCCGAAATAAAACAGACAGTTAACAAGTGTTATTTACCATGTGAAGAAACAGGATACACGCCGTTTTTTAGTGTTAATGACAATCAGTGACGGTTACTTTTTAAAATGCAGAACAAGGACTTGGTATCGTTTACAAATTCTTAAAACCTAGCCAGTGAATAGCAAGATAGTGTTGTGGACCAGTTTAAAGAATTGTTCGGTGCCAAATTCGTGTACTTCGTACGTCATTTATGTGAGTAGTGACAAACAAGCGGATTTTCGAACGAAGACGACTGCTATCAAGAAGTTGCCTGTGCCGGCTGCTAAAGGCGTTGGGCAGCGACCGCAGGCCAGAATCAGCTCACTGATGTGCTTTAAGTGTGTCACACCGGTCCACATCGCTAGTCACTGCACAGCAGGCCAGTGCTGGTCCAATGCTGCTGAGTACAGCGATGATGACGGGCGAATGTATCGAAAGCGCGCCAGTGGTGACATCACACGACCTACTTACCAGTCTACCCCACCATGGCGGCTTCTACAGAGTCCTGATGTTAACAACACGCGGCGAGGCGGGGATGCTGGGTCTGATCGCAGCGGAGTTAAGACGTCTTGAAACTGTACCCGATTCATTGTGCCCAGTGTTAACGTGTCAAAGCTTAATGTCAAGTAATTGACGTTGTTGAATTGAATTGTTTACTAAAGTTAAAATCCTATTGAATGTATCTTGTGTCACAACATTTAAAATACCCGAAGCTTTACTGTCACGTAGAGTAAGTTTTAAACTATTTCAAATAAGTGCCGTTGACAGTGGGCGGGAACGGTACTCGCACACGCACAACGTGTAAATGCGTCGCGCGCGCCTACCGCGCTCCTACATTCAGTGCGGCTGCGTCACTGCGGGGTGCGCTCGCGTTCGCTAAACATTTCGTGGCGTATCGTAATATTTGCTGCGACAAAACATCGTAAGTATTTAGTTTATTTGATTTATGTATTATTCCTTAGCCAGACAGTATACTATTTTACTATGAATTAATAATTTTACTCTGTGAAATTGATGTTTAATGGGTTATTTTATGTGTTTTAGATGGATAAGCGCAAAACAAGACTGATGAGCATTTTCGATGATTCTGACAACTCTACCGAGGCGGATCCTTACCAAGACGATGATGGAGAATATGGTTTAACGTATTTATACGATAACGTGATAAAACGGTTGTGTCATGATGTCTTTAAAACAATATATTTTCATGGGAGGCTACGTACTCATACGTCGTATAATTTGTATGGACATTTACTGTGTCATTTTGGTACACAGTCTCAAGTGGTAGCGTCCTCGAACGTGTTAACACAGTTTAGTGTGGACTTAGATAAATAGAAGATAGATAGAATACATTTCATCATATATTCATTTCATTTCTTTGACATAGTATTGAAACTTTTCTTTTTTCTTCATTGTATTTAATAATTCTTAACATTATAATTAGAAACCCCTGACATTGTATTTAATCATTCTTAACATTTTAATTGATAACCCCTGACATTGTATTTAATCATTCTTAACATTTTAATTGATAACCCTTGACATTGTATTTGATAGTAGTTAACGTTTTTCTTATTCTCGACTTTGTATTGTGTATTATTAATTTTAATTCTTTGAAATATTTATACGCTGGAAACAGCAGAATATTATGGACTTCGAATTATGTGTAACATCTATGTAACAATAAATTTATTATTATTATTATTATATTATTACATTTTATTATGCAAACCCTTATAACAAAAACAACCAATTAACTGAC
This sequence comes from Xestia sexstrigata, assembly GCA_941918905.2. Lineage (NCBI taxonomy): Eukaryota > Metazoa > Arthropoda > Insecta > Lepidoptera > Noctuidae > Xestia > Xestia sexstrigata. The sequence continues at coordinate 1,610,651 of OW799216.2, read as the reverse complement.
AAAGGCCTCCCCCTTTGTCAGTTAAATGGTTTGAAAAAAAAGCACTGAATTCTAACAAAAAATAGCACTTTAAAAGTAAATATTTCGCATACAGGTTCCCGCATCGAAAAATGATTTATTCAAACACCCACAATTTTTTGAACGACCTATCCAATGACATCCCACACCATGGCATATATGAAGGTACGCTTAAGGATTTTATTTCATAATTTTATTTTACCACTTCGTCACCGCCATGCTGCCTTCGCCAGCTTACTGAAACTGACAGTCTGAGCTAAGCCGCGGACAGACAGACAGACGGACATGGCGAAATGAGCTTTTTGTTGACTATGGAACCCTATCAACATACATAATAATATGACCTTAACAACAGCTATGAGTTTGTCTTTATAATAGAATATTTTTACAGTAGATAGCAGAAAATACTTGTTATAATTTTTCAGTAATAACATTTTTATCTACTTTGTTATCTTCGATAGGAATATAACATAATTTACTGATATAGTGTTTACATCAGTTTGTTTTTTTGAGAGTGTGAAAATCGTATTATCGTATCCACGCAGCAAAAAGAAGAATTGCTGCGGCAATTATTAAACAAAATTGCTTTAGAACATAAATATGAAGACTATGAAAATTTTAAGCGAAGGAGCGAACTACACGTCGAAACTATTTACAGTGATCATTATAGAAGAAAATAAAGAAGATCTTCATTTATTTGCAAAAGTCGCTGCAGTAAGAGAAGCAGCGAGATGCCTTTGGTAACTTACGACACTGAACGACGTTCGCATATACGAAACTGACAAGAATTTACGAGTCCTTAGAGGAAGAAAACGGATCACCCGAGGAGCACAGACTGTTCTTTGCCAAGTGTTACGGCTTTGATGCTAGCAGAAACCGCGCTTCAGACGCGTTTCAGACGCGTTTAGTAAATAACACAAAGAAGAATTCGAGAAGGTTATAGCAGGAATAAAAATTTAATGGGAAGAATATGGGAGTTTGCACGAATTGCTGCAGAGAATGACAATCGTAGCATTGGACAATGTCAAATCTGAGAATAAAGCGGCTTTACAGACATTTATGGAAAATCAAAAGAATCCAATGAAGATGTACGCTCCCATTCGCAGTACTGTCATAGTACATGGAGACTTCAGAGGAGAGAACTTGCGACACAGAGTGCGAGAGATTAGCTTATTATATCCAATTCAATATTAAATTATATATTTATGTGTACTCAATACATCCTTGTAAATGAAAATCAGTAAAAAAGTTTAAGGTGGTTCTGCACGACCACCTTTAGTTCGACCGATTATATTTTTTGAATAACGCTCTTAATTTAGCTTTACATTAATTGTCAAAAAAATTATTTCAGGAAGGCAAGGTGGACATAAAGATCGTAAACCTACAGGGTCTGCATGGAGGCAGGCCGGTCGCCGACCTGATCTACTTAATCTTCACCGGCTCCGACGAGGAGTTCCGCACCAAGTACTACGAGAAACGGCTCGACCACTACTACACGCAGCTCAGTGCCGCCATGAAGAGGCTGAACATCGACCCTGATGATACGTTCTCCAGAGAAGACTTTGACTATGAAATGAAGGAGGTAACGATTTTCATATCTTAATTAATTAATAATAATAATCATTTATTTAACAGATACAATCCAATTTGTTGGTAGTACGTACACATCTTAAACACTAGTGTTAGTACATAATTATATTTTGTACAATTTTGTTAATAATTATTAATAATGTCAAAATAATAAATAATTAAAATGTCAAAATCATCAAACAATAATGTCTAAATCACCATTAATCATGTCAAAATCATTAATAATACATAGTCAGAAAATAAAAATAAATAAATAAAGGACAATAATCATATAAGCAATAATTAAAGAAAACATTATTTCAAGCCCCGAGTAGAAGCTAACACTTGAGTTGTGGTCCAGTGCCTGAGTATTAGACCTTCCGCCCTATCGGCTACAGTGACCAAGAGGCTGTTGGCGCTGCCCCGCACCCGCCGCATCAAGGAGGCGACACGCTTTCGCATGATTGCGTAAAAATCGTCCATACGTGCCTCTGCGAACATCCCTGATGCGCTACAGTGTCGTGGCAACCCCAACAACGCCCTGTATGCGTTATTGTACTGGACGCGTAAGGCGCTGTAAGCCTTTTGCGTGAAGTCGACCCATAGACTGCTGATGTAAAAAGATTGGCAGTATGCCCTAAACTGAGTAGTTTTTACACCCCTCGAACACTTTGCAAACCTACGGATCAACATATTGCTCCTGACTGACAGCGCCCTACGCTCCCTCTCCATGTCAACATTGTCCGTCTGCGTTACAGTGACCTAGTGCCCCAGATATTTAAACGATTTGACCCATTGCAATTCCGTCCCACCGAGTGAGACAGGCGGCACTTCGCGATAGTCCTTAGTGCCTGCCTTGAACAACAGACACTCGCTCTTTTTCGAATTATATCTAAGACCTTGGGCCTCCGCATATCGCTCACAAACAGATATGAGCTTCCTGAGGGCGCTGATCGATGGGGCCAGCAGCACCATGTCATCGGCGTAACTGATGTTATTGACGAGTGTTCCGTCAATGGAACAGCCTACCATAGTACTGCTGAGCTCACGAATCAGCCGATCCACGTACAAATAGAAAAGTTTTGGTGAGGTCAGACCCCCTGTCTGACTCCACACTCCAGCCCGTACGGATCGGATAGCGAACCTGCCCATTTCACCATGTTTGTCTGATGGCCATACCAATACCTCAGCAACTCGATCATCTCACCGGGAAGTGTTGTATCCTCATACAGCTTCTTCCATAAAACACCATAGGACACCAGATCGAAGGATTTCGAAAGATCAAGGAAACACGCGTACACGGGGGTTTTCCTGTCCGTGTAGTATTTGACAGTGTGCTTGAGACAAAGTACAGCGTGCTTTGTCGAAAGACCCGCCCTGAAGCCGAATTGGGCATCGTGAAGCGACAGATGTTTATTTAACTGCTTGTCAAGCACACTGTCCAAAATCTTGGCAATGATCGTAGCCAACGATATGGGCCTATAGTTATTTATGTCCGACGCGTCTTCAGTTCGATTTTTTATAATCGGCACAACTAAGGTTTTCATCAGGTTTTCAGGCAGATAAATATGAGAGAAGCACAAGTTGAAAAACATAGCCAGCACTCTGGACATGTGAACACCTGCATTTTGCAGGTCCTCTATACTGAGAGAATCGTGCCCAGGTGATTTACCGCGCTTCATGTTTTTCAACACAGCAGCTATTTCTTTAGCCGAAACCCTTACCAGTGATGATTCAGCTGCTGGCTCCCTTACCGTTGACAATGACTCTCCAGTTGACCCTAGAGGGGACTTCATTACAAAGTGATTTTTAAAGAGATTGGCTATAGAGGCAGCCTCACTAACACCGTCTACACTCGCAGGAAGGCTCGACTTCCCACTCAGCTTATTGGTGTGCTTCCAAAACTTGCCGAAATCTTTATCACTGTGACACGATGCTATAATATTAATTTGGTTTCTGTTTTCCTGACACCCCTTTAGCTCACTTTTAAAAACCCGTTCTGTTTCCCTCATGGTATCGTACACACAACCCACTTTCGGTTCACCACATACCACCCAATTCTGAAAAGCAAGTCGCGCCTCCGAGTGCGCATGTCTAACATGTTTGTTCCACCTTATCACTGGTTTTCTTTTGTTTTGATCCGGACCACAGTAACAAACACACGCCGCTTCGCTTAATACTCGTATGTCAACAATTTCATAGTACATTCTATCAATAATGGATCTATGTTCTACATCAGTACACAATTTGATCACTACATTTATTAAATTGAGAAGGAAAATCAACCAGTCTTAGTCTCGTCGTACATATATTTCTATATAAGTCAGTTTGTTGCAAGTCCCTTTCACCCCACATTACCTTATTGCGTTTACTTATAACGCTTTTGGACTTAGTTCTAAGTACATTTAATTTACACGTTATCTGTTTTGGAATATGGCCAGACCAATAAACGTTGTGTAATATCTTCGCATCAACCACTGACCTCCACGCCGCTTCAGATACTACACAGTGGTCTAACCAACTCTGAGAACCATAAATGTCACTTACGTACGTATATGAGTCCGAAGATAATATTTCAATATCGGCACAACGCCATTTGCTGCTCAACACAAAAGTCCAAATTAATTTCCCAATTAAGTTCACCTCATAATAAGAGCAAGAAAAATCTTTGGGTGATTATGTCTGGACCCGCCATAGTAGATTCGCATAAAGAGGAGATCTAATTATTGAACCCTACTTTCCCTACCCGAAGTTTTATAGTTTGGGAGATAATTCTATCAATTTTTATACTTTATTGCGATTTTTTCAAACTTTTTTTTTACTATTTGTTGGTAGTCATATACATTGATGTTTAAAATACCTCGGAACTAGCCTCAAACTAGGGTTAAAATAAGAGAGTAGGCTTTAAAAAAAAAGCTTAACAATTACTCTGAAATAGGGTCCAATAATTAGCAAATGACCTCCTCTATATGCGAATTTGCTATAGCGGGTCCAGACCCATTCATCCTGTATAACGCAAGTGAGCACTAATGGAGGATATTTGAAAATTAATTTCGAAAAGGGGTATGATAGAGAATGAAACGTACTGATCTAGGTCGCATTAGAACTTCTGTTTCTTATGTAAAAGTTCATTGTATATGGTTCTTGGAAACATTCGCTAAGAGGGTGAATGTTCGTGAGCGGGCGCTGTCAGTTGGGACTGGTCATCTCTTGGCTGCCAGGGTTCATTTTAATTCGTTTGTTGTTAAATTGTTGTCTTTTTCTACTCTGGACGCTCGTAATGTGCACGTCTTTCTACAGCGTTCTCACATATATGTATAATTTCAAAATTAATGATGAAACCAAGATTTTGTAACAATCTTTTTATTCAAAAGAGTGTCCATGGAGTTTCTTGCCCGTTCTTCTCCATAGAGATATACGCTAGGGAATGGGCAACTACAGTACTTTCTCAAGTTATTATGCCTTGTGACTGGGACTGTAGCTTTGTTTTTTATTTGTAATTTTGACATTCAAAAGTGCCTAATGGTCTAATTGAAATAAATGCTTTGAGTTTGAGTTTGAATGGGGGACAAAATTGACCACGGTCATTTTTTTAAGAACTCTAGGCGTAATAGCAACAGAATTGAAATACATATCAAATAGTTGATGACTGTTGAAGTCAAATCTTCGTAAAAATACAGGAAATAACAACATTTTCTACCTACTAGTATTATTCCATTTAACAACTAGGGTTACCAGATGCAAACTAACAGTTACAACCAATTACCAACTAAATAATAACTAACTATAATAACTTATTGTCAATTACCAACTAAGGACAACGTCCGTCGTATGAAATCCTGTCGGGCCCCTGTAACTGATCAAAGCTTGTCGAATTCTACATTTAATTTCCTTTATATTACAGAAACTGTCATTTGGGCTGTCTTTGGCAATTTTCACCTTACCAGTGATCACAATGGATAGCAAGGACACACCAGAAGTCAATGAGTCCCTCCAGTTTACCTCGTTCAAAGTTGATAAGACCAGCGACCTGTACGTGGAGAGGTTGAACGGAGTCGTCAATGTCTTTGTCAAGTGGGGCATACTCAAATAATTGAGTGGACAATTTGACCACAGAGAAACGTTTTGTCAATCTTTTAAAGTGAGAAAATTATAATGTACATGTACAGCTATTATGTTAATTAAATTAGGATAATAATAAAGTTCATTGTAAGTTAATTTTATAATACAATTAAAAACGACTACAATCTTTAATTTCACACAAAGATATGCTCAGAACTGTGAATATGAACATTGAGATGATTTATGGCCGTTTACTGTATGTCTTTATTTCTATAATATGTGGTTCACCACAGACAACCCACAGTAATATATAATAACTCTTCCTCCAATCCATTCAAAAATGGTCTCCAAAAGCTAATTTTTAGCGATAAGCCGGCCATTGTGTCATCCTAATTATAAGTTGTACATTAAGATGCTATCTGTAATTTGTTTGATGTACATAATAAAGAGTCCCGTAAGAGTACCGTCTATTTGTATAAGTTCGGCAGAAGACTATCTGTATTGTCGTCAACAAAATCACCAATTAAACTAATTATAAAGATTTTTTTTTTTCATATTATTACATCGATTTGATAACAGGATCATAATAAAATAACTCATATTAAACTACTTACCTAACACTAAATATTTAGATTACCCAGCAAATGAACCAATGGTTGAGGTACTGGCAATAAACCCTCTGCGCGTATACCCTCAGAATGCCGCTGGAGCTGGCCTTAACCCTGCGCACCAGTAACAGTCTACTTGCGACTACAGTCTGATGCGCTACAAAATGGGGCAGCCTTATCAGCACCCTAAACGCATTATCATATTTCACACGCAGGGCATTGTAGTGTGCGCGCGTGTATGAGAATAGGTCTCATGGCTCGTGTAATTAGTTGAGCAATATGCTCTGAAAAAGTTGTCTTTACTTCAGTATAATATAATGGTTGTATTTTATTTCTCAAATCTGCTGACGGACAATGAATTTACTTTAATTGGCTTGAATTGATTCACAATTAAATTTTTAATTGATTTCAGTATGTAGATTGATTACAAATCTATTAAAATAAACTAACCTAACTAACATAAACTAAAATCTTAAAAAATGGCGTCAAAAACTCCTCAACACTGTCAACTGGTAATGTCCCCAAGAGACTGGCGGCGTTAGCACGCTGTATGGCAACGCTAAGCCTTTGGCCAAGATAAAAGCCAGCCAGCAGGGTCACGAGAAGTGCCAACTAAGCGTTTTGAAATTTCCTTGAAATGGCTGTGAACGCTCGGACCCCACGGTCCTAGAGTTTCAACCCCAAACAGCTCGAAAATATAGTTACTAGTTACTTTATTTTCGCCGCTTGAGGTTCTCCGCTGCCGCAGCGGCAGCCCCTGCAAAGCACGATGAACTAGGAAGATAAAAAGGCGCAAGAGTATCGACACATGTAGCATCCCACACTAAAGGCCTGCCCATCTTCCATGGAAACAAAGACATGTTGTCCGGTCTCTTGCCATCGTCGCGTACCAAGCCATTGGGTTCTAATAAAGCTGGAACGTCGACCGTGATAAGAAAAAAAAAAAAAAAAAAACGTGTTCTAGCCTGTTGACATCTTCACCACAGTGACAGCGATGAGGAGAACAACATGGGGCGCCTAGGAGTAGAGCAACAGCGAGGCGGAAAGTGGTGTCGTCGAGAAACGTGCCTGTGCTCGACGACGGTAGTGCGTGAAGCCAAAGACCCGACTCCCACTCACCCACAGCCAGCAGGCGCGCACGCTCAGCAGTAGTAGTAGACGTGTTCAGTAGATTGATCTGAACTTCACTGCAGCGTGGTTTGTCTTACCGTCTCTGGGAAATTGGGTGGTCGGGTTCTTCAGAATTTGGGCAAGCGAGTTTCCAAGCGTTGATAGCCTCGGAGAAGCCCGGCACATCAAAATCAATCAGTGTGGAAGCTAAGATTTTCCTGATTAATTTCTCAGTGCCTTGGACCGAGGATATAATTATAAGCCGGTAAACTAATACTAGAAATTTTGCGGACGCCGAGCCCTCTCATTCGAATGGAAAGAGTAGCTTGGGTCCAGGCTCGGTCGTCCAAGGCCGCATTTAAAATGGATGATAAAGTATTTCTGATAATTTGATCCATTTTGTCTAACAGATGAGTGTGCTTTCCATAAAGGAGAAGCACGTAAGAAATATGTAAATTTAGGGCCGAAACAGCAATAACAGATAATGGTGATGGCCGAATGCATGTTAATTTGGAGTAACCTTTCGGAAATATCATTGAAATTTTGAAGTTTTTCTTCGATGAAATCAGGAAAGGAATTTGCCAAGGAGACGAAGAGATTTTTTTTCAATTGATGTGATGTTTGGCGCTATTGTGTTAAATTTAGGAATTGTCAGTTGTCTGTCCGTACAGTCTGCTAAATACAATTCACATTTTGCAAGGTCAAGGCCAATGGAATGAAAATTATTTTTTAAGAAAATTAAATCATTTAAAACTGTATCTACATCGCCACTCAAGGTTCCATCATCAAGATACCAAACTTTAAATTTTAAATTTAGCTGTATTGGATGAATAGCTAAACTAAATATAACTGGCCCAAGGGGGTCACCTTGTTGACAGCCAACAGCAGATTCCAAAGGTTGTCACGATACAGTAATTTAGACGGGTGTCTGTAGCACTGCCAAAGAAAACTATAAATTTGAGGTAATACTTTTTTAATTTCTGTTAACAAGGTGACCCTATTAACTGAATTGAAGGCATCCTTAATATCAATCTTCAGGATGACCTCACCTTTCCCAGAATTTAGGTAGGTTGACAAAGGCGTGCACGGCAGCCTAACAGCCCCCTGTGGAACCATAACCTAGCTGCAGGGGCTGAAACAGCCCCACTTTTTCTGAAACAGCCTCACTATAAAATTTAAAACAAATCTTGGCTGCCATACGGCGGTAAGTAGTACCTACGGCAATGGGACGAATGCCGCCATCCCTCTTGCGCAGGGCACATAAATTGCCCCCCTAGAAGACGTCGATGACGGCTTCGTTCACCTTGCCGGAGAGTAGAAGGTTAATCAGAGCCGTAAGCTCCGTCAAGAGCGACTCACCGGCCTCCCCAGCGCTTGGCCTGTAATCGTGAGGGAGTGAATGTCCGAATCAGGAGGGTCGGGAAAAGAAAGGCCATCCGCGGGGGCAGGGTGTTTGGTCTCCAGAGCTGCGAGTGTTTCTGGAGAACACGGTGCCACCACCTCGCTACTGAAAAGAATCCTGGCTGCACCGCTAATGTCACCTTCCCCTAAATTTGATTCAACCAGATGAGATATACCTCCCGAAGAGGTATATCCCTGTGCCGATAAATCTGAAACAAAATTTTGACCCGAAATTACCATTTTCTCTGTGATTTGAGCGGTTAGTCATTTTTGTGGCCAAATTCTTTTGAACATGTAGAATTCAAGTAAGGGAAGGTAACCTGCTAGGTTTTGTGCAACTAAGGGCAGCACCGGGGGGAACTCGCTTCAAGACAGAAACAGAGTTTTTGAATTTGGGAAAGGGTTTGCCAGAACGGGTCGAAAGTGGATATAGCCGAAGTTGTAGGTGGAAAATTTGATACAGGGTCTGAGGGTGCATTTTGAGGTTTATGTACCTTACCAATATGCAAATTCAGACCCCGCTTACCTTTAAAAAATCGTGCCTGGGCGCAAAGCGGGCATCTCTCCAGAGTCTTCAGCGATGTTGAAGGTTGACTACTACCATTACCCACCGCATCGCTGCTACTGCTACTCATTAAAGACAAAATACCTCTTTAAAACAAAGTACATAAAAATAACTTTATTAAACTAAACTAAAAAACAAACACTGAACAGTCTTTTGTAAGTTGTGATGAACAGACAGGAGCGACGGAACACACACTGAGAGCCTGGTCTCGCCTCGCCTTAGCGTCGAACTCGTATCTCCTAATAAACGTTTAATTCATATCAGTCATCTGTGGTATACTAGATGGTATCATCATCATCATTTCTCAACAAGGATCCCACGTATTTTTGACATTTCAATTATTGCAACGCAGTGCGATGAATACACACCAATTTTCCAATTTATATTGTTGGGAGGAAATGAGGTCTTACGAAGTATTATGAAAAAATGAGATTGTACGCAGCACATGTTACTTCGATGGAAATAAGTGACACTGACAGACGACATGGTCGCGAGAGACTCCGGTTGAAAAATATCACTAAAAGGGCAGTGAGATTTATATTTTCCTATTTTGTGTACTTTCTCGCTATTTTTCTAAACAATTACGTGTTGACGAGTTCGATATGAAATATGGCGGTTTAAGTCAGTTTCAGTGGTTAATATTTTGTTCCAAGTTAGAATAATGTACTAACTGGTGATAGTCGACTTCTCGAATGCTTTCAATACCGTTAGTCACGATATCCTTTTAGCCATTTTATCCTATGTTATGGTCTCTCCCGGAGCACTGGAATGGTTCTCCTCTTACCTTCAGGAACGCCAGCAGTTAGTTCATGTTGGAGATTCCTCATCATGTTGGTGTGATTTGGAAACTGGTGTTCCTCAAGACGGTATTCTTTCTCCTCTTCTTTTTTCTATTTTTATTAATCTCCTAACTTCTGAGCTTCAGTGTGCGTATCATCTATATGCCGATGACTTGCAGTTGTACTGTCAGGGGAGGGTTGACGAAATACGTAATTTGATCAGCAATCTAAATATCCCTATTTAGATTGCTGATCAAATTCTATAAAAACCTGGTGGCTATAAAAACCTGGTCAGATAAATTCGGTGTGGCAGTTAATCCAAATAAATGTCAGGCAATAATCGTTGGGAGTTCTCGCAGTTTGAGCAAGTTAGATGGTACAACCTTGCCACCAGTTCTTTTCGACGGTACGTTCGTTCCCTTTAGCACCGATGTAAAGGATCTTGGCTTGCACATCGACAGCACTATGAAATGGCATACTCAAGTCGCTCGTGTCAGCCAGAAGGTCACTGGTTCGTTGCGGGCTCTGTACCGTTTGAGAAACTTTTTACCCTCAAATACGAAAACAATGCTTGTACAGTCCTTAATTGTTCCTATCATCGATTATGGTGATGTGTGCTACTTTGACCTGAATGCAGATCTGCTCGACAAACTTGACCGTCTTCTAAATAACTGCATTCGATTCGTTTTCAATCTGCGTAAATATGATCATGTCTCCGAGCACCGGTCTCTTCTTAAGTGGTTGCCCATACGTCAGCGTAGGGAGCAAGGGGCGCTAACCACCTTGTTTTCTTTTCTTATCTCTCCCAATTCCCCTAGTTACCTTGCCCCCCACTTTCAATACATTTGTGCCAACCATAGTAAGAGCCTGCGTTCTTCGCAAAACCGTGTTCTTCACTGTTCCCTCTTACCGCACTGACATTTACATCTATTTTACCTCGTTGTCTTATTTCGAACATCTTCACTTCAGGATGCTTAATATATATATATATATATATATATATATATATATTGTAGTCTTTGACACAAATGAATTTCAGAAACACACAATGTTTCGCACCAAATAAATAATTAAAACTAATTTATTAAAGTTATTATTGCCTTTAGACATTGTTTGTCTTGACGTGCGCTGTCAATTATTTTTTTTTTAATTTAACCTTGTAATGATAGATTAGATAGACATAAATCTCTTGTATTTATCTTATCTCAGAATTTGTATAAGATAGAGATATTACGCACTGTTTCTTTCAGTACACATTAAAATTCCAACCATGGCAAACGCGGAAGAAACACTGCGACCGTTATTAAATAAAATCGCTAAAGAACAAAAATATGAAAACCCTGAAATTATTACAAATGAAGTATCGAGCGGAGGAGCGAACTACACGTCGAAACTATTTACAGTGATCATTAGAGAAGAAAACAAAGAAGATCTTCATTTATTTGCGAAAGTCGCAACAATGGGAGAAGCATTTCGCGAAGACCTGCCTATTGATACATTCAAAAATGAAGTATTTGCTTACACAAGATGGGCAAAAATCTACGCGTCCTTGGAGGAAATACACGGAGTGCCTGAGGAGCACAGACTACACTTCACCAAGCTCTACGGCTTCGATCCCACCACCTATCAGGAGGCATTGGTTCTTGAGAACTTATTGGAGCAGGGGTATGGTCCTCACAACAGATTCCAGTCTATAAATTGGGAGTACGCTTCTTCAACAGTTGCAGACTTGGCAAAGATGCACGCGCTGTCCTTCGCGTTTTGTAAACAATACCCAGAAGAATTTGAGAAAGTTTTGACAGAAATTAAATTTGATTTGGAAGAATATGGGAGTATGTACGAATTGCTGCAGAGAATGATAATCGTAGCATTGGAGAATGTCAAACCAGAGAATAAAGCGGCTTTACAGAAGTTTATGGAAAATCAAAAGAATCCATTTATAGTGTGCGCCCCCATTCGCAGTACTGTCATAATACATGGAGACTTCAGAGGAGATAACTTGCTACACAGAGTGCGAGAAGTTAGTTTATTAAATCTGACTCAATATTTAATTTTATATTTTATGTGTACACAATACTTCCTAGTAAATGTAATCTATCAAAAGCGCAGGGTGGGTCTGCGAACGATTTTCAAATGAACGCTCCTAATGTAGCTTTACAATAATTGTCAAAATCTTTACTTCAGGGTGGTAAAGTGGATATCAAGATCGTGGATCTGCAGACCCTGCAGGGAGGCAGCCCGGTCGCTGACCTGATCTACTTCATCTTCACCGGCTCCGACGAGGAGTTCCGCGCCAAATACTACGAGAAACTGCTCGACCACTACTACACGCAGCTCAGTGCGGCCATGAAGAGGCTGAACCTCGACCCTGAGGAGACGTTCTCTAGAGAAGACTTCGACTATGAAATAAACGAGGTAGTGATCTTCATATCTTATTTTAATAAGTTTCCCCCTTGATAAAAGCAAGAAAGTTCTGTAGATATCAGTGAGCACTAATGAATGAATGAATTTTTTGAAAATTCGTTTCGAAAAGGGGTTTGATAGATGTAACGTATGGAAATGAGTCGCATTAGAACTTCTGATTATGGGTAAAAGTGCATTGTATCATGGTTCTTGGAAACATTTCTTAAGAGGGTAAATGGGAAACTAAAAGGCCCATGGGCATTAGTCTAAGAACTATGGGCGTAAGAGCAACATAGTTGATAATACACAATTTTCTAATGGTTGATGACTGTTGTAGTCAAATCTTTGACAATATACAGAATTAAATAACAACCTTTTCTACCTACGAGTGTTATTCGATTAAACAACTAGGGTACCAGATTCAAAATAAAAAGTTAGTACTTAAATTTCTTCTGCTTAGTCCGTCGTAGGAAATCCTATCGGGCCACAATTAATCAAAAATTGTCAAATTCTACATTAAATTTCCTTTATATTACAGAAACTGCCATTTGGGCTGTCTATTGCAGTTTTATCCTTACCGGTGATCACAATGGACAGCAAGGACACACCAGAAGTCAATGAATCCCTTCAGTTTACCTCGTTCAAAGTAGAGAAGACCAGCGACCTGTACGCGGAGAGGCTGAACGGAGTCGTCAATGACTATGTCAAGTGGGGCATTCTCTAATAATTGCATGGACAAGTTGACCACAGATAAACGACTTGGCTATCTTTTACGGTGAGAACATGATACTGTACATGTACAACTACTAAGTCAATTGTATTGGTATAATAATGAAGTTCAATTAAAACTGAAAACCTTTTTTTTTTAATAATACCTACTAATAACACAAACGGCGTTGTTATTGCAGAATCGAAGTGTAAATATTATGTCTTGTTTCATTACTCAACACACACAACATATTATTTAAACCCGATACAAACGCCAATTTGAAACACAATCGGAAGGATTTTTAAGGATTCATTCAGGATAACATCGATTTCATTATAGAATAGAATAGAGTAATTTATTTCAATCAACACTGAATCATAAAATAACACAATATCTTAAACTACAGGTATACTTACCTCACTAAATTCGATTTCTTTTCGATTGCTCAGCAAATGAACAATACAGCAATGGTTGAGGTACTGGCAATCAAACCTCTGCGCGAATAGCCTCAGGATGCCGCTGGACCTGGCCCGAACCCTGCGCACCAGTAACAGTCTACTTGCGACTACAGTATGATGCGCTACAAAATCGGGGCAGCCTCATCAGCACCCTAAACGCATTATTATATTTCACACGCAGGGCATTGTAGTGTGCGCGCGTGTATGAGAAGAGGTCTCTTGGCTCGTGTAAGTAGTTGAGCAATATGCTCTGAAAAAGTTGTCTTTACTTCAGTAGTAGAACGAGCAAACCTGCGGGCCAACACATTCGCCCTCACAGTTAACACCCTGCGCTCCCTCGCAATAATAATATTATGTTTGTGTATTATCTCTCAAATCTGCTGACGGACAATGACTACTTTAATTGACTTAAATTTTATCTTGTAATGATAGATTAGATAGACATTAATTTGATAAATCTCTTGTATTTATCTTATCTCAATATTATTTAATAGAGATACGGACTGATTCTTTCATTACACATTAAAATCCCAACCATGGCAAACGCGGAAGAAACGCTGCAACCATTACTAAATAAAATCGCTGTAGAACAGAAATATGAAAACCCTGAAATAATTACAAATTAAGTATCGAGCGGAGGAGCGAACTACACGTCTATAATAACAAGTCTCTGTGGTATGTTATTATCAATATTTATTAAGTAAGCTATTCTGATTACAATTATTCAGTACTAGAGAGCGTAGACAATATAGTGTAGTGCATAGATAATCTAGCAGGAACTTTTGACTGGTAAGATGCGTTCGGATAGGTACACAATATTATAACGCATTCGGATACATATATGATATCCCCCTTTTTCAGCGATAGCGCTCTGGAAGGATTACTTGTCGACCGCTGCGAGTAGTCTTTATTTCAGGTGCAGTGTCCGCTGCTCGAGGAGAAGGTCTTGGAGATCCAGGCTGTACTGGTTCAGGGTTTGGTACTTGCTGTTGTTCTTGGCCTGGTGGTTCTTCCAGTAGTGGAGACGATTCCTTTGTTGGACTATCTGCTGGCAACATTTCACTAGAAGGTGCATGTTTAAGATGCCAAGCATTTCTGTGATAGATGCTTCCATCCTCTGTTTTTACTTTGTATGAACGTGGCCTCTCTGGTGTTTCGTTCATTATTTTAGCAGAAATCCAGTTATGATGGTCTTTCCTTAGCAGTACTTCTTCTCCTTTACTAAACTCTTTGTTCTCCTTTTTTCCAGTATCTGCATATTCTTTTTCTTTCTCTTTTAGTTTCTTCAACTTTTTTGTTACATTTTTTATGACTTTAGGTGTTAGAAGCTTTTCATTAATAGGTAGTAGAGTTTTTGTTCTTTTGTTCATCAGTCTTTGGCTTGGTGAACCTAAATCCAATCGAGGAGTGTTTCTATGGTGTAGCAGTGCTAGCTGAATATCTGTATCATCTTCTTTGCATTTTTTCAACAGAGTTTTTGCCTCTTGTACATATCTTTCTGCTAACCCATTAGACCTGGGAAAATGGGGGCTAGAAATTCTGTGTTCAAATTTCCATTCTTTAATGAAATTCCTAAATTCTTCACAATCGTATTGTTTTCCTCCATCTGTTTGAAGTATGTCTGGTATACCAAATGTTGCAAACCATCTTTTCATGCACTCTGTTATTGCTGAGCTAGATAAATTGGTGAGTGGTTGCATGTCAAAATATCCTGAATATGCATCTGCAATAACAATGTAGTCTTGGCCCTTCAAATGGAATAAATCTGATGCTACTATACTCCATGACCGTTCTGGTACGTTCTGTAAGATTATGGGCTCCATCGGGTTGTCTTTCTGGATTTTATTGCATGATTTGCAGTTTTTGACATAGTTTGTTAAGTCTTTGGACATTTCCGGCCAAAACACATTGTCTCTTGCTAATCTCAATGTGCCTTGTATTCCTTTGTGGCTTAAGTGGCAGTGCTTCTAACTAAGGGCACCATTGTTTTTGGTATCATAGCTCTTTCATTTTTAATGATGTTATTGTGCACACTAAGTGTTTCTCTATAGTACCAATACTTTTTCAATTTTTCATCTATGTTTTCATTTTTTTCAGGCCATCCATTCATTATTATTTCTTTTAATTCTCTTAACTCATCACTATTTTCTGTTTCTTTTTTCAGCTCTTCCCGGCGTGTTTTTGAAAATGGGAGTACTATGGCGCATATTTGTAAATATTCATTTTCATCTTCGCAGGTAAGATCTTTGCAGTCTCTACTGAGCGTATCTGCGACATACATCTCAATCCCTTTTTTGTACACTATTTTTGGATTATAAGGTAAGATTTGGTAGAACATTCTTTGTAATCTGGGCGGCGCTTCTATCAGTGGCTTCTTAAAGATTGTCTCTAGAGGCTTGTGGTCAGACTCAATAGTTAGATCCTTGCAGCCCCAGATGTAGCAATGAAATTTTTTACAGGTGACCAGTATGGCATTCGCTTCTTTTTCTAGCTGGCTATACCCTTTCTCAGTGTTTGTGAATGATTTAGCACAATATGCGATAGGTTTGCCATTTTGCATCATTACTCCTCCACATGCATAGCTACTTGCATCCACAGAAAGTAATATTGGTGCTTTTGGGTCATAATACCCAAGAACAGGTGGCTTCTTTAACAGCTCTTTAAGCCTTTTGAAGGCTGCCTCTTGCTCATGTTCCCAATTCCATGCTATATCTTTTTGTAGTAGTATTCTTAAAGGCGCTGTCACATCTGCCATGTTTTTTATAAACTTTGACAGATAAGTCACTAGACCCAGGAAACGTTGCAATTCTTTGACATTTTCAGGTTGTTTTATCTTGCTTATTGTCTCTAACTTCTCAGGGTCAGGCTTAAGTCCTTTGTGAGTGACCACATGTCCAAGGAATTTTACCTCTTGGGTGTTGAACACACATTTTTCTTTGTTTAATTTTAGTCCAGATTTGTGGAATTTTTGCAAGACTTTTTGTGTAATTTTCTCCAATTCTTCTTTAGTTTCTGCATGGAGAAGAATATCGTCCATGGAGACTTCAACATTCTTTATGTCTGCTAGTAGTGTAGTCATCACTTGCTGGAACACTTCAGGTGCTGATGCCAAACCGAATGGCATTCTAAGACACGAATATCTACCAAACGGAGTGCTGAAGGTTAGATATTCCGATGTTCTCTTGGTGACTTTTAATTGCCAAAATCCTCTTCTACAATCTAGTAATGTGAACCATTTAGATCCATGTATCCTCGCTGTAATTTCTTCTACTGTATTCAGCGGATAGTGTCTTCTTTTTAGATTTTTATTTATAGCAGACGGGTCAATGCACAGTCTCATTTTGTCATTTTTCTTCACAACTACCATGGGCGAAACCGCTGGTGTTGGCTTTGTGACTGGCTTAATTATTTTTTGGGCCACCATATTATCAAGTTCTTTTTTTACTTTCTCTCTTAATATGTGTGGCACTTTTCTTGCTGGACATATTGGCAATTTTGGGTTTTCAATCAAGTCTATATCATATTTGAATTGTTTTAGACATCCTATGCCCTCAAATAACTTTTCATCTTCTTTTGTAAGCGAATCAATTCTCTTCATTAAGTTTAGCTTGACACAGGTAGATTTTCCCAATATTGGTGTAACATTTTGGTTAACTATAATATATTTTACCACTGCAGTCATGCCTTTTACTTTTGTTTGAATTTTGGCTTCTCCGAGCACTGTTATTTTATGGTTAGAGAATGATCTTAAGGATTTAGTTGTGCATGGCTTTATTGTAGTTCCAGTCTTTTGAGCTATCGTTTCGCTTAAGACGTTGCACTGGCTTCCAGAATCAAGCTTGAAATTAATTGTTGTTTTGTCAGCCAATCTTGCTTTTTGGTACCAATCATGGGTATCTATTTCATCATCGTTGACTGAATAAACATACACAGAAGAGTCACTTTCAGAGTTGTCATCCTGACTATTTTGCTGGATTGTTTCAACTTTCTTTGCCTTACAGCATTTAGTGTAATGATTCTTTTTCTTACATTTTTCACACTGTTTGTTAAAGGCGGGACAAGCTCTGCGACCGTGAGTAGTATCACATCTTTTGCAGTGAAATTCTTCTTCTTTTACTGCAGCTGCTTCTGTTTGTTTCATATTCTCCACTTGCTTTTTCACTTGTTCTGCAGAGTGGCAGATATCAACTGTCTTTTGTAGGGTCAAATTATATTCTCCCAGCAATTTTTCTCTTGTTCTGTCGCTTTTTATGCCTATCACAATCCTATCTCGTAGTATACTTTCTTCTAACGTACCATAACCACAATTTTTAACTTTACTTTTGAGGTTAGTAAGAAAATCGTAGAAATTTTGTTCAGACTTCTGTGAAATGCCGTTGAACATATATCTTTCGTATGTTTCGTTTATTTTCGGCGTGAAATAGTCCGTAAACCTTTTTTTTATTATTTTTATCGACTTTTTCTGAGCGTCGTCAAGGTCAAACGTGTTGTATATGACTGCAGCATCGGGGCCGATGCATGACATGAAAACAGCAACTTGTACCTCAGGTTTCTTCTTTTCTATGTTCACTGCCGTCGCGTACCATTCGAAAGCTATCATTCACTGAAATCCTACGTCTTTTCTTGACTTGAATGTGCCCTGGCGGTTGAGAGTATGTCACGCTCACTCTAATGTCTCGCTGATGGTGGCGCGTGTGTCGGATCATTCAGTTCCCTTCAAAATGGTTGAGTTGAATGGTGCTGATCCATGCGTCATGTTCGTGAACGGGCGCTGTCAGTTGTGACTGGTCAACTCTTAGTTGCCATGGCTTATTTGTATGTTTATTTTTGAATTGTATTTTTTGTTTTTACTATGGACACTTAACGTGCACATCTTGCTACATTGTTCTCACATAATATACCATCTCAACATGAATGATGTAACCAAGATTTTGTAACAATATTTTGATTTAAAAGAGTGTCCATGGAGTTTCTTGCCCGTTCTTCTCCATAGAGATCTACGCTAGGGAATGGGCAACTACAGTACTTTCACAGTTTTTATGTCTTGTGACTGGGACTGTAGCTACATTAAACTGTGTTTCGACAATTCAAAAGTGCCTGTAACTGGCCTACTTGAAATAAATGCTTTGATTTTGATTTTGATTTTGATTGATTCTCATTGCTGTAACCACAGTTTCCAGGCCACCGCAACATTTTCTATGGTACTCGAGGTCACGAAGTATTTGGGCGGTTTTATGCTACCCACCGGTTCTTCCTTCGCTTCTTCGGAGTTCGTCATCACGGTAGTTTCGGCACCATATAATAACAAGTCTCTGTGGTATGTTATTATCAATATTTATTAAGTAAGCTATTCTGATTACAATTATTCAGTACTAGAGAGCGTAGACAATATAGTGTAGTGCATAGATAATCTAGCGGGAACTTTTGACAGGTAAGATGCGTTCGGATAGGTACACAATATTATAACGCATTCGGATACATATATGACAACGTCGAAACTATTTACAGTGATCCTTAGAGAAGAAAATAAAGAAGATCTTCATTTATTTGCGAAAGTCGCAACAACGGGAGAAGCATATTGCAAAGACCTGTCTATTGATGCATACAAAAATGAGGTATTTGCTTACACAATGTGTGCGAAAATCGACGCGTCCTTGGAGGAAATAAACGGAGTGCCTGAGGAGCACAGACTACACTTCACCTAGCTCTACGGCTTCGATCCCACCACCTACAAGGAGACAATTTGGTTCTTGAGAACTTATTGGAGCAGGGGTATGGTCCTCACGATAGATTCCTGTTGGTGAGTCTCAGACGTGTTTGAAATAAAATAGCGGACTGTAAAAATATAGGTAGGTCCGTATATTGATAATAAGAACGCGCGCCTCTGGTCCGTGTCGTATGTGTGAATGGTGGTGCGGCGGCGGCGGCGGCGGCTCTCGGTGCCTCGTCCCCCGCTCCCCGCTATCGCCCTCCGGTCGCAGTGGCTCACGGTGCACGGTGCTACGTTTTGTCTCCAACATACTCCCCGGGTTGAAGCAGGCAGGTAGGCTGCTGATTCAACAAGCAGGTTCTGGAAGGGGACAAATGTTAGTAAACGCCCTTCGAATATTGGTTCCCCCTTTGATCCTTATATCGGCGACTCGAGCGACTTGATCCTGAGCTCCTGGGAAAACGGCCACACAGCGACCCAGGGCCCAACGTAAGGGAGGTAGCTTTGTCCTTTATAAGGACTAAGGAACACAATTTGATTTCGCTTGATGCAGTAGGCCACTTCGTCTTTTGCTGCAGAGTGGTGACGTACTCGTTGGAGAATCGTTTCCAGAAGTGTTGTTTGACGAACTCGATTCATTTGTGTCGTTCAAGGCCTGTTATTCTTTCTGTCAGTTAAGGATGTGGAACTGACACAAGTGATCGTCCTATTAGGAAGTGAGTGAGTGTTAAAGGTGTGAAGTCTGTGGGATCAGAGTTTAAGGCGGTTAAAGGACGAGAATTAAGGATGGCTTCCACTTGAGTCAGACAAGTGTGCATTTCTTTATACGTGAAATGCGTAAGTTGGAGAAGCCTACGAAGATGATATTTAGTGGAACGGACTGCAGATTCAGCCATACCATTGAAATGGGGGGTGTAGCTCGGAATGAAGAGGAAGTCTATACTCTCTTGGGCGACTTCAGAACTAATTTGGGAACTTGAGTCCTGTAAGAAGCGATGTAACTCGCTACATGTACCTAAAAAATTAGTTCCATTGTCGGAGGTTATACTTTAAGGCTGCCCTCGACGAGCCAATAACCGGTTTAAAGCGGCCATGTATCCCTCTTTAGTAAGATCTGTGACGAGTTCTAGATGCACGGCTTTTGTAGCTAAACAGACAAAAATGGACAAGTAAGATTTAATCAGTTGGCAACCTCGACCTTTACGGTTAGCTATCTTAACTGGGCCTGCATAATCCACCGAACAATGTGAAAAAGGGAATTCCAGTGTAGTTCTGGACTCAGGTATCTGCCCCATAATGGGCTAAACATTGCTGGCATTAAATCTGAAACATTTTATGCAACCTTTCGTTATGGACTTAGACAGATTCCTTCCTCCTAAAGGCCAAAAAGTTTGACGAAAACTGGACAACAATAGCCGAGGTCCAGCATGTAAAAGTTTCAAGTGATGCATGTGAAATGAGATTTTCGTTAAATGATGTTTGCTACATAATAATATAGGATGCTTTGTGTCATAGCTATAAAGTGAATTATCAAGGCTACCGCCTACTCTCAATACTCTTATTCGCGATGACATCGTATTAATACATAAAATGTTACTTCTGCCAAACTGCCAAGATAAGGTATCCTGCTGACAAAGCCAATATAAACCTAATGTTTTTGATGCTGCATTTATGTTGTTATTTGATAGATCTAAAACTGATTCAAATGATATCTTGAGAGTAGGCGGTAGACCGCCTACTCTCAAGATATCATTTGAATCTAAGAATGGGGTCAATGATATTAATTTATTTTTCTTTGGTAATGCGTGACCTGATTTTAAGATAAGATATTCATTTCTGAACATTTCTAACTGAGCAATGTGTATAATAAAATTAAATGAATTTTGCAATTCTTCACAAGAAAGATGATCGCAGAATCTGTTTGTTTTGTTTTTACAGTTATGAATAAATCTGTATATATAGGCTACAACTCTTTTTAAACGTGTAAATTGTGAATATTTAAGAATAAGTTTTGTAAATAGTTTATCGTCATCGTTCTTGCTAACGTCATTATTTATAACGAGACAAGGTTGGAGATCCTGTAGGTCCCGTTTCTGGGTTTCATTGGGCATTTGTGGCCAACATCGCTCCGATTCAAAAACGAGGGGCCCGACCACCACAACGAGGCGTCGCTGATAATATCAGCCTTCACCCCGCGAGAAACGAGATCTGGCGGGTTCTCCTTGGACGGCACGTAACCCCACGTGTGACCGCTGGTGCTTTCCTTGATTTCATTACCACGATTACGTACGAATTGATTAAGTTGATTTGAAGGAGTGGATAACCACCCTAATACGATTGTAGAATCGCACCAAAAGCGACACATGTTAATGTTTAATGTAAGTGAATTTTGTACCTTAGTACACAGTCTTGCACTTAATAAGGCCCCACACAGCTCAAGACGTGGGATAGTTGTGGGTTTGATCGGTGCAACCTTGTTTTTCGAGACTAAGAGCTGAACACGCACAATCCCCGAGCTACACACAGACCGAATGTAGACGCATGCCCCATACGCACTTTGAGAAGCATCTGTGAATACATGGATTTCAATTTTTACACAAAGATCACTAAGAACCCAACGAGGTATTTGTAACTTATTAAGACAGCGTAATGTGTTAGCAAATGAAGACCAGAGATGTAAAATCTCTGACGAGACTTCTTCGTCCCAAGAGCATTTATTGACCCATAATTTCTGCATAATCAACTTAGCTTCGACCACGCTTGGCCCTACAATGCCTAAAGGGTCGAATATTTGGCTTATAACGGAAAGAATATGACGTTTGGTAACCTTCTCGTGAAGTTCAATGTTAATTGAGAAAAAAAAATATGAAAAAGCGTTTATTCGCGGTGACATCGTACACCGGCCGTCTTACGATCGGTATAATATAGAACAGTATGCTTGAGACTCAAGATAGCAGTTTCAGTTGATAGTCCAGGCTGGAACCCAAATTGTGCTTCATGAAGATTTAAAATATTTTTCAAACAAGAGTCAAGCATATTGTCTAATACCTTAGCCATGATCGTAGCCAAGGAAATCGGACGATAATTCCCCTTGTTAGATATGTCTCCCACCCTGTTCTTAACGATGGGAACCATAAGTGTTTTCATGAAATTTTCCGGCAAGTCAGAATGCCGTAGACACATCGCATAGAACAATGACAAGACCCTCGGCATGTGGACTCCTGCATATTTCAAGTGCTCAATGCTGAGTCCATCACGACCTGGAGACTTGCCTCTGCTCATTCCCTGTATGATACCTTTGACCTGCTTAGCAGAGATGTGCATAAATGTCTCCTTTGCCTGACAACAATACTCGGCATCTTCAGAAGGAACTGAGCGACCAAGGGGAGATTGTACACTTGGAATGTTTCAAAAATAGGTTTGCAATATCCCCGTGATCACTCTTCCCCTCCACACTCACCGCAAGGCCAGGCTTAAAGTCCAACTTACCTGTGGATTTCCAGAATTTGCCAAAGTTCTTAGTAGCTCGTTGTTCTGCTATTATGTCCATTTTGAAATGTTCTTGGTTATTCTGGCACCATTTCAAGCGACTTTTGAAAACTTTGCGAGCCTCTCGCATTTCTTCATAAACATAACCACAAGTTGGTCGTTTATGTTCTATCCAGGTTTGAAATTTAAGCCTAGCCTCACTGTGAGCATCACGTACATGTTTATTCCAGCCACACAGAGATCGATGTTTTCTATGAGGCCTAAAGTCACTTGTCACTTTAGATTGCTCAGCTGCCTTACTAAGAACGTTCACAATCCGATCATACAACTTATCTATAATTACTCTATGTTCAGTCAAGCTGCATGACCCATGATTGCACTCCGTAAATTCTTGGGGGAATCGATATCTCGCAATTTACTATTACATAAAAACCGGTATCTGTCAATTTCAGAACAGTTTCTTTCACCCCATATAATCGCACTACGAGGCACTGTCTGAGTCACCAGTTTTGATCTAACTACACTCAAATCACATACAATATAGATGGGTAAATGATCAGAGTTATATACATCCTCTTTAATACCTGCATCTACAACAGTGTGCCAAGCTGATAAACATACCACACAGTGATCGAGCCATCTCCTACATCCATGCGCATCACTAATAAATCACGCGTCACTTGTACTGCAGACTGTACGGGGTTTATCCATTGTACCCGTTGATGTACCCCACCCTGTTTGTACTGGGCATGGTCGGGTACAATGAATTGAAGGTGCGACGACAGTTCACTCTTGTCGTCTATTTAATAAAATTACTCCGGGGCAAGGAGCACAACCCAGGAGTGCTTCAGTTCGTGTTCCACGCGCGCCTCAAAGAGAGTCAGCAAAAAGGAAGGGGTCCGCAAGGACCGATGCCTGCCGGGGTTGCGGGACTGTTCGAAAGAGATACCGTGGCCCCGGAACACAAAGGGCGATGAAGGAACATGGATGGGTTTTAGTCAGTAAAAGTCTGACACTCCCTCCTGCTCCGCCCAGAGCGGGAGAAGTCATTTGATGATTTTCCATCCGAAAAAAAAAAAAAAAAAAAAAAAAGGTGTGCTTCAGTGCTTGCGGTTCTCTGTTCCAGACCGCTACGTGTGGAGGCGGCGGCGCCCGCCACTGCTGGCTGTGCCAACTGCCAGAACCAACCTACTGGCTAAAGCACCTCTCACGCGAGCAATTCGTACTGTTAACGAAATTCAGAATAGGTTGGACATTTTTTCGTGTTACTTTAATGAACTTGCAAAAGTAACTTTAAATATAATATGATACGAAATTAATTAGTGTAATTTTAGGTTTATTGTTTATTTTATGTTTATTGTTTTACTTTTTAATTTTTGACTGTAAAACATATTTAAGTTCATTTTGTATAAGGTTAAGTTGTATCGTTTTAGTTATCAGTAATTTTATATTAATGTACCTATTGTGTAATTGTTAGTAATGTAAGGTTATTTTAAATAGTTAATAATTATTACAAGTAGTCTTAGCTATCGCATTAGGTTTGTAACCTGTAATGATAGTATAAGAGTTTTAAATAAATAAATAAATAGTAAATAGTAAATGTGTAGTGATTTTGCTCAGCACCTAGGATCTCAATATCGGCACAAACCCATGACTGGTCTGTACAGAAGTTAGTCAATTCATTATAAAAGTTTTGTTTGGGGTGCGCGTTAAAATCTCCCAATATAAAAACATTTTCACCATCATAGCTTGCTACAATAGCATTTATCTCACTCAATATATTAGTAAACATAGTCAAATTCTCTGGCGAGTCCGTAGGCATGTAGCCAGATAAAACAGAATGGAGCGCTCACCTTTATGGCCACAAGCCGTTCACTACCACAGTCCAAAACAGAGACCGACTCAAACGAGCCTTTCCTCCAGAGAATGGCCATACGGTCTTAATCTTAACGGTCCAACGGTTGTATCAACCGCAGACTTACCAGTAAATTCAAAGTCTTGACTTATGGTTCCTAACGTCAATATGTCATGGGGAAGAAGCCATGTCTCTTGGAGGGCTACAACATCTGACCAAGCACAGATTGCTCGAATGTTATCAACAAAGCGTTTTGCTGACTGACAATTGAAACTATAGTAAACGTTGAGTACTTGTTGGTGTTACTTAACATTGTAAAAACATTTAATCTAATGCTGTAACTTAATAATATTGTAATCCCAAATGATTTGAAAAGAGTAACTATGGAGTTTCTTGCCGGTTCTGGTACATTGAAAGACTAACCCGAACCGTGCACCTTTTTCGACGTTTTATAAGTGCCTATCCAGGCCTAAGTAAAATAAAAAAAAATGATTTTGATTTTGTACATTATTTCTCAAATCTGCTGACAAACAATGACTTTACTTTAAATATCTTGACTTTGATCTTGTAATGATAGATTAAATAGGCATTAATATATCTTATCTCAGCATTTTTATATAATATAGACACGGACTGTTTATTTCAGTTCACATTCAAATTCCAACCATGGCAAACGCGGAAGAAACTCTGCGACCTTTATTAAATAAAATCGCTAAAGAACAGAAATATGAAAACCCTGAAATAATTACAAATGAAGTATCAAGCGGAGGAGCGAACTACACGTCGAAACTATTTACAGTGATCATTAGAGAAGAAAATAAAGAAGATCTTCATTTATTTGCGAAAGTCGCAACAATGGGAGAAGCATTTCGCAAGGACCTGTCAGTTGATGCATACAAAAATGAAGTATTTGCTTACACAAGGTGGGCAAAAATCTACACGTCCTTGGAGGAAATAAACGAAGTGCCTGAGGAGCACAGACTACAATTCACCAAGCTCTACGGCTTCGATCCGACCACCTACAAGGAGACATTGGTGCTTGAGAACTTATTGGAGCATGGGTACGGTCCTCACAACAGATTCCAGTCTATAAATTGGGAGTACGCTTCTGCAACAGTTGCTGACTTGGCGAAGATGCACGCGCTGTCCTTCGCATTAAGTAAACAATACCCAGAAAAATTCAAGAAGGTTTTGTCAGAAATAAAATTTGAATGGGGAGAATATGGGAGTATGTATGATATGCTACAGAGTATGATAATCGTAGCATTGGAGAATGTCAAACCCGAGAATAAAGCGGCTTTACAGAAGTTTATGGAAAATCAAAAGAATCCATTTAAAATGTACGCCCCCGTTCGCAGTACTGTCATAGTACATGGAGACTTCAGAGGAGACAACTTGCTACACAGAGTGCGAGAGGTAAGCTTATTACATCTTATTCAATATTTAATTTTATATTTATGTGTACCAAATACTTCTTCGTAAATGAAAATCAATAAAAAAGCGCAGGATGGGTCTCACACGGCTGCATTTCGTGTTCGACTCTCTTAATGAAGCTTTACTATAATTGTTGAAATTTTTACTCCAGGACGGCAAGGTGGACATAAAGATCGTGGACTTACAGGGTCTGCATGGAGGCAGCCCGGTCGCTGACCTGATCTACTTCATCTTCACCGGTTCCGACGAGGAGTTCCGCGCCAAGTACTACGAGAAACTGCTCGACCACTACTACACGCAGCTCAGTGCCGCCATGAAGAGGCTGAACCTCGACCCTGAGGAGACGTTCTCCAGAGAAGACTTCGAATACGAAATGAAGGAGGTAACGATGTTCATATTTTAATTAATTAAATTCAGCCCCTGATAGACAATGCAAAGACTGCAACAGTATCTCTAAGAGCAAGAAAGTTCTGTATAACGAAGGTGAGCACTAATAAAGGATTTTTTGAAAATGTATCTCAAAAAGGGGTTTCATAGAGGACGTGTATAGAAATGTGTCGGTAATTGCATTGCATTATAATTGGAACTGTATCATCATTTGTGTAAACTCATTGCCTAGGGGCCTAGAGGATAGTTTTTTAAGAGTTCTGATTACAAGTATATTATTTGTATCATTGTTTTTAAGGTTCCCTTTGGAGGAAAGGAAGGATCACTTTGTTATCCGTCAGTCTGTGTGACCCTTTTGCTCAGGAGGCCGGCGAAATATGCAACATTACTCAGTTACATTATATTTTCATAACTTACAATAGCGACACAGAGGTATCAAACTTGTAAGTCAACGCGATCAAAAGATATGGCCATTTTCTTCGCACGTTTTCTAATATTTTGCGGTTTCACAAGGGAATCAAAACCTATAGGGTACTTTCCGTTGACCTAAAACTTGACGATAGAAAATTCCTCCCCTATACGATCACAGTCTATCAATTCCTACATTCACCTAACTATTCATCATTCCTTTTTTTCAGAAACTGTCGTTCGGGCTCCCATTGGCAATACTGATGTTGCCTGTGATCACAATTGACAGTCAGGAGGCGCCCGAAGTCAACGAGTCCCTCGAGATGGCCTCATTTAAATTTGAGAAGACCAGCGACCTGTACGTGGAGAGGCTGAACGGAGTCGTCAATGACTTTGTCAAGTGGGGCATTCTCAAATAATTGCATAAACAAATTTGACCATAGAGCAACATTGTGCCTGTCTTTTACAGTCGGAGAACGATAATACACATTATGTACAGCTGTTTTTGTAAATTTTAGTGGTATCAAAATGAAGTTATTTTATAATTCAATTAAAAAGTGTGGAAAACTCAATGAATTTATTTATTTTAGTAGTAATAACGCAAATATGAAGATATTGCAGATTCAAGAGACTGGTTGAAAGCAATTTATTATTCTACCAGTCCACAAACACAAAGCACAGGGCACTGAACCAAATAGAAGGAAAACTATAACCGTTTGGGTGTTTTATGGGAATTGATGAAGATGTAGCTACCACTGGCTTTTGTTTCTACTTTTTTCCACCAAAAACAAAAGACGTACAGAATTGGCAGTTTCGTCGATAAAATTGGGAAGTAACATAACGGTCCCACATGATCAAAACCTCGTGAAAGCCGAGAAAGATAAGCAAATCAAATGTCTTGACTTGGCTCGCGAGGTTGTCGACATGTGGGATGTGGACATAAGATAGCCATGACACAAAACCGCCACAAAAAATGGAGAGATTTGGAAGAAATTTACACTCAGCATTGGGTGGCCAAGGGTTGAAGAAGAAGGGATGTGGACTCAGCGAGCATTGTGCCGATAGTCGTATCAGCACATGGCTTGATTGCCAAGAGCCTTGATGAATACCGGAGGAGGCTCTCGTTAGGCAGCTGGATCAGGGGCTTGATTCAGAAAGTGGTACTCCTGGACACGGCTCGTTTTGTTAGGAGGTTCCTTTCTTTGGAGCCCTGACTGCCGGGTAGATTGGACCCGGTTACCGATACCGGTAGTCTACATTTTTTTAATATTTTTTTTTATGTTTTTTTTTGTTTATATGTAAGAATGTTATTTATATGGTATAATTATGAATAAAGGAAATAATAATGCAACAGCTATTGTCAAATAAAGTTTTATTTTGCTTCAAGATAATTTTATTTTATTATTTTCGGAAAACTTACAGCTAAGAGACACAATAGTTTAGTTAATAACAACAATATGGCCAATTATAAGTTTTCACAAATAGTTTTATACAATAGTTAAATTAAACAAGAATAACTTAACTAAAAGACAGTGGTAAGGATTAGTACACACAAAAACATTATAGAAAAACCAATAAAGAAAGAAAAAAAAAATTAACACAAATTGACAATTCAAAGGTTGTCGTAGTCGTTGGTATGTGCAACAAACGAGATTTACGCAGGAACGAACCAGGTACCCGCAGCCCAATCTTGCTTAGCAACTCAGGGACATCACTGGATCCGTTTGCAATTTTGATTAGAAAGGCCAAGTCTGAGATTTTCCTTCGTTCATGCAAAGGAAGAATATGAAACCTTTTGCACCGTTTAAAATAATTTGGTAAATATATTTTGGAACGAAATTGAATGTACCTTAAGAACTTTCTCTGTATGCCCTCCAATCGACCGATATAGACGTTGTATTTAGGGTTCCAGACTTGAGAGGCATAGTCGAGGTGACTACGAACGAATGCGCAATATAGAATCTTGATAAGTTTTGATGTTCCTGAACTCTGATGAGACCCTGCAGATGAAACCTAGAGCTTTCGACGCTTTGCTGACAATATGATTTATTAGTGTGTCAAAGATATAATGACTAGGAATACGATTCGATTCTGCTTATTTGTGAAAGAGACAGCGCTATACAGTTCATACTGCTAGTTGTATTTTCCACGTTATAGCAGGGAATAGACAAATCTTATAAATAGTTCTTTCCCCGCACTAAGGCTGGCCGCATATGGTCAGGTTTCTTGATCAGAAATACAGATTCGGAGACCTGAATGCACGACTTACATACAAAATGTTCAACAAGGCGCACACGATCTTATATTTTCCGAACAGAAAAAAACCTGACATTCGTTCCGGAAATAAGCAGGACAATAACGTTTTGTGGAGGTCATGGTACAAACATGTTACCAAAAAGTAATTAATTATTATTATACTATACAAAGCTCGATTACCACTGACTGACTCACTGACATAATTGTTCTCCCAGATGGTGAATGGGCAGGGGGTATATTTTGACAGATTCGTAAACAAGTAACTCTCACGAGTATGGGAAAAGTGCCAAACCTCCCCTTTTCGCCCCCCTTCCTCCCCTTCCCTATCGTATCTCAGAAACTAAGAGACCTGTATTTTGTTTTTTTTTACGGATTCGTATAGAGGAGGCTCGGGAAAGTAAAAACCAGTTTTCAAAATTGCCTTCCTTGCCCCCCTTCTCCCCCCCTTCATATAAAGGGGCAATGCGTTAGTCAATATCATTTAAAAACTCCCCCCTCTCTCCCCTTCACCCTTCCCCCCATCGTATCTCGGAAACTAGGACACGTAGCGGCTTTTTGATTTTTACTATAATTTATTATTGAGGGGCGTTAAAGTTTTTGTACCCTCCCTCCCCACCGTCCCCTAAAATTGAAAGGGCTGTTACTTCGTAGAGATAGCCATTAGGTGTTTGAACAAATATTATAGTAGGCCTCGAAACCTGTCCGGTGGTGGCAGGTCCTGAATGAAGCGTAATTCAGGGGCGACGACAAGCAAACTTTAGGGTAATGTTTTTTTTTGGTAGGAAAATTTATTTTTAAAAAGTAAGTAAGTTTTTAGTTTTATAAAGTTTTTTTACTTTAATTTTATTAGGTTTTTTTTGGGTATTTTGTTTTACTTTTTTTATTAGTTTTAGGGGTTATTATGGGTTTAAATAAGACTTATAAGATTTTATAAAATTTTCAAATCATTTAGGGACTTCAATGGATTTTATAATTAATTTAAGGATTTTTATGGATTCTCAAAATTTTGTAAGGGTAAGGAATACTTCTCTAAAACACGATGACACCGCGAGCTGCACGTAGCTCGCGCACATCGCAAATACTAGTCTTATTATAAGCTTGAAACCGATGACCTGGTGAAGGTTGCGGGAATCCGCTGCATGCGAGTCGCACGGGACCGGTCAATGTGGCGATACTTGGGGAGGCCTAAGTCCAGCAGTGGACGACTTTCAGCTGAAATGATGATAATGATGATGAACCTTGAAACAAAACTTTCCTTCAACAACATTGTTTTGTCAAACATAATGGCCTGCAATCTGCCGTAAATGCGAAATTATGGAGAAAAGTCAGTCACGTGCGGTGATAAAGTACCTCTTTCTGAAAAAAATGTCCACGGCGGAATGTTTTTGGACATTCAGAAGACATTAAGGGATGATGTTATACCCTATGCTACGGTTGCGTACTGAGTAGCTGAATTTAAAAGAGGTAGATTAAGCTGTAAACGATGACCCGCGTTCTGACCCCGTTTTAACCTCCGTTACGGAAGAAAATATTAAAAAGGTTGAAAATCTGGTTTTGGAAGACAAAAGAATAACCATACAAAATTTAGCTGAAATCCTAAACAATCATTTGGTAGCATTCAATCCATTTTAATTGATTCATTGGGGCTTCGAAAAGTTTCGGCAAGATGGGTGCCACGAATGTTAACCGACGAAACAAAAAGCGACGTTTCTTGGAAATTTATCGATCGGAAGTTGCGGTCAACGCAATCCGCTGTGCTGGCTTCGATATATCCTTGACCACCCACCATATTCTCCGGACTTAACCCCTAGTGATTCTCACTTATTCCAAAAATTAAAAAAGCATATTCGTGGCAATAAGAGGAGAACAGAAGAGTTTTTTGAGTGTCATAAAAAGATTTTTTTTTGCAAGGAATAAGAAAGTTAGAAATTCTAAATGATTTGCATTAGAAGGAGATTATGTAGAGTACCTATCACATGATTTTTTGTTTAATTTTTTGCATTTTTTTAAATGGTTTCCAAGAACTTTTTGATTCACCCTCGTACAATTAAAAACTGGCCTAAATATTGCCTAACTTTTCAATCACCGACTATTAAAAACAGACACAATGGTGTCAATTCTGTCGTGCACAAACTAAACTTATTTTAGGCTATTGCTATCTTTTACTAAAAGGCCGTGCAAGAAAAGGACGGCTATAGCTATGAACTAAGTTAGAGATGTCAAACTAGTTTATGCCTTGCGCTTCACCGTGTTTTTAGTCGACATGTTTTTACGTGCACCCTTCATTTGTATAGAAATATTAGTTCAAACAAAATTTGACAGCTGTAAATTACGTCCGTCTCTTTCTCGTTTTATTAGAGAGAAAAAGATAGCCTAAATAAAGTTTAGTTTGTGCACAATAGAATCGACACCATTATCTCTCAATGGACAAGTTGTCCACAAAACTATGTAAGAATGCCCCACTTGACATAGTCATTGACGACTCCGTTCAACCTCTCCGCGAACAGGTCGCTGGTCTTCTCAAGGTTAAATGTGCTCATATCGAGAGACTCGTTGACTTCGGGCGCGTCCTGGCTGGCAATTGTGATCACGGGTAAGAACATCACTGCCATAATGAGCCCGAGCGTCAGTTTCTGGAAAAATATTAATTAGAAAGGTTAGTTTACTTTTTTGTATATTATTTCACATATTTAAGGTAAAGCTTGAATGTAACATTTGACAAGCTTCAACACGTTAACAGGGTTCCACCTATGAGATATAATTGTATCCCCAACTTCGCTGAAGCATTGAAAGAACAACTTACATGCAATTTATTGTACTCTATAAGTCCTAATTAGTATTGACTTCGATAATCATCCAACTTCAGAAATGGCGAACTTTCATCTAAATTTTCATCCTCTACTTAAGCCCTTTTGGGGTTCATAATCGAAAATCCTCCCATAGTGATTAAAAATCCACAGAACAAATCTTTGAGAATTTTATTAAATAGCATATAGTTACCTCTTTCATTTCGTAGTCGAAGTCTTCCCTGGAGAACGTCTCCTCAGGGTCGAGGTTCAGCCTCTTCATGGCTGCATTGAGCTGCGTGTAGTAGTGGTCGAGCAGTTTCTCGTAGTACTTGGCGCGGAACTCCTCGTCGGAGCCGGTGAAGATGAAGTAGATCAGGTCGCACACCGGGCTGCCTATATGTAGACTCTGGAGGTCCACGATTTTGATGTCCACCTTGCCATTCTGTGGTTATACAGAAACATTATCATACGTTTTATTTGTCAATTATTGCAAAGCAAGAAAATTTAAAAAAATGTCATTTAAAGAAATAATTGACTGTGAGTGAACTTATGCCGTGGTTTTTGGTGTAAATAATATGATGTAATAAACTAACCTCTCGCACTCTGTGTAGCAAGTTGTCTCCTCTGAAGTCTCCATGTATTATGACCTTACTACGGATGGGGCCGTACATCCTCATTGGATTCTTCAAGGGTTCCAAAAATTTCTGTAAAGTTTCTCTATACTCGGGTTTGACATTTTTCAACGCAAGGATTGTCATTTTCTGCAGCATATCATACATACCTCCAAACTCTTCCCATTCGATTTTTAATTCTGGTAAAAGCTTCTCGAATTCTTCTGGGAGTTGTTTACTAAACGCGAAAGACAGCGCGTGCATCTTCGCCATGTCGGCTACTACAGAAGAAGCGTACTCCCAATTTATAGACTGGAATCTGTTGTGAGGACCATACCCTTGCGCCAATAAGTTCTCAAGAACCAATGTCTCCTGGTAGGTGGTGGGATCGAAGCCGTAGAGCTTGGTAAAGTGTAGTCTGTGCTCCTCAGGCACTCCGTTTTCTTCCTCCAAAGACGCGTAGATTTTCGCCCATTTTGTGTAAGCAAATTGTTCACCTTTGTAACCATCTATAGGCAATGCATTGCGAAATGCTTCTCCCATTGTTGCTACTTTAGCAAATAAATGAAGATCTTCTTTATTTTCTTCTCTTATGATCACTGTAAATAGTTTCGACGTGTAGTTCGCTCCTCCGCTTGAGATTTCATTAATAATTATTTCAGGGTTTTCATATTTTTGTTCTGTAGCTATTGTGATTAATAATTTCCGCAGCGATTCGTGCTTATGCTCCATAATTACGACTACCAAAATGGCAAAATGTACTGATGTAAACAGTGTATCGTATGTTTCTTTTTATAATTATTTTATCTAAGATAAGATAATTAGCGTATTAAGCAATAACAAATGTTGTTTTGATGATTAACGATGACAAGCATTGTTCTATTACCTACAGTAAAAACATTAGTTTTCACCTTTATTTATTTTCTATCATATTTGAATATTTTAATCTAAACTAATATAAAAAGAAAACATTTAAAATATAAAAAATAGTAGCCCACCGGTATCGGGAACAGGATCCAAGCAAGGGGTCAGGGCTCCAGAGAGACGAACCTCGTAACAATACGAGCCGTGTCCAGAAGTACCGTTTTCTGAATCAAGTCTTTGATCCAGCTGCCTAACAACAACCTCCTGAGGTATTGATCGAGGCTCTTGACAACTTAGCCATTGGCTGAAACGACTATCGGCACAATGATCGCTGAGTTCACATCCCACGTGTTGACATCATACTTTGCCCCCTCGTATCATAATTTAAAGGAACTAAAGATCAGTATTTCTTTTTTGTTTGTTATATTACAATCTTCTCTGTTGAGAAGAGGCCTTTTCCCAGCAGGGGAACAGTAACAAGCTAGTATTCTTATATATTAAGAAATAATAAGGCCTAATAAGGCCTAATAAGGCTAGTAAGCAATTTTAATCTAACTGAGATGGTTATCAAGTTTGGAGTCCACGTGGACTAAAATCATTTCCATGTTTCATTGGACAGAATCGACACCACTGTGACACTACGAAAACACCACATCTGTAATGCGTAAATGTCTAGAATAAGACAAAGGGCGTCTTAGTCACGGGAATAATCGACGATGTGCAACGAAATAATTTATAAAAAAGTGTAGGCTGAAGCAATTTAAACTGTCAGATAACTCGATATTTATTGGGGTTTTGACGCGGGTTAGATACTTGAAATAATACTTGAATTGCTATTACCAATGATTTTTTGAATAGATGTTGCTAAGAAAAACGCTGTGAGGCGCTATCTGTCAATATGGATGATTAAAAAAAGCTTCACGAAGAACTTTGGGCAAAGTCACACCCACACCGGAGAGATCAACCAATAATGAGCTTGCAATATTTTTTTTTCACGGTTTATTTTAAAAATTGCAGGGCGTTTGAGGAGAGCTTATGCGAACATCGGGAAGACGCATCAGATCACGGGGACTCGAAGGGCGACTCTCAGGGACGTCAGTCGATTCCTTTTACGACAATTTGTATTAAGTTAAATAGAAGCAGTGTAGCATAATTTGTAATTCATATCTTTTGTTTTGTTCAATTCCTCAGTGCGATTCTCACCTACGAGTAAAGCACGTGGAATTATTCAAGATCACAGTGAATTGTTCGTGAGTAAAATTCAATTAGGTCACGTGAGTTACAATAATTAACGGGGACGACACCCACGACCTCCAGTCTAAATTCTATAAGTAAATTGAATAAAACCTCTATCAGTATGGACCCCGAATTAAACTTAAACTAACTAACTTAAATTAAACTAAACTTCGAGAAATTAATTATATAGAGAGTATTTACATCCCATTTTCTGGGGTTATTACATCGAGGCAGTCTTAATCGGAGTGATTATCATAATTGTCCAGATGAAAAAATGCATGGACTGAAGAGACGAGAGATAATAATAATAATAATAATAATAATAAATTTATTTGTTAGAATATTGTTGTTACACAGATGTTACACATAATTCGAAGTCCATAATATTCTGCTGTTTCCAGCGTACAAATATTTCAAAGAATTAAAATTAATAATAAACAATACAAAGTCGAGAATAAGAAAAACGTTAACTACTATCAAATACAATGTCAAGGGTTATCAATTAAAATGTTAAGAATTATTAAATACAATGTCAGGGGTTATCAATTAAAATGTTAAGAATTATTAAATACAATGTCAGGGGTTTCTAGTAATAATGTCAAGAATTATTAAATACAATGTCAGGGGTTTCTAATTATAATGTTAAGAATTATTAAATACAATGGAGAAAAAAGAAAAGTTTCAATACTATGTCAAAGAAATGAAATTTCATTCAATTATTAGGAGGTAATTCATCGTCTAATTTAAATTTTGAATCAAATTTTTCATTTAAAAATTCATTCGTTGAGTAGTAACACTTTTGCAATAGAAACTTAAAAAGTTTGTTTTTAAATGTCATGAGATTAAGACTTTTAAAAACATTAGGTAATTTATTATAAATTTGAATTGCCATACAGTAAACATTATTCGAAAATAGTTTAATTCTTTGTTGGGGTGCACATAATTTGTGGATATTTCGACTTTTCCTTATAACAACATCATTATGTACTTGAAATAAAGCTAAGTTTTTACGTACAAAGATACAGAGTTCGAATATATATAAAGATGGGAGTGGTAATATTTTTAATTTTTTAAAGATTGGGACACAGCTTTGTAATGGTTGGGCTTTAGTCATTGATCGAATACATTTCTTTTGGGCTCGAAATGCTTTAATAGTATCAACAGAATTTCCCCATATAATGATACCGTAGCGGAGAATTGAAGCTACGTAACCATGATAAGCATAAAGTGCTGCATTGATACCAGCTACGCGAGTTATTCGGTTTAAAACAAATACAAATCTTTGCAGCTTAGTGCATAACTTATCAATGTGCTCTTTCCAGTTGCAGTATTTATCTAATATTATCCCCAAAAAAGTAGCACTTTCAACCTCTTCTACAGCGTTATTTGCATATTTAATTTCCAATTGGTGACGTTTGCTATTGTAAGTTTGGAACTGCATAAGTTTGGTTTTACTTATATTGACATGTAGATTGTTGTCTTTTAGCCATTCTATTATTTTATTTAATGTGTCATTAATCTCTTTTTCGTATTTGCTGATATTGTTATCGGTGAGTTCAATACTAAGAGTTGTATCGTCGGCGTACAAAATGCAAGAATATGGGGTTACGTTGGGCAAATCATTGATATATATCAAGAACAGAAAGGGTCCCAAAATACTGCCCTGGGGGACACCACACGCGTTTCGGCGATAAGCGGATCTATGTATTCGAATTTCATTCTCTGATAAAGCACTCCTCGACACTTCCACGCATTGTTGGCGATTATTTAGATAAGATTCTATCCACTGTAATGCGTTTCCCCTAATAGATAGCCGAAGGAATGAAGGTCGCGTGTTGCGCTACCCAGATTATCCGATGATTTAAAGTCATCACTATCATGAGAACATATGTAATTGGTCCCTAATGCAAATTTGATTGGACGGGTAATAGATAATTTTCGTCAAACTTTATTAATTTCTTCCACTAATATGTGTGTTTGATTAGGGATGTTTTGAGGAGAACGGTTGCGGGCCGCTTTTGCGTAATTTGTACGTATAGTCGTGAATAATAAATATATCCAATTTGTGTTTATTTTTAAGTTTGTTGGCTGAATAACGGTTTTTTTTGTTTCGATATTCGGATTTTTCCGTTATTATATCTTGATATAATAACGGAAAAATCCGAATATCGAAACAAAAAAAACCGTTATAACCGTTATTACCGTGTAACCGTTATTTGGGTTCCTATGGCCTTGGCCATAGGAACCCAAATATCAGCTCTACTTCCACTAGTGTTGGTTGAGTTAATTCACACACCACTTACGTGATGATGGGGCAGGAAGGCAAAATTCACGGGAGGTCATGTGAAAGGGGTCATTTCTGAAAAAGATATAAAATACAGAGATGAACTCGAACGAGTGAAATTTAATGTAACTCTAGATATTGATAAATATTCCTCAACAGATTAAGTAATTCTTAGATAAGTCAACAACTCAAATATTGTAGAAAATGACTGTGAGCTATCATAACCTTAAACTAATTAATAACGGGGCATGATATTATATTCCTTAGAGTATACATCACCTTAAATTGCATTGGATACCCGAATTGAGTAAATAGTACAAGTAAATTGCGTTGAAGTGATGCATTTATTTATTTATTTAGTTATGTACACACAAAATACTTGCATGCATCGTACTTTATTATAACTTAAACTAATATGTCCCATTCGGACCTTCTAAAACCTCTGTTAACTGTTAGCTCGATTTCTGACTACTTGCCTATCCTCCCCTGAATCAACACCGATTGTATTAAATAAATGATTATAGTTAACTAAACTATAAATTTTGTTTTCTTTATAAAATAAGTTCCATGGTTATGACGAAGGAGTTGTAGTTTATATTTATTATCCTGCGTACTTGTGGAAAAATTAATCTTTCAAGCTATATCATAATTAGACTATATTATTCGACTCAATTAGGACAAATTTCCATTGCTCTTTCAGACCCTAATATACTCAGAACGCTCTTATGGGTACACTTTTGCAACCCGTCTAATAAAGATAGTAACTCATCACAGAATTCCGGCTTACATCTTGATGAAAATAAGATAGCCAATCTGACTAGTCCTACTATTAATTATGGGATCAAAGTAGAGAGACAGGGAGATATAGAGAGAGATAGCTTGTCCTTCAGATGAGCTATTCGGACATCAAAATTACACTCTCAATTCAACTAAATTTCTCATTCACTGCGACGAGCAACGGGGACCGTCT
This sequence comes from Xestia sexstrigata, assembly GCA_941918905.2. Lineage (NCBI taxonomy): Eukaryota > Metazoa > Arthropoda > Insecta > Lepidoptera > Noctuidae > Xestia > Xestia sexstrigata. The sequence continues at coordinate 1,572,676 of OW799216.2, read as the reverse complement.
GTGTCTACAGTACCCGATGACCCGGGAGTTCGAGACATCAAAGGTTATAGGTATTGTCTTTACCCAGTAGGCAATAGGATCATGTTAGGAGGCCAGAGATACGATGGTGACAGATATAGTTCAATCGATTGGATTCAAAGACCTCTATCACTGCAGCTATCATTCTTATATTATTTATTTATTTATTAAAACTTTATGCACATAATGTACAAAGGCGGACTTAATGCCTTGGGCATTTTCTACCAGTCTACCTTAGGGTGATGCAGAGACAAAACAGTAGGTGCAAGTACAGAAAATTTTCAAGAAAAAAAAAAATATATATATATTTAGAAATAATAAAATAAAACAATAAATACATATATACAAACATGTGTATTATATCACATGAATCAGTACATACATGGGAGGCGACAGGTGCAGGTGGAAGCATCACTCACAATCTCCTCTCAGACCGATCCCTGACTTGTTTGGGTGGCCACCCAGTTAAATTCCGTAGTTTGATAATATATACAATATATAACAGATATCTGATCAGGCGGTAAAAGGATGCTTAGCACACCTTTGACTATGATCGCTTCGCAGCGGGTTAGGTACATAAGGGAAAGGTCTATATACCTCCGATAACTACCGTAAGGTCCACATCAAACTAAGTAACTTTACGCAAAAATTATTGCTGGGAAACGACTTTCTTTTTTGGGGTGAAAAATGTTTTGTGGTAGAACTCAATGTAACGCACTCAAAACATTGTGCTGATGGATGGATTGAATAGTGCGGGGGTCGTGGAGGTGTTTAAAGTAAAAATCTTACATTAAAAACTTGTATTCAAAAAAAAACTTGTCAAAAAGTTGTCACTTTGACACCCAATATCTCCGAAAATAAGAGGCCAGCGGCCGGGCGGCCGGGCGGTTTCCAGGGCTGTCTCGACAGAGATAGCGACAAAATCGCTAACTGTTGATTGCTAATTACTAATGAATAAATTGGGTTGCAATAACGATGCTTGCGGGAAATCCAAGTCTCTACATCCAAGATGCGATTCTTGCAAGCATCCCAGCATTGCAACCCAATTTAGTCGTTAGTAATCAGTAAGTAAATAAGTAATCATTTATTCGTAAACATAGGTAATAATTACAAAAAGATCTTAAAAAATTAGGTAGTGCGCTATGTTTTATTATGATATTCTAAATTATTACATTAAATTAAACTAAAATAAAATTATGAAAGTATTTTAATACCATAATATGATTGTATTAACACATGCAAAAATAAGTTAAATAACATAATTCATAGTCAATTTCATTTCATGTCAAAATTAAAAGTCAATTCAATTCGATTAGAGATAAATTTAAGATTAATTATTATATAAATGTAAAATATTAAAATTCATGTCATACAGTTACAGAGATTCGTCATTCAGAAACTCGTCTAAAGTATAATAACATTTTTCAATCAGTAAAGCGTTAAGCGTTTTTTTAAACTTTTGCAACGGCATACATTTTATTTCATCGGGTATTTTATTATATATTTGGGGTGCAATACCAAAGAAGCTTTTTTTCATTAGAGCAGTTTTACATTTCACTAGGCACAGTTCATTAATATATTGTGTACGCATCGGAGTTTTCTTAACTGAACATAGTTTTCTGAATAAATGTGGATTTATTTTTACAAACAGTTTCAAGGATGTATAGAGCCGAAAGAGGTAATATTTTTAACTTTTTAAAATATGGAATGCAACTATCAGTTGTTTTTAAATCAGCGATCGAAAGTTATATATGTCGAGACTGCCTGCCCAGGTATGGTGTAGAACCTTGATATCTGATATTAAAGATTAGATACCAAAACAATCAGCATGCAATAATAAGTAGGTATCATACTAATAATAGACCAGTTGTGTTAGTGTCGACTTACAGCTATCTAGCATAATTAATAGGCTTGTGTCCAGAAAACATCTAATTAGTCCGTCAGTTAGATTATCAAAAAATATTTGACATGTATTTTTTCTTTTGTTACGTAAACCAAAATTGACGAAGATACGACACTTTTAAAATTCTCAATACGTCACGCCGTGCTATAATTTTTAGTATGTTGTGACGTCACAACTCTCGAGTTTTAATGCGTTTTATCTTTGTCAATATTCATTGATTTACAAAAACAAAAAATACGTGTCAATTATTTTCCAATACTATAACTGACAGATTAAATAGATTTGTAATTTATTGATGGTGGAAACTAGCCTATTCAATATGATGAAATATGGATGGGTAGGCAGGTAGGGTACTCAAGTAGGGTAAGCAGGTAGTAGGCAGGTAGGATAGGCATGTAAGGCGAGCAGGTAGGGTAGGCAGGTAGGGTACTCAAGTAGGGTAAGCAGGTAGTAGGCAGGTAGGATAGGCATGTAGGGCGAGCAGGTAGGGTAGGCAGGTAGGGTACTCAAGTAGGGTAAGCAGGTAGTAGGCAGGTAGGATAGGCAGGTAGGGCGAGCAGGTAGGGTAGGCAGGTAGGGTACTCAAGTAGGGTAAGCAGGTAGTAGGCAGGTAGGGTAGGCAGGTAGGGCGAGCAGGTAGGGTAGGCAGGTAGGGTACTCAAGTAGGGTAAGCAGGTAGTAGGCAGGTAGGATAGGCAGGTAGGGCGAGCAGGTAGGGTAGGCAGGTAGGGTACTCAAGTAGGGTAAGCAGGTAGTAGGCAGGTAGGGTAGGCAGGTAGGGCGAGCAGGTAGGGTAGGCAGGTAGGGTACTCAAGTAGGGTAAGCAGGTAGTAGGCAGGTAGGGTAGGCAGGTAGGGCGAGCAGGTAGGGTAGGCAGGTAGGGTACTCAATTAGGGTAAGCAGGTAGTAGGCAGGTAGGGTAGGCAGGTAGGGCGAGCAGGTAGAGTAGGCAGGTAGGGTACTCAAGTAGGGTAAGCAGGTAGTAGGCAGGTAGGATAGGCATGTAGGGCGAGCAGGTAGGGTAGGCAGGTAGGGTACTCAAGCAGGGTAAGCAGGTAGTAGGCAGGTAGGATAGGCATGTAGGGCCAGCAGGTAGGGTAGGCAGGTAGGGTACTCAAGTAGGGTAAGCAGGTAGTAGGCAGGTAGGATAGGCATGTAGGGGCGAGCAGGTAGGGTAGGCAGGTAGGGTACTCAAGTAGGGTAAGCTGGTAGTAGGCAGGTAGGATAGGCATGTAGGGCGAGCAGGTAGGGTAGGCAGGTAGGGTACTCAAGTAGGGTAAGCAGGTAGTAGGCAGGTAGAATAGGCATGTAGGGCGAGCAGGTAGGGTAGGCAGGTAGGGTACTCAAGTAGGGTAAGCAGGTAGTAGGCAGGTAGGATAGGCATGTAGGGCGAGCAGGTAGGGTAGGCAGGTAGGGTACTCAAGTAGGGTAAGCAGGTAGTAGGCAGGTAGGGTAGGCAGGTAGGGCGAGCAGGTAGGGTAGGCATTTAAGGTAGGTAGGGATAGGACTTTTAATTCGGAATGGTCTACGTAATTCAATATTTTTCCTACAAGATAACAAAGCAATATTAGGACATGGCTATATCTTCATTATCTTGTTAAGGCACTGTGTGACGTCTAGTGGTCGGCCTAGTCATGAACTAAATCGCCAATATAACCGATAACAAACGTTTATTTTGTCTACATACATCATTTGCGTAGATAAACATAATTTCCCTTAAATTTAAGGTGACATTTTACTAGAGAGGTTTTATCATTAAACGCATATTATACGAGTATTTAACCCTATTGACTAGTGCCAAAAAATACAGGTAATTGTTTAATCATTTTATCAGCTGCTTACGTTAAAGTTGGAACCAAACCGAAGTGTCGTCTTTAAACAAATATGAGATAAAATAACACAAATGTACTAAGTGTATCTAATAGCATTTCGCCAGTTATGTTTGTCTCATGTAATTGGGTGCAAGCCTATTGCCATCCAGTGGCTGGCTATTGCTCCGTGGCTGCTACCAAAAAATCCATGATGGAAAAACTCAATGACAACTGGCCCAACTTTGAAATCGAACCTAAAACTTCATTGTCAGCAATGGCGCTTGCTACCAATCGCGAGGCAATCGGTAATATAAAATATGTATTGAACGAGAATGGACCACGACTTGTTCCCTACGGGACACCTATTGTTACATTAGATCCGGGAGATCTTTCTCCATTGATATGACGTCAATTCTCTGAATCTTTTACTCAAATATGAATATTAAGAAAATCCTCCTCCTTTATCGGTATTTTTGATCCCAAAATTGTAGATTTTCCTGACGATTTTTTCATGTGGAATGCAGTCGAACGCCTTAAACAATTCGCAAACGACGCCCAAAGCATTGCATTTATCTTTCCACGTATTAATAATGGTTTTTTAAAGTATAATCAAGTAATTTTCACTAATGGTAACTTTTAAAAATCAACATTTTGACGATTTATGTGACCCAACAGAAGGCGAGGCTGATTTTTTAAAGTTAGCCGATTCAGGGTATTATTTTCCTCCACCCGTAGTGTAAGAAATGCAGTAATAGGAGAAACATTTCGCAATTACACGCCCACACGCACAGACTATACTTCTCTAGGCTCTACGGCTTCGATATCTGTATTAATGTAAAGTCATTGCTCGTCAGCAGATTTGAGGAATAAAATATAAACATCATTAAATCGAAGTAATATACATAGATAAATTATTCATAATCAGTTTAATTTGTGATTCTCGTGCCGAACATAGATAAACACAAGTTCCACTGGTCACCAAAAAGCAGTTTTTGTAAGTAACGTAAATCTTTTATCTTTTATCTAGTTATGTTTAGAAATTGGATAGTGATAATAGAAATGATATTTTAATATTTCAAATGCGAAGAGTTTTATTATATTTAAAAGTTTTAATAAACAAAATGAAGTTATGTAATATTATTGCAGTATTAAGACTTCCGCGGGAGCAACGTGATTGTACGTCATAATAATACGTATATGATTACCACTATTTCACCGCCAAGCTGCTGTCGCCAGCTTTTTTCTTTCTTTATTCAGGAACAAGGGCTTGGTCGCACAATACCAGCTTCCTAATACTAAGAGTATCTGAGCTAAGCCGCGGACAGACAGACAGACGGACATGGCGAAAGCATAAGAGTTCCTTGTTGACTACTGAACCACAACAAACATGACATTGTCTTAACAGTTGGTATGTCCCAATAACAGAAGGCTTAAAATGTTTTATAATCGCTAACATAAAATGATAGTCATCATTAATCAACAAAACAAATTTATTAATTATTTTATCTTCGATAAAATTATAAAAACAAATGAATGATACACTGTTTATATCAGTTTGTTTTGGGAGTGCGACAGTCGTAACCATGGAACAAAAAGAAGAATCGCTGCGGCAATTATCGAACAAAATCGCTACAGAACATAAATATGATAACTATGAATTAATTATAAATGAAATATCAAGCGGAGGAGCGAACTACACGTCAAAACTATTTACAGTGATCATAAGAGAAGAAAATAAAGAAGATCTTCATCTATTCGCAAAAGTCGCTGCAGCAGGAGAAGCAATGCGCAGTGAGATGCCTTTGGTAATTTACGACACTGAACGATTCGCTTACACGAAACTGTTAAAAATTTACGAGTCCTTACAGGAAAAAAACGGAGTGCCCGAGGAGCACAGACTGTTTTTCACAAAGTGTTACGGCTTTGATGATAGCAGAAACCAGGAAATATTGGTCCTTGAGAACTTATTGGCGGTTGGATATGGTCCTCACGACAGATTTCAATCTTATAATTGGGAGTACGCTTCCGCAGCTGTTACAGATTTGGCGAAGATGCACGCACTGTCCTTCGCATTTAGTAAAAATAGCCCAGAGGAATTTGAGAAAACTCTGACTTCTCTGAAAATGGATTGGAAGGAATCTGAAAATATGGTCGAAATGTTGAAGAAAATGGTAATCGTTGCGTTGAACAATGTCAAGCCCGAGTACAGAGATGCATTAGAAAAGTTTATGGAGGATAAGCCGCATCCATTCACTATGACCGGCGCTATTGGTAGGCCTGCCATTATACATGGAGACTTTAGAGGGAACAACTTGTGTCACAGAGTGCGAGAGGTATGTTTTTTCATTAAATTTCGTGTTTGGTTTATCGAGTTAACACATAAAAAAAATACAATGGAATCAACTGTGGCAAAAGAAACGGTAGTATTTTATTAATCAAGAAAAAAAACATATTTTTTTGCCTCTTCAGAGTGCGAACAAACTGAAGGGAAAAGTAGATTCATAGGATTACGAGGAAACTATTAATTTTGGTCTTTCTTATGGCGGAATTTCTGTCATTTTGTAAGTGCAATGAGCTTCGGTGTAATATGAAATAGAGTATTTCGAAATTGTTTTTTATTTTATAAAAAAATATTTTAATGGGTCGGAGCTAAACTCAGTTATTTTTTCTGCTTGCTCCAGGACGGCAAGGTGGACATTAAAATCTTGGACCTTCAAACCCTGGTGGGAGGCAGTCCGGCTGCCGACCTGCTCTACTTCATCTTCACCGGATCCGACGAGGAGTTCCGCGCCAAATACTACGAGAAACTGCTCGACCACTACTACACGCAGCTCAGTGCCGCCATGAAGAGGCTGAACCTCAACCCTGAGGAAACTTACTCCAGAGAAGACTTCGACTACGAGATTAAGGAGGTAAAGGTCACTTTCAATTTGTATCGTTTAATATGTTCTTAAAGTTCGTTTTGTCAGTTTTAATAATCAGTATGAATACCGTGCAAGAGTTTCTAATGATTCTTTAATTAGGTTTTCCTACTTAATTACTTATAGTAGTAGTAGTAGCTTGCCTTCGCCACAGAATGATGCCAGGCTTGTTAACACCGTAAAACTTACCTCCTCAAAATTATTCTTCCAGAAAATGCCGTATGGGCTCACGCTAGCAGTGTTCATCTTACCTGTAGTGACAATTGACAGCGAGAATGCGCCCGAAGTCAACGAGTCTATGGATTTATCTAACTTCGTGTTTGAGAAGACCAGTAACCGCTACGCTAAGAGACTGAACGGAGTCATCAATGACTTTGTCAAGTGGGGCATCCTGAAACTATAACGAGAAACAATAATGAAAAGGATGAATGTGAAGAAATTAGGTTAATAGATACTAATTGAAATTTGACTATTTTTTTATTAGCGATTTTGTTAAAAAAAAATATAAAGCTGTGGTGGAATTTTGTGCTTTCTGCCTCAATGGGGCCACTCTAATAAAAAAATACTCTTCCTCTCTACTCTTAGTCGACACTTTTAAAATATCAAAATAATAAAATTGGTAAAAGATTAAATTAAAAGTAAATATTTAAAATAATAACAAAAAAAAACTTTATTTCAGACCTTGATCCATATAATATTAGTAACACTCACGAAGCCGTCAACCAAGCATTCTGTACATCAAGCTAAGTAACTTTACGCAAAAATTATTGCTGAGTAACGACATTTTTTTTGGGTAAAAAAACACGTTTTAACTCAATGTAACGCCACTCAGGACATTTTGCTGATAGATGCCTTGAACAGTAAACGGGATTATAGTAGGGTTAATTTTAAAAAAGAGTTTAAAAACAAAAATTAAAAAAGAGAGAAAGAACAAGTGCTCTTCGGCTTCATCAAGAGTTTTTTTACACCCTTTATTTGCTCTTTTTAGGGATCCGTTGCCAAATATCAACTACCCGATTCTAAAAAAAAATGGTTTGTAAAACGTAAAAAAACGAACAAAAATTATTTTGAATCAGATCTGTTATTAAGTTTTTGAGATAATATGGGACTTTTTCGTCAAATTGCAGCAGTAACTTTGTCTTTCATGGGAAAAATAAAGGGTTTGGAAGATTTTCGTATGAAACATGGCCGGCCTAACTTCCGCCATCTAAGAGAATCATAATTTACTTTAAAATATCAAATGTTGTGCTGAAGATGTCATCAGTGAATGGACTTTAACTTTGATAGCTCATATCTCGGAAACGTGACACTTTAGAACACGTTGCCGCAAACAAAACTTGTTCGTATATTACCAGCTGTCGATTAATATAAGTGTCATCCGTGGCTGCAACTTTGAAAAAAAAATGGCGGAAGTTAGGCCGGCCACATTTCATACAAAAATCTTTCAAACTCTTTGGATTATCTTTGGACTATCATAATAAATATTTTCAAACCGTTTTGTACAAACTTTTATTAAATTATAATTGGTTTTATTATATACAACAAATAATTTACAAAAGTAGCTTCAGGAAGTTAGCAACCTTTTCATTCTCCGACTTTAATAGACAGGTTTTTCTTTCTATGGTTAAATTATCCATGCTATTATTAGAGAATGCCCCACTTGACATAGTCATTGATGACTCCGTTAAGTCTCTCTGGATAGAGGTCACCAGTTTTGTTAATAGTAAAGGCGGAGGGCTCGGCAGACTCGTTTATTTCGGGTGCGTTCTCGCTGTCAACTGTGACTATAGGTAACAGAAACACTGCTACCAGAAGCCCATACGGCATTTTCTGGAAAAATAATATTTTACAAAGTTAATTTTCAGGTATTCAGGAACTTAGCAGCATTCGTGCTAGAGCAGTTTGCAACATAAGTAGTTTTATAACACATTTGCTCGTAAAGGGTCTCTTATTTCACCTATGTCAATATCGTATTGTATCTCATTACGTACTTGTGCAGTAATGTAATGTAAAACGCACGGTTTATCAAGATGCTCCGTCTAAAACGAACGGTACTTTTTTAAATCTTATGAATAAAATTGACTTTGGGAGATGAAATATAATAGTTAAACATTTAATTCTTTAATTTAATTAATTTTGACAATAAATATTACAACCATTTATCTGTAACAAACACACAAAAATATTAATTTATTTTATTAGTAATACTGGCTGTTTTTTGTGTCTTTGACTTAAAAAAAAGCGCTGATGCGCGCGCATCGTTTATTTGTAAACAAGTAAAAGATTTAAGTATTCGTTCAGGAAAGTCCGAGTTTTATTTATTTCCTCGCATATATGTTATAAATCGTCGTATGACATACGTGCGCTTTGATAATTACAGCCTCTGCGTTCTTGTAGACCTCGCCTACGGCTCGGGCTAGCACGACTGTAATTTTCAACTTACCGTACTTATATCATAATGTACTATAATACTATTAAATATTTCAAAAGATTAATTTGCATGTTTTCCTGAAAAACATGCGTATTTATCTGCGATGGTGATGAAATAATTTACACATGGCATCACACAGTGGCAGGCTTATAATATATAATAACTATAACATAAATAACTATAAATCGATAAAGCGATTGTTACCTCCTTCATTTCATAGTCGAAGTCTTCTCTAGAGAACGTCTCCTCAGGGTCGAGGTTCAGCCTCTTCATGGCAGCACTGAGCTGCGTGTAGTAGTGGTCGAGCAGTTTCTCGTAGTACTTGGCGCGGAACTCCTCGTCAGAGCCGGTGAGGATGAAGTAGATCAGGTCACACGCGGGGCTACCTCCTTGCAGGGTTTGAAGGTCTAAGATCTTGATTTCCAACTTGCCGTCCTGTTATTATAAGAGCGAGCATTGCGATATATTTAAATTTAATTGCAAATGTTAGAAGTTCACGAATTCAAATTCACCGTTTCCTTTTGTCGTAATCCTTGTTACCCAGTTCTATTAATCCTTGTCATCGCACGAATGTACGAAATGGGGATCGTTGCACAATGTAGGAGTGATCGTGCTTTAGTGGGACGCCTTGACGTGCGAGTCTGATGTTCAGTCGATTTTCTAGTTTATATATATATAAACCAAACGTTTGATTATATATTAAACATAAGAACTTACCTCTCGCACTCTGTGCAGCAAGTTACTCCCTCTAAAGTCTCCATGTATTAATACAGTTTTACGAATAGCGCCAGTCATTTGAAATGGATGTGGCATATTCTCCACAAACTTTTCTAAAGCATCTTTGTACTCGGGATTAACATTGTCTAACGCAAGGCTTGCCATGTTCTTGACCACGTTATCCATATTTTCAGATTCTTTCCAATTAAGTTTCAAAACTTCCAAAGTCTTTTCGAATTCTTCTGGGTTACTTTGACTTAATGCGAATGACAGTGCGTGCATCTTCGCCAAATCTGTAACTGCGCTAGAGGCGTACTCCCAATCAAAGGAAGCGAATCTGTCGTGAGTACCATATCCAAGTGCCAATAAATTCTCTAGGACCAATATGTCCTGATTTTTGCTGGCATCAAAACCATAACACTTGGTGAAGAACAGTCTGTGCTCCTTAGGTACTCCATTTTCTTCTTCCAAGGACGCGTACATTTTTGCGAGTTTCGTATAAGCAAACCGTTCAGATTCATAGAAATCTGTAGGCATTTCTTTGCGCAAATCTTCTCCAAATGCAGCGATTTTTGCAAATAAATGAAGATCTTCTTTATTTTCTTCTCTTATAATCACAGTAAACAGTGTTGACGTGTAGTTCGCTCCTCCGCTTGAGATTTCATTTATGATTATTTCATGGTTCTCATATTTATATTCTTTAGCAATTTTTTTCAATAATTTTCGCAGTGATTCTTGCTTTTGCTCCATGGTTACTACTCTCAAAAGACACTGAGGTAAGCAGTGATAAGTAATTGCCTTTTATAATGAATGATAAAGACGATAAGATAACTTAAAAGTTATTTAGTATGTACGGTCGAACAAGCTATTTGGTTTACATTTTACAATGTAATTTGTTTGTTAAACTGTAAACCAAATAGCTTGTTCGTCCGTACATAGCACTCAAATGTTTCAGTAAAGTTGAACATTCGACTCATATAAAAATCTGTATTAAATTAAATATTTAAATAAACAATTAAAGCTTATCCCTTAAAATATAATATTATCCTATAAAAAATAAGATACAATTTTCTTTTGAAACCTTAATACTCGTTTATCTAAAAACGATTCAGTTAATAAATGATTTTTCACACCACCTGCTCCTGCAACCTTAACCTAAAGTGAGTCATTAGTGGCCGGGGGCACAGCCGGTCAATAATGGCGTACTGGATTTCATTATGACCCGCTGGTCAATAATGTGATTTGAATTTGGAATCTCACATGCTCAGCTAAATTGGCAGTATAGTACTAACAAACACCCTTTGGTGCCAGAAAGAGGAAAGCTATTCTCGATACCCTAACTACGCGTGGATGATATTCTCGATTTCCTACAAAATCATAACGACTGCTTCTTCATATCGTTCCATGTTTTCGAAGACATAATATTGTAAGAATAATTAGATAACTAGGAACCATTTTTTAAAAGTAAGGGAATAACATTAAAACTGGCATTAATAATAACAAATACCGTACCGCGCCGTAATACCGTAATAGTAATTGGCTGTAACAATAGTTAATTTATTTTAAGTAAACTGCGCTAAGATTGCTGTGGATTTTGTAAATAAATAATAAAACCTATCAATACTACAGTCGATTTATCACATTTTATCAAAAATACTCTATTTTCACGAGCGTCTCCAATGACGTTCTAAATTCAAAATGCATACAGCCAATCATTCAAAACCATTCTACTAGCCCTGTATAAAGCTTAGTTTACACAAACACCACTTCCATGAGAGTGATATCAATAGACACACGACAAAACCGTAGAAGAGACTTTTTTTTTGAAAATCGAATTGATCGTGTCTTGGCTACTTATTGGTAGACGCAATAAAGGTGCGAACTTTTGGCATTTAAACTTTAAATTTATCAACAAAGTATTATAAAATGTCGAGTGATGAAAGTGATTGTACTCCTGGATTCATTACAACCGAAGCTAATATTTCCAATGATTTACTGCCGGAAAAGTCAAAGGAAACTTATATAAAAGCCTACGACAATTTCCAAAAATGGAAAAGTACGAAAGGCGTCAAGTCCATTTCGGAACCAGTTCTATTAGTGTATTTTCAGCATTTATCTTGTACTCAGAAGTCAAGTAGCCTATGGTGTACCTATTCAATGCTTAGGTCATCAATAAGCATGAAACACAATATAGATATCAAGACATACGCTAAGCTATTAGCATTTGTAAAGAGGAAATCGGAAGGTCACCAATCAAAGAAATCGAAAGTTTTCACACCTATGAATGTTGAAACTTTTTTAAAGGAAGCTCCTGATCATAGTTATCTTGCCGTAAAAGTAAGTACATCATTTTATTTATAACTATATAAAATACAACATGGTAGCAAATAGCAACAAGAACGCTTATTTACACTTACTGAATTTACGTATGTTGTTAGTAAAATTTATTTTTAGTTTTGTTACAGGTGGCTTTAATTATTGGAGTGAATGGGGCTTGTCATTGTCAAGAAATGGTAAACATGAAGGTCCAAGATATAGAAAAACACTCAGAAGAGTTGCTATTGATTAAGTTGCCAGATACTAAAACCAAAAGGGAAAGGTCATTTGTCATCCGCGGAGCAGATGTAAAGGTTGTGGAAAAGTATCAAGCTCTGCGGCCTCCTAACATAAACACTAACCGATTTTTTGTAGCGTTCAGTAGTGGAAAATGCACCCGTCAAGTGATTGGGAAGAACAAAATAAGTGCCATGCCGAAGGAAATTTCCAAATACTTAGAATTACCAAATATCGAGCTCTATACGGGTCATTGTTTTCGTCAAACGTAGGCTACACTGTTGGCGGATGCGGGAGCAGATATAACCCAAATAAAACGCCATGGTGGCTGGAAATCGGATACAGTAGCGGAGGGCTACATTGAAAATTCTGTACAACACAAAAGTAAAATAAGCTGTCAAATTGGTAACAGCATCACTTTAAAAACGTCATCTGATTCTTTTTCACCACAACCTTCAACATCACACCATCACATTCCATCTTTCCGTGAGCCTCATGCACCACCTTCACCAACTTTCACCACCCAAAATGCTCCTCTGCAAATACAAGATTCTGAAGCATAGACGAGCAATACTCAAATAAATTCCACATCAACATCTATAAACGTACCAAATAAAACTTAACTTTATCTTTGTACAACTGGACTAATGTCTCAAATGTTACCATTAACTTCAATTAATATGTAAGTGCATATAACTAACTAGTTCTAAATATGTTATTCTTACTGTTTGTTTATTTAATAAATAATTTGTTTTTCATACTATGGCTATTATTTTCTCACAGTAGGTGTAAAAAGTAGAGTATCCTCCTCTGGGCTAAAGGTGTCTTTGCCTTGGGCTAGCTTGAATCCCTCGCTGCATTCAGGATTCTTGTATTAACTCCCTTGCTTCGCTCGTGATTTAAACTCTTAATTATTTAATTATTCGGGATTTAACTCCCTCGCTGCGCTCGGGAGTTAAATCCCGAATCCTTCATTGCGCTCGAGATCCAATATGACGCCCGTGACATAAGACACAACTTTAGCCCCTCGGTGCATAATCTACTATTAAATATTTATGCTACACAAACTATTATTATTTAATTATCTCTTCTGGCCTCAATAGTAATCATGATATAAATTTCTCTGATCAAATTTAAAGGTAAATGAAAAAAAAATTTAAAGGTAAATGATGCTTATCTAACCAAACGATGTTGATAAAATAACCATTTAATATAGGTTTTATTAGTTAATAATAGTAAATAATCAGGCCCGTGCCTGTACAAGAAATAAACACGATAACAAAGCAATATTGCCACGTGGTAGTAATGCTTCGTTATCTTATTACAGACGTAATTTATAAAGACTTCGACTCTCGAGGCGAGCAAAGTGTGTTTCGGTTTTTCTATTAAGATTTATTCGGTAGCAGCCCGGAGTTCGGAAGTTGGTGATGTGACGAGGCCGTGCCAAGGAAGCAATGTAAAACCGTTGATCTTGCGATCAATCTCTTGGCCTGGCCTTGTCGAATTGCCGTGCCATCGGACTATGAGAGTAAAGGGACAGAATAGAATAGAATCTTTATTTGCTTAGGAATGTAGGTACATAAAAATAAGTTGTTGAATGAGGGATTTTCTTTTGGGGTGCGATGTCAAAAGTCCTCCACGTGTGTCTGGCGGCTGCTGGTCCCTCTCGATACGTCTGGAGGGAAGAGCAGCTGCTGGGCTGGTGCACCCCGGGCGCGGCAGTATCCTTCTCCGAGGAATGAAAGGAAATGAGAATTTCCTTTTATCCCTCGGGGAGTGTTACTGCCGCGGCTTATTATTCTGACATGGGTGGGGTCCATCCAGGACCAACGGTACGTTCCTCTGCGTGTCCCTCTGTAAAGCAGAGGACATAGCAGAGGAGTGAGGGCGGGCTCAGTGTGCACTCACCCTGCCTCCGAGCAGACAGAGAAGGATGCATCCTTCTCTGTCACTGTCAGTCTCGTAATCCCATTATCAAAGTGCTGTGGATCACGTCTTGCGGCTTCGATAGGGACCGAGGGCTTAACCGCCCGGACCGCGAGATAGAAAACCTCTATAATAGTTACCCCGAATCCCTAGCGGCGACGCACCGCGAGGGGATGTATGGCTGACATAAATACTCAAAATTTAGAGTAATCTTGTAGTCAGCACATAATCGAATACTCCCATTTGGTTTTACTATTGGTACAATAGGTGTTCCCCACTCGGCATGGTCAACATTTGTAAGCACACCTTGTGTACATAGTGTTTCTATTTCTTCGTCAACTTTCGATTTCAATGCGTATGGAATTCTTCGTGGTTTAATAAAGATCAGCTGAGTATTTTCCATTAAACTTAAATGAGCTCTGTGACTTGGATTTTTTCTTAGGTCTGATGTAAATACGGATGAAGAGAATTCTTCTAACAATTGTTCTAGATTGTTACTATGAATTGTAGTTCGTACTGTTCTTATATCTGCTATATCAATATCATGTAGTTCTTTCATCCAGCTTCTACCAAAAATTGGGTCGACATTTTGATCAATAATGTATAGTTTTCCATAAAACAATTGAGTGTTGTACAAAAATTTGACATATGCTACTCCAAGCGGTCTAATGATTTCTCCAGTGTATGTTTGTCTCATCTTAACTTCTGTTTTAAAAAGTTTATTCTGTATGTTCATGTTTTTCAATTTTTTTATTGACATTGAAAATAATGTAGCACCGGTGTCAAATTCTATACATACAGTTTTGTCTTCTATTTTCAGAGTAATCATATACATTCTCCAATATTTCACTTTTAACTAAGTTGATATCTGCAATACTGTCTTGACTAATGTTGCTTGAAGATTCATTTACTTGATGAGAGTTGGTATATCTTTGTAAACAGACTCGTGCTATTTTCTGACATTTTTGGCAAGTGCTTTTGATGGTTCTTATAAACAGATGTTTTAGCTGTAGGTGTTGTTATTTTGTTAATTGTCTTAGGTTTTAATTTAGTATAGGTATAATTCTTCAACATCAAAGACATTCAAATATGTTACTAAGTCTTTTTAAATCTCTTTGTTCAACATCGAACCTGTAATCTATTTCTTTGTTAAGTTTACTATCTTCAGTTTTTTTTTCAATTTCGTTTTGAAGCTCTTGGAATATGGAAAAATTATCTTTCACTGTTTGTAGTCGTGTTGCAATTTCTTCAATAGAATACAGAAAACTGTAATTCGTCATTAATATAGTTTTCAATCCTTGTGAATGTTCCTCGTAATGAGGAACGTATGCGTTTTAACTTTTTAACTTCGGCCATTTCGTCGCCAATATTAAATAAAATATCAAACGTACATTTCGCTATTCGTATATTTTAATTATATCTGACAATCTTGATATATTCGTTGTCCAGGAAACCTGTATAGACAAACGTCAAAACAAAGACATAACAAATATCTTCTTTTCATTCATTAGTGTCAGTTTATAATCTAAGCCTGTAACTAGACGGCGAGTCCTGAATTTCCGTTTGTCATTCCTTTTGTAGAAAAGAAAAATGTAGTCAAACTACGTTCGCATCCAAATATAATCCATCCAAATATAACTAAAATAAAATAAACATAAAATAAGTTTTGGCGCGTGCCTATCTGGTCTGTCGTGAAATAAAACACTTATTAAACCGATGATGATAAATGGGTCTTTCGATAAAGGTAAAACTTCGATTTCATAATGACTATTCATTATTTTTTAAATCTGCTGACAAACAATGACTTTAGATTAATACAGTATTAATCTAAAGTCAATACATTATTCTGATATCCTAGTTATGATTGCACAATGTATACCTGTAGTCTACAAATGTGTTCTTTTTAATACTAATTAATGACAACTCGATACCTCTACTCATTCTTGGGAACAAATAACGACTTAAATGCTCTTGTTAAGTTTTTGTGAAATAAGTACCCAATTGTTGTCAGGACTATGCTGTCCTCTCATATTTAAGTATTAATACTGTAACTTAATAACATTGTTAAAACCCCGATGTAGCGGAGATGGACGTGGCTCCACGCTGAATTTTAATTGTATAATATATTCATCTGTGTCTGTAACCTAGTAACAACCTACCTACCAACCCTATGGACTCCGGTCTGAAATAAAAACTTTCTTATTTATTCTAAAACCAAATATTAAAAAATAAAAAACCCGCAAAACAGTCGGGTATTTTTTATTTTTTATTTTACAACTTTTAGTTACGATTATAATAAGATGGAGAATTTCTCATTATTTTGTTACGTTTGTTATTAATTCCGTAAACGGTTTAATTCTTAAAGGATTTTTTACCGTGTGGATGATCTAATAATATGGTCATGATGTACTATTTTAAAATCCTCATGATGAGCCCTTTAATTTGATACCCATATTGCGGTATCCAAAAAAAATTTTTTTTTTACTTTAAACTATAGCGTCTCACAGTCGTCTTGTTGGTTTTTTCGCGTCACCTATATAAGAACACTTGGGTTTCCTTGACAAATCTAACGATATGTTAATTAAATAAATCCTTGCAGCGGTTTAGAAGGTCATATGAGGTAATACAAAATATTACATGCACACATACATACAAGATACGCGCGAAAAACATAACCCTTCCTTGGCAGTGGGGTATAAAAATTACTATGATGTTTCTTGGCCGTTCTCCTCTACAGAAAACGACCAATGACCAAAACTTATCACAATGACGTGAAGAACAAGTAGCTTTTGGATTAGATGAAGGTATTTTGACACCCATTTTGTTTGTTGTTCCCGTCATTGAGATTATTTTTTGTGTTCTTGACCATACCGAGAACCTTCTAGTTCCGGGAGATATTGGGGACCAAACTTCCAACTTTTTCACTTTTTTTTTTAAACTAATTTTGAATCTTCTAACTTTTTTTTAAATACCTCAACGAACCTCGTGCTATTCAAAACATCCATCAGCGATGTTTTGAGTGTATTACATTAAGTCTAACATAAAACGTGATGTTTCGCCCCAAAAAAAAGGTTTTCGCCAGTGGTCCCGGTCCCTTAGTCCCTGGAACACTAGTATTTTATTGCCCGTGGTTCCTTCAAGAAATACCACATCAAAGAGTCTAAGCAACTCATTATTTTACAGAAACTGCATGTTTTATTAATTGATACTTTATTTTTTCGTAACAAAGTAGATTGGTATAAAATCTTATTGTTCTCGGAAACATAAATACTGGCTGATTTTAAAAACAGAAACTGTTTGATTGTGTTTTGTTTTTATTGAAATAAAAGCTAATTATTGTTAACCAATTTCATGTGTTTTCGTTGCTTGTTAAACTTGGTATTTATCTCACTTTGATCATTTTGAGATATTCAGTTTTTTTTTTTAATTGAGTGGTGATTCATTTTTTTATCTCATGGAGCAACGCCATTTGACTGCTGATGAAATGCAGAGAGCTGTAGGAATGCTACAAGCGGGAAGAAATCAGTCCCAGGTATCTCGGCATTTTGGTGTCAATAGGAGCGTGATTGGTTGTCTTTGGCAGCGTTACGTTAATACAGGGGATCCTGCTAAGCGGCACCCAGGACGTGGAATGAGTACAACTTCTCCACAGGACCGATACTTACAACAGACTGCAAGACATCAACCGCTGTTAAACACCCGGGAGATAGGTTTAAAGCTACAATTCTCAAGTGGTGTTTTTAGCCACCAAACCGTGAGAATTAAGCTGCATGAATACGGCCTAAATTAGGTGGCCACTTATACGCCATGGAAATAGCGCCCGTCGAGACGAATGGCATAGGGAACACTTGACATGGACCCAGGAGCAATGGGATAAAATGTCAAGTTTCGACGAGTTCCGGTTTGGATTAAGGCCTGATACGAGAAGGGTAAGAGTGTATCGTCATCCTGGAAGTGCTGAACGGCTGAGATGCATCTAAGAAGCGCACCCTTACAGTGGCTCCACAGTGATGGTCTGGGCGGGTTTTATAAAGAACAGACGAACTGAGCTCGTTTTTGTAGATGTGCCTTATGTTCACCCATTTGCACAATGCAATGGCTCAGATTTACTCATGACACACACAGCTCGGAGGTCTAGAGAGTACTAGGTATTGGGAAACATCCGGGTATTGCCGTAGCCTACACAATCGCCAGATCTCAATCCCATCGAGCACGCATGGGACATGCTCCAGAGACGTGTTCTAGAGAACCTGGACTAGTGTATCAGGCACCCAACAACTGGAAGAGTTGTTAAAATTCCATTGGGAGCGATTGCCGCAGGATCAAATAAACAATCTTATAAATTCAATGAAAAATCGTTGCCGACAAATTTTAAACAACAGAGACGATCACACTTTGTATTGAACTACCAAATAATTTAAAAAAATGTCGTATATCATTTTGTAAACATAAAAACTTAAATTTCGTTTTATCTTTATTTTATACTACGTATATGTTACGGTACACACATTGTCAACTATTGTGATTAAATAAACAATTGAATGAATCATTTTGTTGCTTTAATCACTAATGCATCAAAAAATGCTTAGTAATTATTTATAAAAGAAATATAAATATATTAAAATAGTAAAAATCGTTCAAAAGTTCAAAATCGTACATGTTGCTGCGTTTTGTCGGCGTAATTAATAAACACACCCCTTCAAAATTACAGCTTTCTAGTACTAAACGTCTCTTAGCAAAAAGTAGTCTGTCTGTCTGTCCGAGGGGACAGACAGACAGACGGACGGACATGGTAGTTTTTGCGTAAAAGAGTAACAAACACCCATTACCATACATCTATACTCACAAACTTTTGAATTTATAATATTAGTTGGATTTCTTAATTATACTCATTAACAATGACTAATACAGGCTAAGTACTTAGGTATCCTTGTTCCAAAATGGAATGAAATCATATAAAAATACACATACGCTTGTTGCTTTCATAAAAGAATGCAAGTAACTTGCATGTATAGTATTATGCTATACGAGTACTTACACTTTATATTCATCATTCATAATACTATTTATCATCCTTTTTATTTGTTTATATTTTTACACTGACAAATCGATGTAATTACGACTCATTAACTTAAAAATTGCTGAAATAAAATATTATCATAATTTTCATGTTGTGACACGCCAAATTGTCAAACTGTCAATTACTTTTTAATTCTCTTCCTACCTTAGTCTATGATGATTTTTGGTTTATAAATTTAAATTATTTTTATCAATATGTGTTTAGCTATTGTATTATAGAGATTATTACGATTGTTTACTAAATGACTTAAAATTAAATTATATTTATAAAATTCTTTACGCACTCATGAATATGTCCTGGCCGACTACACTTGTCAGATAAGATGATGGCCACAAGAAAACTAATATTTGAAAATTTAAAAAGGAAGACGACTTTGAAAACGAGCTGACAAACCGCTGGAAAAGTCTACCATTGAATCTGAGATAAGAAGCATAAGAAAATACACACATCAAAAATGTCTAGGGATCAAGCATTTTTATGCGGATTTCTTGAGATTGAGATGTGGCTTTGTAATAAATTTATGATTTTATAAATTTATATGGATCCTTTTTGGTGCATTTCATAATTTGAATCAGGAACTCTCAATCAAATTCGAGTAAAAGATGAAAATAAGCTGTCAATATTTTCCCTATAAAAACATACAACGCATTGAAGACATTATTAGTGCTACTGTTTCCCTACTACTGATTAAAACCAACGTTATTATGGAGCGGCGACGTCATTTAAGCAGGGAAGAAATGCTCAGAGCCGTGGGAATGATAGAAGCTGGTTCCCGGCAACGTACTGTAGCTTTAGCTCTGAATACAAGTCAGAGTGTTATCAGTCGACTTTGGACACGTTACCGAAGCACTGGTACCGTGGCTGAGCGCCATGGAGGACGGTATCGCTGCACCACACGGAGACAAGACCGATACATTCAAATCTTAACTCGAAGAGCTCCAACAATAACCGCCATGATGTTAGCCGTGAGGCTTCATCACTCTTCAGGGAACTTAATTAGCGACCAAACAGTCAGAAACCGCTTGCATGAAGTGAACCTTCATTCCCGAAGACCGCTACGGGTACCACCTATAGCAATGCACAATCGTAGGATTCGATATCAATGGGCTCTTGAACACAGAAATTGGGCAGAAGAACAATGGCGTTTCGTGTGCTTTTCTGATGAGTCTCGTTTTGGTATGAGACCGGATACAAGACGTATACGACACTGGAGAACCCCTGGACGCCAACAGCGATTAAAATCCTGCCAGGAAGTCCATCCTTATAGTGGTGGAACCATCATGGTATGGGCGGGTATTTGGATCGGCGGAAGAACTGAGTTGATTTGGATCAGAGGCAACCTCAACGCTCAAATTTATGCTGAGACGATTGTATCAGACGTCATCGTTCCTCTACAAGTGCAAATCGGTCCCTTATTTCAGTTAATGCATGATAATGCACGACCGCACACCGCAAGAGTTGTAAGACAGACTCTCGCCGCAGCTAACATCAATGTCCTGCCCTGGCCTGCTCAGTCGCCAGACTTGAACCCGATTGAGCATGCATGGGATATGCTACAGAGAAGAGCTCTGCCGAATATGGAGGGTATCCAGTCGCAAGAAGACCTTTTTTTGTTGTTGCAACGAACATGGGCGGCCATTCCACAGCGTGATTTGGATGAACTCATTTTGAGTATGCCAAACCGATGTTCTTGTGTTGTTAGTGTTCGCGGTAGAAACACGGATTATTAATTGTTTAAGTTACCCAATAAAATTTTAAAGAAAACTGTTATTTCAGTCTTTTTTTCGAACTTTAATGTTAGTGGTTCAAATGTCAAAAATCCCTTTATTAGGAAAATGGCAAATTTCTTTATTAATGCAAAGGTGACTTGGTTTATCGTTACTGTGACAAACGAAAACACTTTATTTGATGAATCCTTAAAGAAAATTTTAATTAATATCAATCAGGAGAAAAGTTATTGCAAAAATATATGTTGATCCCTAGATACTTTTGATGTGTGTAGTTTGGTTTTTGCGGTTACATATCTATATTACCCAGGGGATTCCACTAAAGATTCCGCCTGGTGTCTCTTCTCCCGATCTTCGGAAGCTATCTACGGATCTGGGACCTCTACTCCCAATCTTCTGAAGCTGTCTTGCTACTTGTCTCGCCTGCCTTACTACAGAGCTGACTTGGTGGACTCTGAGATCTGCACGACGCCCTTCCTGCAGAGGTTTCTTGAAGCTGAACCTCGAAGTTGCCCAGGTATTGACCTGCTACCCTGACGCCTGTTCCCGTCTCTCCTACAGTGCTGAACTTCCTAACCAACTAAGTGCGTGAACTAAAATACAATCCTAGAGTGCGTGCTAGGTAGGTTTTTAATATTTAGCTGTATTGTTTTATTCCTAATTATAATCTTTCCCTAATTACATTTTAATTGAACAAGTCTGCTTATCCCTTTATTTAATAGGAGCAAGTAGATTTATTACACATGCCAGTTATGCTTTAATAACTGCTGATAAATGAATGATGAAGAAAGTACACAACTTGCAATTAAGCAGAAAATATAAAGTATTATTTTAAAAACTGTAGACAAATAATCTTTACAAGCACTTTTGTATGTCAGAAAAACAAAGAAAGCGAAGCTACAGTCACAAGGCATAATAACTTCACTGAATTAATTTCAGATCCTATGGTGAGGCAAAAGTTATTACCTAATACTGTAACTATTTGTACCGAGAGTTTGGCCTTAAATACGGTACACCACCATAGTGTTATTTTATTTAGTGATTTAAATAAAAATCATTTTGAAGTCACAAGAACATGCGTCCTTTATTTCCGCCATCTTAAGTCTAGCCGCTCTCTCCACAGTGTTGCCACCTTATCCTAACACATAGGACGAAACATATAGATATCACTTTATTAGAGAAAAGATAAGTGATCATTCGGTAAACTTAAAATATACCAAATCAAGTAATATGCCAGCTGACATCTTAACTAAACGATTGCATCGTGTGGCACATTGTAGCGCTATCTAGCTATGAATAGAAAAAACACAAATATGCATTTATTTCTTAATATATTTCAGCTATTACACGGTAGATCGCACTAGTACCTATAAGGGTGCTACAGTTTAGTATGGCATCAAATTATCGATAAATTTTATCGAAAAGGCTTGGTAAGATTACTTAATTTTTTGTATTATATTGAGACTGCCTCGTTTGTCTAGCGGCCGCAAATGCGCCTGCTGAGCATGATGGGTTCGATTACCAGATCGGGCAAAGTGTTATTGGGTTTTTCCATCAGGAATGTCTCAGTATTAGCCACGGAGTTAAGATTTGTGCCCGGTTGATGGCAATAGGCTCGCCCCTGTTATATGGGACATTAGGCAGTTGTCCCACCGCCAACGATGAGCGAGAAGCGAGTAGAGCTGGAAACTAGAAACGCATTGGCGAGCAGCGAGAAGCGAGTATGTAGTTCCGATGGTTATGTAGCTGGGCAATAAGCGAGTGTGCGAGTGGGACGGGCGATTACTCGCACCACTCGCTCGGAGCAGCTAGTCCTGCGCAACGTGCGCACGTGCTACGCACTTGTTCCCTTCCCGACAACAATGATAGGTACCGGTAGTTATAGTATTGTTTTGTTTTCGAATCAAAACAATTACTATAACTACCGGTGTGTGTGCACTCAGATCCGCATTATAGCTAGAATTGACCGCTGGGTCTATTGGCGTGAATTTTGACCTCCAAGCAAGCATCGCTAAGCATGTATCGCTGAGCGAGTATTATCTTTGATAGTAATTTTAAAGTAATATACGCGAACCAATAACATTTATTCCCATAATCACACTTGAACGACATAACATGATTACCATAACAGTATAATTATTTTTTTATTTTTCTCTATAATAAAACGAGAAAGAGACGGACGTAATTTAGAGCTGTCAAATTTAGTTGGAACTAATATTTCCATACAAATGAAGGGTGCACGTAAAAACATGTCGACTAAAAACACGGTGAAGCGCAAGGCATAAACTAGTTTGATATCTCTAACTTAGTTCATAGCTATAGCCGTCCTTTTCTCGCACTGCCTTTCAGTAAAAGATAGCAGTAGCCTAAATTAAGTTTAGTTTGTACAAAACAGAATCGACACCATTTTCTTCTATTCAATGTTATGTCACATGAATGCGACCTGTCAAGCGGACGTACCGCACTAAACTGATCGATTTGCTACTAAGGTGTAACAAGTTATTGGAATGTCAGTTTCTTCGTCTTGTCCCGTCTATAGCTAATAATATATTTGAATGTCTTTGCATAGAAAACACATTTATAATAAGGAAAAAATATAAGTTTATTCTATTCAGGAGTTAGTTTCCCAGCTTTCCTAAAAGGTACAGATTATGGCCAGAGTCCCATACAAAAATGTTATGTCTCCTTTACGTAGACAGTAACTTATTAGGCAAACAAGTGGTAGTGGTTGATACAAAATGTACTCTTATTTTTACCACCGGATATGCTAGCTATGGCTACTTAAAACCTTTTATTTTAAATTTGATTATAAGACCGCCTGAGTAATGTTTGTTTGTCTGTGGGTATGATGAATACCAACTTGGAGCACATTGTCAATCATATTTTACATCACATTATAACGACAAACAAAAAACCGGCCAAGAGCGTGTCGGGCCACGCTCAGTGTAGGGTTCCGTAGTTTCCCGTCCGTCACAATAAGTGTTCCCACTTATGAGTTTAAAGGTGGGTATCCATTATGTTCGCGCTCCAGCAGCGCTCCGCGCTCCTGCAACTGTTCCCGGTAGTGGGTAAGTGCGCGAACACGGAGCGTGCAACATTGCACGCTCCGCGGCAGGCGCTCCGACTCGTGACGAAACGTGAAACGTAAAATTATTTTGTACAACTTTTTGTCTTTTTTGTACAAAAACTGTTGTCACAGAGATTAAGCGAGGACGGACAGACGGACGGACAGACATGGCGAAACTATAAGGGTTCCTAGTTGACTACGGAACCCTAAAAAGGGAACGAATTGAATAGGAACAGTGTATTTCAATAGCACTTTAAATTAACAATCATAATGGTCAACCAAAATAATATTTGCATTGGCAAACCAATTAAATTTTCACATAAATTTACACACCATCTACCAATTATAAATCTAATAAGGAAAAAGATTGAAATACATTTTGCTGTTGATCACTTTTAGGCGCTTATAATTGAGATAGCTAGCATATCCAATGGTACAAATACGAGTACAATTTTTAGCAAACACTTTTTTGCCTAATATGTTAGTGCCTACTTAAAATTTAAACAGCAAAATTGATGATGGGGTGGCTGGGGATCATGACGTGAAGAATGGGCAAGAAATTCCATGGACACTTTTTGAAATCAAAATATTGTTACAAAATCTTGGTTACTGTAGGTATCATTCATGTTGAGATTATACATAATACAAATGTGAAAAAGATGTTTATAGACGTGCAAGTTAAGAGCGTCCAGAGTAAAAAGATAAAATCAACAATTCAAAAATAGAATAAACCAAAGCAGCTAAGAGATGACCAGTCCGTACTGACAGCGCCCGTTCACGAACATGTATGGATCAGCACGATTCAGCTCAACCAACTTGGAGGAAACGGAATGATGCGACACACGCGCCACCAATGATAGATAACAATCTTTGTTTTTATAAATAACTTTTATTTATCTTATCTTGACATTTCTTATATAATAAAGACATAAACTATTCACTTCAGTGTACATACAAAGTCTAACCATGGCAAACGCGGAAGAAACGATGCGACCGTTATTAAATAAAATCGCTAAAGAACAGAAATATGAGAACCCTGAATTAATTACAAATGAAGTATCGAGCGGAGGAGCGAACTACACGTCGAAACTATTTACAGTGATCATAAGAGAAGAAAATAAAGAAGATCTTCATTTATTTGCGAAAGTTGCAACAATGGGAGAAGCATTTCGCAAGGGCCTTCCTTTGGATGGATACAAAAATGAAGTATTTGCTTACACAAGGTGGGCGAAAATCTACGCGTCCTTGGAGGAAATACACGGAGTGCCTGAGGAGCACAGACTACACTTCACCAAGCTCTACGGCTTTGATCCGACCACCTATCAGGAGACATTGGTTCTTGAGAACTTATTGGCGCATGGGTACGGTCCTCACGATAGATTTCAGTCTATAAATTGGGAGTACGCTTCTTCAGCAGTTGCAGACATGGCGAAAATGCACGCGCTGTCCTTCGCGTTTAGTAAACAACACCCAGAAGAATTTAAGAAGGTTATGGCTGAAATTAAAATCGAATGGGAAGAGTTTGGAGGTATGTATGATATGCTACAGAGAATGACAATCCTTGCGTTGAAAAATGTCAACCCCGAGTACAGAGAAGCTTTACAGACGTTTATGGAAACTCAGAAGAATCCAATGAAGATGTACGCTCCCATCCGCAGTAATGTCATAATACATGGAGACTTCAGAGGAGATAACTTGCTACACAGAGTGCGAGAGGTTAGTTTATTATATAAGAACAATATATATATATTATGTTACTGGCAAAGCGTATAATTCAGTATTTTTTTAGAATACTTAGTCATTCATATGCCGAACTCGTCTAGGAAATTTATAAAATATTTTATGTCTAATTGATCATTCACATACCCTGCCTAGTCAAAATACAGGGTTACTGGTTAAGTCGACCTAGAGCCGTTAAGGGGTTGTAGTGTGCATCATTTCTGACTGATTTGACTCTCGAACACTATACCCCAAACTGAACCGTTTTTTCTAAGAACTCAACTACGTTTACTACTATATTAACCTGTACCGTACCGTAATAACGTTTACTACTACCTGGGAGCCTTTTATCTATTTTTTTTTTTTAATTAATTTTATTAATACCCATAAGAATTATACCTTGTTTTATAGCTGAAGAAACGTATATATTTACAAGCACATCTGCAGCCCACCAGCTGTATATATATTTTTAATATTTTTGTAATTACCTAGTCCTAAAATAACATTATGTTTTTCAAAGGGTGTAAAACAAAAACCTAACAACCTGATAAATTTCTAAGTAAATGTTAGTTATTATTAAAATAGTTTTCACCGGTCAAAAGTAGTTTTGACTAGTTTTCACCGGTTAAAAGTTGATTTTCGACTGATGTACAGTTTTGACTATGACATATACAATGCTTAGACATTGTGTAGAATGCCTTGAGAAAATTACGTAAATTATAAAATGAAGGAACTATCGAATATTAATGAAAAAATAAAAAGAATATGACTTACCGAATTACTATACATAATTTGTTCTTGATTCCAGGATGGTAAAGTGGATATAAAGATCGTGGATCTGCAGACCCTGCAGGGAGGCAGCCCAGTCACTGATCTAATCTACTTCATCTTCACCGGCTCCGACGAGGAGTTCCGCTCTAAATATTTCGATAAACTGCTCGACCACTACTACTCGGAGCTCAGTGCCTCAATGAAGAGGCTGAACCTCGACCCCGAGGAGACGTTCTCCAAGGAAGACTTCGACCATGAAATGAAGGAGGTAATATTTCTACATACCTTAGAACCATATCTACCAAATTTTTGTATCAAATTCTACATTCGAACTGGGTGTTTTCATCCTAAAATTTTCAAAAAATACGTCTTACTTTTTTTTTCAGAAACTGCCGTTCGGGCTCACTATGGCAGTGTTTACCTTACCTGTGATCACAATTGACAGTAAAGACGCACCTGAAGTCATCGAGTCCTTTGACTTCGATTCATTCAAAGTAGAGAAGACCAGTGACCTGTACGCGGAGAGGCTGAACGGAGTCGTCAATGACTATGTCAAGTGGGGCATCCTCAAATGATTGCATAGACAATTTTTCCATAGAAGGCAGACAATGTTTGTCTTTTGCAGTCAGAGAATGAAAAAGTTAAGCACCCTGTGTATTGTTAACATGATAATTTAAAATGTTCACTGCTCAATAGTGTAAAAGTGAGTGAATGTACTTAATTATAATACTACTTTGTTTGTGCTGCACAGAAGAATAATGCACTATCCCGGGTTAGTTTTCAATGACCGGCCAGATTTTCAGAGATGGTTTAGAATCGATAATATTTTCGATATAATGAAAAAAAAAGCAACATTTTTTTTTTCATGAAATTTTATTCCTGTCCGCCACTAAAACGCGAACGTGTGGATATCGCAACAGCACAGTTCAGTTCAACAACCTAGATAGGTAGCAGTTAGCACACACATCAATTTGGCGGTGCAAGCACGCACACTTGTGCATAGATTGCCACTCACTCACTAGGCGGTCGCCTGCACACTCCACCCCGCGCACGGGGTACGCGGGACGCTCGAGCACATCCGCGCGCGCCCCGACCGACAGTAGTGACCGTGACCTATTTGCGAAAGCGCGAGGCCCGTATCTCCATATGATCATCGTTGTGTGTTGCGTAAAGACTGTACAGTACCGACAGTTTACCGCGGTTGCAAAGACAAGGACATAACCAGTGTGTGCTAACAGACAAACAATTTCAGTGGAGAGGTTGTTGGATTATGGGCAGCTTACCACACCAGCCCATGCCGCGATAACACCGGCATGGCGCTCGAGTTTATTATGACGGTCCTAAGCCCGTTAAAGTATGAAGGAAAAATTGGAATCTGTTCTCTTACGTAATTATTATTAATAACATGAGTGATTATCGCTACTTTGTAAGTTAATTGTTACTTAATGATAATACTGGCGCCAAAATTAAATTACCTAGGTACCCAGATAAAGCGGCGCGCGCGCTTCGGGCACGGAGCGCGGGGCACTGGCGGGCGGCTGACGGCTCGCGCGAGCGAGGTCGTTGAATTTATCACGTGTTTATGATTTAGGAAATTTTTAGGACATTTTCAAATGAATGTTATGATTTTATTGGGCAATGCTATTTAAAACGCACTTTTGGTTTGATATCTAGATCTTAATTTTAAATTTTGGCTGGTCATTAAAAAATAACCCTGGATAGATGAACACGTAATAGTAACTGAATACAAATGATGAATATGATAAAAATGTTTCCATTGGTATGTAAACACACTGTTCTTAATATTATTATATTTAAATTATTATTTAATTTGACACCGTTTACAAAAAAAATATCATACGTTTATTATACAATTATTGAATTAATGCAATACAATAATGGAATATATATAATACAATAATGGAATTCGGCGCCCGTACGTTGGACCGAGTGAACGCGTGTCGGTTGTCCTCGGAATTCTTGATTTCGAATTTTGTGATTGGCTAATTTAAGTGATTGTAAATTCCTTGTCACTCTTGCCTGTCTCTTACCAGTAATCAACGCCCACTGGGCACTGGGCGGTCCTAGAGTGAGATATAATCAATTTTGTCACCTACTTTAAAATCTGACTTTCGAAAAGTGACTGTGATTTGCTGGATTCGAACCCGCTCCCACGGCGCGGTGTGCTGTTGCGTTCCGACTCCCCACCCGCTGCGCTACGGTGCTAGTGACGTAGAAACTTGAATAAGCTACTCGCTATCTGCTACGCGGCCGCCGCCGTAGCCGCTGACGTCACTGCTACGGATTGCCTACGCGGCTACGAACACGAAGTACACGCGCCCGATGCGCTACGACTCCGCTCGCTTGCGACACCGTCTCACGGCGCAGTGCGCACGCACTTATCGATTGTGACGAAGTCTACGAGATCTGCTTGCTTCTATATTACAACTATTTGGAAACATGTCCGCTGTAAGACGCACTCCCCCGACAACGCCGAAAACGCAAATAAACAACCTTTGCCAGTCCCAGACCAAATCGGAATCGGATATAGCCAATGCAGTGGTGAGTGATTATGTAAATACAAACCGAAATAAAAGGGCGCGAAAGGCAAACTCGTCACATGGCGCTGCTACGCACGACCTTCAAACTCAATTCGAAGATTGGAAGGAAGAACAAGACTCTTCAATTGCAAAGCTACTTGCGACTCAAACCGCTGTGATGGCTAAATTGGCGTCTGATATTGAAGAAATAAAATCTCAGAACACTCAGATTCAGGCATCTAATACGAAAATACTCAAGTCTAACGAGGAGATAGTTAAGTCTATGTCTTTCATAAACCAGCAATTTGAGGAGCTGAAAAAAGAAGTTGAAGACTTAAGAAAGGAACGCCGGGAACAGAGACAATATATAGAAAGTCTAGAGAAAAGACTACAAGATCTCCAACATAAATCCAGGTCGTCGGGCATTGAAATCCGTAATATACCCCAATGTAACATTGAAACCAATGCCACTCTTGCAAAAACGGTATGCAGCATTGGCGAAGCTATCGGAGTTACCATAAAAGACTCTGATCTGAGGGATATTAATCGCCTGCCCGGGAAACCATCGGGTGCCCCTACAACGACACGACCGATAACAGCTGAATTTTCTTCTGTTATGAAAAAGGAGACACTCATATCTGCAGTTCGAACATTCAACAAAGCCAAGGGCAAGGAAGATAAATTAAATACTGTTCTCATTGGCATTCCAGGAACTTGCCAGCCGGTTTATGTCACGGAACAGCTTTCGGGTAACACCAAAAAACTGTTCTACCAATCAAGAGAGTTTGCGAAAAACCACAAGTTCAAATTCTGCTGGGTATCCAACGGGAACATATTTTTGCGCAAAAAGGAAGGAGACAAACAATTGTTAGTCAACTCTGAAAAATGTCTTCAGGATATACTCGTAGACTACACTGGCTTGTGACTGGTAATCTGTATAGTTAAGATTATTATATTAGCGTACATCTGTCTACTATTATTGTTTTTCGATATTGTATTTGTTTCTAAATCTAAAAGGATACACAATTTATTTAACACTCAAATAACCACACAAATAAAAACCCACCATGGTAAACGCACTCTATACAAAAATACACTCGCAACTCACTCACACAAAATCACCTGGTACAACAACTACTTTTACACAAAAAAGCAAATATTAAACGACATAATGTATACTAAACAAATCCTAACAATAGAAGTCGTACTTTTGAGTCACCTCATGTTACTTCTCTATTGTATCCTCATGTCTACTCTCTCCCAATGGCTAGCATCAATAGTATATGCAGCGAGTTGGACTCGCTGACAGTGGGTAACTCATTTAACTGTGCCCCAGAAAATTGTATTGAATATGTCAACACTACCAATACCAGCATAAAAATACTACACTTAAACATCCGTAGCTTAAATAAAAACCTTGATCAACTCCAGGTACTAATGCACTCAACAAAACTTGATTTAGACGTGGTTATTCTTACTGAATGTTGGCTTAGTAAAGTCAGTAATATGCCTGTTTTGGCTGGATATGACTCGTATTTTACTAAAATAAATAGTAACCAAAATGATGGAATTGTTATCTTTACAAAACAAGCTCTCCGAACCACTGAGTGGGAACCTCAATTTATCGGTGGAAATTGCTTGGTATCTTATTTAATTAACCAAAATATCGCTATTGTAGCAGTGTACCGATCCCCGTCATACAGTTCCAAGGAAAGTACCGAAAGTTTTTTGGATAGTTTAAATAGTGTCTACACACTACTACTACACTATTTAAAGAAATATAGTCCTCACAGGTGATATTAATATAGACCTCAAACCCAATAGTACAGATGACCGCTGTTTCAACTATCTCATTCTAAATGCTTCCCACGGTCTTCTTCCAACCCACAGGTACAACACTCGGCTGGATAACTGTCTAGATCATGTACTCGTTAAAACTACCCTTCCTGTTACTACCCTTGTACTAGACTCTCACATTACTTAATATTTTATATTAATATATACTATATTAATATTGCTAACACAAACCCTGATAATAAACCACTCCACATAGCCCCAATATATCCATGAATATGTTTATAACTATTATTTCTTCAGTAATTGATAAACACACTAAACAAATTAAAATCCCATGGATAACCACCGGCCTATTAAAGTGTATACAAAACCGTGACCGGTTGCACAACAGATCAAGAAAAGATCCCAATAATGTTATCCTAAAAATTACCTACACGCGGTACCGGAATTTTTGTAATGATCTGCTCCGGAAACTAAAAATAGCCCATGAAAAACGCGAACTTGAAAAATCTCGTAACAACCCTAAAGCCCTTTGGAAAACGATAAAACAAATCACCAATACCACCAAAAAGAAAACTAGCCCAGTAGAACTATTGGACATCCGTGAAAACGCTACTTCATCCGTAAACGAAGTATGTAGGTTTTTCAGTAACATAGGAACTAACTTGACAGAAAAAATCTTGTCTCAATCTCACCAACCTACAAACCCACCTATGAGATCAGGTCAAAACATTTTGTCCAGCCCTGCCAACTCCCTTGTGATACTTGAGGTTGATGAATCAGAAGTGGAGTCTCTTATTCTACAACTGCGTAATGATTGCGCAATTGGTTGGGATGGCATATCCCCCTTAGTTCTAAAGAGCTGCCGCCAGACCCTAACGCCACCTTTGACGTTTATCCTTAACTCCTGCATTCAAAAAGGCATCTTTCCTGATGCGCTAAAGAAAGCTATCATCCATCCAATTCATAAGGGAGGGAACAGAAACTGTGTCAACAATTACAGACCCATATCGGTCCTATCAGCACTCTCGAAGATACTAGAAAGGATCCTAAATAACAGTTTAAGCAAATTCCTCAACAAACATCAATCAGCTCATAGCCGATAATCAATATGGATTTCGCACAGGTTCCTCTACTGAAGACGCAGTTCTTGAACTGACACAATTGGTTGCGAGGAATCTTGACAGTAGAACCAAAAGTCTTGGGATCTTCCTAGACCTCTCTAAAGCATTTGACACAGTCTCTGTTCCCAAACTTATCTCTAAATTGGAACTCCTAGGGGTACGAGGAAATACCCTCAAAATTTTCATAGACTACCTACCAACCGGACCCAACGAGTAAAAATTGGAGAGCATATAAGTGAAGAATTTTCAACCACTTACGGTGTACCTCAGAGAAGCATTTTAGGCCCCAGCCTCTTCCTAATATACGTCAATGAGTTGTGCAGAATGACCATCCCCAATTCCAAGATCATTGCGTATGCTGACGACACCGCAGTCATAATTCACGGACCAACTTGGGATAGCGTTAAGCGCTACGCAGAAGCGGCAATGTCATCTATAATGAAATGGCTCAACCATAACTTGCTTACCCTAAACTGCGATAAAACATCGTACATTCCCTTCGCTATCCGGCGTAACAACCTGCCCGACAAATCCTTCTCCATAATAGCGCACACCTGCTCCAAACAATCCCCACAATGCTCATGTCCGACGCTTGTCAAAACTGATTATGTGAAATATCTGGGTGTCCAAATAGACGGAGGATTACGATGGGACAAACATGTTGACGCCACTACAACTAGATGTTTAAAGCTTTTGCATATTTTCAAACCCCTTAGAGACTCGGCTGCGCCTGATACCCTGAATATGGTCTACTTTGCATTATGCCAATCCGTCATTGGATATTGCATTACAGTATGGGGTGGCGCAAACAAAACCAGTCTTCTGAGGATTGAAAGAGCGCAGAGAGCCATATTGAAGGTGATGTCGCGCAAACCTTATCGCTATCCCACTACACAATTATACGCCGATTCTAAAGTACTTACAGTGCGTCAGCTTTTTGTACTGCAGTCTACTGTTAGAAAACACGCTAGCGTTCCCCCAACTGACCCTAAAAAAAGGAAGAAACTACCCCTCACAAAACCGCCTTTGCTCAACACCAATACTACACATTGAGTACATACATATACAAACAAGTTCACAAAAACTTAAACGTTGTCGATCTAAATAAATATGAATAGAATAGAATAGTCATTTATTTGCTCAGAATGTAGGTAATTAGCATAAGATGGTTACAATAATGTTACAGAAACCTTGTACATTCTACCATTTTGGCATGCAAACATTGATGCAGTTCATTATCAAACATACAAACATTGACACACAACTAAAATGTATTAGCTCGGAAATCCGATACGGACATTGACACACAGCTAAAATTTATCAGCTAGGAAATCCGATACGGACATTGACACACAACTAAAATTTATCAGCTAGGAAATCCGATACAGAGTAATAACATTTATTTAATAAAAGTTCAGTTAGCTTTTTTTTGAACATTTTTACGGGTTCCTCTTTTATGTTATTCGGAATGTGGTTAAAAATAGCTGATGCCATACCAAAAATACTTTTCCTCAACAAAGCAGTCTTATAGCTACCTGTGCGTAACAAATTTTGGTATTGAGATCGCAAAGTTACATCTCAGTGTCTGCTTTCCGATAAAATTATGAATAGCTGCCGATTACATTTAACAAAAAGAGCAATTTCTAAAATGTAAAGACAAGGAAATGTCAATAAGTTATGACTCACAGCTGTCCGTAACTTTCAAGCCAAATATTGCCCGAAAGCAGCGTTTTTGGGCTTTAAAAATACTCTCTCTTTCGGTACAGTTGCCCCAAAATATAATACCAAACCTTAAAATGGAAACGAGAAGACTATGATATGCTAGTAATACTGTTTTGATATTAACTTTTTTTTTAAGATTATAAAGTGCATATGCGGATGCGCTAAGTTTTTTACAGATTGCTTCGGCCTGTGCCTTCCATGTCAGTTGACTGTCAATTAAAATTCCTAAAAATTTTGTCACATCTACTCTACATTTTGACCATTATAATTAATATTTAGATCATCGATGCGGAGTCTTTGGTAAAAATGCATTATCTTTGTTTTTAGTATATTTATTTGTAAGTTGTTACGATTTAGCCAATTTATTATAATTTTAATAGTGTCGTTTATATTGTTTCCATAATTTTCATTGTTGTCGTATTTTAAGAGTGCTGTGCTATCGTCGGCAAACAGTACCATGGGATGAGGGATTTGGCGTGGGAGGTCGTTAATATAAATTAAAAATAACAATGGCCCAAGGACGCTTCCCTGTGGTACACCGAATTTAATTTCTCTATTGGAAGACACGTATTTTCGTTCTAATTTAGACTTGGCACATATTTTGTATCTTTCTAATTTCTGTTATCTGTTTTCGGCCGGATAAGTATGTTTTTATTAGGTTGAGGATATTACCTAGAATGCCATAGGAGTTTAGTTTTTGAAGTAGTATGTTATGGTTGACAAAATCGAAAGCTTTCGACATATCCGTATAAATGGCACATATAGGCGTTTTAGTATCAACATTCGACATAATATTATTCAGCAGGTCAAAAATTGCCATGTTTATATTCCTATTTTTCCTGAACCCGTATTGTTCATGGCAAAGGATATTAAATTTAGTCAAGAAAGATGATATTGCTTCATATATGACTTTTTCAATTATTTTAGAAAAAACAGGAATTAAAGAGATCGGCCTATAGTTCGACATATCATCTTTACTGTTCTTTTTATGAATTGGTTTTACAATTACAGTTTTTAAGTTATCAGGAAATATTCCTGACGATATGCTAACGTTGATAATATGGGTTAAAGGGCCAGCTATACTATTGGCAACAAATTTTATGACTTGAGTGGAAATCCCGTCATAACCAAAGCTCTTTTTGTTTTTTAGTGATTTAATTATTCTCATCACATCTTGAGGTACGACTGGTGGGATAAATATTGAGTTTGGGTTATGGTCTATTTTCTTAACGTCGCGCATTGAGTTATTGG
Source organism: Xestia sexstrigata (assembly GCA_941918905.2). Classification (NCBI taxonomy): domain Eukaryota; kingdom Metazoa; phylum Arthropoda; class Insecta; order Lepidoptera; family Noctuidae; genus Xestia; species Xestia sexstrigata. The sequence continues at coordinate 1,537,598 of OW799216.2, read as the reverse complement.
GTATACTAGTAATTTGCTCTATTAGAAAATTATTGAAAGACTCTGCTATTTCTTTCGGATCTGTTATTGTCTGATTATTTTTTCTTATCTGTGAAATTGGTTCCCATGAAATAAAATCAAAATTAACGGAATGGCTACTGGAACAGGACTATCTACAAACAGAATCCTTACTTAAGTACGTCTCCAAAATCCTACATATCCCCAATCACACACAACACACCAACACACACACACACGCACCTACACACACACACACACACACTTACGCGCACACACACGCAAACAGACACACACATCACGTATAAATATAAACTACTACTTAAATTAGCTTTGTACGAGTATTCATAATCGCTCAGGTAGATTGGCACAGTCTACTAATATACTTATAGCATCACTTTTTACGCTGAATCACTGTCTCTCAAGATACAGGTTACCAATAACATTGGAAAACCCGTGGTCAACCCCTCTACTTGTTCCATGTATCTACGCCCGGTAGACCAAAAAGAGATCGTTAACATAATAAGGTCAACTAAAAATAAACATAGCTGCGGTATCGACGATATTCCGCCAATTTTATTAAAGCAATGTGCAATAGAACTTTCCATTCTCCTGATGTTTTTGATCAATCAAAGCTTCCAAGATGGCCAATTTCCAGACGCACTTAAAGTAGCTTTAGTCAAACCAGTGCATAAAAAAGGTGACAAGCATACCCCTAGCAATTATAGGCCCATAGCACTGCTACCAACCTTTTCCAAAATATTTGAAAAAGCTATGTGTAATCAGCTATATCAATTCTTAGAAAAGTATAATATTCTTGACGACGCACAAAATGGATTTAGAAAATGTAGATCAACAACATTAGCAGTTTATAAATATGTTCAACAAGCGCTACAACATATAAACGACAAACAATATGTAATTGGGCTACTACTAGACATGACAAAAGCTTACGACAAGGTCCTTTATGATATCTTACTTACTAAACTATATGGTTGTGGTGTACGAGGACCAGCTTATTCGTGGTTTAAATCATATTTACAAAATAGGACACAAATAGTACAAATTGAAAATTACGACCATGATAAAAATGAGATCAAAAATATTAAGTCACCAGAAAGACAAATTACTTGCTCAATCCCTCAAGGAAGCGTATTAGGATGCCCACTATTTTTAATCTACATTAACGACCTTCCCAAAATATTAGATAAAGAAAACGCTTTACCAGTACTATTTGCAGACGATATTTCAATATTAATCAAGTGTGGAAACGTAAACAATCCTAGTCTACAAATACAAAATACACTCCAAACTGTAGATACTTGGCTCCAGATCCACAACTTGGAAATCAATAGCAATAAAACTAAAATAATACAATTTAGATCATATAAAAAACCACCTCTTAATATAAAAACAACATTCAAAAACACGCAAATAGAAGAAGTTAATACATTTAGCCTCCTTGGCATATATATTGACACACACATTAACTGGAAGTCACATATAGAACATATAAAAACCAAACTCTCCAGATTCACATACGCACTTTTTCAAATTAAACAAAGCACTAACACACAAACAGCTATGGCTGCTTACTACGCATACGCATACTCCTGGCTGCGATATGGCGTCATGCTATGGGGAAATAGTGTTAACGTAGAGGAACTATTCCTAATACAAAAAAAGTGTTTAAGAATTCTAGCCCAAATTAATAATACGGAGACCTGTAAACCATACTTCATAAAGTATCGGATGCTAACTCTGCCGTCAATATACATACTTGACATTTGCGTATTTGTTTTCAAAAATATCGACAACTTCACCAAAATTGAGGATACACACAACGTCAACACTCGCCATAAAAAGAGGTTATGCGCTCCATCCTCAAGAATTAAAATGTTAAGTAATAGCCCATACTATATGGCAATAAAAATATATAATAAGCTGCCCAACATGTTTAAAACTGAAAAATCTTTAATAATATTTCAAAAAAGGCTAAAACTATACCTTATCCAAAAATGTTTCTATTCAGTAAAAGAATATTTAGAGTCTAGCTTAAAATAACGATTTTCTCTCGTATACAAAAGTGGCGATCTGTCCTACCCAAACAGTAAGATTGAGTCTACCCTATTTAACTACATATAAAATTAAAATTTGTACTACCTGAAAAGGATTACATTGACATTCCTAATAATTGTATTACATTCACTATTATTGACATTAAATGCTGACATAACTACTATATAGAATTGTATTTTCACTATCATTGACATTTAATTTTTTGACATAACTAGGTATTATTATCGCTATTGAATTGTACTAATTTAAAATTTTAAGATTACGTAATAACAATGTTTAATGCATGCTAATTTAAAGTGAGAAGAGCAGACGAATATGAAATTGCAATGCTTGTAAAAGGCTGCTAAGTCATAAGTACTAACATAACTTAACACCACATTGTACACTTGGTTCGCAATAAATGTTTTGACTTTGACTTTGACTTTGACTTTGACTTTGACTTTGACTTTGACTTTGACCTACCTAGTTTGAGAGGCAGGGTTTTCCATATTGTGTACAGATTTCAGTTCCTAGATTGTATTACATTGTGTTACTACTATTCTCATAAAAACACAGATTTAACATGTTTTAAGTAAACACAATTTAAATGAGCTTATCATTTAAATTGTGTTTACTTAAAACATGTTAAATCTGTGTTTTTATGAAATAAAGTTTATTATTATTATATTACAATAGTCAGATGTCATAGTTTGTCTTGCAGCAGAATCGGAATTGCGTAACACGCTTCCGGAGTTTGATTTACGGTGAATAGTTATCGTTTTGAAGTTGCCATTCAGATTTGGGGATCTCGCGCACTACGCGACGACCACGACTTGTCGTATGACAGGCCAATACCTTGGACAGAACCTGGGTCGGACGGCCGGTCGTGCGGACGTGTAGTGTGTGCCGTGTAGTGCGCGAGGTCTCTTATAGTAGGTAATAGTGTGTGTGTTTCGTTCTTTTGATCGGGTAGTACCTATAATTGCTGATGAATGGAAAACGATAATGTTAGAATGTTTGTGGTTCTGTGAGAAGACCGATTAAAAGGATAACTTAATAAATGAAACAAAATAAATAAATTGTACTTTGTTCTTGGCTCTTTTGTATGATGTAAATTGAGCAAGGTTAGCCATACAAACACAAATGCTCACGCTTTTTATTAATAAGTACCGTATTTTTTTGTAACAAAAGTTGGACAATTAAATTGGTCATGATTTTGTATTTCGCGTATCATGCTCTCGTACTTGCAACGTCGAAGGCATGTATCGCAAAAAATTCCACGAGTCATGTTTGTATTAAAAACACCAACGATTAAGGTCATTTCAAAATTTTTTTGTACCGTTATAACACACTGCTTAGAAAAAGATTTTTCGTATCACAGTGACAGCAGAACACTGACTCTAAGTCACACAACATAAACATTATAATCTGGATCTCTTCAAAGCACGAGTGAATCGGATTCGCATTGGGAGTCAGGCTTCACTTCACCTGTATCACCTTTAATTCGCTAAAATTTACGTACTAGTATTTAAGCAATGTTGAAGGTTTTTATATAACATTACTTGTTTTATTTGGTATAGCACTCTCGGCTCCATTTAGTCCCCGTCTTCGAATCGAGCTGAAACCCTGCCTCAAGTCTTCATTTGAATCAAAATTTATTTTTAATTCAAAATGATAGATCTACAGTAACGTCACAAGGTTTATCTTCATATCAGCTATCAGCTACTAGTTTTTTCCTGCGGCTTTGCCACTTGCAATAACGAGAGAAATTGTCACACGAAAACTTTTTTTAAATTAAGTTTTACGTAAATAGTTCCAGTTTGAAAAATAGGATCGTTTTGGACTCGATTGGTGGTAATATTAGATATAGCATTGATTGACTAAAACTACTTTTATTAAATGTTTTCAAGTAATCTTCTATTTACAGTAGGAATAAATAGCAAGCAAAATATGCTTGTAATCATGAATTATTAAAATATTTTTTTAATTATCTTATCTTCTATTTGATTATAAAACCAAATGATTATAACCTGTTGATTTCAGTACGTTTTGAACGCTTGGGAGTTGTAACCATGGAGCAAAAGGGAGAATCGCTGCGGAAATTATTGAACAAAATCGCTACAGAAAATAAATATGAAAACTATGAATTAATTATAAATGAAATATCAAGCGGAGGAGCGAACTACACGTCGAAACTATTTACAGTGATCATTAGAGAAGAAAATAAAGAAGATCTTCATTTATTTGCCAAAGTCGCTGCATTTGGAGAAGAATTTCGAAGCGAAATGCCAACAACGATTTACGACACTGAACAGTTCGCTTATATGAAACTCTCAAAAATATACGAGTCCTTAGAAGAAGAAAACGGAGTGCCTGAGGAGCACAGACTATTCTTCACCAAGTGTTACGGCTTTGATGCCAGCAAATATCAGGAAATATTGATTCTTGACAACTTATTGGCACTTGGATATGAACCTAACGACAGATTTAATTCGTTTAATTGGGAGTACGCTTCTTCAGCAGTTACAGATTTGGCGAAGATGCATGCACTGTCCTTCGCATTTAGTAAAAAGAGCCCAGAGGAATTTGAGAAGACGTTAGTAGATTTGAAAATGGATTGGTTAGAATCTGAAAGTATGCATAACATGTCGAAGGCGATGATTAATACTGCGTTGGACAATATCAAGCCAGAGAACAGAAAAGCTTTAGAAAAGTTCTTAGAGAACAAACCGCATCCATTCACAATGACTGGCGCTATTGGTAGACCTGCCATAATACATGGAGACTTCAGAGGAGATAACTTGCTACACAGAGTGCGAGAGGTTAGTTTATTATATCTAATTCAAAATTTAGTTTTTTATTTATGTGTACTCAATACTACTTTATAAATGAAAATCATTAAAAAAGCGCAGGTAGAGTCTGCCACGGCCACCTTTAGTGTTCGATCAATTATAGTTTCAAATGAACGCTCTTAATGTTGCTTTTAATGTATTTTTTACTCCAGGACGGCAAGGTGGACATTAAGATAGTAGACCTACAGGGTCTGCATGGAGGCAGCCCGGTCGCCGACCTGATCTACTTCATCGTCACCGGCTCCGACGAGGAATTCCGCGCCAAGTACTACGAGAAACTGCTCGACCACTACTACACGCAGCTCAGTGCCGCCATGAAGAGGCTGAACCTCGACCCTAAGGAGACATACTCCAGAGAAGACTTCAACTATGAAATGAAGGAGGTAACGATCGCTTTGTATTAGTAAAGTTTACTGTGACAAACCAAGTGTACTGTGTGTACAATTTAAGACGCTTTGACGCGGTGGACAGCGGAAATAAACCACGTAGGCTGCACTATAGGCTGTACTGAAACAGAAAAAACGATAAGAAAAATACCGTGAGATACCGGGATCTCCATGAACCAAAAATTAGTTTTCAACCAACCCACACTGCTCGCATGACGGTCCACAGACGGAAACTGGCCTCCTGGCTCTTGTCCCGGATTATGCTACTCAGTTTACTCTAGGTTTCGCGTTGTTCGACGGCGCGTTCGTGTTTCACGCGCGCCTCAAAGAGAGTCAGCAGCAAAAAGGAAGGGGTCCGCAAGGACCAATGCCTGCCGGGGTTGCGGGACTGTTCGAAAGAGATACCCCGGAACACTAAAGGGCGATGAAGGAACATGGACGGGTTTAAGTCAGTAAAAGTCTGACACTCCGTCCTGCTCCGCCCGGAGCGGGAGAAGTCATTTGATGATTTCCCATCCGAAAAAAAAAGGGTTTCGCTTTGTGTTGCCGACTGTCTAAGCCAAAAAACAAAACAAAGCTCAAAATAACACAAAATTAACTTTCTATAACATTATGTTTCCAGAAAATGGCGTATGGGCTCTCCGTAGCAGTGTTCGTCTTACCTATAGTGACAGTGGACAGCGAGAACGCGCCAGAAATGAACGAATCTACCGATGTCTCCGACTTCAAATTTAAGAAGACCAGTGATCTCTACGTGGAGAGACTGAATGGAGTCTTTAATGACTTTGTCAAGTGGGGCGTTCTCAAATAAGTCAATGGATAATTTGACTATAGAGAAATATTGTCATTGATAAATACCTAAAACTTGTAAATAGTTGTTATGTTCTCTTGCTTGCCTATAGATCATAATAAAATTGTAAGCTTTGTTTTTTTTTCTTCATTTTGCGTTTTTTTTTCGCCTTATGTGTAAAACGCAGTCGATATTAATCTGTTATGATGTGCTTATGTTCTAAATTAATACATCAATTTTGTCTGAATTTTGTAGTCTGAAAATTAAACGTTAAGCACCAGTTAAGGGCAATAATATGACAGTTCGACTGTTCAAAAAGAAGAATATACTTTTACTATGATTATTAATAATATTAGCCAGTAACGTGAAGGCGCGAGCATTGATCACCACGCTTGCTCCCGCACCAGGTTTCCTCACGATGATTTACCTTTACTGATGTCAGTAATTTCCAAGATAAAACGACCCTAGGCCGCGTGATCGCTTTCACAACAGGCGAGTTGCGGCTAAACGCAAGCCGAGAATAAAAAATTAAAATTAAAAAATATTTTTTAAAAACAAGTTTTTATTTAAAATGCGCTAAAAAGAATAAAATAAACTTTTCCTATAAAACTTTTACTACCAACTTATAACGTCATTACACAATTTATAGGATATGAAAGCTTGTCGCGAGATTTACATACAGTTTACTCGTATTTAATTACTTTTTTTTTTTTGTTAGCCTGTACTGTCCCACTGCTGGGCAAAGGCCTCCCCCAATTCCTTCCATTTGATCTTTTCCCGTGCCTTCTCGGACCAACCCTCGTGGTACACGTCCAAATCGTCTCGCCACCTTTTTCTGGGTCGGCCTCGCCGTCGCCGTCCGTCTTCCGGCAACCATCGTGTGGAGGCTTTTGCCCAGCGGTCATCGTACATGCGACTGACGTGACCCGCCCAATCCCATTTTAGCCTAGCAGCATTCTTGCCAACGTCCACTATACCCGTTTTGGAACGCAGCGTGGTGTTTCGAACCCTGTCTTGTCTTTTGACACCCAGAATGCTGCGTTCCATTGCCCTTTGGCAAACTCCAAGGCGTAGCTTCTGAGACTCGGTGAGCGACCAGGTCTGAGCACCGTAGGTTAGGACGGGCAGGATGCACATGTCAATGAGTTTGCGCTTCAGGGAGATCGGAAGATCACCCTTCATTAGCGTCTTCATGGACCAGTAGCTTTTCCAGGCATTTTCGATTCGGCGATCGATTTCTCTTTCTTGCCTGTTTTCGAAAGATACTAACTGGCCCAAGTAGGCTCATCGACATACTGTGTTTCCTGCCCATCTACCTAGACCCTACGCTTAGTGCTGTTGTTATTTACTTAGTTTGTTTTTTTTTTAATTAAAATCAATAAGATCAAGTTATTTAATTTACTTGTTTATCTACACAGGTAAATCTCGCGACAAGCTTTTATATCATATAAATTGTGTAATGACGTTTTAAGTTGATAGTAAAAGTTTCAAAGGAAAAGTTAATTTTATTCTTTTAATAGCTTGTTATTAAAAAACGTTTTATTATTTTAATTTTATTTTTAACTTTTTAGTATTTATGATTCGGGATTTACTACGGCATAGTTCGTAGCGCGTAGCGGCGTTTTTCCGTAACCCGTAGTAATTCGTAGTACGCACAGTGTAATGTTTTGAGAACACATTATCTAAAGAAAAGAGAAAGTAAGAAAAAGTATTTATTAGACTCATCTAGGACCAAAGTACTCATCAAGACGAATTAAACGAGCCGAAACTCGATGTAGTAACGTCGTTTTATGACGGAGATCCTATGTCCACCTTCCAGCTCCATCATCAAACCCTGTATACCATCTAGTGACAAAGTACTTGTCACGACAAATCATACGAGCCCAAACTCGATGGGGTTATGTCGTTTTTTATTGGAGTTTCTATGGCCACCTCCCAATTCCATCATCAGATCAGCCCCATGTTATCAAAATATTACATTGGCCCGCGATATACATATGCGTGCAAAATTTTAGCTCAATCGATAACCGGAAAGTGGATCAAATTTAACTTGCAAGATTTGATTACAGACACAAACAAACATCGGGACAGGTGAAACTAAATAAAAGCTTTTAAAAAACAAACTTAGAAAGTACACATAAATTGAAAAAGTCACATTAAGACTTGCCCGGATTTGAACTACAACCTAGTGCATGAAAGGCGAGACCTTAATCACTTTACAGTCTCTCTTTGTAGTTGCGAGGGTAGGACAAGACGTAAGAAAGGACGCATAATGGGATGGAATAAGCACGTCAGTGAGGCTCTTGAGGAAGCCAGTTTCAGACATGGGTACTTTGTAGAAGAGCGTCCTCTGGTCAGGTGTATGATGACATGGTGCAAAGTCGGAAAGCTTTTAAATCTAAACGACGACCCGAATGGCGCAGCGGTAGTGAGACTGCCTTACGTTCTTAGGTTCGAATCCCGGTCGGAGCAAATGTTTGTGTGATGAGCATGGGCATTTGTTTCCGAGTCATGGATGTTTATATGTATAATAAGTATGTATTTACAAACAAAAAAAAAAGTATCTATGTAGTATATCAACTATCTGGTGTCCACGACACAAGCCTCGTTGCTTAGTGTGGCACTAGATGGCGCTGTGTGTAATGTCTAGCGATATTTATTTATTTATTTAAACTGAAGCGGTGCCAACAGCATCAGGAGCAGATTAAAATGTACATAATTGCATTGCATCTCACCATTCGAAAAATGATTTTAGGAGTTTTTGGGAGTGTACCAAGGGACTGAGTCATGGCCTGGCTTGTCTACTAGCATTGATCGTGTGACGGATACTAAAACTATTGCAAACCTGTTTAGAGATCTATTTTTCTATAAAGTCGTCACTCGGTTCTGTTGATTCGATGTTCGATGCTGAGGCAGTCGAGGGGGAGGAGTATACGCTAAAGTTCAATGCAAAACAAGTTGCTCGTATCATACAAGGCATGAAGCGTGGGAACTCACCTGGCTACGATGACCTTAGCATTGAGCATCTTCAACATGCTGGGCCTCATCTGTTGAGAGTGCTGGGTATGTTTTTTACTCTCTGTGTGTCACACTCTTACTTGCCGCCTCAAATGACAAAGACCGAAGTCGTTCCCATATCAAAGGCGAAAAGTGGAGACATATCCTCGTTGTCCAATTACTGGCCCATTTCTTTAGCGACGGTGATCTCCAAAGTGCTTGATGGTTTGCTTAGCATAGAATTGGATCAATACCTACAATTGCACGATGCACAGTTTGGTTTCAGGCCTGGGCTGTCGACCGAGAGTGCTATTCTAAGCCTAAAGCATACCGTCATATTACATCAAGAAAGACTCCAACATATGCGTGTTTCTTGGATCTTTCACTGGCTTTCGATTTAGCAAATTATGAAATCCTGTGGAAGAAACTAGAGGGTGCCAATGTACCTAGGGATCTTATACGTATATTTAGAAGTTGATACTTGGCTCAGCTTAAGACGTCGTATGTGTGAATGGTCGTGCGGCGGCGGCTCTCGGCACCTCATCCCTCACTCCCAGCTCGCCGCTGTCGCACTCCTCATACCCTGGCTCACGGTGCTACGTTTTGTTTCCAACAAGTAAGATGGGGCAATGCCAGGTCAGACTTACAATGTGGGGTTAGACACGGTTTGACCTCACCGAAGCTTTTTATTTTTTACATAAATACCCGGATTGGCGAGCTGAGCAACATGCGTGTTGGATGTCGAATAGACGGTGTCAGTTACGCAGACGACATGTTGCTGTCCGTTAATCAGTGGACTGAGGGACTTACTGACTGTGTGTAAACGGTATGCTGCAGATCACTGTCTGAAATATAATGCCGGTAAAAGTGAGCTTATGGTTTTTAGATGATATGGCTCTTAGAATGGATGTTAACATGTAATGTCAACACATCTTCATGGCTGCATTGTTAAAACCTATATAATATTAATATATGTCATAATTATGTATACTTTCTGCACAGTTTAATCACGTGGACTTTTTAACAGGGTAGACATCTTTCTCTATTTCATGATATAACAATAACCTCCATAGTCTAAACACTGCGCACTTAAAAGTTTATTTGTTAAATTTGAAATTTAACAGAAAGTATACATCTTATTAAGGTAACGAAAAGGAAACAAAAAACTTACTATTTCGCTGAGACATGGCTCGTGGTTCTTGTCACTTCTGAATTGTAATAAAACCACTGTAACTCCAATCAACTTCAGTACATTTCTTATAATACTTCACACTTTATACAAAATACAATAATTATAACACTTTTCGGCTATCGGACATAGATTCGACTATTAGTCGTAACGCCACAATTTCTTTCAACGAACTGACTTCCCTCACTGGAGTATTCACAGCACCCCCGCAGGCGGGCGCGGTAGGCGGTCTCGGGGCTATACCCCCTTGCTGCGGAAGCCGTATTTGTAGTGGACTTCTTGGTCCAAGGTCATATTGGGCGCATGAAACCACATGCGCCCTTGTGTGTGGTTGCTATGTTGTAAACTGTAGACGCGCCACAGCGCTGTTGCACAGCGCTGTTTTCTTCACAGCACCTCGGCGGTCCATCTCCGCCAGGTGAGACCCCCGGTTACCCGAGGGAAGCCCAGCGGGAGACGACCAGCGACAGAGGTGCCGACTTACACCGCACCTACAGTCGATGTGTGGTTCCCGCCCACCCCACTAGCCAGAGCTAGCCGGCAGTGGACCGGACTAAGGAACCGACGTGTGTGTGTGGGTGGTAATGTATGTGTAACATCGCCCATGTATGCGTTTATCGCGGGCCCGAGAGCCGCGTCCACGCGTGTGTCTACGTGCTAGAGAATGCATGTGTGGTTATAGCTGCGCGCCCTGCCTATATCGCGCAGCTGGGTGTCAGTGATGTGAAGTCATATTGTGCAGGTAAGCTGCGTGTAACGAGGTACAGCTTACCTGGGTCAATCCGGTGGTAAGGAGGCGGCGGAGGGAGGGCGACCATGCCTTACAGGTCGCGGACGCTCGACAACGAGTCACCACGGTCTATCCACCACAAGGAGAGTAGTGCAGCCAGGCCGTCAAGGACGACCAGTTCCACGTCCCGACCCTGCCTAATGGCACTGATCAGCTCCATCAGCAGCTGGATGGTGCGGGCTGTAAACTCCTTCTTCTGGGCTTCTGAGCCGGCAGCTGGGCCGGCGCTGGTGGTGCCACTCATGACGTGGCTTTTTGCTGGTTGTTGGGCCGAGGGCTGCGCCATGTCGGCGCCAGCTGTCGGTCTCTCGGTCTTCCTCTGCGCTTGTTGCTGTGGGACTGCGTCCGGAGTTTCCGCCCGCGCCAGGGTCGTTGGCAGATCGCCCGGTTGGTCTCCCTCAGGTACGGTGGGGGGCGCTTCGTAACTTACCTTTGCCCCCTCGCTTCCTCTTCTTACCCCTCCGCCGCTTCGAGGAGGGGGGAACTTCTCCTCTGTTGGTGGGCCCGTTGGCCGCCGCCATCAGCGACTCACCTTGGGCCTCGGTGGAGGCCATATCTGCTGGCCCTTCGGCGACCGTAGCCGGTCGGCTCGGCGGAGGCACCAGCGCAGCGCGGGCAGGCGCCGGTGACGTCGAGAGGCCGCGCGCATCAGCAGCCGCGCCCCGACTCGCTCCGTCCTCTTCCCTATTCACCTGGGCTTCGGGCGTCTTCTTCTTCTTCTTGGCGGTGGAGATTCTCGCCTTGTGTTGCCATCTGGCATTAAGCTGAGAAAGAAAGAAAAAGAAAGAAAAGAAAGAAAAGAAAGAAAAGAAAGAAAAGAAAGAAAAGAAAGAAAAGAAAGAAAAGAAAGAAAAGAAAGAAAAGAAAGAAAAGAAAGAAAAGAAAGAAAAGAAAGAAAAGAAAGAAAATAAAGAAAAGAAAGAAAAGAAAGAAAAGAAAGAAAGAAAAAATCTTTATTCATCGCAGGGACATGACGTGCATACAAAATTTGAAAACAGAAACAATAAACATAACAAACATTCAGAGTATTTCAAAACGGAACATAAACGTAACATAAACAAAAAGTAAATTTAAAAAAATTGTTGACAGCTTGCACGTCGTGAGTGCGATAAAATAGGTTACCACTCTCAGCATGAAGCTAGTAGGTATGTTATTAGTTTTGTTTATTTATTTTGTGAATTTTTGTAGTGTTAAAAACATGCCAAATAAACACAATTTTCTTTGTTTCTTTGCTGCATGCTTTATAAACTACCCCTTCCCGCTACAACATTGACAGTTAGACAGTGTTGTCATTTCTCAAAAATTAAACGAATTATTAAAATCATTAAAACCCTACATAATATTAGTTTAGATAGATCACAGCAGATCTTATTAATTAATACATAATTATTTGAAAATCATGACAATATCCTTCTGGCTGTTTGACGTAAAGGAGAAGGGAATGACTCTATACATTTTTGGGCCCAGGTGTTAACTGAATCAAACTAGCCTTATTTGTAAGAGGATATAATAAAAAGGGCTCACTGAAAATTAGGGTGAAATTTGGCTATCCAGGAATCAAGTTGTATGGAGTATAGTAAAAGTGAGGTTATATTTATAACATTGTAGTTTTTTTTTATGTTTTTACGAAATACTTTTGGATGGCTTCGGTTTTGTTATGTTTTTATGCATGAAGCGTGTGTGACGTGTCGAAGATCTGACACGTTTGGCTTTCCCGGCCCTGGACAGTCACTACAGTCGAAGATAAGTTTCTACATCCAATATCCTGCACATAGAAGCAGTAGGCACCAACCTTTTAAAAACTAAAAAAGGGACAAGTGGATGTAAAATAAAACACCAATTTAGGTATAAAATATGTATTATTCATCTTCAATAATTATGAGAATATCGTCTAAGAATTGTGCAGGAGGTACGATATTTTCCTTGCCCAACTGAGATACCATGTTATGCCCATTACATGGGCACAGCAGCCTACAGTCCTTCTACCCACAATAGAATTACAATAATACCATAGTATTGAATCTCGTCCTCTTCGACAGCTGTCAACTAAAATGTAAATTAAATACCTATGTTTTGCGACTTTTATGGCGGGATTGTATACGACACCGCAATAACCAAGAAGTATTTGAAGCTGACAGCTGTCGAAGGTTTCTGTCTACCTCCCTGCACACTTCTATGATAAACCCATGATTTCCCCGCATATGTTCACCAAAATAGGACCGCGCCTGCTTTAATTGATAAGAACCCAAGGATACAAGAATTAACTCATCATATGACAACTGGGGAAAATCATATACATGATCGTTTTTAACATGGAAAATACGTGCGCACTCAGAACGAAAGACAACGAATAAGTGTCATCTGTCAGTCGGTGACTGACTGATGTCAGGCAGAATGTTGCCAGAAGAAAAATTAAATTAATTCGATTCGCTATGATTCGATTACACCAAAAAAACACTTGTCACTCGATTTTCATACATATTTTAAGATTTTACCGATTTATTCATAATCGATTACTAGCAATTCAGCCATTATTAATCGATTATTTTGCTTCATAATTTAATTTAAGTTTTCTCGCTTCCTAGAAACACACAAACACAAACACAAAACATGGTACCATATTTTGTGATTTCCTTTAGAAAAATATAACGGATATTTTAATACACATTTCAACTAGTTAACTGCTGGGCCAAGTACCCTTCTCCTTTCCTCATTTAAACATTCATAAAGAAATGCGGTAGACATCAAATTGTGCAAGGATCACTGGATACTGTCTCGAGCAGCAATACTTAGTAGCGTCCTGATTGAGCTCACTTTTGCGACTGGGCTAAATGTTTTCTCATAGTCAACGCCTTTCTTTTGAGAATAACCAACAGCTACTAGTTTGGCTTTATACTTCTCGATATTTCCGTTCGAGTTTCGTTTAATCTTCTAAACCCATTTAGTTGAAGTGTCTTTGCGTCCTTTGGGCAATTGCATTAAGTCCCAAGTTTCGTTATCTGTCAGGGAACTTATTTCATCATCCCTAGCATTGCGCCATTTATTTTTATCAACAGACTTAATCGCATCTTTGAACGTCTTTGGTTCTTCTTCTTGATGATAGACCTTTTCAACACAATTAAGAACAAATTCATCAAATCTATCAGGTTTGATTGCTGAACGATCTCTTAAAGTCATTCTTTGTGGAACATGTTTATAAGGTAAAATACTTCCCGTTGATGAAGTACCATCGACATCAGAGTCAGTCTCAGCAGTATCGATGTTAACAGTCATTAATTGTATCAATCGGTATATTATTTGATTCAACAGTTCCTTGATCGTGTGTCATCTGTGAATCTTCTTCTGGTATGATAGCCTGTAACTCTGGATCAATAGAGGGTATTGGTATAACAAAACTGTTTTTGACTACCTTAGGTTCGTCCACTGCGGTAGCTTTGTGAAACCTATAATAATTTATTATGGTTGTTTAGTATTTTTTATTTTAGATTTTGTTTTTCAATGCAAGTCTTTACCCGTTATAAACAAGCAACTACTTTATCTTATTCACTTTTAAGGATTTATTCTAAGGATTATTTGGTACAAAATTATCCAACACCCAAGTTCAACGACTATTACTGTTACTGCTAAACTAATAAAGTTATCTTAACCGCTATAACTCAAACTCAAACTTTTTATTGCATTTATGTGTACATTTAGTTGTTACATATATGTAAGTAAGTTCCAACATGGAACCCGGTCATGAAATGTACTATCATCATGAATTTTTACAGATTATTCAAGCCAGCAGTTTAGCCTTTAGCGGGGGGGGGGGGGACACTGGAACAAAAATTTACACTTTAAAGTTTAATATTTCGTAAATGGAGCATTAAATCGAAAAATAGTATTAAGTAGTAACCCCTAAATCCTTTTAAAAGACTTCAACGATACCCCACACGATGGGGTAGACGTGAAGTGGGGATGAATTATTGTTTTTATGAGCTACCCAAAAAAAAAATTTTCGAAAATTTTATTTTACTCATTTGCTGGCACAGCTTTCTAGTACTAACAGTATCTTAGCAAAATCTCGGACAGACGGAAATGACGAAACTATAAGGGTTCTTTGTCAGGACTACGGAACCTTACAATGAAACGGGTAAATCGGTTAAACCACAAAATCAACATGAAATCATAGTTGTAAAAAATTAGTTAATAAAACAGCAGAACGAAACTGAGGTATATAATCAACATCGCCCCAAAAAAATGTTTTTTTTCATTTACACCCACCGGCAATAAATTATAATAAGCCGTAATTTTGGCGCTTGCCGAAATATCGGGAACTCATAACTATATCATTGAGCTATTACTACTACGTATAGCAGCGCGAACAAACTTGTGCTCCGTTCAACTGCGGTCGGCCGGCCGCAGTTCACTCAATCGCTTGCTCGCTACAGAACATCTATATATACGGGGTTAGCCGCCCCCCGCGCGCCCCGCACTGCCGCGCTTGTTGCACAGATTTTGTTCGCGCTGTCTTCTCTATACGTACATCCTACACAGTTATATACAATTTTTTTTCAATCCCCTTTTACATAAAGGGTGTAAAAAACCTCTTAACGAAGCCGAAAGGCACTTGTTCTTCCCGTCATAGCGAAATTTTTTTGTTCTACACCATACCTGGGAACCTTCTAGTTACGGAGATATTGAGGGTCAAAGTTCCAACTTTTTGACAAGTTTGAAAAACAAGTTTAATTGTATTTTTTTTTACTTTAAACACCTTCACGACCCCCGTATTATCTATATATATATACAATCCATCCATCAGCACAATATTTTGAGTGCGTTACATTGAGTTCTATCACAAAACATGATATTTCACCCCAAAAAAAAAGTCGTTTCCCAGCAACATTTTTGCGTAAAGTTACTTAGTTAGATGTACAGAATGCTTGGTTGACAGCTTCGTGATGAGGTTGTTTACACTCTGTATGTATATGGAGAGCCACCCCTATCTATATTATTTTCATCATTTCACATCACTTTTGTGTAGCGGTTTAGAGAAGAAGACACCTACTCTCCAAACAACAACTGTGCCAACAGTCTCGGAGTACAATGGCTGTGACATACGGACGGACAGACAGATGGACAGGGTAAATTTATAAGGGTTCCGTTTTAGCTATCAGGTTATGGAACCCTAAAAATGGAAAATATCCCGTTTTTAGTGTTAATGATAGTGTTAGTGACGATATCAGTTTATTTTTTTTTAAACAGTATTCTCCGAAACTACGGCAACAAATATCGATTATTTCGTGTTTTCTTGTTAATTACTGTTGTAACCTGGCACTGTTGTTACGTAATGAAATACCGCAGTCTGAGTCAACTGATTTATTAAATACACACATCAACACGGTCTAGGGATATTTTTAAAAAAGCGAATTACTATCAATGTGTTAATTATTTATATGACATGTATATATTTAAAAGATACGTTATTTAATATTCTACCATTTTTTAATAATGGTTAAGGTATAGATTAAAATTTCAGGATTTTATGGAAAAAAAATGAAGCATAGACGGAAACCGTATATGAATGAACTTTTAATTTGTGAGTAAAAACTGAAAAAAATAGAAAAAACATTTAATTTGTGTTTATAAACTTCAAGTTAGTAGTCTGAGAAAGCGCCCATGATGTTCATAACACATCGGCAACGATTCGGCATGCTCAGAACAAGGTTGTCAATTTCTTGCTGCGGAATATTGTCCCATGTCCTTCTGAGGTGCGCAAAAAGTTGATCTTCTGTAGCCAGATTTTCAGGAACTTCCTTCAGAGCTCTTCTTTGCAGAATATCCCACGCATGCTCAATGGGATTTAGATCTGGCGATTGAGCAGGCCAGTCTAAGGCCCTAACATTATGTGTATGTAACCAAGCTGCTACCGTTCTCGCCGTGTGTGCCCGGGCATTGTCGTGTATGAGCAGGAAATCTTGCCCCATTTGTGTTCTGTGGGGCAAGATTACGGGCCCCAGCACCTGTTGGACGTATCGTTCTGCCGTCATATTGCCCCGCACCCAAACGAGATCCGTCCGTCCTCCAAGACGAATTCCTGCCCAAACCATAATTGTTCCTCCTTGGTATGGGTGAACTTCCTGAGGGTTCTGGAGACGGCTCCATCGTCCAGGAACTCGCCAAACACGCGTCCTTCGTGAATCTGGATGGAAGCCGAACCTGGATTCATCCGTGAACAGCACATTGGACCATTGGTCACGGCCCCAGTCCACATGGTTCCCATTCTAATCGTCGTCCACGATTGCCTCTCCGTAAAGGTGGGACCCGTAGTGGTCTACGAGAGCGTAGATTGCTTTCATGCAGTCGCCTTCTTACAGTTTGGTCACTCACAAGCACTTGGTGTTCCACTCGCAGCCTTTGGACCAATTGAGTCGCCGTTGCATTTGGTTGTGCTCGCGCAGTAATTTGCAAAAATCGGTCTTGTCTGGGGGTAGTGATGCGACTTGGCCCCCGGTGCCTCTCCGCTACTTCACCTGTGGCACGATAGCGTGTCCACAATCTTGAAATTACATTTTGATGGGTCCCTATGGCCTCAGCAACATTACGCTGAACAGATCCAGCTTCCAGCATTCCCACAGCTCGTAACATCTCCGCCCTCGTCAAATGTCGGCGTTGCATGGCTACAATACCTCAATTTTAACTTTATCTTTCGTTTAAAAATGAAAAAAAACTGTAACTAAACGTAATTCGTATTGTTTTCTAAATTTCGCACAAATGAAAATTCCCTCTCCTATACATCAAGACATTTTTATGCCACCGAAACAAAAGAATTTTCAAAAATTTGAATTTGGAATTAGTCTGAGATAAATTACAAACAAATCGGTGTATAAAAGATTCCAATGCGGCCAGTACTTTTCGAGTTATTTAATTGAGTATGAAATATCCCTAGACCGTGTTGATGTGTGTATCTGAAGGTACTTGCATATAAAGTTGAAACACATATTTAAGTACAACTACCCTCAATACTCCTTAGATTGACGAAACCTCTCTGAACCCGGTCACTCAAGTGTCAACTAAGATCCCAAAGAGGTGCTCCGGAGCACATTAGTTTACTGATTAATATTTCAAAAGGCGTTTCAATTTGTCGTGTTTAAATTGCATATTTAAAAAATCTTTCTTATACAGTCAAACTTATTTTTTTCTTATCTTCTACAACCATATAATATAATTAACCAAACCGTTTACCTCCGTGCACGTTGTAAATCTAAACATGGCGAACGTAGAAGAAAAACTACGCCAATTAATTAACAAAATCGCTTCAGAACATAACTATGAAAAACCTGAAATACTTATAGATGAATTATCGAGTGACGGAGCCAACTACACGTCGAAACTATTTACAGTGATCATTAGAGAAGAAAATAAAGAAGATCTTCATTTATTTGCAAAAGTCGCAACAATGGGAGAAAATTTTCGCAATGACCTGCCTATGGATCTTTACAAAACTGAACAATTTTCATACCAAAAATTAGCGAAAATCTACGCGTCTTTGGAGGAAGAAAATGGAGTGCCTGAGGAGCACAGACTATACTTTACAAAGTGCTACGGCTTCGATCCCACTACCAACCAGGAGACAATGGTGCTTGAGAACTTATTGGCGCATGGGTATCACCCTCACGATAGATTCCAGTCTATAGATTGGGAATACGCTACTGCAGCAGTTGCAGACTTGGCGAAGATGCACGCGCTGTCCTTCGCTTTAAGTAAGCACCGTCCAGAGGAATATAAGAAGTGTTTGGCGTCTTTACACAACCAATGGGAAGAATCTATAAGCGTGGGCACTATGTTTAAGAAAGCAAGAATTAGTGCGTTGAAGAATGTCAAGCCCGAGTACAGGGACGCATTAGAAACGTATTTCGGCGAGCCGAAGAATCCATTTATATCCATTAACAGGACTGTGCGCACTACCGTCATTACTCATGGAGATTTCAGAGGAAATAATTTAATGCACAGAATCCGAGAGGTAAGTCTTTATAACACCATTTGATTTACAGATATGTAATACATTTTTGTGTGCCCTCTAAGCCTTCTTTATGTGACGCAATCCAAGTGCCAATCACATGATCCACGAAGCACGATAGTCACATACCCAAATGCGAAAGTTAACCTGCTCAGAATAATAAAACGTGCAGGGGTTGTATGGGTACATTTTCTGGCCCATTTTATTTGTCGTAATTGACATTTTGAACTTGCCACAATAACCTATATTGTGTATCCTATTTACGTCAACGTAACGGTCGTTTTTTTTGTTCCTTCTACCTCATAGTTACGGTGATATTGAAGGTCAAAGTCCTGTTTCACACTTTTTTTTTTTAAATACAAGTTTAGAATGTTTTAAATTTACTTAAAATACCTCCATAACCCTAGTACTATTCAATTCATCTATCAGGACAATGTTTTTAGTGCGTTACATTTACATTGAGCGATACCGTGAACCTGATTTTTCACATCACAAAAAAAAAGTTGTTTCCCAGCAAAAAAATTTTTTTTTTTTTTGGACAGAATTCTTGGTTGACGGCTTCGTAAAAGGTATTTTTTTTTCAATTTGTATAATAGGGCTGCGTAGAAGCTGAAACGCCGATCGGGGCATTTGGAATAAAATAGTGCAGAGTCGACCTACCTCTGAAAAATACCTAACTCGATGAGTACTCGGATCCCATGTGCAAGTGTACAAATGTAGTTATTTAATTTAAGTACTTAATTTTTTACAATTTACAAATCTATTAAAATAAACTAAACTAACTAACTTACACTAAAACATAAAAAATGGCGTCAAAAAACTTCTCCTCAACACTGGCAACTGGTAATGTCCCCATTAGGCTGGCGGCGTTACCACGCTGTATGGCAACGCTAAGCATTTAATGTAGAATATTTTTCCGTAATTATATTTGTTTAATGGATAATATTTGTTTTATCTGAACACCCCGCAAAGGCGGGTGCGATTGCAGAGTTTCGTTTGAGTTCTTAGTAACTAATTTGAATTACCGGAACTATTTTCTGCTGTATTATGGTTACAATTAAAATACACAAATCAAATCATCTTTATTTGTGAACACAGATATTGAAATAAAGATCTTATTCATACATTTTAGTTGAGCTTTATGTCCTAACAATGAAATACTATGAATACGACACTATGAAACTAAAAACGAACAAACGAACATGAACGAATATGATACTATGAATTAGGTGCTTGATATCACTCACAGTAGAGTAGGCAGACCTAATAGATGTTATCGTTAAGCAACACTATTATTTATCAGATTATTTACCAAGGCTACTATAATACCAACCGAAACACGAACAATTTACCACAGTTATCATTGAAAATCCAACATGGCGAACACGGACGAGTCGCTACGGCAATTTTTAAACAAAATCGCTAAAGAACAAAATTATGAAAACCCCGAAATTATTATAAACGAAATATCAAGCGGAGGAGCGAACTACACGTCGAAACTATTTACAGTGATCATTAGAGAAGAAAATAAAGAAGATCTTCATTTATTTGCCAAAGTTGCAGCACTAGGGGAAAAGTTTCGCAATGGAATGGATGTTAAGGTTTACGAAACTGAACACTTTGTTTACGCGGAACTGGGAAAAATTTACGCGTCCATAGAGGATGAAAACAAAGTGCCCGAGAAGCACAGACTGTTCTTCACCAAGTTTTACGGCTTCGATTCTACGTTGTACCAAGAGACATTAATTCTTGAAAACTTGTTGGCGCATGGTTATGGGACTTACGATAGATTTCACTCCATAACTTGGGACTACGCTGCTGCAGCAGTTACAGAATTGGCCAAAATGATCGCATTATCATTTGCGTTTAGTAAGAAATTCCCTGAAGAATTTGAAAAGACTTTGAATAGGTTAAAAATGAATTGGTCAGGAGCAGAGGGTATGTTGCAGGGCAGTGTGGCCACTGCTCTCAAAACTGTCAAAACTGAGTACAAAAAAACATTAGAAAACTTTTTTGACGAGAATATGACCTTAACTTCGATTTACAACATCGTTCGTAAAACTGTCTTAGTTCATTCAGACTACAGAGGAAATAACTTGCTGCATAAAGTGCGAGAGGTAAGTGCTAATACTGTAATCTCCTCGAATTGTATGAATATTCCTTTTTTTTTTTGTAAATCTTTCCATATCTTACGGTGAAACTGTCAGAGTAACTTGCAAAATTCCACTTTTCTGTTTTTTTAGGGTTCTGTACCTCAAAAGCAAACATGGAATCCTTATGGGATCATTTCGTTGTCCGTTATTCTGTTGTCTGCAAGCGCTAAAATCAGCGGAGAAAAAGTAGGATTAGGTATACAGGATAATGAAAGGTCTGGCACATACAAACAAAATATGATTCGCGACTGCGACAAATATGTTTTAATCCAAGTTAAATAATCAACAGGGTTGTATTCTAAGTTCTAATTATCCTATTTAATGTTCATTACATGAAATCATGACATTTGTGGCGACTTCTTACATAGGGAGTTTCACAAGTTTTGCATTCGAATAAAACCAATTTAAGTTTGTAAGAACATCGGACTAAACAAATAAGGAAATTAATAGCTTATTTAGTTACTAATAAAAAAAATACTGGTACCTATTCAGCTTCATCCGGTTAGACTGGAAGCCGACCACAACATAGTTGGGACAAGGCTGGGCAGATGATGATTTACTTATTAATAAGGCACCAACAGACGACAAAAGGTGTCCAAGACAACACAAAAGATAGAAAGGGAGACAGCGTCTTAGATGGGAGGATGACGTTATAAGGACGGCGGGTACTACTTGGATGAGACAAGCGCATAACCGAGCGCAGTGGAAAACTCTAGGGGAGGCCTATGCTGGAAAGCAAGACAATCTTAAGGTACCGGTGTCAGATTAATTTTACGAAGTGAAACTAAATGATGTAAGATTGTTAAATTAAGGCTATAAATAAATAAATAAAAGGTCACCAACAGCTAATAAAATAACTTAAGAATATTTATAGGGAACGAATAGTCGTGGCCTCATCCAGTAATATTTTAAAGAGGTTCAGGCAGAAAGCTACATTATTCGTGGGGTCTATAGGATATCAATTATATTTATATCTTGCATATTATCCAAGCTATCACAATTTTTGCGGACAAAGTCGCCGGCGAAATGCTAGTAAACTATAAAGATAGAATGTTATGAACTTAGTCTAGCCTAAAGTTATGAACTTATTCTAGCCTAAAGTTATGAACTTATTCTAGCCTAAAGTTATGAACTCATTCTAGCCTAAAGTTATGAACTTATTCTAGCCTTAAGTTATGAACTTATTCTAGCCTAAAGTTATGAACTTATTCTAGCCTTAAGTTATGAACTTATTCTAGCCTAAAGTTATGAACTTATTCTAGCCTTAAGTTATGAACTTATTCTAGCCTAAAGTTATGAACTTATTCTAGCCTAAAGTTACAAAAACAACAAAATTGCTTCAAGGCACACCGATTGTAATACTACGCACCTGGGGGTTACCATGACGTCTTAAGGCAGGATTGTTTTAATGTCACTCCAGTGTGAGAAAGCGACGGAACTATAGAGGACGTCTAGCGCCATCTCTTTCTCACTCTGGAATAAGATTAAAACAGTCCTGATTTAAGACGTCATGGTGGGCCACCAGGCCCCTTATTCACAACGCTTCGATTCGATTTTCGATTCGGAAAGTCGTATGTCTATCTTTTTTTGACATTACGAAATCGAGCGAGATAGACATACGACTTTCCGAATCGAAAATCGAATCGAAGCGTTGTGAATAAGGGGCCAGATCTTTCTAAAAAATAAGGCTACGTTTTGAAAAAAAAAACTTTAACCGAAAACGGCCATAACATTACATGCTCGTTTATGAATAAACATAAGTGTATCGAGACATGATAAAAACAAATCAAAGGTACGAACAGGATCTACGACATGAGCGTTATTCATACAAGTTATTATAATCGAATTATCTTTGAAATTCATAATAGCTACCTAAGCATGTTAAGCAGTTGGTCCCGGCTGTCATTTGTAGATCTTTGACAGTCGTTACATGTAGTCAGTGGCCCAAAATGTCTGACAACCAGTCTTACCAAGGGATATCGTGTTACCCAGTACTAACTAGGTTGTGGAGGTCAGATAAACAGTCGCTCCATGTAAAATACTGGTATTCAGCTACATCCGGTTAGACTGGAAGCCGACCCCAACATAGTTGGAAAAAGGCTAGGTAGATGATGATGTGTACTTACTGTACTGCATTTCGTTTAGTTCACAAGTCCAAATGTCATCGTTATCAGCGAATAGACCGTCAATAGTTTAAAAAGTGTGCTACTATTTTAGTTGTATTCAATCAAGTATAATGTATAGTATAAGTATAATAATCAAGTATGATTCTATGATTCTTCAACCAATTTTAAGAAAATTATTACCTACCCATAAAAAGCAATCATTGGGTTGTACATAAGTAGTTATTATAAAAAGCTATTAATCTCGAATCTCGAATCAAATAGTTACCTGAACCATTGACCTTCTTTACTTTTTAAGTAGAAAATAATTACATCTTACAATACTACTATTTAATCCATTATTAGACCATCATAATGTCGAGGTAGGCACGACTGTTAGTACTGAAACGCGAATGACAAAATAAGTATTAGTTTGCAAATGACGAAGAGTTCTATTCTTAAAACGATCGCATTTTGACATCACGCGCAGACGCGAACGCATGTTCTTGTGTAGATTGTTTAGGCTTTACACTGGCGGCCATCGCTTTGACTAGAACGCGGCCTTATGTAAAAGAACGTGACTGTCGCTTTAGGTTAGCACGTGGCCTAACACTATCAATCAATTAAAACTGTAAAATAACATGATAAACTCCAAAGATAAGAACAAGACCTACGTCATGAGCTTTATCTAAAGATGTGTACATATAGATTATTATAATCAAAATATCTTCGATAGGTTACTTAATCGGTACTTACCTATACGGAATTATTATTATCGAACAGTATGTAGACTAGTACGAAGAGTACCTAAAACTGCGCACATCTTGCTACCTAGGTGTATTAATTAATTATTGTATGTGCATCTAAAGTATTAGAATATAACAAAACAATAACAACAGCCCATAACGTCCACTGCTGGACATAAGCCTCTCCCATGATGGGAGGAATTTGCCGTAATCCGCTTGGCAGGCGGATTGGAGATCGCAGTGATGAAAGACTAACAGAAAAAGCTGCTGCCCATTCTCTGGTCTACGGAGGCGCAAGGTGTTCTGCCTCAGACATAAGTCGCCTTATACAACACTCGTGAGTGTAATGGGTTGGTTTTATTCTACTGTGCCGGATACCACACGGCTAATTAGAATATATGAATAGAAAATGAGTTCTAAAACGGGACTTCTCCCCTCATAGAACAATTCATACTACCTACTTAATTACAACTACTCGATAACGAAAGGCGACAATAATATCTGATATAAGTTTTTACATTGATATATTAATCTATGTGAATTTAACCTCGAATATCGTATCAAATTCCTCTTATCAAGTTCCTTCTTTATATGTAAGAAATAATCGTGAGTGTACGGTCGAACTATCTATGTATTTCCAAATAGGCGGTTCGACTGTACTTACGATACTATTTCCAACAACACGTATCAGATCATCATAATATTTACGTCAGTACGTACTCAGCCGCGAATCATGGCGCACACGGAACAAACGCTACGTGAACTATTACACAAAATCGCTACAGAACAAAATTATGAAAACCCCGAAATAATAATAAATGAAACATTCAGCGGAGGAGCGAACTACACGTCAAAACTCTTCGAGGTGATCATTAAAGAAGAAAATAAAGAAGATCTTCATTTATTTGCTAAAGTCGCAACGCTTGGAGAAAAATTTCGCAGTGAAGTGCCTGTCTTGATCTTCGACACTGAACGGTTCGTTTATACGAAACTGGCGAAAATTTACGAGTCCTTAGAGGAAGAAAACGAAGTGCCCGAGGAGCACAGACTGTTCTTCACCAAGTGCTATGGCTTCGACGACCGCAAGTACCAGGAAACAGTGGTCATGGAAAACTTACTGACGCAAGGGTACGGACCCTACGACAGATTCCATTCCTTCGACTGGGAGTACGCTTCTTCAGTAATTACAGATTTGGCGAAGATGCACGCGCTGTCTTTCGCGTTTAGTAAAAAACGCCCAGAAGAATTTGAAAAGAGTTTGGTTATGATAAAAATGAAATGGAAAGAAGGAGCCATGGACAGTATGATGCAGAGTTCGACAGACAATGCGTTAAAGCACGTCAAGCCTGAGAATTTAGATGCATTGCAGAGGTTTTTAGGACAGGAGCGTTTTATAAAAGACTTTATTGTGAATTTGTGCACCCCCGTGCGTGCTACTGCGATCATCCATTCAGACTTCAGGGGAAGTAACTTGTTGCATAGAGTACGGGAGGTAAGATTTATCATTAACATTACTTAATATCTATCTATATTCATTCCAAATCTTTGTCAGTGTGTTCTAAGCACTTTTGTAAAAACACCATTGCGATTTGACAGTTCTTAGTAGTGCATCTTTATACTATGACAATGTTGACTCGAATGTGTTCTAATATAACATCTGGCCAAAGATTAAAATTGGCAACCAAAACTTGGCAACCATTTAGATGTATTATAATTAATTTAGTAAATACTGTTCATTGCAAATAGAAAACAATCTTGAAGGGACCATCGTCGTAAGACAGTCAGCAATAGGAAGGGGTCCGCAAGGACCGATGCCTGCCAGGGTTGCGGGACTGTTCGAAAGAGATACCGTGACCCCGGAACACAAAGGGCGATGAAGGAACATGGATGGGTTTAAGTCAGTAAAAGTCTGACACTCCCTCCTGCTCCGCCCAGAGCGGGAGGAGTCATTTGATGATTTCCCATCCGAAAAAAAAATAAAAATAAAAAGGGACCATCGTCGTAGTAAAAAAAAACTAACTACCTACTCATGTGATGCTATTGAAATTTAACCAATGACATAAATATCTATTGATTTTTCGTCATTCTCCGAGACTGTAGTTTTTACGCTAAGATTCAGAGGTTTACGTAATAGAGACAGAAATAAACATCACATCAATTAAATAGTTTGTCCTGTTTGTCCTGTACAGGGCCCCCATTGAGGACCATTCGGGTATTTTAATTAAACTACAAGATAAAGATGTAGATACGGAATTATTCCTATCAGACTTCCCAGTTCATGGTAGTACCCAGGTAAATACGTAATATTATGCATTTGTTCATAACGATAACACTGATAACAAAAGAAAAAGGTCAAAAATGCAATTATAGGGAAGTAGATGCGATGTGACAAACAAAACACGATACCTTTATAAGGTGATTACATAAACTCGCCCCTTTTTTCCATAGGGGAGACGGACACCACAGAACGCCACCTGCTACCATCGCCTTGTCCACGTTCATACATCTGGTCATACACGCATTTCGCGTTGGTTGCGAGAATAAAAGTAATAGAAACGTAAATATATATAGCAGCGACAAAAACGCGGTTACAGAGTTTATTAATAGTTTCCTCTGTGTTACGTACGTGTACCTAGCTGTTCATTCTCTGGTCGATTTATGAATGAATGCAAGTCACCGGAAAATTGTTATTCATATTGGAAAATTCAACAGTCATAATAATTAATTATGTCTTTAGATAAATTAAAATTAGGTAGGTAAATTTATTTTTACCGTCGTATTTTTACGTCACTCCGTCTCACAGCGAGGAACCCTGTGCCCCTTCATTGGCAACATTAGGACGATAATTACTACGAGGATCTGATAATTACTAGATACCTACATAATTATTACAGGTTGCCACAGTGGCTAAGCAATTGGCTGCTGCTATGCGTGTCGCGGGTTTGATCCCCGCTCGGAACTTGATTAGAAAAACATAACTTTTATGGATTAAATATCATGAGAGCAAGTCGTGGTGTCCCTAACTCATTTGGCCTACAAACCACAGAACATACAAACAATAACTCAATAACCATACAGATACCTACATTTAAGTATTATATTGTAAACCACAAAAAGGTAGATTGTTTTAAATATCTATCGACCTACTAGCGGAGATAAATGAGATAAACATGCTTGTAACGCGGTGTCATTATACTGTAAACAATAACTGCAATAATGTATCAATTGATTATTTAATTAGGTAATTTATTTGCAAACAAATTAACACAAAGAGGTTATTTGTTTGTTCCATCCAAATTAACAAACAGCGAATCATGGCAGATGAAAATAAATGCAACAGATCTCACCTGTTCATAAAATATTATATCTACTTAAAACTGTTTAGTGGTGGTGTGAGTCTTGCCACAAAATAATCCCCATGCACACTCACGGTTTTTCCGGGTAGACGGAAACTATAGCACGTTGTCATACTATCCTAGTCTTTTTATTTTTGACTTTAAAAGAAACCTATTTTATTTATGTTCTGCATTCTATCTTTGAAAGCCTAAAATAACAATCCTCACTGTAAATATATTGATATCATTGAATGTGCGCTACGAATTACATCCACTTATAACAAGTGGCGCGAGAGACTGTTTGAGTGACACTTTATCGTAATGTTACCCTTCTTCCTTCCTCTTTAACTCTTTATCTAGGATCATGGCCATCTGGCACACAAATACATAATACGACCATAGGCGGGCGTCAAGCAAAACCATTTTGGATTAGTTAAAATTAATAACGATCATTAATAATTTAGATAACGTAGTACTTAACTCGCGACGCGACGCTGGCCCAGCGCGTGTCGAATCAGTTCACTGTCAGCAGTGGTCGCGCTCCCCTGTCTGTTTCAACAAAAATCTCAGTGCTACGAACAGAGTTAAGTTCTTAAAACAATAATATTAACATTTTAAAACTCAATAATTATGGAAGACATCCCTGCTCATTTTAATGACCTACTTCACAAAATTGCCCAAGAACAAAACTTCGTCAATTACGATTTGGATGTTAAACCAATCTCGAGCGGTGGAGCTAACTATACGTCTACGTTGTACATCATCACCATCTCAGAAGGATCCAATGTACTGAACTTATTCGGTAAGATCGCAGCGATAGGCGAGAAGATGAGAGCTCAAATGGCGAAGGTATATGACACAGAGCGATACTGCTACACACAGCTTGTCAAACTTTACGAAAAAATACAAGACGAAAATCAAGTGCCAGACGAACATAAATTGGCTTTCTCCAAATTTTACGGATGCAACGACAAATTATTCGAGGAGACGATAGTACTTGAGAATCTAGAAATGGATGGGTACAACGCCTACAACAGATTTAAGTCGATAGATTGGCCGTATGCGAGCTCAGCAGTGGAACAGTTGGCGAAGATGCACGCGATCTCATTCGCCCACTGGAAATATTACCCGGATGACTTCAGCAAAGTTATGGAGGAATTTATGTTTGAATGGAAAATGGAGGATGGGGCTATGAAGGAGTATATGAATGGTATGGTAACTCGAGCTGCTAAACTTATTGATGAGAAGAACAGTGACAAGTTGCCGAGGTTTTTCGAAGAGTTTTTCCAGTCGCCTGAGGAGTTCAGCGCAGCTTACAAGTCGAGCCGGCGAGTAGTGCTGGGACACGGTGACTATAGACCGAGTAACTTAATGCATAAGCATCTTGACGTAAGTTGATTTCGTTACATAGGTACAAGTAAACCTCTGCGTTCTTGTTACGTTTCTCAAATCTGCTTTTTCAAGCCTCAGACAGTTATTAACATTCAAATAAGTAGTATAATTATGTTAGTGTTTGTTATCATGTTTTTGTATAAATGATGATTTAAACAATTGTGTTGCAAAAACGTTTAAGAAATAAACGGGTAACTTTTGATTAGATATCTACTATTGGATAGAAATTCATAACAATCAATGTAGATATGAGTAACCTCGGTTGATAAGGCGCTATGGACCCGTGGACCGTAACAATCCAAATAAATTGGTAATTCCGTAATTTGGAATAAACACTAACTATCTTATCACTTATCTTCATAATGATCAACCTATAATGTTGTTAATGTAAACGTTAAAATCTATCGTTCATTCACTCGTGATTCTCCATCCATCCATTCCACGAAGCACAGTCTATACCGTGGGCCTAGTAGCTTGAAGTTTAGCACAAAAGTTACTAAGGAAGTGTACTAAGGAAGGGTTTTTCAGGGGATGGAAGTCTCGCTTGGTTTGTATCACAGATCAAAATAACAGTTCTTTTTATATGATCTGTTATGATGTGGTTTGTTTTAATTATAATAAAATGGAAAGTACCCACAACTGCCGACTATTTGCTAATTATCTACGTTAATTTGTTTTAACATTCAAATAAGTAGTATAATTATGTTAGTGTTTGTTATCATGTTTTTGTATAAATGATGATTTAAACAATTGTGTTGCAAAAACGTTTAAGAAATAAACGGGTAACTTTTGATTAGATATCTACTATTGGATAGAAATTCATAACAATCAATGTAGATATGAGTAACCTCGGTTGATAAGGCGCTATGGACCCGTGGACCGTAACAATCCAAATAAATTGGTAATTCCGTAATTTGGAATAAACACTAACTATCTTATCACTTATCTTCATAATGATCAACCTATAATGTTGTTAATGTAAACGTTAAAATCTATCGTTCATTCACTCGTGATTCTCCATCCATCCATTCCACGAAGCACAGTCTATACCGTGGGCCTAGTAGCTTGAAGTTTAGCACAAAAGTTCCTTAAATAACCTGGTTATGTGTACTAAGGAAGGGTTTTTCAGGGGATGGAAGTCTCGCTTGGTTTGTATCACAGATCAAAATAACAGTTCTTTTTATATGATCTGTTATGATGTGGTTTGTTTTAATTATAATAAAATGGAAAGTACCCACAACTGCCGACTATTTGCTAATTATCTACGTTAATTTGTTTTAGAATTACTTTGTTTCACATAACATAAGTATATAAGAGTTTATTGTATTTGC
Organism: Xestia sexstrigata; assembly: GCA_941918905.2. Taxonomy (NCBI): domain Eukaryota; kingdom Metazoa; phylum Arthropoda; class Insecta; order Lepidoptera; family Noctuidae; genus Xestia; species Xestia sexstrigata. The sequence goes on along the minus strand of OW799216.2, from coordinate 1,507,481 downwards.
TTGTTAGAAATCCTGCTTTGCTATGTTTTATTTATGTACATATAATTATGAATAAGGCAACAATGTTATGTTTAGTATACATGACACAGGAACAAATACGACCTTGTCTGTTTATCTATCTACTACCTACATAATTAGTTAATATATTATCATTAACACTAGTAACGGGATTTGAGTTTGAGTTTGACTTACCATGTTTACGGCTTATGTGAATATCGACAACTCACAAAAAACATTAAACATGGTAAATGTCCCGTTTCTAGTGTTAATGACAATGTAAGTAAATATAAAGGGTGTAAATAGATCCTTAACGAAGCCGAAAGGCACCTTGTTCTCCCCGTCATTACGATTTTTTTTTGTTCTGGGCCATACCTGGAAACCTACTAGTTACGGAGAGATTAGATACACAACATACAGCAGTATGTAGATGGTTTTATCTACATGTGTTTTATATAAGTACTTGTTTATTGTCTTCTAATAACCTTTCTCTGTTGCTAAACAGAGAAGCTATTGTTGTACCGCAGGATAGCATTAAACATTTATCAGTTCCTTATCAACTCTAACATCTTTAAAACAAACACGATAATTGTTTCTCAAGAAACTTACTCAGATCAGATACGTTTCTCTAATATTATATTTGCTAATTGCTTATTATATTTGATATTGTTAATGACATTAAAGAGATACCATAGTCCTTTACTTCATAACATAACATCACGCCTGTAATCCCGGAAGGGTTAGGCTGAGGTGTACCTGATAGTACATCCACATTTCGCCAGTTATGTTTAAGTCCCATGTAATAGGGGGCGAGCCCATTGCCATCAACCGGGCACATATCCAGACTCCGTGGCTGCAACTGAACTTATTTTTAGTTTTAAAATTAACTTTTATTTCTCATAATAAGTAAATTGTATTAGTTTTATCGCAACTAGAGTAGATTCCAAAGAGTAATTAATAATATGAACTTAGTATAAGGTTGCCAAGGTTTGATTTCATCAGTGTCCATGGAGTTTCATGCCCATTCTTCTCCATAGAGACCTACGCTTTGGAATGGGCAACTACAGTACTTTCTCAAGTTATTATGTCTTGGACTGAGAATGTAGCTTCGCTTTCTTTGTTTTTCTGACATTCAAAAGTGCCTGTAATGATTGAGTTTTATCAAAGCCTTTTCTCGACTATATACGTTGGGGTCAGTTTCCAGTTGCACCTGAATACTTACTAGTAATATTTACAGAAAGCAACTACCTAACTGACTCCCACAACTCAGTGACTCGGTTATCACACTTGGTAAGACTGGTTGTCAGAGTTTCGTGCTTCTGACTACGGCGAGTTGTTACTGTCAATTCAAGTCCAAGCTACTTTGAAAGTTACGAGCACATCTTACCATATTTTTTTTCCTAATTCCAGGATGGCAAAGTGGATATCAAGATCGTCGATCTGCAGACCCTGCAGGGAGGCAGCCCGGTCACTGATCTAATCTACTTCATCTTCACCGGCTCCGACGAGGAGTTCCGCGCTAAATACTTCGATAAACTGCTCGACCACTACTACTCGGAGCTCAGTGCCTCAATGAAGAGACTGAACCTCGACCCCGAAGAGACGTTCTCCAAGGAAGACTTTGACTACGAAATGAAGGAGGTAAGAAACTCAAATAATTATGTGTTCAGAGGCAATTGCTAGCATTGTTCAGACGCCAGTATTAATTAACATAATATAAATATACATTTCCTACACAACGAAACAAAGTAACTTAAAATGTTCTACGGAAAGCCTACGTCGTAGGACAGGTGTAGGGGCGTGCTACGCCGTAGCACACTGCGTAGTGCGTAGCAAGATAGGAAGAATCTCCTGTAGTTTTGGGGATTTTTGCTTTTTGTGAACTACGTGGATAGTATAATTTTTTATAATATCCGATTTCTTCTATATTTTTTGCGCAAAAGATTACTACGTAACTACTTTAATCGAATCCGCTTTTTCTGTGCATGCCATAAAATAGATACCTACTAATTATTATCAAAACATGAGTGCGACTGCTGAACTCGGGGTGCTGGCTAGGAGTCTCAAGTCGTGGAAATTAATTGGGTTTTCTATTATGAATTCATTAGTAACCTCACAGTTGCTACTACTTCAGGGTCGTTCATGTTACGAGGGACTAACATCAGCTGATAAGTGTACACCTGCAATGAATGAGTATTAAGATAAGAAAGTCATGTCAGGTAGCTACATTCACAAACACAAGCGTTTGTTTAGATTTTATCAGTTTATAATTGCGTATTTTATTTTGAAGCTGATGTGTAAATATAACTCGATGCTCGAGTATAAAAACCCACCTGATAACGTATTTATCAATGATTTTAGTAATCTAATTTACTGATAATAGATCAGTTATGTTCTTGCTATTTTTAGTCTGTTTATTAGGTAGATATCGGGTGGTTATATAGATAACTACTAAATCATAACATCACGCCAGTAATTCCGGAAAAGTTAGGCAAACGTATACCTAATAGTACACCCACATTTCGGTTCACTAAAGTTTCACCGAAACTCCATTGACAAATATTAATTTTACAACCAACGTTTCGTATACTATTTATTTCGCAAACAACTTATTCTTCGATTGTTTCATTTTAAAAACACACGTTTTACAAACATTTATTTGGCAAACACTTCTCTTATCAAATGCATCAGATAATATTTAATCATTTATACATTTTTCATTTCTTATTTAGATACAATTTGGATAAATCACGTTTCTACAAAATAATTTACAGGCTAGTATTTTTTTTTATTACTCTTTTTTAAGAAAAAGTTTCGGAAATGCATAGGTTTTTCACAACATGCAACTCCATGCATGCAGCAAGCAAGCAGAAAGTATGCAGCAAGCTTGCAGCAAGCATGCAGCAAGCAAGCAGTAAGCATGCAGCAAGCAAGCAGCAAACATGAAACATGCAGCAGGCATGGTTTCTGTCACAGCTCCGGCGCTGCGGGGCTCCGGCGGTCCCACGCGAGCTTATCGTCGTAGAGGGTTTTAACGCTCACCACGCTAGCTACCTGCTCCTCAGCTCGCGGGCCGCCTCGCCCCTCCGCGCCTACGCGGATTTAAATTACACTCTAGGGGTAGGGCATAAAAGACTACGTGGAGTCGGTTTTGCAGCGATTCATTTCTGTCACTAAATTTGAGCTTATAGAAAACTAAAATTCATTTATTTTCTCTTTTTTTAGAAATGTTTCAATTAATATGTGTAATGTCTTTTTTCAAAGTGATTTTTTATAAGATAAAATGAAAAAATAATGAATTGTTTGTCAAATAATACGTTATTAAATAAAAGTTTATCGGATAATTATTTTGCTAAGTGAATTATTTGGTAAACTTGTTGTATAATGATGAAATGACAAATAATGTTTTTTCCAATCGTTCAAGCAACGATTGGAAAAAACATTATTTGTCATTTCAAGTAAAAGTTTTGAAATAATTTTTGGCTAACTGACCGGTCACCCCACGTTTCGCGTGTTAGTCCCATGTAATAAGGGGCGAGCCTATTGCCATCAACCGGGCCTAAAACTCAATAACACCTTACCCGACCTGTGAGTCAAACCCAGGACCTCATGCTCAGCTGTACACTTGCTACCACTATACCAACGAGGCAAGTCAAGTTATATAATTACAACCGCGAAAAAGTTAAAGCCGCATTTTTTTTTATTATTATACTAAATTTATCAGTAGCTAGGCATTACCTGTCGTATAACGTTATCTGAAACGGAATAATTTCACACACAAATAAATAACGTCGAGTCGAATAAACAATTACGTAGTAGGTATCTTAATTCGATTCGGTTATATAAATCTACGATAAATACAAGAGTATTAAAAAAAATACATATATGTATTGTTTATTTTAAATGTGGTTATCTATATTCTGAAACATTACTTTTAAGGCTGATGCTCCAGGGTAGCCCGCGAAATTCAAATATTCGTACGTTTTTTTGCAATTTGCAGGCCAGTGCTAGGTTGTAGGTTGATTTAAATATTGTTCGCGACTGTAAGACGTATGTAGTAACAGAATCATCAAAATCATAAATACAACCCTCCAAGTTCATAAAGGTCGACGAACGACTTTTTCCCAGGTCAAAGTCATTGCTAGACCTTTATGAACTTGGAGGGTTGTATTGGTGATTTTGATGATTATAATTCTACTTAAGCTTATCCGTTACCTGTCAACATTATCAGCTACTTGCAGGTACCAAAAATAATATTATAATCACCTGCCCCGTTGGTCTAGTAGTGGTTACTTCCAAAGACCAAAGGTGTTGGATGAGAGGAGATTCCCGGGTGGGACAGTGTTATTTGGACTTTCCACAAGGAATTTCTCAGTAGCAGATTGGAATTACTACATAAGACATTATCAAAACTAGCGAAATATAGGTTTTTATTCAACAGGTAACACCTCTGCCTCACCTTTGGGGATAACAGGTCTGATGGTAGGTTACGTAAAATGTCTATCTTTACGTAATAAATTCTGCGTCTATTATATAATAAGTAATACATGATTGTGTGTACCTAAACTAGTTCTGTACACGGCTGTTATTACGAGTGAACTGCCGCCAACCATCAAGGCCGTCTCGAAATGATCAACAACAACATGTAGCTTCCGGCAACACACTGATGTTTAATGACGTGGCCAGTAAATTACACTTTAGATTTAACATCACGCCGCTATAATTCATCGGGGGAAATCGACCCGCATAGTAGGTACCTAGGTACAGTCACCACCACAGTGTAACACTTTGGATTTGAACTGGCTTAGCGTGGCGATACTTACTGATTTTGATACCACTAATGTGTGGCCTATTATACCTACCTACTCCAGCATTTAGCAAGATAAAAAGCTAAAGCTGAAAGAAAACAAAAAAGGGGTAAATAAAAAATAAGCAAGCAAGCTATATTATTGCAATTTAGATGTATATTTGTTTTCTATGTGCAATAAAGAATAAGAATAAGTGCAAGTCCCATAATAGGAAGCGGCCCTATCGCCACAAATCAGACAGACCCTAAGAAAATCAAAAAACGGTCTGACTAGGGAATCGAACCCAGGGCACGTAAAGTGTTTGTGCTCCCGAACACGGCACTGACAGCATACCTGTGCTTATCTCCTAGACGTAACAGATAGCTTTGGTGTGTAAGCGCGTAATTACTGGTAGATTGATACCTGCACGATTTTACTATCAGACGTAGATTCCGGTCTAGACACATACGAGCAGGTACATACAATTATGACACCCATGATATTGTTGACTTGACCGACTAAAATAAGGAAGTAATATTTATTTTTATAATAATAGGACAAAGGTCGGGCGACAGCTAGTAAACAATAAAAACATAAATAAAAACTCATCACTAGCCTCCACACTAGATACGAGTAAATATGTTACTTCATCCTCTAGATTTGATCGACCTTGGTGACTCATCAAGATAGTAGGTAGCTTCCACTTAAATTATATCATTTGACCACTGATCCGCATGCAAAATGGTAAGCTGTGTGGCCTTAAGTGTTGTTAAGGCAGCCTTACTCAAAGGGTGCTCCGCGGAACTCTAGGTCTCCGTGGAGCCTCTGTATGTCGGGGCTCCACGAAAATAAAGTCATAATTAAAAAAAATATACCAAAGAAAAATACACTGTAATGTATGAAAAATAAAAAAACTGTTTCATTACCTCTTAAAGTATTGAGACATGATTATTTGATTACTATTAAAGAATAAGTACGTATAAACTTTTTTTTATTATTTTAGGCAACAAACGTATTTTAGGGCTTCGTCAAATATTTAGGTTTCCAAAAGGGTTCCGTTGCTTAAAAAGTTTGAGAACCGCTGTGTTAAAGCGATCTACGCAGTTATATTTAGATACCGACAAGCGTTATATAGGTTAGGGCTTGTGTTTACATGTAAATGCACCATGCATGATGACATAATGCCGTGTCAGCTGCATTATGTTATTACTTACTATGCAAGCAACAAACAAAGAAGGTGTAGGTAGCCAGTAATGCAAAGTAGATAGTACGTGCATATTGCGCAGTTCAAAGTAGGGCTTGGATTATTCTTTATAACGCGAGCTATGCCGCGAGTAAAAAGTTGTAGGTAATATTTAACTATTCTTTTTTCAAGGCTAATCTACATCTATTGGTTTTAATACCTATGGACTACGGGCGCCCCAGTTCACCGAAGAACAATAAATTCTTATCATACTTACCGTTTGTTACTCTCATTCCAGAAACTGCCGTTCGGTCTCACCCTAGCAGTGTTCGCCTTACCCGTGGTGACGGTTGACAGCGAGAACGCGCCCGCAGTCGACGAGAACCTGGAACTCTCCAACTTCTCGGTCGAGAAGACCAGTGACCTGTACGCCGAGAGGCTGAACGGGGTCGTCAATGACTACGTCAAATGGGGCATCCTGAAATAATAGCTAAACTTTACGTGAACCAAGATAGACTGACCGATTTAAAGGTACAGCATCGGGACCAATAGTTTTATAATTTTACTTTAATTTTACTTATAATTTTACTTTTTACTTGATTTTGCATGAATTGGTAGTTTTTAGACTTCTTTTTGACATTGAAAAGTTAAGGAATACAATGCCAGGTAAATGATACTATTTTTAATCAATTTAAAGAGTAAAATTCCTAATTTAAATTACACACACATTACACGTACATTAGCTAGTCTTTGGCTGTGTTGTTTGTTAGAAAGATAATATTGACATTCACTTGTTTTTTTTTTTGACGAACTTTGAGTAGGTAACTCACAGTGACTTAAAAAAGAGATTGTAACATAATTAATTATTGATACATTATTAATGACCTATTATGAATTTGAGACTAAAGAAATACAAGCCTATGTGTTAACTTGACAGCATAATGCTTGACGGCTAAAACCTGGTGTTGGTATTACTTAATGTAATCTTGTGACCTAGATGTAATTTTATCTTTAGTGAATAGTACAAATTAATGTGATTCGATTTGATTTAAGCTGTTCTTTTTATGAACTGTATTGATGATTTTGCAGAAAGTATATTTAAGTAATAAATGACATGAATGAATGAAATAATAATGATAAATGAAATTGTATTTGCATTATTGATTAAACAATAATTATGTGTTTTGTCGTAAGCTTATCGTTGAACAGTATTAAATTGGTTACGAGTACAAATATTTTTTTTTTTAGTAAAAATGCAGTCGTTTTGCAATAGCGCCAACTAAAGCTTTCAGGCAATTTGTGGCTCAACCAGTAACAACATCAGCTAAACGTTCCCCTGACATGGTCTGCGAAACTGGCCAATCAACTAAAGTATGTACGCGTGTGTGTATGTATGTTTCAACTGTAGTATTTTCACGTAGGTATAATGAGTATACCTTACTGAAACATGCCGTTTCGTTCGATGTCTACTTCTTACATTAATTGTAGCAATTTGCGAGATACGAACAAATCTAAAGACTAACGCACAAACGGGAACCACTTCTGCATAAATTCTACTCATGAATCTAGCCACCCAGCGACAGAACTTTCAGTTATTAAAAAAAATCTTACAAAAGTGCATCTGACACGGTCATAATGTCAGTTATTGAGCTCCAGGTTTGATTGTGAGAATCCCAGCGTCAACACTTTTCTTTAATTCTTAACTGAATTTTATTTATTAGATGCATGTGTTGAATTTATGGTAACCGTTTGTGAGTTGATGATTCAAATACAAAATCGTGGGGCGTTGCGTAACCTGACTAAAAATGTAAGTAAATATATAAACAGCATTTATAATAATTTAATTATATGAGTGGTTGACTGTTGATAGAAATTTCAAGCGACCAATGACTTAATTTTAGAGTCTCACCTTACCTTACCTTAGATTGATGAGGAGACTGGTGTGATGACTGGTACCTAGGACCTTCCTAATTAAGTTTAAGCTTTTACTACATTACCTACAAAATGGTCTTGGTCTTTGACAAAAATTCGAAAGTCCAAGCTCAAGGTTTGCCAACGTGCGATGTCGCGCAGTATAATAGGCGTAAAATTCTAACCGACCATATAATACGCATCACCACACTGCGCTCCAAAACACAAATTACTGACGTTGCTGAAAAAGCCGCTAAGCTGTAGAGTGTGATTCGACTCTGCGTTCTAACAATCAGTGCTGGCAACAGGGCCATCGTTTCCACTGAGCACACTGGGCCCGTACCCAGGGTCCCACCATCCAAGGGGCCCCAAATTCCTGTTACTGTAAAAAAAAGCTAAAAGCTGTCAAAAGAAACTTAACTTATCCCATATATAACATATATCAGAGCTCGCTCCGCTCGCTTTTGCATCTGGCTTTTCAGCAAACAAAACACAGAAAAAATATTTTAATATCCTTGTAATTGGCTTTTTTTGCCTGAAAATTTCACGACATTAATGTTTGTTTCCCATGAAGGAGCTTATGAAAGGAAACCTTCATTTGGCAGTCAAGCAAAAAATCTTGGACATGTGTATTCTTGCCATATTAAATAAATAAAAAATATCTTTATTTTCAGACCAGACATCCTTAACAAATAAAACAAACGTACCAAAACACGTTAAACAAACTTACTAAAGCACATATCTGAATGACGGTCTGTATGCCGCTCACATTCATTGACCATCCACCCTGATGGCTACAATAGCCACGAGACTGTTGGGGCTGCCGCGCACCCGACGCATCAGTCATGCGATTCGCAGACGCAGCAGCGAACCGAAATCTAAATCACGTGCATCCGCGAACATCCCAGACGAGCTACAGAAGTGCGGCAACCCCAGCAATAACCGGAACGCGTGATTATATTGGACTCATAGAGCATTGCATTTCATGAGCATTTTCGCTTTTTCGTAACCACGTAAACTTGGTCGGGTTACCACGGTCATTCACTTCCTAATGACTTTAATCGTATTATCTCATTAATTATCCAATGTACTGAGCTGAAATTTTACCGATATACAACTGAACTAAAAAACTAATAATTGACATAACATTCAGTTCATATATCCAATGCAGTGGCCAATTAACACCGCGCGCATCAAGACCGTGCTCGTAAGAACTGAATATCATCATAACTTGTTAAATACTTACAGGATACAAATGAAACTTCACATACATTTGAAGGCAGTTACAAGCTTCAAAATAATGTTTAAAGTAAGTCTTTAGACCTCTTATTGAGGGTGCTGGGACCAATTGAAGTGTTTTTCTATTTAATGAAATAACCTTTAAGCTATGTATTATTTTGGTTTTTTTATTGCAGAAAGAATTAAACTAATTCCTAAGAAGTCATGAACAAAATATGATAAGAGTCCGCTTAACCATTTCAAAGATCTAGCAAAACCAAAAACGTTACCCCAGCAAAATCTCGAATAACTTCGCAACCGAAGAAAGAACAAATACAAAATAAGGCACAACATTTACTTCATCTAGACAACTAATTTTATAGCTAGTATTTATTTAAATATTCCCATTAGAAAGAAAAAGGTCTGGCTGGGGTAACGTTACCCCAGCAGGAAATGTTTTTGTGAAATAATTAAAAAACTATAAGCGCAACAAATTTAAAAATGTGCGCAACAATTACAGAAGCCGCAAAACTAATTATCTATAAGATTCAAATGACCATTTTCGACAACATCTGGCCTGGGTAACGGACACTCATTATTTTGCACATGACTTCTTCTCCAATAATCTTGACAATATCACATGAAGGTCCGTAAACGAGTATCGCGGTACCTATATCATCAGCATCTTCTCAATAAGCAATTTTTTTCCTTAGTATATTTGTTACTTGTACTGTATTATAAAAGGTAAAACAAATTGTATATTGAAAAAGCTGAATGTGCGCTACGAATCCACTTATAACAAGAGGCGCGAGAGACTGCGTGACACTAAACTTTATCGTAATGTGGGTAACATTACGATAAAGTTCTTCCTGTCTCAATAAACTCTTTATCTAGGATCATGGTTATCTGCCACACAAATACATAATACGATCATAGGCGGGCGTTAAGCAAAATCGTAATCGTAATCGTCGTCGTCTTCGTCGTCGTCGTCGTCGTCGTCGTCGTCGTTAACTCTTGTTCGCTAACTACCTAGCTGTAGGCGACATACTTCTTTTATTTTTCATCTAAATAACAAAAATCGGATGAATAGTTTAGGCGCTACGGAGGAACATACGTAAATACATACAAAGACTGCTAAAACTATAACTCTTCCTTTTGGCCTCGCCGTAGTCGGGTAAAAATACGATCCTAATCGCATAGATAATCGCATGATACGGAATCATTCATAATAAGATAATAAAGTATTCGCGACACGACGCGGACGCTGGCCCAGCGCGTATTGAATCAGTTCACTGTCAGTTGTGGCCACGCACCCGTGTCTGGTTCAACAAAAAATCTTTCAGCTACGAACAGTGTTTAGTTCTTAATACTATTTTATTAAAATTTCGAAACTCAACATGGAAGACATCCCTGCTCATTTTAATGACCTACTTCACAAAATTGCCAAAGAACAAAACTTCGTCAATTATGATTTGCATGTTAAACCAATCTCGAGCGGTGGAGCTAACTATACGTGTAAATTGTACATCATCACCATCTCAGAAGGATCCAAGGTACTAAACTTGTTCGGTAAAATCGCAGCGATAGGCGAAAAGATGAGAGCTCAAATGGCGAAGGTATATGACACAGAGCGATACTGCTACACACAGCTCGTCAAACTTTACGAAAAGATAGAAAACGATAATCAAGTACCAGACGAACATAGGGTGGCATTCTGCAAATTTTACGGATGCAACGACAAATTATTCGAGGAGACGATAGTACTTGAGAATCTAGAAATGGCCGGCTACAATGCTTATGACAGATTTAAGTCGATAGATTGGCCGTACGCGAGCTCAGCAGTGGAACAGTTGGCGAAGATGCACGCGATCTCATTCGCCCACTGGAAATATTACCCAGATGACTTCAGCAAAGTTATTGAGGATTTTATGTTTGACTGGAAGATGGACCCTGAGGCCATGATGGAGTATACGATGCATATGGTAACTAGGGCTATTGAGCTTATTGATGAGAAGAACAGCGACAAGTTGCTGAGGTTTTTCCATAAATTTTTCGAGTCTTGCCAGACGCCAGAGGAGTACAGCGTGGCTTACAAGTCGAGCCGGCGAGTAGTGCTGGGACACGGGGACTATAAACCAAGTAACTTAATGCATAAGCATCTTAAAGTAAGTTGATTTGTGTCATTATTCCGCATTACAAACAACTAATCGATTTTCCTTTTTTGCGTTCTTGTAACGTTTCCCAAACCTGCTTTGTCAAGCCCCTGACAGAATAAAAAATCTTGAGAATGGGTGAATTTTCCGTTAACCTACCACAGGGGTTTAACGTATGTCCGAAAATTCGCACTAAGCTGAGATGAACCGTGGGAATTTTAATATTTTGGACTAGGTCATCTACTCAGGTAACTAAAACAACTTCTCCAAAATTCACATTTAAGTAGGTAAGACAAGACTTCTAATGAGACGATGACTTATAATGGTTGGCGCAATGGCTGAGCGATTGCCTGCTGCGCTGCATGTCGCGGGTTCGATTCCCGCACGAAACAAATATTTGTTAGGCGACATTGTGGAGCGTTTGCGCTGGGACAGGGCTATGTTCAAATGGCTATAACTCTTAAAATAATTGATGTTGAGTCAATATTTTGATATAATTTTGTAGGTTGACTCAAATACTTCTTATTTAACATAAAAACAAACGCCACATTCCGGGGCTAATTTTGCACTAGAGTAGAAAATGTATAAAGAATAAGTAATTTATGTAAAATTTCGTCTTTTCTTATTTTTTTAGGCTTCTTTTGCTTATTTTTTAGGAAAATTAATGTTATAATTTGATAGCCTCGTCATTTACTCTTGCAATGAAATCATTTTCACGTCTCTAGGTCTCTTTAATAGGCGAGACGACAAAAAAGTCCGTCAGTTAGATTATCCAAAAATATTTGACCCGTGTTTTTTCTTTTGTTACGTAAACCAAAATTGACAAAGATATGAAAATTCTCAATAAAATTCTCAATACGTCACGCCTAGGTATAATTTTTAGCTAGCTCTGACGTCACGAGCACCCACTCCCGAGTTTTGATGCGTTTTATTTTTGTCAATTTTCATTGATTCACAAAAATATAAAATACGTGTCCATTATTTCCAATACTCTAACTGACGGTCTAATTAGATTTGCTATTTTTTGATACTGTCGTCATGCCTAGAGTAGAGTAGAGAGTAGAGTAGGGACTCCATTTTCCGCACTTAGACTCTCATTCGGTCCGTTGTGCGTAGGTGTCCTGGCTAGGTTAGCCAGCCTAGCTCCGTCCAGAAGCACAGAAGTTTCCTGGGATCTTCACAGGCTTCGCGGAGCGACCTCACCGTTCCGAGGATTTGTTTGCGTTGGGTAGCCACAGCCTCGCATTCCAGGATGACGTGGGCAGCTGATTCTTCGGCGTCAAAGCAGCCCCTGCAGAGTGGGCTGTCCGTGGCGCCTATGTTGAAGAGATGTTTGTTAAGGGGGCAATGGCCCGTTATTGTCCCTATTATTATTCTGAGGTTATTTCTGCTTAAGCTTAGCAGTCGTTTTGTTAGTCGTGGGTGTAGACTTGGCATCGCCATTTTTGACTGTCTACAGTCTGTAGACCGTGACCATTTGTTGTTATGAAGTTCAGTTGATCTCTGGCGAATCCACGTACGGAAATGTGAGAAAGGTAAGGGAAGGAGTGGGTACGGGCCTAGCACTGCCATTTCGGAACCTCTCTTAGCAAGTTCGTCTGCGGCGTCATTGCCTAAGGATCCACTGTGCCCCTTAATCCACTGGAGAGTGATTCTGTTAGACAGCGATATACTCTCCATGGCGAGGTGACATTCAAATGTTAATTTACTTTTGGTTTGTTTGTTTTCTAGGGCTTTAAGCACAGCTAGGCTATCAGATACGAATCTGATTGCGTAATTGTGAATCCCCAGACGCTTTACGGCTGTTGCAGCTTGTGTTAGGGCGACACACTCGCATTGGAATATCGAGCTGTGTTCGCCTAGTGGTAGGTGAAAGTTAAAGTTGAGGTCTAGGGAGTGTACGCCAGCCCCTGAGCCGTTTTGAGTTTTAGAGCCATCTGTGTAGATGCGTACTTCATTAACTCCTGACTGATCCCTTAACTCCTCTGTTGTTTGTATGCTATAGCTTTTGTTGAACATGGGTTTATTATGTGTCCTATCACACGGGGCAGCGATGAAAGGTTGATACTCGATCGCCCGGTCCAGGATGCCTGCGTGGGGACTGGTGTGGTTCTTTCCCCATATGCCCAAGTGCATAATCCTGATAGCTGCTAGTGCTGCCTCCTGCTGTATGTACAATTCAAGGGGAGTTAATTGTAGGGCTATCTCCATTGCCGCGGTTGGGGTTGTCCTCATACAGTCCGTGATAGCGGAACAGGCCAGCCTTTGGAACCGCCGAAGCCTAGAGACGGTGGTCGAGTTTCCTAACATTTTTTTGCAAAACAACAAAATTAACAAAAGCACAATCGCACTGTACCAATGTACAGTGCGATTGTGCTTTTGTTAATTTTGTAGTCAAGATGCCTATTCCAGAGCAATTTGTTATCAAGGATCACTCCTAAGTACTTGACTTCTTCTTTAAGTGTTAGTTCGGTGTTGAATAGTTTGGGAAGTTTGTGTGGTCCAAGGACTCTTTTGTTTGTAAACATTATTAGTTCTGTTTTGGTGGGGTTAACTGATAGTTCGTGTTTTGTACACCAGTTCTCGATTATTTTGAAGGCTTTCCTCATGAGGTCACATAAGACGCCTTCAAATTTCCCCGTGATTAGAATTGCTATGTCATCCGCATAACCCACCGAGTACAGACTGCTAGCGTTGAGCTCGGTAATGAGCTCATTTACTACTAGGTTCCACAGTAGTGGTGACAGCACCCCACCCTGTGGGCAGCCCCTACTAACGATGCCTCGTGTGGTGGTGTTCACAGTGAATTGAATAGCGCGGTATTTTAACATGTTGTGAATCCATTGTATAAGCGTTGGCGCCACACCGTGCACAACTAATGCCTGGCTGATGCTGGTGAAGTTCGTTTTGTCAAATGCACCCTCTATGTCTATGAAGGCGCCCAGTGTTGGGTTTTTGGTTTTTAGAGCGTTTCCTATGCGTGTGACCACGCAGTGGAGAGCGGATTCAGTTGACTTGCCTTCGCAGTAGGCGTGTTGGTTAGGGTGTAAAGGTTTAAGTAGCGAGATTTGATTCCTAATCTTTCTGTCTACTAGCCTCTCTAGTGTCTTCAAGAAGAACGAGGTGAGGCTGATAGTTCTGAAGGACTTGGGTTGAGTATAATCGCTCCTACCTGGTTTTGGAATAAAGATTATTTTTACTTCGCGCCATTTCAAGGGGATGTAGCGGTGGGCCAGACAGGCACGGAAAATCTTGACAAGGTATTCAGCTAGCGAGTCACCGCTCCATCTGAGCAGAGCCGGAAAAATACCATCCAACCCTGCTGCCTTGAAAGGTAGGAAGGTGTTGATTGCCCATATTATTTTGTCTTTGTCTATTACTTCTGAGGCCACCTCCCAGTCTATGTTGCTCGTAGCCCTTTCACTGCACGGTTCCCAGCTCTGTTCGGTCGCAATCCGGCAGCCTGGGAAGTGGGTGGTGAGAAGTAATTCGCTAGTCTCCGCATCGTTAATTGTGTAGGTACTATCTGGTTTTTTGAGGCATCCTATAGAATGATCAGTCCCGGCGGCGAGACAAGTTTTGACCCTCATTGCCTGGTTGCTATTTTCAATGTTAGTACAAAAACGCCTCCAGTCGTTTTTACTTCTGAGGCGTATTAGTTTTTTATAGGTTTTTCGGGCAGTTTTGTAACGGCCCCAGTCGTCCAGCGACCGTGTGTTCATGGCTCTGTTGAAGAGCCTGCGCAACCTGTGTCGGTGTCTTTCTAGTTCTGGACCCCACCAGGACTGCCTTGCCCCCTGTCTTGGTACAGTGAGTGGACAAGACTGCTCAAAGCTGGTTAGAAGAATTGATGTGAGGTTGTTTACGTGTTCATCTAAGTTGTTTAAAGGGATTTCAGCTGGAAGGGAGGGTAGATTACCAAACTCTGCCTTGACTAGCCTTATGAATTTGGTTTGGTCTGTGTTACGAGGGATCCTCCTCGGTTGTGGCTTAGGTAGGTTGAAATTGATGGTGTATCGAATCCATCTGTGATCCGAACATGATAATTCGCTGGATACATGCCAGTCCTGGATGGAATTGGAGATACCTATAGTTGATAAAGTTAGGTCAATTACTGTTTGTGATCGTGCGTTAATGAAAGTTGGTTCTGAAACTTTGTTGAGTAATACAAGATTATTGCTAAGAAAAAAGTCGAGCATTGCCTCACCTCGGTTGTTGGTTTTGACATTACCCCAAAGAGTGTGATGCGCGTTGGAGTCGGTTGCGATGATTAGTTCCAGTTTCTCCCTTTCGCAGTACTCCACCAGCGAGGCGAGCTCTGGTAGTGGCACGTCCTCGTCGCCTGGCAGGTAGGCCGAGGCGAGGACGATATCCGGAAGATCCTGTTCAGTTCTGGAGAGCCTCGTTACTGTCAGGTCTCTTGAACAGAATTCATTGATTAATAGGTTAGGTATATGTTTTGGGATAAAAATGCAGGTTCGTGGGTTGCTTACGGAGGTGTCTAGCAGCAACTTACCTCCGATGTTCGCAAGACCACATATTCTGCCGCCCCTAATCCACGGCTCTTGGATAAGGGCAATGGTCTTTTGGTGTTGGTTGTCCAGCACTCTGCGCAAGGTGGCCGACGCAGATTGGCTGTGCTGGAGATTGGTCTGTAGGATCCTAGTTGTCCCGCATGGGAGAAGAGCAGAGGCTGCTATCATAGTCCTCTCTCTCCTCCCCTGCCGGAAAGCTGTCCTCGTCCGAAGTTAGTCCGGGCGAGGATGGATCCTGTGTGGGTGCTTTGATGAGTGATTCGACCTCCCTGGCCGGGGAAGAGGTCCGCTCCCCCACCCCCTCTACGGTCTCCGTCGCGGGTGGCGACGGGGACCGCCTAGGCGGTGGCGGATCAAGCTCCGGTCCGGGCACTACGGGGGCCGTTGCGGTTGAAGGCGCGGTGACCCCCTCACTGGCTGCACCCTCCTCCAGGAAACGGATATAGATGCGACCCATGAGGTAGTACACACGCCTATTTTGATCTTTAATTGTTTTGACCATGGACTCTGGCACACGGAAAAAGAGACAGGTACCCGGGGGCTCCTGTCTTACCCTCTCGTGTGTCAGGGTCCAGGTATTTATTTTTAGGTTGGAATTTTGCCGGGTGAGTAGCTTGAGTAGTGCCGGAGTGTCCTCGGTGTTCTCCGGAACAAACAGCATACACAGCGCCTTTTTTGGTATTTCGGCTTGGGGCCGAACGGTTAGACAAGTCCCCGGTATTGGGGACGTCATGTTTGTAGTGATCCGCTTGAACCAGGCCAGCGTGAAAGCGTCCTCGCACCAGGTTTTCAGAACGCCTTCGGAGAAGTGGGCCCTCCCTCGAAAGTGGATCGCGGTGTTTACGGTTGGGTTGGAGGGATCGGGATCTGCCATAAGCAGCGCCCGCAGCTCTTTTTCAATGTTTAGGCGGATCCCCTCCGCCTGTTCTTGCGTCATGTCCTCAAAAGGCTCTGTCATGACGGCGACGCACAGCTCGTTACTACTGTACGACGCGGCCGCTTCGGCGTTGCTCACCAACGAACCATCTACCATGTGGGAGCGAGCAGGCTTGCTCCTCTTGCATATCCCAGTCGGTGTGACGGTATCCTCGGGTCGCTCACGCTTCTGCGCCCTAGCAGGACGTTCTTCGACGGTGGTTTTAGGTTTTTTACGTCCCCTCGGTCTGGCGCTGCGCTTGCTCCTGGTTGCCGTGGTAGCCGCACCTGCCGGTGTCGATGTACTTATCGACGCTCCAGCAGCGGCCGCCACAGTGCCTTGCTGCGCAGGCTTGACCGGTGCAGACAGACGCTTCTTGGAAGACGTTGCCTTGCGGGAAACTGTGATCCACGTTTGTTTGACCGGAGACTGAATGGCGTCCCTAAGAGACGACATGTCGATCCCGGTCGTGTTGGCTGTCCCTGCCGGTATTGCTTCGGTCAGACTCGTAAGGTCCCTCTCCGAGGCCACTGACGCTGACGCAGCCCTAGTGGGCGCATCCACGCCAACAGCCACCGTTGAGTCGCCGTGTGCGAGAGCTGCCCTAGGCTTTGCGGACAGGGCTGGGTCAGTGCGCACATCACCGGACGCAGATGGGGTTGGCATTGCCTTCGACGCAGCCTGGTTTGGCGCATACCTGGCGGCAGCCTTCCTCACCACATCCTTGGACGCAGCGGAAGTTTTATGCGTGTGGAGCCTAGGGGCATCGGAGGACGCAGCCTTAGGCTGTTTTCGCTTAGGCGCATCCTGTGACGCACCTCTAGTTTTTGGTGTGATTGGCGCATCGAGAGACGCAGCCTTGGGTGGTTGGTTGGTAGCTTGGTTTGGCGCATCAGAGGACGCAGCCTGAGTGTTGGTTACATTTTTCGTCTCTTTATCCATGGGTTAGGATTGAGATTCTTCACCGTCGGAGCTCTCCACCCGCCACGGAGCCCTCAAGTCGGGGACGCCCCTCGTTCTAAGAGTGGACGCCAGAGCTACTCCTTCGGTATAGGACCAGCTTATTGAGAAGCAGACGAGCCCGCACGCAACGGAGGATCGTGGGACTGTGAATGGCACGAGACTATGCCACCACTCATCCCTCAAACCCACGCCGCGCCGGCTGCCCCCCCTCAATAAACCGGCCCTCGCTTGACGACCCGCTTATGGGATGCCCCAGCCGATTGGTCGTGGGTAGCTACTCCACTACCTCCCGTGTGAGAGGAAATCCAGGCCAAAGTGATGTGTTGCGTGCAACCTGCTCCACTCAATCACCAGGATTCCTTCATCCCTCCGTACGGGTCCCCGCGCACGGCACAAACACGCGGGAGGTCATTGCTATCCATCATCAGCTCTTGTTCGATGATGGACACCCAGGGGCATGACCTCGCCACCCCTGTGTTATTATCGCCTGGTGGTTTTCGTTGCGTCTATTTCTTAAGGAACTAGACCAAGAACAGGGCGGCAACCACGTGAAGGAGAACACACCAGACTTGCCTTGAGGATCTACACGACTGTAGCGCTCACCCTCTAGACCCCGCCACCTTACCGCCTCTGAGGGAAGCAGTAAGGTAGGCCTGTATCTATACTACCAAGCAAAGCGCAAGCAGAGATGTCGTTGTGCAACCGCAAAAGCATAAATACAAGCCCGCCTCGTCATGCCTATTCAAAGATATTAGCGTTTCATTGAACATACCCTAGATCAGCCGATTTAAAAAAAAAATGGCTGTTATTCGCGGGGTGTGGGGTATAAACGTGTAGGTATTTGTCGATAAAAATGAGTATGTAATATGCCCTTAAAGTATCGGTAACCGGTAGCGAAACACACTGCATTATCAATACTGTTGCTATAAAACTAGCTGTCCCTGAAAATATAAAACGCCAAAAAAAAATACAGAAGTGTTATTCTGCTGAATCCAGACAGCTTCCCTTACGTGAGCTTAAGTTAGGAGCTGAAACCGTCACTTTGATCGTCCCCTAGCTACGTTAGGCTACGTAATACCCAAGTACTTAAGTTTTGAATAGATAGGCACGCCATGTTTTTTGCTAAAAATTATGAAATAAGCAAAAGTGTTGCCAAAACGTTTAATAATGACGTTAATGGGTACCTACCTAATCCTTTTGATTAGATAATTATCTTTATACAGATCAAACTTGTTAACAATCGATGTATGAGTAACCTCAGCTGTTGTTAAGGAACTACGGACCGTGAGAACCAAAAAATAAAAATAACCTTAATATTCCGTAATTTGGAATAAACATTATCGTCTATCTTCTCGATTATCTTCATAATAATCAGCACCCCTAGCCAAGTTGACAATCTACAATCGTTAACGCTAGTAGAAAACTATTCAAAGGAATGGGAATGACATCATCTCAACGTTAAATCACGTGATCAACACAAACGAATAGAAAATTCGTAGACAAGTTTACATCGTTCACAATGATAGAATAGAATGGTAACGTTTCTACAATGTTGATCGCTAAACTCTGTAGGAACGCTCACCATAGACTAAAGTGTAGGTTTTTTCTACAGACATTAGAGAACGAGCGATCGACTCAGTCGTGTCAACTTGGCTACCAATTTAGCGCTTTCTACAATCGCTTACGCCGAGGCGTTTACGATTGTAGAAAGAGAATCGATACGAAACGTTTGTAACTTGGCTAGGCCTGCAGCCTACACTTTCGTTGCCAAGCACCCAGCATATGGGTGGAACAATAAGTCGTTCGTGTGCCCACAACCCGCCTCTGAGTCGTCGATATACGTATACGTAGCTATTGATGACTTGTGTTCATGCCCAGGTCCCGACTAGCAAGTCCAAATCTATGTAGGCTTTAAATTAATTCCTTAATGCGAAAAGTTTTGTTTTGTCAATCGGCTGGTAGCAACTGAATGAGAGTTCCCGAGAAATGATGTGCTTGTGGTTGAAGAGTGTCCAGCAGCGAACTGCTGTGGGCTGATGATGAAGGTCTGATAATTATTATTATTAATTATCAACGTCGACCTCATCTCTAGGTATCCTCAGGACCAGATTGAGGTTAAGAGTAGGCCCATTTAAAGTAAAAGATCCACGGTGGCCCGCTAAATTCAAATTTTCTTACGTTTTTTGCAATTTGCAGGTCAGTGTCAGGATGTAGGTATGTTAATTAAAATATGATTCGCGGCTGTAACATGTATGGTTACAGAATTATAGTCATTAACCCCATCAATACAACCCTCTAAGTTCATGTAACCTGATTTAATGACTTTGAAAAAGTCATTCAATCAAACCTAACTCTGACGTAGGTAGTAACGTAACCGTAGGTAAGAAAATTTTAATTTCGTGGGTTACCGTTGAGCTTCCACCTTAATATAAAAAACCATCAGTTGCACCTGCATAGTAATTTATTTACATAAAGCAGCTGCCTAACTGACATCAACAACCCAGATACTCGGTTATACGATAACACTTGGCTAGGCTGTCACACTTTAGTTCTTCTGAGTACGGAGAGTTGTTGCTGTCAATACAAAGTGGATCCAAGCTGCTTTGAAAGTAACGAACAAATCCTACCATATTTTTTACTTAATTCCAGGATGGCAACGTGGATATCAAGATCGTGGATCTGCAGACCCTGCAGGGAGGCAGCCCGGTCGCCGACCTGATCTACTTCATCGTCACCGGCTCCGACGAGGAGTTCCGCGCCAAGTACTATGAGAAACTGCTCGAGCACTACTACACACAGCTCAGTGCCGCCATGAAGAGGCTGAACCTTGACCCTGAGGAGGTGTTCTCCAGGGAAGACTTTGAGTTCGAAATGAAGGAGGTAAGAAACTCAAATAGTTATGTGTACAGGGGCAATAGCCGATATGGTTTAGGCGCAAAACGAAATATACCTTTCCTGCACTACGAAATCTACAAGAAAATGTCGTAAAAAGTTCTACGAAAAGCCTACGTCGTAGCACACGTGTAGGGGCGCGCTACGCAGTAGCACACTGCGTAGGGAGATAGAAAGGAGCTCCTGTAGTTTGGGGGATCTTTGCTTTTTGAGTAGTTTTTTTTATAAAATTCGATTTCTCTATTTTTTTAACTGAAATTAATTTCATTTACTTTTTATTCCAAGAGTTTAAAGTATTTCCTTTAGCAAAAACACGCCAATCTGCTTTTACTGAGCATGCTTTAAAAAAAAGGCTTAATTAATCAAAACATTAGTAACAGCGCGACTGCTGAACATGGGGTGCTGGCTAGGAGTCTCAAGTCGTGGAAATTAATTGGGTTTTCTATTATGAATTCATTAGTAACCTCACAGTTGCTACTACTTCAGGGTCATTAATGTTAGAAGGCACTGAAATTAGCTTATGACGTGAGTGTACAACCTGCAATGAATGGGTAGAAAGGTAAGGTAAGCCATGTCATGTAGCTACATTCAGAAAAACAATTGTTTATTCAGATACAGTTAGTTGCGTAATAACAGTTTATAATTGCGTATGCAGTTGTGCAAATTTTTTATCAAAGATTAGGTAATCTTATTTACTGATAAAGTAAATAATAGATCAATTATGATCGTTGACTAAACGATTACAGATAAACATTGCTATTTAGAAGCTGTTTATTTGGTAGATATCAAAGTGGTTATGTAGATATGTAATCGTTCTATTATAATGGTTGCGTAGTGCGTGGTAAGGTTGCTATTTGCGTGACAAGATGTATGCATAAAATACGTGCTTGCTTGCTTGACAACAACTTTAATAAGACTTAATTTAATGAAAGTTGATTTAAATAAACATTTTTAATATTCTATAATATAATTCCATCATTATTTAGCTCTAGATTTATCAGCAATTACTGGGTATTACCTGTCGTATAATTTCAACAAGAAGTGTAAAACTACCAACACCTTGCCAACGTCCACTGCAACCGTTTTGGAACGCAGCGTAGTGTTACGAACTCCGTCTTGTCTTTTGACACCCAGAATACTGCGTTCTATTGCCCTTTGGCAAACTCCAAAGCAGGATTTCTGCAGCTCCGTGAGCGTCTGGGTACCTTAGGTTAGAACGTGCAGGACGAAAATGTCGATGAATTTGCGCTTCAGGGAGATCATTACGTCTTCATGGTATCTATTCCAGGCGTTTTCGACTCGTCGATCAATTTCCCTTTCTTGCCTGTTTTCGAATCATCATTTCAGCCGAAAGACGTCGACTGCTGGACATAGGCCTCTCCCAAGTGTCGCCACATTGACAGGTCCCTTGCGACTAGCATCCAGCGGATTCCCGCAACCTTCACCAGGTCATCGGTCCACCTAGTGGGAGGCCTTCCAACGCAATGTCTTCCGGTTCGCGGTCGCCACTCCAGAACTTTTCGGCCCCATCATCGACCATCCGTTCTGCGAGTAATGTGCAAATGTTTTCGAATGATGAGTACTAACTGGCTCAAAAGAACAATAGGTTCTTATAAGTATACTTACGATTTATTATTGTTTCCAGAAACTGAAGTTCGGTCTCATCCTAGCAGTGTTCGCTTTACCCGTATTGACAGTTGACAGCGAGAACGCGCCCGCAGTCGACGAGACTCTAGATATCTCCAAATTGTCAGTCGAGAAGACCAGTGACCTGTACGCCGAGAGACTGAACGGAATGGTCAATGACTATGTCAAGTGGGGCATTCTTAAATAATATGACTGTCCGATTTATATGTACAGAAAAGGGACCAACAATTTTAGAATTGAAATTTTGTTTTTATTTCATCTTCAGTAATACAGCTGTTGCTGTGTTGAAAAATGATAATCACATCACACTTGATTTTTTGACAAACTTTGAGTTGGCAACACACATTTGGCCGAAAGGGGATTGTTACATAATAATTATATGATAAATTGTTAGTTATTACGGACTTTAGACTGTCGGGCTCATGCCTAAGCGCTTCTACACACTTCAGAATGTGGTGCGCAGGAGTATACAAATTTGCAAGCTCGTTTGACAGCATAGTTATTACTTGACGGCTAAAACCTGGTGTTGGTATTACCAAAAATCTAATGACCTAGATATAGTTTTAACACTAGTGAATACTAAAACTGTGATTTGATATGATTATTCATTTTATGAATTGTTTTGATTGTTTTTTAGATAATGTTTTTAAGTAATACATTATAAAACTTATTGGTAATGTTTATTTTTACATAATAAAAATCCACTATGGACAGGTTTCAGTTTGAAAGTTGTTAAATAAATAAAACGGGTTTTTGTAATATTTTCCTTTTTTATTATCTCAGGAATTGTTTGTTTTCATATTAATATAATATCATAGTTTCATACAGTGAATACATGTCAGCGGGTAATGACGAATGCACGACCTGATACCGAACAACTGCCTTTCATACATACAGCTCAGAACACAACAAATATACAACTATTATAATCATTTGTGATCAACACATGGCCTCTTTTCAACATTTACGCGCCATTTACATTAGTTGTCTTGTCTATTATGACAAGACATCATTTTAATTTTCAAAATAAGAATACTTGTTGAAAAGCGGCCAGTGTGACCAGTATAAACATTTAAAAACTTCCATAGCGCGGCAGTAGAAACAGAAATGTCGCAACAAAACACAGCCAAAGAGATGATACAAAGTAGCATTAGGTCGTGTTATTAGTGCATCTACCGTCTACTTCACAATCAACTTCGCTACCTCGGAGTAACGACAGTGAATCAATTATTTGGTCGTACACGCTATATTAATACAAACGTACACAACTTTTACTTTATATATAAACATTTATTTAATTTATTATAATCAATATAAGTTACCTATGTAGTAGAATTTTCTATTCTTGCATTTTACTAGAACAACGTGCATTAAACAATTATATATTTATGTTATAAGCTTATTGTTGAACAGTATTAAATCAGTTTCGAGTACAAAATGAAATTTTTTTTTAGTAAAAAATGCAGTCGTTTTACAATAGCGCCAACTAAAGCGAAGACGCACCGAGTATCTAGACTTACAGGCGATATGTGGCTCAACCAGTAACAACATCAGCCAAACGTTCCCCCGAGAGGTCTGCGAAACTGGCCAATCAGTTAGTACGTAAGTATGTTCCCGTATGAGTATACCTTACTTTAACATGCCGTTTCGTTCGACGTCTACTTCTTGCATAAATCGCAACAATTTGCGAGATACGAACAAATCTAAAGGCCTTTACTCGTATGTTTGTCAAAACAATCAGTACACTACGCTACGGGTGATCAGTTTGACAAGCGAGCGAAAGGCCTCGATATTGGATACAATATAAATACAATACTAAATCACAAGAATTTGATTATTATAAGATAGTTATTGTACCTTCAGAACAATCCTTTATACATCCCCGAATAAAGAAACGTGATATGAGACATTGTACTATGATAATAACTTGTTTAGCATTTGTTTGCATTATATACTTCAGTTGCTACCACAATAATATCGAACAGAACACTCGGAGTAAACAGATAAGTGTCAATGTCTGATTGTTCTGTTCTTAAAGATATGAATTTAATGACGATCGCCGATACGAGCGACGCAAACATTTTATAGAAACATTCAACAAAAAATAACGTTCATAAATATTATAGTATAAATTATTTGTAACAGATAACAAGAGTTTTACACAATGATACTCACATCCACGTCGCCTACATAGTTTTGCAACGTAGCACGAAACATCGCACTGTAGCCCAGAAATTATAGAAATACTTGTTTCACAGAAACAGCCAGAAAAATATCAATAGAAAACATACATATATTCGTTGCACTTACAAAAAGCTGTGTATAAGATGCTAATCAATAATTACGACAGCGTACACCGAGTTTACGAAAGATATAACTTTATACGCGTTATAATAATATAGTTACAATAGTTTACAACAACGATGGGAGATAGTTCAACGTTCGGGGCGTCCTACGTGTTCAGGGTCCTACAACATGTTTTCCTCGTCCTTACGCTACCGCCCGCTATTCGAGTCAACAGAACAACTGTCTCCAGACAATGCCATGGTCTCTGCAACCTTCCCTATATCGTGACGATTATATGTTTGTCTAAACTAACAAGCTAAGGCGCGCGGTCCCGGATAATACTGAGCGGTTCCAGCAATGAGCAGTCCTATAGGATAATGGAGATCAAATGGTGTTTAGATCCAAGCGTTTTGTGAACGAATTCTATACAAACCTAGGACAACGTGAACTGAACGTGGACAGTCTGTGGTAGATAATTGTTGCTATCGAGGGCTTTATCCCGCGCACCGTCACTACCGACTTAAGCTTACATTAACCTGTATTTTTTAACAAATTTACTTCATTTTTATTTTAGCTTTAAATACACATAATTATACACTTCAACGTTGAGATTTAAAGATTAGTTTATTTTATCGGCTATCACTGAAAGGTACATCGTTATAATGTATACTTGATAACAGACAAGGGTCGATCGAACCGCGCGGACATCGTAACATGAACATACAAAAATATATTAGGTACAACAAATAATTGACTACGACCAAAATATATATTCCTTTTAAGACCCAACAACGCAATAGTAATTTGCAAAAATCATCTGTAGCTATAAATATTCACATCTACATTCCAAATATAATTATGTATGTATATGATAAATATATCTACACAGTATATGATCTAGTCGCGTGCGAGTGGTCCGCGCGGTCCTCCGAGCCACAAACAACAGCGCCTAAGAAAGAGATAACAACTTTAGGATAATACCCATAAACACATCGGTATTCAATAGTTACATGTTTAGTTTACAATTACATACATCATTAATTTATTATTCTAGACTATGTCTGGCTTGCGGAGACATTTAAATGAAGTCATAAGTGTTCGAACGCGGTTTAGCTTTTTTTTACTTTTTTTTTTTGACAAATGTCTCGGCAAGCGAGTTTACTATCATAGTTATTGTTCCGGAGGCGGCATTCGCAGCCGTGCGCACTCAAGCGAAGACGATGATCTACACAGCTAAGTCATTGGTAATATAAGCTAATTAAAAAACTACCATTTTGGTAGAAATATTTTTTGTTTGCAACCCCACGAACTCGCCTCATGAACTCTGCGCGGTAAATTTGAAGCTAAAGAACTTTTTTCGTATTTTTTTATAAATTTCGATTTTATGAACATGATAATTTGACAATGACTCCATATATTTAAATATAATTAAATGTTCGTTAACATTTGCACTCGCAAGGAAGCTACAAAGATAAGTAGAGTTAGAGAAAGGCACTACCGAAGAGAACATGCGCTGAATACAATATGTAAGATAACTTATTTTGTTATTTAACCGATCATACACAATTACGTTCAGAAGTGTATCATTCAACTCTTGAGTATTCATAGTTATTATATTAATTATTCGATTTTTCTGTAAATAGAACCTCACGATTCGTATTGAGTATGTTGCGACATTCATATTATATTAATTTCTATATTATTACAATATTTAAAACATACATTCTGCCGGCGTCGACCAATAGCCAACCACTCTTTTCACTTACACGATTTTGCTCACAAATAGATTAGAAAAGCTTATCGTAGTAGACGTGTCCACATGTAAGTCCGAATCTAACCAATGAGGTAAAGTAATTTTGAAATATATAATGACATTAACAGGTTTTCAACCAACGACGATGCTTAGAATCAGCTACACCGTTCCCCCATTTTATGGAACAAACCATGTAAGTACAAAGGTCATGGTGTCTCGTAAATAAGTCGCGACCGTACATACCCGCATACATAGTGTATACTGCCAACATAATTAGAAATAATAATGATTTAACATAACATATTAACAGACGCACAGAACTCGCACAATCCGGTTGTACTTGACCATACATATCCGCACACATTGGAATTTTTACACACACAACACATACAAACTTCCTTCTATACAAAACGAGCAATGTATGTGACATTGATTTTTTTCTCACTTTTTTTTAACTTAGTTTATTTTCTTGTTACATTAAAAATAAATTCAGTCAGACTTAAACAAGCATGCAGACAATTGGTACTTTTTTTTAAATAAAATATTTAAATTAAATAATTTAATTGTTTTCAAAATCAATGTCACAGACATACCACAGTAATAATAATAATTAATCTATTTATACAAAATAAACAATAAAATTAACGCTGAACAAAATTACAACGTGATTATTAATATACAAGTACCAGCAGGGTATTTAACACTGGGCTTCACATCAGCGACAACTCTTGAACACAGAAGTGCTGATCGAAATCAGTTTCAGTACTCTGAACGACCAAACTCATTTCCTCTCAATTTGAAAGATTGCGAGTCGTTTAGCGTTTGTCACGCCATGATCAAGATTGCTGTAACTATGCGACGATCAGTTGCCAACATGAAGCCAGTCTTACAAAGACAAGTCTCAGTGACGAAATTTTACAAGAGATTGTCGCATTTCTGAGATACGATAATTGTGTCGCTTAACTTCAAGCTCGGATAAATCCACTCTTAAGAGATATTTAAGAAAAAGTGATAATAATCTTAATTCCATGAATTAAAGGGCAGTATTTTGTTTATTATGGCAACATTATTGAATAAAACGATCCTGTCTAACAAATTCAGTATTTAAACCATTAATTCTTTCAAAAATGTAATATTTTGTTTGGATTTACTTTCATTTGATATAATGGAATGTAATAGTTATAGTTATAGAATAGTTTTATATTAGGCTGCTTGCGGGCTTTACTTGGCGACACAATATTAATAGAATTATCTATGGAATTATCTAAATAATAGAAATAAACAGTAAAAAAGCGAGCAGTACACGGTGCTACTGTCGCAAAGTTTACGGCCATATTGAACGGATTGGCTCAATGAAATGTCTCATGGATCTATCTTACATAAATAAAATATTATGATTTTGACGGTTTATTTCTCAAGAACCATGCGGATTTATAAACAACTGACAAAATTGTTTAAAAGCATTTTTTTTTCTATTGGATACGAAAATCTTGAAAAATCTCAGAATTGAATTTATCCGAGATTGAAGTAAAGCGACACAATTTTCGAATTACGAGGTCGGCGATTAAATTCTTTTAATTAATTAATTAACTTTCAAGCATCATGATTCATTTCACGTTAATATGAAATTACATTGGAGCCTTTTATTATAGAATACATTCAAAATATGCGTAAAAGTTTAAAAACATTTAGCTTTTTTTTTATTTTGGCTTTTAGGCTTTATTTGTATCAGAATTCAAATAAGAGAAGCCTTTCGGAGAAATAAATAGCAGACCTTATAGTTACAGACAGTAATAAGAACCAGTTTCGGGTGGCACGTTTCTGGACCATTAATAGTTACTTTACAAAGTGCACGAGAGAGGCAGATATACATATTGTCGCCTCTTTCTAGCACAAGGGGAATACATTTGAACATTCTATAATCATAATAAATTTCATATATTATACAGTTGCGAGAAAATAACCTACTCTGTGTAAGACCTTTATTTTTTTATGAGTAAAGGTATTTGCTCGCCAGTGTACATTTACAGACCACCAGCAAGGCTATTATGAATATTGCCGGTACATGTACTGCAAATTTCACCACTCAAACTGATCAAAATCAGTATAATTATCTTATCCTCGTTCAAGTGCAGTCAGTGTCAATATGTAATAGCCATGATCACACTGACTGCTCTTGAACGTAGTTTAGATGTCAAATGTTAACCGATCAGTATACATAATGCCTTCGAATAGTCCTGTGGAATAGTCCGTAATGCGATATTATTAATAACTAACAAACTATACAATATAGTGAGGAAGCTATTAGGCCTCGATTGCAGACAACAATATATTACAGTTTTACATTTAAATTATTTATAATTAAGAACTACACCACCGTCTTCTGAATCAGTTATTTCAGGAATTATCCAGATAGACGCATTATGCTTTACTTTACCATCCATCTTTAAAACTACGCCATTTCCTTTATATGCTAAGCCTAATCTTCGTGATATGATCCGTCTTATCTTTCGTTGTGAAACCGTTCCGGACAAATTGTGGGCGCAGTTCCAGGTACCGGTCTCTGGCAGATAATTTACTAA
This sequence comes from Xestia sexstrigata, assembly GCA_941918905.2. NCBI lineage: Eukaryota > Metazoa > Arthropoda > Insecta > Lepidoptera > Noctuidae > Xestia > Xestia sexstrigata. The sequence continues at coordinate 1,478,658 of OW799216.2, read as the reverse complement.
AGTATCTATCATTGTCCGGTGTCCGCATTATGTCCGCGTCGGTTCCACAGAACCTTTTACTTTAGCGTTCTGCGTTCTACCCGGTCAATGTCCAAAATAACCGATTCACAAACGACAATGGTAGTAAATATACACGCCCAGACACCACGATTTGATCGAGCCCCCAACAACATGCAATATTCAAATTGACTAGTGAATTGTATGTTTTGTTGTATATCAGTTGATTTGTACAGTCTGATGTTAAAAGTAAGATTTTTTTCAGTAGATTTTTATTTGTGTGTTGTTTGTTTTAATAATAATTAAGTTTTGCAGTTTCAGTTGACTAGTTAATTTTAAAATATATTAAAAGTATGTTGGGCAAGCTTAGTTTTATATTCCATACTTTTGAGCCATTTCCGCTTACTGACTGTATAACAAACCAACATTGTTTTAGGCTCCTGTAGATAATGGTGCATTACATCGCTAAATACATGACGTGTGGAATAAATACTTATATCGATCGTAGTGTGCCAGTATCAAATAACGTAATCTTGGAAGTTCAATGAGCGACTTCGTCGTATGCTCGCTATGATTTCTTCTATTTAATGGCCCCAGGTTCTTGAAAATCTTATAATTGTAAAACTGCTATACAAATGACAGCAGATTACCTTTTTCAAAAACCATGTAGTTATTATAACTATGTATCGCATAAACCATTATATACAGAAACCGTATGTTAATAATTTTACAATGAGAGATATGCAATTTTTTTTAACATATTTTACATAAATACCAACTCCGCGCCTCAAATGGAATGCTGAACGATCTAACTAAATATAACGAGTGAAATATCAAATGTATTTACATATTTTTTTTAGTTCCTTTAAATTCAAGATGGCGGCCGTAATTTGTGTGTGATGATTTTATTATTCGGGTCAACTGTAAAGTTGTATAGTTTTATAGAGCAATCACATTTAGTACAATTACATATGGACCGATACACAAGTTTTAGCCGATATGTCTCGGCCCTTAAGTGTAAAATTCATCCAAAGTATGCGATTAGCACTTTTACAGGGTTCATGAGAGCTCTTAAACACAGTTTAAATGTGTACAAAGTGTTAATAGCTGTTTTTTTGCTTAATTTGTGATTGCTATACGCACCGATATGTACTATAGACAAACGGCGCACTCGCCATAAACAGGAACTTATCGTTATTTCCAATATAAAAGTGTCTCCTAGTGAGATTAGCTCCGTATCCGGCGCGTGTAGTGACAGTTCACTTGTCCTGGCGCGAGATGGCGAGCGCCAGCTGCAGCTCGGCGTCCTCCTGCCTGCGCCGCGCCTGCAGCTGCTCCTGCGCGCGCCGCGACTCGGCGGCGGCCCACGCCCACTGCTGCTCCTCCGTGGGCAGCGCCTCCGAGTGGGACGCCTCCAGCGCGCGAGCCTTCTTGTCCTTCTGCCTCGTGCGACCGATCCCGCCTATCGTGTGCACCAACGACTTGGCGTACTTCACGGGCCGCGGGGACTTCTCCTTCTTCGAAGGTAAGGTGTGAGTCGAGGTCGGCCACGTCTCGTTTAAATTCTTATTGGAGTCGGTGCCTGCCCAGTCGGCGGCCCAGTTGTCTGACTTGCTGGCGAACTTGTCCGATTTACCAGACCAGTTGTCCGATTTGTTGGCCCAATTGTCGGTTTTCCAGTCGGAGGTGTTGGAGTTGGTGTTTCGCTTGGCGGTGTCGTCGGACGTCCAGGCGTCGACTTTCTGTGCGGGAGGCTTGGCCCACGCGTCGTCGGTCGCCCAGTTGTCGTTGGGCCAGGCGGCCCACGTGGCGCTGCTGTTGTTGTTGGCGCTGTGCGGCGGCGCGGGCTTGGGAGGCTGGAGGTGCTTGAAGTCCGAGCGGCCGGAGAACGGGTCGTGAGCTACAGGCGGCGCGGAGACTCGTCCGCTGCGCTTCTCGGGCGACGTAAAGCTTCCGTTAACAGTGCTAGACGCGAACAAGTCGTCGGTCTCGAAGCCGGCGACGGAGGTGGGGCGGACTTGGCGCGAGTCGGTGACGTCGGCGAAGGGGTCTTCGATATTGAAGGGGTCCTCGTACCGGTAGTCCTTGAAGGGGTCGTCGGCAAAGTCCATGGCCGGGCGGTCGGTCTGGAGGCGAGAGTGTGAGTGAGAGGGAGCGAGTGGCTAGGCGCGAGAGGGGAAGGGACAGAGTACGCACGTGAGCCTGCCGCCGCCGCGTCCGCTTAGCGCTGCAAGTGGGGAACAAGCACGGGCTGTGTTAGCTCGGTTAGTGGAACGTGAACAACTGAACTGACCACATAGCGCCATTGGACTAACACGTCAACTTGCTGACTTTGTTTTATTTTTTCAATTATACAGGACATTTTTAATTCCTTTGTGAATCTTTACAATTGTGTTAGGTATGTTTCTAATGATAATTTTGGCAAATTTTGACAAAAATGCTATTAAATGCCAATACCCAAAACAGCTGTTAAGTTTCAACATTTAAACAAAAAAATATCCTGCAAAACGTAATTTCTACTGCAAAATACTTTTAACTTCTCAATGGCATTATGTACTCTTTAAAATATTATCATTATAGGTATATACAGGTAGAGTTATATCGGTTAAAAAAACGAAATGAACCAAAGAAAATATATAAATAAACCAAAGAAAATAAGAAACAGGAGTGGATGTGATTGTGTACAGGGTGCGACACTACAAGCGAACACTAACTTGCTACCACTGCCTGCTACTAAATATAACCAAATAAAATTGAATATACTTCAATACTTTTAAATAAATATGTAATTTAAAGTATTGGGCTTAAATTAAAAAAAGAAAGCTGAATCTCTAGTACTAACAGTCGTATTTGAAAAAATATAATTGCATTTGATAGACCAATTCTTGAAGAAGATCAATCTACGACCAAGCAAGAAGAGAAAACCCGGGTGAATCCGCGAGAACTGAGAGAGAGCTACTAGATAATAGCGACAGTAACCACTATTCTGCTGCCAAAGACCAACATTCTATTATTTAGAACGACAGCCCGTAATAAGGACGATTTAGAAGTTATTTTGAATAAAGATAAAATTGCTCTCGTCAAGGAAGTTACATTCTTGGGTACACATATAGATGAACATCCTAGATTGGAAAACAGAATTAAATACTATAAATGCATCTGTATGTTCCGGATGTTATGCTTTAAGTTCACTTAGAACAGAAATTTGCATTGATCAATTGAAAATGGTATATTTCGGGTTGGTAGAATCAAAGATTAGATACAGCATAATGTTTTGGGGAAACAGTTATAACTATAATATCAAAAGAGCTTTTGTGTTACAAAAACGCTCAATTCGAACAACAGTCCGTTAAGTAATATCTTGTTTTTGTTTATGTAATTTAATTTTCTTTTATACCATGTAATTTCAGTTACAATTTGTTGTTCATGAATAAAAGATTACGTTACCCTATTTGCTTTTCTCAGATACAACCTTTTTACATAAGCTAATAGTAAGTAAGTGCAATCATCATCTACCTAGCCTTTCCCCAACTATGTTGGGGTCGGCTTCCAGTCTAACCGGATGCAGCTGAATACCAGTGTTTACATGGAGCGACTGCCTATCTGACCGTATCATATTCGATGAGCCATTAACTAAGCGTCGCTTATATCTTGTGTCTCAAAACAGTTGTCGCTGATGTATCAATACTAACGTATTGATGATCAAAAACCCATGATGGCGAATAAATAGTTCATGTTTTATGATTTCGCACTGTTGTCTATCTAGAAAATCAATTTGATCTATGCTTGGTAGTAACATAAGCATGTTTTTCGCATCTTGTTAGCGACAGTCTCAAATGCTAGAGTCAAGCAAGCCTTCCTAGGCATATGACAACTTCTTACAACACAAGTTTAATCTAAAGAATTCTTTAGTTTACTGTTATTATCAAGCTCACACAACGGCGTCCAAACTCAAGTATTTATTTAAAATAGACAAGTTACAGGCACCTTTGAGTTGACAAAAACCAAAAGATTAGAGACAACTATGAATGGTTCTCATTCCAAAACGTAGATACTCTATGCAGAAGAGTGGCTAAGAAACTCCATGAACACTCTTCTAAGGACTGCTAATCAAACTCAAAATATGTATGTAAATAAAACCATTTAAAGGCGCTTTCGAATAGTCAAAGAGTCGGTTAGTAAAAAAAAGGTGAAACTTATTTCCTCTAAAACCAATCCCAATTTAAGCTTAATTATTCTTTTACAATATCCCATAACCTAACCATTCTTGTCCTCTTTAATCTAGCAATACTGTGTGTATTACACACACAAAACTACAAATAAAAGCATAAAATAAATAAAACATGCAATAAAAAACATGGAATATAGTCGTTGCATTTCACGAGCCCACGTCACTGAAATTTGAACCTTATGTCAGTGATTTAATGATCGTGATTTGCATCGACTATGGGTAATGAGAGGGGTACAGTCGAGGTAAAAAGCGTGTAAAGCGTGTAGCGGCAACCAAACGAACGTGGATCGGGCGAGAATGGCATTCCACGCGAACAGAGAAAGTAAAATAAATATTTTTCGCTTTTATAGGGCAGCATTTTGAACACTTTCTGGTATTTTAATTGTATTTATGAAGAATTTGATGAGTAAAAAATAAATAGTTATCATTTCTGTTACGGATTATCCCTTTTGTTATACTACAAGATTTATCATTCAAACTTGTAGTACAAGTACACTGGGAAACCAGATTTTTTAGTAATTTTAATATACAAGAAAATTTTTGTCTTTTCGATAGAGAGGAATGTCATAATCCTTTAAAATCATTACAATAAACCACAACACGTTGAAAAATTAAAGTGAGCAAAACATGTGCAAAAAAAGCCGAACACACAATATTTTTATAAATCTCAGAAAGCGAGAGTGACATTTTATAAAAAGAAAAAAGCAAAGGAAACATCGATAAAATGCCATTCTCTAGTGTCAACGAGAGTGCAAATAAACCTCCTTTACGTACGCATTTTACTTTCTCTGCAGCGTAAATAAAATAAAACAAAAGGTTTAGCTTTCGACGAGGCTATCCTTCGTCCATGCGCCTACTTACTGGGGCGGGGGGTAAATAAAAATCGTCAAATAATCAGAAAATAAACACAATCTGAAAATAAATCGTTAGCTTAAAATATGGGGAAGTATTAGAATTTAAATTTTGGGAGGAACTTGGCTGAAATTGTTGGTTGCCGAGACGAAAGGTGTACTTTTCAGTTATATGATGTTTCAGCCAAGTTTACATAAAACTAAATCAATGATACTATTTTTTATAAAGTTTACGCTTTCTTGACATTGATTTCGTTTCATAATTTTGTATTTTAAAATTTTGTATTTAAAAAGAGTTGTAATAAGTAATCAAAAGACAAAAAAAAAACTAAAAGTAGAACAACTCAAAATTTATAAAAAGAGAAGTTTTATATTGAAATGTTGATTCAAAATGGAATCCTTCTATTACGTTTACAGCATTGCTATTTAGGTTGAGAACATAGTCTGGTCACCTGCAATAGTTAAGTGAGTGATTATTCGCTTTGCTAACAACATTTCTTGTGGAACCGATATTCGATTTGTTGAAAGTTGAGCAGTATGACTAGTAGAATCACCCGCTTGCCGATTGCAGAAATCAAAGAAATTAGTAAGTTTTCACTGACATGAATTACCTTTTTATTTATAGTCAAAGGTAAACAAAAAAGCTGAAGTAATAGAAGTATCCCTCTCGCTAGTCGCACGTCATATCTCGTACCTTCCCGGGCGGGTTGGGGCGGGGCGGCGCGGGGCGGGGCGGGGCCACCTTGGGGGCCACCTTGGGGGCCACCTTGGGGGCCACCTTGGGGGGCCGCGGGGGCGCGTGCAGCACCGCGAACGGGTCCTCCTCGAACCCCGCCTGTAACTCGTTATGTCAACAAACTTGCACGACAGCACCCGGAAATACTTCTATGCTAGCATAGGTTGTCGTTGTCGACAAAACGGCACGAACGATAACCCATTTATAATAGAACTACCGTTTACAGCACTACGACGACGCATACAAACGGTATGTAACTTGTCACAGTACACTTGTAATCCGTGACTTACATAATACAACAAATCTATGCTAGGTAAGCGCCGGCAAGACCGAGGTTTTTATGAGAGACAACTGATTAATTTTTTTATGATTCATGATCCCATGTGGAAAATTTTCAGTTTGGTGATCCTTAAACATGACCACATCTTCCAGATACAGAAAATTTCAAATAAATACGACGTCTTCATATGGATTATAGCCAGAGCCAAACACAAGTATCATCAACACAAAAGAAGAAAAATTAATACAATTGACGTATATCATAGGGAATACCATAACAACAAAACACACAAACAAGAACATCCTTTATTGACACAATTTAAAAAATATAATAAATGTAGAAAGCAAAAAATACAATAAACTTCGTAGTGACAGATACATATTTTGTTAAAAAAATATATAAAGGCAAAACAAAACGAAAAAGTATAAATAAACAAATACATAAGTTGATAAAATACATACACAAATACAATATAATACTACGACATACAAGTGGAGTGCAGAGAGAAAGAGAGAGAGAGAGTTGTTAGGTAAATACTATAGCAGGGACAGACAGAGATAGAGCAACACTCACGTCTTCGTTCTGTTTGGCCGTGTTGTCGTGCGAGCCGAACGCGTCGCCCGCGAACGGGTCCGCGTTCGACGCGAACGGGTCCCTTGTGAAGCCGTCCTACAACACACGACGGAATGACCACGTCTTTGTATTTAAGAACACAAATGTTATCAAACCTAAACCAAGGGCCATAATGCGCATATTCATACCTACAGCTTTATTTGATTTAACTTCTAAAATTATACATAGAGCACGCAGCGACAATTATATATTTTTCTTTTTTTACCTGTGCGTGTTGGGGCGTGTGCGCAGGCGCGAAGGGGTCCCGTGCGGGCGGCGCGGCGGGGAAGGCGCCAGACGTGAAGGGGTCGGACTCGAACCCGGCGCCTGAAGCAAAGCCGTTGCTTTTCGCGAATGGCTCGTCTTCCTGGATAACATAAAAAAAAATGATATGGAAATCAAGTAAAGCACGATGCAACGGATCTCTAGCCTTTTCAAAACTATTTTGGGATCGGCTTCCAGTCTAACCGGATACAGCTGAATACCAGTATTTTACATGGAGCGACTGCCTATCGGATTTCCGCAACCCAGTTACTGGATAACTGGTAAGAATCTCAATATGAAATGAATTGTCACAAATCCATGAATCGATCGCGTGTACCTGTTACTTAACCACGAGTGCCTTTAGCAGGTTGACCTCTATTGTGTCTCCAGACTGATACGAAAGGAAAAAAATCTGCGCTGTTCTTTTCTGATTAATTTCGTAGCAAGATTCAACAAGACAGTTACATTATATCTGCAAGACGGGTTCATTGCCTCGAAGCTTTTCTGTTGATCGCCACTTTGATTCATGGCTTTCAGGAGATGCAATGGTTCGGAACACACCCACCCACCACACCCAAGGCCTTCACCGACATCATGTCATACGGGTCGACACATCAAAGACGACTACGGACATAGCCCGCCCGGACAGCCACGCTATCAGCGCAGCCGCTTTTGACTCCCAATAATAGGCTAGTTTCCACCATCAATAAATAATAAGCAAATCTATTTTTCACTTCTCATATTCTAAAGTTCGCGCGTCGGGCTCTAGAGTCTAGAGCATAAAAAGCGACTATGTCGTGCGTAGGCGACTTAAAGTCGCTTTTTATACTCTAGCTAGACTCTAGAGCATAAACTAAAATCTTCGTCGAAGACCAAGGCAATCGGTCCAACAGCCACACAAACAACTTTATAGAATAACCTCTTTTTTTAATTCATTTCGTTAGTATTATCTGTCTGTCCGTCTGTCTGTCCGTCTGTCTGTCCGTCTGTCTGTCTGTCCGTCTGTCTGTCTGTCCGTCTGTCTGTCCCTCTATCCGCCTGTCTGTCCGTCTGTCTGTCTGTCCCTCTGTCAATCTGTCTGTCCGTCTGTCTGTCTGTCCCTCCATCTGTCTGTCCGTCTGTCTGTCTGTCCGTCTGTCTGTCTGTCTGTCCCTCTGTCTGTCTGTCCCTCTGTCCATCTTTCTGTCCGTCTGTCTGTCTGTCTGTCTGTCTGTCCGTCTGTCCGTCTGTATGTCCGACTGTCCGTCTGTCTGTTCCTCTGTCTGTCTGTCCGACTTCTTCTTCTTCGTGTCGATGATTCCCATTGTCATTTATTTAAATTTGTTTCGACCAGAACTCAGCCACGTCGACGGCGTTGGTGGTGGCTCCAGACAGGTCCCTTAAAGTGAAGGTGGAGTTGCACAAAGAGCAGGTCAGGAGGTGGGTCATGGTTTGAGATAGGGCTCCACAGTTGCACTCAGCTTTATCGGAATACCCCCACTGGACCAAGTTGAACCTGCAGCGGCCCACCTGGCCGTTAAGTTGGTTTAGAGTCTTCCAGGTGGGCCATGGCAGTTGATGACCCGCTGGGAGCTTTTCTGCAGGCTCAACATAGTGAGCCGGGGGGGAAGTTTAAGGAGAGACAGCTTTTTGTGGGCTTCACCAACCCTAGTGTGGTCTGACTAAATTGACTATTTTTCTCGCACTCAAAGTGAAAAGTTATGTAATGAGTCATTTTAGCCCCTTGTATTAGAATGTACGTTTTATCTTTGTCAATATTTATTGATTTACAAAAACAAGAAATACGTGTCCATTATTTTCCAATACTCTAACTGACGGCTGACGGACTAATTAGTTTTTTTTGTCATCTACCCTATTGGGAAGAGAGTGGCCGATAAGTCCCAAGGAAAAATCGGAATACATACGAGTGTGTCGTTAGGTGTAGCTCCGCGCACGACGCGCTCCAGATGGTCGGCGGAGTAGTGCGGCGCCAGCGTCAGGTAGTGCTGCCCGCCCGCGCCCGGCGCCGCCAGCGCCTCCGCCGCCGAGCTGATGAGGCGGAACTGCTCCTCCAGGTGGGAGATCTTTATGTTGGCCTGCGGACGGACGTGGACGAAGGGACTCATTACAACTTGTCACAACCCCCTAACAAGTTACCCGCCGTCCGGCCGACGTGCAGCAGTAGTGCCATATAGCGTGTTATGTTCCAGAAACAAGTATGCATGCGGGCTTTAACCGCACGTCTATGCATTAATAGTAGTAATTACACGGTAGCTAGTGGCACACTGTTTTTATTCACGATCAACGCGCGCCGGCGCAGCGGCGCATATAGCTAACTACTTCTACATACTACTCTGTCAAGAAAGTACCGGGAAAAGATCAATAATACACATAATGTCTGTTATTCATCCAAATTTATTTTATCACCTTCAAAGTATGCTCCTTTAGAAACGATACACTTGCGCCAACGAATAATCCATTCATCAAAACATTTTTTAAACGCTGCTTCCGGAATTGAGTTCAGTTCTCGCCGCGAATTCTCCTTTATGTCTTTTATCGATTGAAAACGGGTGCCACGAAGTGGTAATTTGAGTTTAGGAAAAAGAAAAAAGTCAGCAGGAGCCATATCTGGTGAATATGGTGGTTGCTGGATGGTATTTGTTGAGTGTTTGGTCAAAAATTCGTTCTAGCCTTGTGCGAAGGCGCATTGTCGTGGTGCAAAATCCAAGAATTATCTTTCCACAAATCTGGCCTTTTTCGTCGAATTTGCTCTCTTAAACGCCGCATAACGCTCAAATAATATTCTTTATTTACCGTTAGACCTTCCGGTAAGAATTCAGAGTGCACAACACCGCGATAGTCAAAGAAAACAGTCAACATGACTTTGACTTTTGATCGACTTTGGCGTGGTTTTTTCGGTTTCGGTTCAGTTGGAAGGCGCCACTCCGAAGCTTGTTGACTAGTTTGCATGTCAAACTCGTAAACCCACGTCTCGTCACCAGTAACAATGCGTTTCATGAATGTTGGGTCCGAACTGACTCGTTCTAGCATGTCCTCAGCGACTTTCATGCGATTGAGTTTTTGGAGAAAATTCAGAACTTTTGGGACTAGCCGAGCAGCAACATGTTTCATACCCAAATGATTAGTTAAAATGGTACGGATCGACTCGTGAGATACAGAAAGTTCGGCGGCTATCTCTCTCAGAGTTGAATGGGGATTTTCAGTCACTATTTTCTTCACTTTTGCGATGTTAACTTCAGTTGCAGACGTTGACGGCCTACCAGAGCGAGGCAAATCTTCCATCACATCTCGACCGCTTTTGAACGCTTTGAACCACTCATAAGCACGAGTTTTTGATAAAGTCGATTCACCGTAAGCCTTCTGTAACATTTTCAGTGACTCCGGACACGAAATTCCATTGGCGATGCAAAATTTAAGACAAACTCTTTGTTCGATATTTTTGTCCATTATGAAATTCGCAATACACACTATATATGATATTACTAAAACCAGCACTGTATTTAATATAAATAACAGATGCAACTCAAACTCCGCGCCAAAATGAAAAACAGGTGTGCCAATCTAACAACTACAAAAAAACAAAAATTTGAATTTGGAACCATAAACAAATCATCCATTCCCGATACTTTTTTGACTGAATGTACATAACAATCCCTCCCCCATATATTTATGACAATAATAAAAAGATTGATTAAAAATAAGGCTTATAATTAACTCTGGCGCGTTCACGCCTAGACCTAGTGTTCTGATGGCTCGTCGTGTGATCGCATTCACTCTGCTCAGGCGCGTCGTTCAGTTGTGAATGTGCACCAGCGTCAGTAGGTGTCTCCGAAGGGATCTCGAACCCACTCGTCCCCTCTCCATTGTTAACGTTATCATTTGATGACGTCATGTCGTCAGCTGACTCCGTAACAACGCCTGCGGAGACCGGTGGTGACGGCTGTGTTGATGAAAGGCTGTCTATATCTGGCACTATATTTGGTTCCCAAATATGTCCTTGGGATTCTGGAATTGGTACATCCTTTCCGCCGCGTGGCCATAGTTGGTCTATGTGCCTATTCACTTCTAAATCATATTCCGGTAGATATACTGTATACATAACGCCTCCAATCTTTTTTCCAATAACCCCTTGAGTCCAAATAAATTTCTGGTTGGTTAAATACTTCTTTATCCACACACGATCTTGTAGTTCAAAATTAGGTCTAGACTTCCCACGATAATGTTTAACCTGTGAACACTGATTGCGCGCCACATGGTCAATGAGGTCTGTGGATGGCGGAGTGACTTGAGTGGGATTCAACAAGTCTAATCTAGAGCGTAGGGATCGGCCGAATAACAGCTCAGCAGGAGATTTACCAGTCGTGCTGTTTTTAGAATTACGATAATCGAACAAAAACTTTGAAATCTTTTCTTGACATATTTTGCTGACTGTAGTGCTTATTAATATTCCTCGCAACCCGTTTTTAATGATTTTAACAAAACTTTCAGCCTGGCCATTACTAGAAGGGTGGTATACTGGGGAAAACGCTTGCGTAATGCCATTTAATTTACAAAAGGTCGAGAATTCTTGAGATGAAAACGATGTACCATTATCAGTGACCACAGTATGCGGAACCCCAAACCTAGACATTAAATCTATCAGTTTTTCAATAACCGTTTTAGACCCGTAAGACGAAATCACATTGTAACATTCTACCCATTTGGAATATGCATCAACAATAATTAAGTACATTTGATTATTAAATGGTCCCAGGAAATCTAAATGAATCCTATAGAAAGGATGCGGCGGGTAGGGCCACGGCGCGAGCGGGGCGTGCGGCGGGGAGTCAGTCGGCCGCGAGCCGCTCTAAGTACCTATCTATACCTGGGAACCATATACGTCGACGAGCCTCCGCTTTCATTTTAACTATTCCGAAGTGCGAGCTATGTAAATCATTACAAACTTGTTCTCGTAGCGACAGTGGAATTACTACCTTATGCCCACGCATTAGACACCCATTTTCGAGTGACAAGTCCAACCGACACAAAAAATATGCTTTTAATTGAATATCTTTTACGTTCCGCGGCCAGCCCGTCATTACGTAATGGGTTACTTTACTCAAGAGCGGATCCTTCGCAGTCTCGTCGCGCAGCTGTGGAAGAGTGACGGCCAGGCTGCCCTCCACCACGAACTTGACGTATGCCGCTCGTTCATCGTAGTCGCATTCTCCCGTGCCCGTGCTGCTATCGATTTCGCCTAGCGGTGCGCGCGATAAATAATCAATTTTGTAATTATAAGCTGTGCGTACCGCTGTAACCGGTTCGCTGATACCTCTGGAATGCCACGGCTAAAATAGCGGCGGGTTAAATATTGCTAACAAGGGTTTGTGATCGGTCTTCAAAATAAATGGATCGGCTCTGCCGTATAAGTATTGGTGGAAGCGCCTCACGCCAATAATAATAGCAGTAGCCTCCTTCTGAATCTGAGAATAGTTTTTTACTGCTGAAGTTAACGTTCTTGATGCGTACGATATAGGCCTCTCCACACCGTCATCACAAATCTGAGAAAGTACTGCCCCCAAGCCCGTGGGGGACGCGTCTACCGTTAAAATTATCCTTGCATCTGGGTCGAAGTGTGTGAGTACCTGATCAGAAGTTAAAATATTTTTAATTTTAGTAAAAGCTTGTTGATGTTCCGATGTCCATACCCATTTGCATTTTTTCTGTAATAATTTGTATATTGGACTTAAAATAGAAGAAGCGTCGGGAACAAAATTACGATAATAGTTAATAAGACCCAGAAATGATTGTAATTGCAATACATTCGTCGGTACTTGAGCTTCTAATATTGCTTTGACTTTTTCAGGGCATTTCCTTATTCCATTTTTGTCTATTACATGACCTAGGTATTTAATCTCATCTTTAAAAAAATCGCACTTACTAGCTTGTACTGTTAACCTAGCTGATTCTAACCTGTCTAATACAGCAATTAATCTTTCTCTATGTTGAGCCTTGGTACCCCCTATCAGAATATCATCCAGGAAACAGACTGTGCCCTCTATGCCTGCCAAGATGCATTCCATGGCCCGCTGAAAGATAGCTGGTGCACTGGCTAACCCGAACACTAATCTGGTATATTTAAACAAGCCGCGGTGCGTATTTATGCAAGTTAGATCTTGCGCATCCTCAGATAAAACAAATTGTCCGTAAGCCATCGAGAGATCGAGTTTAGTGAATTGCTCCCCCCCGTGCAGCTTGGCGAACAACTCCTGTACTGTTGGCAAGGGGTACTTATCAACAATCAGCTGTTTGTTTATTGATACTGAGTAATCGGCGCAAAGCCTAACTCCGCCATCTTTTTTTAGCACTGGAACCACAGGTGAAGCGTATTCCGAGTGTTCCATCGGTTTTAACACTCCCAGGTCTAACAGACGATCAATCTCTTTATGTACCTTATCTTTCAGGGCAAATGCAACCGGGCGGGGCTTGAAAAATACTGGCTTTGAACTAGGTTTGAGATGAAGTTTAATCGCGTATTTATTGAAACAGCCTAAATTTCCAGAAAACTTCTTAGAAAATTTGTTAAACAAACTTTGCGTAAATGAGTCGTCTGTGTAAAGGTACTGAATTGCAGGCGCGAGCTCGAGGCCGAACTCGTGAATGAAGTCGCGGCCCAGCAGCGCCGCCCGCCACCACGAATACGTCCAGCTCGCGCGCGCGACCCTCGTACGCCACACTCAGTCGCACCAACCCGTGGCTGGCTATTTTGCCACCCGTGTAATTAAGTAGCTGCCTGTTTGTCGCTGATAATGGTACATTACTAAAATATGCGTCGTAAGTTTTGCTCGAAATCACACTAACAGCCGCGCCGCTATCAATTTCGAATTCCAAAAACTGACCGTTAACCAATACCCGCGCTGTCATCGGCCTACCCCTCGCACAACGAATATTGTACAACGACTCACCGTCACCTCCTCCATCCACAGACTTCTCATCTACGTACTGTACTTTATCTGACGTGCACATACGACGCAAATGACCCTTTTTGCCGCACTTTTTGCACTTATAACTTTTAAAACGACACTTGTCGGCTTTATGATCGTTATAACCGCACACACTGCACTTTTCGCTATTAGTGATGCTGAATACCGGCCGCCAGTGGCGGGGCCGGGTGCCGCTCGCGCACCGCACGTTCTCCGCCAGCTCCACGGCACCGCTGACGGTTAAATCCTTCAGGCTTTGTGCGAAAAGCTTGTCCTTCTCGTGGCCCGCTATCATACCCATGACGAACCTGTCCAGTACGGCCTCCTCGAGACTTTTAAAGCTGCAGTGTGCTGCCAATCCTTTGACTCTGGCCGCCCACATTGAGTGACTCTCGCCTGGCCTTTGTACCGCTGAATAAAAATGGAACCTCTTCTAATTGCTTTGGTAATACCAGGTTACTAGCTAACTTGTACGTCGCTTCCGAAAACGCGCTGAGCAATATTGCCCTTCGCTTGACCTTGCTCTTGTCCTTAACGTCGTCCACGTCATTTGCGATGAACCACTGGTCCAAACGGGATTTATAACTATTCCACTCTTGTGTTGAGTGGTCAAAACCCGAAAAAAGTCCGAAAGATACAGCTGCAGACATTATTCGCGAGAGTTCCTCGTCGCCACGTGTTATATTCGCAAGGGAGATGTGAGGACGGGCGCACGTACTAATTACACGGTAGCTAGTGGCACACTGTTTTTATTCACGTTCAACGCGCGCCGGCGCAGCGGCGCATATAGCTAACTACTTCTACATACATAACAAACATAAACCAACTTTAAACGAATTCATAGTAGGTACTAAAATACTGTCCACTGGCACAATAGTCGTAGTGTCATCAGCGTACCTGGCTGACAGCGAGCACAGTGCGCCTGTGCTGCGCCGTGACGGCCTCGGCCTCGGCCTCGGCGTCGGCCACGTCGGCCTGCAGCGCGCGCTCCTTCTCCCTCAGCGTGTGCGCGGCCGCCCGCCGCGCCGCCACCTCGGCCTCGGTCTCGGCCGCCGCCGCCTCTTGCGCCGACACTTGGGACCGTAACTTTTCTACCTGCAACGATAAAATATACTGTCAGAATTGAACGCATCACCACGCTCTGCATATAATCGTCTATAACGTTGTCAGTTGTGGTTCGCTCGACATGAAATCACCTTTAATTTGACAATGTGTCGTCATCCATACCTATTCTTGCAATTTGATTGAACGTTGCGCTGTATGTATAAAAATTAATACAAGTACAATTGTAACAGGGGATAGTAACACGCACAATGGTCCACTTTAGGGACTAAGTGCGAAAACTAAAACCCCATGATAGAACAGGGGATAGTTACCTGTGTTTTGAGATCATTTAACCTCTTTTGTGCTTCACCTTTTTGGTTTTCTAACTGTTTTAGGGTCGCCGATAATGTGTCCAACTCGCTCTGAAACCAAGACATCGATATTACTATAACTTCATCTTTATGAATATTACTAAAATTCAGCATTGACAGTAAAAAATATCTGATGGCAAGAAGGTCGGTTGTTATCAAGAATACTTTTGGATGCAGTAAATGCTGCGATCCACACTGCATATCCTGGAGGACGCGTCGTATAGGGTCGTGAACATTGATGAAATGACGAAGATAGATGGATTCCCTTGCTCAAAAGTAGAGGAACTCGGGAATGCACTCTCAGCACATAATGGATTTTCGGTAGAACACATGTACTCCGCGAAAAGACGTAATGTATTAGGCGAGGGAGTCATGCCGGTTCCTCCAGCTCCTCCCGATGGCCATACCTGCAAGCTATCCGCCTCCCCAGTCTTCACAGTGAGGTCCCGCTGCTTGGCCGCGAGCTCGGCCTCCAAGGCGAGTCGCTCCCGCGCCAGCGCATCCACCTCGCGCGCTATCGCTTCCATCTCGGGTGTGGGCTGCGGGCCTAAGGATTGTACTGGTTCTAACTTCTGAAAGATAAACATACAAATTTATATAGGTTAGTAAGTAGTTGAACGAAGCAAAAAGAGTATATAAGGATCGTAGCAGGCGGCGATCCGTAGTTTTTGCCAATTTTGTTAATAAGTCTTCTTTTGTCTCGCTCAAGTGAGGAAGAGATTCATAAACATAATGGCGGTCAGTGTTTCCTCTTGAATAAGAACACATTTCGAAATAAGAATTCTAGAACGAAATTCAAATAAAAACAAAACACATGCCGAATCTGTCAAGAACGACAATCTTCAAAAATGGTAGACTTGAAATGTTTGGTTATTTTAGTTTTAACGATAATAAATTGTACAAGATGTGATTTGAATCATAACATTCACAAGAGAGTGAGTGAGATTAACAATAGAAGTAGAGGAATGTATGGAGAAGTTCGAAGAGGTCGTTTTAAGGAGGATTTTATGCTGGAGAAGCTTATGTATCCAAGTAAGTGATTTTAAAACTTTCTCTTTTGCTAAATGCCGACTTATTAATAGTTCACAACAAACAATAATATTTTATATGCACTTTTAGGATATAAAACTATTAATTATATTACATGGTTCACTCTGTACAGAAAAACAAACCAAGTAACAAGTAATAAAAAAATCTAGTTCTTTTGTCACAAATAGGAAAAATAATAATTGGTACAGATGGCGCAAAAAATGTTTACTTTCATTCGACCCCTATAAATTTACTTGCCAAAAATTGCCGCGAGATGGGGCTACGTGTCGTAAACTGAGTAATCAGCGTGGTCGCTGATTGTTCAGTTTTCAGACTCAACGCTCTGTCGCGGTGACGCTTCCAGTTAACAACTTCATTCACACCAAACTTCCCTCATCTTCAGGAGGCAACAAACGCAAGCTATCAGCGATAGCCCAAGCTTGGCGCGACTACTACGACTGCTTAGTGGCGCAAATAGACGTGGTGAATAAAGACTACCTATCGCAGAACAACGTCATATTCATGGTGTTCCAAGGGGCAACCGCGCGGGTGCCTTGCAAGCTGTGCCAGGAGCCCGGCGAGGTGGATCATTTTACGTGGCGGTATTCAAATGTAAGAGGGACAGAGTTAGTTTATACCTAGCTTTGTCGGCTTTTTACGACCAAAAGTTTTAGTGAAATGAAATTACTTGGAAAAGAATCCGATTAACCGATACTGAACAACATCATAATCATGGTGTTCCAAGGGGCGACCGCTTCTGCGCACGCTTTGCCAGGAGACCGGCAAGGTCAAGAGACACTACACTAGTTTATACGCGGCTATCTCATAAGTTTTACGTTGAAATAGGTATGATCTCATTCGTAATTATTTATAATTTTTTGTCAAAAGGCACCTTAATTTCTGGTATTTCATCACTGCTCTCAAAGAAGTGAAGACAAACTTCATCGGAAGAATTCGGCATGTCGTAAAACCAAAAATTTGAATATATGTCACATCCACATACGGCTATTAACTTGCTGGGTCCGCGAGGGGAACTACGACCCACAGACAGAGGCCCAAGCCGTGGGACGGGAACATTACAGACTGCCTATGGATTTATTGGCATAAAGTATCATCCTCTAGCCCGCAGAGATAGCCGATACCGGAAACTTCAAGATAATACAATACTGCGACCGTGTCTCGCAAAAGCATGGTGTGATGACGATCTACAACGTCATGCCCGCTGACGAGGGCGTGTTCCGGTGCATGCAGGGCGCCGGCGGCGGCGGCCTGGTCTTCATAGAGGTGGTCGACAAGGAACCCTACACTGTTGTAAGTTCGTTTTAAGTACACCCTTGGATCGGAAAAGAGGAATTCCAAAACACGAAGAACAGGTTGTGACGCAATTTGGAAAAGGCGTTCGCCCAGCACGGCTGCAAATATATGGTGCAAAATGTATTCTGTCAAATTCTCTGACCATAAATACATAAAAGGCATTTGGAGAGCGATTTGTTTGGACAATCTGATAACATTACAATTATTTAAAAATCTTCAAGAATGAAAAACTCTAATAACAAAAGTAATTTAATGTAGTGAAAACCTGCAGACGCCCCGCTGCACTCTGCAAGAAACGCTCCTACGAATTTGCAGCCTATTAAAGGGACGCCTTTTAAGGACATACACTGATTTTATTGTCATAAGATTGACATCTAGAGCATCCTAGTCAATTATATGTAACCCAAGACTTTGAAAATCAGATACAAGAAGTCATTAATCTTTTCAACAGGTAAAACCGTCTGAATCCCGAGGGCCTCAAGCTGTCGCCACCGAAATATACCAGAACGTGATAGTGTTCAGTCAGTGGTCTCTATGGAGCGAGTGCAGCGTGTGTGGCAAGGTGGGCAGGAGACATCGGTACGGGATATGCTACGTCAAGCTGGAGAAAGACTTAGTAAGTATACGATTATAGCCTAGGAATAGGTATATTTGGAAGATGACAAAACAAGGTGACGAGTCTGTCACAAATTACAAGACAAAACTCCATTGACAAGGGAGGATCCTGCGCCATGAATGGTGTCGTCTGGTGGAATTAGTACTGCCTGCTGACCATAGGTTGTTAGTTGTCTATTGAACAGGGAGGGACTTTAAGCCTAATGTTGTTACGTCTGGTAGGCTACTCCCCATCAGTCGTTGTTCGGTTTCCTGTAAACTGTGTACAAATCGTACGTTAATATCTGCTATTGTGATACGTCGTAACATATATTTAAACTGGAGGGTTCTTATTGAAATATGACTATGAAATTGCATAACGTCTGCAGTGATGAAAAGTACGATTTGTCACTTTTCTTACAATACAATACGATGTATTGTTATCACTGTTCCGGTTCTTAATACCGAAACCGTTTACCTGTCTGACTCGTACAATTGAAGTGCCTAATTATTTGAAACAGAAACCTGTTACTATTCTAAGGCCATAAAGATAACGTTCAAACTGGGTTGTTATGTGACTGCTATCAATTACTTCACAGCAATGTGACTTTATTTTATTTAGAGACCTGCAGATGGTATTCCAAAAAAATGTCGATTTCAAAAGACTTCTAATTGTCTGATGTACCGTACCCTTTGGTTACACAAAAAGTGTCCACACTGATGACTAGGCTTGCATAACGCACATAAAACCAAAGGCAGGATTTTTAATATCAGTGAGCGAGACAACACTATTCAAATGTCTAAAACCAGAAACTTTTTTAGACACGATAAGGAAGGAGGTTCTAAAATTTAAATCTTTATTCTTTTGATTTGTCTTATAGATTACTAGGTACATCCTGGACTCTGTTAAAACGGCAAGCCATTACAAATTATTTGAATTGGACGACAAACTCATCGAATTGTTTCAAAGTAAGTCACTTCAACCTATCAGCCTACAACATTCCTATCGCCTGGATAGAGAACTCTTCTCTCTCTGTGGGAGTGAATAGGCCAAAATCTACTTACGCGGGCCCAGTGCAGGTGGGTGTCACAAATCTAAGAATTATTTCTGAGAAATGTCTGTTTCCTCACACTATGTTTCCTGTTGTCCTTGACCGTTTTGAAAGCTAGATCAGGGATTCATTTAAATCTACAGTAGTATCAAGCGTTGCGTAACTCGTAAAAAGGATGGGTGGAGGTTGCTCCCGGAACAGTTAGTCTCGGAATGAACAGGAAGTACAACTTTACGCACTTAAATACAAAAGTAAGGTTCAAAATAAGCGTTAAATAACAAAAATACCTTAAAATCGGGTTCAATTTTTTCTCACCATTTTTCAAACGTGTCTTTAAAAATAATGTTAAAAATATTTGAAACAACACATCACCAGCGCACCGACTTGGCAACTAAATTGTGCAACCTACTCGTATAATATGGTTTGTTAGTCGTTAGCCAAAGAGACGGGAAATCGATTTAACGGCTCTTTTGGTCAGCTCATTGTATTTAATATATATTTATTTATTATTGTAGTAAATACGATAACAAACGTAAAATTTCCAAACTGAAAGATAACGTTCGTACAGTGGAGAATCATTAATTAAAGTATTAGTAGGTAAATATTATGCACCTCGCCGTTTTAATTAATGATAATAAGGAAAAAGGCATCTATAGAGCGCCAAGTGCAGATTTTATGATCCTAAATAAAAAGTATTTTTTGCTTTAGTTTGGCGGTATTTTAGTTAGATATAGAGGAATCTGTTTAATAATCCACGAATAAAGCTTAATTTATAATGTTGTATATTTTATATAATTATATTAGTTTTGACGAATGGAATAGCACCATTGAGTGTGTATAAAAAAAAACTGCTGTTCAATACATTTTGACCGTTAAGGTATTGCACTTTTGTATGGAACTCCTTTTTTTAATAACCAACAAATTGAACGGTGAGGGGCAGGGGTCGAGTGGCCCCAAATCATAATTCAAAAAGGTGTGTAGCTATTAATATGTTTTTTCTGGGTGTCATTTTACTTATTTTATGTTGTATCTATTTTGTGTCATAAAGCATCGTATTGGACGAGTCTGTAATGTTGCATAGTAATTAGTGGTAAATTAATTATGTATTAAATCCTTGGAAAGAGTTAGTGTTACCGTGTCCCTAAAGACGCTCCCTCACCGGGAGCATTCGCCTATAATGGGGAGGGAAACTATGGAACTGATGGCGCTAGCATAGCTGGTTCCCAACATCGTCATTTGTTGAAAATGTGGTAATGTTATTTTATATTTCAAAATAGCTCATCCTCATTGGTCAGATTGAGACCAGCTATGGTGGCACCATCTTAGATTATCTTTGCCTGTGTCTCCCCATTGTAACAGATCAGATTCACTTGTTTCTGTACGAAATCGAATCTTGGATTGTTACATTACAGGTGAATGCTCGCGCTGAGGGAGCACACCATTTATGGCTATGGATGGATAGCATTTACTATGTTGTAACTAGAACTTCTAATTAATATATTTATATAATAATCATATCCCTTTTAGTGTTCCCCGAAGGTTTGCCCTGTCGATCGCAATACATGCCACAGATAATGAAAGATCTCGATATTATCCGACAACGACCAAGTGAAATCATGATCGGCTTGTGTAAGGTATGTAACTCAGACAACATACATCGTTATTAATACTAATATTACAGTCGTGTAAAAAAGTAAAGTTTCTAAGTTTGGACACAGAGTGAGGTAATCTTCAGAATTCACTTCGCAATTTACTAATGGGAACATTATGGATATACAGGGTGTAAAAGCCCTCATCACGAAGCCGTCAAATAAGCATTCAGTACATTAAACTAAGTAACTAACTAATCGATAGCGCACATAATCTTACATTGGAAAGATTGAGCGTTATTGTTTTTGTATTAAATTAAATTTAGAATGTGGAAATAAATAGTTTTAATTTTTTTTAGTTATTTTTGCGCAGAAAATATTGCTGGGAAACGACATTTTTTTGTTGTATGTGTGTTAAGGTGTGGTGTTTAAACTTGTATTTTAATAAAAAATACTTGTCAAAAAGTTGGACCTTTGACCCCCAATATCTCCGTAACTAGAAGGTTCCCAGGTATGGTGTAGAACAAAAAAATGATCGCAATGACGAGGAGAACAAGTGCCTGCGGCTTCGTGAAGAGGTTTTTTACATCCTTTATACATTATCCCCGAGTGCCATAAGGCTATTGACACTCGGGGTCTTACAGAACGATCCCTTGGGATAATTTTCGACCTAACTACAAAGAATGTAAAACTACATAGATCTTTTTTATTGATGGGTAGGTAGAAACTGCAGACCCACTACGAGCCTTTTATAATTATCAGTTCATATTATTTTTAAAATAAAAAATTAACAGCGTAATTTTCGGGCTTGTGTGATTCGTCTTTATTTATTTTAAGAAAGAAGATTTTGCCGTTTGTCGTATCGTATTTTATAGGTACACGTTATCCGCTTATTCGCAACCGTATCAGACGCCAGTTTGTTTTTTAATATCATTATAGATCATCTCCTGATTTCTTGTTTATACAAGGTGCCATGCGAAGACACAAGACGCCAAAAGAATAAAGCAACACTGGGGAGTGACGGCCAAAATGGAACACTTGTTTATCCGATCACAAGGGAGCTACCTAAGCAGCCGCCCTTCCCCGCTACAGACATCATATTCGCAGACTTCGGGCAACGGGTTGTGATTCGATGTCCAGGGTAAGAATTAATAATTATCACAAGTTTCATTTATAGCCAAAAGTTAAAACTAGTAGATAACATAATCAGCCTATGTTCCCAGTGCTGGGCTTCCTCTCAGTGAGAGGGAGTAAACCGTACTCCACCACGCTGGCCCTGTGTGGTTTGTTAGACCAATGTCTTTGTTTTTATGACTGTTCCACGTAAATAGTGATTTCCTCGCGATATTTTCATTTATCAGTTTTTGAGCAAATTATTTACATAGTCTCGAAACAATGTCCTACAACTCGTGATACGCAGTCGATCCATTGAGTCCGCCTGTGTACCACTATTGTATATGAAGTTTAAATAAATAAATAAATCGATTACTGTAGACGCGCGTGTGGAATGCAGAGTTTAGGGATGTGCTAGGGCTGCGATCTAGGCAGCGAGTCATGTCGATAAATTACACAAACACAAGCAGTGACTGTATTACTTCTTTATAAAAAAAAATCCGGATGGGAAATCATGAAATGAGGGGTCATTTCATGAGTTCCCATCCGGAAAAAAAAATTCTGGACGCTCTGGACGGAGCGGAAGGGAGTGTCAGACTTTTACTGACTAAAACCCATCCATGTTCCTTGTTAGCCCTTTGTGTTCCAAGGTCGCAGTATCTCTTTCGAACAGTCCCGCAGCCCCGGCTTCTTTATAACTTCGTTTGATCAATGTAACACACTCAAAACATTGCGACACAAGTCCGATAGATGTGGCGAGAGAGGCGGGGCTTGCGGACGGCAGGGAGAGATGCTCCTGCCCCTCACCTCAGTCCCCGAATGCGTTCAAGTCACGCGCTTACAGTATAATATAAATATTGATCTATCGCCAGAACAACACTACGTGACGTGCCGATTACATGGCGCGTCGGCACCAAGACCCTGGTACCGCACGACGTGGACAAGGGCAGCGGTGGCAGAGTGTATATCAACTGCAGGGACCATCTCGTGTTCACTGCCACACTCTACACGGACGTCAACGCGTACAGGTACGATTTACACAGAATAACACTACGCGACGTGGACAAGGGCAGCGGTGGCAGACTGTATATCAACTGCAGGGACCATCTCGTGTTCACTGCCACACTCTACACGGACGTCAACGCGTACAGGTACGATTTACACAGAATAACACTACGCGACGTGGACAAGGGCAGCGGTGGCAGACTGTATATCAACTGCAGGGACCATCTCGTGTTCACTGCCACACTCTACACGGACGTCAACGCGTACAGGTACGCTATACACAGAACAACACTACGCGACGTGGACAAGGGCAGCGGTGGCAGACTGTATATCAACTGCAGGGACCATCTCGTGTTCACTGCCACACTCTACACGGACGTCAACGCGTACAGGTACGATTTACACAGAATAACACTACGCGACGTGGACAAGGGCAGCGGTGGCAGACTGTATATCAACTGCAGGGACCATCTCGTGTTCACTGCCACACTCTACACGGACGTCAACGCGTACAGGTACGATATACACAGAATAACACTTGGCTAACAGTTGGCTTGAAACACAGCCAATGTAAACACGTCTCACAATGCCGCAGTGTGTTGTCAAAAGTTGCAAAAATAATGCCCGAAAAAGCAATTTAACGGCCGGAGTGTCTTATTTTCGGTAATTACACGAAGAATAAATTATATTTTAAGCTTTAAACTAACAAATAACATCAAACTAAACAAAATTACCGATTTTAAACCACCGCTACAAATGTTTGCGCACAAACTTTTGTTTAACAGACCAGTAGATGCATGGAGTACATTTGTGTTGTAATAATTTGTTACCGAGAACTTCAAAATTGGTTGTTAAAATTGGTTTATGGTTTATGTTAATATATTAATATTTAAGATGATTACAAAAATGTGGAATGATATTTATTGATATTTTGATTTATGACATCCAGCAAAAGACACCTTGACCAGCCCGAATAAATTTGAAAACAACAAGCGTCCTTACATTTTTGTGTGCGACACACTGATAAAGTAAATAAACGTATTACTACTTATACACAAAAACGGAACGCTAATAAAATAATAAGTAATGTATGTAACTAACAAACAGATGCCTAAACCGAAAAAAGTAAACAACTAAACTTTTACGTTCATATTATAAATTATTTTAGTGCGCGACTCCATACCTCCTACAGTAAAATTCGAAGAAGCAACTTTATTATTTTTTCAAATTTTCTTTAAACGAAACAATACGATGTAGCTCGCAAGGCAATATAACGGGAAAAGGTACTTTATTTGTTACCACTTAAGGTTGATTTCACACTAAATGTTGTTTAACTTATGTCTTTTCATTTCTAAGTGACAGGAGTAATTTATTGCTTTGCTCGTTTTTTGGGACGAATGATCTATTAATGATCTATATATTAGATAATAATATTTTGAATATTTGTGCCTTTTTTACTAGGTGCCATGGTTGTAATTAGGTTAAACTTACAACTGTTTTAAAACATTTCTCTCCGTTTGTTAGTAAACAAATGTAGCTGTATAAGTAATCATATATATATTTACGCGGACAGCATTTAGCTTTGATTTTGTACGTGACACGGTATCTAGTTGCTAATTGTTGATCGAAGCAGTCAATGGTAAAAAGTAAGTATAATAGAAAACTCTTGAAAAACAAAAACATTTCGGGCCTTGTATCCCTCGCTCCGCTCAGGATTCTAGTTTAGAATTCTTTGCTACGCGTGGACTATTTATTTTCTCGCAGTCATTAGTACAAAGCAAAATACAAAATTCGTGAAAGAAACTCGTCTCGGTCTTTGTATCGCTCGCTCCGCTCAGGATTCTGATCTAGATTCCCTTGCTACGCGCGGGATTCTACTCTAGAATCCTTCCCTGCTCTCGGGATCCAACTTAGTCCCACGAATAAAATTTCCTTTTTTTTTAACTTGTTGTATAAGTTGCTGGCAAAGAGAGAACTTAGCGGGTACAGTGAAGCTGGTCGTGTGGGCGGGTGCGCAGGCGCACTGGCGCCGCCACGCCGCGCTGGCGGGCGCCGCGCTGGCGCTGTACGTGCTGCTGCGCCGGCGCACTGTGCAGTACCACTTGAGCTAGCTAGCTCACTAGCACGCCAGTAAGTGCTACATAAAGAGAACCTAGCGGCCGCGTGTGTACGGGTATATAGTCTACTATTTTATTTCCATGGAACAACTCGTTCGATGACTTGTGCCGCAAGTAGGTGGCAAATTAATCGCGGTGTAGTTAATGTTACAAGTTAGATAGTGTCTTTGCATGCTTTATTTACCGTTAGCTGTAATTCAACCTCAGGGTAGCCAACCTAAAGTTGAATAATTCTCGTGTAGAACTTAGAACATCTCTTTTACACAAGCGTCGAGCTAGCCTGCCTCGATAGCTAAGGGTAAAGTGACTCACGTGTTCAGAGTGCGGCTGCGCCGGCGCCGGCGGCGGCAGCATGTCGCGCGAGAGCTGCGCGGGCGGCGCCACGCCGCGCAGTGCGCGCTGCACCAGCCACATGGCCAGCGCGAACTGGCCCATCGACAGCTTGCCGATACCCTCCATGTCGCACAGCGCCCTGACGGAATTCACTTATTGTAAACACAAAGCGGGATTGACGCAGAATGTGCACAACGTAAAAATGTACACTTCGCAAAATGTGCATTTCGCAAAATGTGCACTTCTGAAAATAGCACTTCTCAAAATGAGCACTACACAAAATGAGTGTGAATTTTATCACAATGGGTCAAAATAAAAACTGTTTGCTATATCTTTGAAGTGATAATTTTCTAACTACACACATCAACACGGTCTAGGGATATTTCATACTCAATTAAATAACTCGAAAAGTACTGGCCGCATTGGAATCTTTTATACACCGATTTGTTTGTAATTTATCTCAGACTAATTCCAAATTCAAATTTTTGAAAATTCTTTTGTTTCGGTGGCATAAAAATGTCTTGATGTATAGGAGAGGGAATTTTCATTTGTGCTAAATTTAGAAAACAATACGAATTACGTTTAGTTACAGTTTTTTTTTCATTTTTAAACGAAAGATAAAGTTAAAATTGAGGTATTGTAGCCATGCAACGCCGACATTTGACGAGGGCGGAGATGTTACGAGCTGTGGGAATGCTGGAAGCTGGATCTGTTCAGCGTAATGTTGCTGAGGCCATAGGGACCCATCAAAATGTAATTTCAAGATTGTGGACACGCTATCGTGCCACAGGTGAAGTAGCGGAGAGGCACCGGGGGCCAAGTCGCATCACTACCCCCAGACAAGACCGATTTTTGCAAATTACTGCGCGAGCACAACCAAATGCAACGGCGACTCAATTGGTCCAAAGGCTGCGAGTGGAACACCAAGTGCTTGTGAGTGACCAAACTGTAAGAAGGCGACTGCATGAAAGCAATCTACGCTCTCGTAGACCACTCCGGGTCCCACCTTTACGGAGAGGCAATCGTGGACGACGATTAGAATGGGTTCGGAACCACGTGGACTGGGGCCGTGACCAATGGTCCAATGTGCTGTTCACGGATGAATCCAGGTTCGGCTTCCATCCAGATTCACGAAGGACGCGTGTTTGGCGAGTTCCTGGACGATAGAGCCGTCTCCAGAACCCTCAGGAAGTTCACCCATACCAAGGAGGAACAATTATGGTTTGGGCAGGAATTCGTCTTGGAGGCACAGCCTAAACCGCTAATCGTAGAGACCTGAAACTTGGAGGGTGTGTTCCTTATATGACGTAGGCATCCGATAAGACAGCATTTTCCGAACTTCTACCCCTAAGGGGGTGAAAAAGGTGTCATGCTCTGCCGCGGAGCCACTATCTTAAAAATCGATCAATTTTATCTTAAAATGATGTACGCCAAACGTGCATCTTGTACGTATATCGTTATCGCTGTACGTGCATTAGGTAATGATAAAATAGATATTGATTGTGGCTCTGCTGGAGAGCATACTCTCTAGCAGAGCCACACTGTACATATGCTCAGGAAAGACAAACGCTACTGTTTTTTCATGAAAACTGTTGTACGAATAGTGTTTATTGCGTATGTATTGAAAAATATCATAATTAGAGAGTGGTTTGTTTTATTTTAACTTTACTAAAAAAATCATAGAAAGCGCCTGGTCATTTCGTGTCAGCAAAATGTTTTGGTGTTCGTCCTGACGGTTGTCTGTATCGGACTCGTCTTCTGACGAGGGAACTCCTCAACAGTTGTCTGTTGAGGAGTTCCCTTGTCAGGCTATTGATAGCATGGCTACAAAAAATTGTAGACGAGTTCATATTTGATAAAATAATATGATTTCTATCATGACCTGAGCCTGACCATGAGCGGGGATCAGCCGCTAAATCTAATATAAATCCACTGCAAAGAATACAAAATAAAATTATTAAAGTATTATTTCATTACCACTATCTATATCCAACAAAAAAATTATACGATTAAACTAAACTTGTGAATCTCACACAACTTTACACTTACTACACCTGCATTCTCATAAAAAAATCACCACGAATTCCGTACAATCAAACATACAAATACATGAAAAAGTTATAAAATACAACACAAGAAGTAAAAACAAATTCCAACTAATGACTGTGCGTTCACGGACTAATTACGGCAAAAAAACAGTATTAGTGGAGGGAGCACAGCTGTTCAATGATTTACCGGAAGACATAAAGAAATGCAATAGTATTAACATATTTAAAAGTAAATTAAAGAAACATGTTTCTACCCAATAACGTCACCATCGCCCCAGAGGCAATTATTATATAAGTAATTAAGGAGTAACTTTGTATCTCATTATAAGTGAACTGTTATTTATTAAGTTCTTATGAGAAATAAATATCTTTAAACCTGACCTCATCGTGCACCCAGGGTCAAAAGGGGAGGTAACCAACGGTTACTAGCATTGATACGAAAAAATGTTGACGCGTTATCAGTATAATATATTTATAAAAAAAAAAAAAAATTAGTAAAACTTTAATAAAAATGCACTTAAAAGAATAATAAAACCTTGGAGTAAATAAAGCCGAATAAGAATAGTTTTTTCAATACACTTCCTCGAAAACTGGTTCTTATCGCACTACGATTAGGTTCAACATGCAACGTATTTCACAGGCGTGCGATTTTTTACATTTTCCAACATGTGTGCGGGAATGAAAATTGCCACAGATAACAGATACCTATACTTAGTCCAAATTGGTTCAATGCCTATAGTCGGAGGTGAATGTTTTTTTTTTAATTTCGGCAAAGCAATATGCGTCTTTACGGCATAAATATTTTTGAATATTCAAATTGTGTTTATAAATAGAATATCATAGATAAACAATTATTTAAAACTAATTTTACTTTTATAAACAAATTAACATTTATTTGTGTTCTAAATTCAAAAATATAAAAAAAAAGCTACGTTTTATATTAGGCTGTTTTGCGGCTTCATACCTTTGCTTCTCCTTGAACCTGGCGAAAGCAAAGCGCGGAAAAAAAGAAAATTAAAAACATAGTTTCTTAATAATTCATGACAAAAATATTGTTCCTGCTTTTATTTTATTTCTTCAAAACTGTATTGAAAAACGTCGTTTGATACACGTGGATATTTGTTATTGCAGTTCTCGGCTCAAAAACACCCTCGCCTACGGTTTGGGAGTTAATTCCGCCTCAGGTGCAATAACTTTCTCCACTTGTATCAAAATGTACTATTTTATTGGAATACACCGACTATTATAGCACATTTTGATACAAGTGGAGAAAGTTTGTTATTGCATTCGAGGCGGAAATAACTCCCGAGCCGTAGGCGAGGGTGTTTTTAAGCCCAGTAGGGCTATTACTTATCTCTGTTGACAGCTCGAAATGATAGTAACTGGGCTGTGTCCATCAATTAACTGTCAAAAGGTTATTTTCGTATTATGACGTCATTGGTTGTCATCGTGGCTGATAGTCACCGTAACTGACGGACGCTTTCGTATCGATACTTATATTATTTCGATTATGTAAGCATAGTGGACAACAAATTGGTGACAACTGAGTTCGAAGTGGCTTTCGTGAAAGACGTTACACCGTACCCGGGCTGTTAGTCACCGTAAAGTGATATCAACTCAGTGCGATACGTAATACCAATGTTATGACATTCTCGCTTGTCATCAAAGTTCGGTGTACAACCGAAGCTTGATAGTCACTGGATATCAGAAAGATACGTAATAGGCCTACAGAACTGCAATAACAAATGTCCACGTGTATCAAACAACGTTTTTCAAAACACTTTTGAAGGAAATAACATAAAAGAACGAAATCAGAGTCATATAAGTGTCATGAATTTTATGAAACTATTATTTTAATTTTCTTTTTTCCGCGCTTTGCTTTCGCCAGGTTGAAGGAGAAGCAAAGGTAACTGCCTAATATAAAAATAGATTATTTTTTTATTTTTGTTTTTAGAACACAATTAATGTTAATTTGTTTATAAAAGTAAATATTAGTTTTAAATTACTACAACTACAAATCATGTTTATCTATGATATTCTATTTATAAACACAATTTGAATATTCAAAAAATATTTACGCCGTACAGAAGCATATTGCTTTTCCAAAATTAAAAAAAAGACATTCACCTCCGACTATAGGCATTTTTTTTCTATTCCTGCACACCGTGTTGTAATGTAAAAAAAAAAACCCGTATGAAATACATTGCATGTTGAACCTAATCGTAGTGCGATATGAACTAGTTTTCGAAGAAGTGTATTGAAAACTTTTTTGTAATCGTTTTAAATATTATTTTATTCAATAACTTAAATATAGTCCCCATAAAAATTTCAAACGGTCATAACTTTTTACTTGTTAAAGCTACAAGGTGGACATTGAAAGACGTGAGGGTAGCAATCAGGTAGCAAATTAAAAAAAACATATATATCACGAATTTGAATAGTTTACACAAACGGAAAATTGACCAGCCATCCTGATATCAGAATGGTTGGTCATTTTGAAGTCCCTTTATTTTGTTTCAAAGTTATGTAACAATTAATATAGGTAGCAATGGGTAGCAAATAGGTAGCAATTTTTGGTCACCAGCCTGACACGGACCGATAGTCCGATACAGACAACCACCCATCCTGACGCACACCACTAGATTTTGCTGACACGAAATGACCAGGCGCTTTTTATGAAAATTTTAGTAAAGTTAAAATAAATAAAACAAACCCACTCTCTAATTATGATATTTTTCAATACATACGCAATAAACACTATTCGTACAACAGTTTTCATGAAAAAAAAATAGCGTTTGTCTTTTTACAGTGTGGCTCTGCTAGAGAGCTCTCCAGCAGAGCCACAATCAATTACTATTTTATCATTTTATCATTACCATATACGTACAAGATGTACGTTTGACGTACATCATTTTAAGATAATTGATCGATTTCTAAGATAGTGGCTCCGCGGCAGAGCATGACACTAAAAAAGGGGTGCCCCCCTTTTTTCCCCTTTAAGTTTGTATGGGACAATATGATTCCTTGGTCCAATCTACTTTTTTAACAGTTTTTTTTGAAAATGGAAGACGTGTTTCGTATTTTATTGAAATTTATCCCCTAATGGGGTTAAAAAGGGGTAGAAAGTAATTTTGGCTGATTTGCTTCGAAGTTGATATAAATAATCCTCAGTGCTTTTGATTTAAATAAATTTTTATTTTGACACATGTCTAAAAACTCATTCCGATTTTATTAAAAATAATAAAACCAACTTAAAAAACAAAAACGCAAAAAGAATAACACAAAAAAGTGAAAAATAACTTTAACTTCAGAAGCCGGTGAGAAAAACACCAAATCAATCAAACATAGGTCAAGCTTCAGACGTTGGTGACCTTTGTTTGATTGAAGTGTTTTTCTCACCGGCTCGAATTAAATAGTTGTTAGTAATCATTGTCGATAATTATATTCCCATCTCTACAAAACAATTGGTTGTCTGTGCCCCGGGCGCCACGGACTTTATAGAAGTCGTTCTGTGACGTCATAAACAGCAGGTACTAATCATATTCTTTCACTTTGCTTATAACAACAGGTACTATTCTATTTTACTAATAGTATTAAGTAAACAAATAGGTAGTGAAATGAATGAAGAACTGGATTAGTGTCAGCTTTTATACATTTTACAAGGTGTGGAATCGGACTCGGTGTATTCTGTGGAGAACGTTGAACCAGAAGATGATTCTGATTTCTGAATAACGTTTACTCATCAAAAAGTAAGAATTGAATAAGTGAAATGTTCGGTAAGCCACAAACTAAGCGTCGCGCGTTGCTTTTAGGTATCTTGTGGCTCTGGGGTGCGAATTTAACAAAGTTGAAATGGTTACTGAAGTAGTCAAAAAAACACGGTACCTAGTAGACAAAAATAGAAGAAAGACCACAGACCACATCCCTAATCAGAATTGAATTTAACGTGCTTTGAGCGCGCCAAGGACTTAAAATGAAGTCAAAGAATAACGCCATGAAACAAATAGAGATATACCTTATTTCCTAAAGCCCTAATTGAGTTATGTATTTGTTTCTCTGATACTTAGAATTTATACTGTTTTTTCTTACTAGAGATACTGTAAAATAAAACAAATATGGAAATATTTAATCAATTTTGATTTATATCCGTAAAATTATAATTACAACGCGTATAAATCTCATTCATCGATATAACGACACCCTCATCACTACTGTTTACTAGCTACATTTATAGCTTGGCGCCTGGCGAGGCATCGCGTTCTGTGTACGTTGGCGGTGAAAAGGTTAAAACTAAAAGTTTGTTTTATTTTTTATCAAATTGCATATCTTTTTGTTTACAGTTGTGCCTAAGATTTTGAAACCCACTATCAATTATATGGTATCGTGCTAAAAATCGTGCAAAATAAAATATAGTAAGCAAACGGTTTTTATTTTAACCCATTGTGATAAAATTCACTTGTTCATTCAATTCACGTGTTCATTTTGAGAAATGCTCATTTTGAGAAGTGCTATTTTGAGAACTGCACATTTTGCGAAATGCACTTTTTGCGAATGCACATTTTCCGAAGTGCACATTTTGCGTCAAGTGCACATTTTCCTTTGTGCACATTCTGCGTCAAACCCCAAAAAGCAATATTAAACGAATAATTTTGTAATTATTATTGTATAGGAGTCTTTCTAACACGTTTAAGTTAATTTTGTGACAATAAGAGTGGTCAAATCATGTCGTCGTGATGTGACTTCCACTCACCGACTTTTGAACTCACAACACAGACCCTGTACTATTTAAATATATAACCACATACTACAATACTATTAATCATTGACACTAACCAATTAACTGTAGCAAATCCTCACCATATATGCGCAAGAGTCTGCTGCGGCAGGCCAGAATCCAGGAACATATGCTTGATCTCCATCCCGGACACGAAGCCGTCCCGGTCCGTGTCCGCGGCCACGAACTGCGCGTCGAACTGCGCCTTCTCCTTGTCCGTCACCACCCACGAGCTGCCGGACGAGATGCTGCTCATCACTGAGGAGTTCAGGCTCACGGCGGACATGGACGGCATCGGGGGAGCTGTCTGTGTGGGGGGCTGTGGAAGTGGAATTAGAATTATTACATTATATTCATCTTTTATAATAAATGGTATTGTTTTTTGCAGTTTAAAGGCAATGGCTTTAAAACACCTACTATTCACTGCTTCCTAATTCTAAGCGGCAAAAAGTAGCGCTCCCAGTGTAGTAAGTAATAGTGTACTACTATAATATTGTTTTCTCGACTTTTCTGGTAATAATTGGTTAGAAATGTCCTTTGCGGCATTAGAATCTGGTGGGGTTGTTATCAAAACTTGTATCACTAATTTATGTAAACAACAAAGTACTTAATGCAATACTAATATCGAACAAAAATGGCGGGATACTTCGATCAACAATTAGCAACTAGATACCGTGTCACGTACAAAATCAAAGCTAAATGCTGTCCGCGTGACAGCTACATTTGTTTACTAACAAACGGAGAAAAATGTTTTAAAATCTACCTTTAGTGGTAACAAATACAGTAAATTTTCCCGTTATAGTGCCTTGCGTCAATGTGGCGACACTTGGGGGAGGCCTATGTCCAGCAGTGGACGTTTTTCGGCTGAAATGATGATGATGATGATGATTGCCTTGCGAATTAAGAAATTTCGAAAAAAGAATTAAGTTGCCTCTTAGAATTTTACTACAGGAGGTAATAATTTATAATATGAACGTTATAAAAGTTTATAATACTTTTTATGTTTTGGACATCTATGTTTGTTAACTGCTGTTTTAACCAATCGACGTCGGTTAGTATTTCCGGGTATATCCGATTTATCGAAGTGATCCGAAAAAATAACCGAATTCTTAGCTGGCCTATAAAAGTCATCTCTTCTTTCTCTGGCGACAATCGAGATCCATTCTGCCCACGTAAACGGATTGCTTGGAAAGCTAAAATAAAAAAGGGAAAGCCAAGTATCTAATTAGAGTCAACAAACAGACAGAAAAGTAGCATAAACCAATTTTAACCAACCAATTTTGAAGTTTTGGTAACAAATTATTACCACACAAATCTACTCCATGCATCTACTGTTCTGTTAAACAAAAGTTTGTGCCTATGTTGGCGAGCCTTTGGCTAAGGCTCGCCAACACACGCGCCAACATTGTAGCGCTGGTTTAAAATCGGTAATTTTGTTCAGTTTAATGTTATTTGATAGTTTAAAGCTTAAAATTTATTCTTCATGTACATAGCGAAAGTAAGACACTCCGGCCGTTAAATTGCTTTTTCGGGCATTATTTTTGCAACTTTTGAAAACACACTGCGGCATTGTGAGACGTGTTTACATTGGCTGTGTTTCAAGCCAACTAAACAAAATAAGATCTCACTTCTCAAGTAAGCTGTTATTTACCGAGACGGTTTTTTTGCGCTGACCCGATATCTAGTTGCTAATTGTTGATCGAAGGCGGGATACGAAGTCAATTCGAATCAACCTCTAAGTTATTTTTTAATTACGGCGCTGTGGTCTTTGATATATAAAAAACCCAAGATGCACAGTTTCGAACAAAAGTATCACTCGTAACTGTCACCAAACACTCACCACTACAACCCACTACTACATAAGTAGTTATCGTTATACTATAAACATATTTTTTGATAATTCAACCTAACGCGGATTATTTAGAAATGTTTTTACAAAGTAGTGTACAAAAAGCAATTAATTTTACGACCGAAGTTAGCCGGAAGCACAAGGCATGGAGTGGAGACGAATATTTGTTGTTGTTTTTTTTTAATAAGACTTTGTTATAGTATTTTAAAAGTTTGTTAAATTGTTATAAACATAAGTATTAATAAAAAATTAAACACACTACAAAAAAAATCGACTCCATTGAATAAGAACAGGGTCATTTATATTACGCGACTAAAATAAAAGAAAGCTGTATTGCATCGTTCTTACACTCACACAAAGTGGCCATTGAAATTTGCCGACTTACACTTGGACCGTTGAGTGAAGTTTTCAGACAAATTAAATCAAAATCACATATTGCCTTGTATTTTAAGTGATAAAATCAACAAAAACAAATCAATAAATTCTTTTACTTACTGAAAATACGATATCCCATCCTTTTTTAACGTTCTTGACGTAATATTTTAACAATTTCTTATCGAACACTTCGGCATTTTTAACTAGCGGGTAGTTACGCGAGCGACGTGAGACTAATTGAAAATAGGCACAATTAGTAATTGGGCGTGTATTTTATTCGGACGATTTCACTGAGAGTCACTGAATGTGTATCTTGGGTTTTTTAATATATCAATGGCTGTGGTAGTGAAACCCACGTGCATGACAATGTTCTATTCAACGTTAATGTGCTAACTGTTTCAGATACTTTTATAGAGGATTTATAGCATGAGTGTAATAAATACACAAAGAGTGATTGCCCCTGAATCATAATAATATCCGAGAGTAATGATAACTAATTCAAGCGTAGGTAATTAAGGAGTCACGCGCTGCTTTCTGTCCAGGATTTCTGACAGCAACTTGTCCAGGTATTACTAAAGTAGTATAGCCAGTCAAAGCAAAACTCACACTCGACAAGTCCAGCAGTCCTTCCAACAGCGACGCATTACTCTGTGGTTGCTGCGGCGGCGGGGGCTGAGGTCTGGGCGGCGGGGGGCGGGACTGTGGGGATGGGGGGCGAGACACGGGCCGGGAGGGGGGGCGGGATGGGGGGCGGGAGGGGGGGCGGGCCGGCCTCGCCCCGGGGCCGCGCAGCTCGGGGGGCAGGGTGGTGGGGACTGCGTGCTTCTCTAGCGCTTTGTATACTAGGTGCATGGCCTGGAACAAATACACAATGCGGATTAACAAACGTTATTATACTCGAGTATTCTTCGAGGTAAATTAGGGCTGCTCAATAGTAGTAGTATAATATGAAAAATACCAAAAGTTTAGAAAATCAAGTATTCTGTCCACAACCGCTACTGACCAAAGTGAAAAGATACTGACCAGGTCACGCGTGAATATTGGACGTTTGCCCAAAACACACGAACACCACGACAGCTCAGGTTAATGCCCTTTGTCTAATCGTTCACGCACGTTGTCAATAACTCATTTGTCGACAGTTTGTACAATCCTACGTCCTACTAATAATAATATAAATAAAGTTTACAATCGGAAAAAGAAAACGAAGAAGATCATAGTGAGTACTGACCACCATGAACTCGTGTCTGTCTAGCATGCCGTCCTTGTCCTGGTCGGCGAGGTCCCAGATCTTGCCCAGCGTCTCGATGGGCAGCTTCGACTCCATCAGCATGCCTTTCACCTGGAACATCAACATATTGGCCGTTGGAACACGGACAGCTGCGCTGCTACGTTTTGAGGTAGTCTTATGACATTTTGAAGTGAAAAAAGTGCTGATTCTAGGCATGGAATTTGAATAAATGACTTGATTTTTATTTTGTGGCCGAGTGATGTCTTATGCTCATGTAGATCAAGAATGTTTAGATGTGTGTATAGGTCACCTTGTTCCCCCCGATGAGTCCGTTGTTGGGCTGCAGCGAGTCGAACAGCTGGCTGTACTTATCGCGCTCGGCCGGCTTCATGCTCCAGTCGCTGAGCGGCAGCAGCGGAGCGGGCGAGGGCGCGGCCGGCCGGCCCGGCGGCGCCGCGCTCACTGGCGGGACCTTGGGCAGCTCGCCCTGGGGACAGAACAGAAACATTTATAGAGGGTAGTGTCTACCACTCATGTATAATCGTACAAGTACCTTCTGGCGCCTGGCCAAAATTGGGAACAACACCGCTATTTTATTTTTTCATTTAAATTTCACTAAATCATAATTGTAGCAAAATCGAACGGTACCGTAACGATACACGCTAATATTGCGAAATTCGATCTGCCTCTATTTTGATGATTTTAATCACGCA
The DNA here is from genome assembly GCA_941918905.2 of Xestia sexstrigata. NCBI lineage: Eukaryota > Metazoa > Arthropoda > Insecta > Lepidoptera > Noctuidae > Xestia > Xestia sexstrigata. The sequence goes on along the minus strand of OW799216.2, from coordinate 1,442,177 downwards.
AGCCACATGGCTTGATAATTCACAAATTATTAACATTACCTTATTTTATAGCGCATGATATGCCATAAAAAAAAAGAGTGACACATTTACCTAGACATACACGATAACCATCTGGTCGGAGGAATCCTTTCAAAGAAATATGGGGAATTTTCTACCCTACTCCTCATACCTGTAAGGTTCACTTTAAGTCTTATCAAAATAATAGAATAACTCACAACTTTAGGTGGCGGCGTCTCGGAGTGTATGTTGCTCATGTTGATATCCTTACCGGCCTGCGCCAGCGCGACCAGCTTCAGTGCCACGAACAGTCCCGACTGCGCACGAAACATTACGATGTGTATTAGTTAACATACCGATGAGGTAAAACAAAAAACTAACTTATAGCAATAATGTGCTGATTTTACAAAATACACAACAACACAAATACACGACAAGACGAATTAGTCAAATAACTTTTATCTGAAGAATAGATATGAGACATTTCCTGAAAGATTAACCTAATATTTTGTGTACAAAAGCCGTAAAATTTATATTTTTTACTTTGGCTATCGTATTCTTAGAGCTTGTGTTTTATAATTTTACTAGCGGACGTCACGCGGTTTCACCCGCGTAGTTCTCGTTACCGTGGGAGTACGGGGATAAAATATAGCCTATGTTACTCGCTGATAATGTAAGAAAGATTTTTTTTTTAATCGGTCCAGTTGTTTTTAAGTTTATTCGTTACATACAAAAATACAAATCTTTCCTCTTTATAATATTAGTATAGACGTGAAGATCCTCAGATCGGACAACGTGTTGTTGGGGTTTCCCAATGTCCGGCCGGAGTGAGTCAACTGTACCTATCCGGTTTATGGCAATAGACTCGGGAATATCAACAACTAGCGAAAAGTGGCTGTACTGGCTATAGATACAAATGTCTTCGGGAAAATTGGACTTGACGATGTTATGTAACGATATTCTAAAACACCTTTTTATAGAATAGGTTAGCGATCACTAAACAATTTAGTCTTTAATGGTTACCACGGTCTTAGCACGTTAGACCTATAGAGCGTGTACCAGAAAGGCGTGCTCATATTTGAAGGTGTGATTCAGACCATCAAACTGAACAACTTTCTCCATGAGAACAACATAGAAATCGCGAAAAAAACAACCATACACACATCAAAAAAAGTTCGTGATCACTAGCATAGGCTGATACATTTTTTAAAATTGAACTTTATCAAGAAAAAAACTTTGTTATATGTGTTTTATTTAAATAGAAATATTCTATTTGAAATTAAAAAAGAAAAATATTTTTTTTAAACCGTAAAGTAAAGATTTCGATTTTTCAAAGTGATCGCAAAGTTTTTTTTATGTGTGACATTTGGATCGACTAGTTATTGAAATTTTGTACTGGGCAGCTGTTTTTTTTTCGCGATTTCGATGGTAGTCTCATGGAGAAACTAGTTCAGTAAAATAAATTATGACCTCGCCATTCTAGTTCACGCCATAAGCTATTCTAAAACGCACTAGTTATTTACAAATTAGGTAGGTATTATGCGTTCGCTTGACAACAAAAGTTAAACTTTAAAGAGGAATTTCCGGGATGAAATACCTATAGCAAAATTCGTATAAAAACTGTTGAGGAAAATCTTGTATTAAAAGGGTAAAAAAAAATATCTTCAGTACTATATTTTATAATTATTATAGTCTAGGTGCTATTAGGATGTGGCTATATTTAATTAAAATAATAATATAACTAATGTAATTAACGTTTAATGCAATTATTTCCTTATTTTCTTTAAACGCCCTCTGATACATTTATAAAGTTCCAGAACAAATAAATCATGAATCTTTCTGTCTTCTCATCTCTTCAATTAAGCATATTTAATTCAAAGGGCATATATTGGGTAGAAAAAGGTGTCTGAGGTAGCAGGTAGAGTTTAAAAACTCTAAATCATACTGAAAACCGCATTAAGATTCGTTAAGTAGTTTTAGAGGAACAACTCTAAGGCACAGACACGAAAACCGACCTAACTAATTAGCCTTAAGAGCAGCGGTGGCCCAGTGGTGGCGGCCCCGACTTACGAACAGTAAGTCGTGGGTTCAAATCCAGGCAGGCGGCATTACTTTGTGTAATTTATTTCATCACCACTGCTCTCAAAACGGTGAAGGAAAACATCGTGAGGAAACCGGCATGTCCTAGAACCAAAAATTCGAAGACATGTGACATCTACCAATCCGCACTGGGCCTGCGTGGTGGATTATAGCCCTTACGCAAAATACGCGCTTTGACGTGGAGTTGCGGACACCAGCCCGTTATACAATACAATACAATACAATACGTTAGCCTTACTATTTTATTTGAGAATTACAGAATGCAACTACATACATATTTTCTTATTCTTTTAGAACATCCTATTTTTACGGTGTCATACAATGTATTTCAAGGTCACAGCTGTGAATCTACTAAGTATAGCACACAAGCCGTTTATGAAAGTCTAACTCTAGCACCCTGCATAAAAATAATAAGTATCACACATCAGTTGTTCTGCTCAAAGTTAGAAGACTAAATAAAGCTCAGCTGCTTTATTTAGTCTAGATATTTATAAACAACTAGCCTTTTCTCGTTGAGATTGTTTCATGAAATCGATCTACTAGGATAAAAATAATGCTACCTTTGCGCCAAGTTTAATTCAAAATCGTTAAGGCGTGAAATGGTCATAGAGATAATAAGTATATATAAATTAATAATAAGTATGAAAGTAGATGCTACTTTCATACTTGTTCATGCCATTGCCTATTAATTGGTCAATTTAACAGAACCTAAAGTATTTTCTATTAACTAAACACTGCAGCATAAATCTGAACCAGATACGAGAAAAGTATAGAAATCCCTGGTTTGACATGGCAATAATTATCAAGATAATGTATATGTAAAATATCTTTACCTACACATGTGACAACTGTCTTTATAAAGGGGGGCAGATCACAGACACGTAAGCATACCTATATACAACACACTTTATGTATCACAAAAATCACAATCAATCACTTCCAAGACGACACACACACACACACTTTAACCAAACGGTCTTATACACACAACACTATTACATAATACTAATTAAAAACGAAAGAAACAGCAGAGTATTGGTTGCAAGCGGTAAGTCCGCCATACATGTCACAGTATAGTGCGGAGTACACACGAGACAGATAAGGTATTATCGTCACAATTGTAGTTAAACACATCCTCCGCAGTGCTTCGTCAATGTTTGATGTTTCATCATTGAGGCTTTCAGTTTTTGCGTGATAAGATTTTTTCGTATCTTTCGAGATGGAATGACAGTATAAATAACAGACACGATCGTCTTGCAAATAAATTATTTACAGCGAGTATTTTTTTATAACGTCTCTACTGCCATCTCAGCGGATAAGTTTACTGTTCTGGTTAAGCCTATAAAGGGTAATTGGTTAAACGTTGGCAATACTTAAAGGGCGTGTACTCATGAAAATAAACAACTTCTACTATGGGACCAACCATAAAATCACCTTTCACCCTGTATAGGCTTAACAAAAGAAGTCCTCTGCTGGCCATAGGGCTCTCTCAAGCGTTGCCATGGCGACCGAGTCCTTACTGTTCGCATTATACTTAATCTACAATTCCAGCGATCAACTGAAAAAGCATCAATTCCTAAAATAATGTTCTATGCACCATTAACAAACTCGCAGTCGCATCATAAACATCGAGAAACCAGTATCATTGCCCTCACAGATTTCTTAAAATCGATATCTGAAGGTCGCCAGCAGAAGAAATCGCAATTTACAAAAGTCTACATTTGCGCCGCGCGCCGTTCGACTCGATCGTAACTCAAACACGCCAAGTAAACAACACAACACAGACTGCTGAAATAACAACCATGTTTTCACATTTCTTTTTCATGCCTTAATAGTGTAACAACAAGTTCCTAACTAAAAAGTGGACATAATACGGTGTGAGTCCCCAAACACTCGTCCCACATTTCGTTACAAAGAGTCTCGCCGGGGGGCACATCCTTAAAAGAGGACAGTCTCCGCAAAGGAGGACGGATGGTAACCCTAGATAAGGGTACATAAGATAAAAGCGTTTCGCGGACCAAGTCAAGAAGTTATACATTTTTTACGAAAGCACTTTGGAGATGACCCTTGTGCTATAGGTATCCTTTTTCTTTTAAAACAAAGGGATTAAGTTATAACTAATACCCTTGTTACCGTTGAACCCGCGACCTTTCGTTCACCATTAGCCGTTGGGCTACGGTGACCTTCGGTTGCTGAGGTGACTTTCGCGATATCGTGACTGAGCTAGTTTAGTTTCATATTTTTAAGTTGAAGTAGAACTGGAAACTTTAACGATTGTAATTGAAATAGGTATCGAATCGCCTGCAGTTAATATCTGCAAGGTTAATGAACTGGAAAACATAAGGAAGTCTTAACAATACCGAGAAGATTTTTTCTTTCTATGTTGGAAATGCGAAGATTATAAGTAAGGCTGATGTTATAGGGCTATCTATGTCTATATCTATCTATGTATTTAGTATAGCTTTTTACCCATACTCAAGATGCACTCAATGAATGCTGCCATGACAACTAACTGAACAGTGTAGAAGAAAACGAACCGCGACGACTCCTAAAAATACTTACATTGGGAATTTAAGATAAGGCCAGGTGAATGGCGACTCACTTGGAAATCAAATGATTTCCTAGTCAAAATAATCTTATAGGTACTCGCTCTTCCAATTCATATCTTTTCAGGTGTGAAAACTTTACAGACAAAAACTTTCGACAAAACAAAAATGTCCCACTATAAGTAATCACGCATCCAAAGTATATCGTTGTTTCACGTAATGCCAGGCACTAATTAAGTACATGCTGCCAGTCCAGGGCCCCGGGGTACGCTGAGTGCAATTTTATGTACGGCTGTATCTACCGCCCTTTGGGAATAGTCTGGGTAAAGAATGAATACGAAAGACTGGTTACTGAAAGTCGGTCGTGATCGTGAAATTGTTGTAAAAAGTAAGTCTTGAAATAGTTACTGTAAAATGTAAGGTACGATTTTGATAGTCTAGAACTCTAGATTATGTGAAGTTGAAAACACTGCAACGATTTTCGAACACTTCATCAGAAACACAAGACATACATATTTAGGTAAGTACAGTGCCCTGTGTTACTTGACCCCTCTTACAAACAAGAATATAGGGAAGGGGAGATCAGGTGATCATCCTGGTGGCACTGATTAGGAAAAGATTTACCTGTTCTTATAACAGATTAACGAACAGTCGCCATTTCCGTGCTAATATACCCGCAATCTTACCCAGCGGCTAGCGAAGCAGCCAGCTAGGCAGCTTCACAAAGACATCCTCAGTCCTCACGCTTCACTGAACAGGGTGCATGGTGCTAACATAAAAGAAAATATTTCCTACCCACAGGAGGTAACCTAGATACGACATATTATACGAAGAAAGACATGGTTTCACAGTTTACTATAAAAAGGTAGTTCTAGGGATTTAACTAACAACATCACGCCTGTAAGGGGCAGAGTCCCATGTGGGGCGCGTCTCATGTTGATGGCAATACATAGGCACAAATCCAGACTCGGGGCTGCTACTGAGAAATTCCTGGAACTCATGCTCATGCTCGACAACATTACGGAAATGTTGCTATGAAATGTGCTAGTCATTAAAACGTTTGCCACCTGCCACAAACTACAAACCTATGCAAAACGCTTGGACAAATTAGGTGATCCAAACAACGATATCCACACGTTTGCGACGACTTGCGAGTGTGTTTGGAAGAAGCAAGCATGACGGACGTCGAGCTTTTGTCGGATATAAGTTTTGGTTTAACCTATTTTTATTATAAAAAGAAGCAAAATGAAAAAAGGAAAATTATAAGTAAACGCAAAATAAGGCAAAGAAGATGGTGGATGATAAAAATTCATAGAAACCGTACAAGGTATTTTTTTTTTTTCAATAGGTACTTATCAATTTTCTACAATTTTATTGAATTCATAATTATACAATTCTAAGTTCGTGTTCAGTTTTAATATTTCAATGAGCTGTATAATTCTATTTGTGCATTGAGTAGCTATAAAAAATCTTTCTAAATATTGATTACAACGCACAAACGTGTAGATGGATCCCAAGCGCTTGCCGCAAACTTCTTTCATTTGTGCGTCAAAAACCGACACTCGATCGGATCGGTCACAAACGCTTGCAAGTCTACACAAGCCAGGCAAACGCTCTATCCACACGTTTGTATTTTGTGATGATTCGTCGAGGTTTGGCAAACGTGTGGATCATTAGAGAGTTTAAATTAAAATAAGCGATAACAACTCATTTGCAAGTTTATTTAAACAGATTTCATATAGAAATATGCTGCTGTAGTCGTGCACTTGTCTCACATCACAAACATCATAACACAGTAATATAATGTAAGTTACATAGGTAATTTATCTTAATAACTACTTGCTCTTTGAGCTGAGAACGTAATAATGATCCGTTGGTCGAGTGACAACACTAGTCGCTTAGGGTTCTTACAGACGAGTGGCACGTTGCCTTGCCAACGGCAGATAAACTGCAGCCGTCGACGGGTGGCGACGCTTGCAGTTGTGACGTCGGCGGCTGCCGCCAGCGCGTCGTCGGCAGCCGTCGACAGGTGGCGACGGCTGCAGTTTATCTGCAGTTGGCAACGTGCCGCTCGTCTGTAAGAACCCTGGATAACTCTCCAGACGAAATCATTTCTACTAACAGATAGCGTCATCGTATTCCGTCCATATAATCTACTATAAACCCAGAAAAGGTTGCTTATAATAGCTTTAAATAGGTACTCCAAAATATTACCGTAAGACGTGATGCCAAAAAGAAAAATTTTTTTTTTTTGGCTCGTTCTAATAATGCTTTTTAATGCATCATGCCATATAGGGTAGGCAAATGTGTCAAACACGTCTCAGCATATTTAGCCAGCTATAAGATGTCGTATGTAACATGAAGTCCACGTTATTGTCAGCAAGGAGAGCTATTGCCATCCACTAGGCGTAAATAAATAGACTCCGGGCAGCTACTAAGAACTTGACTATACGACATCCCGTCAATACTTTTCCTGAACCAGGGTATAAATCCAGATTTATATTATCCATTTGTCAAATGAAGCCCACTCGAAGACGAATCAAGTCGCGGGCGAGCTTTAGCACAGAAAGTAGTTCGAATTCGTGTCGTGTCGGCACCATTTAAAGTCATTCGTCTTTATAAAATGGAACAATTTACATGTCCTAAACTATCTGGACACATTGTGTGTTCAGTACAGTACAGGCTAGCCTCCGACTTAGTCTAGACACTTGCGTAACCCTAGCTAGCCTGCGCCAAGTGAGCTCGTCTTAGTGCCTATAAACTGAATACCATTAAGTGTGGTGTAACGATGACGACATTTCTCTTTAAAACTACGCATAACGGAGTAGCCACACTTAAGGCCCGGTTTCCACCAAAGCGGAGACGAGCGGAGCGGAGACGAGACGAGAAGTGCAAGCTTCAACTAATCACAGGATAGACGAGAAATGACATGATGATGAGACGTGATTGGTGGGTTTCCGCACATCTCTCCGCTCCGCTCGTCTCCGCTTTGATGGAAACTGGGCCTAACGACTCTAATCGGATTAAGCTGTTAAAACGTTTCACACAATAACATAGCATTTAGTTCGGCGTGGTGTCGAAATGTTGAATAGCGTCGCCCGAACCGAAATGAAGCGAATTATGTCTTATTCGCGTTTATTACACGGAAATTTTATTTTTGACAATGTCGAGCCGATTTCGCATCAATAAAATGTGGTCAAGTCCTTACGAAGTGGTCCGGACCTTCGGAAAAAGTGGCACTTGGTTCACCTGAAAAGTTTTGAGAACGGACAAAAAAACGAATGATTAGCATTTTGGAGTAACTTTAGGAGTACCCAGAAAACCGCTGACAAAGGCTACGGTATTCAGATCACGCAGAATACTTTTCACGAAGAGATTGACGAGTTTTTCTTTTTTTTCATGGACATTTGGTTCTTTCTGACCAGTTCAAGCGGACACCACGTCGAAGTGTGGTCACTCCCTTATTGAAATACGATATTAATTGGCGCACCGCATGTTTGCCTATTTTTCGGCGCACCGTACCATAAATTAGTCTAATGTTATCGTACCCAGAGTGCCAACGTGACCCAATTACTATACTTACGCTACGCTATAAGTTAAAAGGTAACCAGCTAAAAATAACAGAGAACACACGTTTACGTGGTGGTGTTCATCATCAGACATCATCTTCACGATCATCTGCCTAGTCCTTTCCCAACTATGTTGTGGTCGGCTTCCAGTCTAACCGGATGCAGCTGAATACCAGTATTTTACTTTTCTGGCACCCACAAGTTCCACAACCCCAATGCTGGGTTGTAACACGATACCCCTTGGTAAGAGAGGGTTGTTAGACTTTCAGACTTCTGACTACCTATTAATCATGGCAAATACTAAATATCGAAGTTAGAGGTATAAACCAACTGCAAACTTTAAAGAAATCCCTCCCCCTCCCCCTGCCTCCACATCCGAAGTTAGTGAAACTAAACGAGTTTGATTAATCGAAACTTGCACGCAATACCTGCTTTGACTTGAAATTTTCTAACATCGATTGGGTTATGGAGTGTGTGGAGACCAACAATACGCCCTAATGCGCACGGGTGATTTTGTGATTTTTGAACGCGACCATTTTGCTATGCTATATATAACACAGCTGCTATGGTAATAGAACATCTAAATAAACAGTACGTGAGTTAAACCTGTTTTAATCTAAAAATCCTTGCCGTGTCATTTTAAGTACGATACCATGTTGCGCGATAAATAAAATTTACGCAAAAACAATGGAATAAGCTAGGGAGTTAGTTTTCAGCTTATAAACAATGGTTACTTCTTTCGGTCATGTCGTGACTCATGAGCACATTCGCTCTATTTTATAGTTCTTGTAAATACTAGTAACAGTTCATATATAACATAGGGAATTGGACATTTTTTTTTAATGGCATTTTGCTGGTCAACCGTGCTTCTGCTTATCCGGACTATCCTGTGGGTGCCTTGAGTGTAAGGCTAAAACTAAAACCAGGGCAAAAACTTACAAACTAAGCGACTACACGCTAAGGGCATACACTGCGGGGTACGAGCCTCGACTTAGGCTGCGGTTCCACTGAGGCGGAGCGAGGCTGCGGAGCGGAGAAACGGAGAAATGTTAACCAATAGGATCGCATAAAATCTCAGCTCCGCTCCAGTATGCAATCCTATTAGTTAATATGTCTCTGTTTCTCCGCTCCACAGCCTCGCTCCGCTTCAGTGGAACCGCAGCCTTAGGGCGTCGCTGGGGGAGGGCAAGGGGACAGGCTGGATCTGAGTGAGAGAAATGGGCCTCAAGTATCATGCATTTATTTAAACGAGTTTTTTTGCTGATTATATCTAATCAAACAAAATAACTATTGCACCAAAAAAATAGAGTCGCACGTTTTCCCTGAACTTCCATTTATGAGGATAAGTACAAGTTTTTACATCAAGATTGGCTATTATCAAATTGAGTGTTTTTATGCGCATTGTTAGTGGCAAAAACCTATTGCGTAGTAGGTAATCAAGAAATTCTAAATGAAAATACCTAACTAGTACTAGAAATGGAGTCAACTCAATGGGTTTAAAAATAAAAATGGGTGTACCACAAGGTTCGATATTGGGTCCCTCCCTCTTTTTAGTGTATATTAATGACCTACCCCATTTATTTAACAACCATCCGCATATGGTGTTGTTTGCTGACGATACTTCTTTAATATTTAGGATAAACAGACGTGCCACTAATCTTGACGACGTAAATAACGCCCTACTGCAGGTCCACAATTGGTTTACCGCCAATAATTTAGTACTAAATGGGAAAAAAACTAAGTGCATTAGATTTGCTCTGCCAAAATATGTCAAAAGTAGTGATTGTGACATAATATTGAATCAAGAGAAACTAGAATTTGTCGATAAAACGGTTTTCTTGGGAATCACGCTCGATTCAATGTTACAATGGGGTTCTCTCTTGCAGGACGGCTGAGCTCAGCAGCATATGCTGTTAGAAAAATCCGTCAATTTACTGATATTGATACCGCGAGGCTAGTCTATTTTAGTTATTTTCATAGTATTATGTCATACGGTATTTTACTATGGGGACGGGCTGCAGACATCGAGTCTATATTTATTCTGCAGAAAAGAGACATCAGAGCTATTTATGAATTACGTAGACGCGATTATCTAAGAGAACTGTTTAAGGAAATTAATATCATGACAGTACCTTGTCAATACATCTATGAAAACATCATGTACGTTAGGAAAAATCGGCGTTTATTCAGTAGAAGAGGTGACAGACACCACTATAACACTAGAAATAGGGACCAGCTAGTTCAGCCAGGTTTCAGGCTTGCTAAAGTAGATTCATCTTTCATGGGGTACTGTTTGAAATGTTACAATAAAATACCTCCCCACATTCTTCAACTGAACGAGACGAAATTTAAATCCTGTATAAAACGCACACTATGTAGGCAAATAAGTTGGGGGATTACATTGATGATAAAAATGCTTGGCTAAATGCTGGTCCTGCTCCACAACTATAGGGGGCAAACTAAATTGATTGTACTGGTCGGGCATTATTTGAGTCTATCGACACGCAAAGAAGAAGAAGAAGAATTGATTCCCATGTTGATGTATTGTGGAAGCGGCAGAAGATTGTAAAAATATACCTACTTGCATTGTGTAGATTCCAGTTCTTAGTATTATATAATTGCATAGCACATGTGTGAGTACTTTGTATTGTTCAGCCACCATTTACATTTAGTTATCTTTCATTGACTTGAATATGCCTTGGTGGCTGAGAGAATGTCATGCTCACTCAAATGTCTCGCTGATGGTGGCGGGTGTCGGGTCATTTAATTCCCTTCAATATGGTTGAGTTGAAAGGCGCCGATGCGCGCGTCATGTTCGTGAGCGGGCGCTGTCAGTTGGGACTGGTCATCTCTTGGCTGCCAGGGTTCATTTTAATTCGTTTGTTGTTAAATTGTTGTCTTTTTCTACTCTGGACGCTCTTAATGTGCACGTCTTTCTACATCGTTCTCACATATATGTATAATTTCAAAATTAATGATGTAACCAAGATTTTGTAACAATATTTTGATTCAAAAGAGTGTCCATGGAGTTTCTTGCCCGTTCTTCTCCATAGAGATCTACGCCTGGGAATGGGCAACTACAGTACTTTCTCAAGTTATTATGCCTTGTGACTGGGACTGTAGCTTTGTTTTTTTATTTCGTAATGGTCTAATTGAAATAAATGCTTTGAGTTTGAGTTTGTACAAGCACGAAAGACATGGCGACCCAATCATCTCACCAAGGTTGTCGTGTTGCTGGAGAAAAGCGATCTTTACAAATCTCAAAGTGAGGTAGTGCAGATTTTTGGGTTGTAATGCTACTGAATAAAAAAAAAACGGTCACCATTACATCGACTGGAAGAAGTCCCCAGGCATCGCCACAACAACTGATCTGACCAGCGAAATCAGCTTCACGAAAATGTATGGTGCCGCAAAATAAACATTACATTACATAATATCACGTCATAAACATCTGTAGGGTCAGGTAGAAGTGTACCTTTACTACAGCCGCATTTCGAATTTTCGAAGTGTTATGTTTTATCAACCGGGCACAGATGCCGCAAAATGTCATTGACTTTTCGATATTTCACAGTTTCACTCCCAAATAAGAATCATCACCTGGCCATCTAATGCTACTGATAAGACAAGAACGTTATCAGTAAGATCGGCACATCTCATTGTGGTAACAAATTGTTATATTCATATCATTCTGTGCAAACATTTTGATGTCTTTGTCTATTCTGAGAGAGAATGACTTATTTTGTAAATGTTTCTTTCTATAGGAACACTTTGTTTTCTGTTCTGGATGAGCAGAAATGAAGGTTCATCTAAGAACTCTCATAATCTTTACTACTTTGCCTAACCTTATTTTTCTTCCTAAGTTTTTTATTTTCCTTTTTTAATATTTTCTATTTTTGGAGTTGTAAAATATTATTTGACAAAATTACTTGTAACTGAGACAGGCTTATTTTAATTTAATTCACACAATGTATTGGACAATAGTCTATGAACAGAGTTCATAAAGTAATTCAATTACTTAATTAAACACAAATGAATTAAGCAAAGTATAATGTCATTATCCTTTTGGGCATAATTTGGGAAAGAGTTCCTAACTATGCTACGGTTGTCAGCCGGAATAACCTTATGCCTCAGTAGTAACTACTATGTGTTTACAAAATAAGGGTCTGTTTTACTTGATACCTGGTTAACATCTAGTGGATACATTTATTTACTGAAACTTGATGCAACATGAAAAGATATTAAGGCGAACTTAATACTTTATGCAGATATACCCAGCAACTACGAAACAGACCCTTATGGTCCGTCAAGTTACTCATTAAATGAAAAAAAGCTACAACTCACTTTATCAAGGTAGCCCTTGCCGGTGGGGTCGGACAGGTCCCATATCTTGCTGAGCACCACATCACTGAGCCGGGACTTCTTGAGGAAGCGAGCAGCATCCAGGGCTTGGATTGTACCAGCGCCATTGGGGTCCACCTGCAAGGGTTAAGGAGTCACTTACAAAGTATTCCAACAGAAGGTCTATTACACATAACATAAGCCCTGTAGGTTCCCCGATAGGTTAGGCAGAAGTGAACCTAATAGTAAACCCACATTTCACCAGTTATGTTAATTAAGTCCCATATAATAGGGGGTGAACCTATTACTGGGTACAAATGAAGACTCCAAGGCTGATACTGAGAAATTCCTGATTGTAAAACCCTTAAACACTCTGCCCCATCTGGGAATTGAACCCAGGACCGCACGCTCAGCCATTGATCCTGTGACCACTCAACCAAAGAGATAGTAATTACACTAATTTTATTAAGCTTTGTCACCCTTTTAATGTTTTCACTTGCTAGACGTACTAGACGTAAAATCACTTTCAAATATAACAAGGGAATAACACTACTAGAATGAAATGGTAAAAAGAAACAAGAATAAAGACCAAAATTAGTATCATTAGCATTAACAGGTTAGCTAGTGTTGTACAGCTGACTTGCTACCATATTTGGCATAAGTCTAAGATGTGTGAAAGGTTTATTATGTTGCATAACTAGATGGCACAATGCCAGAATGCACTGCACGCACGCATGCACTTCATTTCCATAGACCTTTCTCATTTAAGTTTTAACAGCCTTCTATACTCAGCATACAACTGACAGGCTAGAAATCTATTGTATTTAGTTAGATGAAAGAATAATTATTTTCATAGTGACCCACCCCTGCAGGACACGGGTGCATGTATTGATGCAATGACATTCAAAACATCAAGATGTTTTTTAACGTAAAATTGTTGAAATTTTCTTGAATAAAATCTCTCAATGATGGTTTAAACCATATATGAAAATAATTATTAGCATCCTTTTTTACTATTTAGAAGAGTTTAGCTGTCTCTCCTACAGTGCTTAACTGCTTTATCACCATCTAAGTACGTGATCTATAAAACTACCACCTTCATACTTTCCATAGAGTGTGCGGTCTTTTTATAATTAGCTGTATTTTGTATCTCATCTGTAAATTCATTTCTTTCACTTATTAAATTTTAATTGTACAAGTCTGCTTAAATCCTTTTATTTTGATAGGATCAAGTAGATTTGTTACAATATCTCGTCTTTATATCACTGTCCTTTCAAAATATGTTTGAAAACAGATATTCTGTAATCCAATCGAAATAAATACACACTACCTTAAGAATTTGTTTGATTTACAAATTATTTTGGTATTAAGTTTGTATGAACTATGCATCGGTTGCTAGCCTCTTAATGTTTCAAGTAGGCAGTACTGTTATGACATAATATTTCATTTTAAGAAATAGTATTAGAGACGAAGAATTTTTTGCTCTAGGTATATGGTGTAATTACTGTACAAAGGTCTATTATGAGGATAAATAGCACTAATCACTAAAAACACAGAACTACATAATTACAAGTTTCTGTAACCTTTGTTGCTGAAGTATCTAGTTTTGACTGAAAACCTTGACTTATATTGGTTTGCAACTGAGGAAATCATTTTGATGAATATCAAGTCTTTCAACCAGATTGTACACAGTCCTTTAAGAGAACTGCTATTATTAATTAGAATACAATCCACCATCATTTGCACACTTTATATTACTTACTTCAATTAATTTAGGAAAATAAACTGTCGATCAAATTCATTCAAAATCAAAATATTTTATTTCACATAGGCCTAGATGGGCACTTAAAAAACGTCGAAAAAGGTGCACATTATCACTGTCTTATCTTTTTATAGGTATAATTGGTAAGCCTTATTAAACTCCTAACATTTTGAACTTTTACATTTCATAAGCCATGTATTTTAGAGCAAAATTCTCATTCTCCAGCATTCCATAAAGTGTGGCCTGTTTAACAATTTATTTTCACTAGGATAAAATATTGATTGCAATTAAACTTAACTATAATGTAATTGTAGTCTTTACTAAGTATGGAATAAGAGTTACTTTTCTTTACATACTTTTTATTTGCCCCATTATACATTGGCCTACAACTTCACTTTACTGGGCAGTTTTTATTGAAAATAATACGCAAATGGTGCTAGCTAAGTATGAATGTTCGCAAGCAACCTTTACATGTATTGAAACATAGTAATTAAGTTAAATATTAAAATTAACAAGGAGTAGAAGAAAAGTCCTCACCTGATGATAGTATGCTTCGTATATAGCGCTGTGGGTCCCTGCCACCTGCAACCGGTCAAGCCCCATGTTCAGAACGTAAAACTCACTAGAAATTATTACTTTTCGAACTTATTTTGAACGGTATGGGTGTGACATTTCAATACTCTTCAAGACATTTCCAACGTTCATAAAAACGGATACGATTACGTGCTCTTAAAACACGTTAAGTGTGATTCAATGACATGGAACACCAATTACAATCGCTGCACTGTGAATTGAAACAAACTATTTGACTAAACAGGCGGCTAAACTATTGAAATTCTAATAATTTTTGAGCAGCGTAATCCATCCACGGTACACTAAACTTTAACGTAAAAAAATTCAATGTTTTCACGTTCGATACTGAAGTCGCACTGCACCAAACTGTAGATATATTAATAAATTTTACTTTAAAGAGAAAATTTACATGGTTTTAGCCATAGGAACTATTTAAATCTCATATAATTCTACCTGAGTAGGAGAAGGCAAGGCAGCCATTTTTTACATCTCCTCGTCGACCAATCAATAAGCGGCCATAGACTAAAGAATTTTTGACATATGCGGTGCGAAGGCTGGGAAAAACACTATAGTTCTACCGTAAATGAATTTGTTTATGGCCTAAAGTAAACTTTCATATCGAGAAGAATGTTTTTTGTCGATTTACATACATTATAAGAAAACCAGATTCCCACAGTCGTGTATTTATTAAAATAGAAAAACTCACATTATACTTCAAAACTAACATTATTACTGCTGCTTTATAATTTCAACCATACTTTTCAAACGTTTTATGCCACGCATATTTATTTCAAAACAAGAAAGTTTATTTAACATTCTCAGCCACTTTTTCACGTTTTCATGTCGTTCCAAGAGTGGGACTAATATTTCAAGAGAGCTTACTGTAGTTCCACAGCAAACATCGCTTAGTCGCATCTGTAACAATAATATTTTCTTGAACAAACAATTTAAAACTTTCTTTCTTTATCGTGTGGTTAGTGCCTAACCTGAATAGCTATTCACAAACGCTGCGATTCGATTTCGTCAAGTTGTATGTCTGTCTTTTTTTGGAATTACGAAATCAAGCGAGATAGACATACGATTTTCCGAATCGAAATCAAATCGAAGCGTTCGTGAATAGCTATGGTGATTGGAGTTAGAGTTTTTATTCCACCCATGGGCCTCTGACTTGGCTTAACATGCCGTCGAGAATTATATCTCTCAGGCATGCTGGTTTCCCCACGATGTTTTCCTTCACCGAAGCATGTGATAATTATACAATATGCACGTGAATCCGAAAAATCGAATCTATCGTTTTATTGTACCTGCATAAAACTTATTCGTAACAGAGTTGCTGATTTTATCTCACTCACCTTATCACCTGTTAGCCACTTTTGATTACGTAATTTCAATTCTAAATAGTCCAATGAAGAATACCAATTGTTAATCTTTATTTCGTCAGCTCGCCATTTACCAGCAAAAAATTCACTCTGAAAATCATTTCTGTTTAGTTATCATCATATCTGTTATTGTAAACAAATGATTTCTTATTGGAAATATTTTGGTTACATTTAAGGCCGGTCTCTGCAAGAGGATCAATACAAAAGCAAATGATTAAATACTTTCGCTCACAAATATAGCACTATCGATTGGAAACAGAACGCCAGCATCAAAGTACAGCCATTCATCAATCTTCGTCTTTATCAAAATTTCTTTAGGGTACAATTCTTCATTGTTACTACTTCTGCAGAAATACAACGCTATGGCGTGGCTGTCGCAAATGATGTCCCCGTTAACTGACAGCGCTGGCACTTTCTGAAGAGGGTTTATCTGTAATTAGCAAAGAGAGAATTATTAAAGGCCTCTCCACATTCCCGCGCGAATCACGGCGTGAAATTGCGGCGCGGATCGCGGTGCGAATCACAGCGCCAAAACTGCTAAGTTCCACATTCGCAGAGATTCGCGCCAGGTTCATAGTAAAGTTCGCGAATTCTGCTGTGACGCCGGACCAAAAACCGAAGAGGCCTTTACATAGATATCCCAGGTAGGATATTAAACCGTTTGTGAGTTGATATCCCTGCTTCCCTGAATACATAATTAAAATACCTTTTTATAGAAATGGGATTGGTTTTCCGCCTTGAATAAATCGATGTTATGGAACTCCAGCTCTATGTTCAAGAGAGATGCAGTCATCATGGCAAATCTCACTGGTGGTGATGCTTCATCTCCGTAGAGGATCGGCTTATTCGTCACAGACGTGTTTCTAATGAAAGGAAAGTTGTTAAAGTACTTTTGTACCTAGTGATTGCTTTCACGGTTCAATATCTAAATTCACACTGTCACTTACGGCATATCTTCCGTGCTTATCCATTATTCTGAGCTACCGATATTTCGACGCTGTTGCAAGCGCCATGAGGAGAATGCGGGTGGATGGTAAATAGATTGTTAGGTGCAGACAAATTCGTGCGGTCCATGGTCCTTTACGGGGCCTCAGTGTGGGTGTGCGTCCCTCAAGGCGGCGAGCCGCCCACTACCTGAACGCGCCCCAAAAGGTGGTAGCCGTAAGGCTGGCCCGTGGGTACCGCACGATCGCTACGCCGCCGTGCCGGGGGAAACTCCATTGCCGCGGCAAATTGTCGCTCAGCGGACAGACTTCCGGCGTGATCTCATGGCGACATAGAGAGAGCGACTGTCGCAACCCCATGCACGGCACGCCACAATAGTGACGATAAGTCCGCGGGAGGAAACGCCCGGGTGTTTCCACTGCGAGGATCGACCGGAGGACACGGTGGAGCACACGGTGGAGGTGTGCCCTGCGTGGGCGGAGCACCGCCGTGCCCTCGTAGCGGCGATCGGCGGCGGCGACCTCTCGCGTCCGGCCCTGGTTCAATCCATGGTACGGAGCGAGACGGAATGGGACGCCGTCACCTCCTTCTGCGAAGCAGTAATGCTAGAGAAGGAGGTGGCGGAACGTGAGAGGGAGAGAACCTTACGTCCCGGCCGCCGCGGGCCACATGGTTGCCTCCGGCCACCGTAGGCGCGGGCCTGTGGACGGAGAGCTATGGGCTAGCTCGCCGTCCGTCCGTCTCATGACGACAGGCCGTGTCGACGGCGCGTTCGTGTTCCACGCGCGCCTCAAAGAGAGTCAGCAAAAGGAAGGTGTCCGCAAGGGCCGATGCCTGACGGGGCTGCGGGACTGTTCGAAAGAGATACCGTGGCCCCGGAACACAAAGGGCGATGAAGGAACTTGGATGGGTTTTTGGATGGGTTTCAGTAAAAGTCTGACACTCCCTCCTGATCCGCCCAGAGCGGGAAGAGTAATTTGATGATTTCCCATCTGAAAAAAAATTAAAAAAAAATGTGCAGACAAATGTGGCTACCCTCTTTGTCTTTCTTTTTGTCTGTCTGTCTTGGCATCGAGATCCAGTAGTATAAGCCCGCCACACTGTTCCCAAACCACTGTAACTCCTGAAAGCCAGAATCAACAGTGGCGACCACCAGAAAAGCGCCGAGACAATGAAGCTCGACGAAGTCCCAGAGAATGAATTTAACTGTCTTGGATCCCGCAACGAAATTAATCAGAAAAGTATAGTGGAGGAGTAGGAAAAAACCGTAATTTCCACTTCCCTCCATTTCAGCAGGACACAGAACGAAACAAGGCCAATAGGCACAAAGGGACGTTTACAACTGGGATAGGCCCAGTTGCCTAGCACCACGGATAAATATTAACATTAATGGGTCCTAAGTTGTGAGCTGTTATATTTGATTCCAATAATGGGTATGGCAAAAACGCTTGAACGCACGGAAATTTGTTCTAGTTTCCACAAGGTCTGTACTGTATAGTAAATAACTCCGGATGTTACCTGTACACTATCCAACATAATGTTGCGTTCATTCTGCCAGTAGTATAAATAGCAAAAGACTAAGAAAGAGGGTAAACAGATTTGTCTGCACCTAACAATTTATTTCCCCATCCACCCGCATTCTACAGTCATCCCGAGATCATTCCGCTTGCAACAGCGTCGAAATATTGGGGGTTCAGAACGAGGGATATCACAAGATAACCCGTCACTGACAGTTTAGCTGTAATTATTTTATTTATTTATTTATATAACTAGCTGCCCGTCCCGGCTTCGCACGGGTGGACTTTTTATTTTTTTCTATTCTATCCTATCTTTCAAGTTGGATCAAACTGCACACGGTGTGCAAATTTTATTATAATCGGTTAAAGGAGTCCATTGAGGACAAACATTGTGACACGAGATTTATATATATTAAAGATAAGATTAAACTTCATGCACAAGGGTTGGCATAGGCGAAAAATACCATTTTGCAAGCATTAATTAAAAACAGATAAATGGGTACCTACATACTTATACATATAATACTTATTTATGCTAAAATAAACTAATATATACTAAAATACATACAAATAGTCCGAAATACGAGAAACTTTATAATAATTACTGCGACATTATTAATGACTAGAAAGTAATTTTGACTGACTTTAAATAGAACTTCCGAACTGCTCTTTTGAAAGCTATTTTCCTGAGATGTGATATTTCAAATAAATAAGCAAAGTTATAAGAACGAGCAGAACACGGTAAAATAAGGCATTTAAATACATGAATAAACCTACAACAATGTGTAATATAAAATAGTTAAATAAACAGTTAACCTTATTAGCTTCGCTTTGCTTTCGTTTCGCACAATTTGATAATATTTAAAGCTAGAGTTACCACGAAACAAGGCCATTTTTGCACAGTTATTTACCACCAACTAAACTCCCGTTCGGTGAGAAACTCAAATGACTTGTGGTGGGAGCAAGGCGTGTAAAAAACGAGTAAGTAAAACTTGTAAATGAATACGGGTCGATACGCACACCGATCGAATTCAAGATCCTGTTACCTCTTCTATAATGCATGGCGGGATTGGCGGGCCCCTTGTTATTGTCTCAAGTTCAAATCATGAACAACTAAATATTATACAAGCCAAATAAAACCGTTTAAAAAAATATAGGCTGTAACTATATTTCAATGTTTATACCGTGTATTCGCGTATGTTTGTACTTTAAAAGTACCTACTCCATCACGGCAAAAGGTCGGAACAGATTTAAGTGAAATTTGGCAGGTATATAGGTAGTTTTTAACCTGGATTAACACATAGGATCGTTCTTAGAACTCGGTAAAGTTGTTGAAGTCGCGGGCAGAAGCTAGTGTAACAAGGCGTAATGTTAAATATTAGATGTTTATCTGAAAGTCTTCAAACTCCATTTACATAATATTTGTTAGGCACTTTGGCTTGATCAGCAAATTCTGATTAAAAGACGAGTATGGAGTTTTAGCAGGGATCCTTGAACTTCGAGAGTCATACCTACACGTACACTACAATGTAAACAAACGCCCTAAAAATCTATTCACGGGTGTTCTCCACTTAAGAAACTGCAAAATAATAGAGACTACATTCTATAAACCTTTTTTTTTTTACACAAAAAAAAAAACTGGCTGATTTCTCGTTTTACTTCCTCGACAGTTCCCTGAAAAACGTATAGTCAAGCAAGTCAATACGTCAATACAGAATGAATTAATTACTTGAAGTTTGTATCTTATTTAATCAAAATTACGAGTTTTTTATATTTCAATTCATGGGGGCTTCAGCAAGTAGAATTTCAGACGCGGGAATAAAGTAAGTTTTTTCTCTTTATTTTTTTTTTATGCTGAACAGTCATGATCGATCACCTACTCAAGATGTATAAACTCGAATCTTCACTCTGAATTCTGTACTACTGATTTTGAAAACAATCTATCCGTGATCAAATTTCCGGTATCTTTGTTGTCTTATCTACTGCTATTGTACATCTGTAGGAAACAATAACAGACTACCGTCGTTTGGTCGAATGTAGCCGTTACTTTAAAGGTAGTTAAACCTACAACTACTTGACATGTTTCTTCAGTGTGCTGCTGTCGCTGTCGAACACAGATTCTTACAAACGAGAGTATTCTGTTGATAAAATTGCTAGCTAGTCCTTCCCTCTCCCTGATCCATGTTACTCGAGGTCGGCGTAACACGTTTTTCCGTACGCAACATGGACACCAGCCCGTTCTTACAATACAATACGTTTTTTCTTCCATTCTCCTATTATCAGCCGTTACAGTCAACAATTATAAATAATTATGTTAATGTACTCTTTAAAACCAATCACAGGCATTGTACACTATGGAAAGCGGACAGAAGTCCCGCCTGCCGAGCTGTGATGATGGCGTTAGACTCCATGAATCTTAGCATCACGGAGGTAGATGTGAACATAGACAAGGGAGAACATAGATCGCCGGAGATGAGCTGCGTAAGATAATCGATTGGTTTTTATTAGGGTTCCATACCCAAAGGGTAAAAACGGGACCCTATTACTAAGACTCCATCGTCCGTCTGTCTGTCAACAGGCTGTATCTCATGAATCGTGATAGCTAGACAGTTGAAATGTTCTCAGATGATATATTTTGGTTGCCGCTTTAACAACAAATACTAAAACCAGAATAAAATAAATATTTAAGGGGGGCTCAACAGGTAGACGCTTGAAATATTCACAGAATATTTAGTTGTAATTATTTTCACTTTAAAAATAAATAATTAAAATAAAATAAATATTTAAGGGGGGCTCCCATACAAGAAACGTGATTTTTTTGCCGTTTTGTCTAATACGTAGTACCTACGGAACCCTTCTTGCGCGAGTCCGACTCGCACTTGGCCGGTTTTAAGCTTTTATTTACTTGCGGATGAATGATGATTCCCTCTCATTGAGAGGAGGCCGTGTCCCAGCAGTGGGAACATTATACGCTGATGATGATGATGATGATGAAAGTTTTGAGTATGAATGTGTTGAGGAAAATCCAAAGAAACGAATCAATTAATCGACTCAGCCTATCGCAGTCCACTGCGGGACTCTTCCAAACTGTGCCGTAACTACAACACCCTGTCCTCCGGCTTTCGCGTCTAATTTGACCCTGCACATTTGTGTCACGCACGTAAATTGAAGTCACATTTTTAGGGGCTAATTAGGTACTGTATGTAAGTACCTACATCATGTAGGACCTACATGATGTAGGTACCTACATTTTAGGTACGGCCGAACAAGCTATTTGGTTTACATTTTGCAATGTAATTTGTGGGCTAAACTGTAAACCAAATAGCTTGTTCGACCTTACATACTGTTATGTCGTACCCGTACCTACAATAGGGAATATGCACGTAATTTTTTCTTCTCTTAAATCAATAAAATACAGTACTATGAACCCAAGAAAAGTATTAAAAGTAAAGTTCAACTACTGCTTGTCGCACAAAAATAATATTAAACTTCTGCATTTTTCTACGACAGTTCAAACGTCCGTAGCTGTGCCATGATGTGACGTCATTATCCACAATCTGCCTTGTTTACATAATTTTTTGGGCTTTAATAAAATAATTTTACTAATTGAATGTGCTTTATTCAAGTACAAATTGCAATAACAATATTATAATAAAATGTTAGTGAAACTTTAAGCACTTTTCAAATAAAAGTGTTTTTTCGACACAATGAACTTTGACGTCAATACCGGCGTTATCGAGGACGATGCGTTTTGAGAGTGCGTTCCGTTTCACCAATAACATGCTACTTAAAACAGTAAATTGTGTACAAACAATAAGTGATGTTTTAGAAACTTAAACAAGAGTACCACAATGTTTTTATGCAACAATACAAGGCATTTTTCATTAATAAAAAGAGTTTTGTATTTCATGCATATTCCCTATTACGGTAGTAGATACCTACAAGTAGGTAGGTAGGTAGTAGTAGGTAGGTAGGACGAGTCTCGAATGATGTAGGTACCTACAAGTAGGTAGGTAGTAGTAGGTAGGTACCTACTCTAAAGAAGGTTCGAGGAAGTCGTGGATCTTTCTCGAACATTCGGTCGCCATATAAATAGTCGACGTGTTTGCGGAAGCAGGCAGTCAGATTTTGGCTACACAAAGAAGCGAATCGAAGTGAACTAGAAGTGCGATATCTAAGCGAATAGTGATCAATAGTGAATTTGTGATTAATTTTGAAGTGTTTTGTAATTAATAAAGTTATTTGTTGTATAATCGGTAGTAATTAATTTATCCCATACCCAGCTTGAAACAATACTTACTGTATTTTAATAAATGCCATGGAAGTCGTAATAGACATTTCTTTGTTTACCTTGTAGCGATAAAAAAATAAATTTACCGACATTTATTTTAATTTTTCCAGCTAAATCCCTTACAAACATTACCAGTTTTCAAGGACCGTGAACTCGTGATAAGCGATAGGTGAGTACACCACTCCACTACCGATAATAGAGTTAAAATTTGTTTGTAGGTATGTAGGGGTAATCTCCGGAACTACCTACTGATCCGATTCGGAAAGTTCTTTCAGTACCTGACGGGAAGCTACATTAACCCCGAGTGCTATAGGCTACATTTAAAACGTCCCCGTGTGTTAATCTACGGGAGCGAAACCGCGATCAAAAGTTTTTATTTATGTTCAATTTCTTTCAAAATGTTACTCTGCTTCCTTTTGCTTACAGTCATGCAATTTGTACGTACTTGGCGGGTCGGTACTGCGACTCGGGCCGTTTTTTGCCGAAAGATCCTGGAGGGCGTTCTATAATGGACCAATATTTGCATTACAACAGTTCAATAATTTATCCACGATATCGCGCAGCTGCTGTAAGTTCAGGTTTAATCAATAAACTCGTAACCAATACTTTTTTTACTACTGGAAGTTGCGCAAAAATAGAAAAATTATGTAAACTTTTATTGATACGAAGGGATCTAACACCTACTCTTCTACTTGTTAGTTATGCACAACACAAGGCATAGGCTTGCTAAAAGAAACCATCAAGAATATTTAACTTGAGATCAAGTTATCTATCAGTAGTGCGATGCGATCTTTTTATTTCATCAGGCATTTAATTTTACTTACCCACTACAATTTCACATTTACGCTTTGACGAGTTAGAATACAGTTTTTAATTCCTGTTTTCAGTATCCAATCCTATATGAAAACTG
Source organism: Xestia sexstrigata (assembly GCA_941918905.2). Lineage (NCBI taxonomy): Eukaryota > Metazoa > Arthropoda > Insecta > Lepidoptera > Noctuidae > Xestia > Xestia sexstrigata. The sequence goes on along the minus strand of OW799216.2, from coordinate 1,418,250 downwards.
TAATTTTGTAATGCCAGATCAAGTAGTCAAAATTGAATCCGCCTATAATGATCTAGAAAACATGTTGGCTGAGCGAAGTTGGTTTGGTGGGAGCTGGGCAAATCTGAGCGACATTGCATTTGCTTCCACTATCAGCACGCTCAACCTTATGGTCCCTGTTGATAAAAACAAGTGAGTAAAACTAAAACAATTATTCTGGTAGACATTTAATAGAGTGGTAGTGATATAATTGATAAAGAATACGCTACCTGTACTTTTTTTTTCAGATTTCCCAGGCTTTCGGACTGGCTGTATCGTATCTCAGAAGAACTGTTTTTTATAACTGCCAATAGAAAAGGACTTAGCGAGTTCTCGAGAAGAATAGGCGAGTTAGCACTAGTAGAAAAGTCGTAATGTTTTTAAATCATGGGCCATTTTTTTACGAACAATGTGTTTGTCAACATTAGATTCCGGCTCTATTTTTGATGATACAGAGTTCAAGTGTCCGAGGAGTTCGGTATCACGACGGGAGCGACTACTATTGAAACATTGTCCCGATGTTAAGCCAAGCCTTGAGGAAGGGTCAGGACTGTTGGAAAAAAACTAAGAAGTCTGTCTCACCGATGGCTGAACAAATATTACTACAGGCTAAACAGGTAAAATATCTGACGACAAAAAAAAGGTGAAATTATTGTAATTTTGCATTTAATGATTACGTTTTAATATGATCGTTATTTTGTAATAGCACAAATGTTTGTAAACTATACTTGCAAAGGAAATAAAATTTTAAAACTTGAAAGGTTTTTAAATAAAAAATAATTTAGAGGCAGACTTCCCATTTCACTTCCCACTTCTAAGCGTAAGACAATTAATAAACATTGTATTTTCTCATGCATAATCGAAATAAATAAGTGATATGCTGCGCACTTCGCCTATTCGCACTTCGTCCCGAGTACAAAAATCATCATATTATATTCGCAGTTAGTCCCATTCGCAGTTGGTCCCATTCGCATATAAAGGGAGAGATTGGTTTATTTATGGCCAAAATGGACAGGGAAAATTGATAAATTGTAATAAAACATCCAAATTCATCAAATCAAGTGTAATAATAATGAAGTCATAGTAAATTAGAACATCTGATCTATGCTAACAGTAAGAGTACAAAAAATAACAAAACGGTATTAAGTAATCCTATACAAAACTAAATGCAGGAATTTTATATTTTATTGCTAAATCAATGAAATCAAAATTAAATTCTTAATAATATAATCGTCAAGAGACAAGTGTTGTAATAATAAAAGTCTATACATCTATGTTAATAGTACGAGTACAAAAAATTACAAAACAATAGAAATCCTATACAAAACTAAATGCATAAATAATATTTTATGGGTAAATCAATGAAATCAAAATTAAATTATACTATATAAAGCTCGATTACCACTCGCTCACTGACTCACTGACATAATTGTTCTCCCAGATGGTGGATGGGGAGGTGGGTATATTTTGACAGATTCGTAAACAAGTAACTCCCGCGAGTATGGGAAAAGTGACAAACCTCCCCTTTTCACGCCCCTTCCTCCCCCCCCCCCTATCGTATCTCGGAAACTAAGAGACCCGTATTTTTTGTTTTTTACGGATTCGTATAGAGGAGGCTCGGAAAAGTAAAAACCAGTTATCAAAAGTTGACCCACTGTCCCCCTTCTCCCCCCTTTAGGCGGATCTCGGAAGTTGAGAGACTTGGAACATATTTTTTGCTGTTCTTATTATTGAGGGGCGTTGAAATTTGTATACCCTCCCCTAAAATTGAAAGGGCTGTAACTTCATAACGGTTAGAGATAGCCATTGGGTGTTTGAACGAATATTATAGTAGGCGTCGAAACCAGTCCGGTGATAGGAAGGTCCTGAGCGAGCGAACCTGCTAGACCGAGTGGAGCGAAGGGGGGAGGTGGCGAGCGAAGCGAGCCGGCGACCTCCGTAGCGTAACGAAGATTGAGTGGGTGAAGCGTAACTCAGGGGCGACGACAAGCAAACTTTAGGGTAATTTTTTTAATGGGAAAAGTTCTGAGTAGGTAGGTAGGTAGGTGGTAGGTAGGTGGTAGGTAGCTGGTAGGTAGTAGGTAGATAGTAGGTAGTAGTAGGTAGTGGTAGGTAGTAGGTAGGTAGTAACTCAGGGGCGACGTCAAACAAACTTTAGGGTAATGTTTTTTTAATGGGAAAAGTTCTGAGGTAGGTAGTAGGTAGGTAGTAGGTAGGCAGTAGGTAGGTAGTAGGTAGGTATTAGGTAGGTAGTAGGTAGATAGTAGGTAGGTAGGTAGGTAGGTAGTAGGTAGGTAGTAGTTAGGTAGTAGGTAGGTAGTAGGTAGGTATTAGGTAGGTAGTAGGTAAGTAGTAGGTAGGAAGTAGGTAGGTAGGAAACAAAACCCGCGAGCTGCGCGCAGCTCGCGCACCCACGCAAATACTAGTTATACTATATAAAGCTCGATTACCACTGACTGACTGACTCACTGACATAATTGTTCTCCCAGATGGTCGATGGGGAGGGGGGTATATTTTGACAGATTCGTAAACAAGTAACTCTTACGAGTATGGGAAAAGTGCCAAACCTCCCCCTTTCGCACCCCTTCCTCCCCCTCCCTATCGTATTTCGGAAACTAAGAGACCCGTATTTTATTTTTTTTACGGATTCGTATAGAGAAGGATCGGAAAAGTAAAAATCAGTTTTCAAAATTGCCTCCCTTGCCCCCCTTCTCCCCCCCTTTAGGCGGATCTCGGAAGTTGAGAGACTTGGAACATTTTTTTTTCAGATTCATATAAAGGGGCAAAGCGTTAGTCAAAATCATTTTTCAACACTCGCCCCTCTCACCTCCTTCACCTCCTATTCACCCCTTTTTTTCTACTGAAAGTACTTTTGATTCTTATCTAAAACCATTGAAGGGCGTTGAAACTTGTGTATTCTCCCCTCCCCTCCCCAACCTCCCCTAAAATTGAAAGGGCTGTAACTTCGTAACGGTTAGAGACAGCCATTAGGTGTTTGAACAAATATTATAGTAGGCGTCGAAACCTGTCTGGTGGTGGTAGGTCCTGAGTGGAGTGAACCTGCGAGACCAAACGGAGCGTAACGAAGGTTGAGTTAGTGAAGCGTAACTCAAGGGCGACGATAAGCAATTTTTAGGGTAAATTTTTTTAATGGGAAAATGTCTAAGGGGTTTCAAAATCTTTAAAATTAATTCTCATTATTTTTTTCTTATAATCTCAAAATTTTATGAGGGTAAGGAATACTTCTCAAAAACACGAAACCGGCGAGCTGCGTGCAACTCGCTTACAACGCAAATACTAGTTCCTAATATATAAACTTCAAGACAGTGAAGTCGAAGTGTTATCTTTACAATTAAGGTGGCAGCGTATCCTGCGAAATTCAAATTAGAAATAGTAAAAAAAGTATATTTGAAATAGTACATTTTGATATAAGTGGAGAATCTTTAATAATATATATCTAGGCAGGGAAAGCTTAGAGGAACACTCCCCAAATATTGGCGCCATCCGCCGCCATTATCTTTCCTTTCAGTCTCTAGCTATCACATCGCCTTGCGATACGATTCTTCATTGTTGGTAGATAGATAAATGGGTAGTTGAAATCACACACAACACTTGACTCAAACTCCAAACGTTTATTTCTATTAAACCATTTGGTACAGGCACATAAACATTCTAGAGTTGAGCCGTCCGTTCGCATTTGGTTGATATGGAGAAGAACGAACGAAGAAACACCATACACTCTTATAAATCGTGTTACATTTTTCATTTACACAACTTAATATTGTTCACTTCAAAAACCACTCATAATTACATACTTCAATTGTTTTACTCATCGTAAACTAACGAGACACCTCGTTCGTTGCTCACGCGTCTGTCCTGAGTGAGCGGAAGTCCCCCACTCAGTACAGTTTACTCATTACCTATTAAGTTACTTTTTAAATAATCTTGTTACTTTTTAGTTTGTAATTTAGTAAGAGAAACTGATTTAGTTGTAGTTTCAAATTATAAATTGAGCTATTGATCAAATCGTATTCGGCGTCATCTTCGGCCTTAAGTGTGGAGTGCTGCCTCATAAACAAATCTTTAGTGTCAAATGAACAATAGTAATTACAGATCCCAATTGTCATAAATACTTGCTTGTCTTAATTTTAACAAAGGATCTAGCTAGAGACTTTCGTTTATTAAATTACTATTTGAAACCACGAACTATTTAAGTACTATTTAAGCAAATAGATGGCGCTTAATTCAACTGTCAATCAATTAATGTTATAATTGTAATATCAAGCAGAGATGGCAGTTTCATCAATATTAACATGGAATAGAATTATGAGTGTTATTAATTAGATTAAATCTTAGCAGATAGAGCCTCTTGCGGCGACATATATAATAACTAGTATATTTGCGTTGTGCGCGAACTGCACGCAGGTCGCGGTTTCGTCGTGTTTTTGAGAAGTCTTCCTTACCCTTATAAAATTTGGCGAAGAATCCTTAAATGAATTGGAAAATCCATTAAAGTCTTAAAAGATTTTGTCAATTTTATAAATATTTTGAAAACCCATAAGAAACCCTAAAACATTCTAAAAACTAATAAAACTCAGACCTTTTCCCATCAAAAAAAACATTACCCTAAAGTTTGCTTGACGTCGCCCCTAAGTTACGCTTCACCCACTCAACCTTCGTTACACTATGGAGGTCGCCAGCTCGCTTCGCTCGCCACCTCCCCCCTTCACTCCACTCGGCCTCGCAGGTTCGCTCCACTGAAGACCTACCACCACCGGACAGGTTTCAACGCCTACTATAATATTTGTTCAAACACCTAAAGGCTATCTCTTACCGTTATGAAGTTACAGCCCTTTCGATTTTAGGGGATGTTGTGGAGAGGAAGGGAGGGCATACAAATTTCAATGTTTTTGATAACAATAAAAAGTTTTTCAGTAATAAAAAAAAGAGGGGAAGAGGGGGGGGCAGTTGAGTTTTGAAAAATTATTTTGGCTAACTCTGGGCCCCCCTTTATATGAATCTGAAAAAAAAATGTTCCAAGTCTCTCAACTTCCGAGATCCGCCTTAAGGAAGAAGGAGAAGAGGGGCAAGGGGGGCAACTTTGAAAACTGTATTTTATTTTTCCGAGCCTCTATACGAATCCGTAAAAAAAAAAACAAAATACGGGTCTCGAGATACGATAGGGAGGGGGAAGAAGGGGGGCGACGTGAATGGTATTTATCTATAACCTACCCATATTCTTCTATTTTGTTATTGCAAATATTGGGGAAATATAAAAACAAAAGATTAATTAAACGTATTTTTAATTCATATTATAAAATGAGTTCATTTAAAAAAAAAAAAAAAAAAAACAACAACAACAACATTACAACTGAGTACACATTGTTAAGCCAATTTTACTACATTTATAACACACAAAAGAAAAAAAATTGCACTCGGTGTAATGTTGTATCTACTACTTCTTTGCTTACAACCAACAATCAACACATTGTGCTGTCTCATAATCGTGATCTTATTAAGCACTTACCCAACCCTGAAAAACGTATTAAAATGAAGTTAAAGGCTAATTTGAAAGATGAAGCTAATCAATCGATGGATTCGCCTGCACAAATTGTACATCGGTGCATCCAAATGGTACCAGTACTCCCCATATGCCCAATAAAGATGCTATGAGGAAAATTATTCAAAGAGAAAGAAATAAAAAAATTCCACCGATTCCAAAGGATATTCACAGTGCAGTGTCGTGATTCCCGAAGAATTAATGAGCAATGACTGTGAACAATTTCTGATCGGGCACTATATTGATGAAAATGAGTGCGTATAGTATTTTCCGGGTGCGCCAAAGTTCACCTAAATTTTCAACTCCGATAATTGGAAATCCGAAAATGTTCATCCTAACAATCACAATTCCTAACTACTACTACTACTACAACAGCCCATAACGTCCACTGCTGGACACAAGCCTCTCCCATGATGGGAGGAATTTGCCGTAATCTCCACGCTTGGCAGGCGGATTGGAGATCGCAGTGATGAAAGACCAACAGAAAACGCTGCTGCCCATTCTCTGGTCTACGGAGGCGCAAGTTTCCGTCTTCAATTCCTAACTACTCTGTCTCTAATGTTCATATTTCCGAAGCATTCAACTTCATAATGTCAGTAGCAATAAACATCTATTATACTTTTATTTGTTTTCCTATATTTTCTCAACATAACCATCTTTTACACTATTATTCAAAGTCATATTAAATAAGTGGAAGCACATAAAAAAGTAAGAAATTGTTTAGTTGTTTATAATACTATTCTCTTTTTTTCATGCCATTTTTCATCAATTAAGATCGGGTCTACCCTTTATAGCAGAACTTTTTATGTCATAATATTACTTTGCATAACAGTAGATAGCATAAACTTATAGCGGAAGACGTTTCCGAACGCTCCCATTTCCCTGGACTCCCTGGTAAGAGGTCCAATAGAGGTAAAGCGCCCGATCGATATTCGCCAACGCGCTAGCATGTTTGCTCCCGCGCCTCGCGCCGACCAACCGCGAATTTGTCGTCGCGCGTGACACGGCTGCTGATTGGCCTTAGTAATTTTAGTAGATTTCATTTGGTTGGTAGAATGGCTCTCTGTGTGTGGAAGACAGAGGAGGATGGCGGACGTTTCTAACTTGTGTGATGTTATTAAAGTTTATGCCGATAACAAAGCCCTTTTCATTGAGAACTGACCCACCCCGACTATAAACTTCATTTTGCAGAAAATCGTTTGGCAGACACTCATTTATCATACATTCAAAACTCATAATTTTGTAAGTCAGAATCATCTTTAGGCATACATTTCATATGCATAAGAATTAAAAGTAGAACCATCTTATCGCAGAAAGTTCACAGTCAGAATCATCTTTTGGCATAAATTTCGTATCGATAGTCATTAAAAGGCAGAACTATCATATTACAGAAAGTTTACAGTTAGAATAATTTTTGGCATACATTTCATTATGCATAATAATAGAAAGCCTCATCTATCACATAACAAAATATTCATGGTTAGAATAATTTTGTATTTCTTACCATAATAATAAAATTGATTGAACATTATTTTTTTTCGCCACAAACATACGATGGCAATGTTAATTGCTGCATATTTCTGATCAGGTAAGCATACATCATGCATGCAGCAAGCATGCAGTATGCAAACAAGCATGCAGTATGCAAACATGCAATCAAGCATGCAGCATGCAAGCAAGCATGCAGCATGCAAGCAAGCATGCAACATGCAGCAGGCATGGTTTCTGCCACAGCTCCGGCGCTGCAGGGTTCCGGCGGTCCCACGCGAGCTTATCGTCGCAGATTTGTTTTACGCTTACCGCCGTTGCTGAGGCTACCGAAGCTAAAAGTACAAGTTAAAACCACCTATTGTCTTTTTAAGACAATATTTTAATTCTAATTTTTTTATTGTTTATTAATTATAGGACAAAACAAAACAAACAGAGAAACATCACAAAAACCTCTACAGGTTTGTCCGGATGTTGAGACACTTTTATGCTATCTTAATAGGTACCTACTAAAGCAAATAATCATTGAAATCTAAGGTTAACACAGTTTATAGCAAATTGTGAGGTAGTTCGTAAGTAAAAAAGAAAGATTACAAAAAACACACGTCCAAGCTTAACTAATGGAATGAAATTTAAACAGGATGATGCCTTTCAGATAGAGTTAAAGTATTGTTTGTCTCCATTTCTTTAACTTTCTCTGTTAGAGTTTCCAGTGTAGAATTTACAGCATTCATTCTTAAGCAACAAGTACTAAGCGACTCATTCACTGATGCTAGGTCTTTCTTCACTGCTTTCCTAACCTCGAATGAAATATCACGTAGCAGTTTATTCACAGCAGCACTGTTCCCATCCAGCTCGCTACCAACAACGTCCTCATTTTCATCATCTTCCGGAATTACAAAGGATTTACGATGAGGAGACTCCTTGTGACATTCATCACATGTCCACTCCAGGTTTTCTGCATTCCGCAAGGCTGACATCTGCTTAGAAGATAAGCCTGTGCATGTTTGATTTGCGTGAACTACTTTGCCACATTTGTTGCACTCAAGCCCAGGCGATTTTTTTGTAATAGTTTTATCACAATTATCGCATTTAGGCATTTTCCCGTTGGGGAGGTAGATGGTTAAATAATAGATACTTGACTACTCCGTACGATCGCTCACAAGTGAATGGTTAAAAATGCTATTTTCTAGAAATGGAAATAATGCCAAATAAAATTATTCCAAATGGAATTCTGCCATCTTCATAGTATGCCAAGTGAAATTGTACTCAATAATCGTCGCTCTAAATAAACGTTATTCTAAACGAAATTATGCTGAATTTGAACATTGCCAAAGGTAATTATGCCAAATAAAATTCTGCCATCTTAAAAGTATGCCATTGTAAATTTGGGCATATATACATTCGGCCAAGCAATAACTATATTAACTATTTTTTATGCTTTAAAAATATTCATATAAAGAAGATTATGCCAAGTGTGTTATGCTAAATAAATTTCGGAGCATCAAGATACTGCTAGATAGAAGGAACCCATATCATCATCACCCAGATCATATCGTCTTGACTTTTGTCCAATTGAAGAATATTATGATTTAAAGTTAATAGTATCAGGTTCTGTTTGTTTTCTTTTTTGTGTCGTGACGATATATTACTTTGTCTCAAGTTCAAGTTTGTTGGCATATTAGCACGTATACTTGAGAAAGTGCTTGCTTCGCACTCACTAATTATATAAATTGGCTTTTTGTTTTTATTAATTAAAGCGTCTTCTTTTATTTTATTTATAGCTGTGTGTACCTGCAAATATATCCATAGGTTAGGTTATGTTAGAACTGTGACCAACTACCTCGAAATTGGTCACGAAATTTTTTTTAGTATTTTTTTCATAGTGCCCCCAAGACGACACTCTGACCTGAATTTATGTTTAGGGATAAAAGCGTTATGATAAACAGTAGGGAGTTTAAATATATTTACATTAATAATATTATTAATTACAATTTTCGGAAACATGAGTGATATGAACATCGCCGGTAGCACTACAAATAGTATGAATGTAAACTTTAGGATGAAAATTTTTAGGAAGATTGATCATTCGGATTACAAATCATTAGGAAGAACAATTTCGGGTAAAGAACTTTAGGTGAGCCAATATGGACCCGTATTTTCCTCTATGAATAATTTGAAATTGCTGAACGAAGCTGAGTTTTGGATGATGGGCGGGACCTTCACTTGCCCGCGTCCATTCCGTCAGATCTATACAATACTTACATGCAATTGCCACTTTTTAATTTATGTAAATAAATAAAAACGTTTCATTAATCTTTTGTTTTTAAATTACCCCAATATTTGCAATAACAAAATAGAAGAATATGGGTAGGTAATAGCTAAATACCATTCATTAACAGTAAAGGCGGTCTTACATTAAAACATTTTGTTTCTTCATTTCTTTGTAGCAAGCTAGTAGCTTCTTGGTTGCTTTGTAGTTAAATAGTGAAAAAGCCATGTCGAAACAATCGTAGACAAAACGATCTGACGGCGAATATTCCATAGTTGAAAAGTCCTGTCGTCGAAACAAACAAATGCGAACCATTCTGTCGGCGAAACATCCTTAAGTGAAACGTTCTATCGACGAATCTTTCAAAAACGAAACGTCCTGTCGGTGATCAGTCCAAAGGAGAAACGACTGTCGGAGAACGCTTGCAGAATCTAAAGGCACAGGCGCATACAGCGGGTTTTTTTATATTTTGACACCGGGCATCCGCTATCATCATGGTACTGTTAATCTTACTAATGGAACTAGTGATAAAAAAAATCAACACTAGTTCCATTATAATTTCAGATTCTTTCAGAATGGAACTAGTGATTATAAAAATCAACGCTAGTTCCATCATAGAACTGTTAATGGTACTAGTGACAATGAAGGCTTCGTGCACCCGTGTGAGTTTTAGCGGACGCCCTCAATAGATGCAACCATTTGGCTCTCACCCGCAAGTTATAAGTATCCTGCCAAGAGGCTAATGTATGCAGGTGGGTAAATGGAGTAAAACCAATCCTTCGAATTTATCACTTCTAAGTGCAAAACAGAGGCAGGCCCAAAAAACGCTGGCGTGACGATTTGGACTCGTTCCTGACTGATTGGCTAGATGAGGCAAAACACCGGGAGCGATGGAAGGGAATGGGGGAGCCCTTTGCCCAGCTGTGGGACAGAATAGGATAATAAAATAAAAAAAAGTGCAAAACTTTTTTTTACCAGTTATGAAATAATCAGCATTCTTTACTACCACGTTTCGGGTGTCCCTCTGGGGCGTGAGCCAAAGAGTAAAATACTTAAATTAAAAGGATGTGTCAACGAACTAAAAGATCTTGGACTGACCTTAGGGTTCAGTGTCAATAGGTGGTTACTGCTGCAGTTTATATGCCGTTGGCAACGTGCCGCTCGTCTGTAAGAACCCTAAGGTCAGTCTGAGTCAGTTTAAGAGCCCTAAGATGCGATTGACATTAATCAGCACATTAATTAAAATCATTTGGAGAAATTTAATGGTTCGTGGTAACTTGATGTGCTGGCGACTGTACAATACGCCGAGATATTTTGATCCGCATGAGCAAAAATGGTGAATTCATGTTATTGAACGTACTTAATTAACTACACACACTACTTATTTTACATTTAGTGTAGCCCGCTAAATTTTTTTTTTGAGGTATTAAAAAAACATAGTTTCCAAGAACTCTATAGATGGCGTTGAACTGACTACGATAGTTGGTGCCAAAGCCAAAACGCTTGGAAAAAAAAACATTGCGTCACGTCACATACGCTCGTTGACTGACACTTTCGTTTGCAATATAACCTAGTTTTCTCGCGCTTTGTTAAAATCAGTTTTTTTAGGTTCCATTCCTTGCATTAACGTACTACGGTTCAGCGCCATCTATCCAGCGACTAGGGAACAGCTAAAAAGAAAATCCCTCATTTGCAGGCCAGTGCTAGGTTGTATGTTCAAAATATTGTTCGCGACTGTAAGTCGTATTATGTATTTACAGAATTACAATCCTCTAAGTTCTTAAAGGTCGAGGAACGACTTTTTCAAGGTCAAAGTGTTTCCACGACCTTTATGAACTTGAAGGGTTGTATTGATGAGTTTGATGATTATAATTCTGTAACTACATAATACGACTTACAGTCGCGAACAATATTTTAATCAACATACAACCTAGCACTGGCCTGCAAATTGCAAAAAACGTAAGAAATTTTGAATTTCGCGGGCTACCCTGGAGCATAAGCTTTAACGGTCACAAAGAAGATTTGCTCGCTACTTAAATAAAAAAATTGGACACTACCCTTATTTGTACCCGTCTGTGTTTGTCGAGGGCATAGAGCACTCCGGTCCGCCGGTGGCCTGTGTTGCTCTATGGTCGAGGGAATTAAACGAAGTGTGCGAAATGTTGAGCTAAGACGTAAATGTGCGCTGTCCAGCGTTGTGCACTATTATCTTCCACTCAATAACAAAATCGACGACGCGACTAAACTCTAGAGAGCTCGCTGTTCATTGTTCACATCTTAATTTAGTTCGTCATAGTGGCGCCTCACTGACAATGGTCCACCTCTTGTATTATATAGTGTATTATCCAATCTATGGGTCCACCTTTCATCTTGCATCGCGTATCCTGTCACATAAGTGTGGCAAAATTTTGGGCCTACTCATTTGAAACTTATTGCCATCGATACGCTAAGCAGAAGTTATGTAGAAGGTACAAAAATATTGACGCAGAACTATTGCCACCCTTTTATTTTGTCAATACAATTTCACGAAACAATTCTTCAAAAATGTTTACCAACAAGGCAACAACTCACAACAGGTCTTTAGTGACTGTCATCACAACTGTCATTCAAGTGCCAAAAGATCTCTGTAGCACTGTACTAATCTCATGACAATCTATGATGACAATCACCAAGTAATCCCTTCACTTCAGTGGAATGCACAGTCTGTGGAATGAAATTTCATAGTTTTTTTTATTGAATCTGGAATTTTATTTCGCTTCACTAAACTTGTTCTGTCAGTGCCATCACGTCATGTAACTGTGTGTCTGTCATTGTAATTTTTATTTTTTTTGACTCAATCAATTTTATTTATTTGTTGTGGAGGAGGGATGAATGAGTGAGGAGAGCTCGACGCAATTCATTATGTAGATTATCAAACATTGCCGTCCATTGTTCACGCGGAGTTCACAGGGAAAACATAAAAAGTTCATCACGGATTCTCACGGAATGCGAAGAAAGTCGACGTGAAAGGTTTGTGCAGTGTTATGAATGGTGGAGTCGATCTGAGGCTGGTGCCGTCACCATGCCACTCGTGTCGTGCTAACACACAATAAACTGGTATTACGTTACGCTAACGTAACTCCGTGTTTACTCAGTGTGTTCTATTTAGGTGACATTATTTGGATACTTTCTACCGTCGCGCAACAGTGATGGCCGGGTTCCAGGCGAGCGACACAATGCCCAAGTTTGGGCACGTGACGGACTTGCGCGAGCAGTGGCTCGTGCGCTCCGACGGGGCGCTGGCGCACCGCCTGCAGGACCGCGAGATCTCCTCGCACCTCTGCGAGAACAGATACCGCAACCAACAGATCCGCGAGGACTTCCCCATCGCTTTGAGCGAGCAGCGCGACATCGAGCACGAGGTGCAGCTGCGCGAGCTCACGCGCCGCCGCCAGGCCGACATCGACGCGGAGATCGCGCGCGAGATGGCCGAGATCAATCTGCGCCGGCAGCGTCGCCAGCGCGGCACCGACATGCTGCAACAGCCCAGCTCCTCCCGCGCCGCGCCACCCGCTCCCCCGCCTGTTGCTGCCATTCTTAGTGAGGATCTCAATCCTGTAGAGCTAGGTCTCTCTCCAGCTGAACTTGAAGATATGAGAAGACGATTGGAACAGGAAGAAAAAGATGCAAGACTTGCTAGAGAACTGAGTCATGAGGACAACAACCAGGATGCCCTGCTGGCTGACATGAGATGTGCAGTAGAAGCTCAGGATGGGGAACTGGCAAGATTGTTGCAAGAACGAGAATATAAGAAACTACAAAGAGCCAAGGAGAAGGCAAGGCAGAAGGCCTTACTCAAAAAACAGCAAAGAATGGCGGCCCAACAACAACCACTGCAGCTTGAAAGTGAACCTCCCACTCCGCAGGCAACACTATGCGATGCATACTGCAATCCTCGAGATATGATCCGTGAAAACCGACTCAGACTGTGCAAATCTGTTGACTCTGATTTGCATTATGTTGAACCATTTGAAAAAGAATCCATTCAATCCAAAACCAGTGCCTTGCAGTCCTTGGATATGTCAAACCAGTATTATGCTCAACAATCTGAAGCTGGAACTTCAGGCAGCAATTTATCTCATGCTCACTCAAGATCCTTTGACGATAAAAGGGTACCAAGTAATCACAGTTCCATGCAACACCGCCAGCCGCCTCCTCCACCAACAACTAGCAAGAAGCCTCGTTTCCCGGACCCAGTGAGCATCAGACCGGCATCACACTACCCTACAGACCACAGTGTGCCTGAAAGCATCCCACCGCCTAACATACCCCACAGCTACAGTGAGAACAACAACTTGTACAGTTCCACATACCCCCCTGATGTAAGTCCTCCGCACATGGGACAGGATAGACTTGACATCAGCAAGAGACTGTCTGTAATATCTGATATTACTGCTGAAGGTCTTGCCAAGAAGAAGAGCAAGCAAGCTGATATTAGCAAGAAAAGAAAGGGATGCAAAATACAGTGAAAGAGTTTGTCAGTGCTTTAGTGAGAAAGAAATGGTTGGCCTTTCAAAGATTAGTGATTTAATTGATCTGCTGAGCTATGCAGCGGTAATAAGTGACTTGATCCGAGTGGTAGCTGGCTTCTATGTGTTCGAATATTATGGGATTATTGTGTATAATCCAGCTCAAAATGTTTTAAAAATGTTTTTTTTATATTCTAGAGTTAATGATTGGAACTCAAAATATTTTTCCAAGGATTTTTAACATTTGATATTCTAAGGCCATGTGTGTTGGCAATTTTATAAAAAAAAATGTTTTTTTTTTCTTAGAATTAATGAATAAGTATTTCTTTTACTCTAAACTCTGCAATATCATTCAGATTTAAGTCAAGCTAACTGCTACGCACTACAATCAGTTGTAAATGGAAAAGTAATTACAAATCTTTAAGTACTTTAGTCATTGCTCTTATCTAGTCTCCCTCCTGTATGCTCATTATTATACCTCATGTGTTCTGATAATGCTTGCACTGCCTCTCTAGATAAACTTATTTCAAGTGAAGGTCTATGCACAAAACTATCTACAAGTAAGTACATATATTATATCTGAAAGATTAACATCTTACAAACAATATTTTCAGTTTTTAGTAGTAGGTACCTACATCAATAAGTTCGTAGTGATAACTTAAATATCCACAAAATTTTGGAGGTAAGGTTTCCAGACAAGTAAAACTAAATACTGCATTTCTGCTATGTTATAAATTCAGATCAAAATGGCACAGGCTAATGAGTCACTCCAGATTCCAATAAGGTGAATCACAGTGCTTAATATGGATGATATTGCAGAGCTCATGCAGAAAGTACCTGCAGAAACCAATGAGCCATTTAAGCTAAGGTCAGTGTGTGCCTTTGTCTAGATATTTAAGTACTTATGTTTAAAAAATACATTCCATTTTAATTTTTTATTTTTTACAAATATTGTTAATAATAATTATATACTATTTCAGCAGCTGCTGTTTCTCTCAAAAGTTTAGAACTTTAGAAATTACATGAAAAAGAAGACTTAAAAAATTAATTTACAAATGTAACGCGCCTTTAGCATAGGTACCTATAATACAAGTAGGTATGCAGGCACTTACATTTTGCTCAAAGTGATGAATGATTGGCAAACAGAATATTCATGATATATGTATTTGTTAGTGTTTGTAACAAGAATATTAGCATTAATAAAAGTCTAAATAAGTTTTACATAGTGAAAGTAGCATTGGCGAACAGTTTTGTCTTACTTCCGTTATTTTTGGCGAAAATGACCTCAATTTCGTACTTAATCTCTGCTAAATTCTAAGACTGATTATATATGACCATAAATTTAATATGTTTATACAATAATAGTTTCGGTGCCCATTTGGTGCTTTACAAAGAAATTATTTCTCAAATTATTCGTATTATTCTAATTTTTAATTTTCTCACAAATATTTTTGTTTTTAGGTTAAGAGATTATTCGCTTAAATGCAAAAGTGCGTTAGTAAATATAATTGCTTTCACAGTGACTTTCTCTGGCTAAGGCTGATGCTCCAGCGTAGCCCGCGAAATTCAAATTTTCTTACGTTTTTTGCAATTTGCAGGCCAGTGCTAGGTTGTATGTTGATTAAAATATTGTTCGCGACTGTAAGACGTATGTACCGATGACTATCCAAATCACGTTCTGAGTGACATCACATAGAATAAATGTCATTCACACACTCACATAATGGACAATGGTATTAAAATCATAAGTTGTCATCGATATTCCATCCAACCGTTACCATTATTGTTTTCTTAATAGTTGTCTATCACCCAAGTATGTGTTTTGGAATCTTATTGCTAGCACTGTGCAATATTTAGGTACAGTTACATTAAAAATACGTACCTATACATGTGGCCTATGTGGGTACAGGTACGCACGGCGACCAGTCAAGCTATAACAACCATTGTATGCGGATCCCTCATTGTATTGGAAATCTATACATGATAGCGAAGCCATGTTATACTGGAAATGTAGGTATAGCTTTAAGTGTCGCCGTCTGTACACGCAGCGTTATTCAAAAGCGGAAAGACTATTTTGTAAAAAAAAAACTAGTAGGTAAGTATTTCAAATTCCATTGAAAGTTAAAGAAATCGCTTTTGATTTCAGCAATGCGTACCCTTTATTGCTGTATTACGTACATGTTTAAGATAATATTTTTGTAAGTTAAACCTACCTACTTATAAACGTTAATGGGGAAGGCTGGTCAAAGCTGATTGTAGATGGCGCGTCCATAGCTTAGACCCAATCTGACCAATGACGTCAAACGATTTTGAAATATAAAATGACATTGACAGATTTTCAACCAATGACGATGTTTGGTTCATGCGGTGCTAGCGCCATTAGTTCCATCAGTTGCCCACGCCATTCATCTTATCTCTGTAATACTGGCACTAGAGGATTCTGACAATAATATTATACCTACTAGACTAGTTCGTATACCTATCAAATGTTTTAAAATCAGCTGAACAATGGCTACTATTTAACATTTCTCAAGAATCTCATTTATTTTTTTAAAAAACGCTACGATATTACAAAAAAAGCCTTTCATATTTACAAATTTATAACGTTTATATATAAGTCCCTCGTTGCTTAGTGTGGCACTAGATGGCGCTGTGTGTAATGTCCAGCGATATTTATTATTATAAGTAAAATAATAATTTTAACGTATTACGTAGTTAAATGTACTTAGGTAAGAGTAAGCTTTAATCGCAATGTATGGCCTTGATGGTGCCTTAATGGAACTGAACCAAACTCAACTATTTATATTCTAATGTTAATTTTAATGAGTAACACTTAGACTAATGAACATCGTTGCAGTTAGTTGAGGCATTTATTCGTTGCTACTTCATATTTCGTGTTAATTGATGATACGTTTTGGCAAATTATGCATTTGGGCTCAGTATTTGGTCACGTTAATTCTCTCATCATCAGGGTTTTTGAAAGGGCATTGAAGGGATATTCTAGCAAGTGAGCCGAAAAGCGGGATAGGGAAGGCACCAAACACGTAGACAAATGACGACTCAATTTAGTTGCCATCGACATGCTAAGCAGAAAAGTGATATTTGGGCATTATTTGCATGCAGATTGTAGAACCTAATTCAAGAAACATAATAGAATTTATCATAAAACAATCATGATTCAGAATGCACAGCAAGTAACATTACTTGCAAGCTAGAATAAAATTAAAGCCTTCCTTGGTCAAGTGTTTGCGCCAGTTTCTAGACATTGAAACTACACACTTGTGGCTTACGACGCGATTTCTCTCAAAGATACGAATACTGCAATAGATACGAAAACTAAACTACAATACTGACGGACTACGATTAGACATTTCTGGCTTCATTTATTTTCAGGAACGTTTCAAAGTAACCACGAATAAATGCCTTCAACTGCAGATACGCAAAGCAGTATCTTGAATGTAAGCTAATACTAGATGTAATGTAACTTGTTTAACTTGGTCTGAAGAGGCGAAAATGTTTGCTAATTTATAATTATTACAATTTACAATGCATATTTTCTAAGTCCGGGGTGAAGTTTCCACCATTAAAAAATCGGACCGGAGTTGCAAGATTTTGGTCTTGCGGAATTTTCAGCTTTGTCTTCTCACTAGAAACTATTCAGTCGGTACATTTCTATCTTTTTGGAAATTATTGGCCATAGAAAACTCGCAAGTTCGCAACTATGTAATAAATACTACAATACATTTTATATTTTATTGACACTTATTTGGATTTCAGTCAATGTGTGTTTTTGATTATTTTTTATCTGAATAAACTTGTCCTCTGTTTCGTAACAGGATATGTGGTGTGATTTCATGGCTAATCGCCCCGTAATGGCAGTGGGCGGATGAGATGGTCGTTTGCAACGAATTTTATGTGCCTATCTGTCAAATGCATGGATGTTTCACCTACCAAAACCTTTTTTTAGATTTTATGAAACCTTTCAAGTGATACCCTCAACCGCAAACTTCCTGCGCCACTTGACTCGCGTTTTTGCCTTGAAATCCACTTGCAACCAAGAGTAGCAGCACAGTAGCAGTAAGAAATTAATATTGGGTGCTAATTAAACAGGCTTCTCTATAATAGCAGTATTCGCCTATAAGTCAGCCACAATAGGCATGACGACAGGATCAAAAAATTGCAAATCTATTTATTCTGTCAGTTACACTATTGGAAATTAATGGACACGTATTTTTTGTTTTTGTAAATCAATGAATATTGACAAAGATAAAACGCATCAAAACTCGGGAGTGGGGGCCCGTGACGTCAGAACTAGCTAAAAATTATACCAAGGCGTGACGTATTGAGAATTTTAAAAGCGTCATTTTATCTTCGTCAATTTTGGTTTACTTAACAAAACAAAAACACTGCTCAAATATTTTTTGAAAATCTAACTGACGGACTAATAGTTTTTTTTTTTGTGGTCTCGGGAGCAGGTTATCAACCTGCTGATCTCAATAACTAATACCTACTCGTTCAAGCGCGAATCCACCGCTGTGGGCACGATGGGCATGCCCACAACCTTGAGGTCGATATTCTATTCTACACAAGGCCTTCTTAAAATTAAAAAAATATAAAAGCTGGTTTACCCTAGCATTCAAAGTTTCGGAGAGCGGAGAGAGAGAGATTTTGGTGAATTTGAAATTCACCAAAACCGGTGGAATAGTTTAGAGTTTAAATCTGTGCTAGGCATTCAAACACACTTTTTTGATTTTCGTGATGAAGCAGGCTAATATTTTACAGGTTACTTAATCATTTATTAGCCTGCCTCCTCGTATATAGGTAGCTTCTCTAATTTGTATTGATTAATGGTCAAAACAAAACCTAACTCATCCGAAGCAGTCTACTCTACGCGCTACTCTACTGGATGCTCCAACCAGCCCGCGAAATTCAAATTTTCTTACGTTTTTTGCAATTTGCAGGCCAGTGCTAGGTTGTATGTTGATTAAAATATTGCTCGCGACTGTAAGACGTATGTATGTACTTACAGAATTATAATCATCAAAATCATCAATACAACCCTCCAAGTTCATAAAAGTCGAGGATATTATATCCATATTGGATGTTATGATTTTAGTTTAGATTATCTAATGCACAGATAATATAATACACACATCAAAAGTATCTAGGGATCAACATATATTTTTGCAATAACTTTTCTCCTGATTGATATTAATTAAAATTTTCTTTAAGGATTCATCAAATAAAGTGTTTTCGTTTGTCACAGTAACGATAAACCAAGTCACCTTTGCATTAATAAAGAAATTTGCCATTTTCCTAATAAAGGGATTTTTGACATTTGAACCACTAACATTAAAGTTCGAAAAAAAGACTGAAATAACAGTTTTCTTTAAAATTTTATTGGGTAACTTAAACAATTAATAATCCGTGTTTCTACCGCGAACACTAACAACACAAGAACATCGGTTTGGCATACTCAAAATGAGTTCATCCAAATCACGCTGTGGAATGGCCGCCCATGTTCGTTGCAACAACAAAAAAAGGTCTTCTTGCGACTGGATACCCTCCATATTCGGCAGAGCTCTTCTCTGTAGCATATCCCATGCATGCTCAATCGGGTTCAAGTCTGGCGACTGAGCAGGCCAGGGCAGGACATTGATGTTAGCTGCGGCGAGAGTCTGTCTTACAACTCTTGCGGTGTGCGGTCGTGCATTATCATGCATTAACTGAAATAAGGGACCGATTTGCACTTGTAGAGGAACGATGACGTCTGATACAATCGTCTCAGCATAAATTTGAGCGTTGAGGTTGCCTCTGATCCAAATCAACTCAGTTCTTCCGCCGATCCAAATACCCGCCCATACCATGATGGTTCCACCACTATAAGGATGGACTTCCTGGCAGGATTTTAATCGCTGTTGGCGTCCAGGGGTTCTCCAGTGTCGTATACGTCTTGTATCCGGTCTCATACCAAAACGAGACTCATCAGAAAAGCACACGAAACGCCATTGTTCTTCTGCCCAATTTCTGTGTTCAAGAGCCCATTGATATCGAATCCTACGATTGTGCATTGCTATAGGTGGTACCCGTAGCGGTCTTCGGGAATGAAGGTTCACTTCATGCAAGCGGTTTCTGACTGTTTGGTCGCTAATTAAGTTCCCTGAAGAGTGATGAAGCCTCACGGCTAACATCATGGCGGTTATTGTTGGAGCTCTTCGAGTTAAGATTTGAATGTATCGGTCTTGTCTCCGTGTGGTGCAGCGATACCGTCCTCCATGGCGCTCAGCCACGGTACCAGTGCTTCGGTAACGTGTCCAAAGTCGACTGATAACACTCTGACTTGTATTCAGAGCTAAAGCTACAGTACGTTGCCGGGAACCAGCTTCTATCATTCCCACGGCTCTGAGCATTTCTTCCCTGCTTAAATGACGTCGCCGCTCCATAATAACGTTGGTTTTAATCAGTAGTAGGGAAACAGTAGCACTAATAATGTCTTCAATGCGTTGTATGTTTTTATAGGGAAAATATTGACAGCTTATTTTCATCTTTTACTCGAATTTGATTGAGAGTTCCTGATTCAAATTATGAAATGCACCAAAAAGGATCCATATAAATTTATAAAATCATAAATTTATTACAAAGCCACATCTCAATCTCAAGAAATCCGCATAAAAATGCTTGATCCCTAGACATTTTTGATGTGTGTATCTAGTGGGTCCCGACTGTTGCAGTATATTTACTGCAACAGTCCTTCCAGTTTCAGTTCCTGTTTCCTGTTTTTTTCTTTTCAGTTTTTATTTAAAGTTACTTATTAAGTAGGTAAGTAGTCATTTTTTACGCAACCGGGTTTTTTTATTTTTTTATTTTACACATTTTAGTTACTTAGCTAAACCATTTTAAAATCATCATGATGAGTTCTTTATCGAGCCGTTCAGGCTGCAGAGCGTGCCAAACATTTGAATTTGGCGCCAAAAATCCGCCATTTTTTTATATAAGTACCTATCCAGTGTCACTCTCACAGTAAATACGAATCTAACGACACCTCTCAAGCTAAAATCCATCGAGCCGTTCAGGCCACAGAGCGTGCCAAACAATTATACATACATACTTACATACATACATACATACATACATACATACATACATACACTCGAAAAATATAACCCTCCTTCTGACGCAGTCGGGTAAAAAACCAAGACACAGCGCAGTGCTGCGAACAATAAAGTGATGCCGGTTTAGCCTGAACGGCTTGATCAAGGGCTCATCATGATGATTTTAAAATGGTATATCTAAGTAACTAAAAAGTGTAAAATAAAAAAAATAATTTAAAAATATAAAAACCCCGACTGCGTAAAAAATAACTAATAATTTTAAATAAAAACTGAAAAGATTAAAACTACTACTAGATTATTAATAATCTAGACTAAAATCAATATGGGTCCCGACTGTTGCAGTCAATATGTCCTGTCTCCTGTACTAGTTTTAATCTTTTCAGTTTTTATTTAAAATTATTAGTTATTTTTTACGCAGTCGGGTTCTTTAATTTTTTTTTTTTTTAAATTATTTGGTCTGAGGTCCCCAATTACATTTCGGATTTCGGAATAATGGCTCTACCATAGTTGAATAGTCATTGCTGCCCATCCTTCCCACGGTTCAAAGAGCTACGAGTAAAATCAGACAAACGGTCTATTTCATAATATTAGTAACGCTCACCTGACCCCTGAGAAAAAATATCTTATTTGATTCGTTATGTCACATTAGAGACCGGAGAAAGTATTTTTCTGACTTCGCAAAAACTTGCTGCCAACTATGCCTACATAAGTAGGTAGGTATAGGTACCTACTTTTCTAAGGTAAGTAAGTAATGAGAAATTACAAGCTTAGTCATCGCCTTATATATAATAGCGGAAGGGTAGGTACCTACTTATTACGAACATAACTTTTTGCTTATCTTAGTACCTAAGTCCGGATTTATGATGCACGAGAATCATCCTCATCCAGAGACGTGCTATAAACGGTAACAATTCATAAGTTTTACAAACAATGTGGGTAAAAGGTACCTTCGGTTATAATATTCTGATGGATTAATCTTTTAATATTAGAGGTAGGTATGTTTTTCTCATAGCCAACAAATGTGTCGATCGGCCTTGGCGTACGCTATACTATACACAATACCTACACCGTGTATGGAATAAATACATAACAAGTAAATTGTAGGAGCACCTGCCGGGCAATGACCTTGGGCCGGCCTCTAAATGCTCCGCTTCGGAAATGCACAACAGCGCTAGTAACGTAATTCTTGTAGTGGCGACTCGTTAACGGGCCCTTGACCTTACTGGAATTATTTTCCAACCTATTTATAACCTGCTTAAAATATTATTGACGGCCGACTGGTGCAAAATCAATACCTAAATAATAGGTAGGTACCTACTACTTACCTACCCGTTTCTATAAATAGGCGTTTCCGTACTCGCAACTTACCCTAGATGTCTCTTTTGTATTCAACCAAGCAAGACCTGGATTAGCTGCATAATTGTGTCAAGGAGAGTTGGAATTAGCAATATACTGTGGGTACGTACTCTATAAAAATATACCTATTAGAAAACACTGCTAACAAAGTATCAGTACAACTAGTTCAGCCAGGTTTCAGACTCGCTAAAGTAGACTCATCTTTCATGGGGTACTGTTTGAGATGCTATAATAAAATTCCACAAAGTATTCTTGAACTGAATGAGACGAAATTTAAAACATGCATTAAACGCACACTATGTAAGCAAGCATATTACAAGTTGAGCGATTATATCGCTGATAAAAATGCTTGGCTCAATGCTAGTCCTGCTCCACAAGAACAGGGGCGCATAAATTGATAGCATTAAATTCTATTGTTGGAGCTGCTGAAGATTGTACAACTATCTTTGCATTGTATAGATTCAATCTCTTTAGTATTATATAAATGCATAGCCCATATTGTGTGAGTACTATGTACTAGGAAGCTATCATTCACTGGAAACCTACGTCTTTTCTTGACTTAAATGTGCCCTGGCGGTTTGGAGTATGTCATGCTCACTCAAATGTCTCGTTGATGGTGGCGCATGTGTCGGATCATTTAGTTCCCTTCAAAATGGTTGAGTTGAATGGTGCTGATCCATGCGTCATGTCCGTGAACGGGCGCTATCAGTTGTGACTGGTCATCTCATCATATTTGCCATGGCTTATTTGAATGATTATTTTGAATTTATTTTTTTTGTTTGTGTGTTTTTGCTGTGGACACTTTTAACGTGCACATCTTGCTACATTGTTCTCAAATAATATACCATCTCAACATGAATGACGTAACCAAGATTTTGTAACAATATTCTGATTTAAAAGTGTCCATGGAGTTTCTTGCCCGTTCTTCTCCATAGAGATCTACGCTAGGGAATTGGCAACTACAGTACTTTCACAGTTTTTATGTCTTGTGACTGGGACTGTAGCTACATTTAATTTTCTTCTTTGTTTCGACAATTCAAAAGTGCCTGTAACTGGCTTACTTGAAATAAATGCTTTGATTTTGATTTAGTACAGGACCTACAGATAATGAACTGCAAATGATTTTGTTCCCACTTCCCACGGTATTTCATTAGAGTTCAGCAAGCAGGCGTCATCTTCAAAGTAATAAGATGCTGCCTTTGGCTACCACGTCCTGTAGCATCAGTGATAATGCCTTCAATCATCCTGTGGTTTTGTACAGTTGTGGTACTTATGTATGAAGTTTTCAAGGTTTTTTGCCATAGAGATAGACGAATAAGCTTTTTTCTCTATGCCTGGACCCTATGCAAGACCGCTAGGAGTAATGGATAGTGTTCTGTGGGCAGCCTCGACAGAGATAACATAAAATAAAATCACTAACTTTCGATTACTAATTAAGTACTCACGAAAGAATTCGGTTGCATTAATGATGCGAGAATCTTGGATGTAGAGACTTGCATTTCCCGCAAGCATTGTTATTGCAACCCAGGCCCAGGTTAAAAGATGTGCCGTTTATATCGGTTCTTAGATGATGTCTTTTCTTTCACCGTTTTGTGTACAGCTCAAGCTACTACAATCTGTCAAATTCCTTTACTTAATAGATTTTCAACTTTATCGTTATAGCATTAGGTTCAAGGGTGATTGGGAACATTTTACGGTTTCGGGCAGCTTGATGTGCTAGCGTCTGTACCTGTCTGGGTTCAAATTCGACCCGAACCGACCTACATTAACAGACCGCCTTCACAATCACAGATCCAGTAGGCCTATTACGTATCTTTCAGATATCCAGTGACTATCAAGCTTCGGTTGTACACCGAACTTTGATGACAACCGAGAATGTCATAATATTGGTATTACGCATCGCACTGAGTGGATATCACTTTACGGTGACTAACAGCCCGGGTACGGTGTAACGTCTTTCACGAAAGCCACTTCAAAATCAGTTGTCACCAATTTGTTGTCCATTATGCTTACATAATCCAAATAATAAAAGTATCGATACGAAAGCCACGATGACAACCAAATTCAACCAATGACGTCATATTTGATCGCGACTGGTTATACATAATACGAAACTAACCTTTTGATTTCGAGCTGTCAACAGAGGTACGTAATAGCCCTACAGGTCTGGGTCACCCAGGACTAAGCATGCATCATTGGGCTGGGTAGGGTACAAATAAAATGCACATGAAAATTTCAAATTGACTATATTCATCATCACAATAAACAAATAAATATAAAAATATGACACAAGATGATCGTTTGTCGTGTCTTTGAACGGACATGTTGCTATACAAACATTACTTATGGCGGGAAATGTGCTCTAAGCATGGAAAAGGGTTTCATGTGGGTAGGTACAAAGACTACACTTCTACATAACACATTTCTGTGAATCGTATGAAAATACAACTGCTTTGAAAACTAAGCCACTGCGTTGAGTATTATTTTATCGCATCAGTTTATGTACTAGGTATGTGCTTTTATATTTTGATGAACGATTTTAATTAGAGACAATTTCTTTGAGAACAATCGTTATCTTCATCAGATCTTAATTGGCAAGCTATCCATAATTCTTTGCCTATTAATTACCGATCATTCAACATAAAACATTACAAGTCACACGAAACAGTGAGCAGGTAAACTACGTAACAAACAACACATAATTATTTTGATAATAGATGCGACTAAAATAATAATAGTTTCCTTTAATTACAAACGTTCATAACGTAACGAGAGCCGTTTTCAACTGATTTCAAAGGCAGGTACATCAAGCGTTTATTTTTAACAATTATGTCTAGAGTAAAGGAAGGTGCGTTCCCAGATTCCTCGGTGACGCGACAGCCGACAGGCTGATTGTGGGGCAGGCAGGGTACTAAGTGACTGTCATTTGCGAGC
This sequence comes from Xestia sexstrigata, assembly GCA_941918905.2. Lineage (NCBI taxonomy): Eukaryota > Metazoa > Arthropoda > Insecta > Lepidoptera > Noctuidae > Xestia > Xestia sexstrigata. The sequence goes on along the minus strand of OW799216.2, from coordinate 1,393,002 downwards.
AGGCAAGCGCGACGGACACGCGAACCACAACCAGTCGCCGGTGATTAACATTGCAATACGAATATTTGCTACTTTTCAACATAAAATATAGCTGTAATAGGTAGGATAATTATGCTGTATTCTCGGATATATGTCCAAATTATCTCCTTATTTATAGCTATCAATTAATTCTGAGTGAGGCGGAGGGGGAATGTTTCTCCCGATTATTGTGATTTTAAGTTCGATCAATGAATCGATTGCTGTTTTTAGTAATAAATATAAAGGAGCTACCTTTTACACACACAATTCATAGAAAATTGCAAGCCAAGCTTCGTATTAAAATATCCAATACATAGATTTTGTCTTCTAAATTGAATATCACAAACCATCTAGGTACAATACGACTAAGTTAAATAATAGAAGTGATATGAATTTGAGTATTTTATAACACAGAGCCTTAATTTGTAGCAGTAGAACGATAAAAGAACTGATTGTAGTTATTGATTGATGGATGAAACTAAAATTTAGGGTACCTTGAGTAATCAAAACATGCATTACAATTTCTTTAAAAAGAAAACAGTAATTTATTTCATAATTACTAATTAATAAAGCAATAATTACAATATTCTTTAAAGTTTTCTCAATAAACGTCTTTGTCACAAGCCAACAGTGTAACTTTACCAATGTAAATATAATTTACAATACCCATATTTATCTACTTTGGTCATTAACTTGGTGGCAGATGGTAAACAATTTGATACAGAACTAGCAGTGTCGTATGTTATTTCGCGAGGTTGGCGGCTTGCTTCTTTGCTTTAACTAATTCAACTAACTCCTTGTATCGTTTCATGCAGTCTTTTTTCGTACGGTTCGGTATACAGTCGGCGATCTTGTCCCAGCGCTCCGGGGTGCTCACCGGGAACGTCTTGATAGCTTGTTCCAGCAGCTCTTGTTCAGTTTTCGTCCATACTTTGTCGTCTGGTTTGGCAACCTCTTCAGGTTTCGGTGGAGCTGTTCCATTCACTATTTTCACAGGATTATCACTCTTTGATATTCCAGTTTCATCAATGTGATTATATCCTTTCTTCTTTTCTTTTTCAAACTGGTCAAATGCTTCTTCATTGGCAGCTTTCTTTAGACTACTTTTTGAGAAATCTGCACTTTGCAAGTCTTTAGCTTTGTTTAAAACGTCTTTTGCTATGAATCGTCTGTCATCAATGAATGTGCCGTGTTGATTTAAGAAGTTAGCGACCACTTCCCACCTTTGGTTGGTGCCTGCTGGGAACAAGTTGACAGCTTTAATAAGCAGTTGTGTCATCTCGACACTCCATTCAATTGGCTGTTTGAGTGCAGATTCTTTTTTAGCCTTGTGTTCTTCCACCCTCCTGTTATCAAATATAGCTTTTCTTTCTGCTTCTAATTTGTCTTCAGTTTCTTTGACGGTTCTAATGAAAGCATCTCTTCCTTTGCTTTCGAGTTCTTTTACGAAGTCTTGTATTTCTACCACCTTCAACATTTCACAGATTTTCTCTACAGCGGCCATATGAGCGACGGTTTCATCTTCGTTGTTGGAGTAGTAGTTGTTGGCCTTGCAGATGTCTCTGAGCGCCTTCTTCTCCTTGCGCAGGTTCTTCTTCTGCTGCTCGCGCTCGGCGCGCGCCACCTCGATGCGCGCGCGCTCCGCCTCGTCGGCCTTCTGCTTGGCTAGTTGAGCTTCTTTCACGACACGTTCTTCTTCAGCTTTCTTTGCTTGTACTGCATCCTGGAATTGAAATAGTATGATTGAGTTTGTATTTCAAATTCTATTAAAGTTTGTATTTCAAATTCTATTAATTTACTGAGTTCAGTCTCTCACTGAAATATCCATCCAGATAAGTCCTCACAATGGTTCATTGTAGGAGGGAGGGGGGGGGGGGGCGACTTCTTTATCATTCAATTAACTGATGGAATAACTAGCCAATGACCATTTTATGATAAAGTAAACATAAATAATGAGCATCTGGTATCAATATAATATCAATTCAAAATAATTATTAGTAGCCGTTGTTCATTTCTCATTTTGTTTAGGTCATGGACAGAAGCTTGTAGCTTCTGTCCATGACCTTGTACACATGGCTCCTCATCAAGTTAAATATTTCCAGTATAACATGGCATCCTTTTGTATAGATTTCCCCTACAGTAAGTGATCCGCATAAATGTATAGCTTGATTGGTTGTTGTGCATACCTGGAAGTCATCTATTGTCACCATGAAACTTATTCCACAAATAGGACATTGGGATTACTTTTACATATTATGATAGTTTACCGACTGGTTTCATAGTTTACCTACAACATTGAAACATTACTACCTCTTTATAGCATTGGTGTATAGAATACATGGAAAAATATGGCAAAAGAAATTTATTGTAGATCTAAAAAAACTATAAATTGTCAATACTGGTTAATAGGAAGACATAGCCTTTACCAATATACCTACATAGCTGTTAATAGACTTTACATATAGCATATATATTATAGCTGTTAGGAAAAATACTAAATTGAGAAATTATACAATTTGCTTTAATCAACAGTAATGCTAAACGCAAGTAGGTACAGTTTAGTACCACTGAATCATTTGAACTGAGTCACAAAAGTATTGTGTAAGCATACTAAATTATTAGAAATCACCCCAATAATGTTAGGGGAAATCGTGTTTACTATTCATTGTTTCTAAGTTCTTCATTAATTATAAATTATTTGAGGGGATTGGCACTGATAGCTGAAATACAGGTCTACTTCTGCTACAGATGTTAAATTCTGTTTCGTAGTGAAAAATATAGCTTAAAAGATATATGTAAAATTCTGTGACATTTTCTTGAATAAACAAACATATCATATTATTATTATATTATTTCCTCTAATCAATTTTTACATATATTTAACATTTTTAAATATTTCTATATAAAAAACATTTAAAATATAAAAAATAGTAGCCCACCAGCGCTGGGAACAGGGTCCGTGCTGCCGGTCGTGGATCTCTCAGTGGCTCCTGAGAGGAAACTCCTAACAATATGTGTATTTAGATTAAGATATTTTTTAACTAGGTATAAGGTGTAGATTTAGGATTTAGTTAGTAAGGCCACTCTGTCGCATTGGATCATAGATCTGTAATGATAGTGTAGGTAAGATTGTTATAAATAAATAAATAAATAAATAAATGTGCCGTGTCCAAAAGTACTGCTTTCTGAATCTTTATATTATTATTGTTTCCAAGTTCTAGATCTAACTACTAACTAGGATAAGTTATAGACTAACACAACTAACATTTAATTATGAATAAGTTAAAAAGTGTGTAAATTTAAGCAAGATTAGAAATAAAAGGGTTTTTATTTATGTATAAGTTCTAGATCTAGATAAAATGAATTGATGAAATACTTGAATGACTTTGAGTCTAGATCTTTGGGGGTACGGCTAGTTTTACAGTATTATAGGAGGCAAGCCAACTCTTACGTGTTCATCAGCCAGTCTAACATTTAACTATTTTAGTGTTACTTCTGAAACTTTTTGCATTAAAAGACATGTTCAAATAAAAATTTAGGTAGAAGGCCCATTTCTCATTACCATCCAGACTTTTCAAGTTACTCAGTATTATTCAATTATTGTTGCAGATGTGTGAACAAAGGCATAGCGAAAGATTGATGATAAAGCAAGGCCTGAGTTTATGTATAATTACCTGTCTAGCTCGTTTAGCAGCTAACTTCTTATCTTTGTCCTCCTGCTTAAACCGCTGGATCCTAGGGTCGCTGGCATACGCCAGATCCACCAGGCTTCGTATCCTGGCCATCTCTTCCTTCTTCAGCTTGGCGCGTGCAGCTTTGTTCTGTTTCTCGATCCACCGCCGTTCCTCCCGGTCAGCCCCCCTCTCCTTCTCCTCCTCGTCAAGATAGGAGAACTCGCGCCAAGACTCAAACTCATACCAAAAGGCATAAAACCGTTCCACCTGTTCCCGGGTACTATTCTCATCACCTAATAAAGGCACATTTCTCTTCTCAGACCATCTAGCATTTGACTCAAAATGTTTAGTAAAAGATATAAAGAAGCCATCTCTCTTGATATCGTTTTGTGAAGGTACAGTGTCGTCGATGGTGGGGTCTATGGAGTCGTAGGACCTGCGCTTGACAGGCGTGCCCAAGATCTCGTAAGCCTTGGTGATGCACGTGAAGTAGTCGTCGTCGCTACGAATCTCCTCGCCCTGCGCCTTGCGTTTGTCGGGGTGGTGCTTCAACACTTTCTGCCGGTAAGCACGTTTTATGTCGTCATCAGTGGCTTTGTTCCGCAACTTCTTCATACCTAGAACGGCATAGTGATCTTGCATCTTCCAATCTTTGGGATCCAAGCTCCGCAGGTACTCGACGTCATCGTCGAAGATAACTTCTTCGGCCTTTTCATTAGACTTGAGCGTTTGGAACAATGCGTCGCCACCATGGCACTTCACATTGTAATATCTAAGGAATGCTGCGCCAACGCACTCCACTCTCCTCTTCACGAAAGGGCAGGGGATCGCCACCACCCTGCCACTTTCACCGGAATCTCCGTCCGTCATTTTAAATACGTTTTATTTGTTAAATATGGACCAAGCACTAACATAACCTAAAAACAAGGTAAACACCTTGTAACTTAACTGGACTCTGTTACTTAGTTTTTGTAGTTACTTTTCAACTAATACACTAAAATAGACATTTAGATAAGTTATAACATTTATAACTATTACACCAAACGTACATTTTACAAGTTAAAACGCGCCAGGGAACCAAAGAGTGCCAAAGACGTTGCCCGACATTTGATGAATGAAAATTAGCGAAATGAGCGAATCAGCGAATGAATGTAAAAATTGACGTGAATGAAAAGAAAATGTCAAGGTTATGAAACATACAGCCTACTTTTTGTTTCAAAATCTTTGAAATATAATTTTAATAAAATAAAAAAACTTAAATTGATTTAGAAAAAAACATTCAAAAGAAAGTGTGCTAAACATGCCTGCAAGGTTAAACATACTTTCACAAATCCACACAAGATGGCGTTAGTTGGCGTGTTATTTGGACCCGATTACCCGACTACGTCATAGCCAAAGGAGGGTTATGATTTTATCAGATAAATCTATTATTTATATTTCTTACTAAAGCAGGCGCCGCGCCACTGTTTTTGAAAAGTGAGCAAACAATGTTGATAATTATGACTAGCCTAAGATGGTAAATTCCAGCATTTTTGAATTTTTTGTCTGTTTATCTGTTTGATGATCAAGCATCACGTAAAATTTACGATACCAATGTAGATAACTTTTATACATAAAAAATGGTGTGTATCTTGAGGTATTATTTAGTTTTTGTTTCGTCGTAATCGGTAAATTCTATCAAAAGATATATTTATTAATAGTGTTCAAGAAGAAACAATCATCAAATGTAAGATGCGGCGACATCTATTGTACTATTATGGTACTAATGACTAAAAATGTGCTCACCAGATAACTTTTGAATCGGCTGTCCGGCTTTAAAAAAATGTTATTATATTTGGTCTGATTTCGGTGCATTATATTTTAGCAGTTTGCATCTTGGTCGCTAGATGGCGTTGTTCAATTCACTCCATTTTCTGAATCGCGGTTGTAAGATTTTCCGTGAAAGAATGACCTCGCTAGAGATGTGTCATTGACGGTTTTTAAATTAATTTAATTTAACATTAATCGTCAATTGTTAACAGGTTGAAAAAGCCGTTAATTCGTTAACGGGTTTTTGAAAGTTCTCCTTTTAGATTTTTCATTACATTAATGTATTAAGTTAAATTAATGTATTAATATTATGTCAATGTTTTCGCTAGCAACTTCGAAAGCAACTTTATCTGTTTTGAAATATTAAGTTTTTTTGATGAAATGACCTTTCCTTCGTACTTTTTTCAGGCTTAGGACTGACTGGCTAAGGAACTGTCGAAAAAAAAACAGTCGTAATCCACAGACCTTAAGTGCTATTTTGTTGCTGAATGTTTACAATTATTTCATTTAGCTATTGTAGTAAAAGTGCGAGCGGGAAAGGTATAGGAGCGAAAGGATCGGAAACGAAACTCACCGCATAAATAACTGCAAGGCTATGATATTATTTCATTGCGAGTTGCGAAAACGTTGACAAAATTTATTATATGAATCTTCTAACAGGTTTTGTCATTGAAGAAAAACAGAATATTATTTCATTGCGAGTTGCGAAAACGTTGACAAAATTTATTAGGTTGAATTTTTTAACAGGTTTTGTCATTGAAGAAAAACAGAATATTATTTCATTGCGAGTTGCGAAAACGTTGACAAAATTTATTAGGTTGAATTTTTTAACAGGTTTTGTCATTGAAGAAAAACAGTTAATTCGTTGACGTACTAAAAGCCGTTAATAAAAACTAGTTTATTGATTTAACGCCCACCTCTAGACCTCGCCCGTGTCGTGTACTCGTGTAACGTGTTGCATGAATTTTGGTTTTTTAACCTACGAAACAACAGGGAGAAAGTCCTCGATCGACGCGTCGACGCGTTTATTTATTATGACCACGCTTTTTTGTGAAAAGCATAGGTATATCTCAATATTACTCCCAGTTAAAATTGAAAAATCGTGCTTGGGCTAATTTCCTGCACCTGTGATAAGAACTGTCGACCTAGTTGTAGTATCTTTTATGACTTCTTCAATAGCAGGTTGCGGAGTCAGCAGAGAAAAATAAATACACCGTACTGTGTCAGACAAATTTCTATTAATTTATTGATCACAATAAACAATACCAATTTGATGATTAATTTATAAAAAGCAGATAATTTCCAAAATATAAAATACGAGCTGAACATTAAGCGGAACGTCACCCACAGTCACCCATGACAGATAAAGAGAAAGGTGTTGCAACATATACATTCAAAAGTAAAGGTGTTGTCATGTGAGAAAAAATACAAACATTAACACTACCCCTTTTTTACTCAACATGACTCTACATTCAGTTAAGACATAATAGAATTAACAAACAACTCAACATGCTTACTCTAAGTAGTCATATGAACACTAGTCAAGAATTTAAAAGTAAATTATAATATAATTAACAATTATTACACAAATGCGCTCTCAATTATTTGACATTCATTTCATTTATAAAATTTCTATGTTTTGTGGAACACAATGGCTTTGTTAAAACATCTGCTATCATTTCTTGTGTTGACAGGTATTCTACGTTAACAAAATCCTTTTGAACTAAATCCTTTACATAGTGGTATCTTAGGTCAATATGTTTTGTCTTTTTATGACAATATTCTTTTGCCAGCAATAATTTAAGGGCACTCTGATTATCATTATACAAAACAATTTTACCCTGTACACTAACAATTTCTTCTAGAAAACTTTTAAAGAAGGACAAGTCCTATAAACACGTCACTTATTGCCAAGTATTCAGCTTCTGTGCTGGATAATGCCACACATCTTTGCTTACGCGATTCCCAATTAATAGTATTATCACCCATCCGAATAACATACCCAGAATAAGACTTACGATCCAACAAGTTGTTGGCCCAGTCCGCATCGGCAAAAACAGTTATATATAAATTACCAGTCCTATTAAAATATAGGGAGTAATTTAAAGTTCCCGCAAGATACCATAAGACACGCTTGGCCGCATGCCAGTGCTCATTACCAAAGTCATGATTGAATTGACTTAACTGACCACATGCGTAAGTAATGTCAGGGCGCGTACACACAGACAGGTACATTGAGATCCTAGTAATTCTCTATACTTGTAAACATTATCATCAAGCACTTTATTTTCAGACTTCTGTAACTTTACATTAAGCGCCATGGGTGTAGAGACTGCTTTACAATTTTACATCCCATAGCGAACTAATAATGTCCTAATATACTGAGGCTGATTTAACATCAATGTTCCTTTTGACATGTCACGAGTTACTTGCATGCCTAAACAATTTTTAATAGGCCCAAGATTTTTTACATTAAATTCTTTTTGTAATAAAGCATGCAACTCATTTACAGATGCTTTATCAGTTGCATACACATAGAAGTCATCCACATACAATGCGACAATTGTTAAATTACCATTATTTTTACTTACTTTGAGAAAAATTATTGCCTGTCAACAAACTGTGTACTTTCATGTTCCACATACGACTAGCTTGTTTAAGCCCATATATACTCTTCCTTTGTTCGCAACGAGTCACACTAAATCGTGTCACCGTGTGACTGGTTGAGAAAAATATTCGCATGGAGTAACAGTGTGACTCAATGCGAATTTTTATTCTCATCTAGTAACACTAGTACACGAGTAGTGTTACTCATTCGGAAAACCAAATCGCATGGAGTAGCAGCGTCATTCGATGCGAATTTTTATTCTCAACTAGTAACATTTTTCAGAATGTCTATTTGACAACGATAAAGTTAAATAAAAATTATAAAATAATGTATGAGTTTCTGATATTTTTTACGCACCGATCTGGCAACATTGCTTCATGGTGAATCGTGCAATGCGTGTGACAAGTTCAGTACACGCTCCGCTGTCATTCAAAATGGAAGCTACGTCTGGTTCGTCAAACAGTGTTGATTTAGTTTTTGTTAATAAAAACGGTGGCACTGTTCTTCTTCGAGCTGGTCATCAATATTACGCCAGGAAAAAACATAAAAGTGGATTGATTGTGTGGGCGTGTACAAAACGAAAGGTGTGCAAAGGGCTTGTAAGAATAAAGGTAAGAAAACTATATTACCAAAATGTATTCCATAGCTTCGTTGTATATAATATTATTGATTTATATGTTAAATGTAAAAAAAATAAAATGTAAAATAGTGATTGTATATAATCATTTAATAAATAATAATACTGCATCTTGAAAAACTTTCCTCGCGTCCTTTAGTGGCAGCCATTTTGTTTTATCACGCTCACTTGAGATTTGTTGAAACCACAGTGACGTATTTTGGGTGCTAAAGCTTTGTCTTGATTTATTTATAGCTTTACAACTAGTTTTATATAAACATTAGCTTATTGAGAGAACAGGCTTTTTAGTTTTAAGTCAATATTTTACCAATATTTTATTTTACTAATATTTTATCCCATTTTACTATTTTAGGAAGAGCGTATATTAGAAGAAACTCCTCATTTATGTACACCAGATTTTGCGAACAACGAAATCCTGAAATCTGTCCAACATTTAAAAAAAGATATAACTACGCAGGAATTTCCCAGTGTTCCTCAAAAATACAATGCCATGGTCGGAAAGCTAAAAGATGCGGGAATAGACATAATTACTTCAATACCTAAATTTAGTTCCATTAAAGACACGTTATATAGAACACGTAATTCAGCGGCTCAAGTACAAAAACTACAACATAAAAATGTGCTGGAAGTCGAAGTCCCACCTCGTTATCAAGATTTTTTGTTAGCGGAGTACACATGTGATGATACACGAATACTAGTATTTTCTTCTTCCGAAGCAAGGCAAACTTTGTGCGAGCTAACAGACTTTTATGGCGATGGAACTTTCAAAAGTTGTCATATTCCATTTACGCAACTATATTCAATCCATGGCGATATCGGCAGCACGATCAATCACACTAATATAATACCTCTAGTCTACGCTTTGATGAGTCACCGAAACACAGAAGCCTACGTGATTCTGTTCTCTATAATAAAGTCGCAGTTACCCAATTGGAATCCAATAATATTTAAAGTAGACTACGAAAAGGCCGCCATGCGAGCAATTGCTACAGTTTTTCCTTCAATTGCAGTCAAGGGCTGCTATTACCACTATAATAAGGCAATTTTTAAGAAAGGCCGTGAATTGCATATAACAAATACTCAAGACCCAAAGAAGAAACGCATGGTAAGCCTAAGCGCAGTTCTACCACTGTTACCTCAAGAAGAAATCATGAACGGATGGGAGTATATTATTTCGCGATATGATGATAATGACCCACAAATCCAAAAATTTGTGAATTATATGAAAAAGCAATGGCTCCACGAAGATTTTTTAAAAGTCTGGTGTGCTTTTGGGGAGACTCATCGAACCACAAACTTCATTGAAGGCTGGCACCATAAATTGAACAAAGCCGTCGGTAAGAAGAACCCAAATTTGATGCAGTTGTTGCTCATACTTAAAGAAGATTCCCAATTATACACCGTTCGCAACATTCAACATCAAAACAATACACAACCATCCAGAAAACGATTATCAAAGTCAATACTTAATGATAATTTTATACAAGATGCTCAGATGGATTTCGTAAATGGTACTATTACGATTGGGACCCTCCTGGAGATTTTACGACACTAAAAATGTTACTAGTTGAGAATAAAAATTCGCATCGAATGACGCTGCTACTCCATGCGATTTGGTTTTCCGAACGAGTAACACTACTCGTGTACTAGTGTTACTAGATGAGAATAAAAATTCGCATTGAGTCACACTGTTACTCCATGCGAATATTTTTCTCAACCAGTCACACGGTGACACGATTTAGTGTGACTCGTTGCGAACAAAGGATACTCTTTAATAGTAGGCATACTTTACTGTTATCCTTAACAAAACCTTCAGGTTGCTCCATGAAGATGCGCTCGTTTAAGTTGCTGTTTAAAAACGCGGTATCTATGTCTAAATGCTCAATGTACATATTCATTTCGGTAGCAAGCGCAAATAAAGTGCGCAGAGTGCTATGGCGAACTACAGGAGAAAATGTGTCGTCATAGTCTACCCCATACTGTTGTGAGAAACCGCGGGCAACAAGGCGAGACTTATACTTACAGTTACCAGAAGTATCCTTTTTAATTTTATATACCCACTTGCACTTAACTATGTTGTGATCCACTGGGCGGTCAACAAGCTTCCAAACTTTATTTTCTGTGAGAGCATCGAACTCTCGTTGCATAGAGCGTTGCCACTCCTCACTATTAGGAGAGGATATGGCTTCCTTATAGGATAGAGGCTCCAATTCGGCTTGAGTTAATAAAGAATAGTCCTCATACTTTATAGGCTTTACTCCGCGCGTACTACGCACGGGACGGCTAGTGGGAGCCACTGGTACCTCAGGGCTGACCACGGCAATATCCCCCCATAAATGTATGTGTCAATAGTTTTGATGTTGTTTGCCTGACTGAGACATGGCTAAATGACGGGATATCTGACTCCGAACTGTTTGACGACAGATATCTCATATGGAGACGGGACCGTGACTATGCGAATACTAATCAAGGTTTAGGAGGAGGTGTCTTAATTGCGGTTCGACGTGAGCTAGTGGTGGACTCTCGCAGTGAGTGGTGCTCGAGTGCTGAGGACTTGTGGGTTACGTTAACACTATCGCGAAAGAAACCGCGAGCTGCGTATAAAATGCACATTTGCGTTGCTTACATCTATAATAATAATAATAATAATAATAATTTCTTTATTGGCATAAAAACAGGTTACAGAAAAATGTGAGACCCTGACTCCAGAGCTAGGTTAGAATACCTGTATTTCAGGAGCCAGTGACTTCTTCCATTTGAGTTACAATTGGGCAAGTTTTATGCAGCAAAAGGTGACAAAATTAAATTACTTAAAATTAAGTTCAATAGTTATAATTTTACATTTAGGTTATTTATTACTTAAGCACTAAAAATAGAATTAGAATAAAATCAGGATTAAAAATTTAGATTAATAATTGAATCAAAACAATAATTTAAAAAATAATGATTGTAGTAAAAATAAAAGTTCAATAAAATAATAAATTGCAATTCAGCTAAGATGAAACAAAATAATATTAGAAATACGGGTGCAGACATTATGTAAATGTGCATGTGGGCCTGGGTGTGAGTGGGAGTGTGTATGTGTATGTGTGTGTGTATGTGTGTGAATACCATTTAATTGTGTTCTTAATTATTTATGTTGATTGCAGTAAGTTTTCAGTAGAGTTGTAGTCCTTGCTCAGTAGCCAGATTTTTACCTGCTTTTTTGTTTCACGAGTCGTTAGGGGATTTATGTTGAGGATTTTATTTAATTTATTATAAAGAAAACCGGAAAGAAATACCCGCTGTCGCCTAGCGGACGCCGTGTGACAGCGTAGAGGTAAGCAAACGTTTTTTATAGTGCGCTTCTTATTACTTTGTGCATTATAAGGGGTAATACTGTGCTGCTTACAAACCACTTGTAGAATATAATTCTGTCTTACTGTGAGTACTTCACACTTCTCGTATAAGACTTTGGTGGGAAATCTAAAGGGTCTGAAAGTCATGACTTTAAGCAGAGATCTTTGGGCCCGTTCCAGGTGAATCATAAAAGTCTTGCATCCACCCCCCCATACACTAACACAATATCCCACGACTGACTGCACGAGCGCATAGTACACAGTGCGAAGGAGTTCGAAGTCTGCTACGTGTCTAAGTTTTTTAAATGCCCAAATCAGTTTTCTGATACGCGTTGTGGTGAGGTCTATGTGCTGTCGCCAGCCAAGTTTTTCATCCAGAATCACACCAAGGTATTTTACATGTGTAGACTTAGTGATAGTAGAGCATGAACATGACGTTGAAGAAGCCAAGTTGCAATCATGTAATCTAATATCTAAATTGGCAGGTTTAGTTTTTGAAAAAGAGAATTGGAGAAAAGTGGATTTGGAAAGGTTCAAAGTGAGTCGGTTAGATCTCAGCCAATGGCTTACCCTATGCAGTCCCAGTTCGGCGCTTCGTCGAACTTCGTCCCAGGTCCCTCCATGGAATATTAATGCCGTATCGTCAGCGTAGGTAACGATCTTGCCGTTTACAAGTGGCAACTGACACAGGTCATTTATGTAAATCAAGAAGAGACTTGGGCCAAGTATACTGCCTTGTGGGACGCCATAGGTAACCCCAGCATCAGAGCTAACGTATTCTTTTATTTTAACTCTTTGCGTACGGTCACAGAGAAAATCCTTAAAAATGCTTAGAGCATTTCCACGAATACCAATCCTATCTAACTTTTCCACTAGGAGAGAAATCATGACGGTGTCGAAAGCTTTGGCCAGATCGAGAAATATGCCGACGCATTTCTGTTTTTGATCTATTTTTAGCGTGACGTGATCTACCAATTGGTTTACGGCATCTTCAGTGCTTTTTCCCGACCTAAAGCCAAATTGAGCTTCTGACAGTATCTTATTGTGTTGCAGAAAGTTTGTGAGCCTTTTGTTTAGAACCTTTTCTAATATTTTTGATAGAGTAGTAAGAACTGAGATGGGCCTGTAGTTTCCAACATCGTTCTTCTTTCCCCCCTTGTGGACAGGAGTTATAAGGGACTTCTTGAAAACTTTCGGAAAAACACCCTGGGTAAGACAGATCTCAATGAGTTTAGTCAGATGAGGGACGATAATGTGTCTAGCTAATTTAAGAAACTTGGCTGAGATAGAATCCCAACCAGTAGCACAGTCATTCTTGAGATTCATAATCAACGTTTCAACTTCGACTTCGTCTGGCGGAAGTAACACTATTGAATTAGGGATGGGGGTTATGTTAAATTTATAATTATTTTGAGCTGGAGTTATTTTATCTGCTAGCTGTTTACCAATATTAGAGAAGTAGGTGTTTATCTCATTTACAGCACTTGAACCACTTTTCTGTGGTACTAAAAGGTGGTCCCCAGCAGATTTCTGTTTTGAGGTACTGATAATAGCTTTGACAGCATTCCATTTATCTTTAGTACAGTTTGTATTTTCTAGTAAAGATTTTTCGTAATTCCTTTTTATCTTTTTAAGAAGACCGTTACAAAAGTTTCTGTATCTTTTGTATATCAGTTCAGCAGATGTATTTTGTGGGTCTTTTGTATGAATTTTGTGCAGCTTATCTCTGTGACGGATACATCGTAGTAATCCAGGGGTAAGCCAGGGTTTAAGCAATCTTTTCCTACAGGGTCTGGAAATTATGATCGAGTGTTGTGTTAATGCACTTGAAAGATGATCAACAAAACGAGCGGCGGCATCGTTTGCGTCAGAATCACTGTTTAAAAAGGAAAAATCAACAGCTTGCAAGTGTGCAAGGGCAGCATCATAATCAACTTTTTTGTACACATTATTTCTGCTAATGTCAGAATTTCGGCAACAAAGGCTTAGGAGGACTGAGGCGTGATCAGTCACGGTTGAATCTATCACAAAGGCCGCAGCGGAATAGGATGTGTTCACCATAATATGATCCAGACAGTTTGCAAGCCTTGTTGGATAGGTGTGTGCTGGAAGTAGTCCTAGTTCTGCAGTTAGATTAAGGTAAGTCGCACTGTTTCTGTCAGTGTTGTTCGATTTAATATCGATATTGATGTCGCCAGCTATAATTATATGTTTAGCTTTAGTAGGACGTATAATTGCATCCAACGAAGTGAGAAAGCTATTTGTACAGTGTACAGATGGGGATCTATACACAGCTAATATGTTAATATCAGGGTAAACTTGAAGCAATAGAAAACTAGCGTCACTTGACTCAGGTTCTTCAACAGTGCATTTTATATTTTTTCTGACATAAATAACGATGCCACCATTTTGATTAAGCCTGGTCTTGGATGAAAAAGATTCGTAGTTATCAATAATAGGAATAGGTTTGTGTTCATTAAGCCAGCATTCAGTAAGGATTATAATGTCGATGTCAAAAGAGAATCTGGCAAGTTGTGCCTGAAAATTATCGAAGTTCTTGTAAATACTGCGAATGTTTTGTGTTATGATTTTCAAGGACTTTGCAGTGCTATGTAACACAGAGTTACAAGTTTCAGGGTCACAAAAATAGCTATTTGCCACAGAGATAGTATCTAAATCGAATAAAATGGTATTTGAATTATTAGCCATTGGGAAAAGATTTGAAAATGATGTCACTTAAAATTGGTGTTTTATCAAATAAATATTTGTAATAATGGAATGATTGGGATTGTTCAGGACTGGTCTTGTCACTTGGTAAATTTGCAATTCTATTTGTGTGATGCATTACCTGGTATATATGGTTGTGAGTGAGAATGTGAAATGAGTAATTGTGTTGTAGTGTGCACTGAAAAAGTGTAGGTTTGGGCTGGACAGATAAAACATTATAATTAACTAACAGTATTATGAGAGACATCAATAGGTAACAGAAAATTATGTTAATATTATTACAATAGAGAAAACCTGAGATAATCGCTAGTCATTTTTCCAGACGAAGGTTGGTGATGTCAGATTCGCTCTTAATCAAAATTTGCTTACCGCCTTCAACTTTTCGTAGAAAAACTTTTCCGAATGACGTCCAACAAAATTTGTAGCCGTTATCCTTAGCATAGTTTCTAGCAAAGTAATAAAGACGTTGTGCTTTAAGGGTCAGGATTTCAGTTATATATATTGGTTTTGATGGGCCTTTCTTGTTAATGTGAGTAGTATTCAGTTTATTTTTACTGTTATTTTTGTTAAACTGTCGTAGGTTCCTTAATAAGCTATCTTTTGGTGTTGTGGTAGTGAAGTCAACCATGATAGTGGAAACGCCATCCTTTTTCTTTAAACGGTATACGTCCTTTATATCTTGATGCTGCACTTGGGTTTCCAGGATGCTTGCCGTTTCTGTGATAATATTCCGTAAGTCTTCCTTTGTTTCGCCCTGCTTTTTTGGGATGTTCTTAATCTCAATTTTAGACGAATTCATCATCCGTTCGAGGTTTTCTACTCTCTCTTCAAGCTGGTTAATGTAAGAGCGGTCAGCTTTTCGTTCCGCTTCCAAATTTTGCAGTTGAATGACCATGTCATCATACTGTTTAGAGATATGGTCGACAGAATCTTTGATTCCAGCATTTTGCACTTTGATTTCAGTCATGGCCGTTTGAATTGCCCTCAGCTTGCTATCTGTTTGACTTGTATGAGAGTTTAATAGCTCACGAATCTCGTCTATGAAGTCTGAGCAATCGTTATCACGTTTGCGCCTACGTGAATTCACATAATCAGGCTCGCTAACAGGTATTTTTGGGGTGGATACAGCTGTTTTCGCGATTACTTTGCATGCAGCTGATTGTGCATCTGATTCACTGCATGTAGGCGTCTTTGGAGGTGTACGTCTTAGTGGCATCATGATTTTGTTGATTAGTTATTACTTACAAGTTAACAAATAAAGCCAGTCCGTAAAGCAATAGCAATGTTTTGGCACAAAGCTGTCGTACAAGTGGCCAAAGCGCTATTAAAAAATGCAAAAAGAATCGCAAGACGCCAGAATCGAACTCACGGCACCCTACTTGCGTATCTCAATGGCTCATCACTCGACTATATGGACTTAACAGTTGTATGTGAATTAACTGATGTATTTCTCATCAGGAGTGACACAGCGTAGATTGAAGCAAAGGTGACCATATAAGGTAGCGTTCCTCGTCGTGCGATGCGGTCTGACTCACCGGCTGTTGGCGAATAGGATCGAAGCGCGCTGTGTGACTCACTGCTAATTACTTGTTTCTTTGTTCCAATTCGTATTGTTCTTGTTGCTTATTTATGCTATATATATATATATTTTTTTTGTTTATATTGTATTCTTGTATCACACACTATTCATTTTGTTATATAGTATGACTCGGGTTAAAATTTCACTTAATACAGTAAAATAAATAATTATTTATCGGAGCGACTCGCAACACGTCTAGCTCTGAGTGCGCGCGGGAAGAAGTCCGTAGATCTGCCGCCAGAATCTAGGAAACTCTCTAGCAGTCCAGTTGGGCATTTTTTCAGAGAACCTATCGGATATTGTCCTTAAGCATTCTGCTGACAAGTATGTGATCCTGGGAGACTTTAATCAACCCAATATAACGTGGCTGCTGGCTGCCGACAGTCACTCTTTATATCCTACTGGGCTGTGTGGAGATGCGCAAACTAACTTTATTGACAATTTCAATATCTGTAACCTTGTACAGTATAATTGTCACTTAAATAAGAACAATAAGATTCTGGATCTGGTGCTATCCAACGATGAGGTTGTAGTCACACGTTGTGGGGACCCACTGGTGCCTGAAGATTCGCATCATGGGGCATTGTGTGTTTCTGCGGACTTTGTTGAATTGCATAGTCTTCCAGTTCGTCCCTATGTTAAGTTTTTATATAATTTGGCTGACTATAATGCAATAAATGACGAACTTAATCTGGTGGATTGGCAGAATGACTTGAATCTTCGGCCTTTAGAAGAGGCCGTTAAATATTTCTATTCCATTATTGATAGACTGCGTAACACCTACATACCGAAAAAAACAGTGCTTTCCCAATCGAAATATCCGCCTTGGTATAAAAGCCCGTTGGTCAAAATTATTAAAGAAAAGGCTAATTGTCATGCTAAATTTATAAAATATGGAAACCTTTCTGATTATCAAAGTTTTGTTTTACTACGACAACGTGCTAAAGACTTAGAAAAAGTAATGTTTGAAGACTACATGAAAAAAATGGAAACAGATATATCTAAGAATCCTCGAGCCTTTTGGAGTTACGTTAAGTCAAAAAAACAGTCCAACTCTTATCCGTCAGTACTACACTCTGGGCAGCTGTCTTCTGGTGACGGTGACGTAATCTGCAATATGTTTGCTGACTATTTTCAGTCCAACTTTCTTGAAATCACTAGTACAGGTGATAGTGGTTTTTCTCGTGATGTGGGTCACAGTAGTGCGGCGCAGAATACATCAGATATCAGTACTATTGAAATAAATGAGCATGAAGTTCATAGGCTACTGAAACAAGTTGATGTCAACAAGTCCGCTGGACCAGACAATATTCCGCCGTTATTTATAATGAACTGCGCCAAGAGTCTGTCTGTCCCGCTCTCAATCCTGTTCAAAAGATCACTCGACATTGGTGTGGTACCCACGATCTGGAAGTCGGCATACATAACACCGATACACAAAAAAGGACCTAAAACCTCTGTTGACAATTATAGACCGATCTCTAAATTGTGCGTGTTTGCAAAGATACTGGAGAAACTAGTCCATAAACAAGTCTATTCGGCTCTTCAACATAGTTTTTGCGAACATCAGCACGGTTTCTTAAGAAGTCGGTCTACCACGTCTAATCTGATTCTCTGCAGTGAATTCCTGTCAGAATCTATGTCTCACCGGTCCCAAGTCGATGTTATTTATACCGATTACAGTAAATGTTTTGACAGAATAGATCATGTTATCTTAATGCGTAAACTTTTATCGATGGGTATCAGGGGTAACCTCTACAGGTGGTTCATGTCATATGTTGAGGGTAGATGCCAGACCGTGGTGCTGAATGGTTACTCGTCTAGAGTTATGCGTATTCCCTCGGGAGTTCCCCAGGGATCGTTATTGGGGCCGCTCTTGTTCAATATTTTCATCAACGACGTAATTTCCTGTTTTCAGCACTGTAAAATATTGTTGTATGCAGACGACATGAAGATCATGAAACAGGTTACTACCCAGGCAGATGCTCTCTTACTACAGGCGGAGCTAAACGCTTTTCAAAACTACTGCAAATTAAATAAGTTGGACTTAAACGTCTCCAAATGCTATGTGTGTACTTTCACCCGCAAACCACAACCTTTATATTTTTCCTACAAACTTATGGATACCCAAATAGAAAGGGTCAGCGTAATCAGGGACCTAGGGGTTACTTTTGATTCGAAGCTTATCTTTGACACACATATAAATAATATTGTCAGCAAAGCGTCGAAAGCTCTAGGTTTCATCTGCAGGGTCTCATCAGAGTTCAGGAACATCAAAACTATCAAGATTCTATATTGCGCATTCGTTCGTAGTCACCTCGAGTATGCCTCTCAAGTCTGGAACCCTAAATACAACGTCTATATCGGTCGATTGGAGGGCATACAGAGAAAGTTCTTAAGGTAAATTCAATTTCGTTCCAAAATATATTTACCAAATTATTTTAAACGGTGCAAAAGATTTCATATTCTTCCTTTGCATGAACGAAGGAAAATCTCAGACTTGGCATTTCTAATCAAAATTGCAAACGGATCCAGCGATGTCCCTGAGTTGCTAAGCAAGATTGGGCTGCGGGTACCTGGTTCGTTCCTGCGTAAATCTCGTTTGTTGCACATACCAACGACTAGGACTAATTATAGACAAAACTCGTACATGATTAGGGCGAGCCGTGAGTACAATGCGACTTGCCGGGAGGTTGAGATCGACATCTTTAATACGAGCGTGTCTAAATTGAAAAAGACCCTTTGCAACCACTTCTTCGACAACCTTTGAATTGTCAATTTGTGTTCATTTTTATTTTTTTATTTTTCTTTCTTTATTGGTTTTTCTATAATGTTTTTGTGTGTACTAATCCTTACCACTGTCTTTTAGTTAAGTTATTCTTGTTTGATTTAACTATTGTATAAAACTATTTGTGAAAACTTGTAATTGGCCATATTATTGTTATTAACTAAACTATTGTGTCTCCTAGCTGTAAGTTTTCCGAAAATAATAAAATAAAAAAAAAAAATAAAATAAAAATAAATATTATCAGTAGACGACGCATCGGATGTGGACGTGCTGCTATCCTCGGCCGCTGGACTTTGGCAGCTGATATCCTCATTGCCAGTGCAGTACTCAGACTCCTGAGTTAGGAGCTGAAATGAAAGTAATATTCTGATCATCAAAACTATTCAAAATTGATTCACATTCATTTGAAATTTGACTAGAATTATTATTTTCATTAATATTCAATTTTTCACTAACATTATTTGAATTATTAGAATTATTATTGCATTGAATATTTATCAAGTTATTATTGTCAAAATTATAAGAAATATTATTCATATTAATTGACTTAATATCTTTTAAAAATTTATTCTCTAGAAAAGATACGTTCCTAGCTAAAATAATCTGTCCGGGCTTCATGGGGTTAATATAAGTCTATATCCCTTAGTGGTGTCACTATATCCAACAAACAAACACATTGTTGATTTTGACTCCAACTTATTACGTTTTGGTTCAGGTTTTAAGGCATAATCTATGCAGCCAAACACACGCAGGTGACTGAGGTCCAGTGACGATGAACCAGTCCAAACCTGCTCAGGTACAGATCCCGCTAGGGCAGATGTTGGGGAATGATTTTTAAGATATCAAACTCAAACTCAAACTCAAACTCAAAGCATTTATTTCAATTAGACCATTACGGCACTTTTGAATGTCAAAAATACAAAAAAGAAAATCAAAGCTACAGTCCCAGTCACAAGGCATAATAACTTGAGAAAGTACTGTAGTTGCCCATTCCCTAGCGTAGATCTCTATGGAGAAGAACGGGCAAGAAACTCCATGGACACTCTTTTAAAAACAAAATATTGTTACAAAATCTTGGTTACATCTTTAATTTTGAGATTATACATATATGTGAGAACGATGTAGAAAGACGTGCACACTAAGAGCGTCCAGAGTAAAAGATTAGATCAACAGTTTACGAATAAAGTAATTAAAATGAACCTTGGCAGCTAAGAGATGACCAGTCCCAACTGACAGCGCCCGTTCACGAACATGACGCATGTACCGGCGACATTCAACTCAACCATATTGAAGGGAACTAAATGACCCGACACACCCGCCACCATCAGCGAGACATTTAAGTGAGCATGACATTCTCTCAGCCACCAAGGCATATTCAAGTCAATGAAATATAAATAAATGTAAATGGTGGCTGAACAGTACAAAGTACTCACACATGTGCTATGCAATTATATAATATTATGAACTGGAATCTATATAATGCAATATATTGCGGTCATCACCGCCTCACCCCAGTACTCCCGGCGAGGACCAGCCTCCTCAAGCATGCATCTAGCCTTCTCCATGATGGTTTTGTTTAATCGCTCCGAAACACCGTTTTGTTGAGGACAGTAAGGCACAGTGACTTGATGCACGATCCCCTCACTCCTCAAAAAAGCTTCGAATTTAGCGCCACAGTATTCGCCTCCACCATCAGACCTGAGAATCTTTATACGCAATCCGGTTTGTTTTTCTACAAGGGCTTTAAAATTACAAAAATTGGACATTACCTCCGATTTGTACTGAAGTAAATATCCCCAGCTTTTCCTACTGTAGTCATCTGTCAGCGTTAGTACGAGTAGGTATCTGGCTCCACCAAAACTACAGACAGACATCGGTCCGCACACGTCGGAATGGATGATCTCTAGCGGCTGAGTAGCACGCTTTGCCTCGCCAACCCGTACGGTTGAAGTAAGAATAGCAGTAAATGGAATGAAGAATGGTGACTACCGTTAGGTCCTAACGCTTCAGGTACCAGTTGAAGTTTGGAAGTTATTACGGTTGGAGAACCTCAAGCGGCGTAGATATAATAACCTTATTGATAACTATATTTTCGAGCCGTTTGGGGTTGAAACTCTAGGACCGTGGGTTCTGAGTGCTCACAGCCTTTTCAAGGAACTTTCAAAACGCTTAGTGGACACTTCCCGTAACCCAAGGGCTGACTTTTACCTTGGCCAGAGGCAGGGTCGTCTTTAACCAATTTGGGGCCCTAGGTATTAATAATAATAATAATCATTTTACTATCAGGCAAGGCCCATAGGTAAAATACACAAAATAATACTTGACAACAATAATATACTAATACATATTTTTAATCATACGAGGCTAAAACTATACACGCAACGCTGTCGGCGTCGTGTTTCACTGCGTGGTGTCGCGTAATCGCCCTCGGAAACGTCGATATACGACACCCTTCGGCCAAAAGTCCTCCTTCATGCAGGTCTGTAGATGGAACTCGTACCACGAATGACTTAAAGTTGATGTTGTGGCGCGATTCCAACCTTTCGACCCTTTTTTTTTTTTTTTTTTTTTTTTTCGGATGGGAAATCATCAAATGACTTCTCCCGCTCTGGGCGAAGCAGGAGGGAGTGTCAGACTTTTACTGACTAAAACCCATCCATGTTCCTTCATCGCCCTTTGTGTTCCGGGGCCACGGTATCGCTTTCGAATAGTCCCGCAACCCCGGCAGGCATCGGTCCTTGCGGACCCCTTCCTTTTTGCTGACTCTCTTTGAGGCGCGCGTGGAACACGAACGCGCCGTCGACACGGCCTGTCGTCATGAGACGGACGGACGGCGAGCTAGCCCATAGCCCACCGTCCACCAGTGGCGTGCAGTAGTATTCCACGAAGGGTAGGCCACGAAATAATGATAGCAAAAAAAATTTTCATCGGCGCCATCTTGGATTTTCATTTTGACCTCATTTTCATTATCACCAACCCCAATAACCTCGAAAACGACACCCATGAAGAAAAAACTGAAAATTTTCATCGGCGCCATCTTGGATTTTCATTTTGACCTCATTTTCATTATCACCAACCCCAATAACCTCGAAAACGACACCCATGAAGAAAAAACCGAAAATTTTCATCGGCGCCATCTTGGATTTTCATTTTGACCTCATTTTCATTATCACCAACCCCAATAACCTCGAAATCGACACCCATGAAGAAAAAACTGAAAATTTTCATCGGCGCCATCTTGGATTTTCATTTTGACCTCATTTTCATTATCACCAACCCCAATAACCTCGAAAACGACACCCATGAAGAAAAAACTGAAAATTTTCATCGGCGCCATCTTGGATTTTCATTTTGACCTCATTTTCATTATCACCAACCCCAATAACCTCGAAAACGACACCCATGAAGAAAAAACCGAAAATTTTCATCGGCGCCATCTTGGATTTTCATTTTGACCTCATTTTCATTATCACTAACCCCAATAACCTCGAAAACGACACCCATGAAGAAAAAACTGTAAATTTTCATCGGCGCCATCTTGGATTTTCATTTTGACCTCATTTTCATTATCACCAACCCCAATAACCTCGAAAACGACACCCATGAAGAAAAAACTGTAAATTTTCATCGGCGCCATCTTGGATTTTCATTTTGACCTCATTTTCATTATCACCAACCCCAATAACCTCGAAAACGACACCCATGAAGAAAAAACTGAAAATTTTCATCGGCGCCATCTTGGATTTTCATTTTGACCTCATTTTCATTATCACCAACCCCAATAACCTCGAAAACGACACCCATGAAGAAAAAACCGAAAATTTTCATCGGCGCCATCTTGGATTTTCATTTTGACCTCATTTTCATTATCACCAACCCCAATAACCACAAAAACGACACCCATTAAATAAAATATAATAACAATAATATTATTGATTATTATAATAATAATACGCGCCAATAACCCCCAGGAATCATTATTTTAATCAACATTGAACATTACACCCTAGCACTGGCCTGCAAATTGCAAAAAACGTAAGGAAATTTGAATTTCGCGGGCTAAAGAACATCCACCTTGAATCCTGGCCTTGTGTTGTAGCAGCCAATCACAGCCCAGCAGCCCAGCTACACTCGCAGGAGTTACCGCCCTAAAATTACTGCAATCTATACATGTGTGCAGTTTATACACACGAAAATATGCACCAATGTGCCAATGTGTGCGTAAAATTATCAATGGGTTTAAGGCAAGTCCAGTGCTTGCCTGTCCGGCGGAGCTCCAACCTTTGTAGTAACTTCCAGTAAAGTGTTAGTTGCGTGACGCGGGAGCGACTTGCTATAAGTATTCTAACAGGAGTTTGAACTTTTTTTTTATATTTTGTACATAATGTGATATTTTATTACATAGTTAGTTCGTTATAATGAATGCCCAGTTGGTAGGGTAGGCTTTGCCTAATTGCCTCTTAGGGGCGCACGCCCATGCCGTCCACAGGCCCTCGCCTACGGTGGCCGGGGGCCACGTGGTGGCCCCCGACGCCCGGGGCGTCTCCCGCAGCGGCCGGGACGCTGTGAGGTTCTCTCCCTCTCACGTTCCGCCACCTCCTTCTCTAGCATTACTGCTTCGCAGAAGGAGGTGACGGCGTCCCATTCCGTCTCGCTCCGGACCATGGCTTGCACCAGGGCCGGACGCGAGAGGTCGCCGCCGCCAATCGCCGCTTCGAGGACACGGCGGTGCTCCGCCCACGCGGGGCACACCTCCACCGTGTGCTCCACCGTGTCCTCCGGTCGATCCTCGCAGTGGAAACACCCGGGCGTTTCCTCCCGCCCGATTCGGTGCAGGAACCTCCCGAAAACACCGTGTCCGGTGAGGACCTGCGTCAGGCGGAAGGTGAGGACGCCGTGGCGTCTCTCCAGCCACTCCTCAAAGAGGGGACTTATCGCCACTATCGTGGCGTGCCCTGCACGGGGTTGCGACAGTCGCTCTCTCCATGTCGCCATGAGATCCCGCCGGAAGTTTGTCCGCTGAGCGACAATTTGTCGCGGCAGCGGAGTTTCCCCCCGGCGAAGCGCCTCCGCGCGCCATTCATGCAGGCGCGCGAGGACTATCGCCTCCAGATCCCATGGCGGCAATCCGGCAAGGAGGCACGCCGCCTCGCGGGCGATCGTGCGGTACCCACGGGCCAGCCTTACGGCTACCACCTTTTGGGGCGCGTTCAGGTAGTGGGCTGCACGCAGCCTCAAGGAACGCGCCCACACCGGGGCCCCGTAAAGGGCCATGGACCGCACGACTCCCGCGTAGAGCCTCCGGCAGGAGGCGTTCGGCCCCCCCAGGTTGGGCAGGAGCCGCCTGAAGGCAGCCCCAGTCCGTTCCAGTTTGGGGGCCAAACGTCGGAAGTGCTCCACGAAGTTCCACCGGCTGTCGAGGACGAGTCCTAGGTACTTCAAAGTCGACTCGACACCGATGGATACCCCTCCTACCGTGAGTAAGGATCCCGGAGGTGGCGCATTCCGAGGCCCATGAAAGCACATGGCCTCGGACTTGTGCAATGCCACCTCGAGACCCAGTTGCCGGATCCTCTCAACGACTATCGCAACCCCGCGTGTCATGATTTCGGCCGCCGCCTCGTGCGACCCCCCCTGTGCCAGCACCAGCGTGTCGTCTGCATAGCAGACCACGCTGACGCCGCTAGGGAGGTCGGCGCGCAGCACCCAGTCGTACCCTATGTTCCACAAGGACGGCCCTAGGACCGATCCCTGCGGAACACCGCACGACATCTCTCGCCGGTTCCATTCTCCGCTGCGACCGGGGTAGATGACGGCTCTATCCGTCAGGTAGTCCCCGACCACACGACGAAGGTAGGTCGGCACCCGGTGATACCGGAGTGCCTCCCTAATGCAGCTCCAGGGCATGGAGTTGAAGGCATTGGCGATGTCTAGAGACACCGCCAAGACAACCCCACCCCGGGACACTGCATCCCCCGTCGTGAGGGCTCTCACGCGCATGATGGCGTCCACCGTAGAGCGCCCCTTGCGGAAACCAAACTGGTGTTCCGCAAGATCCGGCCCCGTCCCCGCAAGGTGCTCGGCGAGGCGGTTTGCGATGACTCTTTCAAAGAGCTTGCCCACCTCGTCGAGCAACACTATGGGCCGGTATGCGGACGGAGAGTCCGCAGGGCGTCCCGGCTTCCGAATGAGGACCAGCTTCCCCGTCTTCCAACGAAGCGGGAACTGGCCCCTCTCCAAGCATGCGCTTAGGAGCCCCTCCAGTCGGGGCCCGAGAGCCTCCGAGGCCAGGACCCAGGCTTTGCCAGGCAAGCCGTCGGGTCCCGGGGCGGTATTTTTGGCACTGAGCCTGCGTACCGCCACTCTCAGGTCTACCCCAGTCACTTCCGGAGTGTCGTCGTCGTCATCCTGGTGGTCCGCTTCCAGCACCGCAGGTGGCGGAGCCATAGGCGGGGGGGGATGTTCTCCCCGCGTGGGGAACAGAGCGCTCACCACGTCCTCCACGAGCTCAGACCGGAGACTCTGCATCAGCGGGGGGGCCCAGGTGCGGAGTTTATCCCGCACCATCTTATAAGGGCGCCCCCACGGATCTCTGTCGAGAGTCCCCAGCATCTCCTCGCGGGCCACATCCCTGGCTCGCAGGACAGCCTCGCGGAGGGCGGTCTTCGCCGCTCTGTACCCCTCATAAAGCTCCGCCTCGATGGCTGCCGCATTCGGTGGGCGAATGCGGAGCCTGCGATGCCTGGCGTACAGGTGTCGCGCAGCCACGCACGCCTCGCGCAGAGACGTCAGCTCTCGCGACCACCAGTACACCTGACGTCGGGCGCTTCCTGGCCGGACTCGGGGCATTGCCACGTCGCATATATCGGACATGGCCTCCTGGAACCAGCCTGCCTCATTGTTAATGTCGGCAGGCCTGTCTGGTGATGTCACCCAGGCCTGCACGATCGAGGCTTCCAGGAGGAGCTCCCGGTTCAGCTGCTTCAGCGCCCAACGCGGACCACTCGGGGCCTGTTGGACCGGCGCGCTCGAGGTCTGGGTGGAGACGTCAAACCGGATGTACCGGTGGTCAGAATAGGTCTCCACCCCCTCCATGACACGCCAGTCAACGACACGCGGCGACAGAGCGGGGCTAGCGAACGAAATGTCCACTACCGACTCGCCCCGCATCCGCACGCACGTGGGAACAGAACCCCGATTTAGGACGACCAGGCCCTTCTCCAGAGCCCAGTCCTCCACCATCCTTCCCCGCACGTCTGTGCAACGAGAACCCCAAGCCAAGTTCTTGGCATTGAAGTCCCCGAGCACAAGCACGGGGAGGGAATGGTTTCCGACGACAACACTCAACTCTGCGAGAGAGTTGTGGAACTCGGCGAGAGTTCGGCTCGGGGAGAAGTAGACTCCCACTACCACGATCTCCCCGAACCGTGCTGCTACGCACCCCCGACCCCTCCTGACACCTTCAAGGGTCGGGGTACCGGCGGCGGCCGACGACACTATGGTCACTGAGCCGCTAGTGTCTGCCACCCAGTCTTCCCTGGGCTGGACGAAATACGGCTCAGCGACCACAGCGATGTGTATCGACCACTGCACCATGCTCTGGAGCAACAGATCCTGAGCACAGGCGCAGTGGTTGATATTCGCTTGGAGGAAGCGTAATGGGGCCGTTATTGGCACTCCATTACCGCTTTCTCCTCCCTAGCCCCTTGTGAGGGCCCCACTGTGGCGGCGACAGCGGCAGCGGCGGCAGTTGCGGCTGCGGTGGAGGCGACGGTGGCGGTGGCGGCGGAGGGCCTACCCTTGCCTCTGGTGGCTTTGGTGGGTGGAGCGCAGCCCTTGCTTCCAGCCCGGTGATAGGCCGGCTTGCCAGCCGCCGCACATGCACCGCAGTGCGGCGTGGCGCAGCAAGCTGCGGACACGTGACCCGGCTGGCTGCAGCGGAAGCAGAGGCCGCTGCGGTCAACCTCCGAGGCGCACTGTACTGACACGTGGTGTCCCACGTGGCAGCGATAGCACCTCAGAGGTCTGGGCTCCAGCAGCTTCACCTGCGCTGAAACCCAGCCCACCAGTAGCCTTCGGCCCTCCACTATAGCTTTGGCCGCCGTCACAGGGCAGCATACCGTAACGGTATGCATACCCGTGAGGTCCGGGCGTAGGGCGCCTGCCCTGACCTGCTCAGCAGGACACCCACCGGACCTGGCGACGGCGGCCACCACCTCCTCCTTGGTCACCGAGTCGTCCAGACCCAGAATGCGCAGGTCTGCGCATCTCACGGGCCTGGACACTTGGGCCTCATCCGCGTTTAGGGACGCTCTGAGCTTTTCCGCCAGAGCGTCAGCGGACGAGCCGCTGGTTTCACCGGGGATCTCCAGCATGCGTGCCCCCGTCGCGGTGACCTTAAGCCGGAGGCCCCCGGTGATCCCCAGCTCCCCGAGATCCACCGTCTCGTTCGCCTTCGCCAGCAAGTCGCGGTAGGACACGCCCCTCTTTTCCGCTTCCGGCTGTAGTGTTATCACTACAGCCGCGGTTTTCGGGGCGCGGAGCCTAGCCGCGATCTTTCGCGCCCTGTGCTGGCGCTGCCGCTCCTCATTTTGGGCCTTTTTGGCCGCCTTTCGCCCCTTCTTCTTCTCCCCGACCACCTGCCATCCGGCTTCAGCCGAGGGAGGTGTAGGGGGCTGGGAGGGCGGTAGTGGCGGCGGCGGCTGCTGTACCGCAGGCACTGGCCCATTCGCCGTAGGCACTGGCGTTGGCGCAGTGTCCACCTGTGCAGCCGCCTTGCCCTTCCCTTTTTTGGCCGCCTTTTTAGCCGGTGCCGGTTTCGCCGGAGCCGGCTGGACGGGCGCCACAGCCCTGCCGGAGGGCTGGCTGGACGGCCCCGGTCCGGGTGCGGTAGCCGCAGCAGCCGCGTAGGAGGCCGCCTTCGGGCCCGTGGCTGCCTTGCTTGCCGCCAGGGGGGGGCGCAGGACTATTCCCTCCAGGACGGAGAACCGCGCCTGGAAGGAAGCCAGCTCCTGCCGGACCAGGTGCAGGACCTGGTTCTCCACTGGCCCAGGCTGGCTCTGTCGCTGTTGAAGGCCCCCCTTCTGAGGCGCCACGCGGGAGCCAGCATCACGCAGACTGGCCAGGTCTGCGTGGAGCTTGGCGTTCTCCTTTCGGAGATCCTCCGTGGCGGCCGTCAGGCGGGCCACCTCCGCCCGCAGCTTGGCTAACTCCTCTCCACCTATTGGAGGAGGAGGAAGGAGTGAAGGCCCCGCAAAAATGGCGTCTGCCGCTGCCATTATGGAGGCGGAAGCCACGGGTATGGCCTTGAGTTTTGATGAAGTCTTCATCTTCAAGGCCACGCCCCTTATCGCGGCTTCCACCTCCTTAGCAAACCTGGCCTTACGCTCCGCCTCGGAGCCGCCAGGTGCACCCGCCTCGTTGCCAGACCCGGGAGCAGTATTGCCCGGGTGGCGCCCCTCTTCGGCCAGTCTCTCTGACCTCTCGGACCTCATGGAGGTAGAGAGCCCCCTCCCTTTGCCCCGGATCCCACCACGCTTGTTTGTGGGAATCTTTCGGGCAGAAGCCTCCTCATCTCCGGATGACGACCCCCGGTCACCATCCCGTCTGGGCCGCTTGCGGAAGAACTTGCCGTTCCGCAGCAGTCCCGGCCCTCACGCGGCGGGAGCTCTCTGAGCCTCCCGCGCTCACATCGCTGGATGCGACGTCGGACTCCGACCCCGCATCCCTCCTCTCCTCATCTGTGCCGTTTCCGGCGGTGTTGTTTTTTGTTTTTGTGTTTAATTCTTTCATATTTGAACCCACGAGTATGGGGGAAATAACGTCCATCTGGGCAGAGACCCCTGTACCCTAGATGAGCAGATTTTAGCATTTATTACTCGCCAGAGGGTCTGCAGGTACCCTGGCGAGGGTGAGCACTAGCGACTGATTCGTTCCATGGGAACACCCGTCAGCCATACATCCCCTCGCGGTGCGCCGCCGCTTGGGATTCGGGGTAACTTTTTATAGAGGTTTTCTACCTCGCAGTCCGGGCGGTTAAGCCAAGATCCTCGGTCCCTATCGAAGCCGCGAGACGTGATCCACAGCACTTCGACAATGGGATTACGAGACTGACGGTGACAAAGAAGGACGCATCCTACTCTGTCTGCTCGGAGGCAGGGTGAGTGCACACCGAGCCCGCCCTCACTCCTCTGCTATGCCCTCTGCTGTACAGAGGGTCACGCAGAGGAACGCACCGGTGGTCCTGGCAGGACCCCACCCATGTCAGAATAATTAGCCGCAGCGGTAACTCTCCCCGAGGGATAAAAGGAAATTCTCATTTCCTCTCATTCCCCGGAGAAGGATACTGCCGCGCCCAGGGTGCACCGGCCCAGCAGCTGCTCTTCCCTCCAGACGTATCGAGAGGGACCAGCAGCCGCCAGACACACGTGGAGGACTTCTGACATCGCACCCCAACCTTTCGACCCTCAGAGTCCAGTTGGTCTTCACTTTCAAATACTGCACCACTTCCTCAGTTGTAGTGGAGTGATGCAGACGTGAAATGTACAGCTGCGTCGTAGGCACAGCAGGACGCAGCAGCATGTTGGGTCCACTCAGTGCGGTACCGCACAGGTTACGAGGACAGGGCTTCTTCTTCTTCCTCCTTTCCACTTTAGTGAAGCCCTCCTCATAAACTTGGCTCGTTCTTGGCACGGAGCTACGGACCGCAGCCAGGGCTGGTTGAGCGCCCATTTTCAATTTTTCCCCTTTCCTGGTTTGTCGCTTAGGCTGCGACGCATCAGTTTTACCGCTGGTGACAATAGCAGCATAGGCACGTTTTGGGGTCGACGGACCTACGCGTGACGTATCCGCAGCCGGTGTTGTGGCGCGGGCGACGACGGCGGCGAGCGGCGCTTGCTCAGCGCTATCGGCAGCTGGTGACGCACTTGTGTTCGCCGATTCAAAACTGCCGATGGTTGCATTTTGCGCCCCTCGACGTGTGTTCACCTTTGAGCAGAGCAGAGCGAGTCCTGCTAAGTTTAAGTTGAAGGAACTTGGAGCCCCCTTGGATCGTGGGGCCCTGGGCACGTGCTCAGAGTGCCCAGTGGGAAGATGGCCCTGGCCAAAGGCTTAGCGTTGCCATGCAACGTGGAAAAGCCGCCAGTCTCTTGGGGACATTACCAGTTGACAGCGTTGAGGAGGAGTTTTTGACACCATTTTTTAGTTTATTGTTAGTTACTTAAGTACTTTAGAATATTTTAATTTCTAAATGTACCTATATAATATACATTTTATACAATTTTCTGCGATTATCGTGATGGGAAAAATGTATTTGTGCGAAAATTTTATATGACGACATACAATTTTCCAATAAGAGATCTGGAGATGAATATATTATCTTTAAATTAAGACCATGACATCTTCACATATGTGATTGCTTATACATTAAAACGGTACATGTAAAACTCTGTTATATTTGTAAAAAAATGTTAAAGCGTCCCAAGCGCACGCGAGGGCCTAATAACACGAGTGCATTAATTAGGTACTCACTTTAGCAAGGCGCGTAATCTACTTTTCTTTCAACTACCAATCTACCGTGATAAAATATCATCACCATCATCATCAGCCTGTTAATGTTCCCACTGCTGGGACACAGGCCTCCTCTCTATCAGAGGGAATGATAGGGCTATTATCACCACGCGGGCCCAGTGCGGATTGGTAGATGTCACATGTCTTCGAATTTTTCGGTTCTAACCCCGACTCCGCTGGCCTAACTAGTCTGGCTTAAGTGAAGGTAGGAAATGACCTTCACAACCCGTAACTTCGCCTGGGCCAAGAGGTAGAAAACCTCCATAAGTTACCCCAAATCTACGGTGCGATACGTGCCTAAGGATGCATGGCTGATGGGGAGATCAGTCGTAAGCGATCAACCTCGGTGGACCTGGTAAACACCGTTGTATTTGCCTTCTAGGGGGAATGGGCGTCACCCTCCTAGTGACCTTATAAATCGACCCTACTCGTGGGAACAATATGAATGATAATGTACTTAAAAACAATTCAACTAACCAAACTGAACAGTAAAATAAAACCTTAACTCAGCAAATATTCCATAAAGGCCTCTTCGTGAACAGACCTCGGGCCTAATCTCTAAGTGACGACCGCATGGCACATTAAAACAACATGACTGAATGAACCCAGCAAAACACTCCCTGAAAACATCATATCTGACGAACCAAAATCCTCATCCCAATGGATAGAAGTAAACGAAAGAAAGCGTTCAAGACAGAGTCCCGACCACGCAAACGACCATGCTCAAAAGCAGACCAAACTTAGTAGCTACTGGCTCAGCATCCAGTACCGACATCAAACAGGTTTGAGGAACTAGAGGATTACCCAAATCCAAAGAATGCTGCACAAAAAGAAGATAAGGGGAAAATTCCCAAACCACCACCTATATTTGTAGAAAAGTTCGAAAACATACGGCCGCTGCAACAACTCTTTGAACAACATGCTACGGGTGACAACGAAATTAAAACCCTAAATAGTAATAAATAAGTAATAAGGTCAAAATTCAAACTATGACACATACTGCCTATAAAGAAATTGTAAAACAGCTAGAAAGCAAAGAAACGGAGTTTTACACACACAAGCCTAAACAGGAACGGAATTTCAAAGTAGTCTTAAAAAACATTCACCTGTCCATTGATACACAAGAAATTCACCAAGCCCTAAAATAAATAGGTCATGACACTGTCAACATTTGGATCTTTAAGCTTAGAACAACAAAAAGCCTCTGGATATGTTCATTGTGAACTGCTACCGAAAAGTAACAACAAACAAATATATGATCTTATAAACCTCTTACACATACCTACGTATAAAAGTTGAACCACCAAGACCAGTGCGCACCATACCTTAATTTGCGAAGTACTGTCATCGTACACCAAAGTGCATAAAATGTGCAGGCAGCCACTTATCAGCAAATTGTACCCGAAAAGAACGTTCTGATTCAGTGAAATGCGCACTTTGAGCAAATTAAAAAGGTTGTAGCGTATACAAGGACTTACAAAAACAAAAATGTCCACCCATAAGAAGGAAACAGATTGAACAGGAGGGTAACCCTGAAAATGCTGAAGAGCTTTTAACACAAAACAATACAAAAAACCCACAACATAAAAGAACCTATAGCAATGTACATCGAGGACACTCCCGCCTGACCACCACTAAGTTAATTTTTGCTTGCACTTACAACATAGAAACGCTCTCTAGCCCCGCCCCGTTGACTTTGTATAGAAAAGATACCGATCGGCCAAGCGCACTGACGACGCACGCCAACCGAGAGTTATTGTTATTTTGCGCGCCAAAGTTGGCGCTTTCCTAATAGGCCTAAACTGTACCCCTTACAGTTTGCGTAGCTCGGCGCCTACGCACGGTAATATTGTAATACAGTAGTGTAACTCGGCCGCATGATAGAAATAAATGCCTACAGCCGCGCGGTACGTAAACATGCGTTAGGGCTGCCCGTCTCCAGCATTTTAATTACATTTGCCTACTTTCTGTTTCTATTTAGTTTTGTGATTGTAAATATCCTTTTTTATATAAATAAATGAAATACTTTGTATATTGAATAGGAAGTGTTCAATAAAAATGCGTGTTGTTTTTTGATTGGTAGATTTAATTAAAAAAACATGTTACTCTATTCGCTTTATTTATTAATCCAAACACCTTTTTTTTCGTGAGATAAAAGGAAATACTTATCCATTAAAAAGACACACATTATGTACCTACCTACTAGTAAGTAAAATTATTTTATAGTCTTACCTTTCAGAGTTTCCAGGTAATTTAAAAAAACTTATGTCTGGATGCGTTATTGACGAATTCATACAACCTTAACTGATTTTTAGAAAAAAAATCGCGCGGTTATTGTTAAAAAAACAACACACCGTCCATTCGACACTGCGGTACAGCCGTGACTGTCTGCGCCCCGAGCGCACCCCGAGATCGAGGCGCGTAGGTATAGCTCGCGGTTCATCCGTTTGTATGAAATTGGAGTACTGTATTATAATATTACCGTGGCCTGCGTATGATTTAAGCGAAAAAAAAAATTAACTGATCAGGCGGAAAAGACCACGACTGTACTTTTGAACAAGGAATATAAAACACCGCAATCACACGCAATTCTGGATCGGTCGGTCGGAATTGGTCGGACCGCAATCACATGCAATCCCATGTGATTGCGGTCCGACCAATTAAACGATATCAAACAGCAAACGGAAATGTTCAAACAAATAATGAATCAAATGGGTAAGATAACAAATCTGCTTACAAGTCTAATGTCAATAATGTCCAAAAATTCAACCATTCAAATTACTAAGGAATGCCAATGGGCTGTCACAACACTTCTATGAAGTTAAACTGTTTCTCGAAACACATGATGTAGGTAGATGTTATGCTAGTAACAAAAACACATTTTACAAGCAAATCATATTTAAATATACCAAAATACAAATTTTACCACACAATGCACCCAGATGGAATGGAACAGCTCACGGTGGCTCAGCTATAATTATCAAAGAAAAAATAAGGCATTATGCTGCTGCTCCGTACTGCACAGAGGAAATACAAACCACTAATACAGGGTTAGTTTTCAATGACCGGCCAAATCTTCAGAGATGGCTTAGAATCGATAATATTTTCGATATAATGAAAAAAAAAATTTTTTTTTTAATAATATTTTATTCCTGTCCACCATTAAAAAGCGAACGTATGGATATTGCAACAGCACAATTCAATTCATCAACCTAGATATATAGCAGTTATCATAAAAAAGTAAATTTGGCGGTGCATGCACGCACACAAGTGCATTGATTCACACTAGGTTTATGATTTAGGAAATTTTTAGGACATTTTCAAATGAATGCTATTATTTTATTTTTGTCGACAATAATATTTAAAATGCACTTTTGGTTTGACATCTATTTGGCAGGGCATTGAAAACTAACCCTGTATAGTAATCAAAGACCCCAAAGGCGAGATAGCATTGTCTACAGCAGTGGCGTAGCTTGGGGGGCGGTGGGGGCCACTGCCCCAGGCGGCATACGAAAGGGGGCGGCAGGAATCGCCAATTTATTAATTTGGAAAATGTTAAAATATACTTAGATACTCGAAATCGCGCGCGTAATTTCATGCTATTCTTGCCATAGAAAACGATATAAATGTTGAAATACAGGGTGATTGGTGGTGCAGGTTTTTTCGGAT
Organism: Xestia sexstrigata; assembly: GCA_941918905.2. Taxonomy (NCBI): domain Eukaryota; kingdom Metazoa; phylum Arthropoda; class Insecta; order Lepidoptera; family Noctuidae; genus Xestia; species Xestia sexstrigata. Next base: position 1,358,587 of record OW799216.2, on the reverse strand, counting down.
GGGAAATCATCAAATAACTCCTACCGCTCTGGGCGGAGCAAGAGGGAGTGTCAGACTTTTACTGACTAAAACCCACCCATGTTCATTCATCGCCCTTTGTGTTCCGGGGTCACGGTATCTCTTTCGAACAGTACCGCAGCCCCGGCAGACATCGGCACTTGCCCCTTCCTTTTGCTGACTCTCTTTGAGGCGCGCGTGGGAACACAAACGCGCCGTCGACACGGCCTGTCGTCATGAGACGGATGGACGGCGAGCTAGCCCATAGCTCTCCGTCCACAGGCCCGCGCCTACGGTGGCCGGAGGCCACCACGTGGCCCCCAACGCCCGGGGCGTCTCCCGCGGCGGCCGGGACGTGAGGTTCTCTCCCTCTCACGTTCCACCACCTCCTTCGCTAGCATGACTGCTTCACAGGTGACGGCGTCCCATTCTGTCTCGCTCCGGACCGTGGATTGAACCAAGGCCGGACGCGAGAGGTCGCCGCCGCCGATCGCCGCTACGAGGACACGGCGGTGATCTACCTACGCGGGGCACACCTCCACCGTGTGCTCCACCGTGTCCACCGGTCGATCCTCGATTGTGTGCAGGCCTTCAAATGGGTGATATTAGACCTTATTTGCTACAATTTTGACCTTGATTACTCGGGGTCCAAACTGGGTGCTTTTTGAGAAATCGTTCTCTTAAATTGTTTTTGAAATTTTATCACCTCCACCATAAAGTGCCGATTGTGAGAAATCTACGCCGTTCAGGATGTTAAACTGATACTTTTCTGATAGCAGAAAATTACAGCTTTAACTGTCTGATAGAATATGTTAAAATACACCTGACAGAGACAGATTTTACCTGATCGGATCGACCAGGATCAATTAAGTCAAACAGCTAACATCACCTAAAGGTAACAAGAAAATCTGCAACAAGGAAGGCGTACTATCGAGGACACTCCCGCCTGATCACCACTAAGCTAATTTTGGCTTGCACTTACAACAGAAACGCTCTCTAGCCCTGCCCCGACTTAGTATAAAAATAATGAACGAAAAGATACCGATCGGCCGAGCGCACTGACGACGCACGCCAAACGAGAGTTGTTGTTATTTTGCGCGCCAAAGTTGGCGCTTTCCTAATAGGCCTAAACTTTAAGGGGGCGTGACTCGGCGTCTCCGCCTGATTTAAGCGGAAAAAAAATTAACTGATCAGGCGGCAAAGACTGTACTACTTACCCAGTTTTATTAAAATACTACCTTCTCAGGAACAATCGTTGTTTTCAGGTTATTCACTTACTAAAAAAGTGTACTGTGGCAACATTTTGGAAAACGAATGAGACAAGGAACTCGGTTCTGTAATTTTCACAAGTGTTCATACATTTATTTTGAGAAACCTGTCTCGAAACCAGGGGAAGTTCAGTCATCAATAATCTCTCTTCTAATCGCTCTTGTTTTGAAATGTCGTCAGATCAGTAATTGCACTAGTCAACTGCAACGTCACAAATGTCGCCAAAACATGTGAGCTACATACCAAAAAGACAAAACTGGTCATTATTCCGCGACCTTGTCGAGCAATCCCTTGACTGCCAGATACCTCTTAAAACAGATGAGGATATTATTCAACTTCAAGCAGTCGATTATTTTCATAAGAATATACAGGAAGCCGCATGGGCCGCAACTCCGCTTCAACTTGAAAACGACAAACCCAGCAGTCCGTGTTCCAAATAATCTTGGAGCTGGTAAATTCGAAGCGCAAAGCCAGAAAACTACGGCGTGTAACAAAACATTCGGCACATCTATCTATCCATATCTATCTATCATGGGGTATAGGTTTCCGCACTTAGTCCTTGAAGTGGACCATTGTGCGTGAGCCATGGTGGCCGATTACTCTAACCAGCCCACCTCCCTCCAGAAGCAGATTAAACTTCCCGGTCTCCTCAGGGCATCCGCAAGGGATCTTGGTGTTCCCAGGGTCTCCTCGCGAATCTTGGTAATGCCTGTGCACTCAAGGAGCACATGCGCCACCGTTTTCTCCGCCTCCATGCATGCTCTGCACAGGGGGCTGTCAGTGATACCTAGGGTGTGGAAGTGTTTATTCAGTGAACAGTGTCCGGTGATGGTCCCCGCCACCAGACGCAGGCTATCTCTGTCCAGGCGCAGAAGGCGCCTGGTCAGCTTTGTATCCAGGGATGGCATAGCTTCCTTGGATTGCCTACATCCTGGTGTCGAGGTCCACCATTTCTCCGCTTGTATTCGGGTGTGATCTTTTAACCAGCTTCTTAGCTGCTTGAAGGGAATGGGCACAATGGGTTCGGGTCCGTAAGGTCTTGTGCTGGATCCTCTTCTGGCAAGTTCGGCACATTTTTATGTGCCGGATGTTTTGTTTCATGCCATAGTTCCATATCTCCTCAGTCGTGCATTCTTCACAGAATGGTCGTGGTTGAAGATGATGCGTTTTCTTTGGATGACGTGGTACTTGCGATGCGCCTCCACTTGTTGCGGTCTTCAACGTCTCGGGAGCTTTGGACTATGGACGTTTGTGTTGCAGCTTTACACATTTAACTTTACACTTTTGACATTTAATAGTCCTTATAGTCTTTAATAGTCTAGACAAGTAAATTGAAAAGAGCCCTAAAAACGACCACAAACAAAGAAATGGAAAACTACCTCAGAAGTCTTGATGCGACCGATTACACCGATTACTCTCTTTGGAAAGCTACGGCAAAACTTAAAAAAAAATCAATAATACATCGATCTCCTGTTATGAAGCCAGATGGCACATGGGCGAAAAGTACCTATTCGCCCAACACCTTTCTGAAGTTTTTAACCCAAACACTGACCATGGATCTAGCAAAACCAGTTTAATCAAATCTGATCTAGATAAACCACATCAACTGGATAAACCCATAAAAATTCACTAAGCAGGAAGTACTAACAGCAATCCGTAAAATCAACATCCATAAGGCACCGGGGTATGATCTTATTACGGCCAAGATCTTGCGAGAGCTACCTGACGTCGGCATTACAGTCCTTACCTATCTGTATAGACAGGTAAGGAATGTAACGCATGTCTCGGGAAAAAATTTGTTCCACCACGATGGAAGGTTGCAGAAATCATTATCATTCTTAAACCTGGCAAAGACCCTACTGATGTCAAATCTTCCCACCCGATCAGTCTTCTTCCAGTTCCATTTAAAGTCATGGAAATACTAATACTGAAACGTCTTACACCGGAAATTAGAGCCAACAAGCTTATCCCCGACCATCAGTTCGGTTTCAAACAATCCCATGGTACAATAGAGCAAGTATATAGGCTAGTGGAAAAGATCTATTACACATTTGAAAGCAAACAACTCTGTTCTGCCACCTTCCTGGACATTTCGCAAGCGTTCGACCGTGTTTGGCATGATGGACTTTTGTACAAAATCCGTAAAGGCTTACTCATAAATTTCTACCTTCTCATCAAGTCATATCTTAGCGACAGACACTTTTATGTTAAATATGGTGACATTACCACAAAGTTACACGAAACAAGAGCAGGAGTCCCGCAGGGCAGTGGGCCAATGCTCTATCTTATATATACCTCAGACTTACCAAACAGACAAGACACAATGACAGGAACATTTGCTGACGATACAGCGGTTCTTGCTATTGATGAAACCGCAGCTTGAGTATAATTTAGATTTCGTTGTAAGTTCGCCGATGCTCAAGCTGCGGTTTCGCACGCCTGCTAAATAAGAAGAGAAACGTGTCCAGACGTTGAAGTAAATCATAAAGATACCCCAGGCAGATGAGGTTCGATACTTAGGAGTCTACTTAGACAGACGACTTACCAAGAAAAAAACATATAACAACTAAAAGGAAGGCGCTTGACTTACAACTAAGAAAGATCTATTCGCTCAGGAGAAGAAAATCCCAAGTTACACTGGAAAATAAACTCCTTCTATACATCTGTATACACAAACCTGTCTTGACTTAAGCTATGGGGTACTGCATCCAAATCAAATGTTGAAATTTTACAACGCTTCCAGTCAAAAACCATACGTATGATAACTGGAGCACCATGGTAGGTAAATTACAAATAATCACCTACACCGTGATCTAAAAATCAAGACAGTCAAAGATGAAATAAAGGATTCTTTACTACCCTACTGCAAGAGAATTGTAAACCATCCAAACCAATTGGCAAGAAGTTTAATGGAACAACAACCAAATCGCACATTTAAAAGGCTAAAGAGACGTGCTCCTCAAGATCTTCTCTAACACAAATATAAAGAAGCCATACTAAATGGACATATCATTGGATATTGTACCATGCACGCCATATTTGTACATACATAAAATTGTCGACAAGACAGATTGCAGGAAAAATAAGGAGATTTAAACAAAAAAAATTAAGTATCAAAGTTCTACAATGGCACAAAATGGGCGCCATTTGTTTTTTTTTTCACCAAGTCGGTTTTATTCAGCCGATTTTTATTTTCAGCCAGTATCTTTTTGGTATAATGCATACATTTTATATTAAACTTAATGGGAGACAGTAAATCTCTGTGATAAATTAATATCTAAATAAAAAACAGTGCATTCATGAAAAACTGAACAGCAATGAGATTTCATATAACATTTATGCACTGTTTTGGTTTTAAGCAAAAAATACATAATCATCATATAAAATCATCATCTTAGAACAATAAACATTACTACGTAGTTTCCGGATCCCATCTACGACCCCAGCTATCGCCAAGATGGTCACCTGCCGAAACGTCTTCCGCCGTGCCTTCACCAGCGTGTCATTAGCATAGATGGCACAGACACCACGAAGAAGCGCACTGCGAAGCGCCCAGATGTTCCCTAGGAGAGGCCCCAGAACGGATCCTTGACCGCGCAACGTATTTCTTGACCAGGTTAGATGATATCTCTATCCCTCAGATAGGCCCTTATTTTGCGGCAGATGTTGGTACGGCATAGGTTTGGCATGGTATAGGAGTGCATCCAATCTTTTTTTTTCGAGGTAGAAATTCTCAGCCCTGGGGAGAATCCGAGGAGTCTGGTGGGCAGCGTCATTTAAGCGGGTTCACCAGATCAGGCCTCTCAGTGGCCAGGTGCTGGACTAAGTGGTCAATAGTTTAGCTCTCAAAGAGTTTGTTCAACACATGCATGCAAATGCATGATCCGGTATGCAGATGGGGAGTCTCTTCTTCAACAAGACCAGTTTTCCAGTCTTCCACAGAAATCACTGAAACCCATTTAGTGGGTCGCCTCGAATTATATTGTATACAAAAAGTAACTAAGCGTTATTGGTGACTTTTAACTAAGTAACATTAATGAGCAGGGAAACTCCAGTAATAGGCATGACGACAGTATCAAAAAATTGCAAATCTATTTAATCCGTCAGTTAGAGTATTGGAAATTAATGGACACGTATTTTTTGTTTTTGTAAATCAATGAATATTGACAAAGATAAAACGCATCAAAACTCGGGAGTGGGGGCTCGTGACGTCAGAACTAGGTAAAAATTATACCTAGGCGTGACGTACTGATAATTTTAAAAGCGTCATATCTTCGTCAATTTTGATTTACGTAACAAAAGAAAAAACACGGGTCAAATATTTTTTGATAATCTAACTGACGGACTAATTAGTTTTTTTTTGTCGTCTCGCCTATTGAGAAAAAGTAAGTAAGACAAAAATACATAGATTACTCAATTATCATTAGGTAATTCTCTTATGCTGGTGTTTTGCCTACAAGTAGTCATTTACTTCATGACATTCTCGATCTAAAATACTAAAAAAAACGGTATTTTACTTTTTCAAAGGGTAGATAATGGGTTTAAAAACACTATGATATCATTAACTCATTTTGGCTATCTTGCTCTACAACGACGATATTTATTATATAAAAAACATAGGTATATATATTTATACAAATACATTTTACTATTAGTAATAAAAAACTAGGGGCGGCGTATTTCCGGTCGGCCCCAAGTGGCGAAAACCCACGCTACGCCACTACTTGCTTACATAGTGTGCGTTTAATGCATATTTTTAATTTCGTCTCTTTCAGTTCATGAATACTTTGTGGAATTTTATTAGAGCATCTTTAACAGTAGGTACCCCATGAACGATGAGTCTACTTTAGCGAGTCTGAAGCCTGGCCGAACTACTTAGTTCGTCCCTATTTCTAGTACCTACTGTAATTGAGTCTGTCACCTCTTTTACCAAAACGATGCAGATTTTTTCTGACGTATATTATGTTTTCGAAGATGTATTGACAATGTACCATGATGTTAATTTCCTTAAACAGTTCCCTTAGAGAATCGCGCCTACAGATTATACATATATGGCTCTGATGGCTCTTTTTTGCAGAATAAATATAGACTCAATATTTGCAGCTCGTCCCCATAATAAAATGCCCTAAGACATTAATACTATGAAAGTAACTAAAATAGACCAGTGTCGCGGTATCTACATTAGTAAATTGACGGATTTTTCTAATAGCATATTATTCTGCTAAACTTAGCCGCCCCGCAAGGGATGTTAATTGAGAATCCCCAGGAAAGCCGTTTTATAATACCGGGTATATACGATGCGTATCGTGCGGCTAGCTGGGATTGGGGTACGTCCGTGCCACGACGAACAGTGAGCTTGCATCATTTAGCAGGCCGTCGCATATACAATACTATGAAATGAGTAGTCACTATGCTTTGTTAGAACATCATTTATTTTTTAAAGTTACCGTGTCCAACAGGACCTCCAGGGCCCATAGGTAGGTACATTTCTAATCAGATAATATAATACAGTTCATGAGAAGACAACTGAACACTGTCATAATCCAAAACGGACATAATAGGCGGGTTTCTTACAATTTATATCAAATACAATTTCTTTTATAGTTTGTGATCAATATCAACATCGTAACTGTAATAATCATCTTCAGATAATTGTTTGAGACACAATTCTAAGATGCGTTCCAGTCCATATGCAAGTTGCTCAGATGTATACACATTTAAGGGGGGAACATGGACGAACAGAGTGGTGCCTCGGCCTTTGCAGAGAGATGTGTAATAAATGTATTCGCACAGAAACCTGTAACAAAAATTATTAGAAATCATCAGATGATTAGATCAATTGCGGTGACCATCTTTGACTCTAGGTAAGGTAAGCCGAGAGAATCTCACAGATCTAAGAAATAGGCTCGTGTCCTGAAAAAATCTAATTAGTCTGTCAGTTAGATTATCAAAAAATATTTGACACGTACCTATTTTTTCTTTTGTTACGTAAACCAGAATTGACGAAGATACAACGCTTTTAAAATTCTCAATACGTCACGCCGTGCTTTAATTTTTAGTGCGTTGTGACGTCACAAGCCCCCACTCCCGAGTTTTGATGCGTTTTATCTTTGTCAATATACATTCAGTCAAAAAAGTATCGGGAATGGATGATTTCTTTATGATTCCAAATTCAAATTTTTGTTTTTTTTGTAGTTGTTAGATTGGCACATCTGTTTTCCATTTTGGCGCGGAGTTTGAGTTGCATCTGTTATTTATATTAAATACAGTGCTGGTTTTAGTAATATCATATATAGTGTGTATTGCGAATTTCATAATGGACAAAAATATCGAACAAAGAGTTTGTCTTAAATTTTGCATCGCCAATGGAATTTCGTGTTCGGAGTCACTGAAAATGTTACAGAAGGGTTACGGTGAATCGACTTTATCAAAAACTCGTGCTTATGAGTGGTTCAAAGCGTTCAAAAGCGGTCGAGATGTGATGGAAGATTTGCCTCGCTCTGGTAGGCCGTCAACGTCTGCAACTGAAGTTAACATCGCAAAAGTGAAGAAAATAGTGACTGAAAATCCCCATTCAACTCTGAGAGAGATAGCCGCCGAACTTTCTGTATCTCACGAGTCGATCCGTACCATTTTAACTAATCATTTGGGTATGAAACATGTTGCTGCTCGGCTAGTCCCAAAAGATCTGAATTTTCTCCAAAAACTCAATCGCATGAAAGTCGCTGAGGACATGCTAGAACGAGTCAGTTCGGACCCAACATTCATGAAACGCATTGTTACTGGTGACGAGACGTGGGTTTAAGAGTTTGACATGCAAACTAGTCAACAAGCTTCGGAGTGGCGCCTTCCAACTGAACCGAAACCGAAAAAAACACGCCAAAGTCGATCAAAAGTCAAAGTCATGTTGACTGTTTTCTTTGACTATCGCGGTGTTGTGCACTCTGAATTCTTACCGGAAGGTCTAACGGTAAAAAAAAAAAAAAAAATTCTTGGATTTTGCACCACGACAATGCGCCTTCGCACAAGGCTATCATTGTGAACGAATTTTTGACCAAACACTCAACAAATACCATCCAGCAACCACCATATTCACCAGATATGGCTCCTGCTGACTTTTTTCTTTTTCCTAAACTCAAATTACCACTTCGTGGCACCCGTTTTCAATCGATAGAAGACATAAAGGAGAATTCGCGGCGCGAACTGAACTCAATTCCGGAAGCAGCGTTAAAAATGTTTTGATGAATGGATTATTCGTTGGCGCAAGTGTATCGTTTCTAAAGGAGCATACTTTGAAGGTGATAAAATAAATTTGGATGAATAACAGACATTTTGTGTATTATTGATCTTTTCCCGGTACATTCTTGACAGAGTAGTACATTGATTTACAAAACAAAAAACACGTAAGTGTCCATTATTTTCCAATACTCTAACTGACGGACTAAATAGATTTGCAATTTATTGATGGTGGAAACTAACCTATTCAGAGTAGAGGGGTAATTGTGTAACACACCTAAGTTTCATATATCTTGATCATTTAACAACGTTTACTGCGTTTCCAGCACCGTCCAGCATAATGCAGCAATGGATTACGAATTTCACTCAAGTTTATAAAAGTGAAGTGTGTTCCACACATGTGGTGCTTGACATCCCAGACTCTTGTCTACTTGTCAGTTGATAAGGCCAAGTTCAGTCCAGTGACCTGCAGCGACTTTTTGTGACGTGCTTAACTTTTGCAAATACAATACTTATAAAATCACTCTTACAAATTGAAATTAAACGGTCGATGGTACGATCGGTCCATAATAAAATCCTAAATACTGACCTTTGAGCATCAACTGACGGTTTAGCGCATAGCTTGGGATCTCGGAGCATTCGTTTACAATTATTGAACTTGCTGCAGATTCTATCGACATCCAGGGTGGTAGAGATGACGTCAAGCCCATCACATGCGTTGCGACAGCCGTCGGGGAGCTGTCTATCATTATCACGATGTTTACAGTAACCCTTTTTATTAGCCATCTTTTCTAACACAAAGCTTGTAACTCCCGCATTTAAACCAACATGGATGGTCAACTGAAAATAAGTAAAGGAGTTTTTGTAAATGTCGTTCATGAAAACGAAGGAATGCCAACTGTTCCTTGCATTAAGTTATTATGAGAAAGCTTAAAGTAAATAAACTGCTTGGTTGTACTCACGTGAGGTTGATAATACTGCCACATCTGTGGGACAATCGTGTCCACTTCTTTGTATATCACACCAATTTCTTTTCGGAAGAGAGTAATGTCGTATTTATTTTCAATTTCTCTACCGTCCATGAATTTCACTCCTTCCCAACTTGGATTAATTTTATCGCCTTGGAAAGGAGTAAATCCTGTCATCACAACTCTTTTGCGATCAGCCGGAAACATAAAAACCATTTTGATTTTTTTAAAGTAATTAGCGAATTAAAAAATAAAAAACACTCGCTTCGTATGACACCTCGATGCGAAGTGAATACTGTCCTAACATCCCCATCGCTTTTATAATGGTTGCTCTGACGTCAACTGAAATAATATCCATTTAACGTAAAATTGCAGTAGGAAAGTCATTAAGGAAAGTACCTAGATTGGACCTTATAATAGATATAAATTCATTAATTCAGGTAATTTATACCCAGAGCACGCCACAATGGTGGCGATAAGTCCGCTCTTTGAGAAGTGGCTTGAGAGGCGCTACGGCGCCCTCACCTTGCGCCTGACGCAGGTCCTCACCGGACACGGTTGTTTCGAGAGGTTCTTGCACCGTATCGGGCGGGAGGAAACGCCCGGGTGCTACTACTGCGAAGATCGACCGGAGGACACGGTGGAGCACACAGTGGAGGTTTGCTCCGCTTGGGTGGAGCACCGCCGTGTCCTCGTAGCGGCGGTCGGCGGCGGTGACCTGTCGCGTCCGGCCCTGGTGGAATCCTTCTGCGAAGCAGTCATGCTAGCGAAGGGGGTGGCGAAATGTGAGAGGGAGAGAACCTCACGTCCCAGCCGCCGCAGGAGACGCCCCGTGCTAAGAAGGAACATGGATGGGTTTTAGTCAGTAAAAGTCTGACACTGAGCGGTGAGGTCATTTGATGATTTCCCATCCGAAAAACAAAAGGTATTTTGCATCCATTGCCATTTATCACAATAATACTTAAAGAACATTTGCTACTACTAGTTTTAACTGTAACAGAATATTTAAATACTCGTAAGTAGGTGGTTGATTGGGCACCGGACGGAGTTAAGGAATTGATTGGGACCAAAAACCACAAAATACATCTTTTCAACACACTTGCTCGTAAAGTGAGCCTTATTACATCGTTCATAGGGCCATAAAGCGAACTATAACACACACGTGCATAATAATATTACACACTAGTGCATAATAGAATTATCCCTACAAAGTTAAGTTAGTACCTAACTGCAAATTATATGCGAGTAAACAGAGCATTTTCAATTTAACCGGGTAATACAGTTTTTTTTTTGTAACAACAAAGAGGTTATAAGCCGCTAAAAATCCATTAACTATTTTGGAATAAATATTATGTGTCCCTATTTAAGACGAAAAAACATTTATTATTATCAAATTATGTATGATTCACAATAATTTGTTATAAAATATTTGTATTTTATTTGTATTGTATGGCTAGAAATCAATCAACTTACAATGGGCCCTGCAAAAAAGAAAAAAAAACTTGCGCGCCATTTTCCATAATTTTCATGGGTATTTTGTTTGTATCGCATTTGTTGCTGTGTTGTAAAACGATTTATGCAAAAATAATAAACAACAACAACAACAACAGCCCATAACGTCCACTGCTGGACTTAAGCCTCTCCCATGATGGGAGGAATTTGCCGTAATCTCCACGCTTGGCAGGCGGATTGGAGATCGCAGTGATGAAAGGCTAACAGAAAAAAAAAACGCTGCTGCCCATTCTCTGGTCTACGGAGGCGCAAGGTGTTCTGCCTCAGACATTAGTCGCCTTATACGACACCCGTGAGTGTAATGGGTTGGTTCTATTCTACTCTGCCGGATACCACACGGCTTTAATTATAATAATAATATAATATATCAATTCATTCAGATAATAAAAGACCCATATCATATATACCTTACAGACTAACATACATATATAGAAAAACCACAATTTAAACTATTGAACACGAAGAGACGGCGGCGTCATGTTGCGCTGCGTCACGCTGCGTGGTGTCGCGTAGCCTTCCGCGGAATTGCCGATACATGACACCCTTCGGCCAAAACTCTTCCTTGAGGAAGACACATACATGTCATCATGTCATGTGTGTGAGTGTGTGTATGTGTGTCATGTGTGTGTGGATACATGTTTGTTTTTTCCTCGCAAGTGTGTTGAAAAAGTGCGTATGAAACTCATGAGCAACTTGCTCACTAGACACTCGGCTGATTTACGCCCTCGCCTGCGGCTCGGGCTGCAACCCACAGCCTCGTGTATAATGAGCAACCTCTTAGCTCACTAGCAATCTCTTAGCAATATACTATTAATCAATGAATAATGCTTGTCGAGCAGAATTTTTGCAACAACGATGACTTTTGTTAATTTTAAATTCGTTTAGAGTTAGGTACAGTACCCTTGAAGTAGTTACAGTACCCTTGAAGTAGTTACAGTACCCTTGAAGTAGTTACAGTACCCTTGAAGTAGTTACTACATTACACCTTATTTCTCGTAGTTCAATCGCTAAGTTAATATCCATCAGTTGATCTGTCAAACAATATCCGAGGTGCCTATTCGAGAAAAACTAGTCGGCAGCCTATTGTACTTGAGTTTAGGTTAAAATTCATTTTCAATAAGGCATAGAGGAAATTGGACCAGCTCGGCTGTAGTATTAGTCTATTCACCATGTTCCTACTTACCCTTTTTTGTTTTTTTTCGGATGGGAAATCATCAAATTACTTCTCCCGCTCTGGGCGGAGCAGGAGGGAGTGTCAGACTTTAACTGACTAAAACCCATCCATGTTCCTTCATCGCCCTTTGTGTTCCGGGGCCACAGTATCTCTTTCGAACAGTCCCGCAACCCCGGCAGGCATCGGTCCTTGCGGACCCCTTCCTTTTTGCTGACTCTCTTTGAGGCGCGCGTGGAATACGAACACGCCGTCGACACGGCCTATCGTCATGAGACGGACGGACGGCGAGCTAGCCCATAGCCGTCCACAGGCCCGCGTTCCTACTTACCCCACTGACGGATTATTTATAATTTTAGGAAATATTTTTATTGTTTTGTTCAAATTTCCATCAAACCACATTACGCAATTACGTCAGTGCTTACGACAAATATTAAAAAAAATAAGGTCCTATGACCGAGTATCAACTAAAATATAGTCATTATTACGTACGAAGTGACATCAAACACGTAATACTAAGGAAAATTAAACAATTATTATAGGAAATACCCACCAGTACTTATATAACTTCCGGTTAGACACAGTGGGTACCTAATTCGGAATCAAAATGGGTTTTTAAAATCAAGAAAAAATACGGCCAAGTGCGAGTCGTACAACACACGATAAAGGGTTTGGTAGTCTGGAACTCAGGAAGAATAACTACACATGAAATAATGATTGATTAACCACAAACACAATAACAAGTTTGCCTTTCATAAAATGTTTAAGAAAGTTAGAAATATCAAAGTTCATTCTGCGGTTGTAATCGAAAACATTCCATATCTCACGAACTAAAAACAAGGTACATAGAAACATCATCATCTTTTAAATATTTTTCAAATATATATTTTTTTTTATTTTTCGGTAAGAAAATATTCGATGAAACTGTGTTTTTAAAAAAAACCACGTCATTTAATTACAACTCCAAATAAGGGAAATAATATACAGAGTATGTTGTGCCACTTGTGCTGCATCACGAAATATGGTTTAATTTAAATAATATGTACAAGAAATTAATTAGTAGAGTTACCAATTATGAAAGCAGCGGTGGCCCAATGGGGGCGGCCCCGACTTACGAGCAGCAACTCGTGCCCGCCACTTGGCAGACTATGGCAGGCGCATTACTTTTTTGAAACAGTCTTCTAGTTCGTCGTGTCGATGATTTCCCTTTTTTTAAATTAAATTTGTTTCGTCCAGTACTCTGCCACCGCGACAGCGTTGGTGGTGACCTCGGACAGGTCCCTCAGAGTGCAGGTGGAACCATACATAGTGCAGAACAGGAGGTGAGCCATAGTTTGCGTTGAGGCACCGCAGTCACACAATGGCTTCATCGGATTACCTCCGTCGGACCAGGCTGTATCTGCAGCGCTCCACCTGGCTTCGCAAATGGTTAAGGGTCTTCCAGGTGGGCCATGGCAGTAGGTGTCCCGGTGGGACCTTTTCTGCAACTTCGACATAATGTGCCGTGGGGGGTTTGAGGAGCCACAACTTTTTGCTCCGGACTGACATGGCTTGTCTGGGGTAAGATATATGTCTAGTCTACGGGGGTAATACGAAATCGAATCAATTGGGAAACGCAAGATAAAAATCTCAAAACAAAACCAAAATGCTTAACTGAACGTCTGAACTGAAATCCTAGTTCTAGCCGATGATAAATAGGATACACCTAAGTTTAACCACCGGTGTGCGGCTACACCTAGTTCTAGCCGCTATGATGAAGGCTAAACCTAGTTCTTACCGAAGATAAGAGGATACATCTAAGTTTAACCGCATGTGGCCGGCTACACCTAGTTGTAGCCGGCTAAAACTATAGGTGTAGCCGCACTTCGGGTATTAGCCATAACAGATACATTATCAGCGAGTAACATAGGCTATATTTTATCCCCGTACATCCACGGGAACGGGAACTACGCGGGTGAAACCGCGTGTCGTCCGACAGAATAACATTACTTATGTCACGTCAAAATAAAATGCATCTTTGTGGTTTTGTATATTTTTTGCGTATGGAAATCCTCATGGGTGTCCTCTGCTGAGGTTATGTCAGACTAACTGACTGAAACTACACGGTGATCTGCAAAGATTACCTCATGCGGGGGTGCTGGAGCTCTTGCGCAGTTCGTTACGCTCCCCAGGACATGGCTCCGTCTCCGACTCCGAGCAGTTCTACATAATTCCTATTGAGAGTGTCTGTTCAGACGATAGACTCCGCAACTCCCTGGTTCACGTGCTTAGCCTAGAATTACGTAAAGCGATACTCGCGCACATTTCCTGTTTCTTTATGGTCTGCCGTTGTGCAAGTTACGTCGCCTGACGCATGGCATGCTCTAACTAAAGCTTAGATCATGCCAAATAAAAGTTGCTTCAAGACAAAGCATTCCTTTTTTATTGGTTTGCTCCACCGTTGCAGTCGCAACCCGGGTGCCAACTGCGCGACTAGCTCTGTGTGTCTCTTGAGACACGAAGAGCTACTTGAAAGCGATAAGTTTGTGTCAGGTATGGCGCGCGGCGCCCGGTGAGTCTGCTCCTAATTTGGACTGCAGGAGATAGCAAGTTAAATTGTGTCTTTCCACGCGCTTCCTTACCGCAGCGCCACCTGCTGCCCGATCATCAGTTCTTCAAAAAAGGAACCGACGGAATCCTCTCGACCATGGACTGAGCTCCAACCGTAAGGGAAAGCTTATTCGCATCGCACCAACCTGATATAGTGCGAAACATCTCCGCGTGATACTGGTTGTGTCACCCGGACTTTGCATCACGTGTACAAGAAGGTGGGTCCGTCCTGCATCCCTTCCCGATTGTTATTTTGTAAGGATTCATCATCATCGTCATCATCCACAGCCCAGTGTATTCAAAAATTGTTTTTTTTTATTTAGACCAACGAATATGTTTAGTGTTTGTTTTGTGATGGCAAATTCTCTATCTGTATTGGTGTTCAATCTGCTATTTGAGGCCAATCTTAACTCTAATACAGAAGCTGGAGAATGTTGGCTTAAAAACAGCAGAACTAAAACCGAATAAGTACAAGTTCTGCGATTTCGGCGGTTTCTCCAGTCCTGGAGGCTGGAGTCATAGAGCTAGATGGCGCGTTTCTTCTTGTCTGCTCCGACTTTCGGTATCTCGGTTCACTCGTGCAAAGCGATAGCGAAATAGATCGTAGTGTAAAGCACAGAATTAACACGGGATGGGGACACGGGAACAATCTGCGATTCTCGCATTCCCCTTAAACTTAAGAAGATTTATAAAATAATGGTTAGACCTGCTGTCTTATATGGATCAGAATGTTGGGCCACAAAAGGGATGAATGAAAGGCACATGTGGCTGATGAGAAATGCTGAGAGGATGTGTGGTGTTACGAGAAAGGATAAAATAAGAAATGAGTACATAAGAGAAAGTTTTGAGTGTTAATGTGGATGGGTATAAGAGTAGAGGAAGACCAAAGAAACGATGGATGAACTGTGTAAAGGATGATATGGCAAGAAAGGAGGTGTCTAATGAAATGACGAGTAATAGAGAAGTATTGAAGAAGAAGACATACTGCGCCGACCACAAATGAATTGGGATAAGGGCAGGAGGATGACGCGGAATATAATTTGACGCGGAGCAAGGTCGCGGGCAACAGCTAGTTGGACATAAATTCTCCTTTACTCTAGAATCTAGAGTAAAGGAGAATTTATGTCCTACTATATCGTCCATCTAGACTTTTAGAGTCTAGATGGACGATATAGTTCCTCGGACTTTCTCACCTCCAATATTTTTAGATTTTACTTGCTCTCTGTGATTCATGAATTCATGAATCACACAACTATTTAGACTTCTAGAGTCTAGATGGACGATATAGTTCCTCGGACTTTCTCACCTCCAATATTTTTAGATTTTACTTGCTCTCTGTGATTCATGAATTCATGAATCACACAACTATTTAATTGATAAATACTATTTAGTAATGTGACCATATTCTGTAATTTAAGTTAAATAAATTAGATATTGAAAGTTGGACGATCCTTTCCTTAATGACTTTCTGTGATTTCCTGTTATGATTTTACGTTAAATGGATATTATTTCAGTTGACGTCAGAGCAACCATTATAAAAGCGATGGGGATGTTAGGACAGTATTCACTTCGCATCGAGGTGTCATACGAAGAGAGTGCTTGTGGAGTGCTTTTTTCTATTCCTTCCAAAAAACCCAAAATGGTTTTTATATTTTCGACTGGTCGCAAAAGAGTTGTGATGACAGGATTTAGTAATTTTCAAGACAATAAAAGTAATCCAAGTTGGGAAGGAGTTAAATGCATGAACGGTAAAGAGATTGAAAATAAATACGACATTACTCTCTTCCGAAAAGAAATAGCTGTGGACTACAATAAAGTGGATACACAGATGTGGCAGTACTATCAACCTCACGTGAGTACAACCAAGCAGCATTACTTTAAGCTATCTCATAATAACATAATGCCAGGAACAGTAAGTAACATTCCTTTGTTTCCATAAACGACATTTACGAAAACCTCTTTAATTATTTTCAGTTGACCATCCATGTTGGTTTAAATAAAGCAGTTCAAAGCTTTGTGTTACATAAGATGGCCAATAAACAGGGGGACCATACTCTTGATGATGACGAAGACTATGGGCCTGACGTCATCTCTACCACCCTGAACGTCGATAAAATATGCAGCAAGTTCAATAATTGTAAACGTTTTAAGCTCAAAAACCCCACGCTACTCGCTGAATCATCAGATGATGCTGGAAAGTGAGTATTTAATATTTTATTATGTACCGATTGAACCATTAACCGTTTAATTACAATTTTTAGGAGAGGTTTAGTAAGTATTGTATTTGAAAAAGTCACTGAGCTGGACTGAGCCTGGCCTTGTGAACTGACAAGTAGACAAAGAGTCTGGGATGTTAGCATCCCAAGTGTATACACATTGTATTGTACACACTGCACTCTTATGACCTTTAGTGAAATTCGTAATCCATTGCTGCAATGCTGGACGGTGCTGAAAACGCAATTTACATTGTTAAATGATCAAGATATTATTTATTTATTTATGAAGGTACACATAAAATCATCTGATAATTTCTATAATTTTGTTACAGGTATCTGGCCGAATACATATATTACTACATATCTCCCTTCCGTAGCAACCGAAACCCCACTCTATTCGTTCACGTGCCTTTTAATAAGTATACATCTCAACAACTTGCAAATGGACTGGAACGCATCTTAGAATTGTGTCTCAATCTCAAACAGTAAAGTATCCAATGACGATGTTGATATTGATAACTAATTATAAAAGTGTTATTTGTATATAATATATAATTTGTAAGAATCCCGCCAATCATGTCCTTTTTGGATTATGACAGTGTTCATTTGTCTTGTCATGAACTTATTTATATCGGATTAATAACGTACCTATCATGGGCCCTATTATCCCTGTTGACCCACGCTGTAACTTTAATGAATAAACTATGTTCTAATAAAGCATAATGACTACTAATTTCACACTATTTTTATATGCAACGACCTGGTAAATGATGCAAGCTCACTGTTCGTGGCACGGACGTACCCCACTCTCAGCTGCTCTGTATGTTTGATATGTTTTCCATTTTTGATCAGAATCTTATTGTAAAAACTCGCACTAGGCCCTCCGGTGAACTGAGGACTGTCCCATTGGCAAATACGCTAAATATGGACATAAAACTATAGACCGTCCTTACACATGTATACGGAATAATCATGGTGGACAACCTACTACATTCTCCGGTCACAGTTTAGTGGACAGAGACGCCACCAATAAGAGGTGTTGATCCTGACCTATCTGATGGCTACCTTGGTCCGTTGGAAGTAGATAGGTACCGACCTACGAAGTTTTACACATCAGTCATCAATCATCATTATCTGCCTAGCCTTTTCTCAATTATATTGGGCTCGGCTTCTAGTCTAACCGGATGCAACTGAATACCAGTATTTTACATGGAGCAACTTGCCATCTGAAATCCACAACCCAGTTAGTACTGAATAATACAATATCCTTTGGTAAGACTGGTTGTCAGACTGTCAAAGATCTACAAATGGCAGCCGGGACTTACGGTTTAACGTGCTTTCCTTGGCTCGGAAGATACTCGGTAGGTATGTAATGGGTGGTTACCCATCCCCGGACCAATCTAGGCAAGCACGGCTTGACCGAACCGAGCGGCTTATAGTGAATCCTTTTAGTTTGGGGTCAT
This sequence comes from Xestia sexstrigata, assembly GCA_941918905.2. Classification (NCBI taxonomy): domain Eukaryota; kingdom Metazoa; phylum Arthropoda; class Insecta; order Lepidoptera; family Noctuidae; genus Xestia; species Xestia sexstrigata. The sequence goes on along the minus strand of OW799216.2, from coordinate 1,340,166 downwards.
ATGATTCGTTTTGATGAGTCCAATAGATTGTACTTGGAGTTGAGGGTTTGATGATGGAGCCGGGAGGTGGAAAGTGGAATCCTTCAGTGGCTACTAGTAAAACGCTCGAGTTAGGGGTTGTTTGATCGGTATTAGTGCTGTGGAGCTCAAAATATCGCACCAAAGCCACGGTGAGAAACTTGTCGAGTTCTAAATGATTCATTCCCCCTGCGTCGAGTCCCTTTACGTCGACTCGTGATTTTTTTGGTTTTGATGCACTGTCTGTTGTTTCGCCTCGACATAGCTGTCACAGAGTACAGTCACATTGAAAACGAAATACGGCTTTTTATTTAATAAAGTTATTTTGCTCATCCGGTGATCCGTATTTTAAATAATACGAATTGAGGGTGCATGTTTTTTCTTAAACTGCATACTTATTTACTTGGTGGGGCCATATATCCAATAGTTTAGTCACAGGAACTTATTTTTCATTTTCAGCATTTTCTACATGATTTATGAATATAGGCTAGCATGACAGGTTAACGAACCCCGCATCGGTATAAACACTAAACACATATTAATACCAATTAACTCGCTACTTCAAAAACCTTTGCCAAATTCATTCCTTAAATTTTAGTTCCAGACGCGAATTAGTGCAAATAATACCTAAGAGTAAAACCGGCTAAGTGCGAATCGGACTCGCGCATGGTGGGTTCCGTACCAGCGTAGTTGGGGAGCCCCCTTTAATCTTTATTTTTATTATTTGTTGTTATAGCAGCAACAGAAATAAGTACATCATCTTTGAAAATTGCAACTGTCTAGCTAACACGGTTCATTTTATGAGATACAGCCTGTTGACAGAGACGGACAGTGGAGTCTTAGTAATAGGGTCCCGATTTTACCCTTTGGGTGCGGAACCCTAATAAACCAGTAATTTTAACCTTTTGACCGCCATTGTAAAATATACATACGCAAGCGCGTGCCCTGTACTGTACGCCAATCGACACAAATATGTGACAAAATGGTAGGTGAAATTGTGGCTTGGCGTGGAAGGCACGCGCGTCCGTTTATGCTCTGGCGTATAAAGTTAAATAGTGTTGAATTTCGTTAACAGTTTTATTCTATCTCGTTTGTTTGTTTTCTATTTTTATTGTGTGATTTGGTGGCACAGAACCAGTCACAAGTCGTGGGTTCAAACTCAAGCAAACAGCGATGTTTATATGGCTTTAAAGCTTGGCTTTGACAAGACGCTGTCAATGAGCCTCGTGGCGCGCCACTCAATAGCTTCTAACGCTTGCAAATGATACTTGGCTGATCCATCCCAAAGGTGCAAACTTGTGCTTGATATAACGTGAAGAACTTTTGCACCTTTGCGAGAACACCCAGCTTTCTAGCGGGTAATTAGGCCTTGGACTCAACATAGGACCTGAAGTTGAGGGTCGAGGTCAGAGTAACATCGAGAAGAAAATAAAAACACACTTTAGTACTTACATAATATTAAGTATACGATTTATAAATAACCTCAAGTAATAAATAACAGGCTCTCTGGAAAGCTTATACTTCTGAAGCATTGCCGTTAATACCTGGATCAAGAACTTTATTTTAAAAGATAATACAAAAAAATAAGCAGATCTTCTATTAAAAAAATAGCATTTTAACAGAGCTTGAATAAATAATGATATTCACGTTTTAGGTATCATTGGCATTTCTAGCCAGGTGGTTCAGACACAATTCTAAGATAAGTTCCAAACCTTGTGCGATTTTTATGGGTGTATACTTCTTAAGCGGAACGTGGACGAATAGAGAGGGGCTTCGGCCTATGGCGAGCGATGTGTAATAAATGTATTCGCAGAGAAACCTGTAATAAAGATTTATCAATATAATGGAGACGCAAGCAATCGAAGTTCTCATAAACTGTGGAAACATTAACAATAGGACGACGCGCGACGACGACTTCGATCGATGCGCCTTGTGACGTGGCGACACGTGCGTGCTGTGCCGTATAATGCCTTTTGTTTTGTCAATGCGTGTGACTCGTGGCTAGATTGGTGTCATTAACAGTAACTCACCGGCCCGCGTCTGTTGATAATTCGGCTTCTAGCTCGTGGCCTGGCGAGTAGTATTCATTGAACTCAGTGCAGATGGCCGCGACGTCCAGACTTGTAACGATAGAGTCGGAGCCACATGACGGGTTGCGATAGGCCGCAGGGTATTGCTTCGCATTGTCTTCTATTATGTAACCCTTTTTCTTGGCTCTTGTTTCTAATCGGAATCTTGAAACATCTTTATTTAAACCAACGTGAATGGTCAACTGAAAAACAAATGAAGTTATTAACTTTAATCGATACCTAATAAATACGCTAGTGAATGTTTAATTAATGACCAACGCGGACTGAAAAAAAGATAAAGATTTTAAAACCCTTAAATATAATACTCCGGTGGTGGCGGCCCCGACTTACGAACAGTAAGTTGTGGGTTCGAACCCAGACAGGCGCATTACTTTGTGTAATTTATTTCATCACCACTGCTCCCAAAACGGTGAAGGAAAACATCGTGAGGAAACCGGAATGTCCTAGAACCAAAAATTCAAAGACATGTGACATCTACCAATCCGCATTGGGCCCGCGTGGTGGATTATAGCCCATTCCCTCTCATTGAGAGGAGGCCGTGTCCCAGCAGTGGGAACATTCTCGGCTGATGATGAAATATAAAACTATTAGAGAACGAATACCTAATAAGCTAGGTACTCGTAATAGGTACTATTTCCCACTAACTGGATTAGGGCGATAAGAAAGCAACGTTTTATAGGTAGATAGAATCTCAATATTGGAAAGATTCTACACAGCACGCTCACAACACAATCCTAAGCAATGTTGACAATTCAGCATTTATGCTGAGATGGCGAGTAATTAATGTATGGAAGAAGAACACAAATGTATACAGCGCCGACCCCAAATAAATTAGGTTCAGGACAGGAGAATGAGGATGGTGAAGCAGTCAATTATAAATTTTCTCTCAATTTTCTGTTTCTTTGAATACTCACATCAGGTCGAAATCTGTCCAGCAGTTGTGGTAAAATAACGTCCACATCCGCGTATCGCACCGGAATCTGTTCCCTCCACAAAATAATGTTGAGTTCATTTTCAATTTCTTTGGTTTCCTTAAAATTAACTCCATCCCAACTTGGATTCGTTTCGTCTCCGTCGAAAGGGGCGAATCCTGTCATTAAAACTCTTTTACGACCAGACAGACTCCGTTTGAAAACTTTTTGTGAGTCATTGGTCAACATATTGAAAACTTTTTGGAAAAACCAATTTGCTTTCTGTCTCTTCGATGCCGAGTGACTGCTTTCCATACCCTCCCCATGCTTTTAAATACTAGAAAGCTTTCAGGAAAGAGAAAATGCTAGTACCCGAATATTCAATAATTAAAATCGTGTCACTTAAACCTTACTTAATAAGGTAAACCATTATTATAATGAATTTTGTGGTAGATGTAGTTAGTGACGGCGATAATGTCGGTAGCTAATGAGGATGGTGTTTCAAGAAGTTTTACACTACCTACTTACACTTTAGGAATCCTTATTTGGATGTATGTTTAACGAGTCAGGAAGATAGGAACGTCAGGAACCCAGACTGGATGAGCAGTATCCTAATCGTTTTAACTTTTATCACAAAAAAAACTTGACACCTTTCGCCAGAAAATTGTACTAACTTAATAAGACACTAACAACTAACTTTAAAAAACTTATTGTTTTAATCCTAATTAGGAGCTTCTCTAAACTATTAAATCCATTGTCGTGTTATAAGTGTTAAAATACCTCATTACTATTACTCACTGTTAGTGTTATCACCTAGTATAAGGTGGTACACATCATTAACGAATACTACAGATACAATAATTATTATAATTGGTTTATGACTTCACTTGTAGGCGCTCATTAAAGTTACGATTGAAGATTGAAGACTGACTGACTGAGAAAACAAATTAGAAGAGCCACCCAAGTAACAAAAGGTTATATAACCAAGGCGTTTTATCACCAAAGAGTTATATAGTAGGCCTTTAATGGTAACCATTGTGACTGCTTGTACTATAGAGGTTTTTAACAAAGCGTTTTAGTTCTATAAGATTAAAGAGCATTTAAGTTCTATAATTTAGCTCAAACGCTTACAGGACCATCCAAATAAATAAATAAATAAATATCGCTGGACATTGCACACAGCGCCATCTAGTGCCACACTAAGCAACGAGGCTTGTGTCGTGTACACCAGATAATTGATATACTACATAGATACTTTTTGTTTGTAAATACATACTTATCTAAATATATAAAAGAAGAAACTGACTGACTGACTGACTGACTGACTCATCTATCAACGCACAGCCCAAACCGCTGGGTCTACAGATTCCAAATTTGGCAAGTAGGTTCCTTATGTGGTCTAGGGGTGCACTAAGAAAGGATTTTTCAAAATTCACCCCCTAAGGGGGTTAAACGGGGCTCCAAAGTTTGTATGGAGAAACAAGATTAGTTAGACTATTTTATTCGAAACTTCACAGTAGTGCTCCTTTTGATAAATGAGTAGAAACGGGTTTCAGGGTTTTTCAGAATTCAACCCTTAAAAGGGGGAAATGGGGTGACAAAGTCTAAAAATCAATGCACAGCCCAAACCGCTGAGTCTAGAGATCCCAAATTTGGCACATATGTTCCTGAAGTGATCTAGGAATACACTAAGAAAGGGTTTTACAAAAGTCACCCCCTAAGGGGATGAAAGGGGCTCCAAAGTTTGTATGGAGAAACAAGATTAGTTAGACTATTTTATTCGAAACTTCACAGGAGTATTCCTATTGATAAATGAGTAGAAACGGGTTTCAGGGTTTTTCAGAATTCAACCCCCAAAAGGGGGAAATGGGGTGACCAAGTCTAAAAATCAATGCACAGCCCAAACCGCTGAGTCTAGAGATCCCAAATTTGGCACATATGTTCCTGAAGTGATCTAGGGATACACTAAGAAAGGGTTTTACAAAAGTCACCCCCTAAGGGGATGAAAGGGTCTCTAAAGTTTGTATGGGGAAACAAGATTAATTAGACTATTTTATTAAAAACTTCACAGGAGTATTCCTATTGATAAATGAGTAGACATGAGTTTCAGGTTTTTTCAGAATTCAACCCCTAAGAGGGGGAAATGGGGTAACAAAGTCTGAAAATCAATATCGGTATTGTTTGTATGGTGTATCGGGTCGGGTGTGTTACAAAAACAACGATTTTAAGATTTAATGTGGTGGACCTCAAATGCCTTCGTTCCCTGTTGGGGTGCGATGGGGTTGAAATGTCTAAAAATCAATATGGGTGTCGATACCGAGATTATCAGGGGTGCAGATTACGAAAATGGCATTTATTTTGAGATCCAGAAGATGGCGGATTCGACTTCGATACAGTATTATTGTTGATTTATTGTGATAACGATGATGGTGATTGTGATAGTGATGATGATGGTGATGATTGTGATTACGATGATAATGATTGTGATTGATTGTGATAGTGATTGTGATAGTGATGATGATGGTGATGATTGTGATTACGATGATAATGATTGTGATTGATTGTGATAGTGATTGTGATAGTGATTGTGATAGTGATTGTGATAGTGATTGTGATAATGATTGTGATAGTGATTGTGATAGTGATTGTGATAGTGATTGTGATAGTGATTGTGATAGTGATTGTGATAGTGATTGTGATAGTGATTGTGATAATGATTGTGATAGTGATTGTGATAGTGATTGTGATAGTGATTGTGATAGTGATTGTGATAGTGATTGTGATAGTGATTGTGATAGTGATTGTGATAGTGATTGTGATAGTGATAGTGATTGTGATAGTGATTGTGATAGTGATTGTGATAGTGATTGTGATAGTGATTGTGATAGTGATTGTGATAGTGATTGTGATAGTGATTGTGATAGTGATTGTGATAGTGATTGTGATAGTGATTGTGATAGTGATTGTGATAATGATTGTGATAGTGATTGTGATAGTGATTGTGATAGTGATTGTGATAGTGATTGTGATAGTGATTGTGATAGTGATTGTGATAATGATTGTGATAGTGATTGTGATAGTGATTGTGATAGTGATTGTGATAGTGATTGTGATAGTGATTGTGATAGTGATTGTGATAGTGATTGTGATAGTGATTGTGATAGTGATAGTGATTGTGATAGTGATTGTGATAGTGATTGTGATAGTGATTGTGATAGTGATTGTGATAGTGATTGTGATAGTGATTGTGATAGTGATTGTGATAGTGATTGTGATAGTGATTGTGATAGTGATTGTGATAGTGATTGTGATAGTGATTGTGATAGTGATTGTGATAGTGATTGTGATAGTGATTGTGATAGTGATTGTGATAGTGATTGTGATAGTGATTGTGATAGTGATTGTGATAGTGATTGTGATAGTGATTGTGATAGTGATTGTGATAGTGATTGTGATAGTGATTGTGATAGTGATTGTGATAGTGATTGTGATAGTGATTGTGATAGTGATTGTGATAGTGATTGTGATAGTGATTGTGATAGTGATTGTGATAGTGATTGTGATAGTGATTGTGATAGTGATTGTGATAGTGATTGTGATAGTGATTGTGATAGTGATTGTGATAGTGATTGTGATAGTGATTGTGATAGTGATTGTGATAGTGATTGTGATAGTGATTGTGATAGTGATTGTGATAGTGATTGTGATAGTGATTGTGATAGTGATTGTGATAGTGATTGTGATAGTGATTGTGATAGTGATTGTGATAGTGATTGTGATAGTGATTGTGATAGTGATTGTGATAGTGATTGTGATAGTGATTGTGATAGTGATTGTGATAGTGATTGTGATAGTGATTGTGATAGTGATTGTGATAGTGATTGTGATAGTGATTGTGATAGTGATTGTGATAGTGATTGTGATAGTGATTGTGATAGTGATTGTGATAGTGATTGTGATAGTGATTGTGATAGTGATTGTGATAGTGATTGTGATAGTGATTGTGATAGTGATTGTGATAGTGATTGTGATAGTGATTGTGATAGTGATTGTGATAGTGATTGTGATAGTGATTGTGATAGTGATTGTGATAGTGATTGTGATAGTGATTGTGATAGTGATTGTGATAGTGATTGTGATAGTGATTGTGATAGTGATTGTGATAGTGATTGTGATAGTGATTGTGATAGTGATTGTGATAGTGATTGTGATAGTGATTGTGATAGTGATTGTGATAGTGATTGTGATAGTGATTGTGATAGTGATTGTGATAGTGATTGTGATAGTGATTGTGATAGTGATTGTGATAGTGATTGTGATAGTGATTGTGATAGTGATTGTGATAGTGATTGTGATAGTGATTGTGATAGTGATTGTGATAGTGATAGTGATAGTGATAGTGATTGTGATAGTGATTGTGATAGTGATTGTGATAGTGATTGTGATAGTGATTGTGATAGTGATTGTGATAGTGATTGTGATAGTGATTGTGATAGTGATTGTGATAGTGATTGTGATAGTGATTGTGATAGTGATTGTGATAGTGATTGTGATAGTGATTGTGATAGTGATTGTGATAGTGATTGTGATAGTGATTGTGATAGTGATTGTGATAGTGATTGTGATAGTGATTGTGATAGTGATTGTGATAGTGATTGTGATAGTGATTGTGATAGTGATTGTGATAGTGATTGTGATAGTGATTGTGATAGTGATTGTGATAGTGATTGTGATAGTGATTGTGATAGTGATTGTGATAGTGATTGTGATAGTGATTGTGATAGTGATTGTGACAGTGATTGTGACAGTGATTGTGACAGTGATTGTGACAGTGATTGTGACAGTGATTGTGATAGTGATTGTGATAGTGATTGTGATAGTGATTGTGATAGTGATTGTGATAGTGATTGTGATAGTGATTGTGATAGTGATTGTGATAGTGATTGTGATTGTGATACTGAGGATGGAGATTGTGATGATGATGATTGGGATTACGATGATAATGGTTGTGATTACGATGATAATGATGATGGTGACAGTGATGGTGATTGTGATGGTGATAGTGATGGTGATTGTGATTGTGATTGTGATTGTGATTGTGATTGTGATTGTGATTGTGATTGTGATTGTGATTGTGATTGTGATGGTGGTTGTGATAGTGATGGTGATTGTGATGATTATGAAATTTGGCACATAGATAGTTCATAACCTGGATTAACACGTAGGACACTATTTATGCCTTTAATATGATCCAGTGGACGGTTACCGAACTTTACGCGGGCGAAGCCGCGAGCAACAGCTAGTTATACATATAAAAATCCATGACTCGGAAACAAATGCCCATGCTCATCACACAAACATTTGCTTCTACCGTGATTCGAACCCGGGACCGTAAGAATGTAAGGCAGCCTCACTACCGCTGCGCCATTCGGGTCGTCAAAAATACCATTATTAAATAATAGTGATGTAATTGCTACTGAAAAGCTATTATAGATCCAATTAGTCCAATAATTATTAGTTTTAGTGTTTTTATGTCACGCCAAAGAATCTTAAAAGTGTTGGACTGTTATAGAAATGAGAAAATCGATGTTGGTACTATTTAGTACTATAGACGACCTTACTGACACTTTTATGTATCTATTTTGCTCTAATAATGCGTCAAAATATTTTTTACAGTACTAGGATTGTAGCAGTATGGAGAACACTATTACAGGATCAATTTGAACTATAAAAGTACCTTACACAACCTTTACGTAACCTATTAGATTCATAAAAAATCCTTCAACATCGCTACGGGGCTAGTTCTGTAAAAATCATGAAAACTCTTCCATAGTACTAAATAGTACAATAGCGACTCCTGGCGCAATTGGTAAATAACTTAAATCCAAATAGTTCTACAAGTGAGTTGGTGTTACTGCTACGAGACTAAAGCGTGACATAAAAACACTTAAATTAATAATTAATGGACTAATTGGATCTATAATAGCTTTTCAGTAGCAATTACATCACAAGTATTTAATAATGGTATTTTTGGTCGACTCGTAAGTCTTTAGATTGCTAAAATCCCAAATTATACCCTAGTGTGCATTTAATGCAACTCCATGCAAAGAAATTTAATTTGACTACACTATTTTATATCTGGACAAGGACCCCCCTAATACGTTTTCGGTGAAAAGATGGCCGCTGTTTTCAGCCGCGATAGCACATTAGCAGCACGGCTGGAGCCAATGCGTACTATAGTATCCTTAGTCGGGACAAGTCCTTATTTTATTAATTAAAATTTAATTAAAACACGAAAATAATGAGGGCGCGTTGTCAAATTCGAAATCAGCTTGATTTTATCGATACAATTATTTTCGCAAGTGCAAGTTATGGCAGAGTTGCGTTTGTAGTTTATTACAATGATACGTTAGGCAACAATGGCAAATTATATAACCATTGACATTACAACAGGGAACACGACTGACACAACACGGGTAAAATATAGTGAACAATATAAGTGTGATAGAAATATCACTCAAATCGTTTACAGTGCAAAAAAGCACTTTAGACATGTTTTGGTTACTTTTATAGTGCAAATTAGTGACATAAACTTTGCAGAAAGCACTATTTGAGTAGGTACTAAAAAGCGTTTCACTACACTTTTACATTTCAACTATCGAGCTGATTTATCACCGTGAGAGCCTCTATGTAATGTTTATAGAATAAATCAGTGACAAAACTCGCGCCTATTAGGGTTTTGTAAACGCACGGTTTTGTAGCACGCTCCAAAACGTTCTCAGGATTTTTATAGTACCAATTTTGGTTACTTGGGCATTTAGTTTTAGCTCGTGGCTAAATAATAACAGCCGCTCGGGTCGTCTCTCTTTGTTCGAAGCTTTACGGCTTAACCGTGATCTTCTCGATCACGGTTAAGCCGTGCTTGCCTAGGTTGGTCTGTGGATGGGTAACCACCCATTACATACCGAGTTTCCTCCGTGTCTCGGAAAGCACGTTAAGCAGTTGGTCCCGGCTGTCAATTGAAGATCTTTGACAGTCGTTACAGGTAGTCAATGGCCCAAAAGTCTGACAACCAGTCTTACCAAGGGGTATCGTATTACCCAGTACTAACTGGGTTGTGGAAGTCAGATAGGCAGTCGCTCCATGTAAAATACTGGTATTCAGCTGCATCCGGTTAGACTGGGGGCCGACCCCAACATAGTTGGGAAAAGGCTAGGCAGATGATATTTTAACCAATTACTATAACTAAAACTAGAAGTAAGAGAACTAAGTAAGAGATAACATAAAATTAAAATATACAAAATAACAAAGTAAAGGTTGAACATTCCATCATCTTTGTATCTGACCAATATGAGGACATGCGGAGCAGACTGGACCTGTTAGAATCTGAAAGAAAAACGGACCGCAAGTATATTCACCAACTCGAGGAAAGAGTTGACAACTTGGAGCGGATGCTGAACACCAAAAAATTTGAAATTAAAAATGTTCCTTTATCTGTAAAAGAAAGTGAAGAAGAGCTCAGTTTGGTTGTGTTAAAGACAGCCAATGCTGTTGGCGCTCCTCTCCAAAGATCGGAAATTAAAGAGATCTATAGCATAAGCAAGAAGGACAAAGCTTCAAAACTTATTGTCGACTTATCTAGCGCTGCCACTAAAGAAACAATAATTAAGAAAGCGAGAAAATTCAACTCAAATAACAAGCAGAACAAGCTCAGCTCTGTACACCTAAATATGGGCGGCCCTGCCACACCCATCTATGTGTCTGACTTCTTGCCTCCTCAAGCCCAACACCTCTTCTACCTAGCTAGTAAATTTGCAAAAGAACATAACTATTCATACTGTTGGACCTCAGCTGGTAGAGTTTTCCTGCGAAAAAGTGAACCAGAAAAACCATTACCTAATAGTTAAATGTGAAGCCGATCTCGAAAAACTGGTACCGAAAATTTGACTATACTATCCGTGTTGTAATTTTATAACGTTTTCTTTTTTATTCTTTTTTCGTGACGTAATTGATTTTTTAATAAAATATTGTAACTACTCATACTCATTTCCACATGACTATACACACTCCACATCTAAATACATTCACTCGCAGTGCATAAGAACATCTTTTTACATTAATACGCGTGAGAATCTCATTGTTACCATTCTTTACACACACCCGAAACTAAAAACGGTCATCATACAATCACCCCGCACCCACAAACACAAACCCATACACCAACTATTTACTGAATTCAACATTCGCTGATCTAAACAATATAAACAATTTAGAAAATTTAGTTCTGACGGAATTGTACAGCTGTGAACCTGAATCTTGTAAATCTACCATAACAAAACAAAAATATTTTTTTAAAAATTCTGCAACAAAACATTAGAAGTATTAACAAAAATTATCTCAGCTTAAATACGTTACTAAAACGAATAAGGTTGAGCTGTGGTGTTATAATTCTGTCTGAATGTTGGCTCTCATCCGTTAATAACTTACCACTTATACCTGGCTAAGTACTCTAGTTTTTCAACTACACGAAACTATAACCAAAATGACGGCGTAGTCGTTTACATGAATAATGACATTATAGGAGCTTCAATATAGGAGAACCAGATATCTTGGAAGCGAACTGCCTACTTATTAAAATAAATAAAACGACCGCTATAATTGCAATATACAGACCGCCTAGCTTTCACACATTAGGTAACTTTTTACGCTCCTTACAGGAACTGTTATTAAAACTATCCGGTTTCAAAAATTTAATTTTAATGGGTGACATAAATATAAATATCAAGGATTCAAATGTAACTACATCAAGCTACCTTGACCTACTTTCTTACTCTGGTATGATACCTGCACATTACGAGCCAACTAGAGGATCTAGCTGTCTGGACCATGTGATAATTAAAACTAAGGCTTCTTCTATTACGTTTATTATTCAATCTACAGTTACTGACCAAGAAGCTACCCTTGTTTGTCTGAGCTTAAGTGGACAAAACCACAAAGGAAATTTGTGAACAAAATTGACTTTGAAAATCTGAACAATGATATTGATTTTAATAGTGTGTACGATAATAGCATAAATCCAAATGACCTCATGAATTATTTTATTCAAAAGTTACAAAAAAATATAATAAGCAATACAATAAACATCAAAATTCCATGAATTAAAATTACCATAAAACCGTGGATTACTCCAGGCCTCCTGAGGTGCATTAGAACAAGAGACAGAATGCATTATAAACTAAAACACAATCCTGACAATGACGTCTTGAAAATATCCTACAAAAGATATAGACATTTTTGTAACGACATAATAAAAAAATGTAAGAAACAATATGACATACTTGATTCGGCTGGAAGTGATAAAAAAAAACTTTGGTCTGCTATTAAAACTACACACATCAACACGGTCTAGGGATATTTTTAAAAAAGCGAATTACTATCAATGTGTTAATTATTTATATGACATGTATATATTTAAAAGATACGTTATTTAATATTCTACCATTTTTTAATAATGGTTAAGGTATAGATTAAAATTTCAGGATTTTATGGAAAAAAAATGAAGCATAGACGGAAACCGTATATGAATGAACTTTTAATTTGTGAGTAAAAACTGAAAAAAATAGAAAAATCATTTAATTTGTGTTTATAAACTTGAAGTTAGTAGTCTGAGAAAGCGCCCATGATGTTCATAACACATCGGCAACGATTCGGCATGCTCAGAACAAGGTTGTCAATGTCTTGCTGCGGAATATTGTCCCATGTCCTTCTGAGGTGTGCAAAAAGTTGATCTTCTGTAGCCAGATTTTCAGGAACTTCCTTCAGAGCTCTTCTTTGCAGCATATCCCACGCACGCTCAATGGGATTTAGATCTGGCGATTGAGCAGGCCAGTCTAAGGCCCTAACATTATGTGTATGTAACCAAGCTGCTACCGTTCTCGCCGTGTGTGCCCGGGCATTGTCGTGCATGAGCAGGAAATCTTGCCCCATTTGTGTTCTGTGGGGCAAGATTACGGGCCCCAGCACCTGTTGGACGTATCGTTCTGCCGTCATATTGCCCCGCACCCAAACGAGATCCGTCCGTCCTCCAAGACGAATTCCTGCCCAAACCATAATTGTTCCTCCTTGGTATGGGTGAACTTCCTGAGGGTTCTGGAGACGGCTCCATCGTCCAGGAACTCGCCAAACACGCGTCCTTCGTGAATCTGGATGGAAGCCGAACTTGGATTCATCCGTGAACAGCACATTGGACCATTGGTCACGGCCCCAGTCCACGTGGTTCCGAACCCATTCTAATCGTCGTCCACGATTGCCTCTCCGTAAAGGTGGGACCCGGAGTGGTCTACGAGAGCGTAGATTGCTTTCATGCAGTCGCCTTCTTACAGTTTGGTCACTCACAAGCACTTGGTGTTCCACTCGCAGCCTTTGGACCAATTGAGTCGCCGTTGCATTTGGTTGTGCTCGCGCAGTAATTTGCAAAAATCGGTCTTGTCTGGGGGTAGTGATGCGACTTGGCCCCCGGTGCCTCTCCGCTACTTCACCTGTGGCACGATAGCGTGTCCATAATCTTGAAAATACATTTTGATGGGTCCCTATGGCCTCAGCAACATTACGCTGAACAGATCCAGCTTCCAACATTCCCACAGCTCGTAACATCTCCGCCCTCGTCAAATGTCGGCGTTGCATGGCTACAATACCTCAATTTTAACTTTATCTTTCGTTTAAAAATGAAAAAAAACTGTAACTAATCGTAATTCGTATTGTTTTCTAAATTTCGCACAAATGAAAATTCCCTCTCCTATACATCAAGGCATTTTTATGCCACCGAAACAAAAGAATTTTCAAAAATTTGAATTTGGAATTAGTCTGAGATAAATTACAAACAAATCGGTGTATAAAAGATTCCAATGCGGCCAGTACTTTTCGAGTTATTTAATTGAGTATGAAATATCCCTAGACCGTGTTGATGTGTGTATTACCAATCTGAAAAAACCAAACGCACCACCTTTGGAACTTTTACATATTAAAACATCCATTCCTATTTTGCAAGTGTGGGCATGGAGTTGTAAAGCAAAATTCCAACTGGTCTTTCACCACTCCCAACGAACGCGGCAAATGTCAAGTCCTCTTGTAACTCTTTTGTGCTTTTGGAGACATCTGAAGAGGAAGTAGAAGGAGTAATCAGCAACCTTTGCTCAGATTGTGGAGCAGAGTCGGACAATATTATGTCAACAGTCTTTAAAATTTTTAAAAAATATATAGTCCCTCCCCTCACCTACATCCTGAATAGATGTTTAGCAGAAGGTATTTTCCAGAATCAATCCTTAAAAAATCTATTGTTATCCCTATTTTTAAGAGCGAGCGGTAGCAAGGAAGAAGTGGCTAATTATCGGCCAATTTCGTTGCTCACCTCTATTTCAAAGGTATTTGAAAGAATTATTAATAACAGATTTGTAAAATTCTTAGAAGATAAAATCATCTTATCACCTAACCAGTATGGCTTCAGAAAAGGAAAATCCACAACTGATTGTATTCATACGTTCACTGAATTCATTGTAAGTAAATTAGATAATAGAAAAAAATGTTTGACTGTCTTTCTAGACCTTCAGAAAGCTTTTGATACTGTGTGCCCACGCATATTAATTTCCAAACTAGAACAAATGGGAATAAGGGACACACAATTAAAACTATTCGAGAACTATTTACAAGATCGTTATCAATCAGTTCGGATAGGCAATACGCTGAGTGAAGAAAGACCAATTAATATTGGAATCCCACAAGGCAGTATCTTAGCCCCCCCCCCCTCTTCCTTTGCTATATCAATCGTTGCCAGCTAAACATTAGAAACTGTCATGTAATGTCTTATGCCGACGACACTACCTTAACATTTTATGGTGACTCTTGGTACGAAACTTTTGTTGCTGCCCAAAACGGGTTCAATATTGTAACTTACTGGCTTGCTCTCAACAAACTGACCTTAAATGCCACCAAAACTAAATATATAGAGTTTACAATACATAATGTAGCATCCAACACTCATAATTTCAACGTTTATGCACACACATGTAATCCTGTAACCAAAACCTGTGCAAGTGGTCTTGCCCAATGATATCAAAAACAGAATCAATAAAATACTTAGGCATAATGATCGATAAAAACTTATCTTTCAAACAACACATTGCACATCTGGTTCAGAAAACTAGAAAACTAGTTCATATATTTAAAAATCTTAGGCATGTTGCAAATTGGAAACTGGTTAAAAATGTGTACGAATCCCTTTGCCAATCAATATTATTGTATTGTATCTCCACCTGGGGCGGCTCGTATAAAACAAATGTCCTAAACGTTGAAAGAGCTTAAAAAGAAAGACTTCTTCAAAAAGTTGCTCTTTTCAAACCACGTTTATACGCTACAACGACCCTCTACGACGAAGCAAAGGTAGACAACTATATATACTGCTAACGGTTATTAAAAAACATTCCTCTATAGACGTTTCTACAGCTAAACAGAAGGTTAATACTAGATGATTCTATGAAGTCTGTGAAACAACTCCGGTAAAAACCTCTTTTGCCAATAATTTCTATAATTTCAGATCAAGCAGACTGTATAATAAAATTAATAAGATTCTTGAAATTGTTAATCTGTTTAGGGTAGAATGTAAAAAGAAGCTGACACAGTGGCTTTTAGAACTTGATTATGAAGAAACTGAAAAACTGCTTACTCTATTTTCCTAGTCTAGCTTTTCTCATAGCTACATACTGCCACCCCCTCACGCACACATTTGTATACACATCCATTTTTAGACGTGCACACACATTACACTATCTTACTCTCTCTCTCACACACATATACACACACACACCACCACACCACACACGACACTTTCCACTTCACACTCACACTTCACACATACACACACACGCATGTTTATTTTAATTTATATTATTTTTATTATATTTATATATTTTTTGATTTTATTTCATTATTTCTTTGGTACTTTTTCTTGTAATTCTATTTCACAATAGTACTACAATGACATGTCGCTCTAAAATTGTCATAATCCCAGTCTCGGCGAGGGGGTATGTATGTATTGACAATGTACAGTCATAATGTAATTTTTCCTTAAACAGTTATCTAGAGAATCGTGCCTACGAAGATTGTATATAGCTCTGATGGCTCTCTTTTGCAGAATAAATATAGCCTCAATGTCTGCAGCCCGTCCCCATAACAAAATGCCATAAGACATATACAATGAAAGTAACTAAAATAGACCAATTACCTACCATTACTCTATTAGTCGCGAACTCGTGATGGCACAAAGGCACGTTTTGTTAGAGATTAAACTGTCAGCGGGAACACTGGTGTCGGGGAGTGCGTGTCAAGCGAGAAGGCTACTCGTTGAGAATCACACACGCTTACCGTGTGTGATTCTCAACGAGTAGCCTTCTCGGAGGAAGGTAGCGTGAGTCCGTGCCGCGAGGCCGAGCTTGCATTATGAGAACGTCACATGCAGAAATGCTTTGAAATAAAAAAGTCGATATACTTTGTTAAAACATGGTTTATTATTCTAAGCTATAGTGGCTCACAGGAATCAGGGCCCATGATACATTTTTAATCAGATACTATGATTGTATACAGTCCATGAACCAACTGATCACTAGATACTAATTAACAATTATAATTACAATTTACATTTGTACAGTAACTTTAAATTCTTTACAGATCCTTTGTCAGTAGGACGCATTGCTAGCGCCGACAGCATCTGATTATAAATGTTAGCTCACCATACCATACGAGTAATCTTCCAATTCAGAACTGCAATAACCGTCGTTCGGCAACTGTTCGAGATATCATTCTAAGATACGTTCCAGTCCTAGTGCGATTTGTTCAGCTGTATACTTAGACGGAACATGAATATAGTAGGGCTTCGGCTTACAGCGAGCGATGTGTAATAAATGTATTCGCAAAGAAACCTGTAACAATAAAAAAATGTTTACTGATACATTCCGCCAACGGAGAGAGAGAGGGAGAGCAGGAATGGAGAGAGAAGCTGGGTAAAGAGCCTCAACCCGTGACTTACAGTTATTTCGATTCAGTACGAATGTAAAACACTGGTCGTTGGTTTTGTCTATCTCGTGTTTCGTCGAATCCCGTCATCTTCTACAAGGTTTGCCGCGACGCTTTATGGCTGTGTCAGGGTTCCACAGCGTGGCTATTTTTGCCCACAACTCATTGGGCATGCAGAAGTGGCCAACCCAGTCCCAATTTGTTTTGGGAGTGCAGTGTCGTGTAGCGTATATGGTCTGTTAGTTTGACGCCTACAATACTGCGCTCCATTGCACGTTGGCAAACTTTTAATTGTTTGTAAAAGACCAAGTTTGGAATCCACAGGACTAAATGGAAAAATGCACCATGTCCATGATTTTTCGCTGGAGTGGCAAAGGTGTCGGCATTTTCTGTTCGTCTTGTGACTTCGTTGTCTCGTTCAGTAAACATTAATAGGAAGTGAGCCTATAGCCATCACTGGGTGACATCACCGGACAGGCCTGCCGACATTAACAATGAGGCAGGGTGGTTCCAGGAGGCCATGTCCGACATATGTGACGTGGCAATGCCCCGAGTCCGGCCAGGAAGCGCCCCGCGTCAGGTGTACTGGTGGTCGCGAGAGCTGACGTCTCTGCGCGAGGCGTGCGTAGCTGCGCGACACTGTACGCCAGGCATCGCCCACCGGATACGGCAGCCATTGAGGCGGAGCTATATGAGGGGTACAGAACGGCGAAGACCGCCCTCCGCGTGGTTGTCCTGCGGGCCAGGGACCTGGCCCGCGAGGAGATGCTGGGGACTCTCGACAGAGATCCGTGGGGGCGCCCTTACAAGATGGTGCGGAATAAACTCCGCACCTGGGCCCCCCCACTGACACAGAGTCTCCGGCCTGAGCTCGTGGAGGACGTATTGAGCACTCTGTTCCCTACGCCGGGGGAACATCCCCCCCCGCCTATGGCTCCGCCACCTGCGGTGCTGGAAGCGGACCATCAGGACTACGACGACGACACTCCGGAAGTGACTGGGGTAGACCTGAGAGTGGCGGTACGCAGGCTCAGTGCCAAAAATACCGCCCCGGGACCCAACGGCTTGCCTGGCAAAGCCTGGGTCCTGGCCTCGGAGGCTCTCGGGCCCCGACTGGAGGGACTCCTAAGCGCATGCTTGGAGAGGGGCCCTCATTCGGAAGCCGGGGCGCCCTGCGGACTCTCCGTCCGCATACCGGCCCATAGTGTTGCTCGACGAGGTGGGCAAGCTCTTTGAAAGAGTAATTGCAAACCGCCGCGCCGAGCACCTTGCGGGGACGGGGCCGGATCTTGCGGAACACCAGTTTGGTTTCCGCAAGGGGCGCTCTACGGTGGACGCCATCATGCGCGTGAGAGCCCTCACGACGGGGGATGCGGTGTCCCGGGGTGGGGTTGTCTTGGCGGTGTCTCTTGACATCGCCAACGCCTTCAACTCCATGCCCTGGAGCTGCATTATGGAGGCACTACGGTATCACCGGGTGCCGACCTACCTTCGTCGTGTGGTCGGGGACTACCTAACGGATAGAGCCGTTATCTACCCCGGTCGCAGCGGAGAATGGAACCGGCGAGAGATATCGTGCGGTGTTCCACAGGGATCGGTTCTAGGGCCTTCCTTGTGGAACATCGGGTACGACTGGGTGCTGCGCGCCGACCTCCCTAGCGGCGTCAGCGTGGTCTGCTATGCAGACGACACGCTGGTGCTGGCACAAGGGGGGTCGCACGAGGCGGCGGCCGAAATAATGACACGCGGGGTTGCGATAGTCGTCGAGAGGATCCGGCAACTGGGTCTCGAGGTGGCATTGCACAAGTCCGAGGCCATGTGCTTTCATGGGCCTCGGAAGGCGCCACCTCCGGGATACTCACTGACGGTAGGAGGGGTATCCATCGGTGTCGAGTTGACTTTGAAGTACCTGGGACTCGTCCTCGACAGCCGATGGAACTTCGTGGAGCATTTCCGACGTTTGGCCCCCAAACTGGAACGGACCGGGGCTGCCTTCAGGCGGCTCCTGCCCAACCTTGGGGGGCCAAACGCCTCCTGCCGGAGGCTCTACGCAGGAGTCGTGCGGTCCATGGCCCTTTACGGGGCCCCGGTGTGGGCGCGTTCCTTGAGGCTGCGTGCAGCCCACTACCTGAACGCGCCCCAAAAGGTGGTAGCCGTAAGGCTGGCCCGTGGGTACCACACGATCGCCCGCGAGGCGGCGTGCCTCCTTGCCGGATTGCCGCCATGGGATCTGGAGGCGATAGTCCTCGCGCGCCTGCATGAATGGCGCGCGGAGGCGCTTCGCCGC
This sequence comes from Xestia sexstrigata, assembly GCA_941918905.2. NCBI lineage: Eukaryota > Metazoa > Arthropoda > Insecta > Lepidoptera > Noctuidae > Xestia > Xestia sexstrigata. The sequence goes on along the minus strand of OW799216.2, from coordinate 1,320,796 downwards.
GCCGGGGGGAAACTCCGCTGCCGCGACAAATTGTCGCTCAGCGGACAGACTTCCGGCGGGATCTCATGGCGACATGGAGAGAGCGACTGTCGCAACCCCGTGCAGGGCACGCCACGATAGTGGCGATAAGGGTCTTTGAGGAGTGGCTGGAGAGACGCCACGGCGTCCTCACCTTCCGCCTGACGCAGGTCCTCACCGGACACGGTGTTTTCGGGAGGTTCCTGCACCGAATAGGGCGGGAGGAAACGCCCGGGTGTTTCCACTGCGAGGATCGACTGGAGGACACGGTGGAGCACACGGTGGAGGTGTGCCCCGCGTGGGCGGAGCACCGCCGTGTCCTCGAAGCGGCGATTGGCGGCGGCGACCTCTCGCGTCCGGCCCTGGTGCAAGCCATGGTCCGGAGCGAGACGGAATGGGACGCCGTCACCTCCTTCTGCGAAGCAGTTATGCTAGAGAAGGAGGTGGCGGAACGTGAGAGGGAGAGAACCTCACAGCGTCCCGGCCGCCGCGGGTGACGCCCCGGGCGTCGGGGGCCACCACGTGGCCCCCGGCCACCGTAGGCGCGGGCCTGTGGACGGTGGGCTATGGGCTAGCTCGCCGTCCGTCCGTCTCATGACGACAGGCTGTGTCGACGGCGCGTTCGTGTTCCACGCGCGCATCAAAGAGAGTCAGCAAAAAGGAAGGGGTCCGCAATGGCCGATGCCTGCCGGGGTTGCGGGACTGTTCGAAAGAGATACCGTGGCCCAGGCACACAAAGGGCGATGAAGGAACATGGATGGGTTTTAGTCAGTAAAAGTCAGACACTCCCTCCTGCTCCGCCCAGAGCGGGAGAAATCATTTGATGATTTCCCATCCGAAAAAACAAAAAAAAAAAGCCTATAGCCATCAACCAGACACAAATAATACTTCGTGGCTGCTACTGAGAATTTCGTGATTTAAAAACTCAATAACTCGCTTTGCCCGACTCGAATCAGGGAGCTCATGCTCAACAGTGGCGCTTGCGACCACTACACCAATGAGGCACTCCAGTAAAACATTTTGAAAAATGTAGGTAATCCAATTAACGGTTAACGGTAAATAAATACATGATAAAATATTACACAGTAAAATCATAAATACTCACTTTTTAGCATCATCAGACGATGCGCATAGCTTGGGATCTGGGAGCTTTCGTTTACAATTATTGAACTCCGTGCAGATAGTATCGACGTCCAGGGTGGTGCAGACGACGTCAGGACCAGGACACACGTTGCGATACTCGTCTTGGTGCCGATCATCATTATCAAGTGCCTTGTAATCATGCCTATTAGCCTTCTTTTCTAATGTAAAGTTTTCCACTGCTTCATTTAAACCAACATGGATGGTCATCTGAAAATAAATAAAAGAGTTTTTGTGAATTTTGTTAATGGGTAACAGGGGTGCCACTTACTGTTCCTTGCATTAAGTTATTATGAGAAAGCTTAAAGTAAATAAACTGCTTGGTTGTACTCACGTGAGGTTGATAGTACTGCCACATCTGTGATGATCTGTGGGACAATTGTGTCCACTTCAGGACTCAGGTCGTGCTTATTTTCCATCGCTCTAGCGTTTATGGATTTCACGCCTTCCCAACTTGGATTAGTTTTACCACCTTGAAAATCTAAATCCTGTCATTACAACTCTTTTGCGATCAGCCGAAAACATGAACATCATTTTGTGTTTTTTTTTAATCGGTTCGTGGATTAGAGGAAAAACACTCGCTTCCTTTGCCCCTTCGATGTCAAGTGAGTGCATGTCCTCCGTACTTATCTTATATACCTAATATAAACTCTGACATCATCAAGAAATAATTTCCTTGCAACGCCAGATCACAATACATAATGGGTGTATTAAACAGCCGAAAGGCGAGACGGTCGCTCTACGTAAAATACGGATTTCAGCAACAACTTATGAGTTCTTGGTTGCATTTTTGCTGGCAATGCTATGTTGTGTCGGTATCGTTGGTAAAGTTTCGTCTCTGGAATTTAAATTTTGTGTAGTAGGTACCAAGGAATATCACTGTGTCGATTGTTCCAATACTTGACAATTATACAGGGCGTCCCACGGATATGCCACATGGAGGGAAAGTACCTTAAATATTGTAGATGGAACATTTTACTGAAAGAAGACATTATTTGAATTTAAAAAACAATTTAAACTGCATTCATAGATATTTAAATAATTACGTGGTTGAACCGAGAATCGAACCCGTTACACCAGAAAAATAATCACCCTGTAGCTTTATCATACCGATCGAAAGGCTTCATCATAAGGATTATTTTTTGCCACATAACATAGTGTCAGAAGTAAAAGGAAGACCATGAATTTGTAACATTTTTGAGACGTGAGACAAATTGAGTCCCTTCCTGTTGAATACAAAGTCGCACTCTTTTGATTATTACGCTCCCTGCCGATTTTTTGATCTTGTTGTGGTGGATATTTAGAATAATACGTCTAACTTATGCTTGTAGCTCGTGGACACTTTCATACCTATTTGGGGGCTCGAAGGGACTCATTTTGAGCATTTGATAAATTGATTAATTTTGTATTAAAAATGTTAAAATTCATGGTTTTTCTTTTATTTCTGACACTATGTTGTTTAGCAAAAAATAATCCTTATGATGAAGCCTTTCGATCGGTATGATAGAGCAACAGAATGATTATTTTTCTCGTGTAACGGGTTCGATTCCCGGTTCAACCATGTAATTATTTAAATTTCTATGAATGCAGTTTAAATTGTTTTTTAAATTCAAATAGTGTCTTCTTTTAGTAAAATGTTCCATCTACAATATTCAAGGTACTTTCCTTCCATGTGGCATATCCGTGGGACGCCCTGTATAGGATTCTGATTTTTAAGTTTGGCATGCAGTACCTAGTAGTAGGTACTATCTAGCTGAACAATTGTAGTAGGTAATATCTATCAGCTCCATGTAGGTACCTACCTACTAAGTTAGCCTAATTCAAAACAACATAGTTTAACCATTTAACATTAAACGCATGTATAAGAGCACGTGTATGTTTAAGCTTGTGGTTTAGAACTTTAGAGGATTCTCAATTAAGAGGAAACTGTTATGTAGTGTTTCTCTTTTGGGATTACGTCTTTAAGGTGAATGCTCCAACCAGCCCGCGAAATTAAAATTTTCTTATGTTTTTTGCAATTTGCAGGCCAGTATACTAGATTGTACAATGATTAGAATATTACTCGCGGCTGTAAAACATATGTAGTTTACAGAATTATAATCATCAAAATAATCAATACAACTCTCCAGGTTCATAAAGGTGCAGGAATGACTTTGACCTTGAAAGTCTTTTTTTTTACATAAATATATAATTTTATTTTTACATATTCACATACTTTTGGTGTGTAATAAATGTGCACAATAATTGATTGCTGTATTATGCAATTACATTGACTTTTTTACACATCATAGCTTCATCTCTAGTGCAAGATAACGTGAAAATTGACAATACGGTACGTAAAAAAAACTGTATGCTGTCACTGATTGTATGTGTGTACAAATAAGCAATGTTACTACTGCTACTAGCAGAATTAGGATCCAAGAGTTAAGAGCGAGCGAAGCGAACTCGGGACTTAGGGCACCCCGATGTTAGGATAGTAAGGTTCCTTTAAAGTCGACTAAGCTTTTTAGGCGAATGTAAAGTGTTTTGAGGTTAGGTTACTATAATGGTTTTTTCACTTCTCATGCTCTGAAAGTGCTTCTTTGTGCAGGATATAGGCTGCACAAAATCGAATTTTGTGCACAAGGGCATTAACGTATCTACTCATAAATGTATCTATATTAAGGCAAAGAAAATGAGCCATACAGCCAAACGCAATAAGAAGTTCATAGAATAGAATTTGTTATTATATTTAGGTACTTTAATTTATTTGCCTTAGGTATGTGTTTTTTATGACATAAAAGATATAAAAAATTAAATTCAAGTACCTACGGTAGGTTATTTAATTAATTTAAGAAAATTATTATTACAAAATTAATTTAATAGTAGGCTGTATAGGTCTGCAGCCCAAGCCTAATATCAATGTCGTAAGATTTCAAAAAAATGGTTCGTTTTGTGAACTTGATGTAAAATCTACTATTTCACTTCTCATGCTCTTAAAGTACGCCAATATAGCTCTACGAAGCGGGCCTAAAGTGGCCCTTTCAGGCCCTAGGGCGTAAAGTAAACCTCGTACTCGTGACTTGTTGAGCCACGAGTACCTCGACGTGCTCTCCCCCGGCTGCCGCGACCTGCTGGTGCGTGATGCGCACATTTAGCTTCAAGTAAAAAAATCTCACGTGATATTTATTTTATTAAGTAATATTTAATAAATGTTTTTGTACTAAATTGACTATTTTTCTCACACTCAAAGTGAAAAGTACAGTGTAACACACGCCGCTAAAATCCCATTATAACTCGGTTCCTATTTACTACCTCGCTAAAGCTCGGTAGTAAAACTACCTCGTTTATAATGGGTAATTTTAGCCCCTTGTATTACAATGTACTAATGTATTACATTTGTCATGAACGGTGCGTCGCCTTTACATGGGAATGGTGCCAGGGCACAGGGGGCACCTCCCCCTCCCTCCTTCTGCCAAGCGATACTAATTTTTTACCTCTTTTCATTCTATTATCTAAATAGCGCTATTCTAACCTCTAAACTTTAATGTGAAATGAGAGCCAAGTTCAATATTATGATAAATATGGTCGTTGACTTCAACGACAAAAGAAGAGATCTTAATGAGTGCCAAGTTCAATGGTCAGTCCTGAAATTTATATAAGCATAACAACTTAAAATTTCATTTCTTCCTATAACTTATTAGGATAATACAATATTGAAGCCTAAAAGGTCTGACTTGGCAGGATAATGGAACCGGCGAGAGATGTCGTGCGGTGTTCCACAGGGATCGCTTCTAGGGCCGTCCTTGTGGAACATCGGGTACGACTGGGTGCTGCGCGCCGACCTTCCTAGTGGTGTCAGCGTAGTTTGCTACGCTGACGACACGCTGGTGCTGGCTCAGGGGAGGTCACACGAGGCGGCGGCCGAAACCATGACACGCGGGGTTGCGATAGTCGTTGAGAGGATCCGGCAACTGGGTCTCGAGGTGGCATTGCACAAGTCCGAGGACATGTGCTTTCATGGGCTTCGGAATGCGCCACCACCGGGATCCTCACTGACGGTAGGAGAGGTATCCATCGGCGTCGAGTCGACGCTGAAGTACCTGGGACTCGTCCTCGACAGCCGATGGAACTTCGTGGAGCACTTCCGACGTTTGGCCCCCAAACTGGAACGGACCGGGGCTGCCTTCAGGCGGCTCCTGCCGAACCTGGGTAGGAAAAACGCCTCCTGTCGGAGGCTCTACGCGGGAGTCGTGCGGTCCATGGCCCTTTACGGGGCCCCGGTGTGGGCGCGTTCCTTGAGGCGGCGAGCCGCCCACTACTTGAACGCGCCCCAAAAGGTGGTAGCCGTAAGGCTGGCCCGTGGGGAAATTTTAACCATTTTATTATGGTCGTTGATTTCAACGACAAAAGAAGTGAGATCTAAATAAATAAAATAAATAAATATCGCTGGACATTACATACAGCGCCATCTAGTGCCACACTAAGCAACGAGGCTTGTGTCGTGGACACCAGATATTTGATATACTACATAGATACTTTTTGTTTGTAAATACATACTTATTATACATATAAACATCCATGACTTGGAAACAAATGTCCATGCTCATCACACAAACATTTTTCGAACCCGGGATCCTAAGAACGTAAGGCAGCCTCAGTACCGCTGCGCCATTCGGGTCGTCAACCAAATGAGTGCCAATTTATTTATAACAACATAAAATATTTTATAACAGCTTCAAATATCTTACTTCTTATAACATAGGATAATATATTGAAGTATAAGGTTTGTCATGGCTAGTTCTCATATTATACGAATTATTATTAAGTACCTACTAAAACAGTCATGGTAGAGCCCTATGTTCGATGGTTAGTTTCTACCAGCAAACCAAATTTTCGGAAGAATAAAATAAGAACTTACAGCTTTGGAATTTTCGATTCGTATATGGAAACTAGCCAAGCAGACCTTTTCTATTTTTTTTTTCGGATGGGAAATCATCAAATAACTCCTCCCGCTCTGGGCGGAGCAGGAGGGAGTGTCAGACTTTTACTGACTAAAACCCATCCATGTTCCTTCATCGTCCTTTGTGTTCCGGGGCCACGGTATCTTTTTCAAACAGTCCCGCAGCCCCGTCAGGCATCGGCCCTTGCGGTCCCCTTCCTTTTGCTGTCTCTCTTTGAGGCGCGCGTGGAACGAACGTGTAGTCGACACAGCCTGTCGTCATAGCCTAGCTAGCCCGTAGCCCACCGTCCACAGGCCTGCGCCTACGGTGGCCCCCGACGCCCGGGGCGTCTCCCGCGGCGGCTGGGACGTGAGGTTCTATCCCTCTCACTTTCCGCCACCTCCTTCTCTAGCATTACTGCTTCGCAGAAGGAGGTGACGGCGTCCCATTCTGTCTCGCTCCGGACCATGGATTGAAGGCAGCCCCGGTCAAACGTCGGAAGTGCTCCACGAAGTTCCATCGGCTGTCGAGGACGAGTCCCTAGTACTTCAGCGTCGACTCGACGCAGATGGATACCGGGCCCCTCCTACCGTCAGTGAGGATCCCGGTGGTGGCGCAATCCGAGGCCCATAAAAGCACATGGCCTCGGACTTGTGCAATGCCACCTCGAGACCCAGTTGCTGGATTCTCTCAACGACTACCGCAACCCCGCGTGTCATGGTTTCGGCCGCCGCCTCGTGTGACCTCCCCTGAGCCACCACTGAGGCCACCCTGAGGTCGGCGCGCAGCACCCAGTCGTACCTGATGTTCCACAAGGACTACGCTGACACCGCTAGGGAGATCGGCGTGCAGTACCCAGTCGTACCCGATGTTCCACAAGGACGGCCTTGGAACCGATCCCTGTGGAACACCGCACGACATCTCTCGCCGGTTCCATTCTCCTGCCAAGTCAGACCTTAGGCTTCAATATTGTATTATCTTAATAATTTTTATGAAGAAATGATATTTTAAGTTGTTATATTTAAATAAATTTCAGGACTGACCATTGAACTTGGCACTCATTTAGATCTCACTTCTTTTGTCGTTGAAGTCAACAACCGAGGCATATAATTATCATAATATTGAACTTGGCTCTCATTTCACATTTATGTTTTTGATGGGATAAATATACATCAAACCCAACGGTCTAACGTTATAAACTCGCAGTTCCAACCTAAAAAGACTTCCGTCGATATTTCAATTTCCCCGCTACAGGGGAATTCCCCTTCTTTTTTAAGTATTGCGTTCCAATATTCATTTCGTACCGCGGTGAAATGTTTTTTATTTTTTGCAGTAGAGATGCGATTAGCCTTTGCATTTAATTGGCATAAGCTTAGATTTTCAATAAGTATGTTTAGGATTAGAAATAACGAAAGCTATTAATAAGAAACCATTATTTTCTTCTGATTTACAAACAACGCAAAGGCAACCTACAACATATACTTATTTTACTCTATGACCTACAATCAGGAATACCAACATTACGCAGAAATCAGAAAGAAATCAGCTGACTGGACCGATAACAACTGTCACACGTCAAACATGAGAATCTGAGTCAAACAGACAAATCCATTTATCAGTCGTGAAACTGAATTCCTTGATACAAAAACAAAAATTTTAAAGTTTTATTTAGATAAGCTCAAAATTATGATCAACGAGCTCGATTTTTGGTTCAAGCCGATTGTCCTAGTGACGGGTTTCGGTCCTTATCTGAATCACCCAGTGAACGCCAGCTGGGAGGCAGTAAAGATAATGAACAAAGATGAGATCGAAAAGAAACACAATGTGGAGCTGGTCCAGATAGAGTTGCCTGTGACGTATGAGAACGTGGACGAGTTCGTGCCGGCGCTGTGGGAGACGCACACGCCCAAGGTGAGGTTTCATGAACGAAAGCTGTTTTTGTAGCACTTACGACTTTTAAACTAGATCGTTCAAGAAAAAGTCGTCAACAAAATGATAATTTATACGGAAAACTATAAGTACCATATTGTTAGGGAATATGGTATCTAAGTTTATTTTAAAATTCAATGAAATAGAAAAATGGAAGCCTAAATTCCCTGCTTTAAATCTTTATGGTGAATATTTAATCATTAATTATTTTTTCTAATTAATTGGAAAACCACAATTTATGTCAGCAGATCCCTTGATACCTACACTGTGTACTTTCTATGAAAAGTTTTCCTGCTAACCATAGTAACCGCAAACCACAATCTTTTCACAATTCTGCTTATAATGTGTTTACTTAGTTTGAATTATACAATATAACAATATTCAATAAATTTATTTAAAATGAAAAAATGTCCAACAATCTTTCTAAAGGTATTGTATTACTAGTAACTGTGTAATAAAGGTTAGATAGGCAGTTGTTCCATGTAAAATACTGGTTTTCAGAACCAACCTTATTCTGGAAATATATATTAATCCTTGTAAAGTTTTCCCCCTGGCTTGGTTTTTGATTACAAAATATATCTTAAAGAGTTGATTGTTTCCATTCCACAGCTGATGATTCATGTGGGAATGTCAAGCAAGGGTCAGTGCTTGCAGCTGGAGTCCCAAGCCCACAGGAAAGGCTATCAGAAGTTGGACTACTTCGACAAACTCCCTGCTAACTGTGTGTGTTTAGCGGAGGGAGCCATCCGGTTACATACCAAGCTGGATGTAGAACAGATCTGCAAGGAGTTTAATGGTGACAACCCACCTGATGAGAGGTATAGGGCTGAAGTTTCTAAGGATGCTGGCAGGTAAGATCTCAGCAAGTCTTCTTTTTTTTAGTTAGCACACACTTTTCCACTGCTGGTATCTTTTTGTCTTGGTGTGTCTCACATCAGATAAATGAAATATTGCAAGACTTACGCAGTATCACCTCATGCAGCATGAGGATACATGTAATAAAGTCCTATATTTATTGATATTCTTTACAAAAGCACAATTTTAAGCCTTCTGTATTTGAATACAAAATATTGGTCTATTTTCTCCTAATCATAACTGAGGTAATCCAGACCCCTTTAGATATTCTTTCTAAACAGAGTGGAAGGGAAACTGGTTGGTTACAGTGTTCACTACATCATTCCGAACCCCCCACATAGAAATGCAGTGGTAAATTAGAAAAAAAAACAGCTATTCAGTGTATTGCACTTTTATATGTAACACCAGTTTTTGTTTTAAATTATTAATGAAAGATTTCCATAGAACCCCTCCCCCGAGATAAGATTTCGCACATCCCCACCAATTCCAAAACGCCCGTCCACCATTACGGGGTCATAATGGTGGACGGGCGTTTTGGAATTTTGTCATGTTATGCTATTTTGATGTTGAAAAAGTGCTGATTTCCAGACTAATAGAGTCCTAGGAATTATTTATTTATTTATTTAACAATTTATGTACACACTAAATATAAAGAAAAGTAGAAAGGAACAGAAAATAGTACAAAGGTAATGCTTATTTCTAAAGAAATCTCTTCCAGCATACCTGCGAAAGGAGATACTAAAAAAGAGATGTAGACATAGTGTGTTAAAAAAAAGAAAAGAAAATGGAATACATAAAACAGATATCTATTTTTTTTTTTTTTTTTTCGCCAATTTTCGATTTTTACTTCCTGGATCTAATTATTTCGATCGGCGTACACGAGTTGATAATAAGTAATAGCGATCTCCGGACGATTGTCGATTGTTATTGACGAAAATTAGAGACGAGACTGACACGAGACTGAGGAGCGAGCTGAATTGACGCAGAATTATAGTAAGGTATAGGTATATAAAATACCTATACATAAATATTGTATGCTATGTGCCGATGATGATATATGCCGATTGTGGCAAGCGAATTTTCGAAAATCTGTATTTTCTTTTTAAAAATTTAGGAATGTTTCCTTTGAGTAAAATTTGCTATCTCCAGTATTTAGAGTACTTTCCTTCCAGGTAGTATTGAAAAATTCCCCCCTGTATGTATAACTAGCTGACGTCGCGCGGTTTCACCCACGTAGTTCCCGTTCCTGTGGGAGTATGGGGATAAAATATAGTCTATGTTACTCGTTGATAATGTAGCTATCCATTGCTGAAAGATTTTTTTTTAATTGGTTGCGTAGTTTTTCAATTAAATCGTAACAAACACACAAACAAACAAAAAATCAAATCTTTCCTCTTTATAATATTATTATAGTATGAATATACTTTTTATTATAGTAGGTACTTAGGATACTGAATATATATACTACAGTACTTTCACAGTTTTTATGTCTTGTGACTGGGACTGTAGCTACATTTAATTTTCATCTTTGTTTCGACAATTCAAAAGTGCCTGTAAATGGCCTACTTGAAATAAATGCTTTGATTTTGATACTGAATAGACTCCTGTATTAAACATAAAATTGTAGGTAACTAAAACATACCTACAATTTCTGTTGTCGAATCAGACTTTCCAGCAGTACCCAGCATGGCGGCTCTTCTAAAAGTACTATCCTCCTCTACTCGATTCATGCGATTTCTCATTCTAAATAGCTATCAAAGGAGATGAGAACAGGCCACCCACATAAATTGTAGCAGATATTAATGAAACGTATATAGATTTCTTCCTTATAATCTCTAGATTGCAGAAGTAATGTTCTAAGCCATGTCTAACCGGAATAATGAGAAATTCGAAAATGAAAACGTGAAACTAACAATAAACAATAACACGTCTCTAGCAGTAGGTACCTATCTGAAAGTAATTGTATTGCTTACTGCAGAATTGACACAACGACCAGCAGATGCCATTTTCATAAAATAGTTTTTAATATATGCGAAAAAATCGCAGAAACACTTTTACGAAAACCGAAATAAACGGAAAGAGTAAATGTCAAATGAAGTTGTCTGTCAACCACGGACCACCAAAAAGACGGATTTACAACGTTCCGTGCCACGATGATTTTCTATATAATCTAAAAGATTTTAGCGAAACCTTTAAAAATAGCATTAAAAAGCTCACAGTTTAATATTATATATTTTTATATTATATTCTATTTCTATTATAATTAAAAAAGATAATAGTACCAATGGAGACCGTTTTTTTTTTTTGTAAACGGTAAAAACGCCCTTAGTTACGCAAGTATTTTATGTCAAATGGCATTAGGGTTGCCACCCGTACTATATTATATAGTATTGTACTATATTTCAGTCAATTGTACTATATATTATAGAAAAATAATATAGTACGAAAAATACTATATTTTTATCCCTAATTCAACCGTCGCGTTTTTTTATATTAACTGTAACTGGATGTCTGGAACGTACCCGCTGCGCGGGGAATTTCAGAACGAAACATTCGCGGCAACAAAACGTCAACGGTCATTATCTGAACAGTTGTTGATGAATGCCACCCGATTTTTGTGTTTATTTTCTGCTGTTAAAATAAATAAAAAAACATGGATTATGATAGTTCTTGCACCGCACTCAAGAAAAAGCAAAAAAATATAAAAGGTTTTAAAAATATAAGACCGAATGGGAGTTCGACTACCAATGGTGCAAAGAAGATGTTAATAAGTACCTAACAAACATGTAAAATGGAAAGAAGAAAGATATAGAGCATATATTAATTTAATTAAAAATCAATTGTTAATTTATTTTAATATGAATCTACTTAAATTGTTCAGATTCCTATAATGTATTATTCATTATTTATTTTTCCATAAAAAAAATAATGAAAAGAAAAAAAAAGTTTAAACATAAATGTATACTTTTTTTTCCTAAATTTCCCAAAAGTACTATATTTTTGCAGCATTTTTGGGAAAAATACTATATTTGTTCAAAATAAAGGTGGCAACCCTAAATGGCATTGACCACAACAGGAATGATTTGACTCGCAAAAAATGTCCTAATATAACTTATTTATTATGATTTTAAGATTCCGTTTCGTTTCGTTTATTACTGAGATAAAATGGTTACTTTTTTTTGGTGTAATATGAATAATATTTATGCAACATCGAAAACAACTGTCTCCTTTCGACACTGAAATAGTTTTAAAGGAAAACCCAAGGGAGTTTCCCTTGGGTTTTCCTTTCAAATTGTAATTACGGTTCTATATTCCATGTCGATATAATTATGTTAGGGCTAATGCTCCAGGGTAGCTCGCGAAATTCAAATTTTCTTACGTTTTTGCAATTTGCAGGCCAGTGCTAGGTTGTATGTTGATTAGAATATTATTCGCGGCTGTAAGATGTATGTAGTTACAGAATTATAATCATCAAAATTATCAATACAACCCTCCAAGTTCATAGGTGCATGAATTACTTTGACCTTGAAAAAGACATTTTTGGAGAATTCAAGTAATGTGATCGATAACTGTGTATATGAATTGCAAATAAAAATAATATCCATCTTGCTTCTGTTGCTTTCAGCTTTTGCAGAATTTTTATTCTTTTCTTTTATTGACACAATGATAATACAACCCTTACGCCCCATTGCTAAAACTAATAAAACAGAAATATAACAAATATTCTACAAACTACTAAAATAATACTTTTCACACCACCTGCTCGAAAATGTCAAATTATATGTCAAGCAACCTTAACCTAAAGTGAGTCATTAGTGGCCGGGGGCACAGCCGGTCAATAATGTTATACTGGATTTCATTATGACCTGCTGGTCAATAATGTGATTTGAATTTGGAATCTCACATGACCAGCTAAATTGGCAGTATAGTACTAACAAACACCCTTTGGTGCCAGAAAGAGGAAAGCTATTCTCGATACCCTTAATAAGCGTGGATGATATTCTCGATTTCCTACAAAATCATAAACTGCTTCTTCATATCGTTGCCATGTTTTCGAAGACATAATATTGTAAGAATAATTAGATAACTACGAACCATTTTTTAAAAGGAATGGAATAACATTAAAACTGGCTTTAATAATAACAAATACCGTACCGCGCCGTAATACCGTAATAGTAATTGGCTGTAACATTATTTAATTTATTTATTCTTACTGTTTGTATATATAATAAATACTTTGTTTTTCGTACTATGGCTATTATTTTCTCACATTAGGTGTAAAAAGTAGAGTATCCTCCTCTGGGCTAAAGGTGTCTTTGCCTTGGGCTAGCTTGAATCCCTCGCTGCATTCAGGATTCTTGTATTCACTCGCGATCCTTCATTGCGCTCGAGATTCAATATGACGCCCGTGACATAAGACACAACTTTAGCCCCTCTCGGTGCATAAGCTACTATTACTTGATAATAAACGAAAATCTAACCCAATGAAAAAAAATACAAAGCGGTTTAAAATGTTGTAGTCGTAGTATAACAATGCGTTTACGATTGATACGCTTGAAAATCGGGATGCGGAAAAAATTGCCACAGGTCGCCTTCGTCGACGGGCGCTCGGGCCGCCGTACTAATCGGTGCTCGCTAACTCGCTTATGCGTCGTAATTTATTGTAATTTAGAGTGATGTTAAAAATTATATAATGTGTGATTAAATGAATTGATTTTAATAAAATTTTGGAATTAGTTTAGTAAAAGATCATAGTTTATTTTTACATAATTTGTTTAATGTAATTACGCTTTATTCAAACCTAAAAATCACGATAAAATAGCGATATAAAACGTAAATATTGACATAAAACTTTGTTTTTTACTAATTAATGTTATTAATTATCGATATTCTAGTACATTATGTGTCGACAAAAGTATATGTCTGATGCTGTACGTATTTTTTTCATTTCAGTGAAATTTATAAATATTTATGATAGATACAGGAGTCTGAAATTGACTCTGCGATGCTTTTTTCAGTAAACTAGTTGTGGGAGATTAATCACTACTTACTAAACAAATAAGTTTTTGTAAATGTGTTACATGAAGTATCAATAAGAAAGACTAGTCTATTTTTAACATGTATTCAAAAATGCCAGGGTGTTATCTAAGATAGCAAATTAGGCGACTAAAGTCTTAGAAATTTGCGCGAAAATGTGAAATGGCTCTTAAACACCTCCACGATTCCCGTACTATTCAATCCATACATCAGCACAATGTTTTGAGTGCAGTAGTAGTAGTTTTACACAAAACATGATTTTTCATCCCAAAAAAAAAAGTCGTTTCCCAGCAATATTTTTGCGTAAAGTTAGGTACCTACTTAGTTTGATGTACAGAATATTGATTGACGGCTTCGTGATAAGGTTGCTTACACCGTGTATGATCCAGTCTATGTGCTCAACAATAGTACAATGCATTGATTAGATAAGAGATGTTATTTACTTATTTATCATCACAGTATCTCGGAGCGCTGCCGCTATCAGATACAATATCCTACTAATATTAGAAATGTGAAAGTTTGCGAGTATGGATGTATATGGATGTTTGTTACTCTTTCACGCAAAAACTACTTCAAGCGGGCGAAGCCGCTAGCAGAAGCTAGTTGCACAATAACTCAAGTACATGAACAGTGATATCTAAACAATTGTCCATGATTTGTGATGTCTGTTATTGTTTCGCAGATTAATCAAATTTTTCTCTTTATGACCCTTTGTCATCGAAAGGCTAGGCAGAGTATATTATTAAAAGCATGTTTAACGTGACATATTTCCCAGCTAAATTCAATGCTGATGCCAGTTTACCTATTGCTTTAAATACCTAACATTTTGCGCAACCCGGGGATTTATATTCTAATAATACATTCTCTGAAAATCGTTGTCATTCGTCATTGAAAAGTATTTAAAATATTTTTGCTTAATAAATTCATCAATGCCAAAAGTACATGTAATTTGTAGGTAAGTAGTTACTTTGATTAAGTACTTACTCTCCTAACAATTTTAATGATTCATATATTTTACTTCCTAATAACTATGCACTCCTCTCCTATTTGGGACTGTAGCTTTGTTTTTTATTTTTAATTTTGACATTCAAAAGTGCCGTAATGGTCTAATTGAAATAAATGCTTGAGTTTGAGTTTCTTTCCTTTCTACTTACTCGTTATCGTTTTTAAGCTTTTAACGTCTTAGCAGACTTGTTCCTGATTTCATTGACTTTATATTGTAGTAATACGTATTTCCCATATCGTTACCCCATCTACATCGATCATACGTCATTGGTCAATGACATCAATGACAGAAGTACTATAATGTACATAATTACCTACTTAGGTGTAATCATAACCATATCAAAATAATTTCCTAATAATTATGTATTCCTTCCTTTCCTGTCTGTGTTATCCTTTTGACATCAGTCATGGCGTAGCGTGACTTTTTCCCGCCCGGAGCCGACCTGCAATTCGCCGCCCCTATTTTTTTCAAGAATTCTAGCAAAATTTTAAAATATAAAGGTATTATATAGCATTTTTTAAAATGATTAAAACATTTAAGTAGGTAGATAAGTGTTACTTTTCGTGTTTTTTTTTTCATTCCGAACATTTGTTTTTACAACATAATCCCGATGACAACAGTATTTATCTGATCTAATAAATGACCTGACGTTGCTCCGCTCTCTGCAGCCTCCTGAAGCGCAGCGCTCGGGACCATGGCCCGCTGTTGCCCACCGGCGACGCTGTCACTCATTGACATGATGACAAACTTTGCGCATAATTCCTGGTTACGATAACCAATGGTGTCGATTCTGTTGTGCACAAACTAAACTTAATTTAGTTAGGCTAATGCTATCTTTTACTACAAGGCAGTGCGAGAAAAGTACGGCTATAGCTATGATTATGAAATAAGTTAGAGATGTCAAACTAGTTTATGCCTTGCGCTTCACCGTGTTTTTAGTCGGGAAATGTTTTATTAGACAGAAAAAGATAGCAATAGCCTAAATTAAGTTTAGTTCGGCAACAACAGAATCTACACCATCAATATAAGGCATAGTGTTGCGACATGGTAGCCAGTCGTTACCAACCACGGCAACCACTGACTGAAACCGTTGAAACCCAAAAACAGTCGCTGTGGAGGTGGACCTGTGGTCGATACTCGATACCAACCACTAACTGAAGTAAATGCACGAAACCCAATTACCCAATACAGATAGTGATTCATGTGTCAATAATCTGCGGCCAACCACTCATTCAAATGCATAAAGCCAAACAGTCGCTCGATTTTCTAGTGAATACTTACTCAGTGATGTAGCAGTTGCCATAAGGTAAACCGCACGGCAGTATTTGTACATGATTTAACTTCACAACTGCCTTTACTGCTACGTAATAACGATAGTTAGCTCATTCTTGCACAGCTCGGTTTATGGATGGGTGACGATAAATTACCTTAGGGGATTCTTCCGTGCGTCGCCGTGTCGGAAGCATAATTAAGCCGTTGGTCTCACCTGCCATTTGTATTGAAAAACGTTACGTGTAGTCAGAAGCCCGAAAGTCTGACAGCTTTCAAATCAAATCAATTTTTTTGTTACAAGGTATTGGTACAATTTCGGTCTTAACATAAATAATCCAGATCCATAATACTAAGTCATAATGATGTGACATGCAAACATTTGGGCTCATAACTATCATTAAATTCATAATAATTGAACCTTTACCAAGGAGTATCCCGATACCTATAGTCGGTGCCAGTTAAGTTGAGAATAGCGGTCATTGCCCTTTCCCTAATATCTCTTCGTAGAACCAAAACAAATAAACCATGTATCGGTTTTCACGATTTTAATCACGATAGATGATGATTCCAGACTTGAACAGGCTTAGTTTTGGTTTTCAAAGTTAAGAAGTTTAATCTCATCTTAATTGGCACCAACTATAGTAATTATGTTGTGAAGGTTAAATAGGCGGTCCCTCCATGTAAAATACCAGACTGGTATTTTGCTGCATTCTGAGACTGTAACTCGACCCCACTGTAGTCGAAAAAGACTAAATAGATGACTGTAAAATCAGGACTGTTATTCTGATAAATGATTCTCATGTTTGTACCATCTACTTCACAGATACCTTTGCGAGTACACCTACTACACATCCCTGAGCATAGACAACACACGCACGCTCTTCGTTCACGTTCCAGTCATGGACATCTATTCTCCGGAGGAGACGGCGCGCGGTCTGGAGCGCATCCTCTCACTCTGTTTAGCACAGATCAACGGCAAGGCGGATGGCACTGATCAGCCCACGGAGGGGATCGATGTCACTAAGGTGGATGATAGTGTTGTCAGTAATGAAGTGTAGTGTGTATGGCTCTTTTGGCGTGTGATAATTTCCACAGACAATTTTAAACAAAATGTAGTCTAGTCTGTCATTCAAGCGCCAAAATAACCATGAGCCATGAAGCAAATACTCTGTCAATGTTCACGGTTGACCAGTTTTCAAGCTTTTAACTGAGGCTGAAAGGGTGACAAGTGAACTTTGTCGGGGGGTAGGTGCTTTAATTAGTTAAGTGCTGTGGCAAAGGAGGTCTTAGTGTAAGTCTCTTGAGGTGTCAAGTAAAGTAACCGAAAAATAAATAACGCAATGAGGGATTTTCTTTTTAAACTTTTCCCTTCCTCGTCGCTGGATAGATGGCGCTGAACTTGGTAAGTTACTGCAAGGAACGGAAAGTCACATCATTTCACTAGGATGTAATGGTTATATTCGGAAGCCTATGCAAACGAAAGTGTCAATCATCGAGCGTATGTGATGTGACGCAATGTTTTTTTTCCCAAGCGTTTTGGTTTTGGCACCTAGTAACGTAGTCAGTTCAACGCCATCTACAGAGCTCTTGGAAACTTATGTTTATTTTTTTAATACTAAAAAAAAACCTTGTTATGGCCGATTTTCTAACACGAAGTGACACCTCAATGAATGCCTAAAAGATGCATTTATTTGAGTATCTTCTTGTAGTGAAATCGGGCATTAACTAACAAGGCTTACAC
This sequence comes from Xestia sexstrigata, assembly GCA_941918905.2. Lineage (NCBI taxonomy): Eukaryota > Metazoa > Arthropoda > Insecta > Lepidoptera > Noctuidae > Xestia > Xestia sexstrigata. The sequence continues at coordinate 1,302,876 of OW799216.2, read as the reverse complement.
TAGGAGCTTAAGGGCCTATACTACCTCAAATGGCTTAGCATGATCCTCCGTTACGCCTAAAATACTGCAGCATTCATTTTGAAATAAATATATGGTAAAGTTGAGGATTAATGTTAAGTCCTATATTTGGCGAAAACACGATTACATAAAATTTTCTCGATAGAAAAAAATCCTAAAGTTACCTCTAAACTGAAAAATAAACCGCTGGCAATCATAAAATACTTCAAATTAGATCATGAAACTTTTTATACTAACTGAACTAACTATAAAGCAGGTCTTATATTATTTATTTTTTTAGTCCAATCAATAGATTTTTTGTAAGCAAAAAACCACAGATTTTGCACTATTCGGCCGCAGTGACTGACGTAACAACCACTTTGTAGTGCAAGCTGATTAGAACTTTATTCTAACAGTATTTCAAACGAAGTTTGAACTACCAAATATAGAGTTGCTAATTTGAGGTACTTAGTATAGGCTCTTAATTAGTTCAACAAAATAAGCTATTCCTATGCTAGGGCCACATTAGTATTTTACGATGCTCGAATTGCGATTTGGTTGGACGCCTATCATATGTGGACAGGAACATCGCCGATGCCCGAACAACCCGGTACGAATATTCATCCGATAATGTGGCCCCTGAATTATACTTTAATATTCCATGTAAATATGTAATAAAAAATGTATTAAAATGTATTTAGTGGTATCTAAATGTCGCTATGGGTAATATTTTTATATTTAGACACCCATTCTAGTATATTGTTATTATTTACACCTGACACGGTCTACTCTCATGATGAGAGGGAATGGGCTATAATCCACCACGCGGGCCCAGCGCGAATTGGTAGATGTCACGACATGTCTTCGATTTTTTGGTTCTAGGACATGTCGGTTTCCTCACGATGTTTTCCTTCACCATTTTGAGAGCAGTGGTGATGAAATAAATTACACAAAGTAATGCGCCTGCCTGGGTTCGAACCCACGACTTACTGGTCGTAAGTCGGGACCGCCACCACTGGGCCACCGCTGCTCACCTGTAAAACATTCGTATTAATTTGTGTCATGTCGCACAACAGTATTTAAATGGAAACATAAAATATGTTAATTATACTATTTATATACCCATTAATAAAATTAATGATTGATGTAACTTATCCATATGTACATAATAATATGGTATGTTTACTTATTTATTTGTGCACTGAATTCCAAAGTAGTAAAGATTGTTGATTGTTGTTAAATAGTTGTAAGATAAATAAAATACATTGTAAATTACAATAACGTGTTTCATTATGAAATGGCGCAGGAAAACCTTCATACCTAGTTTCTTTTGCAACTAAGAAAAAAAAACACACAAAAAAAGAAAAACACAAAAAAGTGAAAAATAACTTTAGCTTTAGAAGCCGGTGACAAAAACACCAAATCTTACTTGGTGTTTTTGTCACCGACTTCTGAAGCTTATATAATTAACTATGCTATTTGAAAAAAAAATTGAGAATCCGTCCACAAATGGGGGACAAATCGGGTAAAATACATTAAAAAAAATACATACCTAGACACGAACATAATTACCGGGTGAAAAAGGGTGATTAGAGAAACATCTTTGTAAGGGATTTTACCTTAATGGAATGTTTCCAACAAGGACGTTAAAAATTATTTAGTAAATAAAATTGAGTAGGTAGGTACTTACGTACTTGTTGGTACCTTATAAGATTCGACATACCTAGGTACTTTTCGCGAGAATTTTGACAAACGCTCGTGCGTGATTATGTATGTATATTTTTTTTTTTTGAACTGGTAGGTATCTTGTGCACTATATCTAGGCTTCTATCGCAGCAAAAAATAAAAAATTGTAGGAAAAAATTCAGTATAAGCCTCCAAAAATTGCTGTTTTGCACAAATTTTACCTCAACTTTGGCCGTTCATAATGTACTCATAAATTGTAAAAGTAAAGAAAATATAATGATAGAAGCCTTGCAAATGTAGTGGAGATTATATTTCACAAACTTGTAAGACTTATTCAACAACACGTATTTCCTGGAACAAGTTTTATAAATTTTCGAACACTATCTTTCGTTCAATGTCCTCGCGTTAGTCGGTATGAGGTGCGCGGGTGACGAGTAGTGCATTAGTGCATTGTCGAGGCTAGATAAGCTATTCGACCATGCTCGCGTTGACGATATACGGGCCGGGAAGGCCCTCTTAAGTTTAGTTTGTAATAGATAATAAACTAGTTTGACCCATGTCAAACTAGTTTATGCCTATGTTTATGTTTCTTTGTTCCCTCGTAACTCGTAGTTCATAGCTATAGCCTTCCTTTTCAGAATCGACACCACTGACCGTCCTATTGGTGTCGATTCTGTTGTGCACACAAACAAAACTTAATTTAGGCTATTGCTATGTTTTACAGTGCGAGAAAAGGAAGGCTATAGCTATGAACTATGAGTTACGAGGGAACAAAGAAACATAAACATAGGCATAAACTAGTTTGACATGGGTCAATCATAGAAAATGCATTTCACCAGTTTCTATGACAAGTCTTTTACAGTTCAAGCAGTTCGGTTATGGAATGCCTTGCCAGTGTCTATAAGGCGTGCTGAATCTCTGCCAATTTTTAAAAGCATGATAAAAAACCTGTATCTCTCTACTTAAGCATTTTTATTAGGTATTTTAATTTAGTTCTTCGCACTCATTTCTCGATAATAGAAAAAATGAAAATATTTATATAGGTGTAATATGTTTTATGTATGTATGTATTTATTGTATATATGTAAATGGTACACCACAGGCTACCTGCAGTATTGTCTCTCCTTCCCCCTTAAATCCATCCAAAGGTTGTCTTTAAAAGATCGCTTTTAGCGATAAGACCGCCCATTGTGTCACCCCTTGTATGTTTTACTTTATTTTGTATCTGTAATTTTAATGGTGTACATAATAAAGAGTATTCTATTCTATTCTATTCTATTCCCTACTGCCTCCCTCAGAGGCGGTAGGGTGGCGAGGTTGCCACCCTGTTTTTGGTCTAATTCCATAAGAAATAGACGCAACAAAAACCCCCAGGCGCTTTTTCTCGCACTTTCCCGAAAGCCAAAATCCCAGGCCTAGGGTTATCCCACAACCCACTCCTATGATCCTTCGCCCAGTCCCTCCCTCCTTTTTCCTTTCTTTCCCTTCGGTTCTTGAGGACGGGTAACCTCAACTCCAAGAAAAGCCCACAAACCCCAAAATGCAGAGTGGAAAAAATAATAATATTCCCCAGGTGGGTCCCGGCAACGGGGAATCCCACACCGACTCGTCGGTCTGCTCCCACCGTAATCTGGGGGGGAGCACCAATCTGCCAACTAGCGCCGCGCCTTCTGCGCGGCTGGCCGCTTTAGCGCCAACAGCTCCGGCTGCGACCAACACGACAATGGCTGCGACTTCTGCGCCTACCGACTCTAAGACGGCTGCGACTCCTGCGCCGACTACTCTGACGACTGTTACACCTTCCACGAGGGCCTGGCAACAGAGCATCGTTCGAAACAGTGTAACGAATAATCCTGACAACAACAATGACAAAGCTAGACTCTCCAGCCTTAGCAGCGAACTCCGCGCGCTGGCACTCCAGCGCGAGAAGATCGAGGCAAGGCTGAAAGACATAAACTCTCTCGGGACGGGAAAGGAAGCGGAATCTGGTGGTTCTGGTTTCATCTCTGTGGACGAAGTACGCATGCTGAAAACAAAGCGCGGAAAGATCCGGAACAGAGAGAGAGAACTCAACAACCGTTTGCGCAAAATCCGCGAAGGCACAAACGGTTAGTTGTAAGGGAGTACGCGACCGGCTACAGACACGCGAAGGGGAAACCCAGCGCGAAAAGCAGTCGGACGCGGAAACGCGCGGGCAGGGAACAGTACGCGAAGGGGAAACCCAGCGCGAGAAGTCAGTGCCCGCACCAGGACCATCCGGAGGAAACGACCGGAACCGCGACGAGAAGACCGAAAACCGACACCGAACTAGACAGAAGCGAGGCAAGCGGTCTGGGTTCCTGCGCCGGGTGTCCCTGGCACAAAACGCTGTGCCAAGCTCCTCAGAACCGCAACCCGGTACAAGTGGCCAGGGAGCGGCGAAGAGGGAGCGCCCGGACGACACGGCCTCGCCGAGTACGCTCCAGGGGGACGCCAAGCGTGTTAGAACCCAGGCCGCTCAAGGGGAGCAGAGAATCTACGCGCGGGCCACAAAGGATATCCCTGCGCGACTCGCCGTAGCGATCTGCCTCTCGCCTTCAACCCGAGACATGACGACTGACGAGGGCGAGCACATCAAACTCAGCCTTGAAGACCTGATTGTCGACACGTGTCGAACCGACCCCTCCAAAGTCCCGGCCTTCCGCGGTTACCCAAGGGTAGCGGATGGCACGGTGCACATGTGGTGCGAGGACGACAACGCACTGACTTGGCTGACCCAGAACGTGACTAAGATAAGACTGCCGAACACCGACACGACACTGACAGTCATGAGACAATCCGACGTACCGACCCGGGTTCGAGCAGCGCTCTTCGTACCCAGGTACAATGGGGACATAGCGCTGCTCCAGACGGTTCTGACCTGCCAGAACCCCTGGTACGCCATCGGTAGGTGGTCCCTGTACAGGGCGACATCGGTCGGTGGGGATAACTACGGGACTTATCTGACCCTGGGTATCCCACCGGACGAGGTCGAAAAGGTCTTGGGGAGGGAGCGACGGATATCGTACCTACTTGGGTCGATATACGTGCGCTTTTTCCCTAACACCCAACCCTCCGACACCCAGACTGACAATGACTCTGAACGGACGAAACCGGCACCGACTGAACTCGACCTGACAATGACGCAACTGGAGGAGGAGATGGCCAGAACAGCGATGGCTGATGCCGACGCTGTGAGGATGCCATCCTCACCAGGGTGGACGGAGCAGATGTTCTCATCTTCACCGACACCTAGCGAAGACCAGCACGGGCTGGAAGACAGGGAGGAATCATCCGATGGATCCATCTCCCCCTAATTCCACCTCACCGTCGCCCACATCCCGTCCCCTAAATATCATCCAGACCAACCTCCAGCATAGCCAGACGGCTACCGCTTGCCTGCGCATGGCACTGGAGATGGAACCCCGAACCATTGCACTCATCCAGGAGCCTTGGATCCGTAATAACAGAATATGCGGCCTTGGTAACATTGGAGGTAAGCTGATCCTCGACACACAAGGCACAGATAAACCACGAACCTGTGCCTATATACCCAAAAATGTACCCACCACCACACTCAAGCAATTATGTTCCAGAGATGTAACAGCCGTCAGGCTCAAAACCGACGGCGATGCACCCGATATCGTCCTGGCCTCGGTATACATGCCAGGCGAGGATGAAGACTGCCCACCAAAAGAAATGGCCGACCTGGTAAGGTATTGTGAAGACGCCAACCTGGACCTGGTCATCTGCACGGACTCGAACGCCCATCACCCGCTTTGGGGTTGCGCCAAAGCCAACAATAGAGGTGAGGTACTATGCACATATTTGTTCTCCACTAAACTTAACATCGCAAACCGCGGCTCGGAACCCACTTGGGTCACATGAAGTCACATCCCGCGGACAAACGATCATTGACCTAACGCTGTCTTCGGAAAGCGCGGCAAAACTTATCTCTGACTGGCACGTATCCAACGAGCCTTCCTGCTCGGACCATAGAAGGATTCGCTTCTCACTAGTAGCTAACCTAAAAAAACCTGATCCAAGACGCAACCCACGCCGCACCAATGTACCCGGCTACAAACGGCTGTTGGCCTCCCTATTAATGCAGCACCAAACGCCCCAAATTATAACAGACCCCAAACAACTTGAAGACACCGTGACAAAACTCTCAGAATTTATAATTGAAGCCTACCACGCCTGCTGCAAACTAAAAGACCCAAACACCAAGAGCAAGGGTAGTTACCCTTGCTCTTGGTGGAATGCGGAACTTAGTAAGCTCAGGCATACCATGCGCAAACAATTCAACAGAGCCAAAAACTCCAGACTACCAGAAGACTGGGACTCATACAAGAAAACACAATACACCTTCAAAAAACAAGTCAGGAATGCCAGCAGGGCTGCCTGGCGGAAATTCTGCGAAGAAATTGAATCGAACAGCGAAGCCGCGCGTGTGAGAAAGATCCTATCTACCGATCAGGATCGCAATCTCGGGTCGCTGAAAACCCCAGATAACACTTACACTAAGTCGGACCACGAAACAAGTAAAGTCCTTTTGGAAACCCACTTCCCAGACTGCAATCTCTCCGAGGACAGAACCTGGGCAAGTGAGCCAACGCACACACCAAATGACCAAGACTGGGCCAGAGCCCGCACCATAGTAACTGCAGAGAGAATAAAATGGGCAATAAAGACTTTTAAACCATATAAATCCGCAGGCTTAGACGAAATTTTCCCCGCCCTGCTACAATGGGGAGTAGACGTCCTAACGCCGTGGCTGACCGCCATCTACCGAGCCTGCATAGCACAGAAATACATACCACTTGCATGGCGAGAGGTGAAAGTTATTTTCATCCCTAAACCAGGCAAACCTGATTACACACAACCTAAGGCGTATAGACCAATAAGCCTAACATCTTTCCTACTGAAAACCCTCGAGAGACTCTGTGATCGACACATTCGGGACGGACCTCTTCGGGAGCGACCACTCCACAAACAACAACACGCGTATTCCTCAGGAAAATCAACAGAATCTGCGCTGCACAATGTGATCTCCAAGATCGAATGTGCAGTGGACCACAAATGCTCCTCCCTAGCCGTCTTCATTGACATAGAAGGCGCTTTTGACAAAACCATCTCCCATAGCATCAACGTAGCCCTCGAGGAACACGGTGTGGACTCGACCCTGCGAGGATGGATCACAAATATGCTCCGACTGAGAGCCGTACAAGTCACTGTAAACGACACCACTAGAGCCATAGTGGCGAAGGGCTGCCCCCAAGGTGGTGTCCTCTCGCCACTACTATGGAACCTCGTAGTAGACAGCCTCATCAAACGTCTCAACAGCAGAGGCTATTATACGGTGGGCTACGCTGATGATCTGACCATAATAATAAACGGCACAAACGAAAACACACTATGCAACCTTATGCGCCAAGCCCTAAGGATAGTAGAAGACTGGTGCAAGGAATACAGACTAGCAGTGAACCCTACCAAAACCGAACTCGTCCTCTTCACAAAGAAAAGGAACGTTACAACTACCAAGCTTCTTTGGGACAACTCTAAGCCTATCGACTGAAACCAAATACCTGGGTATCTTTTTGGACAAACAGCTGAACTGGGCAAAACACACTGACTACATAATCACAAAAGCCAGTATAGCCCTATGGCAGTGTAAGACACTCCTCGGGAGAAACTGGGGCATAAGCCCCAAAATCACCTACTGGCTATACACCGCAGTTATCCGACCAATCATTACATACGGCTCTTTAGTTTGGTGGCCTAGGACCAACCTAAGTACGACCCAAAAGGATCTCGAGAAACTACAAAGACTTGCCTGCGTAGCAATCACCGGCAGCATGAGAACTTCCCCCACTGCTGCCTTACAGGTGATGCTGGGGCTACCACCCCTACACCTCGTCGTAAGAGAGGAGGCGGCCATAGCGTCTTTCAGACTCGTGGTATCCGGCACCCTAAGCAAGGACTCCAGAATCAAACACACACGCATCAGAGCAGATTCAATCAAAGAACAGCCGATGATGGCATCACCTATCGACAGAATCCTGAAGACCCGCTGTTTCCAAAAACACTACAACATAGAGCTCATAGAGGAGTTATGTGACTACTCAGGTACAAAAGAGCTAAGGATTTACACTGACGGATCAAAAACTGGTGATGGGACAGGCGTCGGGGTGTTCTCCGACGACCTAAACATTAAGATTTCCAAACCACTTGGAATGCTCAACTCTGTTTACCAAGCAGAGTGTGTAGGTATTATCTTTTTTTTTGAGTAGCCCATAACCTATTAGGTATATATGAGGGCAGTGAAGCAGTAAATAGAAGACTTTTGTAGTAATTAATATTTAATAATTAGCTTACATGGAAACCACACATTAATCGGTACAAGGTAGCAGAGAGAAGGGAGGAGTGACCATAGATCATAAATCACATACACTTATAATGTTACATGTTATGAGTATCGGGTAATTTATCCCTAACACAAGCGGCACATGCTATAGAGGCCAGGGAGGTTACAGATACCAATATTCGAATACTCACCGACAGTGCCTCAGTTCTTCAATCCCTAAAGAGTAATCAGATCACGTCGAGACTAACACTAGAATGCCACAAGGCCCTAGAACGCATCACGGTACTAAATCACAACACGGTAACGCTACAATGGATCAAAGGTCACAGTGGATCACTTGGAAACGATGCGGCTGACGAACTTGCCAGAAGAGGATCCAGCACAAGACCTTACGGACCCGAACCCATTGTGCCCATTCCCTTCAAGCAGCTAAGAAGCTGGTTAAAAGATCACACCCGAATACAAGCGGAGAAATGGTGGACCTCGACACCAGGATGCAGGCAATCCAAGGAAGCTATGCCATCCCTGGATACAAAGCTGACCAGGCGCCTTCTGCGCCTGGACAGAGATAGCCTGCGTCTGGTGGCGGGGACCATCACCGGACTGTTCACTGAATAAACACTTCCACACCCTAGGTATTACTGACAGCCCCCTGTGCAGAGCATGCATGGAGGCGAAGGAAACGGTGGCGCATGTGCTCCTTGAGTGCACAGGCATTACCAAGATTCGCGAGGAGACCCTGGGAACACCAAGATCCCTTGCGGATGCCCTGAGGAGACCGGGAAGTTTAATCTGCTTCTGGAGGGAGGTGGGCTGATTAGAGTAATCGGCCACCATGGCTCACGCACAATGGTCCACTTCAAGGACTAAGTGCGGAAACCAATACCCCATGATAGATAGATGATAGACCATCGAGTATCAAAATGAAAGGTTTTAAAAGGTGATTACAAAAATATATGCAACTTATATGTTTGAATGTAATTCGAAATGACAAATATAAAATAAATAAAATTCAAAAGTTTGGCACGGTTTGCAGCCTGAACGGCTTGATGGATTTTAGCTTGAGAGGTGTCGTTAGATTCGTATTTACTGTGAGAGTGACACTGTCTATATCAAAATAATAAAAAAAAAAAAAACGGCGGATTTTTAGCGCCAAATTCAAATGTTTGGCACGCTCTGCAGCCTGAACGGCGGGCCATCATGAGGATTTTAAAATGGTATAATATACACCAAATGTAACCAAAAAGTGTAAAATAAAAAAAAATATTAAAAACCCGACTACGTAAAAAATAACTAATAACTTTAAATAAAAATACTGAAAAGAATAGAACAAGTTCAGGAGACAGGGCATATTGACTGCAACAGTCGGGACCCTTTTAATAATCTAGACTAAAATCATTACATCCAATATGGGTCCCGAGTGTTGTAGTCAATATGTCCTGTCTCCTGAACTTGTTTTATTCTTTTCAGTATTTTTTAACCGACTTCAAAAAGGAAGTTCTTAATTCGATTGGTATTTTTTTTTTATGTATGTTCACCGATTACGCTGAGATTTATGATCCGATTTACGTGATTCTTGTTTAGTTTGATGCGGAATAGTTGCCATTTGGTCCCATAATTTACATAGTTTGGCCCTGTAGTTTTCATTTTATGAACACTTTTGCTTCAGTCGTATGGTATAGTTTCATGTATGTTCACCGATTTCTCCTCCATTTGTGGAGCGACTCTCAAAATTCTTTTTTTATTTGAAAGAGTATACTCCTGAGATGGTCGCATTTAAATTTGATGAAGATCTGATGCTGATCTTCAGAGATATACAATGGAACTCTTCAAAACTAGACGGTAAATCGGTCGTGATTGCTGCAATCGCTTGGATGTTTATTGTTTATACAACATCATGCATGACGTGACATCACGCCTGTATGCTCTGAGGGGTACGCAGATGTATACAATACACTCCAATTTCGACAGTTTAGGTAATGTATGTTATGTTCCATTTATTGGGGATAAGCCTATTACTATGACATGTATTGTTAACAATGTAAAATAAATGCATAGCAAATATTTTTAGAGGATATTACCTACAACTAAAAATGGAAAAATAAAAAAAGTCGGTTTTATTTTTTTTTGCAAAAAGTGTTTTATTTAAAGTTATTAATTATTTTTTACGCAGTCGGGTTTTACATTTTTTTTAGTCGACATGTTTTTACGTGCTCCCTTTAATTTGTGTGGAAATATTAGTTCAATTAAATTTGACAGCTCTAAATTAAGTCCGTCTCTTTCTCGTTTTATTTTATTAGAGAGAAAAAGATAGCAATAGCCTAAATTAAGTTTAGTTTGTGCACAACAGAATCGACACCAGTATGATTGTGTCGGAGGAGGAGTGTGCTGAGCAGTTCGTGGCTTATTTTGAGTCGGTATAACTAATAACAGTAATGCGCCGCCACGACAAGACTCAGAAGCGGCGGCAGCGGAAGCGGGGAACACTGGTAGTGCATGCATACAAATTAATAATCTACGTCCGTTAAGGGGCTCCCCCATGGCACACTAGCGCCACTTTAGCAAAAATATCAGAACTCGTTAAATACACAATTAATATAAAATCTGATTGACAAAATCAATGCTTTAGAGTTCTAGATTATTGACGTCTATTTAATTCATTAAAATATACTTCACTGTAGTTACAGTTAGAAAAATTGCTAAAAACGGCCGTTTTTTTCCATTTTGTATCTGTAACGACAGCGAGCTATGTTTCAATGAGTTAAGCAAACGTAAATAATTTAAAAGACCAAATGATTGATTTTGTCAATCAGATTTTATATTAATTGTGTATTTTACGAGTTCTGTTTTTTTTTACTAAAGTGGCGTTAGTGTGCATGGGGGAGCCCCCTTAAGTACCTAATAATAATAATTTATTAAGGTTCATAAAGTTTTATAGTACCTACATGAGGGATTTACAAATTATGTACCTATGCATTTATAATTAATTAATTACATGTTTTAGGTACAACCAATTGCTGGGTGAATCACTGCTCTCCTAGCTAGATTGCTGAGCAATCTGTATGTAGGAGAGACAGTTTCGACTCCCTATTTGAGTATCACAATTATCATGTAGGTATTATACTTTCGGCGCTTAAATATGAAGTCCATTACAAAATGGCGGATTAGCAGGTAAACTGTCATTAGGAAGGCAGTAGTACGCTTCAGACAATAGGCCGAGTGTCAAATACCAGTTATAGGTCGTTAAATATCGTAAATACTCGGAATAAGATGAAATAATAATAAAAAAAACGTTTATTTTTTTTCACTCAGAGTCCGTCGAGAGCGATGGTCGTGTTATATACCTATACTTGAAAGCAATAAAATCGCACACCTCTTGTAATTTGGTTTATAGGTAACTGTTTTGTTTCTTAAATCTTAAGATATTGGGTACAAATCATTATGCAAAATTAAAGAATACAAGCTTAGCTTTAAAAAACACACAAAATTAAAATCATTGACCTTCATGTAACTTACAGAAACCAGCCGTCCACCAAATTCCCCAAATTCACCCGTTAGCATTGTCACTACTTGGACCCCTTACCCGCAGGTATAAAAGGGTCGGTTTTTTTTGGAATTCTAATCAGTTGCATACCGAAGGTCACGTGATAACATCTCTACTGAAAGCATACGGAAAAATATGGATACCACGCCCGCAGAAGCCGCCCAAGTTATTGCCTTGCTCGAAGCAGGCCTTAATCAAAGTGAAGTTGCTCGACGACTAAATTTGAGCCGCTACTCTGTTCGTCGTGTGTACCAGAGGTTTCAAGAGACCGGTGGCTACATTCGGCGACCAGGATTTGGCCGGCGACGAAGAACATCAGAGCGTGATGACCGCTTTCTTGTGTCGAGGTCTTTAAGAAATCGGCAACTGAATGCGGTTCAACTGGGACAAGAGCTTCGAGAAGTTCGCAATGTCAGTATAAGTCGGTGGACAGTCAGAAGAAGACTTGGTGAAGCAGGACTGACTTCACATCGCCCAGCAAATGGTCTCAAATTGACCACAGCTCACCGACAAGCCCGAACAATTTGCCAGGGAACATTTAAATTGGACGTATGACCAATGGCGGTCTGTTATGTTATCTGATGAGTGCAGAATGACATTACATGGTCATGATGGACGCTCTAGGGTCTACAGAAGGTCATCAGAGCGATTTTCACAATGCTGCGTAAGCGAACGTGTGGCTTTTGGCGGTGGATCGTGTATGTTTTGGGGTAACATAATGTTGGACACTAAAACTGACATTGTATTCATCACTGGAGCGAATACCGGCCCGAGATCGAGAGGTTTGACGGCTGCACGATACGTCGAAGAAGTGCTCGAAGGACATGTGAGGCCGCTTGCGTGGCTTATGGGAGAAGATTTTCTCCTAATGCACGACAACGCGAGACCGCATGTCGCTAGAACAGTTTGCGACTACATGGAAGACGTTGGAATCACCGCGATGGAGTGGCCAGCTCGTAGTCCTGATCTCAATCCGATTGAGCATGTCTGGGATGAGCTAGAAAGAAGCGAGCACGAAGCCCTGCTCCTACGCGCCTCCGAGAGCTTCAACTTGCCATTGAAGAGGAGTGGAACGCTATACCACAAGATTTCATGGTAAAATTAATACGGTCCATGAAAAACCGATTAAGAGCTGTAATTAAGGCTAGGGGAGGGAATACACCTTATTAATAAACAATTTGATCAAGAATTTTGAGTTTGATTTTCATTATTTCATAAGCGAAATTGGGTAATTTTACCCGTTTGTTGGGTTTTGTGCCGTAAAACCTCGTAGGGGTATTTTTTGCACTGTATTTGATATCATTAGAAAGGTAATGAGGTAGACTTTCAATTAGTGTGTGTTTTTTTATAAATATTTATTCAGATTCATGAGAAAAACTGCAATGTCAAAAAAAAAAGTAAAAAAATAAGGACAAAAATCATACCAGAGGGTATAAAGCGTTCTCGCATGAGCAGTACAAGTACGTAGGAATCGATTCGATAAATCTGACAGTTATTCTCGACAAAATGACTTTTTATCTTTGCTAAAAACTCATTTTGTCGAGAATGACTGTGTCTGAATCATAAACATTTTTAATTTTTTAATTTTGACGATTTAAAAAAAAATCTCGCAAGTGATTTCGCGATATTAAGTATGTCAAAAATTCACAAATAAATAGTACTATAACAGTGTGCAAGGATATAACGGCGAACCTTGCGATTCCAGAGATATCCTCATTTTTCATGTCAGCTCCATACATTTTTTCTTATAAAAATTATAACTCTTCCATTTGTGCACACAATTACTTCATATGACATTTTATAGAACAGTAATGATCGGCAGAAGTCATTTCCAGCAAAAAAATAACATTTAAGACATCGAGATCCTATGTCTTCTACAGCCGATTTTCGATCCACCGTGCGGCGGTACGAAAATTATTATAAAACAAATTAAAATATTATAATAAACAAAATTTAAAATGAATTCTCATATTTTTGACACCACAAATCTTTTTTTTTTTTTATTATAATAAAATCAAATTATTCTATAATCAATCTTTATAACCAAAATATTTAAAGGTAATCAATGATTATCAATGTATAGTTTAAGTAGTGTGCATTTTAAATGAACGTCAAGATGGCGGGACCCCGCCAGGTTTTGCGAATATCATGTGAATAGGATATAATAGTGTGGCTGACACTGGCAGAGCCACCATCAGGGATTTTAATTTTGATAACACAAAAATTTAGTCGAAATTAGTCGCCAAATATCAGATTTGGTCGGTCACTGGTTCAAAAGATATAAGGGTTTATAGGTGGCCCTTCTGGAGAGAGCCTACCCCAGCAGAGCCACATTTATATCTCAAAAACTAGGGCACCTAGCGAAGATCTGTTTTCTCCCATATTTATTCGCTAATTAGTCGAAATTAGTCGCCAAGTTACAGATTCAGTCGGTGTGTCATTAAAAAGATATTAAAGAATTCAATTTCCCCATACAGTAGTACAACCAAGTACAAAATACTTAACCATCAGGGATTTTGATAACACAAAAATTTAATCGCTAATTAGTCGCCAAATATCAGATTTGTTCGGTCACTGGTTCAAAAGATATAAGGGTTTATAGGTGGCCCTTCTGGAGAGAGCCTACCCCAGCAGAGCCACATTAATATCTCAAAAACTAGGGCACCTAGCGAAGATCTGTTTTCTCCCATATTTACTCGAAATTAGTCGCCAAATATCTGAATTGGTCGGTTACTGGTTCAAAAGATATAATGAGTTCAATTATTAAGGTATAGTCCAAGAGCTAGATCGAAGAGTTCACGAAAAATTGCCAAGAAAAAATATTTCTATTATTATGTGTAATATACTTCTAGTTGTAACGGTCTAAAGACCTTAGAAATGACCGAGAGAGATAAATTCTCTATTAAATACATGTTTAATGTTTTTAATTATTAAGTTAGAGTGGCTTATACTTCTTTGAAACCGTTAAACTTTGCTCGTGGCCTATTTAGTGTCAAGATGTACAGTCGCATGCAACTGTTTTACTAATTTACAATGTTGAGCTCTAATTTACGTTAGAATAATAAATACGTTAAAATTATCGTATCTTTAGTAAAATTTAATACTTAAACGTTGAAAACGTATTGTAATTATGTAGGTAAGTATCAACCCATTGCTTGAAATACACTACAAAAAAATACATACTTAATTTAAATCAAAGATGTAAATACTTACTATACCTACCTAATATGAGAGTTGTACTACTGTATCGGGAAATTGAATTCTTTAATATCTTTTTAATGACACACCGACTGAATCTGTAACTTGGCGACTAATTTCGACTAATTAGCGAGTAAATATGGGAGAAAACAGATCTTCGCTAGGTGCCCTAGTTTTTGAGATATTAATGTGGGCCTGCTGGGGTAAGCTCTCTCCAGCAGGGCCACCTATAAACCCTTATATCTTTTGAACCAGTGACCGACCAATTCTGATATTTCGCGACTAATTTTGACTAATTATCGAGTAAATATGGGAGAAAACAGATCTTCGCTAGGTGCCCTAGTTTTTGAGATATTAATGTGGCTCTGCTGGGGTAGGCTTTCTCCAGAAGGGCCACCTATAAACCCTTATATCTTTTGAACCAGTGACCGATCAAATCTGATATTTGGCGACTAATTAGCGATTTAATTTTTGTGTTATCAAAATCCCTGATGGTTAAGTATTTTGTACTTGGTTGTACTACTGTATGGGGAAATTGAATTCTTTGATATCTTTTTAATGACACACCGACTGAATCTGTAACTTGGCGACTAATTTCGACTAATTAGCGAGTAAATATGGGAGAAAACAGATCTTCGCTAGGTGCCCTAGTTTTTGAGATATTAATGTGGCCCTGCTGGGGTAAGCTCTCTCCAGCAGGGCCACCTATAAACCCTTATATCTTTTGAACCAGTAACCGACCAATTCTGATATTTGGCGACTAATTAGCGAGTAAATATGGGACAAAACAGATCTTCGCTAGGTGCCCTAGTTTTTGAGATATAAATGTGGCCCTGCTGGGGTAAGCTCTCTCCAGCAGGGCCACCTATAAACCCTTATATCTTTTGAACCAGTGACCGACCAATTCTGATTTCGACTAATTAGCGAGTAAATATGGGAGAAAACAGATCTTCGCTAGGTGCCCTAGTTTTTGAGATATTAATGTGGCTCTGCTGGGGTAGGCTCTCTCCAGAAAGGCCACCTATAAACCCCTATATCTTTTCAACCAGTGACCGACCAAATCTGATATTTGGCGACTAATTTCGACTAATTAGCGATTAAATTTTTGTGTTATCAAAATTAAAATCCCTGATGGTGGCTCTGCCAGTGTCAGCCACACCAAAGCATAAACTAGTTTGACATCTCTAACTTAGTTCATAACTATAGCCGTCCTTTTCTCGCAGCCTTTTAGTAAAAGATAGCAATAGCCTAGTTGTTTAGTTTGTGCACAACAGAATCGCCACCAAGTACTGCGATACCCTATCGAAGTTAACACCATTCAAAGTAATGGGGTGGAACAGATTCAGGACACTTACCGGCGGCCTTAAAGTCCATGTACCTACTGACTTTTCTTTATGTTATAAATAAGTCCGTGACTCTGCTTAGGCTGCACAGACTTTTAGCATTTCTCCAAGAGCCCCTGCAGTGGGACGTGTGCGTTTCGACCGCGGGACCACGGCGTTTTTTTTTTTAAATATATGCCAAGATTTTGTAAAAATTTGTAAAAGTTGATTCCCAAAACCATAAATTTGTCAAAGTTATGGTTAAAAAGTTCTATGGGTTTGAACGTGGCCGCGCCATCGAAACGCGGAGAACCGCGCGGCCACGGAGATCTTTAAAACTAAGCGTTGCAGAGACCTGAAATTTAGGTAAATAACAGATTAAATTTGTAAAAATATACAAAAAAATACTAGGTTTATATTTTAGGAGTAAGACTAAAACCCCATGGCCGCGCCATCGAAACGGTGAATAACACGATATCGCCCATATCTTGCTGAAAAAGCATCGCAGAGGTCTGAAGTTTTTTGTAAAACAGATTTGAATTTATGGTTTTGGGAATCAACTTTTACAAAATCTTGGCAGTTTTAAAAAAAAAAAAGCCTTGGCGGCGCAGCCGAAACGGACACAATGGGACTCGGCAGCACCATGTCATCCGCGTAGCTGATATTATTAACACTAATACCACCCACCCGAAATCCGACACGCATGCTGCTGAGTAATCATTTTAAGCCATGAAGTATCATTTGATAGCTCATACAATTTACTAAGACGTTCAGTTTGTTTACAGTTTTACCTTTTGAGGATTATTTTAAAGTGAATTTATTTTAGTTTGTTTGCCTAAAAATTAAAAGTGATTTGAATACAAAACCAAAATGTGCACTTTGTAAAATTTGATGTGTAGAATTTTATTAGGAAAGTATGAAATAGTAGAAAATATTGTTTTATATCCTATTCACATGATATTCGCAGAACCTGGCGGGGTCCCGTCATCTTGACGTTCATCAAATCCGTGAGTTTTCCGATACCTACCAAAGTGACTGATTTTAAACCCACCTATAGTCTGCGCCAGCTAAGTAGGAATTAAAGGTCATTGCTCTTTCCTTAATTTCTCTGCGTAGGTACCCCGACAATACATTATGAATCGTTTTTAGGGTTCCGTAGCCAAATGGCAAAACGGAACCCATAGGGATTCGTCACGTCTGTCTGTCCGTATGTCACAGCTACTTTTTTTTTCCGAAACTATAATAAGAACTATGCTGTTGAAACTTGGTAAGAAGAACTGAATAGTTTGCGCGAGACACTTCCTGGGTGGTAAAATGTGTCCGGGGCCCTGTAACTTCTAAAATAAGAGAATGAAAAAATTAAAAAAAATATATGTTATAAATTACCATGTAAACTTCCACCGAAAATTGGTTGGAACGAAATCTAGTAAGTAGTTTTTTTTAATACGTTATAAATCGTAAACCGCAATTTACTTTTCATTCAATAAAGTTTGTGCGGAACCCTCAGTGTGCGAGTCCTCGCTCTTGGCCGGTTTTTATTTATTACTAGAAAAAAAAGTCAAGGATTACGATAGAGGTAGTTTCGGTACAAGTTTTTGTCATTATTTCTATTTTCTTTTTCTCGAAATTATGTATTTGAATAAATATATGCGGGTTAATGACCTTTCATTCCTACTTATCTGGCGCAAACTATAGTATGTTTTAGTAGTAGTGGACACGTTGGTCATGTCACCATGCCAAATGGGCACACTACACCATACAAAAATGTGGCAAGTTACGTGCCAGATTAGGCAAGTTATTGGCTCCTACTAAGTGTCGCGGGTTCGATTCCCACGGGTGGTTGTAAAATACTTAGTGCGAGGGAAAGATAGCATAGTGAAATAGCTCAAAATGAAACCATTGAGTGTAGATAATAAACACGTCATTTATTTGTCTAATCCTCCTCCTCGTCGGCAGCAGCGCCACCGCCCTGGCCCTTGCGCAGGTTCTTCCTCTTGACGCGACCGGGCCGGCCGCCGCCGAACGGCGACTTCAGCGAGAAGTCGATGTGTTTGCCGCTGTCCAGGCGCACGATGAACGATGGGATGTTCACTACTTGCTTGCGGACGCTGTGGATAATTGTTTAGTTATGGAATCATGGTGATCGGTGGTTTATGGATTTACATTAGTTTAGAGAGTTTTACTAGTTTTGTTGTGTTACTTAGAGAACTGGTTAATAAATTGTTTTAATTTGTTTACTTCAGATTATCATTTATTAAAGATATACAACCAGTGATCTAGATTAAAATAACTAGAAGTTGTGGGAAGAGGTCTACCCAGCAGGGTGATTATGCTGACAGAATCAGTAAGCCCGGGTCTGCTGCACCACATCGTGTTTTACTAAGGCCCGTGCCAGACTGTTGTAAACAAGCCCTCCACACACACACCACTCACATCGGTCTCCACCGGCGGTTTACAACAGTGCATGCTGTTGTAAACCAGAGACAAATGTGGAGAGCTTGTTTACAACAGTCTGGCCCCACGCACAATGGTCCATTGTAAGGATTAAGTGTGGAAACCAAAACCCCATGATAGATAAAACAGTCTGGCCCATGCTTAATTTTACTAACACAAAACATGGTTAACTAATAAAAAGTTTGGCCCCGACGAATGGATAACATGTTAGAGAATGGGCACAGCAGACAACCAATCTTAGATAATCATAATTTAACAAGAATCAACTTGGTCAAATCAAAGTTGGGGGACTGGTTATACCTTAAGGGTCCTTACAGACGAGCGGCACGTTGCCAACGGCAGATAAACTACAGCCGTTGCCGGGTGGCGACGCTTGCAGTTTTGGCATGCCATGTAAATGTGTGTCGACGGCTGCAGTTTATCTGCCGTTGACAACGTGCCGCTCATCTAAGAACCCTTAGTGGTATGTCTACCAACACGAAAAGGGTATAGATACCTTACCTGTGCAAGCTCAAACAAGCTAATACATTTTTCAAGACATTGACCCCCAACTGGGTTGGGAACCAAGTGGTCTATTAGAATAAGATTCAAAGCCAGGCAGCTTGCAGCGGCAGAGAGTGCGAGTTCACCTGTGTTTGAGGGTCAGGTTATATGCTGTTCAAGACAAATTTAGGGAGAGAACACATTTATTAACACTGAATCAGCTTGAGAAGGTCAGGTCCATGCAAGAAAAGTAAACGAGGAGTTCGGACGACGCGACTCGACATTGTGCTGAGCTAAATGCGACATGTGATTGGCTTGAGCTGGTTCAGATCAATTATTGTGGCCACACCCTAAGTTATGTACTAAACAAACAAGTTTCTCATCAACCATTAAAGAAAACCTTAATTATTCATAAATTTCTACTACAAATGAGTTCTTACCGGATATGCCTCTGTCTGATGAGAATACGGGCATGATGGATGGACTTGGCAAGACCAGCTTTGAAGACCTGGGTCTGCAGACGGCGCTCCAAGAAGTCCTCAATCTTAAGACCAAGCACGTAATCAAGCTTCATCTGTTTCTCGTCCAACACTCCGATCCTGACGAGACGACGCAAGAGTGCATTACCTGGAAACGTAAAGATGAGATAAGTATATGGGTACAGCAGATTTACAGTGTAATGTCATCAGACATTGTCAGAGTAATAGAAATCAACAATTTTTCATCTGATAAGAGGTTGCCAGATTTTTTCATCATAATAAATTAAAGTAATTTTCTTTTTTTGTATGCCTAAAAATGTTTTAATGAAACTAGTAGGTATTGCAGTCAGGTGGAATAAAATACTAAAAGATTTGTTAGTGGTTTGTCATAAGGGGGCATTCAAATCAAGCAGTGGTTGTTGACACTAACAAACTCTGCCTCTAAGACAACCCATTGACCAGACATTTGGTTTACTGATAGTAGGCCTATCAGTAACCAAATGTCAAACACATTGTAATGTATTAATGACTTGATATAACATTCAACACCCATTATTTTAGGTTAACCACATGTATACTGCAAACACTCAAAGCTTCCATTGTATCTCATATAGATCAATGTACATTTCCGCATACAACAGGCTTAACGCAATCAAGTTACAAGTTTGACAATTATTTATTCACCTTCGAACAGCCTCTTGGGATCCTTCTCCTCCAGGGTCAGCAACTCACGGGCAGCCTTACGGATGCGAGCAAGCGTGTACTTGACACGCCACACTTCACGCTTGTTGCGCAGACCATACTCGCCGATTATCTTTAGCTCCTGGTCGAGACGCGCCTTCTCAAAGGGCCGGCGCGGCGTGACATAGGTCTTGGAGAATACCGATGGTACTCTGTTGTTTACCATCTTGGCGAGCTGGAAGGTTTAGGCAGGAGTTTTAGATTTGTGAACTCTTGGATGGTGGGTTTTATTAATTCACTGGGAGCACAACATCAAAACCTGTACTAAAATTACCATGAGGCGAGGCCAATATCAAAAATGCCATGTGTCATAAATATAGTGCAGCAGTACTTCCAGAATCTTTTAGAAAACAGCATTCACCCACGATTTATTCTATAAATCGTGGCTGAATGTTGTTTTTTTAATTAAAAGCTTTAGGACTGCCCCAACGTTAACATAAATACCTAAAGGAGTTTGTCGCCACAAACCGTTGCAAGTGATAATCAATCTAAGCACGGTTTCTAAACTTAGATTTTAATACACTTGGGAATCATTGCTCGGGGCATTACTATAGCCTATTTGTCCACTCATGACGATTTATGAAGAAATCGACATGATCTACTTTAAGGCATTTGTAGGTTATGTTCACAAAATCCACATTTATCACGAAAATCGTAGAATACTTGGCAATTTTAAGTACACTCTCCGTAATTCAATAACAGAATATATATATTTTAGCACTTATTTCATTGAATTCACAAATAAAACAATCATAAAATAATCACCTTGTTACGCTAACACGGCTCGCCGAAAAGAAAGAGAGTTGTCAAAAAGAGCGAATAGACTATAGACTACAGCTGAAGTTTAGTTTCATGTCAACAATTAGTTGCCAGCATCAATTTATTTTTCTACAAACTAAAAAAATCTAAACGATTTTATAGGAGGCAGGAGCCTTTCTATTCGTTGAAAAAACTACTCAGAAACAAATCGTTTTCACTATTTATTCCACCATATTACTGTTGATACGGCTAGAATTTTGGTCCGAATGTTCTTTTTTTATGTTTGAAATTTTGGTCTTGGTAACATTGTTACTAAAGGCCTTTCAAATGGCGGAAAATCTAAGATTAGAAATGCTCTATGATTAAAATTTTGATTATGGTGGATGCTCCAGGGTAGCCCGCGAAATTCAAATTTTCTTACGTTTTTTGCAATTTGCAGGCCATGTAGCTTGAACCCTGTTACCGATACCTGTGGGCTACAATTTTTTTTTAATGTTTCTTTTTTATTGGATTTTTACAGTTATTTTTATTAAAAAAAAAGCGGATGTAAAACCATACACACACAGGCCACATAGAGCTTCATACACACGACACAAATGTGATGTGATGGATCGTTAATGAGGGTTTCAGTATTTTAGACAGTGTACTCTGTGCTGTGTGTGGCTTCCGACTGCCGAAACAATCATTAAAAAAAACCGGCCAAGAGCGAGTCGGAATCGAGGTTCCTTATAAACTTTTAAAAAAACAAACTCTGCTATTCGATCCCATGAAACGGCTTTTGCACCAACCGCAAGCAATAAGTTAGTAATAGTAAAATCGCTTTTTTTTGTTACTAAACTACATATTTACGGTTTTAAGATTTTTCACTTTACATGTGCTGTAAGACATTGCTTCTTGCCAAATTTCGTGATTCTAGGTCAACGGGAACTACCATAAAGGGTTTCGACCCAAAACCTGGGTACTTTCGGTCGACTTAGAATTGACAATTTTTTAAAAGCAAGGTCTTATAGCTTATTTTTATTTTATACACTTATTAGGGACTATAGACCTCAGTATCTGGTATAAATTTTAACTTGCTAGGTTCACTTGCACCCGTTCCTGAGAAAATCGGTGGTGACAGCCGGACAAGAAAGGTTCCTTTTTTACCTTTTGAGGTACGGAACCCTAATTAAAAGGTTTCAACGTGTGTTTCGCGAGTATTACCACACATGACACATAGCGATAGCGTAGAATGTTTCAAGAACCGCACTAGAAACGTAAACCTTTTTCACAAATCCGGGGACATTATAGATACTAACAATTATAGACCTGTATCCGTGTTGCCAGTTTTTAGCAAGGTGTTTGAAAAGGTAATGCTTAATCAAATGCTCAATCATTTTAACACCAACAAAATTTTACATAATCAACAGTATGGTTTCACCAAGGGACGTTGTACGACTGACGCCGGTGTAACCTTATTAAAGCACATATTTACTGCGTGGGAAGAGTCTCAAGACGCCATAGGAATATTTTGTGACCTTTCCAAAGCCTTTGATTGCGTAAATCACGACACATTACTTTTGAAACTTGAGCATTACGGATTATGTCAACTTGCACTTAGTTTGGTAAAATCATTTGAGTGATAGACAACAACGTGTTCAAATAAATGGTGTTAATTCACAAGGTTTAAAAGTAAAAATGGGGGTTCCGCAAGGCTCAATATTGGGTCCTTTCCTCTTTCTCGTGTATATAAATGATCTACCCTATTTGTTGAAAAACCAACCTCAAAATATGGTGTTGTTTGCTGATGACACTTCCCTTATTTTTAAGATAAATAGACGGGCCCAGAATCTAGATGACGTGAATGATGCCCTACTTCAGGTCCATAATTGGTTCACAGCAAACAATTTAGTATTAAATGAAAAAAAAACTAAATGCATAAGATTTGCTTTACCCAATGTTAAAAGTAGTGATTGTGAAATAATATTAAATAAAGAGAAACTTGAATTCGTAGATAAAACGGTTTTCCTGGGGATTACGCTTGATTCAAGGCTACAATGGGGTTCTCATTTAACATCTCTTGCGGCGCGTCTAAGTTCAGCAGCATATGCTATTAGAAAAATTCGTCAGTATACTGATGTAGATACCGCTAGACTGGTTTATTTTAGTTACTTTCATAGTATAATGTCTTATGGCATTTTACTGTGGGGACGGGCTGCAGATATTGAGTCTATATTTATTCTGCAGAAAAGAGCCATCAGGGCCATATATAATCTTCGTAAGCGCGATTCTCTAAGGGAACTGTTTAAGGATATTGGCATCATGACCGTACATTGTCAATACATCTACGAAAACATAATGTACGTCAGAAAAAATCTGCACCTTTTTGGTAAAAGGGGTGACAGACATAATTACAGTACTAGAAATAGGGACCAACTAGTTCAGCCAGGCTTCAGACTCGCTAAAGTGGACTCATCTTTCATGGGGTACTGTTTGAGATGCTATAATAAAATTCCACAAAGTATTCTTGAACTGAATGAGACGAAATTTAAAACATGCATCAAACGCACACTATGTAAGCAAGCTTATTACAAGTTGGGCGATTATATCGCTGATAAAAATGCGTGGCTCAATGCTGGTCCTGCTCCACATGGACAGGGGCGCTTAAATTGATAGTATTAAATAGAATTGTTGGAGCTCCTGAAGATTGTACAACTGTCTTTGCATTGTATAGAATCAATCTCTAGTATTATATAATCGCATAGCCCATATTGTGTGAGTACTATGTACTAGAAAGCTATCATTCACTGAAATCCTACGTCTTTTCTTGACTTGAATGTGCCCTGGCGGTTGAGAGTATGTCACGCTCACTCTAATGTCTCGCTGATGGTGGCGCGTGTGTCGGATCATTCAGTTCCCTTCAAAATGGTTGAGTTGAATGGTGCTGATCCATGCGTCATGTTCGTGAACGAGCGCTGTCAGTTGTGACTGGTCATCTCTTAGTTGCCATGACTTATTTGTATGTTTATTTTTGAATTGTATTTTTTGTTTTTACTATGGACACTTTTAACGTGCACATCTTACTACATTGTTCTCACATAATATACCATCTCAACATGAATGATGTAACCAAGATTTTGTAACAATATTTTGATTTAAAAGAGTGTCCATGGAGTTTCTTGCCCGTTCTTCTCCATAGAGATCTACGCTAGGGAATGGGCAACTACAGTACTTTCAGTTTTTATGTCTTGTGGCTGGGACTCTAGCTACATTTAATTTTCATCTTTGTTTCGACAATTCAAAAGTGCCTGTAACTGGCCTACTTGAAATAAATGCTTTGATTTTGAAAGGTTTCGAAACTTTGAAAACGAACGATAGTCTGTCCTTACTCATGATCCGGTTTACCAGAAGCTAGCACGCAGGCAAGGCAAACAATGTATACTTTGTTTGCTATCAGAAATTCAGTACTGTTTAAGGAATGGCTTATGTGCGCTATACTATAAATAAAAAGCAAAAACTTGTTTAAAATAGGTACATTTATTTACACTGGAATTATCAGATATAATATGCAAATCTACATAAATGTAAAGACTGTATTAAAACTTCTTAAATTTCATGAAGTTCTTGTACTTTTTAGGATTCAATCCGTACGCCTTCAGCCGTTCATCAGACAGGTGTAGCATAGGGTTCATGGGTTGGGTTACTTTATTCTTGTTCTTAAACTTATCGTTATGTTTGAATTTCTTCTGGATATCTTTCTTATTGCCTTTCTTTTTCTTTTGGTTCGGCTGGTCTCCTGTGTTCGTATCTCCTTTGCGTTTCAAGTTTTTAGTATTATTCGTTTTTGCTACAGAACTATTTTCTGATGTTGAGTTCTTGTCTAGTTTTTTATTTTTCTTTTTAGGAGTTTCTGTTGTACTGTCTCTGACTCCATTATTTTCTGTACTCAGTTGACTAGGTTCAGCATGATCTACCACTTCAACAACAAAACCATCTGATTTTTGTTTCTTCTTTTTCTTTTGTTTTACTTCTTCATTCTCTGTTGTATTTGTTTCTTCTATATTTTTTGTAGTATTTAATTCTTCTTCTACAGTTATTTTATGTTTATCTTTCTTTTTCTTTTTAGTACTCTCAGCAACATCGCCGCTTGTGCCTTGTACTTTTGCGTCTTGACCAGCTGTTTCTTCTAGCTGATCTTGTTCAGTTTCCTCTGTAACGGTATCCTCTGTGCTTTTCTGTTTGTTCTTTTTCTTCTTCTTCTTTTTTTTCTTCTTTGTTTCTTCTACTGGTACAACTATGTCTGGGTCTCTGAAAGGATAGATAAATTGTATGTTAGCTGACTGGTTATTGTGTTAGATTTCCGATTCCGAGTCAATTTATTATCGAAAGCAAAACAAACTAAATTGGACTCACTCTGGCAAGTCCTTGAACAGACTGGGCAGTACCCTCCTCTTGAGCTGCCCGTCGGCCGCCTTGAGCTTGTAGTTGCGCGCGTCCCCGAGCTGCGCGTGCGCCGCGCGCTGGCGCAGGATCAGCTTCAGCGGCACCCACTGCGTCAGCTCCTTGTCGTCCGCTACGAGGATCTGGAAAATAGCTCGATGATAGGTTAATATTATAATTATTTGGTATTGATGAACACAGATTCGTATTGTATTGCATTTTGTGTATAGTTTGGTTGGTACATGATGAAGTTCCGTTCTTCAAAGTAAGTCTGAGAATCCCTCCTGGACCCACATGGATCATGAACTTCCAGTTCGCCCCATTGCCAATGCACAGTCATACCGACCTTTGGGTGGGGTGAATATTTAACTTTTGTGGTTGTGGGCAAATAAAGCTGACTAAAATCCAGTTGGCGTGGCGAGCCGGGTGATTATCACGACCATGACAAGTCATGGTCGTGATAATCACCCGGACTGGCAAAGAATTGATGTTTCGGCCTTTCCCTACACTAAATATAATTGTCTATATATTATACTATTTAAACAAAAACCACCTTACCTCCTCAACAGTAAGTCCATAATCGCAAGGCACGACCTCCCGGTACTTGAACCTGGTCGGCAAATCTCCACCAATGACATCTTCGCAGTCCATTTTATAGTATTCCTCCATGTACTGGTCATAAGTCTTATCAGCTACCGTGGGAACAAACTTGGGTTTCTCAGAGGACAGTAACTCGGCCAGTTTGGACTTCTTCTTTCTATTTCTTCGTTTTTTGCCTAAAGTCTTCTTTACTTCTTCTAGAAGACTCACGCGAGCCTTTTTTGGGTCGTAGTCGGCGTCCATCTGGTACAGAAAAAAGGTTTTACTGTATGAATTGAAAACTTGAACAACAGAAAATAAAAAACTATGTATTTTGTTAGTTTTATTTGCTTTTTTTTTCGTGTCTTCACATTCAGTCAGTACTTTATACAGAATGAATTTTTTATCACTTTCGTAGCGTTTTTTAATGATACATCATTTTTTTTCTAAGCTGTGGAAAAAAGAAAAAAAAACTAGTTATTTAATTATGTTTTTATTATGCTTCTACTCCGTTCACCTATTATACCCATTTTTTTTGGAAAGTGATAAAAAAAGTCATCCGGTATTTTGCTGGCCTAAAACTTACGTCATCGGTGCGACACAGCAGTCACTTGTGCTGCATGTAGTTTTGTACTTATAGTATAAAACAAGTACTTACGTTGAAGTCCTCGTCTTCACAATGTGGTCCCTCATCACCGCCCTGCTGATCAGCGTCATCACCATCATCCTCTTCAGGCCGGTACTTTTCCCAGTTCTCTGTAATATTAATTAAAACAAATACAAAATTATATATACAAATTGAATGTGCTGGAAGGGTCATTTGCTTTCTCTTCAACCCCAATAACTCATCCGTGACCCCGCGGATTTTTCTAAAACAATTTTTATATTTTTTAAATTTGGCAAACAATGCTCCACATATTCTGTATAATTTTTATTCACTTTCCTAGTGAGAGCAGCGGTGGCCCAGTGCTGCCGGCCCCGAATTACGAGCAGTAAGTCGTGGGTTCGAACCCACACAGGCGCATTACTTTGAGTAATTTATTTCATCACCACTGCTCTCAAAATGGTGAAGGAAAACATCGTGAGGAAACCGACATGTCCTAGAACCAAAAATTCGAAGACATGTGACATCTACCAATTCGCGCTGGGCCTGCGTGGTGGATTATAGCCCATTCCCTTTCATCATGAGAGGAGACCGTGTCCCAGCAGTGGGAACATTATAGGCCGATGATGACTTTGTCCAAAAAGGCGACTGGTAAATATTTGAAGTCCATATAGTGTGTGCACTTTGCACGAATTTGCTAAAGACACAAGGACCAGTAGGGTGCAAGGGTTGGTTGGCTCTGCTAGGGGGAGGCCTATACCCAACACTAAAGAGGAACCATAAGTTCTCTTCATCGAATCACTCACCGATCTCTAGTTCATCATCCAGATCAGGGAAAACAGGTTTCTTGTCATCGGCGTCGCCGTAGTACTGCTCGTCGAATATCTCCTTCATTCGTTTGTCGTGTTCTTCAGGGTCGAACTCACTTTCTAGGTCTGATTCCTGAAATTAGAGGATTGAGCTTAGTATAAGAGGAATTCCGCAGGCGATGCTACTTGCGTGTAGCGACAAGCACCTGCTTCACTTGTTTTGCGTCGCAACTCGCGCACTGGAGGCACACGCACCTCGTGGAATGCTCTGATCAATTTCTATTTTCCTTAAATATGTGATTGCATTGTGAAATCTCAATTTCTCTCTATATTTTCTCGTAGTTGAATAGTTTATCTCTATTAGACGACACGTTTTTATGTAAGAGTTTCAACAGTGCAAACGCAGTTAGAAGTGACATACAAGTTACAACGCACCTTGAACGCCAGCTCATCATTGCCGGTGACCTCCTTGATCTTGGCAATCTTCTCCTGTATCTCCTTGAGCTTGAGCGCCTTCATCCTGGCGATCTCCTCCATCTTCCTCTGCTTCTCCTCCTCCTTGCGCGAGCGCACCTCTACGCGCTTCTTGGAGCGTCGATCGTCTTTCGGACGAATGTAGTTCATTGTGCGCGGGAAACGTTTGAGCTGGGAAGGTATTGTTAATTTTAGTTAGTATTGTTACACAGATAATGTAATGAACCCTAAACCATAGTGTGCTTAGGACAGTAAAAGTACTCTTTATAATTAGCATGTTAGTAATAAAGTCTAAAGACGTCTGATGACTGCAGTAAGAATATTTCTAATCCAATATAGCTCAAAAATCCCTGCTCTTGATGTTGACACAGCTAAATAACATAATCGACATGACACTAATCACTCACATACTCCTGATCAGGCTCCTCGAACCTGAAGTTGTAGGCCCTCTCGAACTTGCCCTGCTCCTCCACTCGTTCCTCATCAGCTTCCAGCTCCTCGTCATCTCTGATCTTGTCCTCAGCTTCACCGATGTCTCCATCTTGAAGGTAGCTAGAAGAAACATAATAGTACTAATATTATGATACAGAAACTTTATTGCAAGGAAAACAGTGAAAGGGTGGTTCTGCTACTAAAGGATAAAATCATGTTGCTGACTAGTCTGAGATTATGTTAGAAGGAATAAAAGATAAACTGAACTAAAGGACTTCCAGTACATTTCTAAGTAATAGCAGAACAGTTCAACAAGTTATGCTCAGGTCAGCCTAAGCATTGTCTTTGAGTGTAAAAATCCCAGATAATTAAAGTAATTGGACCTACGTAACTTTTAATTTACAGTTTATTCTTCTAAGATTAATCATCATCTGCCTAGCCTTTTCCCAACTATGTTGGGGTCGGCTTCCAGTCTAACCGGATGCAGCTGAATACCAGTATTTTACACGGAGCAACTGCCTATCTGACCTTCACAACCCAGTTAACTACAACTACAATACCCCTTGATAAGACTGGTTTATAGAGTTTTGGGCCACTGACTACCTGTACCTGGCGGAAACTCGGTATGTAATACCCATTACAGACCATCCTCAGCAAGTGCGGCTTAACCTGAAGATTGATCCGAACGTCTGTTATTATCTAGCCACAAGCTCCTAACGAGTCATTCTTCGATTATAAGGACATTATTTATGTTACTTACGGCTTATTCAAAATATAGTCTCTGAGGAAGGCTTCTCCCTCATTCAGCTTGGGATCTGACCAGAGAGCCTTCAGTGGCGCCAGGTCCTTCTCTACCTCATCACCTATGTGGTCCGCTTGGCCTATCAGGTACTCCTTTAGTTTGGCCTCCTAAAACAAAAGCATGTTATGAAAAAAATGCAATTTTTAAAATTTTATATTTTTAAAACCACCTGTTTTTAGAATCCAATCCACTTAAAAAAAATACTATAAAAGGCATAAAAAACTCCTCAACATTGTAAGCCGGTAAAGTACCCAAGAGACTGGTAGCATTGCCACATTGTATGGTAAATTGGCAACGCTTAACCTCTGGCCAAGGTAAAAGCCAATGCAAATTTTTTAAGTGTCTTTATTTAGACCAATCTGTCCCATTGCTGGCCCTCTCAAGCATGTCCAAGAGCTTTCTAAAATTTAAAACAGGTTTTTAAATTTGCAGGCACAGCCCACGGCTTACATAGAAGAGACCTATGCATGTCCCAACTGTAGGTTGTAGGCTATGTATGCTATGCAATGAGGTTACGCCTTAAATATTCTTTACAAAAATCTAGATGACACCATAAAACAATAATTCCAAGACACCAATCTCTAAAAAAAAAACACTTTATTTTGGGCCTGAAAACCCGATTTATTGTCAATTAATTACCAAATTCGATTTTTAGTTGCTTTGAAATCAATAAATAGTTGAGTCATTGAGTTGAATAAACAGTGACGTCACAGTAGGCTATTGCCATACAAAATCTATGAGAGAACCGCGTTTTGACAGCTCTTAAAAAGTATCTCAATTGATTGATGTGTCATCTACCCCATTATAAAGTGAAATATTCAAACCTGTGTCTGAGATGTGTTCCTTTCCTTCTTGGTATCATCTACGATCTCAGCTTTCTTCTCAATGCTGAAGATGTTGCCATCTTCATCATCACTATCATCACTGTCAGCAAATGTCAGCTGTTTTGTCTTGGTCTCTATCTCTGGAATCATTTGGTTTTGGTGAGAATCAAAGGAAACATCAAATATCATTGATGAATTTTTTTTTTTTGCAACGCTCCAATGTCTATTACCACAATGTGAGGCCTATTGGCAGCAGCAGTCCTGTCAGTGGTGATAGGTTGATTCCAATACAACGTGATATTACCATTATCGAGAACTGGGTCGGGCGCATACCTATCAAATCAAAATCAAAGCATTTATTTCAAGTAAGCCAGTTACAGGCACTTTTGAATTGTCGAAACAAAGATGAAAATTAAATGTAGCTACAGTCCCAGTCACAAGACATAAAAACTGTGAAAGTACTGTAGTTGCCCATTCCCTAGCGTAGATCTCTATGGAGAAGAACGGGCAAGAAACTCCATGGACACTCTTTTAAATCAGAATATTGTTACAAAATCTTGGTTACATCATTCATGTTGAGATGGTATATTATGTGAGAACAATGTAGCAAGATGTGCACGTTAAAAGTGTCCACAGCAAAAACACACAAACAAAAAAAATACAATTCAAAATAATTCATTCAAATAAGCCATGGCAACTAAGAGATGACCAGTCACAACTGACAGCGCCCGTTCACGGACATGACGCATGGATCAGCACCATTCAACTCAACCATTTTGAAGGGAACTAAATGATCCGACACATGCGCCACCATCAGCGAGACATTTAAGTGAGCATGACATACTCTAAACCGCCAGGGCACATTCAAGTCAAGAAAAGACGTAGGTTTCCAGTGAATGATAGCTTTCTAGTACATAGTACTCACACAATATGGGCTATGCATTTATATAATACTAAGGAGATTGAATCTATACAATGCAAAGATAGTTGTACAATCTTCAGCAGCTCCAACAATACATTTTAATGCTATCAATTTATGCGCCCCTGTCCTTGTGGAGCAGGACCAGCATTGAGCCAAGCATTTTTATCAGCGATATAATCGCTCAACTTGTAATATGCTTGCTTACATAGTGTGCGTTTAATGCATGTTTTAAATTTCGTCTCATTCAGTTCAAGAATACTTTGTGGAATTTTATTATAGCATCTCAAACAGTACCCCATGAAAGATGAGTCTACTTTAGCGAGTCGGAAACCTGGCTGAACTAGTTGGTCCCTATTTCTAGTACTGTAATTATGTCTGTCACCCCTTTTACCAAAAAGGTGCAGATTTTTTCTGACGTACATTATGTTTTCGTAGATGTATTGACAATGTACGGTCATGATGCCAATATCCTTAAACAGTTCCCTTAGAGAATCGCGCTTACGAAGATTATATATGGCCCTGATGGCTCTTTTCTGCAGAATAAATATAGACTCAATATCTGCAGCCCGTCCCCACAGTAAAATGCCATAAGACATTATACTATGAAAGTAACTAAAATAAACCAGTCTAGCGGTATCTACATCAGTATACTGACGGATTTTTCTAATGGCATAGGCTGCTGAACTTAGCCGCCCCGCAAGAGAAGTCAAATGAGAACCCCATTGTAGCCTTGAATCAAGCGAAATCCCCAGGAAAACCGTTTTATCTACGAATTCAAGTTTCTCTTTATTCAATATTATATCACAATCACTACTTTTAACATTCGGTAAAGCAAATCTTATGCATTTGGTTTTTTTTTTCATTTAATACCAAATTTTGGACCTGAAGTAGGGCATTATTCACGTCATCTAGATTTTGGGCCCGCCTATTTATCTTAAAAATTAGGGAAGTGTCATCAGCAAATAACACCATATTTTGCGGTTGGTTTTTCAGTAAATAGGGAAGATCATTTATATATACTAGAAAGAGAAAAGGACCCAATATTGAGCCTTGTGGAACCCCATTTTTACTTTTAAACCCTGTGAATTAACACCATTTATTTGAACATGTTGTTGTAATTTGTCGTGATTTACGCAATCAAACGCTTTGGAGAGGTCACAAAAAATTCCCATGGCGTCTTGAGACTCTTCCCACGCAGTAAATATGTGCTTTAATAAGGTTACACCGGCGTCAGTTGTACAACGTCCCTTGGTGAAGCCATACTGTTGATCATGTAAGATTCTGTTGGTGTTAAAATGATAGAGCATTTGATTAAGCATTACCTTTTCAAACACCTTGCTAAAAACTGGCAACACGGATACAGGTCTATAATTATTAGTATCTTTACTGTCTCCGGATTTGAAAAGAGGTATGACTTTACTGTATTTCATTAAATCAGGGAAAACTCCTTGGTCTACACATAAATTAAAAATTAAAGTTAAGTAAGGGGCTATAGTCTCAAGTATGGATGTACAAACTTTGACAGACATTCCCCATAGATCTTCGGTTAGTTTGATTTTTATTTGCCGGAAAGTTTTAATAACTATCATAGGGTTAATGTGTTTAAATTTAAATTCAGCCAGGCAGCCAGACACATTCGCCTTTAATAAGCCAATTGAGAGTTCAGGTGAGGAAATAAGAGCCTCCGTTGTTTTTAGTGGTATATCGGTAAAGAAATTTACAAATTCTTGAGCTACTTCCTGATTTGAGCTTTTAGGACCACACGCTGTATCTAATGTGTAGCTAGTGTTACGTATTTTCTTCCTGTTAGTCTCGTTATTTATAACTTTCCAAACTGTCTTTATTTTATTTTCTGCTGTTTTGATCTTGTTGCTAATGTGCAGTGCTTTAGCAACCTTGCACGTATTTCTAAAAAATTTTGAATACTTAGCAACATACTTGTTAAAAGTTTCAGTGTTTATAAAAGGCTTAAGGCCATAAAGCTCAAATAGTCTTTCCCTACTTTTTCTGATACCTCTAGTTGCCCAATCACTAAATATGAATTTAGGGCAAATACTTTTTGTCTTCTTTTCAAAAGTTTTATTGAATTCCGTGTGAACTATTGAAAAGAAACGATCATACAATTGATCTATATTAATATCATCAAGGCTCATAACACTTAACTTGTTCTGTAGCGAAATATTATACCTATTTAATCTGCTAGAAGTTATAGGTCTAAATTTAATTTGAACTTTTTGCAATGGGGGTGTATTACACCTAAAGGTTACAGTTTGTCCGCTATGGTCAGAAGGCAGACAATTTACTATTGCTTTATCTAAGTAATCACAATCGCAGAAAATATTATCTATACAAGTAGCAGAAGATGGAGTGACTCTAGTAGGTTTTTTAAAAGTGTTGGTCAAGTCAAATGACTTAAAAAGATTTAATAAGCGACTGCTATTTGAGCATTCTTCTAAAATATTGATATTAAAATCACCACAAATAATTATAGATTTATTACTGGCTGCAAGTTTTGCCATCACATCTTCCATTATTGATTCGAATAAGGAAAAGTTTTGATAGTTTGGGGGTCTGTACACACACACAATTACATGCTTATCTAGCTCAACACAGGACAGTTCAACGCAATGTTCAACCGAGAGACCTACTATGTCATTACGTTGCTTACATTTAAAACAATTTTTTATTAATATTAGGGAACCTCCACGAAGCATAGTTTTACGGTTAAAGCAGCTACCCACCATATAGTTCTCATAATTGATAAGCATTTGGTAATCCTTTAGCCAATGTTCAGTAAAACAAATAATGTCAAACTTACTATTTTCTAAAAACAATTCAATTTCTAATAATTTGGAAGAAATGCCTTGGATATTTTGGTGGAATAATTTTAAAGTGTTCTGCTGAGGCCCTTTTTTGCTAACTAATTGAGTGCAAGAAGATACGTTGGTAGGATTAACAATTGTACCTCCTGTTGTCTCATTTTCTAGTTTAAATTAATATTTGGAGTGAGGCCGGAGACTCCCGTGCCATCCTCAGACAACAAGACCCTATCACTAATACTAATAGACCCTAATTGAGAATTCTCCACGGTGACACATGGATCCTCCTCAGTACAATGTTTGTAAACATTTATAGCATTAATGCTATATTCATTTAAAGTCACCTGTACATTAGTATTACTACTAATAGTCGCAGTGTTAATAATAGAACTAAACTTAGACATACTATTTATGTGTGTGTGAATATTATAAGCTAATAGCCGAGCTATTTTGTGTCTACATCTAATAGGTAGATACACCTTACCCCGTGTCGACTTCAGTTTACCAACAATAGTGTTGATATCCAGATATATAAGTCTGTCACTATAGTGACCTACTAAAAAATGTACATGGTTATTTAACATATGTATATAGTTGTTTTTTCTATTACCCAAATTTTCAAAAAATGGAAAAGCACACAATATTATTTTATTACAATTTAACTTCAACAACTCTGAAACACAGTCAGTGATGTCTTCCTTTTTAATCTTGGAACTATTACCAACACATATAGTAATGGTGGTACTAGGATCACAAACAGTCTTTGTTACCCAGCGGCGTGCAGTCGTCTACCAGGCTGGGTAGGCCACGAAATAATGATAGCAAAAAAAAAAAACGCGCAACTCCACAACGTCCGTCGCTCTACATAACTATGATGGCCCTCAAAGTAGTCACATTTATTGATTTATAATATTTGAAAATAAGCCTGTAAAAACAAAAGTTATAAATGCAAGAATTCAAGAACTCACCTCATTATTAAAGGTTCAACTCACGATTTTCTAACGATGCAAACAGAAGAAAGATTCTGCCACCTCAAATATCTTAACCAAGTGAGTGGGTGATAGTTACAGAACAGGTCACTTGCAAGATATCCGAAGCGGCCTTTGAAGGCCCTATTTCATTGTGATTCGCATGTATAAATATATTTAATAAGTTAACTATGGATTTGAAATCTGTAAAAAAATCAACTCATTTATAAATTAAATCTACTCGCCTATCCTTTTTCAAATATGATTTTAAGACCTCGTCATAAAAAGTAGGCTTGCGTCGTAGTTCGACCATCAATTCTTTTTCTATAGAAATTAAAGATAGATTTGTGAGTCGTTGCTGACTTTGTGTGTTTCGTAAATAGGTGTGGATACGTTTTAAGGACGAAAATGAACGTTCTGCCGATGCGCTGCTTGCTGGGATAGTAACAATAAACTTCGCCAAACGCAAAACTTCTGAAAAAACTTTATCTAAGTTACTTTTATACAAATTTTGAATGATATCATATATGCTACAATTCGCAAATTCAGGCGATCTATAAATACAGCGCAATTCATTTTTTAATCTATCAAAATTAAAATTTGCCTGATAAGTATTAGTGAATTCTCTGATTTCTTTTTCAGGGAATTGTTCACAAAATTCTCATAAGAAAGTAACTCAAAGAATTTCAAATTTTTTATATTCATATAACGATCTCTTAATTCGGTGAGTACATTATCAATAATTTCGTTAAAAATTCGCCGATAGTGTATTTTTATATTATCGACATTGCGCTTTCTTTTGGGTGGTCCGGTTATGAGGGCAGTTGCATCATAATTGTTCTCGAACTTGTCTCTGTAACGAGCTAAAAATGACTCGAATTGTTTTATCTTTTTAACACAATACGCGATGTCACAAGTTTTTTTCTGTATAATGTCGTATAAAACATCGGTTTCAGCAAAAATATCCGCGAAGGTTTTTAAAAAAAAATTGAATTCAAATTCTTTCATGTTAAATAAAAATGAAGTGACTTGTGACAATGTATCACCATCCCAGTGTTGTGTATTTTCATTCATTTCTTCAAACAACTGGAGGAGGTGTGTGGACTCGTTTTTAATTATATTTAACGTGCGCGAGTGATATGTCCACCATGTTTCCGCGACACGAGGCAGCTTTTTCATAACGGCAAAGTCGTTATAATACGCCATTCGTTTCGTACTACTGTGAAAAAAAACCGCAATTGATTTTATTATACAAAAAAAGCGTTTGGTTTCAGGAACCCGTTCAAAAGATTTCGATAAAACTAAATTTAATACATGTGCGGAACACCAAACATACATAGCTTGCGGACATTTTTGCCTCACCAAAGCCTGTACGCCGTTAATTTGAGAGGATAAAACTGCTGCCCCGTCATAAGTTTGTGCAATTAATTTAGAATGACAATCTAAGTTTTCTAAAATTTCCAAAATTATAGAACTTAAAGCTACAGCGGTCCGATCCGCGCTGACATCTACGTATTTAATAAATCGATCCACTACTTCGGAATCACGAAAATATCTTAAAATCAGAACTAATTGTTCTCGGCCGCTTATGTCCGGTGTTTCATCCACCATGACAGCAACATAATCGGACTGTTTAATTTCGTCTTTAATAATATCACTCATCACAGATGCAACGCTCGAGATCAAATCATTTTGCGTTCTGTTCGACATGCCCGTGAATGAGGTACTTGCATTTTGTAAGTGGGTTTCTAAAACTCCATCATACTTTGCTAATAAATCTACTGTTTCTAAATAATTACCTCTATTCATTGATGATAATGATTCATCGTGGCCGCGAAAAGCTAATTCTTGTTTTCCCGGAAAGCATACGACATCGATCAGTCTTTGAAAAATATTTATATTCCTATCTACCTTAGAATTATGCCTTTCTATATCTAATCTTAACTGGCTGTTAATACTAGTTTCAATACGTGATTTACCAAATGTATTTAACTTTAAGCAAGCCTCTATATGTTTTTCTGATAGGTCATGCTTTTTGGCCGAGGAATGAAAATTATGCAAATCAATAAATCCCTCACTCCACTTACTGGAAGTATTAAACAAAATGCACGGAAAACAAAATAATTTATTTGTGTGTATACAGCCACAGCCAGGTAAATGTTGCATAATTTTGAGGATTGAAATGACGAGTACGCGCTGGATTACCATATTTTTGGATTAATTCTCGTAATTCACATCTAAAACACATCTACCTTTAGACACAACTTGAAGCTTGTCATTATACGATAATAGAGAAAACTTATTGCCTTTAACTTCTAACAAACACACATTATCAGCACAAACTTCACAAGTAAACACCATTGTTAGGTGAATAAACAATAAAAACACAACAAAATTAATATTTACACTACTGTTACTGTTAAATGTACGTTTTCTGTTTCAAAACAAATGTGTAAATAACTTAATATGTTAAAATTAAAACATTCAAGATCGCGATATAAATTGCTTGTCACAATGAAACAATAATGGCTTCCTTCAGAAAAATATAATTTCTAATTTGTCGATGGAAAAATACGACCAAATAAAATTGCATCATTTTCATATCGAGTTGGTTCACAACAGTGATCAACAAAATTTTGCAGGATAATACGAAATTCCACTAATTTATATTTAATTTGGAAAGGAACCGGAACCAACCCTGCTTAGTGCATTGCTGCACGGTAGCCCGCGAAATTCAAATTTCCTCACGTTTTTTGCAATTTGCAGGCCAGTGCTAGGTTGTATGTTGATGATTATATGATTTGCGGCTGTAAGACGTATGTAGTCACATTTTAATCAACATACAACATAGCACTGGCCTGCAAATTGCAAAAAAACGTAAGGAAATTTGAATTTCGCGGGCTAAAGAACATCCACCTTGAATCCTGGCCTTGTGTTGTAGCAGCCAATCATAGCCCAGCTACACTCGCAGGAGTTACCGCCCACAAATGGCTGCAATCTATACATGTGTGCGGTTCATACACACGAAAATATGCACCAATGTGCCGCTGTGTGCGTAAATTTATCAATGGGATTAAGGCGAGTGGATTGCTTGCCTATAAGATGCGTCCGGCGGGTGAGCGTCGAGCTTCGTAGCAACTTCCAGTACAGTGTTAGTTACGTAACACGGGCGCGAAAAATTGCTATAAGTATTCGAACAGGAGTTAGAACTTTTTTTTAATATTTTGTACAAAGTGTTAGTTTATTACATAGTTCATTAGTTATAATAATTCCCCCAGTTGGTAGGGTAGGCTTGGTCTAATTGCCTCTTCGTTGCGCACGCCCATGTTGTTACCGATGCCATAATCTGTTTGTAGGTTGACCCTGGCATGCAATAATTTTGGGTACAATAACTCAGGTTATTACTGACTATAGTATGGCACTTCTGATTCCACAAGGTTGTGTCTATGCAAGTACTCTCCATTAGCCAGACTAGAACACCCAGAAATAATGTGTCGGATCGATTTTCCCGGACAGTGGCATGCCCGACATATGTCAACCGTGCCATCTTCCACAATGTACTTCCGGTAGTTATTCGTCATCATAACTTCGTCCATTATTGCACAGACAAAACCTTCGGTTTCCCCGAAGAGGTCACCAAAGCGCAGACAGGATATTGACACTAAGAAGTCTACATCAGGGCCATGTAGGGCCCGGTACAAGCGTCCATGAAGCTCAGCCAGTTCTCGTTAGCCAGGGAGAGCATGGTGAGGCCTTGTCCACTGACACCACATCTCAGTGCATCTCCCCGTCGGCTTCTAGGAAGTATTCCCTGATACTGCATACCTCACGGTTGTGTAGGTCTTAGCATTTAAGAAGCCACAACCCCTGCACTTCCGCGGGATATGGTTCATCAACGACGACCGTGGGTGATGCAGTCGATTTGCGGTCAGCAGTGATTTATGCAAAATTATTATTGTCATCTTGCTTTGTTATTAATTTAAAAACAGGCTGTCTGTTTACCTGGCTCCTTTTTCTCGCTGCCATCAAAGAACTTGAACTCAGGGTCGTAAATCCTTGGGTCCTTAGTCTTCAGCAGCGCCAGTGTCTTCAGGAACTGCGTCTCCATTTCCTCGGTGACCTCTGGGGGTGCGTCACTCTCATCCTCACTGTCTGTTGATACTGACCCATCAGCATTCGGCTTGGAGCCATACTTCTGTTCCACTGGAAATAAGTTTATTTCAAGCTGGGCAATGCCTTGGCTGATAAAAAGTAAAATTAAAAGTATGCTTACGTTTGTGCAGTTCTTCCTTTTCCCGCCACTTGTCGTACTTCTTAGCATAGTCATTCTCAGTTTTAAGCGCAACCTCCTCGTCTGATTCTTCGTCGAATAGCGTTGGTTTAGGCATTTTGATTCGTAAACAGAATTATTATTCTATCACCTAACCAAAAATCCACACTCCGCAGTTCGCAATCGCCATGCTTGGTTCCGTGTTATTGCTTATTGGACATCTGTCAATTCTGTCATGTCAAATTGTCAATGTCAATGCAATGCCATCATACCAGATTCACTTTGTTCTAAGCAGATGAACACATGCACGGATGAAGCAGCATGGGGTGGGCAACTGGTAGAACCAGAACTAATGGCTCTAGCATCGCATGAACCAAACGTCATTGGTTTATAATCTGTCAATGTCATTTTATATTTCAAAATCGTTTGACTTCATTGGTCAGATTGGGTCTAAGCTACGGACGCACCACCTACAATCAGTTTTGACCAGTCGATCCCAGAGTGTGTTTTGTACAAATTCTTGTCAATCGAAATTAGTATTTAGGCCTGAATTCCTGCTACCTATGCTGATGTTGGTCGCGTACGGTCGGTCGCGTACGTCAGAGAGAAAATATACAATAGCAACGTACGAGGTCAATAGAAACTATGGTAGAAATGGTATTTTTAAATTGTCAATGATGAGCCAACAAATACATAACGATTAGATTTTTTCAAGGGATACTTTTCTGTAGCGGTTTGTAATCATTATCACCTTTGTAATGATGTTTCGTTGGCAAAATCAATTCTTACCATCAACGAGTGTATCATTCATATCATTATTATGCTAATAGTAATAAAATACTTTGAAATATGGCAATACTTTTATAACCTATAACCTACCGGTTATCGTGATTGTTTTGCTTGCATTAAAATAGTATTTTATGTTAAAATAAGAGTAAATAAATGATTTATTAGCATTGCATTGTTATTCTGAACTATTAATCATGACTACTAACCCGAGGAAAGGCACCGATCCGGTGCCAATGGAAGAAAGCGACCAGCTGACGATAAGGCCCTTGTAAATATTATTTTGATAGCATCATGTTCGGTATTGTATTTATCGGTAAGCCTTCGAACTTCGAAGCTTGCGTAGGGCTTAGCTTTGTTGATGTGACAGAAAAATTAACCTTTATGCGTAATTAATAAACCCAACGCAGTCAAACCTTTTTCTTGACTTGAAATAACAAACTACGAAAACTATGGGGTGATTTTCATATTTCTTGAAGCAAGGATGTTTCTTATCTTTTGATTTTTCTTTAGGGGTGCTGGTCAGGAAGTAGGCAGGTCTTGCATTATGCTGGAGTTTAAAGGAAAGAAAATCATGGTTTGTGCATTTTGTTATCCTATAGCTTGAATTGTTTGTAAATAACATAACTATGTTTTTGTGAATGAATTATTATTATTGGGGTAAAGAAATAACGAGGAATTTTCCTTCAAGCTTTCAGCAGTTGAATAATGTATTTTAATCATACAGATTATTGTCACGGATTATCATACGACAAACCATAAAAATGGTTTTGTGGGGCATTGTCATAAATTAAGACTTTTTAAACTTTTCTTTAATAAATAAATAAATATATAATTTAAAAAAAAATATATATACATGCTTGCTGAAATTTGATACCTTTGATGGACAAATTAAAGTTTAGCCCGATCAACACTTCTATGGGTTTTAGGATTCCAAAACCGAAAGGTCACCAACGGAACCCTATTACTAAGCCTCTGCTGTCGATGCGTCTGTCAGCGGGCTGTATCTCATGAACCGTAATAGGTAGTAGTCGCAGAATGTGTATTTCTGTTGCCACTATAACATCAAAAAATTCAAGGGGGCTGCTTGTCTACAATGGTACGGAACCCTTAATGGGCGAGTCCGACTCGCGCTTGCTTGGTTTTTTCATTGCACAATAACGTGCAATCATCATAATAATATTGTATAAATTAAGTAATTGAATTGAAATTTGTAGCTGGACTGTGGCATACACCCAGGGTTGTCAGGGATGGATGCTTTACCCTTTGTGGATCTCATAGAGGCTGATGAAGTGGATCTCCTTCTAATATCACAGTAAGTATTCCAGAAATTGTCTGAAAAAGATATTCTGAGTGGCTATACATGTTTGATTTCTTTTAAACTACAAGATACTGTATGACTTTTATTTATTGGAAGACAGTAGGCTACCTAATCACCTGTATGAGGAACACACAGAACCAGGAAGTGTGGCAGAAGTAAGTGGAGGCCTATACCCAGCAGTGGGTGATTCTGGGGTGAAATGATGACGGTACAACTACCTCATTGAGCTTTTTTTTTTTTTTTCGGATGGGAAATCATCAAATGACTTCTCCCGCTCTGGGCGGAGCAGGAGGGAGTGTCAGACTTTTACTGACTAAAACCCATCCATGTTCCTTCATCGCCCTTTTTGTTCTGGGGCCACAGTATCTCTTTCGAACAGTCCCGCAACCCCGGCAGGATACCTCATTGAGCTGGAGCTGAGTCTTGTGTTCAATTCCCAGGTGTTGCATTTCTCCATCAAGAATTTCCAAA
This sequence comes from Xestia sexstrigata, assembly GCA_941918905.2. Classification (NCBI taxonomy): domain Eukaryota; kingdom Metazoa; phylum Arthropoda; class Insecta; order Lepidoptera; family Noctuidae; genus Xestia; species Xestia sexstrigata. Next base: position 1,261,328 of record OW799216.2, on the reverse strand, counting down.
TAGCAGCACCAAGCCTGGAGTTGTGCTTGGCAACAGGATTAATATTCCCTATGTAAATTAGTTTACTACATATTATTGAAATCTTTATGACTGTTCTTCTCTAGTTTCCACCTGGACCACAGCGGTGCGTTACCTTGGTTCCTCACAAAGACGTCATTCAAAGGCCGAGTATTCATGACACACGCCACTAAAGCCATCTACAGGTGGCTCGTGTCTGATTATATTAAAGTCAGGTTAGTGATTTTCTATTTATTGGCCTGATTTATGGTTTCATTAAACTAGAGCTATTAATTTAGTATGAATTGAGTGGAGTGTAAATGTGGTGCTGTTCCACTGCTGGGGCACTTAATATTGTGTCCTGCATGTATTGTTGTTTGTTCACTAAGGAACTGATGGACGGTACCGCAAGCGCCAAACTAGTAGCTCAGTTCTGGGCCGACACAATTTAGATTGCCATCGACACGCTAAGAAGAAGTATGAATTGTTAAAAAAAAAATTGCTGTAGTGTGCAGTAATAATTTATTGAAAGTCTCTGGTTAATTTAATGCCACCGGCCTATTTACCTGAATACAATGAAGATGGTCAAAATTCCAAAAGACAGGGACATGCAGCATTCGGTTCAGTGCAGTAGAGAATCCAAAAGCACATTAATGTTTCTTACGTCACTTCAAAGGAGTAAGAATGTATCCCATCCTATACTTTGTGCTCTTTTAGTATGGACAAACCGTCGAACGCCGTCAATCAATGTTTCGGGTGTACGTGTACGGGCTCTGTCAATTGGGACTGGTCCTCTCTTAGCTGCCACGGTTCATTTAATTACTTTATTTTTAAATTGTTGATTTAATCTTTTACTGTGGACGCTCTTAATGTGCACGTCTTTCTACATCGTTCTCACATATATGTATAATCTCAACATGAATGATGTAACCAAGGAGTTTCATGCCCGTTCTTCTCCATAGAGATCTACGCTAGGGAATGGGCAACTACAGTACTTTCTCAAGTTATTATATCTTGTGACTGGGACTGTAGCTTTGTTTTTTTTTTATTTTGCATTTTTGATATTCAAAAGTGCCGTAATGGTCTAATTGAAATAAATGCTTTGAGTTTGAGTTTTCGTGTGCCTAAGGCCCAATGCTCAAACCACAGTAACTCAAATACCTAATAGGCTAGTTTCCACCATCAATAAATTGCAAATCTATTTAGTCAGTTACAGTATTGGAAAATAATGGACACGTATTTTTTGTTTTTGTAAATCAATGAATTTTGACAAAGAAAAACGCAACAAAACTGGGGAGTGGGGGCTCGTGACGTCAGAACTACTCAGAACGCACTAAAAATTATACCACGGCGTGACGTATTAAGAATTTTAAAAGCATCGTAATATCTTCGTCAAGTTTGGCTTACGTAACAAAAGAAAAAATACGGATGAAATATTTTTTGATACTCTAACTGACGGACTAATTAGATTTTTTCAGTTGACAAGCCTATTCTAACAACACTTATTTTCCTCCCCAGCAACATATCAACGGAACAGATGCTGTACACCGAGTCGGACCTGGAAGGCTCCATGGATCGCATCGAGACCATCAACTTCCACGAGGAGAAGGATGTGCGAGGGGTGCGCTTCTGGGCTTACAACGCTGGACATGTACTCGGGGCTGCCATGTTCATGATTGAGATCGCTGGAGTTAAGGTATGCCAGTTATCATAGAACTTTTGCACAGAAGCACTGCCTTTCTAATTCCTGTATGTCGATAAATGTAAAAATGCCGTAAGAGACATTAAGGAGCTGATAGATTCAATACTTTAGCTGAATGTCGCAAATCCAACAGCGCCTCCAAGACCTTTACAGCATTTCGTTTCACCGTTTGTTTTCTTTGTCAGGTATTGTACACAGGAGATTTTTCGAGACAAGAGGACAGACATTTAATGGCAGCTGAGATACCAACAGTCCATCCCGATGTTTTAATAACGGTAAGATATAAATAGATAGTTAAGTTGACAGCACGGTTGGCGCAGTGGTTAAGTGATACAGTTTTAGTTTTCATCAAAATCGGGCCCGAGAGTGTTTTTCGCTATTCCTGATAGTTTCGAATTTGGCCATCCACGCCCACTTAAAATTTACCGTGAATATAATGCCTACTATGTGTCCCAAGAGTCATTAGAATTTGTTCAGCCGTTAAGGCATGAAAAAGTAATAGACGTAACAGACAGAAAGATAATTATATTAGTATGATTCTTAATTAATACTAACATATAATTAATTCCCAGGAGTCAACATACGGCACCCACATTCACGAGAAGCGCGAGGAACGAGAGAGTCGGTTCACAGGACTAGTGAGTGAGATCGTGCAGCGAGGGGGGCGCTGTCTCATACCGGTGTTCGCGCTGGGAAGGGCACAGGAACTACTGCTCATTCTCGGTACGTATGGGAGACGATTTAGAATACTATGTAATATTTTAAGGCACCAGAAAAAAAAAGTTTAGGAAACTTTTACCACTATACTTATACAGGGTGTACAAACTGATTGAGTGAATTCAGTATATCTCATACGCAATATATTGTTCCCGTAGCAAAACGCACGTAGCGAACGGCAGGCGCGACGACGAGTTGGGTGAACTCTGTAGCTAGGCAGGAAGTGAACAGCTGATTTCACGCGTCGTTCGTTAGAGTTTATCAACGTCCATTGTTGTTTTTTTTTATTTTAGCCGTATTTTATTTACATAAATGGAATCCTGCGTTTAGAGAATGTAATTTTACATTGAAATAAAGGAATAGCAATAAAAAATAAATTAAATTTTCCGGAGAAAAATTCCGGTGGAAAATGATTCAGATTCGTCAGTTTGTGGAGGGCTATCCATATATTACAGCATGTATGTATTTGCGCCAAGTATTTCTTTTTAAGGGTTCCGTACCTCAAAAGGTAAAAAGGGAACCCTTATAAGATCACTCTCTTGTCCATCTGTCTGTCCGTGTGTCACCACCGATTTTCTCAGGAATGGGTGGACCTAGCAAGTTGAAATTAATACCAGATACTTGAGGTCTATAGTCCCTATTTTAGGTGTATAAAAATCTACGTCCCTAGTCAACACGATAAAAACAAATGGGCAAATTTTATATTTTCTCGAGAACTTGTAAGTACGAAAATTTACCTTAATTTCCAACTTTTTTATGGTTCGGAATTTTTCCTTTACTTGTGCTGTGCTGTAAGAACTTTCTTTTAACCAAAATTGCCAATTTTAGTTCAGTTGACTGAAAGTACCCTATAGGTTTTGGGTCGGAAACCTATATGGTAGTTCCCGTTGATCCAGAATCATAAAATTTGGGGAGAAGCAATGTCTTACAGCACATGTAAAGGGAAAATTCTGAAAACCGTAAATATGTAGTTTAATAAGAAAATACTTACAAGATTATACGGAACCCTCGGTGCGCGAGCCCAACTAGCACTTGTTTTTCTTAGGCGTTCAGAAAATGTAATCAAATGGGCTGTTGTTGGCTTGTTTTCCATTTCATAACCTATAATATTCTTACCAACAGATGAATACTGGTCCCTCCACCCAGAGCTACAAGACATCCCGATCTACTACGCGTCGTCGTTAGCCAAGAAGTGTATGGCGGTGTACCAGACATACGTCAACGCCATGAACGACCGCATCCGGCGGCAGATCGCCATCAACAACCCCTTCGTGTTCCGCCACATCTCCAACTTGAAGGTACGTGTCTGTGGAACATTCTAGTTTGGTGATGGTATGGCGTGGTACCATAATATGTATGAAAACACTAGTAGCCAATACTCACTAGCCCATAGCATGGGAACTATTTCAAATTAAGTAAATTTTCCCATTTTCTTCGTGGCTACTTTTTAACGGTAAAGCATTATAAATTACAACTCTATACCTTCTCTTTCATACTCATATGATATTTTTTATGAAAGTAAAGGACACTATTTTTGCTGTTTAAAATGAAAAACAAGATATTTAATAGAAATAACAAAAATAACTTTATCATTCAATAGCTTGGCTCTCCCCAATCTCAAACACATCAATTTCAGGCTTAACCTTATCGTACAAATGTGGGAACGCGCCGTTAGCACTATACTTCTTCCTCACTTCTTCATACAGCGACAAATCAAACATCACTTCGAATTCCTCGCGGGTCATAAAGATATCCGCGTATAAGAACGAATATCCTCCAACTTCTCGGGTAAACTCCTCCATTTTCCTCATAGCAGTCACAGGGTTATAAGGTTTATTTTCCTTTACCTTTCCAGGGACCCCGTAGACTCCCAAATCGTTGTACATTGCATAGTTAGTACCAGGGACTAGGTATTTTGCGTCAGGTCTTTTGAGCTGACCTGATGATGGACCGTGATCAATGATCTTGCATGGATAGACTAGTAGAGGGAATTTCTCGAATAGAACACTCGCTATCTCTATTTGCCTTTCCAATTCTTTGATAGGCAGCACGATGTCTTGAAAGACTTGTTTTGTGAATGTATATGCTCTTACTCCAGGAGTTGTGGTGAACTTTAAGAACGCTGGCTTTGGGGGCAGGAGCCATCCGAACAAGTAACGGAATAGCGAGTCGTTTCCAAACGATAGCATGTCTTCGACTACCCAGAATATAGCTCTGTTGTGTCTTAGTAAATAGTCTCTTAGAGGGATCAACTCTTCAGATTCTCCCTTCTGCAAAAACGTTTCCACATGCTTGTAGAACCAGGGTTTGTACCATTTCGAGCAACTGTTTACAGGTATACGGGGGTCGTAATCAGCATAATCCCCTACCATAATAACAGCTTCATCCTTACTATAAATAGTTCCTTCAATATAATCTGGAAACACCTTCGGCTCTGCTTTGTAAGTCCCCGACAGTTCCCGAATCATATCACAGTACTTCTTCTGTTCTTTGACGGGGATGTACTTGATTTTAATGTAAGGTTTTATTTTGACGATCTTGAGAGTCAAAGCGACGAGGAATCCAAGACTGCCGTGGCACCAGGGTAGGGCTTTGTATAGGTCTGAATGCTCGTTGTCAGCTGTGGCCGTTACCAAGGAGCCGTCACCCAGGACTACTTCGTAACTCGTAATGGTTTCGTGGTAGAGGCCGGCCTTGTGGGAGTGTGTTGACATGCCAGTGCCGAATGCGAGACCTGGAAGATTTTGAGAGGGGTATTAATTTGTTTGTCTGAGAAATAAGGTGACTCAAATTGATTTGCAAATAATTAGCGACCTGAGACTGTTCTGCGTGTTTCGTTTGCAGTCTTTACTATCTAATCAATCTAACTTCAAACATTACAGTATTAAACTTTGAATTTAAATTCGTGCGAAAAGAAGGAATGAATAAATATATATTTGCGCTAAACAAGACGCAGAACAAAAAAATGTATTGAAGAAAAATATTCGTTACATCTACGGCACTGAGGCCCTACTCTCTTACGTTTCGTCCGAATATTCGGATCTATCCGTCTCTCTCACTCGCACTCATCTGCAGACGTGCGCGAGAGGGAGGGATAGATCCGAATATTCGGACGAAACGTTAGAGAGTAGGGCCTCTGGTTCATTACTCGCCTGTCTGGTAACTGGTAAAAAATATGTTTATAATCACACTTTTTGAGCAGTTGTGTAAAAACTGACCTCCCAAAGTAGCATCAGTGAGCTCAATAGTAACCGCCAACGAATATCCCTTCGGAATCAGGAACTCGGTGATGTCTCCTATCGTGGCCATGGGCTCCACTCTCACGGTCATGGCCTGTTCGTCCAGCTCCAGGATGTCGTACAGCGGGATGGCCACCTGGTGATGCAGGTGCTTCTGGAAGAACGTGGTGGACAGGGACAGCCAGTTGGGCCGGGAGGTGCATAGGAGGCGACGGTCTTTTGGGGGTAGTTTGTTCCATTGTTGTACCTGAAGTTAATAGGGTATTGGTTAAGTAAGATAGAAAGAAGAAATTATTACTGTTTTCGTTTTTTCAAGAAACAGATGGACTATTGATAAGATAACCGTAACACTCTTAGGACTCATTTAATGGGTCTTTTGTTTCTTCGCTGAAAATCTGTTTGAACTGCGCAGAGCCCCCGCTAGAACACATGCCTCCTCTCATTGATACATGTTTTCGATTGCAAATGCCGATTACATTGGACATTTTCGGTTTCCCCCACGATATTTTCGTGTACCCTTTTGAGAGTAATGGTGATGAAGTAATGACACAAAGTAACAGTGCGGGCCCGGTTTCGAACTCACAACTCGGTAAGTCGGGGTCCTGTAATTCTTCAGAAATATATATGTAACTTCACGGTTTTTCTCACCTGACTCTGTATCAGTCTGACGGCACTGTCATGGCGCTGCGGATCACTCGTCAGCCACCTTACGTAGGCACGCACCCTAAGCAGCACGGTGAACAGGAAGCTGGCTGGAAGGCAGAACACGGCCACCACGAACTCTCTGTGGTCTTCAAGCCATTGGATTAGGCGGTTCTTGAAGGAATCGGGCAGCATTGCTGGAACAATTGTAAAATATTAGGCTATATTTTGACAGGTTTAACCCGCGTACAGTTAGTAGTTATCCCTAGAATCGTATTTCCGGGATAGAAGTAGGCTAGGTCATAACCCAGGTAATGATCTATCCGTGAGTCAAGAATCGTCCAAATCCGATCATCCTTTTAGGCGTGACGGACAGATGTATGGAATGCAAAAGAATGCTGTTATTTGAATTTGGCGCCATACTTCACCAAGGACAACGCCCAAATATAAATATAACCTCTTTGTTAAACACGGTCTTTCAACAAATCCATTTCCTGTTGATATACCATGATTTAATGTAAAAAAAATCTTTTTTTTTTCGTGTAAACATAGCTATTTTAGTTGAAACACCCTATGTATCTCTAATGCTTGTTTAAACACTATTAATAGAATGGTTGTATTCTTTGCAAATGATTCTTTAATCCTCACGGATTTTAGTTTGAGCTGTGCGGAAATTCTTGTTTCATAAATTAATAACATTTTGGCAATTAAAAATAAAATGGCGTTAGGCACTTACTGTTTTCTCTTACAATAAATTTTAATAACTAATAAGTTCTCTGGAAGCCGGCCGCTCCGAGCGACGAACGCAAAGACTACAATATATAACGACGAACGTCACAACACTAACTACAGATTAAAAAATAACATGTTTCGTTACACTGCTGATAGAGTAATATCAGTGTTATCTCATATTAATGCCATAATCTTAGGAATATTTTAATTATTACCGAATCTCATATAAGCAAGGTGTACGATTAAAGTGTAACCAAGCGTACCTAATAAACACGCATTATACGTAGCGCCGTACTTCAAACTAACTGCATCCATACATAACATCACGCCTGTAATCCCCGAAGGGTTCGGCACAGGTGTACCTAATAGTACCCACATTTCGCCAGTTAACTTAATCCGTAATTATATAATAAATGGGGAAGTAACTCTATCTTTTACCTTTTCACGCCTTTAACGGCGGAACGGTTGTAGATAACTTCGGTTGGCTATGTACCAACAGAGTATTGTATGTGGGTACTTTTTATCCCCGTTGTATGTCCCCATCGGACCATTTCCAATCTCTACACAAGAGCTATAAAGTATAAGTATGTGATTTAGGTCTAACTCGACAGATAAAAAATGTTCGCTCATACATAGGCATGCTGACTATTTGGATTTGAAAATAAAGAAACCATTCAATATCACGAGCTATGTATGCAAGCCGCATAGTAAATGATCTTGACCTTGTACTCTAATATCAATCAGTATTTCGTTGCTACTGATTTCAAAACTCACAACTGTTTTATGTCAGGCGAATGTAAACTCCATGTCTATAGCGATAAATGTTAAATTGTTGTGTATGAAGCTTGGTGAGGATAGTACAGACAGTTGCTATGTAACACAGGTGTCTTGATTGTGTCTATAAGCTGCGATAAGCTTTGTCTACAATAATATTATGTTGAATCATTGTAAGCGAATCTAATCTCTTCTTAAATCAACAATTCTCATGACATGACTCCTGCTGTCCAAAGTGTGTGGAGACTCTGACGCATGGCTTTCTATAATCGGGGGGCACGGCAGTGCCCCCGCCAAGTCGAGCGCGAAGCAAACACTGCCGTACCATCCTTTACTGGAATCATTTTGCCGCATTTTCAGGCCCCTATTTGAGAACCTCTGGATAAGACCAGAACGCAGAAATTTCGTCGTCAACAAGTCAACAACATTAACTATAATAATAAAGAAATCGCAGTAAGGAACCTAGACTTGGCACGACTTTGTCTAGATTTCATTACTTTTTAGAGATAAACAAGCAGCTCCATCGAGACTTGGCTAGATTTTTACAGAATGTTTTTGGTGGGATTAGATCTATTTTACACAACAAACACTCACGTTCTTACAGATGGGGATGATTTTTTTTTTCATCATTTTAACCCGGAATCACCTACAGAAAATCAAAAATCAATCAAAATCAAAGCATTTATTTCAAGCAGGCCAGTTACAGGCACTTTTGAATTGTCGAAACAAAGTTAAATGTAGCTACAGTCCCAGTCACAAGACATAAAAACTGTGAAAGTACTGTAGTTGCCCATTCCCTAGCGTAGATCTCTATGGAGAAGAACGGGCAAGAATGGAGTTTCTTGCCCGTTCTTCTCCATAGAGATCTACGCTCTTTTAAATCAAAATATTGTTACAAAATCTTGGTTACATCATTCATGTTGAGATAGTAAAACAAGAAAAATACAATTCAAAAATAAACATTCAAAATAAGCCATGGCAACTAAGAGATGACCAGTCACAACTGACAGCGCCCGTTCACGAACATGACGCATGGATCAGCACCATTCAACTCAACCATTTTGAAGGGAACTGAATGATCCGACACACGCGCCACCATCAGCGAGACATTAGAGTGAGCGTGACATACTCTCAACCGCCAGGGCACATTCAAGTCAAGAAAAGACGTAGGATTTCAGTGAATGATAGCTTTCTAGTACATAGTACTCACACAATATGGGCTATGCGATTATATAATACTAGAAATTGATTCTATACAATGCAAAGACAGTTGTACAATCTTCAGCAGCTCCAACAATTCTATTTAATGCTATCAATTTATGCGCCCCTGTCCATGTGGAGCAGGACCAGCATTGAGCTACGCATTATTATCAGCGATATAATTGCTTGCTTACATAGTGTGCGTTTGATGCATGTTTTAAATTTCGTCTCATTCAGTTCAAGAATACTTTGTGGAATTTTATTATAGCATCTCAAACAGTACCCCATGAAAGATGAGTCCACTTTAGCGAGTCTGAAGCCTGGCTGAACTAGTTGGTCCCTATTTCTAGTACTGTAATTATGTCTGTCACCTCTTTTACCAAAAAGATGCAGATTTTTTCTGACGCACTAGAAGACGTGTTTTCGTAGATGTACTGACAATGTACCGTCATGATGCCAATATCCTTAAACAGAGATTATATATGGCTCTGATGGCTCTTTTTTGCAGAATAAATATAGACTCAATATCTGCAGCCCGTCCCTATAGCAAAATGCCATAAGACATTATACTATGAAAGTAACTAAAATAGACCAGTCTAGCGGTTTCTACATCAGTAAATTGACGATTTTTTCTAATAGCATACGCTGCTGAACTTAGACGCGCCGCAAGGGATGTTAAATGAGAACTCCATTGTAGCCTTGAATCAAGCGTAATCCCCAGGAAAACCGTTTTATCTACGAATTCAAGTTTCTCTTTATTTAATATCATTTCACAATCACTACTTTTAACATTGGGTAAAGCAAATCTTATGCATTTAGTTTTTTTTTCATTTAATACTAAATTGTTTGCTGTGAACCAATTATGGACCTGAAGTAGGGCATTATTCACGTCATCCAGATTTTGGGCCCGTCTATTTATCTTAAAAATAAGGGAAGTGTCATCAGCAAACAACACCATAAATTTTGAGGTTGGTTTTTCAGTAAATAGGGTAGATCATTTATATACACGAGAAAGAGGAAAGGACCCAATATTGAGCCTTGCGGAACCCCCATTTTTACTTTTAAACCCTGTGAATTAACACCATTTATTTGAACACGTTGTTGTCTATCACTCAAATATGATTTTACCAAACTAAGTGCAAGTTGACCTAATCCGTAATGCTCAAGTTTTAAAAGTAATGTGCCGTGATTTACGCAATCAAATGCTTTGGAAAGGTCACAAAATATTCCTATGGCGTCTTGAGACTCTTCCCACGCAGTAAATATGTGCTTTAATAAGGTTACACCGGCGTCAGTCGTACAACGTCCCTTGGTGAAACCATACTGTTGATCGTGTAAAATCTTGTTGGTGTTAAAATGATTGAGCATTTGATTAAGCATTACCTTTTCAAACACCTTGCTAAAAACTGGCAACACGGATACAGGTCTATAATTATTAGTATCTTTACTGTCCCCGGATTTGAAAAGAGGTATGACTTTACTGTATTTTATTAGATCAGGGAAAACTCCTTGGTCTACACACAAATTAAAAATTAAAGCTAAGTATGGGGCTATAGTCTCATCTCAAGTATGGATGTACAAACTTTGATAGACATTCCCCATAGATCTTCGGTCAGTTTGATTTTTATTTGCCGGAAAGCTTTAATAACTATCATAGGGTTTATGTGTTTAAATTCAAATTCAACCGTGCAGCCAGATACATTCGCCTTTAATAAACCAATTGAGACTTCAGGTGAGGAATTAAGAGCTTCCGTCGTTTTTAATGGTATATCGGTAAAGAAATTAACAAATTCTTGAGCTACTTCCAGATTAGAGCTTTTAGGACCACATGCTGAATCTAATGTGTAGCTAATGTTACGTATTTTCTTCCTGTTAGTCTCATTATTTATGACTTTCCAGACTGTCTTTATTTTGTTTTCTGCTGTTTTGATTTTGTTGCTAATGTGCAGGGCTTTAGCAAACTTGCATGTATTTCTAAAAATTTTGGAATACTTAGCAACATACCGGTTAAAAGTTTCGGTGTTTATATAAGGCTTAAGGCCATAAAGCTCAAATAGTCGTTCCCTACTTTTTCTGATACCTCTAGTTGCCCAATCACTAAATATGAATTTAGGGCTAATACTTTTTGTCTTCTTTTTAAAGCTTTGTTGAATTCCGTGTGAACTATTGAAAAGAAACGATCATACAATTGATTTATATTAATATCGTCATGGCTCATAACACCTAACTTGTTCTGTAGGGAAATATTATACCTATTTAATTTGCTAGAAGTTATAGGTCTAAATTTGATCTGAACTTTTTGCAAAGGTGTATTACACCTAAAAGTTACAGTTTGTCCGCTATGGTCAGACGGTAGACAATTTACTATGGCTTTATCTAAGTAATCACAATCGCAGAAAACATTATCTATACAAGTAGCAGAAGATGGAGTGACTCTAGTCGGTTCTATAAAAGTGTTGGTCAAGTCAAATGACTTAAAAAGATTTAATAACCGACTGCTATTTGAACTTTCTTCTAAAATATTGATATTGAAATCACCACAAATAATTGTAGATTTATTACTGGCTGCAAGTTTTGCCAGAACATCTTCCATTATTGATTCAAATAAGGAAAAGTTTTGATAGTTTGGGGGTCTACAGCTAAATACCCAGCAGAAAAAAGTAAAAACAGGACTCTTTCTTCTGTCGTAGTTCCTGGTTTCCTAAATTAGTTAGGATACCATCAATTCGGATGGCTTCGCGTCAGTGACATCAGTATTATGGGTAGTGAAGAAATACCAGTTTCTTCACAAATAATTGATTCACTATCCAGAAATATTCCATCTAATTCATGTTCTTAAATCTTGCAGGGAATAGACCACTTCGAGGACATAGGCCCGTGCGTGATCATGGCTTCCCCCGGTATGATGCAGTCCGGGTTGTCGCGGGAACTGTTCGAGTCGTGGTGCACCGACCCCAACAACGGAGTTATTATTGCTGGTGAGTGATCCTTTACTTGTTATCAATAGCAAGGCCGCATTGTGGGAAGGACGAAGAAGAAGAATAGCGGCGATAGATGTGGTCGAGAAAATGTATGTGATGTCTGTAGTTGTGTGTTTCGGAAGTGCAAGAAACTTTTGCTTACAGATGTGAAGGTAATTCAACAGCCGCTCTGCTCAGTGTATGACTGAATCTTTAGGAGTTTATTCCAAACCTATCATGACTTTTTCCTTTCCATCTTATGTTATGTCCGTCCAGGTGCTCAAAAGATTGCCTGCACAGTTTCGCATGCCACAGATATCCTAACCCTAAAGACGGGACTCAGATGCTATGTAAATAATATAACTAGGTCTTTGGTTGGTCGTGACGGGCTGACAAAAACTTTAAGATTACTAAGGTAGATCCCTCCTCTTCCTCAGGTTACTGCGTAGAAGGCACGCTGGCCAAGACGATCCTCTCGGAACCGGAAGAGATCACGTCCATGTCGGGACAGAAGCTGCCGCTCAAGATGTCTGTGGACTACATCTCGTTCTCAGCGCACACCGACTACCAGCAGACCTCCGAGTTTATTAACATTCTCAAACCGCCGCATGTGGTATGTGCAACAGTAGGGTTCTTGGCAGATATATGGGGTGTTACTTTAATCGAGTGACGTATATTAAGAGAGCGTAATACTCATAACAACGATTAGCTTTTACCTTGGAACCAATTTTGAATGCGCGTAAAAAACAGATATCATATACATTTATGGTCGCATAATAATGCCGACAAAATATATCAGATTATTTTATACCATCGTATTAGCTCAAAGTATATAAAGTATTGTGAAAAGTTTAGCCAGGGTGTCCATGCTTGTTCCGTGTGCAGGTGCTCGTGCACGGCGAGCAGAACGAGATGTCCCGCCTGCGAGCGGCCCTGCAGCGCGAGCACCGCGGGCGGCTGCAGATCCACACGCCGCGCAACACGCAGCAACTGTTCCTCACCTTCCGAGGGGACAAGACTGCCAAGGTTAGACTGATACCCCATCATTATCTGCTTACCTTTTCCCAACTATGTTGGGGACAGTTTTCAATCTAACCGAGTGCAGGCTGACAGCTAAATGAACAGTATTTTACAAACTAGATGCTATCAATTACTAATTTTCCTTCAAAAATCATTTCTCATACATTCCATCCATTTTTTTGTATCTCCTCTCCAACTTTATCCATCAACATTTATATTCATCACTCTTTTTTTTATATGCCGTTCATTCCTCCTCACCACGTACTATTATACAGAGTGTAAACAACCTCATCACGAAGCCGTCAACCAAGCATTCTGTACATCAAACTAAGTAACGTTACGCAAAAATGCAATCCATCCATCAGCACAATGTTTTGAGTGCGTTACATTGAGTTTTACAACAAACATGATTGTTCACCCCAAAAAAAGAAAGTTGTTTCCCAGCAATATTTTTTGCGTAAAGTTTAGTTTGATGTGCAGACTTGGTTGACGGCTTCGTGATGAAGTTGTTTACGCCCTGTATATTTATATAATCAAGTTCTTCTAAACTCATATTGTCACTTACGGGATATCTTCCGTGAATACTATTTATGAGTATTTTTATGTTATTTTTTTTTTTCATATTTTTTTTTTCAAATAGTAATAATTACGAAAGATAAACCGTAAGTGACAATATAAGTTTAGTTTTAAACCGTGAAAACTTGAAACAGTGTTTCAAGTTCTTTTAATTTAATAGACGAAGTGTTGCTGAGGAGTTTTTCTCTCCCGCTAAAACACTAGAAAGTAATGACGGGCGGGCGTTTTGGAAGAGTTTCGTATGTTATGTTGACTTTAAATCTGTACAGGTGATGGGATCCTTAGCGATGGAGAAGCCCGAGCCCGGCACAGAGCTACAGGGCATCCTAGTGAAGAGGAACTTCAACTACCACATCCTGGCACCTTCAGATCTTAACAGTAAGTTTTAGTTTTAAACAAGTTTTGAGTATCTCATTATTAAGTACTTATTTACTTTGATCCTATCGTTTAAAATTGAAAAGTTATGATAGTTTAATTTCACAGAGGTTATACGGTCGAAATTTTTTATACAATGGGGAGTTTTCCAGTGCTTTTTATGAACGAACTAGATGCCGCTGATCAACCTTGGGAATAATACTACTCTGTCAAGAAAGTACCGGGAAAAGATCAATAATACACAAAATGTCTGTTATTCATCCAAATTTATTTTATCACCTTCAAAGTATGCTCCTTTAGAAACGATACACTTGCGCCAACGAATAATCCATTCATCAAAACATTTTTTAAACGCTGCTTCCGGAATTGAGTTCAGTTCTCGCCGCGAATTCTCCTTTATGTCTTCTATCGATTGAAAACGGGTGCCACGAAGTGGTAATTTGAGTTTAGGAAAAAGAAAAAAGTCAGCAGGAGCCATATCTGGTGATTAAGGTGGTTGCTGGATGGTATTTGTTGAGTGTTTGGTCAAAAATTCGTTCACAATGATAGCCTTGTGCGAAGGCGCATTGTCGTGGTGCAAAATCCAAGAATTTTCTTTCCACAAATCTGGCCTTTTTCGTCGAATTTGCTCTCTTAAACGCCGCATAACGCTCAAATAATATTCTTTATTTACCGTTAGACCTTCCGGTAAGAATTCAGAGTGCACAACACCGCGATAGTCAAAGAAAACAGTCAACACGACTTTGACTTTTGATCGACTTTGGCGTGGTTTTTTCGGTTTCGGTTCAGTTGGAAGGCGCCACTCCGAAGCTTGTTGACTAGTTTGCATGTCAAACTCGTAAACCCACGTCTCGTCACCAGTAACAATGCGTTTCATGAATGTTGGGTCCGAACTGACTCGTTCTAGCATGTCCTCAGCGACTTTCATGCGATTGAGTTTTTGGAGAAAATTCAGATCTTTTCTGCTCGGCTAGTCCCAGCCGAGCAGCAACATGTTTCATACCCAAATGATTAGTTAAAATGGTACGGATCGACTCGTGAGATACAGAAAGTTCGGCGGCTATCTCTCTCAGAGTTGAATGGGGATTTTCAGTCACTATTTTCTTCACTTTTGCGATGTTAACTTCAGTTGCAGACGTTGACGGCCTACCAGAGCGAGGCAAATCTTCCATCACATCTCGACCGCTTTTGAACGCTTTGAACCACTCATAAGCACGAGTTTTTGATAAAGTCGATTCACCGTAAGCCTTCTGTAACATTTTCAGTGACTCCGAACACGAAATTCCATTGGCGATGCAAAATTTAAGACAAACTCTTTGTTCGATATTTTTGTCCATTATGAAATTCGCAATACATACTATATATGATATTACTAAAACCAGCACTGTATTTAATATAAATAACAGATGCAACTCAAACTCCGCGCCAAAATGGAAAACAGTTGTGCCAATCTAACAACTACAAAAAAACAAAAATTTGAATTTGGAACCATAAACAAATCATCCATTCCCGATACTTTTTTGACTGAATGTATAATGGCTCGTTTTTATGTCCACAAAGCCTTAACTGAAGTACGGAGGAACCAAAGCTCGACTCGACGCACCAGGAGTTTAGACGTAACGCAAAAACACTCAGAAGAACAATAGCAAATACCATGCAAAAACTTGTAGTTCAGTTCAGTGATGCAAAAGACTTTTTAGTTTAAAAATGTTTGACAGAAAAAAGGTTCTTTACAGTTCTCATTTTATATACAACAATGAATAATAAAGAAATTTTACTATACACTGAGTATGATTTATGGTGCCTAGGGTATTTTTTGACCTGCTAAGAGATTTTATCTATGACCTATAATATGATCTGTAGTATAATTCTTTTTTCATTGGATTTTACTAGAACGTCGCTTAAAAAAATATCTCCAAAGCCTATCAGCGCCATCTATTGATATATTATACTGAAGCGTTGTGACAAACGTCATTGGAAAATTCCTCATTGGATCAGCGTAACAAAGCATAGACAGACTTTTAAGGTGCCATGTGGTTGTAATACATGTTTATTTATTTAAGTTTCATGTACATATCATTTGACTTCAGCTTTGACGCACCTAAATGTGCATTAATTTTTTCAGTCATCATGAATTAGTGACCCAGGGGTCTTATTGTAAACTTCTGGTTCCAGAATACACAGAACTAAGTCAAAGCGAAGTGACGCAGCGTCAGTCCATCCACTACAGCGGGTCTGTGGGTCTGCTGCGTCACGTGGTCATGCAGCTCGCGGGCGCCATCGAGTTCCACAGCGAGACCAAGTGGAGGGTCTACTCCTGCGTCGACCTCATCGTCGAGAACAACATGATCACTCTAGAGGTAGGTACTCATCTCATATCACAGTTGTTTCTACCCAGGGCTAACGTGGACGACCGGTCGTAGATTTTGTCCAGCTCGTCCTGCCATCTTCTAGTTCTAAGAGGTCTGCGGCGACGCCTGCCTGCGATAGTTAGTTATAGTTATAGCTATTTTGGCCCACCGCTCTTTGGGCATACTGCTAACATGGAGTCAGTACCGAGCGCAGTCCTACTTCAGGTCAGAGCAGTGTTTGATAGTTACCGTTACGTGGCAGTGGGCGGCGCAGCCGGTGTCGGACATGTACGCGGACGCGCTGGTGGCGGGCGTCCTGTCGGCGGCCGCGCTCGCCGCGCCGCGCCACCTGCCGCTCGCGCCCAAGCTCGACCGGATGCACTTCAAGGTACTACTTATTTACTCTACTCCATTTAGTATCCTGACTTCCCAACAAGAAGTAGAAACTATAATTAGAAGAATTTGAAAGAGAAGTATCTTTTCAAAAAAAAGTAGTGCCCTCTTTCTTTCATCTCGATAAGGCCTATAAGAAAAGTCAGATAATTTATTTTTATTAACACTACTTTTATTTTCCATGCATTTTTATCAAATATTGAATGCTTCTATTTACTGTGGCTGTTCTAAGAACTTAAAAGCAAAGCAGAATGTAATTAAAATGATTAATTCCAGGAGTGCGTGATAGAGATGCTACAAGAGATGTTCGGCGAAGACGCCGTGCCCAAGATGTTCAAGGGAGAGAAGTTGTACGTCACCGTGGATGACAAGCGAGCTGATATCGATCTGCTCAATATGGTCAGTATGCTTTATATCAAATTGGTCCTTATTAATGTATAAGGTATGGTTACTACCTATGCGGAGAGACGAACGTAGGTGGAAGATTCGACAAAATAATCTTCCACTCCTGCACATTACAAGTGACGCTTCGTCGATTTCAACTAATGTGATTGATCAGTTCTCGTACGTCTGCTTTCGTCCCCGCTTTAGTGGAAACGGGGAGGTTTGACGCAGAATGTGCACAAAGCAAAATGTGCACTTTTGATAAGTGCTCATTTTGAGAAGTGCTATTTTGCGAAGTGCATATTTTGCTTTGTGCACATTCTGCGTCAAATCCGAAACAGGCTGTGAAAGGTAGTTTTGGAGTGTATCATAATAGATGGAAAGTAATTAAATACCCGAAAGTTTTTAAGCATCACCCAAAAATAGATACGATATCCGACATTGTAAGTCGTGCATACAGTACTCGACACTTTTCTTAGGGCTCATTTACGGAGACGCGTCGCGGGCCAGCGACAGCGCGGACAGCGTTTACGGAGAAGCGTTTTTACACGCGCTTAGTTGAGATGCAGCCTCGGACGCTGCGGTGCACGCGACGGGTGACCAAAGACAACTTGATGCTTCGTGCTGTCAAAAAAATTTTTTTACAGACAAATGACAATACTGAGACTTACACGACATCAAAGGAGTTTGCATAGATGACGTGGATGATTCCGACTTGATTTTATCGAATCAGAGATCAATTTTTAAAATAAATCGAGTGACCAAAGACAACTTGATGCTTTGTGCTGCCAAAAAAATTTTTTTACAGACAAATGACAATACTGAGACTTCCACGACATCAAAGGAGTTTGCATAGATGACGTGGATGATTCCGACTTGATTTTATCGAATCGGAGATTGATTTTTAAAATAAATCGACATGCCTTTTGTGCGGGGTGTGCAGCACGTATTCTTTCTGTTGCAGCGTTGTCCGCTGCAGGCAACACTCACACGGTACAAGATCCGTGGTAGGCACCGCGCCGTAATATAGCAAGACCCGTGACGATCAGACCATCGTTATTTTATAAAACCTAAAAGTTTGTCTGTGTATGTCCCTAATTCGGATCACGGTTCCTTTGAAAGGTATCAGGTAGCAAAGGTGTATAAAATTGCTCGCGAACCACGATTATTATTTTTGGAAATCTAACAGCATTAGGAGTAAAAAAAACTCAAAAAATGAGTACCTGCCTGGGATTCGACCTGCGACCCCTGGTTTAGGCTGCCTGTCCATTGAAGCGGAGCTAGGCTGCGCAACCAATAGGATAATAGGATCGCATAAAATCTGAGCTCCGCTCCAGTATGCAATCCTATTGGTTCATATTTCTCCGCTTCAGTGGACAGGCAGCCTTACAAGGAGGCCACCAAACCGTTGGACTACTTGCTCCAGTGACAATTGGTCTAAAATAGTCGTTCTATTCTAATCTAATGCTTGTTATGACCGAGTAAGATAAAAAAAAGAAAAAAGATAGAAAGAAAGAAAACATTTATTTGGCACATGCCATAAGTGCACACAACAAAACGAAAAATAGAATAAAATATAAACTTAAAATTACACAATTAAAATAGGCCCAGTTTAGTTAGGCGCTCGTTGATATAGAAGCGCGTCGCAGGACTCGCAGGGCCCGGCCACTGTTGTGACAGCGCGGTCCGCCAGCTCGCAGCTCGTGCACGAGGCAGCGGGGGCGCTCAATATATCGGCCTTTTACTTTTGACGCCAATGTTACATGGCAGGCAGCGTGGGTGCTGTTTTCTCCACTTATCTCTGGAATATTAGATATTTGGATATCATTTGCGAAGAAGTGCTGGTCACGGTCGTTTATGTCGCTCAACTGGTTTATAAAGTCCACATTCGACGATTGCGACACTTGTGGTTGAACCAGGTTGGTCTCCATAATAACTATCCTTTCCTCAAAATTACTTATTCCATCGTAGGTTAACTTTACAGATGACCTTAGCTCTGACAGGTCATCGCGTAGCTGCTGGAACTTCAGAACTTCAGACAAACACCATAGGTTGAGCACAGCAATGGAGTATAGGACCGCACACACCGACGTTAAGTCACAAGTTGGTTTTCCGTTCCCCAAATAATTGACTTCGATAAACTGTCCGTTTCTTGTATTGATGAGGTTCACTAAAAAGTTATTTACAGTTTTTTTAATAATTAAACAGAACATAAACACTAGATAACAAGGTTATTCGTAAGTTGCACTGACAGAAGTATATATATAGCAATAAACTTATGCGAATTAGACTGGTATTATTAATTTATTCGCGAGAAGAAGAACACAAAGAGCTTATGACTGTTTGACATCAGTGACGTGACAAGATGACATAACGCCGCGTGCCGCAGCAGGTGCCGCGTCTCCTTAAGGGCTATATATCCCTCAAATAGCTTAGCATGATCCTCCGTTACTCCTAAAATACTGCAGCATTAATTTTGAAATAAATATATGGTAAAGTTGAGGATTAATGCTAAGTTCTATGTGTGACGAAAACACGATTCCATAAACTTTTCTCGATAGAAAAAAATCCAAAGTTACCTCCAAATCGAACAATAAACCGCTGGTATTCAAAAAGTACTTGAAATTAGATCATGAAACTTTGCATACTAACTGAACTAACTATAAAGCAGGTCTTATGTGTTTTATTTTTTTAGTCCAATCAGTAGATTTTTTGTAAATCGCAAAAAAACCACTCATTTCGCACTATTCGGCCGCAGTGACTGACGTAACAACCGCTTTGTAGTGCAAGCTGATTAGAACTTTATTCTAACAGTATTTTAAACGAAGTTTGAACCACCACAAATAGCGTTGCTAATTTTAGGGTTAGAAGGGCCTTAAGGTGAATGCTCCAACCAGCCCGCGAAATTGTATGTTGATTCAAATATTATTCGCGGCTGTAAAACGTATGTAGTTACAGAATTATAATCATCAAAACAACCCTCCAAGTTCTTAAAGGTGTTATAGGAACAAAAAAAAAAACAGAAAAAGTATTGATGATTTTGATGATTATAATTCAGTAACTACATACATCTTACAGCCGCGAATAATATTTTAATCAACATACACCCTAGCACTGGCCTGCAAATTGCAGAAAACGTAAGACAATTTCAAATTCGCGGGCTGGTTGGAGCATTCACCTTAAACAACATCGTACTTTGCCATATGTTTGTGTTTGGGCGTGTGATAACGCGGGCCGCTGCACGCGCCGCCTCCGTAAACGGAATTTCATTCGTTCTCTGTTCCCTTTTTGACAAACCTCTTCAACTTGCAGGAAGTAAAGTGCCCCGAAGACGAGACCCTAGAGCGTGTGGTGCAGTCAGCTGTCAGCAAGCTGTACGCCGCGCTCGCGCCCGTACGTGCGCCCGCGCCGCCCGCCCCGCCTGCGCCCGCGCAGACGAGACCCTAGAGCGTGTGGTGCAGTCAGCTGTCAGCAAGCTGTACGCCGCGCTCGCGCCCGTACGTGCGCCCGCGCCGCCCGCCCCGCCTGCGCCCGCGCAGACGAGACCCTAGAGCGTGTGGTGCAGTCAGCTGTCAGCAAGCTGTACGCCGCGCTCGCGCCCGTACGTGCGCCCGCGCCGCCCGCCCCGCCTGCGCCCGCGCAGACGAGACCCTAGAGCGTGTGGTGCAGTCAGCTGTCAGCAAGCTGTACGCCGCGCTCGCGCCCGTACGTGCGCCCGCGCCGCCCGCCCCGCCTGCGCCCGCGCAGACGAGACCCTAGAGCGTGTGGTGCAGTCAGCTGTCAGCAAGCTGTACGCCGCGCTCGCGCCCGTACGTGCGCCCGCGCCGCCCGCCCCGCCTGCGCCCGCGCAGACGAGACCCTAGAGCGTGTGGTGCAGTCAGCTGTCAGCAAGCTGTACGCCGCGCTCGCGCCCGTACGTGCGCCCGCGCCGCCCGCCCCGCCTGCGCCCGCGCAGACGAGACCCTAGAGCGTGTGGTGCAGTCAGCTGTCAGCAAGCTGTACGCCGCGCTCGCGCCCGTACGTGCGCCCGCGCCGCCCGCCCCGCCTGCGCCCGCGCAGACGAGACCCTAGAGCGTGTGGTGCAGTCAGCTGTCAGCAAGCTGTACGCCGCGCTCGCGCCCGTACGTGCGCCCGCGCCGCCCGCCCCGCCTGCGCCCGCGCAGACGAGACCCTAGAGCGTGTGGTGCAGTCAGCTGTCAGCAAGCTGTACGCCGCGCTCGCGCCCGTACGTGCGCCCGCGCCGCCCGCCCCGCCTGCGCCCGCGCAGACGAGACCCTAGAGCGTGTGGTGCAGTCAGCTGTCAGCAAGCTGTACGCCGCGCTCGCGCCCGTACGTGCGCCCGCGCCGCCCGCCCCGCCTGCGCCCGCGCAGACGAGACCCTAGAGCGTGTGGTGCAAAATGCAACAGTGTATTTGTTGCATTTAAAACTTATTGGCCGTGGGTTAAGTTTGATAGACTGTGTTAATTATAAGTTGAAATAAAGTACATTGTGGACAATATTAACAGGTTTTTTACTGGTAAATGAGGTGTGGATTTTAAAATATTTTTGGCGGTATTTCCGCTGAATTACGTGTATTTTTGAAATAAATATACTTTTTACAACTATTGATATTTTACTGAAATTGAATCATCTTTTCATTCCAATATTTTCAACTTAAATGGTATTTATTAACTCAGTGTCTATGTAATATGACTTATAAATAGTTATTACTGTATGAATAAATTAAATGATGTGTGAATGGATGAATGTTTATAGAATAAACTTTTATACTAAGTAGACAAGCTTTTCTTTACGCTTCCAACCATTAAAACAAAAGCTTCATATAAAAATAAGTTTATTTACAAGAGACCAGCGTATTATAGCGCTTTATCAACACATTTAGCGCATACATAACTACCTACATCGACACTTAAAACAAAAAAATACTCGATAACTGAATGAGCCGCGAATCACAGTATATTGAGTTTTCTGGCGCCAAATACACACTTAATAGTGCATAGACGATAGGAATTACCCTCTTTTGGGCTATTAACAACTCCAATATATATATACATACTCCAATGCATTCTATTGTGCACCATAGTTATAGCCAGTTTGTAGCTCATGAACAGTATTTGTCATCAGGCTACATTTATTTGATTGCTTGCTCAAACAATAATAGATTTAACAACAGATTCACTGCATCAACAGCCTATAATGTACCGACTGTCTGGACTAATCGGATAGATTTAATCAACTTCTCAGACACGTAGGGCCTTTTGACTGTTATTCGTACAGTTACATTGAAACCTCTGATAGATTGGAGTCGGTACTACGAGCTCTTCGAGTACCGCTTCCAGAACTTCTTGACGTCGTCGTGGCCGTGCCTGGTGACGACCATGGTGCGCGAGCGCTCGCTCTGCCAGGTCAGCACGGACTGCGCACGCGCATAGTCGCGCAGCACCACGAAGTCGGCCTGCGACGGAGATATAACAGTCAAAACTCAAACAATCATCATCATCTTTTAGAGATGCGCAAAGAAGAACAGTTTGTAAAGACCCCGATCCTCCGACCACACGGGAGTAGTGTCTGGTGAGCTACTGCCTGATATTTGTTGATGGGTTTTACTATATGTTCTGAACTCGCGGAGATTGTAGTCCTTCATTTGTGTCATAGACGGTGCTGTTAGTACTGTATGTTTAATGTTAGCCGCTACAAGTACCTGCGACAAGAACTGGTTGTACACGACGCCCTCGGTGTAGGTGAAGCGGTTCCGTTCGGTCTCCCAGAGCTTGATCTGGTCCATCACGGTGGGAGGTAACGTGGACGACGTGCGGATGCCGCCCGTCTCTGACTTCAACATCTGCAATGTTGCATTGCTATTTGTAAACTTGGCATTTTGTGAGGACCGTAGGAGTTACACTATTACTAAAATACAACCTTCCTGGTTTATCAGAATAATCTCGATTTTCGAAATTCCATAACAATAAAAGTTAACTTTATCGTAAGGTCGAGTTGACAACCAGCGGTGGTCTTCTGATTTAATTTGGGACAAAACAATTATAATATTTTTACTTTTGTTAGAAATGCAGTAATCTAAGTACAGTAATTGAAGAACAACAAACAATACAAGTTAGGTGACCTGTGGATGCGAGTGCTGTTCCAGATAGTGTATGATCTGTTCAGCTGTGATGCCGCCGCGCAGAGCCTGGCGGACGGACTCCCGCGTCAGCACTCCTACCACCAAGTTGGGGAACCTACAATAAACATAATATGTTTATTCAGGTTTCGCATATACTTCAAATAATGTTGTATAAATTATAAACAAAATTATTTTAAGTATATGTGAAACCTGAATATAGTTTGTTCAGAATAAGCAACTGAATCGATTCCAATAATTTTTACACCACGTTATATGTTGTCCCAAAAATATTTGAAAATGCATACAAGTTGGACATCTCGCGACACTAAGTACGTATCCGCTATGATACGATACGCGCACTACTGATGTCACAGCGGCAGTAGGCGCGGTAAGGACGGACAACAGCTAACAGAATAAGCATAACTTTGTGATTTTTTATGATAGTAAGTTTTTAAACTTTGTACATAAATTCTTTACATAAAAATACTAGACACGTGTTTCGGGTTTCGCATATACTAAAACTAATGTTGTATAGTACACCCATATTAAAATTACATGGGAGTATAACTATTGTTCACTCAGTAAGCCCATTTTTTCGTCTATCAATCAATGATTTTATTATCAAGTTTCATAAGGCCCATAGATAAAATATACAAAATTACATTATAACATAAAAATATACACAATATAACTTATAAACTATGAACTAAATGTCTATGCTAGCTATATGCCTATGCTAGTTAGGGTTGTATAGAATATATTCTGTATTTCTCAGTGAATATTCAATTAATTGCCTAGTTCAATCTTAGGCAACCGTTCCACCGGCCACCAATGACGAAAAATTTACCAATTTTCTATTAGTTTCTCAAGAAACCGACAAAAGATGTAGATTCTGACCGCCGGCGTCAGCGATGGCACTCTCAAACAAACAAGTCGTTTTTGTTAAGTGTATAGTGTGTGATATAGTGCGTTGTGGGGTGTTGTGTTGTGTTTTCATCATGCCTGGGTAAGCAATAAACATTTTTGAATGTAGAAACAGTCTAATTGTTAGAGATTTCAGCCAGAAATAGTCCGTTGAAGAAACGCTGATACATTTTGCGGTATTTTGGCACTAATGTTTTATGATACGTATTACAGATATTAGGTGTTTAATTTTAACATTATTGTATTTTGGTTGTGTTAAATTAAAAATTGTAATTGCTTAAAACTTTCGTGAGCCGCGGCCAATGAGAATTGCCGCTGGCCCAATCATAGAGCCGGATTTCAATGCCGCCGACGTGCTTGGTCAATCAACGCCGTTGATTACTAGTTTGATTGTTTTTTTAGTGAAATTGTTCGTTTTGATTATTGATTTTAATTAATGTTTTTGTTAGACAGCATGCGTGTTTTATATGCCTAACGTTTTGTAAATATCTTCAAATGTTAAATTAGATTTCGAATTGAGGCAACAGAATATAAACTGTGATGTAATGTTTGAGTGGGTGTTTTTTACGCCTGTTTTTAAGTGTCTGCTTTGGTTTTTTTATATTAATTAACTAATGACTTGTGACTGCTGAAACTCTGTCGGTGTCAAGCCAGCCGCGGCTGAGTGAACGTTATCTAATTTAATAACGATTCCAATGATATAACTGATAGCGAGCTAACGAACGTTGTTTCGGAGATATCGTCGTTTTAATCAGACGCACCGATAGCGCATTTGGTAGGTAGACGCGAGCAGCCTGTGTGTAGCACCACTAACCGGTACATGAGCTCAGTGAACAGGCCCAGCAGCGCCACCTGCAGGTTGGTCTGCGTGTACGCATAGACGCGGTAGTTGGTCTCCAGCATGATGTAGCCGCGCGCCTGCGCCGGGCCGGCGGGCGCGGCGCGCACGGCCGCTATGTTCAGCGCCAGCCGCGTCGGGTAGAAGCGGCCCGCTTTGCGCTGGGAACGGATTAATATGACTGGTTACAAACCATTCCTGCTCAAAATATTAAGATCTTATAACTCAATCTATACCGTTACAATGCAGAGAAAAAAT
Source organism: Xestia sexstrigata (assembly GCA_941918905.2). Taxonomy (NCBI): domain Eukaryota; kingdom Metazoa; phylum Arthropoda; class Insecta; order Lepidoptera; family Noctuidae; genus Xestia; species Xestia sexstrigata. The sequence goes on along the minus strand of OW799216.2, from coordinate 1,236,124 downwards.
ATTTCACTGTTGGAATGCTACAACTATTTTATACTATTTCCGACGCGAACGAAGTCGTAAGCATATAATAAAAGAAAAAAATGAATTGCAAATAACACAGTAACGTAACTAACCTTCCTCTGATAAACAAGTCCAAACTCCCTTAAATGTTGCAGAAACACCAGCATGTTATTACTCATGCCTTCTGTGCTGTAATCCTGCAAATTAAACCAGACGTTACATTCAGTAGTACATACACGTACACAATATGACGATCCGACTGGCGCAGCGGTAGTAACTCCGGGATTCGAACCCGGGACCCTAAGAACATAAGGCAGCCCTTATGTTCTTAGGGTCCCGGGTTCGAATCCCGGAGCAAATGTTCGTGTGGTGAGCATGGACATTTATTTCCGAGTCATGGATGTTTATACGTATAACTAGTATTAGCGTGGTGCGCGAGCTGCACGCAGCTCGCGAGTTTCGTGATTTTGAGAAGTATTCCTTACCCTTATAAAATTTTGAGAATCCATAGGAATCCTTAAATAAATTGGAAAATCCATTAAACACAAAAAAAACGTTACTCTTAAGTTCCTTGTCGCCGCCCCAAAGTTACGCTTCACCCACTGAACCTTCGTTACGCCGCGGAGGTCACCGGCTCACTTCGCTCGCCACTTCCCCCCTTCGCTCTACTCGGTCTCGCAGGTTCGCTCCACTCAGGACCTACCTACCACAAGAAAGCTATCCCTCCCTACGCTAGCAGGGTCGGCTCGCTCGCTCCTGATCAGAAGGTCTAAGTAGCAAAATATCCAACAGCGCGAAACGTCTAATGAGCAGTAAGTCTAATTAGCAAAATGTCCATGTATCAAAACGTCTAACTATCAGATGTCTGTATAGCAGAACATCTATTTAGCAAAAAGTCAGATTCTCAAAATGTCTGGAAAATCAGGCACAAAATTCAACAAACATTTTGCATCGGGAGGGAAACGGTCATTATAATATTTACATACAGACTCTTTGGTCTATGTATTCCTACTGTTACTGTTAGCCTGTGTCATCCCACTGCTGGGCAAAGGCCTCCCCATGACTTCCAAATTCTTCGATCCAGGGGCAATGTGGACCACTGGTCGTTGGTTCTGTCCAACTCGTCCCGCCATCTCCTGCGAGGTCTACCGCGTCTTTCTGGCTGTGTCAGGGCTCCACATGTGGCTATTTTGACCCACAGCTCGTCGGGCATACGGCAGACATGGCCAGCCCAGTCCCACTTTAGCTTACCGGCTTTTTGAACAACGTCAGTGATTTGTTTTGGAGCGCAGTGTGGTGTTGCGAAGTACATGGTCGGCACTCGTAGCGTGTATCTTTTTTATGGTGAATGCCAACACCACCTAATGTCATGAATGCTATTTGATTAGCATTACTTATTTGTTTTACTTTTTTGCCTAATATCCTAATAATATTAAGGAGGCTACTAGCTTTTTAATCCAGTTTTTTGTTTATCAAAAAAATTTAATGTATTTTACAAATGACTTTTATTTTCTATCATGACTGTATACATTTTGAAAATGACTATTTGCTAAATAGATGTTCTGCTAAACAGACCATCTGATAGACGTTTTGCTACATGGAATTTTGCTAATTAGACTTACTGCACATTAGACGTTTCGCGCTGTTGGACATTTTGCTATTTAGACCTTCTGATAAGGAGGGGGCTCGCTTCGCTCGCCCTTTGCATTACCGGTACCACCACCGGACAGGTTTCGACGCCCACTATAATATTTGTTCAAACACCTAATGGCTATATCTAACCGTTATGAAGTTACAGCCCTTAAAATTTTAGGGGAGGTTGGGGAGGGGAGGGGAGGGTATACAAATTTCAACACCCCTTAATAGTTTAAGGTAAGAATCAAAAGATTTTTCAGTAATAAATAAGTGGTGAAGAGGGGGGAAAGGGGGTTTTGATAAAAGATTTTGACTAATGCATTGGACTTTATATGAATCTGAAAAAAAGAATGTTAAAAAACTCTCCACTTCCGAGATCCGCCTAAAGTGGGAGGCAAGGGGGGCAACTTTGAAAACTGGTTTTTACTTTTCCAAGCCTAAATCTGTAAAAAAAAAAAATACGGGTCTCGTTGTTTCCAAGATAGAGGGAGGAGCTGGAAGGGGGGCGAAAAACATTACCATAAAGTTTGCTTGTCGTCGCCCCTGTGTTAGCCTTCACCCAGTCAACCTTCGTTACGCTACGGAGGGCGCCAGCTCGCTTCGCTCGCCACCTCCCCCTTTGCTCCACTCGGTCTCGCAAGTTCGTTCCACTCACGCCCTGCCTACCACCAGACAGGTTTCGACGCCTACTATAATATTTGTTCAAACACCTAATGGCTATCTCTAATCGTTATGAAGTTGCATCCCTTTCAGTTTTAGGAGAGGTTGGGGAGGGGAGGTAATGGTATACAAATTTCAATGCCCCTCAATAGTTTTAGTTAAGAATTAAAATATTTTTTAGTAGTAAAAAAGGGGGGAGAGGAGGGAGTATTGTGAGTATCAAAGTCTATTAGTGAAAAATGATTTTGACTAACGCATTGCCACACTATATGAATCTGAAAAAAAAAATGTTTCAAGTCTATAATTAACTTCCGAGATCCGCCTAAATGGGGGGAAAAGGGGGGCAACTTTGAAAAATGATTTTTACTTTTCCGAGCCTCCTCTATACGAGTCCGTAAAAAAAACAAAATACGGGTCTCTTAGTTTCCGAGATACGATCGGGAGGGGGAGGAAGGGGGCGAAAAGGGGAGGTTTGGCACTTTTCCGCTACTTGTTTACGAATCTGTAAAAATATACCCCTCTCCACCATCTGGGAGAACAATTATGTCAATGAGTGAGTGAGTCAGTCAGTGAGTGGTAATCGAGCTTTATATAGTATAACTAGTATTTGCGTGGGTGCGCGAGCTGCGGGCAGCTCGCGGGTTTCGTGTTTTTGAGAAGTAATTCTTACCCTAATTAAAAATTTGAGAATCCATAGAAATCCTTAAATGAATTGGAAAATCCGTTAAAACACAAAAAAAAAACATTATCCTAAAGTTTGCTTGTCGTCGCCCCTGAGTTACGCTTCACCAACTAAACCTTCGTTACTCTACGGAGATCGCCGGCTCGCTTCGCTCGTCACCTCACCCCATCGCTCCACTCGGTCTCGCAGGTTCGCTTCGCTCAGGACCTACCACCAGACAGGTTTCGACGTCTTCTATAATATTTGTTCAAACACCTAATGGCTATCTCTAACCGTTACGAAATTACAGCCCTTTCAATTTTAGGGGAGGGTGGGGAGGGGAGGGGAGGTTATACAAATTTCAACTCCTCTCAATAGTTTTAGGTAAGGATCAAAAGGTTTTTCAGTAGTAAAAAAGGGGTTTAGAGGGGGGGGGGGGTTGAAGTGGGGGAGACGGGCAGTTTAGAAAAATGATTTTGGCTAACGCATTGCCCTTTTATGTGAATATGAAAAAAAAAAATCCAAGTCTCTTAACTTCTGGGATCCGCCTAAAGGGGGGCAAAGGGGACAACTTTGAAAAATGGTTTTTACTTTTCCGAGCTTCCTCAATTGTCAAACTGTCAGTAACTTTTTTATTTTTCTTTCTGGCTTAGTCTATTGATGGTTACTTTTTGGTTTAGATAATTTAAATTATTTTTATCAATATGTGCAGCTGAAATATTGTATTTTATAGATTATTACGATTGTTTACTAAATAACTTAATTTTAAATTATATTTATAAAATTCTTTACACACTCGTGGATATGTCCTGGCCGACTACACTTGTCAGATGAGATGATGGCCACAAGAAGAAAACTAATATTTGAAAATTAGAAAAGAAGACTACTTTGAAAACGAGCTTACGAACCGCTGGAGGCAGTCTACGATTGGATCTAATATGAGAAGCACCAGTAAACAGCTTGGTTTTTGCTGTCACATACTTAAGCTACCCAGGGGATCCAGCTAAAGATTCACCTGTGACTTCTCCCGATCTTCGGAAGCTATCTACGTGATATGGGACCTCTACTCCCGATCTTCGGAAGCTATCTTCGTGCCTGGCTACCGCTTATCTCGCAGAGCTAACCTGACGTCTGGCCCAAAGAACTACACTGGTGCCTTCCTACAGAGCTAACCAGGTGCGTGACTGAAAACTGCACGACGCTCTTCCAGCAGAGGTTTCCTCAAACTCGATCCTTGAAGTTGTCCTGCTAACTGACCTGCAGTGCTACCCCAACGCCTGTTCCTGTCTCTCCTACAGTGCTGAACTGATTTGTCGCCAACTAAGTGCGTGAACTATAAAACTACCTTCTTCAAACTATCCTAGAGTGCGTACTGTCTTTTATAATTAGCTGAATTTTTTATTTCTCACTCTTTTTAAACCTGTAAATATCTTTCCCTTATTAAATTTTAATTGAACAAGTCTGCTTATATCCATTTATTTTGATAGGATCAAGTAGATTTGTTACAGTTTGGCGCCACAACATAAAATCAACTCGAACCCACTCATTTTTTTCACAATTCTAAAAAGAATCTAGCACTAGTATCTATTTTCTTTTGGACTCTTATTTGGCTTAGTTTTTTAATACTATTATAGTGCGCGCAGCTAGTTGGCTGCGCCTTAGGTATGTGAGTGGTGGGACGGAGAAGCGGGGCGCGTGCTGTCATTACTCAGTGCGACGCCGTACTTCGCGACGGCAACACGCGTTGAAAGTTCCGGCTAATTTAGACAAAACGAACATGAGATTGCAATAGCAAGATGTGTCCGCCGATAAAAAGACAATCTAAGGAAATATTTGAAGTGCATTCGTTTTTTAAAAAACGGAAAGCCGAAGTCAATAGTTTAGAATATAAAACTGATGCGAATATACATAAATTAGTAGCAGAAGTAACAGGGATATCAGAACGAAGTGTAAGGAGAGTGATTGCTGAAAGTAAAACTTCCTTGCAAAATACAGGGGAAGCAAAATTTATTTCTCCGCGGCGACCAAAAGAAATAAAAAAGAAAATACAAGTTGATGATTTTGATTTAGGAGTAATAGAAGAAAAATAAATGTTTTATACAATAGAGAAAAAAAATCCAAGTCTACGAAAACTAAATGCTGTGTTAATAGAAGATAATATTTTAGATTGAGGATTAACTTTTTTAAGAGAACTTTTCCACAAACTGGGATATTCATTTAAAAAATGTAAATCGATGAGATCCCTTTTAATAGAGAAACCAAACATTGTTGAGTGGCGAGTGAAATATTTGAGGGCCATAAGAAAATTCAGAGAAGACAAACGAAATATATTCTTTTTGGACGAAACTTACGTTAACCAAAGTCGCAATGTCCAAAAATTTTGGCAATCTTCGTCGGAGCCTGGAATTTATACAGATATAGGCAAAGGAAGGCGTTTAATAATAGTTCACGCTGGTAGCTGGAACGGGTTAGTTGACGATGCTTTGCTAATTTTTAAATCAGATTCAAAAACGGGGGATTATCATGGAGACATGAACTCTTCAAATTTTTACAACTGGGTTGATCGAAAATTAATACCTAAACTTCCACCTAACTCGGTCATAATTATGGATATCATTGTGTGCAAGTTGAGAAGAAACCGACTATGTCCAGTTTGAAAAATAATATGCAGAACTGGTTGCAAAATCATAACGTGCCATTCTCCCACGATGGTCAAAGCCGAACTCTTGAGGTTGATGAATACGACCCAATCAGAAAAAAGATACACGATTGATGAACTTCTGAAAGTTGCAGGTCATACTGTTCTAAGACTACCTCCATATCATCCAGACCTCAACCCGATTGAGCTTGTGTGGGCAAATATTAAAAATTGCCTGGCCAGAGATCACATTAATGCTATATTGGACGAGAAAATTACAATACTAACTAGAGAATTCGGAAAATAGCCTTATTTTCCGAATTCTCTGCCGAACAAAAAAAAAACGAACAAGAACAATTATTGTTCACGATATCTCGAGATTGGTCATGACTGTCTAATCTCATGTGCGTTGCGAGCAGTAGGCAACCCGCCCACTCACCGCTGTCGCACCTAAGGCGCGGCCAACTAGTTCCGCGCGCACTGTAACTAACTTATTTTTCACCTTCAGCTCTACTCTTGAAGACTCCTATCGACTCAACACTTCTTTAACTAAACATCATCCAGGTATTCTTCACCTCTACACACATTCCGTTATCGAAAGATAATTGGCACCCTTTCGGCCTTTTGGGAGTGTTAACCACTTGTGGGCACTATCAAGGTTGGAGATTGGTTACTCTACGACGGCTATTGGATAATATCTCGTAGTCGTTTCCTCCTACACTTTACTCTATACCAATACATCACTACACTGCATCCCACATACTTGCACACCACTGCGTTTACCTACTGGTAATCATACTGTCTTCGCTTGGCGTGTTTTTAAAACCACTTCGTGGTCACTACCAAGTTAGGGGACTGAGACACTTCACGACCGCTGCAGGACAATATCCTTGCAGTCGTTTATACAAACCTATACATCTACGTAACTCCTATTACAAATACTTCACTATACTCCTAAACACTTATATAATATATTTATACATATATCATCTGGGAATCATACCGAACTACGTTTAGTAACGTAGGCTCTCAAAATATTTATCGACTAGTTATTTGACATTGGTTGCTAGGTAACAGGCCATGGAGCATGGGCATAGAGTACTAGTCTTTTTGCGGTGACAAAAATATAGGTTCAAAAATAGGTACTAAAGTTTATCAAACTTTATGCATTAGTTCCGAATTTTACCACTAACACAAATAAGTTTTCATTGGTTTACGATTTTCTATGTTTATTATTTTCATTAAATCGACTCTTTGGACCCTCTGTGTCTTACTCTTACATCTTTAAACACTCTTGGACCGTTTCCAGCACTCAGACCCTATTGACGTTTTACTCGGAGCTTACCGACTACTGTATTACGGGAGCTGCCCTGACGTTTACTCGGAGCTAACTGACTGCTGCCCTTGACGTTTTACTCGGAGCTTACCGACTACTGTATTACGGGAGCTGCCCTGACGTTTACTCGGAGTTTACTAACTGCGGTGTTGCGGTTCTGACATGACCCCTCTTTCCCTATTAAACTCCTTTAGTATTTCAATTAGGAATCCTTCTTCAGAACTCAGATCCTCTAGATTCCACGTTTATACTCTTTTACACTCCTTTGCTATCCCTATACTGATACTTTTGCTATTTTCGTATTATACTCACGACTCATCTCTTTCTTCTTTCTTCCTTCTATGATAGTTCTTTTCGGCTTATTAAAACTCTATTTATTTTCTAATTCATTCATCGGCTCTTAAACCATTAAAAGATTATTTTTAATCTTTCTTTATATCTATTCTTTTCTTTTCTTCAAGTTAGTATGACTAATTTGTTTCTTACTATCGACTCTAAAAGTTGGTTGGAGCGGATGACAACTCCATAAAAATAAGCTCTTGTTAACTCTGTACCATCAGTGAAAAGTGATACAAGTCAAAAATCACAGTTTTGAGTAATTTGAAGTTAAAGATTCAAAAAATTCTCATTATGTTTCTGACGTTTTAAAATGAAAAACGGTATGTGTTACGAGTACATAATACCAATAAGATTATTTAGACCTAGGTTTGAATTCATTATTTTGCACGAGATTTAAGTTATTACTGAAAATAGCCAGTTGTATCACTGTACACTATAATTTTCTTTGCTAATTTTTGTGTAGATAGGTCTAAAACAAATTGCATTATTTTACACATTTAGTTATCGTTTGGTGTGAAATGTTATAAGGTTTGCGTTTTGCCCTGTTTTGCTAGCAAACAGTTATTGTAAGCAAAAGTCGTAAAACTAATATGATCAATTTAATTGTCAGCAATCTCATTTCCTTGTTTTATTAAAGAATAGTATGAAAATATTCATTTGTATCCCTTTACACCAAAGATTTTTTTAAAACTAGTTAGTGATTATTGCTACAAGCTAGAATATATCGTAATACATTTTTATACTTCAAAGTGTTTAGTGATACAAGTCACTGATACTTTCAAACGTATTGGTCATAGAAAGGTTAAAATTACGTAAATATCAAAATAAAATAAAACCAACATTAAAAAAGGGTTCCTTTAATAAAGAATTCAAGAAATTAACACAGATATTATATTGTAGCGCTCTAACTACACGATATAAAACAATATCCTTATAAAGAAAAACATAACTTTTAAACCTATAGCCTTAATCTTGATTATCAGAGTATCGAATCAGTCTTAACTAGTATTAAATCAGTCTTTAAAAACAAAACAACAGATATAATTATAGCACTTTAACTATTCATTACACAATACAATATTATGTATTTGAATAGAACGTAACTTTAAACCTTAGCGATAATCTTTATTAATTTTAACTCTTCGAATCAGTCTTTACTCTTAAAAATCAGTCTCAAAAAACTAAACAATAGATACATTTAAACACTTCAACTAACCCTTTCACAAAACAATATATTTTAAAGTACTTAACATCTATATAAAAAAAACATAACTTTTAAACTTATAGCATTACCCTCTTACTAATAAACACGGCGTTAAGTTACAACTAGGATGATCTCCGGAATAACATACATTTTTAACCGATTAGAGTTGGTGTAACTTTATTTCGCGTTTATTAGTAAGGAGGGTAAATCTTGATTATCACAGCATCAAATCAGTTGTCTCAAAAATCAAATAACAAATGTGTTGAAACATCTATCAACTATTCATTATCAGAATCAATATCAGGATCTACGTCACGCATATTTGAGTTGGTTATCAGATCATGATAAAAATTGTGAACACTTGGGTCAATGTATTCTAACAGTGATATTAAATCTCTTTTCTTCAAAACGCTTATAGGGACCGGTCCATTGTAACATTTTTGTACTGCATTGATACTAACTAAACTGTAGTTTTTATTCTTTTTGTTGTAAGACATCATTGAATAGTCATCACCTTCGTAACTTTCTTTATATTCAAAAACAGGAAATTTTTCTTTACTAAATTTAATAACTCGTACATTCGACCATACAAACTTTTCACCAGTAGAATTAGTCTTTTTTACAGTAAAATTATTTTTTGAAAATAGTGCAAAATCATAAAAATCTGTTACCGCCATTTCAATTACCGAAAATTTATTAGTTCTAGTCGATGCAGTCCTTACCAATTGACACCAATCACGTGGGTGATGAATATTCATTGAAGTTCGTTTTTTTGCTCTTTCAATCAGCGCATGGTCACTATCAACTTCCATGTGCGTATGGCCGGGCACGAGAAATTTCTGTTCAATGTTCAAAAGTTGAGGCGAGTCTTTTATTGCAAATAATAAGGCTGTGCAAACAATAGAATTTTTGTTTTGTCCCGAACATGAATCTGAATACATGATTAAGGTTTTAGCATTTGGGTGAAGCAACGGAAGTCTCACAGTGATAAAGTCGTATAAGCATGAAGCTATTTGATTGGCGCCTCTACCACCACTACATTCTGGCCACATGTAGCAATATGCGTTATCAGACATAAAATCGTGGATTGTTAGGTTGTAGACCCATAACTGTCTTTTATAAAATGCTGACTGAGTATTCAGCATTGGAGTAGGCAAACATTGTTGTAAATCAAATGCAATTACACAAAAATCAGAATTAGTTTTAGCCAAAGCCTTATCTTTGCGTTTTTCATTGTAAGCACTTTCGTAGCTTTCCTGATGTAGTCTCAGTTGCTCCTGTACTTGTCCTATTTCTTCAGCATCTTGTAAATATTGCAGCTTATTTTGTAACAAGTTACATTTATTGCATGTATCTACACTAGGTTTCTTAAATGATAGGTTCATATCTTTAAAAACTTTGGCATATACAGTTTTACAGACAGGGTTACTATTTTCTTTACAATAAAGCTGATACATAGTATTGAGGGATAGGTCAGAGCTAAGGTACTTTTTAGAAGTCTTGGATCGAGAGTAATGGCTTTCGTATGCCGGGAATTTATTGATATGCTGTTTCACGAGTTCTAGTCGCTCGTTAGAGATTTTTCTGTAACTGGCAGCACGCCCCCTTTCACTTTTCGTCACACGACCAAATTTTTTTATTTTTTCACTCACGGTCTGAAGAAAGCGATTACTCTCACCAAGAGTTTTTAAAAGACAACCTTTACAAATCTTATAATCCTCATTAAAATAAACAATTTTATATGTATTAGTGTATTCTCGTTTTAGTTTGCTTCCGATTGTATGAGTTTTTTTATTATTAATTTTAATAAAGCGTTCAGTATACTTAGCTCTTTCATCGTACGAACCCAAAGCCCAGTACTCCTTAAAAATAAATTCTCTTATGTCCTCAGATATACGACTTCTGCATTTCATGCGACACTCCGTTAGTGGAGCCAAGTTTCTTCCAGGCTTCATTTTACCCAGTTTTGTAACATAACTCTTGCCTGCATTGCGTAAAATTAATCGGGACTCTCTCTCTGCTCTTCTTTCCTTTAACGATTTTCGTTGCTTTTTATTTGAATTTGAGCATCCAGGCTCTGGCTCTGTGATGGAGATATCTGTGTCATCAGAGCTTTCAGCAATTATAAGATTATTTGATCTTTTACACCTTTTCTTTGGTCTACTAGTCGACGTGCTAGTTTCAGTTGAGTCGCTTTCACTGTTTGGTATATAATCATCACTACTCCCGGAGCTGAAATCAAGAAATCCAGGCGATAGTACAGTTTCCTTGCCCTGTGATTCATTGCTAATATTTTCTTTATATTGATCGTCTTTTTTTAGTGCGTTTTCTTCTTCATATTGATCCACTATTTCTAGAGTATTTTTTTCACCGATTTCTATTTCTATGTTCTCTCTGGGCTGATTAGATTCTTCGTCATTTATTATTTGTTCATTTCTCGTATTTATTACATCCCTCCTTAGGTGAAGGCCTTCCATAATCTTATCTATTCGTTTTTTCATTATGGACTCTAAAAAAATTACAGTGCAAAATTAATATTATAAAATTACTACCATTAAAAGAAAGACGAGCAGATAAAAAGTTAACATTACTGTTATGCAGTTCAGACAAAATGTATGTTTCAAAATAAAGAAACTGCGTTAAAGTAACCGACTTCAAAAACTAAAAATAAAATCGGTGCCTCGAGTTCCAAACAAAATTAGGTATAAACTGCATTAAATAAATTTGTCCGATTTGTATAACTTGATGCGTAGCCGTGTGTACAATAAATGATTACCTATAGGTGCAATAAAATGTGATTCACACCAAGAAGCTACGCAAATGCTCACAATGGAAAAAAAAACAATAATTTGCTCTATCCCTACACTAAAATACCTACCCAGTCTACATTAATTTATAAAAACGATTTAAAACTCATTGATAGCCTGCCTATTTATTATTATTATAAAGACTGTTTGACAATAGGTACTATGATAAAATACTCTACATTTTATGACAAAATTGCGTTATTAAAATCAATTTAAAATACATGTTCCTTGTAAACATTTCAATAACAAAAATGTTACGTAATTCGTGTAAAATGATACAAGTCTTACCTTACGCGTCGTTGTCCTGTGGTGTAACGCACGACGCACCTCTCTAATCGCACGTACGAGACTGACAATCACGCGTCTCCTGCGCCCTTTCCATACCCCCCGCTAAGAGGTGCGGGACGGGGTGCGTAAGAGCTGCGCGAACTTAAATCACTTTTTACGTATTTTTCCGCTAATTCAGTTCTAAAATTTGGCGATAGTTTTGATTCTACTATAAAAGTATCATTTTTCACATAAATCTATGTTCTATGTTCCGTAAGTTTATATTAATATAATATGTATTCAATTTATAATCACATCAAAGTTAGCTAGGTAAATTACGTGTAAATTGATTGATTTGCAGTTGTATCATTAGTCACTTCTTTTTATGAAAATAATTTTGTATTTTTATGGTTTATGTACAAATGTACCACTTTGCACTAAACTGCATTGTGTCTATTTTTTAATGTATTATGATAGGATTCGATTTATATCACTTTGTACTAATTGAAGTAAAAACTTTTGAGTCGCGTAAGATGTGGTATCTTGAGTCGTATTAAAATACATTTTAGAAATATTAGTATGGGTTCAGTACACTTTGATACGAATGAAAAAGTATTTTTTTACACAAAAAAATCCAGAAATAAATGCTTACTTATATCACTACTCACAAAAACAACTCGCTCAATTTCAATCTTATAATAACGGGGATAAGACTGAAATTTAGCTAATTTTTTTTTAAGAAGTTTAATCAGTGAATATGAGAACCGATCTAGGCCGAGATGTATCACTTTTCACTGAAGGTACAGAACTATCGACTCTAAAGTTGATTGGAGCGGCTGACAACTCCATAAAAAATAAGCCTTCGTTAAAATCTTTATATTTCATCTCATTAGTGCTTTTAGACGTGAGCGGATGACAACTCCGAAAATAAGCCTTAAAGTTATTGACTTATCAGGTTGACTAGATCATTGAATGTGAATCCTACCTTTTTTTTTTATTTTTTGTTTCCGTTGTGGAAAATCCACACGGATGTCCTCCGCCCTGGGGTGGGCGGAGGGGTCTGTCGGACTCTAATCGACTAAAAACCACCCCGGTGTTCCCCTCCCACACTTGCACCGAGGATCATGGGAACTAGTGCGCCTTCCACGATCCCCGGCTAGTGCTGGCCCGCGTCCGCGGGCTACCTCATGTCTGCGGGGGGAGCGAGGTGTACTCCCCCCGCAACGCCAATAGGGTCACGCGCGGAACACTACGCGCCAGCGGACGTCCTCAAGTCCGCCGTCCCTCTGAACCCATGTGAATCCTACCTGACCTAACTTCGTAAGATGTCGGTGTGTTTGAATGAGTTATGTAAGTTTTGTGGATGCTGTAATACTTTAACCTTAGCAAAATTTTAGTTCTAAGCCAAAAAATTTCTCGGTGTCGTTGGGGAAATATAGTATTTATGCTATACTTACACTTTATATTCATCATTCATAATACTATTTATCCTTTTATATTTGTTTCTATGTTTACACTCAGCAAATCGATCTAAATACGATTTTATAAAATAAATAGCTGAAATGAAATATTATTACTCATAATTTTCACGTGACACTTACGTTAAATTGTCAAACTGTCAGTAACTTTTTTATTTTTCTTTCTGGCTTAGTCTATTGATGGTTACTTTTTGGTTTAGATAATTTAAATTATTTTTATAAATAGGTGCAGCTGAAATATTGTATTTTATAGATTATTACGATTGTTTAATAAATAACTTAACTTTAAATTATTATACTATATAAAGCTCGATTACCACTCACTGACTCACTGACATAATTGTTCTCCCAGATGGTGGATGGGGAGGTGGGTATATTTTGACAGATTCGTAAACAAGTAACTCCCGCGAGTATGGGAAAAGTGCCAAACCTCCCCTTTTCGCCCCCCTTTCTCCCCCTCCGTACCCTATCTCGGAAACCAAGAGGCTTGGAACATTTTTTTTTTCAGATTCGTATAGAGGAGGCTCGGAAAAGTAAAAACCAGTTTTCAAAAGTTGACCCACTTGTCCCCCTTCTCCCCCCTTTAGGCGGATCTCGGAAGTTGAGAGACTTGGAACATATTTTTTTGCAGATTTGCTGTACTTATTATTGTACTTTTTATTGCGTTGAAATTTGTATACCCTACCCTCCCCAACCTCCCCTAAAATTGAAAGGGCTGTAACTTCATAACGGTTAGAGATAGCCATTGGGTGTTTGAACAAATATTATAGTAGGCGTCGAAACCTGTCCGGTGATAGGAAGGTCCTGAGCGGAGCGAACCTGCCAGACCGAGTGGAGGGTAACGAAGGTTGAGTGGGTGAAGCGTAACTCAGGGGCGACGACAAGGGGCCCCAGTGTGGGCGCGTTCATTGAGGCGGCGAGCTGCCCACTACCTGAACGCGCCCCAAAAGGTGGTAGCCGTAAGGCTGACCCGTGGGTACCGCACGATCTCCCGTGAGGCGGCGTGCCTCCTTGCCGGATTGCCGCCATGGGATCTGGAGGTAATTGTCCTCGCGCGCCTGCACGAATGGCGCGCGGAGGTGCTACGCCGGGGGGAAACTCCGCTGCCGCGACAAATTGTCGCGCAGCGGACAGATTTCCGGCATGATCTCATGGCGACATGGAGAGAGCGACTGTCACAACCCCGTGCAGGGCACGCCACAATAGTGGCGGTAAGTCCCCTCTTTGAGGAGTGGCTTGAGAGACGCCACGGCGTCCTCACCTTCCGCCTGACGCAGGTCCTCACCGGACACGGTTGTTTCGGGAGGTTCCTGCACCGAATCTGGCGGGAGGAAACGCCCGGGTGTTTCCATTGCGAGGATCGACCGGAGGACACGGTGGAGCACACGGTGGAGGTGTGTCCCGCGTGGGCGGAGCACCGCCGTGTCCTCGAAGCGGCGATTGGCGGCGGCGACCTCTCGCGTCCGGCCCTGGTGCAAGCCATGGTCCGGAGCGAGACGGAATGGGACGCCGTCACCTCCTTCTGCGAAGCAGTAATGCTAGAGAAGGAGGTGGCGGAACGTGAGAGGGAGAGAACCTCACAACGTCCCAGCCGCCGCGGGAGACGCCCCGGGCGTCGGGGGCCACTGGTGGCCCCCGGCCACCGTAGGCGCGGGCCTGTGGACGGTGGGCTATGGGCTAGCTCGCCGTCCGTCCGTCTCATGACGACAGGCCGTGTCGACGGCGCGTTCGTGTTCCACGCGCGAGTTAAGGAACCCCAACCTACCAATATTAGCTTTGTCAGCCAATAAGTATTTATTAGACATATTATTTCCAAATATTCCATTGCTTGATCAGCATCCAGAATAATCTAGGACGTGCGTCATATCTGATCACGCCATGCATGTACTACGTTAGCAATAAAGTTAGTATATAAGATCAATATTTTATTAGCTAGGAAGAACTGTTTAGCTGTAACTCTGTCGGAATAAAGTTATTTTTTTAAATACTTCCGTTGTCGCTTACTTAATTGGCGCAGCCGGTAGGATCTCTGTAGTCAGTCTGCCGTGTATACAATTCTACGTGGAGCAGCCGACGTCCGTGTCTACGGTTTAGCAGAGATCGCCGAACAAATAAATTCATTAAGAAGCCACTTCGAGTTACGGAAGAGGACCAGCCACAGCAGTAATTCAGGGAGCATGAAGCTAGCTGCGGAATTGTGAGTAAATCTTTTTCACCTTCCTCTCAGCTCTTCCATTGATATCCCAACCTTGTAATAAGTCTATGTGTGTGTATTATTAGGGATTGGACAACGCCGTACTAATATTTGCATAGATTTTATTTGTATTAATATTTTAGTAGTACATTAGTGTGATTTTTTTTCTTTTCTCTTTTCCTTTGTTACTTTCATAACTTTTTCACAATGGAAAACGTAACCCGTGTCCCACAGGAGTTGGTTAACATCATACCAATATTCAGTGGCGACACTAGAACGTTACCTTTATATGTAAAAAAATGTGAATACATTTTATCCACGTTCCAAGGAACCGTAGCCCAAAATAAATATTTATTTCATGTGGTAACAAGTAGGTTATCAGGCGAAGCAGCCAGTTTAGTAGGCGAAAGAGACACTATAGATACGTGGGATGAACTGAAGGAGTTGTTAAACCAACACTTCGGTGATCCGCGCACAGAGGATTGTTTAGCAATGGAGCTAGAATCTTGTAGAATAAATAAGGGCGAAAGTTATTTAGATTTTTGCCATAGAATACAGCGGATGAGAAGTGTTTTATTCGCCAAAATATCAGAAACAATCATTGATGACTCTCTGCGAGCGATGAATGTTTTCTTGTTTAATTTACCACCATTTCTAGTTAGATTAGTTCGTTTGCGCAACGTTACAACGCTAGAGGATGCGTTAAAAATAGTCTTAGAAGAACAAAACTTCCAGGCAGTCTATGATGCTAAAACAAAAGACAGGCGTAATTTTAGTAGAACTAACAGACCCTACTTGCCTAATTATCAAAATGCATCTGAATCTAATAATCAAAAGAATGATTCGCATAGCGTATCAAGTACACATGTACCGAATAATGCAACAAACCGCACATCTACATCGAACAATTCGCATCAGTTCAGACTTCATAAGCAACATAATAATATTCAAAGAAATCAAGATAGTTTTAATCGTACAATCAATAATAATGCGTCACCACAGTCAAGTAGGTCATCTTTTCCGGTTGCACAACAGAGCCAACAGTTCGCGGCACATGCACCGGGCACATCGACTTTTGCAGCGCAAGCATCTACGTCGGGTGCGAATACTGACGTTACCATGCGTACTGCAAGTTCGCGACGTGTTAATTACATAAATAATTCTAGTAATAATGAACAGAGTTCAAGTAATTCATACAACGCGAGTCAGGAATTTTCCCATGAAGATCCCGGGGAGGGAAATTTTTGCATAATGGCCTCTACCATAGGGAACGAATAAAAATAAATTGCAATAAACGCTTAAATTTACCACATATAGTTATACCAGAATTAAAAGCGGTTTTCATGATAGATACGGGGAGTGTTAGGTCGTTTATAAATCCTTATTTAGCGAATAAATATTTTAAAAATTATTTACAGTATGAACCCTTCGAAGTTGTTAGCACTCACGCATCGAGCGTTCATAGTGAAACGGCAGTTATTCCATTACCGGTTACCTTTAGAAGTAAAGAGTTCCATAAGTTTTATGTCTACAGTGTTGACGATAGGTATGACGGATTAATAGGTAGCAATTTGCTGAAGCAATTACAGGCAAAGATTAATATGGAAAGTCAGATTTTACATTTAAAAAATACTGAGATTCCCATCGTATATACACCACCTATGAGAGAGGTATATAATCTACCATCTCGTAGTGAAATTAGAGTAAGACTCCCGGTTAACTTATTGGACGGGGAAGCTGTGCTAGACTTTAAACAGTTTACGGAAGGGATTCGAATGCCCGCCGCATTAGTTACGTGTGTTAAAGGCTATGCAACAACTGTTATTCAGAATTACAGTCATCAAAATAAGAATTTAGTAGTGACGGGACCTTTTCAAGTAGATCCATACATACAGAGCCCATCTGTTAGTGTTAATTTCATGGATAATAATATAGAAGTGGACAGATTGCTAACAAATAATTTAGAAAAATTACAGTTAGATCATATGAACGCAGAAGAACGTAGGGTTATTGAGGGACTTTGTAGGGAATACAAAGATATATTTTATTGTGAAAATATTCCATTAACCTTCACAAATCAGGTTAAACATAGAATAAGAACAAAAAATGAAGACCCAATAAACATTAAGGCACATAGGTTACCCCCTATTCAAACAAAAGAAATCAAGAATCAAGTTGAGAAAATGTTAAGGGATAACATTATCCAGGAATCGCATTCTCCCTGGAGTGCTCCCGTACATTTGGTGCCGAAAAAGTTAGACGCATCAGGCCAACAAAAATGGAGGATGGTAGTTGATTATAGACGGCTCAATGAAATTACAATTGATGACAAATATCCCTTGCCCAACATTAACGATTTATTTGACATGCTAGGTAAAAGTACCTACTTTACAACCCTCGATTTAGCTAGCGGGTATCATCAATTAGAGGTCCAGGAACAGTTTTTGACCGCTTCCGTCAAACAAATTTGAAAGTCCAATTAGATAAGTCACATTTTCTTAGAAAGGAAGTACTTTACTTAGGGCATACTATTACGAGTGAAGGTTTGAAGCCAAATAATGATAAAATAGATGCTGTTCTTAGGTATCCCATACCAGAAACGGTTACACAGATTAAAAGCTTTTTAGGACTTATCGGATACTATAGGAAATTCATCAAAGATTTTGCTAAAATAACTAGACCATTAACAGCTTGTTTAAAGAAAGGTCGCAAAATTATTATTAATGAAGAATATAAAGAATGTTTCGAGACTTGTAAGAAGCTTTTAACAAATGCACCTTTGTTACAGTTTCCTGACTTTAGTAAAACTTTTATCCTAACCACTGATGCATCCAATTTTGCAATCGGGGCTGTATTATCACAAGGAACAATAGGATCAGATAAGCCTGTAGCATATGCTAGTAGAACTTTGAGCGACACTGAAGTAAAATATAGCACTATCGAGAAAGAACTATTAGCCATAATATGGGCAGTTAAGCACTTTCGGCCGTATCTGTATGGTAACAAATTTACCATATTTACAGACCATAGACCATTAGCATGGCTGTATTCATTGAAAGAGCCCAATAGTAAACTCACGCGATGGCGGTTAAGGTTAGAAGAGTACGATTTCGAAATAAAATATAAGAAGGGCCCTCAAAACACGAATGCAGATGCTTTATCTAGGATTAAGATTAATGCAATTGACGACGATTTAGATTCAATATTCGTAAACGTAGGGGATAGGCAGGAACGGATACAAAAAATAATAGATAACGAATTGCAAGACCTCGAAGCTCCAATAGAAACGATAGAACTTTCGGATTCTGATGATGAGGTCACTGCCAATTCAGTTTCAAATAGAGAACACGAAGGCATTCCTATTTTAAACGAAGCTGTCGATACTAAACCAAAACAGATTTTAGTTCATTCATGGTTTAAAAATAACTTAGCTGTAAAAGATACTTCTAATAAGAAACAAAAAATTCTTGAAGTTCACTTACCGACAAATAACGATAAATTAGTTAAAGACTTTTTAAAAGAGTATATAGATCCAAAACATAGGTACTTTATATACTTTGAACATCCATCTTTTAGAAAAACTTTTTCAAACATGGCAATTAAGTTATTTAAAAAGGATTCTGTTAAGCTAACAGAATGTACAGAAAGAGTTATAAATTTGACAGAATCTGAAGAAGATCAAAAAGAAGTTATTTTTAAATACCACGACGGGAAAACGTGTCATAGAGGTATTAAAGAAACTTTAACTAAACTTAAACGACATTATTGGTGGGCAAACATGAAAGAGACAGTTACGGCAATCATAAACGCTTGCGAAACATGTAAACGCATGAAATACGACAGAAAGCCGATCAAACCTAACATTCAGTTAACACAAACGCAGGATGGCCCTTTTCAGGAAGCTTTTATGGACTTATTATATATCGAAGGGAAATATTATTTAACTATAGTAGACGCATTTAGTAAGATAGCACAAGCTATAGAGGTACCAAATAGGAGTACACCAGAGATAGTTAGGGCATTGATTAAATACTTTAGCATGTATGGTCTGCCTAGGAAAATTAGTTGTGATTCCGGGACAGAATTCAATAATGCTTTGATCAAGGAAATGTTAAGCTTGTACAAAATTGAACTTCATATTGGGACTCCAAACAATCCCAGTTCAATGGCAATAGTAGAAAGATTTCATTCCACCATTATCGAGATTTATCGTATAGCAAAATACGATAAAAGCGATTTAGATGCAGCATCTGTTATGACTTACGCCATCATGGCCTATAACAACACCATTCACTCAGCAACAGACCTTACGCCTTTTGAATTAGTATTTGGTCACACTTATTCAGATAATGTATTTAACGTGGACAGAGAAAAGAATTTAACTCAGAAACTATTGTTAGATCATAGAAAACGCCTTAAAATACTTTATGAATTCATAACAGAAAAATTAGAATCCGACAAAATTAAAGTGATAAATAAAAAATGTGGTGAAACGACACCAGTACTTGAGCCAGACGATACTATTTATATGAAAGATACTAGGATTAGAAAAGCTAAAGAAAAACCACGATATGAAAAAGCTAAAGTAATAGGTGAAGTCGAAAGAAAAGTAGTACCAGTAGAAGTAAAGAAAAGGAAAACTAGAGTAGCGTTAAAAAATGTAAAACGTCCTCCACAGATCGTGCCTGGTACTTCTGGTACTAGTGGTGTCAACATGCACGCTGGACCTTCAAAACCTCGGTCAGAACCCGGGGATAGCAGCGATAAAGCGGGGAGTAGCAGTGAAGAGGAATAGTTATTGGACAATATATAAAACTATAGATTTAGAATCATTAGGCTTACAAATAGATAATAATATTCGGGATTTTAGTAATTTAAAAATAAAAATTAAGGAAATTAGAGTAAGTAACGAAACGGTAGGAATAGAAAGTCAAATCGAATATCTCATTAATTTAACTAAGAGTAGATTTTTTCAAATATTACCTTTTCATTATAGGAATAAACGAGCCTTATTCAATCCATTAGGCTCACTTGTAAAAGCTATTTCGGGAAATTTAGATGAAGATGATGCAATTAAATATGATAGAGAAATTCAAATGATACAGAACAAAGAGCATGTAGTTGAACGTAAAGTTTCATCAATGCAAAAGGCTTTTGATAAATTAGTAAACGACTCTGAAATAATAAATTCAAATATAAAAAACTTGGGTTTACATACCAATGAAATGGAAAAATTAGTTGAACATGAGTTCAGGTTTAACAAACTTTTCCAAATATTGAATACTATGTATCAAATTTTAAATAACTTTCGAACTTGTTACGAAACCATACAAGAGATTGAGACGGCAATAGCCTTTAGCAAATTAAATACATTGCACCAATCCATTATAAATAGTACAGAATTATATTATACATTAGAAGTCATTTCTAAACATGCTAGAACAATATATCCAGTAAGCAAACGTAATTTAATAAAATTAGAACGTAATATTATACTTAAGTCATACATAAATAATAACAAGTTAGTTTTTGTTTTAGAAGTCCCCCTAATAGATAACGAAACATATAATTATTACAAGGTTATACCTATTCCTATATTCCATTCTCCAAATACCTTTACGATTATACCCAAATACCCTTACCTGATGGTGAATAGGTTGAAATACATGCCCGTGGTAAGCCCATGTGCTGAGATTGAAAAGGACAAATTTCTATGCGCTGAAACTAACTTAGCCCAGTATCCAACTGTGACCTGCATTGAACAAATAATGCTGATGAAGAATAACTACAAAAACTGCATACAGAACCATATTGAAATAGAGAAAACTAAGATACAAAAAGTAACCGACAACCAATGGTTGGTTTACTCAGAAGAAAACCTCATCATTACTGAGAATTGCAATACAGAAATTCTGAAATACACTGTTCTTGGGACCTACATCGTGACTCCAGGCCAACAATGCGAGACACAAATAGGCGAAGTCATCGTTGCCGCTACCACAAACACTACGGTTTCTAGTCTCCAGCTGCCATTGATCCAGATGCCAGAGCTACAACAGGACATCCAGAGAAGGTCAAAGAAAGTGGATCTAAGAAATGTAGACTTCAGTGATGTGAAAGAAGTTTTACAAAGTGCAAAATTTAGTGAAATAGACGATACGACCCAAACAGTGACAATAGAAATTAGTATATGGACCATCTTCGAGTATGTGATTATTGTAATAGCAGTATTTATCTTTATAATGTATAAATTCCAGTTTATAAATTTTTGTCGAAATTCTCCGAAACTGTCTGCGACACCTTCGGATAATTTCTCTCTTGGGGAGGGAGGAGTTAAGGAACCCCAACCTACCAATATTAGCTTTGTCAGCCAATAAGTATTTATTAGACATATTATTTCCAAATATTCCATTGCTTGATCAGCATCCAGAATAATCTAGGACGTGCGTCATATCTGATCACGCCATGCATGTACTACGTTAGCAATAAAGTTAGTATATAAGATCAATATTTTATTAGCTAGGAAGAACTGTTTAGCTGTAACTCTGTCGGAATAAAGTTATTTTTTTAAATACTTCCGTTGTCGCTTACTTAATTCGCGCCTCAAAGAGAGTCAGCAAAAAGGAAGGGGTCCGCAAGGACCGATGCCTGCCGGGGTTGCGGGACTGTTCGAAAGAGATACCGTGGCCCCGGAACACAAAGGGCGATGAAGGAACATGGATGGGTTTTAGTCAGTAAAAGTCTGACACTCCCTCCTGCTCCGCCCAGAGCGGGAGAAGTCATTTGATGATTGCCCAACCGAAAAAAAAAAAAAGGGGCGACGACAAGCAAATTTTAGGGTAATGTTCACAACCCACTAGAGGTAAAATCTGCTGCACAAATGCTGCCGCGACAATAGCTGTATTAAACACAACAATAACAGACCATTCCATGATTTTCTTAAAATTGACAAATAAAAAACATATACGTAAAATTGCTAAAACTAAAACTATGATTAACTTCGATAAAGCATTAGAAAACCTAGGTGAAAGTAATTTACATCTTTTGTTAAATTTTACCGACCCAAATACAATTTGTGACCGCTTAATACATATAATACAAACTAGCCTTAACAATAACACCATTACGACAGTAATACCGCAAAAATGTAGACTTATAAAACCATGGATGACGGTCGGACTACTACGCTGCATACGTAACCGTAATGACATGCAACTTAAGTTAAAGTCTGAGCCTCATAACGAAGTATTAAAGATCACCTTCAAAAGATACAGAAACTATTGCAACTGTATTATTAAAAAGCAAAAGCGCAAACACGACCGGGACTAATTATCTAAAGCGCATAAAAATCCCAAAAAATGTGGGAAACTATAAACAACATTACTCATCGAAAGCCAAGCAAAAGGCCTATTAGAGCTCAAGGCTACTTCAAAAGAATCAGCTGACGCTGTAAATAAATACTTTTCCAACATAGGTAAAATTCTAGCGAACGAGATAATTGCTAGCTCCACCACAGGTTATGACCAAAACTATAGTTCTGAACTTCTGACTCAGCTAATGTTCCACCTGTCTCATCATTTGTACTTATAAACACTGACCAGGATGAAGTTCACCGCGTTCTAATGTCTCTGAAACCAGATAGTGCCCCGGTGCTGGGACGGCATAACTGACAATTTCTTAAAGACCGCTCATGTTCTTGTCGTCCCAATTATAACCCACTTAGCGAACCAATGCTTTGAACACGCTACATACCCAAACGTCTTAAAACTTGCCATTATAACACCGGTGCACAAAATAGGAGACAAAACTAATCCGTCTAACTATAGACCTAACAGGAGGGAGTGTCAGACTTTTACTGACTAAAACCCATCCATGTTCCTTCATCGCCCTTTGTGTTCCGGGGCCACGGTATCTCTTTCGAACAGTCCCGCAACCCCGGCAGGCATCGGTCCTTGCGGACCCCTTCCTTTTTGCTGACTCTCTTTGAGGCGCGCGTGGAACACGAACGCGCCGTCGACACGGCCTGAAATGGACGGATGGCGAGCTAGCCCATAGCCCACCGTCCACAGGCCAGCGCCTACGGTGGCCGGGGGCCACGTGGTGGCCCCCGACGCCCGGGGCGTCTCCCGCGGCGGCCGGGACGCTGTGAGGTTCTCTCCCTCTCACGTTCCGCCACCTCCTCTAGCATTACTGCTTCGCAGAAGGAGGTGACGGCGTCCCATTCCGTCTCGCTCCGGACCATGGCTTGCACCAGGGCCGGACGCGAGAGGTCGCCGCCGCCAATCGCCGCTTCGAGGACACGGCGGTGCTCCGCCCACGCGGGGCACACCTCCACCGTGTCCTCCGGTCGATCCCCGATTCGGTGCAGGAAGCTCCCGAAACAACCGTGTCCGGTGAGGACCTGCGTCAGGCGGAAGGTGAGGACACCGTGGCGTCTCTCAAGCCACTCCTCAAAGAGGGTACTTATCGCCACTATTGTGGCGTGCCCTACCTATATCTGTACTGCCATCAATATCAAAAGTAATGGAAAGATTAATAAACTCACGTCTCTTATCTTACCTTAATAAAAACAACCTCATATCGCCCTCGCAGTACGGTTTCAGACAAAAAATTTCTACGGAAGACGCAATACTGGCGCTTGCCCCCGCTGTAACGAGTCAAGTGGACAGCGGAGGCAAGTGCCTTGCTGTCTTCCTAGATCTTCAAAAGGCTTTCGACACAGTTTCTGTCGTCACACTGCTGGATAGGCTGGAATCAATTGGAGTAAGAGGCATTGCCCACGCCTTGCTCAAAGACTATCTAAGCGAACGCAAGCAAAAGATAGTTAGACAATACCATTAGCTCTGAAGAGATCGTCCAATTCGGAGTAGGTCAAGGCAGTGTGCTCGGACCGACATTGTACCTTATATATATAAATACTCTATGTAGCATGAACATTGTTGATGCACGCATTTTTTCATACGCAGATGACACTGCTATAGTGTTCAGTGGTGACACCTGGGACAATGTCCGGTTAACTGCTGAGCGTGGACTGGCAAGAATAGCAGCCTGGCTTGACCTTAACCTCTTAACCTTAAATACTACCAAAACCAACTTCATTTGCTTCACAAAGTAAGACACCTCTCAACAGTCTCAACCCCCTCCAGAATTCAAAATTAAGATTCATAAATGCAATTATCCTGTAAATCCAATCTGTTCTTGCACAGAAATCAATAGAGTAGAATCTACCAAATACCTAGGTATTATGGTTGATCAACGGTTATCCTGGCATAACCAAACTGAATTAATAATGAAGCGAATACGTAAATTAATCTGGACTTTCAAAACATTACGACATGTCACCTCGAAAAAGCTCCTGATACAGATTTACATCTCACTTGCTCAGTCCGTCCTGGCTTATTGCCTACCTGTTTGGGGAGGTGCCACAAAGATTTAATTCTTAGACCTCGAGAGAGCTCAGAGGTCGCTACTGAAAGTTATGTTTTTTAAACCCTTCAGGTTTTCAACTGAGAACCTTTACCGGATTTCGGATCTTCTGACCGTTAGAAAGCTTTACGTACTTAATATAATTCTAACTAAGCATAAAACTCTATCGTTCAACCCACAGAAGACAAAAGGCAGAAGGAAAAACACGGTTGCTCCTACTGTGTCGGTAAAGTCTACATTCGCAAAAAGGCAATTCCCTAGGCAATCATTCCATTTATACAATTTTCTTAATAAAGAACTTGACATATACCCACTAACCTACCGCGAATGTAAAAACGCTGTGTCTAAATGGCTTAAGTTAAAAACCTATGACGAAGTAGAAAATATGGTGCAATCAATGAGACTGTAATATTTATATTCATCATTCATCATCATCATTTCAGCCGAAAGACGTCCACTGCTGGACATAGGCCTCCCCCAAGTGTCGCCACATTGACCGGTCCCGTGCGACTCGCATCCAGCGGATTCCCGCAACCTTCACCAGGTCATCGGTCCACCTAGTGGGAGGCCTTCCAACGCAACGTCTTCCGGTTCGCGGTCGCCACTCCAGAACTTTTCGGCCCCATCGGCCATCAGTTCTGCGAGCAATGTGCCCTGCCCACTGCCACTTAAGTTTGGCAATTCTTCGGGCTACGTCGGTGACCCTGGTTCTCTTGCGGATGTCTTCATTTCTGATTCGATCACGCAAGGAAACTCCGAGCATAGCCCTCTCCATTGCCCTTTGGGTGACTTTAAGCCTTCTGATGAGGCCCATTGTGAGCGACCACGTTTCGGTCCCGTATGTAATCACTGGCAACACACACTGGTCATAGACTTTCGTCTTGAGACACTGTGGTAAGTTGGACGAGAAGATACCGCGCAACTTCCCGAACGCTGCCCAGCCGAGTCGGATTCGACGATTGACGTCTTTCTCGAAGTTAGACCTACCTAACTGGACCGTTTGTCCCAGGTACACATAATCGTCTACAACTTCGAGTGTAGAGTCTCCGATCTTGATAGGAATGGGTGTGACATGGGCATTCAACATGACTTTGTGATGTACTCGCCATTGACGTTAATGCCTAGCCCTCTCCAGTCCAGAACCTTGAAGACATCCACCAGTGCAGCGGTGAACAATTTCGGAGATAAGACGTCTCCCTGTCTCACACCTCGCTGCAGAAGGATAGGTTCCGAGGCTTGGTCCTGAAGTCGGACTGACATGGTGGCGTTTTTGTACAAACACTTCAACACCTCGATGTACCGATAGTCGATTTGGCACCGTTGGAGAGACTGCAGTACAGCCCAGGTCTCGATCGAATCGAAGGCTTTCTCGTAGTCCACAAACGCTAAACAGAAGGGTAGGTTATACTCTTCGGTCTTCTGTATAACCTGCCGCAGCGTATGTATGTGGTCCACGGTGCTAAAGCCTTTCCGGAAACCGGCTTGTTCGAGAGGCTGGAAATCGTCAAACCTGCGCGCGAGACGATTCGTGATGACTCTTGAAAACAACTTGTAGACATGGCTTAGAAGTGAGATGGGCCTATAATTCTTCAACCGGGCATTGTCGCCCTTCTTGAAGAAGAGTACCACCACACCCCTGCACCATGCCTGTGGCGTTTTTTCCTCAAGTATGACGGAATTAAACAGCTTCTGAAGGGCTTAAGTACCGGTTTTCCACCCGCCTTCAGGAGTTCGGCCGTAATTCCGTCATCACCCGGTGCCTTGTTGTTTTTGAGCTGCTTTAGAGCCATCCTAATCTCGTACAGGCTGACGTCCGGGATGTCTTCGGTATAGTGTCGGGTCAGTCTAGCTCTTGGGTCGTTTGCTAGATCTACGACGGGTTGACTGGTTGACGTGTACAACTGTCCATAGAAGCTCTCGATCTCCCTCATTAGCTCCGGTTTGGCGGATAAGATCCTACCATCGTCGGTCTTCAGTTTCGTGAGCTGACTTTGCCCAATAGCCAGATCTCTTGCAAATACCTTGGAGCCTTTATTCCGCTCAATCGCATCTTTAATACGCTCAGTATTAAAGCGGCGGAGGTCGCCCTTCAAGGATTTAGAGATCCGTCTATTGAGCTGCCGGTATTTACACGCCTCGTCTGAAGACTGTAGGATCATCTCACGCCGCTCCTTCATGAGCTTTAGAGTGTGATCGGAGAGTCTCTTGTTCTGATCTGTATGACGTGCCTTGAAGAACTTAGACCCGGTCGTATGGACAGTTTCCACGAACCCATCGTTATATTCGTCCACTGAGCTTCCTAGGCATTCGAAACGGTTCTGGAGTTCAAGCTGAAAGCTTTCGGGGTTTTGGATTTGGATCTGTGCTGGACGGAGCGTAGACTTCATCAGTCGATACCGTTCAAGCTTGATATTGATGTTCAATGTGCCTCTTATCATGCGGTGATCGCTCCCGGTTTTCACCGAATTGATCACCGAGACATCATTGAACATTTGCTTCTTGGTTGACATGATGAAGTCAATCTCATTTCTAGTTGCACCATCGGGGCTCTGCCAGGTCCACTTCCTGTGCTCACGCTTTCTGAAGAAGGAATTCATCATATAGAGGCCCTCCTTCTCCATAAAACTAGCCAGTTGGTGGCCCCGGCGATTCCGACGTCCAACTCCAAATTGCCCCACCCCACATATTTATATTACGCTATGATATTTATGGCGCTAATGGAAGTTAATGTTTTACATTGATTCCGATCCCAAGACTAGTCGCACGGTCAGCTTTCAAAAAAAGAATTACCTGTATTGTACTTCAAAAAACCGTAGATAATAATTAATCTCAACCTGTATGAAGTGTGGATTATGACCCTCACCCCACACTTAATCTCACCCACTACTCACTCATACACATACTACATACACATTCACCTCCACACTATCTCCTACACACATAACAGCGCGTTATTTGTCTTTGTTTTATTTGTCTTTTACTCGTATATAAAATTCTGTGTACCCATTTTATTCCTGCATTTTTATTTGTATAAGTTCATTTATTATTATGATCAGGTTCAATAACTTAAATACAATTACAAAACCTGGGGAAGGGCGGAGCATCCTAAAACAAGCATACTATTTGCTTAAATGGATTCTCCCCATTGTAACTAGAATAAGTTATTTAAGTTGAAGCAATAAACTTTTTTATTTTTTTATTTATTTTATTTTTCACCCGCGTAGTTCCCGTTCCCGTGGGAGTACGGGGATAAAATATAGCTAATGTTACTCAGGGTGAATGTAGCTTTCTAATGGTGAAAGAATTTTTGAGTTTATTCATTACAAACACACATACACACACACACAAAAATACAAATCTTTCCTCTTTATAATATAATATTATTATTATAGTGTAGATAACAAGTATGTATTTACAAACAAAAAGTATCTATGTAGTATATCAACTATCTGGTGTCCACGACACAAGCCTCGTTGCTTAGTGTGGCACTAGATGGCGCTGTGTGCAATGTCCAGCGATATTTATTTGTTATTAATAGTCAAAGACGTCTTAAAAAGTTCAGTCCCACGGCAGTAGGTTTATGTGCAGTTCATCTAGCTAGATTACCGATGGATAGAACTGACCTTGCCAAGAGTACTAAAGCTGAGCTGGTACAGGAAGGCGAGGCACTCGGCCGCGCTCAGGCTTCGCTTCTCAGCCGTGTGTAAGTAGTGTTGCAGGAATAACCAGACCTGTTGCAAAAATTATATAAAATGTTGTTTTAACAAATATAACTGATGGTGGCGCATGTGTCGGATCATTTAGTTCCCTTCAAAATGGTTGAGTTGAATGGTGCTGATCCATGCGTCATGTTCGTGAACGGGCGCTGTCAGTTGTGACTGGTCATCTCTTAGTTGCCATGGCTTATTTGAATGAATTATTTTCTTTTTTGAATTGAATTTTTTGTTTTGTTTTTACTGTGGACACTTTTAACGTACACTTCTTGCTACATTATTCTCACATAATATATCATCTCAACATGAATGATGTAACCAAGATTTTTAAACAATATTTTGATTTAAAAGAGTGTCCATGGAGTTTCTTGCCCATTCTTCTCCATAGAGATCTACGCTAGGGAATGGGCAACTACAGTACTTTCACAGTTTTTATGTCTTGTGACTGGGACTGTAGCTACATTTAATTTTCATCTTTGTTTCGACAATTCAAAAAAGCCTATAACTGGCCTACTTGAAATAAATGCTTTGATTTTGATTTTATACTTTGATATAGAAGCTTCATTCAACGACACTTTTAGATCTCCTGTTAGAACAGCTGAACAAATACTTCTATGTATATTCGATTTTAACTTTGCTACAATAAAGTTTAAGTAGTTCAAACTAGCTTTTGCCAGTGGCTTCGCCCGCGTGAAGTTCTATAATAGTCCCATGGGATCTTACTACCGGGATAAAAAGTATCCTATGTTTTAATCCAGGTTATAAACTATACTGTGTGCAAAATTTCATCCAAATTCGCTCAGTAGTATAGTAGTAGTAACAAACATCCATACATCCTCACAAACTTTCGCATTTATAATATTAGTAGGAAGTAGGATCATATCAAGTGACAGGAAAACATAACGTGACTTACTTGTTTTGCTGTACTTAGGAGTAGGAACTGAAAACCGGCGCGAGTAATCACTGCTGAACCATCTTCTGCATCTCTGTAAAAAGAAGAAATAAAAAATAATCATCAACATTCAACCTTTCAAGCACAACATGTAAACTAATTCATCAATGGCCCCACCTGGTCATCAACCCCGCATGCAGCAGGATCCTAACAGCATCAGCACTGATACCCTCGGTCTGTGCACTGCCCACCATATAGTGAAGCACACACTCCCATCTCTCCAGCGCATAGGCATCGAGGAACGCCACGTCTCGGGCCTTGCCGTCCGGTTCTAGTGACGATGACATGCTCCAAGGACGGCCTCTGAAAAGGTAATATTGTAGGTGTAGTTCTTGATCACAATTTGGTACTTTCATTAGATGGCCAGCAAAATTACCAAGTAGTTTTAGATTCAATTCAGCAATAGATTGAGAATATAGAGAAAAAAAAGTGATTTTTGTTTGATTATGTTTTCAGATGGTTTAGGAAAACGGTTAGGAAAGATAATTAGTAATAATCTGAGTCATTCGTCTCTAAATTATTGTACACCTAACTTGGCTTCTTACAACCAGATAATAACATCCATAAGTCGGAAGGAATTTGATCCTAATACCATTATAACTGTACTTGTAGGTAACAGTTCTAACGTTAAACTTGATATCACTGACAATGGTGCCGATTCTGTTGTGCACAAACTACACTTAATTCAGGCTATTGCTATCTTTTACTAAAAAGCAGTGCGAGAAAAGGACGGCTATAGCTATGAACTAAGTTAGAGATGTCAAACTAGTTTATGCCTTTTGCTTCACCGTGTTTTTAGTCTACATGTTTTACGTGCACCCTTCATTCAATTCAATTCAATTTATTTATTCAATAACGACTTTTACATCGTGTCTGAATGTCTGTAAATTATGTATCTATGATCATCAAACAAAACATCAAACAATATACATGCAATTCATATTAAAATAATTACAATCAAATTAACCAAATTAAATTAAAATAAAATCGGAATAATAATAAGAATAATAAATAAAAAAAAGAATTATAAAAAAATTAAAATTAATGTCATGTCACATGTGTCAATTCATAAAATACAATAAAAATGTCCATTTCAAGTCATTATAGAAAATTATACTTTCGAATGTTGTATTATTTCATAATTCATCAATAGCATTTAGACACTTGTTTAACAAGAACCGTTTAAGCGTACTCTGAAACCCACTTGTATATACTTGACTTTTTATTTCTGTCGGCAGTTTATTGAACATTTTTATAGACTTGTGGTAGGCGCTATGCTTTGCAACATTCAGGTGAGGGACTTGCTTCATCTGTAGATCCTTTCTTCTTGTACTCTCTCTTTTTTGCCTTTCATCTTCAGTCTCATATTCAAAGATGTACTTTGATAAGTGGCTAAGCAGGACCAAAACGTACAAACTTGGGACAGTCAATATATTTAACTCATTAAAATGAGGCTTGCATGATTCTTGCTGTTGAATTCTAACTATGGTTCTGACTGCTCTTTTCTGAATCACAAAAGCTTTTTGAGTATTGTAATCATAACTTCCTCCTCAAAAAAGTATGCTGTATCTCAGTTTTGACTCAACTAATGCGTAATAGACCATTTTCAAATGTTTTATGGTTACCTCGTTTCTTAGACTTCTTAATACGTAACAGGCAGAACTAATTGCTTCCTCCAGGTGTGTTAGCTCTTGTTTCCACTTTAACTGGCTATCGATATAAACTCCTAGAAACTTAACCACCTGGACCACGTTCACTGTTTATCTATTTATGACGCAGTTGATGCTATCCTTATTATTGGAAGTGGAACGAAAAAGCATAACATTAGTTTTACTGGCATTAAGTTTAAGACCGTTAACAGCAAACCAGCTGTGGAAGATATCTAAGGATTGATTAACAATGGAATTAAGAGTGTGTATATTGTCAGCCGAGACAACGGCATTGGTATCATCGGCAAACACCACAAGCTGGATAGATCCAGCAGCTTCTTCCCTCATGTGTTGTATGAGATCATTTATAAACGCAATAAAAAATATCGGGCCTAATATGGAGCCTTGTGGTACGCCAGTGTGCACCGGAGACAATTGAGACCTGTAAGTTTCTTCACTTGAACAACATTTGTATGGAAATATTAATTCTAACTAAATTTGACAGCTCTAAATTACGTCAGTCTCTTTCTCGTTTTATTAGAGAGAAAAAGATAGCAATAGCCTAAATTAAGTTTAGTTTGTGCACAACAGAATCGACACCAATGTCACTCAACTGTTAAAACAAAATTGTAAGAGAATAATTCTGTGCGCCTTTCCGTATTTTGAAAAGATTTCAAGCTGACGAAATCATTTTATCCACAACCTTAACAATCGCATACATTTGTTGGTTAGTCATTTTAGTGACAGGTTGACATTTTTCGAAACCAACAGTTTCATTCAGAAATTGAAGTCAACTAGGAATGATGCGTACCTGCCTATTAGTTTTAGACGTCAAATAGCAAGGCTATTAGCTTTTAATATAAACTCAGACATAAGTGGTATGTCGCAGTTTTTTGTAAATAAGTCTACGGAAATTAGTAATTATACTAATTGTAATTATACAAATATTAGCTTAGATTTAAACTAGTCACTACGACAATAGAAGGTACGAGTGACAATTTGGTTAAACTTATCAACTCTAAGGTATGTTCTAGCTCTCAATTTATAAATTGTCAAAAAGGGGTTGAGCAGAATTCCTTTACATTATTTTATCAGAATATTCAGGGTATTTCTTCCAAACAATTAGAAATTGAACTATTTTTAGAAAAAAAAACAAGTTTGATAATATCTGTATGTCTAAACATTGGATGAAAGATTATGAAATGCAAATTAATTTTGAGAATTATAGTGTGGGCAGTTGCTTTAACCGGAAATCTAAGATGCGTGGAGGTTCATTAATCTTAGTTAAAAATTGTATTAAATTTAAGCCTCGTAATGATATTGTCGAGCTATCGGTTGAACATAGCATCGAATTGTCTTGTATTGAGCTAGATAAGCATGTAATAGTGTGCTTTTACAGACCCCCTAATTACCTGAACTACTCTAACTTTGAGTCAGTATTGGAAGATGCTCTAGCAAAGCTTGTAACTGGTAATAAACTAATTATTATCTGTGGTGACTTTAATGTTAATATCTTAGAAGATAATGAAAACAGCAGTAGATTTTCAAGTCTCTTTAAATCATTTAATTTGTCAAATATTTTTTCAGAACCAACCCGAATTACTACAAATACTGCTACATGTATTGATAATGTTTTTTGTTGCTGCGACTACTTAAATAAATCCATTGTAAATTACCTTCCTTCAGATCACAGCGGGCAGACTGTTGCTTTCGCGTCCAAGATACAATTGCAAAGAACTCAGATTCTAATTAGACAAATAGCACCCAGCAATTTAGAAAAGTTTAATAATAATTTAATTAGCAAGCCTAAATATACCAGGCCATATTAGAAACAATGTAAATGAATTGTATGAAGAATTGTTTTCGGTAGTGCACGCCGAGTTCAATAAAACTTTAATAAAGCAAACTAAAACTAATGGCCCAAAGTTTATTTTTAGTGACTGGGCAACACAGGGTATTAGGAAAAGTAGTAAAGGTTTGTTTGAGCTGTACAGCCCTAAGCCTTACATTAACACATAAACTTTTAGAAACGTTTATAAAACTGAAGCTATGCCTGAAAGCCTACCATCATGTTAACAACTATCTCGAAGATAAAAAGGCTTGGGATTAAGCTGCTCCAATGAAATTTGCTCTGTGAATGTCGAAATTTCGGACTTCGCTTGTTTATTATTAATTCCTTTCTTTTATACACTCTGAGTCTCTGACATTGACTGATTTGACATGAATACTTATTTCAGTATTTTATTATTTTTTACTATTTATTTTATTTTATGTTACATTTACCTACTGATTTGACAGGAATATTTACCCACTAGTCAGCGCGAGAATACTGTGGGAGCCGCGCAAGCACCCCTCTAAACCGCGCGAGGAGCCTGTGGGAGCCGCGCGCTGTCAGAATAAATTGTCCAAAACTTTTAATAAAATATCAACTAAACGTGCTCTGACGATGTATACAATGCTTTATTTCTAATCTCTATAACATTTCCGAACGTTGTACCAAAAATCACAGCTCTACTCAATTGACAAGTTGTCAAATAATATAAACAAAATTACGTCAACACACCGCGCCATTTCTTGCGTCATCGTGTTAGCGTTAGTGTCACATTTCAAGTGATTACGAGCTACGTATTTGTTATTGTAATATAGTGTCATACCTTTAAATGCTCGTGAGAAGTTGTACTATCGTGTTATGATAACGCAAATTAGGTTTCGAATCGCAAAGTTGCAGTATTTCGCCTGTGAAAATGCAGTAGGTATGTGTACCTACAGTGATTGTGAAGTGTGAAGAAATAAGTGATTTTGTGATTAAAACGTGTGTGAAAACGTACAAATAGTGTTTAATTATTGTGGTGATTAGATTTTTCAACTATCTACACCAAAAAAACAAGTGGTTTTGTGTTTTTTTTTGTTTGTTCGTCCAACCGCGGCTGGTAAAATTAGTTACCAGATGTAACCAAACAGTGAGTATCTAGGTTGTAATGAATGTTTTGATATGATGCTAATGTGATATTAATGAGATTGTGGTCTTGTTGAAAAGGAAATATAATCTAG
Organism: Xestia sexstrigata; assembly: GCA_941918905.2. Classification (NCBI taxonomy): domain Eukaryota; kingdom Metazoa; phylum Arthropoda; class Insecta; order Lepidoptera; family Noctuidae; genus Xestia; species Xestia sexstrigata. Next base: position 1,202,114 of record OW799216.2, on the reverse strand, counting down.
TTTATTTTGATATAAAAAGAAATAATGAAAAAGCTAATAGTTTTTGAGCAAATTAATATTTTATTAGCAAAATATCCGATTTTATCACTGTTTTTCAGTTCTACATTATTTTTTGAGTATCAATTTATAATTGTATATCTTGTTTTTGGTTTAATAGTTTTCTTATCTATTCTGCAATTCACTGTTAATTTTATATAGCTATAACTTTTATATTTTGCAATCGCCAAGTGTTTTTGTATAACGTGTCAAATTACGTGCAAATATTTCGCGAGCATGCGCGGGTCGACGCGCTTCGTCTTTTGACATAAAGCGGTCGACGCAGATGAGAGATATCTTACTTTTTTATTATTATTGACATATGATTTTTGTGATTTTTATTGACATTGATTTTGTAAATTATTATTAATTTTATTTGATTATTGTGAATGTGGGGACCATGTGGGTTTCATTTTTATTTTTTTTGTTTGCTTTCTTTTTTTTCCCACAACTGTCTGGCAGTTTGGGTACTATAAGCGACCTACCCAAATGTCCTTTCTTTGGTATTGTTCGTCGTTTCGTTGAGCTCCTTGAGTTATAAGTCGAGCTACACGATAACTGACAAAGCTTGCACTGACTGGACAGGTCCACTCAAATCTGTGTGGTTCTTTCTTCAAAAGACCATCTCAGACACTAATCTGCATAATCCTCATGTGAATTGAGCAAAATTATGTCTGGACTTCAAAAGAGACTATGACCTCTGAGTTTGTTTCGGCTGTTTCTTCTCAGAGTAGTCAGGTACGAAACACCGACCGCATCTAGTTTTAAAAAAATGACGTGTAAAAGTGTTTGTAAAAACCTACTTGCAAAATAAACATCATTTATCATTTTAGTAAATATGTTGCTAATTACTCGAAATTTTTTAAAAACTCTTGTATGGTAGCTAAATCCCTCTTTATAAGCAACCAGATTAAATCAGCTGATAACAAAATTAAGACAGTTTGGAAAATTATCAACAGTGAAACAAATAGAAATAAAAAACAATGTAATGACATAACACTAGAGACCTCACGTGGCCTCGTGAACTCTAATGATGAAGTTGCTCAAGAATTTGTAAATTTATTTACCAGTATCCCACTTAAAACTACAGAAACCTTAAATTCCTCTCCCTTGCTCTCTATTGATTTATTGAAAGCGAACGTTCCAGCCTATTCAAATGAATTTAAATTTCAGCATATAAACCCCATAACAATCATAGAAGCTTTTAAGCAAATCAAGATTAAATTAGCCGAAGATCTATGGGGTAATGAAATGAAATGAAATGATGATGAGACTGTAGCACCGTATTTAGCCTAGATATTTAATTTGTGCGTGGATCAAGAGGTCTTTCCGGATCTAATGATATTCAGTAAAGTAATACATCTTTTTAAATCCGGGGACAGTAAAGATACCAATAACTATAGGCCCGTATCCGTGTTGCTGGTTTTCAGCAAGGTGTTTGAAAAGATAATGCTCAATCAAATGCTTTACCATTTTAACACCAATAAAATCTTACACGAGCAACAGTACGGTTTCATCAAAGGACGTTGTATGACTGACGCCGGTGTCACTTTATTAAAACACATATTTACTGCGTGGGAAGAGGCTCAAGATGCCATAGGAATCTTCTGTGACCTTTCAAAGGCATTTGATTGCGTAAATCACGAAACCCTGATCTTGAAACTTGAGAATTACGGTTTAGGTAAACTTGCGCTCAGTTTAGTAAAATCGTATTTGAATGATAGACAGCAGCATGTACAAGTAAATGGTGTAAATTCAATGGGTTTAAAAGTAAAAATGGGTGTACCACAAGGTTCGATATTGGGTCCCTTCCTCTTTTTAGTGTTCATAAATGACCTACCCAATTTATTTAACAACTACCCGCAACTGGTGTTGTTTGCTGACGATGCTTCTTTAATATTTAGGATTAACAGACGTGTCACAAATCTTGAAGAGAAACTGGAGTTTGTCGATAAAACGGTTTTTTTGGGACTTACGCTCGACTCAAGGCTACAATGGGGTCCTCATTTAACATCTCTTGCAGGACGGCTGAGCTCAGCAGCGTATGCTGTTAGAAAAATCCATCTCCTAGTATTGTTAATTATAATTGCATAGCACATGTGTGAGTACCATGTATTGTAAAGCTATCATTTGCACTTAGTTATCTTTCATTGACTTGAATGTGCCTTGGTGGCTGAGAATGTCACGCTCACTCAAATTTCTCGCTGATGTTGGCGGGTGTGTCGGGTCGTTTAGTTCCCTTCAATATGGTTGAGTTGAATGGCGCCGATACACGCGTCATGTTCGTGATCGGGCGCTGTCAGTTGGGACTGGTCATCTCTTAGCTGCCACGGTTCATTTTAATTCCTTTATTTTTAAATTGTTGATTTAATCTTTTACTCTGGACGCTCTTAATGTGCACGTCTTTCTACGTCGTTCTCACATATATCTATAATCTCATCATGAATGATGTAACCAAGATTTTGTAACAATATTTTAATTTAAAAGAGTGTCCATGGAGTTTCTTGCCCGTTTTTCTCCATAGAGATCTACACTAGGGAATGGGCAACTACAGTACTTTCTCAAGTTATTATGTCTTGTGTCTGGGACTGTAGCTTTGTTTTTTTTTTTTGTATTTTTGACATTTAAAAGTGCCATAATTGAAATAAATGGTCTAATTGAAATAAATGCTTTGAGTTTGAGTTTTGAGTTTGATTAACTCTTGTGCTTATGTCTGTTTATGGTACCTTATTATAATAAGCTAGGAGTACAAAGTCAAATTGAATGCCTTGGCCTTCTTTACCAGTCAACTGGTCATATGATGGGGGAGTGATAACATGGCATGGTTTGGTGCCATGGCATATCAGAATGTATGGAGTTTTGTGAGTGTGTATAAAATTTTGTCTGACATCATAACGTAATAGTGAAGTATCATAAAGCCATTAATAAGTAATGGCAGTTTTTATTTAAGTAAATTGTCATAGTCTCACCCTCCAAGCAGTGCAACTTTGAGGTTCTTCTTGAAGGACAGTGCCAGCATCCAGCCGGGCATGCCGCCGGGGATGGGAGCCTCCTGCCATACTGACAGCTCAGATAGGGCTTCACATGACTTGGCTTGCTCTCTGCAATACAAATAATCAAAGTGTTATAGTTTAGTAATAAAGAATAAAAATGATACGGACACAGAATCATCGAGCTGGCAATAATGTTCATCTTAGGCAACTAACGAAAGGTATTAACAAGGAAAATGTATGTGGAATAGCTGGGAGGGTATACCTTAGAAGGACCTACACTAATCTCATGGGTGTTGTTGTACCTACAGAAGAATGAGGTGCATAGTATTCCAACCAGCATTATAGTTAGCGGTTTGGATAGATACGAGTGACAGTCTGTGCATTCAGTCAAGATCATGAGTCCTTCGCGCCCCTCTGATACCTAAAGTTGTGGTGTGCGTTTCGATGGCGCGACCAAGGCGTTTGTTTTTTTTTTTTTAAACTTTGCCAAGATTTCGTAAAAATTTGTAAAAGTTGATTAAGTACCAAAACCTTAAATTTGTCAAATTAATGGTTAAAAAGTTATAAGAGTTTGAACGTGCGCGCGCGGCCACGTAGATCTATCAGATTTGAATTTGTCGAAATTTGAAAAAATACAACAAAAAGTCCTAGTTTTATATTTTAGGAGCTGTAAGACAAAAAAAAACCCATGGCCGCGCCATTGAAACTTTGAAAAACACGTTATCGCCGATATCTCGCTGAAAAAGCATCGCAGACGTCTGAAGTTTTTTGTAAAACCTCGATTTGAATTTGTCAACATTTGTAAAAATACACAAAAAAATCCTAGGTTTATATTTCAGGAGCTGTAGTACGGTATCGCTTAGAACCTTCAATACATTCAGAATGTTTCGATAGGGTGACTTTGTTTACAGAAAACATTCCACTTATTGTATTCGAAATTATTTCTCAAGGATTCTAAATTAAATTAAAATGAAAAGTCGTATGTTTATTTCTTAAAAACATAATTATGTTTTTGTATCTTATCGTTTCATATTAGTTTATTTTTTATTTTATAAAACATAAATCACAGATTATTCAGATTATTAATTTAGATGCTTTTTCAGCTATTAAGCAATGGACCCCTCCATTGCTTGATAGCTGAAAGAGCACCTAAATTAAAAATGTCATTGATTTTAATTTGTTTATAGGATTTGAAATATTTATGTATTATGCTTTATATAAGTGTCTTTGCTTAGTTATTCCAGAATGATTTGTTACGACGACATTATAACCGAAATGCACGAAAGTTTTGAATAACCTATGACAACACATAATCTAACATAATGGGTCTACATATAGATGACTAAGATTAAAAAAAAAACAGAGTAATTTTAAACCAACCATACTTTACAGTCGTATTAAAAAAAATTATGTATGTAAATAATCTGTGATATTTGATTTTGGCAGAAATATATATCTATTATATATCTTAGTGTAAGTAAAGTGTGATTTAAGTGATTTTTAAAGAAATAAACATGTGTTTTTGTATCTTAACGTTTCATTTTAATTTAATTTTGAATCCTTGAGAACTACTTGTACTACTTCTAATACCTACAATAGGTGGAAAGTGTTCTGTAAACAAAGTCACCCTATCGAAACATTCAGAACGTATTGAAGGTTCTGAACGATACCGTACTACAGCTCCTGAAATATAAACCTAGGATTATTTCGTGTATTTAAACAAATTTTGACAAATTCAAATCAAGGTTTTACAAAAAACTTCACACCTCTGCGATGCTTTTTCGGCGAGATATCGACGATAACGTGTTTTTCAACGTTTCAATGGCGCGGCCATGGGTTTTTTTAGTCTTACAGCTCCTAAAATATAAAACTAGGATTTTTTGTCGTATTTTTACAAATTTCGATAAATTCAAATCTGTTATTTACCTAAATTTCAGGTCTCTGCAACCCTTAGTTTTAATGAAATACGAGGCCGCGCGGTTCTCCGCGTTTCGATGGCGCGGCCACGTTCAAACCCTTATAACTTTTTAACCAGGCATAACTTTGACAAATTTATGGTTTTAGGAATCAACTTTTACAAAATCTGTGTATAAAGCACAAGTCCGTTCCTGTATGGAGTATTGCAGTCACTTATGGGATGGCTCAGCAAAATACCAGCTTGCTGCAATTGACTTGGTGGAAAGCAAAGCTAAAAGGCTTATAGGAGACGTCAGACGAGACGTTGGTAGCTTCGCTTAACAGCCTATCTCATCGGCAGAGCTGAGAGCAGCGGTGGCCCAGTGGTGGCGGCCCCGACTTACGAACAGTAGGTCGTGGGTTCGAACCCAGACAGGCGCATTACTTTGTGTAATTTATTTCATCACCACTGCTCTCAAAAACGGTGAGGGAAAACATCGTGAGGAAACTGGCATGTCCTAGAACCAAAAATTCGAAGACATTTGACATCTACCAATCCGCACTGGGCCCGCGTGGTGGATTATAGCCCATACGCAAAATACGCGCTTGACGTGGAGTTGCGGAAACCAGCCCGTTATACAATAACAATATAGCTCATCGCCATAATTTTGCCTGCCTGCCAGTTTTCTACAGACTGTACTTCATAGTGTGCGCAGAAGCTCCACTACCTGATCCCACCATCAACTTTATACCACTGGACTAGCAGACACACATTGCGGTGTACCATCCGTACTTGGTAGATATCCCGAGTCATACTAAGTGTTTCTCCTCCACTTTTGTTATGCGCACTGCCAAAGTGTGGAACTCTGCCTGTATCTGTGGTCCCACCCATATTTAACCCGCCTGCCTTCATAGCAAGAGTGAACAGGCATCTTCTGGGCATGCTCGTTCCACCATAGACCTTATCCATCGCTTTCCATAAGGTGTGATCGAGGTCAAGAGCAGGCCCAATAAGTAATAAAAAAAAATATGGTTTAAGTAAAATGAGGATGAAAGGATTCTTGCAAGCAGCATTTTGTAGTTTCTTCCAACACCATGGGTAAATGGCACAAGTTTATGTATGTATCTAAGGTGATAATAATGTAAAATGCACCCACTTCGCAAAAGCCTGTGATACCCAGGATGTGACCACAGCCTGTGGCACTGGTTGCTCCACAAACAGCAGCCTGATCACGAAGTGACGAGCCAACTCTGGCAATTCTCTGAAAAATGGGTTATTGCTTAATTGAAAAATACAAGTTGGTCAGAGGGTAATTTTAGTCTTTTGGAATAATCAAATAGGCATGAGCAAATTCTCTAAGTGTTTATTTTTACTGAAGTTAACTAGAGATGGGTAACTCAGGAGTCATAGATACAAAAGATATGAATCATTCCGTTTCAATCAATCTCTTCATATCATTTCGTATCAGTATATCTTTCTTTACACCTCACTCACTCGTTGGTCATCGCGTTGGATAGGGATAGCTTCATTGGGCGTCTTTGGTTGAACGTCAAGCAAGCCTACCTAAGTTAAATTTAATTATTATTTTAAACTAAAAAATCAAGTTCATTTTTCGAGTGCTTTTTTATCATTCATCCATCATATCAAATAGATCCAATACATTTCTAGAAAGAAACCGAAACAGCAGCCAAATAAATCAGGAAGATACATAATTATAACGATCAAGCAAAGTGCAAACAGCTATAGCTACTTATCTATCACTCTTACTGATTATTGAATTGAGTTGAGCGAAGCGAGTCTGAGCAGCGCAGTGCAATGCGCTCAATGCGCTGCGTGTCGTGCGCGCCAGCGTGAGCTACTGATACATAAGGATATAAAGATATAAAAGAGTGATACATATCCCAGTGATCGAAAGATACATATCAATCTTTTCTTTTTAGTGATACATTTTTCCCATGTCTAAAGTTAACCTCAAATGTCAACTGCTGAGCACTCAAGGAACATGTATCGACTTGTTGCTTTAGTTTTGTCTTACCGGTAAACAGCTAAACATATTGTAGGATAATTATATAAAGTCTCTAGAAACTGAGCTGAACGACTTTTGAGATATTCGTGAAGATCTTTGCATTGTAAAGTTGGCGACGGATTTAAGTTTAGGGAAGACTTTGATTTTGAGGATTCCGACATCCTGATCCAGTTGTTTTATATTACACTGCTAAAAAAACATCAGCTGCATTAATTATTTCACAATTTTTTTTAACAACAACAACAACAATTTACGGAATCCAGAAAATATTCAGTCAGTAACTCAGTGCTTGACTGCTTGGTCAGTGTCAAACTGCCAATTTGACATGACATGACACAACATGGACACAACAGACACAATGTTGACACTGACAGACACCTTGAACTTTTAAATACTACCGATTATTTTATCTGGAGTGGAACCAAGTATTTTTAGCTTTCTACTAAACTTTTAGGTTCATTTCATTCATTCAAAATGACGGAAGCAAGGTACAACTCTAGTTGCGTTCCAATATTATTTTGCAATGTGCATACATTATTTAAGCATAGTTTTTTTTTTACGAAGGTTGAAAGCAATCAAATGTGTTAAAAAAACTATTCTACTGTAGGTATACTTGGTGAAAGTTTTGAAATAGTTTTGCTCTCGATTTTGATTATTGTGAAATATTATTTTAGGTGACCAAGTCTTAAAATAAAGCATGATTAGCTTATAGCGGACCTACTACTCCTAGTCCCCAGTCCCTAGTCCTAGTCTCTTCTTTTGAGAGGGAGTAATCCAATATTCTGTACCGAAAGATATCGTCAATTCTCTTTATCTTCGATGAGCGAAGGGTTCCAAGTTCCAATACTCTATCTATACCTTGTAGTACAGTATACCTTACATAACTTAAATAACTGGTACCTAATCTATAGTATAAATCTAATATGAATTAAAATCTAAATAACTCATTCGTTTCAAGATAGATGTAGGTATTATCTAAGCTAATTAGCCCGGTCACTTGCTGCAGGAGAGCCAGTTTTCAATAAGATTTTTCGATTCGAGATTATGTTCCAATGAAAAAATTAAGAAATTGCACTTTTCATTCATCTAACTACTGACTGCATTCATAACACATTCCCGATGTAAGTTTGTCGACACAAAATCAAGCACGTAGGTTTCGAGCAAACGTTAATGTTTGCTTAATATTCTGTTTGTCAAGAAAGACTAAAGTTTGATGCAAGTTCTTGCCAACCAGTTTCACATACAAGAAGCCTAGCAGTTTTTCATAAAGTTGAGGTCTCTTTGTGTGTACCTACCAGCAGTCCATTTGCTGTGTAAAATGCAATGAAACAATGGGGTCTGATTTAAACTTAAATCTCTGTTAGAATTAGGTACTTATCGATGTGAAAATGCTATCATGAATTAAAATCACTTAGAGAAATACTTTAATCTTCAAACAGGGCCACAAAAATCATGAACCATTCGGATTCATTTAACTAACTTTCATTAAGCTTTCTTGTAATTAAAAGCAATGTTTAATTATGAGCAAAACATACGTCATGATGAGATAAAGTTGCAAAAGCAATCGTACTCTGTCTTATATAAAGGTACCTACGTCCTATTGTACCTAGCTAATTACTGTAGACCTGCCTACCGTGCCACACAACACAAATATGTTCCATCATAGTTTTTTATAGGACCTGTTTTGTAGATAAGTTTTTTATATACTAAAACTTTTCTATACTAATACCTAAATAAAATTCTTGACAATTAACTAAACTTGATTAAATTTTCTTATTCAAGGATCCACAAATAATGGTTCCTTGAGGATCGGAATCGCTGAGAAAAAGAAATACCTTGTTCATAATCCCATACAAAGAAAAAAAAGGTTTACTCACTCACACAGGTAGGAGGGTGACGCATACGAGTGTAATTTCCCCGTGCACGCACACGGCCGCACACAGGCGCGCGCCGTCGAGTTCCCCGCATTTCATTCTCGTCGGCAGATGGCGGATGCAGTGGACGCCCTCCGTCCCGTCAGTCGCGCATAGACAACTCACCGAGCGTAGTGTGCTTGCGATTCTCTCAGCACCATTTTGTGTATATCTTTTCGAACGGGACATTGTGTGTATGTGCTCCGTGAATAATCGTGAACCACGACTATCGAGTTTCGAAGTGTTCAGTGTTTCACTTTCGACATGCCCGTCGAGGGATCGATGCGATATCTCGGGCGCCCGTAGAAACCGCGCCTCCGTCATGAGCGAGTGATCGTCGACGTAAAAAAAAGTTAACACAGGAAACATGTCTGGGCGGACCGCCGACGCGGATGCGAGCGAAGGGTTCCAGTTCGAAATTCGAATGCGGTCATGTCATCGCCTCTCGGATTTCTCATAAGTCACCGTCCAATGTCAAAATCGTGCACGTACCGCGAGCGCCGACCCTCCGGATCGTGCGGAAAATGCAATCGTTGGTAGTTTGGTGGGCGGTGGTGTCGGCCGCCTGGGCGCTGGCGGGCGCCTGCTCGAGCTCCATCTCCAAGCGGCCGGCCAGGCCTGCTCGCCCGCAGCGCCCGCACCCTCAGCCGCAGCCGCAGCCGCGGATCAACGTCACCTTCCCCATATTCAAGTGCGAGCCCGACTACTCGGAGTACTACTGCCTCAACGGAGGCGCGTGCTTCACCGTGGTGATATCGGACAGCCCGATCTACAACTGCGAGTGCCGGAGCGGGTTCGTGGGGCAGCGCTGCGAGTTCAAGGACCTGGACGACTCGTACGTGTTTACGAGTCGGCAGCTCATGATGGAGACAGCGTCGATTGCGGGCGGCGCGACCGTCGCCGTGTTCCTCGCCATTCTAGTCTGCTTCGGCGCGTGGGTGCGGCTGCACCGGCGCGGCAAGACGCCGCCCTTCTCGGAGGAGCGTGGCCAGGTGCAGCTGGTGGCCGTGGCGGCGCCGCGCGGCCGCGTCGCGCTGTGCAAGGCGCCGCCCGCGCCGCCAGACCTGCCCCACTAGCTCCTCTCTTATGGACAATCGCCGGACATTGCGTCCCTTGTTTATATTGTATGTCGTGTACATATTATAGATAGATTATGTGTTAAGTTATGTGGAGAGAACGGAAGATATAAGGAGAAATTTATGTGATAATTATTTTACGAAGTTTATAATTTATTCGGAAGTAATTTCTTTTGTATATACCTCTCGGATCCGTTCCGTGGTGGGTTCCATTTCACAGAGTTGAAATTTCAGTCTCCTCCCCTGGTGTTCGTTTTGTGGATTGTAATCTGTATTATTCTGTTCACGTTCAGTGTGTGTCGGATGTGTGAGATCGAACAACGACCATGTACCTAATGCTACTCGCTTCAAGTAGAGCTGTTATATGTTATATTGTTGTTTGCACTGTATCTGCTGATACAAAAGGCTGAGTTGCTATCCTGCACTGAATAGATCAAGTCCCTGTCTGACTCTTTTGATAATCAAAACAGTGCATACGAGAATTGGTCTGTTTGGTGCAGGAGAGAGGTGTGTGCAGCACACACACCGCATGTTATTGTTTGTTGAGGTAGCGGAAAGTACCAGTGACGTGCGTGGGGCTCCGCTGGCGCCCTCGCACGCTACGACGCTATACTTAGATAATTGTGAATCAATGTTAATTGTATTTATTAATATTCCATTCTATACAAATAGAATTTGTGATGAATTTATTGTACGCTTGTGCGAGGCAGCGAGTAGCGCAGTTGGTTCCTATTGCCGTTCCGGGCCGAGTGCCCGCACATTCCATCTCGCGGATAGAGTATTTTACTGGTGTCAGTATTATTTTGTAATACAAGTCTTAAGCCGGCAGCTTTATTTTTTAATTTATACCTGTTATCCCGCTGGGATAGTGCTGTATTATATTTGTTTAAAGGCTGAGTATGTGCCGTCGATGAGGAAGGCTTTTTTTTTGTAAATATAGCCCGTGTAGGTATTTATTAGATATTTATGATCGTTTATTTATTGACTGCTTTATTTAGTTAATCTCGATGGTCAGTGCATCCAAGGCGCCTAACTAAGCGGTTAACGGTTGTATTTTCATTTCACCCTGCTAAGCATGGCCTCGCGTAATGTATATTCAATTATAATCTCATTATGAATCTCCATTATGTCTAGTATTTTGTAAAAATTGAAACATAACATTGGATGGTGTATAAAATACAGTACCGAAGCAGTGCCAGCGGTCCACAACACCACTATCGTGTTGCTGCTGTATATTTGATTGTTTATAGTCAGTATTTAATTATTATTCATCATTCATTCCACTTGAATTAATGTTTCAATAGTGTAAACATAGTTGCAATGTTTTAGATCATTAATGTATTAAAAAAAACTACACTAATTTAGTAGTGACAATCAAAAGTACAGCAATTCTTTAAAAGTCTGTATGTTGCTCTCTGTCTTGTTAACTAGTTATGCCAATGAGACGGTGGCACTGCCAGGGGTACGCAAAAAAATAGCAAATTGTTAATAGGCTGTGAGATCACAGAGCTGAACAGGGCGCGGCGGCCGGCCGCTTGTTTTACCCTAGACCCGCGTACCATTTCTATGGCAGTTTCATGTGTTTGACGTATGTTGTGTTTCGTCCAGCCGCCGAGCTCTGCTCCAAAAACTAATAAATTGTCCCACATTCGATAAGCTAGTGTGGTAACAGTAACGGTGGAGTGAAACGTGGAGTCCCATGTACATTGATTCATATGAGATGTTTATATGAACATTCCAAAGTATTTGTAAAATATTACCTACAACACTAATAATTTCGAAGTATCTGTTAAGACGCTACTTGTTAATTATACAATTTTCTATTGATCATTTGTTAAAGAAAATTATATGAAACTAAATCCTTAACTATATCTTTCATTTCACATTGTGCTGCCCGATCTACTGCTTCACAGAGCATTGTTCATATCGCAAGCAGGAGATGTTGCTGTGTTGAGAATAACAGCCGCCGCACCTTTTGCTAATTATTGTAATCTTGAACTAGTTTCCAATAATATGAAATAGCAACATTCATAGCATTCGGCACAGTTTTGGACCAATCTTTGTGAACAAAGCTCTCGAGCATGTATGATTATTGATTAGATAAGTATTCATTAGTTGTGCAATGATCTGGTAATTATATCGAGTAGTGAGGCCAGTTGGGCACGTCACACGCCGCCCACGCTAGTAATCGCTTTTCGTATACTTGTGCAATAAACACCTGTTCGCAATCAAATCAGTTCGGAAATAATAGATATCTGTATACTGTGAAATTGAATAATGGCCCATCGATTTCAGTTATGTATATTGTATCACGCAAACGAAAGTCTATCAGTCGGAAACAATCGCAGAGTGCGCTCTGTTTCATCACGTCTCAAACCCGTAAAGAATAACTTACGTGATCCGATCCGTACGCCATAAAAGACCTTTGTAAATGTAAAGGCGCAATGCGACGGCACTCCATTGAGCGTGTCTGGGAGCATAATTTTTATGAATACCCGAGCGGACCGGTCCGCCACCGGCGACGCATGCATCGAGTTCATTGAATGAGTGCCCGTTCGTTTGTTGACATTCCCCGAAAACCTGCCCCGCCCGGAATAGCTGTGTATCACAGGCTCCCGATGGATGGACAACGACAGAAATAGACGCCGCTCCCGACTAGATTAAATGCCGTTTTTGGTGTTCAATAGGTACGTATAGTATAGAGCTTACGTATTTTTTGTGCAGGAAGTGGACGGATTACGAATGTCTAGTTGGCTAAAGTGTGTCACCTTAAGCTGTCTGTGAGGCATTTCTACCGGGTTTAGTCACAATTTTTGATTATTATGAATGATTTCACATGAATTTCCATGAACGATTGTGTTCCGAAATGAAATCAATTTACGAAGAATCACGTTTAATATTTCTGTGTCATTGGTTCTTTGAAGTTTCCAAAACTAGGACTGTGGACAATAGTACCAGAAAATTGACCTCCTCACCTCTCCTAGGTAAAGTCAGTCAGAAGTTCAGAACTTCAATCCCAATTCTAAATACATAGGTCTCTTTATCTAAACCATAACGCCTAAAAACAGTATAGGTAGGTAATATGTAAATATTACGTCTACCTACTGTAAGTAGGTACCTACATGGTTTGATAAAAACAACCCAACAAATTAGGTAGGTAGGTGAAGAGTCGAAAACTAGTGCATGACCGGATGGATCTAAGCCATAATGTGAACGATTAATTAGGGCATCGCTTTTTGGCCTGATGTTCCCCAACGCAGATTTGGCAATGATCCTGATACTAATAAAACTGTCTAGAAACTTGCCCTAATCAGTCGTTATTTTAATAGCGACAAACAATGGGATGATTAGTAGAAATGTATGTACTTAGGTAATTTATGAACAATTTCTATCACTAGATAGTAACGTCGAAATTAAACGAAAGTAGATACAAAACAACAATTAGACAAAGCTAGACAGCGGACGTCAGCAAAACACTGTGAATGAAAACATCAAGTCAAGGCAAAGCGAGACAATCGACGAACACATCTACGTCGCCGCGCGCCGGTCGCGGCCAGGGCAGGCTGAGCCGCGCTGCCCGTGCTTATAGACGGTGCGTCGCTCGACCCACGCTCGCTTCGTTTATGGCTGTCGGCCGGTGGCCATTGCGTCCAATTATCGTGCCTACGTGTTACGGCCCACTTGTCATTACCTTGCTTCGCGAAAATCTTCCTGCGACATGTATGGAGCCTGTGTGCCCATTCGTCGCAATCGCACGAGTCGTCGTGATTTCGGAGGAAACAATGACATTCCTTTGGCCGCTGTGCTCTGGGAATAAAAGAATTAGTAGCTAAAGGCTGCATAGTATGCAACTGATACTGGAAAAATACAGTCACGCACGTTAGTTATCTGATAAGGGAAACGAATTCGTAGGTCTCTAATAGGTATATCTTGACCTTAGTCTTTAAATACTTACCCTTGTATGAGCCTTCGAAAAGTGCAATGCACATCTACAAGTGAACGAGGAATCGAAGATTAACAGTGGTTTTTCTTATAGAACTCTGGCAACTTTGGTTGCTACTGATTGTGGTGAAACGTTTTTTAGCATGGGCTCTCCTCTCTACCACCTTCCTAATTCCTGTAGGTAGGTACTAGGTACTACTACCTTCTCCACATAAGTAGTAGGTAAGGTCTAAACGCTCTGAGACGCTCTTCAGGGGTCTTGTTATTAAGCTATCATATAAACGACTCCTGAATTATTTTAAATTTCTTGATGCCCATCAATCAACTGATTAGTGCTTACGATGTCTATTATATTGCCTCATAGTTACCATAATCTGTCTGATTCTCCACCTTAGCAGTTTTTGACGAAACGTACGATAAAACTAGCAGACTGCAGATTGTTTTGGCAGCTGATCATGTAACACCATGCCAGTTTCCCTATCCAACATAAGGAAACATGGTCACGTTTCTCGGTTATGAAATATATATATACATTCATTTCAACCCGTTCGATAAACATCATTCAGGCACACACATTCACAAAATTTCATTGAAATCGGTTGGGGGTTTCAGAGATTAGCGTGTACGAACATAGAGACAAGCAATTTTTACAAAATAATAAGATGATTAGCTGGTTTAAATAGGTACCCAAGTAAGGAAGGTACTCCCACTCACTACATTAAAGCTTACGTAAATCTAATTCATTCATACCCAGTATTATGAATGGGAATAACAGGAAAACAGGTATCAGCTGTTATGGTAACTGAAGGAAAATGGAATCTACTACTGACCACATGTTATGACGTGCTATATAATATACAAACCAAAACAGAACATAGGTACTCATCAGCCTATGTTACGTCCATTTTCAAGACTGGGTTATTCCGGCGAACTACAAGGGAATTAGTACGTCCCCATTTTAAAGAGCTAGGTTACGTTCCTTTCTAACCCTGCCGGTGTTTTGTCTTCTCTGGCCATGATTGGCCAGAGAAGACAAAACACCGGGAGAGCATCACGGCAGCGTTTCTTGGCCTCGGTGAGGACGATCGTCTTCAGGCACCCACTGTGTGACGAGTCTAGCCCATCTGTCCTGACCCATCCTAAAGTTGTGACCCGCCCAGTCCCATTCTAACCTCGCAGAAGTCGCAGACTTGTTGCCAACACCGGCGATGCTTGTCTTGGAGAAATTATAGTGCTGTGTATGCGATCGGTCGACGTTGATTCCATCGCTCTTAGGAAAACTTTCAGTTTGGACTTCTGAGCCTCCGACCTACTACTACTGAACAATCGCACTCAATATATATAACTTTTCCTGCGCTTTGCCGATGGCACATCTCTGCAGAGCTTTTACAACACGTTAAGAAAGTGTTGAACTAGTCTATCACTTGACACAACATCGTCAGCCCATAACACTGCGGAGCCAGAGACACCAACGTCCTCCTTGGGAAGATGGGATAGGCCATAAACTACTGCGGGTTCGTGGATGTCACATGTTCATTGAATTGAATGATTGCAAAATATCTTATCAGAAACTATGACTTCATACGATGACTAAAGAGTATGAGTACCTATGTATTTACCTCAGTCCAAGTATGATAGGTAACTTTGTACATAACTACGTTACATACGTAGATTCTACGTACGGGAAAACCCTCACTGAATTTCCGAAAAAAATATAGTGGCTTGTAGGGTACCTAATAATTATAGCAAATGCTATAATGCTATAATCAAGCATAAATACGTAATTATCTAAGTAAGTAGGTACTCACTAAAACTTTCCAGGATTCATCGTGCAGTTACGTCGTTTCATCTCTATCATTGTCCAATTGATCTTTGCACCAATCACTTCGCTTGGTTCAAAGATCGCTAGCTATTAATTGATTAGTTTGCGGGGGTTAAATGGCAGTAGCTCTGTGAAAAAACTGATTTCAGCTACGTCGTAGGTATTTGGATGTCAGTAAATTAAACCGGAAGGTTGGATTGGATTCATTTGTAATGAATTTTATTTGTCTTCTACAAAGTGTCCAATTCCCATTTTCACTATCAAGACGTAACACCTAAATGCATGTCTAATAAATATGAGCGTCTGTAATCTGTTATAGTTTCAACGCTAGATTCGACACCTAGAGAAAAACACGAAAATAGCAATAGTGCAATATAAGTATAAACGATGTTAATGAAAATGAGCAGCACAGGCGGAGGTTTTTTTTTTCAGCCTCTATGTCTCGAAATGAAATGGCTTGCCATGAATTAAGTTATTATTATGTTGCGCGACTATCACCAGTCGATCTTCAAAAACAGTACATTAAAAACCCATTAAAATCAATCTGTAGAATAAAACAAAGTAGTAAAACAATGATTTATGTTCCTATTTGAAGTCGTATTAGTGAATAGTACGTCACATAATCCCCAGATCTAGAAATAATTTTATTCAATAAACTTTATACCGCTGGTTTTTAATAGCGATTTGTGTCTATGGATATGGAGTGTGTACGTAATTGGCACCTTATTTGATGAGTTTGGAAGATCGTCGTCGTCTGGTCGTAGGTAGGTTGACTGTCGTTAAGTGGAGCTTATCTGTTCATCTCGGGGATCGTCTTGATCAGATGTGTACTTAGTAGCTTTGTGATTGGAGGATCAGTTGCATATAACTTGAAATATGAGGGAAAATTCTGTGGTTGACGAGAAAATTTTCGCTGACTAATCTATGGATTCTTTTAATTAGCTGAGCATCTTTGGTCGGTGTTCTCTTTGTTACCATTTGTAGCCTGAGTCCTCACTTATACAAAAGGGAAAAACAGTTTGGTGTGGAAATTCGTCTATACGAATTTTATTACGACAGTTGATGTCTTACTTAGCTCTATATCTAAGTAAGACATCAGCTGCCTCAACTTGACACACGTGCTTATCTTTTTTGCTTACATTAACCCCAGACCGTCAGGTCTTCCGAAATTCAATACCGATTAAAACTTTCATCGATTGAAAACCATCACTCAAAAACTCACTGCAAAGAGCGGCGTTTGCAAAAAAAAATACAAGTGAGCATCACACATTATGTTGAACAGCCAGCAACTTCAAAAAGTATCGGTAAATTTTAAATTTTTTGTCACTTTGAAGGACCACAGATAATATCACCTGTGCTGTCAGTGCCCGGCACGTCAGAAGCCCGGCTTCCACTCGAGCGCTCTTCCTGCGCCAGATGGAGGCACGTGCGACGCGGCTTGCGTAAAAAACGCACGCGTCGCGACATAGACTAAGCTACTGTTGATTATAATGATGGTAATTAGGGTGTAGGTAGGGAATATGTTGGTTTGTAAACTATAGCTTTTTTAAATATTATATCCCACTGTTATTTTTGACGTCAGCTGCATTGAGTTTGTATGGAACAGGAATATATAGCTTAGTTATTCTAAAGTAAGCCTTTTTTTTTTTTTTTTTTTTTTTTTTTTTTTTCGGATGGGAAATCATCAAATGACTTCTCCCGCTCTGGGCGGAGCAGGAGGGAGTGTCAGACTTTTACTGACTAAAACCCATCCATGTTCCTTCATCGCCCTTTGTGTTCCGGGGCCACGGTATCTCTTTCGAATAGTCCCGCAACCCCGGCAGGCATCGGTCCTTTCGGACCCCTTCCTTTTTGCTGACTCTCTTTGAGGCGCGCGTGGAACACGAACGCGCCGTCGACACGGCCTGTCGTCATGAGACGGACGGACGGCGAGCTAGCCCATAGCCCACCGTCCACAGGCCCGCGCCTACGGTGGCCGGAGGCCACGTGGTGGCCCCCGACGCCCGGGGCGTCTCCCGCGGCGGCCGGGACGCTGTGAGGTTCTCTCCCTCTCACGTTCCGCCACCTCCTTCTCTAGCATTACTGCTTCGCAGAAGGAGGTGACGGCGTCCCATTCCGTCTCGCTCCGGACCATGGCTTGCACCAGGGCCGGACGCGAGAGGTCGCCGCCGCCAATCGCCGCTTCGAGGACACGGCGGTGCTCCGCCCACGCGGGGCACACCTCCACCGTGTGCTCCACCGTGTCCTCCGGTCGATCCTCGCAGTGGAAACACCCGGGCGTTTCCTCCCGCCCGATTCGGTGCAGGAACCTCCCGAAAACACCGTGTCCGGTGAGGACCTGCGTCAGGCGGAAGGTGAGGACGCCGTGGCGTCTCTCAAGCCACTCCTCAAAGAGGGGACTTACCGCCACTATTGTGGCGTGCCCAATAAAGTAAGTCTAAAGTAAGCCTGACTGAGAGGTCCGTGTTTTATAGTACTAACCTGATTGTGATTACACCACAAGATGGATTTCTTTTAAGTTGTTGGCTCAAGTTCTTTTTGAGATGTTACGCTACGGGATTTCACTCGAGCTAGACAAGTAAGTTACCTAATAAGTCTGTGACAGACGATTGAGCAACAAGTAGGTAACCACAAAGTTGTGCTGAGCCCTAAATTAAAGCCCTCTCCAGGTCGCCGGTCGTGCCAGGTCATCGTGTAGGTAGGCTGACCGCTGAAGAGCCAAACACTCTCTCCAAGCAAAACTTTTCACAATCGTGCGCAAAGATAAACAGTTGATGTAACCATAAAATTACTTCAATTCAAATCTAAGTGAAAAGTTTACGAAATATTAGATACAATATTTCTAACTTTCGTTTTCGGATTATTAAATAGAGAGCGCAACGATCAGTTTTGAAACGGAATGATAACCCCGAAACATTTTTATTTATTTAGGTGCTGATATTAGCCAGGACTTTTTTATTTAGGAAATCCTAAGCAGTATCTAAATAGGTAGGTACGTACCTAGGTGTATCAACCATTGTCTCAACCATAGAAATATAAAAAACTTGGTTAGCCACTCACCAGTGCAAACCACGTTACCTTGATTCGCCATTAATTAGTAAAAGATTTTGATCGTGCTTAATTACCTTATACATCGTACAAAATTTCAATACTATTCTAATCTCATAGTTTACTCCACATTAAAATCTGTCGCATCTTCGAAAACAACGAGCTGTGAACATCGCAAATCAAGTTCCTAAAACCAGTTGCGCACTGGGGGTGGGCTGAAAAACACAACGCACGTGTCACCTGCCTCTTATCACGTCATTGTCTCCAGCAGGGCCTTACAGCGACATCTTGATTGGCTGTATAATGAGCGACCTTAGCTTCAAAAAGGATACGCAAAAAAAAACTAACCCCAATTTTGTTTAGGTTAGAGTTCAAAATGGCTGACGTAAGTTTTATGTGGTAATATTAATGGGTTTTGTTTCTTTTGTTTTAGAAGCGTGAATTATCGATGTTAAGTACTTTTATTAAGTAGGTTTATCAATAGTTAAGGGTTGGTAGAGTGGTCTTTGTTGGTTATCGAAGTGTGATCTTATTCACGTAGGTGACACGGGCAATTGGCATATTATTGATGACGTCCACCGCTAAGGGAAGAGGCTTCTCTAAATTAAAGCACATGGGTTGTACACTAAAGAATAATGCTGAAATCATAGGTCATCCCAGAACCCAACCTAGTACGACCTCACTAACTTAAACTCTCCTCACCTAAGCGAAAGGTAATATAACAGCATTAATTGTTTCTTTAAATCTTCATCAAATCAGTATATCTCGTGATCGCTTACAAAACAGTTGTGCACAGTTATCAGAACGCAACTAAGATAAGAAGATCCGCTTCGACTTGCCTACATGATAGGCAGACATGTGATCACTCAACTCTTCAACTACTGTAGGTACTGTCCCTTACAAAAGCTTCTTTCATGAACTGCCAATTACGTTTTAGGAAGTTGCTCAAAATCCCAGCGTACCCAAACCTATACTGAAATTATCAGGACATTTGCAAACATCACATTTTTACTGCAGCCACTACCTCTTTTCAGCCTGATAAGTGATCACCCATCACCATAGACAGTCAGATTACTGGATATTTGGGGTGAAGC
Source organism: Xestia sexstrigata (assembly GCA_941918905.2). NCBI lineage: Eukaryota > Metazoa > Arthropoda > Insecta > Lepidoptera > Noctuidae > Xestia > Xestia sexstrigata. The sequence goes on along the minus strand of OW799216.2, from coordinate 1,182,267 downwards.
TTCTTCTGAACTGTAGGAAACGATGTACAGTTTTGCATGGTTTTTTTACCATAGTTGGAAGTAAAGCTGCCATCTTGTTTGCTTTTAATACAATAATACTAAATTGCATTCTCTCTTACATTCCCTTATTCCTTAATGCACACAAAAAACACACACACAAACACAAACACAAGAAATACAAATAAAAACACAACAAACAAACACAAAACACAAACACACAAATCAAAACATCACACAAACACATTTCAAAAACAAATCATCATCACAAATTAAATTATACATATTTTACCAACAGCTCCCTTCAGCAACCATGCAGCACTCATCAGATCAATGCAGTGTATGCCTTCTGTATCTCGCTATGTCACGTAGTTAGGTAAGCAGGATCGTGGGAAGCATTGCGGTGGCGGAAGGAAGGCGCCTGGGCCGCCGTAATTTGTGCCTTGAGGACTGACTTATATGTCTGGATACTGTCGCTGTATTGTATTATTGATTGTTAACATTCTATTGTGTTATCAATAGTTTTAGGTTTTTGATTGGACTAAGAAATAAAAAAGGTTGCTCCTTGTAAATCGTAAAGCTCATCATTCGGAATGAAAAATTAAAGGTAGCGTTGGCAGACGACTAGTTTAAGTATAAGTACCCATTAGAACTGGAAAATTTTATTATGAAAATAAAAAGAACTGATAGAATGGCCTTCATCATCATCATCATTATCATCATTTCAGCCGAAAGACGTCCACTGCTGGACATAGGCCTCCCCAAGTGTCGCCACATTGACCGCCGCGATCCCTATGTAGGTAATGGCTTCGTGGAAATCCATTACATATTCAAATATATCAGTTTCGGCGTAACTAACACAACTTGCTCAAATACTGTGCTTTATTGCATATTTTGTAAATCATAATTAGTATTTTGAAAAAAAAAACCCGGCAAAGTGCGAGTCGGAATCGCGCACCAAGGGTTCCGTTATTCCGTACCATTAAAAAAATAATCCACGTCATCCGCAAAACAAAACACGTTTGTTGTATGGGGCCCACTTAAATATTTATTTTATTCTGTTTTTAGTATTTGTTGTTATAGCGGCAACATAAATTTATACATCATCTGTGAAAATGTAAACTGTCTAGATTGATCGGTTCATGAGATAATAGCCTGGTGACAGAAGACAGACCGACAGTGGAGTCTTAGTAATAGGTTCCCGTTTTTACCCTTTAGGTACGGAACCCTAAAAACAAAACACTACAACCTATTCTACAATCTAGTTACTGGGTAACACGATAAACCTTAATACGATACCCCTTGGTAAGAACGTTTGTCAGATTTTCGAACTTCTCACTACCTCTAACTACTAAATGTCGTATCTTCACATATCCTCAATGCAATTGGGCACTAATAAGCTGTAATTCAATCTCACCCGTCAAGGGTCACGCCATGCTTCAGTCTGGGTACTAATTAACAAATTCCTAGATTATCGTGTAATAACACCGGCGCGGCGTCGATCGGTGTGCCCGCGCCGCCGCTGGATTATATTAATCCGACATATTTGCTTAATTCCCAGATAATCCCAGTGTTATCTGTTTAATTGAACATGCGGTGCTACACTCGGGAACAACGCAGAGAAGCTAAGAAGATACACTCGACAATATTCATGAATTTCATGAAAATAGGCAGGTTGCCTGGGTCAGTATCAATTGAATGAATAATGAATAACGAAGACCAGTCTTTTACGCTCTTGACGCTTTTCAGGATATGGAGTTTGTTCAGTTATCAGAGGTAGCTAAAGAAATTTTTAATACAGTTGCTCAAAAAGTGGTGTATTGCAGGGACGTATAGCGTTCGGGATGTGAGCTATTACATACTAGTGCGTTTTTTTACCTTTCCCGAACACGTGCGTTTTCTTTCCCAACTGTCAAAATAATGTCTATTAAAAAGAAAAACCAACCATGAAGTTTTTACTAAAGAGTTTTTGTGAATCATACAAATACGTATATTTCTAAAAAGAAGCTACTAATTTGTTTCAATATCAGATTAAATGATTTAATTGAATGAGATAAGTTAGGTTTCATTTCATTTCATCTCATTAAATATCATTTTCATTTCATATCAATAAAAAAAATCTACTGAAGACTAAGCTGTATGGATAGTTCCCTTTGCCTACCAAAATGGGTGAAGAAAAAAAAACTCTGCTTATATTCTACGGTTGGCGCCAATTTTCAGAAAATTTTCAATGTACATGCGTACTATAACTTTTATAGGAAATAAATGATTAGTTAGTTGAGTTTATTGTGTTTTTATTATTTTATTAAATTGCTTCATTTTTTCGCAACTGTATTAAAAATAGTCGTTCAGTACACCTGCGGAACCGTCATTGCAACTTGTTCCGACTGTCAACCCTCGCCTTCGGCTGCGCCTCGGTTCGGGTAGACAGTTGTCGGAACTCTTTGCAATGACGGCCTTTCCGCACTTGTAATGAAATATACTATTCCGATCACTGTGGTTTCTTGCATGGATCTGATAATTCTCTAAAATAGATCCTCGTAAAGTTAAGGAGAAGAAATAGATAAGATTAACCAGCCAGGACGGAAGCGAAGCTTACTATCACGTAAGTCAATGTTATACAGGTCCAATCCGTGCTTGCAGTTGTAATGCCAATTTTATTGTTCTCCTAGGACATCAGAAATTCAGAATTACATTGAACTACTGGCCGTCGTTCCCAAGTGCCACTGCCGGTCGCGTGACCGCCAGTATCGCCACATCTCTGCCGATACCCATCACGGTGTCAATTATAAGACCGGATGGCTCGCCGGCCGTGTTGCTTTCACCACCGCTCATACCCTGATCTATGGACAATCATTTCATACTGATGGGTTTCGCAAAACGAACAGATTTAAAAGATAGTGTAATTATGGAGGAACGAGGAACTAAGGCGGTGTTGTCTCACGTCGCTATGTCTAACGAACCGTCAATGTTTAACGTCACGAAGTCTTTTTACCTTACGAAGAGTAGTGACCAAGAGGACGTTGTGGTAAAATTGACCTAAGAGAAGAGCCTTTCTGAATTTTAAATCCCTAATCCTATCGATTGTGTGGCATATTAATATTTGGAGATAGATCTTGGCTACTTAGAAAGTGAACTCTCTACGAAAAGAAAACATCGATGAATTTTGGCAAACACTATTAATATAGGAATATTTTGAAATGCTGACTATTATGACTCGCAGACAATAAGCCATTTACAGCATTTTTCGTGCTTATTGACGATTTACGACGAACTTTTAGCAAACAAAAGAACTATTACCGCAGCAATGTCCAAAACCAACCTGTCTACCAAAACACTTGTATTATATTCACCTCAGAATACTTGCGGCCGAATACGAGCATATTTAACACGAAGACAATAGCGATTGACCCATGCGTCACAATGCATGACCGGCGTCGCAGGCACGAGAAGAGTCATGTTTGTTTGTACGACTACAATCATTCATGATTGTTAAGCGTAACGTGAACAATGCTCAACTAGACGATTTGAAGAGTTTGGCTGGAGGAATGATCGCACAAATTTCAACTGTTTTGCGTCAGCCTTCACCCTTGGTGTTTCTATTCGCCAAGATTAAGCCTCTACGCCGCGCCGTCGATAGAAGGACCTCCGACCTACTTCTTGGTTTCAATATTGTTGAACTAACCAGCGGTCGAACAGAGCTTAAATATTGGCCAAATACAAAATATAGATCGGGATTTTTTAATCTTTGGTCTCTTTCCTCACTGTTTGCGAAATTCTCTGCCGTTCTCTTCCTTTCTTGTTTTTGGAAAACAGTTTATCATGCTGACAATAATTTGAATTTCAGTACTAAGTCAAAAATTTATCAATTTCTGAATATCATTTGCATGTAGTCGTCTACAGCAGAGTTGTTTGTTATTTAGAAAATTTGCATAATGGCCTTACTAATACAAAAGCAGCATGTTTTAAAAAGGGTCTCAGAAGTAAACTATAAGTCTCCAGGTTTTGGCAAAATCCCTGATTTATGAGATCCACAACACTAGACTACAGTACATTATTGGCCTTGAATACTAGTTTTCCATCATCAAAAAATTATATCAATGCTGAAACAGGATGACCGAAAATCTAGATAACTATCACAGACCTAAGTCATTGTTGTGTAGTGTTGTACGAGCGGCCATTTTTCCTAATGCGCTTATTATGCTAACTGCCGCCAACGGGTTTGTCCTAATCTAGATACTAAATGCCTTCCGGTTTTACCGTTGCCACTGCAAGGGACTTGCCGCAAATTTGGGAGATTCAGATGTATTTGGAGATAGATCTTGGCTACTTAGAAAGTGAACTCTCTACGAAAAGAAAACATCGATGAATTTTGGCAAACACTATTAATTAACCATACTCATTTAGACAATGAGCCAACTTAGAAGAGTGCGCTATTTTTGTAACCACAATATTTTTTGTGACTGCCAAAAATAGCTTATTGACTGGACTATCAATAATTACTTTACATTATGGACAAAAGTCAAGACACGTGTAAGATTTAAAAAGATGGATGGCCGCTAGCCCAAGAGGCGCAAATCACGATGTCGTTTTTCTCGATTTCCCATTAATGGAAAAGCATGATTCGTTTGCCAATTATCGTTGTCTCACTCACACTGTTCGTTCAAGTTTGGACATGTTTTGGAACATGTGCTATGATATGAATGACATGCCGATGTTCGTATGAATGGACAATGGCTTGGAATGCGAGGCAGCCGTGACCAAAATATAGGAGTTCTTTGAAATTACTAAGTGATTTGAGTGCTAAAATGGTAATAATGGCAGATGAAAATGGTTACGTCGCTGTTAGCAATGATTGGATGCTAAAGGGTTTAATTAGAAACTAGTGGGCTTAAAAGAAGACCCCAAACATTACGTTAAATAATGGATCTATAAAACTAACGACCTACAATTTCTCAATTCATAATATTGGCCTCGAATACCACTTACACCCTAATTAAATATTTTTTGGGGACATTCTATCTCATTCTGTCCACACATTCCGGTTGCACAAACTGATAAGGTCTGGGGTCAGGCAGTCTGTCGCTCTTAATTAGTTGCTTAGCTCATAGACGGTCTATATAAATATCGCATCTACATGGTCCCCCGTTTTGGACACCTCGTCTTGATTTGCTTCTCTATTGTTTTAATTCTCGCCCACTAGGCTCTTGGTTTAATACCTTATACGAAGCATTTATAATTGGTGTTCTGAAATCTTTGAATTCTTTTGATGATGACATGTTTCTGACTTGATTCTATAATGTTCTAAAAATACTTAGAAAAGAAAATTGGAAACGTTTTTTTGGTCCTTCGGGTAGGTACGGGTTAGAGGCCTAACCCGTACCCGAAGGACAGCGTCTTAGCGGAAATGGCAGAGTGCATTCAATAGGTAATAAGAACTAGATTTTTATCTGTGACTGCTTCTCGAAGCAGAATCAACTAGAAACATTTAGAAATCATAACAAGCTAATCCAAAGTGTTACAAATGAAGTGTAATATTCACGAAATCCCATTACGAAACCGTACAATCACAAAAGTTCCTAGTAGCTAAGTATAACACTTCTGGAACATCTCCAGAACTTTTACAACTTCTGACTGTACCGTACGTGTCTCGACATCTGTGAATGTCTCAATCGCATGAATGGTTGTATCAGTATTAACTCTGTATTATTAATATACCTACGACAGCGTGGAGCGTGGGCTCGACCCCAGAAGGTATGGTGACGTCACCAGCAGCCCACTTGGCAATATCGGTCTCGAATGACGTCCGTGACGTGTGTACTTCGCCTTTATGGCCCAAAAATCAACTCTGCCCCGCGTCATTGAGTGTTTTTTTTTATATTTTTACACACCTACTAATGTCTATTCACCTTAAACAGAAGTGTGTCTGGCTGGCCTGCAGACTAGACCAGGTGTGCGATCCAGAACTTTTTGTCGAAATGAAACGCCAGTTAGGAAAGATGCTTGTTTTTCTTTTATGGTCGAAGTTTTCACAGGACTTATCAACAATCTTGTCATTAAAGCACCGATGCTGATAGAAGAGGTAATATAAAATATGGTGTAACCAGCAATGTAGTTTTATTTGTTGCGTAAGTTATAATGATGGATAAAAACTAGGCCATTTGATCCTTCAGTGTGATCTGCCGGCGAACCATTGCATACAACAATACATTGTGAAAACTTACTCGCCATACATATTGCACCAATCAGAGTTCACATAACATCATCAACATGACATTTGATTGGTCAGGTAAAATTGGTGTTAAAAAATGGTCCTTGTAGTCGCGAGTTTAAATCGTCCAATTACCGTTTCCCCAATTTTTTCGTGCCAAAAATTTAATCGTGATTCAGTGAGAAGTGGCAGTAGTAGGCAAATCAGTCGTTTCCTGCTTAGAGCAATTGGTAATGGCGGCATTTCCCGCGCAAAACTGACGCTTGGTGAGTGATGGCAGCCGACGGCGCGCGGCGGTCTCTAACGTGATAGATTAATTAAAGCTGTCATGTGGTCACATTAAATATTTAGCTGTGGATTGATGGGGACATCGGTGAAAGAGTGTGTAATGACAGCCGACGTTTGATGTAATGTTATCGTATTTTACTTTGGCATGGTGTTGCCCGTGTTGCTGTTGTCATTGCTAGTTTGCTTTTATTCATCTAACTGTTGTGCTGCTATCGCATGTCTTTTGATGGCTGTGGCAATAAAATGTGAAGAAAATGGAGGAAGAATGGACACTGGAGACGAAGACAGTGCAATTTGATTTTGTCACCATTCAAAAATCAACCCTTTTTCGCTTTAGTGAATCTCTTAGTTAAAAGTTAAGGTGCAATGCGTTTTTAACCTACCGCTTCGACCTATTTATCAGAAAAAGACAAACTTAATTTTAATAGGTCAGCAACTATATTTTCTACGAGTTTTCATCATCAGGTCATCATCAACATGATAGCCCTAGACGTAAACAACAGAACTGCCATGGATGAGTATTCACCGTCAAGTTTCGCAAGTGGCCGGATGACTTCACGCGGCGGAAGGTGTGGGCGCGCTCCTGGCGCGGGCGCGGTGCCGCTAGGACGTCCAGTCGTCCAGTCCGGATACTAGCGAATTAACTAGCTTCGCTCGTGGATAAGGAGGAATTCTCTCAATGTTGAATGGTTATAATAATGTCAGTCAGATCGTATTTTGTTGTGGATTGCTAACTGTCTCTGCTGAAATTCGGAAGTTCCCAGCCTAAAGGTTCTAAAGGGAACTTTTTTGGCACTAGGTTAGGTTTTATGGTGACACAAGAGTCCTAGCGATTCATGAGTTTACATAAGATTACCTCACGCCTCTTCCCTCTCATTGAGAGGAGGCCGTGTCCCAGCAGTGGGAACATTATAGGCTGATAATGACGATGACCTCACGCCAGTTTTACCCACTTACGTGTAGATCTCATGTACCTAATGAGGGGCCTGCCTATGCCATCCACTTCTGTTACTGAGGAATTCCGAGTTGATGATGGAAAAACCAAGTTGGGAATCAAGCGTAGGACCTTATACCTACTCAACAGTGGTGCTTGCAATTACTAGACCAATGAGGCATGCTTAAGTTTACATTAGTCATTACCCATAGATGCCTCATTTTCTGGTGCTGCAGCCCTAGCAGGTCCCTTAGGTTTACCTTAACGATTATCAATAAATCCTTTCGGTGTTACTAATCTCGGGATCTTTGCCAGGAAGGTTTTCAAGGAAGTTCAGTAATGTGTTATGACACTCTAACTAGTCTTCAAGTAGGTTCTTCCTATATTCCTAGAACTGCTTACCAAGTGAAGGAAATGTGTTATCATTTAGTTAAAGATGACGTGTTACTATTGTCACTGAACTACTTTGTCAATGTGTGACTACTAATAATATTATTTGCGTTGTGAATCATATCGTTATTGTAGGACACCGATAAAAGGGGATTTTCTTTTCTGAACTCGCACAAGGAAAGCTTAGGTCCTTACTCCTTATTATACTTATATTAAGTTGATATTGACTAATCGTCATGTCGCAATTGAGTAAATTTTTAGAAAACTTTGTGTTTTTTTAGAAGAAATCTCTCCCACGCTTGTTTCTTTATAGGGTTGTGGAGTAGTCATATTATAGACTTACGTGTCTGAACTGAACTGGTAAATTTTATTGTAATCATGTTGCAATCAGCTGAAGGAAGCCGTAGAAAAGATTGCCGCGACACATTTGTCCATTGGTCCTGTGGATTTAGCAATGGCATCTCTTTGGATAGGTCGGTTCTACAAATAGGTACCTAGCAAGCAAGGCTCAGACTGGATAGGGAAGGCAGACGGCAGGGTGTTGTGGCACAGCTTGGTAGAACTTGGTCTACGGCTGCAATTTCCCTAGAATGGATTCAGGAGCATAACTATGCTAAGGTTCTCGTTCACACACATTGTAGGTGAAAAAAGAAATTACTAGTAAGTATAAGTCCTTATATGCGTTAGCATTGATGGTGACATGTATACGGTCGACCAAGCTATTTGGTTTACATTTTCATTAAAATGTAAACCAAATAGCTTGGTCGATCAACCACAGTGTTGTAGGAAAATGCAAGCTAAAAACTTGTTTATTTCCTCAACTTCCATTATCTTACCGTATTTACGGGCGAAGTAAGTAGCCCTTATAAATTTATAGAATAGCCAGGGAAAAAAAGGTGCGTGAACTCAACTAATGGCAATATAATTTGGTGTCCTGTATTTAGCACGTGCCTAGTGCTTAGTCTAGACTAGAGGCGACCTGGCTAAAACCTAGATGTGGGTCAAGTGGGCCACGGCGGCATTGTACCCACGTACCTACTTGTTTTAATAGGTACTACGTGAAAATAGCGTCGGGTATTTTATAAGGTAGGTAGTAATCAATGGTTTTTGCCAGGATATTAGGTGTCAAGACACGCAATTTATCTAAGTTTAGTTATAAAAAATAAATATTAGGTACCTATTCTGCTTTCGTGAACTCGTTTGTGAACTTTAGAACACAAGGACCATCTTTTTCTTGTGACAATGATAGTATTTTAATGAGCCATTAATTACGGCTAATTAAACTCAAATATTTGCGATTTTAATAAATTCCTACTGGTCTTTGTTAGCTTGAAATCTAAGAGAAAAATAACAAACACTGAGTTGAATGAACGTTCTGAAATTAGAATGAAGATTACAAACAAAAACTTAATTTTCTCACGGGAATGACAAGATTTTTTTTTCGCAAAAACTATTTTACAATTGAAAAAATCTTCACAGATTCCGTAATGAACAATGCACATTACCCAACTAGGCTGTAAACCTCTACAGGTGTCAATACCTTTGTCATAAAATAAAAATCCTTTTTTACTTATACAAAAAAAGTTAGTCTAGTTCGTTCGACTTCGCACGGTGCACCTTCATTGCTTCATTCATATAAAGGTTCATTCATAAATAAAACAATCAATGTTTGCAAGAAACTACTTTGTACTCTTTTGAATATCCTCCTACTATAATCTGCGGAACAGAATATTCATTCATGTTAATGCCTTCCTTTTTACGGTAGTGTACTAAAATGTGGTTATTGGAAATACAATGACTGATCAGATAATGAAAAGGCACTACGCATAGTGTAGTCGGTTTTTATTTGGTTTTACGAATCACTGAGTAACACATTGGAGAAAATTCGATTAAGGAATTTGGGAATTCTACTTTTAAAATACCCATTCATCGAAGTTGCATCAGTTTTTTACAGATTAAGTTTGTGTGTATTTTAATTAGCGATTCATTGATCTGATATCTTATTCATATAGTGAATAATTTGATACACATATACGCATGAATCATGCAGATTATTACCATGCCGTAATAAGACTAGAAGCTGAGTAGAGATGATGCTTTCGCTAGCTTAGGTGATTGATCCGTTCAGTTCAGTTACTCATTCACAACACTAATTCGTTCAATGAGGTATCGCAAATATTGGCTTAGACTCGTCATGAACAGATTACCATGCTGCTGGTGAAAATAGAAGATTACAGTCTGTTCTGTAATAGGTATGTGTTTGGTAAACGGTTACACATACTTAGCTGTTGTTTGGTGATTAATCCTATCTATGAGTTAGGTTGTTAGCTGTTTTTTTTTTTTTTTTTCGCATGGGAAATCATCAAATGACTTCTCCCGCTCTGGGCGGAGCAGGAGGGAGTGTCAGACTTTTACTGACTAAAACCCATCCATGTTCCTTCATCGCCCTTTGTGTTCCGGGGCCACGGTACGAGTATCTCTTTCGAACAGTGCCGCGACCCCGGCAGGGTAGGTTGTTAGCTCTTACGTATTCATCAATAAATCTTATTTATGGCTACAATTAGGTTCCAGTCAGAGTGTTAATGAGTAAATTCTCTAGAGCTACTAGATTCTTCATCAAATCTGGCTCTAATTAAGTGATATTTAATAATGCCAAATTTTCTTTTCCTGAACAGGCCTTTTCGATTTGTAGGTACAAGAGCTCGTGACTAAATAATAACAGCCACACGGGTCGATCTTCTAGGTTAAGCAACGCTTGCTAAGGTCGGCCTGATGATGGGTGGCCATCCAAAATATACCGAGTTTACTCCGTGCTTTGGTCCCGACTGTCATTTATAGATGTACATGTCGTTACACTTCATAAAAGATAGGATAGGAGAGATAGTACCTAGGTATAGGTAGCCCAGTGGCCTGAAAGTCTGAAAACCAGTCTTACCAAGTCGCATTACCTAGTACTAACGGGGTAGTGGAGGTCAGATACCTATGCAGTCGCCGATCTCAGCATATTTGGGAAAAGGCTAGGCTGATGTTGAGCCGTGTGGTATCCGGCAGAGTAGAATAGAACCAACCCATAACACTCACGGGTGTCGTATAAGGCGACTAATGTCTGAGGCAGAACACCTTGCGCCTCCGTAGACCAGAGAATGGGCAGCAGCGTTTTCTGTTAGTCTTTCATTACTGCGATCTCCAATCCGCCTGCCAAGCGTGGAGATTACGGCAAATTCCTCCCATCATGGGAGAGGCTTATGTCCAGCAGTGGACGTTATGGGCTGTTGTAGTACTTAGTAGTGGTAGATGTTGACATATAAGAGCTGTACAAGGAACCATTGGCGTGCGGCCTAATCCGATTTAACGCGGCGCTTTTGTGCTATGTTTTTCCAATAGCGCCCCCTGTCACTGTATGTGGTTAGATTAGCCAGGCCGTTGACGCAATAAAAAAGTCATGGAAATTATGAAAGTTGGAAACTAAACTACAGTGAGATAGGAACATTCCTGGTCAGTTTTCCGATTCGTGACGAGTTTCCCACGGTCGGCACAGTCAGCACGCGTTATCTCGCGCGGTCGGGCGGTCCCGCAACACAAACAAAAGGATTGTCTCACATTAACAGCTAATCTAACAACGTCACACCTAAATAGTTTTATGTTTACGCAACGTAGGACCTATTCTAGAACTGTCACTGTCAACTCATGGCTCATTGATCGGGTGAAATATCAAGACGGCAGATTAATTTTCTTGCTACTGCTGGCTCAGCATGGGATCTTGGGTTTGATACCCAGGTCAGGCAAAAAATATCTTGAGTTGAAGGCAATAGCTACACCTCTACCTCATCATCATCATCATCATCAGCCTATAATGTTCCCAGTGCTGGGACACGGCCTCCTCTCAATGAGAGGGAATGGGCTATAATCCACCACGCGGGCCCAGTGCGGATTGGTAGATGTCACATGACTTCGAATTTTTGGTTCTAGGACATGCCGGTTTCCTCACGATGTTTTCCTTCACCGTTTTGAGAGCAGTGGTGATGACATAAATTACACAAAGTAATGCGCCTGCCTGGGTTCGACCCCACGACTTACTTACTGTTCCTAAGTCGGGGCCGCCACCACTGAGCCACCACTGTTCTCACCCCTACCTAACCCTTCGGAATTACAGAGGCTGTAAAAATGTGTTCTGCTGTAAACAAGGACTGACTAAAGCCGATTATTATGAATCATTAAGAATATTACGACGAACTATGTTATCAGGTTTTCTAAATATGTTCACAATTATTTTTTATTACAATAATTAAAAAAAAAGTTACATAACAAAAACAAACATCTGTGCGTTAATCCAGAGACAAAAGACGATAACCTTTTAAACAATTCTGCCGCCTTTTCTTATTCTTATCTGCGTCCATTTAACCTGTGGCTTACCGTAATCTTTATTTAAGAGGTCCGTTCGCACGTGTTCTCTTTTTTAACTTAATTTTTCTATTTATCTCAATTGAAAATGCTATTGATCCTTTCAGACATCTGTTTAGGATATAGGCTGAATGTGTTTTTGTCCTCTGCTACAATTTACTATGAAACTGCAAAGGACAAAAGCTGGTCTGCCTAAGTTTATATTACGATGGTGTAAAACATCTGTATGTAATTAACTTATGGTTGTTATTATTTACCTGTCTTCAGATCATCGGGAATAAGACGTTTAATGACAAATATAATATCTAGCTGCTTTTAGTGTGCTATACTTACTTACATGTCCTGCACTGACAGGATCTTCATAAGTTGAGTGTGGCTATGAAAGCTCTGTTGAAAAAGTCGTGCACATTTTCATAAATTGTTTAGAAACTTGCTACGTAGGTAATGTTTATGTAATAGTGAGTTGAATGAAATTGCAGTAGGTTGTTAGTTGTTTTCCTTTTAGTTGTTTGTTATGAATGGTCCAGTTTCCCTATACTGTGGTCTCTTCAGGTTTAATGCGCTATTTATAGGTAGGTATATTACGTTAAATTACAGCGTGCATGGGATTTATTGTGTACTTAATTACTATATTTACTTAAGTATTATGTTTAATAGTTTATGGTTTTTAATATTATAATGGTATAAACTATTATTTAATTCCCCATTACGTTATTATTGTATGAGGAAATTAATAGTAAGATCCTAAATAAATTAAATACATAATATTCTGGAAATCCCCAGTGCTTAGCTATCAAAGCGTTTCAAAATGCTCGGTCCTTTAAAAGAAAGCCATTCAATTGAATCGTTCTCGGTTCATAAAAAACTGTAATTCAGTTACATTCGCGTCAGTTAAAAATAACTCATAAACTTTGTCAAACCGTCTGAAACCATGCAATTGGTGTTGTAAGCAGTGGATCCTGAAAAGGGCAGCTGTACTAGGATGTAGTAGGTATAGAGGAGGTCGGAGGAAGAAGCTGACTGTAGAGACTAGGTGAGTACCAACCTATTTACTGCACACCTTTGTTTTTACATTTCGAAAGCCTCAAGGGTTCAGGTTATTGTATAACGACGTAATTTGAATTGCCTTCTGAATTATGGTGTGTTCGTTACAATTTATCGCTATCTGTTACACGGCCTTCATTTCTATGGGAATTGCCAATAAAATTGTATCGTTAACAGTAGGTACAGTAGACACGGCAGTGTTAACTCTTTTACCTTAAAGTGGCTTAATGTAGTGCGTTGTTTCAAAAGAATAAGAGACCAGGATATACTGGATTTGCTACCACTCTGGTGTTGGATCTCCTGTACCGTGTAATGGCGAATGTTAAAAGCTATCACAATTTTATATTAATTAACCGTCATTTACTTATAGGGTTTGACGATAAATCATTTGACGTAGAGCATAAGTCCATATATGGCAAAATTGTGGTAAATGTCACTCGCCGTAGACAAGGCGCGTACTTGCGATGCGTCAGCGCAGACATTACGACGCAACTTTTAAATATATTATGATGTATTAGAAAATGACCCACTTGGCAGTTACCAGTTATCATTGTGTACTTGTAATGATGCACTTTGTTTCTTAAGACGTAGTAGAAATGTAGGTTTAATAGTAGACTGAATGTGTTGTATTTTATATCGGTCTAGTGTCCGCAACTCAACGTTTAAAGCGCGTATTTTGCGGACGGGTGGGAAATTGATTTCTTCGATCCACTCCAGCTTCTCTAGAAACGCCGGGAACGTCTTGGCGTTACTACGAACAGTAGGTAAGTTTTTAGGATTTACTTATGTTTGTTTATCTGTCTTACCTGTGTGAAATTAACATTTCCTTAGACCGGAAGACATTTAATTGCTTTTCAGGAAATGTCCAGCTTCTTTACTCCTTTTCTCTTTTATCTTACAAGGGGTCCAACTTAATAAAAATACATAAAAAGTCCTATTCCCAAGTCTTCCTCGTGAAGTCTCGGCTGGAATACCTTGGTCTTTGATGGCAGACAGCAGAGGCCGCAGAGAGCTTTAGATTAGCATGTTGAAACTTCTGCGGTGGTTTAAGAGATTATCTATTTGCTCAAGTTAGTGAGCCTAAGTGAGTAAATATATTTGGCGCTTCTTCTTCTAATCCTATCGATGTTCCTTCAAATTTGACGGTTTGGGCCCAGTAGGTGATCACGTTTATTGCAGCGGTATTTGGCGCTGCATCTGTTTCACAATATAAGTCTGATTGTACCTACTCTCTAGGTAGCAACACGTTTATGAATGGACGGTAGTGACGGTACCTATAAGCCGGAAAAATGGCTCGAATGTTCAAGCAAATCTTGGAATCCTCATATTTCCATGTTTGGGAATGCGTCGTAAAGTGAAAAACTCATTATTTGACTGTAAGAACCATTTGCGTCACCTTTGAGGAAGTGACCGACGACAGGTTTACGTCATGGGTTCTCTGTAATGGCCGATAACTTTTATTGGCGCTAGATATGTTTAGCCAGGTATGTAATGGTAGAGGTGTGTTCGGAATTACCCACTTTTGAAAGACGAATTGGAATCTGCGTTGTCAAAATCTGCACTCATTTTCCGAATGTTTTCCTAATTATTTCAGTTTACAATTTGTTTTTAAAAGAATAAACCAAGCTACTTCACTATACATACTTAACTACTTGTCTGCAATGCGATTCGGAGGCTTTTTCGCTTTCTGCCTCGTGATCTGCATTTTCATGAAGTGTCGTAAATAGAAAGGTCGAGGACGGCTCTTGGAGAGAAAATCTTTTGGAACATGGACATGCTGCAGGTTCGTCTTTTACAGGATTTTGGATCCCTTCCATTCGTTATTATGAAACGTAGGCAAGGTGTGAACAGCTGCTCAAGCTCAGAAAGTCGTGATGAGAGTGCAGCGCCATCGCCAGATCCCACTGATTGCAGGGTGAGCGGTGAGCGCCAGTTTACTTCGACCGTGTCTCGATAACTTAATTGCCAATTCGATCAGTGACCGATGAGCGTTAGTGAGCGTAAGTGTGTCCAAGAAGACGTCTTGTCACCAAACGAACAGGTTTAGGGTATATCCCGGACGTGAACTGTTCAGAAAACTACATGTAGAATACTAAATCGATTGAAAGTAATGCTTATTATTTCACGGTTTATTTGAATAATCCAACCATTAACTAAAACCGTAATGTTTTAAGTACTTATTAGTTCTTAGTTGCAGGTACCTACTTACGAAAACCAATACGTACACTGAGTAAGTATTGTCTCCATGGATCAATAATGATGATCTATAAAAGTATAGAGTAAATGCAAATGCAGTGAAATAGCATTTGCATTGACTCTACACTTTTATAGAGTAGGTTTCTACTTAATAGTTCCTGACAACTGAAGTAGCTAAGTATTAGGTATTCCACCTCCATCCACAAGCCTACCTACAATGTGGACATTTCTGCCCACTTTGGCATTTAGATTTCATGATTATAGTATATTAGGTAGTTGTCGCGTCTTGTGACTTGTAAAACGAGCTATATCCTGAACAAAAAGCGAATTAGTGTGAATTGGCGCCACGCACCGGGCGGCGGGTGCGGGCGGGGCGGGCGGCGGCACCGGTTGTCGGCGTCGCACGCGCACTGGAACAGTACCTGTTATTGGATGATTGCGCATGATTGCATGATTGGCCCGTGCCCTGACATCCTTATCAGACCGGCAGACGTGTGACTCATCGGAATTTTCCATTTTCCGCGTAGACGGGTGGTGGGGAAGTCTGTGCGGTGGAAGGTGTGATGATGGGGAAGAGAAAGGAAACAGGCAGGTAGGAACTTGTTTAGGATGATAATGTAATATTCTGTTACTGTCATGGTTTGTTTTGAATCATTGCACAACATTGATCTCGTACCTATACATATTTTTTTCAACAAAATTTACACTTTTTTTTTTAGGTTTCTAGCTGATTGCATCATGCTTGTCAATTGGTACTTGGCAGTAAAAGAAAACATGCAAAGAAAGTAAGAGTCATGAATGATAAAAGATTTCCAGACTTTAACTTGTTTGCTCAGGTCTGGAGAAATAACCTAGTAGAGAAGACTACGTTAGTGCTTTTCTCAAATTTATCTAACAAGGTTCCCGATACCATACATCGAAGGTCTTCGATGATGGAAATCGCGTTATCGAACTCAAATGGAGTAGGGCAGGACACCTAGCAAGGCAAGTGGAGTAAAATTGTGACCGATGGCATCCAAGAACGTAAGAGGAGTGTTGGTCGTCCGGTGGCGAGGTGGGCAGACGACATTGTTGCCATAGCGGGGATATCTTGGATGAGGCTGGCACGGGAACGTGGAGCTTGACACAAGCATAGGTCTAGGTTCAAGGTACTCTTCAAGTACAGCTAGTTTAAACCACATTGTGATTTGTTAGTGACCTATGGCTCATTTATGGTAGCTCTCAATTCCTAATAAAAAGATAATTCGTTTCTCAAAATTAATTAGTCACAGCATTAAGATGTTTTGCGTAAATGAAAAACCCACATCTACCTAGGGCCTTTACGTAGGTACCTACCTCTATTTACTTACCTCAGCTGCATGCATCACGATCAAAGGTAACGTGGAAGGAAACACTTCATAATAACATGCAGGAATGGCGGACTTACGGTACTTTGCTTAACGTGTACGTCTAATACGATGAGGTGCTAATTAGTTATCATCCGAACACAATTGTAATCCGTAGGACTCCTAAATGTGAGGTGTTTTTCTTGGTATTTCGTTCTTCACTGAGCTCGGTGGTATTTTAGACCAAACTAGACTATTTCCGTTTTACAATAATTTATTGCATTCTGGTTTTAATCTCAGTGCAGTCATCTGTCAAAAATGCTTCTAATTTACTCTTTTTTGCCTAGTTTTTGTCATTGATTCCCGTTGGAATTTTTCAGATGTCCACAGGTTTGCCTGCTTACTGACCTTTCATTGTTGTAAAAACTCTGATTTTACAGTACAGTGACCTTTATTCTCGTTGCCTTAATTAAGGTTTACCAACATTTGGCTGCCTTTTCCCAACTATGTCGGGCTCGGCTTCCAGTCTAACCGCATGCAATTGAATACCAGTATGTTACATGGAGCAACAGCCTATCTGACCTCCACAACCCAGTTACTACAGGGCAATACGATACCCATTAGTAAGACCGGTTGTCAGACTTTCGGGCCACTGCCACGACTACCTGTAACGAGTGTAACGTCTGTCAAAGATCTACAAATGACAGCGGGAGCAACAGCATTGGCATAACGTGCTTTCCTTAGCGCGAAGGGGACTGTTTGTAATGGGGCTTAAGGTTTATTTATAACTGACAGCGCCTAGGACTGTAGGTCAGTTTCCAGGTTTAAGCTGGCTTGGCCGAAAAATTAAGTATCCCGTGATGGGACAGTACATGGGACAATTCATCGTTTCCATTTAGCCTTTTTAGTACAGTCACAGTGAACTATGTGAACCTACTCATAAGATCTCCGTACTGACTAGGTACTTACGTTGTTAACTATACACACACGTTATATCCCCTCGTTAACAGCCTAATCTGCATAACTAATTACACTGTTAACATTTTCTATAACCCTATTTTTCATTAGTACCATCACAAAGACAGGGATCAGTTCCCCGGTTCATTCCATTCACTCCTAGTGTTGTACCCAACCATGGACCTTAAATACATCTGGACCGTTTATATGTCTTTCAAATATTAAGCATTCCAGTTGTACTTAGTACTTATTAGTTCCTTGTACCCAACAATTAGGCTGTCTGCAGATGTTTGACGCGTGCGGTGTCGCGCTGCGCCGCAAGCCGTCTGTCGAACCTGTCATTACATTTGCCATTTAAGTAATTAAGTATCTGTGGAAATACGTACTTTCTATACAACTGTATATTAAACTATATGTAATGAATGTAATATAATGTTGCGAAGTTTATTGCTTAATCCTGTTAGTCCTGTTACATACAGCTTCTCTCAGAGAAAATTTCACCTGCATGCGTAACATTCTGCTCCCGTGAAATGACGCGTTTCGCTGAATTCCTGAAAATGAGTGGACTCTTGAATTATTTGTGAAAAGGCATTTAATTTTTCAGTTTTTATTAGTGACCAGACAATAGTAAGTAGGTACACAGTTTCTTTATTAGTACAAGATTAATCATAAGCAGGAGCACTGTTGTAGGTTACTTAATATACGTGGATAACTTCAAGTTAATTCATCCCGTATAGATAGATAGATAGATAGATAAACCATTTATTCGTCATTTATTTTTCCATGTATCGTGCGGTTTAGTCTGTATTTTCCAGATTCGTATTACCAACACAAAGTAACGGTTTGCAACATTATTTATAGACCTGCAGATATCAATTAAATAAATCTAAAGTCAGTAGCTGTTACATATTCATTTTTCAATCTACGTAACGTATTGCATCATTTGTTTTTGTGGAGAATCCATGACCAAACGAAGGATTCTTAAGATAATTTGTGAATAAGCTTTAAGTAGATAAAATAATTTATTAAGTACGTTGAATGATCAGCAAAAGTACCGAAATAGCAAGCAGTGTACCGCAATCAAGTATTGAAAATACTTGATACATCGAAACTCCTACGTGCATCGAGAAAAAATCCTAGATTAATGATGATTCAAATTGAAGCCGTTACGTTGAAAATCCAGAGGCCCTCTTCATTGTCTATTGTTTAGGTACTTACTACCGTATGTCTGAGAAACTTACACCGGTTTTTTTTTTATAAAATAGTCAGACAGTGAATCACAAATTCGCTTTCGTTCCATAAAATAAAAAAAAACTGTTAACGCACTGATCAAAAACGCATTCCGCATGCCAAGTTTGGTTCGTTCATTTCGTTGAATGAAATGATTCAGAGCGTTCAATGTCGCAGTTTTCGCGGTAAAGCGCGGCCTTTCCCGCGAACTGACGCACCATAGACTATGTGTGGGCCTGTTTGTTTTAGCTGTTCAAATGTCAAAGGTCAATTTTAGATGAATGAATACTGCGTTATTTGTTTCTTTTGCGAATTGGAACCTAGAAAGTAGTCAATCCTATTCTTTTGTTATTTTGCGGGGTAAATAGGTCTTTTAAGTTTTTCTTCAAAGAAAACTAGTTCAAGTTCTTGAATTTTCATAATCATTCTTTGAATTTTCCTAGAAACCCATTTCAGACAATGGGTTATTTGGGCAATTCGCGTCATAATTCGCGTGGCAAATAATTAGGTAGTGTTCTTGATAACTCCTTCATCTTAATCAATGAATGACCTGTTTTACTGTAGGGTATAAAGTTAGGTCTAGGCACAGTCTATGTATATTAAGACCTGTCGTTATCCAGTCCGCGCCTTAACCGCCTAGCACAGCAAGAAAAAACTAGATAAATAAAGTAATTTTCTACAAGTTGATTGAATGTTTACTCAGTTGAGTCACTGACACGCGTCCTTGCGGACTGTGTCAGGGCTCCACACTGTTTACAATCACACGCAGCAGGAACTTTGTTTTATTATCTATCATGATTCACCACGGAGGCATTCGCGATACTTGCATAAGATGCACTTTGTTTTGGAATCCTACCGAGAGGTTCCCGTGTGACGTCATGACTATGCACAATAACATCAGATAACTTTGCAAGAGTAGGTAAATAAATAAGTAGGTAGACAGTTGTAAAAAAAGTTCACATTGTCAATTGAGTTAACAATTAATGTTATTGTAATCAAAAGGAATCTTACGGTAGGGTATAATCAATGATATTCTAATAAACAGATATTTTGTGAGCGCGCAATCATGAAGACTCGAAAACGGGCCAATTGGTTCGTTTTGCCTGCGTCACTGCTTGTATGTGAGCTGGCTCTGCCCCGCGAACACTTTTTTGGTGGTTTTGTAGGTGGATAACATATATGTTTAATAGAATATCATTGGGTACAATACACACAACGCGTCTTGCACGCAAGTTGCACTTTTCAAGGGCAGCACGATTTTCTTTTCAGATGATAAATAAGGAATGCTGTTACTACGATACAATAATGCTTGCTTGTTATTTCTGACTTCAGTCCGGCAGTAATATTTAGGCGATTTTCCAAAATCAGCTAAAAAATAAACGTAAATACGAAATCTGCCAGGTAACAAAGACTTTGGGAATTCTTAGTTCCAAAAATACAAAAAAAACAAGTGACAGATTATTTGGCGGGAAATCAGACTTCTTTCTTTTCATGTTTGAATATTTCATTAATTCATTTCATGTAGATAATTCATTAATTATCATTTTCTTGGTCAATACTCTAAGTGGAACTTGAAATGGTTCCTAAAACCCGTTACACACATGGCTGTGACCACAGGGTGTCGGGTTACGCAAGGGTAACGCCTTCGTATCGATTGTAAACAAAACTAACTCGATGGGAGTACTACTTTACGATTATACGGTCATTTTCAAGTTTAGTAAGCCTTAACTTTGATTGAGCTTTTTTTTTTTTTTGGGACAAGCCCGCCAACTTGTCCAAACCACTGTACCTCCTGAAAGCCAGAATCAACAGTGGCGACCACCAGAAAAGCGCCGAGACAATGAAGCTCGACAAAGTCCCAGAGAATGAATTGAACTGTCTTGGATCCCGCAACGAAATTTATTAGAAAAGTATAGTGGAGGATTAGGAAAAAACCGTAATTTCCACTTCCCTCCATATCAGCAGGAGACAGAACGAAACAAGGCCAATAGGCACAAAGGGACGTTTACAACTGGGATAGGCCTAGTTGAATAGCACCACGGATAAATATTTGATTGAGCTTATTGCTAATGATAGCAATTTGCTTTCGAAGTAGGTCGTTGAATAAGGGAGAGGTTACGTTTTAAAAAGAAGGTTTAGGAATAAGACCCGAACCCAGTTGTCTCCTGGTTTGATAAGCTTACTCTTAGATTAGGGGTTCGGCATTATTTATGGTGACTAGGTTATCCCGCCCGTATGTAGCAGTTGAACAAAGTAAGATAACGTAGTTGAAAACTGAAATAATAAATACAAAATATTGGTGTACCCGGTTTCCCGTTCACCGCTACATCCTTATTCCTTAGCAATCCGTTTTATCTGATTTCGTTAGGGCAGTGGTTCCAACCTTTCTTGAACCAGGGACCACTTTGGTGTCTTTATTGTTAGCAGGGGCCATAAGGTCCTAGGACACCAACAGGATTATATCTAGGGGGAATGCAAAAATTGAAAAATGTGAGGAGTACAAAGTGAAAGATACAAGAGCGACCGAAGTAAGTTCAAAAAATTTTGCAATCATTCATACAAAAATAAGAATAAGTAAGTAGATTTTATGAGATAAGAAATGCTTATGAACCTAGCTGCTAGATTGCGCTCGCTGTTGCTAGATTGCTAGATTCTAGCCAGAGCGAACGCAGCAAGCTCAAAAAATTTAGCACCTCACCTCTGAGAGGTTTCTAATAAGGTTGGGTTGAGCTTGCATCTTCTGTGCAAGTTAAAAAGTTCGAATAACATTTTAATAATAATAACAATAAACTATTTATTTCAGGTAACAAAGACCCGATAAATACCTTAACCTAAAAATACATACTATATTAACAATTTTTGTTAGTCTAAGCAACTTAAAAAACTATGTTAATAGCACTTCACTTGCACGATGTGTGATGTGTGTTAATCTTTCGCGGACCATATTCGAAGATTTTGCGGACCGTAGCTGGGATTGTTGGGACCCACTACTTTAGTGTTAAGTTATTATGAATTATTGCCCTTAGATCTTTAATATTTCTACATCATAATAAAGGATGAACATATCCAGTATCGTGACTAAAGCGAATGGTCATAAAATAAAAACTCCGTACTCCATAGCCGAATGTTGGTGACGTGTGTCCTTATCATATAATTGTATCGCGGTCGTAAAGCGGGTGCTTTATAGCGATCGTCGTTACATCTTTATTGCCAATGACGACTATCGACCGGGCCCGTGGTTGTCCGGAGTTTGGAGTTGATGGGTAAAAGTGGAACAAGCTTTGATAATGCGTTTAGATGCTGTCAAAACGGTGAAGGTAAACATCGTGAGAAGCCGGTTTGGTCAAGATGTTCTCCCTTACCGTTGTGTATGTATGTCCTAGAACCAAACAAACTAAAACATGTGACACACCCTCTCATAGAGAGGAGGGCTGTGTCCTACCAGTGGGATCCCTATAGATGGATAGCAAGCGCAAGGATATTCCTAAAGTATTACTTTTTATTGGACCCCTCCAATAAGCGATGGTCTTTTGTTAACCGACTTCAAAAAAGGAGGAGGTTATATGTTCGTTTTTTTTTATTTTTATAAAAGTATATGCTACCTGATTTCTCTCCCATTTGTGGACCGAGTCTCAAAAATCTTAAAAAAAGTGAGGTGGTCCCATTTAAATTTGTTGAAGATCTGATGCTGATCTTCGGAGATATACAATGGAACTCTTCAAAAATAGACGGCAAATCCGTCGTGAAGCTGCAATTGCTTGAATGTTTATTGTTTATACAACATCATGGCGTAACATCACGCTCTGAGGGGGTAGGCAGATGTGTACAATACACCCAGATTTCGACAGTTAGGTATGTTTGCGGATGGATGGAAAAAGATTTTATTGGAATGTCAGAAGTATTGTGAGAGGAATTTGTGAAAGTGTGAACCTTTACTTCGTTATTTTGTATATTTTATGTCATCTCTTACTCTTTTAGTTCCAGTTTTAGTTACAGTAATTGGTTTAAATATCATCTGCCTAGCCTTTTCCCAACTAGCTAACTAGGGCCGGCCTCCAGTCTAACCGGATGCAGCTGAATACCAGTATTATACATGGAGCGACTGCCTATCTGACCACAACCCAGTTAGGACTCTGTAATACCATACCCCTTGGTAAGACTGGTTGTCAGACTTTTTGGGCCACTGACTACCTGTAACGACTGTCAAAGAATTGACAGCCGGGACCAACTGTTTAACCTGCTTTCCGAGGCAAGGAGGAAACTCGGTATGTAAGGGGTGGTCACCCATCTACAGACCAACCTAGATAAGCACGGTTTAACCTAAAGATCGACCCGAGCGGCTGTTATTATTTAGCCACGAGCCCTCTTAATACCAACTCCTCTTGGTTTAAATATAACCGTTGTGATATAAATAAATAAATGTTAAGTTCCATTTATTGCGGATAAGCCAAGCCTATTACTATGACCTGTATTGTTAATAATGTAAAATAAATTCATGGCGACTTGTTTGGGAACAACTAAAAAAGAAAAAATAAATAAATAACTTTTTTGCAAAAAATAAAACCGACTTAAAAAAAAAAAACAACAAAAAAAAACACAAAAAGGAAAACTCAAGTTTCGAAGTCGGTGACCTTTGTTTGATTGATTAACCCCCGAATACTAAAACGTCACTCAAAATTTAAGTAGCACTTATATTTAACAGATACTCAAAAGTGACGTTTAGCCATACGAAATTTAAGGTTTAGGAGCTGCTCAAAAGTTAAGCAGCCCTTAAATTTTGAGTGACGTTTCAGTATTCGGGGGTTAATGCTTTTGTCACCGACTTCCGAAGCTTGACCTTTGTTTGATTGATTTGGTGTTATTTTCACCGGCTTCTGGAACTAAAGCTATTTTTCACTTTTTTGTGTTTTTTTTGTTTTTTATCATAAATTCATACGCTTAATATTCTTGGTACTGAAAGACAAAACTCAAATAAACTAGGTACAGTTCCGCACAAAAGTTTCAATGAACTTGTGTCTAGTTTTACGAAAAGTAGAGCACTTATTGTGTAAAACGTTTCACATTCGACAGTTGCGCGATAATTGTACAATTATCGCTGGTTTCGTTGTTTAGATGCTGATTGTTTTTGACTTCTATGTTAACAGCAGTTATGGGATGTGAAGAAAAGAGTTTGCCAAGAAAAACTTATATAACTTATATCTATTTTCCCGCAATTGGGAAAACTGGCTGGGAAACGGACGGCTAGCTTACGGACTTCCATAATATGCTTTTTATTTATAGAAACTAAATTGATTACGATAATCGATCAATAATAGTCATAAGTAATAACTTAATGTGAACTGAATCGATTAGTTCACGTTTATTAAATTGTCGGACCTATATTAATTTCACGCTCGTAATTAATTATGGATAAACTGATCTGTTGGTTATTGAAATATTTAATCATAATGGCGTGGTTCCGTGTAACAGTATACTATTAAATAAAATAGTTAAAGCTACCTTGTATATTGCTGCAAAAACGATCACTGAGCAGAACTCCAGTTGGCATTTTGACAATGTCTAGAATAACTTAGTATTCTTTAATCAATTATCCAAAAGTGCCAATACGGAACCGGACGTCTGACCGGTGTAACAAATCTACTTGCTCCTATTAAATAAAAGGATAAGCAGACTTGTTCAATTAAAATTTAATTAGGGAAAGATTAGTATTAGGAATAAAACAATACAGCTAAATATTAAAAACCTACCTAGCACGCACTCTAGGATTGTTTTTTAGGTCACGCACTTAGTTGGTTACGAAGTTCAGAACTGTAGGAGAGACGGGAACAGACGTCAGGGTAGCAGGTCAATACCTGGGCAACTTCGAGGTTCAGTTTCAGGAAACCTCTGCGGGAAGGGCGTCGTACAGATCTCCAGGTCAGCCCTGTAGTAAGGCAGGCGAGACAAGTAGCAGCTTCAGAAGATCGGGAGTAGAGGTTCCAGATCCGTAGATAACTTCCGAAGATCGGGAGAAGAGACACCAGGCGGAATGTTTAGTGGAATCCCCCGGGTAATATGTACGAGAAACCAAACTGTTTTCTTATGCAGATTCAGATTCAGATCAGATTCCATGGTAGACCTTCTCTAGCGGTTCGTCAGCTCGTTTTCCTTTTTTTTAATTTTTCAAATATTAGTTTTCTTCTGGCCATCATCTCATCTGACAAGTGTAGTCGGCCAGGATATATCCATGAGTGCGTAAAGAATTTTATAAATATAATTTAATTTAAAGTTATTTAGTAAACAATCGTAATAATCTCTATAATACAATAGCTAAACACATATTGATAAAAATAATTTAAATTTTATAAACCAAAATCATCATAGACTAAGGTAGGAAGAGAATTAAAAAGTAAGTGACAGTTTGACAATTTGGCGATGATTTGGCGTGTCACAACATGAAAATTATGATATTTTATTTCAGCAATTTTTAAGTTTGAGTCGTAATTACATCGATTTGTTGAGTGTAAAATATAAACAAATAAAAAGGATGATAAATAGTATTATAAATGATGAATATAAAGTGTAAGTATAGCATAATACTATACCGGACGGCTGTGTCGTCTATCTGTCTGACGAAAGAAACCGCTTGAGGGTATACCAATTTTGTCCCTTATAAAAGTCTCGGCTGTTTTGTTCCAAAGTTTTGTTACTATATAGATCTAATCTTATTATTATAGGCAACTTGGATTGTCTCTTCAGCAATTGTATTGAAAACCTGATCGATTTCATAATTTTCACAAGATTTTATCTTTTAATCATAAATCCTCAGCTTTCTCGAGGGTTTTTCGATGACTACTTTCTCTACCGACCCCTAATCCACAGCTAGCATCATTACATTGCAATTTGCCGATCAGCCAGCCGGTCTGCCTGTCCCCCGCGCGCCGAGCGTGAAGCACAGGTGTCGTCACGCGGCGCGCGCGCACCTGAACAGTTTATTGATTTCCACCGCCAGTCATTAGACGATGAACTGATTTGGAGGGGAGGTTGGGCAGTTTGCTGCTGAGCAAGAGCTGATTTAGTTGTAACTAGTTACAGCCTTGCAACGCATCAGCTAGTCCTTACCCTTCCTGAAAGGACTAAAGCTTAATCTGGTTTTTTTAGACTGACTATGACTGTGTTTCGTTATAATGAGTATAAAAGATGTTTTGGCTCCTCTCGACGGTCGTTTAATGAAATAATGAATTATTTATCGTTTATATTTTTCGATAAATTTGTGACTGTGTTAAGAATGATATTATGGCAAGAAAAGAAGTGTCTGATGAGATGACGAGTAATAGAGAAGTATGGAAGAAGTAGACATGCTGCGACGATCCCTAATGAATTGGGATTAGGGCAAGAGCGAGAGCGGGACTGATGATGGTGATTTGTTGATAAATCTGTGTGTTTTGACATTCTACAAAATGCTAATTGGATATCTCCCAACAAAACTCAAGAAATCTAGCGATTTGACGCGTTGGACGCGTGATTTGTTTCTTTGAAATAAAACATTTAAAATAGGTACTTGCTCTTGTTAGTTATCAGAACCGTATTAAGTACCAATGTACTTAGATTATTGTTAACGAAAAGCCTTCTCGTGCCGTGGCCAATTACGTTGACTTATAAAGATTACATTCGTTAGCAAAACGACACTTATCAAGATTACATTCGTTAGCAAAACGACACTTATCAAGATAAATAAAATTAACTTTTCTGACTTGAACAGAATAATTGTTATAAATACCTACTAAGCAATGGCGACTGAATAATTAATGAGGGGTTATTACTACCCTTGTGTTGGGGACAAAGAGTAAAATTGTAGATGTGACAGCTTGTGTAGGTTAGGGACAATGCATTATTAATTCAATCCAATTCATAACAATTTATTTTACTAAATTCAAGTCAATTAAATAATTTATACACAAAAAAAACAATAATAATTGTGACCCATCTTGCAAACCTCTGTTTAAGATACGTTTCTTTACGTCCCTCCTTAAAAAAACTATTATTACTCTGGTTCAAAAGGTTGGGGACAGAGACGACCTCAACTACTACAGGCCGATGACTGTCCTTCCAGCTATTTCAAAAATTAATCTATATTAGGCTTCTCAAATACTTAGACAAATATAAAACACAATCCCCAACACAATTTGGATTTAGGGAGAATATATTCATCGAAGATGCAGTTACCGCTCTAAGGTCGCTGGAAGCTAATCAACTTGATAATAGCAATAAATGTTTAACTGTCTTCCTGGATCTTAAAAAGGAATTTCACGACAGGGCACACAGGACAGGACAGGGTATTAAGTGCCCCTTATTTATGGAACACCACCATATTTACACATCTATGAACCAGATCAGGTTTTCCTTGCGTCGGCCAACCTGGGTCCGGAGTCTTTTTCAAGACTTCCAGGTCAGCCATGGCAGCTCTTGTCGTGTTGGCAGACAGCAGGTAGAACGAATGGCTTGGATAGGGGGCACTGTCTCGCTGCAGTAGCTACAGGTTGCCAATATTGCTTTCAAAACACGGACAATAACAGAAATTGGTCCACAGGATCAAATGTTGCCAAAAAGAAGCAAAACCGTCTCAAAATCTGCTTACGAATGAGAATATTTAATACTGAATGTGTTATCCTCGGCATCTTGTTTTTAACCTTCACACTAAATAAGTAACTGTTCATTAATATTAACCACTACCTGAGAACGATAGGTAAGTTCAAAGGAAATTAATGCCATCTTAATTGTAAATGTGTGTCGCTAATAGAATACTTAGTGAACAGTAGTATTAGCTGGCGGGCATATGATCTACATAGCTAATTTGTGGTCTAAGTATAAAGTCCAATATATAACAGACCGATGTTGGACTACAAAGGAAGAAAAGCGTTTCTAACTGAATAATTCTTAGAACATACCGTATATGTTAACATAATTATGAAGTATTTAGAATTTATAAAATAGTGGCATTTTGACCTCGTAACTGAAAACAGTAACTTCAACGAATCAGTAATTAAAGTTACCGTGTTTTCACTCAGAGTGGAGGCCTGTGTCCCAGCAGTGGGAACATTGCAGGCTGATTATGCTGTTATTTTGCGAATGCTGAATCAGCACACATATATTTACGAGTTACGACTCATATTTTTTTCAGATAGGTTTGCTTACCTACTTGGTGTTTCAGTAAAGACTTAAAGCTTACATCGCCTACCAACCAAAGTAATCCTTTAACCCACAAACACTAAACACGTCAATCCAAACATACTTACGAAAATTACTTCGAAAGGGTAAGAAATTCCCGGATAACAGAAAGCAATTTGTCATCACTTTACTTGCCAACCGCCCCTTGACAACAAAATGACTAATACCAGGAAAAAACGACCAACTTTTTACTCTTTGTCAACCCTTCTCCTGCTGCCGTGAAGTTCATTAATCAAGCTGTTGATACACCCCTAATGGTCGTAATGACCGAGACACAACTTATCGGTAACGAGCGCGCGCAGGGTTAAGTATGTTTAATTGATATTTTCGCTTGGGGTCACAATTTTAAGGTTGTCAGTGCAGGGGGTAGGGAGTAACGCGTTGCTAAATAGAGACAGATTATTGGGAACGTATTGACAGTTTTTAAATTGGGGTGCAGTTTTATTTGTAATACATAACTGTGCGTAAAGTATCTAATGTTTAATTTAATCATGTAAGTTTACAGACCACGTAAAAAACCAGTTTCACAGTTTCGTAGCACCTACTACGAAATGTAGTGCTACGGGGTTGAATTTAACAAATTAAGATTTTAACTTTTAGATAGAAGTCCACTGTTAAAATTTAACCAAACTCGATATTTATATATTATAACTGGAGGTGAATTACAAACTTTTCAACCTACTTGGAAACCTACGGAAAGTAATGAACTGATAATTGATGTTGATCTTTTCCCCTCCCTAAACTATTATTGGAGAAATGACGACTAAGGTTCTGTCGCAGACATTATGATGCGTAAGCGTATTCCCATACTCGTATATATATTTTCAACAGCTGTCAACAGTCCGCGACAAGCCAAGGAACGGTTTCCCATTTAAAAACGAGCTTTCAACATTGGTTCTAGAGCAAAACTTTAACCACATAATTTCAGTCTTCAAATCGTACAACTTACTACTAAACGCGTAGTACTCCTCATTTTCATGAAATCCTACCAAAATTTTCCAGCGTAATATAATAGTGTATGAGGAACTAGAATGATGCCTCGTTAGTCCGTCTAGCCGTCTGAATAGTTTCATGGCCCTAAGCCTTGGCACGGAGTGCTGTCTGCTTGCAGCGACGTGGCTAGATTGTCGTCTGTGCCTACGCGTCGTGACAAGTCTGGATGTCACAGGCTGGAATACAGGATGGATTAATCGTAGCCGTGAAGATTCTTTTTATGGCTCATTAATATTTTTCATGGGATGCTAGTGTTCATTGTTATGTAGCCATAATTTGTATTGCTCTCTTTGTCGTTTATCGTCTCATGATCATACTTGGTTTGTATAAATCCTGATTCTGGAAGATCTAATAAAGAAGAGAAGTACTAATAAAGAAACGATACCATTCGAACTTGATTGGAATCTTTTGTCCTACAAATAAGTTTTGTAATTATCTGTGTTTATCATTTATTTACCAGTTTACAGTTTACGAGTTCACTATGTAGGTCTGTAGGCTTCTTTAGTCTCCAATTTGCGTGTACTGCATTCTGTTCCTGTAAAAGAGCTGTAAGAACGCAGAAATAAATACAAGCACCCTGTATACAGTCCTACGCATTAACCAATCGTAGCAAAAACTCCTTCGGCCATGTTTGTCTGCGTCACGCGCCGTTTCGGCGACTGTCGGCCTAACTTTCGGCGAAGCGCTGTACACTGAACACTGGCAGTTAGCGAAGTTGTAGCCAGTTTGATTCCTGTTTGAGGTTTATGTCGCCGTTGTCGTGTTTAGTTGAAAACTTTTTATAGTTTTCTCGAGAGAGTTCTTTTATCTGTTTCGAGTAGTTTTGGGGAAATGATTAAGTTTGTTACGCTTGTACGCCTGTGTAGGGGCTTTTGTTTTGGTAGACAGGGCTTTTTCAGTCCTAAGTCTGGAAATTTAGTTCTTGACAACAACACAGACAGTTTACACAATTACGATTACTGCTGTAGACCTTTAACTATTTATCTTGTCGGGTAAACCTAAGTAGGTCCTTTAGTTTTCCTAGATTATCGTTTGACTTTGTCATAAAACCTGTTGTTTGTCACAGATCCATTAATTACTCGCCCTTTAATGTGTATAATTTACATATTGCGTGAAAGCATCTAAAATATTCCTAACAAGCTCAAATAGAACCTATTCAATGCATTCACTGACTAGTTATTTAAGAAGCTCATAATATAAATCACACACATGACAAGTTGCTATCTGTTAATCTAACCACCATAGAAACATTTCAATCTGATATCATTGCATTTCTTTCTTCTATTGCTGGGAAAGTTGAGGAAATGACGACTTGAATTAAAACTGTGCTCGCAGGCCGTGAGTTCAAGTTCTGGGTCGAGATTTGATGGAATGTATAGTCAGGGCAAATTAATTGTTATTAGGCAACTTGACCACAAACTTTAATAGTCAGTTAGTCAGTATGTATAATTATCACAACTTTATTCTTTGACAGTTGTGTGAAATGGCTACTACATCAGCCCATAACGTCCACTTCAGGACTTAAGCCTCTCCCATGATGGGAGGAATTTGCCGTAATCTCCACGCTTGGCAGGCGGATTGGAGATCTCAGTTATGAAAGACTAACAGAAAACGCTGCTGCCCATTCTCTGGTGTACGGGGCGCAAGGTGTTCTGCCTCAGACATTAGTCGCCTTATACGACACCCGTGAGTGTTATGGGTTGGTTCTATTCTACTCTACCGGATACCACACGGCTAAAATGGCTAAACATGGCAAATTGCCATGCGGTCTTCATTTGATTTACAAGTTATTTCCCTGAGGATGCTAGTTTGTATATCGAGATGTTTTTTATGATTCCTTAGGTAGTACCTACTACAACTACAGGTAATACTTGGATTAAAAGTATCTTGAAGAGGACTATTTGGAAATCGGCAATACACTGTGAGACTCAATATAAATAATCCTGTGACAGAGTCCAGACCGGTCTTTTTCCAATTCTTGGGAAATGTCTAATTGTCCTGTATTAGACGCTATTCGGCTGACAGGATGTAAGTTGGAATTTCACTTCATGCAGTTTCTAACAAATATGGAAGTTATACATAGTTACATTTCCATATCAGTGTAACAGTAGTAAAGATATTCAATCAGACATCAAATCTAAATAGTTCTATCGTCGGGGCGGTGCGATAACTTTTTCTAAGACAATAGTTTCCCGTCGTCACGTGTATTGTAGTGTTGGCGGCGTTTTCCCACATTGCTCACTGTGTCGATATTGTTACGCACACTTTCACTGATTGCTTCAGGACGTGCAGTTTGTGGAGACAGGGATATGTGTTCTACTGTCCAGGCTTCTTGTAACTTGTAATGATGAGCTTTTGGTCTCATGACATCATGCCTGTAATCCCGGAAGGTTTAGGTAGAGATGTACCTCTAGTACTACCACATTTCGCCAGGTATGTTTAAGTTACATGTAAATTAGCGGGTGAGCGATATTTTTATTAACCGGGCACAAATCCGGACTGCGGGTTGCTTCTGAAACTTCTGACAGAAAAACCCAAAAGCAACTTTAATTTTCATCTACTTTTAATCTTGACTTTTCTTCTAATACGTTAAGGTTTTTGGTTTGGTCACAATCTATAGACAGCCCAGTTTAGCAGCTTGAATAGGCAGATAATTTTGAATCCAATATTTGTTTAGACAGAGCTGTCTAGATCGCTATGCACTTGTCAGACAAAATAAGAGAAGATGAATCCAATAATAATTTTAATTCAAATATTGGCCACACATCACATAAGTAACTGATATTATCGGTGGAAAGACTAGTTAAGTACTTGCTAAGCTACACAGTTAAATGATTGTATTGTACTTCAAATGGTTTAGGACTTCCCCATTTTCCTAAGTTATTCCTGGCCGATTGCCAATGCCTGTCCGGTTAAAGAAACCTCCGTGCTCCGCTCGATAATAATCGGGATGTCTCGGAATAGGCGGCTAAAGTAAAAACCAACTTATTCCAAATCATTTTATTTTTTTCTCTTATTTTATTACAAATAACTTACAAAATTACGTACATTACTCATTTATTGTTACATTTCAATATATTTGTACAATATTTGTGGTTCTCGTATAAAACTACCGCCTATTTTTAATATTAAATACACATTTTTGGAACAAATGCAAGTTTATGAGCATTCTCTTTGAGTCTGAGTATTATGTCCTTGTCATTAGGAAAGTATTGAAATAAGATCGTACTGAAGTTCATTAATTATGATAAATAGAAAGAAAAAAAACTTCATGACATTCATAGAAGCCATTGATACACGATAATGGAATAACAATACTTAGTTTATACTGCACTTTTTAACCAAAGTACACAGATGATTTAAGAATTACAAAATATTCAAGTACGGTTACAAAGAATCAGCCTCACTTTTCGGAAAGGAGAATAATGAAAAACATGGTGGTATTCCTATAGCCACTGGTATTAACATTACATTGACTTTGTCAAGAGTATCGGCATTACACTTACACAAGATTCTTACAACTCTTCTATCTTCTAAATTGCTTCTTATTTACACTTTGAACACATTCCAAAAGTATAAAACAGTAATACAAAATAACACGTATATTTGTACTTGTACAATAATCTCTTATGCTAACTTAGGATACACTTACTGCGAGCTATCAGCTAAGTGGCAAAGTGGGATATGTCTTAAATTAATCATTTCATGAACAAGAATAAACTACAGAAAGCATTCGATATGTCTACGCATAAATTTATATATTAAATCAGAAATAATTTAAAGCTGACGTCGTTATATCAACTTAACTTTAGGCCTCTTTATAAAACTACAAAGTTTGTGCATATTTTTTTCATTTAAAACCAACATTTGGTGTCGTGAGCGATCAATGGCAAGGCAAAAAGATCCATTACAAATGAAACCAGCAAAGGTGTTACAAATGAATGAAACCGTCACATTTTAAACCGATTAATCCCAAATTACTCTCATACGAACAAAAATTTGTCCAAACCCTTTACAATTTAAGCCTTTTATATTACAACGATTATTACATTGTGTACGTCACAACATGATCAGACACACGCGTTGTGCACCTGGTTCCTATTATTCGCGACTTACGCTCGTTTCGCAGCAGGCCCGCCGTGGCAAGATATCAAAGCAGCTAAGGAAGACTTTTTGTAATCTATCTAACAATACTATGGCGTGGGGGCTACAACAATCTATCAAAAAGTCAGTCTTTTACATCGGAGGTCGGTTCACTAGGAGGGGGGAGGGGGCACGAAGAGCCAGGATCACGAGATGATGCAGTTCTTGTCGTGCTGAGCATTCTTTCTTTGTCGCTCTCGCTTGGCGCAGGCGACGGCGTCGTTGGGCACGTACGAGATGCGCACGCCGCCGTACGCGCGCCGCGTGGGGAGAGTGTAGGACTCTGCTGATGACGATGATGACGAGCACGTGCTGCAGTAGCTGCTGGCGTCCTCGTCTCTCGCCTTCTCTCTCCGCGGCGGCTCGTCGGGTTCGAACGCTTCGTTGTCGTCTCCACAGAACCTCACCGTCCGTCCCCCGCGCGGTTTCCTCGGAGACTTTTTGCCGTCTACTAATGTCAGTTCAGGCATTGATGACGAGTGTCCTGGGGTGACGACTGCTTGCGCTTCCACGGGGTGCGGAGGCCTCCAGTCGTCTTGTGACTCCTGATCTTTATGATCGTCAGATGTTGGTGTGGGCTGTATCTGATGCTCCGTCATGGACTGTTCTAGTCGTAGGTCTGCTAGCGCCCTGTCGAGGCTGAGGCAAGCGTGTGGAGGCGGTGGCGGCTGAGGGGGAGGAGACTCTCGTATCAGCGACTCGCTCGGCTCAGAATCTGCGTCTATATTATTAGGAGAGGGTTCTCTATGCGGTGATCTAGGTGGGGACTTAGGTGATGGCATTCTTCTCGGCTTTGGCACTCGCGGTGGTCTGGGTCCTGGGCCTGAGGAGTCAGACGGCGTCGGCGGCTCGCCTTTTGAACACGCTATGGAGCAGTATATCGCTCCTTTCCTTGGTAAGAAGGGTCTACCTAGGAGGCTTGCTCTGCAGGTGTGACAGGCGAAGCATCGTTCGGTGGCGTGCCAGTGCTGACCCTCGTGGGACATCTGGCCCTGGTCGACGCCGATGGGTTCCCCGCAGGCGTCGCAGTACTCGGCGAAGCAGTGGTCGAAGCAGGGCAGGCAGTAGGGGCGCGCCTCCCGCATGATGTAGCGCTGCCCGCCGAGCTGGCGCGCGCACTCGGCGCACGCGAAGTGCTTCATGTGCCACGCGCGACCTTCTGCCTCCGTGCATTCGTCTGCTAGGATTATCTGGGGACAAAGAGAGGTATGGTTAAAAAGCAATTTAGAACAAGTAGATTGTTTCATGGAATGGTTGGCCAAAAAATCCTTGCTCTGGAAACTGGTCTATACCGGTCTATATCTGGTATACAGGACGTCCCACGGATATGCCACATGGAGGTAAAGTACCTTGAATATTGTAGATGGAACATTTTACTGAAAGAAGACATTATTTGAATTTTAAAAACAATTTAAACTGCATTCATAGATATTTAAATAATTACATGGTTGAACCGGGAATCGAACCCGTTACACGAGAAAAATAATCATCCTTTAGCTTTATCATACCGATCGAAAGGCTTCATCATAAGGATTATTTTTTGCTAACTATTATAGTGTCAGAAATAAAAGGAAGACCATGAATTTTAATATTTTGAATACAAAATTAATCAATTTATCAAATGCTCAGATCTAACCCCGTTAGTTTTTTTTTTGTATTTACTTTACAAGAACTAGTATGAAAGTGTCCACGAGCTACAAGCAGAAGTTAGACGTATTATTCTAAATATTCACCACAACAAGATCAAAAAATTAACAGGGTGCGAAATAATCAAAAGAGTGCGACTTTGTATTCAACAGGGACTCATTTTGAGCATTTGATTAATTGATTAAATTTGTATTAAAATTGTTAAAATTCTTGGTCGTCCTTTTATTTCTGACACTATGTTATTTAGCAAAAAATAATCCTTATGATGAAGCCTTTCGATCGGTATGATAAAACTACAGGGTGATTATTTTTCTCGTGTAACGGGTTCGATTCCCGGTTCAACCATGTAATTATTTAAATATCTATGAATGCAGTTTAAATTGTTTTTTAAATTCAAATAATATCTTCTTTCAGTAAAATGTTCCATCTACAATATTCAGGGTACTTTCCCTCCATGTGGCATATTCGTGGGACGCCCTGTTAGCTTAGGCGAACACACTTTAAAACCTACCACTCTTCGTCAAAGTCTCCTGTTAATTTTAAGTTAATGATTCTGAACGACTTTGGAAGAGTTTTCGTACAATGTTCGTTATCTGATCTAATAAATGTAGGGCGATTGGTAGTAGTCAGAGAGCAGTGTAAACTACCAGCCCAGCATCTTGTACTACATCCTCACCATCCACGCTAGGATGTCATCGTCACAGATAAATATTCAATTAAGTACACCATATTTTCGTGAACCGGTCCAATTTAATTAATTATCTGGATAAACACGGTTTAATTAAGCATTATTATTCATAGCTGGCCGGTGCTGACGACCCCAAGAAAGTCGGTTCGCGACAATGGCATGGGAGCGGCTCCCACGGTGCCGAGTCATATTTTGTTCATGATCATTAGTGGACTATTCACTCATTATTAATATTTCAGAAACGGTATTCTGTGTCGTGGATGCACGCCGAGTCGCCGAGTCGCGCCATGCTGGACTGCCGAGTGTTCCGTGTATCTGTATCTTGACGTTGGTGCAATGGCGGGTGAATTGGGTTATTGTTGTGCGTCTGATGTGAGATGGAATGGACGTGGTGACGGATGAGAACTAAGAAGCTTTTTGAAAGTCTGAATTTGAATGCATTTGTTAAAGATGGGGATGATTTTGATCAGGTATTGTGTTTGTATTTGAATGTAAGATGATGATGGTATCACATCAAACTCTTCAACATTTATCTACAAGTAGATGTGCTTCATTTGAATGCTTTTGGTACATCAAAAAGTTCGTTTCTTTAAATATTCAGTAAAATGTGTGTGTTCTCATTTATGATGTATTCAGTGCTGATGTTAAACTGCTGATTGTTATCAATGACATCGAATTGTGCTTCCACAATACACACGTTCTGTTACCTTACAGTTATTTGGATAATGTAGTCAATTTTTTTAAACAAAACAACAAAATAATTTGATATTTTAATTAATAGTTCATTCCACTTAGCTGAAACCTTTTCGTCTTTGCCATCTATAAATGTTGTTTTCAAAAACATTTTTATTTAATTATTTCATTGTGTTTCAGCCTTTAAAATCTGCACAGCAACACCTGGCCTAATTCTTTGCCAGCAGACAGTTGCCCTCCCCGTGGGACAATCCGACAGACGGTCCGACAGAGAGCCAGGTCACGTGGCTCCCAGCACCAGGGAGCCTGGGAGCCGCTGTGCGTTATCAGCGATGTTATCACGAGCAACCGCTTTTATTGTTGCTCTTACTACGGTGTTACTATTAGGGCGTTGGATTACTGTTGCAGTATGTTTTGTGGGCTTCAAATGGGAATTAACGTTTATAATGTTTTGCTAAGCTGTTTTTATTATTTAAACGCTAACCTAAAGCGTAGCGGTTTTATTAGTTGGTACAATCATATTTAATACAACTTTTTTGGGTTAAATTTTGATGAATTCTAGAAAAACTATGATTCTAGTGTCTGTTGGTAATTTTTTCTGACGAACTTGATAATCGATGAGACAGGACGAAAATTGGTTTTTGTTTTGGAAAAATAGTAGTTTTTACGAGTACATAGGTAACCTTTATCTCCTTATTTTGTGAAATGAGTACAGAGTAATTTACATTAATTTCCTCTAATTAGTTAATTGTAAACCCAAACTGTAAGTAACGTAGTTTCAGGATTGTTATTTTTCAGGATCCATCAAGTAGCAACATGTCCTATCGATGTTATGGGAACCACTATCATGTTATGACTATTATAGTGTTGTGCTTTGTTTATCGATAACATGTGACTAAGGTCGATCGACATCTGGCAGTGAATCATCGATATTGCTTAGACAAATAATTCGCTACTTAGATAGTATATGTTGATCATGTCTTTGTGGTTATGCAACCTGTGACAAGGATCTGGTTGATAAGTTGTTTTACTTGTAAGTAAATGTTATGCAAGAAAACTCAGGTAGTCATGTGGCTAAGTATGTTTATTTAGTAAACACGGAATACTTGGGCCAGGGTTATTTTTTCTTGAGCAGCTATTGATCAATAAATCGAAATTCAAGTATAACAAAGTGATTTTGAAAATAGAGTATTTTCATTTTCACTAATGGAGTACTAAGTTAAAGTTGCATCGGGGTTGCGGGACTGTTCGAAAGAGATACCGTGGCCCCGGAACACAAAGGGCGATGAAGGAACATGGATGGGTTTTAGTCAGTAAAAGTCTGACACTCCCTCTTGCTCCGCCCAGAGCGGGTGAAGTCATTTGATGATTTCCCATCCGAAAAAAAAAAAAAAAAGTTAAAGTTGCATTGATTATAGAAAGGCATTTCTTTGTTGATTTGGTGTAAGTTATATTATGCATTGGTGTGCACTTGGCTTTGTGTTAGGTTAGATAACAAACATCGCGGTGCAGTTGGCCTTGCCAGAATGCGGACTTGGCGCGACATGGCTAAGTATTATTTATGGAGAATACGGGGCTTTATGAAAATAATTACAGACTTTAATGCATGGCAAAGCATTAAGTATTTGAAAGCTTGGCAGAAAGATGGCAACATTATTCAAAGGACCAAGTAACAAGGATTAATCAAAATAAGGAGCAAAAGGGCGCGACTGTGGGGCAATCAAAAGTAGCAGAGAATAATTAATTCGCAAAACAATTATATTATCATTAGCTATACGATCTTTGAAGGTAAGCCTAAAGTGAAATATTATTTCATAATAATTGGTAGTTAAGTAACCAGAGTCAGGGCAAAAACTACAGGTACCATTCGCGAGTGAACTGCAAATAAATACCATTAGATCTGCATTGCCGTACTCTTGACATTGCAGCTTAATACATCACTGGCAACCTTTCAGCCTGACTTACGGCAGAAAGGCATGACATAAATGAAACTTGGGCGCAGTCGATTAAAATATAGACTCAGGACTGTCATTACGAGGAATGTAGATTTGTGGCCTTACGGGGACAAAACTAGGTTAGTAAAAGTTTTCTGGATTGGAAATGGAAGATTGGCTGCACATTTTTAATAGCTTTTCGATTTAGTGAAATATTAAGGGAATTGTAT
Organism: Xestia sexstrigata; assembly: GCA_941918905.2. Taxonomy (NCBI): domain Eukaryota; kingdom Metazoa; phylum Arthropoda; class Insecta; order Lepidoptera; family Noctuidae; genus Xestia; species Xestia sexstrigata. The sequence goes on along the minus strand of OW799216.2, from coordinate 1,143,759 downwards.
CTTGTAAGTAATGTACCATTGGGTCGTTATTGGTAACTCCCCTTCAGCGTGTTAGGTACATACCATTGGGGTGTAAGTAAGTCTAATGTACCTAACGATCGATTTTGGTCATTCTGTCTCTAACATCATCTATTCCTACATAACATCACGACTGTTTCCCCGGACGGTTAGACAGAGGTGTATCTATAGCAGTTACGTTACACCAGCTGCATAATCTACGAAGATAATTATTTAACCAATTAAATACCGCAACAAAACAATTACTATCCACGAATATCAACTAATCTTTCAACGACAGAAAACAATGCTCAGTACACTGACCCCTCAATCAGCCCTATCAGTGCCGCCACTACGACAGTGCCGTGATCCCAGCCCATAAGCCAGTGCCCACCATGCTATGCTTGCTTGGGTACCTGGGTACCTGGGCAGGTACCCAGGTACCCATTAACTAACCCATGGTTATTGAGTGCACCGCACTGTGCTATCGAGATCTGCATGTTACCTGATTTAATTCGATACAGTTGTAAGTAGGTAATTATGAGTTTGTGCTGTACCTAATTAGCTGGACCCTGATTAGTTATGAGTGTTACACATCGCAGGTTACGCGTTTTCTCTAGTGTTTTGTTCAACCGCCTTTTCTGTAAAGTTCTTAGTTTTTATTTTATGAACGTTGTTAAAATTACTTTAGAATAATAAAACAACTCTGTTACCAACATTTTATTTGAAAAAGCACAAAATTCAGGACAACCGTGGTCTTATCGCTTATGTTAATCCTTAGTGCTACAACGCGATTATAACAATGTTGGTGCTATATTAAAATTAATGAAAGGGTTTAATTAAAAAGTAAGAAATTAACTTTAGATTAGAGGCCTTTGGACCAGATACTAGAAACAACGCGTAGCTTGCGATGTGTAACACTCATTAAATTAATTACATCTAGACTAGAGAGATAGATACGCTTTATTGAATAAAGCATGCTATTACGTTTGTATATTTTGATATTGAATGTGATAGTCTAGAGGCGTGACCTTCGGGCTGCCAAGTCATAGATCTCGAGTTCGAACCCAAGCAAGACACGCACGTCTGATTTTTATGTGCGTACTGTATAATTTTCACTTGCTTTAGTGAAGGAAAACGTGAGGAAACCAACGTGCCTGAGAGATACTTCTCGATGGCATGTAAAAGCAAGTCAGAGGCCCATGGGCGACATAAAAACTCTGACACCAGGTTAGGCAACCACACGATACACCAGGTTAGGCAACCACACGATACACCAGGTTAGGCAACCACACGATACACCAGGTTAGGCAACCACACGATACACCAGGTTAGGCAACCACACGATAAAGAAAATATTGAATAATTAAAAAGAGGCTTAGGTTGGATTTGTACAATTTAGCCACAAAACAAACAACTTTTGTACAGTCAGATAAAATATATGAGCGTAAAATATTCGTAAATGCTAGGAATTTTCGTGACAAATAATTATAAACGTTATAAGAATAAGGTACTTACTAGGTACTGATAAAAACGTTTCGGTAAGTACCTGTAACATGAGCTCGGACCATTTAGAAATGTTGTTTAGCTAAATTACGAAAAAAAATAACAACTTCGACAATTTTACAAAAGAAAAGAATTTAATTTTCTCAGTTTGTTGAACAATTCGTGACGATCAATTATTCTAATACTTGTAAGAGAAATAAAAGAAATAAATTCTACATTTTAATGATTGGGGGGCGATAAAACTGTACCCTTAAAATGTTACCATTTGAAAAGCACGCCGATTTTTAACACTAAACCGTCACGAATTTTTCAGTATTAGTATCAGTAAAATAAATAAAGTTCATAACTGATCGAGATAAGGCAACACGCAGGCATTTTTAATAAATAAATTATGCCCATCAGCGTTGTTAGCGTTATGAGAAATATTAATAGCCATAAAATATTTCTAGATTATTTATTATCTCAGTGTTTGATCTGAAATTATAAGTTTTCTCCATGGGGCGACGTCGAAGGGCATTAATCAATGGTGTTTTATGGGGCTTATTAGTTGTGTTATGGTATTTAAGGCTCATTAGCGAGCTCGCACACCATCGCGACGAGTTTCTTCACCCATGAAATGTCAAGAAATAAGTGCCCTATTTGATTTATTTAGCACTGCAAATGGGCTAAAGATATTGTTTTGAACATATAATAACGTTTTTTGCCTACCTACTTTATATTTTTAGACACCAACTGGGAAATGAGATGGTACATAAATATAGTAAACATCCATGGATGAAAATGAAACTCTTGTGATATGTAAATAATGGTGTCGATTCTGTTGTGCACAAACTAAACATAATTTAGGCTAATGCTATCTTTTACTAAAATGCAGTGCGAGAAAAGGACGGCTATAGCTATGAACTAAGTTAGAGATGTCAAACTAGTTTATGCCTTGCGCTTCACCGTCTTTTTAGTCGACATGTTTTTACGTGCACCCTTCATTTGTATGTGTTTGTTTGTTTGTATTTGTTCCAACTAAATTTGACAGCTCTAAATTACGTCCGTCGCTTTCTCGTTTTATTATAGAGAAAAGATAGCAATAGCCTAAATTAAGTTTAGTTTGTACACAACAGAATCGACACCAATGTCTACTTATTTACACTACGTTTTAAAAGTATCTAAATTACCTTTTATTCGCTATCTACCTTTCCGCAGATTGGGTTGAGTACAGACAGACACAGTAATGACTAGTAGCGTATAATTAGCGCTAATTGCACAGATAGCGATACAAACTAATGAAGACATTGAGTCTCCCATGGCCTTGCGAGGGTTATTATCAAACATGCAACTTTTAGCATTTCCTCATCTGCCTTTGCAAGTTATACTTTGATGGCAACTTTAGCACAAACCCTGCAATTATAATTAAATGTAATTTAAGTTTTTTTAGTTAGGTCAGGTTTTCAGTCATAAATAATCATCCTTGGGGTCTAAACAAGTTGCAATTATTTCCAAAGCGTTTCGTACACTTTCAACTGGGACTTTTTATTGCCGATCTATATTTTTTTTTACTTTTCCGACATCGTTATCGTATGTATACTGTGAGTTTGTCGACAGCCTCTGCTATTTTAATAAAATGTGATTCTGGTTGGCTCCAGGCTCCAGGCACATTCATGGGCAATTGGTCGTCATTTTTTTGTTTAATCCAGGTCGTCCTAGTTTTAATTGATCACCAATTCAAGCCAAGCGTGATTACAATAACAAAAGGTAAATAATATTTTCTCTAACTGTACGGTCGGTTACGGAATTTTAAAAAGCCAATTCAACAAAGTGACCCACATTTACATTTCACAAGTAAAAGCCGCTTGACCCCAATCCACCCCCAATCACAGTTTACTTAGCGGACTCCAAGTAATGGTTATCGGCGCGAGATCATGAGATTTCCCCCGTTTACCCCTAATGTTTACCGATAATGTTTCCCCTCGACCTAGATGCGGTGTCGTGTGTCGTGTGGAGTCGAGGACCGGTGGAGGGCCGGCTGAACGTTTCCGGTGCTGACGACGGCCCGGCAACGGGTCGGCAGCGTGTCACAGCGGTCTGCTAGCGGGAAGTCTAGCGCCACTTTTTGGTTCATTAGGGTTGCTTATATTTGATTAAAGTAGATGAACGAGACCACGAATGAGACTGAGAAATGTGGGAAGACAAACGACTAGGTGGACAAACAATCGTATTAAAGTGGCGCGAAGAAACTGGAAAGCCATGACACAAAACAGCCAAAAATTATTTGGAAGAGAGCTACACTCAGCATTGGGTGATGGGTGGTCAAAGGTTGAAAGTAGAGAGAAGATAGAAAAGCTCTTACAAACCTTAAAATGATGTCAATAGGCATGAGGAAAGTATCAATAAATTGCAAATCGTTAGTCCGTCAGAGTATTGGAAAATAATGGACATGTATTTTTTGTTTTTGTAAATCAATGAATATTTACAAAGATAAAATGCATCAAAACTCGGTAGTGGGGGCTTGTGACGTCAGAACGTACTAAAAATTATACCACGTCGTGACGTATTGAGAATTTTAAAAGCTAAAATCTTCGTTAATTTTGTTTACGTAACAAAAGAAAAAATACGGGTCAAATATTTTTTGATAATCTAACTGACAGACTAAGGCTAGACTACTCACACTTATTCAGCTCTATTCGCGTCTCATACAAAACCGTTGTTTTCTGTGGGCATAAGCTGAATAGAGCGGAATAAGTGTGAGTAGTCCCTAATTAGTTTTTTTCAGTCGACAAGGCTATTGTGTTTCTGTTACCGGAGCCAGCTAAAAATCTTCTTGTTCTCATTGCAAACGCTTATCCGTTGTTAAATCTACTTCAAGAAACTGAAACTTACCTATTACAGAGAGTCTGCTATACTGAGTCGGTTATTATCTACAAACTAGAAATCTCATAACATAAATAAAACATCTTAGACCCGAAAGTTTCGTAGCCCCAAATTAATCATTTTATTAATCGTCTGACCGGAGGGGTCGTCGCACCCTTCAGGTGGTGTCCGAAGTTTTTAGGACGTCGAACGAATACTAAGTCTTTCCGGAGTTTCCTTCGGTATAAGTGCGGCTTGTTACTTTGTTTGCTATCTTAATCTCGGTATTATATGATTGCCTGCGGTGGTTCGCTGAACTTTTAGGGTGTATTATGGCGTTTTTTGGCATGTGCTGAAGTGAATATTAAGTGTAACGGGTCTTGGGAACTTTAAAAAGGTTTTCATTGTTGCTTGGGGTTTTCAGCCAGTAGCTTTTCAGAGAACAGTTGTTAACTATAATAGTCTTGGAAAGGAAATAAAGATAAGGCTGCCCTTTTATTCGTTTAGTTTCTGAAGGCACGTGGATTGCTTTCAAACCTTTCAAAGTATAACGTCATACAACCGCTAAGCTAGTCGTTAGTTTATGTCAGCCCCCCCCCTCCACGTCAGATCATCGTTATCATTGACAGAATGCCGTTTTGTCCAGACCCTCAGTACAACAATGCTTCACAAAGGCGATACAATGAGCTACAACGCCACGTCCTCCTCATAACATACATCGCACAATTCGACACTACCATATGGCCGATCAGCATAAATTCCGCGCTGGACGCGTTCACCGTGAAATGTCTGATATACAGGGGATGTGCATCCCCCCACCCCGATGTTATCTATTTCCGCTCCGGCCGGATATTGCCAACTGCACGCACAATTGCGTCAGCGCACGCGCCGGCTCGCCATTTTATGATAATGTTGGCAGTTGCAGGTTGGAGGGGTACCAAGTAATGGCCGTTTTGTGGTAAATTAAACGATAAGATAAAAGCAATTTGTTTTGAATTTTAATGTTAATGTAATTGTTCTGATTTGTTAGTTAAATGAGATCCGTTGTTGTAAGAAAATTTGATCATTTTTTTTATTCAATCTTCAAAAACCCGTTTCCCAACCAGTATTTTTAAGGGATATCGTGATACCCAGGGGCTGTAGGGGTTAGATAGGCAGACGCTCCATGTAATGTACTAGTATTCAGCTGCATCCGGTTAGACTGGAAGGCTGGGCTGATGATGATGATCTGCCTATTTAAGGCTATGATTATAATGCCCTCTCAAGCCTTGCACATCAAGGACAATAAACCTGTGACATCACCTTAAAAATCTAAAAACAAATTCTTGTAATCCTCACCTCATCACAAGCCGAACACCTCGGCTTTAACGTTTCCGCATGATGCCTCCCGCAGTACAGGCGGCCGTCCTTCCAGAAGTACACCATATCCACCAGCAGCTCCTGGCAGGAGGAGCACACGAAGCAGCCGGGGTGCCAGCGCGCGGAGGGACCGGCCCGCGCTGCGGAGACGCACATGTCGCCCGCTGACATCGACTCCTCGCACTGGGGAAGAAGATGGGTGGTTAGTTATGATGGACGCTGTAAAAACTAATTGTGTTGCAGACTTATGAAAGAACAAAAAATAAAATCTCGTCTGTATATTCTCGAAGGTTTAGGTACGTGTAAGTATAATATATTCACATTTCACCAGTTATATAACAGGGGCGAGCATATTGCCATCAACTTGGCACAAATCCAGAATCTGTGGCTGCTAAAAATAAATACCCCAATAATCCTTTTCCCCTTACCTGGGAATCGAACCCAGGACTTAATCAGCGAGAGTTTGCGAGTTGTTGAGATCATTAGCTTTTGGGTAGAATCTCACTAGCTTTTGCATAGGAACTAGGAACGTCACCTCACAGTATGTAGCTGAACTGAAATTAGAAATGTACTGAACTCTCATAAAACAAGAATTATTTTCAGGATGAACAATCCCAACGAATATCAATTTAGTCTACGCTTGGCAAGCGCGCAAGTTAGAGGCACGGAATGACTCTTCCGATATTTAATAGTCATCAACAAAAGCAGCACTAACGGGATTATGACTACAGAGATCATAAACTATCATATTATATGGGGCTACCGAAAAAATATTCTACAGAAACCGCTTCCGAGTTACGAGCATCTATTTAAGCGGCTATGACTAACGAAATGTCTACTGTTACGATATCGGCACGCGTGTGCCGGCTTGCCTCTGCATACTAATTCGCGAAGATTAGAAAACGGCCGAACTTCCGACTACTTAATGTATTCCACTTACAATGATTGTCCATAGCTGGCGACCTTGTGCCCACCTCGCCTCCTAGCCCAGAAGGACGCCCATTGTTCTCCGTATGGAAAGACCAACGGCTAAGCGTATAAGGACCAAAACATTCCTAAATTAATTCCGAGTAGTGTCATACATTAGCCTTGTTTGATGCAACTGTATCAGAATGTTGGGTCGGTATGGCATGCCAGATCAGCAAGTGTCGCAACATTAAAATAACCCTTATTCAGGAGCCGCGGACTATTCAAAATATGATTTATCCTGAATGCAGACGGCAGAGATTTGTGGTGCAGTTTGGCAGAGGCCTTTGTCCAGCACTGAACAGCGATGTGCGGATTCGATTGAAGCTTTATCATTGATTGAAGACAAGAATTAAGTTATTTTTGTTCACTGTTTGAATCAACATCACATCTTTCTCAGAACTCTTAAAAATCTGTTGACGGTGACTCCTCAGCTTCACTTCGTCACGTCATATTTGAATCCAAACTATCATAGTGAATGAACCAGCTAGTGTAGGAAGTACACGCGCACTGCGTTGGCTCCTAAAACGGTGCGGGCCACAATAGTAGCGTCAAGTCATCGGCGCGGCATCCATTCCCCTGTGATCGCGGTCGTTTTAGCTGCGTGGCGCACTGATTCACGTGACAAGAGCACTAGGGATTAGGTCATCGGTTGCGGGGTTTATTTTTCTACCCTCTTTGGGAATGAAAATGTACTGAGTGTCTTAATACAAGTCTTAGTCAGTTGATTCAAAATTTCAATTAAGATGGAATAAAAGAGTTGAGAAAAACTCTAGCCATAATGTATTAGCCTGTATGCTTACGTACTGGCCATAACCTCCTCCTTTTGGAAGTCGGTTAAAAAGAAATAGGGTTCTGTGATATTCCAATTCATCTTCGTTAACAATTCATCTTGCAAGCGATTTAATTAATTGTTCACTAAGACTTCAAGAGTGCGCTTCAGAATTCTTCATTATTTTCTGTTTTAAATAAACATCCACACAAAATACAACTTCATTGCTAGGTGCAATAAATTGTTAACCAAAGTCCCCTTTGTCCCACATTGTCGTGAAGGGCGCAAATTTGCGAGTGTGAGGTAAGCAGAGATCTGCGTCTGCGCACGTACGGGTACAACTTCCGAGAAGCATATAATGTCATTGTTCGACTTGGGACTGTCGGCCTCTCTGATCGGAGAGCCTTTGAGGCTTTATTGAAACTGTGTTATGTACTTATGTATATGGCTGGTTCCTGCGAATTGGGAATCAAATGTGAGATGGTGGACTAGAAGTGCGTCTGCGCTTTGCGACTTTTTCGTCAAAAGACAACTGCTGTTACAAGTGAGTTGTGACAACTGCTTTTAAGGCGTTTCGCATTCTGCACCTTTCAATAGGATTAACACTGCGGTAGCCTGTGTCAATTCGATTTATTTTTGAGTATTCTAGTATCTTTATTTGCTAATAGACTGTATCTTTGTCTAGGTCTTCTGATGTTTTCAACTTAGTTCTTAATATATTCTATTCAGACTGGTCCTTGCGCACCTACATCCTCGTCTTCGAAATCAAGTCTTAATTTTACTAAGTTTTATCTCTTACGCCAGTAATACATAAATACGTAGACGCCAAGTTCAACGCTTTTACGCACACAGTACATCGCTACCCATAGCGGCCATTGAGCAGCTCTGTACATTTGGTCAGGAATGCGTCGCGGTGCGGATTCGAGGCACGATTACTACGGAGTACTGAGTGAGCGCTGCGTCTGCGCTGCCAGACGCGCGCGCGCATGACTCACTGTTCCGCCACGCTACTGCTGCGCAAGGGATGGGCGGTAGCGGGGGATTGTAGTTTTGGATCACCTATATATCCATCATAGATCTATATAAAGCGTGTAAAACACCTCTTAACGAAGCCGAAAGGCACTTGTTCTCCTCGTCATTGCGATCATGTTTTTGTTCTACACCATACCTGGGAACCTTTTAGTTACGGAGATATTGGGGGTCAAAGTTCAAATTTTTTGACAAGTTTTTTTTTAATACAAGTTTTTAATGTTAGATTTTTACTTTAAATATCTCCTAGACCCCCGTACTATTCAATCCATCCATCAGCACAATGTTTTGAGTGCGTTACATTGAGTTCTACCACAAAACATGATTTTTCACCCCAAAAAAAAAAGTTGTTTCCCAGCAATAATTTTTGCGTAAAGTTACTTAGTTTGATGTACAGAATGCTTGGTTGACGGCTTCGTGATGAGGTCTTTTACACCCTGTATATGGTGTATTAAGCTGCTTCAGTTATGCGCTTAGCTGAGAGCTAAGACAGGTCTAATGAACGGCTTTTCTTTGAGTGTTCTATCAACAAGAGAAATAACTTACTCGTTATTGGCCTGCCCGTGCCAGTATGCCTTTTTCATCCGTAATTAGCTATTAATCGTCAACTCAGTAGGACTCCATTCTATCCATATCATATTTCACACAGTCCATCCATAATTTCTTTGGTTTTCTCATAATCTTATGGCCATCATTTATACTCACAACTTTCCTCACGACAAATTCCTCACTCATTCGTGATAAATCTAGTTATTCCTATGACTTTGATCACGTTCTCCATCCCAAATGTTTCCACGATCTGTCGTCTTTAAAAACGACATATCAAAATGTATCTCCCCTGAGAGATAGCGACAAATTCGCTAACTTTCGATCGCTGATTACTAACGACTAAATTGGGTTGCAATAACGATGCTTGCGAGAATCGCATCTTGGATGTAGAGACTTGGATTTCCCGCAAGCATCGTTATTGCAACCCAATTAATTCATTAGTAATTAGCAATCAAAAGTTAGCGATTTTGTCGTTATCTCTGTCGAGACTGCCGGCCGGCGCTGGCTAATCAACACTTAAAAGCCTTGGCAAGTGGCGAACGAAATCGCCAAGTAGCATCATTACTAACAATGGAAGCAACTCTTAACCATAGGTACGTGTCACTCGCTTGCCTTATATGGAAACCAGAGCTTGAAACGGTGCCAGAACGGAGAATGGCAGACTTTGAACCCCTAGTACAATATTACGGGATTCGGATAAGATCTTCGATGTTTCACAAACTTGTTTCCCTTGGGACCGTAGCCCTGCGAGGTGGTAATTTTCTCCTTGTTTGGGAGAGTCCTGAACCTAGCCGCTTTTAGTAGACATAGCAAACATCTGTCTGTACGTTTTGCGAACTTTACTTAATTATAAGTCCATGTACGAGTGTACTGTAGTCCCACGCAAGTTAACCTAATTCTCGTCTGCTAAACCTATATGTGTGTTGTGGTAATTTGCCGGAGAAAGTTCCTAATATTGTGAAGTGTAATCTTAACAGATCTTCTTTATGGTTATTTTGTCTTAGGATATCTAAACACAGTGATTTTATTAACTTCGTTTATTGCATTTATCTTTTTTTATTTAATTTATCAACAGTAAATGGTCATTTTAAATTTCTTGTCGGATGAAAGGACCAAAAATGATCTTACTTTGTTCAGGTCCTATGAGCAAGTTCTTAAAGTTGTACTGAAATAAGGTATTTTAGATAGACATAGTTCCTTAACCATTTTGGGTCATCTGAAATTTCCCATCACCAAATAATTTTTAAGTTGAACTTTAGGGAACGGTAAATAAAAATATTTGCAAGCAGGCACTATTTCTTCTAAACATTCAAAATAACCTCGACTTTTAAGGCATTGCAGTAGTACAATGAAGTAAATTTTACCTAGCTGACCTTTAGCATCAGGTCCGGTCGAGCCGGCTACATACCGCAATGTGGCGAAATTCCGCGGCGCAACCTTGCACTCCGCTGTACTGGCTATCATTGATTCGTTCTATTTCCAGCCAATCAATCAGTTTCCTTGAATTGCGCTAACATATGGTTTGGCTCTCGTCAGTTTATGCGGTTCCATTTTTATTTCAAGGTTCTGGGGGCAATTTTTCACATGGAAAAACAGATATTATCTATTGCGTGAATTATCACAATGTCATCGTGGTTATATATTGATATAAGAGTATATGAAAACCAAAGAAACGATGGATGGACTGTGTGAATGATGGATATGTCACGAAAGGAGGTGTCTGATGACATGACGATAGAGAAGTATGGAAGCAGAAGACATGCTGCGCCGACCCCAAAAGAATTGGGACAAGCGCAAGAAAATGCTGATGGTTGTACGTATATATTGATATTTGAAACTTGGACTTTGGTTAACTATAATTATCGTAGCGTAACGTTTTTAAATGCGCAAAAAGGGCAACATCAGCTCATTTCAGCAGAAGTGCAGTCTCCTTTTGCAGTCATAGTACTGCAGCAGAAACACGATGAGGTACACACATCCAATCAAATCAATTGCATGTAAGTTGTAACTACCAAACGATACTGCATAATAAGCAGCATCGAACATCGTCCAAACAGCGCCGGAACGGTGCGCGGTGCCACCCATTCGTGAGGCGAACACCGACCTAACGCATGTAGCAGCTACATGAGTAATACTTTGACTTTCACTGCGACGTGACAGACGGACAGACGGTCAGCTGAGCGGAAACGGAGGTGACGTCACAGCCAGGACGACCATTGTTCACCTACGATTCTTGGAGCTCCCAACCGGTGATGATGAGGCCGGTAGTGATTTAGATGTCGGCCTGAGGAAATTGCGACTTCCCTGGCTAGTCATCTTATGCTAAGTGATTGTTATAGTTGTCAGGCTGTTCGGCTCATGATGTAGTCGGTGCACGTGCTGACGTGCGGAGTGGAGGTGTGCATGTTAGACCGCATTGCGGGCTGGGATTTAATTGATATGGAACTATTCAGTTTTGAATGTTTGATTCTAGACTTGACTTTTGATCTTGGTAAGAGCAATTGTATTAGTTGTTAAAGTTATCTATTTCTACGTAGAATATGAATAAAGTTTCCCTACAGTTGTGTTTGAACTTACACGCTGTAACACTTGCCGCTCTAAAATAGATCGGAATCTCCGAATTAAAAAACAAACAAATACAGGAGGACCACACAAATTATATGAAAAACGGCCAATCATCATCAAAAAAGTCATCACGGGCGAAATAGACCCCCGCCGGGAACAAATCGGCGCTAATTTGTTAAAAAACACAAGCGGCAAAGACCAAATCAAACAGAGGACCATATGATCCGCCCCCTGGACCATCAAAAATGATTCGGACTTAAAAAGACGCCGACGTGGATCATTCCTAATTATGAATACGAAGTATACCTTTTTAGAAACTGCTTTCTAATCAAAAATCAACCTTATTTCAATTCCAATAAAGTAGTCCCAACTTTTCTAGGATAGCAAAGCCAATGTTGACCAAACTCTAGCAAAAACTTGGCCTCAGTTTCGGCAAGCTAATTACAAGGTGCGATGTACTGACGATTTGTAAAATATATCGCAAATATTGGTGTTGGACTGACGGACCACCTACATGGACGTTAATTGGTGAGAAAAAAAGTGATGTGCTGGTTGAAGATACTTTGTTTTTAGATAGATTGGAAGATATTAGTTGAAATGGCGTGTTTGTATAATGCTTTTATAATTCTCAGGGTGTAGAAAGATTAAGTGGCAAATGATTCGTGTCGGGATCTTTTTAAGATTTTAAGGTCTTTTGACAGCACTAATTTTCTATCATTAGGTAAACTTTTGCCACATAATACAAGATTCGTAACGGTTGCCTCAGACAGTTAGACACAGACGGATTTGTGACAAACCAGTAAGATTGTTAAATATCGACGAGAAATAAAATATAATACTTAACGTTTTATAGCAAAGCGGATCTGTTAATAGAGCATCACTAATTGTAGTTATTCCATTAGCAATAATATTGGAGATAGCTTTAGATTGTGACAGTATCTTTTTTGCATTGCTTCACACTGTAACGTGAAGCACGACGCACCAAGTGTTATATGAAAGCCATTTTACAATCCATACAAGGAGCAGCACTTACTACTATTTCATCCCTTTCTCGTCAATACTTTCTTTTAATTAAATGGTCATTGGTAGTCTGGTCTTGGGGTCCATTTTGATTTAGTACCGAAACTTGCGTATTCCATGGCTATATTTGCTCTTGAAATTCGCTTTTAATAATCATTCTTCTGTCCCTAGTCCCTATGCCAACTAATTTGGTATAAGCGCCACTTGTCTTCTTCGATGTCTAGTTGCACTCCATTACTTCTCACTCTATAGTGGACGCACAGTGGACGCTTGTCATACATACATATTCTCTCCCACGACTCCTGTCCTCTCAAATCCTTGTTTCCCACAATTCCCACAGCACTGGAGTGCGTCACGCGAAGGTCCTACACTTGTCTTATTTTTAATTTTCTTTTTTTAACCGAAGATACCTGCAGCGTGCCCCCAGACACTTTTAACGCTTTGACGGCGTAACAACAAAAACGAAAACCATGCCATCGTTTGCTTTAGGTCCATTGCTGCTTTTTTACTGAATATTACTTAAAACTCTCTTGTTGGTGTGGCAATGGATGGTTTCTCAAAGTGTTGTGTAGTGAAGTTTTTTTAAGGAAATGCGTGGTGGTCGCGTAATATCGGGCGGATCGAACCGAGATCACGTATAGCTCGCGTTCCGGGAAAGCGCTAGCGAAACGACGGTATTGTTCGACAAACAAATTGTCAAACAATGCGCTGCCGTGTTGTTTAGATTCATGTACGGTGTACGGACGAGACATTTAAAGCTCTTGTTGTGTGAGTACAGTTATTACTTGACAAGTATTCGTTTTTGTAAAGCACAGTTAACTTAACTTTGATGGAGTTCAAATTTTAATACACTTGGCTTTTCAATTCACCTAAAAATTGCTTGGTAGGGGCAGAGTCAATGCATTAATGTGTGAATTAAATCTTCAAATTGCTATGAAGAATTGGAAGTTGCCAGTTCATTTACTCAAGAACTAAGTACTTTATTTATCAAGAACCTTTTAAGCACTGATTATAGATAGCGACAAATTTGCTAACTTTTGATTGCTAATTACTAATGAATTAATTGGGTTGCAATAACGATTCTTGCGGGAAATCCAAGTCTCTACATCCAAGATGCGATTCTCGCAAGCATCGTTATTGCAACCCAATTTAGTCGTTAGTAATCAGCGATCGAAAGTTAGCGATTTTGTCGGTATCTCTGTCGAGACTGCCGGCCGGCCCTGGCAACTAATATTGGAGTTGCGAGTTACGATTCGACACCGCTGCCATGTTATGCGGTATTATAAACTATTATACTATAAAGTACCTAACTAAATGTATTTTCACGCCATAAGCCATGGGGTCAGTAGAACACCAAGTAACCGTCAAATTGAGCAATTTTGAGCCTCGTGCAGGCATAACGTTATTTAAGTGTTGCGCGGAGCAAAAGACTAAAAAATATGGCGTAAGGAAAAACATAGGGTTACAATAGGATTTCGGTTGTAGTTTCAATAATTAAACCTCCTATTCGTTCAGGGATAGTAAAGTTTGTATAACGACAGCTTTTAATATTCAAGGTAATACTGAATTTTCTATGAATAATTAGCAATTGATGTCAAATCGCCGCCGCGTTCTACATCATATACAATGTTTATCGCTGTGTACCATGTATATTTACATCTAACCTATAGTAAAAAGAATAATAAATAAAAGTCACTTCATAGACTGTTTTCCTAACAGCGGCCACAGTTGAGCCGAATGTATGTTTGTGTTTGTTCTTCAGTCAGTGTGGGAGACTCGAGAGGTTTGCGCTCACTTTGTTGGTGGCTCGTCGTTGCTCCTTATTGCCGCGTGTCCAGGCTCTGTGACGCCTGAGCCTGCTTATTGCGAGTTACACTTTAGTTTAGGTTTTATGTGAAGATAGCTTAGTTGAGTGAGGCTTCTGTGGGAATGAAGACCTATTTTTCCGTGTCTAGGAAAACTATAATTAATTTGAAAACATAAACTTTATTAAATGTAGGGACAGTAATAGAATGGATCAGTCAATGTTTCAATGAACTCGACAAGTCAGCCACAGAATACTTCAGATACAATATCCAAGATATCAGTAAATTGTTTACTTACTACGTGACACGGATCAGACTCATCAGAGACGTTACGACATTATATGGTTTTTAGTTGAGTTCGTTTAGGGACTTAAAAGATTGAATCTTTTTCTTGAACTTAATAGAAGTATGGAAAGACCAATAAATCGCCAACTGAAACAGTCTCCTCATCAACAACTAACCAATAGCCTAAAACAAACTCTATCACCAGAAAGACGATCAACCTGAGAGCTTTATCAAAGCTGCGAGTTCTATCATCGTAAAACAGACATCACAATCCATCGTAGTAGTAAAAAAACGGGTCAGTGAGCGCGGGCGGTCCGCGCGCGTGTGAGAAACGGCTCGCCCGTGAAATCGCCGCCACTACGCGATGTCCTCACAAAAAAAATGTTGAAATCTCGGGTTTAGAGGGCGCGGGACGGACACGAAGCGAGATGAGCTGTATGATTGCGGCTCTGAAGACGCCGTTGAAATCGTTAAAGTTGAAAGAACCAATAATGATAAAATTCTAAACAAGCATTGTCTCCTGAAGTATTCCCACTATAAGGTAGGTGTTATAAAGCTATTAAAATTATATCATTATCACAAAATAACCAAGAGATTTTCTGCAACATTTCATTTTGTGCAGTTGGTAACTTAGAATTTGCTGCTGTGAACGAGAAGCTACTTAGCTGTGGTACAAGTGGCTCTGCCATTCGTTTGGCGCCATTTGTGGCGCTTTATATTCGTTTACCTCATTACGGTAAATAGCATCGTTACGGTTCTATCTTCGTCAAGCGAACAGCAGTTATGTTGCTTTATAATATTCAATACATTTCTATGAATTTCACTTCACATCGCATTAGATAAGCTATTTAAATTTCAACGATACGGCTCCGATACGATTTTATTTGTTAAAAACGGCACAAAATTAAAATGTTATTGTTATTTTATCAATAATCTTAGTTTATTCGTAATAAAAATATCAATAAATCACAATTAGTAGATAATTTTAAATGATCACACAATAGAGATGGTCGGTAATTATCTTTATCTCCGGCAGTCAGTGTAACAGATACGTTGGTCCCCGAGGGATAGATTTACGCGCTGACACCAAATGGATCACTTCTACCTTCGACAACTTTATATTCTTTTAACTTTTTTTGTTTCTTTATCTTTTTTCACGCTAAACAATGCGTCGGTAAACGATAATTAAAAGTGGAGGCTCTAGCGCCTTTCCTAATTTTTTTTTTTTTATCTCGTGGCTGTGGAATCTAATCCAATTGGCTTTACGGACTGGCTAATTGATTGGTTTGCTGTTTATTTTTGTTATCTGTGGGCAAGATAGTGTTGATTTATTTTGTATCTTTTGGTACGGGGATATTGTGCGTGGTCCTTTTGACCGCATAACTAGGTATTTGAGAATAAAAAATAGGGATTCCTGTAATTTTTTTCTAAAGACTGGAATTTCGGACATTGATTATTTTCCGTCGGGTTTCTCATAGGTCAATAAAAGGGAATTTGCTATCCAAATACCTATTCGTATTTGAAAACTTCAATAAAACATTGGAAACATTTATATAAAAATATTATTTTATGGCCAAAGGGTCGTAAACCAATTTAATAATGGAATTTCACGAGAGCCAACCGCCGACGCACAATTAACGTTCTCGAAATTTTTGCACTCCGCTTAAGGAGAAGCTTATTTGAACTTTATTGTTAGTGCATTAGGAACAGGATCATGCTGCATAGGGGGGCAGAGTTTAAGCTTTCTAGAGCTATTTAAAGTTCAGGCAGGTGTTAAATTTTGGGCCTAATGTTCATACCGTGTTCATATACCTATGTGAGAAAATCAAGGGAAACTTAGAATTTCCACTATGACGACACGTAAATAATTAAGCCTTCAATAGACAATTCGAATTACTTTTTCATTGTTTCTTCAGTCTTAATTATCATGGAGATTTGGCTGGTCCTTGCATCCATCAGAACTTTTTTAATCTAAAATATTTTAATATCAAGCTTGGTCTTAAACAGCGGTATTCTAATGTCGGTGGGCGCGGGGCGTGGCAACGCAGAACCCCATTTAAATTATATTGAACTAAGTGTTTTTGTCGGCAGCCGTATTGAGGGAGCTCCATTCGAATCAGGACTTGTTCCTACGGGTATGCCAGCCATGTGACCTTCCAGAGTTCTTAAAGGAATTTTAATTGTTTTTCGATGTGAATTTCGGAGTTAAAATTTTGAATTCATTCGTACGTTACGTTTTAAAATTCATGCTGCACGGTTTGTAAAATTAAGCTCGTTCTTCGCCTCCAATTGAAAAATAAAAAAAAAAATGAAAAAAAATTGATTGAAAGTGACAAATATTTTTGAGAAACGCTTTTTGAAAACTGAGTAGGTTTAATACACATGTGGATGAGTATAACAGAAGATTTTCAATTTTGAGATTATGATTGTTAATCGGAAAAAAAAACAAAAATACTAAAAAAAACTTCCCGTGGTAGGTACTACTGAATCGCTTGGTAATTCTTCGACATATTTTTTACCCGTGGTACTACTGGTAGAATACAGTGGTACCACGGGCAATAAAGGCTTCGACTTCTACAGACTGATAACTGATGGACTGTGTCGACAATATGGCTATATGAGGACCTATAAAAAAGTATGGCATGCTGCGTCGACCATGAATAAAGCGATAAGGACAGTAGTACCTATGATGATTATGTTGTTTTGTAATCAGTGGGACAGGCGGGACAGCTTTAAAAACTGGCTCTTGCAGAAACAATTATTATCAATTGTTGGTATCATCAACAAACGTAAGAAGTATCGACTATCGGAAAGCTTACTCAAGCTAAAGACTTGAAACAAATCCAGACCAAATAAACAACCAACGATCGCTTTAACATCATAAAATATAAAGCTAATTCAGATGAACGAGACGGAAAATAAAAAGATTGCCTTTAGGACCGGCGCCAGAGCGAGACAACAACATGTCATTGTATTTATATAATGGTTTGTCTACAAGCGTGTACGATTGTGCTTCAGTCCCAAGTGTTTTTTTTTATTTGATCTTATTATTCATAGGTAAGCATTATTGTGTCGCGACCGAGTTTCTGGCACCGGCTGGCTGGTATTAGGGTTCTTTGGACAGCGGTTGGATCAATCTTGTCAAGGTTATGCTGTAAGCTCGATGAAGTGAGAAATTATTGTGATTCTTGGAAAATTTCCAGGAGCTTTTTGGCCGTAACCGTCGTCGTCCTGTTATCAGAACTACTGGAGATTTTTGTACAAATTCGTTAAAATAAAAAGACAAATTTAAGAGATTTCCCCGACAGTTTTTACTGATTACATTTATTCCTACGCCTGAAGCTTACCATTTAGCACTATCATCCTGTTCCAACTTATATCCCAATTTATGTGTTACATTTGCATTTTCCAAGGTATAAATTGGGATATGTATGTGATGTGCATTTTTGCATTAACCAAGGCACCGAGGCAAAAAGGCGTAGGTACAGAACTACAAATCCCTTCTCAGTAAAATCGGAATCACAAAGATTTTTTGTTCGTACCACGATTTTATGTGAGGAATGTGAAGTTTAGGAGATTATGCTCGTCGGCGATACAAAGTGGACGCACAGAGGCGCTCCATTGTTGGCACGTCACCATGAATGCAGGAAACATTCCGCTAAAGTTTGGAAACTAAGTCAATATTTAGACGACATATCGATACAGAGAGGACTAATAAATGTAACAATCAATGATATTATATAAAGCTCGTTCTAGTATATTATTAGAATATCATTGGTAAGAATGTATTCAAGATGCGAGCTAGCTTTGTACAAACATGAAATATAATATTATGATGAACAAAAGAAAACATAATGGACCTACACGATATCGGCTTGGAAGAAAACATAATGCACCTACACGATATCGGCTTGGAAGAAAACATAATGCACCTACACGATATCGGCTCGAAAGAAAACATAATGCACCTACACGATATCGGCTCGGAAGAAAACATAATGCACCTACACGATATCGGCTCGGAAGAAAACATAATGCACCTACACGATATCGGCTCGGAAGAAAACATAATGCATGCACCTACACGATATCGGCTCGGAAGAAAACATAATGCACCTACACGATATCGGCTCGGAAGAAAACATAATGCACCTACACGATATCGGCTCGGAAGCATTAGCAGAAGATTTATTTTTACAGAAAGCTCAGATTCTAGTAAAGCTGACGAAGAATTAGTAGATGGAGAACCTAAAGTACCCTTTACATTGATAGGTTTTAGAATGTCACCCACCATATTTTTTTTTACAGAAAGCACAGATTCTAGTGAAGCTGACGAAGAATTAGTAGATGGAGAACCTAAAGTACCTTTTACGTTGATAGGTTTTAGAATGTCACCATAGCATTTTACGAATGAAATACTGAAAAACAATCACCTTTCAACACATTTTGCCATTTATGACACAAGTAAACACAACTCCTTTATTTTCGTCAAGTAATTCTTTATCTATCCAAACACATTGTCCGTCGTGGGAACTGCGGCCCGTTACTGCTATCTTATCGGTGATAGCTCCGTTTGGCTCGTCTTTGTCGAGCGATACCAGAGCCCACTTGCCCCCTTGATGGCTTAATTGGTCAACTTGCATGTTTTGGCAGTTTTATGGCTGAATTTTTTGTTCGGATGCAATTCGTTTATTTTTTGGTTGGTTTTATATATGAAGAAGCGATGTTCTCTGAATGTAATGAGGTGATTGGCTTATGATATAGTTTTTTTTTTTTTGTATTGGAGTCTTATTTCATAATCTCTTATTCGTTAATCGTCGTCTTATTCGTTAATTCTTGTAAGAATGTTAATTAGAGTAGCATAAAGATTCTGGCAATGAGGAGAAAGCATCGCCCAATTATTACTGAATAATCATAAATGCCTTATTTTATTACTCTAAAGTTGCTAACTAACAAGAACCACTTATGATCGCGGGTTCTAGGCCACATTTTTGTAAGATTCCTACAAGACAAATTGTTTCTAATGAACGAAATTACGCGTTTCAATACGAGGTTAATTTACAATCATCTTACTTTGTATTCATCCCCATAGTGACGGCGCAGCAGGCTGCGACCTTCACCTTGCTTTTAATGCTGTCGTCTAGACTGGACGATTTCCTACCAAAAGCTTATGATAAAGTCACACACCTACTTTATCTCGACTACACCGCTGTTTTTGTTCGAGAACTCTCTCTCTCTCTTGCTTCCATCGGAAGTTAAAGTTCAATGTATAATAGACTACTGAGTGAACTCTTGTAGTTAAGGAAGTTTTTTCTAAGCGTTACTGGAGTGGAGTACCCCAGGGTGGGTTATGAGGACCGCTGCTCTAAGGTGACCCCTTTGAAGGACATTCTTTATGTTATTAAGTTGTTTACTCAGCGGTGTACGCAGTAAATTGGGCAATTGAATTACTACTATTGGAATTTAGATTAGGGGAGCTGTTTAATTTGTTTTAGGTACTACATACAGGTACGACATTTTTTATAAAGGATGAAGGCCGTCCATTATACTCCTGATTTTTCCGACGTACGATGAAATATAAAAGGTGTTTATTTACTTGGAAAGGCAATAGAATTAATGGAACGTTTGAAGGTTTATGCATAATAGGGATAACATAGCAAGGTACTATCGACTCCAGACGAAATGTGACCCAATTTAAATATTCATTACACAATGACAATCGGGTGAAAATAACCCGAGTCACCGACAGATGACAGGAGACATAAAGGCTCGGACACGTCAAATAGAACAGTAAAAGTTACAATATAAGATAAAGTATAAGGGTGTGTTTTTTCATTGAATATTCTATGATACATTAACATAATCGCGACAAGCTGCGAACCAGCGCGGGCGTGTCACGCGGGTAAAGAAACTAATCAAAATGCAAACATACGTTTTGGAAATTGATAAAAAGTTGACGAGAGTGAGCTTTGAAAAGCGTTCAGAGTTCTGTACACTGTTTAATTTTTAAAACACTTTCTGAGGATTTAATTATATTTGATGTATAGTCTTTAATTTTGAACAATTTTTTCCGTATTAATTACTGATTGCTAAGTTTGACTGATGTGGTGTAAATTGTGATCAGAAGTAATCCACAACAAATCAAATAATTACCTGAGTTGCAATGATTTATATTTGATTATAATTTTTGAGTGTTTTGAAAACTAGGTACTTACTTACTAAAACAAACAACAATAGTACCTAAACTTAAGAAAATGCTTAAAATTAGAATTACCTAGTTAAACTTTGACACATGACAGCACGTAACCCTAAAATGCGTCCATGACTTTATAAATTAATAAAAAAATGTCTCGTGTTGATGTGTTATCTAAATAGATTGTATTGCCTGTAGTGCTTTCGTTAATCTTCGTTTTTGTTATGTTTTTTCCTCGGTGTGTTTGGATACGTAGTAATTGATTCTTCATTGCTTTTTGATCGTTTTTTTAATGCCTTTTTTTGGTTTATATGTTTTATATCATGATTTTAGATCTAGTAGGTATATAGATTTTGTATAAGTATGGCTGTTGTCCTGGGGGTGTAATTATATACTCGATGTAAGGTTAATAAATTATTATTTAAATAAGTTGTTATTTATTTAGTCAATTTCTCAGTTAAACATTTATCAATTCTAACATTACGAGCATTGCTCGAACACCACGATGATCTCTCCACCTCTATTGCATCAGCCCAACTCTCAGCTCCAACAAATGAATTCATACGTTGAAACATCGGCACAAGGAATATTCCGTTAATAAGTATTTGGGTAGTCGTGAATGTCGTGATTACGGGTTGTCGCCCGAAGACTCAGGCCACACACCTCACTCTTGTTACAATCTTACTAAAACCTCTTTATTTGCATTGTTCAGATTCTAAACTCATAAGTTTATTCTTGGATGTGTTTGTCTTATTTTTTAAAGAAAAAGACTCCAGTAGAAGAAGTCAACAGTTGTACTGCCCTCGCACGTAACGTAAGTCAAAATACACACATCAAAAATGTCTAGGGATCAAGCATTTTTATGCGGATTTCTTGAGATTGAGATGTGGCTTTGTAATAAATTTATGATTTTATAAATTTATATGGATCCTTTTTGGTGCATTTCATAATTTGAATCAGGAACTCTCAATCAAATTCGAGTAAAAGATGAAAATAAGCTGTCAATATTTTCCCTATAAAAACATACAACGCATTGAAGACATTATTAGTGCTACTGTTTCCCTACTACTGATTAAAACCAACGTTATTATGGAGCGGCGACGTCATTTAAGCAGGGAAGAAATGCTCAGAGCCGTGGGAATGATAGAAGCTGGTTCCCGGCAACGTACTGTAGCTTTAGCTCTGAATACAAGTCAGAGTGTTATCAGTCGACTTTGGACACGTTACCGAAGCACTGGTACCGTGGCTGAGCGCCATGGAGGACGGTATCGCTGCACCACACGGAGACAAGACCGATACATTCAAATCTTAACTCGAAGAGCTCCAACAATAACCGCCATGATGTTAGCCGTGAGGCTTCATCACTCTTCAGGGAACTTAATTAGCGACCAAACAGTCAGAAACCGCTTGCATGAAGTGAACCTTCATTCCCGAAGACCGCTACGGGTACCACCTATAGCAATGCACAATCGTAGGATTCGATATCAATGGGCTCTTGAACACAGAAATTGGGCAGAAGAACAATGGCGTTTCGTGTGCTTTTCTGATGAGTCTCGTTTTGGTATGAGACCGGATACAAGACGTATACGACACTGGAGAACCCCTGGACGCCAACAGCGATTAAAATCCTGCCAGGAAGTCCATCCTTATAGTGGTGGAACCATCATGGTATGGGCGGGTATTTGGATCGGCGGAAGAACTGAGTTGATTTGGATCAGAGGCAACCTCAACGCTCAAATTTATGCTGAGACGATTGTATCAGACGTCATCGTTCCTCTACAAGTGCAAATCGGTCCCTTATTTCAGTTAATGCATGATAATGCACGACCGCACACCGCAAGAGTTGTAAGACAGACTCTCGCCGCAGCTAACATCAATGTCCTGCCCTGGCCTGCTCAGTCGCCAGACTTGAACCCGATTGAGCATGCATGGGATATGCTACAGAGAAGAGCTCTGCCGAATATGGAGGGTATCCAGTCGCAAGAAGACCTTTTTTTGTTGTTGCAACGAACATGGGCGGCCATTCCACAGCGTGATTTGGATGAACTCATTTTGAGTATGCCAAACCGATGTTCTTGTGTTGTTAGTGTTCGCGGTAGAAACACGGATTATTAATTGTTTAAGTTACCCAATAAAATTTTAAAGAAAACTGTTATTTCAGTCTTTTTTTCGAACTTTAATGTTAGTGGTTCAAATGTCAAAAATCCCTTTATTAGGAAAATGGCAAATTTCTTTATTAATGCAAAGGTGACTTGGTTTATCGTTACTGTGACAAACGAAAACACTTTATTTGATGAATCCTTAAAGAAAATTTTAATTAATATCAATCAGGAGAAAAGTTATTGCAAAAATATATGTTGATCCCTAGATACTTTTGATGTGTGTATCTGTAGAAATGGGTACTTACAATTAATTGAAAAACCATGAAGAGGTAAACATCTAGCAATTTTCAAAAGCCCTTTCCAAAATGTTGAACGGATCAGTAGGTACCGTTTATGTAAACTAATGCTCAATATTATAGCGATAATATTTTTTAACCTATAATATATTTAATTTATGTCTGTCTAGAATAAGGCTTAAGTGTTTCCATACGTACAGGGTGTAAACAGACTCTTTACGACGCCGTCAACCAATCATTCTGTTACTTTTTTACTTAATTATTTTAATTTTTACTTTTTTTTTTTTTTTTTTTTTTGTGCTGAAAAATCAGACTTTTCGGTAGGACTCAATGTAACGCACTTAAAACATTGTGCTGATGTATGTATGTATTGAGTAGTAAGGGGTCGTGAAGGTGCTTAAAGTAAAAATCTAAAGATTAAAAAAAAGGAATTAAAAAAAAACTTGTGAAAAAGTTGGTACTTTGACTTTCAATATCTCCGTAACTAGAAGGTTTCCAGGTATGGTCTAGAGAACAAAAAAAACCGGCCAAGAGCGAGTCGGACTCGTGCACCGGGTTCCGTACAAACTTTTTGAAGGACAAACTTAACTTTGCTGTTCGATCCCATGAAACGGCTATTAATAAAACGGCACCAACCGCAAATAATAAGTTTGTAATAGCAAAATGGCAACGTTTTTTCAGATTTTCCCTTTACATGTGCTGTAAAACATTGCTTCTCGCCAAATTTCGTGATCCTAGGTCAACGGGAACTAACATGTAGGTTTTCGACCCAAAACCTATATAGGCTACTTCCGGTTAACCTAGAATTGACAATTTTGGTTAAAAACAAGGTTTTACAGCTCAAGTAAAGGGAAAAAAAAAAAAAAAACAAATTTTCGCGAAAATCGAAATTATTACCCGTATTTTTTTATCATGTTGACTCAGGACCTTGACTTTTATACACCTAATAGGGACCATAAACCTCAGTATCTGGTATGAATTTCAACTTGCTAGGTCCACCTGGTCATGAGGAAATTGGTGGTGGCAGACGAACGGACAGACGGACAAGAAAGTGATCTTATAAGGATTCCTTTTTTTACCTTTTGAGGTACGGAACCCTCAAAACGATCGCAATGACGGGGAGAACAAGTGTTTTTCGGCTTCTTAAGAGTCTTTTTACACCCTTTATTTTTTCTGCTTACTGTACTTTGCATCTTCTATAATATCTAAAGAGGTTAGTTATTGAAAAAAGATTTTGAAACGACCAAAAACGTGCCAGATCTATTTTCTTCGCTCGAAAAAAAAATGCCTTTGTCGGCGACATTCGGCCATTATAAATTTTCTGTGACATGAATAATGGATTTGAAAGATGACGAGAAATCAAGAAAATGTTGTGAACATCCACACAACAGCCGCTATTACAAAACCAACGCAGGTCAACTATTTGTGAGAAACTTTAACCCTTTTCATAGTGTCCGAGGTAATGCTGGCGACGATGTCAAGAAAAAACGACCAAATAAACGAAATAATGAAGAATTTATCAATATTTTTGATGATAAGCCGAACAGAGAACCCAGTAAAGAGTCTTCCAGAGGGGTCGTAAATGAAATGTTGAAAAATTACGCGTTGAGCAACAACTACAACGAAGACATGTACTTTAAAGAACAGTGCGATGCTGACTATGGAAGAAAGCAAAGACCTCATGCGCCTGTGGCGAGTATATCTTCTTACAAGTTTCATACGAAATACTCGTTTTGTTCAAGAGATATGTTTGAAACCCCACAATATAGTCATGAGTTGAAATTTGAGGATTTTAACCAAGATAATAACAGAAATGAAGAATCGCTTACTAACGAGATGATGAGAGACCATATTATTGCAGATGGAAACGAACAATGCGAGAAAAGTACTTTCTGCCGCCCATTAGAGGATATGTATAATCAAGAGTTCGTATACAGAACTTTGCAAAAAAACGCAAAGTTACAGAAGATAGTGAGGAAACTAGTGATTGAACGGGAAACAGAAAAACAAAGAGAGGCATGGAACAATTACATCAACGATTTGAAAAATAAACATAGATATTATAGTAACGAACCGAGTAGGATATCGCCGCAGTACGTACCGGGTGACTACAACAGTCCCGAGATGATCGACGACTGCTACAATATGAGACCCAACTGGCGCCAAGCTAATCCGAGTCAGCATTTTCTGGAAAACATTAATAGAGCTCATGATAACACGCCATCCACAATGCACGGTCAATATTCACACAATTCTGATGGTGCTTTACCACCAGATGTTGGATTGTTTCTGAGCGATGATGATCGCTTTTGCTATCCCACTGGTTCACAAGCCAGTATGCTAAGGTTGAATAAAGAATGGCAAGGATATGCATACAACTGGCGTACTAGGCCATCTGGTAGGTACTTTCGTGGTAACAGCGTACTGGTTGATAACAATCGTGCATCTGAGATTGATGGTATAAAAGTCGCTGCTAGAACGTTTTTTCCTGTACCTCTTCATACGAGAAAATCACGGGGCGCACTTGGATCTATTCAGACAGCTAACTTACCTCTAGTTAACGAAGAAGACTACAAGGAACTAAACTTCCCTAAAGATGACATTATCCAAGATAGCAACAATAAATTTTGTCCTTACCACACGGAAGCAAAACTAAGTGCCCAAGACGAAACTTACGAACAAAGTCAATATGTATTTGTACCCCTTAAACATAAATGTTTTAAACGCCATATGCATGTTGGTGTACCCTATACACAGAAAGTTACCACACTTGACAAGGATATAAATGTACCCTCTAAACATGAATATTTGAGAAATAACAAGGACTCCAGTGCTCCTAATGACCTGATAGCTTTCCAACACAAAATAGTAGAAAACCCTTGCAAGATACCTTCCGATAATGATGCGTACATTGATGGTGATCTTCAAAAAAACGAAACTTTTAAAGAAAACTTTAAGAAAGTTGCTGATAACATTATGAAACTAAAAGCTAAAATCCGGAAATCTGAAGAAAACACTAAAATAAAATCTTTGGCTAATATCGAAGACAAGATCGACTGTTTAATGAAATCTATGAATTCGATCATGATAGACATTCAAGCAAAGAGAAACACTATTTTATCCAAAAGAAGTGCAGCAGTATCAGCTTGCGAAATCCTCTCTACCAGCCGAACTATGCTGAACAGACATAGCAGCGATCCTTACAATTACAAGAATGAAGAATATGTGATACAAAGCAGCACCAGAAGTTTCACGGTCTCTGAAGTTCTGCCTAACGAACTGAGAAGACACACGGGCTCTAGCATCTCTAAAATGGAAACAATATTACTAGAAGAAATGAAAAAGAGTGACCAAGCTAAAAGCGACATTGCAGAAATACTGAACCTGCGTAACGACAGGAGTTGTTCATTGCAAATAACATTTGATATTCCGACAAAAGAGAGATCAACTGAAGTGACTGATTCTCTGGACAAAACTACATATAAATCGGAAAAGAAGCCTCTTTTTGAAAAGAGATCGCTGTCGGATCAAAGGGCGATGACCATAGCCGTGAACACTGATCCTCTGGGTTTGTTGGCGTTACTGAGGGTGTCCACGGAGACGGTGAAGAAGCTATTATCGTACGTGCCGGACTTGAACTACAACTTTTGTCTGTCGCTGCTGCCACCACTGCTTGCACCGACTCGGTGTGCGCCGCACTACATCTGTAACATCTGCGGCGCGTCGTTCAGTAAGCCGTCACAGCTCAGTGCCCACGTTAAACAACACAATTCGGGAAAGACCAGGTAAATACAATATTTATATAATTTTCGATGTAACTATAGTATAGAATAAACAACGGTTGTGTAGCCTTAGGGGCGGGCGCAACGGCGCGAGGAATTTAGCCAAAAAAGTGTTATTTTTGTAAATCGTTTATTTTCTCGAATCTATTGTTTAAAACACCTAAATACAAGGCTAAAAGTATCTTGGTGTTATTGTCTCCGACTAACCGTGTGTCGTAAATACGATGTCGTAGGGATCCCTAGGTTAGGTTAGGTTTAGGTTAGAACTGTGACCAACTAGCTACCTTGAAATTGGTAGCGAAATTTGTCTGTCTTTTTTTTCATAGTGCCCCGTTCCGTATCCAATCCACTGACCCAAACAACATTGGAATCAAGCTGTCCAGGCGTTTGAAGAAACCTTAAACCAAATATTGCGAATTCCATGTTCTAGCAGAAACAATTTTCAGATCAAAAGTTGTAATTGACTTAACTTGTCCGTCTTTCCAGAGACTGTTGCGTCTGTCGCCACGCGCTCGACTTGAAGTGCGCCCGCGCTGCTCTATTTAAGTGCCGGTACTGCGGCCAAAGATTCACTAGAGCCTACTGCTGCGAACTGCACCAGAGGACCTGTGCGCGGCAGCTGGGTAAGAGTCATGACATCACCTCTAGCCATCTGCTGCTGCAGTAGAAGGCAAGTCACTTACATCATCATCCGGATTCCTTAATAAGTTGGGATAAAGACTCCTAAATTAGGAAAGGCAGCACTTTATCGAGGTCAACATTAGTTCAATGTAATATTCTTTAATGCTCTTGTCGTTATAAGTTTAAACCGCAATGATCGCTCAAATTCAAAAAGTATTGTCAATGCACTGTAGTGGTGGAGCTGCAGTGATTTATTAATAAAAAAACTCATTAAAAAATTTGTAATAATAATTTGTTTCAATTTCAGTGATTGCCCAATTATACTGTCACATAATTCAAAACCATTATTTGTGTTTTATTCGATACGCACATTTCAAAAACAAACCAATAAACTCTGTTAATATTTTTTGTGTGACACAGTGGGTCGATATCGGTGCGGGTGGACAAAATCTTTACTTTTTCGTTATAATTGGACGTAGGGTACGTGAATGCTGTCAATGGTTCTTTTATAGGCGCCGCAACGCATCCATCATGCTGTTTGTACGGGGCTTAGGGACAGCCATTATAGTGAAATGGGCATAAAATTCCGTCGATGCATCACAATGGAGGAAAGCAACATTATATGTAATTATGTCAGGTTTGAGGTGAAGCGTTATAATGATATTATAGTTGCGAACGATTCGCTCATTGTGGAGCAAAATGTTAAAGAAAGATGTTGTAAAATGACAATAAATGACTATTGTATTGTTTGGCTATTTAATTGATCGTCTGAGCAAAAAATGGTCAGTTTTTTTTTGGACTTCCCAACCTTTTAGCTTTAAATACTGCTTTTAATACTAGGTACAGGGAAATAGTAGTATTACAACGTAGTAAGCAATACATAAGACATCTGAAAAACCTAGAAACCGTGTTTCCGAATCCACAGTTAGCCACCCAAACCAATTCTAAACACTCGTGTATTTCCTAAACAAACCACACACCACACCATCCGGTGGTGACAATAAAACTTCTTGTGACAGTTTTCGATTATCTCTTCAAAGGTTTTTTTCGCGATTTCGGACACGGCAGTTAGAATCAGCACTGTTGTCCCACAGCCGAGGTGTAAATTCAATAATAAGGTAAAAATACAATAGGTTTTTGTGCGAAGTTGGTGCACGGGCGGCCCACCGGGGTGTCTGGGAGCCCAGCGAGCAAGCGAGCCTACTAATTCAGATACCGTTAAATATTTGCCACGGCTTCGTAAGATCATGTCTGACTGTTTGTTTAGGTGAAATTGTAAGTATTGTTGCGAATGGACGTGGGAAGGAAGTTGTCATAAAAAATATACTTACGTTTGAATTGATTTCTGAGAAATTGTGCAGTTTCTCTTTTACTGCGCTGCGGTTAATGTTTGATAGCAATGCTGGTGTTAATTAGCTGTCGTTGAGTTGTTGTGAGTGCAACATGATTCTAAAGTACGATTCATTATTATTTGTATGAAATAATATATAATAAGAGCGGCAATCTTCTGCATTTTTTATGACCACAAAAGGCCCAAAGATATAACAGTAAAAACAAAATAAACAGTGGTGATGGTGTCTAATATTCAGTGTGACAATCTAAGGAAGTAATAAGATAAAAATACAAACTCATTCTTTGAAGCCCAAGCACCTGCCTTTATCAAACAGTATAAAAAATCTACAGTTTATTATTGAGAAGCCAATATTTGTAAATCTAATCGTAATAAACACGGGGTGGCCGTGGCACGTGGTGGCAATCTTATCAATTATTTGACAAATAGTCTTGCATTATCAACCGGGAGTGCTTTTTTTGTAGTTAAACAAGTTAATAAAAAAGTCAAATTGAAAGCGAATTGAGTTGCTTTTTTGTTCGGGAGTTTAGATTATTATGTGCATTGATTGTGCTAATTTAGTAGTGTATGAATGTAATTGCTTATTTTTTCAGTAATATATTTTTCAGTTGAAATAAAAATGCTGTTGGTATCTCCACCACTTTTACATATCCATCCAATTTCAGATAATCTTGCACAAAAATATATTTTAAAAGATTATTTAAGAAGTAGGTATTTATTACAACAAAATAACGAACTAAAATACTAACAAGCTAACACCTCTGATCTCATTTTTTTGTAAAGAAAATTGCTGAGGCCACTTTGTGAGCGCATTTCAATGATTGTTTATTTGATATCATTGCTAACTTCAACCATATCTTATGAGCGGTGAAGTTCATTCTCCTTTGGAAGTTTTTTAAGATGGATCTTGATAAAGCGGATTATGACGCGCTGTCGACCAAAGGGTTACTTTAGAATATCTTAATTTTATTTTTTGAGCGCCATTTAACTGGTTTTTTGTACGATTGTGTTGTAAGCACCTTAAGGCATTGAAATATTTTTATTTCAAAAATATTTAGTACTTCTTTTTGTCCAGGATTTTCGGTGTGATGGACCATTGTGCATGTGATCTATCACTGATTCACTGAAGAGTAAAAATGATTCTATTGTTAGGGAATTATGTTATGTGTCATCGTTTAAATTTGGTTCGATGGGTATGAAAGCCTCCAGCGTTGATCGTAAACTCCCCCGTGATATGGCCTGCTAAGGATCGGCAAGCTTCGTCGCCCTCAGCTCTCAGGGAGTCTTGAAGTAGTTAACAGTAGAGGAAAGTCAACAAAGTCCTTTTCCTGATCAACATACGCTCTTTATTCCTTTTGTTGAGCGGTAGTACTTGGGCTTTCTCCAGGATCGCCTTCATATTAAACTGTGTTAGGAAGACAGACTATGCACCAAACTACACGAAGTTATTCTCCGGTATCCTGTTAAAGTAACTACAATCATTTTCCAGCAATACGGAAGCGACAAACTGCCTGTAATACCTAGTGTGACCATTACGACATCCTATATAATACGTTATTAGACTAGAGTAAAGTGGGAAGGCTTCCTGTTCTCCACTCTCCGCAGTACCGAGTGGGATGATTCAGAGGAGATCGGATGTGTGATTAACTTATCATAACTTATTTGTTTGTGGCAATGGGGCTGTATAAGGGAAACATTTTGTTTCTAATACTTTCGTGGGTATTAAACCGGGTGGTACTAAACTACTGGTGAATAAACTTGGATCAATTACGGGTAGGTCGATCTTTGAGACTAAAAATTATTTGTCATCTACCTATCTATTAGATCGCTCAAACAGTTATCGGTGAGATTAGGATAATCCAATAACATGAAAAAAACCGTTGGCCCAACAGACACAAACAACACCGGTCTGGTTGGCGGATTGTCCGTTCCTAATGGAGGATGAGGAACTATCTACTCCATCCCTCATATCTCCAAAATCATCAAAAGTCTGTTCAGAAACTACCCTCTATGACTAGTTCCACTTCCTGATGAGCAATGAGTCATCCCGTCATTAGGGCAGAGTTCACATCAGTCCTCCAAGTCCGATTCCCATAAGTTTAATAGCTCCATATCCTATATGGTCATAATCCGAGTGTCGGTGTGTTTGTTGGTGGCGGAAACCGATGCAAATGCCCGTGCGCGGGCGCAGGCGTCACGTCAGCGTCCTCAGCGCACGTCCCGGAGCGTGCGCGCCGCATGCCGAGCGGCTGGTGACGTAGGAGCACTCAATGAGAGGGAGGTTCGTGGATTTTAAAGGTTCGATACTTATTTTTTAATATAGTACCTACCCCCACACATTGCCATTTAGATCATGATCGATTCAACTGAAAACCAGTATTTTACATGGAGCGAGTGCCTATCTATCTGACCTCCACAGCCCTGAAGTTGGGTAACATGATACTCCTTGTAACCTTGTACTGTTATTAGTTAGCCATTTTGCATAATAAAAGCGCACTGTTGGATTTCCAATTTTCCAATTTCCGGTAAGTACGACCTATCTACATATTTTGGAGCAAGTGGAGTTAAGAGTTTGCCTTGTCTTTATTTCAAACCCGTGAACATTGGCTATTTCCTGTTCTTGGTCTTAGTTGTAGTGATTAATCTAAATATCAATAAAGTTCTGCTATTATTGAACTCCTCTGCCATAAGCCGACTGGTCGAACCCGTGCAATACAAACTGTTTGCCTTGGGCCGGTTTAGTTAAGAAGATATTTTGCCTTTATCCACCATTTCACTCGAACAAGTTTAGAAAACTCTTTATTATATGTTATTAGAAATTCTAACATGAGATTATAATTAGTTGTATTTCTGATTTAAGGGCGATACAAATGCAGACAGATACGCCACGGCTTCGATTTATCCTGCCCAAACAATGGTCGATTATATTGGACCTATTGTAATTGTGTCTGCTGTAAATACATTGTTTAGACGAGTAACATCTTTCACTTTTAACAATTTATGATATATTGTGTTTCGGATGTTATTGAATAAGGATGGGAGATGAATATAAAGGTAGTATTTTATGTGTACAAGTCAGAAGCGTAAAGTACAGTCAGTCCTAACTGCCAGGATTTAGCAAGATAAGGATAATGATTTCGTAAAATGCTTGACTCCAAATAGCTGCCAATGGCTTTGTAATAATACAGGATATAGCCAAATCTTCGGCCATTTTGGCCGAAGCCGAAACTTCGGTCAGACACTATTAATCTCATACATAACCATCTTTTACTCCAACATAACCAACAAAGATCATTCGTACTAAGAATCCATACCACACCTCATTTGTAGTTCCCAGCAAATTCGACAGCACTTATAAGATTACGTGTATGAATTGGCATCCTAATGAAATCATTAATATGGCCCGGGTAATGCGATATCTGGCGATCGGGATCATTTAGCGATATCTGGCAGTTTATCTGAGAGCATCTGGGTGACCACTAACCCAATCGTGTCACAGATAAGGACTCTGGCGCCCTATGGAATCTAACACGGATGTAGAATACTTTGAATGGATCTTTGGGTTTTTTGGAGATGATAGAACTGAGACAAAGATTAGGTAGTGATGGATTTGATTTTAATTGTAGGTAATATTAACGTAAGGTGGGCAAGAGACGAGGCCAGTGTTTACCTTACTAACACTCGTGGTACTCATGCAATTGTTAAATGTAAAGACGAAAGATTGTAGCCAAATCGAAGTTACATTTTACCAAATTGTGCGGATGCAAGTTAATTATCCTCATTGAATTGAGTTATTATAACTATTTTATGTCGTAGGCACACTATGGACACAGGGTGTATAATACCTGCACGTTCAAAATGTATGGGATAGCAGATTCTTTATATGAAAGTCTAGAACTCGAGAACCTCACGTCCCAGCCGCCGCGGGAGATGCACCGGGCGTGCACCGTAGGCGCGGGCCTGTGTTCCACGTGCGCCTAAAATAGATGTCAGCAAAAGGAAGGGGCCGCAAGGGCCGATGCCTTCCTGGGCTGCAGGACTGTTCGAAAGAGATACCGCGGCCCTGGTACACAAAAGGGCTAAGAAGAACCATGAATGGGTTTCAGTCAGTAAAAGTCTGACACCCCTTCCGCTCCACCCAGAGCGGGAGGGGTCTTCAAAATGGTTGAGTTGAATGGTGCTGATCCATGCGTCATGTTCGTGAACGGCTAAGTAGGTAAGCTGTCAGTTGTGACTGGTCATCTCTTAGTTGCCATGGCTTATTTTGAATGTTTATTTTTGAATTGTATTTTTTGTTTTACTATGGACACTTTTAACGTGCACATCTTGCTACATTGTTCTCACATAATATACCATCTCAACATGAATGATGTAACCAAGATTTTGTAACAATATTTTGATTTAAAAGAGTGTCCATGGAGTTTCTTGCCCGTTCTTCTCCATAGAGATCTACGCTAGGGAATGGGCAACTACAGTACTTTCACAGTTTTTATGTCTTGTGACTGGGACTGTAGCTACATTTAATTTTCATCTTTGTTTCGACAATTCAAAAGTGCCTGTAACTGGCCTACTTGAAATAAATGCTTTGATTTTTGATTTTGGTCATTGAAGAAAAAAAAAATGGTGTCGAACTCTAGAATCAAGAAGTACTGAATTCATGATAGAGGTTGTGGATCCATGTCCCTTACACTGCCTATTATATTTCTAATCCAGAGGGCACTACATCTAGCATCTCTATTCGACGTCCCGTCGGCGCCTGCGCGTATATGTGCGATGGTTCACGAGTGTTTTTATCGTTTTCGGCGGGCGGACAGTGGACAGTGCGCGGCGCGGTGCGTTCTGTGCGGGTCCGGCGCGGTCTCGCGGCCGTGCCGGGCTAAGCGAGAATCAATGTATTGTGTTCCTGGAACAGGCTCGCTGGGGACCCACGAAGAGTGGATGATGAGGCAATTGAGATGAGATTTATTGGGTTTGAGGTTATGCAGGTGACAAGTTGATTCGGAGAAGAAAAGTTGTACAGTCATCTAATTTGTTGAAAGAACTCGCGAATTTGATCTTAAAGATGTTTCGTCATCGTCCATCAAATAAAATCAGGCTTTGCTGTGACACAACAGAGGAACATGAGAGAAATAAATGATATCGTTTAGCCGAGTCCCCATACCTAATCATCTGTTTGCCGCATCCAAATCAAAGTGTGTTCACTTCTGACATCCGATCAAGTGCGCTTGGAATGTGCTGTCCACGATACGAAATAAAAAACGAAATAAATATATAACGATCCTTTATCAGATCAGGACACCGATAATGAATTGACCCATTTAGTATGTGAATCATTCAGTGCAACCCAACCAACTTAAATTTTGCTACCCAAAAACTTGCTGCCCTGAACTTTTCGTTGGAGATTTTAGTTTTGTTTACTGCAAAGTTAACTTTGTCGTCAGATTTTCGATTTTAACTCTGACTTCGGAGTGTTTGTTTTGATAATAAGACGTAAATGATCGGCAATAATAATAAATTAACAATATTCTAATTTATTGTCAATTTATGATCCTTGATATATTTATATTGGATGAGTGTTCACTAAATAAAATTGTGGTCAAGTGTCGGGGACAACACTTTTCAACAACGAAAATTGCCGGAATTGAGATGTTTTGATGCCAAACAGGAATCTGTTTCTTTAAAACAGATTTCTGCTTAAAAATTGTCTTTACCAAAAAGGAAATGAATGAAAAATGCGACCAACGAACCAGAAACCCTTCTAAAATGATTCAGATAATGATTTATGGAAACCCGTTGTTATATTTCGACGCCGAAATCGTTTTTCTTCTCTTATTTATCAGAATCGAGATAGAATTAAAGAAATTCTAAGAAGAATTCTTTTTTTTTTAAATCCACTTTCAGTTTTTCAGAGTATTACTTAAGAAAACCTTTTTGAAGATTTATCAACATAGGCCGCTTACTTAATGAATCTTTTAGGGAAGTAATTTTCAGCACACTGCCTGTAGTAACTGAAGGCTGCAAGGCTATATGGCCGACTGCTTTAAATACATCAAGAGATTGTGGATCTAGAAGTGGGGCCAATTAATATAGCACCGGGCTGACCAGGCAATTTTATAGTGTAGTACAAAATGTAGACCTCACGCGATGCTAGGCCGTAAAAATTAGCTGGTTGCTGATTGGACCTAGATTTTTAGTATAATGTATAATATTGAATTTACAAACACACCGGAGAAAATAAGCGTGATTTTAGGTTTCTTTGCATGCTTTTGACTTTAACGAAGTAATTTGGTACTTAGAGAGACGAGACAAGCAAAGTGTGCGATTGGAGAGGCTTATGTCCAACATAGCTGGTGGTACACAAGCATGATGCTATGGGTAGGTAATGGCGATAGATGTAGATAGGTGGTCTTATTCTGTTCTACTTTCAGTATAGACAGTGTTAGCAAGGCATATGGTAAGATAAAAGATTTTCTTGTAAAACAAATTGATCAAATCTTTCAGACATTTTAATAAATCTAAAAGAGCCTTTGCCATCAGACTTGGCTTTTAATATTACACGAAACAATTGAGGATCATAAAAATGTACTGCGTGACACCGTCTTAGGCTGCGTTCAGACTTACGACAAGTCGTGCGACTCTTTAATGATTGTTTTCGTTGATTAGTTATTTAAAATATTAATAATCGTGCGTCTGGACACGACGATGTTTTTATGAGTTACTAATATTATGTATTTTAATTGTAAATGCGAAATTAAGTAATTATGTGTATGAAATTATTGTTTTACATAATTATTTATTTTAATTTGCAAGTTGACAATCAGTAGACATGTAGCCTTTGAATATTTTAATATTTCGTATAAATTATTTCATGCAAGCAGGATTTAAAGTAACTTTAGCTTTTGAGGTGTTTTTGATTCTGAGTGCGTTTTTGAATTGGTGTCAATTTAAATGTTTACTTTTTAAATTTAAATAAAATAAGCTAGTGAACATGTTACACTATCTGCACCTCTGCGGTCATGAAATTTTTCTTTAAAATATATCATTTTTGCTTTAGTTTTTTCTTGTTTAGTTTTATATAGGTCTGTTTTATATGTTTTGCCAAATTTCGCTAGCTAATTTAATTTTATCCTAAAGTAATCCTTCCTGAACTATAAACATAACTCACACTTTCCCAATATAACTTTCTTTTCAGGCCCAGCCAATATTTTTACACAACACAACATCGAACATTTCAAGTGTAAGCAAAGAACTGATCAATCATTGTCGTTCATTCATTCTCGTTCACTCAATGAGCTGTTTGTTCTCCGCCATGTTTGAAGTACACACCGTTGTTTAGCGCCAACGAGGGCATTCCCACCAGACTGTCACGTACGGGATGGTGAGGACCTTAGGTCAACAATGAGAACATGGTCAATGTTTATGCCATTCATAGGAATGGTCCTTTGACTGTAATACTTGCGTCAAAGACAACTATTGTTTCTAAGTATGTTAGTCGTTTGTCTGTGAACATTGTTTTTTTTAACCGACTTCCAAAAAGAGGAGGTTATCAATTCGTCTGATTTTTTTTTGTTTGTTTGTTCAGTTTCGCCAATTGTGAACCGATTTCGATGATTTTTTTTTGTTTGGAAGAAAATTACTTCGCGGTGGTCCTGTTTAAATTTTGTGAAGATCTGATGGTGATCTTCGGATATATGCAATGGAACTCTTCAATTATAGACAGCAAATCGGTCGTGATTGCTGCAGTTGCTTGGATGTTTGTTGTTTTCACAAAATCATAACATAACATCACGTCTGTATGCTCTGAGGGGGTATGCAGATGTGTAGAGTACACCCACATTTCGACAGTTTGGTCTGTTAGGTTCCATTTTATTGGGGATAAGTCTGTTAAGACTTATCCCCAATAAAATGGAACCTAACAGACCAAACTGTCGACATGACATGTCCATGACATGTATTGTTAACAATATGAAATAAATGGCTGCCTTGTTGGTCTAGTGGTGGCGACTACTCAGCATGAGGTCCTGGGTTCGATTCCCAGGTCGGGCGAAGCGTTATTGGGTTTTTCTATCAGGAATTTCTCAGTAGCAGCCACGGAGTCTAGATTTGCGCCAGCGCTCGCCCCCTTTTACATGGGACTTAAACATAAGCGAAATGTGGGTGTAGGTCCTATTGGGTGTACCCAATAGGACCTACACCCACAATATTACAACTAAAAATGGTAAAATAAAAACTTAAAAAAAATCAAAAACCGACTTCAAAAACGCAACAAAGTGAAAAATAACTTTAGCTTCAGAAGTCGGTGGCAAAGAAACTGAATCAAACACACAGAAGTCACTGTGTGTTTTTGAAGTCGGTTTTATCATTTATACGAAAGCTAGGTGAATAGTTCAAATTAAACCATTTTGAACAATTGCTTTCCAAATTAATAGTGCTGTAATTTCTGCTTACTCCCATGACAACAAAGCGTTGGTGTATGAAGATTAGTATCACTAGAAAAGCCACTCAAATTGAAAAAATCGCATCACTTGGTTTCTGATTTGTTCACAAAATCGCAAGTGTGTACATTGCCTAATTTAATTCCATCTAATTTTCGCTAGGCGTGGCGCGATGGCGTGCCTAGCTTGCTGCCTAGGTCACAAGTAATTACTGCCAGACTAGTCGACCTTCGCGTTTCACCAAATTCGCCCTAAATTATGTCCACTCATATATTTTGTTTTAGATAAACGTCCCAGCTTTTATTATTGCGTTATTACCTATAGGTTATTTTATATGTGGCTGACCTTAGTCTGCCCTTTGGAACATGTTAGTTTTTAAAATCCATAAAAGAACTAAAAGCAATTACTCAACAAAGAACTGCAGGGTACATTGCTATTATGAATCCCATAAATCAAGCTGTATACACTGTAATTTAAGTCAGCTTTCAAATTAACCAGAACAGATGTCACTTTTCATAGAAAATACACAATACCTGACAAAATGGCTGTCTGAAAATGCGAGCAATGCGCACTATCTGTAAGTGAGCAAATTATTTATATTTCCATGAAAGCGAAGGTTAATTTCATGGCGTTTCAACGCCTTTAGCGACACGCAATAGACAAGTGGACAGGAAATGTCATTTGTTTTATTGTGCAATTATTATCAAATCAGATCATCTGACAGATTGTGGGCAATTTGTTAAAATACGCCGTGTGCTATGTTTCAAGACTGGCGTCAAAAGAATGAACACAATAGAGGCCAATACAAAAGCATAACTTCATGTAAAAGGCAGATTACAAATAAATAGTAACGATGAAATCTGCAAAGATTAGGATCTAATTGCCAGAATTTGATAACGTATTGGCCGCCTCCACGAGCGAGAGAATCGCGGCGATTCAACGTATTTCTATACGAAAATATCGGCGCGATTCTCTCGCTCGTGGAGGCGGCCCCTTACAGATTTTCTATTTAATTTTCTAAATAATTGACCTGACTAAGGATGTCAACAAATTATTTAAATAAATTGACCTGTAGCCTTGTAAGTTATGTGACTTACAGATCAATGTTGAGATGTTGCCTATCATATTCGTAAACAGGTAATTTTCGTAATTGGGTCACCCATATTAATTTAATATTGATAACAACGCTCATTAAATTATACTCGATTTGTTTTACCCAAACAGATTTAAGATAGGCTTTCAGAACAAATATCATAGAAAAACTGTTAACCCATGTCCTAGCTGGTAATATCATAATGAACATTTATGACTTTTTGTTGTTATTTTTAAGTATTTTATTTAATATTTTTTATCATTCCTTACTATTTCTTTTAACTGTGCAATAACTTGAATTAACTTTTGTTATGTTATATATGTTTTCTTAAACAAATAAATAATTGCAATAGTACATTACTGCAGAATCCAGTAAGTAAGCCTTCCTGGCCAAGTATGAGTTAACCGGACCGAACCGCAGGTGAGGTCCAGTTATATACGAGGCCAGGATGGCTTTCTTACTGGTTGAGGTTTGTATAATGCTTTTCTCAAAAATGATAGAAAGTTTATCAAATTCAAATTCAAAATTCAAATTCAAAAGTCTTTATTGCTAACTATGTGTACATAAATAAAGTTCTTAACAGAGGATATCAGTTCTTAGAACATAGTGGCCCTGTTAGGGCATTGCAATTTCATCATGCATATATGCTTATAATTGTAACAGTAACAGTTGAACATGCATCATTTAAATTCATTAATTAAAAAGAAAAAAGTTATAAATATTAAATTTTATAGAGGACAACAAATCAACAAATTCGTTTAATTAATTTTGAAGGTTACATTCATATTAGGGCAATTACTGATATATATTGTGATCAATATACCGGGGGCATTTATATTAAGGTTTAAAAAAAAAAAAAACTTTTTAAAATAAAATCTTTTATCTTTTTTGAAACTCCATGTTAATTTTAGAATGGAAAGTTTGATTTATAAACTAAAATTACTAAATACAAACAT
Organism: Xestia sexstrigata; assembly: GCA_941918905.2. Classification (NCBI taxonomy): domain Eukaryota; kingdom Metazoa; phylum Arthropoda; class Insecta; order Lepidoptera; family Noctuidae; genus Xestia; species Xestia sexstrigata. The sequence goes on along the minus strand of OW799216.2, from coordinate 1,104,236 downwards.
AAAATCCTACACTATATTTCTACACGCAAGTACAAAACGCAACGTGCATACTTTTTCTGCGTCGCGTTAAGTGTCACAGACTATAAAATGGCTGTTTAAGACTCCAAAAATATATGTATCTTATAAAATGTTATATCAAAAAGAGAGATAGATATATATTTGGAGCCTCCCTTCTATAACCATGTTATAATTGCTAAACTCAATGATATTCTAATAAACAGATATGGTGTGGGCGCGCAATCGTTAAGACTCGAAAACGGGCCAATTGGCTCGTTTTGCCTTTATTCTGCGTCACTGCGTGTATGTGAGCTGGCTCTGCCCCGCGGAACACTTTTTCGGTGGTTTTGTAGGTGTATAACATATCTGTTTATTAGAATATCATTGGCTATACTCTAATCTGTGTCTGGTACTATGTTTTTTTTCTAAGCAGATTTAAGAGGATGACCTACTGTCCAGTAAGTAAATTACATACTTACTTACTGGACAGTAGGAGATTCCAAATTTAAAATTTCGCTTCATATTGGACAGTTGTGAATAAGTCTCCGGTAGAGTTCACTTTCTGGATACTTTTTAGAGATGTTATGGCAACATTACATACCATTTTTAAGAAAAACACTTATACAGACTCTAACCAGTTGCTTATCGCAAGTAGATTACGGACCTAACCTTCCTATTGTGGTACCTACGCTTTTTCCTATCTATCACAAGTACATAAAGGGTGTAAAACACCTCTTAACGAAGCGAAAGGCACTTTTCTTCCGGTCATTGCGATAATTTTTTTGTTCCACACCATACCTGGGAACCTTCCAGTTACGGAGATATTGGGGGTCGAAGTTCCAACTGTTTGACATTTTTTTTTTAAATACCTACAAGTTTTCAATGTAATATTTTTTTGTTTTAACACCTCCACGACCCCCGTACTAGGTATTTAATCCATCCATCAGCACGTTTTGAGTGCGTTACATTGAGTTCTATCACAAAACATATTTTTCACCCAAAAAAAAATAAATTTTCCAGCAATTATTTTTGCGTAATAGTTATTTATGATACTAGTGCGGTAAGTTGTTTTTTACAAAAGAGTAGACGAATGAAAGTCAATCTCAGTAAATCTTACCATAGTCTCGAGTTTGTTAAATACCAATTTCTGCACGTGTGTCATACAATGTTTTTCAACACATTTGCGAGAATACAGTACAATATGTAATAAAACGAACTTTTTCGTTAGACTATTTTTAATAGCAAATAAGAAATTCTACAGTTATATCACGACTCTTTGAAATTAATAGTATTTGAACAATTATTGCAAGAGACCGTTTTCTGCAATTTGCGCCTCATTCAAAATATCAGGTGGAGTAGATTCCATAATATCAGATTCCTCGCTTGAACTCATATTATTATTTTGTTTACAAATATCAGTCGGAAAGTCGCAACAATCTTTGACGTTTCTAAAATGAAAATGGCGCGAATTTGCAAATGGCGCCACATGCACGTGGTGAAAATTAGAACTACATCTTTCATCTCATTTACTTTTTAGTATTAAAGTGAGACAAACATATTGAGCAAAAGCGCTTCCAAGGAGTTTCGATCAGTCAGCTTATTTAGTCTCGTAATTTGAAACTCCTTGGTGGATTCTTATAATATTTTACATGGAAATAAAAAAAAACCGTAACAATACGCACGGTGCTATACAACGGGGTAACATGCGGTAAAATAGGTATTTAGGTGAGAGTTCCTATTTTACCGCACGTTCCGTTGTATGGTCCGTAATTTTTAACTTTCGAACAATGATACAGGCTTCGTTAATGCATTTTTTGAGCAAATGTGTTGAAATAGTTACCTATTTATGATACACATTTGCGAGAAAACAGTACAATATTTAATGAAACAAACAGCGACACCAAAAACCACGAAAACGACACCCATGAAGAAAAAACCGAAAATTTTCGTTGGCGCCATCTTGGATTTTTATTTTGTTCTCATATTCATTATCAGTTATCCCAAACACCACGAAAACGACACCCATGAAGAAAAATTCTCTCGGCGCCGTCTTGAATTTTCATTTTGACCTCATTTTCATTAGCAGCGACCCCAAAAACCATGAAAATGACACCTATGAAGAAAAAACCGTAAATTTTCGTTGGCGCCATCTTGGATTTTCATTTTGACCTAATTAAAAAAAACCCGTAAAAAATACGCACAGTCCTTTACAATGGGGTATGCGGTAAAATAGGTACTTACGTGAAAATGCCTATTTTACCGCACGTTCCGTTGTATGGTGCGTAATTTTTAAATTTCGAACAATGTACATATATACAAGCTCCGTAAATGCGTTTTTGAGCAAATGTGTTGAAAAGTTACTTAGTTTGATGTACAGAATGCTTGGTGTAATTGACGGCTTCGTGATGAGGTCTCATCACGAAGCCGTCAATTACACCCTGTATATCTAAATGTCTTTGGTTTTAACGTTTCCATCCTATGCACAATTGCACCATGTCGCTGTCTAATTCTGCTCGAGAACATCATCATCAGCATTTGGGTAGAAAGATTCATTACCATGCTCTCATATTTCTCTAGGTCTAGAACCATCAATACCGATAGCATGAACTTCAATCATCACAAGTTCCTTGCCCTTCGTCCATCCCCCATCATTTCACAGTTGAGTTCGTCCCCGTGATTGCACCATCCAAGTTGTGGACGGTTGCAGTACCCTCACACCTGTCCCCTCCGCGGTCGGGCAGGCACCGACGTGATGCCGGTAATTGATTATATTCAACAGCTTTGATTGAAATAACAAAGTCTGGTGGAGTGGTACCGTTAAATTGGTGCAGATGTGTTCAAAGATCGGGTAATATTTTGTTATTAGTATTTTAACTTGCCCTACACGACCTACACTATGCGTCTTTGGTGTGTTAGGCGTAATCCTAATCGTAATAATAAGATTCCAACTGGAACGACAAAGGCATCAAATTGAACAGAAAAAGTATATTCAATGGCCACGGATTTATATATGGTTAAAATTGAAAGGCATTGACTTTCATAATATAACGAGTACCGGATGTGTTAGATACTATACAGATCAATAAGAAATAATTCATCTAGCCTTATGTATTGTAGGTATCAAGGCCACAAAATAATTTTTCTGGCAAATATTTTACAACTTCACCAAGATAATCCACAACAATACTGCACTACTCACGTGTTGAGCCAAATGCCACCATTTTTTGTTAAACTTGCAAACACATACCTGAAAAGAAAAAAAAACACATTAGATATAAATTGTATAGGGTCTTTAGAAAAGGTCGCCCACCTCGCAACAGATGGTGGATCAATAAAATTGGTTTCCGATATAAATTGACGAAAGGTGCAAAAATCGGCAGAAAGGGAAACGGCAACTGTGTAACTCGATTGCAGACATACACTAACTGATGATAAACACAAATGATATAGGAGTTTGAATCTTGTTGATAAAGAAATAAATGTTAGCGAAGATGTAGAAAAGCTGTCTGATACAGATGCAGGTAACGGTAATAATAGTGATACAGACTGTTAAATGAATAAAGGTTGTACACGTGTCGGTATTTAATACATATCTGGTGGTATCTGTATAACAGTCCTTGGCAGAAAAAAAAGGTCGACCCACGGACAATAGCCTCCGAAAATACGAAGGTGCAAAGCTAGTTCAAAAAGTTAGCCAGCTATAAATCCTAAGTCGTGTTTTCGCGTGCGAAGATCTCATCGAAAACTAACAACACTGTAATATCAATAAAAATATTGCCCCAAATAACACGGTTTGGCTCATAATTCAGAATAAATAGCTCCCACCAAATTGTATACTTCCACCGATAAAGAAAAATCTGTTTTGTTCCTAAAGTTAATCGTACATAAATAAGAAGTTCGTAATGAAAATATTATATGAAAGCAGAGCGTGTCTCGCACACCTTGTGGACGTATCGTTTGTTCAATCATAACCGAAGGGAGCTTACGACTAAATATAATTCAATGTACACCCTCTTCCTGCCAAATATACGCTTGTCACTTACCATTTTACAAAGCAGTTCAGTGTAAACTTATCAGAGAGGGCTAAAGATCATTTTTGCCTAAACAAAATGTTTGTAAGTTCGTATTAAAGGCAGGTGTGCTACAAGGGTCTATACTATGCCCGCTTTTAGAAGATATTCAGCATCTTTTGCCACGTGGCGAGGGGAGGGGCGTTACTCGCAGAAAAAGCATCACATCTTTAACTTCCGTAACTAGCAAACACAAATAATGTCTATGATGTTTTTCCGGTGCTTGTAAGTGTTTGCTGATTTGGTAGTTCTCGAGTGGTATTTGGGCGTCGAGTGGGTCAATGTGGGACGGCTGGGGTCAGTAAGAGGCTAATTCGAGTGAATAATGGCTATTATTGGACTCCGTGGGTGGTTGATACTCGTATTTATGTGAAATTATTATGTCACTATTTAGTTATGTACAGATTTAATGGTCCAATAGGGTCCAAGTACTTCAAGCTTGTAATAAGACGGGCTTTGTTTTTAAGATTCCAAAATCACACTTGAAATCTCTTTAATAAGTAGCTAAGGCGGTTTTGGTGTCTGGTTCAAGCTTTCAGAAGAAATACGAATTTAATGAAGAAGTCAACATGAAACATTATCATGAGCTTGTTGAGAAATTGATAAAAAACGGCTAACACAGATGCTGTTATCTGAATTGGATCAGTTACTTCGGGGACTGCATTAACTTTGTTGATTATTATTTATTCCTGTGAGGATAAGTAGGTTAGTGTGTCTAAGCAGCTGTCTCTGGTACCGGTTCCACGGTTTATAACTAATAATTGGCACTGGATGAAGTGTGCTTAAGTACCGGTGTTTTTAGCCAATGGATACTTTGGAGGAATCCGTTAAAAATATTTTTGTTTTGAAAAGGTTTTGAATACATCTGTTAATATGTACCGTTGGCGAGAAAACTGTATCGTAAACGACCAAAATACTGTTTAAAATAAAAATGCGCTTATTCGAGACCTTTCAGACATTCAAAATTAAGTCAATTTTCAACATAAACAGTCTTTAAGAAAATTACCATAAAAAATAAAAATTACTGAAAATTAAACGATTGTTATGGCACGCACATTTAACTCATGGTGGCAACGTTTTTCACAGTCCTTACTAAAACCTGAGTCGAGATTGTGATCTCCAAATTCCACCGTTTAATGGGAACTCCTGGTCGCGTGAGGATGTGATGAGGGGGCTATGGTTTATACAACTTATGGGAGTATACCTCATACGGATTTATGATTTACCTAGTCAGATTTTTTGATGGCTACAATCTTTATAGTGCGGTTGGGGAGTGTTGGCGTGTGATAGTCGGGTTTTTGGGACATTCTTTAATACATATTGCATTATCAGTCTATAATGCTCCCACTGCTGCGACACAGGCCACTTCTAAGTGAAAAGCAGTGGGCTATAAATCTGTAATCCACCACGCCGGCGCTGGTAGATGTCACATTTCTTTGAACTTTTGTGTTCTAGGACATGCCGGTTTCTTCACGATGTTTTCCTTTTATATTAAACGATTTTTTTCCTTTATTTTTTTGAGTCTGCAACTCTTTCCACTTTACGATGTTGTTGTTTTTTGAAGGAATGAAGTAATTATTAATTTGTATAGTAAGTCAGTGTGAATATTGTCCGCGACATATTACACGTGCTTCACTTAAACTGTTGTTTAGCATGCAACGTTAATGCAGCACTTGTGGCATTTAGTTAGCAAAAACTTTAATTGGACGCAAAAGTGTTTGTAGAAACGTGTTGAAAGTTTTGTATTTGTAATAGTTTCGGTCACACGCTATTTGTTTCTGGAAAATATGAAATGGTAGGTACGTATTATTGTAAATTATTCTGAGATTTAAAAAAAACCTTATCATCAAACATGATTAAAACTCAAATGACAGCGTTTGCATTTGAAAATATCACAAGAGATAAGGAAAATCGCCGAAAAGGGTATTTATTGTTCTAGTTTATTTTTCGAAAAACACCAAAAAAGTCTATCGAAGCCAATTTTCCATACCCCAATAACACGTCGGCCAAATCCGGCGTGAGATTAAATCGAGCGGGTTGACAAATGGCCGCAGTCACTCACGCTACATGCCGTGCCTACTGCCTGCCCCCCAGCGACGACGGGGGGACATCGCGCTGTTCGTACGGGAAAACACAGCATTTTTCATACGAGACCGAACGAAAAGCTATTGGGAACAATATGGAAACGAATTCGATTTGCAGTCAAAGGGTTAAGTGCTATTTGCTAGCAATATTGAGTTGTCAAACGGTTTGATTAATGGTCAGCTGAAAGTAAATAGTGAGTTGTTGTTCAATGTTCAATATGAGCACTGAAACTCATTTTCTAAATGCATAAATAATTTCTTAAATGCTCTACTCTCGAATAGGCACTGAAAACTGTTATTTCTTGCATTAATAACTTTTCACAGGCGAAAGCAAAAAATGCCGATGATACAATGGACTTATGGTTGGCCTATCAAAATGAACATGAAAAAAGATTCTAGGAGTAGGAGAGCTGAAGGTAATAAGGTCAGAGCTAAAGGTATTTACTGAAGGTAAACAACGCAATGTCGAGGTAAAGACAATTCCATTGAATTATTGCGATCATTAATAAAGAATACAATGTTGTAGACAATTGGCATTGATTCTTATTCGATTAAACAAGAATAAAACATTTATTGAAGGCTCTATGGTACATAACACGTGATCTTTTTGGTATTGACGTCAACATTATTTCAAGTGATGTATGGCACATGATTAATTAACTGATACACTGTGGCTTTTCTAATATCTTAGTCTAAGTAGACAATAATATGTGGCATTGTTTTTATAACAAAGCAAATATTTAAGCACAAATTTTCAGTTATCAAACGAATGCTTCAAAAAGATTGCTTTGAAGACGAATGACAACAAAATGGAAGTTCTGATTGGTAAGCAGAACTTGGCTTCTGCTTTTTAAAAACTAATAGGTAAATATAAAAAGAGAGAGAGGGATAGGGATAGGCAGGCCAGGAAACGAGGGATGGATTGTGTGAGGAATGATATGAAAGAGAAGAAGTAAATGATAGCGGGACGGGTGACAGGGGAGAGTACCGTGGAAGAGAAGAACGTGTTGCGCCAACCACAAGTAACATGGGATAAGGGCAGGGAGCTGAGGAGGGAGTGACACAGTGAAAAGTTGACTTTCTTTTATCCCAACTTAGTGGTTAATAAAAATGGTTGAGCATTCTTTTTTGTTTAAAATATCTTTGAACCCTACATCGGTATCTCAAACTCCGATTCACCCCATGTAAAGGGTATCAGTCGATACACATCACTATTTATTTAAAGCTAACTAAACGTTAAATTAATGATAGCAATTATTATTTATAATCTCCCTATAAAAACACTTTAATATTGTCCGAATTATTCCTTATTTCAAACTCTATTTCTTTGCAATAAAGAAATCATCAAGACCTACACCTTAATTTTATCCATGTTAATTATAAATCAAGCTTTAGTTCTGGGGGATAGAGTTCAAAGTTAACTGAAAACTGTTTAAGAAACGTAATATTAAGTTTGTATAGCAATTAAGGGGTGTACTTTGTAAAAAGTGGTTTCAAGACGTAAGGGTTCTCGTTCACCAGATTAAAAAACCACCAAACCCAGATGTTTTGGTTTTATTAAGTTAAATTCAGTAGAAATAATTTTATTGTAATCCTATTTTAAGGACAAATATTTCGTGACAGACTCATAAAAGCTATGACTAGCAAGGATCAATCAGATTAATAAGCTATTTCTCTGATTCATTGTTATAAGACATATGTTCAAAGGTACTGTACAATAGCTGTTCTTAAACCAGACCACTTACGTAAATTATGCTTAGTTTGTGTTTATGTTTTGTCGCGATAAATTAACCACTGTTGGCGTATCAACATTTTCAACAGATGAGGTAATTTAAGTATCTGTCCAAATATCGTTCATCATATAAAATTTAACACTTTTCGAATGTTCAGTGTTACAGTCCAGTGCATAGCAACCCTTATTTGACGCGAGCGCACGCCAGATGGCGCTGCGGGGGCATTGACTCCTTAAATATTATTTTTTCGTTCAGAAATCGCGACCCTTAAGTGCGGTTAGGAAATTATAAGAACTACTACGTTTAATATGATCTAAGTAGCGGGTTTGTGGTTCCCATTATTTTCGTTTAGCGTATTTACAATGATTATGATTGGGTTTTCGTTTTTGTGAACTAATAAATAAAATGTAGTGCATGCGAAATTAGAAGTGGTTTAAATATTTGCACGTTCTTTGAATTTTCATTGCGCCACCTACTTTTATGGCTTAGGTGGTTTGTAACGTTTATATTCTTACGTGCTACATTAATTTTCAGGCCAAAAGTTGTTTTTTTTAATGTGAATGGCAAACATAAAACGTCTTGTTATAGTAAGCTAGGTTTGATTTTTTTTCTATCTTTGACATTTCATGTTTTTAATCGAGATGAACAAAAGAAATATACAGCCTGCGAATTTACGACTTATTTTTTTTCTCAACATTATCGAAGCCGAGAATCCAATGTTAAAAAAAATAAAAACAAAAATCAAGCAATGATTATGGAGCGAGAAGTTCATATCTCAAAAATAGAATGCGCGCGTGCGTTCGGATACGCGTCGGAGTGTAATTGCACGGTACTCGTATAGGTAGTTATGGCGGCGGCAGCTCACCTGCGGTGGTTCCTAACACGCGAAACATCATCTTTTTGCAAGTTAACTTGTTATGTTAATAATTAGCGATGAAGCTAAACGCGTCTAATGTACTTTCAAGGTTAGTAGCAAAAGACAGACCGTCTAAATCTAAAATAAATAGTAACATCGGGAGAATATAAATATTTTGTAATTCTTGTCAGTATTTTGTATTTTTGGTGTTTTAATTCCTTCCAAAATATTTTATAGTTATGTTGTAACTTTAACAAATCAAAAATAACACAAAGAAGGAAAATGACTACAACCTCTGTGGCATCATTTCAAGGTTTGTTATGATACCTACAAATTATAAAATAAAAAGATATTAACATTCCGATCCGAACCTATCGTGACGAAAATTCGAATAATCTAAATGATTATCCAAAAACACGATGATTATCAAATTCTAAGCATCCAAACGATATCCCGCGGCAAATTGTTGCGAATTTCCATCGAAACTAATCAGAAGATATCGTGTTTGGCGGCAATCATGTCGTTAGGCAGCATCCTCGGAGAAGATCGAGCCAATTCGGCATTTTCCGTGTTTATACTGAATTATTCATTGTAGTAAATAACCTTTACGTAATAAGACGAGATAGGGTTCGTGTCAGCACGCGAATGAGGAAGGAATCGAGACACGCTCACAGGAAATTGTAGTGATTTTAAAATGAGGCGTTTTTAAGTTGTTTTGATAGTTTTAAAACATCCTCCATCAATGTAACAGACATTGACATCTTCTCAATTTGCATAAATCCTAACATTCCAAAGCTATTTCACTGCGTTTTATTTCTTCTTGCAGGTCACTCAAAATTTAAACACTTGGATCAAACCAAAACTGTGCGCTGTAAAACCACTGTCCAGTTCATAATATATTTTCATGTGAAAAGTCCTCCAAACCCAAATATCTTGCAACTCCTGCTACCGCAAACTCCCTGCAATTTCTACAACATATCATAGTTGTCACCCAAATTCGTGAACCAGTCCTTCATCTCAAGGTTGTGATACCTAATCCTCATCTCAAACAACACTCCATATAGGTACCAAAAAGTCCCTGCGTAAGTAGTCTAGCATCTCCTTTCGGTCTGCTCAAGAAGCTCATTGATCCAGACCTTCATCTTAGGGCTCCACATCTAGGATCTATTAATACCCAGTCACATGTTTGGTCCAGCTGGTGGCTGCGTACTGTTAGCGGCGGCAGCTGCGCGCGCAGCTGGAGGGAGTTTTTGTGCGAGCGGCGCGCGCGCAGGTATAGCGCACGTGCGGACAAGTTCATGCGATTTGCATGTGCCGGGGAAAGTGCCGCATGCCCGGCTAGCATTGTGGGGTAGTGGTCGGTTAGTCTTTGTTTTTAATTTGATCCTACAAGATACACACAATGATCAAGGTTAGAGTAATCGGTGCTTGCACGCTGCTCCATCAGTTTTGGTGCATCATAAAGAAAATTAACGGCACCTTCTGACTGTGTCACATAACTGACGGACGTTAGTTTTTGCTTTCAAGATTTTTCAGTACCACGTTACTGATTAAGTTCGGGGTGGCGCAGTCAGTAGGTATTGTACATTGTGTATAACGGGCTGGTGTCCGCAACTCCACGTCAAAGCGCGTATTTTGCGTGCGGGATTGTAGATTATGAAATCGAGAGATGGGAATGAAAACTATTTATTCAAGTTTTGCAGGTTGCCGAGTTGGCGGACTGGGCCTATAATTTTAAGACTATTCAAAATAAAAGTAGGTTTTGGTAACTGTAACACATATTAATAGGGTTGGAAAAGTAACAAAGTGAAATGAAGTAACAAAAACATCTTCATCGTTGAAAGTGAATGCGAAACTTCAAACTTTATTTTACAGAGAAAGCTTCAAGATGTCTAAACAAACAAGTCGAACAGAGCCCACATTCTGGCCAGACAACTTATTTGTAAAAGTCAAGGATTTCTTCGAAAAAAATCCCAACAACTGGAAAACTAAACGGAGCTTAAAATTGTGTCGTCACTACCCGAGAGACGCGTGCGCAGAAATTAAAACAAGCGCGCATCTGCCGCGAAACCCGACACGCTCCTTACCATATGAATTATGCTACTTCCGAAAAAAATCCAAAAAAAAACTGCCAACACAGCAAAACCAACTTTATAACCCACTAGTAAAGCTTGATATTTATTTATATTATCCTATTTTTATTCCCAAATCGTCAATCTAATTTCGACTTTATTTTCGTTCATATAAGCGCAAGTATGCACAGTGCGCCTGTACGCTAAGTCATCTGGACAAAAAGCCATGTGTATGTTTCGCGCGGCCCGCCAGATGTCGCGCGTAGTTTCGAGATGTCGTCTAGAAGGTAGAAGCTGCGGCGTTTTTTTCCCCAACATTACAATGTGTAGCGGTTTATCTGATCCTGTTAGTCGAAGCAATGCGCTTTGTTAAAATAATAATAATGTTTGTAAATTATGTGGGTCAAGTTTTACAGGGAAAAGGTTTCGATTCGTATCATGTTTGCGTCGTAAAAGCGTAAAAATGCCTTTTTTTAAATAAAAAAGGCTGTAAATATTAATTTTATGTTGGCAATTTGTTGAAACAATTATAATTTGTTAGTTTATCTGTGAAAGCATGCGTGTCCTGAGGTGTCAGCTGTCGCGTAAGTTTTTCAGTTGTTGTAGGTGCAGTCAATGTTAATGTGTTAAGTTGTTAACTGAAAGTGATGGGCTTTTCAAACTTGCGGTATTTTGTGTTACAGGTTTTAAGGAATTTGGTTTTCGTTTATTGTTATGGCTTTCAATATAAAGCTGAATTATTAGGGAAAACTGTATATTTTAATGAATGTGTAGTTTATCTAAATTATGTATTAGGTAATTATCTTTAAGTAGTGAGTTTTATTCTAAGTTATACTCCTAAAACACTCAGTCTATTTAGACTTCTTTATTCATTTTCGTATGAAAGTCTAGTCACAAAGCCATATATTACAGCAGATTACACCACCAAAAGAGATAGTACTCATATTTTCCTACTGGTCCACTAAGATAATACGCAGACAGAAGTTTCTGCCAACTGCGACGTCGAAACCAATGAATTATAATTATCTAAATGCGATTTGATATTCAATGGCACACATTTGATATGACCAGCCGACATGGCGTGTAGGCGAACGTAACTGTACCAACAATTATTGTTAATTTGTATTCCATAAACGATAGTGTAAGCTTTGTGTATGTCACCGCGGCTCTACGCCGATTTCCGTTCGTAACTAAATTACACGAAAAAACAACCAATGTCTGACAACCGATAAAAAAAAAAGAAATGTCACTTGTCGTTTGTGTATTATTTTATAAAATGAACAACAACAAACTTGCTTTATATTTGAAAAAAGAACAGTCAATAGACTATACATCTAATTGTGTTCGAAATACGAACAATGGACATTATTTTCGGCAACAATTTCTTTAGATAATAAGTACAGGGAATGACTAGACTTGTCATGATTAGCACAATATTACAATAAGAAAGAATCGCCAAGTAATTGGAACGGAACACCCACGTGTATTTTGGTGTATACGAAATTTCCTTAAAAATCGCACCGTAACCTTCTTTTGTACGTCTGTACCGAAATAACTGTTGCCCGGTGGTTTAATGTAAAGGAAAGTGTGGAAAACATAGACTAGACTAGTCTTCATTCGATTTTTTTTAAGCTACCGTTACTAAAATATTGAATCAACTTGAATGGTTGCAAAATTTGGTCCTCTTACAAGGAAAATGAATCACTTTTTTCACAAATACATATTATAAATCGGCCCAACGAACGTCTATCAAATCCTCTGTCCCGCGTGATTGATTTTTGTCCTGTTCCATAACCGCTACAACGTCTGTCCTGCAGCATCCCGCTGCCTGTAAGTTTGCGTCGCGTAGATGAACTATCTCATACCTCAGTGTTTGTGTCAGACTAAAATTTCGCACAATTGTGAACAAAGAATCAACATTCTTATTTATTTTCAAATTTGGAACTAGGCAAACATCAAGCTTGTCCCGAAACAAAGCCTAGTAAACTTTTTGTTTCAGATTTCGCCGCAACTCTCTATAAGGGAATAACAACAATATGGAATGTAAATGCCTTTGGAACTTTAAGTGCAACGTTAGGTACTAAAAGGGAATCTAAGGTCATAGACCACAGATATAATATCATAACGCAATCACTGATCCACCTGTCAACCGTGACTTTTATAACAAATCCCTCGACGACAGTTCATTGTAGTGGTCTACGGGGACTGTAATCCAAGGTCGAGTTCAATGAACGCTAACTGACCAATATTGATATAGTTATATCCAAAGAAAAACCAATTTACGGAGAACTAGAGTAGGTACTTTTTTAGAAATACTTTGAGAAAAACGTAGAAAGCGTAACGAAAATATGAATAAAGGATGATAATATTACTCTTGTACTAGTGCCAACATATTCGTTCGATTGCCGAAAAGTCTTTCAAACTGATTGATTAGCTCGTAGACAATAGAGTCAGGAAGGATCGGGAGACTATGTGGGCAGATAGGATCAATCGGAAGGGATTATTTTTCAGGGTTATTGCTTTTACAACCGCTTGTTCAAAACCCACTTCAAATATTCCAAATTAGAACCAAAGGTTGAAGTTAAAGTCTCGACCAGGCTACCGTACTTTACTTATTATTAGAGATGACTATGGCTTTCTAAACTATACTCTGAGATTGTCGAATATGGTTAGTAATTCTTTGTCGTCCAGAATTATCTGTAAGGTCTTTAAACTCTGTTGTAACTGAAATAAACTCTTTTAGGTTTTATAAAGGACAAAATGAAGCGAAGAGAGTCAATAGCGAATTCCAGCGCCTGCACCTTACTTTAAATTTGTGTAATTTGAATAAAATAAAAATTATGTTCACAGCAAAAACATCTTTATTATGAGAGAAATTATAGGACATTGCGGCATTGCGTAGAGCCAGCATTACACCATACTAAAGACAAACGAGCGGGATCTTGTATGATAGCCCAAGATCAATTCCTTTGATTAAAGACGACCTTGACTATGGCTGGGTCAAAGAACGGAAAATTAAGGGAAACTGGTGAAAACACATAACATTATGTAGCTTAAGAACTAGCTACAGTCTTGTGTTGTCGTATATTAGAATAAAAAGGGGAGTATTATCGCAAGTTATGGCGAAACATAACTCGGAAAGCTCTTTTTGTTTCATAGTGTCCGTTTTCTCGGCAGCAGCAAGCCATAAATCCTGTCTAATTTCTCAATATTTTCTACCGTTCATAGATATTTCCGAACAGAAATCGTTTTCCTGATGGTCAAAATCGTCGTTTTTTTGTTTTTAATCTTATCCGTATCTGACCGTGGCATCACTTTGGGTCCTATCAGAATACCAGTGCTGTAAGGCCTTTTGGTCTCGTAATACAGGACAAATTTCGTTTCTTTTTTTTTTTACTCTATGATAAATTTTTATTAGTTGTACTGATAATTTAACCATTTCATTTTGTGTGTTTTGTCCTGTGCGGGCTAATAAATGCTTTTTCTTTTTTCTTTCCATATAATCATCTATGATCATAATTATGTTCATCCCATCGTCATAGTTAATTGCACCCAGAAAATAGAGGAAATGTAAATGGCTTTAATATGCAAGTGCTTCTATAATTAGTGTCAAATACCGACGTATTCTTAGCCAGTCGCCAACCAAAGATGCGCTGGCAAAGGTCGATCAATGTCTATTCATTGTAGATCTCTGGTCTACCAAGTTTATCGAAGACATGTAATAAGTTGAAAATGTCACAGCGGAAGACGGATACTGGCAGTCTGGCACCAGACAAGTACCTATAATTACACCGGACATAATTATGCAGACAACACCGTATTTATAGCCCTACATTAACATTCAACTTTCCTTCGATTTCATACTAAAATATGCAAGCTTGTACCTCAATTTGTTTACAAATATCAATACAAATTACAGACATACTCATTAAAAATGTATTTGCATCCAACATTAACCCATAAATTACTCATCGATACTCCCACATTACGAAGTCAATCATTGACAATGTTAATGATATTCAATAGTTGCGCGGTGCATGCAAATATCCGCAGCAGGCGCCATGGCGACAGCGGGGGTGGGGTGGGGCGTGCGGGCGGCGGGGGCGGGATGCGTCGAGACGTCGTCTGCGCATCCCGTCGCGTGGCCGCTTTGATCTGCGCACGAGTAGCGCTGCGACGCCGTAGACATAACACTCACGAATATTTTACAACGGTTTTTTTCGTGTAATTGGGTGTTGATGGGTCGTTAAATGGTTGTGGTTGGAGTTAGTCGCCAAATGTCAAAAACAAATATTTTACTTTTTAATTCTTTATGTGATTTTTTCAGTGTTTCAGTTGCTTTTACAACGCATTAACAATCTCTTAAAATCAGAATAATTCTCCCTTTAAATAAAACAAGAAACATTTATCAATTTCAAATTACATTTTCAAAGACCTACTTTTAAAATATAATGTCAACATATTTAAATATTTTGATCCAGTTGCTTTCACTTCGTAACTCTGTGTGCCGTCAGTCTGTAGGGGGCCGCCGCCGCCGGAGCGCCTGCGTTTATTTGCAACGCGGCTAAAAGCTACGTTCAGTTAAATGCTATCAAAACATCACAGCGAACTAAAATAGAAATAATTTCACGAAATCTTAGACGAGCAACATCACCATACGACCATACGTTTGTATAGCGGCAGTGAATGATCAGGTTAACTTTGATCAAGTGAATTCCTGTGAGTTTCGCTGAATTTACAGTGGTTTGTAAATATTGACTAGTTCAGGACATTGTTTGTAACAAGTTCTATTGTATCTTCATTTGATCATCTAATGGAGTAATGGCTTTACTAGACAGACAGTCAGGAGAAATTTGTGAAGAGTTTGTGGAACTTAATCCTTTGATTGCTAGATGAGATCAGTATATGCCCATTTCGCAAAAAGTTCCCCATACAAAATTGCGTGCTATTTCCCCTATTCATAAGTTCAAGTCGCACTCACAACTTTGTTCTACCCACCGTCCATCAAACGCGACACAATCAAACGCTAAGCACTGTCATTTCTTTTCAATCAAGAAAAGACAATTAAAGTCAACGTCAAAGATATAATAATGAAGATATGGAACGGCGACATTTCCCCGTCGCGTTATTGAAAGTCTGGTGTTTAAACAGCAATCATTTTAACTTTAATTGTGTGAACCGATCGCTATCGGCGAACCTTGCTCGTAAACTAAAAGGGTAATGAAAATGTCGCCATTTGCAAGTGAATAATTTTTTCCTTCAAACGTACCGAGGTGTAACACTGTGCGCTGTCATTTTGAGCTCGTTTGATGATTTTTGCGATAAATGTAATTAAGCTTTTATATGTAAAAGTATTTTTTGAAAGCATAATTGTAATTTAATTTGTGTTAGAATGTGCTTTTTCTGCTTCAAATATTTTGCTTGATAATATGTCAGATTGCGACACTGCACAGTGCTTTCTGGACGTCAAACTCGTGACGCATGCCCAGTGGTCGCACTTCCTCTGCTGGACAAAAAGACCGAGAGCGCATGGTTACAATTAACTCTAGTGTCCGAAACACTCTTTAGTGTAACGTACATAATAACTGCATACGACATTTCCAATTAGCTAGTCTGTTCTATTTCGTCACTTTGTGTCAAGGGCCTGAAATTGATATGTTCAAACGTAGTCTCTGTGTATAGTCTTCACAATTAGTATTGGTACATACCTATTGGTGTAGGAGACATGGACAAGAAGCTTTGTTCATTTTGAACTTTAATGGTACTCTACATACAGCTGAATGGGGTTAAGCTATTTCAGCCACCTTACATCAGTAGCACTGTTACTTATGACAATCCCAGGATTTTTAGGGATGGCATAATTCTTCATGCTATTTATTCCATTTTAGAGTAAGTTTAGCACAAGATCCCGGTACTGCTAGTAAGACTAGCACTTGCACTTCCAACCGCTCAATCAGCTACTTTTTCCATCAGCCGGGATATATGGCTGTCTCCCGTCTAAATGGCCTCAGCATTCATTACATATTTATTGTGACTGAGTTGTCTAGACGATCGCTAAATATACGGGGCTAACACATGGCGCAAATATACGCAAATTCCTTATTTAGACGAGCGCTAAACTTAGATTAAGTGCGGCTTATTTTTAGTGCGTTCAGCTCTTGATCCGACGTTAATGTGGATTGTGACGAATACTCCAGATGATTTAATTGGTTTTAATTGCTAGCTTGGATAGTGATGACAGTTTTGGGTTTCTCTGGCATTGTTGCTAGTTTAGATCTGTCTGTGACGTCGTTGTGAGCTTAACTGGGCTGTTATTCATAGAGCTTAATGTAACATCATGCTTGTTTTCGTCGAAGGATTGGCAGTGGTGTATGTTTGTACCTTTAACCGTCAACTGGACTGCTTCTTATGAAATTCCTAACCCCAATAAAACTATCCACCATATGATAACATGAATGAACATGGAATGATCTAATAGGAAATCTCACAAAAACTTAAATTTGCAAAGAAGTTAAGTTATTTTCAATCTTCTCTACAGTAATTCCACTGTGTCACAAGTTTATAACACTGATTCGCATTCGATCGACGTTAGGTTACTTGGTAAGTTGGTATATTCAAACGATTCACAATATTTCTCTATAATCAAGAAAAGAACCAAAGAATACCTAAACAAAAGACGTTGTTAATTATATCATCGTAATGTATGATTATCACGGCCGCCTAGAGCTTTGTGGCTTGAAGAATTAATTAGCCCTGCTTCTCATTAGCATAGTGATTGAGAGGACATAGAGCGGAGCGAGGGCAGAACATCGAGATTATTATGAATGGCTAAGATGACTTGGGCAACTTGGCAAATGGGTCGTGGCCAAGAATAGGGTGAATAGTACAGATAACGTCAAGATTGGATACAGTCTAGTCGTACATGAGAACTTCACAGATTGACATAAACTTATCATTATGTTTGGGTGGTCTTCTAGTTCTAGACGTGAGCAGATAATTGTATTTTACATGGATCGACTGCCCTCCTCGAAAGCTCAGTTCCTTGGTAACACAATACCAGTTAGTATGTCTGGTTGTCATATGAGACATTAAGAGACATTAACAGTTATTGTAACTTCGTTGTTCAATATGTCAGCAATGGGACAGTTTTAAACCGAACATAAAATCATGAGCCAAAACAATAGACAAAATTGTACGTCTATAAAAACTTCCTAACTTAATTCATAGTTCCCAAAAACCGTGAAAATAATCGATGGTACAGATATAAATAGTAAATAGGTACAATACGTCGTGTGTACATAAATCTAACGAGTGCGAAGTTGTTCCATGCGAAGTGGGGGGTGGGAGTGACCATGTCTCTTGCCAAGCTGATGGCCACCAGACCCTCACTTTTGGCACGCCAAGGACACTGCAGGCTGTTCTATGGGCCATGCCAGTGGTGGGTTTTTTATCGATATAATATCAATAACTTTTTTGATAGAATTAAATAGTAAAAATTTTAAAAATCGGTAGAGTAGTTTTAGAGTTATATCGTAACAAACACACCAGCAAACAAACAAACAAAAAATCAAGTCTTTCCTTTTTATAATATTAGTGATGTGAATGTTAATGATTCAGCGAGCAAGAGTAGCAAGACTGAACAAAGTAGAGAAATCTAGACGAAAAGCTATAAGTTGACGATAAAATGGGTTTATCGACCTACAAAGTAGAGTAAGTAGGTAAGTGTAGTTACAAGTTAGTAAGTAACTTGTTATTTTGTAACTCATGAATATCATTGTTAATTTCTGCTGACAACTAAAGGCTATGCCACATTTTAAAACTCTTTCCACATTGATTTCATCGATACCAAACCATCGAGCCACCCCCTCACTATCCTAGACCGCCTACCGACATAATTCACAAGGGCTAGGGAGGGGCAACCGAATAGAGCTGTAACCGAGCGCGGCGCCTGCCAAAACACATACGTTACAGCATCACTAACAGTGAGATATCGAGATAAAGGTCGATGACCCGCCGCCCGCATTCATACTGTCGTTATTACGTCATTGTCTCGCTCATTGTTGTATCGGAAAAGTCGGCTTTGACTTAATGTTAGTGAGTTTTCGATACAACGACACCACGCCCTAAAGACTAAAGTAACATAAAGTTCATATTCAAACTCCGAATCTGAGGCAAAACCGTAAGAATTTATTCTTTGGCAATCCTATGACAGTGCAGTTGCTCCAGCTGCGGCTAAGTTACGGGTCCTAAGTTACGGGTCTAATTTCAAATGCCTGGGTCACTACGTTCCAACTTACACCTGTTTAACGTGACATGTTATTGTTAGCCTGCATGTGTCATCTTATTGCTGGGCAAAGGCCTCTCCCCATGACTTCCAAATCTTTCGATCTAGGGTTAATGTGGACCACTGGTCGTTGGTTCTGTCCAGCTCGTCCGGCCATCCACCCTCGGCAAGGTATAGCGCGTCTAACATGTAACCTTTTGTTAATCCCTGTGGACACTTAACTTGGCCCATTCATATGCCCGTTGCACAGTTAGATTTATAAAGAACCCCTCCAAATCTAGGAAATAGGTCCTTAGAGTCACTAGGTCACTAGTGAATGATTTCTGAATCGACCAGGATGGCACAAAAGCCGATACCCGCGGCCATCTGAGTTGTTGTCATGCCCATCACAAGGTGACCGATGGTGTGTATGTCGTGCATGGTCTTTTCATCGTAAAATCAAGCTGGCTCGTGAATGGTCTCAAACTTTCACGCAGACTTTTCAATATGACGGGAAAGTAGTAGTAGTACGTAGTGGCCACATGCAGCCAGTTGGTTTCTGGTATTGGAGAGTTGGCTGGAGACGTGTGATGAGCATTGCAGCAGTAGCAGATGAGTAGCCTTATGAAATAGCCCTACGTTTAGATGCAGGGTATCCATGATGATTTCCACACGATAAAAAACCTGCAGTGACGGTATTCCACGTTCAGACATATCCCCATAAGCGCGAGGTCGTTGGTCGTCAGTGGGCGACGCGTTTGGCGCATGCGCGGGCCCCGCTGCGTCTGCGCACCTAACTTACGACACTGACTGACGTAAAGGACTGATTGTGATTTATTTGCTTTATTAATTACTGCCTTTATTTGCTTTCAATAAGTCTAGCATCTGTAGTATAAGAAGTAGCGTCCTACAGTCTGACGCGATCTTCAATTCGTCGGCCTAACAGGGCAACTTGCCCCTTTATGTTTTGGGAAGCCTATTTCCGATTGCTGATGTACCTATATGTACCTATTTGGTCTGTTATAGCTAATGTTGGTCTGTGTCTTAGTTAAATAACATAATCTGGGGATTACTGGCTCTGCTGACAAACGGATTCAAAATAATATCTACCTAAGTATTTGTTTTGTTGTATGTACGTGGATGAGCGTTATGTAGTATCTGTCTGTCCCCATAATAATAAAAAGGCGCCAGTTTATGTACCTATCTTCCTATTTTTACTATAATGTGCACAAAACATAAATCGTAAAACTATTTTTCCATCGCAGAACTAGAGACGAGACATAATAAAATGTAGGACATAACTTTTATCGATGTCCCATCGTTTCATTACCGGAGCACTTCTGTTAACGTTATATTTATCTCACATTTACGCAGATTTATCGAGCTATAAACTATCGCACATAACTATTGTAGAGCGCTGGCGGACACGCTTTTATATCAAATTATACTGGAAACTTTATTTCTTAGTTAATAATTAACTTGCTTTATTGTAAGCCGTTAGATTATGTTCAGTGCCAAAACATTTTCAAATTGGAAAGTTTGTCCATGTCATATAGAATTTTCTCCGGAATCAGTAATTTCATGTGTTCATTTATAGAAGAGAGCACCTTATAAAAAATCCCACCGGGTAATACAAAACCAATAAACAAAAACCCCTTTTCAACACGCTAACGGGTTATAATTATAAAACAAGAAAGCAAATTAAGAAGTGCTAATCCCACACACGCATTAATTTATAAACCACCCCAAAGATGTCGAGACAGGGCTTAAAAAAGTCTTTTAAAATATAATAGTCACCCCCGACTGTGCTCGCCATAAAGTATGCTTAAACAGCCGTCGTAATGGCTTGAAAAAAGCAACAGGCGGTATTGAAAAAGATGTGGTAAAAAACGTGTGTGTACTAGTTGAGGACAGCCTGTTGGTGTAGGGGGCCATGTCAAGGATAGGCCGATTTTGTGAGGAAGGAGTGGAATAAGTGCCATTTTGGGGTCCATGGGTATCTACAATAGAGGCTCCTCAAGGCTTTCAAAAAAATGTAAAACAACCAAACGAGTCTTTACAAAATGGCACATGCAATGCATCAAGAAAGATCAAGACTTAAATAGTTTCAAGTTCCTTATCATAAAATTGCTGTCAAACACCATTCAGAGGTTTTATCACAAACATCGATTCCTACATTATGATGTAAAAACAGGTGTTACCGTAACAGCCTTAATAAAGTTCATAAAAAATTAAGATCATTGCAATACAGCAATTACATATTATTCCCCTTTATATGATCCTTCCTATCCAGGTCGCCTGTCCACCTGGCTCGCACGCGCATAATACCACTTTATTTGTTTATTACTTTTTATTTTTTCCAAAGACCAGACGGGAGTCTATCGACAAGAAATAATACGAAAAAAATAAACAAAAACCCACAACAATATTCGTCTGCACACATGCGCCATATTTGAATTTGAATTTCGAATCGGATGCGAAAAAAACGGACGCAATGTGCGAGCGCACGCGCCGTACGCCGCGCGCCATATGTCGGGAGAAGAAAAAAGTTTTTTTTAGTCATCAAACACAGATAAGTAATAGAAAAAACAGTAACATAAGCATAATGTTAGATGTTGAAAAAGTGCAGCAAAAACTAAGTTTGAGGTTAAATCGAGGATGTTACGGGAGGCGTTTGAAGTTGTAGGGCTGCTCGCGCTGTGGAAGTGGTGCGTTAGAACTGTCTGCCAGGTAAACGCAAATAAGACGTACCTAGTTTTTGCAAATTACGAAAAAAACAGCAATTGTACTTTTATAATCAATTTTTTTCGCAACATTCCCAAGATTTTCTTGAACGAGTTCACAAGATCAGGATTCAAGTTATAGTTTTTAACAGGTCCTAGAAATGCAACAATATATTTTCAAACGACACAATTTGTAACAGAGAACCAATTAGGACCATCTCAATCAGATCTAGCCAGCCCTATTAGCGGCCATGCGCCCGCGCAGCACATCTGTCGCGATCGTCCGTCACTTGCGCGGATTGCGATCGCTACGATTCTCGTATTGTATACTCGTTCATTTTATTAGATTTGACAGTAATCATTCCGGCTTGTTACCAACTCATTGTATACGGTTGTTAACTTTGTAGGTTTGCAGGTCTTGGTAAGTGTGTAAGCTTTTCTTTTGCTGAAAAGTTTGATCGATGGCTTAGGTATTTGCGTTAAGTTACCTACTGCTACGATGAATCTTTTGGCGCCTGCACAAGTCCACAGGGAAATTGGGGTGCAGATTGATGCATATTAAAGGGGTGAAAATGATAGGTAGGTACTTCTGGACATTTCTAAGACCCAAACGAAAACTATTTGGAAGAGATAGGTAAAATTTCTAGACTAACTTTTTCCGTGTATGGCGATGGACTGATAACAAGCTTTCTTTAAAAACGCCTCCTCCACTCTCAGAGTCGCATGATCCTTTAGTTTCTTATGTTTTATTGCTACATAACTACTAAACCTTTTTGATTCGCGTAGCACTATAAAAACCGCCATGATTACCGATCGATGGCATGCGCAAAAACCTGCTCCGATGATCTACTTACATAAAACGATGGCTACTAATTCACCCCAGCGGCTACAGAGCTTTGATCTTCTTCTTATGGCTTTGGTAAAAACCCTGGAGGTATTTAGAAGAAATTGTTATTTTTAGTGCGCAATTTTTGGCTTAGATTGCGCAGTTTTTTTTGCGATCCTTGCTTGATGATTTGGTTTTATTAAGTGCCTAGTGTGGTTATTTATGAATGCTGCAGGGCAAATTAACTAGCTTTAACTATTTAAGATGTATCTCCTGACTTGGAAATAGCGATTGCTGGCTATAAGCTCCTACAAGCGTCACTTTACAAAGGTCTGAACTGCACTGGTTCTTCATCTACGCTTAGGTCTTTTAAGTGGTACTAAACTTCAACTTATTTGGGCCCCAGAAACCGTTTCCTCCGCTTCCAGAGGGTATGTGCTACATAAAGCCTCCTAGTGTGTCGTGACCGTCAGCCGCTATGTGGCAGGTGGTGCCGAGAGGGCAAAAAGCCTCCCTCACGATTTGAATACGATTTTTTTTCCACAAAAAAACGTCAAGCGCCATCAGAGGTTTTTTTTTGTTAACTGTTGTGTTCGCCTTTATTGAAATTTTATTAACAATCATTATTTTTTTTGTGGCACAAGCGTTTTATTACTGTCACATTATTAATCTATGTCCCACAGGAGTGGTTGGATGTGAAAGGTGATATTATAAACCGACAGAGGCCGAAACTAAGCAGTGTGGAAATTCGGAGAAGAATGACCATGATTTTCTTCTTTCAAAGTTACTTTAATTTTTAAGAACTCAACAAGAACGTTCGTAATTACTTCAGTTTAAGCAATGAAAGTTTCCGTAAGGGGTGGATTATGGTTGTTCTTCTTTCAATGATTCTAGTAGGTAGTGTATATTTGTAAGCCATTGCTTCTACTAGTCGAGGGAGAACTGTTCGAATTGATGAATGATATCCATTATGAATAACGAACCCTTTACTAAATAAATTCTTTGACTTCTATTTCTAAGTGGAGTTTGTCCAGAACTAAACGAACCTAAACTGAAAATGCGTTCATACTTTTGACTGACGATGCTGCGCCACATCTATTCCATTTTAATAAGACTCATTTTCCTCTAGCATTATTTAAGTAAGTAGTAAGTGAGCCCCAAGTACAGTTAAAAACGATTTTAGCTAAACTCCACGTTAGCAGTGCATCGTATGAATGGTCAGCGGATTCCTGATTTTATAGCCTCGAATGCACCGACAGCGAGGCTAAATATAGCCGCGCTAAGTTCATTCATAACGTTGGCTGCTTGAGCAAATGTTGGCCTTTTCAATGGACTATTGTCTAATGTCATTCATGTTATGTGTTTGGCCAATGTTTGGGACTACTTCATTGATTGACTTGTATGTTAAGCTATGTAAAATGTTTTCGATACGTCAGTGCTTAGTAGTGGTAGGTATAGTAATCGGTAATATCAAGCTGTGCTTCAAGCAGTGGCGTAGCTAGCGTGGGTGGCACTCGGTGCGGATATTGTAGGTGTCACCCCAAAAATCAATCAAAACAGTTAAAATAAAAATGAAAAGTAATAATTAATAAATAAATAAATATCGTTGGACATTTACACACAGCGCCATCTAGTGCCACAACGAGCAACGAGGCTTGTGTCGTGGACACCAGATAGTTGATATACTACATAGATACTTAATTATTGTATAATTTATGTTTTTATTAAAATATCAATTACAAATTATTTTTATACATTATTTTATTATTATTCAACGATGTGTGAAACCATAGGCGCCGGCAGGATTATTTCCGGGGGTGCATCTTCAGTTCCATTAAAACAAGCTCGACTATTTTTGCACTCCACCTCGGATATGTAAGATTTCGTTTGTCTATTCGTACAAGGAGTCATTTTGTCGATTTATACAAAAAAGACTATCAATCCAAAAAAATAGGATGCAGGAGCGAGCGTAGCGGGCTTGAAAATGTTAGCACCCACCTCGAACTTGACGGGTTTTCTTTGGCCTTTATAATATAAATAGGGCTTATTGTGCGTTTATTTATAAAAAAAAGCTTATAAACGCAAAGGACATTAGAAATCTGAATATATATTATTCGGTTTTTTTGTTCAAACTAACAACTACGATGAAAGGAGTACGAGCGAGCGAATCGAGCTCGAAAATTTTTGCTTTCCGCCTCGGATAGATTGGTTTCTCTATAGTTACCTAAGATTTCGCACCCTCCCCATGCTTAAAGCCCTGACGACTGACGATGGAAGACACGAGGCGCAAACGACCTGTGCATGCTTTGTTAACAGGGTGCAGCTAAAATATTTAGTCATGCAGGATTGTAAATCAAGGTAACGTTCAATATTGAAAAGGAACGTGGCGGTACATCTAATGTCACCTGCCCCTTCTTACAGCTTAAGGACTATAGTGTGGCGGTTATGTAATCTGCCACAGTTTTACGAGTTTTTATAGGTGGCACTAGTGATGTTCACGGTTCGTCCCACTAAGCGTTCAGTGCGAGTTGTCCTGCCCAATTCTTTCTATCATATTTTGAACATAGCTACTAACCTACATGTACTCATGTTGGTCATGAACCTCAGTAGACAGAGCTAAGTGACAGGAGGGGAAAGGCCTCCCGCCTTTGCTGTGATGTGGGACACATGCATGGCTAATAATAATAAGAACACATGTAGGTACTAATTAGGTATTTGCCAGCTTTGTCTGGACGATTCTCAGGCTAATTACCAAACTACCTTAATCTTATCAAACAGATCAATGGCTGCAGTATGTTGAACTTGCTTGAACCTACCCCAAGTGTCTTCTTTCATGACCAGTCCCCATCAGACATCGGAACATCCGTGAAGGACGTCTCTAATATCCACAAATATCCAACCTGCCCATTCAACTGTTTTACACCATAAAAATACCCATTGTCTAATAACTTTACGTCTTATAACAATGGAGTAAGGTCGAGAATGGTGTCGAAAGTAGATTTATGTTCAATTCAATGATTATTTTTAGATAAAAGCAATGTTTTACTACACGATAGTGTGTGTATTTTCAAACTGGGTTAGGTAATCATAAAGTTTTGTGCTACAGTTTTGGGTAACGAGGCCGGCGAGTGTAGAGTTTTGTCTATTCATTGTTATAACTGGGTAAGAAACGTAGTTTGAAAGTTATGAACTTTTATATTTTCCCACGGGTAAGTCGTGGCTAAGTAGGCAAGCTAGCAAATGTCAAGTGATAATTTAGTAGATTAGCTACCAATAAATTGGTTTTACATTCTATTTCTTGTTAAGAGTTGAACAAAAAAAATAAGTTATCGATAAAGCACTTTATTTCATGAACAAACAAAGCTCGAACTCGCGTATTACGCAAGCGTACATAAAAGGCATGCACTAGTTCTAGTTTCTAAGCTGAGACAATAAACTGTTGTGCGACTCCTTTGTCTTCGCACAGCTTCAAGTTATCTAATCGGGAAATGGTGAGACGATTCGAAATGCCACGTAGAGCAAGCTTGGCCGGCAGACGAACGTGATGCAACTAACTCCTAAACACAATAAACAACAATAATGCTACGCCATCGGTTTTACGACGCTTTATATTCTGTGATACACACTACCTGCCCGTCGTTCCCACGCCAAGGAATAAAAAAATATAAGAAGAACAAAAATCATTTTCACACCTTCGCGGAAACGTTTTAAGACTGTTTTATTATGAATGTAAAATAATAATAGATGCATAACTTTCTTTGGTGTACAAACTTTTAAGAAACTGGGTTAGAGCGACATCTAGTTTCGATGCGTTATATTTTTATGGTCAGCGCCATCTAGAGATAATCTTTATCTTTAGAACAAAAGTACGTTACCTAGCGGTGAGAGGACAAACTAAGTAAAGCCCGAGGCTTCAAAAAGTTTCCAATCAAAATAAATAGATGGCGCTCTTTTCAATAATTGGAATGTATCTAGATTTAATGTATTATGTTCCCACTTACCTGAATAATCTCCGTTAAAATAACACTTTTGTGACTCATTATTATTATCTAAAGATAGTATTCCACCTAACGTAGAACCTTCTCGTTCATTTTCACGATAACGAATGAGAAAACATTCAAACTATCAAGTTATTCCAAGTTTCTTTCAAGTTATTACTTTATGAAAATATTAAAGTATTGTGTAGGTAGGTACTTATGCGGTTTACATTAAGTACGACTAAGTGCATATTTATGGTAAAAGTGAAAATATCATCAGTGCCTAAGTCCTAAAGCAATTTCGAGCTAGACAGCAAATTAAACTTTCTCGTAATAAACCTTTTGTCATCAATTACTAGCGAAGAAAACTGTTTGTCAATACTTGTATGTTTTCTCAGAAAAATAAATACCTATCTGATTTGGTACTTCTACCTAAAAGGTATGTTATTCCACTTAGACGTAGGCCAAGCACAATGGGGAATTGGGGATAGGCACTTGCTGGATTAAGTGTAAAGTAACATCACAGTGTGTATCGTAGTAAGTTACGATACATTGTGATGTGCATTTACCTAATAAAGGTATTAAACAACAACAACAACAACAACAGCCCATAACGTCCACTGCTGGACATAAGCCTCTCCCATGATGGGAGGAATTTGCCGTAATCTCCACGCTTGGCAGGCGGATTGGAGATCGCAGTGATGAAAGACTAACAGAAAACGCTCCTGCCCATTCTCTGGTCTACGGAGGCGCAAGGTGTTCTGCCTCAGACATTAGTCGCCTTATACGACACCCGTGAGTGTAATGGGTTGGTTCTATTCTACTCTGCCGGATACCACACGGCTGAGGTACAAGGTATTGAACGTCACGGTCGTATTCCTCGAAGGGCTGTACTGATACACTAACATTTCGCCAGTTAGATAAATTTTCAATTCAATCATTCAATCTGTCAAATTTCTCTATTCGATTTTCAACTTTATTGCTAAAAATAATGCTCAAGGTTGATTGGGATAATTTGACAGTTTTGGGTAGCTGATGTGAGCTGGCGTCTGTACCTAAAAAGGCGCGCAAAGTGAGTATTTTTTTCCTTTATTCCTTCTTTTCCAGGGGAAACACGGTAACCAGATAAGTAACTATCTGCTTTAGACATTTGCGTTGGAATAATTAATGCAATTAAATAACAATTATCGCTAAAAATGTAGCTACAAGCTAAGCATAGTCGGAAATGCAATAAAACAATCATAACCGATGCAATTACTACCGAAAACACTTCTCAAATATAATACTACACACATTTACACTCAGAGAAAACGATAAAATGTTTGTTTAATAAGCATTTACTTGTTCTGCCAACCCCTCTGCAATAAATCGGCAGGAGTCTAATAAACAACTCAGTGGCGCCATCTGTTGACGACACGTGCTCATTACTTGCACCGATAAATCACTGGTATCATAACAGAGGGCGGTAGAAGTTGCGCAATTTATCTTGTGAAAAGTTGAGAAGCAGGGAAAGATTGTGTTTATGAGTGTAACTGCGAACGATGGGTGCAGGTGTGCCGGGGAACTGTCGGAGAATTGTAGGAGCTAAGTTTAGAAATGTTTTGCAGAATCGTAGGTATGAATTTTATTGAGGAAAAGGTTTAGCAAAGTTTGCCTTCTTTATGACATAAAACTTTTTATGATTGCGTCAATATATGTGGGGAACCGGAATATTAGGTTATCCTTTGAAATTAAAGTCTAAAAAAAAAGACCAGACTTTAATCCTCAGCACCCAAAAATTCCAAACTTCCTGTTGGAAAAGCAATAACATAACATCACGCTTGTAATCTCCGGAGGGTTACCAGAGGTGTACCTAATAGTACCTTCTCCCATTTCGCCGGTTATGTTTAAGTCCCATATAATAGGGGCGAGCCTATTGCCATCAACCGGGCAAAAATCCAAACTCCGTGGCTGCTACTGAGAAATTCCTGATAGAAAAACCCAATAACACTGCCCGACCCCGGAATCGAACCCTGGACCTCATGCTCATGCTTGAAAAGCAATAAATCTCTTATCATCCCAGACGATATCCAAAACCTTACAATACCTTATCTTATAGCAATTACGCCAACCCTTATCCAGTCCTCACATCTCCAGCTGCGATAGCTCCGCATTGTGCGTCGTCACTTAATGGGCTATTTAGCAACCACACATGGCGTGTGTCTTTGTAGCGCGTAATGTATGAGGTGTCCGGCGAGATAGCGGTTAAGGCAAGAGATTTATAATGGCAGGTTTGTGTCTAGACTCGGTGTAGGATAGCGCTTTACATTGCTTTATTGTGCGGCTGGGCTTTGGAAGGGTTCGTGAGTTTATTGGGTGTTGATTTGTTAATAAGGAATTAGAGTGAAATCTTTTAATGGATTTAGAGCTTCTACATGGTGATGTTATTGTGGTATACCAAAAATCCAGAGTAGATGTTATGGGGTTGATACTCAAGTTCTCCTTCTTTACGTTCAATATGGTGTACGATTATTTCCCAAGCTGTTTGTTTTTGTTTTTGATATCTGGACAGCCTGGTACAGTGGCACCTGATCCTCACATTTATGTAGTTTTCACTATTGCTGGTGGGGTCTTCCTGATATTAATGAGATAAGACCCTGCGTATAACAAACGGACGGACCCGGACGGCACAGTTGGCGCAGTGGCTAACGGCTAAGCGAATGAATGCTGCGCTACGTGTCGCGGGTTACATCCCTTTACAGATAGTTGTTCCGGGTTCTGGGTCTGCCTTTTTGTGTATCTGAGGTTACATGTTTGTAAACGCACCTACGATACAGGGGAAGTTCCTAGTGTGGGGAAATGTTGAAATGAAAGCAGCAAATCAAATAATCAAGTCAAATAAGTCAACCGAAACTTTGACCACTAGATTTTCCATTAGGTGAGTACCTGCCACACCAGAAAAACAGATGGCGCTGATTGCAATCTATGATAATGTCTGGCGTGTTGCTCCTGAAGCAGCTGAAGTAAACTTAGGGTGGGAGCTAACAGCGAAATTATGATTTTGCCAAACTTTGCCGAACACGTGTGTGTTACGTATTACAGAACCGATAGCACGTTATGTATGGCAATGAATTTTTAATTACTTACGCGAAACAGAACACAGACGGCAGGTCGTTTCGTTATTATGTAATTGTTATGGCACGTTATTTATTATTACCTGAAGATGCTATAGTACATTATGATATAAGTGCGGTAAGTTGAAAATTACAGCCGAGGCGATATTGCTAGCCCGAGCCGTAGGCGAGGGCTACAAAAAAGCAGAGGCTGTAATTATCAAAGTGCACGTATGTCATACGACGTTTTATAACATATTTGCGAGGAAATAAATAAAACTCGGACTTTCTTAAACGAATAAATCTTTTACTTGTTCACAAATTAGCGATGCGCGCGCATCAGCGCTTTTTTTTAAGGCAAAGACGCAAAAAACAGCCAATATTATTAATAAAGTAAATTAATATTTTTGTGTTTTTGTTACAGATAAATGGTTGTAATTTATTGTCGAAATTAATTAAATTAAAGAATTAAATGTTTATTTATTATATTTCATCTCCCAAAGTTAATTTTATTCATTAAATGTTGATCACTTCTCTGACATAAAAACTCTTTGCTAAGATTTAAAAAAGACCCTTTACGAGCAAATGTGTTATAATAGTTATTTTTAATTACGGCGCTGTGGTAGTAAATCGCACGTGCTAGACAATGTTCTTTTTTTAAAACGAGTTGCATAATGAAATTTAGTACAACATTATAACACCCGTTTGGGTGTTATAATGATTATTATGACACTGGCTGTTTTAATGTTGGCCATAAGCTAACTGTTTCAGATACTTATAGAGAGGATTTATAGCATGGGTGTAGATAAAAATATTTATAACACATTTGCTCGTAAAGGGTCTCTTATTTCACCCATTTCAATATGTATCTCATTACGTACTTGTGCAGTAATGTAATGTAAAACTCACGGTTTATCAAGATGTTCCGTCTAAAACGAACGGTACTTTTTTAAATCTTAGCAAAGAGTTTTTATGTCAGAGAAGTGGTCAACATTTTATAAATAAAATTAACTTTGGGAGATGAAATATAATCAATAAACATTTAATTCTTTAATTTAATTAATTTCGACAATAAATTACAACCATTTATCTGTAACAAAAACACAAAAATATTAATTTACTTTATTAATAATACTGGCTGTTTTTTGTGTCTTTGCCTTAAAAAAAAGCGCTGATGAATCGCTAATTTGTGAAAAAGTAAAAGATTTATTCGTTTAAGAAAGTCCGAGTTTTATTTATTTCGTCGCAAATATGTTATAAAACGTCGTATGACATACGTGCGCTTTGATAATTACAGCCTCTGCTTTTTGTAGCCCTCGCCTACGGCTCGGGCAAGCAATATCGCCTCGGCTGTAATTTTCAACTTACCGTACTTATATCATAATGTACTATAACTACACAAACAATGGACTCAGGTTTCAGCTTAAAGAACTTTCTATACGTTGAACCAGAACTTAGGTATGGTTATCATTTTCCTTCTGGAAAATTTAAAATCGGAGCTTCGTCTAAAAGTAAACCTAGTCAAGATTCTTTATTTGTTTTTGGGAAAAAGTATAAACTTTACGCCAATCGAAGGAAAGTCATAATGACGAATATAAAATCAGGGAGACTACCTACTCCCGACTTGCGGCTTCACTGCGTGGTGCAGTAAAACTCACTGTAGTGTAGCGACGAATTCTCCGAATTAAATGAAAGTTTAGTCGAGACAAAGTGCGTTTGCATTGCTCTACGATGCCATATAATTTTATCATTAAACCTTACAGTCACGATCTCACGAATAAACTACCTACTTATAGTAAGGAAATGTTGAAAAAGTCATGTTTGAGAACGACCTACGAACACCTGTTGCAACACTGTTAGTAGTGTAGAAGTTTGATTTGATTTGATTTTGAAATTTCTTTATTTTAACATAAACACAACAGATAAATGACATTCAGATCTTATTCTAAAAGCATTAAACATTAAGATTAGGTGTTTTGTGCAGACTATGGCGCCTATATAAAACATTTGCGAATACAAACAATATGTAATGTATAAAACTTAGTAGTTGATATGAGTCAGAAGTATCTTATTACTTACGTTATACAAATGTCGAACTGTACAGCGCGATGATTAGACACAAACGCACTTTAGAACACATATTAAACTATGTATTTTATAAGATTGTTACAGTTAACATTGATACCATTACATTTTCACTATAACAGTGTAATAATATGTATTAAAAATGCAAATGAGCTTCGTCTACTGAGTATGATTTGTTGCAAATCTACCCTACATTCAAGCGAACGTAATACAAATAGTCCGGTCATGTAGTGTAGAGGTTGGTTACAGCGTACAGTAAGCGTTCATAAGTGTAACTTTGTAAGTTCGAAATTCCTAATTCTGTGCGAGTCTTTTTGTAGAATTTACAAATAGAGCAAAGTTTATAATTATTGAGATTTCTAAGTTCAGGCAATCTTTGGAATTCATGTCTTCTTCAATCAGTCTTACTTGATTGTCGTAACATCTACAAATGGAAACGCACCGCTCTAAAGAAAATGAAAGACTGCTTTTCGTTTGTGGAAAGTGTTTCCAGCACATTAACCGCTAATTGTGCGGGGGTGAGGGGGTTAATACCGCGGGGTGAAGGGGGTGATTTCACGGAGTCGCGCACACGGCCATATTGCGATGGTTTTCATAATTATGCTCATTTTATGCACCGATGCGTCTGAGTGCGGATGTCAACGTTTCAAACGAATAGCTGATCTTTTAAAGGGCTCTTTGGCTGAGGTTTGAATAACGTTTGTTTGCTCTCGCTGTGAAGTGAAAGTTTAATTGAGTTTTTCGTTTTAGCACTTCATGATTCGAAAATTTGTTCGTTTGCTTCCCCCTCTGCTCTATTATAAGCCAAGCGTTGATTTAATACAAAAATAAATAAGGAATAGTTCTTTGGTAAAGTGCATAATATTACCCTATTTGAGCTCCTATTTGCTACCCTATCTATGGCATGGAGGAGTTGGTTTCTAACATTAATATTAAAAATAAAAATCCATATTAATCGTGATTTTATCAACGACTAGAACAGTAGGAATTCTTCATGCTAATCCAAGATCCCAGAGCTGTCAGACCTTGCTTATTTTCTCATGAACAAAATGTGTGGCATCAAGTAGTGTTAGTATGTACTATGAACGTATATATACTCGTACCTGCTAACTTGTGCCGACGGACAATTTTACATATCAGGTGCTAAAGTTGCGTAAAAATTATTCTATGAGAAAAAATTGGATTATTATAATTGTATTATCTCCTTTGAGAAAAAAATGTATTATATTTACGCAACTTTATAGCACCTGATATCTAAAAATTGTCCGTCGGCACAAGTGAGCAGGTATGCATACGTTCACAGTGCACACTAACACTACTTAATGCCACACATTTTGTTCATGAGAAAATATGCAAGGTCTGGCGGCCCTGGGATCTTGCTCTATGCATGTAGATAACGTTTAAACACAAACTTCAACTCAAGACTCACAATATTAAAAATATTCTTTTCACAAGACCTTTCTTAAGAGCACTCATATAAAAAAAAAAACAATAAATATTAAGTAAAAGACGTCCCTCTTTAGAATGTTTTCTTAAAGACGCTGTCTACTGGGGTCCGACCGGCCGTCACAACACGGGGGTGGCTCTGTGGCTTTTGATTTTATTTGCTTAGTGTTCTGCCCACCCCGGGGCAGTCTGCTGCGAGACTTAGAAGCACTAGTGATGGGGATAACCCTAGCTGTGTCAGTGTTGTAAAGACGAGTTTATTACTGCCGCGTGGGTGGTCCGAAGCGCTAAATTGAGTGCTCACCAAATTGTTCTCGCAATAAAGCCATGGTTAATGGTAATAACGAATCTAATGCTTACGGATACTTATATAGCAACGACCCAGAAAGATCTGTTAGCTTTTGTAAAGTAACAATAGGTTGCACATTGTGGAAATCCTGCCGGAATGTTTATACGGGTATTTTCTTTAAGAAAACCAAATCTAAAGTTGTGGAAAACTGCAACTTTGGGTTTGGTCATCAGGAATTTGAACGAGAATGTTATAGATTTTCCATTACTTGCATAGTTATCGACTCCAGTGTCTGTTTCACTTCTCTACACCTCCAAGTGACCGGCATGACATTTAAATGAGTTAGTCATGTCTCAGTCTAGGGGCTGGGGCTAGGGTTCAACTCCCGAGTGAGGCCCGTCGTCAATTATTGAGCGGTACTTCACGAATGGTAAACTTAAGACGTTTGTATATTCTGCTTTCGTGAGGTGAGTGACTCTAATAAGATACCTTTGAGGCTACCTGCTTGGGTACATTCAGCTCCTGAACAGATTGCGCTGCCTTTGTTTAAAAATCTTAAAGTTCTATTTCATAAGTATATAACGCCTCTAACATTCTGCAAAAATAAAATCTGACCTGATTCCAAATTAAAACAATGCTGGCATAACTTACTAACAGCGAATATTTTTAACAACTTGAAAGTAATAGTCAGACTTTCACAATTAGAATTAACGAGCTTTCAAATTAAAACAAGGAAAAATGCAGTCATCAGTTGAAGCAATTTAAAAGTTCAGTGATTATCTGAGACGTCTGGGAGTCGAACCCGGGACATCGCGCACCGGTAATTGTTACTGCACACTTTAATTGCAATTCTTAATTATTTCGGGGGTGGCTAAATTAATACTGCAGTCAGTCTTAACAAATTTTTGGGAGATAACTTGGCATATTTTTGAGACGGTAATGGTGTCTCACAATTAAAGTAAAGTGATTCAATCTATAAGTCTTTAGGGGAAAATGCTCTCATTATTTTTCTTTCCTAAACGCAAAAAAATCTTAAGGACAAAATCAGGAAGAGCTTTTACTGCAAGACAATAAACTTTCAGAAGAAAAACTGATGTTTATCAACGGTTATGAAAAAGAAAAGATGCATTCGATTGACCTAAGTGACCTATAGCTGTGGAAATAAGAATCGCTTTCAAACCGATTGCCAGTTATTGTTTAGGCCCTCTAACGAGCTATCTAATTGTGATTTCTTCCAAAAACCTAATCGTGATGGTGAAAATACGAGATAAGAATATTTGTAATCAAATTGAATTTCGCTATTTATAATCGTGTTTTCCAATTTCACTGCCATCTGTCCACGTCAAGGGCAGTTGTGAGTTAACAAAAACACTGTGTTAGCTATACACTGCAAAATAACTGACTACACAACTTGGGGCGGGCAGCATGCCAGGGGCAAACAATACGCGTTGGTATCAATTGTAGCAGAGAGTTAGGGATCCTATGATTTATGGGGTACGGGATTAAAATGTTGCGGTGAGGGGTGTAGGGGATGGTGGGGGTTGAAAGAGTGTTAATATATATGCAAAGTTGATAATATTATTTTACGAAGTAAGAAATATAACGAGTACTCTTGATCATGTAGTATATAGACACTAACAATTAACCTCTTCCTATTTGGCAATACAATATGAAATCACGCTATGGGCGCAGGCGAGGTGTCCAGAGACGCGTCTCCGCGCGGGCTAGCGATCTACGAAATAAAACTTTTTAGGTGCCGAACAAATATTGAGTTGCAGGGTCAAAAGGGAATGAATGATGCCGACGCAATAATACGTCACAATTTGAGGACTGATAAATGTTGTGTTACTTAAACGAGATGAGACAAAACAGATGTAAGGCACATTTACACAAGGATGAGGATCCATAGGACTGTACCTTATGTATCATATAATTGTGTCGTCAGTATTTTTTGCATTTGCGTAAGTTAGGTACAGCCTTAACATCTCCTAAATAGGTAATTTTGAAATAATTCTGCTGAGATTAAATATGTATACAGGCTATAGCTCTTAACATAATCGTAATTCTAAGATACTTTTCACCAAAATTAAGAAAATCTAGCAGAAAGATCCCAACATTTATTGCAAGACCCCAGTTTCGCACGCTTGGATAAGTATATAAAAGAGCGCAGCTAATACCGCCTTCTGAATAAATTGTCGGCTTACGATAGCGCTGCTGCTAATCGCACAGAGGGATAATGAACCGCTTCCCAGACACAGTGAAAAAACGAGCTTTATGTGAAGAATTTGTGAGGATTTTAACAATTACCCTGGAGAGCTGTCAAGGCACACGACACGTGCACAGTATACAGGATGCAGGACACTGTATACAGGACTCTGCTAGTGTATTCAATTATTATTATTAAATTTATTTCGTAAAGAAGAATTTTTCAATAGTTGAGGTCAGTATCCTATGTGCCCGGTCGTGGTCTACCTAAGTGCCAATTTCATCACCGTCTGTCAACTGTGAAAACAGATAAAAATCTAGACTCCGGGTCTAGATTATTAAACGGTAAATGCCTAATAAACAGGCGATTGATACATCTCTATCCCATTCAGGATACCACATAATAGAAAGAAAGAAAAAACATTTATAAGCCCGCACAGGACAAAACACAAATTAAAATGGTTAAATTAACAGTACAGCTAATAAAAAAATAAAAAATAACACAATAAATACAAATACAATAAATCGTCGTTCGTCGTAATACAATAAATATGTACGTCGTTCCAAAGTGCTAAGGTAAGACACAAACAATATTATCCCTGACATGATATCCTAACCAAAACCAATCAAGGTACCTTCTTCCTAACTAAAAGTATCCCGCTCCATCCGTGGACTGCATCACTGATGAGCGATCCAGAGGGATGCAGGGGATGAGGCGGGATGAAGTTATAAACGCACGCGACGTGCTCGGGGAGGTAAGCAGGGAAGTAAGCGCTAATCAACACGTACTCGCGTAATTGAATGAGGAGCTTCTTGGGTGTAGAGGTGTTAATTGAATATTTGGTATTCTATGTCTTAGTTTGTGTAATAAGTAGCTGATAATTTATGGGTAAGGTGTAAGGAAGTTCGCAACTTACTTACTCTTTAAGTACTTTACAGAGACTCCCAATTAGTTTTCGTATTTTCCCTGAGGTTTATTACTTTTCTTATTGATGGTCGCAATTAAGTTACTTAATAGTTACCTTTTACGTTTTTTGTTTGAACGTAACAAGCATCATTTGGAATTATCTAAGAATAATTACTAATTGTTTAATATGAGGTCTATCTATTCATACACGAAATCTCATTCAGGTCATTGTACTCATCATTATGAACAACTAAACCAAACAACCCAACAACACCAAAGCAGGAATCGCAAAAAAAAAACAGTTGTTCCATACATTTTGACGAGTTATGCGATAAAAAATGGGATTGGGCGGGTCACGCCAGTTGCATGCACGATGACCGCTGGGCAAAAGTCTCCACGCTATGGTTGCCGGAAGACGGACGGCGCCGCCAAGGCCGGCCCAGAAAAAGGTGGTATGAAATCCAAGCAGAACGACAAGCGCAGCACTCATCTTGAAAAGCTTCAAATTACGTCCGATAGGTAACAAGAATGATATTTTCAGTAACCATTTCTGCTGGAATATTGAACTAGTTGTATGTACGTACCCGGTCACACGGCGCCGGCGCATGCAGCTGTCGCGCCTGCCCCCTGCCCAGCGCCTCGCGCTTCCTCTGCGCGCTGAACAGCCGCAGCTCCTTGCGCTCTTCATCCGACAGCGCGTGGCAGTACCGCACCTGGAATGAGAACATGGCACGTGGACACATCGTCGTACAGGAGAACAGCTGAGGTAATGTCCGTTGCTGGACTAGAGGGGTCTAGGCCAAGTGAACAGTAAATAATGTATGGTCCTGATAAAGGCTACCAAAAAGCTTATATCAATCCTGTTGTAGGTCTTTGTAGTAATTATTGCGAAACGGTTTGACTGCAAGTATACATTTAAACTTTCACAGCTTGTCTGGCTTGGACTTCATTTTGTTGTCAAAATATTGCTTGCATTCTTACTTAGAAGCATGCCCAGAGCTGTTCATGTGACTCACATCACCTTTACAGGTCTTTTTACCCAGCAAGTCCAATCTTGCAATAATTTAGCAGAGTTTACTGAGAAGGTGGTTCTCTTTTAAAGTAGCTGTGCAATGACATCTCATGAGACTTTGTATTCATCGATAGAGTGCTTTTGAAGAAAATTTAGCAGTGATTGCTTTCAAGCCAATACATTTAGAAGAAAATTCCCGACATGCTCGTGTCCCATGCATCCTCAGTAAGTGGCAGTTACCTTAAACTTGGGGGGTGCGGTGGTAGTTACCTCGTTGTCCTGGGGAGGCAGTTGCTGCAGCAGCTGTTTCAGCCGGTAGCGCTCTCCTACGCTGTTCACGTAGGGGACCTTGTCTTCTGGCAGCGCTGAGAAGTATAGGTGCACCTGAAAAATGAGGTCGATTGGGTTAGAAGAGAGTCACAGAATCACCAAGGTGGTGCTGCTTCTGGGCGATAGGTCTACTCTATGTAAGAGGAACTTGGCCATAATTCACCAAGAGGACAGTGCACATTGGCAGTCGCTGGATGTAACATTTCTCGAATTTAGAGGGAAGTTTCAAAAGGTGATGTTGATAAATAAGACCTACTTGCTAGTCAGTTTCAAGGTAGCCCGAGGGCAGTTGCTTATAATAACATTAAGAAGAACCCTTATTATGTCAGAATTAAGACTGTGGAGAAATCGTTTGCTTGTTTTCTAATAAATTCATTCGTCATATCAAATTCACGTTCAAAAACACAAATAAACAAAACAAAAAAAAAACTTGCGTTTTAATTTAGTTTTCCCAAAGGAGAAGCAGCCATAACAATATATTTCTTGCACTAATATGACGCATTAAGGTATTACCGTGAAGACACATAGCTCGGACACCGGACAGTGTCGGACACCGATAGTGGCGTTATGAGATTAGTGCGGGAAATATTACCGGACACGTTGGAGTAATTGATTTAGGGATGTGCTTGGGGGTGGGACGGAAATATTGGACTTATTATCTCAGATATTACTTTTTCTAAGTCATAATCATAACACTGGGAAACTGAAATACTTTCACGCATTTTAAACTAATTTTGAGATTGTGCAGTCATCGGGAAGTGCTTTTCGTACCAGATGGAACTGCTATTGAAACCTGGTTAGTCTCCTTTACCACGGGTCAGCGTAAATAAATATTTATTATTGCAAATTGAATTTAAATTCGTAATTTGCCTGCTTATTTGGAATAATTTTTCAAACAAAATGTGCTTGGATGCCAGAAAGACCGAAAGTAGGATTTTATTAGGTAGGTACATCACAACATAAAGGGTGTAAATAGACTCTTAATGAAGCCGAAAGGCACTTGTTCTCCCCGTCATTGCGATCTTTTTTGTTCTAGACCATACCTGGGAACCTTCTAGTTACGGAGATATTGGGGGTCAAAGTTCCAACTTTTTCACAAGTTTTTTTAAATATCTTTTAAATGTAAGATATTTACTTGAAGCACCTCCACGATCCCCGTAATATTCAATTCATCCATTAGCACAATGTTTTGAGTGCGTTACATTGATTCCTACCGTGATCTGATTTTTCACCCCAAAAAAAATCGTTTTCCACTTATATGTCAATGTTTCCCAGCAATAATTTTTGAGTAACGTTACCTAATTTGATGAAAGTACATAATGCTTGGTTGACAGCTTCGTGTGTGTCTGTTTACACCTTGTATATTAAGATCAAGTAGCTACACATGTCAGCGGTAATGAGCGATAAGGAGCGGTAATTAAAGCACGACGTGAGCTGAGTACTTACTGTGCTGTACGCTTGGCATGTGACTTTGTGTTGTCAAACAGGTTTGACAACATAAAGTCAAATGTCCTGACATTTGTTATTATTTACCGGTCTGGTTCTTGGATCCCAGGCCAGCGAATGGGGTGTGAAATGATGAGGATATTTGTAGACAATGTTTTGCAAAAGTTTTGTTTAACGTAAATAAGTAATTTTACTAGCATGTCTAAGCCTTTAAGATAAACAAATAGATAGATTGACTAAAGTCAAGACTTCTGGGGCAGTAGAACATTGTCTCGCTATCACGAGAGATAGACGAGGAATTAGGCAATTGAGAAAGAATTTGCCTCAGGAGTAAATATTTCTGTAGGAAATTGCAGTGTCCGACAAGAATACGCAAAACCAACCCTTGAATACCGCAGTGATTTGATGACAATTGCAATAAACTTAAATAAAGTCATTCCCTAACTTAAAATTCATTCCGTTCTTCCTAAGACCGCGAACCAGAGGTTTATTACCGAAGGGGCCCGGTCGGGGCCCGAGGAGACGTTTTAATTTTTTGCTCCGTTGCGTTCGAGTTAATGCTTTATTTTTACCGTAATTATAAATACCGAAGATGTCTTGTATTCAAAGCGCGGCGTTGTTACCGTGCGGCCGCGGGCGGTCCCCTCCGGGGTACAACGCAGTATTTTTAAGGTTTTCTATGGATTTTGTTAGTGGCACTGCAATGTAGAGGAACGGTATACTGTGGGTATATACTGCGCCTAATTTGGCCTTGTTTGGTCTTGATCTTTCATTTTAAATTAATTTATACTATTGATTGGTTGACCTTGTTACCTAGCACCAGGAGACGACAATGATATTATCAAAAAATATAAAAATAATCGGCAAATATAAATAACGGTAAAATTGAGATACACTTTACAATTGTTCAACAAAAATCATCTTATTTTCGTTGATTAACGTCCAAGACATATATATTATGACAACTTTTTAAAGGATTATGATTATGACCGTGTCTCCTTAACGACATAATAAGTGCTGATGTACTGAAATGATACTCAAATAATGACAGATAACCTCCCCGACAGACGTATATAATGACATGAGAAGATTAACATCAGCTGGCCTGACTGTTACGGAGAATTAAAATATCCTCGGCGTTTCTTTACTTTAATATTTTGGTAAGCGTAACATTTTAAATTAGTCATAAGTTGCAATAAAAATTAAAAAAAACATGACAGACATTGGAATCTATGGCATACTTCCTGTGCTAAAGTCATTATGAATTAATTGACGTGTGTAAATATTTCTGACAGCAAAGATGGCAATAAAAATGCAAAATCTGAGCTGTCTGCCGTTTTAAAACAAGAACATTGAAACTAGCCATTTTCCTAAAAACAGTTTCATTGACAAGCCACAAAAAGCCTCAAAAAAGAGCAAACTGTGACTAAACAATAGCTCACAGGGACAAAAGGACCATTGTGGCTGTGGTTACAACACTGCCCACTTTTGTCCCTATGCGGGCAAAGTTGTCCGTCTGGCGGGGAGCCGGCAGAGCTGCGGGCTCCTGTGTGAAAGGGAATGCACAATACTACGCGTAGATCGTTTGAGGTCTGTTTTGATTTTCGTTGATTGGGGGATGGAGGTTTGGTTTTAGATAAAATGTTGTGGAAATAAGTTCCGGGAGAAGTGGATTGTTTAGACAGGTTTTAGATGAATTAAGTACAAATCGCGACTCTGAGCTAATCTGTATCCAAATGAATCTGGAACTTCCTGTCAATAGAAAAGCCTCACTAACTATACTAGCACATAGGATAACATAAGTAGGTCCGTGTCTATCAACCGCTACAAATCTGACTGACTTCGGTTGCTTTGCTACCCGAGAAAAAGCACTGACAATGAGGTAATGAATAAATCCAAGACCACAAGTAGACATAAACTGCGTAGATAGACAGATAGATCCTTTAACTACTTAAAAAAAAATCAGCATAAATTACCTGTTCGGGCCTCAGGCCCGGCGGCACCCACGTGTACTCCTCCAGCGCACAGCCCGAGTCGTCATCACTCTGCGAGTGCCGGTGAGGGTCCCCCGGCTTCATCAGCCGCTCCGCATGCTCCAGCAGGCCGCGGAACTTGCCCTGCGGAACCGGGTGGGGAGACAGGGACATGGCTGACTGCGGAGACTGCGGCGACTGGTAACTTTGCCCAGGCTGGTTCAGCTGCGACACGCTGTGACTATGCAGCAACCCAAATTCTGGATAACTCTGAGCCTGGACTGGTTGACTTCTTCTGAAGTTCGGGTAGGAGTACGGATGAGGGGAGTTCGACTGGCTGGGTGCTGAGGAGCCGCTGTGTGACGGCTGTGGTGATGGTAGCGATGGGAGCAGTCTTGGTGAAGTGGGCGGCGACGCCGGCGCCGGCGGTGGTGGGGACGAGGCCTGCTGGTGCAGCGGTGGTGGTGATGAGCCGGTTGGTGATACCACGCAGTTTCGACACACGGGCCTGGAAAGAGAGAACTAAGCGTTAGTACCTATTTAAACACAGGACAGTTTTATAGACTGTTTTGTAAAATATCTTAAATATCTCATAGGTACATTTTGTAGTGAGAGAGGTTTCCAATAATTCAGTAAGATACATCAGTTATTTTGTAATACGTAAGTACGTACACAAAACATGGGACAATAAACAGTATATCACCAGTCATACCGCTAACAATTGTCATACCGGAGCTTCACTTCCATTAATACAAACAATAGTATCGTGACCACAGCATCACTGTAGGTACCTACCTACTCCTGATTGAACCATTACATTAGCTGATCATTAATCTCGCAGATAAATATCTTGTTTTATGACATTAATTAATTGTTATTCGCCATTATAATAATGTTATGTATCACCTCGTTACGCTAAGTAGTTGTTTTATTACTAAACGTACCGAATGGATTTCTTAACCTAGTTTTATAATATTTAATAAAATGTACGGTGGTCAGACTGAG
This sequence comes from Xestia sexstrigata, assembly GCA_941918905.2. Classification (NCBI taxonomy): domain Eukaryota; kingdom Metazoa; phylum Arthropoda; class Insecta; order Lepidoptera; family Noctuidae; genus Xestia; species Xestia sexstrigata. The sequence continues at coordinate 1,061,845 of OW799216.2, read as the reverse complement.
TGCTATCTTACTAGTAACGCTGCTTCGTTGGTATAGTGATCGCAAGCGCCACTGCTAAGCATAAGGTCCTAGGTTCGATAGCCAAGTCGGGCAAAGGATTACTGGGGTTTCCTATCAGTAGCAGCCACAAAGTCTGAATTTGTGCAATAGATTCGCCCCTATGGGGCTTTAGATTGGTAAATGTGGGTGTACCTACTATTAGATACACCTTTGTTTAAGCCTTCTGGGATTACAGGCGTGAAGTTGAAGTAGTTACAGGCGTGTGTCATGAAGCCATAATAAGACGTATAATTTTTAATCCATTAATATTAAAATAGGCCTACCTGCAATAAACTGTATTTTATCAAATAACGCATTATTTCTTCCCGTCTACATATTTATTTGCTCCGTGGTTCTAATGCTGATTACTAATATGCAAGATACAAGACTTCAAATGAAATCTAATAGTGTTTTCAAAGTCACGCTACCTCGTAAAGTTGGTTCGTTTAATTCCCGTTGACGGTCAATGAAACTAGTTGTATACCCGGTTTATATCGGCACTATAGTGCGACAATGTACTGACGTAAAAATACCTTCGAGGAAAGTTACAACGGGCGCAACAGTTGAGAACGGACAGGGTTGCTAGCTCTCCAAAGAAGGCTGGTTTTCTATAATTGAGAGGGAGAGAGGAAATCATAATATTTTGTGATGGAAAATGGTCTAATAATTTTCATCCAAAACCAAAGAGAGGGAAGAAACCATGCAGTTTCTGACCAGTGCTTTCCCCAAAAGTAAGTACATATAGAAACTAGTTTTTATGATTAGTGTAACCTACACTAGGTAGCTTCTCATCACTTGTGATGAGGCAGTTGTAAATCATTGTTTCAATCAAACACTGTTTTTACATCGCTCGACCTGGCGCCGAAATCGCAAGTGTTAACGTATTCTTTTGACGTATAGTTTGTGAAATAATACAAGTCATAATACTAAATATAAACAGGCATTTTCCCTCTTTCAAGCAACCTCCAAGACAGTCCCATAAACACGTAGAGTGTAGACGTGTTAATTTATTCTAATTGTGCAAAGTCGCGAGCGTGCAATTTCTATGGCCACCACTTCGTGACAAAATGTCACCTTCTGGTCTCCAAGTAGCGAGGTAACCCTGTGCCTTGTAGTAATTAGCTGGAGATATGCGCGCGGGCAGGCGGCGCGGCCGACAGTAAACCAACTTTATTGGATGGACGCACTTAGCAGTTAGTGTTAGCAGTTAGCACGCACTTCACCAGGCTGAGGCTGCTCGGGGGATGACCTGCTTTGACAGCAGTTTCTCTTTGAGGACAGCTAGACTGCTTTTTCCTTCTGGAATTCCTCTTTGGCAGCTCGAAGTCTATATTTGACTCCGGTAAATGGTAAAGACTTCGCCGGCTATTACATGGGACTTCAACTAACTTAACTGATACAATGTGGACTGTACGGTCGAACAAATTACATTGTGAAATGTTAACCAAATAGCTTGTTCGACCGTACGTAAGTTATTTCATTTATTTTCTTGTATCCCATTTTTGAATCCCATTTTTTGTTATTAACGATGGGTCCCATTTGCTATTTCGATTGAATCCCATGTTATAACATCCCATGATAAGCAATCTGTTTTATATTGTGCGGTTCTCTGTTTTTGTGAATTAAAACAATCAAAAAACACAAAATCATCCTTTACTAACAGCTGTCATTTGTCATCTCAAGACCTGCCACTAAGCAAAAATGCCACTGTCATCCGTCAAACCCTTTGAGTCAACCCCCGACCGCCGCGTCGGTCCTACCGACCGCGCGCTATCCACCAGAGATCTCACGACCTACGCGTACCGATACTATCGAGAATCGAATACTGTCGAGTATCGATACATCACTCGCCTGCCAGTAATTGCTCAGTAGATGCCGGTGATATTATTATAAAGAGCGCGAACCGAGATCTATTCGATTGATTAGCTCGTATAATTTTATAGACAGACTATAGAAAATGGCTGTTTTTGTACAAGTTTGTGAGGTGTCGTGAAAGTAAATGTTTCTTTTTGTTGAGTTAAACCTAACCTGGTTTAAGTCATAAAATATAAAGGTAGCTGCCGGTAGCTGTCTTGAAAGATACTTTTTGCAGCTTCTACTTTATGGTATGGTAGGTGGTCCTTTTTGCAGTTATTTATTATATGTTGTCACATTTACACTGTTAATTGCAAAGTCAAATAACTTTTGTCTATTTTAAGCATACAAATGATGACATTTTGGTATAATATTCTATTATTCTATATAATAGTTACCTCACTAGCCAGCCTTTGGGTTACTAGTCTTGTTAGAACACACGTACGTCAAACACGCATTCCCCTTATTAGTAAACATTATACAATAAAACATATTCCTTCATTTCCCTTCACAGGAAATACAAACAAGCCCATATTAATTCTTTTTTCACATTCGCACCCATCACAACACGACGTGGAAGGTCACACCTTTTTTACCTTCACATTCCCCACGAAAATCACCTTTATGACTCTCCAGCTAATGTTCACTATCATCTAAGTTCATTTGAGTAGGATTTTTGTGCTGTCGTGTGTGAAATCAAACAAATTGGGCGGACATTCAGAGCGCGGGTTATTTACGACCCCCGAGCGCGGTGGACGGCTGGAGCTTTCGACACGTATTTATTAGACAGGTTCGAATGTTTTGTCTGTCTCATTCTGTATGTAAATGAGAGAAATTTATAGCAGGTTGTTTGATTAATTTACTGCGAATTGGAGGAACTCCCCTGTTATGATAGTTTTTTGGATTTTCTTTTGTTTTGTTTAGTCATTTGTTATTGTTTAGCATAGACATTACAAAAGTTCTTCGGTTAACATAGAATTTAATCCTGCGTTGTAGGCAAGCTTCCGTGATGTGTCCAAGATAACGTGTTTCTGCTCTAGGTAGCAGGACTACCAGTACTGATTACCACTAGACCTATTCAACTTAGAAACATGATTACTTCCTACGTTCCTACAACACTTACGATACAAGGGACAAGCTTAATAGCAATGTGGTGACTTCCAGTGAGTCACCGGGCTTACGTTTCGTAGGTACATTTACACGGTAAAGAATACCATCATGAGGAAATCGGCTCCTTGAACCAAAAATTATATACAAATAACGTCTACCTATTCATACACGAAATCTCTTAAGGGGTCATTGTACTTTTCATTATAAACAATTTTTACTATGGGACCAAACCCTGAATCGCGAAAAAAAAATTAGCTGCTCCATACATTTTGACGAGTTATGCGAACACATTGCAAAGGATTTTTTTTTTCGGGATACAAGGTTTGGTCCCACAGTAAAAGTTGTTCATAATGATGAGTACAATGACCCCTTAAGAGATTTCGTGTATAAATAGGTAGACCTTATAAACTGCCATTTGCGTGCATTTAATGTTAGTTTTATAGCATAGGCGCCTTCTCTTCTGTCTAAGGATTACATGCATGTATGTTTACAATTCTCTCTGACATAATTCTCCAAGGGTTGTACCAGACTGTCTGTATTCACGGTAATCTTCCCGTTAACGTAACGTTAACGCGGTGTGACGCGTTAAGTTAGCGCCTAACGCATAATTTCACGACTATTGTCCATAGTTATCAGCGAGACATCTGTATTACACTCTGACTGGATGGAATGAATTATGTATGAGATGACGTGTGGGAGGTGGAGGGTCAGCAGAATTCGAAGAGGTGAAACTGATTTGACAGGTGTAGTTGTTATAAGTATAGAAGTTAGATATATATAGAGGGGGGGGGGGGGGGAGGGGAGAAATTTGTTAAAATTTGGTAATTACTTTTTGTTGGTTGTAAAGTTTTATTTTCTTCTTTCATTCTGTTTCAACTTGAGATGTCCAAGTGCAGATGAAACAGGAAAACGAACATCGGAATGTCATGTTTTGCGTTGTCTGAACTGGAGGTAACGTATTCAGCATTTCAAACTAAAATTGTCATAGTGGTTGCTTAATCAAATTCTGGCGATCTGCCATCTTACCGCTTAGTAACTGAGGTCAACTTTTATGAATTCTTTGGCTCAGTCTTCATCAGCTTGCTACATCATCCTTATCTCTAGATCCGGGTAGACCAAGCAAGATAAGTCTTATAGGATACTGCTTACATGTTTGGATCAGTTTGATTTGGCACCGCCGCTTGGCTGAGCCGACCCGATCGTGATTCAGCGAAGTGCCGACCGACATGTAATGAATGAAAATGGTGAAATAGTTATTACTGATCGGCTTTGTTATTCAACAAATACGGCCGAATCGAATCCTGAATCTGCCGTCCCCAACATGCGTGTAACACCATTAACTCCAGATCCGTGAAGAACAATCGTATCACATATAAAATACCTAACGGATAGAATGTCCCACTTCTTCTATCACAAACCACTAGGTGACTAAAATCATGTCACCGCAAGTTTAGCAGCTCAGTACGGACAGACGGATGAACGTTCCCACGTCGTCGTCGGTCGCGAGTGAGGCGCATACAAACAGACACAAGTTTATGTAAATGTGTAGTGTTATTACATACAGGACACCAAACGTGCTGGTTTTCATTCAAACGTTTGAATTTAATTTTGGTTTGATGTGTAGTTTTCGTTTTGAATATGATTTGAATTAAAAATAGCGTAGTAATAAGTTTATTCGAAATGATGTGTTTTTGGAGTTGTTCATTTATGTTGCTTAACTTTTTCGAAAAGGCATCACTTTGTGTTGGCAGAAAATGATATAAGACGAAAAAGCTCGATTTTAAGAATCATGAATTAACATCGTTTTGTTTGATCCTAATCATCAATAATAGTACATTTGCCAGAATCGGTTTCGCCGTCCATTAAAAGACATTCGTATATACTTTATATATGGTAGCAATCAAAATGGCTTAGAAACAATTTTCAAGTGAAGTACAATCTTAAGAAAGCTATCGAATGCTCATCAAATAAAGTGTGAGACGGAATTAGCACAGTCGCACAGTTTTCAAGCGGTGCTATTAGTGCCACATTTCCCTGCAACGAGTCACAACCTTTACGGTAAAGCTGATAATTGAATAGGGTTCTAACTTCTAAGTCATTAGTAGACTATCTACATTGGTATCGATAAGTTTCAAACTGGTTTTTAGTTGATAAATCCAAGTAGCAACACTCTGATTAGATTTATTATCAGTCTGTATCTTAGGATATAGATAAACGCCTGTACCAATTTGTCCTACAGCTGAGCAACGGCCTATTCTATACTTACTGAGACTACCTACAGGCATTTGGTCCTAGGTGCGATTCCCAGGTTGAGCAAAGAATTTTTGAGTTTTTCTCACTGAAACAACACTAGTACCATCATGGAACTGTTAGTGACAATGAAGGAAATGTTCACATTTGCAGCACGGAGTCTGGATTGGTGCCCGGTTGATGGCAATAGGACCACATGTTATTACAATACATGGGACTTAAACAATAGCTGCTAAAATGTGGGTGTATAGGTACAATTCTGCCCAACCCTGCCCCATGGGGGACGTTATGTTACGTGCCATGTGACACTATAGAACGGATAAAATTAGCATTAGCAACACCGTAATCACATACCTACTCATAAAAAATCATAACTTTTATTTAGTAAAACATGTCCCCAACCCTAAATTCCAGTATCACTTTCCACATAATAACACATAATTACAATACCGTAGTAGTTATCGCGGCGTGTGACGGTAATAGCCGTTATTTTATTAATAACGTTACCGGACCGGTCGGTATTCTGATAAATAACTTCTCTTAATTCGGAATGCTCATTGGTTGTGTAACACAAGATGTATGGGGCGGAATACGAGTTGTCTAAAGTTAATTGTGGGTAAAATATTGGTTATTTTTCGCTTCCGTATCAATATTTTATTAATTTACCGGTATGTGATCTGCCGACGCCCCTCTGCGCGTGTTTCATTAAGAACTTGCGTACCGACATACTGGGCGTTATGTGTTGGTAAATAAACAGCTTTTCGTCAGTATTGAAGCTATTTTTTTGTTGCTGAGCGTACCACGATGCGCTATAAATATTTGTCTACTTTAAATGAATAAACAGTGAAAATGCTTTGCTATGTTACTCGCTACACTGCTGCTCAAAGGGTTTCTGCTGATGACTTCTAGTTGTTAATATCCTGCGCTAATGTGGACCACAGGTCGTTGGTATTTTACAGATCGTGTCATCCTCAACTATCCAACTTAATTTTGTCATTGTAAAGCGGAACTCGGTTAGATAGGTTGACTGAAGGAACCGCGAATTAGACTTGATGCTCGAAGCAATAATTTCTTTATTATTTTAATCGAATTTGAACCTTATATTCTCAATATTTCTCACCTCCCCGCGGTAATTTCCTCCGCCCCGTTTCACAAGAGTTCAATCTTCACGCATGTAATCCGTGGCATTTCTCATCAGGCTTCGGCCATCATCGGCAATCATCGGTCATGTTCGGCTTCCGATTAATTAAAGATTGGGAGCCAATGACCCTGGTGCATCAGACCGGAAATATGAAGACTCTGGGGATAAACCTTGATCGTACCCGATTTGGTGGATTAAACCTATCATTTTCGTAGAAAACAATGTTTTTTAAAACATTTTTTTAATCTGTGGAATGACAGTGTTTTGTATCGATCATCATTTCGTGGAATGTTCATGTAATTGGCCGATAATTGCCATGTATGAGGAATGTTAACACGCGTAGCGAATTTTTATGTTATGCTTTTTTTTACGAGTTTGTGGACTCCAGTGTAAGGTTTTATTCTTCTTGCGTCAGCCACCATAGGCGCGGGCCTGTGGACGGAGAGCTATGGTAGCTAGCTCGTTGTCCGTCCGTCTCATGACGACAGGCCGTGTCGACGGCGCGCGAGTGTTCCACGTGCGCCTCAAACAGAGTCAGCAAAAGGAAAGGGTCCGCAAGTGCCGATGCCTGCCGGGGCTCCGGGACTGTTCGAAAGAGATACCGGGGCCCCGGAACACAAAGGGCGATGAAGGAACATGGATGGGTTTTAGTCAGTAAAAGTCTGACACTCCCTCCTGTTACGCCCAGACCGGGAGGAGATGATTTCCCATCCGAAAAAAAAAAGGTTTTATTTTTCTTCACATTATGGTGTTGGCTTGGTTATGCTGCACTTGCTACGGCAAGTTCTGGTTTGGGTGACCAAGTCTAACCTTAGTCTGCCGGTCCCATTTAACATAACAATGACACCCGTTAGGGGTAGTCAGCAGTAGTAGAAGTTTTGTTCTAAATTGTAGCTTGTATTTTGTAATTAATAAAGGGCTTTTAACGGATCCTTTCACATCGCTACATTTATATATCGTAATAGTTTCAATTAGATTTGATTATTTGAGATTTCTCTAGTACTATGTTCCTTTAATTAAATGCCAATTTCGATGGTATCAGATTAAGATTAATTGCCGGGAGTTAAAGATTAATATTACAGATTTCTTAATCGTTCCCTTGCAGCTAAGCTATCGGAGCTAATAAAACACTGTCAAGCTATTGATGGAGAGGCTATTCACGATCAGATTTAGCTTGTAACACTTGTAGTTAATGTTGTGTGTAATAAAATGATGTAAGGCTGGGTATTCAATGTGTGAGGTAGGTGTGGAAACTTGGTTTGATAAATTATCGGTGAAGTACGATGCTGGACATCTTGCGACGCAACTGTGTTTATTCGGAAATATTGACGCCCGTACGAAGGAGTAAGGGAATGGGGACTGATGGTATGGGTACGAATACCCTCCTAGATGCTTTTTGTTTTATAATTTCTTTTTTCCCCTCAGAAACACATTTTGCTTACTGGCGGTAGAATGTGCTTGTAAAACTATAATCAGCAAATGTCTATCATATTGAATATTGACAAGCATTTGAAGAACCAAGTGTATCTGAGCTTCTGCATGCCTCTGCTGTTGATACAACCTTTATTCCATTGAATCGACACAGGGGTCTTGGCATGCACATTGAAGCAGGAGTGACAACCACTGGCACAGAATGTCAATATATTCTGTCTTCAGTAAAAACATGTTTTAAACCTACACATTAACTAGAAAATAAATTAAGTAAAGAATGTGTTCCATCAAAGTAATTGCACATAGACAACGCGCGACACTGAGTGATGTCCTGCCTGTGTAACAGTTCCAACAGTTACGGGTATCGAGTACTCAGAGTACAGAACAAACCTGCAGAAGGTGCAAAAGGGCCAACTCGTCTCTTCTGCGAGGTCTGCAGCTACGCTTTCTGACTGATTTTGGAAACACTTCTTGTGATAAAAAGTGGCGCGGTTTCTATGTTCATGTCCGCATGCGAAAAGCAAAATGTGAACAGTGATGGTAGATGCCAAACATAGTTTGCCTATCGGAACGAGCCGTGAAATGTGTAGTACAGTACATGCGTCACGTCTGCTTTTTGTTCAATAAATACTGCCAAATCGAATGTGGCGTCCCGAATAAGTGCGTAGCCACGATGGTGGGGAGAGGGGCAGGTACTTTCTTTTGTTTTTGGACTTAGTGATTGAGACATGATCGTTTGCGCCTTCTGGTGTGTGTTCTGTACTCCGAGTGGTAGTGTAATCTGTGGAGGTAATGGCAGGAACCGGTCGCGGTCACAATTGAGATGAATTAAATAATTATGAACTGTTATTAAACTGTTGTTTCCTGTTCGCGGACTAGGCTCTGAGATGTAGCGGTCAGCTAATACTTTGAGAACTGAGATTTGGTTATATTTCGATGTCTGTTATTAGACGAAGAAAATAAAACAGATAACTGTAGACGAAAATAATGTCTTAGGTGTCTCGATAGTTGATCACAATCAAATGCCTAATTTAAATAGTCTAATAAATCCAGCATTATTAGGCATAAACTTACCTCTTGATTGTTATAGCACTATGGTTGTTCTGTATATAGTATTAGGGTTGACCCATGGCGTCTAAGGTGTGTCAGTAGGTCCTAACTTTTGGTATGTATTTATTTAATTTTTTGTTAGTTAAGCACTAATAACTTAGCTGCAAAACACGTAACATAAGTTTGCATAATAACTATCCTGACATTTTTAACTTTAAACTTTCGTACTTCACTTAATTAATTTATTTAACGGTTTATGTACACACTACATACAGAAAAGAAGAAAAATAGGTGCAAAGGTGATGCTTATTTCTAAAGAAATCTCTTCCAGCATACCTGCGAAAGGAGAGTAGATAAAAAGAGATGTAGACATAGCGTGTAAAAGATGAGAAAAATACATAAAACTTAGTGTTAAATTAAGATTCTGAGCTTGACTGCAAAAACCTCCTCAAAGTGTTCTAAAGCTAATAAAATATTCAGCTCATACTCTGATGGCGTTACAAGCGCCTTGGGATGTCGTAATCAAACCGTTGTTCTAACCACCATGTTTCCATTGTCCGCACTTTCGGAAACAAAGGTGTTATATTTCACTAGAACATAAAGAAAAACAGAGAATTAGATTACTTTCACACGGACGGCGCCATGGGTGAAAGTTTACTTAAAATTACATGTTAACTATTAGAAGACAAAGGGACTAACGCTAACGGTAAATAGTTGTTAAAGTTAATAAGATTTTTGCAGCTTGAGATATTCTAGCTATGTGATTGGTTAGTTTCACACACATCACTCGCTGCGCATTTTCGCTCATATCTGGTGGAATCACAACCTATTCCGCTTGGAGTGTTCCCACTGCTGGGGTGCTGGCCACCTCTCTATTCGACGGAGTGGGCTGCAATCCACCAAACAGCAGGTCAAGCGCGGGTTGGGGATGTTATATGACTTTGAATTTTTGGTTCCATGATTCCCATGGTTCATGGTTTCCACACGATGTTTTCCTTCATTGTTTTGGGATCAGCGGTGATAAAATTATTTACATAGTAGGTTCGAACCTTCGAACCCTCGGCGCAGAGCAACGCCCTAACTGGCGAGTTGCATACTCCAAGTCAGGGCCATTTCCACCTCTGACCGAGCTGGTCCCTGATCATGGGCTACAATTATTGCTTTTTCTGTCTATCCACGTCCTTTGCCTACTTTCTGTCCTCCCCGCTGCTCGCCACTAGCTTGGCTCAAGCCCAGGTATCTCCACATGACAGTCAGCCGAGCTATGCGGCCTATGCCGGGCTACGTAAGCTATGCGGCAGAGAGGCTACAATTAACTTCTCACCACGCCGAGCTATCTTAGTGCAGTCGTCACATTGCGCTCTAATTAGTATAGGTTTTTCATGTTGTTGAGAAGCAGGAATCCCAGTTGATAGAATCACTCTGCCTAGGCCCTCTGTTATATCTTGAAAGGTAGACAGGGCTACATATTGTGCTTCTATGAGTAAATAAAAGTATAAGAAAATTATTCAACTGAATCCTGAGATTTTCATGACGATAAGTCGTTGAATGTATCGAATGCTAATGGTTTCATGGTTGATAGTTCAAAAGTGAGCCCCGACAATGTCTTATAAATTGTGGAGGTACTCTTGGACCTGTATTACGACAATTTCATGGCGAAGGTAATCGTTTAAATCTACACTAATATTATAAAGAGGAAAGATTTGTATTTTTTTATTTTTGTGTGTGTATGTTTGTAATGAAAAAACTCAAAAACTGCTGCGCCGATTTCAAAAATTCTTTCACCATTAGAAAGCTACATTAACCCTGAGTAGCATAGGCTATAATTTATCCCCATACTCCCAGGGGAACGGGAACTACGCGGGTGAAACCGCGTGACGTCCGCTAGTAGTTATTTAGAGTGCAACAGTAAGTGATGGCGTCTGCCCGGCGCGGCGCTTAATTTCATAAAACACTAAAATAAAGTAACTCACAATTATCTTCTAAAGAAACACTCGCAATCAGCAATTAACACACTTATTTTTACAACTAATTAAAACCAGATTACTCCAATAAACCTTATAAAATATTACCTGTATTATAACTTAAGATCAGGAATAAACTATTTATAGTGCCGACGCCGTAAATTGGACGTTTATTGGTTTGTGATGTGTTATACCGAAATGAAGAGCGCCTAACGAAGCCAATTCTGTACAAACGTATTATTTACAACCACTATACTCTGACCTTTACTTGTCAACTATTTATTGGTGAAAGAGGTGTCTTGTTAAAAAGGTGTGTTGTAGTGACAATGCCGATTTATGTTGAGCTCCCGTCATTGTACATTGATACTGGAATGCGGCGCTCCCTTAAATGGTGTATTACATTACATTACATTACAAGTATAAGTTGGATCGGTGTTACATTTTATTGTGCAACAGTTCAGTTCAGTTTACTACTGGAGGCTGTTGGGAGACAGATACTTTCACTCGATGAGTGGGGAAAGAAGTAGATAATTAATTCTGTTTAGAAGTCGACTTTATGACTTAAAATGTACTTTGATTAAATAAAACAATAATACACTGGTCACTGATCTAATGATTCTATCGATAGCAGAACAAGTATTTGAATGAATTAAAATTAACTGATATAACTTTAACCTAGCTTGACTAATAAGGGAAAAGTGAAACTGATTTGTATATGTGCTACGCGTCTTGCTACGTCGTAGCACTTGGTGCGCTACGAGCGTAGCGGGAGCGGCGGGAGTTTGGGAGTTTCGGACGTTTTGGTTCTTTTTGCAGTTAATTTACTTTAAAACTTGTTATATTGAGGGATGTGAAAAACTCAGTAATCTTGGTCCTAAAGCAGTTAGGATATCCAAATCCTAATTTATTGTTATTCTATGAGGATTTTTTAAATAATAACACTTCTGGACATTTGCACGTCACATCATGTGGCAAACATGCTGTACTTAATAATGTTGTTCGTGTTACCATCTTGCATGTATATATTTTCTTGTATGTATGACACATGTTTAGCAAATAAATATTATCTTATCTTATCTTATCTTATCAAGGTAGTTTTGTTTACAAAATTATTTTGTGAATGGTTCCCAGCCGACAACTCTGAGAAGAAACAGGTGTTTTTAAAGTCTAAAGTTTATATGGTTCAAAATATAAGGCAGACTCTTTTCACATAAAACTGATTTCAATATAATCATCGTGTAATAAAGTAATTTCTCTAATTTCCTGATGTAACAGGTTAACGATTAACTCGTAAACAGACCAATCACTTTGTCAATCACATATTCTCCGATCTTTGATGCACCGCCGCGCCGCGCGCCGTCTGGCCTACTAAACGATGTAGGTAGTTAAATATTTATTAAAGTTTTCAGAAGTGAGAGAAAACAAAGTTGGATCAGTCAAACCGGTGCCGGTGCGGACAAATTGGGGAGGACGTAGTTTTGGACACGGACACCTTTATACTAAAGACGGTCAGTGTCTGGTGTCTGCAGCCGGTTCAAAGTTTGTCCGTACCGGTTTCACTGATACTTCAAATTTATCGAAACAAGAGGCTCTCACTTTTAAAATGTTTTGCTTTTCTAGAACATCTTTTAACAGGATTGACAGCTTTTCGGGAGCTTATGTCAATTGTCATTTTTGACTTTTGCATTATTGTTTTCTAAAACGATGATGCAGATGTCAAACATAGGGCTAAACTCTAGGATCTAGATTCTAGAGTTTAGCCCTAGGTTTGCACTGTCGTTTATCAGCAATATTGAGCGTTATTTCTACTTTTAAAAATACTGGGATTTATTTAACTCACAGCAAAATCTTAGAAATATCTAAGCATAAAGTTCATAAGAGTCGCACACGATGGGTATGTTATAGAAAGTGACAGTATCATACACACGCAACTATTAACTGCGCTGGGAAACACAAACGCGCTCTAATGCCTACCTAATGACGTATTACATACTACATAAGAAAACGCCGCGACATTGCAAAAACACTGTTATTTTTTGAGGAACAAAGTCTATCTGAACTGCTTTTCTAAACTTGAAGATGCAAAGTTAAATGTGTAAATAAACATGGGAAATTACTCTTTATGTGTTAGAAGTTAAGGTTGTGTTAAGGTGCATGCTTAACTTGGTTTGCATGTACACTCGAAGAAAACAGCAGTACCGTTAAGAGGAAATGGGAGATTAGTAATAATTAAGGTTTGTTTTGTGATAACTGTGAGCAGCGCCATCTATGGCATTAATGGCGACGTTTAACGCAAACTAAAGGTTTACGCAGAATTAGTGAGTGAATGAAAAAGATTACCCGCTTTTCAAAGGAAGCTGTGGTAGCAACACTTATAGACATTACTTTACTCATGATAAACTTACTTGTAGCAGTGGTGGCGTTCTAAGGTTTCTGCCTACCCCCATGGGCGTGAGTTTATGTATGAAATGTATTTTTATGTAAGTAAACTGACTCAAATATAGAGCCGGGTTTTACAATACATCAAAAGAGGAAACTCTGGAAGGTATTTCGTGATTGTTTTCTTAAATAAACCAAAGCTGAAACATCCTTGTTCAAACATAACCTATAAAAAAATTGTTTGTCATAACAGATAGAGAACTTCAATTCTAACTTCGTCAAGTTTTTTACCAACAGTGACGACATTTTTTTATGAGCAGTAACATTTGCTAGATAGTTAATTACTGTAGCTAATCCTTTAACTAAGCGTTCAATCAGTAGTGATCTTTCATGGTAGATTATGATGAAGCAATAGTTTTTACCTTACGTACTCATAAATCGGATATTACTTAACATTTTGTAATGAAAAATTTCTATCAACCGTCTACGACATCAATTTATTTGCAGTATGCTATCTATATTTCAGGAGATTCCAAAGGTTGCACAGACATGATACTCGGGCAACACGCATAGAGCATAATTGCAGCGGGGTGCAGTACCACAGACCCCTTCAACCTTGACTGAGCTCAAGGCCAAGGGTCTGGATGGGGGTCTAATCTTATTATTTTCTTTTTCGTTGTTCCCACGACCTGTCTTCCTGTTTCTTTATACCACTGGTTTTTTTCAACCACTCTTTAGGTACTTAATACTTTAAACTTTTAAATTACTAAGGGCGAACTCTAATAAAGAAACTGAACGCGAAATGATTTCTGGATTCTATTTCAGTTATCTATGTTAACTGCGTTCAGAAGCTGTTAGTGTCATCATTGCTTTATGGAATATTGACTCTGTCACCTCTTAAACTAGGTTGAGGTGTTCTTTCGTTTGTGGAAACTTGTTTCATAATGATGCATCCACACCGCAGCTTCTTTTTGCAGAGCAACGTTTCCGAGTGTTATTTATTGCTAAGTAATGTTGCCTAACTATTGAAAGTCAACACGTGGAACTGACTGACTGATAACATTTGATAACATTGTTAGAAAATGTTACCTCAACATGCGGTGTGGATGCACCATAACATAACAGTACGAATATTGTATTGATTGCTTTCAGTCAGCAGTAGACGTTTCCGCGGTCTTTATAATAAGAAATATTTGATCATTAATGCCATTTATTATACTATTTATACTTCTAAAGAACAACAAAGCTTTTATATGCTAGAAACACATTCCGTGACCATCGTTTTGCAGTTAAAAGCGAGGACACAAACAGGTGTGACCGCGAAAATGAACTTTTTGATGGATGGCGTCATAAATTATGTGACGTCACATTCAAGATGGCGTCGCGATAGTCTCGGAGCGTGCCTGCGGGCTACATAACCATCAAATGTAGAACAGAAGCTTCATTCTGACTACAGTAGTCAATCAGTAAAATGAATCATCAACAGGTAAGACTAACGTAGGCCTTAGGAATATAGGGTCGTAAAACTGTTTTTCCGGCAATCTTTAATGAATTAGTAGGATATAAACCTAATCAATATTTATCATCATCTTGCAAGGATTCTTGGTACGAAACAAGGAGATTAGCGAGATTGCATAAATCAATATTAGTATGTAAGTAGATGTTTTAATTTATCTAAAGCTTGACTTTTCGGGGCTTTATAGCTGAGGCCAGCTTGCACAAATAACTAAATGCATGTAAATCTTTTAAAGATTTCAGAGACAAATGATTTTTTATACATTATTTAACAGTGATTTGTGGTGCAGGCAGGGCTAAATGTACTTTGTGGTGCAGGCAGGGCTAAATGTACTTTGTGGTGCAGGCAGGGCTAAATGTACTTTGCCTTTCTTAAAATAAGCTTTCTGAATCATTTTGTTCCTCTAAGCCACGCAAACGCATCAGGACGAGGACCTACTTTAGGCCCACTACGCGCAACTCAATTAATATTATAATACCGCAATACTAACGATATTTCTTTATAGTGAACTTATAATTGTGTAACTATCAACAACTTCGAGAGAGAATCGCCTTTTACTATAAAACCTTTGCCTAAATAAACCTAATTGGTGAATCTTGGTGAAAACGTGTTTCTCCAATAAACTTAACTCACAATAACTTCACGACAAATCAGTGGACGCAGTTACTACAACTCGTTCAAGGTAAAACATACTTAATGTTTTTCAAAAGAAACGTACCATTATTAGAACTAAGAACTTCATCAGTTTTTTCACAGTTAAAGTAAATGAAAGACTTCAACTCGTGTGTTAAAGTTTTATGGTTTTTCTATTTTATGCCGTGTTAGTGTTAGATGGGCTTCCGTAAGTATCAGGTACAGTACCTGTATACTTGGATAATATAATTGACGAAGTGGTTATAGGTGTGATGAGCTTATTAGCTATTTATTTTATTGTTTGCTTGTCTTTAAATGAATCAAATCCAATTCACATTTTGTGACAAATTGGAATAAATAGGAACACATTTTCCACGACAACGAATTTTCTTGTTTGGGTATTTTTCTAATCAAGAGAGCGTTAAAAGGGAAGTAACATGTAGTACCTCAACAACAAAACAATAGACAACCTAATCCCTTCCTATCTGTGACAATAGAGCGACACCCGACTCGTCCCGGCCGTCACGCTTCCGTCACGTCACGCGGCGCACCTCTACGGAAACTGACACGTTAACTTTCACGCTTCACGTCTGTCCGTCTGTCCATCTGTCTGTCTGCTCGTCGCGCACTAGTTGATTCGTTGTTTAGATAAACTTACATTACAATACAACTGTTTTGTTTTATGAGAAGGTAACATTTTATGTTGTAAGTAATACTACTTTCATACAGAAAGTTTTATTCTAAGCGAGTTCGCAAAATTATGCTTGAAAAGCATAATTTTGCGAACTCGTTCGAAGCTCTTTGTCTATACAGCTAACCTATTCACGTCGGCGTCGTGAATACTAGAGTTGTTTTTGATTAGTGCAGAAATATGATGTTTGAAAACATATCTTACGTTCCAATAAAAAAAGTTCTATGAAAATCAAAAGTTGTATGTCACGGTGATACTTATTTTCTAGATCATTGCCTAAATCTTGTCTGTAGCGCACCTATTCTATAGACATCTAATTTTTTGACATGTACTCATGTATTCGTCTGTACAACAATGACACATAACCTCAGCGTGACGTCACCGGAGCCTGTCACCCGACACGCTAACTTAACTTTCACGCTTCACGCCTCGTCAGTGTCTGGTTGGCCGTCTCAAGTTGCGTGTGCGCACAACATAGGCTAGATACAGTAAATTAAATTCATAGAACTTATACCCACCAGATGGACTGTTTAGAGAAGAAAATACGTAACAAAAATCAAGTAGCTGAGATAACAACATAACATAGAGAGTTACAATAGCTCCAAGCTTGACTAAACCCGTATTCAGAACCCAAGACCTGTTGCAGATTGCACATACTTTGCCAATATTTGCTAAGGTTACAGAGAGTCGAGAATAATAAAATTGATGCTTACTTTAGTCTTGGAATTAGAAAGAGTGACTTACATACCTGGCTTATCTAGTTGTGTCTGAACTGACTCTTAATCATAATGAAAAAATCTATCTTGTTCATAAAACCAACTTTCATCAGTGCCATCTAATTGTGTGCTAGATATTAAATAAACCTCCGAATCTGAGGAGAATAATTCGGAGGTTTATTTAATATATGTATAAGTGGACTTACTGCCCATCCATGTCATGTGACAAGTGCCCTACTTTACCCATTGTCTAGCTAATCGTCCACATACGCGGAGA
The DNA here is from genome assembly GCA_941918905.2 of Xestia sexstrigata. NCBI lineage: Eukaryota > Metazoa > Arthropoda > Insecta > Lepidoptera > Noctuidae > Xestia > Xestia sexstrigata. Next base: position 1,044,794 of record OW799216.2, on the reverse strand, counting down.
TCACATCATCTGTCACAAGTTGACGAGACAAGGCGACTGGTGCCGTGTGCCGTGGCTGGAACATGTAGATCGAGGCAGATAACATTAGTCATAGTTTTGATTCAGCCGGCCTGAGATAGCATCGGGTTGGCTAATTGTGCGGCCTTGTATGTTAGTTTTTGTTTGTAGATATTTCTTAGAATTAGTTTCTATTTAGCTGTGGTATTATTTGAGAAACTACCAAGTAACAGGTCATCATTCTCTTATCTCAATGTGTTGGTTGTCGGTGCAGCCAGTATCAGTATTCATCTTCCATCTCAACAACTTCCTACTATCTACTACTTCGTCTTCTATTCGTCGTCATCTCAGTAGTCACTCCTTCTCTATCGTCCATCAAACAGCGCATCCATCCTTTCTTTGGTCTAGCCCTTCTTTTCAAAGTCATGCAGATTCATACTCAAAACCCTCATCTTTGCATCCTCATTTCTTCCACAGCTACGTCATAAGTACCAGCATAATTTATTTTTATGAGACCAAAATTTAATAACTTAGTTTACTACTAATATTTTACTAGAACTAAGCCAAAGTGTGGTGCTATTTGTTAAGCTCCGGAAGTGTGTAACGGATGATGCTAATCTTTTTGATTAGCGCCGGTGATTAGGTTAATTACCAGGCATGTTTCTTATTAACTTTGGAAAAATATTTGTGGGTTCGTAATACTTGAATGTTAATTCTAACTGATAGCTTTCGTTACTTGTGTTAAGTAGGGGTGTAATATTTGAATAAGCAGCACAAGTACTATTACGATTGGCCAAAAATACATTGTTCCCGTTTTCACTTATACTAGGCGACTCCTAAATGTAATGCGCAAATCTTTATGTCACATTGGACTTTTAAATCTGGGCACGGACCCGAGCTTTTGTTGTTGCCTAGTATGAGTCGATATGTGTGCATACTTATTTGTATAACGCTTGCTGCGTGTGTATGAACATTTAAGTCAAACTTGTTTATTGTTTAGTCGTCCTCTTATTTCATTAGAATGTTCATTAGTGCGTCGCAATAAAGTGACATTCCAGTCATAAAACGCGAAAACAAAAACAACTTTCCTTCATTAGTTTTAACGAATCAACTTTAATTGTACGTTTTTAATAGGAGAGAGTCTGTCAAACTAGTTCCCTTTAATTATAGAAAAATAATATATTTCATTATTGTCGCGATATAAACCGCTGTAAAATGGCGGATTGAGCGAAAGGCAAGTCGTAAAGATTGCTTTGACAAATATATCTTGAGACGCGGGAAAATATGGAAATAAGCTCAACATAGAACATACAATCACGCATTTAATAATATCTCCTAAAATAACAGGCAAAATGTAGCCAAACATTCCAAGACGTAGGGACCGAGCCGAGCGAGCCGAGCGAGCCTCATGCCATAAACCAGCCACAAATCCAGATGACGGGCTGTTTCTGAAGTCCTAATTATAAAAACCCAATAGTAATTTGGTTGAACACGAGCGAATCACCTAGTTTACCAAAGTCAACCTGATTGCCAAATAGTAATCGCTTTCGAAGTGTTTCATATATTATATAATTTTTCAGCAGGATTAACATTATTAATTGTTGTACCTTTCCATTATCATTGTCGTTGATAGAATGTCATTTGGGCTTGGCCCTCTGCTCTGCTGTACCTTGCTGGTGTTGTGGTCGCAATGTATCAAACGTGTCCTAAGACTCAATTAATCATTTTAAATGTACGTAATATTTATGACAGATTGTTGGCTCGCCTTTGCAATCATCGCCGTTCTACGTACCAAGATAAAATGGTCACAGTATGTATGGTAATTTTAATAACATGCCAAAGGAAATTAAGAACTGGTTGGAATTGAGATAACGAATGTGCAGCCAGAGTGTTTAGATAGGCGAGTGAATTACTTGCATATATTACTGGCCTGTGTGTAGGACGGACAGATGTGTGGTCTAGTTTCGATGTAGACCACCATAGATAGTGAGTTATTGACACAAGAGACTGATAAGGCCTTGGTTTATTATAATAAGTCAGGTATTAAGGTAATTATGTGATGAAGATGGCTAATCTGATTGCGGCATTTCTTCGCTTATGTTTGTGGTGAAGCACCTTCAAAAGTTACTAAAAGTTCAGCCATGAGCTGAGTTAGAAGCACGGCTGAGAAAGCATAGGATGCATTTGAAGTTCCTTTTAATCCATATTTTAACTTACGATTACACGATTACATCTGGCAATTCTATTAAGCAACAATCGTTGTTGGTTGAACTTACCATACAACCTGTACAAAAACCGTTTGAACATTATTGAAGCATTTTCCAATATGATTCTCGTTATATCTGAATATGGCAAATTCTTTATTTCTTTATCGTGTGGTTAGTGCCCAACCTGGTGTCAGAGTTTATAGGAAATAAACTATATGTAATAAACTTGCAGAGGGCAAGCTAAAAAGTACTAAAATGAGCACAAACAGCCATGCCCTTTGCCAGCCAGTGGGTTCAGGCGCACACGCATATGACAACAGACTCCACTTCAATATCGACTTCGACATTAATAAACGGTTTGATGGTATCATAAATTGTACAGTTTATAACAGGCAGACGAACCAAAATGAAGTAATTAACGAGATAATTGTGCTGTGGGTACCAGGGATGCAGTAAATTGAAGGCATTTTTATAATTACGGTAAAGATACTGGATCTGTAATCTGTAGATAATCGTGTGTTTGTAAGAAGATAACGCAGGAATAATAATTGATCATTATAATTTGAAAATTATCTTAATAATGAGTGTGAAAACAAGTATTGAAGCCTGAATTATTAGGGAAGGCGAGTAAGAAGCAGGTTGTAGCAGTAAATATCTACTCCGAATTTCAAGTCAACAATTTAAATTCTAACTAAACCAAACCTACTGACTTGTCTTCTTTTAATATTTTAGAGATGGTAGCTAGACTAACATAAACATAGCTTCTGCACTGGGTGCCATGTTCAGGTGCATTCTATCTGATTCTGATCTTGCTGAGAGTACCTTTACTGCAATCATATTACAGAAAATATAGAATAAATGTGCTATCAGCCAAGAATGTGGCCAAACGGATGCCTATCTACAGTTTATAAAAATGTTTCAACAATATTTATAGCAGCTACCCGATGTCCGTCTTCGATAAAGAAGATGTACTGTATACCTCTTCATACCGCTCCGGACGAGATACCGCTTAATAAGGCTCTTAAGAAAGCCTTAATACCGGCCGCGGACCAGAAAAAATAATGTATCGCTTTATGGACTCAGGTAAGGCAAGGTTAGGGTGTAAGCGGATGGCGGGAGTTCATCAAAGGACTCTATTCCAGCGCGGCCACCGCCCCGTCTCGAAACAGCACTCATAGTACGAGTCTAAGTTTAGCCTTTATTTAATTTTATTTTATTTATAAGGGACAAAAAAACAGTTACATGTTCAGGTTTAAAATTATGAGTAGTTACATAAATTGGTAAACATATAACCCACACCCATTGTCCACGGATTAATAAAATTATGGATGGATTGGATTGGATTTGATTTTATGTTGAAAAAGAAGGAAAGAAGCAACGACCAAGGCAGGGGTCTCATAACTTATTCAAATAGACCAAACACGTCTGTGTTTGGTCTATTTGAGTAAGTTATTCTTCTTGAAGAATGAGTAAGTTAAATTAAATTAAATGTTATTTCCTTAAACCTAGACAGGTTTAAGGAAATAACATTAAGAGTAGGTACTGTAGTTTTTCGAATCAATAACATGGAACACAGTGGAGGCGGTAACATAGAAAGCACGATCAAGTTGGTGAACTGTTGCAAAAAGAACATGACAACCATTCCTAAAGGTACCAGTCGATTGGTAGTGGTGCTCTAGTTGACAAACATAAGAAATCAAATCGTTTCTCTATCGACTCCGGCCCATATTTTTTACACGTGTGACTGCCTCAACTATAAGTAGCAGTACGTGTAAACACATACGAAGACAGTTGTTGCTAATCGATATTATGTATAAGAATTAAGGTTAATAGTGTGACAGGAGTCGTCACGCGACTTCTCTTGTCAATTAACAAGTTTCGTTCTAATAAACGCGTCTTCATTCATTGAATTTTATTAAATTATACATGTGAGGCTTCGATTTCATTAGGTTTGGTTAGGAAATATCATTAGTGGAGAAAACACCACCATTAAGATACCAAAAAGGTAAGGTTTTAGTATAAAATTATTGGGAATAAGAAGAACTTTCAATTACATGTTTAGTTAAAAAATAATCTTCAAATGTATTTTTCTGTATTCATTTCAGAAAAATGCCTTATTTATTCAAAACATCCGCTTATCGCTTACTGTGCCACCCCATCCTCAAAATCATTGCCAAAGAAACTGTACTCCAGAACAAAGGAAACCCATCCTTAACTTGTCCCTATAAGAACTATCTACATGCAAATAGCATTGCACTCACTTAATGCTTTACAGATTTATTTTTTATCTCTTTTTGTCATAAGACATATTTTTTTATCCTTTTACCTCGCATGACATCGGATACTCCAAAAGTTTTTGCGCAAAGATATCAAGTTATGGCACTGTACGTAATCAGTGTGGTTGTTACTTTTATATGAGGACCAAAAACATTATAGTAACATAAAAAATGCGTAAAAACGTTGATTGCACAATACAGTTATTTTCAGGAAGGAAACAATATTAATAAAATCAAAATGTTTGGAGTGAATCAGCTGCGTGTTGTCCCACGATTTTTTTACGAAATTGTTTCTGTAAATTCGTGCGTATTCGTTGTTATAAAATGATGGGAGGATTAAAGAACAGGTGTAGTCCAATGTGTTCGTTGCTTATTGACTTAAATCAGGACACCGTGTAACGGAATAGACTTACTTATTAATAGTAACTAGTAGAACAGCAAGGAACATAGAACGGAATCTTAATTTACTAGTCGCGTTAAGTAGACGAGGAATAAAAAGTGTTGGCGCGCGTAGTGTTTATAATGTCAAATGTGATGCGAGGACCAGAATCGTAATTGCATTGGACAGTCCACAATCCTATAATCTAAATTCTGTTTCAAAAAAAGATTTCTGCAATTCCTGTGATTGCCATTTGCCTAGGCCCAATCCCTTGGCCCAAACATGATCAACAAACGCATTCTACATTGTTGTAGTCCTAAGTTAGCTACAAGAAAATTAATAACATTACAAGGACCATTCCTTGCAATATCATCCCACAGCCAATGGGGGACAAATATCCCCAAGTAAATACAAGCCAAGTCCATGCAGCGTCACATACAAGCATTTGTCGTCGATCGTCGCTATCGGCGATCTAAAGCGGGCCATTCATTACGCGCCGAGTGTCACATTAGTTGCGACTAGCGACTAGCCGCGCCGCTATCGGCCCATCGTCTGGTGCATGCACAGACTTAGATGGGATGTGGTGCTCAAAGTTGTGCGAATTAGCAGGTATTAGAAATTGCAAGATATTATTGGAAAATATAAGTAGAATTATTTACTCTAAAATACATGGTAAAATAAGACCAGTACAAGATGAAGAAGTCGCTTAGCATTATGAGATGGCTCTGTTAATAGGCAGCTGCGATTAACGGTTGTTATCGCTTGCTTTAAGGTACCAACACACAAAGAGTTTGATCTTCGTGAGTCGGTGACAATGAGTTTGATCTTCATGTATTAAAAGCGTCGTAAACGTCATTTGTTCGGTTCGGTATCCACAACGCGTCGGACTATTCGCTTTTATTACATGGACAGGAAGGTTTTCTCCCCGGCTTAAGCGGCATCCACAAGTCTTCCTGAAGTTAATAGACTTCTTTAGTTTACTTAACTATTTTGGCTTATTAATGGGAAGGAGTAGCTTCTTCCTCTAATCCTAATGAGCTTTAAACTTTAACAACCACATCCTAGACAAATAGGGTACAGAGTACAAGATACAGCGAACATTCACTTTGATGCACTCGTCGCAAGATACGGCCATACGACACGACTGTGCGATACGGTCGCAGTCTCCATTGATTAGGGTTGTGTTGGGGCTGTTAGGTGATTGGTAAGTAAATGGGAGTGTCTTGCAGAATGTCTGTATGTGTAGTTAGGCTATTAGATGATTGGAATATGGGCGCGTCTTTGTGTCTACGTTTAGAATCATCCATCACACTGATCAATTTGAATGGCAAAGTATTCCTCCTTCTGCAAAATTGCTTTGATAACTCATTTAGTTTTTCCTGCTTGCCTCTGGCCATTAATTTCGCTTTTGATACAGTTTCAGTTTTCCAAATTGAAATTAGCCTAACATAACTTTCAGGTCTAAACGAATTTGATAATGCGTTACGTCGTGATTATTGATTGGCAACAACAATAAAAAAAATAGCTATCCCGTTTGCATTTGCATCAATTAATTTCTTAATTTCTCTTATTTTCCTTTACAAATTGTGTAATCTTTCAACAGCTGTAGGCTTTCCTTGAGCCACCGCTAAAATAACGTATTAATTTAAAACCTCCTGCCACATAAAGCCACTGACAGACTTATAAACGGTGCGTGAAAACGGCCATTAGGCTCCCCGCACCACTTCATTACCGCCTGAGTGATGGCGACTGAGTTGCGGCCTTCAGCGACTAATTACTTTAATTGAATGAGTGATTGGGAACGGTTCTCTTTCGGTTTACAGGAATATGGGTGTGTTTGTGTATTGATTGGTGATTATTGAGGTATTTGGGTTTAGTGTCATAGATTCACAACTGTAATTGGAAATGTTCGTTAGTTATACTTGAAATATGTAATTAATCCTGTGGCTTAACTTAACAATAATGTATAAATTTATTGCTGGCATCCAAACCTCTATAACAGGAATATAATGTAATAAAACACGTACCGAGGGCTTAGTGGGGGTTTGTAGATATAGCATTTATTTGGTTTTAGGACATGCCGGTTAACTCACTACGACGCCTGTGCCATATGAACTAACAAACATCATAGATAATAAAATATTGCCAATAAATATGAACCTTTCTAGTAGAGAGAGTAATTATAATAAATTCAAAGTAATCTCCGGTCTCCCACCCCCGCGCCCCGGAGAGTGGTGGAGGAATCGTGCGCATACATCAAGCGCGTCGCAGTCGTGTCGCGATTCCGTGCGACAGATAGTCGCCGTGCGCAGTGCGCCTACGCAACGTGGGCGGAGATTTAACATGGCGTTTTGAGGAGTAAACAAATTATGCACTTCAGCTTTAATATTATTTTTGCATTGAATAAAATGTGTGATATATTATTTTCTCATAGGCACAGTAAATCTAAGATAGTCTAGTGAAAATGGCAGTGACTTGCAATTTATCTGTGGACTTACAAAGTTGCAAATCCCAGTTTGTAATCCAGACAGGCACTTTGGTTTATATAAATAAATTCATCACCACTGCTCTCAAATGGTGACGGTATAAAAGGTCGTGAAGGGACCGGCATGTCCTGGAACCAAAAATTCAAAGATTTGGTGGCATTACCAAGACCAACCCGCTTTAAGCCCATGTGGATGGCACGGCACTCCCTGAGAGCAGGTCTGTGTGTCAGAAATGAGAACAACATTGACTGGTTCTATTAATGTTGTATTCTAGAGGAAGTTTTACTTGGTGCCTCAATCATTAGACCCCCTGAACACACAAGAAATTACGGGTAAAATCAAAACATTCTTATTCTATACCTAATGCACAAAAAAAACAAATATACGTCATATAAATTGCAATTATATAGCATAGGTACAAACGCGAGCTTAACCCAGAATTGGGTTTCCTCACAGCAAACCTAATTTTGATAGCGAGATTTGCAGATGAGGATACACATATGAATGTGCATTAACATTACAAGCTGTTACTTAAATTAATTAATTTTATAAACTAAACTACAAACATACAATTTAATACCTCGTAATACATACAGTATACACATACATACCTATCAAATCCTATATATATAAACGTACATACATACATACTGATCATTACACATTCTTGTGTCTAAGCCATGTCATAAAAGCACAAGTTGGCAGTGAGGCCCATGGTCTTTAATGGGCACAACTGCCTGCCCAGAGGAGAAAGTCGACGCTCTTCGTAATATCAACAAGTACACATGAAGGGCGTATAATCCTCAAAGCCATAAACTTAGAAAATTATTTTCTTAAGCCTATAATTAATCGGCTATAAAATTCCTAATTAGCTCGTATAACATCCAGGCTATAAGTGTCCACTGCTGGCCGTGGCCAGTGGCCATAAGGGTTCTAGAGGACATAAGTCGCCTGTATGTATTGAAATTTTAATGGTTTTCGCTAAAGGCGGCCTATAAAAATATTTTGTAGAGAAGCTTTTACCTTTAATCCTGCTGTAACCTAAAAATGTTGAGTGGGCTTAACTTTATGGGTTATTTTTACTTAAGGATATTAATTAAAAGTAACCTGTTACTTAAGTAGCGAAGTGTTACTTTGACTGCCTCGTTGGTCTACTGGTAACATGCGCGACTGCTGTGCCTGAGGTACTGGGTTCGATTCCCGGGTCGTTCAAAGTATTGTTGGGGTTTTCCATCAGGAATTTTTCAGTAGCAGCCAAGGAGTCTGGATTCGTGCCCGATTAATGGCAATATGGCTCTATGACATAGGACTTAGACATACATAACTGGCGAAATGTGAGTGTAGTATTGAGTACACCCCTGCCTAGCCCTTTAGGGATTACAGGCGTGATGTTATGTTATGTGTAACTTTAAATTCAAATTTTCACTTATCCTAAGCGACACTTAATTGAATGCCTGAATATTTTTGCACTAGTAGAATTTTGGCGGCCCCGACTTACGAACAGTAAATCATGGGTTCGAACCCAGACAGGCGCATTACTTTGTGTAATTTATTTCATCACCACTGCTCTCAAAACGGTGAAGGAAAACATCGTGAGGAAACCGGCATGTCCTAGAACCAAAAATTCGAAGACATATGACATCTACCAATCCGCACTGGGCCCGCGTGGTGGATTATAGCCCATTCCCTCTCATTGAGAGGAGGCCGTGTCCCAGCAGTGGGAACATTATAGGCTGATGATGATGTGGAATTTTAATCCTTAGCACTGAGCGTCAAGCCGCGAAGCTAGAAATATTTAATAGCGTGCTTTTATTTAAGTATTAACATAAGTGACGCCTGGTGTTAGTGTAACTAAGTAGGCTGTCACATAAGAATTTGGGATCTACGGCGGAATGCACTCTGTTTTAATTAGTCGAATTAATTGCCAGTTAATCTCAACAAATTAAGGAAGGCGACCAAAGACTAGGAAGTTGATAATATCTACAATTATCTAAAATATTGATCTAAATGCTTCACGCATAAATAGACACATTACCGTTCCGAGCATTCCGAATAGAGTTGTCATTAAAAAGATCATCGGAATCGTTTCATCGATAACATCGTTCCGTGTGATTACACATTGTGTTTAGAGTCTCCGAGATAATCGTAGGCTACTTACACAGCTACGATTATCTGTCGATCGCGCGACTGTCTGTCACACCGTGTGACGATGCCCTAATTCCTACCGATCTGATGTAGAGATATTATGTTGTTTGTTATTCTTTTAATTACGTTTTTGGTGTCTGTTTGATGGTTATCGATCTGATTGAGCTGTTCGTAATCGTAACGCTTAGCCTGCTACCGTTTCCTAAGTATGGTTCGGTTCTCAGGCTCGGGAATGTTTCATAGAGATTTGAAAGAAAATATCGGTACAATTTAGGCTTCCTTTATTACCACACGAAAAAGGGAGATCTTAATTAAGATCTATAAAAGAATAAGAAATTGGATTGGAAGTTCTAAAAAGCTTGACTGAAGCGGACGCCGGAGGTAGGTAGTTAACTAAATTGGGCACTGTTTGATTTGATTTTAATTTGATTCTGATGGAGTATACGGAGACCGCGAATCGGCAAGCATAGCGTGAGTCGACCCTCACGTTGATGAACCTAGGACCTTAAAATGGTGGTAGAGTATGCGGAATGCCGGGGACCGGTTGATGTGGTGCAGCATAGGAAGGGCCTATGTCCAGCTGTGGACTGCTACAGGCTCAGTTGAACGACTGATTTAAATTTTGTAAAATCTTTCTTTTATTCTCACTATCTTCCTGCCCTTATCCCATGTTACTTATGGTCGACGCAACACGTTTTTTCTTCTATTCTCCCCTGTCAATCGTCACGTTATCATTTACTCTTTTTCCTTGATATCATTCCTCACACAACACAATGCATCCATCTTTTCTTTCGTCTTCCTCTCCCTCTCCATCCGTCAACATTTATATTCTTATTCATTTTATTTTGCGTACCATAAGTTTAAAAAGATGTTACAATGGGCTTACAGCTAAGAACAATTATGGACCCTGTGCACAGCAATAAACAAGATTAACATTAAATTTTAAGTAGTTAATAATAGATATTATTTAGAAACAGAGGGTATGTAACACATTTGTCAGAGTAATGTACGAACTACACGATAACAATTATAGACATAGTAATAACATAAAGTAACATCATTATTACAATACTACATATTTCTAACTGAGACCAATATAGTATTGTAATTATTGTCGACATTTATATACCTATAAATCTTATGAAACATAGTATTAAAATATAGTAGATATTTGTATAAAATTATTGAAATCATATTATCTTAAATTATTAATTTAGTTTATGGCACATCTGTAGGCAGGGAACATAATTAATATATATATATATATATATATAGTATATTTATTTCAAAATGTAAAATGGTTAATTCTCAATATTAAAAGTATTTAAAATTAATTTAATTGTAAAATTTAATAAACAAACAACATTTAATGCATAATACTAATTAGGTAATATTCCATTAAAATATATTTTATATTAATAAAATAATATTTATCTATGTATTGTACAAGAGTGTGAGTTCTAGACGACTAACAATGCATGGTTCTGTTTGTGTTATTTTTTTGTTTTTGTTTTTTTTTTATAAATATCGCTGGACACAGCGCCATCCAGTGCCACACTAAGCAACGAGGCTTGTGTCGTGGACACCAGATAGTTGATATACTACACATATACTTTTTGTTTGTAAATACATACTTAATATACATATAAACATCCATGACTCGAAAACAAATGTACATGCTCATCACACAAACATTTGCTCCGACCGGGATTCGAACCCGGGACCCTAAGAACGTAAGGCAGCCTCACTACCGCTGCGCCATTCGGGTCGTCAATGTTTGTCAGCTAAGTATTCGTTTATTGTGTAGTATGCTTTTTTAACTAATAATTGTTTGAGTTTTCGTAAAAGTTGTATCGCTAGTTTCATTTTTTATTGCATCTGGTAGTTTATTAAATACTTGTATGGACATAACGTAGGGACTATTTGAATGTAATTTCATGTGCGAAGAGGGTAACATTAACATATTTCTGTATCTGACAGATCGGTCGCTATGTTTATCACCGCGCACCAATATTCTAGGCTAGATAAAATCTTTCTTATACTGTAACATTTCAGTGCTAGACAAAAGCTTTCTTTTAACAAGCACTAAAATATTACAGTTTTAGTTGATTGACGTTTTATTTGGTCGTCATTCATTGTGCACTCATGTAAACCTTAATGCCCGTCAGAGCACTGACCCATTTCGCTCCGCCGACTGCAGCGCCCTGCACCGGTTCATAAGGGACGCACAACTGAACGCATTTGTTCATTAATTAAATGTCCGACACGTGTTGTTGTGTAGTACTCACACTCCACAGGTAGTGCCGGTGTCTGACATGCGTCACCTGTCAGCGTGTTGATGGACCTTGCAAGGGCTTTGTTTGTTTTTATTGGTTTGGATTTTCATTACGTAGTTAGGTTAGTATAAGGAATAGTAAAAGAAAAGGAACGTACACTTCTAGGCTTACAGGCAGTAATTTGTTTCGTTTCTTTACCAAATGGCTTTAGAACAAAAAAAATGGTGTATCAGCCCTATATTTGGCATAGGCAGGATTTTTCTCATTGTGATGGATGACTTGAGATGTGTAAGAATCATTCGTGCTGTGGTTAGAATTGACCAACCAGTAAGGTTGGTATCAAGGTCAGTACTTAATGTGTAAAAAACTGGCGCGCTTTTTGCATAACACAATTTCTTATCACAATCCGAAGTCTTTTGACTAAAGTAATACATGAAAAATTCGTCTACATATCGATTGTGTTGTGTTGTGTAATTACCCCGCGGGGTTGACTATTAGTGAGACGCTGGACATACTTTAAACACCTTCAATGGTTGAGCCCCTCGTACATTTAAATGACCGGACCTCACCTCTGCACAATTACTGCATAATCCTTTAATACAGCCTTAATACAACCTTGCAATTTATGCAGATACTGACATAATATAGTACAAAGTCATCAACTTAAGAGCTTAGAAACGTAATATTTTTATTAAACGTCGTGATCGCATTAGCGGTGAACACGTAAGCTCTGCGTCGGATCGCGTCTGTCGTCAGCCGCGAGTAATGTAATGGTGTGGATTAAGCCTTACGGGGCATCTGAAAGGGCTTTATGTCATGTGTGTGGTAGGGATGACACTTGATAGGGGTTTTTGTGGACATTCGCGAGTGATAGGCTTTTCGGGAGCTTGAGTTGTGTCTCAATGAACTGGTGGTTTTAAAATAAGAAAGGGTTCTTTCTTATTATACGTTTGTTGGAGAAATATTCGATTTGTTTCAGAAGTACTTTATAAGAGTTTGAAAGGTTTACAAATAAGAAAAAAAAACTAATGAATGTTACCATGAGATTTACATTGAATTGGTAGTAATTAGAATAGCAAGTTGAAAGTTCTGACTGAAACTTTTAAGTCGTTTTCGAACATATTTTAACCTCTTTCGAGCCGTAATTACAGACACAGTTAAAAAGCCATTGTTCTGTTCCCTTTCGGGAACGTCTGGGAACATAATTACTCTCAACCATGATTTATTATATACATATTTATATTTATTAGTCTATATATCTTAGCAATATGTTTTTATATAAGTATATATTAATATTTACTTATATGTGTATTTATATATCTTAATAGGTTAAGTTAGGTAAGGCACATAATCTCTATTCTCTTCCTTTTCTCACACACTATTGTCTACATTTCTTTTTCATTTCTCCTTTTGCAGGTCTGCTGGCAGAAATTTCTTAAGAAATAAGCAGTTCCTTTGTACTCATATTTTTAATGTATTTTCCTGTGGTGTATCCTGTGTGTAAATAAATTGTAAAATAAATAAATAAATAAATAATGGTTAAAATACAATCGTAGTGTTTATGGACCTTAATTTGCTTTAAGGTCCTCAACAAATCTATGTCCTTTTTACTTTCAAGATATTTGTACACCCTCTGCCATCCCTGGACCATTTGCCCGATGTACAATATCAATTTACCGCATAAATGTATATTTTATCTGTAATGGCGGCTCGAAGTCAATGGTTTGATGTAGGCCGATATTGCCAACATTAAACTTTTATTGCTTGTGTCGTGCATTTACACTGATTTCCATAAACAAGTATTTATTCTAGTCGTGATGTTGGCAGGGTATAATTAGCAGTATTTTAGAGGGGATTATAGAAGTATGGAAATTTTATTTATAACTGAGCTACAAAAAGGAAACGATTAAAATATGTAGTTTGTTCTTCACCTTAAAAATACACCTAGCACCATGTATACGATGCATAATTGAAGTTACAGACACAAACTTACAAAATACTAACTAAATTAATATATTTAAGCTTGATCATGGTTATTCCTAATCACAGAGTGCAAAATTAATAAAAAAAAACTTACGTCCTGTACTCCATGATCACCATAATTGTTAAAAAAAAAACAATTAAAAAGATCTGTCAAATCTGACAGCGCCATACATCACGCTAATGGCAGTCAACATGTCGTCGTACCTACTGTCACAATAGATTTGAAAACGCGTTTAACTGTATCAGGCACCGGTATCAGGCCATTAAAGGATTTGTCTGTCCACTTGAAAGTATGATTAGAACTACTTAAGAAAGATAAGGCAACTGTCGATGTTAACCGGTTATTGTAATTGGTTTGATTTTTATTATAAATTGGGTTATGCCGTTGAAAACGAAGCACCCGAGCAGATATAGAATCTTTAATTCTTTATAAACGTTGTTCAATTTAAATAGTCTCTTTCTTGGATCCTCAATAATCATTATCGTATTTTTTTCCGATAACCCACAGGCTAAATAAAATGTAATTACGTTTTATAATCTCCCGTCTAAGTCGCGTGCACGGTGCATTCCTGCAATCCTCCAAAAGAAAAATAGTCACTTAACAGCTTCATACCTATTTCATCTGATGTCAGATCGGCTATTAAAAATATTAATAAAAGAAATAACAAACTTATAAGCGGCCTCCTTCGAGATAAGGCTGTGTACAAAACGCCGCTGCTTTAAAAAGTAAAAAACAAAATGGCGTAATGCTCGGATGTCGTGGCGGCAGCCCGCGGCACAGGGTTGCCATGTGAAATATATGTGATTAATAATTAATCTCCCTTCATAATGAAATAGTAAAGCCGTCCAAGATATGAATTATTATGAAATTATCAGGGTTGTAAATAGGCAGTAAAATTATTAAAATATTGGGTAGTAAAATGAAACAAGATTCTTTGGAGGATAGTTAACCTGTTCCCACAACCCTACTTATGTCTGGAGGTTATAATAATTGACTTAAACTTTTAATAAATTATGGATTTAGGTAACGTAACTACTCTGACAAAAACATGCCTCTGTGTTTAACCAGTTATAAACTTATACTTATCATTTTATGCTAGCAACCTATAAAACCTTCCCATAAAACACAACCACCCACCCCGTGGCCCCACCCCTGCGCGATGGCATCTTATAATTGAGAGGTGCGCGCTAGTGACGCGTTTACGTGCGCGGGCGCAGAAGCCGAGGTAATGATCACTGTCTGACACTGGACAGTAAAAGAGTGGGTCTTTTTCTACCATTTGGTGGGTTAAAAAGAGTGGTAGATGTGTGATATCGATCTTGCAATTTCCTGTAGGACTAGTTTTTTTGAGCACCTGAGAGAGCACCGACAGGTGACTTTCTATACGGATCTTTCTAGACGGATGAGGCAGAAGGAAGAATCTACTGCATGAACATAAGCGAAAAGCTTATGTCAATAAGTTTTCGCTTAATGACTTTGCGATATTTCGTTGCGGACGACATCAAAGCGATTATAATTAGGTACCTAGTCGCCATAATTAGTAGTAGTAGTGATTAAAATTACCTTAGATCAGAAAACAGTATCTGGCCAGGAAAACAGCAGCTTATAAAAACTCTATAAAAGACGACACGACAGAATAAAAATTAAGTAGTCTTCGCAGTCGGAGTTCAGCCACTTTATTTGTTACGCAGGACACGGAAACATGACGCTTTGCAGGGTCAGGTTTCCGTGGTGGAGACAAATATTTGAATGGGCCGGCCCTATTTGTTCCATGTCTAAGTGCCTCAATTTGTGTTTGCTGTGGCACCTATGTCACACGAAATCAAAAGGAAGCTGCATTGTAAAATCGAGGTGTTTGTTTTTTTAATATTCTACATCTATAAAGTGCTGTGTATAAAAGTACTTACTACGTATAAACATCAGCTCATCTTTTAAGGCCCACCCCTAGGCTGAGGCATCCCATAATTGAGAGGTGCGCAAGCGCCGACTGCTCAGCCGTTCACTGCTCACTGCGTACTGCGGTAATAAGCGATTACTCGCTCACCACCGATTCGGAGCTTATGTGTTTCTGTTTTGTCTTTATTGCCATTTTATGCGACGGAAGAAATTGTTGAGAAGGTTCAATTAAAGACTCTTTTTTGTGGACTTAAAGCAGATGGGGTGTAGATGAAATGATGTGTAGGGTGCGAGAGTACTCCCAGCAGAGCCCACCCTTCGTTTTATATAGTGAACGTTCAGCGACTATTGTCGTCAAAAGATCTCGTCGTTTCTTCAGTCGACGAATTGTTTCAGGGATAGTAAGATGTCCTGCAAGCTGGTTTGGATGCTTTTGTAGTCGTGACTTGCTGCAGCCAGTAGTCTATCACTTCTTTAACCATGGGCAGGTTAAGAATTTCATGGATCTCCTTTGTTTTGATGAACCATGGCGCATTTGATATTTGCCTCAGGATGTAGTTCAATTGAAGACTTAATTATCAAATAGTAGACACCGTTGGGTACATTCTTAGGTTTTCGCAATTTCTAGATAAAACGACCTGAAGTGTTCATAAACTCGGAAGACGGTATCTCGTCTCAATTGAATTTTCAGAAACGTTTGGTTTTAATACCGCATTACTAGGACAATACAAACTCTAAACTTTTTATATTCTGGACAGAATACTTGGTTTGGTAAAAATATAATAGATTTATTGCAAGTCTTTATTTAATTCTATACGCTATTGATACAAGTATAAGCTTGACCTATTCGATGCATGCACCACTTTACAACTTGTTAACATTTACTAAATTAAACACACAAGGATCCTCAGCAGTCATGTGAATGATTACCTGCTATAAAGGCGATGAAAGCGCGATCGCGTGGTCACACAGTGCGTTCGGTTGCGTGCGCACATACGTTGCGCCCATTTTCGTCAGGACGGATGGAGCATGCAGTGTTGTTGAATGGTTCCTTTTTAAAAGATCTCCTGTGACGGTCTTACGATGGCAAGGAGTGTTTGTTTATGTTTATTATACCTAACATGACAACACGCCTGTAGCCGTCTAAGGGTTAGGCAGAGGTGTAGGTACCTAATAGTGGGCACACACACATTTCGCCAGTTATGTTTAAGTCTCATGTAATAGGGGGCAAGCCTATTGATATCAACTAAAAGTACTAGATATGAAAAATTTAATTTATAGGTAATAAATTTAATTTTTGTCATCATCATCATCAACCTATAATATTCCCACTGCTGGGACACGGCCTCCTCTTAATGAGAGGGAATGGGCTATAATCCACCACGCGGGCCCAGTGCGGATTGGTAGATGTGTCTTCGAATGTTTGGTTCTAGGACATGCCGGTTTACTCACGATGTTTTCCTTCACCGTTTTGAGAGCAGTGGTGATGAAATAAATTACACAAAGTAATGCGCCTGTCTGGGTTCGAACCTACGACTTACTGTTCGTAAGTCGGGGCCGCCACCATTGTGCCACCGCTGCTCTCCTAAATTTTTTGTGATTGTTATTTTTTGAAAAAACAGTCCCAATCGTTCCGAGTTCGATAATCTAGTTTATAGTTTTCGGTTCCAGAACGACCTAAAAATAATGGTGTATTTATGACCACCATGAAGCTAACAGGCATCGAGCAAGCAAACCGCTTTATTTTACCAAATTATGGTGCAAAATCTATAAAGTCCGTGGAAGACCAAGAGCAGCTAGTTAGTTAGTTACCTCTGGCTAATTTTTAGTAAGTATTTGTCTTTAGATCGCAAACTCCGAGTATGAATGAAAATAATGATGAAAATTAACCTCAGTTATGTGAGATAAGCTCTAAATTACCTTGCTGAACCAGCTTAACGTTTATTTTATGTTACTGTGAAAAATAAGACTAGAATTAAACCAACTTCTTCTTTCTTGATCGTGTGGTTAGTGTCTAACCTGGTGGCAGAGTTTTTATCCCGCCCATGGGCCTCTGACTTGGTTTAAAAGCAACTTAATTCGCTATAACTCTGATTTCTGATTTGTTCCATACTTTTTATCTCAATACCTACGAGAACAAATTATTAAATGCGATCCTAAGTTCTCCCAAGATGATATTATTGATGATTTCAAAACACTCATTATCTCTCATTTCCTCTAATTACAAGAATAAATTGATTTCAGATGCTTGGAACAAAAAATATGTTCAATTTTATTAATATCTATCTATGCATGTCTACACTCACTGGCTGTGTGTGTTTCCAATGAAAATGTGTTAACGTTGAATATTTTATTGAACCTTGCCAAGTTCATTTGAAACTATGTTAACAATGAACCAAAATTTTTGAGCAAATCGGGTCTAGAAGACAAAGTCTTCAAGCAAAGTAACACCGGATATCATATATTTGCTATTGTTATCGTATGCCGCAGTCCATCAATGAAATAAACTTAGCTCTAAAGGTTTCTTTACAGCTTTGTTTGAATAAAGTTCTTACAAGACCTAGTCATTCAAAGATCTCTAACATAAATCACAACGCGGAATAACTCGTTCCGTCGTTGTTCGCCGTGTATCAATGGAGACGAGCATGCCCGTTCATCAATCATGTCCGTCGAGGGCCGACATATGAACTTATTTCATTTCTAATTCTATACTAATCAATATTAATGCTGCCATCATCTACGCATATTAATTTAAATTCATAAGACTTGTTACTTGACTGTAGTTTGAGTTGGGAGGTAATGGTTTACAAGTGTTAAGGATATGGTAGAGTTTCTTGTCGGTTCTTCTCCATAGGAAACGACCAACCCGAACCGTGCCCCTTTTTATCGACGTTTTTTAAGTGCCCATGTTGGCGCTTATTGTGACGTAATATAATATTTTGATTTTAATGGCATTTCTTTGGTAATAGAATCGACGCTCGGCATTATTTTGTCACTATTAAGGGATATTAGAACTGACCCCTAACGTCATTATATCGTAAAATAATATAATAACAATTTGTCTGATTTTAATGTACTAAAATGCTGTAAATACTTAGACTTGAAAATTGCAAAAAAAGTAAGCTTGAATATCGCGGACTATTACCCTGGCACATTGCCTAAGAAAATAAAATCTTCGGTTAGTCTTTTATTTTGTATGTACTTATGATAAAACATATTATACCCAGTGGTAGGTACTTACTAAATACTTGTATGTTTTATAAAATTACCTTTCCCGTATTTTCACATTAATTTTCATGTAAGTTGCGAATACATGAGAAATAATGTTTGCAAAAGTATTGAGGTGTAATTGTATTTTCTCGTGTACGTGTTTACTTTTGAATATAATTATGTTAATTTTAACTGAAGTTTTGCAAGAATAATAAAAAATATTTTCTTTGCAAAGGTTATTTCATTTATTTATTTAAATTATTATCGACTGCATTTGATATTATTAACATAACTTGTTAAACGATTGGTAAACTTTAATGTTTATACTACACCTGCTTGGAAAGTACCTTGATACTTTATCAAATTTACGGTAGAAAGTACGTCATTGCATATCGAACAAATATGCGGGGAGAAAACGCATCTGAGCGGGAGAGAAAAGTGTATGAAAATCCATTTCTTACGTGGTTTTTCTTTTTTAATTTTGGGTAAGACTATGCGCCGGTAACCTAAATATCAAAAGCCAATAAGTTTTTACAGTGAGTTTTTATCTCCAAGTTCGCAAAATGACACTGCCCACTAGCTGTGTGTTGGATGGTGTCGGGCTGGCAGTGCGACCCTGCGGCGGCAGGATAAACAATTTGAAAAAAGAACATGTGGAATTCCTCCTACATTGTCGCAAACATCTCAAACAAACATTAATGGAAAAAGTGTTACATTAAGCTTCACTAACTGCAACAATTTCAATATAAATTTCAATTAGTAAAGATTTCGTTTTTTATTTTCCTCGTAGGTGTAGTATAAAGCACTATGTATCACGCGAGAGAAAGTGCGATTCCAGATCTCGGGTGTTTTAAAGCCCTCGCCTACGGCTCGGGCTTCAAACGACACCCTCGACGGTAATCAGTCACTTTCTCCTCTCGGTGAACAATGTACTATTACCTAACAGAAAACCTGTGATCACTAATGAAAAGGAAACACGTATTTTCAGAAGATTACTCACGAAACTCGTACAAAATAAGACAGCGTTGTATCACGTTTACTCACCTGAAACAATACAAAATGAATCATGAATAGACAATAAAATAAATTAACAACTACTATAATATTTATATGAAACTAATTTATGTAGTAAATTAATCAGTAAAAACTAAAGAATACCAAGAGCCGTCTACACTGTTAATCAAATTACGAATGCTGTTATGAGAAAATATAATTGTTTTTTTTGCCAATTAACCAGTTTGACAGGTAAAAAACTACTTCAAGTAGCTACATAATAAATCAACTATTCAATACCATGTGCCATAGTCTTATGAATATAATTATCATTATTCAACAAAGAAAACATTCTGTAAGTACACGTAGATATAAATCATTGACCATAGACCATACCTGTGATAAATTTACACTATTGAATTACCATATTTAATAATGACCACAATATTTCACCACCTTTTGTGGTCCATCTATAAACATTCTTACAAGATACGGTCCTACAGCACATCAGGGAACACGAAATATACCCGTATTAATGGAAGCCATTAACATGCATAATTAATTTAAACATAATATTTGTCAGTATATTATTTAACTTCTAATTGGTATATTGAATTGCGTGGTGATTGCTCGAAATGTTTATAATCCTTGGGTCTGTGGACACCGGGCACAACAGGGGGTCACAGGGTGGGTCCACAAGATATGTTCGTCATTATAAGTACTTACATGATAATTTCATTATTTTATGAAGTAGAGCCATTGTTTATCACACTATGAAAGCTTGTTTAGAATTCCTTTTTTTGTAATATTCGTAGTTTTGTTACTTAGGTTAAGGTTTTTGTATCATAGTAACAGCAGAACACTGACTCCTAAGTCACAGGATCTCCTAGTTTGGGAGTCAGGGTTACTCTATCTGTATTACCTTTAATTCACCGAAATTCATGTGACCTTTTTTTTTTTTTTTTTTTTTTTTTTTGTTTTTTTTTTTTTTTTCGGATGGGAAATCATCAAATGACTTCTCCCGCTCTGGGCGGAGCAGGAGGGAGTGTCAGACTTTTACTGACTAAAACCCATCCATGTTCCTTCATCGCCCTTTGTGTTCCGGGGCCACGGTATCTCTTTCGAATAGTCCCGCAACCCCGGCAGGCATCGGTCCTTGCGGACCCCTTCCTTTTTGCTGACTCTCTTTGAGGCGCGCGTGGAACACGAACGCGCCGTCGACACGGCCTGTCATCATGAGACGGACGGACGGCGAGCTAGCCCATAACCCACCGTCCACAGGCCCGCGCCTACGGTGGCCGGGGGCCCCGTGGTGGCCCCCGACGCCCGGGGCGTCTCCCGCGGCGGCCGGGACGCTGTGAGGTTCTCTCCCTCTCACGTTCCGCCACCTCCTTCTCTAGCATTACTGCTTCGCAGAAGGAGGTGACGGCGTCCCATTCCGTCTCGCTCCGGACCATGGCTTGCACCAGGGCCGGACGCGAGAGGTCGCCGCCGCCAATCGCCGCTTCGAGGACACGGCGGTGCTCCGCCCACGCAGGGCACACCTCCACCGTGTGCTCCACCGTGTCCTCCGGTCGATCCTCGCAGTGGAAACACCCGGGCGTTTCCTCCCGCCCGATTCGGTGCAGGAACCTCCCGAAAACACCGTGTCCGGTGAGGACCTGCGTCAGGCGGAAGGTGAGGACGCCGTGGCGTCTCTCTAGCCACTCCTCAAAGAGGGGACTTATCGCCACTATCGTGGCGTGCCCTGCACGGGGTTGCGACAGTCGCTCTCTCTATGTCGCCATGAGATCCCGCCGGAAGTCTGTCCGCTGAGCGACAATTTGTCGCGGCAGCGGAGTTTCCCCCCGGCGAAGCGCCTCCGCGCGCCATTCATGCAGGCGCGCGAGGACTATCGCCTCCAGATCCCATGGCGGCAATCCGGCAAGGAGGCACGCCGCCTCGCGGGCGATCGTGCGGTACCCACGGGCCAGCCTTACGGCTACCACCTTTTGGGGCGCGTTCAGGTAGTGGGCTGCACGCAGCCTCAAGGAACGCGCCCACACCGGGGCCCCGTAAAGGGCCATGGACCGCACGACTCCCGCGTAGAGCCTCCGGCAGGAGGCGTTCGGCCCCCCCAGGTTGGGCAGGAGCCGCCTGAAGGCAGCCCCAGTCCGTTCCAGTTTGGGGGCCAAACGTCGGAAGTGCTCCACGAAGTTCCACCGGCTGTCGAGGACGAGTCCTAGGTACTTCAAAGTCGACTCGACACCGATGGATACCCCTCCTACCGTGAGTAAGGATCCCGGAGGTGGCGCATTCCGAGGCCCATGAAAGCACATGGCCTCGGACTTGTGCAATGCCACCTCGAGACCCAGTTGCCGGATCCTCTCAACGACTATCGCAACCCCGCGTGTCATAGCTTCGGCCGCCGCCTCGTGCGACCCCCCCTGTGCCAGCACCAGCGTGTCGTCAGCGTAGCAAACTACGCTGACACCACTAGGGAGGTCGGCGCGCAGCACCCAGTCGTACCCGATGTTCCACAAGGAAGGCCCTAGAACCGATCCCTGTGGAACACCGCACGACATCTCTCGCCGGTTCCATTCTCCACTGCGACTGGGGTAAATGACTGCCCTGTCCGTCAGGTAGTCCCCGACCACTCGACGGAGGTAGGTCGGCACCCGGTGATACCGGAGTGCCTCCCTTATGCAGCTCCAGGGCATGGAGTTGAAGGCGTTAGCGATGTCGAGAGACACCGCCAAGACAACCCCACCCCTGCACACCGCATCCCCCGTCGTGAGGGTTCTCACGCGCATGATGGCGTCCACCGTAGAGCGCCCCTTGCGGAAACCAAATTGGTGTTCCGCAAGATCCGGCCCCGTCCCCGTAAGGTGCTCGGCGAGGCGGTTTGCAATGACTCTTTCAAAGAGCTTGCCCACCTCGTCGAGCAGCACCACGGGCCGGTATGCGGACGGAGAGTCCGCAGGGCGCCCCGGCTTCCGAATGAGGACCAGCTTCCCCGTCTTCCAACGAAGCGGGAACTGGCCTCTCTCCAAGCATGCGCTTAAGAGCCCCTCCAGTCGGGGCCCGAGAGCCTCCAAGGCCAGGACCCAAGCTTTGCCAGGCAAGCCATCGGGTCCCGGGGCGGTATTTTTGGCACTGAGCCTGCGTACCGCCACTCTCAGGTCTACCCCAGTCACTTCCGGAGTGTCGTCGTCGTCATCCTGGTGGTCCGCTTCCAGCACCGCAGGTGGCGGAGCCATAGGCGGGGGGGGATGTTCTCCCCGCGTAGGGAACAGAGTGCTCACCACGTCCTCCACGAGCTCAGGCCGGAGACTCTGCGTCAGTGGGGGGGCCCAGGTGCGGAGTTTATCCCGCACCATCTTGTAAGGGCGCCCCCACGGATCTCTGTCGAGAGTCCCCAGCAACTCCTCGCGGGCCAGATCCCTGGCCCGCAGGACAGCCTCGCGGAGGGCGGTCTTCGCCGCTCTGTACCCCTCATAAAGCTCCGCCTCGATGGCTGCCGCATTCGGTGGGCGAATGCGGAGCCTGCGATGCCTGGCGTACAGGTGTCGCGCAGCCACGCACGCCTCGCGCAGAGACGTCAGCTCTCGCGACCACCAGTACACCTGACGTCGGGCGCTTCCTGGCCGGACTCGGGGCATTGCCACGTCGCATATATCGGACATGGCCTCCTGGAACCACCCTGCCTCATTATTAATGTCGGCAGGCCTGTCCGGTGATGTCACCCAGGCCTGCACGATCGAGGCTTCCAGGAGGAGCTCCCGGTCCAGCTGCTTTAGCACCCAACGCGGACCACTCGGGGCCTGTTGGACCGGCGCGCTTGAGGTCTGGGTGGAGACGTCGAACCGGATGTACCGGTGGTCGGAATAGGTCTCCACCCCCTCCATGACACGCCAGTCAATGACACGCGGCGACAGAGCGGGGCTAGCGAACGAAATGTCCACCACCGACTCGCCCCGCATCCGCACACACGTGGGGACAGAACCCCGATTTAGGACGTCCAGGCCCTTCTCCAGGGCCCAGTCCTCCACCATTCTTCCCCGCACGTCTGTGCAACGGGAACCCCAAGCCAAGTTCTTGGCGTTGAAGTCCCCGAGGACAAGTACGGGGAGGGATTGGTTTCCGACGACGACACTCAACTCCGCAAGGGAGTTGTGGAACTCGGCGAGAGTTCGGCTCGGGGAGAAGTAGACTCCCACCACGACAATCTCCCCGAACCGTGCTGCTACGCATCCCCGACCCCTCCTGACACTTTCAAGGGTCGGGGTGCCGGCGGCGGCCGACGACACAATGGTCACTGAGCCGCTAAGGTCCGCCACCCAGTCTTCCCTGGGCAGGACAAAATACGGCTCAGCGACCACAGCGATGTTTATCGACCACTGCGCCATGCTCTGGAGCAACAGATCCTGAGCACAGGCGCAGTGGTTGATATTCGCTTGGAGGAAGCGTAATGGGGCCGTTATTGGCACTCCATTGCCGCTTCCTCCTCCCTGGCCCCTTGTGAGGGCCCCACTGTGGCGGCGACAGCGGCAGCGGCGGCAGTTGCGGCTGCGGCGGTGGCGACGGTGGCGGTGGCGGCGGAGGGCCTACCCTTGCCTCTGGTGGCTTTGGTGGGTGGAACGCAGGCCTTGCTCCCAGCCCGGTGATCGGCCGGCTTGCCAGCCGCCGCACATGCACCGCAGTGCGGCGTGGCGCAGCAAGCTGCGGACATGTGACCCGGCTGGCTGCAGCGGAAGCAGAGGCCGCTGCGGTCAACCTCCGAGGCGCACTGTACTGACACGTGGTGTCCCACGTGGCAGCGATAGCACCTCAGAGGTCTGGGCTCCAGCAGCTTCACCTGCGCTGAAACCCAGCCCACCAGTAGCCTACGGCCCTCCACTATAGCTTTGGCCGCCGTCACAGGGCAGCATACCGTAACGGTATGCATACCCGTGAGGTCCGGGCGTAGGGCGCCTGCCCTGACCTGCTCAGCAGGACACCCACCGGACCTGGCGACGGCGGCCACCACCTCCTCCTTGGTCACCGAGTCGTCCAGACCCAGAATGCGCAGGTCTGCGCATCTCACGGGCCTGGACACTCGGGCCTCGTCCGCGTTTAGGGACGCTCTGAGCTTTTCCGCCAGAGCGTCAGCGGACGAGCCGCTGGTTTCACCGGGGATCTCCAGCATGCGTGCCCCCGTCGCGGTGACCTTAAGCCGGAGGCCCCCGGTGATCCCGAGCTCCCCGAGATCCACCGTCTCCTTCGCCTTCGCCAGCAAATCGCGGTAAGACACGCCCCTCTTTTCCGCTTCCGGCTGTAGTGTAATCACTACAGCCGCGGTCTTCGGGGCGCGGAGCCTAGCCGCGATCTTTCGCGCCCTATGCTGGCGCTGCCGCTCCTCATTCCGGGCCTTTTTGGCCGCCTTTCGCCCCTTCTTTTTTTTTTCTCCCCGACCACCTGCCATCCGGCTTCAGCCGAGGGAGGTGTAGGGGGCTGGGGGGGCGGTGGTGGCGGCGGCAGCTGCCGTGCCGCAGGCACTGGCCCATTCGCCGTAGGCACTGGCGTTGGCACAGTGTCCACTTGTGCAGCTGCCTTGCCCTTCCCTTTTTTGGCCGCCTTTTTACTCGTCGCCGGTTTCGCCGGAGCCGGCTTTTCGGAGGGGGGGGGTGCCACAGCCCTGCCGGAGGGCTGGCTGGACGGCCCCGGTGCGGGTGCGGTAGCCGCAGCAGCCGCGTACGACACCGTGCTCGGCATCGTGCTTGGGCCCGCGGCTGCCCTGTTTGCACCCAGGGCGGGGCGCAGTACAATTCCCTCCAGGACGGAAAACCGCGCCTGGAAGGAAGCCAACTCCTGCCGAACCAAGTTTAGAACCTGGTTCTCCACCGGCATGGGCTGGGCTTGTCGCTGCTGCTGCTGGCCCCTATTTGAAGGTGCCGTGCGGGAGCCAACCTCACGTAGACTGGCCAGGTCTGCGTGGAGCTTAGCGTTCTCTTTTTGGAGAACCTCCATGGCAGCCGTCAGGCGGGCTAACTCCACCCGCAGTTTAGCCACCTCCTCTCCACCTATCGGAGGAGGAGGAGGAGGGGAAGGCCCCGCAAAGTTGGCTTCTGCAGCCGCCATGATGGAGGCGGAAGCCGCGGGTATGGCCTTGAGTTTTGAAGATGTCTTCACCTTCAAGGCCACGCCCCTTATTGCGGCTTTCACCTCCTTTGCGAACCTGGCCTTACGCTCCGCATCGGAGCCGCCAGGTGCACCCGCCTCGTCGCCCGACCCGGGAGCAGTCATGCCCGGGTGGCGCTCCTCTTCGGCCACTCTCACCGACCTTTCGGAGGCAGACAACCCCCTCCCTCTGCCTCTGATCCCACCACGCTTGTTGGTGGGGATCTTTCTGGCCGAGGCCTCCTCCTCCCCGGATGATGACGCTTGGTCGCCATCCTTCCTGGACCGCTTGCGGAAGAACTTGCCGTTCTCCGCAGCAGTCCCGGCCCTCACGCGGCGGGAGCTCTCTGAGCCTCCCGCGCTCGCATCGCTGGATACGAGGTCGGACTCCGACCCCGCATCCCTCCTCTCCTCTTTCTTGCCGTTACCGGCGGTGTTTTTGGGTTTAATAGATTTTTCCATAATTGTTCCCACGAGTATGGGGGAAGTATTCTCAATCTAGGCAGAGACCCCTGTACCTAGAAGGGCAGATTTTGAGTATTTATTACTCGCCAGAGGGTCTGCAGGTACCCTGGCGAGGGTGAGCACTAGCGACTGATTCGTTCCATGGGAACACCCGTCAGCCATACATCCCCTCGCGGTGCGCCGCCGCTTGGGATTCGGGGTAACTTTTTATAGAGGTTTTCTACCTCGCAGTCCGGGCGGTTAAGCCAAGACCCTCGGTCCCTATCGAAGCCGCGAGACGTGATCCACAGCACTTCGACAATGGGATTACGAGACTGACGGTGACAAAGAAGGACGCATCCTACTCTGTCTGCTCGGAGGCAGGGTGAGTGCACACCGAGCCCGCCCTCACTCCTCTGCTATGCCCTCTGCTGTACAGAGGGTCACGCAGAGGAACGCACCGGTGGTCCTGGCAGGACCCCACCCATGTCAGAATAATTAGCCGCGGCAGTAACTCTCCCCGAGGGAAAAAAGGAAATTCTCATTTCCTCTCATTCCCCGGAGAAGGATACTGCCGCGCCCAGGGTGCACCGGCCCAGCAGCTGCTCTTCCCTCCAGACGTATCGAGAGGGACCAGCAACCGCCAGACACACGTGGAGGACTTCTGACATCGCACCCCAAAATTCATGTGACCTTAGTCTTAAATCAATGTTAAAGGTTTTTGTATAAATAAATATTTTTATTATTATTATATTATTAGGTTACATCTGATCTGCTAGGAAGGTGACTTGGCTAAAGAAGATGATAAACA
This sequence comes from Xestia sexstrigata, assembly GCA_941918905.2. Lineage (NCBI taxonomy): Eukaryota > Metazoa > Arthropoda > Insecta > Lepidoptera > Noctuidae > Xestia > Xestia sexstrigata. Next base: position 1,017,552 of record OW799216.2, on the reverse strand, counting down.
GTAGCGACGTTCTGCAAATCCGCATTAGATTTCTTTACCAGAGGTTTTTAAAGTGGAAGGCGTCCTTTTTTCGCATCGAGCTGCACCCGAAGACCTTATTTTTCAGATTAACAAGAAATCTCTGTAGACCGTCTTACGACACGGTCAAGAAGCTAACTCACAGAACATACACAAATCTTAGCTTGATGGTATCGAATAGCTTCCTGTCTCTTTAGTAGGTACTCCTTGTAATTGATTGATCCAAAAGAACAAAGAATCAAATTCCAAATATGCCCGGTACAAACCCAACCTTAAAGTTGCTTCACGCCTGGATGATACCGGACAGAATGGGCCTCCAATCAAACACGAAGGAAGGGCGGGATGGGGCTCGGCAGTCCTCATAATGTACTGTTTTTATTGCCCGAAATGTAGTCAACTTCCGTCTGTGTACGGCGAATTAGAAATGGTTGAGTAATTCTTGCTCATGAAGCATCGGCTTTTCAATCAGTCGCTTTGGAACCTCTTAGAACGTTTTTGTCTATTTTTGGAAACGGATTTAGTATCTAGTCAAAGATCTTATAAACTGATAAAGAACTAAGACAAAATAGTTGAATACAAATCGACTTTGACTTTATAGCCTTATAGAAGTAAAAAGCCTCCTAAAGCTCAAATGTATAAAGAAGAAAACTAAGAAAAAAGCAATAACATATTTCTAGGTTTATTGTATTAAAACATACATCAACGGAGCATGCAATAAAGTATAGACAAGTTCTGACAGCACCATGACAAGTTATAAAAATAAGTCCACGCAATGACGTCATCATATCCCATGGCCGAGCCTGCGTACATACTAAACCTGTGCCTACTTCAGTCGGAGTGACCTGTAACCCGGCACGTGCCGAGTTGCCGACTTGCCTACCGCACGTGTATACTACCTTCGCGGTATAGTTTCTAAACAAATATATTATTGGAAAAAATCAATAGTGCCGCCGACTTACGCAAGTTGTTCGGTTATCGTCAGCGGCTCGGCTCGTAATGATTCGCAAACAGTAGGCTATGGTCGTGCCCTTATTTAGGAAACACGTGGCTTTGTTTTCTTTCGGAAATGTTTTCATAAGATTTTTTTTTTTTTGATATTTAGAATATACACATAGATTTCTTATTAATTTGTTGTTGTGAAACTGAAAATTCTTACCTTGTGTAGGCTTTTCACCAATTCCTTTGTGCTAGTTACTGTTACCTATCGTCTAGTAAGGCTATTGGTACAGGCTGACATTTGGATTATCAATTGATCTTCGACAGTGTTTATGAGGAAGTGATAAGCCTGAAAGTCTGAAAACCAGTCTTACTAAGGGATATCGTGTTACCCAGTAACTATTTTGTGGAGCTACGGTAGAAAGTCGCCCTATTCAGTTACCTTCGATCAAACTGGACGCCAATCCCAACATAGTTTGAAAAAGGATCATGTATAGATGATAAGTTGCTGTTACACAGAATGGAAGGAATATCGGCATACAAACGATCACCACGCATTCAAAACATTATTCTGAACACCCCCATGTAGAACTTTTTGGTCGGTAATTAAAAAAAATCTTGTTTCACACATTTTGACTGTGTAGGTTTTGGACTTTTAAAAGACACAGCAGTTTTTTTTTAATTCCGATTCATCGATATCCCATTCCACCCTGGATTATTGTCACACACACATAGCTGCTTGACAAAAGCTGATGTCAGTATTGCACAATATTTTCACACTGTTAGTCACCTTGATTCGATGAAAATTGCGCAAAAATGTCATACAGACACATTTAAATTCACCATGATGTGTGCCAGTTCCACTACCATTCATCAGTTAGTCCAAACTCACCGGACCTCATTGTATCTATCCATTGATCATCACCAGGTCACAAGGACTGTCAACCAAAATGATAAAGAAAGGGAAGTGTCGATTGACATCGTAGCACGGTTGTCGGGCAGGCGATAGGTGTGTCGAGCATATAGAGCTACCATCCTCCGGATTTGTCCGGAACTGTACTGCATTTTGGTTTTACAGATTTGTCCAACTTTGTCCGAAATTTTGTTCTCTATTTCTTTAAATTGAAAAGTTAAATACGGATACTGAAGAAAGACAAATTGAATAGTAAAGGTCCAGACTTTACATCAGCCAATGCCCGGCTTTACATCAGGACTTTGCTTTGGAAATGGCGACCTCATTTCCTGATGAAAAGTTAGACAGGCGTGGCGGGCAGGTGGTCGGTCACGGCTACTACAAGCAAGGTCGGAGCACTAGCTCACCGACATAGCCGCTAATTTACATAGCCGTCTATAATCTAGTGTTCGAGATAAAATATGAGGTGTTAGCGTCGTTTGCTGGGTCGATGAAAGTAGAAACAAAACAGGTTGCTTTTGAAATTGTTGTATTATGGTGGCAAAAATGTCGCTTTAGACTCGTCCTCTGTGCCGAAGCACCGAACATATCGATCCAAGTATCTGTGGTGTCTCGATCGCATCATTCGTATTTGCGAGCTTTAAAACTGGCATTATTCCAGGATATGTCTTAATCTGTGTATAGTTAGTCAAAGACTTGAAGATGCAGTCTTTGCTCCGTTAAGAACAAAAACATTGCACAACAAGTGACAGAATTTCGAATCGATCAGACCTGTGGAAGTTATTTATATCTCTTCATCAACCAGAAAACATATTTAAAATCACTCTCGATTAAGACACTTTTCAAACGAAAAAATCTCAATTAAAATCGGTTCACCCCTTTAGGAGCTATGATGCCACAGACAGACACACAGATACACACTTCAAACGTAAATAAATCTCTTTTGAGGTCGGGGGTTAAAAAAAAGAAACTCTGAAAAAACGGAACCTTGTAATCCATGTCAGTATGAAAATAGAATTTTGTCATGCTGTGAAAGACAACATAAATCTACAGGCGGATATTAAAAATTGACATCAAAATTATCATAAAACACAGAAATATCGCGAACCGAAACCAACATAGAATCCGTAGAGCGATTGTGATCACCATTAACTTAATATGCATTATTTATAGATAAAAGTTCTCCGAGTTTCTGTTATCATGTAAATGTGTTTATTAGTCCGATGTTCTACGTTTACCGTTTGTTGAATATTTCGTGTTTTTGTATTGACACCGATTTTATTGATAGCTTACGTTCATAGCTTCATTTGTCGGTGGCTTTGACACTCGTTATGTAACGAGTGGGATGTTATAGGAATTTATGGATTTTAAAGCGTTTTGGTGCTTGTTGTTGCTGTGCAATAGAAAGGTCGTTCAAAATAAGTTGAAGAAAATACTGTGTTGTTATTTCGTTAACGATTTAGTGTTTTAAACTTTAAAGCTTTTTGCTCGATCATTTTCATCATAACAATTTATGTAGCTACCAAAATTGGTAAGTACGTGTTTATTTAACGGATACAGCTATTTATGAACTCCAGCCTGAGAAAGCTCGTAAACACTATTAAGGGCTATACGAGTATATCCCTCAAATGGCATAGCATGATCCTCAGTTACTCTTAAAACACTGCAGCATTAATTTTGAAATAAATATATGGTAAAGTTGAGGATTAATGCTAAAGTTGAGGATTAATGCTAAAGTTGAGGATTAATGCTAAAGTTGAGGATTAATGCTAAGTTCTATGTGTGACGAAAACACGATTTCATAAACTTTTCTCGATAGAAAAAAAATCCAAAGTTACCTCCAAATCGAACAATAAACCGCTGGTATTCAAAAAGTACTTGAAATTAGATCATGAAACTTTGCATACTAACTGAACTAACTATAAAGCAGGTCTTATGTGTTTTTTTTTTTAGTTCAATTAATAGATTATTTGAAAATCGCAAAAAACCACTCATTTCGCACTATTCGGCCGCAGTGACTGACGTAACAACCGCTTTGTAGTGTAAGCTGATTAGAACTTTATTCTATTAGTATTTCAAACGAAGTTTGAACCACCACAAATAGAGTTTCTAATATTAGGGTTAGAAGGGCCTTAAGCGTTTATATTATGGAAATATGAGAGACAGAAATGCGACTTTTACAACAAGACGTAGATTTTAACATTATCTTCACGGATACTTTTATCAAGACCCCGTTCCAAACGTTTCCTCAACTACTTACTAACTAGCACCTCACGTAGACTCTCTAATGGTGGAACAAGCATGCTAACACACAAAACAGGTACTATTTACTGACCGCACTCCTCCGGAGCGATCTTAGATACAGTGCTATTATAAGTAGTAGTGAGTGAAACAAAACAGCTCCACTCAAACTAGTTTGGACGTTAAGTTAATAGAGGGGTCACGGGCGCGGAGATATGTGGCGGAAGGGTTACCTATGTTTTAGGGGGTTTTGGGATAAATAAGTGGACATGAAATTGATGTAAGGGATGGAATGCAATTTGTTATTTTCTGAGGATATTAGCTCAAGTAGTTTATTTAGCTTTAAAAAAACGTGTTGCGCCGCCCGCGCCGACCCCAAATAGAATGGGACAAGGGCAGTATTTAGTTTTTAGTGATTTATTTAATCACCAAAAGTAGACTTTAGATAGGTAGAGCTACAACTTTAATAAAGTTGGTAAACAAAATTGCTGAAGTTGAAATCTTATAATGTAAGAACCTATACATAAATGATGTTGAGAGTTTGCGTGATATTCTCACATTTTGCAATCTTTCAAGCATAATTGCTGTTTTACCAAGTAAAACCAGAAAATGTGCGTAAAACATGTACGAACCAGCTAATAGGCTCCGTATATGGGCTTATCTAGTACATAAGATCGGTTTAGCAGATGCAGCGTTACGTATCTCGATCTAAGTATATAATAGAAAGTAGCACTTTCGACTCTCTCCGGACCATCGTCGGCATTTAAATAAATTGTACTTACAGCGTTTTTCTTACATGTTGGTGTGAATATGAAAGACTAAGTAAAACTAATTTGTCAACATCTTATGATTATTGGTATTTATAGGTAATTTATAGATATTCATTTGCATTGCATATTTGCATTGGGTCGAAGAACTAGCCTTTTCTAAATTCTAGTTTGTTTTTTAAATAAATGCTTATTAAGTCGAAAATCGATAACAGACTTAATGGTTTTAGACGCTAACAAATTCTTAGATGCAATACTTTTGACAGTTATAAATTTTCGAATTTCTACAAAATTCTTCGAGTCACTAAAAATGTAATTCTAGTTTTGTGTCTGGTCCAGTGGAGCCAGTTTGGTGAATGTGAAACTACTTGACAATTTGAGTGAAACAAGTTACATTATCGCATACTACCGCCATCCGCTATCTGTCATAGTTGATCTCAAGTACTAGTTACCAAAAAAACTCATGGGATTACCGCTTGTTACTATGCCTTTTAGCTCTGTGAGAAATGGAAGTTGAACAATAGCTCTATTGAAGCTTGATAAAAATAAACCTCACACATTTTTGGATGGACAAAATCTTGAAAATGGCATGCTTGCTGGGCCGAGTCTCGACAGAGATAACGACAAAATCGCTAACTTTCGATTGCTAATTACTCACGAAAGAATTCGGTTTCAATAACAATGCTTGCGGGAAATGCAAGTCTCTACATCCAAGATGCGATTCTCGCAAGCATTATTATTGCAACCGAATTTATTCGTGAGTAATTAGCAATCAAAAGTTAGCGATTTTATCGTTATCTTTGCCGAGACTGCCGGCCCTAGTTGTAGCAATTTGTGTAGAAAAGCATACGCTTACAAGATTCCGCATTCAGAACTTGATGCAAAAGAGGTAATGCAACTGCAAGTTGCTATGGCATAAGATAATAGAAAATTTAATTTTAGATTATTATCAAAGATGTCCCCTGAGAAGACTGCCCCTTGGAAAAATCTTTAGTGGAATCTTCGAATGATCACAGAAGTAGCGTACATATTCTTTTTAACTGACTTGCAAAAGGAGGAGGTTATCAATTCGTCAGGTTGTTTTTTTTTTTTTGTTTTTTTAAGCAATATCTGCGCCAATTGTGAACCGATTTTGATGATCCTTTTTTTGTTTGGAAGAATATTATTTCGCGGTGGTCCAGTTTAAGTTTGGTGAAGATCTGATGCTGATTTTCGGAGATATATAAGGGAACTCTTCAATAATGCGTGATGTGATGTAATGATGTTGTCTAAACAATAAACATTGCAGCAATCACGACAGATTTGCTATTATATTGAAGAGTTGGCTAAAAATGGAAAAAAATAAAAATCTTTTTTGCATAAAATAAAACAAACTTCAAAAACACAAAAAAAGAGAATCGAACAAGCAAAAGTCACCGACTTCTGAAGCTAAAGTTATTTTTCACCTTTTGTGATTTTGAAGTCGGTTTTATTTTTTAATACTTACGAATGATTTAAGACTATACAAATACATATAAAGGGTGTAAAACACCTATTAACGAAGCCGAAAGGCACTGGTTCTCCCCGTCATTGCGATTATTTTTTTGTTTTACACCATACCTGGGAACCTTCTAGTTACGGAGATATTGAGGTTCAAAGTTCCAACTTTTGGACGTTTTTTTTTTAATACAAGTTTTTAATGTAAGTTTTTTACTTTGTTGTTTTAAGTGCATTACATTGAGTTCTACCACAAAACTTGATTTTTCACCCCAAAAAAAATGTCGTTTCCCAGCAATAATTTTTGCGTAAAGTTACTTAGTTTGATGTACAGAATGCTTGGTTGACGGCTTCGTGATGAGGTCTTTTACACCCTGTATGTTACAGGATATCTTGCAAATGTCATTGTTATGATGATGAGTGCAGATAAAATGTAAGAAATGGCGGAATTTATTGCTTTGTCCGGGCATTTCACACATTCTAGAACTCAAGTTTTATTATAACTGGAAATTCGTAATGAGTCATTTAGGATAGTCACCATAGTTAATGTTCTTAGTACATAATAAATTATGGGTACGTTTTCGAAAAGGCGAGGAATTGCATTTGCAGCTAATTACAAACCTGAGATATTTCCAGACGAGATAATATTTTTCACACAAGCATGAAGCTTCGTAACTCTGTGCGGTGAATATTAATTTCTGAATTCTTCTGAATACCTGAACCTAACTACCTCTGGACTAAATACTTGAAGTTCTTTAAAAGAAAACATTCCATTTTATGAGAGCAAAGATCACCGTTTTCATTTGCTCTGGATTACTAAAGGGCAAGTAGTAGATGGAACCGACGAGTCCGTAGTAAATCAAGAAAAGTAATAAAAAAATCCCTTCGCCAAGCCGCAGGAGGATGGAGATTGTAGAAGGTTCCACCCTTATTTATTCTGGAAATTCAGAGGCTATATATAGGGTGTAAAAAACCTCTTGACGAAGCCGAAAGGCACTTGTTCTCCTCGTCACTGCGATCATATTTTTGTTCTACACCTTACCTGGCAACCTTCTAGTTACGGAGATATTGGGGATCAAAGTTCCAACTTTTTGACAAGTTTTTTTTATAAATACAAGATTTGAATGTAAGATTTTTACTTTAAACACCTCCACTACCCCCGTACTATTCAATCCATCCATCAGCACAATGTTTTGAGTGCGTTACATTGAGTTCTACAACAAAACTTGATTTTTCACCCCAAAAAAAATGTCGTTTCCGCCACCGCGCCCTCCTAGCCTCCTTCTTTCCATCCGTTCGTGAACGGCTGGCCAGGACATGGTTGGAGGTTGATCACTGTGTTGCCCAATTTCTCACCGGTCATGGTAACTTTAAGAGTAAATTATTTTCCTTCAAGCTTGTTGAGTCGCCTTTTTGTCAATGTTCCACATCTGACTGCGAATATGAACAATCAGCACATCACATTTTATGGGAGTGCAGTCTTTGGCAGAATGAACGCAATATTATGTTGGATAGTGTACAGGTTACATCTGGAGTTATTTACTATACAGACCTTGTGGAAACTAGAACAAATTTCCGTGCGTTCAAGCGTTTTTGCCATTCCTATTATTGGAATCAAATATAACAGCTCAGGATCCATTAATGTTAATATTTATCCGTGGTGCTAGGCAACTAGGCCTATCCCAGTTGTAAACCACCCATTCACGAACTTAACCTAAGTTTTGACCTTTCGATTTTTGGGCCAAGTTTGAAAGCAATCGGTGCATAATTGCGACCTGTAGAGTGTGGCTAAATTTTAATTGGCGCCCCACATACATACGTATTCATATATATATAAACTTTTTAACCAGCCGTTGTTTTGGGCTCTAGGGGTCATAACTAACACAACATAGGGAGTCTCCCCAATGGTGAAATTTTCGGAAAACTCGACTTTAGGTGCAAGACCAATAGGTAGTTTTTTTCTGACGAAATCTACCTAATATATACTATTGGAAAATGGAAACAACATAATCATAAAGTAAAAAATCAAAACTTACTTAACTTACAAAAAAGCAGGAATCCTCACATCTTCAGTAAGGAAGGTATAAAAGGAATCTTACATTTTGCAAAACCTTATCGACCAAGAAAAAAGCCACCAATAGCTTTAATTAATGAAATAATAAATTCAACGCACGAACATAATCAAAAAATCATTTGCCCATATCGTCAGCACATCTCAGACATGAGATGCCACGTGTCTGATGACCCAAGTAAAGTATCTCCATCGTTTTTAATTTCCCCATAGATAGTGATCTTAATAACCGATTTAACTTAATCACGAGTGAGTGGGTGATTAATGACGTCACTCAATCACCGGGGAACAGCTGAAAGAATCACGTTATCTTAACTCTTATTGTCGAAGATTAATCGTGGTCATCTGTACTGGGTGATTAGATTAGATATGAAAGGGAAGGACTTCTGATATGTTTGACTTGTTGTTTTGTTTAGTACGCTGTGTGGTCCTTAGAAAAGAAGATGATAAGAATGTCCGTTACACGAATACTTGGCGAAATCGAATGAATCCTTGAGTTAATGTGCATTACTCGCATGGTTTAGTACCAACCAACAGTTTAAATTCTAACAGTGCCATAATATCTAAAGGGTGTAAAAAGCACATTTTGTTGTTCTACACCATACCTGGGAACCTTCTAGTTACGGAGATATTGGGGGTCAAAGTTCCAACTGTTTGATAAGTTTTTTTTTCAATACAAGTTTTAAATGTAATAATTTTACTTTAAACACCTCCACGACTGCCGTACTATTTAATCCACCCATCAGCACAATGTTTTGACTGCGTTACATTGAGTTCTACCACAAAACATGATTATTAACCCCCAAAAAAAAAGTCGTTTCCCAGCAATAATTTTTGCGTAAAGTTACTTAGTTTGATGTACAGAATGCTTGGTTCACGGCTTCGTGATGAGGTTGTGTACACTTTTTAAATATATATTTTGAATGCAAAAAACTTATATCTAAATGGATTAAACTTTTTACATATATGAGGAAACCGAGGCCCTCTTACAACATGCATCTTGACTCTGTCATACACACGAACACCAGCTCACAAAAACACATACACTCCTCACTCCACCTACACACATTCATCACACTCATACCTCACTGACTTATCTCTTTTACCACAAAACACGCGCACCGCTACTACAGTTCTATATAAATAAGACTATTATTAGCTGTTTAATTACTTACTTAAGCTTTTGTAAATTTTTATTCTTAATCGTACAAATTCAAAATATGGCATATCTTTTTCTTATTGTAAAATTACTTTGAAATGTTTTCTTAAGACAATAAGATTTAAAATTGTTGGTACACCACGTAACTTTAAGCTTTGGAAGAGCGAAGTGACCTAACACAGGCAATTATTGTCTAAAAGGTCACTTCAACCACTAGATGTAGTACATAACTTGTGAAAGAAAATAAATAATTTATTTATTTATCTAGGCATTCCTCTAGATGTTTCTTAGTGTTAGTTAAAACTGGCATAAACATAACTCAGCCGGTGAGCATTATTTTTAACATGAACTCACAAATTACAAACTGTAAGTGCAAGAGGAGGGGAACACAATTATTTAAGGCATACTGTCTCTTAGGTAACGTTTATCAATCTCAACCTCAGTGATTCTATTCTTGACGATGTTATGAAGAGCAACCGAGTGATTATGTGGTGGTCTACAGTTATACGATAAACCCGTGTACTTGTGGTAGTTAAGTATCTTATGTAATACGATAATTAAACACTGTATTGAGCCTTCACGGTTAATACGATAATTAATCAAAGAGAAATGGTGTTAATGCTGATTGTAAGATTTTCCGGCATTGTCTGAACGTGATCTCTTGTGAACATTTATTTATGAAGAAGAAAATGGAGTTTTACAACTTCGATTTGGGCTTATGTCAGCTCAAAATCTGCGGTGAAATATTTAGTTCCCGAAAACATATCTGCTGCAGCAAGCAACAACTTCACAGTAACGCAACAAGATTCAATTACAAATATTACACAGTGTTTATTACAAGCTTTTATGATAAATATATAATATGATGATTTCTTCATTATGATTGTTCTCTTGCCTTTGTACCAATTTGTTTGTCTGTCCTCCCATACATCTCTATCAGCCATCGTACCAATATTCACCCCCTTTCTAGTCGTATCACCTTCCACATTGTCCTCCCACTTCTCCTAGAATATTCAACATCATTCTCCTGCTCTTATACTAATATATTTGAGGTCGGGGCAACAATTCTTCATCTTCCATTCTCACCTAATTGTTCCTTATAAATACCAGTCCTTCATTAAAGGATCTCTCGCAATAGAAACGGTTTTCGTAATCATGGGAACCCAGCTTATCGAGCTCTAACATTATCTAGGTTTGATTCAATGGCTTATTAGGCTGGGGGCACAAATACGACTGTTCCGACGCGCAGACGTCAATTAGTACCAACGACTGGTCTTTGATTTACTAGTTTGTATGTAGGCGAGTGCATTTGATGGTAATTAGTAGGAATGTGTGTAATTAGCTTATGAGCAGGAGGCAGGTTACTTGGCAGTGACATTATTTTTGTTTTTTTTCTAATGTACTGGTTTCACTGCTGTGCGGACGATCCGTACGGGCTGTCAGTACCTACGGGCGTCCGGAGCGGGAGCATTAGCCAATCGTCTCTCAAATAGACCTAGAGTAATTTGGATTGTGTTCATGTCAGTCAGTTGATTTGATAGGCAAGTTAGATTCCTCTGTTATAAGAGTCGAAGAAAACGTTAGATACTTGTACGTTTATATTGTAACGTTTCGTGTTAAGTTCGGATTTTTTTGATTGATTTAAGCTCGCCTTTGTCCAACCAAATAAATTAGCCTAACATATAGGTACACATAATCTAAGCAGTTTACTTGAATTTTGAAAAAGACACTAGTCAAACAAATTAGAAGAACTACACTTTTTTACACGACTACCCAAAAATGAGTGTTGTTTTTATCCCCCTTTCCAATCGAAAAACAACAGATTGCGTTCTTCAAACTCGTCCACTTACCTTGTGGCGAGTCTATTATTACCTGCGATCACATAAGTGTAACACTCGAGAACAGTGTGCCGGGCTGACCCGCATGTAATAGTGGACCCGGTTATTGCCTGAGGATAGCGCGCAACCAATTTGGGAGGAAACATACGGAGGGATAGTGTTACCGTGCCTGCTGTTGTCAACAGGTGGGCGGATAGTTGTGTTGTCTAGTATATAGAGTTAAACTAGTTAACTAACTAGTTTAACTGGTCATCTTTGGCACCACACATGACTGTGATCTATGTGGTCTAGCTAGACTAAATGATAATAATGAACGATGACGGAAAAAATGTATTGGATGGATAAGTTGCTGAGCCTAGTGGTGTAACCGTCAGACTGCCAAGCCGTAGGTTTCGAGTTCGAACCCACCTCTGATTTTGTGGATTCATGTGCGTATTGTATAATTATCACTTCGGTGAAAGAAAACATCGTGAGTAAACCAGCATGTCTGAGAGATATTTCTTGACGGCATGTAAAGCCAAATCAAGGCCCATGGGTGACATAACAACTCTGACACCAGGTTAGGCACTAACCACACGATAAAGAAAGAAGTTGTCGAAAGTCTTCTGTATACCCATCGAAACTCGTTGGAGAAATACGATTGATTGTCTAGGTCCAGGCTCCTGATCTAAAAGCATTAAGTTCGAAGAAGAGTCATGTTTATAACAATAACACCATACAGAAAACGTAAGTTTTGAAAAGAAATAGAATAAGTTCCTTCATTCAGTATATCATGACCTTATGAATAGCGAGCATGCTTTTATCTTAGTAGGTACTACCAGAAACAACCTAAATTCAACTGAAGCAGGCCTGCCACAACAGTCCACCCGTATCCGAAGCCACATGTGCGTTATAAACTAAAGCTCGTTTCGACTAATTATCGAGCAGTTGTGAGCCAGAGCCGGCTCGAGCCAACTGTCAGTGGAGCAGACAGTGTGCTCGAGCCTATGTGTGGGAGCAGGAACATCTTAGGAATGCTTTAGTAATCTACTGTTAGGAGTTTAGTTGCAGATAATAGAATAATATAATAAGATGCTGAACTGGTTGTAAGTGTTGATTAATTATATTTTGAAGTGTTTATGATTTGTGGGTAATGGAAAGTGCAAACAGGTAGAATCTGATAGTGGTAACTGACTTTGAATCTTGATATCCTCGATTATCTTATCCTCTTTCCAAATTGGGCAAGATTTTACTGATACAGCACCTAATTGAGATCCTAAAAAGAAAACTGATAATCTTCAAACGATAGATGTAATCTGATTTTGTAGACATTCCGGACAAGAAGAGAAACGTGCCCTATAATTTAAAATTATCCAAATTAGATTATTATAACCCCTTGAAAACTTTGACCACCTCAGCCCAACTCTCTCCACACAGCTACAGTAAGTGGCTACATCCACAGGCAAGCCTATGTACTCATTAGCAGGATATAATGAGCACAGCCTCACCGTGGACCGTGGACCAAGACCTACACGGTACCTAATTATCGCACTATTTATAGATTGGGAATCTGAAATAGATGCGGCTGCAGATCTCAGATAGGCTACTTAGACATCAAGTGGTATGCAATTATACTAATTAATCGGAGATTACAGTGAAGGGTGATGTTTTGAGCTTTCTTATTCGTGCTTGTGTCTGATGGAAAGTAAGTGTAATGAAAACTTGCATCGATATCCGGGAAGATATTTCATATTTGTCCGGTGTTTTACGCACCCAAACTTGTCAATTCTTAGTTCATTAGACTCATCAGCAACTACTATTTAAACTCATGATACTATTAACCCCAACAGTTTCTTGCAGTTTATACGCAGAACAATTTCATTCGCATTTTTTATCACAATGATGATATTAATCCCAAAGGTCCCAATACTCTCGATTGTCATCACACCTGCACCTTATCTAAACGGATCAAGTGTCCACGCGACCATCCTACCATAACATAGTTACATCATAATATGGTAAAAAGCTGCCACTTACCATTCCTGACCGACCAGCACCTGCCTCTAAATAATTAGTAAAGCCAACGTCACGTCAAGAGCACCACAAACATATCGAGCTACCGAGAAACTTTACATCGCCATCCCTTTTTAACACCATAAGTGTGAAAGAGATGTAAGAAAAGAAAAATGTTTGAATAAACATCGGGAGCTGAGACGAGTTGGTGTGTAGTTGTGAAATCAGGATAGTCAGTGTGGCTAGTTAAATGATTTTGTCACGGAATTCGAATGGTGACAAAAATATTCTATTGATTCATGTCTCTGTGATATTCGGATTATTGGTACCGATTTGTTTCCAGTGTCATTATCACATTAACTCAACCCTCACCCCGGAATTAGGTACACCAGACAATCTTTTAATAGTATAATTATATTCCTTAATTCTCTCCAAAATTCACCATGTTACAAGTTTTGCATGTATGTTTATTGTACATCCTCATCAGACACATTGTTGGCTCTCAATTCAGCTTTCACTACATCCTGCCGAAGCGGCGCAAGTTTCTCGCGACTTTAATTGATTGAGGATCTATCTAACACAGCTGCAGAATATTTCGCATTCTTACGGATAAGATTAATAACGCAAAACCACTTAGAAGCCAAGATTCTGTGGATAAAGAGGAAATCAATACTTTCCTAAGCTTTCCTTTCGTAACTTCCATTATTGAATTAAGTAGCATGTCCACCGTCTCAAATAGGATGGAATTTGAAAACCTACTTACTTATAGTCTTACCACTTCCACTAAAAGATTGTCGATAACTAGAAAGCGCTTTAAAGTAATTTCCACCGAACAAGAGATAGGGATTCACACATAACACGGCTCCAGTCAACGACCTATCACAATCGCGTGCACATCGAAACCAGCCAATCAGCGACCGTCAATCTATATTCAAAATCAATTAATCCCCACGTGTTAATACGACGGTTATTATTATATCTACGCGTATCAATTAATGGCTAGCGTGGCAGATTTCCAATTTCCTTGGAGCTGTGCGCACTAAATCATGCGCGTGCGCTTGTCGGATTTATTGCGGCGCTGCACGGAACGATATATTGTTGTGATATTCAGATAGGGGGGTTCTGAAATTGGAGAGTCATTGACTTTTGGAGAAGATAGAGAAATAGATACGTCGTCTCTTTGTCACTGAAGACACCTTCATTAAATCGTAGATAGATAGCAATTACTGACGCCATCCCAGCAAATTTATTTTTCGGATAGGAGAAACGTTTGCTGTCTCATAAATTTTGCGGAGTGGCATATCTTATCTTAGCAGCTTCCTATTCGCTTATCCACAAAGATGTTCTGCCCTCAGCCTCTCGAGCCATGACCTCAAAATTCGACATACCTGCAGATATATCGACAGATTTCTCTCGCAAGGCAAAATTGGAACATGTATCATATCAGTACCCAGCATCCGTTTTAATAAGTCAAGTATACGCGGCTTAGTTAAATCATTAAATAGATAATTAAGTCAGATTACCGCTGATTGATAAACCGCGCTCGCTTCGGAACTTCCTCATAATTGATAAGGCAGCTGATGGTACAGTTACTTTAGTAACTTCATTATAATATCGTGTCAGTAGTCATCGACACGGAATCAAGTTATAAAGCTCATGTTAATGGGATTTAAAAGCATGTCGTTTTAATTAGGTTACGGGTGTTAAAGATACTAGTTTCTCTAGCTGTTAAGAATGTAATGGCTAAGATTTAAGAGAAGATTGTAAGGTCGTACTTCATTGTTCGGATCACCCATCAGTGTACGACAAAAATGAGAAATTAAGTAAGATTTTCACAACTTTTTTTGATTATCATTTTAACGTAAAGTTAGGTCCTTGACTAAAAAAAACCGGCCAAGAGCGAGTCGGACTCGCGCTCCGAGGGTTCCGTAAAAACTTTTTGAAGGACAAACTTAACTTTGCTGTTCGATCCCATGAAACGGCTATTGCACCAAATAATAAGTTTGTAATAGTAAAATCGCTTTTTTTGTTATTAAACTACATGTAAAGAGTATCACTCTAGTGTCGTTCCTTTATGGATTATTTGGTCTATGGATCTCTAACAGATGTCAAGTGATGACAGTGACGCTGTCTGTAACTGTTGATGTAATTTTTGTTAGACTTAGATACACACATCAAAAATGTCTAGGGATCAAGCATTTTTATGCGGATTTCTTGAGATTGAGATGTGGCTTTGTAATAAATTTATGATTTTATAAATTTATATGGATCCTTTTTGGTGCATTTCATAATTTGAATCAGGAACTCTCAATCAAATTCGAGTAAAAGATGAAAATAAGCTGTCAATATTTTCCCTATAAAAACATACAACGCATTGAAGACATTATTAGTGCTACTGTTTCCCTACTACTGATTAAAACCAACGTTATTATGGAGCGGCGACGTCATTTAAGCAGGGAAGAAATGCTCAGAGCCGTGGGAATGATAGAAGCTGGTTCCCGGCAACGTACTGTAGCTTTAGCTCTGAATACAAGTCAGAGTGTTATCAGTCGACTTTGGACACGTTACCGAAGCACTGGTACCGTGGCTGAGCGCCATGGAGGACGGTATCGCTGCACCACACGGAGACAAGACCGATACATTCAAATCTTAACTCGAAGAGCTCCAACAATAACCGCCATGATGTTAGCCGTGAGGCTTCATCACTCTTCAGGGAACTTAATTAGCGACCAAACAGTCAGAAACCGCTTGCATGAAGTGAACCTTCATTCCCGAAGACCGCTACGGGTACCACCTATAGCAATGCACAATCGTAGGATTCGATATCAATGGGCTCTTGAACACAGAAATTGGGCAGAAGAACAATGGCGTTTCGTGTGCTTTTCTGATGAGTCTCGTTTTGGTATGAGACCGGATACAAGACGTATACGACACTGGAGAACCCCTGGACGCCAACAGCGATTAAAATCCTGCCAGGAAGTCCATCCTTATAGTGGTGGAACCATCATGGTATGGGCGGGTATTTGGATCGGCGGAAGAACTGAGTTGATTTGGATCAGAGGCAACCTCAACGCTCAAATTTATGCTGAGACGATTGTATCAGACGTCATCGTTCCTCTACAAGTGCAAATCGGTCCCTTATTTCAGTTAATGCATGATAATGCACGACCGCACACCGCAAGAGTTGTAAGACAGACTCTCGCCGCAGCTAACATCAATGTCCTGCCCTGGCCTGCTCAGTCGCCAGACTTGAACCCGATTGAGCATGCATGGGATATGCTACAGAGAAGAGCTCTGCCGAATATGGAGGGTATCCAGTCGCAAGAAGACCTTTTTTTGTTGTTGCAACGAACATGGGCGGCCATTCCACAGCGTGATTTGGATGAACTCATTTTGAGTATGCCAAACCGATGTTCTTGTGTTGTTAGTGTTCGCGGTAGAAACACGGATTATTAATTGTTTAAGTTACCCAATAAAATTTTAAAGAAAACTGTTATTTCAGTCTTTTTTTCGAACTTTAATGTTAGTGGTTCAAATGTCAAAAATCCCTTTATTAGGAAAATGGCAAATTTCTTTATTAATGCAAAGGTGACTTGGTTTATCGTTACTGTGACAAACGAAAACACTTTATTTGATGAATCCTTAAAGAAAATTTTAATTAATATCAATCAGGAGAAAAGTTATTGCAAAAATATATGTTGATCCCTAGATACTTTTGATGTGTGTATTTTATAAAAACGTGGAACAGAAAACAGATTCCTGTAGAAGTAGAGGCTTTAAATGTTGTTTTTTGTTTATTTCCGGTAGGTTACTCTGATTAGAACGTATAATTTGTGTTAAAACATTGTATTTGTGTTGTAAATAAAAGTTATTTGTTTATTTCAGAAAACGCATTTTCACCTTTATTTCACAAAACCCTATTACCATTATAAAACAACATTTTCTGCAAATATATCAGAAGTATGGAGAAGTTAAAATTTGATTTTTGTGGGAAAACATCACCAGAATTCACCAGATGGAAAATCAAACATTTTTTTTTCATATTTACGGTTTTCAGATTTTTCTCTTTACATGTGTGCTGTAAGACATTGCTTCTCACAAAATTTCGTGATTCTAGGTCAACGGGAGCTACCTTATAGGTTTTCGACCCAAAACCAATAGGGTACTTCCGTTTGACTTAGAATTGTCAATTTTAGTTAAAAGCAAGGTCTTATAGTACAAGTAAAGGGAAAATTCCGAAAAATAAAAAAGTTGAAAATTAAGGTAAATTTTGGGTACTTTCAAGTTTTCGCGAAAATATAAATTTGCACATATCTTTTTATCGTGTTGACTCAAGACATGATTTTTATACACCTAATGACTATAGACCTCAGTATCTGGTATAAATTTCAACTTGATGGGTCCACCCGTTCCTGAGAAAATCGGTGGTGACAGACGGACAGACAGACAGACAGATGGACAGATAACGGACAAGAATTGATCCTATAAGGGTTCCGTTTTTTCCTTTTGAGGTACGGAACCTTGAGAGATGTCGTGCGGTGTTCCACAGGGATCGGTCCTAGGGCCTTCCTTGTGGAACATCGGGTACGACTGGGTGCTGCGCGCCGACCTCCCTAGCGGCATCAGCGTGGTCTGCTATGCAGACGACACGCTGGTGCTGGCACAAGGGGGGTCGCACGAGGCGGCGGCCGAAATAATGACACGCGGGGTTGCGATAATCGTCGAGAGGATCCGGCAACTGGGTCTCGAGGTGGCATTGCACAAGTCCGAGGCCATGTGCTTTCATGGGCCTCGGAATGCGCCACCTCCGGGATCCTCACTGACGGTAGGAGGGGTATCCGTCGGCGTCGAGTCGACGCTGAAGTACCTGGGACTCGTCCTCGACAGCCGATGGAACTTCGTGGAGCATTTCCGACGTTTGGCCCCCAAACTGGAACGGACCGGGGCTGCCTTCAGGCGGCTCCTGCCCAACCTTGGGGGGCCAAACGCCTCCTGCCGGAGGCTCTACGCGGGAGTCGTGCGGTCCATGGCCCTTTACGGGGCCCCGGTGTGGGCGCGTTCCTTGAGGCTGCGTGCAGCCCACTACCTGAACGCACCCCAAAAGGTGGTAGCCGTAAGGCTGGCCCGTGGGTACCGCACGATCTCCCGTGAGGCGGCGTGCCTCCTTGCCGGATTGCCGCCATGGGATCTGGAGGCGATAGTCCTCGCGCGCCTACATGAATGGCGCGCGGAGGTGCTACGCCGGGGGGAAACCCCGCTGCCGCGACAAATTGTCGCGCAGCGGACAGACTTCCGGTGTGATCTCATGGCGACATGGAGAGAGCGACTGTCGCAACCCCGTGCAGGGCACGCCACAATAGTGGCGGTAAGTCCCCTCTTTGAGGAGTGGCTTGAGAGACGCCACGGCGTCCTCGCCTTCCGCCTGACGCAGGTCCTCACCGGACACGGTGTTTTCGGAAGGTTCCTGCACCGAATCGGGCGCGACGAAACGCCCGGGTGTTTCCACTGCGAGGATCGACCGGAGGACACGGTGGAGCACACGGTGGAGGTGTGCCCCGCGTGGGCGGAGCACCGCCGTGTCCTCGAAGCGGCGATTGGTGGCGGCGACCTCTCGCGTCCGGCCCTGGTGCAAGCCATGGTCCGGAGCGAGACGGAATGGGACGCCGTCACCTCCTTCTGCGAAGCAGTAATGCTAGAGAAGGAGGTGGCGGAACGTGAGAGGGAGAGAACCTCACAGCGTCCCGGCCGCCGCGGGAGACGCCCCGGGCGTCGGGAGCCACCACGTGGCCCCCGGCCACCGTAGGCGCGGGCCTGTGGACGGTGGGCTATGGGCTAGCTCGCCGTCCGTCCGTCTCATGACGACAGGCCGTGTCGACGGCGCGTTCGTGTTCCACGCGCGCCTCAAAGAGAGTCAGCAAAAAGGAAGGGGTCCGAAAGGACCGATGCCTGCCGGGGTTGCGGGACTATTCGAAAGAGATACCGTGGCCCCGGAACACAAAGGGCGATGAAGGAACATGGATGGGTTTTAGTCAGTAAAAGTCTGACACTCCCTCCTGCTCCGCCCAGAGCGGGAGAAGTCATTTGATGACTTCCCATCCGAAAAAAAAAAAAAAAAAAAAAAAAAAAAAAGTACGGAACCTTAAAAATTACACACATCTTCCGTTTAGCGGCTTGGTTTTCAAAATGCTTAATGTTTGATAAAGATCTTATCTCCGTCAAGTTTCTAACTCAGGAACTGTCTGCAGCACCACTAGGCACTGCATCATCAAATCCTATTACTATTCAACAGCTACGAGACGTAATCACGTAACTCACTAACGAATACCGCGGCGTCACTCGGACCCCTGCCACGCCGCCGCGCTGTGAGAATGACCTATGATTTATACACAATTATAACCTTTTTAATGTTTATTGCAGGTACGTTCGAAATTCCATGCATAATGTAAATGTTGATGTATTTATTGATTTAGGAGTGTATAGTGTATAGTGTATAAGTGTATAGTGCTGCTTCCAAACACAAACCGTGGGTAGACTGGCGATGTAGTCCGAGAACATTTTATTTAAATTAATATTACGTCGTAAACTACTAGCGATGGTCAGTGTAAACCAGCCGAGCTAAAAGATCTTGTAAGGCCCTTCGAGCTGTACAACAGTACCTACGTCTCTATTTATTGCGACGCCGGAATATCCGCGGCGCGAGCACAAAGTGTCGAACCGCACAACAGTAACGGTTTATAGTCCGCAATGGAACATAAACCTAAGAATGTACGTTTGTTCCTTATTCTTATCATTCATGTATGCCTACGTTGATGTCTCACTACTACTTGAACTCACTTTACATAAAAACGAATCCCTTTACATTGTGGATTATGAATATCAATTGGACTCGTTGCCGGCGTTTCATCAGATTCCCATTGTTTCTGTAAGATCGGGTGATCACCACCATGAATAAAAAATTGCTATCAAATATTAACTGACTATACCGTATCATCACGTACTTAAGCCTTTTAAAGTCGGTTAGACGAAACGGTTCTCCTGGCACGGTTGTTGTCAACTAAAACTCGTTTAGATTGATGATGGCCTGGTATTGACATCCTGTCACTATATCATGGATTTCTGCCAAACGAAGTGTCACTTTGACAGCTCTGACTCAAATCTGTCAGTTTGTTCCGTGGTACGTGTCTTCATGAGAAATTGCAACGTTTCTAGAGTCTAACCTAACCTGAGGTATGTTGGTTAAGTATCTGATATACTGTATGATTTTCTTGCATTACAGAACTGCTTAGAAACTTGATTTCTTACATGTCGTAATGGGTAATTTGAGCAATTTAATGAGTCTCTCTGAAATTAAACACGATCGTGATTCATTAAGGAAGGATGTTGTAAAGAGAAGCCTTATTATAACGGAAGGCGGTTTGTCTGTGCTTTTATTGGAGGGCCATTACATTTTGTATTATCTACATAGATGATAACTTTGCTTTTGATTCTAAAACAGCTATAGCGAACCAATGCAATAAGTTTTTGAGCGATTGCGATTACAAAGTTATTTTCCGCCACGGTGTTGAGAAAATTGCAATAAGTACCACCTCTAGCTACGTAAGTAGTGTTTACTGTCTTTGCTTCCTCATTCCAGATTTTGTCTCGACGCTGTTAAGTTTTGCTTTTTTTTATATTAAAACCAACAGAGATCAAATAAGATAACGTGGCTTGAGCCCAACTATTTTTACCGGCAGATGAAGTCAATTAGCGAATATTATCTTTTTATACGAAATGCGCGATTATTTTATCAAATTAAGTGTGAATTAACAAATAAACTACAGAATCTGGCGACAACATTTAATAAAACTGTTTAAAAAGAGTCATCGATCACGGCCCGTCGGCGGAACATGACTACAAGGGACACAGCCGTTGTAAACGGTAGCCAACAGATAACATCGCCCGTCCTCCGCCATGTTGCTTTTTATTTTTACATTTTTTGGCGCGCAAGCAAAGGCGATGCATAGTCTGTCGGGTTGCCAGATTAAGTGGCAGTTTTAAAAGCTGTTATTTTTAATTTTCATTGTTTTTTTATATTTTCATGGCTGGCTCAAAAGAGCTCTCATCTATATTTCTGTTAACCTTTTAAGCAAAGTGTAAACGATTTACAGCTTAAT
Source organism: Xestia sexstrigata (assembly GCA_941918905.2). NCBI lineage: Eukaryota > Metazoa > Arthropoda > Insecta > Lepidoptera > Noctuidae > Xestia > Xestia sexstrigata. The sequence continues at coordinate 995,988 of OW799216.2, read as the reverse complement.
CTTACACAATCAGGGTCCTATATAACCTACGAAGCCTAGTGTTTTACAATTATCATAAAAGTAAGTGGACAGTAAAAAGCTCATAACTGGATTTCAAGGTTTTTTTAAATCGATTTACACGACGACACTGTAGCATGGTACCTAGTTAATTGTACGCATTAAGGGGCATCGGATTACATTGTTCGTTTCAAATCGCTCCCGCGCCGCAATAAATCGTACGATATCAATCTACTGTTTTATTGAATGGAATTATCTTTTTTTTACGTGGTAACTCATTTTATGGCGGGCTGTCAATTTCAAGATGGCGGCGTTTATATTGGCTTTTACTTTTTGGTGGGTAGATAACGTATTCCTTGATGAGTTTTTGTGACCATTTTTATGATAATTAGTGCAGCACATCAACAATGTAAAATGAAGAAAAATCACCAGCAGTACGATCAAAAGGGAAAAAAAAGATTTGCACCAGAGTTCGTTTACAATAACTTTAAAGAAAAAAGATAACTTCATTTTGTGTTGCTAAAGTTAACGTCTCTTGCTATAATTATTTCCCTGAAACAGGCACAGCAGTCACATCACCCCTACCATGTTCCGAAACCACGAGACCGCAATCATGGCGGATTCCAATAACGCTATTACCGGAACTGCGTGCGGCTGCGCCCGCGTCGCCCGCAGTGCTATACGGGGCTTTGTGGCGAAAGACTTGGCGAGGGAAATTAAAGCCTATTGCTAAGGTGCTGTTGGTCAAATTAGAACGAGTGTAGGAAGTTGTGTTATAAATTGATGACAAAGGGAATTTGGTTCAGACATTGCTGTATATCCTGATGTGATTGATAAGTGACTTAAAAGCGGCATTTAGAAGGTAAACGTGTAATAAACTTTCATTTTTATGGTCAAAATACAGCTGAAAATCATGATTATTCACAAATGAAATACGAAAACGAAATACTCACTCATTGCACGAAGTCATGGAGGTCTGCGTAACCGTGACCAGCGTGGTGGTGGTGGTCGTCAGCTGGTCTCCGATGCACTTCCTCCGGAAACACTCGTCTAACACTTTGTCCTCCTTCAGCGGCTGAAGCACTTCCTTCACTTTGTTAGGACCAGTCTTTACCGTAGACCTCTGGAACTTCAGATTCGCCGAAGTCCTCCCATCAGTCGAGATCTCAGTTTCTTCAGTTACTAAAGCCCCTTTTTTCGTTCTACAAACTGTTCTAGAATTTTTCCCTACTGTATTCCCATTTCTTACTACTTCTTCTTTCGCATCAATAATTTTAGATCTTTGAGGTAGACCGTTTTCTAACATACTCTTAATACTATCTGCGTTGAGATTTGTATTTAATATTTTGTCTAGATCTGTTGTGTTCATGTATTCATCGTAACTTTGTTGTATGGGTTGTCTTCTTTGGTCTTTTTGCCACGTCGTTTGGTAATCGAAGCCGTAGGTAGTCTCGGGTTCTGCTCCAAAAGGGATGTCTCTTGGAGCGTCTACTTCGTCTGGCGCGGGTTCAATTTGTGAGCAATTGTCTTCGAAGAAATCATCGGTGAGTTCTGTTATTTGTGCTCCAGGTCTTTTGGTGTCCGCGTCATTGAAGTTTAAGAAGGTTGTGTTTAGATTATTTAATTTCCTTTTGCCATAAAGTTGTCTGTAGTACTTTTCCTGGTCTCCGTACATCCAGCACACTTTCCACCATTGTTTGCACATTAGTATGTTCGCCGAATTTGACGACTTTACATGTCTCGTCGCGGTCGCCGACATTTTGTTGCTACAGAGATATTTGCGAATGAAAGAATTGAATAAGAATGCTATGACGTAGATTACGTAGCCGTAGATACAGTATGCTATACGGTTTGCTATATGAAAGGTAACATAGACAAAGGTTGCTTTCTGATTTATAGTTTGCTATGGTGCCCTGCACTACTTAAAATAAAACAGTCGTCAAACCTTGAGGCCTGCCTACCGTGGCTGTCTCGGAAAGCCATTATTCACGGGCTGTCATTACGTCCGCCTGCACCGCGGTGGAACCGACTCACTCGACTCAATCCGTGCGGCAGTGCTGAAGAAATCAGTAGAAAAATTAAAGTTTTAGCAGTAGATCGAAAGAAAAATCAGAAGATTAAAAAAGTCATACCTACATGAGGTAAAAAGGACTTGAGCTTTTGAATAGGGTAGATGACAAAAAAATCTAATTAGTCGGTCAGATAGATTTTCAAAAAATATTGGACACGTGTTTTTCTTTTTTTACGTAAACAAAAATGAAGACGATACAGTTTGTCGAAAACTCGTGTGACGTGACATTTGAGTACATGTTTTACTCTAATGTTACGTCTCAGTCACTGTCTTGCACGGTCGCCCGCGAGGCGGCGAGCCTCCTTGCCGGATTGCCGCCATGGGATCTGGAGGCGATATTCCTCACGCGCCTGCATGAATGGCGCGCGGAGGCGCTACGCCGGGGGAAAACTCCGCTGCCGCGACAAATTGTCGCTCAGCGGACAGACTTCCGGCGGGATCTCATGGCGACATGGAGAGAGCGACGGTCACAACCCCGTGCAGGGCACGCCACGATAGTGGCGATAAGTTCCCTCTTTGAGGAGTGGCTTGAGAGACGCCACGGCGTCCACTCCGGCCCTGGTGCCAGCCATGGTCCGGAGCGAGACGGAATGGGACGCCGTCACCTCCTTCTGCGAAGCAGTAATGTTAGAGAAGGAGGTGGCGGAACGTGAGAGGGAGAGAACCTCACAGCGTCCCGGCCGCCGCGGGAGACGCCCCGGGCGTCGGGGGCCACCATGTGGCCCCCGGCCACCATAGACGCGGGCCTGTGGACGGTGGGCTATGGGCTAGCTCGCCATCCGTCCATCTCATGACGACAGGCCGTGTCGACGGCGCGTTCGTGTTTCACGCGCGCCTCAAAGAGAGTCAGCTAAAAGGAAGGGGTCCGTAAGGACCGATGCCTGCCGGGGTTGCGGGACTGTTCCGAGATAGAGATACCGTGGCCCCGGAACACAAAGGGCGATGCAGGAACATGGATGGGTTTTATTTAGTAAAAGTCTGACACTCTCCCTTCTGTTCCGCCCAGAGCGGGAGGAGTCATTTGATGATTTCCCATCCGAAAAAAAAAACAAAGAAAGGCAGTAGATCAATAGATTTTTTTAAAATCAGGTAGAACTACTGCAAAATCAATAGATCTGGCATCACTGCCGTGTGGTTACCTCACCCACAGCAGCTATTGTGCACTGCTGGCATTTTGCTACGTGATTTATGCGCTCAATTGTCTTTTCACGTTGTGCGATGCTTTCTACGTTTTAATTGTCATTTGAATATTAATCAATTGAAGTCAAAGAAAAGCTATGAATATTGTTGTGACCTTGTCATGTGATCATAAAAACACCGTAATGAATCTTACAGTGGGACGTATAACTGCTAGTAAACAACTTTGTATGACAAAGATACCGCACATACAGGTGTACACCACTCTTGCATCGCTAATAACACAGTTATGGCAAACAACAAGCAATCACAATTACTAAAAGCCGTTGTCATCGGTGTCTCGTTTGAAAAGTGTTTAGTAATGGGTCACTGTGTAAACTTGTCCTGACTTTGACAATAATGTACCGACTGTGGAAATCAAAATCACTTGACTAGTCTTCAACGTGCATCGTGCGTGAACGCGGCATCATATGACTTGCGTGTTGAGACTAAATTAATTTTATCTAGGATATCAATTATTCATATGGTATGTGCAGTGATAACTCATTAATCTCGGACAAGTAGCTGAGTGTTTTATAATGGTCGGTCGTACCTTACGGCTCCTATGGTCAGCGACCTACAGGCGATATAATTATAAATGGAACCAATGGAACGTATTGCATCTTATAATATTGAGGTTCAGTGTCAACAAATGCCTCCATTTTTTTCAATGCCTCTATTCGATATTATTAAACTAGGCCACAATACTGAATTAATTCAACCATTAATCGCAGCTTTTTTTATTTCACGCAGAACAACGTCTTCTGATTTTAAAAATCTATCGGGATAATGTCCCTAACGCGACGTCCAAACTGCGTATCTTTTGATTGAGATCTTTGTCAAGAACAATTCATCATCTTCACTACAAATCTGTGTACATTCCGTTAGTATCTCGATCAATCGGTTATGTTCCGTCATTGCAGTATTATTTATTATTTGCCATGCTACTGCCGCACTGCGCCCTTCGTCATTACTCTCCGCGCCGTGGTTACTGGCTACGCGCTCCGGAATCTGCGGAGATTATGATCGCATTGGCTGGCTCTGCGTGATTTATCTTATAATTGGATAATTTTCTTTTTTTTTGTAGACAGTTTTTGAAACACAGACAGAACAAGACAGTGTCTGTCAAATCTTCATTGTCGACATGGAATTTTATTATTACTTTTTCTAAACGAGAACAGTATAATTCTGTCGTTCCTGCGATTAGAAAGAACTTGATAAAAAATACAAAGGAACTCTCATTGTATCCGTAGAAAACTAAGGGATGAACCTGCTTGTAACCTCTGTTTAGTCATGTCTAAGTCTATGAACGGGATTTATTTATTACGTAACCACTGCAGAAACAAGGTAAACCTTGTTTCTGCAGTGGTTACTAATCCTGCTAAAACTATAATTTAGTCTTATTTATCGGGTTTCTAGCTCTTTATTTATTTTGACGTATAACTTGATGACTACCTTTTGCGTCACTCCTTGCGTCAGTCTTACCATGATTACCGAATCAACCACTCAATCTACCATTATCTCGACTATTGTTGCCTCCAGTACGCACTCTCTGTACCTACTCTCGTGGTTTATCTGACAATTGTGTTCCAGATTGTGCTGCACTTTCTATTTCAGACGTGGGTGTGACTCTAGCTGTACTGTTACGGTGTGAGCAAAAAGGTGAGACTTTAACAGGTTTTATTGTCTTTTCATTAAACTTTAATGGCCATGTGTCACAGTCTTAAAAAGCCTTAGCGTGTGATTAAGAATTCTGTATGATCCGTTAATTTTATGAACGATAGTTGTTCTTAGTGAATGCACTGAGTCTCTTGATAGACTTTCAGAGTAAGAAAAGAGATTTCTGATAACCGATGAAGAGACACTGGAAAAACTTGTGTAGTCTTCACAATTGATGTAGTAAATATATTTATGCTAATAAAGCTTTCATAATAATATTATGAAACAGTAAAGATAAGTAAAATCTGATAAAAAGATTCACGTACACTAAATTTTCTAAACATGATTGCCACATAATTATTTCCATCGTCAATGTTTGCGGAGCACCTCTAATTATAGTCTCGAGGGTATCTCGCAATTATCGATAAAATCGAGTCGATGCCGCGCGGGGCGCAGCTCTATTGTGGGTTCACATGATTTGTGGCTCATTGTATATCGAGCAGCTCTAGCCTATATGTTATTTGTTTAGCAAACATTAATACAACACAATCTTTTATATGTTGATCAGTCACTTCCGTACAATCGGCAAAACAAACGGTAAGATGAAACTTCGAGATAACCTGTCATAACTCAGGCTCAGCAAGAAGTTACAATTTGTTTCCTTAATTGCGATTTCGAATAAAAACAGATATTGTGCTACCGTAAGAGAAAACATTTCTTGCAATGGTCATTTGGTCAAGTTATTAACTTTATTAGCTGAGAAGAATATTGATTGTATCGCAATTGTTGAACTTGAGCTATGATGGCGCAAATACAACCTTAACGAGGTTTATACTCGTAAGAAACAAATTATGATTTGATAAGAATTTAAAATAATAGAATGGAATATCAATAGATTCACAAGCAACTACTCAACAAGAACTATTTTTTAAAATTTACTTTTTGTTTATGTTCCGTTTTGAAATACTCTGAATGTTTGATATGTTTATTGTTTCTGTTTTCAAATTTTGTATGCACGTCATGTCCCTGCGATGAATAAAGATTTTTTCCTTCTTTCTTTCTATGATTGGTTCTTGTCTAGATAAAGTAGCCAGTAGGTAATCGTATCTGCAAAACGTAAGGCAATTTTATTTTAAAATGAAAACCAACTTGGGAAGTTTATCTCGGAGATACAACCGTATAATGGTGACACATTAACAAACGTATTAACAAAATGTCAATAGAATCCAACAAGCTGTTCCACCGTTATCGTATTTTATATCGTCTTATTAACCCCGAACACGGCGCGCTGCGCTTGCGTCGCGTGTGCATGCAAATGAGCCGAACAGCAAGAAAACTAACAAGAAATAAATCTATCTCACTCTTACTCAGGAACACCAGTAGGAAGAAACAAGACAGATGCATGTCTTAACCTTCGTCGTTAAAATTGGCTGTCGAGCGTCGGTGATTTTGGTAATATCAGATTTTTGTTTCTGACCGCTACCGGAGCGAATTTTTGGGAGCCCTTAATTTGGTAAAAAATTTTTTTTTTACGGCAACTGACCCACAATTTTTAGTGCCTTAAGCCAGTTCCCACCGTAAGCGGTTGAGTAATAAAGTTTTTGTTGGTGCAGAAGCAAATTAAGTTCCCAGACATACCGACGTAATATGACAATATCGTACATTAAACGATAGGAAAAACAAAGCTACACTCTAAATCACCAAAACTAGTACCTATTTATATTAACTTACACAACAAGATCACTGCAAAAAGAGATAAAATGGAATCCATTACCACATGTTGAATTAAATATATTAGTATCAACAACTGTACGAGGCAATCATGACAATGATTACCTAAATGATGATAATGTTTAGCTGTACAGATGTTTTATGTTTACGTCAGAAAATTAATAAAGTTTTTTGGATTTATAAAAAACTAACTGTATTTATTATTTGTCCATAACATTAGCTATGTTTTGAGGTGATTAAAACGGAATCAGGTTTTACTTATTACTCGTTATTAGATAATTCGTGAGTAAATTATTATTTAGGTCGAATTTAGATAAATCGTGCAACTCGTGGAATTAAACCACGACGAAATCCTTTCCTATGGTTTCACTAACTCACCCACACTCAGCAATTTGCAAGTAATTAAAAACAACTAGTAACCAGTTTATGAAAATTGAGTTTAATTCTGCTTTTATCAGACTTTATATGGTTAGAAACAATTAAAGTGATCACACACTATAGAAAACAGGTTGCTCTTTTAATCCCAGAGACAGTCTATAATAATGCATTTGTTGAAGACGACGAGAAATTTTAAGATGTGGCTAAACGTAAGTGAGGACTAGACTAGTCTTCTCTTTGAAATAGTGCAACATTAATACACATCCATATAAACTTTAAATCGATCATCCCAGCCTAGAATTAAAGTAAGTGAAACTTAAATACTTCATGGATAAATAAACGTTGGCTAAAAGGACTATTACTGTGCCTTCTCAGACTCGGCTCGTAGTTGTTACCATTTGTGCCATTACTTCAAGTACCTCAGTCAAGTGTCCTGTCGTTTAACTTCAATTGGTGCTGGACACAAGACACGGCACAATATTGTAACATGTCATGTGTGTCCTTTAATTTGTGTTGCACATGCTTTGAAATATTTGCTCGTAAGTTAAAACGGAATTTTGGTTTAATTATACATTGCAAGTTACGGCTGCTCGTTAAGGTAAAAAATTACTGTGAGAATTGTGGTTATACTTATCTTGGAAATATGCTTAGCGAAGGATTAAAAGTATCCTTCTTAGAGGTCGAATCACAGCCGATGATCCCATTTTAACCAAACCTTTAAGACTCTTTGCCTACCCTTCATAATTGATATAATTATGTTATTCTGTTTCCTATCATAAAAGGGAATCGACCAAATGCCCAACAAATAATCTTGATCCGAATTTCAAGAATCATCCTACAACTCTAAAAGCCATTAAAAATCAATTACAGAAAAAAACAAGGGTACCACAATAAGCAGTAGTCTTAGGTGGCCCCCGGCCAACAGGCTGGGCCACGCAACCCTTGAATTTGTCAGACTATTATCAACTATAAGGCTTTAAGATAAGGTATCGTTATTGAGTCAGATAATGTCTGTTCTTACAAATTTTGCCATGTGAAATTTGACCCTATGACTTTGAGATAAGGGTGCAGTAAGTAGGCAAGTAATGACTGCCCCAGGTTAGGTCCTGTTTAAATTACAGTGCACTGACACCCGGTTCCGAATGAAGGCTGTATTATTGTGGTGGAGCATGGGGCACTTGACAGACGCACTTTGTATTCAACAGCTAATGGCGATGGAAAAAACTCGGTAATAACGGCATACGCTAAGACTGACGGTATTCGTCAGGGCGGAGGTAAACTAACTGCTGTCGCAAGGTAAATACATCTGAAGGCTAATGAACTGGATCATGCAAAGTTAAAGATATGGATGACTTTTTGTTCCATTGTACCTACATAAGAAACTTTTTGTCAAGAAACAAATTTAAATTTTGATACTTCATGTATGATATTAGAAGAGGAGCTTTTTGTAATTCCATGGCCCGCTTGGTTAATAATTTGGAAGGCGCTGCTGGCCTTTCTCGGGGAGCTAGGGTGGATCGAATAAATTTATGTATGCAAAATACGCGCTTTGACGTGGAGTTGCGGAAACCAGTCCGCTATACAATACAATACAAATAAGAATTTGGAAATTAATTATTGTGCCTTATTAATAATATGTATAAAGTCAAACAACAACCATATCTATGCAAGCTTCATGAGTTTAACTTCTGTGTTTCTATACCGTATCACAGATAATATAATACTTCACCGTATGCTGTAGTGGCTTAACTACTAGCTACAAGGCAATACTTTATGACTAAAACCCTTCCGTACCGACTGTAGTTATTAGTAATCCATCAGACGCTAGTATGGCATAACAGTCAGCTTTGCAGGAGTCGAAACAATAAGTACTGTGTCTTCAATAATTTTGACATTTCCATTTGACGAAACAGAAGCTCCCTCAAAACTTAAAATCTGATTTATAGTCATTCCGTCTTTACAACTCTGGACTACTGGACTACGCACATGTGTCTTGTAAGTTGTTTGTTAAGTTTTTTATGGTCTTATGGATAGTGTAGTTTTTGAAAATCATACAAATTACTGCATTACTACTAACAAGGAAAATATTACATATTAAGACAGAGATTTCTTGATACTTTGTCTCTTCATACTTCCTCATCAAATAATTACTCCAACATTGTCGTCAAGTCCATGTTCCCACAGCAACATCGCATTTAGTTGAAACATAACCGTACATGACATCACAGTATAATCACGGAGACATCATACCGACATCATACCAGCGCAAAACAAATTATAAAACGAGACTATACTTTCAGTTAATCAACCGCATGCCATCGTAGAAACTAATAGTGATTGCAGTAAAAAATTGCGCGCTGTCTCGAGAGGTGGTAGGATTGTAGAAATTAAGAAGATATGCCAAGGATGACTGTTTTGTTATAATGAAAGTTACGTTTAGGGCATACGATAATTCTAATTAAGTATCTATTGATCTTACTGGAAATAAATGTTTTGAAGACGATAAAGGCAACGGACGTATATTAGAAGAGACCTTTGGCCATTATTAAAAACAGCACTCACTAAAGAAAATGGCGAATTAAAATAATACAGATAACACACACCACACACAACGAGTACAGACAGGTTTTAAATTCCAAAGGCAAAGGTAGAAATTAGCAGTACATCCCCAAGTTAACGTTCATACTGACTCCTTCAAAGGTCTAAGATAAAACGTTATTTTCTCAATTTTCTAAATTATATGAAGTTCTCTATCTACAGTTTGCACCACTAGATCTTCCTCACTATCTACCGGTAAATCATCGGTTAAATTAGTACCTTATTTTATTTTATATTTATGTTAACAATATGTTATCTCCCCTGCTTTAAGATATATTACTTTCTTGTTTTATGTCGTAATTTGCTAACGGGATTTGGACCGAGGTGCGGAGGACATCGTTAGTACTGGATAGATTTAAGGATCTCATTATCGAAGCTGATTGGTTGCGGCAAGTACTGCAGCTAATTATCACATCTGATTGGTTGAGGCAAAGGTTGGAGGTAATTATGACCGTTGAATGGTGGAGGTACGAATTGTCTGGTTCTTCGCGGTTAATTGTTGGAGGAGCAGGATTGATGGCAGTTATTTGTTTGTTAATTGTTGTTGGTCGGTTATGTATAGGTTCGTTAAGTTTGTTATGTTTAGTAAGTTGTTGTGATTGTGATACCCGTGGTTTGGATTTGAGGGCTCATGGATCTACAAGGACCGTATCGTTAATCAAAATCAAAAATCTAAATCAAAGCATTTATTTCAAGTAAGCTAGTTACAGGCACTTTTGAATTGTCGAAACAAAGATGTCACATAAAATCTGTGAAGGTACTGTAGTTGACCATTCCCTAGCGTAGATCTCTATGGAGAAGAACGGGCAAGAAACTCCATGGACACTCTTTTAAATCAGAATATTGTTACAAAATCTTGGTTACATCATTTATGTTGAGATGGTATATTATGTGAGAACAATGTAGCAACATGTGCGCGTTAAAAGTGTCCACAGTTAAAACACAATAATGATTTTTGACCTTCATTTATTAATCAATTTAAAAGATTATTACCCCACGGCACGCCTAGAAGGAGACGGGGATGGCGGGACGAACTCAACTCTTTTGGTAGCAGTGGGACACAAATGGCTGATAAATAAAAAAAAAATTGATTGCGGATTTTCTGTTTAGTTGTTTATTACCAGATTTAATTACTTTAGTATATTTTTTGTTTGTAAAGTGGTTTTTGCCATAAACAGATTAATACGATCATTAACTTTCATCGGTCTTTTATGAGCAATTAATAATAAAGTACCAAACCTACTCTGTGAAACGTCCCATAGTCATCACTGTGACTAAAATCTCGCTAAATCCTCTCCAGAAAAACCTTATCGGTTCAAAACATGACCATTTCTTAAAGGGAATGTTCAATCCGGACAGTCCCGTAGACCACAAGATACGGTCCTTCCGCAGCCGTGTCCGTGCTCCGCAATAGAGCCATGTTCCATATACCCCCTTGTCCCCATATATTGCCTTATACAGCACGCGCTCGCCGACTGTTTTTACACCATTTTATTGGTCCTGATTTATTGAACACGCTGTATAAGGTAAAGTTATTGCTTATGGGATATTAGTAAAAAGTCTAGCTGGCGACTGAATAGAAATTGGCTGTATTTTTTCTGTAAAATTGTACACTTCTGGTCATTGTTGTTTTTTTGTGAAAATGGAGTTTACTGTCTCATTGTGTTACTAATAAAATTCATTGTTTTTCCTAAGTCTTTTATCCAATAGCATTTTCTAAGCTTCTACCAGTAGAGCAGTCTTCACAGCATCTTTCGTTCGATCGTTCAGCTAACATTTTATTCGGTTCGTAATTGTTATTATATTTTTGAGAATCACTTTCATTACCGACTATTATAGTTTTAACTTCTTTGAAAAAGAAAACATGTTCATTTTAGGAAAGAAACAGACATGATCATAATTTAACATTGGCTACAGTCTAGCATTATAACTTTACGAGGAACCAACATAAAGTTATTTATTAAAAAAAAACTTTTACAGTCTGCAAAGATGACTGTAAAAGTTTTACTGCTGAAAAGATAATTATCTTTTAATAAACTGCGAACTAAATAATCGTGAGAGAATTAATCCATTACCACCTTAACAATTGTCATGGGATTTATAATAAGAGAGAGCAGCCATTTATCGGGGAATTTAATTTAATTTCATTAAACCAGTTTTTCTGTTTTGTCAAGAAATCACAGAAAAGTTGAAAGGACGATGTAATTCTGAATCATCGGACTGAAAAAAAACAAATACCTATGAGGCATGAATACTATAACAGTTGTTGCTGCAGTTGCTGTTGAAAACATGAACAATTTTGTGTTAAGTCTAAGTTAACTAAGGGATGCCTGTAGATAGCCGCACACCCGAACACATACTCGCACTCAAAGATGATACTCCTGATGGTGAATCCAATAACAATTTCAGAATTACCGATCTGCAAATTGTACCCAGCGTGGCAATCAAGTCAAAACCCGAGTACTTTAGAGCAACATGGCAAACTTGACCTTTGTAATAATTAGCATAAACCTTAATAGGATCAAATCATCAAACTTCCGCCCAAAACACCTTGCACACATCCGGAAAACTTTCCGATGATAAAAATTCCATTAAAATCTGCCTAACGGTTCTCGATACAGCACGAACAGACGGACAGACACTTTCGTATCGAGTGTTATTTATAACATATTTTAATTTGTAGAAGCGTGGCGATATGAAATATGATTTATAATCACCTCTCCGTTACTTGCATACCGAGTACCGAAGTAAAGCAATACGTGATTCTATTACAGAAGTATTCCGTTCAGTTCCGTGATCTGTAGCCATTTGTATTGAATCTGTTTTATTTTCAATCAGACAATTTATTTAATACATGATTTAGAAACAGGATTTTTTGGTTACTGGTCGTATGTGAATGGGAGCATTGATCAACGTAGTTTCTATGTAAAAGATTTGTCAGACTTTCTTATTACTTCCAAAAAATTGTTTGTTGTAGCAATTGATGATGTGAATTTAATTATGAATGCATTGCAATGAAAACCAGTAACAGTATTTAGGGGATGTAGTAGTAGTCCAGTTACTAGTCAGAAAATTATAAACTACTTGGCATCTTTGCATACTTACATGGGAATTTCAATAAAAGATAAATTACGTTTACACTTCTGCGTGAATATTTAGAATATCTCAGAAGAAATGATCTAGCTCTAGAAATAACACTAACATAAAAACAGTCATATTTATGATAATTTTAGTTCTCATGCATACATTTGCATTTGACTCTACTTCTGATTATTTTGCTTTACACACTTTGATAACTTGTAAAGCTCATGGCATATATCTGTGAATAAGGTTGAGACTTTATAGAAAGCCCTTGGAAGTTAGTCAACCTGCAAATTTAAGTTTTGGGAAGCTTTTGGCTTGTGGTAGGTTATGGGAATAAAGTAATATCTGTAGTAATTGGTTCTGTTAACCAACAATGACTGGTACAGCCAAAGAGAAGCCCATGCGTAGCAGAGTGTAATAAGTGATAACAGAATGGTTGATGATGATGAATCGGATAACGTAAATACTTAGCTGAACTATTGAACACATACAGTAGAATAGAATAGAATCAAATCTCATCTTCATAAAAGGCAGTTTGAGATGCTGATGTTGGCAAAATAAATTGAAAAGCTTTGACAGAATCATAGCCTGACCCAAAATAGTTTTTATGCATAACCAAGGTTCACACGAGTTAAATTTACTTTGCTCGTGTAACAATAGTTCGCTCACAATACGGGGTTTTCTCTGAACGTGTCATAATGGCAAATTTGACTTCGTTCAGTACTCTGTCTTTATGTGAGGTGACCCACTTGTGCCCATAACTCACTGCTTTGTTCTCGTCTTTAACCTTACGTGGCATCGTCTTTTGAAGGTTAAATGAAGTTTTAAGAAACTGGAGTACGTGCTTACATGCTAGCTTGTGTGATTATATACTTCTTTGATTGAGATTGTTGCACAGCATGTCTTCTGTCTACACCTCTATCGACTGTCTTTTCCTCTTTTCTTGCCATGTCATCTTTAAAAATTGTGTTGTAATTTTAATTAGCTATATTTATTGAACGTTATCGAATTTACCTATAATTTAACGATCATTACCTACTATTTACCTTAAAGGACCATAGCTTTACCAACAAATATCAAAGGCATTGGGCAATGTGCAACACAAACGTGCATTTTAAATAACCATTTTAATAAACACATTAGACAGTAAATAACTATAAAAACGTTATTATATAGTTATGGGTTTACTTATTTAGTTTTAATAACAATTTCTAATATCAAATTATGCCTATAGCTACATGTTTATGGACGTTAATACTCGTAGATTTCTTTATGAATAACCCTATATTACCGTTCATAGGGTTGTAAACGTTACGGCTTTACTTGATGATAGGGTGCCGCTGAAGTTAGTTGCTTCTATTGGAACACTTGACAGATTATGGTGTCTTAATTACTGAGCGTTTAGTGGATATTGGTATGAATATGATAGCTTTCCCTAGGTTTACTCAAACAGCTGAGAAAGGCTTGCTTACGACCTTATACGTAAAGCGGCTACGCGAAGGCTTGATTTATTTAAGAATAATCAAAACAAGGAACGTGGTGCTGTTGCATCCTGTAGTATGGCTTGTCGTTCACCAATAAGTTGTATGCTCATTTCAATTTACTTTACCAATTTTCCACTTCAACAATCTTAGGGACACATATTAATACGTTTGGTCTTATTTGGGATTCATTTAACCAACACTACATACTAGGTATTGCAAATATTCCCACGTCTGGAGCCTGCCGCCTCCCCAGGGCCCAGTAGAATGTGCCGCGCATTTTTATTATAACCAGCGTCATCCGAGATGTTATCCACTTCGATATTATTCCGTTTAACTTCAGATAACGCTGTCAGACCTTTTTGTTTTCCTTTTAAAGCCTCTATTATAAGCTCTTGCATTTAAATGGATGAATGCGAAAGTGACTTTGTATTAACTGTGGGTGCATTAAGGTTTTTAGGGGTGTTTTAGATGTAGGAACGTTTTAAAAATTGTCCGACTCTCTGGAGAGCACATAAAGCAAGCCCTAAACAAAAATCATGAACTGATTTATAAGATTGATTTTATGTAATGATGGAATGTGTTTTACATAATAACAACTCTAATCTACAAATGGGTCAGTTTCATCCATCTTTCGCTATTATACACTTACAACCACTGAATTATAAAAAGGACCATAAGGAGTCAAGCTCAGTGTCAAGAATCACCATTAGCGATAAAAAACATTTTATATTATCACACGAATTACTTGTCTTTAGTGCAAACCATTGAGCCTACTATACATATAAGTAGCTGACTAAATAGTTTAAGAGCAAATAGAAGCATATTTGCGTAAGCAGAGCGATAAACATTCACGTTTATAGTCTGGATAGAAGGAGCAACAGTTTGTACCTATCCAGTAGTAGGTAGGCCATGATACAGGAGCTGATCATTACAATAATGTATGAAGAATAATAATCAATTGCTGTCTAATTATGGTAATTAGGTGCCGTATATCAGATTGATGAGGTACGTACGAATATACATAGAACAGCAGTAACGGGTTTGTCTACAAACTTGCTAGTTAATGAACCCACTGTTGGTCTAAGCGAAGATTATCATTTGTTACTTCACATTATAGAGAATACTAACAGTATAATCAAGATTTTCTACCGAATTTCCCTGTTCCATTGCCCTTACTTTGTATTTAACGAACCTTAGTTTTTACCCTTCATTAGAAACGGAACCGACAGGTGATATCACACCTGACAGAACGCATATCGTTACCATCGCTACGTGTATGTTTCTATAGCTCTACTGCCTACTGCCCGTTTACGTCATAGCCCATTCTCATTCCCTTCCGCACGCTATTAATTAGCCAATAGTTCTCACGTGCATCCACAACAACACTGTAATCCTTTGTCGGAGATTCACTTTCTACACAACACAGAACATTGCGTCCAGACGCCGTAAACTCGCAAAACGCACCTTCTCAACACTTCACCTCATCCAAAAAGTTCCAAAATTCAAAATGCAAAACAAAATATCACTGGCCAATAATAGTTCGCGCGAAAAGCGTTCGATTTTCAAACGCGCACGCTTCCCGCGGCTGCGTGTGCGCAACTGAGTGACATAGAGCCAGCCAACCGTTGCGCGCAATGCCTCCAAGAGAGCGATAGAAAGCGGAAATTTGCTTAAGTTAGACAGAGACGAGTATACACGAAACCATCCCTTGAACAGCAACAAATATCTGTTTTATTATTTCATTAATTGGAACGGGTTGTACAGTAAAATATATCATGTTAATATTACGAGCGTTATTAAAATTCTTGTCGGTTTTATAGTTATCCTGATTGGGAATTCTGTTTTCTAGTTATCAATGTATGTAGGTGGATGTCATAAAAGAGCTAAGCAATGACAACATCTGTATTTAATTTGTGCACTCCAGTGAAGAACTTTATGTAACGGAATTAATTTAACTCGACGTTAAGCTAGGTTTGGCATCCATCAATGTTTGTTTGTACCGCTAGTTCGCGTATAAAGTTCATCAGAAAAGCTATTACATCATAATCACGAACCATCTGATTGTAACAAGCTTCCGACAGTCCGAGGTTAGTCCACCTACAGGATGGTAGAGTAGGTAGAGTTTGCCCGCAAATATGACCGTTTCACGGATTTAGAAATGATTCGATTATACTTGGCCTTTCTTGGATTAAGCAGAAATCCAGGTATCTGATAGACTGATCCATTTGCTGAAGAGGAAAAACCAAGTGGACAAACATTACTTTGAGTATGCATCCCTCCTGTGGCAAAACAACCAATCATTAGATTTGGTATAAAAGCACCAGTTTCTTCGTGTTAACAATGACAGGATCTGGATTGGATGCCTAAATACAGAAAAAATTCCCATTACTGTCAAAAAACAACCACTAAAGCAGTGCATGCCAGAATACAGCCTCGACAGGATATCTAAGTAGGTGATCAATCTCAGCTACAAGATAATCTGCGACATTCTTAGACCACAGGCAATCAACGTGAACTGTAAGATAATTTGAAACTTTCAACCAACATATCCACTCCACCGAACTCCTGATCCACTGGAACCCGTCCCGATGTGTGTCATCGGATAAACTGACTAATCTCACCACTTCTAATTAATAAGACCCGGTAATGAAGAGAAACGCTGGAAAGCTCCGAGATATTATTTATGAGACAACTCGCCGTTTATCTCACAATTTACCGTCTTTGCCTTTATGAAGCTGCATTTGAATGCGACTACATTAATATGGTAATTTCGAATTGGACGTGTGAGCTTGTCTATATGTAGATACGAAAGTATGCAAGTGATTACAAGTGGTCCGCCGCCATATTTAGACTTACGAATAGGACTGCTTCTTTTGGAAACGAGTAAGGGATTAAACGCTTTACTTGGATACATACAAATTGATGACACCATCCGAAGCTTAATATAGAAACATTGTTGTAAATCAAAAGCAAGATCTGTTAACCATTCTCGATAAACTTTAATGTTTTTTTCATTCGAGTTCTTAAAAGCACCCGAACAAAAAACCTGATTAGCAACTTCTGTTTTATTAACTACAGGTCCAAAATTTATTATGTCAACACTCTTGATCAGATTACAAACTAATAAATAAACAAAAACACCTGCAACCATTTATAAACCCGCGACAACATTATGACAGTCAGCTGTACGCTACAAATGAGTTTCCCGGAGAGCACGTTACTTCATAAATAGCAAAGGTCTTCAACATCAAGCCTATCTATTGAAAACAACAATGTTACACACAACAACCACCTGCCAAACGGTTCATTTCGATCAATTTCATGCTCTACACGAAAATATGCCATAATAACTGGAACGAAGTATTCAATATAGCGTGGAAATAATTTGCGAGTTATGATGTTATTGATGTTTTGTTGAAATCAGTTCATGGCAAGCGAAAAGGAACCATCTCTGATGGTCTTAAGTCAGAAATTCATGAAATAACAATTGGTAACGGAATGGAAGCGCGTGCGCCGAGCTGAGTTACCATTGTTGTACGTTGATAGGATTTTCGTTTCGAGAAAAGTGTGTGAAGAATTGGAAAAGCTGTAAAACTTAACTGACATAGCCTAGAATGTAACTCATAAGTCAGTACAGGAACCTTTGAAGTAGAAAGTGAGTATCATTTTATTTTGTTAGAAAGTGATTGCTATTAGTGGTTGAATTTGAAGAAAGATAAAGAAGAAGACAGTATTAGAAGAAAAGAATGCATTACAAAACAACTTGAGATAAGAACAAGTTTAAAATAAACTACCTACAGCATAGACACTGACTGCTGTGTAACAAATAAGTATCTCAACGAATAGTGTAACACAAAAACACTGTAGCAACACCAAATGATAGAAACACGACACAATTTATCTACAAAAGACATCAATTGAATCCAATCTCAAAAGAATAAAACTAAAAGGAAGGCGACATGCGCACGAGTTGCGGGGATAGCGCGGTGGTTCGGATCATCCAGTGTAGTTATTACGCTGATTGCGGTAGCAAATGATACCGCCGCCCGCCGCCTGCGCCAGTGTGCCCACAATTTTCTGGTTGGTATGGGCATACCTTCCTACAAGCACGAACCTCTGAGGTCTGGGACTTAGTAGCTTGGTTGAAAAGGGATTTGTCATCTTGTATTGCCTGTAGTTTAAGATGGGTTATTTTTCTTCCTATCATCCTTTACCTTCTACCTCCTGCTGCTTCTTATTAACCAATATAATCTTAAAACTCTTTGCTAATAGGTTTAGTGTTCTTTCCTTAGTGTTCTGTCTCGGCCGTAGCAAAAGTGCCTGTTTACTTTTGGTTTTCAGAAAAGACAAGAATACTGGGATATTAAATCTTAACTAACACCCCGTATTTTTAGATCTGGATGATGTTTATGTCAACTTACCAAGAGTTATGTTGACAGAAACACTTAGATGCACCTCCCGTACCCGTATGATGAAATGCTCCATTCTCATCTTCACACAACGCAGCAGGTTTTACTCAGGCTCCATAAACCTCGTATCTAACTCCACTTGGTCCTGTAGACGCAGACACCGTTACCGACAGTCACGCGAGCTCAGCACATGGCACATTGTGTGCAGAACAATCGCTTGTAAACCAAGATCAGCGGTTTTTGCATCGGTTTGGAAAGTGTTTGGCGACAGATTTCATTTGCTGAATGTGAAAGTAAGATGGGCTATTTGTATTAAATGTTTTGTTTAGTTGTTAAACAGGTAGCTTTAATCCCTTTCTGTACTTATATACACATCATCAAATATGAAAAAGCAACTAGTTTATTTATTTATTCTTTTTATCAACCTTTTGTCTCCATGTATAGGACAAAAGTCTTCCCTTCTCTCTATCAACTTCCACTTGTAACTGTGCAAATCAATCTTTATAAACGATACAAATTTGTTTCGCCAATTGTAACACGCGTAACATTCTAACAACATTATCATTTCTAAAAAGATGCATAGAGAGAAATCTCTTCACATGCAACGAGGCACACGTCTCCATAATCGTGATCATCTAGTCCTATATTTTCAAATTCACCAGCGGTATCAACTGGTATAAATAATTCCAGAACATGTCGATCGCGCAAATTGGCACACGTTCATACTGATCTGTCTATGATCTAGATCAAGGCGCGCTATGGGATAAAAGCGATCAGGTTCGAAGACTCATTAGCAGAAAAAAATGGTGTTAAAGATTGACGAGTTAGATCGGAAAATTCTAGATGATATAAATTTTACGAGTTTTTGAAATATGCAAATTATTTCAAATTCTCAATACGTTACGCCGTGATATAATTTTTAGTGCGTTCTGACGTCACGAGCCCCCCACTCCCCAGTTTTGATGCGTTTTATCTTTGTCAATATTCATTGATTTGCAAAAACAAAAAATACGTGTCCATTATTTTCAAAGAGATTTTATAGCAAAATGAATGTTAGTAATACTTCATGTTGAGCTTCTGTGTCCTGCAGAAGAATGGTCTGGTACCCTTCTTCTTTTTTGTAACAAAGGTCAGGTATTGCAGGTGCAGGGCACTGACTGTACTCACAACAATACATTCAAATTGTAGAGTCTTCAGATTTGTACTATTAATTGCATTGATCAAACAGAATGTGGTGAAAATGAGTAAAAACGCAATAATGTTGTAAAAACTACAGTGAAAAATGCAAACATGGCCGATCCAACACGTGTTACATTAAAGGTTGATACTCTCATATATTTCCTTACAACCTAGAACAAGGAAAGCAATTAATAATTCGAAATTGTGGCACTTGTTGCCTCAGACAGACGTTAACACCCAAACATAGCCACGCCCGTTCCAAGTACGATTCTTTATGCCCTAAGGCTGGGACGCAATTAGGTAGGCACTGTTTGCAAAGGAACTTGAACTTTGTGATACAAGAATTAAAGTGGTGATTAGCAGGTGTAGGTTAGGGTCAGTGGTATTTTGGGCTCGAGTTGGGAGAAACGATTTGTTGAGTCACAAGGTGTGTTGGTATCGATGAATGAAATATTAAGGATAGGAAGAATATCTGGCAAAGCTTTTATTACTTCAAAATCTTTTTGTTTCTTCTTGTATCCACTTAGATTGACTTCGACTAACTTAACTTCCAAATTTTTGACTTGCATTAGTTTGGTTATATTTTGTATGATTATTATGAGGCTATGCTATAAAGTTCTCGCAAATATATCACCATTGCTCTCTTAACGGTGACGAAACCTGAATGTTATGAACTGAACATTCAAAGATATTGTGACTAAGCCAACCCGCGGTGTGGTGCATTACGGCCTGTGTCCCAGCAGTGGACAAATTATAAACTGATAATGTTATAATATAAAAAAGCTATGGAAGATAAATTGTTCACGCACTTTATGGTAAGTGAAGAAACCTGTAATTTGTATTTTAAATCTAATTAATAATTAAGATTATCTTATCAATACTAGATAAGTAGAACATAGGCTTTTAGCGGACACACATCAACTGTTAAAAATAACTGTCCTGTAATAGACCATATTTTTTGTAGATTCTTGGGTATAACTGCGCACACACCCTTCGTAAATTGTAGTAGAATATAGCAACGTAACTAAGTATAATAACAACTAGCGGACGTCACGCGGTTTTACCCGCGTAGTTCCCGTTCCCGTGGGAGTACGGGGATAAAATATAGGCTATGTTACTCAGGGTGAATGTAGCTTTCTAATGGTGAAAGAATATTTGAAATCGGCGCAGTAGTTTTTAAGTTTATTCATTACAAACATACATACACACACACAAAAATACAAAAATACAAATCTTTCCTCTTTATAATATAATATATTATATAGTGTAGAAGTGTAGATATAACAAGTAAGCACTTGTTGCCTAACCAAGGAGTTTTCCTGACTTATGACATTGGATCAAAAACTTAACCTAATGTTTTAATCTGGAACACCTTAAAATTACTGCGAACAAATTAACATTTAAAGGGAAAATGCAGTCAGGAACCACAGTGGTACATACTCCACTGAATATGGATTTCATTTCTTTCCCCTATATCAATAAACACATACCAAAAGACTACACTTGCCCAGTATTGGTAAACGTATGCTGAACAAGCTCGTTCGGTATATTCGAGATACTTTATCTCTGGTTATGTCCCCGATATGGCACAAAAGGCCATTTTGTTCCGCTAGGAATTTACAGCGCCATGCTTGTTTGATTTAAAGGAATCTATTTGTCTCCTTAACGCTGAGTTATTTAAGCAGTGCCGAGGGATTTCTAGGCATGAATATATTCAACTGGTTTGGTAATCATCATAGAATGTTGTGTGAGTCAGAAGCCGTTGGCTGCTACCCTAAGGTTGTACAGTTTACTTTTCTTAACTTTTTCGAGCTCGAAGTCCTAACAAACCCAAACTTTCTCCAGTCATGTTGAGTCATGTAATAGAGGGGACCTTTTCGCCATCAACCATCCAAAACCACCCGGTTGCTACCGATGCCATTATCCAAAAACCCTTCTTCACTTTGCTCGACCTGGTGATCGAACCCAAGACTCCAAGCTCAACAGACAAACAGTCAGCTAGTTGGTTGGTTGTAGGCTCAGCGATCAACAAAGTGTAGTGTAGATGAAACCTGTAAATCAAAATAAAGCTAGTACACACCTACACAAAACCAATCTCATAGCTACGTGAAGATATTCGAACCATTTGTGGTTATACCCAAATTGTCTATAACATTGGTGGTATCGTAATGCCAGACATTTATTTTTAACACAAAGCTTGTAATTTGCTTTCAATTTTTAAAACAAAAGAATAACGTTTCATGAACCACAATTATTTTATTGTGGCGAAGTTTGATTGCCATCAGAATGTAAGTGCTTTAATTTTGTGAAAAGAAACATTAATGGATAGCCCCAGTTTTTGTTTTTTTTTTTCACTTGGCTCCTGACTGAGGAAATCGCCGCCGACGACGATCTGATCTTGTTTGCGGGGCTAACATGGACAGGTTAGAGAGGTTGGGAAGGAGAAAAGCCTATGCCCAGCCGTGGAATACAAATAGACCAAAAAAAACAATTACTGTTTGTGCTGTAAGTAGCTGTCCTTCCCTTCCTATGAACGGAGCTTTTTAAAGAACTGTTTACACGATTTACAGCCGCACAAGAGAAACACTTTTGGACATTTTTGGGCCATTTATTCGTTCCTACTTAACACTGGAAGGTTAAGAAGCGAAAAAGCATTGATACTTAGACTAATTGATTAAAATTTTGTATTTATATATTTCAAAAATAATTGTTAACTAAATTGGAACCGCTGTAACAATCAGGAGCCAAGTTGCCCTCTAACCTGCCAGTATCCACCAGCATGAGCGACCTACATCTGTCACTCGTGCGCACGTAGGCCGTAGCTCCTCTCCGAGACATCTTGTTATGTGCCTTGTTTCAGATCGTGATCTCGTCCTGTAGCCACTCGTTAGGGACTTCTGACCCTAACAATGTTCATGTACACAAGATCAACTTGCCGCACAATTAGTTGCTGCTGGAAAGGGCGTGCAGGTGGAATATGGCAGGGAATGAAAGTTGCTTACTTCATTAATTTGATAGGAAAAATCTTGGGTGATCTTAGTGATCGCAAGGGCTACTGCTGAGGTTCGAGTCCCAGGTCGGGCAGTATTTATATGTGTCACTACAAAAAAAAATCAGTAGCAGCCGAACCAGGACTTGTACTATGGATGGAAATAGGCGCGTCTCCCGTAGGTGCGAAATTGGTACACCCCTGGCCAACCCTTCGGAGAAAACAGACCTGATGTTATGATATGATCAATAGAAATAGCAGTATGCAAGGTTGTTTAAAAGCTATTCTATCAGAAATTACTACTTCGTGGAGTCAAGGTTTTCAAAATTATAGTGAATAGTAGATCTAGGTATGTTCTGAAATAAACATATACGGAGACTTTCCCACTTGGTCTCGATCAAAGTGAACCGAACATTACCAAGCAAACGGTACAACATTCTTTATATAAACGAATTAAACGTAATGATACGTTTTCGTATGAAATTCATAATATCTGAGAGCATTCAGCTACAATACAATAATTTTACCAAAATGGTGAGCACTGGACACTACACCCGAATCATTCAAATTACAAGCAATTTTAGAGAAGGCCGCAGAGCAACAAACAGTTTAGTGTAGGGCTGGCGATAGTATGTGTATGAATCTAATTCGGACGGATAGTTAATAATATTCGTTATGGGTACGGTTTGATTGAAAATTGGAATCAATATTTTTTTCTCTCCCTTAATCTCGATGGGTTAGATTAACTTATATATTTTATAAGAGCATCATCTTCCTGCCCTTGTCTCATTCTACTCGAGGTCGGCGCAGCACGTTGTCTTCTCCCACTCCCCCCTGTCAGACGTCACGGCATCATTTACTAATTTCTCTTACATATAATTCTTCACACAATCCATCCATGTTTTTTTGGCCTTCCTCTCCCTCTCCATCCATCAACATTCATGTCCATCACTCTTTTAGTCGCAGGCGTTTCAACCCTCATTACATGTCTATACCAAGATAAACGATTACGTTTAATTTTTCTGTAAGAGAAAACTGCCACTTTCATACTTTCTCTAATATAGTCATTCCTTACTTTATCCATTCTGGTCACACCACACATCCACCTCAATATTCTCATCTCCGCTACATGCAATCGTTTTTCATCCATCTTCTTCACAGCCCAGCATTCTGATCCACATAGACGACAGGTCTAATCACGGACTTGTAAATTTTCCCAAACACTTCAAAGAAATCTGTTGTATTTTTACCAAGTAATCGACGTGAGACTAAACTACGGAGTAAAAAAGTATAGAATGTCAATCAGTGAAATTCTGGTCTCATGTATCATAAAAAATGTGAAAATTTAGAAGCTAAATTAGTGTCAGCCCTGGTGCCTTGTGTGGAGCCGTCGAAATTACACGTAATGACAGCTAGCAGCGAGATGTTTTGAATCTATTAACATCGTGATACGGGTCGCCGGCCTCCGCCGCAAAGCCTCACACCAACTCATGTGAAAGGTCACAAGTTTTGGAGAAGTGCCTCAAAATGAAGTCAGTTTATAAAATAAGTTTCGAGAAAAGGATCGAGAAATGTCGTTACGGTTAGTCAGAAGCATGAAAATCTGACAACCAGTCTTTCCCAGGGATATCGTGTAATCCCGTAACTAGGTTCTGGAGGTCAGATAGGCAGTCGCTTCATGTTAAATGCTGGTATTCGGCTGCATTCGTTTAGACTGGAAACTATCCCCAACATAGTTGAGATAAGGATAGGCAGATGATGATACTGTGGACGAAGCATTCCAGTGGTTAAATTAATAATTTTCTCTGCAAGTTATATTCAAAACCTACTCAGAATAACAAACTAATTTGTATTCTAATGTTGCCATACATTGCCTTACGGCTAAAAATTAAAGAAAATCACTACAAAATAACTGGTGTATAAGAACCGCGTAGGTTTTTTAATTAAATCTAATGGCGTGGCTTTCGATTTATTAATGTCAATATATTAACAGTTTTGTAAGATAATTAGGTGTAAATTACTCCTTGACATAAAACTAGGATTAATTGATAGTCGGCAAGAAATTGCAATCGTGTTGCCTGCAGGTTTTAACTGAAGCAGGGCTATATGTGGGCCTAGCTGGCTGTAAGTATAGCCCGGGGCTTATAGCCTATTTGTGTAACGGGTACCGGATAAGGTAGCGAACTAAAACGATTCAATCTAGGGATCTGGGCAATTTGCTGTTTCTTCGTTATTTTGTAAAATGTAACAGTTCCTTTGAGATGATGTGGTGTGGATTCAACTTATTTCTTATACTTACAAATAGTAAATAATCTTGACCGAACAAAAAACAAAACATACCTGAAACAAAAAGTACATGATTGAGAAGGTGTTCAAAAACAGGAAAATAGAATTGGTGTGGTTTAAGGTTTTATGTATTACATCAATGAATGAGAACACCAGAAACAACATAAACAATTAACAATGTTAACAAACACGACAAAATTATAATTGTCAATAAAAACTGATCCATGTTCATATCACTCATTCCTAGAATCGTTACCTTTAGAAAAATATCAATAAATGACTTACTAGAACCAACTCATAACTGGAATTCTAAAAGTAAACCCTTAACCGATTATATTACAAGACTTCATCCCGCCATCCCGCCATCCCGCCAACATACTCGATACAAATCGTAATTAAAAACTGCACCAAACTATTATGTAGTTGCATTCCGCGAAGTCCGGTTTACCACAAAAAGACTAGAAAAAAATGTATCCCAGATTGCTGGGAAAGTACTTGGAAGATTATACACAAACATTAATAAAAGTTGCGATGCATAGTGTAGTACCTGATAGTTTTTGAATTGGTACACCAGTTAGTAATATAAAAACTAGTTAGTGTAAATTTGTAGGCAGTGTTGAGGTGTCAGCGTTAATTTATAAGCTTGAGCGTAAATGGCGAAGAAATTAATATTGTCCATTGTGGGGAGGCGATGTATCACGAAGACGATAACGCAGGAGATACAGGAGCGGCCGATAATGTACGCGAGAGAGGTTTTAATAAGGATGATAAATTCATTGGCGATTAAAAATGATTGTGAATGCGGCTTTTATCGTGTAGCGTAAATCATGTGTGTCGTTAATGTCATTGTGGCTTTTTAATATTTTCAGACTGAGATAAAGGAAATGTTTTATACTAAATGCTTTAACAGGCATAGAATTTAAATTAGTTATATTAGAAAACAAGGATTTTAATTGAACTAAAATAATTAAGAGACATGGCTGTTCTCAGAAACCAGGGTAGAGTACGAAAGAGATGGAGGCGGGACGACATGTGAGTCTTCCATAGGAATTGGTAAGAAGTGTCACAGAACTGAGACCAATGGAAAGAACGGAGGCAGGAAGGCCTTTGCTCAGCAGTGAGAGAGTACCTACAGTTGGCTTGTGAGACAATTTTGTTACGTTTAACTTTAATATCAATCAAAAACTCCTACATATTGGTTCCCTGACTTATCTCATCATCTTCCTGCCCTTATCCCATGTTACTTGTGGTCGGCGCAACAATTTTTTCTTCCATTCTCCTCTGTCAATCGTCACGCTATCATTTATTTCTTTTTTCTTTCAAATCATATCTCACTCTCCATCTATCATAGTTTATAATTTATCCCTCTTTTAGGCACATGCAATTCGTCCCTCCTCTTCACATGTCCATACCAAGACAGACTCCTTTCAACTTTTCTGTAACTGGTGCAACTTTTAAACTTGTTATCTGTTGCCTGACTTATCCCAAATCCCAATGCACCTTAATAAGTCGTCACTGTCCTAACAAATACCTATAGATCTCACTCAGAGTTTTTCCCGTTAGCGCATAATTTGACACCGTCGCATCTACAAGTCAATCGGTCACTATTATCATTCTTGTTACATTCATCGCACATGATAATATTATTCGCTTCGACACTCAGTGATTGGCGGCCATTTTTTGTGTAATTCTACTTATTAGTGCTTGACAAAAATCTTGCTCCCATTCTATAGCTCAAAGGAGCTATAGAATGGCAGCAAGATTTTTGTTGTCTTTGGTAGGTCTGTTTATATTATCATCATTGTGCCTACATTACATTCTCCGTAAGGATAGGCTGAGGTGAGAGTACACCTGTTTCATTAAAACGATCTGAGAAGTAACCTAATCTACTTTTCCTTTACTTGTTAAATAGTATTACGCCTGTTTTTCCCGAAGAGTTAGGCAGAGGAGTTTAAGCCTAATTTTACTTTTTAGTTTACAAGTTATGTTTAAGTTCCATGTCATAGGAGACGAGCCTATTGGCGTCAACCGGCAACCGTACAAGTTACAACTCTTCTCCGGGCTGCTAGGGAGAATCTTTAATAGTATAACCCATTAACACTTTGCTCGATCTGGAAATCGAACGACTTTATAGTCGTTCGATCACTCAGCAGTAACTCACCAACGAGATAGTCTTTTACTTTAATTAGAAATAAAAAGCACAGGGTATTGCGGCGTTTCTTTTACATAAATAAAACAGCTCGTTTCTAATAGAGCAATCTCAACATCTACAGCCCGATGAGTATCTCCGATAACTTCTAAATAAAGTTCTCAGCGCAACTAATCCGTTGATCGAATGAATGCCATAAATCATCTCCATATTAGGACAGCGTCGCGATACGCGTCTGTTCCATTCATTATGCTCACACTTCGGTGTGCGGGTCAAGAGGTCGCCCGATCTGTTCCGAGGTGTGAACAGAGCAATGACTGTGTTCATTAAGATAAGTTTGACTTCGGGTTAAAATAAGTGTTTTAATGTGGTCATCTTTAAAGTAAAATTTAACTAGCTACATACTGGTTTAACCATATTGCACGTTACTTTATGTCTGGATATACAGATTTTTACGGACAGATATCATCATCATCATGTATGCTTTCAGAACTACATGTTTGCGTCGACTGCCAGACTAACTGGTTGTAGCTGAATACTAGTATTTTACATGGAGCGCCTGGCTATCCGACCTCCACATTTCCAAAACCTACTAGGTTGTAGGTACTGGGTTTAATAGACATTCAGTGTAAAAATTGTATCGGTCGCATCTTGGTTCAGTTACTTCCAGTTTTCCTGGTGTTCATTTCTGTTTTTAAATTCAATTTTTAGGTTAACATATTCTAAGCAAATATTATGTACAAAGCTTTTGCCACTCTTATTCTACTTTACGTATTTTGTTCACGCCATCTTGTAAACTGTAACATCAGCTGTTGGAATGCACTCCAATAGTCAGGTGCTAATTATGTGATGCTCGTGCATGACATAGTAAGTATGATGATCGTGTTGGATAGCGTGCAGCTCTTATCACGAGCTGCATCACAATGAGACCACACGAAGCGAACTATTCCTGTAACGGTCACGATCACTTATTGGATTTATTACATTTGCTAATTGTTTGAACCAGACACTTTTGAAATAACAAATTTCTGAAACAAATTTGCTACCTACATTTTCGGGGCAAAACCTGAATATGGGATTTTAAGGATTATGTTAAGCGTTACTAGCTCCATGTTTCACCATGTAAGCCGAAAGACTTTCACTGCTGATCATAGGGCTCTCCCAAGTGTCGCCTCACAGCCAGGTCTTGTGCTTCTCGTCACCACCAAATTACCGCAGTTTTCATCAGGTCATCAATCCAATAGTCCTTATGGTACCTTCCAACGCTGTACATTCTGGTACATGATCGCCAGTTCTGAATTTTAAGGTTCAATCAGGCATACGTTCTATAATAAAGCCCTGCCTTATCACATAAGTTTGGCAATTCTTTGGGCCGTCGGGTCCCGTGGCAACAAATTGTGTGTAGTATTGGTTGAAATATTGATGATGGCATGTCTAGGGTACCCTGTGTTGATGAGGAGCACATAATTCATAGTGCACCTTATCGCGATGACCTTACTACACCTGACGACAGTTGGAGCTGTGACCCAATTGTGTGGAGTGAGGCTGTATAACTGTATTATTTAGTTATTACTGCGAATCGATCGACCCACGGCCACATGGACGTGAGTAATCATTAAAACAAAGTTTTATGATTGGTCAAGGCGTCAGGCGTTACTTCATAAGAAATACCAGAATAGTATAGCAGAACTAGATTTTCATGACTTTATTGTCAAGGAATTTAAGGGAGTGACGTTCGAGGATAGTCAGAACCGCGAAAATCTGACAAACAGTCTATACCAAGGGGTATTATGTTATCCACTTACTGGATACTGGTATTCAGATGCATCCGCTTAAACTGGAAGTCCGTCCCAATATAGCTAGGAAAGGCAGACAGGTGATGATGAGGACGCGTAAAAGGCGGACAAGAATATTTATTTCCGCTTAGGAAATAGATCAATCGAGTTTCATATCCTTACAATCCTAGTTTGCCAGCTTAAAGCCAGCAACAAAAAGCTGATAGACATGTTTATTGGGATGTTCCCACTTGAGGATGTTGCTACTGCATGCATGCATTCATTTATTTTCCACTAGCGGACGTCCCGCGGTTTCACCCGCGTAGTTCCCGTTCCCGTGGGGGTACGGGGATAAAATATAGCCTATGTTACTCATGTTGAATGTAGCTTTTTAATGGTGAAAGAATTTTTGAAATCGGTTCATTACTTCTGGAGATTACCCCCTACATACAAACTTACAAACAAATGTTACCTCTTTATAATATTAGTATAGATAGATCCCTAAGGTGAAGATAAATGTTGCAATTCTTTACACATAACATTCAAAAGATCCACAATAAATTACCAGTATAACATAAAAGCTCGCGTGTTTTCAAAACGTAGGAATAAAATTAAACGAAGCCTTAGGCACAGTGCTACAAATTGCGCAGGAGTCGGACAAAAACGTGCGCTCAATAACATCGCCGCGCCGCATCGTTTTATTTCCAAATAATTACTATGTTGTTGTCTGTACTGCGTGTTCTGTCAGGGGATGACTAACGGCTGTGTTTGAAGGTCATCACTCAAGAATGTTATAAACAGTAGCTAGGTTACAGAAAACATGGACAGGTATGAAAATAACAAGTTTAAATCATGTTACGTAACAATGGGAGCTATTCAATTTGCAAGGTGCACCTTCCTACTGAAGGAGCCAGTGTGGATCATAAAAACACCTCATCTTCTATTGTACGCAAATCTTGTACAATCTTCAATGAAGAAGGCCAATTTACACCATCACTATTTTTTTACCTTTGGCTAACAACTGTTGTCCGTCCGACGTGATCCTTTAACGACTGCAAAGAAAATGGGGCGCCATATCCTATGCAGGGAATAATTTAATTCAGAACTAATAGACAGAATAGATTCACGCGAACAAACTTTATTTATAGCTTTTAAACTCCTGCCAATGCTAATCCATCGTTTTGAGCCAAATGAAGGCGTAAGGCGAATCGGCCAGGTAGCATGGCCCGCGGCCACGGCAGCCATGCCACTAATTAGCCGATCGGCTCCGAAGCGCTCCGACCGACCCCGATCGTATCAAGCTTGCGTGTGCGCCGATTGCCCGCAAGTTTGCACGCTTTTAGTCTTTTTGCCTGTTTAACTTGCCTGTTGGGCATCGAATTGAATTCTAAGTAGTAGTCTAATGCTAGCCTATGGAATTATGAGCTGGTTTAGTTTTGTTTCTCGTAGGGCGACTGATTGGACCAGTGGGGTGTTTTGTGGGATTAGCTCTATAATTTGTATTGTTGCAATATAGGATTTATTCTAATTATTTCTGGTTAATTAAACAAACGGTTGAGAAGGAAAACTTATTGTTGAGATGTTATTTGGGCGTAGTTTATTTCTAGAATGAACAGCGTAAAGCAACATCAAAGGATTTAAGATAGAAAAATTAGTTTAAATACAAGTAACCACATCTAGATGGATCAAGATTATGAGGTATAATATAATGATCGCATATGCATCGCTTGGTCACCGCGTATTAAGGTATGGTAGACGGAACAGTTTCCCGTTGGCAATAGCGCATTACTCTGAGTTAATTATGGGCTGAATCCATTACCGCGGTTATCTGTTCTAGCCCACATGGGATTATTCATATCGTTCGCAACATGTGAGGTGACAAAATTGTTTTATTAAAAACTCGGAAAACTCCCTAGTAACTCCCCACCAAGCTATAGTTACTTAAGACTAGGCAAAAATGATACATATAGGAAAGGAATGGAGACGGAGAGATTACTTAGTGACTGAAACTGCGTATCACTGGTGATTTCAGTTACGAAACTTTTTTCCCATGGGGATAGGCAGAACACCACATACTACGGTCCTTACACTGGCCTTTTGCTTTCTCCACGTTCATACATTTTGTAATATACGCACACTGGTTGCTAGTTCCTACAACGCACCACATCAAATAAATCATAGACCATCAAAGTACATAAATTAACACCATTGCACTGATATCGCAATTACATCGCCTCACAATCTCACAATACCACCACCAGCCGGCGACTGTCATCGATCACCAATTCGCCACGGTTGTCGCCCGCGTGATTTACGTGCGAGGATGCCACCCCTTTTTGTCAAGGAAATTAATTTCATTTTAATTTATAACTCGATAGTGAGTTGGCCGTTATTAAAGGGACAGTGGTTACCTCATAGGCTCATGGTTTATCATAATATTACGTGTAGATTTTTTGTTGATAGGTTGTGAAGTATTGGTGGTCCCAATTATAGATTGGATACAGTCAGAGTTGAAGAGTTATGACAGCTCAGATTTCGAGTAAGTAGGTATATATATTTCGTAATTGGTTTTGACAATAGAACATCTCATATCTCTCTTCTTGAGTGCCGTCAGTGGCAATGATAGGCCGCTGCGTTATTGAAAATCAATCTTTGTATTAAAGTAGGAGATCCAATGAACATTCCAGCACTTTATTTGTGTAAAACTAAAAATTGTTTTTATTTTTATTTTCAAAACATTCTAAGAGTGCAGTTATGAAAACTACGGAAGAAGACGACATTCTGCGGGTCTGTGGACGGTGGGCTATGGGCTAGCTCGCCGTCCGTCCGTCTCATGAAACAGGCTGTGTCGACGGCGCCTTCGTGTTCCACGCGCGCCTTAAAGAGAGTCAGCAAAAGGAAGGGGTCCGCAAGGACCGATGCCTGCCGGGGCTGCGGGACTGTTCGAAAGAGATACCGTGGACCCCGGAACACAAAGGGCGATGAAGGAACATGGATGGGTTTTAGTCAGTAAACGTCTGACACTCCCTCTTGCTCCGCCCAGAGCGGGAGAAGTCATTTGAAGATTTCCCAATCGGAAAAAAAAAAAAAAGAAGACGACATTCTGCACCGTCCCCAAATATATTGGGAGAAGGACAGGAGAATGATTATGATGATGCTGATAGAGTGCACATACTTATATACGAGACATTCACTTGAAACTTTACCGTCACCTTACGTATTTTCGACCTTACAACTACCAAAATTCTTCCAAACATCCACGTACCCATGGTCCAGTTTACCTGTGACCACTACTATTAGCCGCGTCCCGTACCCCAGCATTATGCGCCATTACGCACCTCCGTCTGATTTATGGGCGCCTGGTACCTTCGACACCGGATGGAATCTTGTAATTGTTTCTAATATCTCTCAGATCTAGTAGAACGTGTTTTTGTGAAGTTGAAGGTTCAAGTTTGTGGATTGTTTGGAAGTTAGTTTATATTATTATTTACAACCAGTTGTTACTGTTTTTCGGTGGATACCTTTGAGATGGACGGACGGACTGGAGAAACTGTGTATCACGACATTCTTATCGGCATTCTTATAACCCATACGAAGGAAATTGGCATAGATCATACTTTTAGCGATTTGATTGATTGATTGAAAAGAAAAAATGCTCTTCCCACAGTTTCCTTTCGTGTAAGTTTGCGATGACCGCATTCGGAAAGAATACTCCTCAAAGAAAAGTACCCATAGAAGGGAAAGATTTCCACTCACTAGTCACAAACACGATTGTGCATTACCAACTAGATTATTACATACACATGCGCTTCGGTGCCCATTCCTTCTTGCACTTCATCGTATCTCTTATCTTAATTTTCTGTTAGTACACAAGTTGGTTTATCCGGAATCTTTGTTTGCTTGTTTTAGCAGTAACATGCGTATTAAATATCAGTAATTAGGAGCCAGTGGGCGGTGTGCCACGCGGACGCATGCTGGACAACATTTAGAAGGGCCCGTATTGTATCTTATGTGGCGAATCGTTGAACAATCGATTAATGCTTTCTTTTGTTTTACTTTTATTCACCTACCATAGGTATAATGTATGCATGTACATAACACAGTGCGAAACTCATTAGGTTGTCTTTATGTGCAGCTGGCTTAACGATCACGGGTTAAGTCAAGAAGGGACAAAGTCAGTTTGTAAAGAACTATTGGGAACAACATTTTAGAAAACATTTGTAACCTTAAAAATAACAAATATTAAAAAGTAGAAAGTTAGTTTTTAAACCGGATTACGTTTCAAAAGTCAGGTGCAAAGTTAATGAGTTGAATTCACAGCAATATCATATCGAACTATTACATAACATTGTATCAGGTTCATTAGTTGGGTTGTTTGGGTTTTCCATCTTTTTATGTTTGTAGGAACCTACGCTTGCAGTACCAAGACTTCGGAAGAAATGTCAATTGAGTTTTGAGTGTGTCTATTCCTAGAGTGGCTCAATGGTTAGTATGACAGTGTCGCCGACGTTCCCACATTAACATACTGAGAAAATTCCGGAATGTCTACCTTCCTATATCGTGGTAATAGTTTTCTTTTAGAAATACTAAACAATGCGCTTTGAAGAATTCCACAGTTCCTACTTTTTATGTATTATCAATAGGAAATGCATAGTTGATTCATTCGGTTTGATTGTGTCACACTTTAAACTGAAGCATCATTGACGAACTAGATCTTCTGTATCCTGCGGGTTATTTGGCCTAAACCAACCCAAAAAAAACAAAAGAGACACAAACAAGTTTAGTGCTGAAACACGTCATGGATCCATCTTTCTATTTTTCTTTCTTTACTTATTTCAGAAACTTTAGTGTGAAAAACGATAGATGGTTGTGCGGTCACTTGAGTAAAATTCTAATCGAATATTAACAAAATATGAGAATTTATTAGAGTGGTCTTGCTTGATTAGCCTTTTCCCAACTACGTTGGGGTCGGCTTCCAGTTTTACCGGACGCAGCAGAATATTAGTATTTTACATGGAGCGACTGCCTATCTGACCTCCACAAACCAGTTGTACCGGGTAATACGATACCCCTTGGTAAGACTGGTTGTCACACTTGCTAATATTTTCTAATTGCTACAATTATTTCACTATTTTAATCACTACTTATGCAGTGTGAATGTGACGTAGAAAGTGCATGCGTGCGCGCACCTGTGTGCACGTCAACATTGCGCGAGCGCTTGCTGCAGGCGCGCGGAGCACATAGCTGCATAAAAATGTACGCTATTTCCTAAAGACGGCCCTCGTTTACGATAGGTGCATGGCAGAAGGTAGCTGTTTATGGTGGACACGGCAACTTCCAATCGGCGTACTTTCTCGGTCGTGCAACACTGTCTTATCACGCATAATGTAGCAGACTTATAATATGCTTTAAGTCCATAAACGTAAACAACAACAACAACATCAATTTATTTCGGGCTACAATGGCCCATAAATATATACCACCAGAACCACCAGCACCAGCACCAGTGTCGTAAGAGGCGACTAAGGGACTTACCAGAGAATGGGCAGCAGCGTTCTCTGTGCTTTTGTAACAACCGTACTGCCATCGCCAACCCGGCTACCAAGCGTAGAAATGATGGCAAAATCCTATCTTTGGGGGATGCCTATGTCCAGCTGTGGACGTCTTTAGGCTGACATGATGATGAATAGGTCATCATCATCATGTCAGCCTCCATGTAATAATGTCCATGCAATAAAAGCGAATAATCTAACACTGAAGTCCATCAACTCGCGTTGTGTGAACCAAAACGAAGTGAAGGACGTCTTTTTCGATAATCAGCTCAAGCCTGTTCCGAGTCAATAGCATACTCCCTTAAGGTGGATGCTTCAGGGTATTAAGGAATTTCGCGGGCTACCCTGGAGCATCAGCCTTAAGTTCCAGTAGTCAGAGCCATTATGATCATCTGAAACTGCAACTTCCAGGGAAATAAAAACGTTTTCACCACGTTGAATGCAGTCAAATATTCTTTCAATGGAATTCCTCGTTCAAACGTTCCCAGAACTATCCTCACAAAATATACCATATCAACTGCATCATTCAACTGCACTTCGTATCACTCACACGTCTATCACTTCAACACGTCGACGTAGATAAGTTTGAATGACAGGCCGTACGGACGCAACGGGAAGCGAACCCGCACTCATCCGACAGCCTGCCCGCGCTGATCTGAAGGTACGTAACAAAAACTTGTTGATGCGGTGCGAAAGCGTTGACGTGGTGACGTGGTGTTTGCGTAAGATTTATATGTGGGTAAGTAGGTGTGTAGCTGGCACATACCATATTTTTATGGTTGTAAGAATCTATTGAGATATTTTCAGCTTTGTTAATAAGACTATAGACGTCCAGTTATGACATTTCAATAATATGACTACGAGAGAGAGTTATTTTATCAACATACTACTTAGTGTAGGTATCTTTTTACCCGACTGAGAAGGAGGGTTATGTTTTTCGAAAGTATGTATGTATGTATGTATGTATGTATAATTGTTTGGCACGCTCTGTGGCCTGAACGGCTCGATGGATTTTAGCTTGAGAGGTGTCGTTAGATTCGTATTTACTGTGAGAGTGACACTGGGTATATCATAATAAAAAATACAACAAAATGGAGGATTTATCGCGCCAAATTCAAATGTTTGGCACGCTCTGCAGCCTGAACGGCTAGATAAAGGGCTCATCATGAGGAGTTTAAAATGGTATATCTAAGTACTTAACTAAACAGTTTAAAATAAAAAAATAATAATTTAAAAAATTAAAAAACAGTCGGGACCCATTAAATAAATTAAACTAAAATCATTACATCCAATATGGGTCCCGATCCCGACTGTTGCAGTCAATATGTCCTTTTTCCTAAACTTGTTTTTTTCTTTTCAGTTTTTATTTAAAGATATTAGTTATTTTTTACGCAGTCGGATTTTTTAAATCTCTTTAGTATTTGGTGGTTGTAACGGACTGCCGCATCCATGCCGCCGGCTCCTCTTCTACGAGGCAGACCAAGGAACGGTACCTTCTCTAATATTATTCTACCTGCTTCGTACGTGAAACTTCAGGAAATCGCTCCCTCAACTACCCGCAACTCTTACAACTTACACCCCACAATAAACGATCAACTCTATTTTCTCTTTCAAATTGGCAGCAATTGGAATTAATATTTAAATTGGCTCGCAAAACCGGGGATGCAACTAGAACAGGCCGGGCGGTGCTTTAGAAGTCGGACCTAAAGCGCCGCGGTATCGGATCGAAACCTAATCCCAGCACTGAGCAGGGTAGCTAGCTGCACAGGAGTTTCACTCACCGTTTACATACATTAGTAGGTGCTATAGACACTTGCACACGTCCGGTCAGGGCTGGCCTGAAGGTATTCACGTGTGACATGATCTACAAATTTAAGAGTCAAATACGCTTTGACTTTTGATTCGCTTTCACCAAAGTTGACCGGGCCATTGTCAGAATACGTCTTTCGTGACATTCGTCAAAAAGACCGCTACTTCAACGCATTTGATGACTTCTTCATTGTATCAGAGAACGGAGTTCACGTCACTGGATTTTGGGCAAAACAAGCCTTTGGACGTTTTGCCATTAATCGGCTAAGAAGAAGACGAGAGAGACCTATGACGATGTACCAGAAATCTATTGAAATTAACAAACTGAGGTATACCAAATTCATCTCATACCTTGCAGAGACGCTCGAAACTTTTTTTTTAGGAGACTCCGTAACCTAACATCCCCCAGGTATTTGCAATACCTTAACGTAGAACGATGGTGTGAGGCAGCCCTGCCTCTACGCAATCGATGACTAAAAACATCTCGCTTGTCCTTGTAGGGGTATGGGCAGGTAATTAAGGATTATTTCATTTGCACATACACAAGTGCCTATACCTATGTAATGTCCTACATAAGGGTGCCTACTGCCTGCTGCCTGCTGCCTGCTGGCTAGAATGTTCACCTAATTGTTACCTAACTTGGTTCACAGGGAGTTGTTAGAGAAATATTGCTGCTTTTAATGAGGGATTCAGATTCGTTTGCTTACCGGTTTATTATGAAATACTGAAATTGATTGTGTGTATGGGCATCACCTACCTACGGAACGTTAAGACGTTTCGTAGGTAGGTGATAGGTTATGGAAAACAAATACCAATTTGGACAGCACTAAACTTGTTTAGTGCTGTAAAAATTGATATTTGTTTCCTGATTGCCTGATGTAATCAGTGTTTAGGTATGAGGCCCTATTCGATTTATGACTGATTTCATTGACGCTAGGTGACACCTAAGTGAGTACCTACCCATTAAAAGTCCTCTGCTAAATTTAAAACTGGCTATTCAGTGCCGATAGGTGAAATACCAATATTGAAGTAGGTACGACCCATGCGTGATCTTTTATTATTTCCCTCATCCTAACTCAATTAATACAATCTTCTTTGATGACAATTATCTAAACTTGTTATGATGGTCCATGTGTGGTAACCAATCTACCTACTTGACGGTATATTTAAATAATTTACATAAATCCAAAGCAATTATTTCTCTATAACAAAAACTAATAAATAGATCGATTTCTATCGCCTAAAGCTAGACATTTCCATGTTTGGCTCCGTTAATGATTTGTTGAACGAGTTCCTCTAACGAATGAACACTTTAAGTTGAAAGTGAACCGAAAAATCAATTTGGTAGGTACCTAATTGATTAACCGAGTCACTGGCACTGTGGCATAAATCGTTGCATAACAGCTATTTAAATAAACACTTTTTTGTGCCGTTTGTTATGTTGGGTACTGGACAAACAAGCTTTATTGAATTTGGAATTCTGAAGAGAAAAAACTGCTTTATTTTTGTAATTGTACCTATAATTTCAGCTAGGAGAAGCCTGGCATGGTTATTACAGGCTGATTTAAATGAGCCAGTTCGTAAATTCTACTTATCCTGTCTCTAACAAGTAATAATACAAAATAAACATTAAGTATTTCTAGCAAGTTGGGTGGGATTCGAACTACAAATTCAGTCTTATGCAGTTTTCCTACATTCCTGAATCAGAATAGATATTACCTAAATGTATGCTTATTCTTTTTTGCACATAAAAATAAAAAAATATACCTACACACAAAAGTAAAATATATAGCTTACACTTATTGAATATTCAAAGCTAGACGAACATTAAATTCAGAGTGAGCAAAGCATCCCTATACTTTAAAAACCGATTCACAGTACAAGAGAATTTGCATTCTACTAAGCTTTGGTAATAAAGTTTTACGATGCTAGCGCTCTTGCGGCCGATAGCTGAACTAAAACGTACAAAACTCCGACATCCGATCACAGATGGCGGTATTTCAAATAACTGCACTAACCCTTAACGGAATCGAATTAAAAGTAATTGCAGTGCGGTGGAGTTCCGCCCATATTTTCATTTATTATCGGCTTTGCTGCTTTCTCGCTTCGGTTTCGCAATAACAGTGCAAAGCCGGCCATTTAGTGAGCAATAATAATTAGAGTCCATTGTTATTGTACATTTAATTTGAGTTAGCGTGTTAAATGCAATGAGCGAACCACCAGGGATTTTTGTTAATTTCTCAAATAATAAAATGAGCGTCGTTATGAGTCGTATGTCATAACTAATGTATGCAAATTACGTATTTATTTAAATTATGTACTTAGGGTTATGGGTGTGAACATGAGAATTTATGGAAATAGGTATTTAAAATCACCACTTAAAGTAGATTATTATTATTTTGTTGATTTGTATTTATGTGATGGTAGTACACACAAATCAGTATACCTATAGTAAATACTGATTTGTGTGTCCTGTAGTACTGTAGCACAACTGATACCACTTATCTCAAAACCCTACCTGAAAAACCTTAGGGTAAAATATTTTAACTTGCTAACTGATAATTTCCTTTCCCACATTACTACACAGGAAAACAAACGTTTAAGACACCATAAATAACACAAATCTGTAATAACTTCACAATAATTATGAAAATAAGTTCAACACGGGCACTGAAAATTGTTCAATCTTCCACAGATTATAAAGTCTTTATGCCAATGGATTTACGACTTTATTTACATAGGCTTAAGTTAATAATGGTTGATGTAGATATTCAGTGATTCCGAGAGGCATAATACTTATTGTTTAAATTCATCCGGAGACATTTTGAAGTAATTTTCTATTGATGACAGAGTTTTAAGATGACTACAAAAAAGATAAATTGAACCAAGAACCACCCAGGAAATGCGTGAGGTAGGTATGGCATTTTTGGTTGTACCTACATATTAGCTTTTTTGTTTGTTTTCAAAATTTTTGTTGCTGCCTCAAAAACTCCGCGTAACTTCTCTACCTACCTTTTAAATTCAGAACTCTGGGCTAAGTATTCAGTAACTCATCGATTTACTTAATCTGCACCGTTACTGACAAACCCGTAGCCGTGTGATCGCGGTGGTGGACACAAAATTAAGCTAGAATAACAGAACAACGACACAGCCGACGACAAACATAAAATTAAGTAGTTAGGTAATCGATTTAAAGACACGTGTCCAAGTTTCCATTACTTAGTTGATTAATATTAGCTAGGTAAACGACGGTAGGCACCTACGTAATTTTATTAAAGGGCTCTTCCATTCGAACGCATTCATACTATTCATAGTAAGCGTATACATTATATTTATTCGCATAAAATGTGGATTAGATATAACTGAGATACTACTGACCTATTTATTTATATCGCACTGATAGTTTGGTAGATAGCACGTAAACTCCCACATAAACAATTAGTTTAATGTTTATCCATTTATTAAAGATACTTTAAATATCATTGTGTAGCTGAAATCATTCCCTACCCACGTTAATATCGGGGGGTAACGAATTTCAAAGTAATAATAATTACTAATTCACCATTCGGGACAGATTCGTGCAACTTTACGCGAACATGGCGCAACTGGAATGTCGTAAAATCGAAGCAGTTCATGAATTTATAATATATTGTACAACTTTGAACATGCATAACTGCTAACAGTATTATTTATGTACGAATGAATAAATCGCGAGTGAAATTGAGCGCCTGAAAATATTGTGTTATATGATATGAAAATGTGTTGCTGTTAGTTTTTTAACAGGCGTTCGAACTTTCAAGTGAGAAAACTGATTTATTTCCATTTATTTACAACGAAGTGTTAAACCAAATATCAATCTTGTTACCTAACTATAAAATACCTACATAAAACAAAAAATTGCCAAAATACAAATAATTTGCTTACAAACCCTTCACACCATTATATAACGCTGCTATTTTACCTGAAACAAATAAAATCAACGTTAGTACTTGAAATCCATTTAATCTGATAATTATGTTTAGAATTTGAACATTACTACATGGTGTTTGGTATCTGATTGAGTCTTAAAATTTAATGTTTACATTGACTGCGATTACTGGCACGAAATTCAGTTCACTGTCGTGTCTGAATTAGAAGCAAATTAATGCCTTAAACGTCACGGGTTTAATAATCGATTTAAAATTTTCGTTCGATGAAATTTTTGTGACGTGTGTAGCTCTGCTTATCCTTTCGGGGAAGACTAGTTTGATGCTATGTTTTAACCAGCATTCTTCAATCCATAAACTAATTGCAGGCAACACCTACCTTTGCAAGGTACCTACCTATTATTATTCGTAACTGGCACAATGTAGAAATAATAGGTACTCACTGCTAATCATCATGACAATCATCTGCCTAGCCTTTTCCCAACTATGTTGGGGTCGGCTTCCAGTCTAACCGGATGCAGTTGAATACCAGTCCATATTACCAATACTCATTGCTAATATGGACACAAAATTGCGCTAAACAGTTTAGCAGTATGCTAAATAGATACAACAGTTAGCATTCATATAATATGTGAGCTCTTTTGTACTATTGTGATGTTGCGAATAAAGCAAGTACAAGTTTGTTATTTATTTTACAGCCAGTGCCAAAAATATCGGGACAAAAAATAGTGCACAACAAACGTAAGTAAACTTAATTGGTGAAAATACTTCTCATTCTGAAACACTCCCTTTTGTAACTTCTTCTCGTTTCAAGAATTAGTAGGTAAACCGTTCTGTCTTCCAGTGAGAAACGACAAAATGGTTTACAAATTATTCAGTAATTGAAATTACATTTACTCGACCTAATGACGTGGATAGATGGTCATCTATCAACGTTATATGACATTGTTTTCCAACCCCATGGCCACTTGACAATAGACTCGGGACTCATCGTTTTGTCAGGGCTAAGTCGAGCGCTCCCTTGAGCAATGTGCCGCTCTGTTAATTCCCAAAGTAGCTGCCTGTCTGCGACTCGGCGACTCGACGCTCTTCCATTAATGCCTAGCTTACTCAATTACAAACAACTTGATTTTAATACCTACTTGTTCCTTACTAGGATAGACTACTATCAACATCAACTGCCTTGCGTTTACAATGGAGTCAGTGCCAGATACAGAATACCGTGAATATCAGTGGGTAGGCAACTGTTTTTCACTTTAATTTGTTTCAGTAAAATATTTCGTACTTAGTTACAGTCCCAGAAAGTCTTGGTTGGTTAGGTTGCGGTCGCTGGATCCGAGAAATATAGAAGAGGTGGATGTGGCGATGCTTGGGAGAGGCCTATGGTGATCTGTGCTGTGGTCGGCTTTTTATAATGACAGAAAGCTTCGTGATTGTACTGCAAGTATTCAGCAAATTCCTCGTTTCCAACAGGTTATGCTTCTATGCATGTATCCTCTTACAAAGTGAGCAGTTACGACCGATACGAAAAGAAGTCAAATTTATCTCTTGGAACTTTAAACAATGGCTAAACAGTAAACAAGCAAAACAAAGGAAATAAACAACAAATTCTTAGAGTTGTACACATAGCGCGGCAAAGCAGCGGCCGCGGGCAGTCGCCTTACTGACGAATTGTGCATACCTCGCGATTGTAACACATAGTGCGAGTAGTTCAAATTATTGTGCTAGTTAAGTGAAAATCAAGAATACATTGACTAGTACTGATAATAAACAACCTTCAAGTATTGTGGCTAATGAAGAAATATAAATAAATAACACTAAAAGTGGCAGCAATGACAAACATAGTACAAAGCTAACTTATAAGTTTAAATTATCTAAAGTTGATAACGTTGTAAAACTAAGATAGCTTCTAATTATACATAAAATAACTGCTACTAACACTACTAATACCAATTATAATTATGATATGATTATTCTAATGGAATTGACCCTCACAGCGAGCTCTGAATCGTTTTCAACCACTCTACTCACAACTGTTCAAAATTCCTCCTATCGAAGTACCTGTGAGCTTCATAGCAGATAATGCGCCGGTTTCCTCTGATTTGACAGGCGTCTTCCCAGTAGAATATGAGGGTGCAATGAGTGCTAACGCTACTGCAGAATTATGTAAGATATGTGACGGACGCATCGAGTGTGCCCCGACAGCTATCCTGCTGATATCCCTGGTACACACTCTGTATGGCCACGTAGGACCGGAGCCTGACTACTTCGGCAAGAACAAGAAGCTGAAGCAGGTAGACACGAAACGAAAAGATCCCGACAATCCATTATTTTACTTCAGTAAGTTTCCTGAAGACCCGAAGGGTGAGGAAGCGGAATTCGATACTGAATATGATTTCATCGTGGTGGGCGGAGGCACGGCCGGTAGTGTGTTAGCTAGCAGACTGTCGGAGAACAGGATATGGAAGGTAAGGTATTCATGTAGTCTCATTAATTAAAAAAACACTCTTCCCTAGGGTACACTTGTTTTTTAAAATAACACTTTTCATTAACCAGTAGGTATAAGTCTCAAAAACTTTATTTTAAAACTTTATTTAAAAACAGTTCGCTGGTTTAAAAAGTACTTTTTTACTTCTCATGCTCTAAAGTACGCCAATATAGTCTGACGAAGCGTGACTAAAGCGACCACTTTAGTCTCTAGGGAGTCATCATCATCTGCCTAGCCTTTTCCCAAATTTTATTGGGGCCGGCTTCCAGTCTAACCGGATGCAGCTGAAAACCAGTATTTTACATGGAGCGACTGCCTATCTGATCTCCACAACCCAGTTAGAACTGGGTAATACGATACCTCTAGTCTCTAGGGAGTGAAAAGTAAAATATTCGTTTTTTAATTTCCTTCATGTGACCTAGACAAACTCAAACAGCCAGTAAATATACTATTATCTGTGGAGTGTGAACCATCTTCATTGCGAAAATGTTGAGAGTTTTATCCTGTTGGTTTTTCCGCAAAGAAGGTGGCGCCATGTGTTTTAAATTGTTAATCTGTGACTGGTTTAGGAGAAAAAACTGACCGCAAAAATTTCAGAATTTTTGTCGAGTGTAAATTTGTTCGGTTTTAAATAAATTTATGAGGAATGTCCAGTGACAGTGAAGAGTTTGACGTCGAGCAAAGAGCAAAAGACATAATAGATAATCTTTTGCCGCCAAAATCGCGGAAGATTTACCTAAAAACTTACAAAAGTTTTATGGACTGGAGGAATAAGAATATTTATTAAATGGTTTAGTACTACATTGACTATATTTCTCGCTCTCAAAGTGAAAAGTACAGGACACCTCGAGACTAAACGCCAACTTAATATACCCTCGGTTTCATTGACTCCCTAATGGCTTCGTCCCTTAATATAAAATGTACTAATCTTACTTCCAGGTTCTGATGATTGAAGCAGGTCCGGAGGAACCCAAGATGGCGCTGATCCCTGGACTTACAACCGAGTTCAAGGGTTCTAACATAGACTGGCAGTACTCCATGAGGCCGAAAAAGGGGTGAGATTCAGTCCACAGTCTGAGGGTCGGATTTGTCAAGAGATTGGCTTTTAGAAGACTAGTATACTATTAATGTGTAGAGTTCATGTGCGTTTCACTCGTGCAGTGCATTACTTATGTTATTTTGCTTATTTCTAAGTTTTTCATACCACGTTCCTAAAAATCAATCTGTTGACAGATCCTGATAAAGCAACTGTAGTTTTTATCAATCACATAGCTACGTCACGTTACAGGTTCTGTCAGAATCGAGGACTAAGAGGCTGCGAAGTAGTCCAA
This sequence comes from Xestia sexstrigata, assembly GCA_941918905.2. Lineage (NCBI taxonomy): Eukaryota > Metazoa > Arthropoda > Insecta > Lepidoptera > Noctuidae > Xestia > Xestia sexstrigata. The sequence goes on along the minus strand of OW799216.2, from coordinate 951,917 downwards.
GGCCGTGTCCTGGGAGGCACCTCCTCTATCAACGACATGGCATACATGAGAGGAAGTCCCGCCGACTATGACGAGTGGGCTATCATTGGGAACGAGGGTTGGGCTTACAGTGAAGTTCTGCCTTATTTCAAATATTCAGAAGGAAATTACGATAAGGATATTTCAAAAAATAAGTTTTTTCATTCAACTCAGGGTCCGCTCGATGTTGGCCGGTATCCTTACGTCGATGATAACGTAGACGTTCTACTGAGTGCGTTAAATGAAATAGGATATAACTACACAGATGTGAACGGTAGACATCAGCTGGGGTTCATGAGGATACAGACGATGTCATACTTCGGTGAAAGAGTTAGTGCATTCACAGCTTTCATTGAACCTATTAGAAAGTTAAGATCCAATCTAGAAATAGTGTCAGAAGCGTTAGTTACTAAAATATTATTCGACAGTAAGGGAGAGGCAGTAACTGCTCTCGGTGTAGAATATTTAAAAAATGGTACAAAAGTAAAAGTGAGAGCTACGAAGGAAGTCATTTTAAGTGCTGGAGCAATAAACAGTCCTAAGTTACTGATGCAATCTGGAATAGGACCTAAGGAATATTTAGAATATTTAGATATTAAAACGATCTATGATTTACCAGTAGGCGGAAATTTTCACGATCATGTCTCAATTTGTTTGCCCGTTATAAAATTAACAAAAACAGCAACAACATCAAAGTTCCCTGATAAACTAAAAGATATCACAACTTATTATTCTAAAGGTGTCGGTCCTTTGTCAGCAAACTTTCAAGTTGTAGCGTTCTTAGAAACCTCAATTTCAGATATTTTAGGAACGCCTGACATTGAGATAAGATTCAAAGGTCACGACTCAAACATGTATTACGACAAGATTGAAATGTGTGTAGCGTTATTGACTCCTAAAAGCCGTGGTCAGGTAGTCCTGAACGCTACAGATCCTGTCTTTGGAAAACCATTGATTTACCCAAACTTTCTTAAAGACCCGTCGGACGAGAAGAAATTATTGGAAGGAATTCAAGAAATTGTGAAACTATTTGATACAGACGTTTTCAAGAGTGCGGATTATGCGTTTGATCCCCGCAATATACTCAACAATAACTGCAAAGACCACGAGGGCGTATCTGAAGACTTTTGGTTGTGTATCATCAAACATTTCTCAACCCCTTTGCACAATTACGCCGGGACTTGCAAGATGGGCACATCCAAAGATCCTGAATCTGTTGTAGATGCGAACTTGAAAGTGTACGGAGTGAATAATTTGCGAGTTGTTGATGCGTCCGTCATGCCAAAAATAACTCGCGGTTCCACAGCGGCACCTGTTATAATGATAGCTGAAAAAGCCAGTGATATAATAAAAACGAATTGGTATTAATAAAATATTTTATTTACTTAAATGTAATTTTTGTCACCGCCTATTGTAATAATGACCGTTGTTTTCCTTCCAATCTTTTATGATCATCTTAGCTCCTTTCTCTGCTATCATCATTGTGGGGGCGAATATCCCGCCTCTAGCATGTGTTGGCATTACTGAAGCGTCCATAATTCGAAGACCTTCGATCCCATGCACCCGCAATTGATAATCAACAACAGAATTGGTACTATTTTCCCCCATTCTACATGTTCCTACGGGATTACTCATAGCTTTAGTGTAATGTCTAGCGATACAATTCCATTGATCTCTATTACTTAGTCTATCGCAAGGGAAAAGGTCTAACGGTGCAAACTTTATATCAGTTTTCTTGAATTCTTTCGTGTCAAGTAATTGTAGTGCTATATCAATACTATCAACAAGAGTATCTAAATCCTCGGTTTCCTTGAGGAAGTTCGCTTGGACTATTGGTCGACCATATTTAGGATTCCTTTTATTTAGCATGACCTTTCCTCTGCTTTTAGGTCTTAGTAATATGGGATTGATATTAACTAAATTGTAGTACGGCAAAGGCAGGTTCGTTTCTTCAGCCGCATGCACACTTACGTTAGTCAGCATAAATTTATCGCTTCTAATAAAATTACCTTCTAAAGCAAGCTCCACATCGGGAGCGTTGAAGTTCTCGTAAAGTTGTATGAAGGCTGACACTTGGCCGATGCCTCTGGAAGCTAGCGGTCCGCTGCGGTTTTGAAACCAAGTTTTGAAATCGTTAATAACTTCGGCTTCAGTGACGTAAGGTACATCGTTTAATACGAATGCAAGACCACCAATGGTCACCTGATCTTGATAGTTATGTCCTACTGGGAGATCGACAATTGGTGTAATATTATGCTTCTTGACATCAGCTTTAGGGCCGATACCGGACAGATGTAGTAGTCTGACATTGTTGATAGCGCCTGCAGCTAATATGATTTCTCTCTTAGCGTACGCCGGTCGTTCTTTACCTTTCTCTACTTCATAAATTACGCCATCGACGTTCTTTTCTTGTTTATCAATGACTATCCTCGTCACATATGCTCCTGTAACCACTTGAAGGTTCTTCCTGTGTCTCACTGGCTTGAGGAAAGCGCTGTTGGTACTCAGCCTGGTGTTGTTGGATACAGCGAACTGGTTGTTGACGACGGCTTCCTGGATATTGGTGTTTATGTCTAGGGAGCGAAGGCCCATTTCCGTGAAGGCGGCGGTGAAGATCTCCATGTACCTGTCGGCGTGCTTAAAGCGCTGCACGTGCATCTCCCCGCCTCGGGAGTGGTAGTGGGAATTCATAAGCACGTCGTAGTCACCTTTAAAATTAAATAAAGTAAGATTGAAAAAAAAGAAGATAGATTAAAAGAATTTTGGTGATGAAAACAATTGTCGTCAAATACATATTAATTTGTCTGTTACTACTCGTAACTTCGAATACAAATTATAGGGTCATATTTTGTTATTGCATATTATTTAATTTATTTATTTTATTTTTATTATAATTATGTTTGAAAATCTATTAATTATTACTAACATTCGTTTGTAAGCTCGCAATTCTAGTAACAAATACGAAAGTAGTCTTAGGATGAATCTGAAATCAATCAATCGGCACATGGTTTGATAATAAGTGAGTGAGATAAATATTATGAAACCTTTTAGTAAATAGTTCCCAATAGTTTCACTTCACTCCAATGTGACCGTAGTGATATGACTGACACCTAATATATTAGCAATCAGATGAGACTCATCCCACATGAGATCGACAGCACCTACTGATAGGTACACTGATGTAGAACTTGTACTTTTACTAACATATTGCCAGAGGCATTTTCTACCAGTCAACCAGTCAGATTTATAATTCTCAAACTAATTTCTCAAGAAACTTCATACGCAATTTCTAATAAGTAAATATATGTAGCTACTTTAACCGAACTAGGCAGTGCCCTCAATGTCCTTATTTTTTACAAACCAAGCGCCAACAACGTGATTATGGTAGGTTAATTAACTACTTAATAATTTTCATGATACCTATTTATTGAAAGATCATTAAAGTAAATCGGTGAGGAAAATTTTCAAAATGTAACAGCATTCATTAACCGCACGGAACTAATTAAGTTTAATCGGGACAAAATGCACAACATATTGTTTCCTGGACTGCAAAATTATTAAGGAAAATAGGTATTACTTTAGATCGGCAATAATTACAAACATTATCTAGTACTAGTTATAACATTAAGGTTACATTAGTCGGGCATTCTTCCATACAAACGTAGTATGGTGATTACTCGTCTGTTTGTCGGCGTAGGTTCAAAACTAAAAATTGTGTCAACTGGTCTTGTCATTATCTAGCACTATAAGGAAGCAGACTTGGAATAAAAAATGCTTCAGAAGTTAAGAGCGTCGAAACTTCCATATTTCAACACTAATTTTAACTCATTTTTGGGCGTAAATAAATAACTTATGTAGTATGAAAATGGAAAAAAGTTAAAACGTAAAGGGATAGATTATTTATTCAAAAGCTTAAATAATTTATTTTGAGCAGGTAGATACATCCAGTAGTTCTTCCATAATATCTATACGCCCAAAGGTCATTTTCGTTATTAATCATCGTATAATTCATCAACCTAATAATGTTCCCACTGCTGGGACACAGGCCTCCTCTTTATGAGAGGGACTGGGCTATAATCCAACACGCGGGCCCAGTGCGGATTGGTAGATGTCACATATCTTCGTTTTTTTTTGGTTCTAGGACATGCCGGTTTCCTCACGATGTTTTCCTTCACCGTTGTGAGAGCAGCGATGATGAAATAAATTACACAAAGTAATGCGCCTACCTGGGTTCGAACCCACGACTTACTGTTCGCAAGTCGGGGCTGCCACCACTGGGCCACCGCTGCTCCTTCAATAAATAAATAAAAAGTAGATAAATGAGTAGTAAATAAATTAAACTAAATAAATTAAAAACTTTACTAAAAGCATGTATATTAGCCACGCCCGCCAACGAGTTCGAGCCGTCGACTAGTGTAACCTTAAGGGTGTAAATAGACCCTTAACGAAACCGAAAGGCACTTGTTCTCTCCGTCATTACGTCATTTTTTTTGTTCTGGACCATACCTGGGAACCTTCTAGTTACGGTCAAAGTTACAACTTTTTCACAAGTTTTTTAAATAATAGCTATAACTTTAGCTTTAGTCAGTTTACTTTAGATACCTCCATAACCTGTTTACTTTTCAATGCACCCATCAGTTTGAGTGCGTTACATTGAGTTTTACCGTAAACCGTGATTTTTCACCCCAAAAAACTTTTTTGCAAAAAATGTAACCGACTTCAAAAAAACAAAAAATTTAAAAAAAATCACACACTTTGTGGCAAACTTTAGATTCAGAAGTCGGTGACAAAAAAATATGGTCATGGTATGGTACAGTGCAGTGGGCAGGCTACTTTATCCTCACCATTATCCTCAACATTTTTAAAATGTTCTATAACACCATCGAACTTCCAATCTAAGGAGCCCAGGGCCCCTGTGCTGTGCCACCCATCATAGTCCGCCTTGGATCCTCTGGTATACTTCATGTCATTGGTCACACTGGATCCGCCCAGCACCTTGCCAGTCTTCACCTCGCAGCTGCCTCCAGGTCTTGAGAGGCAGGAGTAGCCGTTCCGTTCAGTCCGGTAGTTCCAGAGGATGGGCCGGTACTCTTTAGTGGGCACTCCTGGGATGTCATAGTCAATGTTCTCGTCGACGCCTGCTTCTAGTAAGAGAACCTGGAAGTGGGAGTCTTATAATAGAAACTAGTTTATATAGACAAGGAGGCAAGAAGCTCCTCTCGATGTCGCAGCGCAGGGCTGTCGGAAGATTTTTTATGAAATAAGCCGCAGCTTTGTGCTTTGCTATCTTTATGTAATGTTTATTCGAGAAAAATAAAAGCTTTTCAGGTGGGTGGACCACATCTAAGGGCGACTTGCAGATTATACCTTAGTCTTTGCTTCTCTAGAATTTACATTAATTGTCTGTAACCGATACCTACCCGGGGAAAACACAGCCAATTAGCTAATTTGATCTACATACATATTACTTAAATAACTAAGTCGTTAGGTACCGTGGCGGTATACTTAATCATGTATCAAGGCAAGGTCTTTCTAAAAATTACTCAAGAATTTAATTATGTACTGATATTCAAAGAAGATAGATAACCTATAATTTGAAAGTTTATAAAGCTAATGAGCAGTACAATAGTTAATACATGAGTAGATTTATTTCAGTCGCCTACAGAGTACATTATCGTAATAAATGTATAATTGTCCTAACTTTATATTTAATTTGTTTCATGAAAATTTAAATGAGGAAGGAAATTTCGTTCGAAATGTATTGTGGTGTATCATCTGCCTACCTAAAATGTATTGTGGTGTATCATCTGCCTACCTAAAATGTATTGTGGTGTATCATCTGCCTACCTAAAATGTATTGTGGTGTATCATCTGCGTACCTAAAATGTATTGTGGTGTATCATCTGCCTACCTAAAATGTATTGTGGTGTATCATCTGCCTACCTAAAATGTATTGTGGTGTATCATCTGCGTACCTAAAATGTATTGTGGTGTATCATCTGCCTACCTAAAATGTATTGTGGTGTATCATCTGCGTACCTAAAATGTATTGTGGTGTATCATCTGCCTACCTAAAATGTATTGTGGTGTATCATCTGCGTACCTAAAATGTATTGTGGTGTATCATCTGCCTACCTAAAAAAACCGGAAGCTATGATTCAGTTACCTAAACCACAAAACGCTGGTATGGTCGATTCATCTGATATCATGTTTAAATGCACCGATTCTTTGGTAATTGCTACAGTAGATAAATATTTCCTAATCAGTACAGCAGAACAAAGGTTTTCTACGTTTCGATAACAACTGGGTTTAAACACTGTTTTAAAGCTTTCACGGTTCATAACTATACTTAAAATGTCACTTACGGGAGGGGATATCTTGCGTTCTTATTGTTTATTTTTGAGCTCGTAATATTTCGACGCTGTTGCAAGTGGGTTAACTGTAGAACGCGTGGGTTAACTGGAGAAATGGAGAATGCGGATGGATGGAAAAAATTGTTAGGAGCAGACAAATCTGTCTTCTCTCTTTCTTTGTCTTTTGCTACGCGCATCATTGAAACTTGACACTAAGTCACGGCAAAACACACTCACAGCATCACCATCAGGTTTTGTGGAGTCCTTATTATGTTGCCGGCTGCTACTTTTGAGCATACTCAAAACTGGATTCCACTTGAAATCGGGGGGGTTCTATCGGGAGCTCAAAAATAAAAAATAATCACGGAAGATATCCCGTGACATTTTAAGAACAATTGGGTTTGTTTGGCATTGCTAGATTGGAAACGTTATATCAGTCGGGCAAACCCGAAACACATGTTTCAAAAAACCTAGTATATGCAACCTAGTACGTACTACCAATTACAAAGGTCATCATTTGGATGTGTACCTAGAAGTCTCAAATGAAGTTAGGTTACAAAAGTAAAAAAAATGTCAAGCGTACTCCATCATTGAACACATCATTGCTTGCCGTCAGTTAAGATAGTGGTCGAGGGCGACCCTACCCCTAAGTATATCTATAAAGATCTTTTCTTATCCATTAGGAGACGTCGACGTCACGTTTCATAGAGACGTAGAGCATACCAGGCTACTACTACTACACTACAACAGCCCATAACGTCCACTGCTGGACATAAGCCTCTCCCATGATGGGAGGAATTTGCCGTAATCTCCACGCTTGGCAGGCGGATTGGAGATCGCAGTGATGAAAGACTAACAGAAAACGCTGCTGCCCATTCTCTGGTCTACGGAGGCGCAAGGTGTTCTGCCTCAGACATTAGTCGCCTTATACGACACCCGTGAGTGTAATGGGTTGGTTCTATTCTACTCTACCGGATACCACACGGCTAATACGGCTATACCAGGCTATTACTATAATATTGCCGGTCAAAGGCCTCTTCTTGTACAGAGCAGGATTGAACACCACCTACTCAAGACGCAATGGCAATTTCAGACTAAATATAAGCCTAGCTTTTTTCACTATATTCTTCTTCACTGACGCCAATAATGTCCAAGATATGCTTTGAGAGTTCACATTTTAATTCAGAGAGTCACATTAAATTTGTACTTGCCCGAATTTGAACCAACAACCTCGTGCATCGGACGCAAAGCTTTAACCAGTATGCCGTCATGACTATGGCCCTGTAAAACCAAAGATATTCAGGATTCTTACCTTCCAATCAGAAACAGCAGACAGTCTATTCGCCAGCACACACCCCGCCGTGCCTCCTCCGATGATGATGAAGTCAAACACACTGTTCCTCAGATCCCTCTCATCTGCTTTAGTCCTCGTCGCCTTGGAAAACAGGTCAGCATCGGTAGACGCTACCAACAGCAGCAGGTAGGTCAGCAATACCTTACTGAGGGTCAGAGAATGATTTATAGTGAAGACCAAGAGACGTTGATTGCGTCCGTACCTCGTGCTATCAGTTCATGACCTTTTTGGCCGCCATTGAAATAGCGTTAACCGTAATCTTGCTCTCATTCAGAAACTGTTTAATCTAAATCAAGCGAATTCTAAGTAAGAGCAGAACAACTAAACATACGAGTAGGTGTTGTCACTGCGGGCTTCAGAGTTGTTGGTTTAGATTTAGAACATTGAACTGCTAGTTGAATCACGATGTTTTCCTTAACTGTTTCAATAGCAATAGTAATGGAACGCCAGACTCATGACCCACACAACATCGAAACATACTTCATTGTGTATGGAACTAGTTGTCTTAAACTTTTAGTCATAATTTCATAATAATTTATCATGCTAAGGATCAAGGAAACTCGAATAATGAGGGTTACTTTGGCCCAATTGATTGCGGCAAGCTATCTGTGTTACTCTCAGCCACTTGAGTGAGTGTTCCGAAAATACGAAAACGCTTGCTGATGGGTCTACGGCATCGCTATTAAAATTAATTTAAGCAAGGTTTACCTGGGTCCTAAGCTATCATTTATTTTAATAGTCATTATAAATGTACAGTTCCGAAGGAAACTGTAATTGGGAAATCTATCCCTAGGACAAACCGCAGCAAAAAGAATAGTTACTGCGTGAGTCTATGTTGACGCTACCGTGAATCTGCAACTAATAGTGTCATTGCTGCCTGTTGCCATTTTCCGGCTACGATGACCTTTGGAATCGTACCTTAATGATTATTATTCATTGTTACAGTATGTATTTCGTAAGGGCGGATGTATCGAGCGTTTTAGTGTGAACTGACCTCAAACGTCTCTAGGTAATAGAATCGACGTTACTTGAAAATGGTTTAAATTACATCAGTTCCGGTTAGCATTCCACTTGTATTAAGCAACTGTTGTACGAATCGAATAGAAATCTAATTGGTCAGTTTCTAGCATTTTAAAAAGTGGAACGAGGAAGTGGTTTTCTCTTGAATACCTAAACACCAGACTAACCCTCAGTTTGTTTGGGTTAGGGCTAAACATCACTAATTACGAGATGACAGTTCATCTAACTTGCGACAATAAATCATCCGAAACCACCTCAATTTGTTCCGAATTGATTATGTTTAGTTCACAAAATATAGAACAATGTATTATAATTTAAAAAAAAAATCGTATTCAGCTGCACCCGGTTAGACTGGAAGCCGACCCCAACATAGTTGGGAAAAGGCTAGGCAGATGATAAAGACGTACTAAAATTAAAAAAAGCATGAAACTTTTTTCATTTTAGTACAGATAAACAATTTCTTTGTTTAAAGTTATTGTTCCAGCGTTTCTGTAGCTGTTTGCTCCGAATACATTTCAAAAGATTAGTTTCAGACTGTAATGTTAACAGTGTTCAGACAGATATATACTAATCACAACAGAAAGAGCGATAACGTTTTGAACAGTGTCTGACGCAGTACGGCATAACATTGACTTCGCAACTCAATGTGATGAGAGATACTAGAGCACAGTGGCGAAGGGTCCATACAACTCGATTTCTACCGGATTACCTTTGAAAAATGGCAGAGTCAGTATTCTATAGACAAATAATATAATCACATTAAATATATGTACTCCGGCTTACCTCTTACAAAAATTTACCCTTCGTTACTGCTAGAGCATCACTGGCTTGCCACCCGATATTAATTAAGAAAATATTGAACCAACTTCCACGACGTTTACCGACGAGGAAGCCCGCGCCAGCACCACACACACGATTGCCAAGGAACACAACACATAACTTGAAACACTCGGCCCACCTTAAAAATCTCAGCTTCATCTTCGTACCACTTGTTGGAACCACGTACAGCCAGCTTCGTTGGCCAATCCTGAGTGGAAGTACAGCGGTGCTGCGTCGGCGCACGCATCCTGCACTTTCGACACCGCTGCACCGGGGTGTAGGGAAACTGGCAGTGGCCTCGGCTGGTTTGCAGTGGCCCCTGACACTGGCCCGCTGACGTACGGTCGTAACACTCGGCTGCTCCAGTTGGAAGGTTCCGCTCTGAAGCAATCAGCTGTTCCTTGTTTTCACTTGCTGTGTTTTCTAGTAACTATTTGATATTCATGTTTGAGGTCTCGTGTTAGAATACTGTTCCACTACTTGACTTTACTTACCAAGCATTTTCCACTCGCGTAACGTTCAAAAACATGTCTGATGAGATTGATCTAGAGAGGGAAATAGAGATTGTTGCTATCTCTATTTCTTTCTCTTTCTGTTTTGTTTCTTTATGTTTTCTGTTGTTATACAATTAGAATATCAGGTTCATAGGTTACATTACTTTGTAGAGCAGTTTAGTTTTTAAAGTCTTATAGAACATTGTACTGTGAAATAACATCGACCAAAACATTTTTTCTCAATCAATCACCTTATTACTAAGTTATTGATTGGTAACCCACGTACATAATTAGTTGGTCAGCCTATAATGTTTTTACTTTTTTAATCGGTGTTTCGATTGGTAGAGGCTACATGTTTGTGGGTGAATTCTCACTAGCTTGATAACAACACACCAACATGTTGTTCTAGATCTGTAAGTTTTAGTCTCTGTCGCAGCTCATGATGGAGTCAGTAGAATCTGTACTCTTATCCCCACATGATTGTGTATTAGGTACATATCGTTATGAATTTCCGGGTTCGATTTTCGGCTCCCAGATCTAGCATAGTTTTATTAAGTATTTCCATCGGGAGTCTGGATTTGTGTCCGGTTGATGGCAATATGCTGGTTTTCTATCATAGTCATAGTCGAAATGTCAATGTTCCTACTGCAAGCACTCCTCTGCCTAGCCCTTCGGGGTAAGCAGGCGTGACGTTGTGTTATATTTTATAGTCGTTAACGTACTTCTTCTATCTCTACGCAACCATTGAGAAATGACAACTATGTTCGCAATGGAAGCTGTAATAAAAATGCAGCTAAGTACCTAATGTAATTACCAACCAGCGTTTGTTTATAAATTAAAGAAATACAGAGCGTATCTTTTGTGCGTTACCTAGGTTTTCTTTTTTTTTTAGGACAAGCCCGCCACACTGTTCCCAAACCACTGTAACTCCTGAAAGCCAGAATCAACAGTGGCGACCACCAGAAAAGCGCCGAGACAATGAAGCTCGACGAAGTCCCAGAAAATGAATTTAACTGTCTTGGAGCAACGAAATTAATCAGAAAAGTATAGTGGAGGAGTAGGAAAAAACCGTAATTTCCACTTCCCTCCATTTCAGCAGGAGACAGAACGAAACAAGGTCAATAGGCACAAAGGGACGTTTAGAACTGGGATAGGCCCAGTTGCCTAGCACCACGGATAAATATTAACATTAATGGGTCCTAAGTTGTGAGCTGTTATATTTGATTCCAATAATAGGTATGGCAAAAACGCTTGAACGCACGGAAATTTGTTCTAGTTTCCACAAGGTCTGTATAGTAAATAACTCCGGATGTAACCTGTACACTATCCAACATAATATTGCGTTCATTCTGCCAAAGACTGCACTCCCATAAAATGTGATGTGGTGATTGTTCATATTCGCAGTCAGATGTGGAACATTGACAAAAAGGCGAGTCAACAAGCTTGAAGGAAAATAATTTACTCTTAAAGTTACCATGACCGGTGAGAAATTGGGCAACACAGTGATCAACCTCCAACCATGTCCTGGCCAGCCATTCACGAACGGATGGAAAGAACTGGTGGAGGTGTCGGCCCTTGATGGAATTATCCCACCTACCTTGCCATTCAGACAAAAGTTCCTCCCAGACGTCGGTCTGTGGTTTGAATAATCTAGCAATCTTAACACGGTCACGTAGGGTTAAAAAGTCTGCGTCCGTGGTCTCACGTGCGTTACAGTATATTGCAACCCGTCGCTGCACTTCAAGATCAACTGGAAGTACACCTGCAAGTACTGACGGCTAGTACGGCTAGTACTGAAGCCTTACCGGGCTTCAGTACTAGCCGTCCTATACGCTTTGCATAAGAATATCAAAGCCAAACGCTGGCTTTGAAGCAATTTACGTCGTGCCGCTCCTGTGGTGGCCCTATCGGCCCAAACAGGTGCCCCGTAGCACATACACCCCAAGTAAGTAGCCCTATAAATGGTCTTTATAAGTTACAAATGACAGGCCCCACGTAGATTTTGATATTCTCGTTAAGGCATAAAAGTTCTTTTTAGCTTTTTCACCGACAGTTTTTATATGATCTATGAATGAAAAACCCACCTACCTAGGTAGTTACCTAGGTAGTTACAAATACAAATACATCTGTCTGTCTGTCGGTTTGACTGCACCACCGCAGAACGGATTGCGATGTTTGTCACCCCTTGTACATCCAGGTAGGCGAAGCCGCGGCCGAAACCTATCTTGTTATAATAAAACTATAAATAGGTAAATATTGCAAAATTCCGCATAATTTTTATTACTTTGCTGTTAGAAGGTAACACGCACTTTCGCAATATTTTTAGCAGTTTGTATGAAAGTAACATGGCTACCGGAATACAACAACCTGTCGGTAAATCACTTTGTCTTGCAATCTGTATTGTAGCGCCAGTGAAAAGGCGCTGAGCAGAAGCTCCAATAAGCACATAAACAGTGAAAGACGATAAGGCAAAGAGCGCACTGGTCCTTCTGATCGTACGTAAAAACATATCATAATAATGTAGATAGTTGCTGTAATTATGTATAGTTAGTTAGTTATATCATCATAGTTTATGTTTATATAACAGAAGGAGCACACGTAAATGTGAAATCTTTGTTATTGCGATTTCAAATGTATCTGCGTTTCGTATGTTGGAGATCTTAAATAAAAGTCGATCATTGTTTTATTTTCAACATTTCACAAATATCTACCAAATGGCGACCTGCTGACAACGTCGCGCATACGCCAAAAGATCATTTGTGCACAGGGTTCCCAGATATATGAAAAAGATTTTCGGAGAAAATTGCGGATATTTGAAGAAAATTCCGGATTTTTTTTTCCTTTGAATTGTTTAGTTACTGCGTATTCTTGCCATTTTTCTCGTGGGATAAGCAGAAACGACAGAACGCTGCACCATGCTACGACTTATCCATAAGTAACACATACTCGTACTTGTTTCTGCTCGTCCACTTCATGAACCTGGTTATTTTGTTTATGTGTGACTGTGGTTTTCCTTCTTGGAAATTTCCGACGATTTAGAATTCCCCCGCATTCGCCTCCGGTTACCTACTAGCTGCGAGTAGGTCATTGTAGCCCGCCGTCCCGCCGTCCCGCCGTCCCGCCGTCCTTCTCTGACATTGTAAGTACTTACACGTCTATCGCGAACGCCCAACTCAAGCGCCGCCGTATGACAAGGTTCCCCAGAGAAAACAACGCATAAACTGCTCTTAACCTAATTAACTAACAACATGATACAGGGTGTGGCGGAAATTGGCCGCCAAGCAAAGAATAGAGCGCTCTATGTCCGCGGGTGGGATAGAAACACTACGCAATTATGTCAGTAGGATGGACAGAGTTTGTAATGTAACCAATTTATTCATCTGCCTATTGTGGTAATTAGGGATTACTGGGTTTAGGGCAATGTGAAGTGTGCTGCACAGATGCAGCTGCATAGATGCGAGAGTCAACCGATCGACACTCGTCACATGACCGAATATGCATGGGTATTTGATTTCGGGTGATGTTCAACAAAAAAATAAAACTGACGAATTGATAACCTCCTCTTTTTGGAAGTCGGTTAAAAACACTGACGAATCACCGTACCAAAATTTGCCGACTGGAACAAGCGTGCAGAACCTGATTGGTTCCCGATCGGTAGCAGCCGTAGACTTTACCGAACTGACGGACTGACTAACTTAACAGTAGTTAGGTTAATTTTTTTTTACAGGACTTACGATAGATCAAAGACGGAGTTAAAAACTTTGAAGATTCCAGTTGTAAAGTGCAATCGAACGAACAGAAGAGAAAACGATAGATAACACGTAAATAATGATCTCTTGCCAAAAACTCCGGACATCAAAGAAACGACGCAGTGACGCCATCGTCTTCAATATTCAGCTAGTTTCGGGCGACAGTTATTGTTATTATCGTCTACTGTTCTGTAGTGAGTGTCTGCCTAAAAATACAGACAATAGAACGACTAATAACAAATGCTTTGTAGTCTGAGATCTAGCCTAACATCGGCGTCGACCTTTACCTGTATGTATATGAGATATTTAAATATACTCACGTCAGAACTGTCTAGGAATATTTTTTTGTTTAGCATAGCTTTAAAAGTACTGGACATTTCAAAAATATTTAAACGACAATTTGTTGCTGGCACATTTATATACTGTATTTCGTATTCAAATTAAAATATATATATATATATATATATATATTTTTTTTTTCAAATTACCTATGGCGTGAAGAAAACCATCCGCTACAGCTGGTCAATTAGTTTTGAAGTTACAGTCGGAACACCAGAGGCCCTACTCTCTAACGTTTCGTCTGTATATTCGGATCTACCGGTCTCTCTCACTCGCACTCATCTGCAGAGGTGCGCGAGAGAGACGGATAGATCCGAATTTACGGACGAAACGTTGTTAGCCGTTGTTAGCCACCAAACTGGCAGGAAGAGACTGTATGGAGTCAACCTTCATGTAGAGTGTATTATTCTAAAAAAAAGATGTACTATAAAAAGTAATGTAAATAAATTGTAAATCTACCTACGTAAACATAGGTTCGAAAGGAACAATCATGTATTTATTGCTACGTGACTTTTTGTATATTCTCTTATTAATTTACAAGATATACACGTCTATGTATGCAGTAAACAGCTAGGCATGTACTTTGAAAAGCGTTGGAAGGTTTATCTTAGATATTATTATAGTGTAGTATTTAGTGAACAGGAACGATTATGATAATTAGAAATTATGATAATGAGAATTAATTATTCTATTCTTTAAAGACACAGTTTTTAAGTGATATTGACCACTCCAGTATTGCACTTCACACCAATAGATATTACCAAGTACTTCAAGTTTGATTCTTTCCATATACATATATTATATAGTGCGCATTAGCTAATTAACCTAATAGGCTAATTTCCACCTTCAATAAATTGCAAATCTATTTAGTCCGTCAGTTAGAGTATTGGAAAATAATGGACACGTATTTTTTGTTTTTGTAAATCAATGAATATTAACAAAGATAAAACGCATCAAAACTCGGGAGTCACAACGCACTAAAACTAATAGCATGGCGTGACGTGTTGAAATTTTAAAAGCGTCGTATCTTTGTCAATTTTGGTTTACGTAACAAAAGAAAAAATACGTGTCAAATATTTTTTGATAATCTAACTGACAGACTAATTAGATTTATTCAGGACACAAGCCTAATCCCTAATTGCTTGTTTTGTGTAATTTCCTTGGTCATTGTGGGCAATGGATGGACGTCCAATGTTCTTTGAATTAAAAGACATTGATAAATTAATTCCTCCGTATATTCTTAGCTTACTGATAGTAGAGAACTTGGCAAATATCTAAACTAAAAATAAACAAGAAACACGTACCCACGCATTTTCATAACTCAACATTTTTGTAAATCAGTCGGCCTTCCCGATCCCGATTCATGCGAACGCGGTTCGTCACTGCGGACTGCGGCACGTCACCATCTCCGCGCACGCGCCACTGATCTTCCTCTCAATAGGAATGTGGAAATCAAAACACTTTAAATAACTTGAACTATTTTATTTCAATTATATGTCACATTCTCACCGACTTAATACTGTCATCTCCACAGCAGTAAACATAAATATAGTGTTTACCGACTGAACTGAAAAATTAAAATACATTTTAATTCTAAATAACCCGTGTTCCAACTTCAGTCATCAGCATCACTTTCCTGCGCACTAGGCCATCCAAATTGCGTGCGTCGAATGGCAACAACGTCTCCAACTTGTTATAATTAGCGAGAAAAAAAAGCTTCTAACTTAGCTATATTGAAATTACGTCTATTTTCGTCTTGAACCTTTAAATCTGCTCTTTCGCCTTCATTTGAATTTCTTCTCGATGATTCATGAAAATATCTCGATTCTTTTGCTGAATCAAAACTAAAGGTCCCTAAGGTAGACTGGTAGAAAATGCCCAAGGCATTAAGTCCGCCTTTGTACAGTTTTTTTTACCTGTGCATAAAGTTTTAATAAATAAATAAATAAGATCTCAGGATCTGCTTGTCGTCACATCTTGGTGCCAGTGAGGAACTCAGGTGAAGCATTGACAGTTCTCTGATGAGTGCTGTTACATTTTTGTACTAATTACTTGGACACAGTTTTGTTAGTACAGAAACCATTACTCTATGAACCGTCTCCACTGCCGGTTTCCCCTGGGGATACCCGTCGTAATAGTAATGTGTTCAATCTTATCGTCTTTGCAATAACTCTTGTGAATTTCCACTGGTAAAAGCAGTTCTGATTATATACAGACATCTCTAAAGTCTAGATATAGGTATTCATCAACTGCAAGTGGTTTTTTTTGTATTTTTTTTTTGCGTGGCGTTACTTCTCATGAAAAATAATATGTGCTGTGTTGTACATGTTTTTCTAGAATGGACATAATATAAAATGTACATCGCATGCTGTACGTATAAAATTCTTTTACCATCGCCACTCGAAAAAGGGCATTTTATTCATCGATAACTGTGAATAAAACGCTATCAAACACTTACAGTGCACTGATAGCATGCACTTGTACGATAAGTCTTACGAGTCAAGGGTGTGCGCTGAAAACTACCTTTAATCATTAAGTACGGTCACTTCAGGCGTGTCCTGTATTTAAGTGATAACGTTTTCTTTTATATGATAACCAGATAGTTGTACTCCATAGTTCCTGCCCCGGCATAACAGAGAGGCAGTTTCTTCCTCAGTGCAGGTTGAACTCTATCAGGAAATAAGCGTTGATATTTTAGACATAATTATGTTAGTCCAACAGTGGGGAAAATCGTTAAGAAACTGAAGAACACAGTTAAAATTATATTTCCAATTTACCTATGTATTTATAAGCTTTTATTCAGCTTGTCTTGTTAGATAAGATATTGGTTATAGTATGTATTGGTGAAATCTTGCAACTGAATTTCAGACCAGTTCCCCCTAACCGAATGAGCTGAAATTTTGCACACACCTTTGGTTCTGGTGATAATATTTTTTTATGACAGACAATACTTAATCCTGCAGCCAGGATCGTCTCCTCACGAAAAAACTCTTCAATCTTTAATAGCGCGGTCATGAAACTTTGTATACGCGCTCAATTTTGATAGATAAAGGTGATTTTCAACATGATCTCATCCTACAGCCAGGATTGTCTCCGCAAAAGGGAACTCCTTAACAGTTAACGGCACGGATACGAAAATCTGTAGACGCATTCATATTTGATGGATAAACATGATTTCTATCAGACCTCATCCTGCAGTCAGAATCGTCTTTTTACAAGGAAACTCCTCAACGGTTAAGGGCGCGGTCACGAAATTTTTTATACGAGTTCAATGATTACGTATGTAATTAAGCTTGCCACGTATAGTTTTTCTTTTGCCTTTACCGTTCGCGCGACAAGCTTTTATGAAAGCTTTTCGTTTTCATTTACTAAAAGGTTTATTGTCTTCTTTTCAGTGCATTTTTATAAAAGCTTATTTTTAAAAAGATTTTTTAATTAATAATTTTATTTTAAAACTGCCTCGTTGATCTAGTCGTCACAACTGTCACTACTGAGCATGATGTTTGGGTTCGATTCCCAGGTCGTTATGGAGTTATAATTTTGAAATTCCGCAATAGGTAGCCACGGAGACTGGATCTGTGGCCGGTTTATGGCAATAGGCTCGCCCTATTTTAAATGGGACTCGGTAATAACTGGCGAAATGTGGGTATACTTATAGTAGACCGTTTATCTCCACCTAACTACAGGCCTTATGTTTTAAAACATTAAAGTAGTGGAATGTATGGGCTGGTACCTATAACGATTGTTATTGATTGGCGCGCATCCGTGACGTCATTCGACCGTCAGAAGATGGAGTACATTCTGTACAAGTATAGCTATATAACACAGCACTTTATAGCAGAGGGGCCAACTGTACATAGGTACAGCTCTTTCTGTTAATAAGACAGAATCTTTTAGTTTTTCTCGTCTACGTACTCGTATAGCTGAATCTTTAATAAAGTTGTGTTTCGCAGGTAAACACCCTCGCAATGTATGTTTGCCAAATGAATGGAAATTGGAAACTGATTTCTTTCTTTCAATTAACGTAGCCTATCAAAAGTCCACGCTACCGTTATTCTTCCATAACAGTACTAATTATACACCCGTTTAATGTGTTTGAGTGATTTTGTTGCGTTTTTAAGTCAAGACGTTTTATCCTTTTTGTGTGAACGACCAATAAAATATCCAGCCCTAAAATGCCAAGTTGGCTACGTATGTTGGTATGCGGCCATAACGAACAAAACAATTAAGTCGGTGTCGCGTTAATTGACCCTCCTTAGCGAGCATTTCTCAAGAGTTGGCGTCGTAACTCGCACCATATACCTGTTGCCGGTTCCAATCCCTACATGTAGGGAGTAGGGACCTGCCACCATGTGACCTCGTTAGTAAAATGTGTTGTGAAATTTTTAAGATTTGCTGAGAGGCTGAGGTTCAGTACAGGAAACACTTATTCCGGGATCAAGTGTTACCTTTAACATGCATCTAAAAATCTCTAAATAAAAATCATCTTGTATAATCTGATTTAATTCAGTCCAGACTTAATTTTTGAGTTTTACCGCCATAGAAGATTCTTTTGTTTCTCATAATTATGTATCTAGTTCCGATTATGATGTTTGCGAAAAAATTATAAGGCACGTATTGCTCCATACATTTTGGTTACTTATTGTCTTCGTCACAGGAATGTGTGAGTGTGTGATCTCATCACGCTATCTTTGAGTCGGTACGGTACTCTGTGAATTTAATTACCTAATCTCTCTATGAAATTTATTATTTATAAGTTTTGTTATTATGTTTGTTTGCAATCATTATTGTTTTCAGTGTTTGTAAACAGTTTACCAACAGATTGAGTGGTGATCGGAGATCGCGACGTGGTTGAGTTTATATACTGTATTGCAATAGGACACACTGAATGAAAACAATGACCTTGCCAATAAATAAACAACGGGTTTGTCTGCTCACCTAATGCACTTTCATATATCACTACAATACAATCATCATAGCTGCTTCGAATTGAACTGCTGAAAATGTTAAGCAAAACTTTTTCCCTAACGACAACACCAAAATTTCAGTTATATACAAGGTTAGTTTTCAATGACCAGCCAAAATTTAAAATTAAGATCTAGATATCAAACTAAAAGTGCATTTTAAGTATTATTGTTGAAAAATATAAAATAAAATAATAGCATTGATTTGAAATTTCCTTAATCATAAACCTAGTGGGAATCAATGCACAAGTGTGCGTGCATGCACCGCCAAATTTATGTGTGTGCTAACTGCTACCTATCTAGGTTTTTGAACTGAATTGTGCTGTTGCAAAATCTACACGTTCGCTTTTTAATTGTGGACAGGAATGAAATTTTATTTAAAAAAATGTTGTTTTTCTAGGGTACCGTACCTCAAAAGGTAAAAAAGGAACCCTTCTAAGATCACTTTCTTGTCCGTCTGTCACCACCGATTGTCTCAGGAACGGATAGCCCTAGCAAGTTGAAATTTATACCAAATACTGAGGTCTATAATCCATAGTAGGTGTATAAAAATCAAGGTCCTGAGTCAACACGATAAAAGATATGGCTAAATTTAAATTTTCGCGAAATCTTGTAAGTACCAAAATTTACCAAAATTTTCTACTTTTTTATTTTTCGGAATTTTCAATTTACTTGAGCTGAATTTTGGTTAAAAGCAAGGTCTTATAGACCGTGCTTTTAACCAAAATTGTCAGTTATAGGTCAACCGGAAGTACCCTATAGGTTTTAGGTACAAAACCTATATGATAGTTCCCGTTGACCTAGAATCGCGAAATTTGGCGAGAAGCAATGTCTTATACAACATGTAAAGGGAAAAATCTGAAAACCGTAATTAAGTAGTTCATCGTCATCAGCCTATAATGTTCCCACTGCTGGGACACGGCCTCCTCTCAATGAGAGGGAATGGGCTATAATTCACCACACGGGCCCAGTGCGGATTGGTAGATGTCACATGTCTTTGAATTTTTGGTTCTAGGACATGCCGTTTTCCTCACGATGTTTTCCTTCACCGTTTTGAGAGCAGTGGTGATGAAATAAATTACACAAAGTAATGCGCCTGTCTGGGTTCGAACCCACGACTTACTGTTCGTAAGTCGGGGCCGCCACCACTGGGCCACCGCTGCTCGTTAATAAGTAGTTTAATAACAACAAAAAAACGACTTTACTATTAAAAACTTATTATTTGCGGTTGGTGCAATAGCCGTTTCTAAGGATCGAACAGCAAAGTTAAGTCCCCTGGGTGTCGTTTTACTGGTTTGTGAGGGTCAGTTAGTCAGTCGCACATGTCAAATACTGGTATTCAGCTGCATCCGGTTAGACTGGTAGTCAACCCCAAATAACTCGAAAAATAGCTATGCAAATGCTTATGACCCATAATGCTCATGCAATGACTGTTTTTCATGAACCAAAAACTTGGTCAGTCTAAGGCCTTTAAGATAAGGCGAGACGCAGTGCAGACGATCACGAGGTCGCTGGGCTCACAAAAAGCGGCTGCAGCAGGCAGCAGGCACGGTGCCAGCGGTTATGTAACGCCTTCCTACGACGGCTCAGACAGATTTATTAGCACAAGCGCTTGCTGACGTAGGCATGATTTCGGATTTATGATTAGAATTTAGGTTTTACTCAAGCTTTTTGTTTCTTTAGCCCTTTGGGCTTAGCACGAACGTGCGGAGAGAACGTAACGTAACGGTTTAAATCAAAAATAACAATTATGCAACGTTCTTGGAAATTTGAGCATTATTTTGACAAAATTCTTCGGGATAAATCGCAATTGCTATGGCCAGTTATTAATTGTATGATATGATATGATATAATATTGTATGAAAATCCATATCTGTCGTGTTTAGCGGCCAAATAAATTACATAGTAAACTCTGTCGTGTTATTTAAAAATGGAACGATCTTTTACCCTGAAACATGGCAACCAAGAAGGTAACTTATCAAAGGTATTATTTAAATTTCGAATTGGCTTACAAATAGAAAGCGGTTTATTGAAAAAAAAAAAACAAATGAACTCTTCAACTGTTCGAAATTAAAAAATGAAACAATTTTTTCACAAATATAATCTACCGTAACAAAAACTATTATTATTGTTATTATGTTCTTTTTTTGTAACTTTTATGTGTGTACTATGTAATCCTTCCTAACCCCTGTCTTTTAGTTTGATTCCTTTTGTTTTATTTAAGTATTGTGAAGCTATTGGTGAAAGCTTGTAATTGGCCATATTGTTGTTATTAACTAAACTATTGTGTCTGCCTAGCTGTAAGTTTTCCAAAAATAATAAAATAAAATAAAATATGCAATTCATCAATCATTCGTTTTTACCTTATGATTATTTCGCACACTTGCGGTAGCCTGACTGAGCTTTGTGACGCGGTCGTGTTGCAGAAGTTCTTTTATGAAAATGTTCAGTCCGCTTTTATGTTTTCTTTGGAATTGTAAAAGAAGTTTTCGAGGGAATCACTCCTCAGTCCTTACTTAGTTACATGTGTGGTTAACGTAATATTAAAGTGTTATTGAGTTTTTCCATTAGGATGTTTCACGTATGTAGTCACGGAGCCTGGATTTGTGCTTGGTTGACGGCATAGCCTCGCCCCCTTCTACATGAGAAATAAACATAACTGGCGAAATGTAGGTGAACCTACTATTAATCTATCTGTCCCGTCGGGGATTACGGAAGTAGACCAGGTATATTATTTGTTTAGAAATGTAGATGTGAAATGAGTAGGCTGGAGGAGTCAAAGTTATATCCACAGTTTTGCAGGCTCTTGAGTCAATGTTTTGTTGATATAAGTTGTGTTAGTCTGCAATAAATCGGCTGATAGCTGTAGTTGTAGAGCTGCCGAGGTTTAATACAGACAACATGATAAGTATTTTCCCAATGTTATCGGTGCGCACACGCGAGCGCGGCCACTCCAGGAGCTATCACGGTATGTCATTGACACAGCTGTAAGGGGACAGCTCAAGTGCTTATGCATTGGCCACCTTCAGCCTATATTTACAACCTTTATGCGATGCTTAAATAAAAGCGCACTGTTGAATTTTTATCACTTTTCTGTTTCAACGTGGAGAATTGAAATCCCAGCATACACAAGAGAAACTTCAGAGCGTGACCTGCTACGATTTATACATACAAGCCACTAGCGCAATAATATTTAGACACCCATTGAGGTGTTGCTCAGTGTTCGCTGAAAGGGGTATAAATGTGTGTTTTAGAATAAACATAATTATGCCATAATGAGTAGGTCATTATACCATCAGTAGGTTCGATTCCCGGGTGGGGCAAAGTGATATTTGATTGGTTTTCCATTGTTCCAAATTTCCCAGTAGCAGCCCGGAAACTGCACAAGCCTGTGCCTGCTTGATGACAATAGATTTGCCCCCTGTTGACTGGACTTGAATAGAATTGGCGCAATGTGCTTGTCATACGAGTGTGAGTGAGTGAGTGTTATGTGAGCTGAGAAAGTGACTTGAGACTGATCCTAGAATCGTATTGAAATCGTATTCTTAGAATTTCTTAGCCGCAATTGGCGGATCTTGAAAAAGATACCTCCTCGGTATAAAAATAATAAAATCAATTTATTTGTAAAGCTTTAGTGGATAAGTGGACATTACATAAATGTGGTGTCGACCCCAGAACTAGGACATCCTGTGTGACAGGGCTCGAGGTTTTGCTCCCTGCTCCGCCCAGAGCGGGAGGAGTCATTTGAAGACTACCCATGCGAAAAAAAAAAGATATCTTAAGCTGAGTCAGCCACTGACTACTATTAGTATAGCCTCCGGGGATTACCGGCGTGGTGTTATTGTTACAATTATATGGAGTAGTGCACCTAGTGAGGATCTCAACCATTACCACAACACAAGGAAAACGTTGTGCTATTGTATTTATACATATTATTTTGTGGTAACATAAATGAGTGCTGCGGCGCGGCGTAGGAACATAGTTCACGTTCATACTTTTTATACAAACACACTCAACATCGAACTGATGTAAATACAAATATAGACATGCGCACACTTCAGACTATTTTTAAAACTAGCATCCTAGTCCGTCTGTCTAACACATTCTATAGGCATTTTAAAATCGGATATTTTTCATTCGCACAGGGTTCCGTGTCAATGGATTTAAATTGAAAAATCTGATTCTGATGCGCAATTCCTTACACAACATGTTATTTCCATAAAATAGGTACAAATTAATTCTAGTGAACGAGTATTTTGGTTCCGGAATTATTTATATGTTTGAGTTTAACAACTTAAATAAACTATAATTAAATATGGTTAAAACGCTAAGCGTTACGTAACGTAACGTAACGTTTTTAGGTTAAACGGGACCCACAAAGATCCGTCCTGTCCGTCTGTCTGTCTATCCGTCCGTCCTTTTGTCACAGCCATTTTACTCCGAGACTGTTGGCACCACACAGAAGATGAAATTTGGGGAGTAGGTGTCTTCTATAAACCTAACCTTCTATGAACCTATGAGCTCTAGAGGAGCTCGTGGCTAAATAATAACAGCCGCTCGGGTCGATCTTTAGGTTAAGCCGTGCTTGCCTAGGTTGGTCTGTGGATGGGTGACCACCCATTAAATACCTAGTTTCCTCCATGCCTCGGAAAGCACGTTAAGCTGTTGG
The DNA here is from genome assembly GCA_941918905.2 of Xestia sexstrigata. Lineage (NCBI taxonomy): Eukaryota > Metazoa > Arthropoda > Insecta > Lepidoptera > Noctuidae > Xestia > Xestia sexstrigata. The sequence continues at coordinate 928,138 of OW799216.2, read as the reverse complement.
TCCCGGCTGTCATTTGTGATCTTTGACAGTTGTTATAGGTAGTCAGTGGCCCAAAAAGTCTGACAACCAGTCTTACCAAGGGGTATCGTATTACCCAGTACTAACTGGGTTGTGGAGGTCAGATATTCAATCCCTCTATGTAAAATACTGGTATTCAGCTGCATCCGGTTAGACTGGAAGCCGACCCCAATAAAACTTGGGAAAAGGCTAGGCAGATGATGAGGTGTCTTCTATGAACCGCTACAAAAATGTGATGTGAAATTATGAAAAAATCAAAATAGGGGTGGCTGTATGGAGATACATATAACGGAGAGTCGAAAAAAAATTTTGCTTAAAAAACTTATCGTACTTTAAAATCAATAGTTTATTTGCTTCTAGTCGTAAAAATTGTGTGTTTGGAAACCTTTGTGCGAGAGGCCAACTTGCGGTTGTCCGGTTTTTTCAAGAGAATTATGTTTTAATAGTAATGCGACAATCAAACCTGTCGACCTTTAAAACAGAAACTGTAAATGAATCATTATTATTATCTATAGGTAAATATTTTTCTCACTTCTCTGTCTTGATGAATACCTAATAAACTTGATGTTGTGGTTTTGTTGTGGATAGTTGTGCATTTTATTTCTTTGACATTGACATTTGACAGTTTGTCTTATTTGTTTCGTGGTGAAGAATAGAACACGAGAAATTTACTCAATCAAGGTGCGCAGAGATGATCGAGGCTTCACATGGATTCTTCCCAGATTTGCATCTAATTTACTGCCCTTTCAGGTTAGGTTAGGTTAGGTTAGGTACTTCTAAATGATCGAGGCTACCTACGTATAACTGGGAGGAGCATCGTATGGTGAATATGGTAATGCCAACTCACTGATGACTGTAGCGCCGCCGGCCGCCAAAAGCCGCCACTAGCTTAACACTATATTAGCAGAAAAACTTCTGTTTTTCTGCTAATATAGTGTTAAGCTGCTTAGAATAAATGTGTTATTCAACCTCGTGAATAAATTTGTCCTTTTTGTCTAGTCCATGACGCAATTACACAATAATTATGTTCGTTCGCCCAAATTCGATTGCTGAATTCGTCAAACGACCAAGTGTTGCTGAATTCGGTCGAGTACAAACTCATCCAACTTCATTGTTGTTTTGTGCGTAATTTTAATCTTGTATTCCATTGCGATGATTACCTATGTAATTGCGCCATTAAAGAATATGCCGACCAAAGTCCTATTACGACAACGTGATGGATCGTGCATGTGAGGCCTCCGCAGCCTGAATACCTAGATAGGTCTTAAATTCTACGTCCCTGTAATAAAATTATAGGACAAAAAATTACATTTCAATTGTGTTCAAAAAATAAGATGACGTTGTTAGTTCTAGTTTTGGCCACGCGACAATTGCGGTTATAAGTCTTATTATTCTAGCCAAATCCAATTTAATAGAAAATGCTGCAGGTGTGTGCTTATCTCCTAATTTGACCGAGATTTAACTTTTTGAGAGGATTTTTTACAAATGTAGAATAGAATAGAATACTTAGAATAGAATTTTATTTTGTAGGCGAGTTCGTAGTCTGCCATTCTCGTTCATCAAAATATTATTGTATCGTTCAAGTTTTATGAAAGAAACACAAGCTTCAGTTCACTTGTGAGCCACACTTAGTTCCACGTATGTTTTAGGTTGCGTCAGCGGGTTTTTAGTCTTCACTGCTATGTCTACGCTTTCAGAGGAACAGGCGTGATGATTTTCTGGGTAATTAGATGACAAATGAGTTGTTCTGGAGTTGTACTCGAAGAACTGTGATTAATAAATGATTTTAGACATTTTATAACCGTTTATACTAGGTTATTTATAAAGAACCAGCTTTGAGCCTTGACACATGGAAATACCATTATGTTTATAATTCCTACGTTTTTAATAGAAACACCGTGCGTATTGATAAAAAATGCAGTGTACCTACGGAAAATAAATGCGTTATAAATAGTTCGTCCGTGAAGGTTGTTTACGATTCGATGGGAATTACTGATTCAGACCGTAGGTAATGCTGGACTGGACTGGACTGGACGAGGTTATTTCAGGCAAGGGGAATAATTGCCATTACCTTGTTTACGAATTCCTATCGCTGCTATACGCCATATTCCTGCCTGAACGGTTTTTGAAGCTGAAATTCATAAAAAATTACAAACTACTTAGCCGCAGATAGGTATTCCACCTATTGGTTTATGCAACTAAAATTTATAAATACATATTTCCTGAATAAATAAAAAAGATGTTTTAAATTGTACAGTGAATTGTATGTTTAACAGATTCGGCTATGTCTGTTGTTTGGTGAGGTATAGTAACAAGTGCACTTTTGTTTCGTTGATTATTGTAATAATTAGATAGCTGTGTTCATAGTTAGTAACTTATTTCACATTTTTATATTTTAATATAATTATGGATATAGGTAACTAAAACTGTCTTATATAATTTACCTGTTATGATAGTTGTTAGGTGGAAGAAACAATATTTATTTTTTTCTGATTAATAATAATAATAATTAATAATAATTATTATATTAATAATTAATTTTAATAATTAAGTTGGGGTTACAATTACAAAGGGCAAAGAAGGTTCGAATTAGGATAACACGCCTGCCCAGCGGTGTGATACGAGTATTTATGGAATGATCAGAATACTAATTCAGATAAAATAGTTATCTATATATTTCCGTCCTACGAATGTTTTAATTCGAAAAAAAAACATTACTTTATCATGAGTTATGTAGTAACGGGTTTTACGTTTGTATCCCAGACTGCATTATGCCAGATGTTATTTTTTTCTAATCTGGAATCCGCCCCCAAAATATTATATTTGGGAGAAAAGCTAGGCTGATGATGAATCTTTTCTTATTATTGTTTAGCGACAGTATTCAATAAAAAATATTTTGTTCACCTGTCCTTAGGCACCTACCTACTTAAGCAGTTACCAATCATTTATTTTGTGCATCGAGGAAGGAACTTTGTTTAATTTTCTGAATAGGGAACTCTGTACATCCAATGAGCTCTTGAGGAAAAATATTTTGCAATTTATAATTATATAATTTATATGGATGACGCATTTTGTAAAAAAGTAATCTTCATTTTTATGTGTCATTTTAATTAAGTTTTTAAGGACTGCTCCTTTAGTGTTGAAAGAAAGAAAGAACAGAAAATTTATTCGGCACATGCCTTATGCACACAACATAAAAAAAAAGAAAAACAAAAGAGTAAACTTAATAATAGTAAGAGTAAAATTTGATAATATTGTGTGTCTCACGGCTGCGCCAAATAGGCCCAGTTCAGCAAACTAGCGAGCAGCTAGTGCCCGACGCTGGTTTTAAACTGGACCTGAAATGGTGATGTGACGGACGTAAAACAGTTTTGTTTTTTTTTTGTTGTATTCACAGTAGCATTGTCAGTAATCTTTGACAAATAATTTTCTTATTGTTCGTAGGTTCCTACATACAATAGGTAAGTACATAGAGAGTCCGAAGCGTCCGGAGAATTTTGGCAAGAAACGAGAGTCGCACGAAAGAAAATAAGATTATTGTAGTGCCTCTGCGGAGAGCGACAGTTGACACGATCAATATCATTCAGAAAAATATCTTTAAGCTCATGAAAGTATCGCACGGCAATCAAGATGAAAATAATTGGTTTTAAAGAAAACAGCTGATAGGTGCAACATAAATAATTATTTTCTTTCAAACATTACTTACTAAGTACAAATATTCTTTCAGTTTATAGAGATATTTCCAGTATGACACTAAATAACGTAAAAATACCCCCCTGTCTATGGGATCACAAAATTTACAACAAATAACATCGCGTTAATTCACTTATAGCTGACCAAATAATATTATAAATACATCAACATACATTTGTCATCCACAACAAAAGTCTTTGATAAAATATGAAACATCAACACACAACAACACTCGCGACCCAACAGTCCCTGACCGTACAAAGCACCAATCTTATCGTAGCGTTCGTTTTTGCAGACCTCCACAGGTCCACAGGTCCCGTCGAGGAGACCATCCTCTCTTACTGTAACAAGGCAACCGATCACTTGAGGCTATCCTACGAGCGCTGCTCCGCCAGCCTCCGGCACAGCCCGCACAGGTCGAACGTCTCGCGGCTGCTAAATGACGTGACTCGCGGCTCGCGGCGGCACCCTCGCAGCTTATACCTCACACATCGCTCGTGCGCTTCAATCAGGTAGTTCTTCCCAGGATCCATGACTGCCATCGTTTGCGACAGCAGGCTTCTGTTCCCGAAAACTAGCACAGCGTCGTAATCCCTCATCGGCAGCAATCCCTTGTTGTTCGTAATGAAACACATCCCGCAGTGTCTGGTCGTGAACACCTCAGCACCTTCGGCGTCGGAGAACACCGGTGTGTAGGGCGCCACGAGGAACATGAACACATATTTGTTTCCGATGCGTAGCTCGTCGCGGACGAAGCTGACGGAGGCGTCGGGCGCCAGCAGGTAGAGTGCCAGGTAGAGCGTCAGGTACAGCACCAGCACTGCCACGCTCTTGTGGAACTTTGACACTTGGCGCCAGCACATCGCGCCGGCATCTTACCCAGAGCGGCACGTCAGGCATCACCGCGCGTTCCGACACTTCTGCCGCCATGCCGCCGCGCGGTCGATACCCCCGCGCGTCCCACTTGTTTACAACCCTTAAATACGCCGACCGATTGAAAACGAACTGAGCCGCCTATTTCATAAGGTGGATAATAACTTGTTGTTCGCACATTTTCCGCTAGTGACGCGTCACATGACCATGTGATAACGACGTGTATTCTTTGATGGTACGCATGGGAGTATCATCTTTATCTCCAGAGACTAAGACACAATATTCCTGTTGGGATGACAGCATTGAGTGAGTGAGAGCGAGAGTGTGCGAGAGAAAAAGAGGAAGGAGTAAGATGGGAAACGTCAAATCATACATCCTGATTTGACGTAAAGTCGACATAAAATTTAAATAAAATACCTATAAATTATTTTTGTGCTTCGATTTCCCACAATTCACATCCATAAAAGTAGAAAAGCTGGGAAATAATGAAAATACGAACCTAACTTAATCAGAAAAAAAAATTGACGACATGCCGACAACGTAAAATTGTGTTGTGAAATGTTTTTATTTTATGAATGTATTTATTGTATAGTATAGATCCAGCTATAGGCAAGTTAGATCGCGTACAATCCAACCGCGAGAACAGCTTGACGTGCTACCCGAGACACGGAGGAAACTCCATATGTAATGATAGTCACCCATCCACAGACCAACTACGGCAAGCACGACTTAACCTTGAAGATCGACCCGTGAGGCTCTTATTATTTTGCAACGAGCTCCTCATTATCATCTAGTTTGAGCGATGATAATTAGGAGCTCGTGGTAGTGAGCGAATTCACATAGGCCTAAATGCCCTTCGGCCGCATTCGAAACCAAGGTTCGAAACTGGTTTCTAAATAAGAATAATGTTTCTTCTTCCGAAATAAGTTTCGATATAAGAATTATATTTCCTATCTCGAAACTGGTTTCGACAAAAGAATTAGATTTCCTCATTCAAAACTGACAGGTGAAAATCAAAACCTCTTTAAATGTATAGGTACAAGTGAACTATAGAAAAGAAATTTTTCGTATTAGCGGGATTCCACTAAGCAATTCATGCATATATTTTAACTGAGCTATTAGCGTTAGGTACCTTTTAGGAAGTTACAAATATACAAACACTGAGTGACACTCAAAATAAAATAATTTTATGAAACTATTTGGAAATAAAATCCGGTGCGTTTCCATACACTTATATATAATTGAAATAATTTAACAAGTAAGACTTAAAAATTTCAACGCAATGGCCAACGGAGATTTTTTTTTGTAGATACTGGATTGCTAATTTAATTTCTTCATCTAGTAGTTTTTGATCTTTTTTGTAGTTTTCTTGCTTAGACTTGTTTCATTTTTTTAAAACATCCAGGACTTGAGCTAATGTTGGATTCGTACGCCCAATAAATCTGTTTATTTTGGAATGCCATCCCTCCAAATGGTTTGTTGTTCTTATTTCTTCTGTACTGCAGCAGCACAGTTTGGCCAAATCGTTGTGTTCAAACCATTGCTTTTTTAATATTTGTTAAATTTATGCTTTAATATTTTTTAAATTTGTGCTAAACCAGCACAGCGGGCCACGTGTCTTTTTTGACGCTCGATTTTAAGCTCAGGTTTTTTGCCTTTCGGAATAATGCCCTGTTGTAATGGAAGTAGTCTTACTTTATTTTGATCAACGGAAAAACATCTCTAATACCTTGTATTGCTCTCGAAATCCAAAGTAACCTTCTGAGGTTTAAATTATGGAATCTGCGATTTAATTAATCTGTACAATTGCGTTGGTTTTTCTTTTTTCCTTTTCAATATACACACATCAAAAATGTCTAGGGATCAAGCATTTTTATGCGGATTTCTTGAGATTGAGATGTGGCTTTGTAATAAATTTATGATTTTATAAATTTATATGGATCCTTTTTGGTGCATTTCATAATTTGAATCAGGAACTCTCAATCAAATTCGAGTAAAAGATGAAAATAAGCTGTCAATATTTTCCCTATAAAAACATACAACGCATTGAAGACATTATTAGTGCTACTGTTTCCCTACTACTGATTAAAACCAACGTTATTATGGAGCGGCGACGTCATTTAAGCAGGGAAGAAATGCTCAGAGCCGTGGGAATGATAGAAGCTGGTTCCCGGCAACGTACTGTAGCTTTAGCTCTGAATACAAGTCAGAGTGTTATCAGTCGACTTTGGACACGTTACCGAAGCACTGGTACCGTGGCTGAGCGCCATGGAGGACGGTATCGCTGCACCACACGGAGACAAGACCGATACATTCAAATCTTAACTCGAAGAGCTCCAACAATAACCGCCATGATGTTAGCCGTGAGGCTTCATCACTCTTCAAGGAACTTAATTAGCGACCAAACAGTCAGAAACCGCTTGCATGAAGTGAACCTTCATTCCCGAAGACCGCTACGGGTACCACCTATAGCAATGCACAATCGTAGGATTCGATATCAATGGGCTCTTGAACACAGAAATTGGGCAGAAGAACAATGGCGTTTCGTGTGCTTTTCTGATGAGTCTCGTTTTGGTATGAGACCGGATACAAGACGTATACGACACTGGAGAACCCCTGGACGCCAACAGCGATTAAAATCCTGCCAGGAAGTCCATCCTTATAGTGGTGGAACCATCATGGTATGGGCGGGTATTTGGATCGGCGGAAGAACTGAGTTGATTTGGATCAGAGGCAACCTCAACGCTCAAATTTATGCTGAGACGATTGTATCAGACGTCATCGTTCCTCTACAAGTGCAAATCGGTCCCTTATTTCAGTTAATGCATGATAATGCACGACCGCACACCGCAAGAGTTGTAAGACAGACTCTCGCCGCAGCTAACATCAATGTCCTGCCCTGGCCTGCTCAGTCGCCAGACTTGAACCCGATTGAGCATGCATGGGATATGCTACAGAGAAGAGCTCTGCCGAATATGGAGGGTATCCAGTCGCAAGAAGATCTTTTTTGTTGTTGCAACGAACATGGGCGGCCATTCCACAGCGTGATTTGGATGAACTCATTTTGAGTATGCCAAACCGATGTTCTTGTGTTGTTAGTGTTCGCGGTAGAAACACGGATTATTAATTGTTTAAGTTACCCAATAAAATTTTAAAGAAAACTGTTATTTCAGTCTTTTTTTCGAACTTTAATGTTAGTGGTTCAAATGTCAAAAATCCCTTTATTAGGAAAATGGCAAATTTCTTTATTAATGCAAAGGTGACTTGGTTTATCGTTACTGTGACAAACGAAAACACTTTATTTGATGAATCCTTAAAGAAAATTTTAATTAATATCAATCAGGAGAAAAGTTATTGCAAAAATATATGTTGATCCCTAGATACTTTTGATGTGTGTATTTGTAACTTCCTAAAAAAATCACCATAGGTTGCATATGTATAATGTATAATTAGATAGATATTTTAATTATAATAGACATTTTTTTTTACCTATACAAAGGTAAGAAAATATTGTAAAAAAAGTTCTAACTATTCCGTACAAAAGTTAAAATTTTTTTTTTTAAAACTATTGTAAAAATCTGAATGGAAAGAAAAAAAAAATAGATTGAGAATAGTTAGAGACATCCTCAAAGTGCCGTTTATGAGTTACCGAAGCCGCATGCGCAGAAGGAACTAAAGCCAAACTTCTTTATCTTCAACGTAGTCTTTGATTTTGTAATATGCTTTTGTAATAAGAACACGTTTGATATAGTTTTGAACTTGAACTTTCCATCGGTCAGTTCTTATCGGTCAGTTGGCAACTTGTTATAAAAGCGTATACTGTTTTTAATAAAAGACTTGCTAATTTTTGTTAATCTGAATTTATGTATTACAAATTCATGTTTACTGCGTGTATTTTTATTATGGAAGTCGCATCGAATTTTGAAAAGCCCTCGATTTTCGCGGATATTTATAATGCATTCAAAGATATGAAGTGAAGACAGAGTCAGTAATCGATCTCTTTAAATTTTTCTCTGAGGCACTCGCAAGGACCCATTTTATAGATCGCGCGGACAGTTCTCTTTTGCAGAATGAAAATTGAGTCAACGTCTGCTGCTGATCCCTACAGCAGAATGCCATGAGACATAATACTGTGGAAATATATACAAACCTAGCTGTGGCTACATCAGTTAACTGCCTTATTTTCCTTACTGCATATGCAGCTGAGCTTAACCTTCCCGAAAGAGTTTTAATGTGCGCACATTTCAATTGCTCCACTGCAATTTTGAATCGATAGTTATCCCTAAGAACACAGTTTCCATTAGGTATAACATAAAGTTGGTTGCAGTCAAGATTTATATTTAGATCCCGTTGTGCTACATTTGGTAAAGAGAACTTTAGACATTTCGTTTTGTTTGCATTCATTATAAGATTATTAGCTGCGAACCATTACGAGAGAACAGTTGGACTTTCGTTGACATGTAAGACATTCGTATGTTTTCTATCTATTTAAAAAATTACCGAGGTGTCATCAGCAAATAGAATTCTATCCGATAATTTGGCCGTCATATAAGGGAGATCATTAATGTTAACAAGAATGGACCGAGAATTGTACCTTGGGGCACGCCATCTTGACCCGGAGGAGGTCATCCCATTTACATTTACTTTTTGCTGCCTGTTTGATAAACAGGAAAGAACAAGATCATCAGCGTGTCCACGAATTCCGTAGTGGTGTAATTTACAGATCAGTGTGTTGTGGTCGACGCAGTCGAACGCTTTAGAGAGATCACAGAAAATGCCAATGCATCCTGGGACTTCTTCCAGGATTCCAAAATGTGAGTGCTGAGTATTACTCCCACATCCGTTGTCGACCTTATACCCTTCGTGAGACCAAACTGTTGACTATGCAGAATCCCATTTGAGTTAAAGTGAGACAACATCTGGTTGTTATTATAATTAAATACCTAGTTTCGTGGCAACTTCCTACAAATTTGTTTTTACAAAAAGTTTTTACATACGTACACTCTACAGCATGCGATGTAGCTACATTTAATATTATCTCCATTATAGAAAAACTTGTACAAATACGCAAATCTTATTTTTCATGCAAAGTAACGCCACGCAATACAGAAGTAGTTAAGTACTTTAGAGATGTCTGTTTATGCAGCTGCAAATACAAGGAGACAAAGTACATTTTTACCACAATTGGAACTAACGCCGCCCATCTTACCTGATAAGCGGGTATCTCACTAGTGAGTAGACAGACCAACTTCTTTTATAGTCTGTAGTAAAAAAAAATACAACAGCTGGAACGATGTTTATAATGGTCGGATTTTAACTGGCTACAAAGCCAGTTAGTAAAAACTAGTTTTAACTAGAGAAAACGCGTTATAACTAAGAACGGGTTTTAATTGTAACATATTATACGTATAGATAGAGCATCCAGGTAATTAATTGGTACAAACATGTAAGCAGTAAACAGCACCTCATGAGTTAGTCATTGGCACAAAGTTGAGACGGTAAGCAGATGCTGACGTTTTGATTCAATAAGAGAATTAAGATGCTATGTTCATGAATCACTGTAGGTGAAAAGTGAAGGGCCTTATGTCACATTTTGTAAAATATTCAGCAGAGCTCATTAAAGATGTACATAAGTTGACCGTGTCTTTTTAGACACGGTCAACTTTTCGGGTATGTACATGTTTAGTAAATGACGTATCATTGTCGAATAAAAATTATGACTATGATGGTTATTTAAGCTATTATATTGTTATATTTTTTTAACGTAAATAGTTCCTTAAGGCTGTATTATGGGACTTAAGGTTCTTTAACTTTGAAGTTTTACTAAATATCTTATAGCATTACGGTAGTTACGTCCTCTCCTAAATCAGTAATGTATATTAACTTTAATTATTTTATAATTTAGGTTTGATACAAACTCATAGAAAAATATATTGAAAAGTTTTAATAACCTAAGAAATGAAACAACATTATAAGTACATAATATTTTTTATTTAGTAAAAACAAAAATCTTTAATAAAATCAATTAACTAAAACAAAATAAAATTAGGTTATTCTGGTAAGTCACATGCTGTGCCATCATGGGCTAATGTGTTATAAAAATTATGAAAAATGGGTGGAATCCATTGCAGAGCTTTTTGTAAATCCTGAAACTTTTAATGTGCGTATAGGTTTGTTGCCTAATCGGCTGCAATACAGGCATAGCAAAGTCTTCTAGAGATCTCCTTCTATTTCTTATTAAGGCGACTACAGGAGCTAAATTAGCAACTCTATTTGTGGTGGTTCAACTTCGTTTGAAATACTGTTAGAATAAAGTTCTAATCAGCTTGCACTACAAAGCGGTTGTTACGTCAGTCACTGCGGGCCGAATAGTGCGAAATGAGAGATTTTTTGCGGTTTAAAAAAAATCTATTGATTGGACTAAAAAAATATAACACTATCATGCTAATATGTTGCTTGTAGAATTATTTGCCAAAAAGCAGAATGATCGCATGTATTTTAGTATGGTTTTTACTCGTTAAAAGAATTTTTTAGAGAAAAGTTCGTGATTATTTTTAAATTAGTTGCAAAATTATGTTTTCAAAACACTATGATTAGCATATATCCTGAAGAATATCATATATTTTTCTGGTTTTGTTTATTGCAGTGAATCATATGCTTTTTTGCATTATAAAACTTGCGTTTAGCTCATATAGTCCACTTAAGGACACCTTTTCAAATTCTTGTTGATTAGAAGACGTTTTATAATTTATCACACATAAATGGCGCTGTAGGACCTTCTTGGATATTCAGTATGTTTTTAAAAACTTCACTTGACGTAATATTTACCTTATCTGAAGAACAGGACCGTATGAGCTGGTGCCGGTCCCACGGGGTCATTATAGATTTTTTTTTAATTTGTTTAATTTCATTGATTTTATTAAAGATTTAAAAGTTCAAAGATTTTTGTTTTTACTAAATAAAAAATATTATGTACTTATAATGTTGTTTCATTTCTTAGGTCATTAAAACTTTTCAATATATTTTTCTATGAGTTAATAATAAGTCCGATAGTACAGCCTTAGGGAAGTATATTTGTTAAAAATTATCTCTATATAATAGCTTAAGTAACCATCATAATCATACTTTTTATTCAACAACGATATATTTTTTAGACACGGTCAACTTTAATATCTAATTTCCGGTATGAACATCTTAGTTTTGGGTACTTTAACATAGCTGATCTCCACCCGCCCAGTCTGCCCACCCAGTAGTTCATACATTCGCCATCCCCCTCGATTGAATTTTTTGAGCTCTACTGAAAACTTTATAAAATGTGACTTAAGGCCCTTCACTTTTCACCTACAGAAATAGTGAACAATATTAACTAACCTTACGATCATTCACTTTTTCACGCTTAGGGACTAAATGTTATTTATAATTATAATTTTACATCTGCCAAATTTATTGGCTGTAGGACTTGTCTTTTACCATTTGATCAATTAGGGTATTCTGAATTAAAATCATTAAAAACACAAAAATGCCAAAAAATGGACTTAAGGTCCTTTAGCTTTCACCTACAGCATTGAAAAGAGCTGTGAATGAAAGCTAAGATATAAAAAATTTTTTTAAAGATTTACGACGAAAATAGACGTAATTTCCATTAATCGTTTTGCTATTCGACGCACGCAATTTGGAGTTGGTAACTTGGTATAAAGATGAGACCAGGGTAGGTTGCTCCTTCTCGGGTCACCAAAGTGCTAAGCTGGATTCTGCAACCGAAGCACATGAGTAGATATTGACCGAAGGGCCGAATAAGACAACCAGTGCGGCAGATTCAATGACGCCATGGCCTAGTGTGCAATAAAGTGATGCTGATGTGATGACTGAGGGTCCAACATAGAGTACTTATTTATCATTCAATGCTATTTTAATTTTTTAGTTCATATGGTTCCCTAATCCCCTGAATGTAAAGATTTGTTTTTGTTATGTCGAGGTTATTTAAGTTTCGAGTTTTAGTGTTTATGTTTACAGCTTTTATATTTCTTTTAAATAAATCTTTTGTATTAGTCTAGCTAGGGGCAGACTAATTGCAGGATGGCCAAATGTGGGTATTAAATCGGTTAGAAAATAACATGAAATTGAAAAAATCTGTTGCAAGTTATTAAAAGTGTTTTGATTTCCACATTCCTATTGAGAGTAAGATCAGTGGCGCGTGCGCGGAGATGGTGACGTGCCGCAGTCCGCAGTGACGAACCGCGCAAACATGAATCGGGATCAGGAAGGCCGACTGATTTACAAAAATGTGGAGTTATGAAAAGGCGTGGGTACGTGTTTCTTGTTTATTTTTAGTTCAGAATTTCAGAGATTTGCCAAGATCTTCTATCAGTAAGCTTAAAATATACGGAGGAATTAATTTATCAATGTCTTTTAATTCAAAGAACATTGGACGTCCATTCATTGCCCACAAATGACCAGGGAAATTATACACAACAAGCAATTTGGTAATGTTATCATCAAGACATGTCTTAATGATAACATTACCTTATTGAATAACCATGACCATAATGTTACCATGTTTACTGTTTGTTTCGAATTTCCGATATTTAGGCGCTGTTGTGAGTAGGTACCATAATCACGGATAAGGCGCTGTTGTGAGTAGGTACCATGATCACGGATAAAGCGCTGTTGTGAGTAGGTACCATGATCACGGATAAAGCGCTTTTGTGAGTATTTACCATGACCACGGATAAGGTGCTTTTGTGAGTAGAACCCATGATCACGGTTAAAAAGTAAAAATATCCCGTTTCTAGTGGTAATGATAATGTTAGTGACCAGTTTAAAAACTTATAATTAGGTAATAGGTAATGCGCACTATATTGTTGCTCTATGGAACATTAATATCGATACAATCAAACTTGAAAAGTGCTTGGTAAAATCTCTTGGTATGAAGTGCATATTGAAGTGGTCAATATCAGTTAAACGGTGTCTTTGAAAATAGAATATTTAGTTCTCATTATCATCATAATCACTCCTGTTCCTATCTTCTGTGACTTCTATATTCACCGTACGGCCGACCAAGCTATATGGTTTACATTTTAACATGCAAATTACATTGTAAAATGTAAACCAAACAGCTTGGTCGAACGTACATTCAATGTCAGCCATAACAGCTATTATTTCTGCGCCTTTCAATCGATTTGCATGCTACCGCTAAAAGTATTAAGAAGGCCTAACACCTTCGGTCTGCGTACAACTTACATCACAAGCACTTAGGTACAGTACTCATAAAAGAAAATGGCGGAGGCCGTGACGCAATCGTCCAATAAGCTGACTTGCCTCCAGAGACACTTGAAACGAATAATGAAATTCCTGCGACGCTCCAGGATAATTCTGCTTTATTATATTTTAAACGGAGTTGATTACTAGGTCGACTGAGACTTATGAACAGAATGATATCTACAACTAAATAGATTTATTATAAGACAAAGATGGCAGAGACAATTGAAATAGTTAGTGAGATCTGGTCTGGTCTGGATCAGACGCCTAGAATCTCCGAAGGGGTAGACCGAGGACATTGTGTCCATAGTAGGTTTTTCGCCAGTTTATTTGGGTCTCATGGAATAGGGGTGAGAGAGGTTATTGCCAACAACCGTGCGAAAATCTAGACTCCGGGATGCCATTGACAAATTATTTCTGATTTTTCTTTGACTGACCTGGGAATCGAACCCTAGCCCTTATGATCAGCAGTAGCTACGACCACAAGAATAACGAGGTAGTGAAAACAAATAAAACATCAATATTTTGATTCTTCAGAATGCATCATCACGTTTTGCAAATGACCTCAATGATTCTGTTCCCAATCACAATCGCTATTCTAATCGTTGCCTAATGGAAGAACAACTGCCTAAAAACACAATAAACAACATTCAATGTCAATCGATTAAATCGGCAGTGGGACGAATTGATTCGGTACATAAAATGAATTATTAATTCAGTGTAAATGTCATTGACCAAATTAATACGCCCGGCTACCGCGGTGTGGCTAGGAGTAGGGTGTTGATCTTCGGAAAGAGAGACTGATCAGGCTAGTTATCATTAGTTTTTAAATAAATAATGCCTTTGCAATCTAACTTTGCGTGTACAAGATCTTATGTATGCGAGAGATTTGCGCGAGCTTGCAGTGTCCTCAAACTTAGAGACCTTGACGAAAATTTTGTCATAAATCTTTAAGGACGAAGAATAGCCAAAATTATTATTTCAGGCACCAGTCTCTCACAAATTAATGTTTACTTCTGTATTAGATTAAATAATTCCCGTTCACTGGGACGTTTGTGATGAGAAAACAAACATATTATTTAGTTATTGCTTTAAATAGGTAGTACATTGTTATCCTACGGGTGAAAGAAACTTAAAGTCCCGAGACGGGGTTTGGTGACTTGTCGACCGAACGTAGCGAGGGCGCCAATAGTTCGAGGGACTAAATAAGTCTTTTTAACCCGAGGTAAACACTATGCTTTTCATTACAAGGAAAGTAAAATAAAATAAAAAATAGTAGGTAAATTTTATTTTCCACTAGGTACTGCTTTAGCCTCTTCTCTGGTGAAATCAGGCGTTAAATCCATAAATATCTGAATCAGATGAACTCATGTGTTAATACAAATCTCTGCTACGAGTATACGGAAGTTTACACAAAACTCTACAACTCGAAAAAACAAACGAAGATCGGATTGCCGCTTTCCCGCCTATTTTGTTTTTTTTTCTGTGGCCGTCCAGCTATGCAGCCATTATTTTTTATTTTCATCATTGAAAAAATTTACAATATTTTGCCCAAATCTATGTTATTTTAAAGAAATAAGTAGTTGAAACTAAATTATAATAAAGTTGTTAAAAATTAATATTATTTAATTATTACTTAACTATATTTCAATTTTACATCGCGCCGTAATTGAGTGGCTGTATAGAAAGTTGGGTCATGGTTCAATAGAAATGTGAAAATAGAAATAGTTTTTTTTATAATTTGACAGCTGTCAGTTAAAACGATTTTCCCTATGGCTAAAAAGTATTACTTTCAACCCCCTCCTCAGACAACTTCAGACCTACTTTCAGAGTATGAGTAATGGAAAATAACTTTCACGTCATTGATGCTACAATTTTGATCTACACACATTTGGATTGTGAAAGCCTCAATCTTTGCCTCTATGGTTTCTCCGACGGCATTGCATAAGATACGACGGATACGACATACATAACTAAGATTTAAATCATCAAATATTGACGTATACCTATACTATCTGTACGAGGGGTACGAAACATTCGCGTATTACTTCATGGAGTATTATAGATCCGGAAATGAACCAGGCCGATGCACGATGGTTTATACCCCATAGCTTTGATGGTGTGTGGTGTGGACAGTGTCCGGTTACACCATCAAGTCAACAATTTAGTAGAGTGTGCATCTATGTACCTCCTGTGTAGCTATCTACTTAGTTTATTTAAAGTAGCTAAACATAGGCGTCCAAGGTCTGCGCTAATAGAAATGTTTTCATTAAATAAATATTTGGGCAGTGGCATCAACATTTGTGTTACCTAAATGCGTGCAAACTAAATTGAAGGTCGAGTTAATTGACTATAATTAAGTAGTGATAATAAAAAAAATTGTGTTACTCTACTTCAACACTTTCGTACCAAACTGTACGAACTAAGTATACGATATTTTTTGAAGTTTTTTTTTTGTTAAAATTTTGTACTTATATTATTTTGAAAAGACACGATACAAACATTCATAAGAAAAAAAAATACAACCAATAAATCTACTAAGAAAAAATATCAAGTTATTATGGAAACTAGCGCCATCTCGTATCGAATAGTGAAACTATTTCGAACGGCTCTATAGTTGCCTCATTTAACCAATAGATGGCGTTACGTTAGGTGTTATTTAAGGGCCGCTCAATCAACATGGAAAGAAATGAAATAGGCCGCGCATTATGAACAAATACCGTTGAAAGCAGGGTCAGCCGTGACGTGACGTAACTGATGACGTCAGAGACGTCTGTACGGCGCCAACGTTGGAATGGGGATTGAGTTTTTATGAGTAACAAGGTATTATGTTTTAGGTAGGTAAGTATAGAATTGAGTTTTCAAGAGTACCTTTGACCTTGAATTGAAGAACTTGTATGTCTTGTATTACTGTAGGTACTTCTTCAATATTAATACCGAGTCTTACCAAGTTTTAGTAGATACATGTGTATTAAGTACGTATTACGTCTAGGCGAACTTGAAAGAGACTGCCTGACCTAAGAATCAAACTCATGATCTCAAACTCGGGAGTAGCGCTTGTGGCCAATATAATAGGTATATCAATGAGGCAATCAAAGCAAGAACCAATACCATTTGTACCAATTAACTTAGTAACAAATGTGAAGACCATTCATGGGTTGTGGAGAAATTGCCTATGGTAGTAGGTAGCAGAGTTCTAAATATTCAGTAAGGCTGAAAGCTGACCCAAATACATCTAGGAAAAGGCTAGACAGACAGCTGGTGGCAGGTCCAAGGCACAACTGACATAACGCCATAACACGCTAGCATAGTTGAGTGAACCACGCAGTCATGAAACAATTGTCTAACTTATTCAGTGTTTGACGTCAATACTATCTAGGTATACATGACAATGAATTATTTTTTTGATTAGATTATCGTGCTCGGGCAGATATTATAAGTCTTCCATCCGCACAAAAAAATACTAATTTCCGTAGGTACTGTTATCTGAGTATCTTTATCCACGTTGAGTATCCAAAAAAGTGCTGATAGGTACTATATATATGAACTTTAAAATAGTCTATGAACTTTAATTTCTAATTTCTTGTCGGAGTTCGACTGTCCTTATTTCTGTTATTCTTTTTGACATAGGTAGTTTTTGATACAAACCTTGATCCCCGGTTATACCCAAAGGCTGATTAAAAAATAAAACTTACTTTAGTTCTCTTGATTTGTTCTCTAGATAACTAAACTCCAATATCTAAGTTCAAGTTATAAAGTTAGAACCGCTCTCTATAAGGAAGGACTGTAATAGATCACTGGTTAGTTCACAATTAACTTGCTCAAGCATAGGTAAATCACGGGCTATGGGTAATTTCACATAATTTACTGCCGCGATAGCTCATACCACTGGTAACTACTAGTAAGTCTTTTTAGGACTAAAAACATTAAACGGTGCAGTCGCAATGCACCGCAATATTCAAAATTGAAATTCAAATGCATTTATCAAAAGATATGCGTTGTATTCTGTTGACCATCGTTATAGGTATGCTGAAACCTTTTCTGTAACAAATCCCTTGTGGATCTAACAAGTGGGTTAAAAATTGTTGACTAGCATGAAATTTGCAGTCAACTAACTAGAAACCTGAAACCGATGACGCTTTCAGTACATCTTGCCTATTATGTGTCTTGCTTGTACAAGTGAGTAGGTGTTAACCTACGCATAATTGATGTTTCAATAGCCTTTAGAATACTTCATAATAATTTCTTTGAGCCGAAGATAGTAAAAGTGAATGGTAGTGTTAGTGTATGCAAGTACAATTTACTCGAATAATTATGTTTGTTTAGTGTTTGATTATACTGAAGTTTTAAGTTTGTATCTTCTTTTTACCTACATAAGTAAACCTATTTAATTCCAGATATGACAATAACAGCAATTAGACTTTTAAATGGTAACTTCCATGCGCGACATAGTAACCTAATTACGTAATAGGCATGACGACAGTATCAAAAAATTGCAAATCTATTTAGTCCGTCATTTAGAGTATTGGAAATTAATGGACACGTATTTTTTGATTTTGTAAATCAAAGAATATTGACAAAGATAAAACGCATCAAAACTCGGGAGTGAGGGCTCGTGACGTCAGAACTAGCTAAAAATTATACCTAGGCGTGACGTATAAAAAAAAAGTGTCATATCTTGTCAATTTTGATTTACGTAACAAAAGAAAAAACACGGGTTAAATATTTTCTGATAATCTAACTGACGGACTATTTAGTTTTTTTTTGTCGTCTCGCCTATTATTGCGTTGATCGGTTCCGTCATATTATTGGGTTATGTTAAGGTGGATGCTCCACGGTAGCCCGCGAAATTCAAATTTTCTTACGTTTTTGCAATTTGCAGGCCAGTGCTAGGTTGTATGTTGATGAAAATTTGATTCGCGGCTGTAAGACGTACTACTATGTAGTTACAGAATAATAAATCATGAAAATCATCAATACAACCCTCCAAGTTCATGTAACCCGATTAAATGAATTTTCAATCGGGTTGACACTGAGCACTGGCCTGCAAATTGCAAAAAGTGGAAGAAATTTTGAATTTCGCGGGCTACCGTGGAGCTTTCACCGTAATTAACTTGCTCTGTGTAGGGACTTCCCATTAGGTGATGTTTGATTCCTCATAAAAAGATTTATTCAGATGTATCTACCGGTTTCTACAAATATCTCAACGTACGGTCGAACAATCTATTTGGTTTACAGTTTAACCAATAAATTACATAGTAAAATGTAAACCAAATAGCTTGTTCGACCGTACATCATCTACACTGTCTGAATTGAAAATGCTTTCATGATGATTTACTGAGCTGTAAAAAATATTAACTGTTTAATCCTTTTAATGGAGCGCAAAATGATCGCAACATTAACGGCATGCACGCGGCATTTACCGATAACGACCACGCGATAAATCGCCGCGCGGCTTCGCGTCGACACGCGGCTGTGTCGCGCGATTTATTGCTCGCGTCGCGCCGCGGTTTTTGCTGCCCACTCCAGCTTGTGGGACGATGATGCAGTAATTTAGCTATGGACTCTGTCATGGTATTGACACAAAATGGAGTTGCTATTTTTCCTATTAAGCGAATAAGTAAATGAACGTGTCCACATGGTATTCACGTAAATTAACTAAAAATTAATACCGCACTTTCGCATTTTAAGCACCATGATATTTGTTACTGATACCTATACCCGTTTCACTAATACTAGGCGACACCTAAACGAATGCCGAAAGTTGGAAAGCGCACTTTTATCCTCTATTAGCAGTAGTCTGGTTGTTAGTCCGGTTGACCGAACTAGTGCAACCTTTCAGTAGCAGTAGTTCGGTTGAAATACCGTATGACCAAGAAAACAAAATTACGTTTTATCCTTGTATTGAGAACAAAATGTACAACGCTACTTATTGACCCCATAACTACCTTAAACTTACAACGGTAATCTCGTAACCCTATCAGCCATCTTTAGCGAGAGCGGCCCTCCGGACACTAATCCGGGTGTCCGCCGCCCGGGTGTCCGGCTGTCCGGCTGTCCGACAGGACCGCTATTACAGATAAGAGTAAGACGTTTACTAAGTTTAAGGAACAATTTATTGATGTAGACAGGGGAACGGGACAGAAGGGGAACCGAAAATGTTTTTAGGCTTTAATATTCCTTGTCTTAAGAATGTTTCCAGTTTGTTTAGGTGGTCTACTCCACAGATTTAATTATTGTTCTGCAATTACTTTGATGATTTACTTTTGAAAAGTCTTCGGATGTTAGATGATTGCTTTGAAATTCAGAACTTACTTTGTTTAAAGTGAGTAATTCAGAATATTTAAGGACTGAGGAATGCTACAGTAGAGTTTGTCAAGATTCAAATGAGAGAATGTTCGGAAACCGGGCATTAGTTGATCGTAACCTTGTAGGATAATAAATCTAAGAAGAGAGTTATGTGTTGTAATGTTGGCGACTTCATATTCTATGTATAATTGTATCAAAAACTGCGATTTGTTTCTGAAATTATCAAACGTATCAATGTCTTCGCTTGAATCCTAGCTCTATCGCTCATGTTCTTAAGGGTCAGTTAGACAAATCGCCCGCGATCAGTCAGTGAACTACCGTTTCGCGCAGCTGTCTCAATCCCGGCCGGGATCAGCGCAGGATCGTCCGGGATCCCGCGAGATTAACCCCGGGGCATCACCAGGTGGACAGCGCGTTATGTCGCTAATTCTATGGATTTATCGGCTATAAACGTTGATGGGGATTCAGAGGATTTGCTGTGATTGAGTTCATTGAAGGAGATTAGATTTAAAGCTGTAGGTGGACAGTGTATGCAAGGTAAAAGGATTAACGTTTATAATCAAGTCTGTAACTAATGAAAATCGTAGTCCTAAAGATAACTAAAAGAGCAAGATTTTTCTGCCCTCTCGGTTTGGATAGACCCATATTAGTGACAGCGCGCATTAGGTAATACCTATTCAAACGCAAGTTTAATCGCTACTGTCTAAATCGTTTAATTACAGGAAATAGTAAACCTACCGGTACATTACTGGCGCCAGAGAAGGCTATAAGTACTGCCTTCTGGATTCTCGATCGCTTATTGTTATTTCATTTAAATCTTACCTGAAACAAATCAAAACAAATCATGTACATAGGACGCCATAACACATATTATAGGAATCTTATTTCAAACAATATTAATGTCTTAGGCCCCGTTCCCACTACGACAACAGATAACCGTGTAGTTTTAAGTGTCGTGGCTTGTGTATTTAAATGGAGGTGTTCACATAAGACGACATGATTACTGTCATCCACGAGTTTTGCCAACTAAAAACCAACGATATATTAATCGTCACGACATGCGACATAGTGGGTAAGAGGAAAAATATTCAGCCCTGGGTATTTGTAGATAAAAGGATGTTTCGAATTGGATCTAGATACGTTTATCTGTCCAGCACATTCATCCTGACACGCTAACGTTGGCTAAAACCGCGGCTTTTGTGCCAAAACCAGCACATAAATCAGTCTGCGGAATCAATCGCGTGTAATGCACGTCTATGCTTTCGAACATGTAGGTAGACAATAGAACTTCAGGACCGACTTTAGGGAGGGGGGATTACTTACAATTGAACAGCAAACTGAAAACAAAGGACCAAGGCAAACTGGCATTGCAGTGCCTGCACAATTCATGCGTTTTGAGGAATTGTGACGCAGCAGTTGAATGAGTGTAGAGGAGTCAGTTTTTTTTAACAACTTCTGTTGATTTAATGGTGTGTCAACATTCTCTTGCCCTTATCCCAATTCATTTGGGTCGGCGCAGCATGACTTCTTCTTCCATACTTGTCTTCCTGATTTAATAGTGTGTGTGTAACGAAATAAAAGATAAGGCCTTTAATTATTCCGTTGATCACCATCTTTGGAAATGCAGAACCAGAGGTAAATATTACATAGTTTATCTTAATACCACGCGCGAACTACTAGTTAATTATAATTAAATTCCTAGCTTTAACAAACTGACTGAAACACAAGCCGTAGGAGACATAAACACACACTCGCTATACTTAGGCATAGCACACGTAGAGCTGGTTAATAAAGAGTTATTTGTGACCAGATTAGCGAAGTCGACTTACGGAGGGTGCGGGTACATTGTTGTGTACGATACGATACAATAAACTCTCCGAATACTTTGAGACAACAAGTTGCTATTTTGTTTATTTATATTTCGTAAGAGATAGGTACCTGAGAAACTTTATTAAGGAAATGGAAATCCACTACAACTAACCATTGCAGGTACAGGTAGGCCCTCTGTCTAAACCTTTAGTTTAAAATAGACGTTACATATTATCAACATCACGGTCTAACAGAAAACTGCCGACAAAATCATCAAACTTATGAAAAGTGTTGATTATCACAAAATTGTCAACAAAGAATCCCACGACAGGCTCCAGTCATAGGGACTCAACTAACGACGTGCGTCTAGTGCTCATCAGCCTGATACAAACGGTTTTCATTTGATTTTTTGCTTTAAAAACTATGTAGATCATCATCAGCCTAGTCTCTTCCTAGCTATGTCGGGGTCGGCTTCCAGTCTAACTGGATGCAGCTGAATACCAGTATTTTACATGGAGCGTCTGCCTATCTAACCTCCACAACCCAATTAGTACTAGGTAATATGATAACCCTTGGTAAGACTGGATGTCAGACTTTTGGGACACTGTAACGACTATCGAGATCTACAAATGACATCCGGGACCGACGGTGTAGCGTGCTTACCGAGGCACGCAGGAAACTCGGTGTGTAATGGGTGGTCCACATCCACGTACTAACCCCGGCAAACCTGAGAATCGACCTGAGCGGCTGTTATTAGTTAGCTCGGTTTAAAAACTAGGTACCTACGGAAAAAAAAAATTATCGTAAGTAGTAGAAAAGAAAATGACGTTGTAGACATCCGTGGCTCATGCAAACGCGCCCCGCAGCGGGGAGCCAGCAGGCAGCAGGGCGGCACCTATCAAGCTAATGTTCGTCTAAACACAGACCCGTGTCGCCCTTTATGCGTAATTAGCGCTATACATACATCACCGGTGTGTGGATTAATAACTGTTATGAAGTTACTTACGAGCTATTTCAGCATTGTTCATTTTAATTAGGTTTTTAGTCGAATTTATTTATTTATTTATATTTTACTAACAAACAAAGAAATTACAAAAATAATAAATCTAGCGTTGAAGAGATACTGGCCTCTCAAGGAGATTATAAAGAATCAACACATACCTCTTAAAGCTAAGAAGAAAATATTCGATTCGTGTATTTTACCTGTTCTGACGTATGGATGCCAAACATGGAGCCTTACAAAAACTTAATATACGCCAAATAAAAAATTGCCAACGTAGCACAGAAAGGAGCATTAAGTATGCTCCATACATCAAAATAATAGATAAAATAAAACTAGACATTTTATAATGCATTTGCATTTTGCAATTTTAGTTCGGTTTCTTAAACCGAACTAAAATTGCCGATGTTACGTACTGTTTTAAGAAACTTAAGTAGAGGTGGGCAGGCTTCGATCAACAATGTTGCTAATTGTTGATCGAAGTGGGCAGGCCATATGATTCGGAGAATAAGGGAGAAATGGTCAAAGAATGTAGCAGAGTGGTGTCCAAGACAACACAAAAGAAAGAAAGGGAGACAGCGTCTTAGATGGGAGGATGACGTTATAAGGACGGCGGGTACTACTTGGATGAGACAAGCGCATAACCGAGCGCAGTGGAAAACTCTAGGGGAGGCCTATGCTGGAAAGCAAGACAATCTTAAGTTACCGGTGTCAGATTCAGTCAGATTGTTAAATGAAGGCTATAAATAAAAAAAACAGCCATTCCGTAAGAGGTTTCATTAAAACCTGCAAAATTGACAACTGTCTAAATTGCAACACCATTGCACTGCAGGCCTTATGCAGCTATGTAGAGGAAGAGGATAATTGTTGTTTTTCATGCCGGTCATTTCGGCAGCACTCATACACAGTCTTCAGACATTAGGTACCATTACAACTAAACTGTAATGCTGCTTCATGAAAATAGCAAGAATGGTGGTCGTAGGAACTCAAGATTTGCTTTCTCAGATAGGTCTGAGAAAGCAAATCTTGAGTTGAAGATGGCATTCTAGTAATACCATCTTCTTACGGTAGGCCGTACCCGAATGAAGTCTCAAAATCCCTCACTAAATCTAGTTGAATCAGTGACCCATTCCCGCAACCTAGCTATTACTACGAAGTTTTCCGAAGCGCGGGTCGTCGACACAAGGACGTCGCACATCCGCTATGTTGCACGCGCATGAGGTACGCATTCGTAATGAACCAGTAATGTAGCAGTCGATGGACATTCTAATATAGTTATGTACTCAAAGGAGACTTGCTTAAACCTACGGCTTCGCCAGCTTAGATGTCAGAAATTAGTGTATTATTCCATGGAAACATATTATTATTATGGGCAAATAAAAAAATAAATAAGCCTTCTTGTGTAACTATTTTCATAGAAATCACTTGAGCTGATAAGGTGTTAAAAGGTAATAATTGACACATAATACAAAGTTATTTTTGCATTTGACATATAATATCCATACAAGTATGGGTAAAATAATATGTTCTCTTGACCCGAATAATTAGTACATAAAACCACTGCTGGACTCCCCGTACTGTGCTAATGATAGGCGGCGTGTGCATCCTTATCTAACCCATTTCATTTTCCGACAAAACACAAACGAATTCCAAAAAGAATCGAGTTAATGAAACCTGTCGTGACTGGCTAATTACTTCTAATGACCATTTCCTGCACTGCAATGATGACATGAGCCCTAACAGAAACTTCATGACAAAACAAAACGCACATTCGGTAATTAACTAACATTCACCTACTAATTAAAACAGAGTGACAATCAAAACAATTAATCAAGCCCCCGATATAAAAGACTTCGAAGACAACGATCACCACAGTTTTCAAAATGGCGGATTCAAGATGGCGGCTCGCGTGTTTCGTCTGTGTCTTGTTTATGACAAGTTCCGTGATGGCGTCCAAGGAGCTCATCTCAAAGATGAGCTCAGGGTTCGCGAAGGTTGTGGATCAGTGTAAAACTGAGGTAAAACTTTTGTATAAATGCTACTTCAGGGTAACTTAAATTTTCAGAATAGGAGATAAAATAATGTTTTGATGTACATCATTCTTAGATGATGGCTAGCCATGTTGGGGACAAACTTAGAAAGTTTGCATTGTTAGCATTTACGTCCAGCACTGCTGTCATAACAATTTCGTTATGATCATGACTCGTATCATCTCTTCCTCAACGTTTCCCTTACAGGGAGGAACGTAGGCCGTTCCAGTGCTCGTAATGTTATACGCTGATCATGTCTCTATATCTCTTCTTCCAGCTAAACGTGGGCGAGCACATCATGCAGGACATGTACAACTTCTGGAGGGAGGAGTACGCGCTGGTGAACCGCGACCTGGGCTGCATGGTGCTGTGCATGGCCAACAAGCTGGAGCTCATCGGCGACGACCAGAAGTTGCACCACGGAAAGGCTGAGGAGTTTGCCAAGAGTCATGGAGCTGGTATGTGTCATTTGAATGTAATGACGAACCTGGAACTGGAAATCATGTTTTTCCTACTCCTCCGCTATTCTTTTCTGATTACTTTCGTTGCGGGATCCATGACAGTTAAATCATTTCAGGTTTAATTTAAGTATTATTTATTTATTTAAAGTTAAGATTTATTTATTTTTTACCGGGGCTACGTCGTGCTTTATTGTCTCGGCGCTTTTCTGGCGGTCGCCACTGTTGATTCTGGCTTTCAGGAGACACAGTGGTTTGAGAATAATGTGGCGGGCCTGAACCAAGATATTGTTATTTGTTCCTATAAATACCAAGCCGGTCGATGTGCAAAGGATTGATACCACAACAAACTGTCTAGTAGAGAGTCTATCAGATGTCATAATAATAAAAGTATTTAAAAATAATGGATTGCAATAAGTACATAAGCTATTGAAAAACTTGTTGAAAATTGCTGTAGAAATACGAAATGCTTAAAACTGTTCACTCAGGGTACTGTAGACTAGGTAGAAGAAGGGCATTGTAAGTAAACTTCGTCATTCAGAGCAAGATTTTTAACAACTGGGACATCCACATGGAGATCTTATAATCGTTGTCAAAATCTCAGAAACTATATTCAATTCTTCACTGAACATTCTTCCGGCTCCACAGACGACGCCCTCGCCAAGCAGCTGGTCGGCATCGTCCACGACTGCGAGACCCAGCACCAGGCCATCGAGGACGTCTGCGCCCGTGCTTTGGAGGTGGCCAAGTGCTTCCGCACCAAGATGCACGAGCTCAACTGGGCGCCCAGCATGGAGGTCATCATGGAGGAGGTCTTGACCGCCGTGTAGGAGAGCGGGGGAGGGACGGGGAAGGGAGAGGAAAGTGAGCATGATAGAAGAGCGACGTGGAAAAGTAATAGGATGGGATGAAAAAAGACAGTTTGGGAACAAAACCAAAGAAAAAAAAACATTATTTTGATTTGATTACATTAAATTGAAAAGTTGATTAAAACGGAAAACGTTTAGTGTATGGGGGAAAGGCTAAGATGGTTGTTATTTAATTGTTAGTTATTAAGTTTTGACTTGGACCAGCCAGCAATAAAAGACCTCTCAAGTGGGCCTAGTTCCAGCAATGCCCTTCAAATTAATGTAATGAGATTCTTACCTCCAGGGACCCTGAAAGGTGTAGGTTTTGATTTACTAAATCTTTTCTTTAATTGTTGTAGTACTATTATATCCTACAACACGTCAGTTTTATTATCATTGAAATTATTAATAAAAGGTGTGCGGATTCGTTCTATTGATTTAAATAAAGTTACTATTTTTAACATGTTCAATATTTTTGTAGTTTATTTGTGGTTTGTTTTGGCCAAGATATAAGAGCAGTATACAGCGATGCATGACTTATTTGGCTCTGTTGGCAAACTTTTGTGAAAATTGAAAAGTAAAAAAATGGCGACATTAGTTTCGATGGAAGGCATGCCAAAACACACATGTATGTTTTGGAAATACCTATCAAGAACTGATCGATATTGGCACTGGTAATGATGATTATGTCCCTATACGCGACACGCGACCCAACCTTATCCAAATATCCATATTCTTTAAAGAAATAAACAAAAAAACAGAAACCATTTACACTCCAAGATAACTTGCAACATCTAGAACCGATATCATTATCCCGATGCCCCATTGTTCCTCACCCAATACTACAACACCTGGGCAATTCTTCACGCTTCATAAGCTGTAAACCTATCACTGCTTCCAATAACTCCTGATGTTTGTAATTCTAATTATTTATTAGAAATAAATCAAGCCTTAAGGTTAAGGTTTCAAGAAATGTCTGCGATTGATTCGAGTAAAAACTGTTATCGGATGAATTTTATTATGTGATACGTCAGTCTCGACTTGAATGCAATGACAAAGACTTTCAGAGTACTCATTCAGAGCTGGGTGTACATAAAGCGATCTTAACTATTTATTTATTTATTTATCACAAAATCCACAACTCTTTACAATCTTAACCTAAACTATTTTAACTAATCCTACAGCCAATTAAGGATATACAATTTAACATCTATTCATAGCTAAGAATACAGCGTGTGAGAGTGTGTGTGCCTAAGGAGTTAAAGTGGGTGTGTGAGTTTGTTATAACGGTGTGTGTGTGTGTGTGGCGATTGTCTGTATACCTTCTGAACAGCCCCACTTATTTATTTATTTCGTTTTGATGCGTTTGTCAGTTCGTCACATACTGAGGTTATTAATTGTTTCTTAAATATACCTTTTTTAGTATTAAATATATCGAGATGAGAAAATCTTTTGTTATAATTACTTAGCGTCCTACCAATGACTGAGTTTTGAGCGTAGTTTGTACCACTGTGTGGTACTTCGAATAACTGCGTGTGCCTAGTCCGTCGAGACGGAGCACTTAATCTTGTAACTAAATTATTCAAAACAGTACTGTCAATATTCCCACTACAAATATTATAAAGAAATAGCATGTCCAGAATCATACGTCTGTTGTCGAGTGGCAGCATATTATGATGATGATAGCAGATAATCTGCAGATCTGAAACCACTGCGATATTTAATGTAACTATAGAAAGAACTGAATTTCCTTTCTAAGAAACGTCACTAGTTGAGAATCTGTAACTTCACAATGTAAATTTATCTAGTACATACAACTATTGAACAGATTACGTAGAAGTCGTCCCCTTAACGAGCTCAGTCACGATTCAATAAGCCGGCACGTCTTGTGAATCGGCGATAAAACCTTGCACCTGCGTCTGGTATCGTATCGATACAACCAACAGTTTCGCCGACAAATACAAATAAAATTATAAACAACGAAAAGTATCGCATTCTAGTCACATCTCCCCAGTGAACAGAGGGGACTGCAAAAGGTTCACTTGAATGCGATATTCAACTGCTCCAGTAACTGAATAATGTCATTGTATAGTCTGCATCAACGTCATTTATTGCTTGTTAGCCCTCTTACAGGCAAGGAGAGATTTTCTAATAATTGTTTTTCGTCATATTGTGTCGTTTTTCGTTAAACCAGTGGGTGAAAAAAA
Source organism: Xestia sexstrigata (assembly GCA_941918905.2). Classification (NCBI taxonomy): domain Eukaryota; kingdom Metazoa; phylum Arthropoda; class Insecta; order Lepidoptera; family Noctuidae; genus Xestia; species Xestia sexstrigata. The sequence continues at coordinate 899,635 of OW799216.2, read as the reverse complement.
GTCACCTTAAAAAAAATATATATTCTCACAAAACATCAGTCCACGTTTCTCACGTGGCTCTTTCTAATTCGACTTAATCAAAGAGGTACCAATTTTTTCATTTAAAGTAAATTGCTCGCAAAAATATTCTATAATACTTCTGTGCATACTTTTTCAGTGTACTCTGTTAGGGTTCAGCAATAAAAGTAAATAACGCGTAGGTCTCAGGTGGTGCGCGTTCAAATAGATTTAACTGCGCCGAGCACGTATTGTTTGTCGCGTTGGTATACGGGACCCGCTAACGGTATGTGCTTCTTCAGACTGCTCCAGATTGCCGCCATTTTATTGCAGGCTTGTAAAATTGAATGAATTATACAGATGGTTATAGATTGGAGAACAAGGCATTGATTGATGGTCAGCGGTTTTTAAAACTGACTTTCTGATAATGTTGTGTTCATAACTTCGATCAACAAGTTTCTAATTGTTAATCGAAGGTTTATAACGTACAGGTTTGGAACGACAAACAAGATGTAGAACGTCAGTTTATTATTATGTTAGATACAGGGTTTCTGAAAGCTCTAAAAAAAATTATCATTAACATTCTAGCCAAGTTTCACAGTTTATTGTGGTCTATGGAATAATTTTCAACTATTCACTAATTATTAAAACAATTATATAAGCCTCGTATGTCCGTAGATGCCATATAACTTAGAAATATCGATTATAAGCCTAAAATAAATCCAAATTTGAAAACACTCCCTGCCTCGTCTCCATTCGTGAGTCGACTAGCAAGGTGAAGCACCTCTATCAACCTTCAAAGCGTCATTAAAGAACACTACAGCACTAAAGAGCTGCCCTCTAGTGCTGTAGACACTTAACTATCAGAACATTAAGTAAATCTGTTCACGCCGTTATCACTACATCAGAGTTCGATTAACGCTGCATGCTTAGTGGACAACGAGTAACGAAGAGACAGAAGGTACACTTAATGCATGAGATTAATTACAAATTAATGTTAACTGCGGCAGGTATAGTTAAAGAAGAAACAATTTCAGCAGTCATTGGTCTGTGAATGACTGCAAATGAATGACTATCTCTTTCGACACTCAAAATCAAACGTTTTAAAAAACCATCACCCTAATTGCGTATAGGTAACACACTTTACTTCCAAAATCTGTAAGTTGGAAATTCCTAAAACATCGCTTCATTTGCTCGAAAACACCATCTACTCGACAACGCAAATTACGCAATGAATATTGTTGAATGGTCAAATTGAATAGCATTGGGATTGTGCGTGTTTTACGCGTTGTTCGATTGCAGTAACCCCATAATGGGAATGGAAGTTATCATATGTAGTAGACATCACTTTTCTCACGCAGTATAACCTACAGCTCCTATCCCTCATGCTATCATCCTTCTGTTCACATTTATCCCCAGTTCTACAGCCAGTGCAGCGCATGCTGCGCCGGCGCACGCCGCGATTGTGCTGTCGCGTAATGGCAGCGATAGGCCGGAGTTATGGCGCAATTAACCGTGCCGATTCTCACGTGGCGGCACAGGCGCAGGGTTAACCGTGTGAAGCGATTTACGCGGATGGGTTTATTGTTTAGGGTTGACGGAAGGTTAGGTAGTGTGGGTGTTGGGTTGCTAAGAGTTAAGAGGTTTATAGTGTGCGGGAAACCTTAAAAAACAGCGCACTTGTTTATGTATCTTTTAAGGATCCGTTTCCACCAAGCGGAAAACGCCTGGCGCAGGTATTTTATTGCACTGAAAAAATAGAAGCACGCATATGCGTCTCCTCGCGCCTGCTCGAAGTTTACTAAACACCCGATGCACGGCGAGCGCTCAATGTTATACGAGACAATATTAATACAGCCCTTTATTTAGTGAAATCAAATAAGTGTGCGAGGAGTTTTCAGTTTGATGGAAGCCGAATGGTGCCCACCATTCGGTTAAGGATAAGAACAAAACTTCTTTACTTATAATTATGCAAAATGATATTTTTTTGAAAAAATAGGCTGAAAATACTTAAAATGTCACTTACGGGCTTCGATCAACAATTGTTGAACTAATAAAAAAGAAACACACTGTTTTGAGAATAGATAACCCATTTGAAGGTTTTACATTGCAGATTGTATTGCATTGTAGATGCAGAACATGGCGTGAACATACGACACAATAAGGAAAACATGTTAGTAACAAATGCGATGCACACACAGAAAAGCCAAGATACGTATAATGAAATTTCAAATCATTAATTCATTTTTTTCTTGTTTTCATCATGATTTTTATTTCGCTTTTCTCCGTTCGATACATGGTGAACAATCCACCGATCACATTCATTTCCATTACACAGTACATGGCGATGCGATGTACAAGAGAGAGGTTAACTCCACGCCTTCGGCGGAGTAATAAACGGCAGACACTGGTTTGTACTCGTATTTCACAGCAATTATTCTGGACACTTTGCTTGAGGTTCTCGATGAAGGAATAAAGTGATTCTTTGACATTATTTTACACGAGTCCAATATTTTCAATATTTTAGTAAGTGCACACTTACTCTGAAATGAGTGGTCGAAAATGTAAGAATTACTCTGTCCTTGGAGGTCAACGAGAATAAATAATAGGAGAGGTCAGACATAGGCTTTAGATACAAAACAGGATAAAGCAGATTACTAATGTCTTTTAATACGGTCTTCACGGAAATACATCACAAAAAGTATTATTTTAACGATCCATGCATGTCACACATTCGAATTAGTAGAAGTTAGTAAATTAACTAGAATATTTAATAACTGACATAAATAGCATTTTTCCAAAGATTTTTCTTTTCACCCACAATATCATGAATGAGCATTTTACCATCCAAAAGACGAATACAGAACTTCATTCAAAACTCCCTAGGGAAAGATGATCAAAGATGAAATGAAACATCCATGACACTATTCAGGATTATTCCCTATATCTCTGTGAGCACCTCACTGACGATGACCTCGACCTTGGGCTGCCAGTCCAGCTCGTGGATGCCGGTGCGGAAGCACTTGGCCACCTCTAGGACGCGGAGACACTCGTCGTCGTCTCGCTCAAACTTTTTCTCGCAATCGTGGATTATTGTCACTATCTTTGATGCTACTTCCTCTCCTGTAATAATATTTTTGTTTAATTTTGGATAATCAGAACTTTATTTTACGTTTTCAATGATGCTCTCGATTTTGTCAAAATAATTTCTGCATAGAAATATCTAGTGCTGAGCTTTTTTTTTTTGGAAAATTCCACCACACCTTTTCCTACCACTGCAGCTCTTGAATGCTAGAATAACAGTTGCGACCTCAAGACAAGTGCCGCGGCCTGAAGCAATAAGCTTGATTAGTCTCAGGGAAACGATTTAACTGTCTTGGTCACGTAATGACTAAGAGCAGCAGTAGATGAGGAAGCTACGACCAAGACTGCAGATTTCAAAAAAAAAAACATGTAACGAACCAGCGCCATGTTTGAGCGCGAACTCCTGCGCGTTGCCATGATGCATCCTTCCGTTGGCATCCAGAAGATCCAGCTTCTTGCTCATGCAGATGATGGCGCAGCCGGTGTCGCGGTTCAGCAGCGTGTAGTCCAGCTTCCAGTAGTGGAACAGGTCGGCTATGATCTGGTCGCTCATGTTTAGCTGGAAGAGTTGGAGGTGGAGGGATAACTCTAATAATGATGAGGGAATGTGAGATTTTCAAGGTAGCGCTGAGGATCCCTCTCAAGATATAGAAAATCATCCGTTTTAAATGATTTAGAGACAAGATACTGAGGTGCGCTAAAGTCCTGCACTTACTAGCCTACTAGCTGCTACTACTAGTCGGGCATAAAACATTATAGGAACTTTTTCAGTCAAAGATTTGTATATGAATATTGTAATGTCACCATGCTCACCTCATGCTTACACTCTTCTAAAACTTTAACGAATCCTGAAGTGATATACTTCATGGCATCCTTCGATGGTTCTACCTCCCTCACTCCTACAGCCATTATCACAAGCGCGAAAAAGACGTTGTACGTTCCCATTTCTTACAAAGTGTCTCCAAGTGAGAAGTGTTACTTTGTGCTTTATATATTCACCAGTAATTTGTAGATTGGTTGCCGATCGTGTGTAATTGTTGACACCAGCTGGTAATCATTGGGTTGATGATGAGGTGGTTCTGTACTTGGTGTCAGCTAATGATGGGTTATTAAAAAGTTAACGCGTTCGCGTAATTTCTCGGTAGTCTTTTGTTCGTAGGCATGTCGAGTATGTATTGTATTCAATTGAACCTAGTGAATAGTAAGGACGGATCCCATATCTGCCTGATGACTTCGCCAGAATCAGAAGGGTTCAACGAAGAGCGGTGTAAGAGAGGTATACCATATTATTTGTCATAAATTATCTTGAGAATAGATGTAACTTTGTAGTAATTCATGGCATTGTTCCGAATAATGTCAATATCTTTAGGGATATTTTAACAAAAAATTTAAGAAGTGACATCCTATACTGGTCTGGTCCATATAACAGAGGACTGTGTCCCAACCGTGGGAAAACATTACAAGCTGGTTTTATGTGTATCACGCAAAAATTATAACATCAAAGTATTTTTTACATTTAATTCTCACACCTTCTAAAAAGCTCAGCAAACATTTTTCTTGAATTCATTTCCCTAACTATAGCCGGGTCCGAGCTCTGATCATCGGAGGAGACCTGCTCGGGCTCGGCGTCAGGTGGCAGCTCGGTCTGGTTCCAGAAGTCGCGCGCCGGCGCCCAGTGCATCTCGAACATCCCGAAACGGAAGCACTTGGCTATCTCCAGGGCGTTGTCACACAGGTTACTGATGCTCCTCGTCGACTTCTTGCATAGTTGGAACAGTTCCAACATCTTCCGTGACATTAATTCGTCTGGAAGTGGGAAATTATTTTTGCAAACGAATTTACTGTGAAATTGCTGATAATTCAAGTATTAGACATTATGTACGGTTGACTATCGAAAACCTTTTCCATACTTGGAACCTTGTCATAAAACACGATGCAAATAGCAACGTTAATATGTACTGTTGACCAGCAACAAGTTTAATGTGACAAAATCCAAATGTGATCAACCTTTTTGTTCATTTTTGCCTAGTGATTATGAAGCATACCAATAATACCGATCCACCTGGAACATACTCATACAGATTGGAAATATGCGTCAATGAATGATGAACGAAGGTAAACAGTGACTGTATACAAAAGAGAAAGTTACCAGCACCGCAAGCCCTGTTGAACGCATCAACATTAGCCGGCATCACCTGGCTGCCCTCTTCATTAAAGAACTCATTCTTCTCGAACACGCAGACCAGGGCGCAGCCCAGGTCCTGACTTTTCAGGTAGTTCTTCTCATTCCAGAAGTCCATTAGATCGTGAATTACTTCATTCGTGAACTCCAACTGAGGATATTGATGATTAAGTAGATTTATTTGGTTATTGAAGACCTCCAATTAAAGATGTAACTACACCAAAACTCTACAATATCTATAGATATAAAGTTTTAGTCTGGTGGCTTCCTACAATTACAGGAGACGACGGAATGAAGTGTGACGGATATCAGATACATAGCTCGCACTAGCACAGCTTATATCTCTTAGTAGACGGGAACTGATAATGTTAGAAATGGATAGGAAAACGAAAGTGTAGATTAAATTTTATGTTCGTACTTAAATTATGTACTAGGAGACTTAAAATAGCCTATTCTATATTCTTATTTAGCTATAAATTATTATATTTTATTTATAATAGATAACTTACTAATGAAGAAGCCCATGGGCTCGGAAGCCTGTGCTTCTCAGGACAACGCTCTTCCGCGCCGTCGGGCGGTGAAGCGGATCTCACGTCGCATTGGCGCGTATGAAATTCTAACACACTTACACCGCGTTCGCGTTTATCCACGCGGCGCACTGCCACAAAATCTTGCTTCCTCCGCCCGACCGCGCGGACGAGCGGTGTCGTGAGATAATCGTTTTAAGATCCGCGAGCGGCCCATCCCGGCTTGCACGCCAAAGTTACTCAGGGATAATGTAGCATTCTAGTGGTAAATGTTTTTTTTTAAATCGGTCCTGAAGTTTTTGAGTACATTCGTTACAAACATACAAAACATCTTTGCCACCGACTTCTGAAGCTAAAGGTATTTTTCACTTTGTTGTGTTTTTGAAGTCGGTTTTATTTTTTGCAAAAAAGTTTTTATTTTTCCATTTTTAGTTGTAATATCCTATACAAATATTAGCTATACATTTATTTTAACATAACAACATCACGCCTGTAATCCCCGAAGAGTTGGGCTGAGGTGTACCCAATAGTACATACACCCACATTTCGCCAGTTATGTTTAAGTCCAATGTAATAGGGGGCAAGCGCTGGCGCAAATCCAGACTCCGTGGCTGCTACTGAGAAATTCCTGATGGAAAAACCCAATAACACTTTGCCCGACCAGGGAATCGAACCCAGGACCTCATGCTGAGTTGTCGCCACCACTAGACCAACAAATCACTCATTTATTTCATATTGTTAACAATACATGTCATGGTAAAAGACTTATCCCCAATAAAATGGAACCTAACATACCTAACTGTCGAAATGTGGGTGTACTGTACACATCTGCATACCCCCTCTGAGCATACAGGCGTGATGATATGTTATGATGTTGTGAAAACAACAAACATCCAAGCGATTGCAGCAATTACGACCGATTTTCTGTCTATAATTGAAGAGTTCCATTGTATTTGTCCGAAAATCACCATCAGATCTTCACCAAATTTAAACAGGACCACCGCGAAGTAATTTTCTCCCAAACAAAAAAAGAATCATCGAAATCGGTTCACATTTGGCGAAAAAAAGGCTGAACATTTACACAAAAAAAAAAGAAAATCAGACGAATTGATAACTTCCTCTTTTTGGAAGTCGGTTAAAAAATAAAAATCTTTCCTCTCACGTAGTTCTCGTTCCCGTGGGAGTACGAGGTTAAAATATAGCCTATGTTACTCGCTGATAATTGCTGAAAGAATTTTTCAAATTGGTCCAGTGGTTTTTAAGTTTATTCGTTACATACAAAAATACAAATCGTTCCTCTTTATAAGTATTATTGGTAGAGTTTGCCACAATTCTCTTTCTGTGTAAATCTACAAACTAATTTGACTGTGACACCTACCTCTTTCTGACACTCCAGCACCATATCACCGATATATTTGCTGAAGGTCTGTAGCACATATACCTCATTTTTTTCTACACTCGACAAAATCAGCGAACAGAATACTATCAATATTCTCATTTTGACGACTAGTCTAAAAACAGCAGTATTTATCTTCATTATACTTGCAAGTATAACGATGTAAACAGCGAAGAAATCGGAAAAATTGGGAAATGTGTAGGATTAATTACTTTGTTAATAGGTTTTGTGTTTTACATGTATAAAATCTTATGAAATGTACCGTAGCTTCTCGTGACTTTGTTAAGTGGCAGTCGTATGGAACATTTTTTCATGAATAGACCTTAGATGCTTTAATGAAGACCTTTACCGTACATCTTGCAGGACATAAAACTGTAGGTTCTTCTTAAACTTATTTATGACAACATAAGGTGTTTTAAGGAGGTACTATTTTCGATGTAAGTAACCAATAAACTTTATCAATAAAACCGTAGCAATAAAACAAAACTGATTGATGTATGTTTCTTTAATAATATTACATCAAGTACTTGCAGCTTACAAAACTACCCACCCCCTTCGAGCAAATTGGCGAGGTAGGAGATTCTTGACACGAACAACTAAATTATCACACAATACGTCCATTTGACATGCCAGGTCCGTAATGAGATATATCTACATTTCAACATTCTGTTTATGTTTTTGGGGAACTGCTTTATTGTAATCTTTATTCTGATAGAGGTTTGATTTTAACGACGAATATTGTTAAGTTATTAGAGCAATAATTGAAAACGCATAGCTGGATCAATTTAAGAAGACGAAGATACATTTATTTTCTAACTAATATCAAAACAACAGAAAAGGGTAACTAATGCTTGCAATATTGTTATTTTTAAATCGCAACTAAGAAATAAAGGTATAGGGTACAATCTAGAAACAAAAAAGTCCAAGCCGACGATTATTCCTCTACACTTCGGCCAAGACTTCTCCGACGATGAGCTCCATGCTCGGCGCCCAGTTGAGCTCGTGGATCTTAGCCTTGAAGCACTTGGCCACGTTCAGGGTCTTCATGCATGGGTCTTCTGCCGCGTCAGGCGTCGACTCCGCGCAACCGTGGAGTAGGGCCACTAGCTGCTTCGCCATCGCCTCGTCTGGTGGATTGAATTAGTCAAGAAAATGAAAGATGCTAAATTATGGGGACCTAATGATTAGTCCTCCAGTATTCTTAATTGGGGCAAATTCCAGTACTGTCTAGGTTTCTTAGACAGAAGTAAAAGTAAGTAAGTACACGAGAAAAAGAAGGGGACCAACATTTATGGGATGCAGTCACTGAGAGGAGTCGTCAGATTATCGCATAGTATTATGATCATAACATTATTCACAGATGCAGTATGTAAACTATTGTTTTGGAGTCTCAGTCTGTGAAGACATTATACCGAGTTATTTCCCAATGGAAAATGCGTGACATTACACTTTCTTTACAATTTTCCGCCTCAACCGTTCGGAAATCTCGCTGACTCACATTTTAATTTGGTGAAGCACTCCCTAGCCCTTATCGCACTATTAAATATCTAATTACATCGATATAGCTTTTTATGTATCTACTGATATAGGGCTGATGGGCAATCAGAAGGTAAACTATTATTAGTGCTTAATGTGATCTCACGGATTAATATACGCGGTTCATAAGAAAATCAAGCGTAAACCACAAAGTAACCTAAATCTAAACGGCTCAAAATGCTATGAATAAGAACAAATCTCTTACCAGCGCCATGTTTCTGCGCGAACTCCTGCGCCTTGCCGTGGTGCAGTTTCAGCTCCTGATCCAGCAGTTCCAGCTTCGATGAGAGGCAGAGGATGGCGCAGCCAGTCTGTCGGTTCGTGAACTCGTAGCCCTCCTTCCAGAAGTTATAGAAGTCTGTTGTCACTGACTCAGGGAGGTCCATCTAGAATTGTTGACGACCATAGCATATAAGCTTATTGAACAACTGGAATTGCAGATGGCATAGTATATTATGAGTGTGTGAGTGTAAACGACGAAAAAAATCGCTTAACATAAATAAGATGTATAAGTCGAGTGTGCCAAAAAAACCATCTATTAACGAAATTAGTCCCAGGTTTTATTAAAAAAACGATTGAAGAACTGTGTTTGTCACTCAAGCAGATCCTTCTAAATCCGGAAGATTCGGGTTTCCTCCTCGTCACATCAAATCAACACATAATATTGAGTATCTTACCTCCTTCTTACAGTCTTCCAACGGCTTAGCGAAGTGCATGGACAGATTCTTCATGACTTCTTGCGAACACTCCGCCGTGATGAAGAGTCCGGCGATCACCACCAGCGCCAGTCGGACGGACATGGTGGCTGATGTACGGGGCGCCATTGAGGCAGAGTATCGGATGGACAGACTTATATCTGCGCTTAATTACCGCGTTAATTAGGAGTTACGGCCACGCGACAATGAGCCCCTCGGCTTGATTAGACGTGGTTTAATTAGTGTAGCGGATTCATTCATGGAATCCAAATGACGTGGTGAACAGGCAGTTATTAGTTGTGCAGGCTCATGATTGACTTGCACTATGCAGCGCCAGTCCTTTCATTTATGGAGTTTTGGGTTGACATAGCTTTTTAGTCATACAATACGGACAATAATAATAAAATAACACCTTGCCCCAATGCAGGGCAAATACCCATCGATTTCAGTGATATCCAAGATGAACTTACAAAGTACCGACATACGAATTAAAAAATTCGTCGTGTATGTGTGGACTTGAACCCGCTACCTTGTGCATAAGTGGCGAAGTCTTAACCAGGCAACATCCCGATAAGAAGACATACTCGTAGAGTATACATTTGATGTTCCTTTATGCCAATTTTTTGGCATAGAAACTCTAACTTTTCAACCCCATATTTACTAACGGCCATTTTCAATAACTTACTAGCAGGTTAGGTCGGTAGGTTGCTATCTCTGTCTGTTTGACATTTTGCTTACTGACGGTTAGGAACAACACGTCACAGAAAAGCTTTCTTTGATTTTTCTATGAATCAAGTGACAGATAGGTGACACGGAGAGGATATTTCAAGCTAACTTTGTTTATTTCAAACACCGATAGCTGCGAGCGTATAGGCATATTAACTAACAATTATACGTAAGTAAGATAGAAAATGGCCGTTCATGCCATTTTGCATTCAGACAGTTCAGATATGTAGTCTACTCTACTCATGTCATTACGATTTCCGTGAGCTGGTGGTTTGGGAGTATTGCTAGACTAACCAGACACGGCCATAGACCATATTCATAATATTGTACGAATGCAAACAGTCAAAAGGGTGATTCCTAAGCGAATGTGATGATTTTCAGCTAAGGGAGTTCTTGTCTACAAATAGAACATAGTGTACAAAGTTCAATAAGTGACTGTAAAGAATAGTTTATTGTTTATTGGTTCGAGCAGTGTTATTGGGTTTTTAACTTAGTTCAGGAATTTCTCAGTAGTAGCCCAGAACTTCGATTCGTTCCCGGTTGTTGGAACAAAGGTTTTTGTACTTCTGTGTGATGACAGTTTAGTTCGTCTAATGTACACAATGAATTTTGATGTGAGTTTAACAATAATTTCCAGCAAAATATGTGTGTATGTAACAATAACATTGAACATAGGTAGCACAAAACGCCGATGTCTTGACATGTATGTCGCAACATCATGGAGTATTTCAGGCTTACGAGATCATTACATTTGTACTTCGATTAAACTTTTTTAGTAGGGTACTACTTTAAATATTCTAATGTTTAATTAGGTCAGTAGCCATCCATATAAAATATAGTGCAGCAGTTGCTTAAAATATGACTATAAAAACTGGCCTAGTGCGAGTCGGACTCGCGCACGAAGGGTTCCGTACCATTATCAAAAAGTCACGTTTGTTGTATGGGAGCCCCACTTAAATATTTATTTTATTCTGTTTGTAGTATTTATTGTTATAGCGACAACAGAAATACATCATCTGTGAAAATTTCAACTGTCTAGCTATCACGGTTTATGAGATACAGCCTGGCGTCAAACAGACAGACGAACAGTGGAGTCTTAATAATAGGGGTCCCGTTTTTACCTTTTGGGTACGGAACCCTAAACAGTGTACCCTATTCAATTTATCGCCAGGTTATTTAGCGGTTCCATCCCTTAATCGCTAAATTAGCTGGCGATAAATCGGAAGAACCTAACTCGCCGGGCGTTCACAATATTTTCATGTTACGACTTTTCAGGCAGCTTTTATTCGTATTAGTAGGAGGAAAATCAGGGATCAAAAAACATAAACACCAACATTATATCAAAACAAAATATAATAAACGAAAAAACAACTCATTATTTTTTTTGTAATTTTTTGTTCATGCATTACTAACACTAACTTAAGCACAGCAGTCAATAGTCTTTATCCAGCCAGTTCTTCATCATCGTCAGTACTTCTCCATGACGGCTTCGATCATGGCCACTTCCGGAGCAATGCCGGCCCCCTTGGCGTCCACCTTAAAGCATGCAGCCACCTTCACCACGCGGTCGCAGTCGTCTGTCATGCTGTCGTATTTCTTCTCGCAGTTGTGGATCAGGTCCACTAGCTTTTCGGAGAGGACTTCACCTGTGATCGTTTAAGAAAGAATGATGAATTACGTCATCAGCTAAGTGAGTGACATGAAAATTATACTTTATAATTGTTCTTAATATCAGGGAAGATTCTGCACTATTAGTATGACTTGGCAAGATCGGCAGCGCCATATGCTTTCACGAAGGATAGTCACGAATGGAGGCACTGTTTTGTCATGTCTAGATAGTTACGTCTTGTTGCGAATGTGAGGCACTCATCAACAATATCGCTAAATTGTTTCTGCTGAAAGCACAGTAACTGATTTACATTTGGATATATCTACACTCTACGTACATTTACTAAACCACCGCTAAGTACAAAGTCAGTCATTCTAAGCTTTGTACCTGTCTCGTCCAATTCATGTAAACCCTTACCTGGAACATCAGAGCTTTTAACTTTGCAGTTAGTTTCGCGATAAATTCAGCAAAAAACAATATGGCTGACAGATTGGATCGCGTGACCTTTGTTTCAGTTGCATGTGCACTGGGGCAGTAAATAATGTCTACAACCACAATAATTCACTAGCAGCAGTACAAATAAATAGGAATAACATGAAGGCAAATGCTATTTTTGAAACTAGAAAGAATAATTAGACGAAGTTAGTGTAACTTCTTTTTGTTTGAGAAACGCAGTATAAGAATAATGTGGCCCAAAAAGTCTGATAACCAGTCTTACCAAGGGGTATCGTAATACTCAGTACTAACTGGGTTGTTGAGGTCAGATAGGCAGTCGCTCCATGTAAAATACTGGTATTCAGCTGCATCCGGTTAGACTGGAAGCCGACCCCAACATAGCTGGGAAAAGGCTAAGCAGATGATGAAACGCAGCTTATGAGTGTTTCTCAGTGAAACTGAATCAGATTCTAATCTGATTTAGTTCTGGAATTATAAATGAAGACTATTTCGACAGTAAACCTGCACCCAATTGCATAATACACTTTTAATCAAATTGGAAGGTTTTTTAAGGAAACAAATGTACACAAAATTCATGTCTGATAATTATATTCGTCTGCTTGACGACGTAAATCTCGGTATGAATGTTGTTGGCTACTGCTGTACGTGTATTACCTTCACACCGGTGACTAAAATGTTCATCTGTTACAACCAAAAATTAAATTATTCTAATCAATCGTTTAGTGCGAGTATTTTCTTTGTAAAAAACAAACCATCTCACCATTAGGGAAGCCCTTGACGTAGTCGTGCATGTTGACGTGGTGCATGCGGCTGTCGTCCTGCAGCAGTGAGAACTTGTTGGACATGCAGATGATGGCGCAGCCCAGCTCGCGGTGTACCACCTCGAAGTCCTCGCGCCAGAAGTGCTGGAACTCTTCCAGGACCTCCGCTGATAACCCTGACTGGACAAGATAGAATGCATGCATAAGAAATGCTTGGACATTACTTTTAGGGGAAGTGTGATTCTATTGCAGATTTTACCCCCAAAATGTCAGGCAGATCAATCACATTTCGCCAGTTGTTGTGATAGTGAGTGGGACAATTGCCCTCAACCGGGCACATGTTCAGTCTCCATGGCTGCTACTGAGAAATTCCTGATGGATAAAACCTTTGATCCCTGGGAATCGAACCTAAATGAGGTTCTGGGCTCAGCAGTAGCGAGTAAGTTATTGAGCTTCTATTAAAGATCTGTAATTTTCTGATATGGTCCTGGCCTGGTCTATAGAAACGTTTGGTAACAAATTATAAAAGCCTAAGTGTTGACTGTGATACAGATTCCATTATATTATATTACGTTGACAGCAAAATTTTCAGCTTCGAGAATAAATGTAAAACTGCTTACCTCTTCCCTGCACTCTTCAAGCGCTTTTCCAAAATGAGCAGTAACATGGCTCATCACCTCCGCGGTCCCCATCACCGAACTGGTGACGGTCGCCATGACAACCAACAGCAAACAACACTTCGACGTCATCTTGTCCACAATGGCCCGCTAGCACCGGGCCACACATTTATATCTTAGCAAAACTTTTTTACTTCTTTAAATTATATGGTATTTGGAAACCAGCATGGTAAGCAGTCTCTTTAACCTCTATTTGAATTGCCATAAAGTCTAGTATGTTATGATTTCGTTGTAGTTTTATCTTTGTACGACACAAACTGATGATTTGGTCAAAGACATAAGTAATACGTATGTTGTGTGTAATTGTGGTGGCACTGTATACTGGCAGGACTTGCCAGTCATATCAAACGTGGTGTTTTGGCTAATGACTGCCGCTCGGAGGCCGCTTATTGCCTTCTATAACGTTATTAAGTATAGGCAGAAGCGTTTAATAAACTGTTGTTTATGTTGTCATCGGTTATTAGTAATATGTTGTGTTCACGCTCAGCTGCTGTGAGACCACCTAGGTTGTAGTTGTCGTACGTGTCTACGCAGATTTCATAATTTTACGCAAAGAAATTATACCAAATTTTTGGTTTGCCTGAAATAAGCCGTCAATAGCGTTGGAGTAGGAGTCATTGTCCAAAATTATTTAATCGACCATGCCCATAAAATTGCAAAGTTATTACAGTTTAAACACCAGCAGCTCAATATCCCATCTTACGGAACCATTGATTAAACTTCACTAAACCTCGATTTTCTTTTACCTCAGTCAAATCGTATTTCGGCAACAATTGGCTAGTTTCCACCATTAATTCTGAGATTCAGGGCACGTATCCCATAGCACGGACCATTGGTCGTGGGGCGCGGGCTGCCACTCGAGAGCCCTGCCCACCCCGCGCACGTGCAAGCGTGATGCATCGCACTCGGGTGACGCGATACAAGACTCCGCGATTTACGGGAAAACTGCTGGAGTATTAAAAAAAAATTATGTAATCTGGCGGATTCCAAAAAGATGGAGTCTAGTGTTAAGAGTTTTTAATAAATAACAACAATAAATACCGAAACAACCAACTCCATGGTTACAACAAGATAATTAGACAATTTTTTAGGCCTAAAACGGGTTTAAAGATGACGTATAAAGGTGACGTCCCAAAACATTGCAGTGGCATGCAACCGGCCGTGGATGTCATAACAAATTAGGATAGTGAATCAAGGAATACATATAAATTCAAGTGAGTGTTTTGTTTTGAAATCAAATAGCAGCACTATGAAAAGCATTACATTATAGTGTGGTGTCAGGTGTAATATTTCAAACAACAGGCATGACGACAGTATCAAAAAATTGCAAATATTTAGTCCGTCAGTTAGAGTATTGGAAATTAATGGACGCGTATTTTTTGTTTTTGTAAATCAATGAATATCGGCAAAGATAAAACGCTTGTGACGTCAGAACTAGGTAAAAATGATACCTAGGCGTGACGGATTGAGAATTTTAAAAGCGTCATATCTTCGTCAATTTTGGTTTACGTAACAAAAGAAAAAACACGGCTCAAATATTTTTTGATAATCTAACTGACGGACTAATTAGTTGTTTTTTGTCGTCTCGCCTATTAATATGTATGATCTGCTCGCGTTTAGTCAAAAGCAGTACCTATCTATCAGAAACTGTGTCAAGTACCTGGATAGTATTTGAGTTGCAATATGCTAGCTTCGTCCCGTTGCCTTATACTTATCTTAGAGAGCTCCCACAGTTAAATTTTCTCGTCAGAATCCACCATATTCATGACTTTCATACAATATTAACCTGTAAAATATTTACAATGCTTTAAATCTTTTACATTATGGACTTCGGTTCGTAAACAGTTAAGCTAATAAGAAAGAAAAACAAATCTATTCTTGTTTGTACAAGACATGGTTTACTCCCGCCAGACAGACCGGTGACCTGGGTAATGTAACAAGAAATGATGCAAGATGAATTTTCTGGACATGGTAAGCAGAGGAACGGAGTTTATGGTAAAATTAAGGCTAGGTTAGTAATGATGGTTATTTAAACAGTGAAGGGTGACTGTAATGTTTAGTTTATTAACTTTGCACTCTTTTTAAGTACCATACTGTGAGTGGCAACGAATTTCGGAGTTTGATCAAATTGAACTATTAACTCTCACTCTCACACATCAAGGCAGCAGTGGGAACGTTATAATAGGCTGATTAAACTTATGATACCATTTTAAATTAAAGATTAAATAGTAAAGTTCGTATAATGAAGGTTGTATCTGACTTTCAATGCATTCGTTTAATGACGCAACTGGCGGTTCATCGCTTTATCAGCTTGAATTAGATAAACAATTGGGTCTCAAAATATCATTCATAGTTAAATCAACTAGCTCTGCACTGACGGTAGATGTAGGATCAAGTCTAAAAATATCCAAAAATAACACTATCTACCACAGTGAGTTACTTCACTATTAGGTACTGCTAAACTATGTCATTACTCAACTAAGTATCATTAGTGCCGCTAATTTCCCTGAAGACGGAACTATCCACCGTGAAGTTTTCCCATCCATCATACGAGACAGGGTAAGCAGGGAACAGTGATCTGTCAGCGGTAATGAGAATACTTTGACAGGTTTTTTGAAAGGAAACAAGAAAAATGGAAAGTTTTCACCGTTCTGTTACAATATGTTCGTGTTTTTCTACTAATGATGGTAGAATTGGACAGGGGAGAAATATTATTTTTCATAACTGTGATTGATTTCACGGTAATTTGGTAAACATAGTATGGTTGTTGTAGTAAGTTTGACGTATGGAAAAAGAATTGTAAACCATTAGCTAATCAAGCTCACAATCAGCGCATGCAATTTATTTATTTCTGTGGTCTAGTGGCATTAATTTATTGTCTCGTAGATTTATGAAAACTATTTGTGGAGTTATTTTACCAATTTGGGTTCTTTGCATTCAGATTTATAGATTACTGGTAGTTTGTAAAGCTACTTTTCAGTAGGTTTATGGGTTTTGAGATTTAAGCTGCATCTGAATCTAAAACCAGTTGTAAGAATGCCAATTCCGTTAAGAAAAAGACATAAACACAAGCATCTTGTTACCTTTACCCACAAAGACACAAACAATCACAGTATGCAGCCTATAAACTAAAGGGGGAGCCCACAATGAGTAATAGTCGATGTTGCCAGTCTCGCGATCACTCCCTATTCGCCTCACGTAGTGTTGCCAGGGGAGAAATAAATATTTCCCGCGAAAATCCGCGGCCTGTTCTATATGTAAATTTTTATGTTTTTTCCATCAAATAAAGTTGTACCGTGTGTGTTTTTATAATTTTACAATACAAGGTTCAGGTGTCGAACCTCGTACAAACGACAATGGAAAATATTTGTAGAGGAAATATTGGTTCGGTAATAAAATCCAAAGAGATTTCGTTTTGAACGTGCGCTAAATTCAGAATTTTGAATAACATGCATATATTTTTTTTCTTTTATTTGTCAATAGGAGAACAAACAGCTGAAACATATGGATACAAATTGTATAAGGGGCTCGTGTAAGTAACACAGAGCCAGGATCACAGGTTTCAAAAGTAAAACCGTAGTCGGTAGTTGAAGTCTTAAGATCAGTAACAAGCACGATAAAGAAAATATTAAAATGAGATAATAAGCACTACGCGCTTAAAAAAAAACTCAGCGTTCAGGCTAGTACGTGCAGAATAGGTTTTTGTGGTACCTATTAAATGGGTCAAATGAAAACTTTCACAAAGATTATTAAAGTCCTTACTCGCTCGCATTATGTACTATTGTGTTTTTTTTCTTAAAGCTATAATTCATTTCATTGATGTATTTATTTATAAACTGTTTTTAAAAATAATTTTAAATTATATATTGCATGGGGTTTCCTCTTCTCAGGGCTTTTTGCATAAAATTGTAACCATGTAGCATTTCCGGACAGTTGCAAATACGTCTGTAAGTTGGGTGCAGCAGCTGGCGAAACGGGAATGTTTGCCGAAGTCTGCCTGCATGCTTGAGTACTGTACAGTTACAGAGTATAGCATTTGTCACTGAGGTAGACAGTACGTAATGAAAAACATTATCTACGTATTTTCCCAAGTTTAGGGTAAACGGATGATGCTTATATTTGGTAAGGAAAAAAGTCGTGGCAGATACTGTAGGTATAAAGCAAATCCAAATTTATTCCAGTTGACCCCTACCTATAACTTAATGAAAAACATATATTTTGTGGTTTTTGTCTTGAGCACGTTTCAATATTACTACACTACTACAACAGCCCATAACGTCCACTGCTGGACATAAGCCTCTCCCATGATAGAAGGATTTGCCGTAATCTCCACGCTTTGCAGGCGGATTGGAGATCGCAGTGATGAAAGACTAACAGAAAACGCTGCTGCCCATTCTCTGGTCTACGGAGGCGCAAGGTGTTCTGCCTCAGACATTAGTCGCCTTATACGACACCCGTGAGTGTAATGGGTTGGTTCTATTCTACTCTGCCGGATACCACACGGCTAACGGCTACGTTTCAATATTATGTAAGTGTTTTTAGTCAATTATATTACCGTTGAAATATTACCAATATTCCTTGCTTAATACACATTGTATGTGTCCATACATCAAGTTTAATGAAATCCTCAGAGATGGGTGGGTACTGCAACAATCTATCAAGCTGTCCACCCAGTCGGCACTCCGGCCAACTTATCTTTACACCTCAAAATACACTCCATCTTCGCCGAAGTGCCCCAGCGAAGTGCAACGAAAAGTTTGTTTTAAAACACCATTAGTAAATTCCGTTAGCAGGCGTGACAAGGGAAACTGAATCTTTTTCCATCGCAATACATGTCAAAATGAAAGTAAAAACAGTTTCTGTTAAAGTCAAAGCAGAAGTAAACTTTGACAAAGTGACTTTTTCGCTCCTGAAAAATCTTGTATAGCAATGTTTTTCTTTTTCCAAGGGAAGAAGGTTGCTTTTTCTTTGCATCATATTTCAATGGAGGCAAAGATAAATTGGTTCCTGGAAGGAATGGATTCCATGGGGAATTCGCTATTTTTCAAGAAAACAGCGCGTTGAATACCAAATGTGAGAAAACAATGACTTTATAACGCTGAGTCGACATTCACGACTAACACGCCATTTGTATGTTCAGACAGAACATTAACAACTGTTATCTCTAAGTGAACGTTACCTGCTACATTTGTGTGTTATTGGTTGAATTTATCCTCGTTTTTTTCGAATATAATAACACGCCTATAATCTCCGAGGGTTTAGACAGAGGTACGAGTATACTACATTTCGTCAGTTATGTTCTTAAATCACACATTCAGACAGATGGAAAAACCCAATACTATTTTGTCCGACCTGGGTATCGAACCCAGGACCTCACCATGCTCAGCAGTCGCACTTACAATCACTAGGCCAAAGAGGATTTTTTTTTTCGAATTGTAACATAGATCATGGCAGGCGGGACAACTCACAAGTCGTTGACGAGATAAGCAGTAGCCTAGCTACTTGCTTACCTTGACCGCTTTTCAGTTATGTAAGTAATGTTATGTAAGTAATGTAGACGATTTGATCTATTTGATGAGTGTCCTGCCTGACCTAGTTACTTGATCTACGACACAGTCACATTCACTCATGTACGGTTCTCTAAATTACTTACAAATGTTAAATGCTATTTTACTAAACGTAGATACTGCGTCCTGAGCTTGTTTTTTGGTCGAAGGTTTAATAGGCTTATTTTTGGCACAATATGTTATGCAATAAGAACCAATATAAATACATCCATTATCATGACCGAGCCCGTCAACAAGCTGCGTGACGCCGTCGCTCACCTGGCTATGGTGTGCAGATGCGCACTGGTGGCGAGCTTGACCAGCGGCCGCTGCGGGGGCCGGCTGGGCCGCGTGGGCGGGCTGTAGGTGTACTCGGCCGCCGGCGAGCCCGTCAGCCACGACCAGTGCTCCGTCATCGTCGCGGGCTCCCACCGTCTGCCACTCACACTTTGAACACTGCACTAGTAAACAAGATACAGTTAGCTATTTAAAGTTCAAAGGAACTGTCATTTTGTTTTGGTTTTTCATCTTTCGTCATTGTTAGTTTCGTTTGATTGAATGGGAAATGAATTTTTCCGAAATGCAACTTGAGATCAAAGTCCTCTAAAACAGTTATCAACCTATCGACATAACGTATTAGGCATAAAATGTACTCTTTAGTTTATATCCTGTACACAAAAGTGAAGTCTTCCTTTAACGAAATAGAACTCAAATAACCTTCTCTATTCATTTAATATTATGACATTCCCAAACTTTCGCAACCACTTTAAACATTCATCCTTCAAATCCTCGAGTCGTATTAGATTCACAAACAATGATTGATGAATAGCGCCAAGTAGTTTACAGCCCTGAAAATTACAACTTTGATCTGGAAAAATAAACCTTATGGCAATACAGGTAAGGAACATTACGAATGTACGCTCGAACAAGCTATTTGGTTTACAGTTTAACCCACAAACTACATTGTTAAATGTAAACCAAATAACTTGTTCGACCGACATAAGCATGGTTGATATTGTAAAACCGGCCTTAAATTCAATTACATAAAGGTTATCAAACAGGTAAAAGTGGTTTTCCGAACTGAACAATAGAACCTGCCCGGTTTTCATACAAAATTTTCCCATGAAATAAGTTACATAAGGTTCAAAATTTATTCCACAAATCAAAATCACGATCGCCTTTCCAAACTCCGTTATTAAACTTCCCTTTTCAAATCTTATCCTTGAAAGAAAATTCGAATCGGATTTCATCCCGCTCACACGCTATGCCATTAGAAAGGGATAGCTTGTGTGCATCGGAAGCGTGGAGTAAGCGTTTAATAAGGAGCACTAGCATAAGTAAGGTAATAAATCTTCAAGCCCTTACGGTAGGGAGCGGGGCAGGGTGTATAGAAAATTCATAGCGACACTCATGCCTGTGACGTCATACTGTGCAGCGAATGAGATTCTTGGATGGGTGTTCATAAAGGTGGGGAGAAAGAAACTATTGCCGTTGGAATTATTATTATTGCTCCGTCGCGCTTCGCCGGGATTTACAATGTTCGTAATAAAGGTATGATCTGTGGGGACGGTTTCATTGCAAGGAATAATCTCAAGGATTGTGATATTATTTTTCTGTTATTGGAATGAGAAGTAAGGATTAGAAGCATAAAGCGCTATCCACACATGTCCGGGAACCCGGCCCTGACGTGTTTTGTACGAACAAATTCACATAGCTCCGTGTCAAAGTTCGCACAAAACACGACAGGGCCGGGTTCCCGGACATGTGTGGATAGCGCTTAAGATAAGATATGAAACACAGTTACGTTGGTTTACTTCAGATATTCAATTCTCTTAGCTCTATACTCTGCCTGGTCATGACCAGGCAGAGTATAGAGCTCGGATAAAGATTGAGAAAAATCAAAATCAAAGCATTTATTTCAAGTAGGCCAGTTACAGGCACTTTTGAATTGTCGAAACCAAAATGAAAATTAAATGTAGCTACAGTCTCAGTGTCCAGCAGTGGACGTCTTTCGGCTGAAATGATAATGATGGCGATGATGATAACAGTCCCAGTCACAAGACATAAAAAGACGTTATTCTTGGCTCAGAAAATTAACCCAAAAACCACGTTAAGCTATCTATTCTTATATTTAAACCCTTTAAATAAGGGTCTGAAAATGGTACCTAATGGATAAATCAAGAGAAACTTGAATACTGACCGAACTACTCAAACCCCCGGAAACTGAAAATCGCAATCCCTTTCATAACACAACAATACTCATAACAGTTTACGTGTGTAAGTACCCCCGCTGCCGACCCGTCAGCGCCACGGGCGTGAACATTTATAACTGATGAGTTTGCAAACATCGCGCCGTGAGCCACAGGGCAGAACGTATGTACGCCGCGCCGGTGACAGACCGGCCCGTACGGACGTGTGCTCGCATACTGGGGGAGTAATTAGGTAGACTATATATTAAAATTATATAGATAAATAATGCTGAATTATGAAGTTAGCTGAACAGGATCATTTGTTGCCCGAAGGTCCTATAGGCCGTGGTACACTTCTGACACATGACATAACAATCTACATCATCCAATTTTGTATAAATTAACATAATAAACGAAAAACCTCTCGTGTGGCGTCTCAGACCATAATATGAAACTGAACTGTCTGAACTTCTGTGTTTCAGTTTCTTGATTGGACCATGAAACTGAACCACAAAAGTTCAGTTTCATAGTATCCGGATTTCCTTCCTGAACGGTAAAGGCCATCGTGAGGAAACCGGCATGCGCGGCACTGCGGTCGGCGCAGCATGTCTTCTTCTTCCATACTTCTCTACTTTCTTGCCATATCTTGGGTAAACTCGATATTTTTTAGGATATTTTTTTAAGACCTATGTCTAGCAATAGATTTATTTCAGCTGAAATAATATTAAACTTGATTCTCGATAGTTTATCAATACCAGCAAACTTTCAAAATGTATCACTCCACGTAGCCATACGACGTCAAATCCCCAAAATCGCATAATAATGTTACAATATTGCCTTTATCAGCTCTACTGCCAGCGGGTACCCCACCGACTGTCGAGTGCGTGACGATACGTACGCGTCTCCGTAGTGTTAGCGACATTACGGGATATAAAGCAATTTATAATATTGTACAGGGGGGCGGAATTGGCTGATTATGCAGATTAAGAATTAAATGTAAAGCTGTTTAAGACACATTGTTTCAGTTAATTTAGTATGAGATAATTAACGAGATTATAGTCTTTTAAGATAATCGTAAACTGTTTAAGCACTTTTTAACCATGACAACGTTCTTATAGAAATGAGAATATAGATCACAGTGAATTTGATTGTGATGCCAAATCAGAACTGCAAATCAATAGTAGTAGGTAATATGCACTAAAATAGACAGCAAACACACTGAATAAAACTAAATCAAACTGACATCAAAGAGGCACAAGCGATTACCACGAGTCACCAATCATCAAACGCGACCACCCGCCGGCCGCCACCGTACAATACAATCGACAGCCAAACTATTTCAATCACCCGCCCCCGCACGCACTGGTAATCTTTCAATACATTTGCTCTGATTAAAGTTATCACAATGCATCTCCTCTCCCCCCCCCCATACATTGCAGTGGGTGCACCCCCGGTGATGCAGGGGGGTGGGGGTACAAACAGTACATATTAAGATTAGAGTGATTACGGGGGTTTTCACCAATTGATTTGTAGGTGCTTTAGGCGATTAGATAGATGTGACCCAAGTATACGTAGCGTAGCATTGCGTTGTATTGTGTGTCGACATTGGGCAATTAGGAAATTAGTTAAAACCTAATGCGTATGACTTGAGCATGATTATGTCTGGACCTGTAAGTATGTATTTCTTATTGTGTGAGTTGTCGGAAGTTGGAGTCAAAAAATAACGCAGTAGAGTAGGTATGCAACAATACCATTTAGCGAAGTGAATAACTCTACCTTAAAAGCCCTACTTTTTTATCAATAAAAGGTCACGCTAGAAAACCCCTAATATTTGACCTTGGAACAATGTACCGTGCTGCAATGTTCTTTCCACCTGATAATCGAACCTACACCGCGTCTTAACACACCGTCACTACAGCAAAACGGATGTAGTACAACATTCGTTTTACCCCATTTAACGACATTTTATCACTAATACATAATACCCATTCCACCGACAACAATAAATAACTAATTACCGACAAAACCCCTAATACAATACGCTGTTCATCTCACATTCGTTCCGTCACTCATGGCTAACAGAAGACCATGGCCCCTGCAGTTATAAATCAGAATGCACAATAAAGGGACCCTCAGCAGTCCCTCTCACTTATAGGGAGGACTTAACCGGCACTCCCGCGTTATGAGATGTACAACTGTTTCTATGAACTCGCTTGAATGTACCCGTTTCAGTAAAGGTACAACCTGAAAATTTATTATTTAAAGTAAAACTGTAGAAATTATCTTATAGATGTCAAAACGTACTCGTATAACATCACGCCTGTTATCCCCTAAGGGCAAAGGTTTAGGAAGAGGTACACCCACATTTCTCGAGTTAAGTTACAAGTTCCTCTATTACAATATAGAGGGAAAGCCTATTGGAATTAACCGGGCACAAACCAGACTCCGTGGCTGTGACTGAGAAAATTCTCATGGAAAATCTCAATAACATTTTGCCCGATCCGAGAATCGAACCCAGGATTCCATGTTCAAAAGTAGCGCTTGCGAGCACTAGACCAACAAGGTAAGGTCCCAATAATGGCTACACCCCGTCTCGTAACTTTCCCGATTCACTACTTAAAAAAATAAGAGAACTCCCGAAAATATACTATAGGTAGGTCGTACCGTTCGTATGAGTGATATGCTACGGCGTAGCGCTACGAGCTACGGCATTTTTACAAGTCGAAGCAAACTTTGGGAATTATTTTGTTTTGTTTTTACACGGCGTCCATATTAATTAGTAATCAGCTATTGTACACCCGCTGCATCCCCATCTGAATAGCGCACTAAACTATTCTAATGCAAAGGGATGCACCGCTGAACTTGTGGGGTGCGTTGTAGGTGCGCTTCAATGTGCGGACGTAGGTACATTATTGATAACATAGATTATCGTTGCCTCGGGGTGTGTAGACTATAATTACAGGATTTGTGTACTACGGAACTGCATTATAATCAAGAGCTAGGGAGCAGCTAGTAAAATAATGCAATGATTTGGAAAATTACACATAACGACTGCAGCTTAAGAGGGCCCCTCCCGGCCCGTCCATCGTCAACGCGAGCATGGTCGAAAAGTTTGTTGCTGTCTTACCTAGCCCCGACCCCGCACTACTCGTCACCCGCGCAACTCATACCGACTGACGTGAGGACATTGAACGAAAAATAGTGTTCGAAAATTTATAAAACTTGTTCCAGGAAATACGTGTTTTTGAATGAGTCTTAAAAGTTTGTGAAATAAATATTTGTTATTTAGAATCTCCACTACATTTGCAAGGCTTTTAACAGGATATTTTCTTTACTTTTACAATTTATGAGTACATTATGAACGGCCAAAGTTGAAGTAAAATTTGTGCAAAACAGCAATTTTTGGAGGCTTATACTGAATTTGTACCTACAAATTTCTATTTTTTGCTTTGATAGAAGCCTAGATATAGTGCACAAGATACCAATCAGTTCAAAAAAATTAAAGATAAATGTGTAACAACGGCATAATCACGCACGAGCGTTTGTCAGAATTCTCGCAAAAAGTATGGCGGGTTGGCCGCTCTTAAGCATATTTAACTGTTCTAATATATTTTTTTAATTTCTGCCATCATCAACATTCATTATAAAGCAAACACGTAAATACTAACTACACAACAAATAACAACACGGAGCCGGAACCGCGAGCCTCTCGAACTAAACTCTTCCATTATTGTAACCCCTGTCGTATGATACACACACACACATGCATACATACACACATACACAGTATATCTTCAGGTTTAGCTGCACTTTTCCACGTTTCACTTCATTATCGCGAGCCGAATCAAAACAAAACTGTTTACCGATTTAGTTCCAACCTTATTTCAATAACACTATGGTGGAAATTAATTTGCACGCTTCACGAAGGGGATGATTTCCCCATTTAGACAAGTCTGCTATTTGGTTTATGTAGACGAAATTAAAATAAACACATTCGCATACATTTTACGGTTGTTGCTATTTTAATGTCTATAAACTCTTGTTAGTTCAGAATGAAAAAATAAATAAAAGTAAGATGTTTATTTGTAATAGTCTAAAGTTAGAATATTATTGATTAGGTACTTATGTTGCATCATAATTTCTGGATGAAATTGCAATGTTTTAGCTGTCCTGCTTTAGGTTTTATTTTATTTTATTCAAATCTACTACGAATATCAATTCCACCAATAAATCAGAGATTCAAAGAAATAATTGGAATTACGAATTTGAACTACAGCCAAAAATGATCCGTCGTATGACATAGTAAGTACACAGGAGAGTCCGTCGAGAATTCCTGGCGCCTGCCGTTCGCGTGGTAGCAGCGAGTCGCAGCGTGACTCATAGAAAAGTCCTAACTCACACAGGCGCGCGGCTCGCGTCACGCTGCGAGCGGCTGCTGCGTGCCCCTGTGTGGACGTAAGGCTAGGGTTAGCGTGCACGCGGGACGCGGGACGTGTGATAACGAGAGATTAGTTCTGGCGGGATATCCATACTAATATTATCTAAGTACCTATATGTATAATATGCGAAAGTAACGCCTGTATGTCCATTCAGGCAATTCATACCTTAACGGCAGCACAGATTTCAATAAACTTTGGCACACCGGTAGACTATACATATCTCTGTTTTCTAAATATTAAGGTTAAAATTTTACTCGTTACGATTTTGTCATAGTGCTAAGTTAGGTTAAGAAAATGATTGTAACAATGATTCAATAAATTTATTCTTATTCTTATTGGGTTAGTACACAGTCATAGGAAGCCACAAGTTTTCTCCACTACAAATATTCTCACAAAACACGACGAATGTGTAGTTCAATTGACTCATGAAAAAGTTTTGTTATGAAAGATTTTAATTGGAAGTAGGCTTTACAATAGTCAGTCATCAAATGGCTAACTTTGCTTAGAATCTTCGGTTGTAAAGTGAAAATTAATATAGCTACAAAACTTCTCAGGCTACAATGCGGTTTAGCGTTGAAGTCAATAATCTTTTCATGTTGCATTTCCACAAGGGGGAACGCGTGCATTTTGACAGTTGCGTCCGCCCCGCGCCCGCGCCCGCTCCCCCCTGGCGCCCGCCTTATGTCGGGTGCCACTTTATGTGAAATCGATGCACCGCTGTTTGTAAACACTTGCACTTTGTACGTATGAAACTTAACAAATATTATTTATGAATAGATTGGACGCAAATAATGAGACAAAAGTAAGAAAATTTTGACAATCAACAAGTTGCATTTCGTGTTTTAGCGCTGACTTCTTTGTGTTTCTTTTATTTTGCTTGAGTAAGACCTATGCATATCATAATATTAGTACGTTTCTAATAAGAAAAATACTTCACTAACAAAAAACACTACCAAAATATTGACGAAACTTAATACACCACTAGATTTATACTTTTAAAGACACTCACGCACTGCACTGGTCACTAGATTACTTTATTCGAGTAATTTTGTTTATTTTAAATGTTCAAAAATATAGAACGTCTGTACTTTTGAATTTGGAACGGCGGGAGGTGGCGCAGCGGTGCGGCCACGTTGTGAACTAACCTAACCTTGCTGCGTGCACTCGGGGCGCGATCGTAAATATCTATCGCGACAACACACTTGATCCTTGCTAGAACAAACAAGTTTCTTTATTTTACATTAAATATCGCAGGCTTTGAAATTGAGATAAGAGTAGGTATGCAGACAGTCGTAAATATTGAATTTGTTATGAGCTGTTAATCGGTGGCTGCAGTCCATTACGACTTAATTTATGACGGTAATAAATGTTAAATGAATTGTAAATTTAATCACAGGAACAATAAATAATTTTAGCTATGTCTGCACTTCTTCATCAGAGGTAAAGCAAAATCCTATTAACTACAAGAAATTATTTACTGTTTCGTAATTATTTACTATAATTATGTAACCGTCAAAAATAATGATCTTTAATAATAATCATAGCCAAGAATTAATGTTACTTACAATTACGAGTTTCTCACTCGTACAACTTACCAATTGAATTATTTTACTTATAAGAAAAAATATCCTATAATTTCTAAGCTCGTATATGTGTAGGTACATAATTCACTTTATTGAAAATTAGTGGACGTCACGCGGTTTCACCCACGTAGTTCCCGTTTCCGTGGGAGTACGGGGATAAAATATAGTCTATGTTACTCGCTGATAATGTAGCTATTCATTGCTGAAAGATTTATATTTTCTTAAATCGGTCGAGAAGTTTTAGAGTTAAATCGTAACAAACACACAAAAAAAAACAAATCTACTTCTTTATTTTTTCTTTACTTTCTTTTTCTTCTGGATTAGTATAGACTAGCACTTCGCCCGCGACTTCGTCCGCGAAAATTGTGATAGCTCGGCTAATTTGCATGATATCAATATAATTTATAGCCTACTCGGTAAAGATGTAGCTTGCTAATGGTGAAATAAATTTTAAAATCGGTTGAGTAGTTCGTGAGTTAAATCGTAACAAACACACAAAGAAAAAATCTAATCTTTCCTCTTTATAATATTAGTTTAGATTTAGATAATACTTCTTTAGTTAGGTACTCAAATACCCAGTTGTCTGCTAAAGTATCAAAACTACTGGGTCGTGGTTGTTAGAATCAACCCCGTGTGTCCGGCGCACCCCTCGTTCATTCATTTGTCGTAGTAGTGGGGGGGGGGGGGGCAGGAGGCGGGGCGGGCGGTGACCTTGTAGCGATGTATGCAGTAATGTTTGTGGTTTACATGGATTGGCAGTTTTCCTCGATAATGCATGTTTGTAAACAATCGTTCTAATTAAAAATAATACTAACCTCGAGGTAGTGTTATTTTTCACCTACGAATTTCAATGTATAGCATTGTGTGGAATAAGACTAAGTGTTACAAAAATAGTACCAAGTAATCAAACACTTAAAGTAACCACATTCGACCGAACCAAATAAACTTCATCCAAATTGAGTCCCGTACAATTTGTTCACTAACACAATATTTTAAATTATTCTTTATGCTTTTCGTACACATACACTTTTCTCTTGGCGCCCCCTCGCCTCGTGGCGACAAAACGTATAAACATTAAACATCGGTGTCTCGTGTCCCCCTTCCCTTTGCAACCCGTCACCCAAAATCACACACACGTTTTCCCTCATTCGGAATCCATTGCGCTATTAGTATTGCAATTGAATATAGAAATGCAACGGAATGTGCAATGGAGTTTAAAATACCGATGAATTTTCAGCGTAGTACTTCCGTGGTATGGAAGCAGTGTGCGCGCACCCTAATCGGCACGCGTCAGGCTCTGAATTAATGAAATTCGATAGTTTTTATTGTTCTTACTTTAGATGATAATAACGCCTTAAGTAATGAATCTTATGGGTAACCTGAGGAGGGCAATTGCCACTTTTTTCTTGACTATTGTTAGCATCTTTACAGAAGCAGTTTCAATGTTTTTCATTTTCCGCAAAAAATATCATTCAGAACTGTTGTTGTGTGTTCTGTAGCGTTCTGTTCCTTACCGAGAAATTGTACAAACCGCCTTGCAAACCATATGCAGCTTGCTGTAAACACAGCCCATCAAAATTATTCCGCAGCCCTTGTCTCTTCTCGTTCTTGAAACTCGAGGGAAAAGAAAATAATTTTATTATTTTGGGGCCCAAAATGAGATATCTGCATTGTGGAATAGATTATGTATTAATCCTGATTTTCCATTTTTATTTTTAGCACATAAATAAGGCACCAAAATATCAAGTAGACGAGCAAAGAAAGCACCTTTCAGAAAAGTTAATTAACCCTATCGCCGCGGCCGTACCGTTGCGTGACCAATCTTATATCTCAACCCTCCACTGCAAACAACTTGCACTTTACACTTAGCACCTCTGTGGGACTGTTTGACCAACATTTTGAGACAACAACGACATATACTGTTGTCTTATCGTCACCGTACTGTTAGTATACTATAGTGCCCAGTTCTACGCTATTAGTAGTAGTTCTAAGTTTTTGTTACGGTATTACTTACACGTCGGCCATAGGCGTACACACAAGGTGCATTGCGGTGGCATGAGAGGTAATAGTACATTACGATATTAGTGCGTTAAGATGGTTATAACATGCGAGGCGGAATTTCAGCCCGAGCCGAAGGCGAGGGCGTAATTGAGCCGAGCATGTTATAACCAATACGCACGTATATCGTACGACGTTTTTTAACACATTTGCGAGGAAACAGAAAAAGATATTCACAATACAAGTACAAAGAAAAGAAAATTTGAGAAAAATGGCGCGAGGATTTTTTTCTGCCGTGGCTGCGTGAAAATGTTGGCAAAGACGCTAGAGCATGCAGCCAAGTTTTTAAATTACCGAATAAACTGTTTTATTTTTATTTTAAATAAACTCAATCTGTGAATGCACACTGTTGCTTTCCCGCCATTTTAACAGCGCGCTAGCGCTGCCTACTGACTGGCCGCGCGGCGATTAGTTCGAAATTTGAATAGCAACAACGCGCTGCACGCTGCTCACTAGCTGGAGTCATGCGGCGGCGATCAGTTCCATATTTGAAATGGCAAATAATACTGTTATGGAATTTGTATGGACTATAACTAAACTATTTGCTTTGGTAACACACGCGTTTTTTATGACCCGCTTTACATATTTAAAACCGGTGGAATTACATCAGCTTTACGAGCAAGGGTGTTAAAAAATATATTTATCTACACCCATGCTATAAATCCTCTATAAAAGTATCTGAAACAGTTAGCTTATGGCCAACATTAAAACAGCCAGTGTCATAATAATCATTATAACACCCAAACAGGTGTTATAATGTTGTACTAAATTTCATTATGCAACTCGTTTTAAAAAAAGAACATTGTCTAGCACGTACGATTCACTACCACAGCGCCGTAATTTAAAAAAAACTTATAGGTTAATTCGAATTCAAGTCGAATCCCGCCATTTTTGTTCGATATTAGTATTGCATTAGGTACTTTGTTGTTTACAAAAATGAGTGATATAAGCTTTGTGTATTTTAATAATTGTACAATCCAAAATGTAAATAATTATATTATTATCTATACATGGTTTGTTTGTATTAAATACTCAGCAATTCAACTTTCCATGAATTTACATAGTCTTCTTACAACACTACAACAACCTATGGTTTCAGAACCTTTTATGGAGGATTCATATCATGGATGTAGTTAGAGTCTTGTATGCAACTGTACATAATTAGGTATTAAAACACTCATGTGATACTTACTATTATCACAAAACCCACATTCGTGTTTTAATACCCCTCATTATACAACAGTTGCATAAATAACTATTGCGTGCCCATTCATACAGCTTATTGCGGTCCCATATTTTCGGCCACAAACTCGATTTCTCTGGCTATTAAGACACCTTCCGTAAGTAGTCTGTTTAAGTGAGGGTGTGGCTGTCAATTGAGTGCTTTTTTAAATTCTTAAACATAGGTAGGTACATAGGTAAACATTCAATAACGCGCATTGATCCAATACCGTTAACAGTTATCGTTCTTACACAACATTTCAAGGGATCTTTTATACTTTTTTATTTGTTTTCATTAAAAAAAATATTGTGTTTCCTGTACCACGTTTTAATATTATAGTGTGCATACTCAAATCATTGATTTAATTAAACAATGTAATAAAACTTTGCAGAAGGCTTATTTCAAATTGGATTTTGATTGGCTTTCGACTCTGTGGTGTAATTTTATATGCTCGTAACTTGTGTTTATTAAAAACGAAAGTGCCTGTTATTCTTAAAGGAATTAGCAGTGAAGCGCAGAGGACATATAAACATTAAATAACAAAAATATCAAAAAACTCAAGACCTGTTTTCAGAGTCAATTTTGAGCACAGACAATCAGAAACATAAATAACTCTTCAATTCTGGTTGAACAAACTTTTTTGCTTAGCCCTATATCTGCAGAGGCCTATTTATTTTTATTTATTTAATTTAAAGCACAATGTACACAACCAATTTTACACGTTTATGATTATTGTATTATTTATTATTATTCGTTTATGATTATTATGATTATTATATTATGATTTAGTTTATGAAAAGTCTAACAATGTCCTCTTAACCGCCTTCTGGCCCTTGGGAGTAGAATTTCAAAGTCCTAGCTTCAATGCCTACTGTTGAAATACATTTCATGTTTGTAAGCTCTACTATTAGCTTTGGTATCTAGTCTTACAATTAGCTGTATGCCGTGCAGTCATAGACTATTTCCTTTTCTGATACGCGCGTGCAACCATTCCTCGTTGAAACCGTAGAGTTCTGGATTATTCCTTATTTCTGGTTTAAGTTTAATTTTACATAACGGCTCGTGAGCACGACCGCGTATTAAAGGCGCGGGTAGCAACATTTACTACTTATCTACATCTACTCACGACCCCTCTCAATTGCCCTTACTGTGGAACCGCGTAAAACATGGATTTTAAGTTATTTTGTTTAATATCTTCGTTGTTTTAAAGTGTAATTGTTTCTGCTGAAGTAATTTTGCACTTATATAAATAAAATAGGTAAGTGGCAGAAAAACTTGTCGTGCAAAATATTGTACACATCCAAAGAAAATATGGAAAACTATGAAAACAACTTAATAGTTGTATCGCACTAAAGTTTACAAAAACTGCAAAATAAAACTTACGAATCTATCGGAAACACCGTTGTTAACCCTCCACACAATCCCGCGGCGTGCGTCCCGCGGTCCCGGGTCCCGCACCGGCCGGGACGACACATGTCCGCGCATAAATTACGGGCACAGCAGGGTTGACTCTCGGAATTAATTTGGTATTTTTCCTTACCTGAAACAAGAAAAATATTACATTTGAATTAATTTATTAAAACAGTTTTAATTTTCAGCGCGTTTCGGCTCAGAATAAGTTTGTCTTTTGGGAATATTTTTACATGCTTAATAAGGTATTTTATGAGAATATGCAAAGTGTTCACTGCATATTTATTAGGCGTGATATTAAAGTCAACGCAGAAAACATAAGTCTCACCCAACTAAAACACTAGAGCAGAAATACTTTTGTTTTGTTCTTCGTCGTTAAAGTCAGTCATAGAATCGGGCAATCATTACATGGCATCAGTAATCCGCCATAGCATTTCACAATCGAACTAAACTCTCCAATCCCGATTTACTGCGGAATCCGAGAATTGATAGCTCCACTTAGTGCACTTACTGGCTGCGGTATTAAGTAAACGAGAGCGTATAACGTCTTAGCGCATCGGCCGAGCTCAAATATTAGCGAGCGGTGATTAAGGATGCCGCGGTGTAACTGACCGGTGATTAACCGGTGATGGAGCCAACTGGCTGGTTAACGCCTCGACCACAACCGCATGCGGTGCGGCTTGCATCAAGCAACTCGCGCGTGTGACGGGATTCCTTCACGTGAGTATAGTGCTGCATGGGTATTTTGCTGCGTGGCCGTGGTCGGATTTAAAGCTGCCACCATGTTTCTAAGACAATACAATTTCTGTAGACAATTTCATAAATGTTTACGGCAACAGCGACCTCCTAACCGTGTCGTTCAAGAGCCAAAAGGACCACACTGCGTCGCGGTGTCTCGTGGCTTGCTCTGAGCAACTTCTTTCATTTATTCTGTCCGCAGTCGTTCCTGCACCATGCGTGCCGCTCGAGCGCGCAGGTCCGAGCGGTGAGCAGTGAGCGGTCGGGACTCAAAACGCGTGCAGCTGGGTTTAATAGGTGCGTCGTGATTCAGTGTCGGCAGGCGAGCGATATTAATTGGGTGATAGTAACGGAACTATTATAAATCGATGAATGCGAAAAGTGCAGGCTCTTCGTAGGATTGTACTTTTAATAAAATAATGTTTATCTTGCATGTACGAGTATAGCAGCTGTGCAACCGTGTCTGTATAATTCGTGCTTACTTTTCAGAGATTTTAGATTCTTTGTTACTTTAGAATATTTTTAAAAATTCAGAAGAACCCAATTACAGCTTCTTAAAAGTCCAATAGTTACCTGAAATATTAATTGTGTTATTGGGAAAAGCCTCAGAAAATCTCGAAACATTCTCTAAAAATAACTGAAGCAAAATTACCTACGAGTTTCAATTAACTTTTTTTTCAAGGAATTTATGTCCCAAGTGTTATCAAGTGTCAAGCTGTTTGTCAAAACATAACGATGGCACTCGGGCCTGGGTGTAGGCAGTGTCGTCGGTATTCAATTTATGACAAATCACTTTGAATAATATTCATATTTTCGCAAACGCCTTCTTGAGTGGAAGTTGTGAGGACTTAGAAAGTATAGAGGTGTCGCCGCGCGCCGTGCTGCCCGTGACGTGAGCGAGAATATGTTTTATAGTTCATTAAGTTTAGTGCTTTTTAGTAGTGACACTTTACATTAATAATGGCGATGAGTTTACTACCTTATAGATTACTATTGGTTCTTAGTTCCGACAAAGAATAATATGGCTAGATTTAGGAAATCATCATCATTGTCATAATAGGCGAGACGACCAAAAATAACTAATTAGTCCGTCAGTTAGATTATCAGAAAATATTAGACCCGTGTTTTTTATTTTGTAACGTAAATCAAAATTGAAAAAGATATGACGCTTTTAAAATTCTCAATACGTCACACCTAGGTATAATATTAAGCTAGTTCTGACGTCACGAGCCCCAACTCCCGAGTTTTGTTGCGTTTTTATCTTTGTCAATATTCATTGATTTACAAAAACAAAAAATACGTGTCCATTAATTTCGAATACTTTAACTGACGAGTGGGACACGTTTGTAACAAGAATGTGGAAAGAGCTCTTCTATGCACATTCTTGTAACACTTGCGCACAAACAAATCACAGCTAATGCCAGGTTGGTTACTTCTACAGGCTGTCAGCCTTCTCTTTCTGTAGGCATTGTATTTTTTTAGAAGAATAATTAAAATATTTTATTTAAAAACCCACCTCGACCATTGATTAATCTATTATAAGATTTCTACAACTTTTTCTGTTATTAATCGTGAGAACCTGTAATTGGGTCTGCGTTACATATACAAGTGTTATCCATTCTTTATATCTGTTGGTTCTCCTATTTATAAATAAATGGGGATCGGCTGGGGACAGAACATTGTTATTTTAATTGTGTCTGTAATTGTGGGTAACCACGGGTTAAATAGATGCTACCCGCGATATGCCTTGTCTAAATCTTCCGTACGCCAAACCACCATATCTCAAGTTGACAGATTTTCAGCATGATGAAAATATGCCGCGCGTCACAATAATAAAACGACGTCGTTTCAGCCGTTATCTTAATAGAATATCGAAGGTTCGCGAACCTCGGCACCAGTCGGCGTCAGGGGCCCAGGGACCCACAAATTTACATTTCACAAGGAAACCAAGAATGTGCCTTTTCATTTTTGAGTTCCGCACCCCCTTAGTGAAATAGTTTCGTTATTTGCTTCGTCAGCGGGTGACGCGTGGCGGGGGCAGGGGCGGAGGGGGCAGAGGTTGGTAACGAAGTTGAGATTGAATGTTGTCGGAAAGGTTTGGGAAACTGCCCCATGATGTAGTGGTAGGAAAGGAAATAGGATAAATATTTCTCACTGTAAAACGAGATTTTGAAGAGAGAAATGCTTACTAAATGTTGAGGACGATTTAGTACTTTAAAGGTTGTTTGATTGCATTTAATCAGTTATTTGTAATATTATAATCTGTCTAATTGGATTACTGGTTAAAATACAACTAGTTAAATATCACAGTTCTATATTACCTACTTTGCAAGGTTAAACTTACCTACATGTCTTACTAGCTAACTTTTATACTTACTTTCTTAATAAAAAAACATTGATCATCAACAATATTAGCCGTATACAAATATAATATTCTTTAAATAGTCAACAAGTGACTGTGTAACGTTAATGTGTATCCGGTCACCGCTGCCACGTGCGACTGGCAAGCCACGTTTGCATCGGGCGAGTAGCTTGCACTTTTACTGGGCAAGGACTTATTGGTGTACACTGTATCTACTGTGTCCAGTGTTTGAGCAAATATTGGATGTAGTCGTTAAGAATTCTAACTTCACATAAGCAAGTCCATGCAGTAGTTTGGCTCTAACCAATGAGATTGACAGGATGCAATGAGGCAAATGTGTGCATGGTGCGAATGATTTATTAGCAAGTGTATAATCTAGCACGAAATGCGTAGGGAATTTTAACTTAGAAAAGTTCTTAATTTTGTAGAGTTAGTGAACCTTCAAAATGTCTTTATAGATTTGACGTATTTGGACGAAATCTCACCACCAATACGACTCTTTTTGCTTACAGCATTCGGCCGCTATTGAAGCTCTTATTTATACTTATCAACCAATAGCATCGCAGCATCTGATTGCTTGTTTTTGTTAATAAAAAAAAGGCTAAAAAAATAAGAAATAAAAAATAAGACCAATTAATAGTTCTGCTTCTTCGTGTCGATGATTCGTTAAGGGTGGGAAACAGATGTGGAGATCGTATGCCCGGGATTTTGTTTTAAAAATGAGCAGATTTAGTCCGAGCTCAGGTACGTCCTGAATTTTTCTGCAACAAGTTTTTAATAGTTTCTTAAAACTAGTGTACGTTTACTTTATCTTGTAGTTTTCATTAGGTACAAAGAATAATAATAACTAGCGCCAGTAGCAGCCTCCGCCGAGCGATAACGATTGAACGCTGCATCGCGTGCAAAGCGACCCTGCGACAGATTTAACTCGCGTTTGTTTATAACTTTTAGTTCGCGCGAAATTATGTCAGTCCTTAAGGAGTAGTAGCTACTGGCGCCAGCCACTGACTTAGACTAACAGGTAGATCAATACATCTCGTGTAGTAGTCCGGTAGCAGGTTTACTTTCAGTTAAAGCATCATTAGGCGTTCTGGTTAATTTGCATTGAAATTGAAACGAACAGTAACTGTCCTTAAGATATTAAATATAGGAGACAGGGAAAATGTATCCCTCCTAGTTCGTCACTTTGATTAGATTTTTCACAGTTTGGGTCAGGTTCCATGGTCCAGAATTGATCTCGATTAAATATGTGAACAAAATGTAACACACCACAAAATTAAAGATTTAACGGTAGGATTGCTCTTTCATGAATCTTTGAAACAAAAATTATTAGCTAACATTATTGGAGTGGACACTGAAAGTTACACTGTTACCCCAGTTACTTGTCCCAGCCACTGACCTCAGCGTGCCGTCTAAACGCAGCATCGCGTGACAGATTTAACGTTGCGTTTGTTTATTACTTGCAGTTCGGCCGGAGCTATTTCTGGGCTATGTTTGTGGCGGGCTACAGGCTCCAGGCTACAGGGGCATATTGTACTGTGACCAAGCAGTAATGCGCTAACTGGCACAACTTTGAGCTATTATTTATTGCGACTGCAATGTTTGTTGCTGGACAAAGATTACCACCGGGATGTATGGGTATTGTGTCTTTGAAAATTAAATAAAGTTTGGTATGCCTTGTGTTATTTAAGGACATTCTTTCTCATGCTAATAGGTATTTTTTTAGAAGCAGCTCGAAGTTTGAATTAGTTTCCAGTTTATGACAGCAGGGTCGACCCGTATTACATAGGACTTAAACATAAGTGTCGAAATGTCTGTGTACTACAGGTAGGTACACCACTGCTTAACCCGTTGGGGATTACAGGCGTGGTGCTTTCTAGTCGATCGCATCTTTAAAATGTTTTGCTAGTTTTCCATTCACTAGCAACTTTTGAACAATGACAGTAGGCACACAAGGCTACAAGGTTCATCAAGGTTGACTGGTAGATAATGCTTATACTATTATTGATCGAAGCCTATGGCATTAAGTCCGCCTCTGTACTTTGTGCTTGAAGTGTTAAATAATAGTACGGTCGAACAAGCTATTTGGTTTACAATTTAACCCACAAATTACATTGTAAAATGTAAACCAAATAGCTTGTTCGACCGTACATTATGATATAAGTGCGGTAAGTTGCAAATTACAGCCGAGGCGATATTGCTAGCCCGAGCCGTAGGCGAGGGCTACAAGAAAGCAGAGGCTGTAATTATCAAAGCGCACGTATGTCATACGACGTTTTATAACATATTCTTAAACGAATAAATCTTTAATCACTTGTTAAAGCAGTTATTAAAATTTGAACAATTTGGAACATTGATTATTACGTTACCAGTTGGCATTTTTAATGTTGTCAAGTTATTATTATTATATTTTATCTCCCAAAGTTAATTTTATTCATAAAATGTTGACCACTTTTCTGACATAAAAACTCTTTGCTAAGATTTAAATAAGTACCGTTCGTTTTAGACGGAGCATCTTGATAAAGCGTGCGTTTTACATTAGAATAACGCACAAGTACGTAATGAGAAACAATACGATATTGAAATTGGTGAAATAAGAGACCCTTTACGAGCAAATGTGTTATAAATAATTAAATGATACCTTACGAAGCTAAATGACACAGGTCATTAAAGAGAGTGTTCTGTGCACCAACACGTATTATAAATGAATACAAAAAGTAAACAATCTAAGCTCTAAACTCGACCATTAAGTGTAAGCACTAACATCGCCCCTTTGTCGAGACTTGATTCAAGTGATGTAGTAATAGTAGGTACCACACACTATCGAGATACTGGTATCAGTACACATACACTTGTGTTCGGTGCTAGTTTGTAGTTCATGTCACTGGTTTGTGTGTTGTTTCTATTAACATTTGGTTTGTCCATTATTGTGGTGATAAGTCTTTCTGGTTTATATTAGAGAGTGTTTACTAGACCAGTACGTAGATACGTTTAAATATCTGCTGTTTAAGGAAGGAAGAGAACAGAATTACAAGATTTTTCTTGGTCCAACTGGTTCAAATAAATAACATAAACAGAGAACCCCTTAACAATTTAATTGCAAACTTTTATAAAATTGATATCTCTTCGGAAAACGAGACTTCAACTCAAGAGATATGTTAATGAGGAGAAAGACGTGATCCGAGAGGTAGCTCTCAGTAGCAATCTTATTTAATTGTATACATTCATCAGTTACTGGGAGCATTCTGGATTTCTTTTACTTTTAGGGTCAGCTGATATTGATGATGCTGATGTCACGAGACACGATAAGGGGTATTTTAAATTAAGGCTTTAATGTATTTGGTTTAGCATTTCTTATTAGCAAAAAAACATAACAATGATTTTTGTAATAGGTTTAAGGTTGTAACAGTACTAAAAGCCGCCATTTCGGACAACAAAATCGATCAAGTTCTGTTTCGTATTGCACTGTAAACATTGTTGCATCTCTCATTTATATTCAGTGTCTAATTGACACCTCGAAGTAGAATGTTTTATTCATTAACGATATCAATAAAAAACTGAACCCAACAAGTACAATGATAACTTAAGTAAAGTGAACGCGAGACTTAATTAAAGCGAGATTTATCTCAATCCTAGCCGCCATTATTTATCCCTGCGATTATTCGAAGTCTGCAACAATATAGATACAATCCTCACTTAGCATTGAATTATCACGTGAGAGCGATAAAACTCCTAATGTATCGAGCGGTTCGCTTAATTGGCTCCAAAAGTTGAGCAAAAAACGAATGAATAAGCGATGCTCGTTTCGCTCTGCTCGCTTAAGTGGCGGATAAGCGCTCGTTAAACATATCTGTGTATGTGGCACTTAGACTTTATGCGGAGGTGCGCAGTACACAGTGCTTTAGTGCTTCTAGTTAGTGCTTCTTGTGATAGTATTGTTTATAGTTAGGGTGATTTAAGAGTTGGTTTGTGATCGGGTATTGAATGATGTGAATGAGAGGTGGACAGATATCTCTCTATTAATGTCTGTGGATGAGTTGTATGGCTGTTGGATGACGTATCGTTCGAGTATGAGATAACAGGTATCTACAAGTAATGAGTTTATACATAATCTAGTTTATTTTTATCAACATGTTATTAGTTATTAGTTATTAGTTAGTATTTTATTAGGATTGGAGTGTGATGAAATAACTCGGCACTGACTAAATAGACTCTGTGACAACTAATAACTCCTAAGAAGGCGCTGGTGTGTCCAGTACTACTTATAAGCGACGAACGTAAGTAACTCGTGAGTTCTTGCTCTGAGTTTATTCCTAAATTAAGCTCTTATTCATAATTAGAATCGTCCTGATTTAGAATTAGCTGTAGATACGTACATGCCTATTGCGTAGTTATCACTCTAATCTACTGTACCTGATGGAGAGACGATGACGATAAAGAGTGATTTAAAATCTATTCAAAACTGATATCGAGAATTGTTTAACCTATTGAAGTTGTCAAAACATTGTAAGAATATTGTACTGAAAAAGGACTTTGACAATTCAAACGGAATATTATTTTTCAATACACTTCCTCGAAAACTGGTTTTTATAGCACTACGATTAGGTTCAACATGCAATGTATTTCACACACGTGCTGCGATTTTTTTCATTTTCCAACACGTATGCGGGAATGAAAATTGCCACCACTATGCTTAGTTGAAATTGGTTCAATGCCGATAGTCGGAGGTGAATATTTTTTTTAAATTTCGGCAAAGCAATAATGCAAAGCGCGCAAAGCGAAAAGAAAATTAAAATCATAGTTACCTAATGATTCATGACAAAAATATTTTTCGTTCTTTTATTTTATTTCTTCAAAAGTGTATTGAAAACCGTCGTTTGATACACGTGGACATTTGTTATTGCAGTTCTCGGCTCAAAAACACCCTCGAATACGGCTTGGGAGTTAATTCCGCCTCAGATGCAATAACAAACTTTGTCTACTTGTATCAAAATGTACTATACCACAACACCAACGTAAATCATTTGTATAGTAAATTCATGAATGAACCTACCTTTATTTTTATAATAATTATCGATCACAGGAACACCTCCAACATACTATCACTGTTATCAGTTAACAAACAATATCTACACAATAAAGTTTTAAAGGTTTCACACTTAAAAAAATACAAATTAATTATTATATCAAAATTCATGACGATATTTGGATTTTTATCACTTTTGAAACCTAAAATAAACAAGATTATTCCACTTTTAACGCATCAAAAACAGTTAAAATGTAACAATCAACTTTTCAAAATTATATTATTATTTTCCACAAAAAAAACACTGAAAATCAGCTTCGCTTAAGATGGAAACACTTTTCTAAATCGCTGTCATTCACACTTTTTCAATCACAAAAACTTTTAAGTTATCATTTCCGTATTGTTATCGTAATAATGTTCGATGTTCAGTTGTCGTAGGGCGGGCGGCGCGTCGGGGCGGGCAGACTGCGCGGCGGCTGGGCGCCGACTGCCGCCCTACGCTCCCGGGTCCCGTATCCCGCACTTTCACTGCCCCGCCGGCCACATGCGCTGAACAACGTGTTTGATTAGGTGGCTGAAGGATGCTGTTCATGATTGATGCGAGACTTGAGTGGTATCAAGTTGAAATGTAATTGTAAACTGTTATGGTAAACATAGTTATGGAGAGGG
Source organism: Xestia sexstrigata (assembly GCA_941918905.2). Classification (NCBI taxonomy): domain Eukaryota; kingdom Metazoa; phylum Arthropoda; class Insecta; order Lepidoptera; family Noctuidae; genus Xestia; species Xestia sexstrigata. The sequence continues at coordinate 858,747 of OW799216.2, read as the reverse complement.
TGGTCAATACCCACGTGCGGTCAGTATTGTTTGCTGGTTAGTTAGCTGCATGTTGATGAATTTAATACATATAAGTAATGGATGGAAAGTCTGTCCAGTCGAGTTTAATTATTGGAAAAGCGGAGTCTGATTAGCACTGAGTTTAATATAGAGGTTAAAGTATGAAATTGCCGATTTGTACTGAAAAATTGAAACTCGTTTTTTTCTAAGATATAACATATTTATTTATTCAAATTATTTACCCTCATGAAGAAATATATACATTGCTGTCATCTAAACGTAAGTTCATTTATGCCTTTACGATATAAATCTGAGGATCTAGATTCCATGGGCGAGCGCAACGAAGAGGCAATTAGACCAAGCCTACCCTACCAACTGGGGGAATTATTATAACTAATGAACTATGTAATAAACTAACACTTTGTACAAAATATTAAAAAAAAGTTCTAACTCCTGTTCGAATACTTATAGCAATTTTTCGCGCCCGTGTTACGTAACTAACACTGTACTGGAAGTTGCTACGAAGCTCGACGCTCACCCGCCGGACGCATCTTATAGGCAAGCAATCCACTTGCCTTAATCCCATTGATAAATTTACGCACACAGCACCACATTGGTGCATATTTTCGTGTGTATGAACCGCACACATGTATAGATTGCAGCCATTTGTGGGCGGTAACTCCTGCGAGTGTAGCTGGGCTATGATTGGCTGCTACAACACAAGGCCAGGATTCAAGGTGGATGTTCTTTAGCCCGCGAAATTCAAATTTTCTTACGTTTTTTTGCAATTTGCAGGCCAGTGCTATGTTGTATGTTGATTAAAATGTGACTACATACGTCTTACAGCCGCAAATCATATAATCATCAACATACAACCTAGCACTGGCCTGCAAATTGCAAAAAATGTGAGGAAATTTGAATTTCGCGGGCTACCGTGCAGCAATGCACTAAGCAGGGTTGGTTCCGGTTCCTTTCCAAATTAAATATAAATTTAGTGGATTTTGTATTATCCTGCAAAATTTTGTTTATCACTGTTGTGAACCAACTCGATATGAAAATGATGCAATTTTATTTGGTCGTATTTTTCCATCGACAAATTAGAAATTATATTTTTCTGAAGGAAGCTATTATTGTTTCATTGTGACAAGCAATTTATATCGCGATCTTGAATGTTTTAATTTTAACATATTAAGTTATTTACACATTTGTTTTGAAACAGAAAACGTACATTTAACAGTAACAGTAGTGTAAATATTAATTTTGTTGTGTATTAATTGTTTATTCACCTAACAATGGTGTTTACTTGTGAAGTTTGTGCTGATAATGTGTGTTTGTTAGAAGTTAAAGGCAATAAGTTTTCTCTATTATCGTATAATGACAAGCTTCAAGTTGTGTCTAAAGGTAGATGTGTACCCGAATTACGAGAATTAATCCAAAAATATGGTAATCCAGCGCGTACTCGTCATTTCAATCCTCAAAATTATGCAACATTTACCTGGCTGTGTGGCTGTATACATACAAATAAATTATTTTGTTTTCCGTGCATTTTGTTTAATACTTCCAGTAAGTGGAGTGAGGGATTTATTGATTTGCATAATTTTCATTCCTCGGCCAAAAAGCATGACCTATCAGAAAAACATATAGAGGCTTGCTTAAAGTTAAATACATTTGGTAAATCACGTATTGAAACTAGTATTAACAGCCAGTTAAGATAAGATATAGAAAGGCATAATTCTAAAGTAGATAGGAATAGAAATATTTTTCAAAGACTGATCGATGTCGTATGCTTTCTGGGAAAACAAGAATTAGCTTTTCGCGGCCACGATGAATCATTATCATCAATGAATAGAGGTAAGTAATTATTTAGAAACAGTAGATTTATTAGCAAAGTATGATGGAGTTTTAGAAACCCACTTACAAAATGCAAGTACCTCATTCACGGGCATGTCGAACAGAACGCAAAATGATTTGATCTCGAGCGTTGCATCTGTGATGAGTGATATTATTAAAGACGAAATTAAACAGTCCGATTATGTTGCTGTCATGGTGGATGAAACACCGGACATAAGCGGCCGAGAACAATTAGTTCTGATTTTAAGATATTTTCGTGATTCCGAAGTAGTGGATCGATTTATTAAATACGTAGATGTCAGCGCGGATCGGACCGCTGTAGCTTTAAGTTCTATAATTTTGGAAATTTTAGAAAACTTAGATTGTCATTCTAAATTAATTGCACAAACTTATGACGGGGCAGCAGTTTTATCCTCTCAAATTAACGGCGTACAGGCTTTGAAGAGGCAAAAATGTCCGCAAGCTATGTATGTTTGGTGTTCCGCACATGTATTAAATTTAGTTTTATCGAAATCTTTTGAACGGGTTCCTGAAACCAAACGCTTTTTTAGTATAATAAAATCAATTGCGGTTTTTTTTCACAGTAGTACGAAACGAATGGCGTATTATAACGACTTTGCCGTTATGAAAAAGCTGCCTCGTGTCGCGGAAACAAGGTGGACATATCACTCGCGCACGTTAAATATAATTAAAAACGAGTCCACACACCTCCTCCAGTTGTTTGAAGAAATGAATGAAAATACACAACACTGGGATGGTGATACATTGTCACAAGTCACTTCATTTTTATTTAACATGAAAGAATTTGAATTCAATTTTTTTTTAAAAACCTTCGCGGATATTTTTGCTGAAACCGATGTTTTATACGACATTATACAGAAAAAAACTTGTGACATCGCGTATTGTGTTAAAAAGATAAAACAATTCGAGTCATTTTTAGCTCGTTACAGAGACAAGTTCGAGAACAATTATGATGCAACATAACCGGACCACCCAAAAGAAAGCGCAATGTCGATAATATAAAAATACACTATCGGCGAATTTTTAACGAAATTATTGATAATGTACTCACCGAATTAAGAGATCGTTATATGAATATAAAAAATTTGAAATTCTTTGAGTTACTTTCTTATGAGAATTTTAGTAAATATAGTGAACAATTCCCTGAAAAAGAAATCAGAGAATTCACTAATACTTATCAGGCAAATTTTAATTTTGATAGATTAAAAAATGAATTGCGCTGTATTTATAGATCGCCTGAATTTGCGAATTGTAGCATATATGATATCATTCAAAATTTGTATAAAAGTAACTTAGATAAAGTTTTTTCAGAAGTTTTGCGTTTGGCGAAGTTTATTGTTACTATCCCAGCAAGCAGCGCATCGGCAGAACGTTCATTTTCGTCCTTAAAACGTATCCACACCTATTTACGAAACACACAAAGTCAGCAACGACTCACAAATCTATCTTTAATTTCTATAGAAAAAGAATTAATGGTCGAACTACGACGCAAGCCTACTTTTTATGACGAGGTCTTAAAATCATATTTGAAAAAGGATAGGCGAGTAGATTTAATTTATAAATGAGTTGATTTTTTTACAGATTTCAAATCCATAGTTAACTTATTAAATATATTTATACATGAGAATCACAATGAAATAGGGCCTTCAAAGGCCGCTTCGGATATCTTGCAAGTGACGTGTTCTGTAACTATCACCCACTCACTTGGTTAAGATATTTGGTGGCAGAATCTTTCTTCTGTTTGCATCGTTAGAAAATCGTGAGTTGAACCTTGAATAATGAGGTGAGTTCTTGAATTCTTGCATTTATAACTTTTGTTTTTACAGGCTTATTTTCAAATATTATAAATCAATAAATGTGACTACTTTGAGGATTGAGGGCCATCATAATTATGTAGAGCGACGGACGTTGTGGAGTTGCGCGTTTTTTTTTTTGCTATCATTATTTCGTGGCCTACCCAGCCTGGTAGACGACTGCACGCCGCTGAGATTCGACAAACTGTGTCAAAGCATTTTGTACTGCTTCCTGGGAAGAAATGTTTTTATAACGTAGAAAATTGTCCAAATCACGAAACAAATGGTAGTCCGTTGGAGCAAGGTCTGGCAAGTACGGGGGATGACGTATAGTTTCTAACTGCAGCTCCTGTAGAGTTACAACGGTTTCTCGTGCAGTGTGAGGTCTTGCGTTATCATGGAGCAATAATGGGGCTGTTTCACTGCCAGTTTCACCATCATTGTTCGAAGTTCGGCACAGCAAACATCTGCTGTTATTGCCTGACCAGACCTGAGAAAGCTATAGTGAATAACACCATGAAGAGACCACCAAACAGTTACCCTTATCTTTTTATTGGTAAGCTTTGCTTTAGGGCACTGTTGCGGCGTTTGACCTGGGGTCAGTCAGTCATTGCATTTTTCGCTTACGGTTATCGATATTCGATCCAATATTCCTTCATTTCTGTACTGATTCAACAAGGCAACACAAGTTTCAAGACGCATTTCTTTCTGCAGATCAGTCAAATCATGAGGCACACCATTTTTAATTATTGTAGCTAGGGTGACGTTAAACAATGCCGCTAATTCCTGGGTAGTTTGACTCGGATCGGCTTCTACCATCTCCTTCAATTCAGCGTTATTCACCTGTGTGGGCTTTCTACCACGTGGTTCGTTCTTCAATTCGAAGTTTCCATTACGAAAGCGTTTAAACAAAAACCGCACGGTGCGTTCATTAGCAGTCTCCTCTCCAAACGCAACGTTGATATTGCGAGCCATTTCTGCCGCATTAGTTCCGCGTCTGAACTTTTCGAAGTATCGATCTTTACGTCTAAGCTGAATAAAAAATCAATTGAAAGTGGAAATCGAATGATGCACATTTTTTAAAAGAAGAAGCTCATAGGTGTCACGTGAAAAAAGTTTCACACAAAAATCTCACACCATGAAGATTGTAGGTCAATTCGAAGTGTCTATTACTATACAACAGCAATTTCATACTTTAACCCCTATTATTAATGGCGTGGGTACACCTATCTCTGCCTGACCCTTTTGGTGAAATACAGGCGTGATGTTATGTTATGTTGGTAATATAATAGTTTGAAATGTAAACAATAGTATAGTAGTAGTATTATTGAGTGGCTGGACTATTGGTGCACCACTGGCTAACCCTTTGGAGAAATGCAAGCGTGATAAACTTTATGTTTTGTATATTTTTGTCAAAGCTTACTAGGTAACTGAAACAAGTATTAAAGAGAAGACATCTGAATCTCATTTTTCTCGGACATAATGACGGAGATGCAGCTAGCTAAGCTAGCTAAGTTTTTTATCCCCTTCTTTCCCACTGCTGGGCAAAGGGTTCCACCAAGCCTTAACTGGAATATTTTACCTTGCTCCTACACACCGGTACGGATTTTCATCCTAGTTAGCACACGGTACTATTCAGTTCCTTCCTTCTCCGTTATTCCACTTTCTCACCGCCTCGCGCACCAACCCAATACAATCAGTAAACGTTATAGCACTAAACACGGCTCCCACCGATAAGAACCCGCGACCGGCCACTTGTTGCTACCGTTACTATAACCTACATTATATTCAGACCTAGGTAGTTGTGGAGCTTGTGCAGCGCGTAGGGCTTGCTCTAAATATAACTTTATTTAATAATTCGATTCGCTTCGCAAACTTATTAAATAACTAAACAAACTTAATTAAATTAAATAAGGTTATTTTTAATTATCTCTTACACAAAACCAAGTTATTTTTTTACAGTTTTTTATTCGCCAAACTTTACAGTTTGATAGCGAGAAGCGCTGGTCTATCATACACAACTTAAAATTATAAGCTTAACTTAAAATCGAATTATAAAACTGACTGCTACATCTGTCTCGTGAATTTATTTTTCGACAATGACAGACCGACACCAACATACAACAGACAATGAATTCCTAACCGCAGTGACCACTGCTGGCCACTCCGGTCTAGAACTCCCTATCGCAGTCCGTTACGGTGAATCTTAAAACCAAACTAAGAAGGAGAAAAGTTTGTTCATGGGAAATGGCATTATCGAGTGATAGAAGCTTTATATAGCGGTCAGCCAGTTACAGCAGTTACTTTATTTATACGATCTGCAACGTTATGGTGTAGTAGTTGTGACCGTTTGATAGTTTATAATGGGTTGATTGATAACTGAAGATGCTGTACCTTAATAAAAATTAACTTATAATTTAGGTAAAGTGGATTGCATTCACGGGGCCAAAGTAGTACACAGTGTTTTAAATGAATTTCGAGATATTACGAAACTTAAATCTTCTTTTCTGGTCATCAGAAATTTTCTTTAATCTTAAATACCTTTGATTCCACACACCCGGTTTTCATAACGGTAGGTACTACAACCACATGTCCTTTGATAAGATTTATCTCCAACCGGACGTGACGTGTCACGTCGAGGCGTCGCTGCTGCCACCTAGCGGCGCGCGCTGACAGCTCGAATAACGTATGGAACGGTCAGTTGCAACCTGTCCGCTGACTTGAATAGTCGTGCGGTGACAATGAAGTGCGCGCAATGACTGAGTTATAGACCCTTTGTATATCTGTTAGAATGGGCAAACGGTCCTGCCCAGAGATTAGATTTGAATATAGGAATACGGTGTTTTCTAGCCTTTAGTTAAAACCATTAAAATTCTTATTAATAATTTATAATAGCGATGGAAAGTATAAGATATGAGCGGGAATTTATAAATAACAAAGTTGGAACGCTGTGGGAAAACTTCTTCAATGTGCTGAATAAATCTTTATAATCTAATAGTTACATTCTAATACGAATTATAGCTCTTGGTTTATTTCACTCGTAATTATTTTAATTCCCACGTGATAACTCAATCTGTAGCAGCTTCCCTTGCTATAGGTATATTAATTTTAATACAATTCCTTGCTCGCAGCCTAGCAGCCTATTCTGTTGCTATTAAGTACACAATAACCAATACGCTACGGTCGCGGCACAATTCACTACTTGTATGTAAATCGTCGCATGCGCATAGATACCGTCGCGGTACGGTCACCAAGTTAAAGGGTGGGATAGAAACTCCCTTCTCTTGCTATAAGAAAAAAATTAAAACCGAATAAAAAAGTAGGATAATTCGAGAAATATTAAGCTGGTACTACAAATATAGATATAGTATATTTGTACCCTTTTAGCATCGTTTCTATGAAAAGGCAAAGCTTGATTTTCAGCTGAATAATGCACTGCAATAAGAGTCAATCCTCCCTAAAATTTATCTAAAGATTACGAGACGAATCAATTTCATCTTAGTACATAAGTTTGCTACTTATCAACAAGGTAATTAAATAATCAAACATCAACCCGTTTTTCCTCAATCTTAACCTAGTCCAACTAAGTCCAGTTGCCTGGCCACACTAGATCAGATAGTGCTGTGCTTACAATTTGCATCAGTGGGAATGCGCCGCGGTGCAACAGTGCTGCGCCCGGCCGTGTCGCGCGACTATTTGTAGCCCCTGAGTTATTAGCCGATGGCCGCGATGGCCGGCTGCACGGCTCCTGGCCTATTGGTGCCACATACGGTTTGTTTAGGGCCTTTCCAGCCTTGTTATATACCAGATGGTATTCTATTGGTTTGTGAGAAAGGAGTGCATCCGGGAGTGTGAATCAATAGACGTAAATATAATGGCAAAAAGAACGTTTATTGATTTGAAGTGGTCGTTAGCGCTGCACTGGTGCTACCATTCAGAGTTCAATTCTGAAATACTTTCGCGTATATTCTGCTTAGCGATTGATCAAGAATCCAGATAAATCAGTTAGACATGACTATTACAACATCATCATCTGCCTAGCCTTCTCCCAACTATGTTGGGGTCTACTTCCAGTCTAAGATACCCCTTGGTAAGACTGGTTGTCAGACTTTTTGGGACGCTGACTACCTGTAACGACTGTCAATGATCTACAAATTACAGCCGAGACCAAAAGCTTAACGTGCTTTCCGAGGCACGGAGGGAACTCGGTATCTAAGGGTAGTCACCCATCCACAGACCAACCTAGGTAAGCACGGCTTAACCTAAAGATCGACCCGAGCGGCTGTTATTATTTAGCCACGAGCTCCTCACCCCAATTACAACAACTAATGAAATATTATTATAAATTTGAGATTGACCAATTCGACAGATCTGAATCTGAAATCTGAACACAATCAAGAGGGGTCAGGGCCATTAAATCAAAAGTACATTATCTACTTGTTACTGTCAGCAGCAAAATTACACGGTGCACAACATTATAGTATTAAGGTCTGAGCAGTAGATCGACGCTTAACATAGCCGATAAGGTCGGCAAATCAAAACTTGATTGAAACTGCCATTTGCCTCTCAATCAACCGCCTGGACAGGTTACATGCGCAAAGCATGCCTACTCGTAATAGAAACCTTTGCTTTAATCTTATTTATGATATAAGAGATTTATTAAACTAACCTATAATTAGACAGTTACAGTTTACCGGGCGCGATTAAAATTCGATAGAAAAATCACAGATGACATAACTTTACAATGAGTTTTACCTACTTTTTAAATCAATTGTGTGCACGGCACACTCAATTTAGAAATAATTATTGCTTTTATCTGACAGGATATAACATTTTTCTGTGTATTAAACACACACTACTAATATTGTTATAACCGGTGCCAAAAAAGCTCATACTTATGTCGTGAGTAGAAGCTTTATTTATCTACAGACAATTTTTCCTAGAAAAAATTAAGTCCACACAGTCACATGGTCCAGCTTAACATCAGCCATACATTATTTAAATGACAAACGGACACACAGACACATTGATGCATAGAGCGGTCACATCATAACGTCTCTCTCGCACAGCTACCTCCTTGTGTAGCGACTGTCATGTCAGAAGGGTTTATGTTCAAACGTGCCTGTCTGTCTTGTTGCTGGTCTGTGAGGTTCTCAGGCTCCGCGTGATGAAGTTGTGGTGCATATACAATGCTGTAACGGTTTGTGGAGACTCCATGTTTAAGTAGATGGCTAGGGTGATATTAGCGGAGATCTATGGATGTAGGTGTTACGGGTCTACGTATCTACGGTGAGTGCTACGGTGTCGTTGCTACGGGATACAGTGTTTAAGCTTGGCGTGCTTACATTTTTAGGTTAAAGGTAAAACTAACGTCACCTTTCTAAGTTGTCTGTTGTACTGTTCTAGATGTTTTGACTGATTCTATCGATTGTCTTTTCTATTCATTTTCGATCTATATATGCTTGAGCTTATTTTGTATTTTATTTCAATTCTAAACACGTCGCGTAAGTCGCATAAATTGTTTCTGCGATATTGCTGCAGAGTGCAGAAATAGCCAAGAAAAAATATTACTACGTCAGAATACCTGTCATGGGTAAGTTAGCATTTATACAACAACTTAACTTCTTACTAAGTAAGTAAACTTTCATAATAAATTAATGTCGCTATGACAGCATTTCTCCGCATTCCCCGCATGTATACAGTTATCGCTGATCAGGCATTCACCAGGCAGCCCGTCGGTATTGAATTATGGAAGCCATCAGCGTCGCTAATAAACTCGTCAGCTTATAGACGGCTACAAGCACGCTGGGTACGATGCCAGCTCTTCAAGATTGTGCTTGAATCAGGAGAATTGTTGTTAGAAAAACTTTCTATGACCTAGAGAATGTTTCAGAGCTGTCAAATATTTATAAGCAGGTTTACACATTTACTGATATAACAATGAAAAACAACCATACTCGTACGTTACACATTTCCAATGGCCTATATGCCGAAAACTAATAGTCCTCTACATTCTACAGTAGAACAAATAGTAAAAGAGGAGGAACATGTATCTTACTTAAAAAAGAACATAAATTCAGGGAAATTCCAGAAATTCGCAAATTTTGTCTTGACTGTATATTAGAAGGTTGTGCAGTTGAACTACTTGACTATAAAATTATCATTGTTTATAGGGTACCTAAACAAAATAACTTGTATACGTTCTTTAATAAACTGGAAAAACTTCTGACTTATATAGCCAAATTGAATTGTAAAAATATTATAATTACTGGTGATTTTAATATAGATGTTTTAAAACGCAATAATGTAACATTAGATTTTGAATGTTTGCTGTTAAACTACAATTTAAAACTGGCTTTACATGAACCAACTAGATTCGCCAGTGGAACTTGCATTGATAATTTTGCACATAACTTTAAAAAGGGATGTAAATCTGAAATTTTGGAATTGGGCCTGTCGGACCATACAGCCCAATTAATCAAAGTTCCGGTTAAAAAAAGTCTGACATTGCATTATTGGCGTACAATGAAACGCGACTATAGCAAGGAAAATATTGTTAAATTTAAAATGTGTATTAAGAGCTTATCTTTCTCGGATGTTTACCTCACTGATGACCCAAACACAGCTTATCAACACTTTATAACTGATTTTAAACTTTTTTACGAACTTTGTTTTCCACAAACCCAATTTCTAATAAAAGTAAATCACAAACCAAAGTGGGTATCACGTGGTGTAAAAATTTGCAGTCGAAAAAAAAAGGATTTGCTATGGAAATTCAGATTAAACTCAACAAAAGACAACCAATTAAAATACTTAAATTATAGTCAGTTATTCAAAAAAAATATAAAACTAACAAAACGGGCGCAAAATAACTATAACATATTAACGTCTCAAAATAAAACTAGAACAGCGTGGCGGATTATAAACAAAACGAGACTTAACACCCCAAAAGAAGCCATAGATAAAATAAAAATTGATGAAAACAACATCCTTCATAATCCAACAGAAATAGCGAACGCATTTAACAATTATTTTATTGAAAAAGTCAAACCGCTTCCGGGTGCCGGGAAAAAAGTAACGTCTTTAATTAATCACCGATTAAATTCAATGTTTCTTGCACCAAGTTCACCCTATCAGATTAATCAAATTATAAAAAACCTTAAAAATACCAACAGTGTAGGATATGAGGGTATATCTACTAAAATAATTAAAGCAGTAAATGAGGATATATGCCATCACTTGAGTCATATTCTGAACTTGTCGATATCAACTGGAATATTTCCACAAGATCTTAAACTGTCCGTTATAAAACCTTTATTCAAAAAAGAATGCAAACAGTTAATGGTGAATTATAGGCCTATTGCACTATTACCAATATTTTCAAAAAAATTCGAAAAGTATCTTTACGGCGAACTCAATTCATATTTAGAAAAAAATAAAATTTTGTGCAACGAACAAAAGGGCTTTCGACAAAATAAAATGACGAATATGGCCATTTATGAATTCATCCAAAATGTTATAGGCCATGTTGACAAAACAGTTCCAGCTTGTGCAATTTATTGCGATATGTCACAGGCTTTTGATTATGTAGATCATAATATACTAATCAGTAAACTTGAAGCATACGGCATAAGAGGCAATATTTTAGATTTAATTAGATCCTATTTAACGAACCGACAACAGATAACAGTAGTAACTACTAAGTGAATCCTAAAACAAAAAAAGAGGAAACATACAGCTCCGTGAGGAGAAATGTCACATACGGTGTTCCTCAAGGCAGTGTCCTAGGGCCGCCGTTGTTTATTATCTATATTAACGACTTGCCAAAGGCAACGACTCAACCTATGACATTGTTTGCTGATGACAGTACAGTTTCAATTGCATGTAAGGACATTAATAATTATAAATCTGACATTAATAATTCTTTGACATCTATAATTTCTTGGCTTAATAATAATAATTTAAAAATAAATTTATCTAAAACAAATATAATGCACTTTGGACAAAGATTGCATAATCCATTAAATGTGAATTTGATTCATGATAATTACACTATGAATGAAGTATCTAATGTCCGTTTTCTCGGCTTAATTATAGACAGCAAACTAAACTGGAAAGAACACATTGACGCAGTATGTAAAAAAATCAGTAGTCAAGCTTATGCTCTGTACCAGCTTGCTCCAGCTATCAACACTAATGTGTTACTATCGGCTTATTATGGACTTGTAGAATCTGTCCTAAGATATGGCATAATCTTCTGGGGCAACTCGTCAAATAAAGATATGGCATTTAAAATGCAAAAGCGATGCATACGTGCAATGTTTGGTATCCAAAGTACTGAGAGCTGTAAGCCACTTTTTACAAAGCATAAAATCCTCACACTGCCCTCACTTTATATTTTAGAAATCGCCTCATTTGTAAAAAATAACACCCATTTGTTTCCTCGAATATCGGACCTTGTAATACGAAATCGCCGGGATAATAGTAAACTTCGTGTTCAGCCAGCTAAGACAGCACTACTGTATAAAAGCGTTGTATGCAGAGCACCGATAATTTATAATAATATCCCTATCTGTGTAAAAAAACTAAATACAGAACAGTTTAAGAAAATATTTAAAAAAATACTGACAGAAAAAGCCTATTATAATGTCAATGAATTTTTAAATGACAAATCGCTCTGATATACGGACTGAATCTATTTTATTTATTTTGTATCGCATGAATATTTACCAATTGTTTTTATTTAATATTAATGTTAATTGTTATTGTATTTTTTTCTTTGATTATTTAACTTTGTATATTTTTTTGATTATTTAACTTTGTATATTTTTTTGATTATTTAACTTTGTATATTTTTTTGATTATTTATCTTTGTATAATTTCCATTTTTTTTTTTTTTTGAAACCTAATGGTCTTCCGATCTAATTTGTACACCAGCTATTGGTCAAACATGTTGGGCCAAAGAATATCCTTTAACACCTATAGTAAACATCATACCATGTATATTATCTACACATGTTTTTGCAAATAAATGAATCTTTATCTTTATCTTTATCTAATCTTTATCTTATCCTCTTGGCCGTCTTCGGCCATGGCGGTCAATCTCAGCTCAGCGGAAACGGGAAACATGATAGTGCACGAGTGTGTACAAACACAGGTGCACTCTCTCATCAAGTTCATCCATATTTCTAACGTGCTTTACTGAATGGGATCAGATTGTGTGTTCTGAACGGAATAAGCCAGAATCAAACTGAGTCTACCTGACCAAAGTAAGCCTAGTTGTGTAATAACACCATTTCACAATATTTGCTATGATTGTGTACCTATCTACTGAATAGGTATATCTGGAAGTCCGCCCACACAGCCCTAGATAATACTACAAGTGCTACTAATATCAACATTCACGTCTTAATAAGTCGTCAGGGCGTCTGTTGTGTTTGTTGTGTTCATTTCTCAATAAACATGGATAGAGATATCTTGGAAATGGTGTCATGTACAATTCTGTAGAAAATACGGTTGAATTTGTGTAGTTTGACAACTATAAAATAGCATCGTTGGTTGGTTGCATCATATTTCTGTGGCGCCCTGTTCACGACCATAGACGATGCAACATACGACGTCGTATTTTCTTGCAAATAAACATTTTTGATTTGGACGAAGCTCTAAGCTGATTACTTGATGGCTTCTTACAACTTTCTCTGTCCGTAATAAAAGTCTAGACTTCTAGAGACTGTAAAGTGTGTTTCATACTTAAAAGGTGCTATTGGATTATTGAATTTGATTCGTTTTCATTTTTAGATTAATATGGGTTTGCTAGCCAATAGTATCCACTTGCTTACGATGTGAACGCGACGTTAATAATTACTACTAAAACTTTATCACTTCTTGCTCAAGATCCCCACATCTATGCAGTAAACTAGTACACAGTCGCGAGTCATCACATTGGGGCACAAATCCGGCGAGCCGCGGATTGCAGCGATCACAAGCGGGACGCGCCCTGCCCTTCACTCGGCACGATTATGTGTACATACGGGGCGATATTACAGGCGTCGGCGTGGCTGCGGTTACTTTTCTTACTAGTCGAATCATCATCATCATTCTCCTGCCCTTATTGAGAAGGGTCGGTGCATCCGGTCTTCTTATTCCATACTACTCTGTAAGTCGTCATCTCCTCTTACTAGCCGAATGTAACTAGTATAATAATGTACATTGTACCTACCTAATACATTTCGACAGTCATAATAAACGTAATGAATTTAAATAAAAAAGCAGTGATACTAAGAGTACTACAGCTTTTTAAATGCTATATTAGAACTTCGCTAGAATGTTAAACTTTGGCGTAAAATAAATCAAGAATAAATAGAAATAAAGTGTCATGCAAAATTATAAAAATAAATGATAACAAGGCAACCTTAATCCGGAATTAATTGATCTTAAACTAATCCTTATTGCGGTAAGCTACTTAGTTGAACCAGTCTAAGCTAATACGTTATAACAGCTAAGCCGCGATGAAGTGGAGTATGGGCATTGTAGATTTAACAGTTCTACAATTTGGATTTGTTTGAAGAATACGGTGTCAAAATAAACGTTACTATTCGTATGTGCGATATCTACTTGTATATTTATAAAAAAAATACTATAAAACGGCTCAGTTCTGCGCTCTTGTTCTCATTCCATACCTACCTTTGAATAAATATTACTTAAATATAAAAAATCCGGCCAAGCGCGAGTCGGACTCGCGCATGAAGGGTTCCGTACCATCGTAGGAGGGTTTGTTATAGCGGATGCAGAAATACATCAGCCGTGAAAATTTCAACTATGTAGCTATCACGGTTCAAGAGATACAGCCTGGTGACAGATAGACAGACGAACAGTGGAGTCTTAGGTCCCGTTTTTACCCTTTGGGTATGGAACCCTAAAAAGTACCAAGTACCCGTACAAATAAAACCGCAGCGTTTACGCCCCAAACTCACCTCCGTACATTCTACAACATCCACTTGTCGATACGGCAGTTCACTTGAATCACGACGATCATCTCATTTGCATCGCAATACCTCTCCCCCCCCCCGCTCTGCCCTTCAGGAGGGGGAGTGAGGGAGGAGGTACCACTCACTCTTGATTACAACAGTATAAACGTACCTGTAACAATATAAAACGATCCGTTAAATATAAACCTATTAGCTGATTACTTTCCAATTGTTACCAGGATTGGTTTATTGTGAATAATTAAAGTTAATTAATAAGAAAAGTACCCATTAATTACTAAGCCGTTTTATAGGTCTATTAATGTTTCAAGGAAGGACTTTAAATTGACAGTTTATTTGTCGTTTTATTAGGCCCGTTTAAGTACGTTTATTGGAAATGTAATTAAAGCTGAAAGCTAGTGAATGTCATCTATATTAATGGGTGCATTCGCGAAATGACTGAGCTTTTGAACGTGTAACGGGTTGTGAGTTTGATTCCCGACGAACATATAAAAAAAAAACACTATTAAAAATATAAAAATAGGCTTCCTCCTATGTCTGGAGCAGGGTCCAAGCTACCGGTGGTTAGAGCTCCTGAGATAGGAACCTCTTCACAATGCGACCTCTTTCGAAGAGTATTGCCTTCTGAATCAGGCTCTTAACCCAACCGCCTACGGAGAGTCTCGACAGATGTTCGTCGAGGATCTTGCCCAGTAGGCCATAACGATAATCGGCACAAGTAGCTGAGCTAACATTAGGTATATTATCATTATTTTGTATTTGTATGGTAGAAGTTTACAAAAACGAATTTTGTCTATAAGATAGTCACGAAAATTATTTTATCATTGTACGGTGGAACAAGCTATTTGGTTTGCAGTTTAACCCACAAATTACATTGTAAAATGTAAACAAAATAGCTTGTTCGACCGTACCTACAACGTTTTTAACTTTTTTAACTGAAAATTATAGTACAGTAAGCCACACGTTAATACCTCGTATAAGCCAGCCTAATATAATATTCTACCTCTGACATGCACTCGATAGTATGTACCTACCCACTTGCAACACATTTTCCTAAAATGGAAAAGGACATCCAAGGAAATGTAAAAATCAATGGCTGTTCCCGATTGAGTTAAGGTTCGTTTATTTATTTCCTGTATATCTATTGTTATTCAAATGCCTTCGTATCGGCGCCACCCTTGGGCGGGGTCGTCCCTCGGGGAGACTGAGGAGGACTTCTATTTAAAGATACCATTAGGAAACATGTCGCGAACTGGATATGGAACATTTAACTTATATTAAAATTATTATCGTGACATTTAGTTACCTAAGTAGGTGTTTATGTTAAGTACTGTATTTTGCTTAGATTAAGTACATTTCGAGGAATTAATTTTCCTTTCCCTTTATCGCATAAACCAGCAACAGGATCAATGTACCCAAGATTTTTAATACATGACTTGATTTCATGTCCGTAGAGTTTCATTCCAGTTCTTATCCAAAAAGATCTTCGTTTTGGGACGGGCAACTAGCTTTAACTTTCTGACTAACTGACCGACTCTGACAATGCAAAAGTGAATGTAAATAGTTGTATTGAAACAAAATGCTTTTGCCCACTTTTGTAGTATTTCGAAAACTCTGATCTTTCTACTTTTTTATTTGTTTTTATCTTCCGTGGTTGGATCTACGAAATATAAGAGGCATTCTGTGTTTTAAACTTTGTACTGTCTGGCATTCATTGACTGAACTGCTTCATTATGTATACAATGTACAGAATCAAGAAAAAACTTTGCTGTTTTCACTGTTCAACAAAAGTTTTTACATCATATATAATCCTACAAACTTTTTCACGATTGACTAAAATAGCAATAACCTGCAGTGGCAGTCGTCAGATAGTTTCACACCGTACTGCGTTCATTTCAATACAATGGTGGATCGTATAGTATCGGATGGCAAGCGATTATTCACCACTATGACGGTAATCCGGAATAATTCCGGCCTTTCTAATTGTGAGGCGGAGGCTGACAGCGCCGCCATTTTCTTCAAATGTTTTATTCAGCCAACTTTACATAGATACTTGTGAACTGTCAGTGCGGGCGCCTGGAGAGGTGGATGTCTAGCCTTGTGGGAGGCTGCGGGAGCATTTTTCTTAAATCCATGTAAAGGTATGGAAGTGGTCGTAAATCAAACGTGGTCTAGCTAATCTACAGTCCGTCAGTTCATATGTTGCTGATCTTTTTACAGAGGAACTTACTGCTGAAAAAGCTTTTAAATCGGAAAGTGTCTGGGTATGAACGATTGATGTGCTATAAAACGTTTAAATCCAAGAATATAATTTGAGATATTTATGTCTGAAGAGTTATGGCACTACTGCATTCAATTCTGTCAACCTGCACGAAGGACTTCGTATCACAACGGGGATCGATATAAGTACCTACTCGTATTACTATCATACTCAAAACCCGTAGATCTACGTACACCAAGAATGCGACAATGTTGTGCTGTAAGCTTAGTTAAAAGCTCTGAGTTGGTTTAAGTTCAAATCTATAAAAGATACTAGAGGTCGAGGACATTTCCGATAAACCCATGCCGACAGATGAACCCCAGATACAGGACAATGCTATAAATACCAAGATCAGCGGGTTTCGATTAAGGAGCAATTGGAACGCAGGTATCTCAACGCACATAATTAATAAGAAAAGTATACTGAGTACCTACGAGCATGAAGCTTATATTTTTCAATCAAAAAGGTAGGTAATAATTATTACTATCGAAATGATATGCAACAAACAAATTAGCATAGAATTATCAACATCTAGGTCATCTAGGTTTATGGTCCACATAATCATGTTTTCCTATTAAACTTCATCAGAATGTCTCCTAGATTAACATGTAACTTGTGTCGTACTTAAACATAGCTTAAGAGTAATGGCGTTAAATTGCAGATTGCCTGCTTATGGAACTAAGCACATGTTCTACTATAGTTAGTGTAGGGTAGGGTGCTGTGCAGTACCCCAGATGCAGGAGAACCGTTAGACAACGTAGATTAATGGCGGCTAGAGAAACCTATGAGTTATAGGCTACAAGTGCTAGTGGATTTGATTAGCACCTAGCACTGCATTAATGGAGTAGCTTGAATGTGAACTAGCAATGTTGTCGGATTTGCATAGATATACATTTGTGAATGTGGTACGAAGATTTTAAATTACAAATAACATAACTATGTACTGATATTCTCAATAGGTGTTAGACAAAAGTTATCCGTAATAGGCGAGAAGACAAAAAAAAACGAATTAGTCCGTCAGTTAGATTATCAAAAAATATTTGAGTCGTGTTTTTTCTTTTGTTACGTAAACCAAAATTGACGAATATATGACGCTTTTAAAATTCTCAATACGTCACGCCTAGGTATAATTTTTATCTAGTCCTGACGTCACGAGCCCCCACTCCCGAGTTTTGATGCGTTTTATCTCTGTCAATATTCATTGATTTACAAAATCAAAAATACGTGTCCATTAATTTCCAATACTCTAACTGACGGACTAAATAGATTTGCAACTTTTTGATACTGTCGTCATGCCTATTGAAAAAGTTCTTACTTCAGAACTCTGCCTAACAGTTCAAGGAAATTATGTTTATTTTTTTTTGTAAGCGGCCTCGATAAGAGCATCCCTTAATGAACGATCATAATTATGAAATACTGCATATCCGCATGCAAGTAAGGCTGTGTGCACGTGAGTTACGCTCCTGGCGTGTCCGACCGCTGTCGACAGCGAGTATCGCGCCCTCGCGTGCAATTAGCCTTATCTCTAATGTTTGTGCCACATAAAGGAAATGTTATGGCCCGTTATGGTCTGTCATGGGTTCCGGGACGAGTGCTCTTTATTGCATGTATGCATGCTTATTGTTTATGGTTTTTAGGGAAATTGTCTGGAATAATAAATGTTTAATTGTCATGGAAAGTTGAATGGCGTTCAAATTAACATTATGTTACATTTCCCGAGTTGTGTCCGCCCCATAAGGGGACTGAGCACCTTTAACAGTAGTAGAGTGATCCATATAATTAAAACAAACCGTTTAAAAAAAGGTTGCCTACTTCTTTCGAAATCTATTCTTCAAATTTTATTTTACAAGCTGATGTATACGCAATCTATACGCGCTGTTCATTCTCCCGTCATACTATATCAATACTTAAAAATTTCATATCTGCGACTTACAACAATTAAATCATAATCTTTTTGGTAATTTATAAGTCCACATTCTAATCAATACTTATTTATCTTTCCCACCATTCCGATTTCAAATTCGAATCCCTTCCGTTCCGGTTCCAAATTCCAATCTTATCATATTAAGCTGTATACTAAACAAACGTTACTCGCTTATCCTTTGCCAAGTTGAAACAAGCTCACCTATTGACACGGCTAACACTGCTAAACATAAAGCACGCAGCGGTGGGTCGCGGCCGGTCGCGGTTTCGGTGTCGCGTCGTCCCGTGCGCACCGACTATTAATTACTGCGCACGGACTACCGGACGCATGAGTTTTCGTACAACGTTTGGTTATTATAGTATGGCGACGGCTTTCAGAAACAATGAATGTGATTTAATTTCTCTAAGTGAACTTGCATTGCAAGTGATAGTTGGCAAATAGTTCACGGACGCAGAGCTGATAATATAATTACTAATGAGAGGCGGTTTATAGCGAATTTATAAAGAATTATGTGAGGCGCGTAAAGCTTTTAAATCTTCATAACCCTTACTCAGACATAGTATCTTATTACTCTAATGATGTTACATTCTGATCTAGTCTTCTCCGACTTCCCACTCTCCTTGCGGGGTCCTACTCCATTACGGAGCTGGTTCCGCACCATTAGCAAGTGATCTCCTTTAGCAGTGATGTCGCGTCACCTGTACGGAGCCCTGATTAGACCTGTGGGACCTGTTCTAGTCACATGACTGTGATCTTATCAGAATAAGGACGTTAGTAGCTGTCCAGCCTAGACATAATATCCACCTAATGTATTTATGTATTCTTTGCGGTGTATCATAGACCGGTATTATAATCAGGCGGCGTGCTAAAGACTGGAATGTATTAATATGTCTCCAGAATTGACAATACGTGCTGTTGATCATCTAACCTCTGTATCTTACCTACAAATTATGTTATAGGGCTTACTTAACGGCGAAAATGGTGATAAGTAACTTATACTAAATATTTAAAATGAGCGTTTTTCAAATAAATTGTTGGTAAATAAATAAATAAATAAAATAAATATCGCTGAACATTACACACAGCGCCATCTAGCGCCGCACTAAGCAACGAGGCTTGTGTCGTGGACACCAGATAGTTGATATACTACATAGATACTTTTTGTTTGTAAATACATACTTATTATACATATAAACATCCATGACTCTGAAACAAATGTCCATGCTCATCACACAAAAATTTGCTCCTACCAGGATTCGAACCCGGGACCCAACGAACGTAAGGCAGCCTCACTACCGCTGCGCCATTCGGGTCGTCGCAATATGTTGTTATTGACAGGCTGATCTAACTGGCTTTCAACTCCATTCCTTTAATTACCTTTTACTTTTCAAAATAGCCATCTACGTCATAATCTATAAATATTATCAAAGTTATTGAAAATCAACTGTTACTACTGTACTGTACTGTTACTGTACTGTGTCAACTGTGTGAGAGCAGTCTCCGTACTAGGCCATACATTTTCCAAAATGTTTTCCGGGGCTCAGTATATCATACTGTCTGTTATCAGCGACGCGCGCCCATTAAGGATTAAAAAACTCTTCGCGGACCATCTAGATACCACTGCATACCACACAAAACAGCATAACCACCAAATACACCTTCACGGAAATTTGGGCCAAGAAATATAAGAAGACCTTTAATGCTAAGGATGATTATTGCGTGGGAAAAGATTTCTGTTGGATTATGTACGGCTATTTTAATTCGGTGTGTGTCCGGTGAATTAGTAATGGAATTAAGTGGCCGCTAGGGACGCACGGTCGATTCCCGGGTCGGGAAGTTGTTTTGCTAAATTAATTTCGTTTTATATTGTTGTATTATATTTTGGGAAAATGTCTCAATTGGGACTTGGAAGCATAATAATTATGTAAGTTGGGAACAATGGTTATTTAAAATTGAAGTGAGAATTATTATTGGACCTGGCGCATGGCGGTCTTATGGATACTAGGAGACAGCTACCACACATGAAGACCAAGGAGGTTCGATTCTGTACCGGGCAGTGCTGCATTAGCCCAAATTGATTGAAATTCTTCAAATGGGTTACTGCTTGCTAGTCACACTATCTAAACAGAGTTATGCCCGACTCGTCACTGTTCCAACCATAGTGTACTCCCAGCCTTTTATAAAATAGACCTTTTATACTTAGCCTGTAGGTTGGAATGAGTCTAGTTAAATTCTCCCCGCAATAAATCTAATTGGCCTAGCCATATAGAAACACGTTCAGCGTTATGACTGACATCCAATTACGAAGCTCTGCTTACCTCCGAGCGGGTAACAATGCAGTGGTGGGAAGCTTCTCAGTCTAGACTTTACGGAAATAAAGTTACATTGGCACTGAGTGAAATGAAAATATTTCCATTGCTGGTTACTGAAGTGCGATGCGCTTTTCAATTAAGTACTTTGTAATTTTAAAATAGATGTCGTATTAGCCGATATTATCGACTCAGGACATCAAATCATCATTAGTCCCCCCTGAAGGGTCAGGCAAAGGTGACAGGCACATTACACCAATAATGTATTGTTCCCGACACAAATCCAGACTATGGACTACTAATCAGCATATTGTAGATGCAGTAATCCCGTTGGAAATTCTAGTTCTGATCACCTCTCAAAAGTCAACGAGCAACATGACTCAGTAAAATAACCGTCATAACCTTAACTAATAATAAAATTACCGTACAAATGAAGATCTGCCCGATGCTTAAACAAATTGAGTCCACGTTGACTCACGGTCACGACAAACAGTGGACAACCGGTCGTGGTGGATAATGAGCGCAGTTATGCGTATTTGCTTAGCTTTAACACATCGTTAGCGCCGGTGAGGAACGGACCGCTGATTGATGGCACGGCGTACATACCTTCTGAAAAATAATATATTCACACCTCTCGCGTGATCTTTATTTGCAAATCGTTTAAAACTGCCGAAGCGAAGTATAACAAACATAAAGTATCGCCAATATCAATAATTCACTGGCACCACCTGGTGAGTACATGTGTGACCATGTCCTCCTTAACTCTCACATATGTTATGTATGAGAACACGAACCAGTCAAATTGAATTTCCAAGTCACAAGTAAATGAAGACATATTTTACGCCGTAGATGATATTATATTTAATAACTGGGACGAAGACGGTAAGCAAAGATTTTAATGATACGGAGACCATAAAATATGAAAAGTGGAAACTTAATTGCTTCAAAACTAGTATTAATTGAGGAAGCTATGGCAATTTAACTAAATCTAATGCAAAAATAAAACATATTTAAATCCTCAATTTAGACAGTCTCCAATAACTAAGACGATTCAATTTTATCTCCGGCAGATTAAGTTGGTACGCACAAATTATTCAACTAACGAGCCATAAAACCTTTTACAAAGAAAAAACTTCTAAAAGATAACGCTGCCATAAATGTGAATCATCGACGTAGTAATGCGTTCCACACGTGAATTTTATAAAGCAAACTTGAAGTGCATGTCTCAGGCGCGGGACAGGTTCTCCCGGAGCGGGCATTCCGGCCTGCTGCACTCGCGCGCAGACCTCCGAACGACGTAACTAACAAACAAATCGCATTCAATATCGAACTCTGACCCCAACAGATTAAGATATAAAATTGTTCTTGACCGGCCCCAGTGTACGCCCTTGCATCACCATAACGGGTTCCAGGTTTTTCAATGATATAAAACGTGACAACGGCTGAGCGATCACTCAATAAAATGACTTTTATTCCAAGACTACAACAGATCAATGTCCCGCGACTTTTTGTAGAAGGTTTCTGCAGCTTTCTTTTATGCTGCACACAGTCGAATGCTTTAGTGAATTCTGCATAGCGGACCGGCCGATGTAAATTGAATTTAATGTGGTGGGTTATCGGTCGGGTTTGCGTGATTCGTGTGTTGGTTTATGAGCGGTTATGTCGGTTTGTCTGTGTACCTGTCGGACGTCAATTAGCGAGCTGAAGGGACCGGTCCGACCCACATCGCCAAGCCGCCATGTATATGAACCCGGCTTGTCTCGCGTCCACTGAAACTGACGTATATCTAACACTCGTGTTACTCGTCACAAGACAAACATTTCTATTTCCAATGAGTTCGCATCACTTGAGAAAATGTACGACTTATATTAAGTTTTTATTGCATTTTAATTTATAGTTGCGACATGCTAGACAAGTACGAGAAGGCGGCATTTGTGCAAATAAGTAATCGTTAATTACCGATGCCTTAAACAGAAATCATTTTACTCAGAATGCATTAATTCCCATAAAAAGACATTTATGCGAAAAATAAATCTTAATTCAAATACAGCCTTCTCATCATACTGGTCATTATCTACCTCATTTATAAGGATCATCACTGCAGATGAGCTTTGACAAAACCACTATTTAGAGTTCAACATAAAACTCTGCTCATCACTCAATCGTAAATCTTAGAATTCAATCAATCAGCCTCTTGTGCAATAAAGTAAAACAATCTCTTTATATGCCTACATGTAAAGTTTTATTTGTTGTGAACTAAATCAATTTGCGACCGAGACTCAACCTCAACTTAACGACTCGCATTGGTTTCTGTCTGCAGTAATTAGTCGTCATTGCGAATGTTCGGCAAACCATTCATTTTAAATCTTTGGCAATCGTTGTGTGTAAATATTACTGCTGGATCCCATCATTATATTATAAGTTTTTAACTCGTAAACATTTGCTCAAGCATGGCTTTATGGCAACGAAAAAGCTTAAGTTTAACTTCATACCTAGTAGCAGGAGGCAGGTTCTTAAAAATCGTTTAATATTTTGATGTCAGGGAAATGTATTATCAACTCTACTAATGCAACTCAATATTGAGTCCATTAATTTTACTTATTTATTGAGTACCCACTCCATGATAATAACAATCAACAATAAACTCGCAGTGACACTCTTGAATAAATTATTAAAATCATACAAGAATATTTTCATTGACAAAATGCTAATAAATAAATTGAAGAGTGTCCGCACAAAAGAGGTTAATAAAAAGCGCTGTAACCTTCGTGTCGTTTAATGAAACACGTTATTGGACACCTTGTTACTCAATCTAAAGCCCACACACGGATATTACTCTTTTTCTTTATAACAGATGCTTATGATTTTAAGATTGCTCATTGGTTAACTTGTTAGACTTGGGTGGTGCGTTTGAGCCCTTTTTTCCGTTTGTTTTTTCACATGAACTACGAAAGTACATTTGAATTGAGAAAATCACATTAATACTTGCCCGGATTTGAATCCAGAACCTCGCATGTGAGAAGAGTCCTCAACCGCAGAACCATTACAACCTACATGATGATGAGAAAATATTTGCTGATAAAAATGTAAATCTTGTATTGTTGCCATCTTTGCCCTGTTTTGTGATACCTATCTATCTTAACGTATACACTGATATCCACTTCATATTCTACCCACACCACACAAAACCAAAAACCTAATAAAAACCACTAACAATATCGAAAGCTATTTACAAAATCTTCCTCCGCATCTCACTTCTGTAACGATAATACATTTCCAACATTTTAAAATATTCGGGAGACAACTTTCCGATCGGGTGCGGGGAGGAAGTGAGGGGGGGGGTAGAATAAAAGAATGGCGGCAGTTACTGGAGTAGATCAGCAGAGGGCGCGCGCGTGACCTGCTTGTCAACCAACCGACAGATGTTTATGCTACCTTGCGGGTAGGATGCTGTGCTCGGCGGAGGAGCAGAGACAATTTGGTAATTGTATTGGAATGGTTTTAAAATAAACAGAAAGTAAATTCTACGAGTTAACAGCACAGTGAGACAAAGGATTGTGTAGTTTGATTAGATTCATAATAAGTTAAGTCTTGATTGCTAAAACAACACAGGGAACAAAGCCATATCAAAAAAAGATAAATATGTATGTAGTTTGCAAATTCTGAGTCTTTTATAAGACTCTAAATACGCAAAAGTGGTTCGGGTTGAGGTGACTCATCCCACTTAAATAATGGTTGCCCTACAGCGGCTCGCAATGACGCGTCTCAAAGACGGATGGAGATATAAAACGACCTAAAGTAGGGGTTTAGAAATCTGGATGAAGAACTCCCATGACAAATGTGAAGGGACCAGTTACTACGTGAGGACAGTGAACGATTGTTCTCGAATTATATTTTACCTCAAATATCATGAGGATTATACAATAAAAAATTAATAAAAAGATACAATGAGAAATAAAAATTCTTAAGCTGAGGTTTTGACTGTTCAGTTTTCAGGTAGTTTTAAGGTTGGTTCAAACTGTATCAATGGTATTTTTAGCATACTTATTCAAAAATTCTTCTTCGTATCAAATAAACCAACGACAAATTAATTCAAAATCGCTTCACATTACCTACTTTATCCTAACCGCCTCCTCTACAAAGCTTATCACATTTTTACAGCCATCCACCTGCATGTTAACAAGATGCCTTGGATCCAATTCCCTGGCCCAATATCCGCCTTCCGAGTTTAAAGCCGCGATCGCATCTTAATCCGGCCATAAGCGACGTCTTTATCTGCGGGTACAGTCAGCCAGGACCATGGGTAAGAGAGCACCTTTATAACGTACGCTTAAGGTCTTTTTTCATGGTTCTGTCGTGCGGTTGCGGGTACTTCGGGGGGTCTAATCAGTAGGGTTGGCACGTCCGCGCGTCATCTGCGACGATCTCCTTTTGTTTTGGTATATCATTACACGTAATATTGGAAGACTTTCCGGTAATCCTGTCGGTGGTCCCTGGAATACGGAAAAGTTGGATATTTATTTGGAAACGGTGACCCCATGTGTTTGGTTTTCCCATTCAAAAATGTATTAATCAGACGTTTTGATTCAATATTAAAGCGTGCCTACATACTTAATAAATTTTGCCCGCACAGCAGCACTTCTAGTAAGTTAAAACTAACAGTCATATTATACATGCAGACGAACCATTTTGTATTGCACATACGTGACGTAGACGCCTATATTTTTCCCAAGCATCCTCATTATCATGCTCTTAGGTCAGTATATTCGAGGCCGTCGCAGCGTGTCTTCTTCTTCCTCACTTCTCTCTAAGTCGCCATGTCAATAGTCACCCTCTCTTCAGTCAAATCATCCTCACATTTCTCGTTGGTTTTGTCTTAAACTTCTGGGTTTTAAATACAGAGAGGTCAGTTTTAAGGAAACAAACGCTCAGTTCTGTATTAATTGTTTTACACATCGTCGGTTGCAGATTGTTTGCTCCCTTTTTCATCATATTGTTTGGGGCCAGTCCCCGGTGGACTGCAAACAATTAACATCCCCTGTGCGCCACGCCATCCATCTCGCGGCGACAGGCGCGTGCCAGCGGTGCGGAGCTACCGGTCGTGGCACGCCCACTAGCTTCGTTATTATGACAAGTGATGAATTACGAGATGGTTTTCAATGTGAAGATGGAAGAATAAATGACGAATGTCTATATTTTTCGTAACGTGAGTTTTACTTGGATTTTATATTACATTTGAACTTTCAGGGCTGCATATATGATATCTTTGGTCTTACAAGTGCATTTTTTGAGCCCACTGGAACTGCCTGCTAAAAACTGGACTTCAAAAATATTTCACATCCACTTCTTAATATGTAAGCAGTTTTAGTCCTCAATAACGTTACTAGTAAAGACCATCGCCCGCAAATGTCTCAAAGCACCAAAAAAGACCAAAA
Source organism: Xestia sexstrigata (assembly GCA_941918905.2). Lineage (NCBI taxonomy): Eukaryota > Metazoa > Arthropoda > Insecta > Lepidoptera > Noctuidae > Xestia > Xestia sexstrigata. Next base: position 832,169 of record OW799216.2, on the reverse strand, counting down.
CAGGCGACAATCGTGAACCCACTTATGACTTATCTGAGCCGCGGCTATCAAGCCGTGCGTCTCACTAAACGCTGGAGATGTCCCGATGACCCCTCTCTCCTCTGCCTCGTCTATCTGCGGAGATCTACATGCATGAGGCGGAGCGGGACAGATGGACCGATAAGATGGATCGCTTCACGTTAGTTGGTCTCTGAGGGAACTTAGACGAATTTGTGATTTGAAAGCGTCATTCAGGCAGACCGTTTACGTTACGAGTTTGAAAAGAAATCTGACCTGCTAGGCCTGTTAGGTAGGTATAGCTATATATTAAGTGTGTATAATTCCTGTAGCCAAAATGCCAACACTTCATTCAGAGTTTCTGACACATAGATGGATGATAAGTCAATAGGTTGAATGAAAACTTCGAAAAATTTACCGATGTCAGTAGTAACTTTAAGTCGGCGGTTTTTCATTTTCAGTTGAAAAGTGAACATATCTGTGCCACGGGTCACTTTCGTTTGAAAAGAGGGCCGAGTCAATCTTACCAAATTTATTAGAATGGGGGAACACGGGGCTCTGATATCAAACAAACTATTAAAAACTGTTCAAAACATACATCAAAGCTCTATTATTATGGCGGTTAAACTCACACGGAGTCCACCCTAACGGAGTGCAACATAATAGTTTATAAATCATAACAAGTGATAAGACAACTATGTTAATAACTCCTAATCTGGAACATTAACATAAATATGAGCCACCGACTCAACAGGGTCCATTCCCAAATATTTAATATGAAATAATCATAAACTTTAATAATGATCCGACATTATGATGATAGGCAGGTATTACGTTACGTTGGTTGTGTATGGATCAACTTGTTCATCTAGTATTACGTTACGTTGGTTGTGTATGGATCAACTTGTTCATCTAGTATTACGTTACGTTGGTTGTGTATGGATCAACTTGTTCATCTAGTATTACGTTACGTTGGTTGTGTATGGATCAACTTGTTCATCTAGTATTACGTTACGTTGGTTGTGTATGGATCAACTTGTCCATCTAGTATTACGTTACGTTGGTTGTGTATGGATCAACTTGTCCATCTAGTATTACGTTACGTTGGTTGTGTATGGATCAACTTGTTCATCTAGTATTACGTTACGTTGGTTGTGTATGGATCAACTTGTCCATCTAGTATTACGTTACGTTGGTTGTGTATGGATCAACTTGTTCATCTAGTATTACGTTGTTACCCATGTAATTTAACAAATTAAATAGAAGCTTAGACGATTTCGAACTACATTTTTACTAACAATCAGTTTAAAGGCTCTTGCTTTAATTAGAAATTACAGTACCTCGTATAAAATAACGCTTATCGATAGGTATCAAAACAGACACCTACCTAGTTCATTTATATAGAAAAATACATGGAATAACTAACTTAAACTACATTGTCATCTATGTAAGTTATGAGTTCTATATTTTAATCGAAAACAATAACATTTAATTTATTGAACTAATAACTTATTCTAGGCGACGGCGACGTGCGCGGGCGCAGAATATAATAAAGTATAAACATAATGTAAGATGGCCGCTTTACTACCGCCATGCCGCCGTGTGTCATCCACGACGCCAAAACGGCGAGTTAATTAATATCCGAAGCGATTTTATTGTCATACTTATAACTTGTTTTTAATTTGTGCTCATAAAGTTCCGCCTACGATAGACGTATTTTATCAAAATAATTACACGTATGTCGTCTTTAAATGGCTATTTTTGATAAATAATATACCTTAAGAACATTTTAAGGTGTGGAGGTCAAGGTGTCAATATTACACTTAACATGAGTGTAGTTGACACTTACTTCAACACTATTCATTCGAATTATATTTTTTGCATTAAGTTCCGCCTTCGACGTCACAATTGACGGTTTCCTGTAATCCTGTTGCAGAAAATTACTTTAATCATAAAGCACGGTGCCTTATAGGATACCTTGCATTTTTGTTCGTATTATATAAATAACTAAAAACTCCCGTGATAATGAATCGAGAGACATCAAAAGTTTCTATCACCTACTAACTAACTAGATTGTGTGCTTTATTCTGAAATAAACAGTAAACAACAATAGAACGATTAATACTTAAACATTTATCTTTATTCTCCACCAAGCATCGCATCGTCAACATAACAATTGAGCCAATAAAACTGTTATTTTACTTTTATAACAATTGGATACCATAGTATACTCTTATGATGACCAGAACAGTTGATATGCCATAACCTGTATAGGATAATAACTTTGACCCCGAAAACTTGAACCTATCACATCTACAGCAATATAAAACGATTTTGTTAATTGATACGTGGGAAGCGCGGACATTCCCAGGTTCGGCACCGTTATCAGAACAGTGGTATTTTCGAAAAAAAAAACTAAAAAGTTAATCTAATCTATAGCGTGTAGAATTTAGAGAAATCGTTCAGAAATTACTTTGAGATAGGGTAAACTGTAAATACGTTTTATAAATTCTATTTCAGGATTATATTAATAGTATTTATTATGCTAATAACACTAATTCAGTTACCATATCAAGATACTGTCCCCATCTTCAAGAAATATGTTAAAAGGCACCGTATCTATATTTCTTTTCGTTTTACACATTAATACCTGTAGCACCACCAGGCCCACCACTACCCAAGCCCATTTGTAATGCTATGCATTAACTATTACAATAACTCAGATATTTTAAATAACGTAAAGCGAGTATAAACGAGTGAAATAACACAAAATTGTAAATTCAAAACATTAAAACGCACGGTTACAATACATTTTATGTGATTATTCAAAGAGCAACAGCAGAGAACTATAAATATTACATTACAATGCAATTTACAAGAATATTCGTGTTATTAACAGAAATATTCGTTATTTAAGAACCTGTGTAAGGTAGGTGTGTCGGTACTTTACAACCTAAGAAAATCATTTAACTGTAATTTGTATGGGAACAGTAATTAATTTCATATATTAATTGATAATTTCATATGAATTATGCTTGTCAACTGGAAAAATCGAATTAATCCGTCAGTTAGATTATCAAAAAAATATTTGACCCGTATTTTTCTTTTGTTACGTAAACCAAAATTGACAAAGATATGACGCTTTTAAAATTCTCAATACGTTACGCCGTGGTATAATTTTTAGTGCGTTCTGACGTCACGAGCCCCCACTCCCAAGTTTTGATGCGTTTTATCTTTGTCAATATTCATTGATTTAATAAAACAAAAAATACGTGTCCATTATTTTCCAATACTCTAACGACGGACTAAATAGATTTGCTATTTATTGATAATGGAAACTAGCCTATTGTATTATGTACGGTTGTCTACTTTCCACATGGGAATAAGAATCACTGGATGAAATAATAAAAACATTAAAACTGTCTGCCACGTCTCTTTATTTAAACAACAATAGTTTTAAATATTTCAATTTAAACAATAAATCCAAAATATAAGGTGTTGGGCGGTTTTATTTTTCAAAAGGCTCTACTGGCTAACTCACAGTCTTGGCCTTGTAGCCTTTCCGTACAACTCGTAAAAAAAGTCTTTGGCTATACAACATGACATGTGTTCAACCAAACCGTTCTCCAAAAGCCCAGTGACACGTGTAAAACAGGCTGTTCTGGTAATGCCGTCGCCTCCTGCCTCTGCCTGTGTCTGTGTCGGCTCGTCTCCTGGCGGACATATTGAATCCCGCAGACGTGACTTGTTCCTTGTTCCACACTTTGAACGCACCCTGTTTGGAACGACAATCTTGATAGTTGCATTTTTTTGTAAAAAAGACATTACATCACACGTGTGTTCACCTACATGATTATATTATATGGTAAGTTATGTTTAAGTCTCATGAAATAAGGGCTAGCCTATTGCCATCAATAGTACATGAATCCTGACTAATTCTTGAAAAATCAAATGTCTCTTTCCAGAACCAAGGACAATAACCTGGTCATGTAAGTGTTATTGTGTTTTCCCAGGACTTTATGTTAAATAGTAGCGCTTGCAACCACTAGCTAGACCAACGAAATAACTAATAAATGCGATGCTCGGCAAAAAGCCATTTTATTTTCTGTAAGTAGAAAATAAACTTATTAAGTTCAACATACAAAGGATAAACACTAACATTATTCTCCAAGTCGTCCATTAAAAGCTTACAGACGATTATTTAATTACCTACTATTGCAAATGACTTCAATTAATGACGCGATAGTGCTTCCAGTATTCATTGGTTTGCTCTGATCAACTTACATGAGAGTTTAATTATTATAGATAAGATTAATTAGATAACATTGAGTTAAGATAAGGATTTATTTATTCTATTGAGCTTTTTTCAAGATTTTTACGATTTATCAAGTATCAAAATCTTTCAGTGGTGTATATCGTTGGGAGCACGTTCGAATTCCAAACTCCGAATTCAGAACTCGTGTTACCGTTGCCATGACGACCAGATGACTCCATCGATAGCGATCTCTTACAAACACCACGAGCTCTACATTTCACTCTTATGTTCGGTTCAGTAGAGCTTAAGATTGTGTGGCTTAAATGCATGTAAAGTCGGTAAGTTTAATTAATTGAAGTTTCAGTAATTAGTGCCTGTTACGTAAGTTGTTATGATTGGTTTCTGCGAACGGTCTCCGGTTTCAGGAACTCATATTTTAATAATAGAATTGTGGTAGACGTGATCATGATTTTCATTTTGGTACTTAGATAGATATTCATTTTTATCTATTTACGTCCATAACTGGATCAACTTACTGGATGGTGGTAAACTAGTTATAAGAGAGAATGTTCTATCAGCGTAGTATTATCTAGTAGAATAGCCGTAATGTCAGGTCGCCTAGGTCCAGCTGGGCTATCACCTATCACAACAGACTTAGTCTCTATACCTAATGTATGTTTTATTGTTTAAATATTAGAGTCATGTGATGATGTCAATAATTTATAAAAATGCAACGCGTCCCAGTCTTGTGTTTTGAAGTTTTCTATGGGACAGCTGTAATTTTTTCGCGATTACAATCTTGATCCGATGAAGAAAGTAGTTCAGTTTTATTGTCTGTACCACGACCTTAAATTTTATTAGCAAGCCTTTCTGATGTACTTTACTGCTGTATATTCATAAAGCTACTATATTTACAGTTCTCTGTTATAAGGATCTCGTCCACATAGAGCATCGCTCATTCGCTCCAGCTAGTTTAAGTCATTTAGTGCTCTCTGTTCAAGAATCTTTGTACCGTCTAGCCTTATTGCTCATAACAAGACGCTTAATAACTAGGTGATGGGCGACAGACCGCTCATAAATACTTAATTAATGGTGTATTATACGCTTAGTAACTTCGCGTTAGAGAACAGGCTGCTAAATGAGAATGTGATTAATATTAATGAGGAACAATGAGAGCAGCGGTGGCCCAGTGGTGGCGGCCCTGACTTACGAACAGTAAGTCGTGGGTTCGAACCCAGGCAGGCGCATTACTTTGTGTAATTTATTTCATCACCACTGCTCTCAAAACGGTGAAGGAAAACATCGTGAGGAAACCGACATGTCCTAGAACCAAAAATTCGAAGACATGTGACATCTACCAATCCGCACTGGGCCCGCGTGGTGGATTATAGCCCATTCCCTCTTATTGAGAGGAGGCTGAGTCCCAGCAGTGGGAACATTATAGGCTGATGATGATGATTTTGAGATCTCGTGGGCTAATTTCTGAGCTCCACGCGAGTGTAGCCGCGGGCAAAAGCTAATGTGTCCATCATATTGTAATCTAAGTGTGCGGTACCCTGAGGGATAAGTCTGGTTCAGATAATGTGTCCATCATATTGTAATCTAAGTGTGCGGTACCCTGAGGGATAAGTCTGGTTCAGATAATGTGTCCATCATATTGTAATCTAAGTGTGCGGTACCCTGAGGGATAAGTCTGGTTCAGATAATGTGTCCATCATATTGTAATCTAAGTGTGCGGTACCCTGAGGGATAAGTCTGGTTCAGATAATGTGTCCATCATATTGTAATCTAAGTGTGCGGTACCCTGAGGGATAAGTCTGGTTCAGATAATGTGTCCATCATATTGTAATCTAAGTGTGCGGTACCCTGAGGGATAAGTCTGGTTCAGATAATGTGTCCATCATATTGTAATCTAAGTGTGCGGTACCCTGAGGGATAAGTCTGGTTCAGATAATGTGTCCATCATATTGTAATCTAAGTGTGCGGTACCCTGAGGGATAAGTCTGGTTCAGATAATGTGTCCATCATATTGTAATCTAAGTGTGCGGTACCCTGAGGGATAAGTCTGGTTCAGATAATGTGTCCATCATATTGTAATCTAAGTGTGCGGTACCCTGAGGGATAAGTCTGGTTCAGATAATGTGTTCATCATATTGTAATCTAAGTGTGCGGTACCCTGAGGGATAAGTCTGGTTCAGATAATGTGTCCATCATATTGTAATCTAAGTGTGCGGTACCCTGAGGGATAAGTCTGGTTCAGATAATGTGTCCATCATATTGTAATCTAAGTGTGCGGTACCCTGAGGGATAAGTCTGGTTCAGATAATGTGTCCATCATATTGTAATCTAAGTGTGCGGTACCCTGAGGGATAAGTCTGGTTCAGATAATGTGTCCATCATATTGTAATCTAAGTGTGCGGTACCCTGAGGGATAAGTCTGGTTCAGATAATGTGTCCATCATATTGTAATCTAAGTGTGCGGTACCCTGAGGGATAAGTCTGGTTCAGATAATGTGTCCATCATATTGTAATCTAAGTGTGCGGTACCCTGAGGGATAAGTCTGGTTCAGATAATGTGTCCATCATATTGTAATCTAAGTGTGCGGTACCCTGAGGGATAAGTCTGGTTCAGATAATGTGTCCATCATATTGTAATCTAAGTGTGCGGTACCCTGAGGGATAAGTCTGGTTCAGATAATGTGTCCATCATATTGTAATCTAAGTGTGCGGTACCCTGAGGGATAAGTCTGGTTCAGATAATGTGTCCATCATATTGTAATCTAAGTGTGCGGTACCCTGAGGGATAAGTCTGGTTCAGATAATGTGTCCATCATATTGTAATCTAAGTGTGCGGTACCCTTTTTTTTTTTTTTTTCAGGTGGGAAATCATCAAATGACTTCTCCCGCTCTGGGCGGAGCAGGAGGGAGTGACAGACTTTTACTGACTAAAACCCATCCATGTTCCTTCATCGCCCTTTGTGTTCCGGGGTCACGCTATCTCTTTCGAACAGTCCCGCAACCCCGGCAGGCATCGGTCCTTGCGGACCCCTTCCTATTGCTGACTCTCTTTGAGGCGCACGTGGAACACGAACGCGCCGTCGACACGGCCTGTCGTCATGAGACGGATGGACGGCGAGCTAGCCCATAGCCCACCGTCCACAGGCCCGCGCCTACGGTGGCCCCCGACGCCCGGGGCGTCTGCCGCGGCGGCCGGGACGCTGTGAGGTTCTCTCCCTCTCACGTTCCGCCACCTCCTTCTCTAGCATTACTGCTTCGCACAAGGAGGTGACGGCGTTCCATTCCGTCTCGCTCCGGACCATGGCTTGCACCAGGGCCGGACGCGAGAGGTCGCCGCCGCCAATCGCCGCTTCGAGGACACGGCGGTGCTCCGCCCACGCGGGGCACACCTCCACCGTGTGCTCCACCGTGTCCACCGGTCGATCCTCGCAATGGAAACACCCGGGCGTTTCGGTGCAGGAACCTCCCGAAACAACCGTGTCCGGTGAGGACCTGCGTCAGGCGGAAGGTGAGGACGCCGTGGCGTCTCTCAAGCCACTCCTCAAAGAGGGGACTTACCGCCACTATTGTGGCGTGCCCAGTGTGCGGTACCCTGAGGGAGAAGTCTGGTTCAGATAAGCCACTTATCTCTTTTTATAGATGTGGTTGGGCCATAAAGGGTGCGAAAATCTCCATTAATTATTTTTTAGATAAATACCTGCTAAAGTTTTAGCAAGTTTTTTCTTGTAAGTTTCAGTATGCTATTAACAGAAAACCAAATCATTGAATTAAAAGTAATAAAATTAATGCTTGAAAGTGAAGAGAAAAGAAGTTAATAAATAATGAGTTTTAAATTATTTCCGCTATGATTTATATTAATTAACGTAGTAGGGACATTATCTCATGCCGATTAATTGATGTTATTTAGTTTATTATTTTGGATAATAATTAAATTCATATCGACGTCGGTTTAATGGCCACGTTAATGAGCGTTCACGAATTAAAACCAAGACTAGTTAGTTATCAATCTTAAGTGGAATCATATATTTTACTGAGAGAGTAGATGTTACAAGCTAATACATACCCTATTACGTGGGTAGTAGAAATTATAATGTGTTAGTTACATTATCCTTTAACTTAAAATCAACAAATTTAGCTTTACCGATGAAAATGTTTGTTTCTCGTACGTGTAATTGGAGCTTCTTAAAGTTCTGACTGCACAAATAACTTTGTCTGAAGTTCCCTGTTTTTATTCGAGTAATTTATTCCTTACTACTTTAAAATAAGATAGTTAAAGTATTTTGAAACACAAACTTAGAATGTATTAATAGAATTTAATGGCGTTGTGATTAGATGGCTGTTCCCCACATTAGGGGCTACTTGCACGTGCTCTGTGGCTCCGTGGCTCTGGCCGCATAATGGGGTAAGTGATAGATAGTGGTCATTTGGTGCCGATAGAGATGTTCCCTCGTTATGTATGAAGTGAGAAGTGTTCCCATACGTTAGTGTATCGTGTTATGTGGAGAATTAATCGTGATGAGCTCATTATCAGTGATATATGTGTTTAATGGGAGCTACTAATTATTCAAGCTCTTGAGAAGATTTAGGAGCTCTTGACATGAAGCTTCTTCATTTAAGCGCCGTAAATTAATGAAGATATGTGATTGATTAAAATGTCTCTCATTTTTAACCGACTTCAATAAGGCGGAGGTTCTCAATTCAATTGTTTTTTTTTTTCTTTTTTTACGTATGTACACAGATTACGCTGAGATTTATGATCCGATTTACGTGATTCTTCTTTAGTCTGATGCGGAATAGTTGCTATTTGGAGCCATAACATTTTAACATAGTTTAGCCCAGTAGTTTTCATTTTATTAAATTTTTTCTTACTTCAGTTGTGTGGTCTAAACATAGAGTATTATAACCAAGAACGGGACTTTGAATGATAGACAACAACATGTTCAAATAAATGGTGTTAATTCACAGGGGTTAAAAGTAAAAATGGGGGTTCCACAAGGCTCAATATTGGGTCCTTTTCTCTTTCTAGTATACATAAATGATCTACCCTATTTACTGAAAAACCAACCTCAAAATATGGTGTTATTTGCTGATGACACTTCCCTAATTTTTAAGATAAATAGGCGGGCCCAAAATCTAGATGACTTGAATAATGCCCTACTTCAGGTCCAAAATTGGTTCACAGCAAACAATTTGGTATTAAATGAAAAAAAAACCAAATGCATAAGATTTGCTTTACCGAATGTTACGAGTAAAAGTAGTGATTGTGATATAATATTGAATAGAGAGAAACTTGAATTCGTAGATAAAACGGTTTTCCTGGGGATTACGCTTGATTCAAGGCTACAATGGGGTTCTAAGTTCAGCAGCCTATGCCATTAGAAAAATCCGGTAGCATACTGATGTAGTTACCGCTAGACTGGTTTATTTTAGTTACTTTCATAGTATAATGTCTTATGGCATTTTGCTATGGGGACGGGGTGCAGATATTGAGTCTATATTTATTCTGCACAAAAGAGCCATCAGAGCCATAATTATATAATCTTCGTAGGCGCGATTCTCTAAGGGAACTGTTTAAGGATATTGGCATCATGACGGTACATTGTCAATACATCTACGAAAACACGTCTTCTAGTACGTCAGAAAAAATCTGCACCTTTTTGGTAAAAGGGGTGACAGACATAATTACAGTACTAGAAATAGGGACCAACTAGTTCAGCCAGGTTTCAGACTCGCTAAAGTAGACTCATCTTTCATGGGGTACTGTTTGAGATGCTATAATAAAGTTCCACAAAGTATTCTTGAACTGAATGAGACGAAATTTAAAACATGCATTAAACGCACACTATGTAAGCAAGCATATTACAAGTTGAGCGATTATATCGCTGATAAAAATGCTTGGCTCAATGCTGGTCCTGCTCCACAAGGACAGGGGCGCATAAATTGATAGCATTAAATTGTATTGTCGGAGCTGCTGAAGATTGTACAACTATCTTTGCATTGTATAGATGGCTCTTTCGTTTTATTTAAATGCATAGCCCATATTGTGTGAGTACTATGTACTAGAAAGCTATCATTCACTGGAAACCTACGTCTTTTCTTGACTTGAATGTTTTCTGGCGGTTTAGAGTATGTCATGCTCACTCAAATGTCTCGCTGATGGTGGCATGTGTCGGATCATCTAGTTCCCTTCAAAATGGTTGAGTTGAATGGTGCTGATCCATGCGTTATATCCGTGAACGGGCGCTGTCAGTTGTGACTGGTAATATCTTAGTTGCCATGGATTATTTGAATGAATTATTTTGAATTCAATTTTTTTGTTTGTGTGTTTTTGCTGTGGACACTTTTAACGTGCACATCTTGCTACATTGTTCTCACATAATATGTTATGTATGTTGTGTATGTTATATTGTCAAATGTAACCAAGATTTTGTAAAAATATTCTGATTTAAAAGAGTGTCCATGAAGTTTCTTGCCTGTTCTTCTCCATAGAGATCTACGCTAGGGAATGGGCAACTACAGTACTTTCACAGTTTTTATGTCTTGTGACTGGGACTGTAGCTACATTTAATTTTCATCTTTGTTTCGACAATTCAAAAGTGCCTGTAACTGGCTTACTTGAAATAAATGCCTTGATTTTGATTTTCAAAATCAAGGCATTTATTCGCATTACGCAGTATCATTTTTTGTTTCATTTTATTACTTCAGTCGTGTAGTCTAATTTGCATAATAATAATAACTTTATTAGAAAAATACAAGTTTGACACATTAAAGTACACAACAGTCACTAGGGTACAAAAAAAAATGCAAACAGAAGTTGTGTGCGAGAGAAGAGTACAGTACAGTCAATACAAAATTTGAGCCCTGACTCCTAAACTAGGAAGATCCTGTATCTTAGGAGGCAGTGTCTTCGCATAAATAGTGGACGAGCAAATTATCAGCGTACTAGCATAATCTCGTAGTCACATACAATTTTATAGACGCCATTTTTTAAGTTTTTAGTTAAGTTAGTTAGTTTAGTTTATTTTAATAAATTTGTAAATTGTAACTTTATTAAATAAAATTACCATAAACACAAAAAAAAAAAATATAGATTAAGGTAAAAGATATATCTATAAAAATATACTTAGTATTTTTAATTAGGTAAGCTATAATATGTTTGAAATAGTATGTGTGAAGTGTATTTGTGTGGGTGGTGGTAAAATTATTTTTATATTTGAAAGATTTTGACAGTTTAGGTATGTTAAGTTCCATTTATTGGGGATAAGCCTATTACCATGACATGTAATGTTAACAATGTAAAATAAATGTATAGCAAATATTTGTATAGGATTTTACAACTAAAAATGGAAAAATAAAAAAACGTTTTTTTGCAAAAAATAAAACCGACTTAAAAAAAAACAAAAAAGTGAAAAATACTTGACTATACTTTGACTTCAGAAGCCGGTGACAGAAACACCAAATCAGCTTGACCTTTGTATGATTGATTTGGTGTTTCTGTTACCGGCTTCTGAAGTCAAAGCATAGTCAAGTATTTTTCACTTTTGTGTGTTTTTCTTTTTTTTTTTAATCAATTTTCTTCGTAGCTTGTTCATACCGGAATCGTTTCCTGCAAGAGTTAGTGTGTATTATTTTGAGTTCCCCTGAGTTCTATAACAAAATTGGCGTTCTTATTCCACATTTCCCATCCAAGCAAAGTAAACTTTTACCCAACACGATGTCTACAAAATTCCAAACACTAGACATTAGGAACCTAGGTCTCCAACCCAGTGTTTCAACCTCAACAAACACCTTTATTCCCAAATTATCAGTTGTTACCTGATAAGTGTGAACTCCTCAGGATCATGCAACCCTTATTACGGCCTATCAAGGGGCACAACTGACGAGAACACATCTTGCATTATTGAACCCAAGACATGCTAAATTCAGGCTTAAGTTACCTCTGCTAGAATCTTGAATCGAATGATGTTATTCCCTAACAAATATTAGTACGTGACAAGGTCCATATTATCACGCTTGCACAAAAAGTGGTGTTGCAGACGTGAGGTGAGGCTCGTGATAGTGGTACGTGCAAGTATCTGAGTGGCCAGTACTGGCGCATAGTGGCGTACCAGTGAGCTATGCAGGTTTACTATGCCCTAAAGGGGAGTGGGGAATTTCTAAAATGGTTATATTTATTTGCTATACTGATCGCGGAAGCTAGACATTTTATTTCGCATAAAAATAATAGGATCGCCAAATACTGTCATAAAAATAAAAGAGTTACTTTCGGAAAAGGAAATTGTGACTTTACGTATTTAATGTCACTTTAATTCAGTGCAAACATTTTGAGATCTGGTTTAATTCTCAAAAATATTACTTCAGGAAATACTTAAGAGAGTATACCATCATTATATCTCCGTTATTAATATTTTTGATTATAAATTCGCGGGAACCTGAGTCATTAACAGAGATGTGATGTTCCGACGCGGACGTCTGCGTCGACGCAATAACCACGTTTATTAGAAGATCGTGCCAATAACACATGTAATTGATACTTAAATCAATGCTCATATTAATTTCATATTTACAACGTTCATTAGGCACGGAAACGCAATAATGGTAAAATGAATGTCAGTCATTAACTTCCCCACAAACACAGTGGGGCAAAGACCCTTTTTCCTACAGACAGATTTTACAGTTTTGTCCAAGGATTCACAATGTACGAACGTTTCCTAACGATGTATATCATACATGCTACCAAATCATACAATAAATCTCTTAACCAAAACTGAACTTTCGAAGTGATGATCATAAACGAAAAATACTTTCAACTGTTATGCTATAAAACTAATCATTCTAAGTAAGCTCTTTCGAAGTAGGTAAGTAGAAACTTCTAAGCCCCAAAAGCCGGTATACCACCACGCCCCCACTCCCACTCACCACACAACCACACGACCTCTAAAAACCATTAAAAGCCCAAACAAACGGCGATAAGATCGGAAAGTGCCGCCATATAATTATAATTCCGTAGTATTGTAGGCACGTACCTCGTACTATGTGATATGATCTGTAAGAGGACGTCACTGGTTCTCACGATGATACGTAAGTGATGAGGTTACATCTGTAGGAACACACAAGTAATTATGGAACCAATTGTCGTGATAATATCAAGAAAGAAAGAGTTAGTAGAGAGAAACAATCATAACGTTGGTAGCATAATCAGCCTAATGTTCCCACCACAGAGTTACAGATGTCCTCTGGTGATAGGGAGAGGCCCAGTACTTTGAAATAATCACATTTTGATGACATTTTGTTTAGAAACCGCCTAAACCACCAGTCTGTCCAACATAGAACTCAGAGCCTTAACTAGTGACTATCAAATCGTACTTTTTGCAAGTAAAAAACCATTTACGTTTTCTCGACTTTCAATAGAGTTGGAACAAGCTTTACGGTTGCTTGTCATTCAACACTTTCGACTTTTCACCATCGTGGCCGCTGTAAGACGTCACTTTGTCGTGGCGGTCCTCGGGACCACTCAGTCCGTTATGGAACGACGTTAAGGAGCTTACATTTTCTAAGCAACCTGATCTAAAGCTGGTTGTGTATTTTTAAAACAGAACGAATGTCTTAGTCGTCGTTTCTATTGCCCATAAACCACATCACAAATTCCAGTATTTCCCTCTATCCTCTCCTAATATGTCTGAACACCTTATTATTCGTCCCGCTGCCGTACGCACAAGCACGCGGCCGCCCGGCCGGTGTGCGGTGTGCAGTGTGCGTGCTCTCCACTACTCAATGTACGAGTAATCCAAGCAGGAGGGACCTTCGCTATTGTAATGTGAAGAATATGGAACTGTGTGTCTGTTTGTGTCCAAACATTCAGGTGCTAGTTTCTACAAGCACATTATTTGTTTACATATTCGTGAAAATTTAGAGTAGGTACAGCCGTTTTTTTTTCGTGATTTTATAGTTAGTCCCATTGTAAAAGTTTTTCATTATGATGAGGTCGGTCTTGTTGATTGAAATGACAAATCTGCATCAAAGCGCAAAAGTATCCTTCCCTGGCAAACTCATATTTTTTTTCAGTCCGCACAGGAAGGAAGACATCTTTTAATCAATTTTATGGATTTACCAAGCAGTGATCTTATTACTTCCATAACTATTCAACCGACTTCAAAAAGGAGGAGGTTCTCAATTCGTCGGAACCTTTTTTTATATTTATTTTTTTTGTATGTTCCCCGATTACTCGAAGATGGCAGGACCGATTTGTATTTTTTTTTGTCTGAAAGGGTATACATCCCAGGTGGTCCCATGATCATCAAGTCAGGATCTGATGATGGGATCCTGGAGAAATAGACCTGCTGTAATTTCCCGCGAGCGAAAGCGCATGCGATCACTAGTGCAAGCGTGTGGCCCGTTCCGTTCGCATGCGTAGCGGAGAGTACGCAGTCCGCGGGTATTTGCGTAGACGTCTGTGATGGATGGCTTTGTATATTGGTTTCACGACGAGAGCAGAATGAAAAGTAGGGTTTTTTGGCAGGAGCTAAGCAAAAAAGGAACTATTTATTAGTAGATCTGTATTATTGAGTGTTATTTATATTAAATTGGAAATGTGTCGAACGAGTATAGTAAGTACATATATGAAGTTAACTATGGATTTCGTCACACGCCAGTGTATCAGTAACATGGTATGAGGATCGTGTGAATGATTTATAAAAGCGTTATCATATTCATAACCCACGGGTACTAGCATCAATTAACTTATTCTTCTCAATATTTTAAGCCGTTTTTTTTTACAAATATGATAATAAAAATCCACTTAAATGACGGGTCGACCTCATACACTACTTTATTTTTTATTGAAAACACGATGTAATAAACAGGGAGGTTCGCACATAACTCATATCGAAAGGTGCATGGTAGTGTGCTCCACAAAGTTCAAACTTACGCACTTTTTCACACAATGATTACTAATTTGTGAGGAAGACCACTGAGAGAAACCAAGCCATATTTGTCAAAATTAATTGTGTAGAATTTAAACACTCATAATGTTGATTGCTTTTAATGTACAAAGATTTGTTGTTAAGTATTAACTTATAAAAGTTTTGATATTTCCCAAAAACGATAAAGTTGTATTGATTAGAAATAAGAGATGGTGTTGGCGACAAAGTGAGTATATTGCAAACTAACAATCGACCAACTATAAAATCGTTATAAATATATTCAAGTAAATAAAAGCGGTTTAATAGCAGTTGCGACTTGCGACTAATGTAATCTTACATTAGTCGCATGTAGCATGTAGCATGTCGCCTGAGACTGCGACACGTGTGCTGATCATTACTATTTTAGTGCGGAGTGCGCGCAGCTTATGAACCCGCCTCCACTTTATGAGAACGATTTACTACTCACGGGGTATGGACAAGTATAGTTTAACGGCCGTTTTCTATAACTTACTTACGTATCTATAACTGATTGAACCGTTTTCTATAACTGTTGGTAAATATGCCTGCTTGCGTAGCTATCGGTGTTTCTATAAACAAAAAATATCCGATCCGCGTCACCTACCTGTCACTTAATTCATGGAAAAATCAAATAAAGCTTTTCTGTGACGTTTTGTTGCTAACCGGCCAGTAAGCAAAATATCAAACAAACAGATAGCAACCTACCGAAACCGGTTAGTAAGTTATTGAAAATGGCCGTAAGTGAGTTTAGATATGGATTTTGGATAAACCTACGTAGTAATATCAGACTACATGACGAGAGAATACGACAGTCATCATAACAATGTTATGTAGCATGCGCAGAAGGAAAGCCAATTCCCATAAATGTTTAAAACGTTAACAGGGTTATATCATAATCATAAAATAATCATAATCAACAAATTTTGTTCTATGACTTTTAAAAATTCCTCATATTTTAGTTAATCAGATTTTCATACAAAAATAAAAATATTAAAATTGAACGCCCTTAAAATTAATTGCCCCTTTAAATTGACGCCTAAATTTTACGAAGTCTATGCGAAGCTATAGAAAGCGATAGTGCAATAGCAAGAGGGGCGGCGGGGGCGCTTGAACTTGACCTATTTACGGGCGGCTCTCATTCGGTCGTTCGCCTTGATGCGTTTGTTTTTGGTAAATGTATTATGTTTTGTAAAAAGTCATAGAACAAAAGTTGTTGTTTATGATGATAGTAATACAGTCCTGCAAGGTTGTCGGTGTTTTAGAAATAACCCTGTATACAAATGTCCACACTCATCACACAAACATATGTTCCTACCGCGATTCGAACCCGGGACCCTAAGAACGTAAGGCAGCCTCACTGATGTGATGTGATGCCATCTAGCCGATTTCGACCACAGCGACTGCATTCGATGGCTTTCTAGTGTGGTTGTCGAGAGCTTTGATGTGCTGCTTTTTCATGTGCTCTCAAGTGGCTAGCATATCCAACTTTGGCCGAAAAACTCCGAGCACAAAGCGGACATGTCAGAACATCATTGACGAAATTGTAGGGTATAGCTGTAGGTGGTCTAGCTTAAGTACTCTTTTACTAACCGATATGGACCTCGTTATTTGCAATAAATAAATATTTGATTTGATTTAAGGTCATCACGCTTTAAGTCCAGCTGCAACCCTCTTCTCTCTTCAAAGGCGTTGACCTGCCGATGCACACGACGTCTCCACTCGGGCCGATTTTGTGCCTGCTTTTCCCATACTAAGGGGTCAATTCCGCATCTTTTGAAGTGTCTATTCTGAACATCCTTGAAACGTAAAAACTGTCCACCACGTCAGCCTCACTACCGCTGCGCCATTCGGGTCGTCATCTCAGCGACAATCAAAGATAGTTTTGACAGATTGATTGAGAGTCTGATTAGATTCGCATTCTAATAGCATCTTTCTCAAGAATACGGGGCTTGTTCTTCAGGATAACCAGTAAAAATCTGACACAGTTGCCCGTAGAAGACAGTATAAGTAGAAAGTGACGGTTATCAACTATGATCCCACTCCTTTTGAAATTCAAATCTTCTGACACAAAAAACGTAAAAACTAAGACAGCGTTTGACAAGTTCTCATTTTCAAATTCTGAATTCTGGAACCGGCTGTGATAAGTTAATTGCTGGAACGACTGTCAATAACCAAGACCACACTTTGTAATGACTATTTTACGTTTACGAGGATTGATGTCGTGGTTATAAACTTACACTCATCACACACACACACCATTTATACCACAAGGAAATAGCACAAAACAAAAGAAAACAAAATCGAAATCGAATCGATCGATCGTTTTCTTTTCAAAATGAAAAGCTTTATGTAAGCTCTATAATTTTCTCAAGTGTGCCATTACTTCAGCTATGTTTTAATGTTATTGAAAGAATGACTAGTGACCACAGCTCTGGTAGTGACCAGCTGACCACAGCTCCGCGTGCCTACGACAGCACAATCTCAGGCCACATCTATCAGACCCGCCTGCCACCGCGCTATGATATTATTTAACTTGTTTTATTTCTTCAAGTAAATTACATCGATTTTTCGCCGCGCAGTCACGTGCGTGTAATGGAGGGGCGTGGCCTGCGCCCGCGCAGCGACTTATCATAATGAAAATCCGACGCCAAACACTTTCACACACTTCGGAAATTATTATCCTCCAATAAAAAGAGAATTAAATTGCACAATGGGCCGTATTTAGTGGTGTTTTGCTCTGAAAGCCTCTTACGGATGATTAGAGCCTGAATTATATACAAGCCAGAGACCTATTAGAAGTAAAATGGACTTTATAATGTAATTTACTTTAGCCCGTTCACTACAGGGATCTTTATTTCCCTTATGATTAGTTTCTGACTTCGGATATTTATCATGATTACAATTTGAACAAAGCACACTATCGGATTGAAGTTAACTCGGCTGGCTTTGCTGTGTTTTTTAAATATATATTCTATTTTTTAATGACTAAATTCGTTATCTTCATGTCTTGTTGCTGTGTATTGATTGTTATTGAAAAATTCATACCAGTTCTCCAGTCACATCCAGACATGCGTGCTTTGTAGCAAGCTCCTAGTTGTATAAGATAGAGAGATGATGCACCACTGTGGCGACACAGTTGCGGTGCACCGCCCGACGGTCGGCATCGCACGTCCCGCATTGAGCTGACCTACGACATTATACAGTACACAGTCCGTGTCCAATGTCATACGATATATTTCCAACTCACTGGGCCCACAGTTTCAGAAATGCTTTAATTAATAAGCTAGCTACCCAAAATAATTCCTGCCAAATAAATCCTAAAACTCTTTGCTACACAGTCGTTACAGTTATAAACTCCACGCCTACTGATTGGATTTTTTTTGAGAAGATAGTGATGACTGCTGTAAACAATAACATGATACAGGATGCAACAATCACGATTGTATCTCCCAGGGGTAATAGTAACATTTTGAATATTCACCATAACATCCAATGGCAAGGCGGTACACCTTTACGGTCTTCCACTTTTGACAATACCGTACCATATGCAATACAACAATGGACCCTAGCGCCAATTACTCCCGATCTCTATCACTGTCGGCGGATTGTTAAATATTTGTGTATAATTACGCTCTCATAATTGCGGGCCCGGCAGGGAGCTATGCCGACGACTCCCACGAACACCCGGCTCGTTACAAAGGCATCTTAAGTAGTTCACGGTTTCCTGGTAAACGTTTTGGGACTTATAGTCTGCCGACCTCACAAGAATTAAGAAAAAATACAAAGTATCTAAAATAAGACATAAATTATGTAATTAATTTTAATGGTCATCATGAGCATGGTTAGTTTCTTGAAAAACAAATCGCGATCTTGGCTCAACCACTGCCGTTTCCCACGATTGTGATAAAGACATTAAACATTCACCAAATATTTTCCAAAAAATCTTAATGTTACTAATTATGTCATAATAAGAACCCTTATAATGGAACCTAATTAATTATCAGCCCCTTTTTATAACAATCAAAACCCGCCCAGAATGTTACCTCAAATATAACAGACGACTGAACAAAAAACTGTGCATTTTAATAAAAATTTAAACAATACCACAAACAGCGCGTTTTTGTTCGAACAGCTTTACAAACATGAAGCTTTTAGTTTGGGAGCTGCAAAAAAAAAACTACCGGCGGCAACCGACGGGAAGTTTTTATCAACGCATTTAAATGTGGCGCAGGCGCAGACCCGACTGCAGTGAGGGTGACCATCGTTCGGCAGAGATTGAGACACAAGAAGAATCGAAGATAAATTCGGGAATAAATGAGACACCAAAGAGCAAGATAACTGTAAACTGGTTACCTGCTGGACATTTATATTTGTCAGAGGAGGAAAATCATATTAAAATGTATTTCCTCCTTTCTCTAAAATAGTTCTTTGTCATGAATCAAACCTATTAAAATTTCAGAAACTGTCACAGACTCACGGAAAGTGGTTAAGTTAATAAATAATAAATAAATATTGCATAAAAATATACACACATCAAAAGTATCTAGGGATCAACATATATTTTTGCAATAACTTTTCTCCTGATTGATATTAATTAAAATTTTCTTTAAGGATTCATCAAATAAAGTGTTTTCGTTTGTCACAGTAACGATAAACCAAGTCACCTTTGCATTAATAAAGAAATTTGCCATTTTCCTAATAAAGGGATTTTTGACATTTGAACCACTAACATTAAAGTTCGAAAAAAAGACTGAAATAACAGTTTTCTTTAAAATTTTATTGGGTAACTTAAACAATTAATAATCCGTGTTTCTACCGCGAACACTAACAACACAAGAACATCGGTTTGGCATACTCAAAATGAGTTCATCCAAATCACGCTGTGGAATGGCCGCCCATGTTCGTTGCAACAACAAAAAAAGGTCTTCTTGCGACTGGATACCCTCCATATTCGGCAGAGCTCTTCTCTGTAGCATATCCCATGCATGCTCAATCGGGTTCAAGTCTGGCGACTGAGCAGGCCAGGGCAGGACATTGATGTTAGCTGCGGCGAGAGTCTGTCTTACAACTCTTGCGGTGTGCGGTCGTGCATTATCATGCATTAACTGAAATAAGGGACCGATTTGCACTTGTAGAGGAACGATGACGTCTGATACAATCGTCTCAGCATAAATTTGAGCGTTGAGGTTGCCTCTGATCCAAATCAACTCAGTTCTTCCGCCGATCCAAATACCCGCCCATACCATGATGGTTCCACCACTATAAGGATGGACTTCCTGGCAGGATTTTAATCGCTGTTGGCGTCCAGGGGTTCTCCAGTGTCGTATACGTCTTGTATCCGGTCTCATACCAAAACGAGACTCATCAGAAAAGCACACGAAACGCCATTGTTCTTCTGCCCAATTTCTGTGTTCAAGAGCCCATTGATATCGAATCCTACGATTGTGCATTGCTATAGGTGGTACCCGTAGCGGTCTTCGGGAATGAAGGTTCACTTCATGCAAGCGGTTTCTGACTGTTTGGTCGCTAATTAAGTTCCCTGAAGAGTGATGAAGCCTCACGGCTAACATCATGGCGTAATCAACGCATGCAACATCAATGTCCTGCCCTGGCCTGCTCAGTCGCCAGACTTGAACCCGATTGAGCATGCATGGGATATGCTACAGAGAAGAGCTCTGCCGAATATGGAGGGTATCCAGTCGCAAGAAGACCTTTTTTTGTTGTTGCAACGAACATGGGCGGCCATTCCACAGCGTGATTTGGATGAACTCATTTTGAGTATGCCAAACCGATGTTCTTGTGTTGTTAGTGTCCGCGGTAGAAACACGGATTATTAATTGTTTAAGTTACCCAATAAAATTTTAAAGAAAACTGTTATTTCAGTCTTTTTTTCGAACTTTAATGTTAGTGGTTCAAATGTCAAAAATCCCTTTATTAGGAAAATGGCAAATTTCTTTATTAATGCAAAGGTGACTTGGTTTATCGTTACTGTGACAAACGAAAACACTTTATTTGATGAATCCTTAAAGAAAATTTTAATTAATATCAATCAGGAGAAAAGTTATTGCAAAAATATATGTTGATCCCTAGATACTTTTGATGTGTGTATAATATTTGCAATGAATATTGTAAGGGTCATGGATGTTTATATTTATACGAGTAGTACCTAAGTAAATACTTACTATAAATATAAACATCCATGACTCGGAAGCAGCGGTGGAGAGCAGCGGTGGCCCAGTGGTGGCGGCCCCGACTTACGAACAGTAAGTCGTGGGTTCGAACCCAGACAGGCGCATTACTTTGTGTAATTTATTTCATCACCACTGCTCTTAAAACGGTGAAGGAAAACATCGTGAGGAAACCGGCATGTCCTAGAACCAAAAAATTCGAAGACATGATGTGACATCTACCAATCCGCACTGGGCCCGCGTGGTGGATTATAGCCCATTCCCTCTCATAGAGAGGAGGCCTGTGTCCCAGCAGTGGGAACATTATTAGGCTGATGATGATGATGATGATGATGACTCGGAAACGTCCATGCTCATCACAAACATTTGCCCCTACTGGCATTTGAACCTGGGACCCTAAGAACATAGGTAGCCTCATTACCGCAGCGCCATGAAAATAAATGAAAAAAAGATCCTGAAATGGCCCTGTTACTATTTATTTTTATTTGTTATGCGTCATTTATAAGGAAAGTGTCATCCTCACTACGTAACAAGTCCACCCTACACTATAAACTCGGAGCGCTGCGCCTCTGCTCATTATCATCCAATTACCGAATCTTACCGGTCAGCACTTACCGGCCGACACCGGTCGCCGGTATAAAACCCGATCGAGATGACGTTTGTTGATGTTGACTCTAGTGTTGCGTCACCTTATTAGTGGGTATGCACTGCTACTTAGGGACGAAGAACTAATGGTTTAAAGAAGAAGAACAAATTAAACTAGCTAGCGGAACGTTGCAGACGTGACGGATAAGGTATCGTGACAGTGACAGCAACGCAAGGAGGTTTTTTTTAATGGTCTCTGGTAGTAGTGTAATATGTAGTTACTTGCAATAAGTACTTACTGTAAAAATCAGTCAACATTTGTCTAACGTACGTCTGAGTTGTTACACTGCTGTTACTTATTTAATTTAACCCTACCTATACAGAGACACTCTTTTTTGTTAATACCTATTTATTATTTTTCTGATAATTGTTAGATATAAATACCCCGGATGATAAATATGTTTACTTGACTACTAAGTACAAACATCAAATATACGTATCGTTTGCGACAACACTCGAAACTGTATAATAGTCAATATCTGGGGCTAAGGAAACTCTCAAATGGGCCCGAGATACCAAACAACAGCTACTAAATTTTATAATCACGGCTGACTAACAAAGACCAAAAACTCAAATGATGGTAACTAATGGCAAGAGGAATGTAGTTCTTTAGCGTCTCAGCCAACCGGATCGCCTCGGAGTCAAGTCTTAGAACTAGGCGAGTACTAAGTACTCCACATCATCAGGCATTGTGAAACTGAGCCGGTATTCATTCGAACCACAGATCTAGAATAACCTGTTACTCTTACAGGTTGCTATAATTTGTGCTAAATTAGTAACAAACCGATAAATTATGCTATCTTGACTACTCGATTGTTCCAGATTCATACCAATGAGCTTCGAAGCTCAACATAAGTAACGAATATTGTACAAGTAGTATTGTAATCATCAACTATTTGTGTTGTGGAGTTCCACTTATTCTGTCTGATCTTTAGTTAAAGAATCGAATTCATTCCGCCATCTCCTCCAGTTTGTTAACGCAAAACAAAAATGCATAATTATATTAATTCTTCTGATAACCTAAGGGCAAGTTTATAAACCTCTGAGAGGACACAGATCCAGATTTTAGGCAACTAAGCTTTGTCACCTCACTTTATGTAATTCAGTCAGCGAATGTTTTCTTATATTTTTTAATTATGGTTTATTCCATTTACTACCTATGTTTGTGAGCTTTTAAAAATAGCAATAACCCCTACAAAACCTTACACGTAATAAAACTTGATCACTCATGTACTCGTGTTTATTACCATTTCCTGTAAAACAAAATTAAATTCACATTAAAAACTCCTTCACTTCGGCATTGCTATTACATTTTAATGCTCACGCTACCAATCCGACGGTCATGGACAGACACTGAGCCATCGAGCAAATACGAGATTAAAGTGAAGCTAAGCTCCTTACTTATCGGTACTTACTGAGAATTAAGTAAAAGAGAATGTTATTTTTAGCAATTAGGGTCTGAAATCATTTAAGGATTACCTATTGTCAGTTAGTAAAAGATAATTTAAAATGTTGATTAAGTTAAAGCTGAACATAAATATGTTGCCGTGAGCAAGTGACGTCTGACAGGGGAGACTGTAAGAAGAATACGTGTTGCGCCGACCCCAAGTAGAATGCGACAAGGGCAGGAAGGCGATGTTGATGATGATTATGAACATAAAACAATGTAGAAGCTATAACTACTGAATTTATAAAGCTAGATGATGCCGAGCGTTCATAGATCAGTGATTTTATATTCGATAGTCATAAATACATAGCCACTACGCCTGTATCTGTGTTGTTTTTCACACTATCTATTGCGTCTACCATACGTACTACATCGGGTCTAGTCCTGTAGTATTCTGCTAACTTCATGCATACAACAAAACACGCATTCAAGAACACAGGCTTCCTATCTGTGAGAAGAGGAACAAAACAAATGCGTACATTATTCCGCTCCATTTTGTAATTATCTCCATGTCTAGAACGCCAGCGCCATACGGTTCAGTTCGTGCTAAAAACCGATCATTATGCTTCATTATACCAATACACATAATAATATACCTCGCCAGGCTTTTTGCACGTTCCGGGAACCGAACCCCAGCCTTTAACGATTGAAGGCTCCCACTGATTCGAAGATTGATTCCTGTTTGAAGTTAATATTTATAAGATGTCTCTTTATACAAGGCTTGATGTTTCGGTAATCTTGGATGACATTCTTGCATCTTAGTGGACGGAAACTGGGGGAATAATTGGTTTTTGGGGTGTTTTCGTATTTAAACCGTCTCATTAATTCACGTGTTTGTCAATATTAATACTAATGTACTAATACTAATATACTAATACTAATAAAGATGAAAGAATTGTATTTTGCATGTAACGAATAAATTTAAAAACAGCTGGAACGTTTTTTTTTTCAACAATAGATAGCTACATCATCAGCGAGTAACATAGGCCATATTTTATCCCCGTACTCTCGCGAGAACGGGAACTACGCGGGTGAAACCGCGTGACGTCGGCTAGTGTTAAATACGTTAAAACCACCAAGCTTATAGCACCTTTACAAGGTGCACTTATCCACACACGGCATTATAGCTTCTGGTGATTTAATGATGTATGAGTTTGAAGTTATCTGATTAGCTCGTGACCGAAGGCAGCTGGTAGGTTACACGCCAATGGTAAGTAATTACTTTACCAAGGTGAATTTTATTATTTGTAATTGTTTTCTTTGAGTGTTCTACTATCTCTTGGATCTGAACTCTTTTGGAAGATCAAATGGATGTAAGACAACTGTGATTGATTGTGATAATTATTAATTAGCTGATGCGCGTATTCATAATATTCTGGACATTCATATATTTTCCGTCACATTCCCCAAGCGAAACGAGTTTTTCATTCCATGTATATTTCAAATTCTCCGCACTGCCGGCATTCCAAGCAGAGATATCCATTACAACATTAATATCTAAGCATATAACATTAATTAACCGAAGCTCGTATCAAAGCCTTACAAAAACCGTCGCTATGTACAACATATTAATTACATAGAACTTGTAACACATCGGTAGTACAGCATAGCGCACGTTTACGACGCGACGCTTGTCACACACACGCTTACGGCTATGTACCGCTAAAGGCGCTGATTTCACTTGCTACATTCGTAAATGTAAGTAGGTACCATAAAGGAGACAAGCCTTCACTTCTTAAGCCACAGGTTACTTGATTGTGTTACAGCTTGCAGTGTCGCTCTAAAGTACTTACTTGTAAACATATATTTCAGAGAACCATAAAAGTTTATGTTTCAAGTGTTTTCCGAAATGGCTACGTTGTTGATGATCTGCCTTTAACAATTCCGAAAGAAACACCATTTATAGAAACTATAAGAAAAATACGATATGTTAACGTAAGTCGTTAACGTTATCTAAACGAACGTTTTTAGGGGTATTTTTTTATGTATGTGTTTTAGATGTTATTATGATGATGAGTGTTGTCCTTTGTAATTGTATTTAAGTACTAACAATAGTTTCTAAGTTTTGTTCATCTAACCCTTGGATCCAGTTGTCCCAAAATAAATATATATTTGATTTATTTTGATTTATTTGTTTTTCTCCATACATAATCTTCATTTTCTAACGGGTGGCACTTGCAGTTTTGTTCACAATGTAGTTTGACACTAAACTAAAATATACATCTGTTCCATTGTGAATGCCATCAGTCACAGTTTCCCATAAAACTGAAGTGGCAGTACTTTGCTCTTCTTATTAAAATGCTCAGAACTTTTTCAAACTCAAACGTTTCATTATTAAAAACCTACCTACGTTTCAAGACTTAAAGGGCCATTAAACAATCAATGAGTTTATACAATTGTTTGTTTTCTATAAATATCCGCACGTAATGGTCTTCGTTAGCGGTGCTACTCCACTCCCAACCAACCAGTTATCAAAACATCTCAATAATGAATGTTCGCAGCTAGTTATATAAAGATACCATGACTAGGACAAACACATCGGTATCGGTATTCAATTAAAGGAGTGTGAAGCGCGGGCTGCACTTGCGAACGCGCGGGCAATCAATGCGACTTTGAGAACTCGACACAATTAAACACAGCGTTTAATGCAGTATCAGGGGGAGAAGGGTACAGGGTGTTTGTTCATGCAATTAATAAACGGGTAAGTAGCTGACACACCATGTAACCACAGCAGCAGTGGCAGTATAAGAAGCAATGTTGTGTTGTGACACAAAATTAAAACATTTCAGGCTCGAGACTTGGGCAAAATTCCAGTTGTATTAGATTATTCGCTAGTATTACTATTGGACTACCTTCGCAGCAATTGATTGCAATGATAGCAATCCGATAACCATGACTAGACTCTTCGTTAACCGGAAAAGGTTTCCTTTATCAGTGCTTGTCCCACAAAGCAGAGAGACTGGTAACCCTACACACTACACACTGCAAACTGCACGGACTAAGGAGCATCATTTTTTGCTCATTACGAGCAGCGGACGGGACGAGCGACCGGTCGCGGCGACCAACTGCAACGGCGCGGTTGGTGGATGCGCGTCTTTATGTCTGTTCCACACCAACGACAAAAATACGCGATGTTTTAAAGTTCCGAACGCAGTTACACAAATATTACGGATAGGACAGCTTTTCACGTAAGGGCTGCTACACACATGTTCTTGTCAGTCTGATTAGACATAAGTATAGTATAGTCATAATACATAATATTTTCAGGTCGACCCAAAGACTTAGGTGACAACTCATCCGAAAAACCCCCTCTCCCCCCCTCCCCCACCGCCAGCTTTTCTCCTTCCGCTGCTTTTAAATTAACGATTTTTTTATTTAAAAAAAAATCCCCTTCCCCCTCTCCCCCACCGCGAGCTTTTCTCCCTCCGCCGCTTTTAAATGAAGTTTTTATTTAAAAAAAATACCTCTCCCAAGTTTGTCTATTTGGCTGAAATGACCACATTAATATTAACTAAGCGACGACTCATCCGAACTTCCGGATGATTCGTCGCCTTACAATTTTGAAAGGGTGACGTTTTATCCGCGGATGAAATATTTTGCGGATGAGTTGTCACCTAAGTCGACCCAAACATGTTTGAAACACGCGTAACCTTGTTAAAAAGCGAAAGTGATATCGATGTGGATATTGTGAGAACTAATAAAATGATTTAATAAAATGTTGTACAAATAATCCACCGGCTGCGTAACAGTCGCTTCATATGAAGCACCTCTTAACGAAACATCTCCGTCCACTGCTGCTGTGTCGCGCAGTTGATATCGTTGTAACATCGCGATCGGGCTGTCGTCGTAGCGGTGAAGTCAGTTACACATCGCATTACCGACCGGAATCCCACTGAACGTACCGTACCTACTTAGAGCTTTAATTATATCGTCAGCTTATCTCTGATGGACATGTCGGCGTTTTGCTCCTTTTTGTTGGAAAGAAAGTTTGTATTTCGTCGAGGAGTTTCTATCACAAGATAATTTAACTTGTCAGGTAAAATCAAACTTAAGTCTACCTACTTTCTTTGGATTTACACAGGGATTTACACAATTTTTTCACAATAGTCTCCGTACCGAATTCAACTCGCCGCATACCTACAACAAAGTATTGGGTCATGCAGACACCTGTACATATGAAATTAAGAACGGCTTTATTATTTCACGCCACTTTTTCGAAAGGGCTGTGATTACTATCTACTGGTATAACAAGTCACGCGGCCTGCGTGTGCGCAAAGGGCCGAAAGGTCACAGACACAAACCGTGTAGTTTATAATTTTCGCCACTTTTTCTAAAGGGCTCCGGATCGTGCGTCCGGAGTACCGGACCGGTCAATTATTCGTCTGGTCGATCGTAACGGCAATTAGCCTGCAGGGCTGAGTAACGGTGCAGTGAAAGTCACGGCGCGGGCGCAGCGCATTTATGTGGTACAAGGGGATTATCTCAGACACTGACAGATGACAAGGCATTGAAAGTGATGACTTTTCGATTGAGGGCATGATCTCAATTAACTTTAAAATATTCGAAATCGGCCTTAAGTTGAATTGAAATCAATTCCACTAATACAAAAATGAATGTAACTGTGAAAACTTATCTGCCTATCCTTCTCCCAACTATGTCGGGTTTGGTTTCCAGTCAAGCCGGATGCAGCTAGAAAAGTGTTTTACATGGCGAATGCCTATCTGACCTCCCCACAACCCAGATAATACTGGGTAATACGATACCCAGTACGACGGGTTGTCAAAACTGTGAAATTTATGATTTTACTCAAAAACAGTTACTTGAAAAAATACAAGTGACTCTAATGTGCCACCTTGGGGATACCCTAGCTTTCTGTCTCATAATATATCCCAAAATAAGCTTTAGGAGGACCACTAAAACATGAGTAACTTGGCACAGTTCACAAATGTAATCGCAGTCCCGAGCAGTATCTCACGTCGCTGGTGACCGCTCCAGTTCCCACAGAAGGCCTCACTTACTTCGACCGACCACAACCGCAGACCACTACCTCTGCCTACGAACGTCTTCCTCTAGCTGTAACCACGGTGCGTTCATTACCAATCACCGTAATCTCTTAGTTTATTATCTTTTGTGGTAGTGATATATTCACGCCATACGCATTATAGTCAACGAAAAGCATTGCCACTGGGACAGCAGGCTTACTTTCAATCTGAAATGTTATGGGAAACAAGTAAAACAAGAAAGCTATGTCGTCGTAATCAGCAACATTTTTCATACTTTAGGACAAGGTACCGACAGCATCCGAAAACATAACTGACTCCAACAAAGGTAGAACCACTCTTCGAGAAGCACAACATAACTCCTTATATAATACAGAAGTTTAGGGAAGATAAATATTTAAAAATAACTCGACAGTTACTGCTGATTACATTCTATTGAAACCTAAGGAATCTTTATCATCCATGTAAGTCTCATCGAAAGGCTTTTCTTTAGCATCCTACAACATCTACTTACGTTTGAAATAAATCACACCACCACATGCTGAGCGGAATAAAAATAGCTGTAATTTGCAATTGTTACACCTAGTTACAGTCAGCTTCATTTTGTTCATTGGATACTATAGGAACGACTATATTTATGAGCACATCCCCATGGTATGAGGAGTTCACCTTCTACATCTCTTTATTTTGTGACTTTTGGATTTAAAAGAAAAACCAACAAACGATTAGCTTCACATCCAGAGCTCGCGAACGATCAACAAAGACCAACACAACCCAAAATAAACGTTATGTCAAGTAGTTAAGGTTGGTGCTGTTCGCAAAGGTGGTCTTGTTTGAGAGAATGCAGTTGCAATGTGGTCGAGAGTCCTGCTCGGTCGCTAATTGCACCGACGTGATGTTGCGACGAAGACAGAACGTAACATGAGGCCCTGAGGAGTATTCATTCGAGATCCTTCTCAAATTTACTCCCCGGGAACTGAATTGTATACAAATTAGTTGAGAACTCATTTCAGTCAAAGATAAAAACAATTGATTGGGAATGGCGGGCGGTTCTTGTTCTGGAAGTTACCTTTAAGAGTCCTTTGATACTTGGGAACAATAATTACAAGGTTGTACTAATTATTAGAGGCTGGGATAAATCATTACTTCAAATGGGTAAACGTAATAGATAGGATAATAAACACAGAGATATGTCATAAATTTGCACAGATTGATAATTTGAAGCTGTAAGTAAATAAACCTGTCACACTAATTCCTATTAAATTAACATCCCTAACATAAAGAACGTACTAGTACCATGGGAATTCCCATACGTGATAAGCATAACAAAAAGCATACTTCACAAGTTGAAACAAATGATGCGATGCCCACCGAAACACAGGAAATAAGTAATTTAATATTTTTAACGATTTTTATTACTCATGCCATCATGGTGATTTAAATCTCCGAGTTAGTTGACATGTCGGAATTCCGAGTGACTAGAATACTATGAACCACGCGGCACATACAAATGACCGCTGCGCGCTGGTGACATCGCATCGGTGGGACATAGTCACCGTGGTCACTGTGGTCACCGGTGTCACTCTGGTCATTGACTGCATGCCGCCAAGGTCATCGCCGTCATCAAACTTATATTAGATGACTATTTAGATATAAAATAAACGAGATTTTAAAATTAGATCACTGATCTTAACAGCTGTTTTACGAGTTTGGACATTTGCATAGAATTTATTAGTTTTATAATACGAGAGTTTTGTAATGTGACGCAACTTTAGATAGAGGTATGGCCGGTCTTGGACTGCGACACACTGAGTTACATGAAATCCATCGCCCATATTATAAATGATTAAGTACACAGCCGAAACGAACCGCCTTGTATCTGTGTCACTGAGCACAAAACAGTGGCATACCATCTTGAAGCCTCCTTCTCTGTCTAATCCTAAAATTAGCAAAAATCCTGTTAGAATAAAGTTCTAATCAGCTTGCACTAAAAAGTGGTTGTTACGTCAGTCACTGCAGGCCGAATAGTGCGAAATGAGTGGTTTTTACAACAATATATATTTTTATAAAGTAACCTTGAATAATGTAGACAATGTAATTTCTTATTTTTCAGTGTAGTTTATATTTATTTAAAGTGTAAATAATCTTTAAGTAAAACCTGACAAATAGTCATAAACTTACTTAGCTTTGCATGTTTTTATGAGCGAGAGAAGTAATAACTATCGTGTTTTGAGCATAAGAATAATCAAGAATAGTTCATGAACAACAACATATATATTTTTTTCTGGATTAAAACAACGACTATCAGCCAAAAACAGGTCGATTTGAAAGATCCTAGCCTTAACACTTGGTGTCTTGTCTTTAGTCCCGTAGGTCACTGAACAAAGCGCAGTGTCTCTGTCTTTTTTCCTAAGACACAGTTCTTAGGCGTGTTGAGGTTGTGCCAACCATTAGCGTATTGCACCTTTACAAGAATACCACTCTGACATATTGACGGTGCGTTCTTCAAGAGATTTTGCTTGGAAGTATGGGATGTAAGAAAACCGGAATTCTTTAAAATACGAATGCTAAGTTGGTTAAAATGTATTAGATTACATCTGAAATCTATTACTTTGTGGTTAAGGCGCCTCCCCGAGCAA
The DNA here is from genome assembly GCA_941918905.2 of Xestia sexstrigata. NCBI lineage: Eukaryota > Metazoa > Arthropoda > Insecta > Lepidoptera > Noctuidae > Xestia > Xestia sexstrigata. The sequence goes on along the minus strand of OW799216.2, from coordinate 801,040 downwards.
ATGACCTTGAACGAGCAGTTTTTTGGAGCCTCTTTATCCAAAAGAAATACCAACTAATAAAAAATACATTAAATTACTACATATTCTTGACTCCAGAATTGTCGTTTTTTTTTTTAAGTAGCTTAATGTTTATTAAATCCTCTCACAACGAAACCACAGAAATGAGAAATAATGATTTATAAAATGCTACTCCTCGTAAAGTAACTATTATTTTGATTTGCTACTTATACTAATGGATAGACAATTTAATAATGAACATAATTGTCGTTTTATTTTTTTCCAAAAGACGTAAATTTGATTTTATAAAGAATAAAAACCACTCATTTCGCACTATTCGGCCTGCAGTGACTGACGTAACAATCACTTTGTAGTGCAAGCTGATTAGAACTTTATTCCAACACTTTTTCAAACGAAGTTTAAACCACCACAAATAGAGTTGCTAATTTTGCTCGGGGAACCGCCTTAAGGCAATATGGCAGTCTCTAGTTCTCTACCAATGAATGTGTTGGGGAGGCAAATCGTTTATATGTCAGTCATCATCATCACCCATCATACTTATTAAAGTGCGTAGGTACCTGCAATGCACGCGCCTGACCGCTTAATGTTTTTATAAAGAAAGAAAAAGAAAGAAAGAAAAATATTTATTTGACGTCAGCTATTATAGCACACATACAATAATATAAAAAATACAAATTAAGGAGGAAAACATAATATGAGCTGTGTGCCTCACGGCTGTGCCAAAAAGAAAAACGAATAATTTTACTGGAAAAACTACGATACCTACCTACCTGCCAAATCTTTAACAGCAGGGTCACAGCAGGGTGCTTGCTTTTAAACTAAAATAAAAACATTAAAAACGCAAAATGTCGATGGTATATAAAACGTGTTTTTCAATGTAGGTAAATAACAACACTTACCACTATACATTTTTGTTGGACACAAAAACTTGAACATTAATCTAAATAATAATGGCAGCTTACAAATGAGTTGGCCACTGTTCACCGTTCTCAATCAAAGCTAATCATTTCCATTGCGTCACGGTGTGGCGTTCATCAGAGGAACTGTTACAAAAGGCAATAGTTCTCACAGCTGTAACAATTATTACGCAGATTACTATTGTGATGAAGATTACTATTATTATAGGTATGCGAGCATTCAATCGTTGAACAATGTTCACACTCATTGTCCATATCATTTGAATAAGTTGGATCAAGTTAAGGGCTGGTGATATTCATTAAATAAAAATCATCACTATCTTCCTGCCCTCGTCCCATGCAGCATGCAGCCTTGTCGCTACAAACTACAACATATTGTGTTTTCTTCCATCATCCCTTGTTAGTCATTTATTTATTTAATAATGTAAGCTATGACTAATATTATTTATTCTGTGGTTGAACTACAACAAACAGTTGGTACCTACATGTTTTTAGAAAAAAAATCCCCAACAACTCTAAGTAATAAGTTTACAAGCAGAGGTATGTTCTCTAACGGAATGAGAAGTATCATTTGCAACGGGAAATCGTTTATTGTTTCGTCTGAAAGTAAGATCATGGTCAAATGTGGACCTGTTAGTTTACTTACAACAATAACATACTGATTGAATTGTCTAGCACAGCCGCTTCGAATCCCATTCCGACTGAAGTTCATCGGTGCAGTGTAACTAGCCCTTAACAGTTAACACCACAGACGCACGGACCGTGAAATAATCAAATAGCATCCGTCCGTGGGAACTAATGGCTGTCGGCCACCGAAACAATCGGTTCATCAATATTTTATACATTTCATTGATTTGTCCTCATTCTACAGGTTCACGGAAAATAAAACATTAATTTATAACAGTTTGCGACGTTTTCGGAAGATTTACAATAACCACGAAACTTCTAAAGGTGATTTAGCTACGTTTTCAATTATAAATTATTGGACAATTTACAAAAACATAAACCACTTTTTGGTTCTCACCGAGAAACAAAAACTGATTGTGACCCCGACGTGATTTGAACACGCAACCTTCTGATCTGGAGTCAGACGCGCTACCGTTGCGCCACGGAGTCGGATGAAATCAGCGCCAAAATTTCGCTTCTGTATCTTATCGTATCATTGACGTCATCTCGTGAGCCGTATGTTTAGTGAGTGCTATGAATGGTATCTCCACACCGAGCGATGACCTTGACTGATGTATTTTTGCACTTTTACATAACCTTTAGTTTTATATTCGTGTTTATTTATTGAATATCCAATGTTAAGAGGATTGTTTTACCATTTATCTTTAATTTCCGATAAGATAATACAAATTCCATTTTTAATGATAGTAATTTATTATAATGATACTCTATTTGGTTGAAAGTAGACGGGCTCTTATCAAATCTACATAAATGAATGATTTGATAAAGTACCATTAACTATTAATTAGCAGACGTTAAATTAATTAAATTTACATAATAATTAAGTACCTATGTTTTATCCTAAAAGCATGTTTACACATAAACACTAAACGGTTAGGTACCTACGAATGTGGTCACGTCGGTCGTTATTTTTTTTTTTTTTGCTCGCATAATATCTACCATTGCGCACCAGGAACCTGTGGTTTTTCATTGAAATTGAAGAGAAAGCTTGATCGAATAATACTTGTTTGGAATTCATTTCAATATTTCAAACTTATAATTTGCGGTTGGGAAACTGTTCACTGTTTCAGACAGCTGGAATATCTAACAGATAGACCTACTTAGATTTGAATAGTAGACCACAAGTTTTGCAAACTGACATAAACACCAAAAAAAGTTAGATATTATTAAAAGTTTCGGGCAGGAAATCAGTACCAGAGGATGTGCCAGATAGCGAGTTTGTCTGGTTCCAAACTATATCGCATCTTGTACCTAAGTTGAAACTCATGCTCATCGGTTTCATTACATCCTATCTACAAGAAAATAAGAACAGAAAGTAAGTATTCCTCACAATAAACCTTACTTCCCATTTCTCCAAAACCCCGGAAATCACTTCCCAAAACATATCGTTTTGGGCAGTAACTGAACTCTTGAATCTAAAGACTCACTCACTAACCGCGCCAATAAAACCTCTACTTTGAATACACTTAAGACCCCACTTGCCCGAGCGACTGAGCGAGCCCTTCTTGCCCGACGCGGCGACGACGTTGCCCGGAGGGGTACACTCACATTTTTCACTGCCGTAAAGTTTCCTCGGTCGAGAAAAAATCGTAATCCTTGTTTAAAAGTAAAGTCATTTATCGCGGCGACACTGATCCGAGGGGGTAAGCAGACTGCCAGATGTGTTGAGTCAGCTAGCATTGGAAATGCCAGATGGGTGTTTGGAACGATTTCACGTCTTGTAAACAGCGAAACAATTCTGTTTAAATCGGGCAAAGAAAGTAGTTAAGCAAAGTTTACGGAGCAGTTTCTTTAAAAACATTAAGTCTTATTGCACGGGCAGAACCGCAGGTAAAGTTAGTATAGTATAAAATATAGGAGTAGGTATGTCTAAGTCCATCCATACCAAAGAAAGAATTTTAAATATTATCTCTAGAAGAAATTCGTTACATTTTATAGTGATTTTATGGATCAATAATTATTTTGATTGAGTTTTAATGGCCCGCTAGCGTCTGATTTGCATAGATAACATAACCTGTGGTTCAGCCATTTATACCATTAGAGATACGCGATTATTCTGAATCGCGTATTGGTACTTAACGGGCTACTATAGGCATCGCTTATCTTCATGCTAATTGTCGAACTAAGCAAACTGTCACTATTACTATAAATTAACTCGGTTGCTTAGTATGGACTATTAAGACTATTATTTAAATTACTATTTAAAATTTGTAGTGTAAATAGATGTTAGAGCAGTAAAAAAAGACAAGACGTAATATTCCTTCAGAACTTCAGTAGCAGTCGAGTAACTTCGAAAATGTTCGGCAACCCTCGGGCACAGGGGCTATGAAGCAGTGAAACTATAAAGTGTAAGTGGCAGGAGGGGTATACCGGTACACGCGTTGGGCGGAAGGGCGGGAAAATGACGAACAATTCTATTTATCGAATGCGTCGGCGGGAACTGCCGGAAGGCAAGCCGTAATTTGATGAGGAGCACAAAACGGTTCTAGTGCGGGGATCTTTACTGAGATCTCGGATAAATGGTTAATGTTTGATAACATTAAGGGCTTTTGTTATAAAAAGAAGAAAAGTATGTTAAGTTAAAAAATGATTTATGTAAGATGAGGAGGTACTAATATATTTAAAAAAAATGGCGTGAGTACGTTTTTGCAGCCTAAAACGGAAACGAATCAAGATAAAAAGTGACACATTCGACTAAGTTCTAGTTTGAGTTCGGTAAGTACTAACATTTAACACATCAAACCACAGAGTTTTCATTACACGAAAGCAGCTTTACGCAAACGGATTTTTATTTATATGGCCACTAAAATGAGAGTACACAAAAGCAGTGCTCATTTTATGATCTCCTTAACGCGCAATAAATCCGAGCCAGTGTCTCGGGCTGTGGGGCATACTCGGGGCTCATCTTGAGGGGCAGCCCTGAGCGCCGGCGGGGGCGCCCGGCGCTGACGGAGAGCTTAGCACACCCCTACGACAAGCGGGCTTAAAGACACGCGGGCTAAACGGACAGGGATGCCACCTGGATTGTCGTGGATACGGCGGCAACGATGGAGTATGACGTCGATTTAAAAATAAAAGTTTTTAACGATTATCAGTTTTTACTTAAGTAAGTACCTATTTATATATTTTACTGTCCACAAGTAAGTAGTCAAATAAAATACCTGTATTAATCAGTCCCGTGAATCACGTATGACTCATCGTGAAAAGAAGTCCTAACAACATTGATCTCTCCATTTTCTTTATTATTCGAAGTCATATTTCCTATGTTAACCTGACTGCGGCAACCTAACGAAGGTTGTGTTTCTAACAAGTTATTAAAGTAGCAGAGATTTTGTTTCTTTGTTCCCTCATAACCCCTATACTACTCGTTGCACTTCATCCCCACACCGCGGCTCCTCCCGCGTTACGTCACGAGCTGGTGCCGCGTGTGAGGAATGTTCTCATAACGAGCATCACACTTACACTACCGGCCATCATATTTTATTCGGCACTTATCATAACGCCCCGAAGGTGAGCTGATACAAATAAAAATAAGAACAGCTTGCACTGAGTATCTGTTTGTTTGGGGTCTCTGTTTTCTTTCATTATTTTTCTTGGAAACAGAAGTCATAAACAAGCCAGCTCTTTCTTATAGCTTAAGCTTCTTATATAGACTTATGAGCGGAGAAAGAAATTCATGACTTCATTCAGACTTGGGTTTTCACAGATAAGACAAGATCTCAATTCATCTGAACGATAGGAAAAAAATTACATCATCTCCATGTGCTTAACAATAAAATAACAAGGACAGACTATGAATGTGGCGAAAGCCATGTTCATCGAATTCGTGGTTCAGCCAAACAGACCAATCAATTCAGTCGTACGTTTAGATAACAGATAGCCAGGCAAAGCGTCAGCAGTACGATAGACCACTCTCAGCAAATGTGATGTAATTATTAAAATTTTACGAATTATAGCAGTAAATATAGGTACGACGTGTATCTATCGAGTTATCGACATTGCGTTAATAGTACACAACGACGACGTAATAATATTAATTCCACACAAGCTACATGTGCTGCGGCGTCTAATCGCTGCGATTAGTCGTGCGTTTAGTTCTTATTGTAATTATCTCCGCGTACACTCATAAACTCCTCATGCAGTATCATAACGAATAAAATGTTAATCGATTCTTGTAAGAGATTCATGGCAAAGGTGCTGCCTGCCGCTTGTGCTGTAGGTGCAAAAGAGCTCATTAACTTTTAGATTTTCAATTAATCTTGGAACACATAATTTATAAAGAGCAAATCACGCTGATCTCAAAAGGATTTTTGCGATCAGTGAATAAGAATAGAATAGAATAGAATACTCTTTATTATGTACACCATAAAAATTACAGATAAGTACAAATGTAAAACATTTTACAAGGGGTGACACAAGAAAGGGGTGAGGGGTGTGGGGTGTCATAAGATTTTGACATAGCCACTATCTACTTTAAAAAAATGAGAATCGTAGTAAGATCTTGTGGCTATGTTGAACTGCAAGATATTCCTCTACGTGATAAAACCACTCATAAAACCCTCACAGTAAATCAACTGCAATATCACAACTACCACCGCGATATACATTTTCAATTTCCGCGACATGTTCTAGATATATCTCTTCATCTCTATCCGATTCGTCCAGTGATAAGTTATCATTAATTGGACTATGCCGTCGCGTGTCGGGGCGCCACAAATCGCCAGGGCACTGCATCTAACACGCCTTACATCAAGATTGATAAAATCTGATAAATCAGCCATTCTTCCGTCATGTGGCACTGCGGCATGGGCGGCGGGCGCTTGGGCAGCAGGAGTCACTAAGTGAAGTACATGCTCAACTGTTTACTGTTAGTTTAGGACACGCGATGTTTTATGAGGCCTTTCCTACGTTTCAAGAGTTGTATTTGGTTTAGGGTTCCCTAAGAACCCTTAGATGAATGAATTATATGGCATGAAAAGAAGTGTCTGATGAGATGTCAAGTAATAGAGAAGTATGGAGGAAGAAGACATGCTGCGCCGACCACTAATTAATTGCGATAAGTGTAAGAGAATGCTGATGATGTTGTAATCGGTTTAGAAGATAACTGTGTTATTGCACAAAGGAGTTTCTTTTTATTGCATTGATGAGTATGCTCAAATTTTTTTGCTCACAACATAGTAAAAGTCGTCATCATCCGAGTCCGTAATGAATACACTCAACACATCCCACGATGGTCCATATTTACAAGTGTTCCTCAGCCGTCGCGACGTACACAGGCGGCAGCGGAAGGCAACAGTTAAGACTATTTGTGTACTCCCTGTACAGCACAGTCGTCTCTGGACGGAAGTCTTATTATGTTGTACACACCGATAATAACACTACAACTGTGCATATTTGCTCAAAGGATAGGACGACTTTGATGATTCAATCTAACCAGATGGAAGTGAATATTGTACTAGAATGTGCGGACATCTGGCCTCACTCTAATAATGTAAGTATCTAATAATTATATAGATATTTTCACGGCTGTATTTCCTATAACATGGGGCTTAAACATAACTGGCGAAATGTGGGTGTACTATGTATTAGGTACACCTCTGCATAACCCTTCGGGGATTACAGGCGTGATGTTGTGTTCTGTCGAAATGATAATTTGTCTCTAATGTCGGTAGGTATTACAATTCTTGCTGTTGTTGATGTTTAGGTATTTGGGACAATTAAATAACCACTGCTCCCTAATATCATTCATACCATGTCAAAGGTTATCAGTGTTATCACCGCTGGACATTGACCGCCCAGCTCTTCCTCGTTCCGCATCTTGCCCAACGCTAATCCCAAGGTAAAGTATATCAAATCGGAATTAATATCCATATTCTGACTGTGGTCAAGCCCACGCTGTGTGTCCAATAGACTCGCAGACACAGCGATTATCTGGACACGTGGCGCGGACAGACCACGCGGACAGTACGGCACGCAGGGCCGGGCGACGCGGGCCGGACAGTCGGACACCTCGGCGGTCAGTGTCCTGGAAACTGGTGCTTGTGCTAATTGTGAAGTGTCGTGATAAAGCTACAACACTTAAACTTATTGTTCTTACACAACTTTTAACTTGTCCAATTTTCGGTGAATGTCTAATAAATACTCGGGCGCTCAATAGCTCACAACCATGTTGTCCATTCTAAAGGTAGTAAATGTAAGAATGTCTCTTTGCCGGCAGTATCCTAACTTTTACTAATCAGTAATCAGTGAACGTTATATTATGTACCAGTAGCTTGTTAGAGACGAGACAAAGTGTTGGTGATATTTAAGTTGATAGCTAATTAATAAATGTTCAGCTATTCAACGAACTAAATGTGGCTGTATTTACACGGGTATTTAACGTGTTCCTGTAAAGATTGACTTGTAATTGTACAAGTAAATCTTAGTTAATGGCACTAATGCACGTATCGTACAAGCCCCGGCTGGGACAGAGTCCGGTATCTCACTAAGACATTAAACAAGTGTGAACTTATCCGCACACAATGTTTGTGTCCGCGAACTATCTAATAGTCGTTAATCTTTTAACAAGTCTTTCGATACGAGTGGTATCCAACTATTATTAGTACTTTTGCCTCTCTTTTAAGTCTTGAACAAATATATATTGAATATTGCCTGGGAACGGCCAGTTGTTGGATGGTTTAAACGTGTTGAATGAAACGTAAACCTTTAGTCGTAAAGGCACCACTTAGTAAGCCAGAAGTTTTATTACAAAGGTTTACGATAGAATGATTTCTAAGGAACTCGTAAAAAAAAAAAAACTGAGCTCGTGGCTAAATAATAACAGCCGCTCGGGTCGATCTTTAGGTTAAGCCGTGCTTGCCTAGTTTGGTCTGGGTCCCGGATGTCATTTGTAGATCTTTGACAGTCGTTACAGGTAAGTAGTCAGTGGCGTCTAAAAAAGTCTGACAACCAGTCTTACCAAGTGGTATCGTATTACCCAGTGCTACTTGTAACTGGGTTGCGGGCAGTCGCTCCATATGTAAAATACTGGTATTTGTATTGTATTGTATCTGATATGATACAATACAATACAAATACCAGTATTATAAATCAATGTACTAATTTAAAAGCAATAATCAAGATATCTATGAACATTACTTGAACATCGGCAGTCCTACATAACTTCAATTTGTTTGAAAGCATAAAATCGCATGTTAATTATTTTGGGACAGTCAGTGTAAATACAAATAGTCATGTACAGGTAAATAGTGCGACATAAATAGAATTAGTAATGTGGCTGTCTGCGTGTAACGTCCTGTTCCTAGTCCAGGCAATTTAGATCGGAGTGCTTGAGCTGACTCACACGAGACAGTCACTGGTGCACTGGTGCCATGACATTGAACATGAAAGAAACTCACGACAAGTAAATGTGGTAGTTAAAACTTATTTTAACAAACATCTTTACATACTTGAATTTTTAGGTTTTAGTTAACTGCAGCCTAAATAAGTAGGTAATTTAAAAAAACGCTATGACGAATGTTTTTCGTTTGTTGCTTGATAACAATTACTTGTTACAAATATGTAGTTCGTTTTCTCTACTTCAATAATAATAAAGCGAATTTTAGAAAACTTGTTTAGTTATTTAGTAATAATCATTCTCCCGATGTCCCGATGCATGTTTTGGCCAAAACTCACGGTGCTCTCATTTGGGACCTGTAATTTGTAGATTCCATTCATTAAAGAACATCAACATTTTTTTTCATCTCACAAATATCCTAGACTTTCATAAAAATAGAATACTTTTTCGTTTTATGTATGCCTTTTTAAGTAAATTGAACAATTAGCGTAACACCAAAATGTAAGAGGACTCTGATTTAAATTAATGTGCTTTTGAAGATATGGGAATTGTAACGATGGTAAGGAGTACCTAATTGGTAATTTTCAAATGTGAACTGTCTAGCTAGAGTCTAGAGCAGGGGTTCCCAAACTTGTTTTGTCTACTGCCCACTTTGCGAAAAAAATATTTTTTAGCGCCCCCCTATTTTTTCACCTACTTAAAAAATACTTTAACTTCAAATTAAATTAATTTTTGTGAGCTATATTAGAACTATTAAACATTCATTCTAAACTAGACTTACTATATATAACCCGCAAGAGTTAACTTGAGACCTGAGCGCAGTAGGTAGTACACAACGGTGCTCAGGTCTCAAGTTTACTCTTACGGGCTACACCTGCCAATGAGAATGATTATTGAAACGCAACTTTATTGTATTGCGACAGAGTATATTTTATCCAAAATAAAACAAACATAATTTATTCTTCTAACGATCTCGATCTCTTAATTAATATATAGTTGATGTTCACAAGCTGTAGTCGAGAGTCGAGAGCTTCTCTAGAGAGTATAAATTCTGTGATGTTTCACAGGATATATCTCCGGAAAGCAGAAAAGTTTTCAGTTTTCATGTGAGACCGGCTCACGCGCGCAATATCCCACAGTATCAAAGAATAAAACTGTCAAAAACCATCTATATGAATAATGCCATCTTTCAGGGCATTTTTTAAATCACATCCCTTACAATTCCAACCTTTTCTCTTCAAAAATAAAGTTTATTATTCGTTGGGGATTGGGGTGCGTTCATGAAGTGAGTTAACTGCATTTTTATGGAGCGTATGGAAAGTGGCAGTTATGTCGGTTTAGCCGAGTGAGGGACGGCGTTATGACCAGATTTAAATTGTATGATGGGCACATTCACGCTCTCGCTGCAGGGTGGCAGGCAGGCCGGGGAGGGGGGGCACGTTAACTGTTGAGATATTACTGTTTAAAGTCGATTGTCATGGTGAAGAGGGGAGTAAAAGGCTACTACTAATAAATCTTTGATTTGATGTGAACTTTTGATCTACTTTTTACGTTACCTATCTCGCTTATACTACCTATAGGTATAGGATCTGTATGCCTGGTACATTTGAAATGTTAATTAACTGTTTCCTTTCATGAAAAATGCATAGAAGCTTGAATGTCCAGACTTGCGTCTACAGTCTACATATTTCACTCATAATTATGTTGACGTTGTAACTGTACAGTTTAACAATATTAAGAGCTAACTATATTTATTTAGTTGGCAATTACTGTAGTGAGCCCATAATAAGTCTAAGTTACTTTACCGACTCTTTACAGAAATACATAAAACCAGTAGCTAATCTTTCCGACAGTATTATAATAAACTGCAATAATTGCCTACAAAATGGAGACCTCATAAATAGTAGCTACATCGGGCGTCGTTACTCGTCTAACGTCCCGCGTAGCTGAGAGCTAACAGTATAAAGTGGGAGGCACATTTAGTGCTCATAAAAATAATCCTATTTCCTGGTCTTAGCCAACTGACAACAGAGAACTAATAATAACTGAGTCAGAAGCTTCCAGGGATCATTATCAGTAGTAACATTATGATAGAAACATAGAAGTTTGAAATAAATAAACAATATTTCACGCCTTTACGGCTCTTTAGTAGATTATGTGTTCTTAATATTTTATTACATAATGCTTGTTATTTCCCTGTTCTTACCGCGAAAAAAAACTTGTGACGAAAAATCATTTTTTTTGTTTTAAAGAATTATTATCTGTAAGTAGTTTCTGATGTCTAAAATGGTGGAGCATTTAATATTTTGTAACGGTAATTTGAAAGCATGTGAAATCCATAGATTACCCCAAAAAGCAAGCAACTGCATATAAGGTAGTATTTAATTTGAGAAACGCGTAAAACCTCACTTTCTCCAATATCTAAGAAAGCAAGCTTCGTGGTTGGCTGTTAGTTCGTAAACGCAAAACATAAATGCAATCAGAATTGATTGTTTGCGGTGCGACGGTTAGGTTTCGACCCAGCTTTATGCTATCCATGATCTGAGCCGCGGAGCCGACACCTGGCTATCGACGATGTATGACCAAAAGTTTAGCCTTTGACTCTATCGACTACTGTGGCACCTCACAAGCAAGAGACTCAATAAATTGACAGCTTGTAGGTAGTCTTGCCTAACTGTTGATATCATCGGCACGTATACCACTATACTGTAGGTACTACTTACTATTATTTTTCCGATAGTTTAATGATCATCCTAATCTTATCTTTTCTGTTTAAGTACCTTGATTTACTTAAGTTTACATGTTTTATATTTAAATATTCAAACCCACCTCGTTCCCCCCTCCCTACATTGCCGCAAGTTGCGTGTGAGTGTAATTAGGAATTTCTTTCTTAACAATGCGACAACATTTTATTCATTATACAATTTCTCCAATTAAAAATTAATGAATTCCTCTACTAAAACAAAGCCCAGTCCTACAGGACAGTCACCCTGAGCCCTGAGCCCGAGTGTCGGGATGTTGCGTGCGCGCATGGACGGATCTCGCAGCCAATCAGCGCGCTGCGGTAACATTTTCAATTCACACTCGGCTAGAAAACGTATATTGAAAGTGACAGCCGAACAGATACGCGCCGTGCTTTATTTGCTTTTAATTTAGAAAGTACTGCAACTATTATGTGGGAAGAAACCTAATCCAGTGTCCGTGGATAGAAGTGATGGTTTGCTTCTCTTTGGAATGACTCAGAAGCAGGAAACGTCTGTGTACTATTCGTAGAAGGCACAAAATTAAAAGTCAAAAGTCTCCTAAAAGTGATAGTCAGTAGATTTAGATTTAATTATTTTGTTTGAAGTTACTCAGCGCTGTCGGAGAGGATTCTATAGATCTTATTTTCTTGAAAGGTAGAGTAGGTACATGCTTTCTTTGCTTATACAGTGTGTTCCGCTCTGGCCAACTAAACGCGACCCCTTTACCGGTCAACACGCTAACTTGTGGCGTAACGTTAGCCGCGAGCACCGGCTTTATGACTATTAACATAAACATTCATTTCACAGCCGGCAAAGGTATGTTAAAGAATAAATAACAAAACGTATAACACATAAAACTGATACAGGTATAGTTATTTATCATAAAAAATAATACATAACTAATATTAAATTGACTTCCTTCAAACAAAAAAACCTAAAAGAATCAATTGGGATATCTTGGCGAGTACACCTGGCTGCATTAACTTTGTATTATGAAATAATTTCAATAACCTACTGAGTAAGCCTTCTATTAAGGAGCGTAAAAGAAAACTTCTCGGCACATTACCGTCCTAACCCGTCTAACATCTGTTGCGTGTGAAGCGGTGAGCTCCGCCGCAACCGTGCCCTCCTCCACCATGGTTCACGTGCACCGCGACTACTTTACGATCTCCAAGCTTGCAGTGAGCAGCGCCACACCGTGTTTATGTTCAACACTGTAAGTCCCAACTAAACACATCTGGCTTATTGAATATTACGGAAATATACGCTTAGCGTGGAAATGGAAACCACTCACGAATTTCTAACTTGAGGTTTGTGAATCAATATTTGTGTAGAATTGGAGATGTTGCAGTACATCATGACCAGCTAATTTCAAGATGATATTATGGTTTGAAAATCGTACCACTGCGAAGGTGACGTAGGCCAGCAACAGGGTCATTGTAACACACCCACATTCGCAATACCATTCATTTTGAGGATTGAACAATATTAATTGCCTTATGAACCTTGTCTAGCCGACTAATTTCTAAATACTAACTGAAGCAACGAATAAGGAATTTCCTTCGAAGGATTATGATAGTGTGTGTAACGCAATTGGGGTGCAGATATTGCAGCTATGATATAAATTAAACAGTGATTCCTACGCTTACGACAGTTAACAATACACTATTCGTGTTAGAATAACTTGATATAATATAACAAGTGCGCCATGTAGCACGTCCCGCAGTCTGACGTGCTCCGAAGTAAGACGTCTTGGTGCATGCAACGCGTATGCGCGGCGGCCCTGCGAGGGCGCAGAGTACGCACTGCGCATTATGCGCGCGCCCTGCTGCGTTCTGACAGGCTGACAGTTAGCCACGTCGTCAGGTGCACAGTACTTGGACAGAATAGTTCAGGCCTTCAGAGAAAAACATAGGTGCTGAACAACGAACGTGGTTTTTGTAGGTACAAAACAGAAGGCGTGCCGTCAACAAAACAGAACATTGCACGAGTAAAAACTCTTTGAAATTATATTATTCATTTGATACCTATGGGCGTTTGAAAAACATTTTGTATTAAATTGGTTATAACTTTACACCTTTCTTTTCTGATTTTTAAACTTTCGGAAGAATCAAAATGAATGCTTTGTCATTGAGCAATAAGCACATCCGAAGCTTTACTTCTTAGTAAGGTTTCTACGCCGCCGCGCCGAAGCCGAATACACGTTTTTTTTTATATTCTCAAACAGCCTCCTAATCAAGTAATTGGATAAAAAGCCCACGTTATTCTAAGAGACTCCTTTAACAGAACTGTTAATTTTCAATAGGTTCTTTTTATTCAAATTCGCGTCAACACCTACCCAATTACTCGGACTAAAAGCGTTGACAATGGAGTGCTGTTCGTAAGTAATCAGAAACACAACAATAGACTGCTATTTTATTCACTGACCGTTACATAGTTCGATTAGAGTCATAGAAATCGCCAGAGGTTATCAAGTGACCTACAAGTTTGGTACTCTTTTGTGATTTGCTCTTTTTTACCATTTCTTCTATCCTATCTAATCGATTGCTTTAGCTTCTCTTTTTTGTAAGACAATCCACCAAATTACATAGCGCAAGTCCTGAAAGGACCATGGCACCACTCTTGTTAATGTTTATTGGAACATCACTTGTGAGTCACAAGTTGTGACTAAGCCAAGCGTTCCTATAATGCATCTAATTACCTTAAAATGGCCAGGTTACAATATTAATAAGTAATGATGTCATGCCTTCGATACGGTCACGAAGGTCAGTGGTTAGATTAGATGGTTATGGCTCAAGGAGTGGTTAGATACGAAAGTACACACTACATAAACGGTGCTGATTGGTCGGCGCACGCAGCGCGCGCGCAGCCCAGGGCGCGGCGTAGGCGCCTCCATTGTAGAAGGAGGTGATGAATCAATTTTATTGATGAAAATAATTATTGATTGAAAAAAAATTTTTTTTTAGTACGTCTGTTAGCAACTTAGACCAACTTAGAGCAACTTAGACCATGGATACAATTACTCTGTATGGGCTAATTTAGGTATTTCTTTCAGTGAATATACTAGCGCTCATTGAAAAAAATCAAAATAGGTTATTGTTATTAGTAACATTATAGCTTTTTGCCAAACCTCATAGCGCAAGTGCTAAAAAATATTGAAAATCACGTAACAAAAATTATACGGAAGTCATATTGAACAAGTTAAATACAACAGACGAATTTAATCGATTGCGCCTAGCACCCGCGCAGTTCAAGGATATTCTTACACTATTTAAGAACGGCACAAAAACCCGTCGTGTGACAAATCTCACATAAAAACTTTAACAGGTTACATAACGATACGACATCCGTACAAATTGATCACACATATGTTATGGAAATATAATGATTAAGACTGGTCCGACGGCAGTCATAGTAAAATCTGCAATAAAACGTTTGGCGTAAAATTAAATGATACGAGGTTGATTACAACTAAATTACGAATAATATTATATTACAACTGGTTCCATGTGCTTCTATAATTGAAATGAATTCTTGCTCTAAGAAGTATTATTGGATAGAAGTCAATACTTGAATTGGAGTATTTCGGCGTCTAGATTAATTTTTTCTATCATAATTTTTACTTGGCGTTTGTTTTCTCCCTTCTCTCTGCAAGAAAATAAAAACTACCAACTGACAATGCACAAACAGTATTGGTCAAAAGTATAACTTCTGAGCATACTGACAATGTTATCAATGTTCTTAAATGTTCTATCTGATAGAGTCTATCACAATAGCCCCAAGCCAAAAGCGTCTGCAAGCGAGGTCTCCATCTAGCGAGTGGACAGCAGGACAATGGTCGCGACACAACAATGCGTGACCCGTGACCTGCCGCACTCGGCCACACTCGGGACAGATCGGGCTCCTACGCGCACGCGCAACTCCGCCCGTCCTGTGTCATACGCTACTATTGTGTTTAGCATGACATTCCTATTTCGATTTTCTTCATGTTTTACTTTCTTATTTACTAACATTGACAGTTTCTTCGACTTGGTGATTTTGACTTGGAACAGTTGTGTCAGAATCGAGATTTATAATAACCCCTATTGTCTTGCCTATTGTTTTACTCAATTCGTTACCTATTCATAGTTTGTTTTCGTAGTCAATTAGCATCAGACCTATTAGTGTGATGCCAGCCCGACTAATAGGTCATCGTGGGAAGGAAACTGCTTAGTGTGCAAAGCAACAGGGTAGGCTTTCACAATTCACCTTATAAAAGTTCACTACTGAACCAACTAAACTACAACACACTCTGCGGCTGACCGAATCGATATCTACACAAATCGTTCAAAGGCGTTCCATAAACGAAACATTTATGCAAATGTATCACACCGTATTCTCTGTGACGCCTTCTACAGACAAAGACTTACAAACCGATCGCCACTACCAATTAATTAGTCTGTTCTATATCGTACGATTGATTTGGTGCCACATGGATCAGATCGGTGATGTTCTGCGTCGTTTGTGAGTGTTTATCAGATGTAACTGTCGCGTGTTTTTGCACGAGTTCCCGGTCGGTGCTCTCACAGGTACTCTGTCCGTAGCGGGCACCGCGGGCTGCTACCAGGAACGCATATTCTCCAACGACAATAAAAAACACGGGAACAGAAGGTCTCAAGAAAGCACAATGTTTATACTGATGCCTGTTGTCGGTATCGTTCTGTGCGAGGATGTTCTAGCAAATTAAAGAATCCCAGTCTAACCAACGGTGGGTACTGAAAATGATCATTCAATCTGCAAATTCATCCCATGTTTTTGTTTTACAAAATGTCATTTATGTGTTAGCCATTGCCATGAGATGTTACAGGCACATTTAAGAGTTTGTAAGGCATCCGAAAAACGAGGAAAACTGCTATGGTCCGCAATTCCCATGTTATTTTATCGTTTTGAGATTTTTGAGAAGTTCGCATTGGATTAATAACAACGAGCCTTCTGTCTGTCTCTCGTCTCGTGACACGGTGAGTATTCATGTCATGTAAAGTGTACCGAGCGTGGCGGACGCAAAGGGAACAGGCGCAGACTCACGTGTATGTAACGTTCAAAGGCTCTCATCCAAGACGTTAGTGTCCGGCCGAAGGTTCGGTTTTGGTTCCGGCCACAGTTTCGGTTTCGGCCAAATATTGGCCGAAACTTCAGCCCCACTGAAAGTCTAGATTCGTGGATTGTCGTATGTCTTTAGGCTAACCTCGGGTGAGTTCATTGCTCGTGATCGCTAACTGAGTTCGCTGCCAGTTTTGGCTTTTTTATAATTATGTTGTTTTTTTTAGGGTTCCATACAAAAAATTAAAAAAACCGAACCCTTATAGGATCACTCGTACGTCTGTCCGTCTGTCACAGCCAATTTGCTCCGAATCTACTGGACCAAATCAGGTGAAATTTGATAGGATGGTGTAATCCTATGATCTAAACACAGATGTGCAAAGTATAAAAGGTGTAAAACACCTTTTAACGAAGCCGAAAGGCACTTGTTCTCCCCGTCATTGCAATCATGTTCTACACCATACCTGGGAACCTTCTAGTTACGGAAATATTGGGGGTCAAAGTTCCAACTTTTTGACAAGTTTTTTTTTTAAAACAAGTTTTTAATGTAAGATTTTTACTTTAAACACCTCCACGGCTCCCACACTATTCAATCCATCCATCAGCACAATGTTTTGAGTGCGATACATTGAGTTCTATGACAAAAAATGATTTTGCACCCCAAAAAAAAAGGCAATTCCCAGCAATAATTTTTGCGTTAAGTTACTTAGTTTGATGTACAGAATGCTTGGTTGTTGACGGCTTCGTGATGAGGTCTTTTACACCCTGTATATAATGTCGTACGGTATTCTCTTGTGGGGCAATGCCGCCGATAATAACATGACAATAATTTGTTTTGCAAGAAAGGGCAATTCGTTCAATTTATAAATTAAGTCCCAGATACTCCCTCAGAGAAAAATTTAAAGAGATTAATATTCTTACTGTGCCTTCTCAGTTTATTTATGAAAATCTTTTGGACGCACACAAAAATATTAATTTGTTTAAAAAATACAGTGATATCCACAACATAAATACGAGGAACAAACACAAATTTGTTGTTCCTGCTACGAGGCTCAAAAAAATAGGGGCTACCTACGTTCAGATGCCAATGTATACGTTTTTACAATAAACTTCCGAGCCAAATTCAAGCACTAAGCCTAAATAAAATATATTCAAATCGTTTATAAAACGGAAACTATGCCTGAAAGCCTACTATCATGATAATCACTATCTCGAACATAAAAAGGCTTGGGAGAAATTTGCTTTATTAATGTCGAAATTTCGGACTTGGCTTGTTTATTATTAATTCCTTTCTTTTAGTTTGGTATTTTATTATTTTTACTTTATTTTTTTATTTTTTATTTAATGTTACTTTTTACAAATGTCTGGCAGTTTGAGTACTGTATGCGACCTACCCAAATGTCCTTTCTTTGGTATTGTGTTTCGTTGAGCTCCTTGAGTTATAAGTCGAGCTACACGATAACTGACAAATGCTTGCACTGACTGGACAGGTCCACTCAAATCTGTTTGGTTCTTTCTTCAAAAGACCATCTCAGACACTAATCTGCATAGTCCTCATGTGAATTGAGCAAGATTATGTCTGGACTTCAAAGGAGACTATGACCTC
This sequence comes from Xestia sexstrigata, assembly GCA_941918905.2. NCBI lineage: Eukaryota > Metazoa > Arthropoda > Insecta > Lepidoptera > Noctuidae > Xestia > Xestia sexstrigata. The sequence continues at coordinate 782,653 of OW799216.2, read as the reverse complement.
TGAGTTTGTTTCGGCTGTTTCTTCTCAGAGTAGTCAGGTACGAAACACCGGCCCCATCTAGGTTTAAAAAATGACGTGTAAAAGTGTTTGTAAAAACCTACTTGCAAAATAAACAGCATTTATCATTTATAAATATTTTTTAAATAAGGGTCTGTTTCGGGGGACAAATTACGAAATAAAATATAAAGTTTTGCAAACCTTACTGTGTTATTATATCAAATAAAAGGGCTTGTTATGACGATTTCAAAAATTTACAATTAACAATTTACAAATATTATTTTGTTATAATTGTATAATTAATAATTTTGATTTTATTCATGAAAGACAAAAATTGACCGATTGAAGTTCATTGCTTGTAGATTACAGGAAAACCTATTAGAATTCTATCAATTTAAAACAAAGTGGTTATACTAAATATAAGACTGGCATTGTACGGAACCCTCTTCCACGCGAGTTAAACTCGCATTTGGCCGGTTTTTTAATATTATCCTTGCCATTTAAAACGACTGAAATAAAACAGTCCTAATTCAGTTTAGTTTCGTATTTTTGTAATAAAGGCACATTTCGCTGGTTACAACGACAGTTAAGTACACAATCGCAGTAAGTGTAAACAATAAACATGCAGATCCTGACCTGTCATGGTGCATGACGTCGGCGCGCACCCAGGGCGCGGCACCCCACTCCTCGTCGTCGCGCTCCTCGGGCTTCGCCCGCAGCAGCCCCGACAGCCACGTGTACGACTTACTGCGCTTCATCGCATACTGACCCACTCACACATCACAACATTCACGACACACCAATCACCAACCTTCCAATTTTGAACACGCACTTTTTTTAATTTTTAGCACTCTTGTCATAGGAACTTTTTGTTAGACATTGTGTACACTGGCACATTGGGTACACTGGCACTTTAAATCACATTTGTTTAAGTAATTCGATTTTTAAATCACATTTGTTTTTCTTTAGAATCACTTTTCACTTTTTGTTTAGCACTTTACTTTTTATTGGCACTTCTTGTCACGTTTATTTTATGTTACGATGATTAATTCACTGCACGCAAAAATTGTTAATTTACGGAATGTATAAGTATGTATTTTGAAGACGCTCTCCAAACTATTCATCACTGTAGGCACAACAAAGCATCCTTATTAGTCTGTTTCGACACTTGTGCGTAAGGCTTTTACTACCGTCAAAATGTCAATTAATAATTCGACTCATTAAAATTTCTCACTTCAACATAATCATGGAAACATACAAACATATCCAGACAATTAATCTAATTGGTACCTTACTGACAAGAAAATAAAGTGTACAATAGTTTGTGTGTCAAGAGCCTAGACATTTTGAATACTCATCGAAGAAAATTGACGTCTGACGATTGATGTTAAAAAAGTTCTGTGAAACAAGTGTCGATCACTAAGAGTTCCGTACACAGCGTGTGTGTGTAATAATTTACAAGTATGGTACTAACAACATAACTAGGTACACTACTAGAACATCACACAAGGATCAAGGAAGCTTCGGCATCATCATTTTCAGATAGACATTTTATAATTAACTGCTTTTTTTGTGAATGACTGATATAAGTATACCAGAATTGAATTAACTAGGTACATTATCAAAATAAAATGTTTGTTATGTGATTGAGTACCATAAATATTTTCAAAACAAAACCTTAAGATAAAACCTCAAATCACGTACCTAACCCTAAACTGACGATGTCAAGTCCACCGCGACCGTTACTCGAACAATAGAGTGTTGATCAATCGGAGTAACCTTCACAAATTCAGTACAACACATGTCACTCAAATACTACAGCTAACTACGAGCTTTCGTACTTGGTCGGGTAACGAATAGTTTGGGAGAGCGTCCGATTTGTGTGGAGGCTGTCTAATGAAGCCGGCGAGTACCTGTAACAGAGAGAACGAGTTTTAGGTGTAAATAGGGACAGTTCGTACTATTATGGTATGGTACGTAGGTAGGTACTCATACGCTCAATACTCAAGATGACCGAAAAAGTGCTCGGTGTAGATTGAGGTGTAATTCCTACGTAGGAGGGTTAACACTCGACTAATGATTTGTTGAGAGCATGTAAGAGTGGCGTGTAACTGTCGTATGTCGTGCTGAGGAGACAGGGTGCTCTCGAGTTATTGACGACACGAGTGGACGCGAGACCAACAATGTGTTGTAAATATCGTAAATTCAAAATAATCATCATGAACAATATTTTAGATGAATCTTACGTGATAATAGAAGCATGTTAAGAGGTACTCCATAGATCACAAATCATCCGCTTATTTCAATGAAATACCTTAAGGCTGATGCTTCAGGGTAGCCCGCGAAATTCTAATTTTCTTACGTTTTTTGCAATTTCTAGGCCAGTGCTAAGTTTTATGTTGATTAAAATATTATTCGCGGTTGTAAGACGTATGGAGTTACAGAAATATAAACATCAAAATCATCAATACAACCCTCCAATGAATGACTTTTTCTGAAATATTCATTCAATCGAGTCGCGAACAATATTTTAATCAACATACAACCTAGCACTGGCCTGCAAATTGCCAAAAACGTAAGACAATTTGAATTTCGCGGGCTGGTTGGAGCATTCACCTTAAGTCGGCAAAAGAAACATGCGTTCTTGCTCTTAAATGGCAGCGTTCATAATCAATAAAGCAATTCAAGCTCTGGTTTTAAAATTAACATATTAATTACTGTAGGTAACAAGCGAGATATTAAACTAGTTCGGAACATGCGCCCACGCAGCGCTGCGGAATTGGAACCAACCTTCACGTTCCGTTCCTAATTGAGACAATAACAATTGTCAAAACTAGGTTCAGAACAATAGGCACAGTAGTGTACCTACTCGTAGCAAAGCTCAGCACGTTTTACTCATTCCGTTACATATTAAAAAACATTCGAATTTCTAATAATTATGTTACCTTCACTCGATTGGTTGTAACTGTAAGAGCCAACTGGTGAACTGACAAACCAGGAGCAACTAGGCAGGTGCACATTGGTATGCGAAACCACACAGTATGAGACAACGCTTTACCATATTATATTGGTGTCGATTCAGTTGTGGACAAACTAAACACAATTTAGGCTTTTGCTATCTTTTACTAAAAGGCAGTGCGAAGAGATGTCAAACTAGTTTATGCCTTGCGCTTCACCGTGTTTTTAGTCTACATGTTTTTACGTGCATTTCATTGGTATGGAAATATTATAATATAAATTTGACAGCTCTAAATTACGTCCGTCTCTTTCTCGTTTTATTAGAGAGGAAAAGATAGCAATAGCCTAAATTAAGTTTAGTTTGTGCACAACAGAATCGACACCATTGTTCACGTTGTACATGGTTTGACGGTTGTTTTAATACTAAGAACGAAGTGTGAAATTCGTCGTTAAAAAATACTAATCACACAAATTTAGTTTTTTTTTTTTTTTCTAGTTAGCCCGTATTGTCCCACAACTGAGCAAAGGCCTCCCCTCACAATATTTTTTATGTAATTAAAACAACAGTACAATCTTGTCACATTACTTTGAAATTTTTGTTTTATATGTGTTTGTGTATGGTTAATACACTAACCATTGCAGAAAATGGTACCACTGCCACTAAAATCTTGCAAAAATATTGCATTAATAATTTTATTATGGTTGATAGAGACTAGTTCCTGCAACTTGCAAAGAACCCCCAGAAAGCTTAATAATTTAATTATACACACAGTCGATATGATTGGATACACGAACGTTAGTAGCCGCACGCGCATGATGCTCGCAGTAAGTACTGAAAGTTCCTCGCAGTCGCGGGGAAATCTGGCGAAAGCAACAGGTTTGTGAAGACCAATAAAACTGTTAGCTTATGCAATTAACTGGTATCTTGTACCACTGCACACTGCACACTGCACAGTGGGGCAGATATCTAGCTTAGGTACGCGGTAGTCAGGTATATGTACCTAATAGTAGTTAAATGTTTCAGCAACCCTGTAATGATGATAAATGCGGCGCTGGGACACAACATTTATTAGATTATGGGCTTTTATTAATATAAACTAGCTGGTGCCCGCGGCTTCGCCCGCGTCAAGTCGGTAACTGTCCCACGGGATCATATTAAAGGGATAAATAGTATCCTACATGCCATTGATTTTTAGACATTTCAACCCCATCGCACCCCAACAGGGGATGATGGTATTTCAGGTCCACCACATTAAATCTTAAAATCGTTGTTTTTGTAATACACCCGATGACCCGACCCGATACACCATACAAACAATAACCATGTTGATTTTCAGACTTTGTTTATATTTCCCCCTCATAAGGGTTTAATTCTGAAAAAAAAAATCTGCAACATATGTCAAACAGTCAGTCAGGCCTTTAGTTTTTATTTATAAAAAGATAGAAGATATAATATCGTACTAGGGAAGGAAGAACCCATGCACTAGTCCGCTAGAAACTGAACGTAAAAGTAAAAGCTGAATGTAATTTTTCATTTTGACCGTCAAAACTTTTGCAAGTCACCACTAGTTCGCAACTAAATCCAAAATAAATTAATTCAAGCGTCCCTTTAAAATGAATCATGACGACAGTTAGTAGATTTTCAATCTTGTGCGACCACTCGACCAGCGAACCCGAGAGAGAACTTTTAAATGAGTTAGTAAAATGTGCAAGTCAGCGCAAAATGAAAAGTTCACGCTGTGGGGTCGGTAGATACCTACAGGAAAAATAACCAAGTTAATTCAGAAAGTCGACACGTAGAAAACCGGTTATCTGATCAGATGAGCGATCACCATGAAGCAAATGATGCACCTACCTTCTAAATCTAAGTACCTTTTGTTTTATGAAGTCAAATTGTGAGCTAAGTTAGTGTTGTGTCATATCGAGTTGAGCGAGCCTTCTGTTCCTTCCCTGTTTTGTGAAGCCAGCGATAACATTTTAAACTGTGGAAAATCGTAACTATCACTCATGTGACTTGCTCTTTTGAACTGCGGAAAGAAAAAGTTTAGTGTCGTAGCAGCATACTGCTAAGAATATGCTTCATTGTAAGTTTGTACCATTACTGCTCACAAGCCCGGCTACAAGCTGCTGGCTGTCCATTCATTAGGTGAAGAGAAAAATGGGTTTCTCTTAAGGAAAATTGTTGAAAATGGTATTTCTTAAGAAAACCTACACTTGGGATACAGATAGAGGCCAGTTATTGAAAAAAGGCCAATTCAAATTGTCACTGACAATGTTTAAAATAGAGTTTTTGATTTGTTTTTGTAATATTTGTACCTTTCTCATAGTCACACCGCCTGAGAAAGACCTACTTGAAGCAGTGACCCCGGACAGGTTAAGAGGCGTGACCGTAAACTGTAGAAAGATTGCGTTTATAACAATATGATTCTGTGTGGAGAATGTTTAAATGTAAAGTGCCATCGGTCTCGCTTGATTGGAGAGAGGAAGGTTTGTCTGCGGTGTGTGGTGGTCATTCGGGGCAGTCGTGCGGGTGGCCGTTACCACCAGGCAAGGAGATTTGGAGTCGTGGAGACGTGTTCAACAAATAGTAATATTTTTTTAACCGACTTCCAAAAGGAGGAGGTTTGCAATTCGATTCGTATTTTTTTCTTTTTTCATATGTACACCGATTACGCTGAGATTTATGATCCGATTTACGCGATTCTTTTTTAGTTTGATGCGGAATAGTTGCCATTTGGTCCCATAAAAATGTAACACAGTTTAGCTCAGTAGTTTTTGTTTTATGAACATTTTTACTTCAGTCGTGTGGTCTAATTTCAACATGTTCACCCATTTTTCCCCCCCATTTGTGAAGCGATTCTTAAAATTCTTTTTTTATTTGAAATAATATACTCCTGAGATGGTCCCCTTTAAATTTGCTGAAGATCTGATGCTGATCTTCGGAGATATACAATGGAACTCTTCAAAACTAGACGATAAATCGGTCGTGATTGCTGCAATCGCTTGGATGTTTATTGTTTATACAACATCATGAAGTAACATCACGCCTGTATGCTCTGAAGGGTACGCAGATGTGTACAATACACCCAAATTTCGACAGTTTAGGTATGTTAAGTTCTATACATATATTTGGGATAAGCCTATTACCATGACATGTATTGTTAACAATATAAAATAAACGCATAGCAAACATTTGTTATAGGATATTATAACTAAAAACGAAAAAATAAAAAAAAACTTTTTTGCAAAAAATAAAACCGACTTCAAAAAACGTTTTGTGTTTTTTGAAGTCGGTTTCATTTTTTGCAAAAAAGTTTTGTAGCTAACGGGTGCTAATGGAGAAGTCACAAAGTAATGGAGTAGTCACAAGTCACAAATACTTCTGGCGAACAATCGCGAGATGTTACAATAGCGGTAATAGCGAAGCGAGGTACAATATTGTAACTCTCAATGTGTTTGCATTGTAATTGATTAGATTACCTTGACAACCAAAACGCGAATTTTTAAGCAGTTATTATAAATTGATTGGCCAGGGTTAGAAGAGCTAGAGAGCTGTTTGTATTGTTATGTAGAGTAATGATATCGGACGGTTTTCTTCAGAACATCATTGTATCGACACCGACGATACCAACAGTACACAGAAACATCGAGACTAATTAGGACAGCAAATTTTGCCCCCAATACAGATCGTAAAGCAGGCACTGTATTTCGATCCAAATAGTAGCTCACTAGTAGGCGCTCCATCCTGTCATGACCGTAATGTTTGTCACGCTGCCTCACCGGTGTGTTCTGTGGCCTCACAGCGAGGCGTCAGATCTCACACCTCCACACTATGTGGCGGAAACCATGCTGTTGTTACTGGTTCCGTAGGGAGCTGCCTCCACTGACGGCGCGTTGTCTCGTTGATATTGTGAGGCGATGTATGGGACTGTGGAGGGCTGTGAATACATAAAAGGGGCATTGTTAAGCTTGTCTTAATTAGGTCAGTTCCTCCCGATAAGCTTTCGTTATAAACTTGGAAACCAAAGTATTGCACAATCATAAGTGCATACAAGTTACTTATTTATCTACTCTTTCCTTTAAATGATTATAAACGCTAACTGACAAACTGACAACTTTGCGTCTAACTTACTTGGGAAAGTAAAATGTAGCCCGCTACTTGTTGGTCATCAAACAATATTGTAAAAGTGTGAGTAGTTAAATGATTAATGTTTATTTTAATGGTCAGTATAACAGTAGTACACAAGCAAATCAAGTATTACTTAATTTAATTTAATTCATATGAAATTAACACCTAAACCATCGAAATTGTTACGAGGGGTTCCTTTTAAAGTCTCATTGTTGATAAATCAGAGGCCCTGGGATTTTGTATCAATATTTTGGTTGCGGATCTCGAAAAAACTTGAGTAAATATTGAATGAAGCTGCGAGGCTCAATTGTGTCGAATCTAAGTCAGGGGAGCGTTACCTATGTCAAGCGTGAACCGTGCCAGAGCAGCGTGACGTCACTATAACAACGACTCTAAAGTAATCAGCTTTAAAAAGTGTTAAGTATTGCCCAATGCCGAATATAATCGAAGAGCTCGGATCAACGGCGAGTTTTTTTTTAACGTTAAAAGCTTGAATAGTGTACAATGTTGTTCTCACTTGTTTCATGACGTTTCATGACGTCGTGTGAGAGAGACGTGTACACTTATAACGCAACAGGTGTAATGTAAACTATACAAAATAATTATTGATTATGAAAATAATGACGCATTAACAAATAGGTATCTACAGACATCGCCACTGCGTAGAATTAAATTCATATATAAATATATCACTGGACATTAACACACAGCGCCATCTAGTGCCACACTAAGCAACGAGGCTTGTGTCCATATAATACATACATATATACTCGTACTTTGAGCTACACTAAGTATTGGGTACCTATATAATGTGAATAGTAGCCTTGTGCCTGCCATTACTATATTATACATCGAGAATAATTAAGAACTAGCACTTTGCCCGCGACTGCGTCCGCGAAAATTGTGATAGCTCGGCTAATCTGCATGACATTAATATAATTTATAACCTACATATGTTACTCGGTAAAGCCGTAGCTTTCTAATGGTGAAAAATGTTGAAAAATGTTTGAAATTGGTCCAGTAGCTTTTAAGTTAATTCGTTACTTACAAAAATAAAAATCTTTCCTCTTTGTAATATTAGTCTACATGAACAGTAACAATGGTAGCTTCTTTCTAAATGTATATAACTACTCTAAATGTATATAAATACTCTAAATGTATATAACTAATCTAAATGTATATAAATACTCTAAATGTATATAACTACTCTAAATGTATATAAATACTCTAAATGTATATAAATACTCTAAATGTATATAACTACTCTAAATGTATATAAATACTCTAGAATGATAATTTTCCTTCATGGTCCTTATGTGCATATCAAACTGGTGGTGTTTATTTATTGTAACGCACACACAAACATGTCTGCATACAGGATACACGTTGTCGTGTGTACGCGCAGCGCGAAGGGCGGGACAAGGCCGCGGCAGGTCGAGTTCTGTGTGACCCGGGGCGGGGGGGGATGGGGGCGGGGGGGGAGGTGGGCGGGGGGGGCGAGTGGTACGAGTTGGTGTCTGTCGGAATGTCCACACTCGCCCTGTGGGGCTAGAGTGTAGAAATATAATAGTAGATAATACAATGGCGCATAGAAATCCATACTAAATTCTATTTTAATTGCATTGATTGAGACGGTGTCACTTCCACAGGAAATACGCAGTATTGACTTCACACGGAGACAACACAAACTCCCGATCACCTTCTCTGTTGTTAAATGAGTCAAGTAAAGTGAACTATTACAAAGGTCAATATAATGCACCGTGGTGTCATAAGTCACCATTCATTACATCATGCTATTCATTACATATTTGGCATTTGTTTCATTATATCATAAGTCTGTATAGGCACATCCACATACACGTACACCATTGGCGCGCGTGAGAACTAAAGAAAAAACCAACAAGAGCTTATTAAAAGACATTACTTAAAGCTGCTTTGTAACTCGCCAACGAGGCAAAATAAACACCTAATGTCTGTACGTAGTTCTGAAATGCAACTATGCAAAAATGGACCTTTATTAATAGTGTAAGTGGGGGTAATGTCATTGATTATAAAATTATAATTATCGGAACTACATGCACTTTGAAAACGTAACATTTGAAAATTTGAGCTGTGAATGGTGAAAAATAGACACATCCGGACTATGCGTAGGTACATAATAATTTGACAACAATAAAGCATTCATCAAATGCACATTCCTAAACAATTACTTGAAATACTACATTTACCCGTGTGCGCGCCACTGTTTGTGCACAACACTTACTGTTCTCTGATTATCGATAAGCTTGTCAGTGGCATGAGACGACTGGCATAGCCACTGCGGCACAAACAAACACTCCGTCTGCCACAACTGTCAGTTACTCTGAGTGACAGATAACAACATCACAAACGACAGTATTGTCCCGTGACTGTCCCAAGCAGTCACAAGGTAAGCCTTGTTATATACGAATTTATTTAGGCCAAAACGAGAATAAAGAGTCTCGTTTTGGCCTAAATTAATTCGTATCAATTTAAATTATTATCCATGTTTGGAGGCAAATGTTTAACATTTGTTAACAATTAATGTTGTCTATTAACATAAATTCGTACAACATGGGCTTAGTATATGATACAAACTAGCAAAACTAGACTAGATACAAACTAGTTATGAGACATACAGGTTAAGTAATTCATTAATTACAAAGACATGCCAAAACGTTATCCACGCATTTTACGCATTTTAATTAATTGAAGTAAACTGATAAAAATTAGGTACTTACAGTAACTTTGGCGTAATTAAAACCTAGTTTATTTTCATGGAGATTACCTTTTTTTTTTTTTTCGGATGGGACATCATCAAATGACTTCTCCCGCTCTGGGCGGAGCAGGACGGAGTGTCAGACTTTTACTGACTAAAACCCATCCATGTTCCTTCATCGCCCTTTGTGTTCCGGGGCCACGGTATCTCTTTCGAACAGTCCCGCAACCCCGGCAGGCAACGGTCCTTGCGGACCCCTTCCTTTTTGCTGACTCTCTTTGAAGCGCGCGCGGAACACTCGAACGCGCCGTCGACACGGCCTGTCGTCATGAGACGGACGGACGGCGAGCTAGCCCATAGCCCACCGTCCACAGGCCCGATTGAGATTATTTTAATCATGATTGATAAATAAAATTTTTAATAAATAATTTTAATAAATATAGATTTATAATCATGGAGATTACCTTAATCCTTATTTTTTCCAGAATGAGAAATTGCACATTGACTGCAATGCACAATTATATAGTGTAGGATCTTAATCAATCATAGCCCCGTCACGAGACTCAGACCGCTCGAATACTTTCCATGCAACTCAATTACCACACAGTGCATTAGTAAAGCTGGCTGCATTCCGAGCGCAAGTCTATCATCACACGCAGCAAAAACTTAGGTACTCTAGAAATAAAAAAAAGTTAATTACTAAAGCTGTGCCACACTGACTGCAACTTGCGTGCAGCGTTGCAGGACTTTGAAATTTGTGCTTGTGAATCTACAAATATCATCATATCCAAAACTAGTAGGAACAGCCGCTGGATGAGACCAACGAGCAACTTATGACACACCACGATATTATTTGTATATCCTATGATTATGAGAACCATAAAAAATAACATAACGTTTAATGCATATTTTCGTTAAAATCATATTGTATCAGAACCCTTCGAAGACACTCCGTGAAGTATCGAGTTGTTCTTCGCAACTATACGATGTGTACAAGCCGAACTGACACGCACTGCACATGCATGTAGTGTAGCCAGCCTAAGCTAATGTAGCCACAGTTATTGCAACTAGATCAATCAGTGTGTGTGCCGCCATTACCGACGTTCACGAACAGCTGATCACTTATCACCGACATCGCTGATTAAGGGTTAGTCTGAGTAGAGTCAGTGCTCCAGTGAATGAATACGCGTAAAACAGACATTAAAAAAAAATTGTTCGTTTCTTCCAAACGTAGTATTGTATTTTCGCATTGCGACTCTATTTTGAAATTTTAATTTGAACAATAATTTCATAGAACACTATTTGTTTTTTTTTACTTCGGGCAAACTTTGCAGTTTGCTGAGAACATCTTTGAGAGGGAGGCTAACAGAAGAATTCAGCTGGGCATCGTTTGGGGAGCTCCGTCAAGTCTCCTCGTGGGCGTGGCGTATTAAACACAGCCTAGAGATTAAGTCTTTAATCATCCTGTCTTATAAGACGTATGGAGAACGAAACGTGTACACTCTCGGCTGGTCCATAAATTCAAGATCGCTCAGCGAGCTATGGTACTGGTTATGCTTGGAATCACGCTGAGGGATCGAATCCGGAACGAGTAGATCTGGCAGACCAAAGTTATTGGCTCACAAAATAAACAAGCTGAAGTGGTAATGGACCGGCCATAAAATCGAAGACACACAAGTGGGAGTAGAGGTCTTCTTAACTAAAGCGCAAGGTGTAACGCCCTCAGGCTAAGTGGAGCGACGATCTCCGTAGGGCGGCTGGTAACAGCTGGATGAGAGTTGCCTAGAATCGAACCGAGTAGCGTGCAATTGGATAGTCCAGCAGTGGACTACAGCTGTCCGGCTGTTTATGGAAGAAGAGTTTTTTATTAGTATGTGGATTTTTTACTGAATTTACTGCAATAGTAACCGTTAGGTCGTGTAGTACTAATAGAAGACCAATTGTGTACATTTTAGTTTTTATTTTATTTAATATGGGATAATAAACAACTACAACATATGTTATTTATAAGGTTAACAATGTGTAAGTAATAGCGTTGCAGTCAACTGTATTATCCGCAGATAGACATATTTAAGGATACATATTATGGTTGACACTAGATGGGCATTACTAAAATTAACTATAGGTATAATTAGGTATTTCAAAAACAAATATGTAGTTAAGTTACTATATATAGCAAGCTAATACAAAACCAAATCAGATAAAATCAAAAACAATTCCATTTACTTAAATTAAATTATGCACTCAATAAATATTAATAATATAATTATTATAAATTTTACAATATTTTTTTTATAATATTAGATTTAAATTTATTTTTCGAGCATGCAAATATATCAATATCAATGAAGTTTGAATTTTAAGATTCCAACATTACATATACTGGTTGTGTACATATATTGTTTATTCAATACAACATTTTGTTCATTCACTGGGTTTTGGAGTATTTCTCGATTTATTGCAAAATAACTAGAAAAACTGTGCACGTGAAACTAGCCTAAAAAAAATATTTTTGAATATTTCTATTTATTTATATTATATTCTTTAGACCAAAAACTAGCTATAGGCCCTATTCATTAGGTTTTTACACGACTGCCCAAAAAAAGGAGTGTTATGTTTTCAGGGTTCATGTATGTATGTTTGTAAGTTTCTTTATTCCACCATAACTTCTAAACGCCTAAACCGATTTCGATGTATGCGGTTTCGTCAGAATCCTTGTGTTACCCCGGGTAACATAGGCTAGTGAAATAAATAATAAATAAAAAACATTTATTTTTTTGGTTTCTGCATTAAGGGTATCAAATTAAAGGGCTCATCATGAGGATTTTAAAATGGTAATAATCATGACCATATTTTAATAAAAAAATGTGTTATTTATTTATCTATACAAGATACGCGCGGATGACTAGGTAGGTTTGTGAACTTTAAAGTGATAAATGTACACAAAAATAAATAAAATGCGAAATTCTCCATCTTTATATAGTCGTAACTAAAAACTGTATATTAAAAAATAATTTAAAACATTAAATAACCCGACTGCGTAAAAAATAACTACTTAATAACTTTAAATAAAAACTGAAAAGTAAAAAACAAGTTCAATAATAAATTCTAATACGGAACATATTGACTGCAACAGTCGGGACCCATTAAATAATTATCTAGACTAAAATCATTACATCCAATATGGGTCCCGACTGTTGCAATCAATGTGTTCCGTATTAAGATTTATTATTGAACTTGTTTTTTCTTTTCAGTTTTTATTTTTTTACGCATTGGGTTTTTTAAATTATTTTTTATCTTTAAAGTTCACAAATTGATTGTGTTCATTTACTGGAGCCACTACCCTACCCACCAGATCGCTACTATACCTACCTTCTCTGTCGCAATCTGATGTAAGCGCAAGTGTCAGTATGTGCATCCGTTTGTCATTCGTATGCGTCCGAACAGTGATAGTGTTAATTGATAGTTGAATTGCCATGTGATTTCTGGACGTAATATCTTCTTCATTTATAGATGGTCGGCCACTAGAGTTATAAATGGATCGACTTTGGAATAAAGTCTGTTTTCCACAAGACAATTTACGAATCAATTAAAATACCCATTGGTTTTGGAAAGGAGATAGATATTAAGGAAGCTGCAAGGCTGTACAAAGCACATAATATGTAGGTAGGTATGAAATTTAGCAGCCTATCGTAGATAGCTGTAGTAGTCGTTAGCGAGTAAAACAACTTACTATAGATAAACACAAACAAGATAATTACTTAGATTTTCACAATAAGATAATAAAACAATACACAGTCGTAAGAATAACGTTTGTTTGTGATAACATTGCGTGTGTCGCAGTTATTATAAGAATTAGTGAAGGATTAGAGGCAGAGGCACAGGATAGATACTAGTACTCCGCAAAGTTTAAAACATATTATATTGACTTATTCTACATTATAAAATCGCAAAATTTCATTTATCACTGCATTTATTTAAAAAAGATATAGACGACGCGTTTTTAGAGTGCGTTCCTTTTCACCAAAAACATAAAGCTACATAAAACAATAAATTGTAAAATAAGTGATGTTTTAGAAACTTAAACAAGCTTACCACAATGTTTTTATGCACCAAGACAAGGGATTTTTAATAAATAAAAAGAGTTTTGTATTTCTTGCATATTCGTTAATGAAGTGTCTGTTAGTAAATTCAAAATAACAATTTTTACTGATGCATATTATAAAGGTGTATAGGTGTAGGTATGTACTTACACATATCGAAACAATTTTTTTGTCTGTCTGTCGGTCTGTCTATCTGTTTGTTCTGGCTAAGCGACTGGAGCGATTTTGACGGTACATTTACTGGTCGACAGCTGATGGTATAAGGAATAACGTAGACTAGTTTATTTAAAAAAAATAAAACCCTTGAAATTGTTAAAAAAATCCGATTTAAATAGAGAAGGAAGGAAGGAAGGCCAGTTATCATTAATATAAGCTTACCCCAGCACAGTTGAGAAAGGCTAGGACGCTAACTGGATGATGGACTCGAATATAGTAGTCAGCGTACTGCATTGTTTGACCCTCCTTACAAATAAGAACAGGGAGATAGGGGTCAAGGATTGTTGGGAATTGTGTTGGTTGAACGTCGTAGATCTAGTGATCAATATTGTACAAAGTACACGGGCATAAGAAAACAAATTACTAGTTTCCACAGAGGTTTAAGGAAACAAAGAATCGGACGTCAACTCAAAATACACACATCAAAAATGTCTAGGGATCAAGCATTTTTATGCGGATTTCTTGAGATTGAGATGTGGCTTTGTAATAAATTTATGATTTTATAAATTTATATGGATCCTTTTTGGTGCATTTCATAATTTGAATCAGGAACTCTCAATCAAATTCGAGTAAAAGATGAAAATAAGCTGTCAATATTTTCCCTATAAAAACATACAACGCATTGAAGACATTATTAGTGCTACTGTTTCCCTACTACTGATTAAAACCAACGTTATTATGGAGCGGCGACGTCATTTAAGCAGGGAAGAAATGCTCAGAGCCGTGGGAATGATAGAAGCTGGTTCCCGGCAACGTACTGTAGCTTTAGCTCTGAATACAAGTCAGAGTGTTATCAGTCGACTTTGGACACGTTACCGAAGCACTGGTACCGTGGCTGAGCGCCATGGAGGACGGTATCGCTGCACCACACGGAGACAAGACCGATACATTCAAATCTTAACTCGAAGAGCTCCAACAATAACCGCCATGATGTTAGCCGTGAGGCTTCATCACTCTTCAGGGAACTTAATTAGCGACCAAACAGTCAGAAACCGCTTGCATGAAGTGAACCTTCATTCCCGAAGACCGCTACGGGTACCACCTATAGCAATGCACAATCGTAGGATTCGATATCAATGGGCTCTTGAACACAGAAATTGGGCAGAAGAACAATGGCGTTTCGTGTGCTTTTCTGATGAGTCTCGTTTTGGTATGAGACCGGATACAAGACGTATACGACACTGGAGAACCCCTGGACGCCAACAGCGATTAAAATCCTGCCAGGAAGTCCATCCTTATAGTGGTGGAACCATCATGGTATGGGCGGGTATTTGGATCGGCGGAAGAACTGAGTTGATTTGGATCAGAGGCAACCTCAACGCTCAAATTTATGCTGAGACGATTGTATCAGACGTCATCGTTCCTCTACAAGTGCAAATCGGTCCCTTATTTCAGTTAATGCATGATAATGCACGACCGCACACCGCAAGAGTTGTAAGACAGACTCTCGCCGCAGCTAACATCAATGTCCTGCCCTGGCCTGCTCAGTCGCCAGACTTGAACCCGATTGAGCATGCATGGGATATGCTACAGAGAAGAGCTCTGCCGAATATGGAGGGTATCCAGTCGCAAGAAGACCTTTTTTTGTTGTTGCAACGAACATGGGCGGCCATTCCACAGCGTGATTTGGATGAACTCATTTTGAGTATGCCAAACCGATGTTCTTGTGTTGTTAGTGTTCGCGGTAGAAACACGGATTATTAATTGTTTAAGTTACCCAATAAAATTTTAAAGAAAACTGTTATTTCAGTCTTTTTTTCGAACTTTAATGTTAGTGGTTCAAATGTCAAAAATCCCTTTATTAGGAAAATGGCAAATTTCTTTATTAATGCAAAGGTGACTTGGTTTATCGTTACTGTGACAAACGAAAACACTTTATTTGATGAATCCTTAAAGAAAATTTTAATTAATATCAATCAGGAGAAAAGTTATTGCAAAAATATATGTTGATCCCTAGATACTTTTGATGTGTGTATAATATAAATTGAATGTACACGAAGTTCGGAATAGTATTCGGAATAATTTTTCGGTATTCTTAAACATAAGCTATTTCAATAAGATGTCACATGCGTTTAAATCACCAGACAGATGGCTTCCAAGAAAAGTATATTTTATTTAATGTTAATGAAATGTCAAGATGATAAGCAATACTACCTACCTAAATAAAGAATTAGTTTAGTATGTTTACATTTTTTGAGTTGCGTTGCGTTATTTGTTCCTGTTCGCACTACGTGCTGTTACGAAACATAATTACCTAAATAATTGGTTTGGTCACACGTATAATTCGAACTACAGGGTGTTTACCGTTTTCATCGGTATTTAATACTCTTTTGCTCATCGCTTGCGTAGGGAAACCCACGGCGAGAGTAACATCCGACTTTAGTCAATATCGATTTTGAAACATCAGTTCAGTCAGTAGTTGTAATGTATGCTAAGGACGCTGCACCATAAGCAGATTCTCAGATAGCACTTGAAAACTGCTTGATGGGTTTAGTTTTAGATGCAAAGGTTTGGGAAATGTAATAACTACTAGAGCAATCAAAATTGATCTAGGAATGTTAACATGAATGAGATCCTGCCAGCTTATCAGTGTCAACAGCTGAAGCACGCAAGTGAGTCGTGGTTACTCGTATCACCGTCGTGAGCCCAGCACAATAAATATTTAACTAACAGCCACATAGGTATAACTGTGCGACGGCCGCCATTTCAACACCAGCTACCTCAGACAGACTGTACCGTGAAGACTGCGCCTTCGCATTCACACCTGTATTGTTTCTTTTTTCTTCTTGCATGATAATATCTATTTGTGCCAGTGACATGGTGAAGTGAACTTCGGAATTAAATAATAAACCCGTTAGGATATTTTTAATTTGAGCTATTAATTATTATTCATAACATTTTAGATGTCTTTAGACATTTCTGCTGGACACACGTTTAAGAAGAATAATTTAAGGTGAAAAAAATCTATTCCTTAGTTACTGTAAGAACATGGCGAAGTGTTGAACACTAAATTAGTGCTAAGTGTGTATTAAAGTGACGTTACGTTGAGAAGTGCCTGAATGGAAGTTTTACGAGCTGTTCCACCCGAGACTGGTTTACCCAACAAAATAATAAATCAAAATCCCTAGCTAATAAGTATTGCAAACGGAACATTAACTGCGAGCACGAGCACTGCTCCAACCATGGTAGATAGTTAGCAAGTCCTAAATCCAAGAAAGTTGTTAAATAAAGACTTTAAATCTTACTTTTAATGATGATACCACCAATCAACAACATAATATGCGTTTATCAAGCAACAATTTCTTGAGTAATACCTTCTAAGCAAACTTTTAGTGTTCTGAGAACATTTTGCTAAAGTGTCCACAGACAAACTCTATAACTTTATATCAAAAGTGGGTCCAAAGTTGGCACCAACCCCACCATGGCAGACTTGAACGCGGACTCCAAGCGCGTCCACCTTGACGACGTGTTGGGCCAGCTGGGCGCATTCGGGCGACACCAGGCCATCACCATGGCCATGCTGGCTCTGGTGTACGCTACCAACTCCATGTACAATGTCAACTACGTGTTCGCCGTCGAAGAAGCGGGATACAGGTGATGCTGAAGCTAGTTTTAAGTTTCTATTATATTCATGATCACCAGCAGTAGTTTTGCTGCTGGATATGGGCCTCTCAAATAGCCATAGAACTCAATTCTCGGATACTCCCCTCCAGGTCCTACCAGCAACTCTTTGAAGAACGTCGGTTCACCTAGCCTGAGACTGAGTCTCATAAAATGTCTTACGAAGTACCAACATTCTGTTTAGGATTTGAAATGCGAATGTATGCCTGATTACGTCTTACAAACTTTATTCAGTCTTTCTTAATTCTTATTTCAGCATCTATAATTAATAATATTAATTATATTAATAAAATTAATTTTAATAATATTAATAAATTAATAATTAATTTTAATAATATTAATAAATTCATAACTAATTTTAATAATATTTTTAATTTTAATTTTATTTTTAATTCTCAATTTTAATTTTAAATCATAGTAAGTAATTGTTTTTACAAATATTAAAAAAAATGATGAAAAAAGTAAATTTATATGTACAGAAAATAAATAAATGAATGAGCATTTTTATGACAAGCTGCAAGCAATACAACAAATTACAATTATTGCCCGATCCTTGCTGAATCCTTGTATGAATACATTATCATAACGAGCTTGCGTGTGCGCATCGAACAAGCTCGTAAAAGAGCGCAAAGTACACTCGGTCGACTGTTTCCGCAGTTCATCATTTAAAAAACCGATTTCATACGTACATGATTCAAACGCAATGTGTTTGTCTGTTCGTTTGTCTATAACTTCTGTTTATCAGATTTATGCAAACAATGAAACATAAAAAAGAAAGAGGTTTCTACAAAAGGTAAACCGCCATGATCAAATTGGATCAATCATCGAATCGGATCATGTTCATGATCGGTTTCCTGAAAGAAGTTAAAAAAGTCCAATAAAATCACATCTACTGTGATGGTCAACGACTAAAATTGCTGCTCAATCTACGGGTGAGCTTTGCATACGAAAAGAACTAAAATAACAGTAGGTATGTCATACAAGAACTTTTAGAGAACTCGCATATATACCAATACAATAATTTTTTCATAGTTGTCATGATTATCTGTTCAGACAATTGATTGAAATAAAGATTTCTGCTTCCTGGAAATGTGCTCACATATACATATATTATGGGTACCACCATGTAAAGACATTAAACGAAGTGTGAATCCATTCAACGTTTTATTTCAGAAGAACGAACGATAGTAAAACTCCACTCATTTTATCTCTCCTTACATTTTATGGCTGCATTCAAGTTTATCTTATTTAATCAATCTTAACATAAAGCTTTAGAGTAGAATCCTAAGAAAAACAGATAAAATCAATGGCCTCACTTGTACTTAAATACATCAACCATCTTTACTGGAAACATTAAATCATAATTTTGAATCACTTCGCACAGATTCCTTAAACGCCTCATTCGTTCCAGATGTAAGATCCCCGTGTGCGACGGCCCGGAGGCATCGTTCAACACCCCCTGGCTGAACCAGTCCCTCCACTGGAGCGACCAGCCCGTCAAGCAGTGCTGGTCGCCCGCCGTGGACGCCTGCGCGCGCTACAACCACACCACTGACCACCGCTGCATCGAGTGGGTCTACGAGAATCCCGACAGCTTTGTTGCAGAGGTAAGTCCAAGTTGGTTTGTTTTATTCTGGGATCACTCACACAGTACACTGCTTTGTTTATTTATTTTCCGAAAAACAGATGGTATTGTGGTGTTATGGCTCTTTAGTCAAATGCTTTCACTCAGTAGAGACCCGCGGGATGAATTAGTTAATACTTTATTTTTGTTTTGTCGATTGGACCCGTTCATCATGTCTTCCTATATATTCTAGTGGGATGAGCCGAGCTCGTAATGAAATTGGTCATCGTGAAAAATTATGAACGCCTGTTAACATTTTAACGCCTTTCGAAGATACGTTTCCTTCCTTCGTTATTTACGAAACTTTAGTTCACTTTATAAATTATAATTTATTAAGGTTCATAATTTTTTTGTAGTACATGAGGGATTTACAAAGTATGAAATAATTACATGTTGTAGTTACAACCAATTGCTGGATGAAACACTGCTCTCCTAGCTAGATTGCTGAGCAATCTGTATTTAGGAGAGACATAATGCTAGACCGTGCCTGGTGGCTCCGTTTACGGTTTACGTTGTCGGATGTGTTCAACAATTTTATAGAAATAAAATTAGAACTGCTGACGAACTGACTGAATTACTTTGCCATAAATACAAGTTCACAATTAAAAGTTAATAGGAAAAGAACTTCAATTCTGAACATCATCATGGTTATTATTGTAAACTCAGCATGAAATCAATGCATGCAAATAAGCTCGCTAATGAAACACGCTCACACATCGGAAGCAATGCTCCACGCTAACTCTTGAATTACGCGAGTCATTACCACCGCTCACTCAATAATTTAGCTATCAATTAATACGCGACGCTCAATTATCGGAGTTATCAACTGATAGACGAGACTCAACGCTCAATTACAACAGTCACTGAAATTTGTGTACGTTTTGTATTAGCATATCGTATTTGATTCAGGACTTCTTTGTCGTTCATATTGCATATATTATTAACAGACATTTATTAAACAACGACTATTATTAGAGAACGGATGCTTTCCTATGTAATTGACAATGAACTGTATGTGTGGTTGTGTGGTCACGAACAGTATTCTTGCAGAAAAGATATAAGACGCGCCATCAATAGCGACACAACTGCACTGATCTTTGTAACATACATATCTTGGTTCTGTAACGATTCTGTAAGCTCCACAAGTATATACCATATAAATGGCCATTTGATGGTTGAGCGTGACGATCATAACATTATAATCAACATTTGAAACTTTAAGATATAGCTTTCGTCCGCAACTCCACTCGCATTAAGGTCGGAATTTATCGTATGACAATAGTGAATTTTTTTTCGGAATTTGATCAGTAATTCTGAATATTACCTACTTCCTATATCCAAACTTATAAGCATAGAAACTTTACCTCTCCAATATATTTGCGTTGATAATGTACCTACATTTCTTCTAAAATTGAAACTATCATAATAAAAACATCATCGGTGTCCTGGTAAATATTTGAGGGAAAAACCGGGTTGAAACACTCGTTCAAACCAAAACTGTGAATGGAAATCTAAAACATTTTGTATTAGTTCGAAGGTCGTTAACAAAAAGATTGACGTTGACTTTTAATTAGGAAGACGAACACGACCATTTGATAAGAACTAATTACAGTAATTTTCATCTAACTAAATATTAGGGATGGCTGTCAAATCATTAGAAGATGTGTACATAGATAACGAAGTGTTTAATAAATGAAATACGGTAGACAGGTGCTTGAGCCCTAACGGACAGACAGACAGACAGGTGGGCTGGCAGACGTTGTGTAATCTGATGATGTTGACGAGTCATTAGTACCTTCGGTTAAACATATTATTATAATTAGGGAACCTTTAGGCAAAGTATAGTCAAAGAATGTGAAAGACGTGGAATTCCTGATTGCTTTAATATTTTAAATTGATAAGAGATTTAGATAAGATGTTAATGATCCTTAATTTGTAGCTTTGTTTGTAAATGTGTGCAAGTGTCTGCTGATTTTATGTTCCCTTCAACAGATTGTTGTTGATGTGCCTTAACTATTCCGCGGCAGACCGAGGACAAGATGGCGGGACGTCTTGGATGGCTTCCTCGCGAACTTGCGAGAAGAAGCACACTATCGTGAGAAATGGAAGGAATGGGGGGAGGTTTTTGCTCAGGAGTGGGCCCATATACGGGCTTAGAAAAAAATATAAAAATATTCCTTTCATTTATCGGATCATCATGGTTGTAGAAATTCTCTTCAATGCTTCAAATTCTTCTTGTACTTTGTCTTATTAGAAGCCGTAGTTTTCGTCTTTTGGAATGTTTACTTTTCGCACTTTGTTAAAGCATGCCCAAGTGAGAAGTAGCCCTAATCAGAAGTAGCCAAAATGAGAAGTGGCCATAATGAGAAGTAGTCCATTAGGGAGTCGGTTGCCAAAATGAGAATTAGCCCTAATGCGCCTAAATCGTTCAGTCGTGGTCGTTTCCGCCTGATCAGTAAAATTTTTTTTCGCTTAAATCTTGCGGAGGTGCCGAGCCACGCCCACTTAAAGTTTAGGCCTTAAAATTAGGAAAGCGTCAACTTAGATCAGGAGTGTTCTCGATAGTACAATATGTACTATGTGTTGTATTTTACTACAACCATTCATTTCACCCAGGGCCTAACACAAGAGAACAATTTAGCCAAAATAATCATCAAGTCTACAACATAGGCATTGTTATATTTCTATTGAACTGCGGAGAAGGAAGAGCTATTGGGAACATAGGTTTATCTAAATCTATAAGTGCGATGTAAAACGTTACAGGTGAATAAGAACAATAACTATTTGACTCATTGGTATTCTGAGGAGCGGCCGCCCGCCAGCAGGGAATCGTCCACAACTTGCAATACTAGCAACTATGGCGGCTCTCGGCGAACGTGGAGGTATTTCTATAGTTTTATCAAAGGATATATTCGTATAGTAGGATTGTCGTCCTAGGGTTTTCCAATAGGCGCTAAAAACCGTTATTTTAAAGGAATTAGTCGAGCGCATAATTAGTTAGCAATTCATTTCAAGTGATTAGAAATTATATGTTTTATTCAGGCGAATGAATAGAAATAACTACTTGAGTCATTGTTATTCTGCGAGAGACCACATGTAGATAATTTAATAAATGTTCATCCAAAACAAAGCCTGATCGTTTGAGACAAGGTAACTGAAAACTGTGACTTGTTAAACACACCGAAACATACAAATATTTCTCCATGTAGTGCATGCATACAATAAGTAAACAAAAACTGCAGAGCCATAAGAATACAATCCCCCATCTCTACTTCACACGAAGGATCTAACTAAATAAAACAATTCTTGCGGAATGCTGAACAACACCTACGAATTGATTCGTATCTGACTTATTAGTCTCATTGTAATGCCAGTGCCGAGCTGAGACAATAGTCTGCAGGTCTACAGTGTATAGGTCCGGGCGTGCAGGGGGCGTGTGTCGTCGCCGGGCGCTCACTCGCATGTGGAGCTATTTGCATAGTTTTTGCTCCACGACCGGTCTGCGCGGGCGCACGGGACATTGCAACTGCACTCGCTACAGTTGACCGAACAACTTGAACTATGTGGAGAGCTTTAACATGAGGCTATTGGTCAGGAACAGTTAAGGCATTGTCAACGAATTCAGAAATGTTGAAACCTGGAAGAGTTACAATCACATTTTGGCAAAAAGAACTTTACATTTCATATTCATGGTGATTACACGTTATGTTCTTAAGCTGTAGAAACGTAAAAGGCATCCCTGGCACGATTTGTGAGCAAGTTTGTAATACACGAATGCGCATGATTACGATGGGAGGCTGCACACACATGTAAGCACTCCATCTTTGTCAGTGATATATTTACAACTCTCTCCAACAACGAACCAAAGTTATTGAGATGTCCCTGTCTTAAATATCATAACAGTAATTAATTCTGTGTAGCGCCGAAGGCTCAGCTTCACTTTACAAAGCGAAATGGAAAAGCAGAGGAAAATGTTTCTGTCTTACGGACTATTAACGAGGAATTTGTTTCAGTTCGGGCTGGCGTGTGACGACTGGAAGCAGACGCTGGTGGGCACGGTGCACAGCTTCGGGAATATGGTGGGGCTTCTCATACAGGGACAGATCTCAGACAGGTGGATACTTTGTCATACTCACTGTAGTTGGTATTAATGGCAGATAGCACGAATATGTGTGTGGAATATCCATATGGAAATTTCGATCATTAACATATTATTATTGTCAGTCGAGGAAGACGTTCCTCAAGTCATAAGTCTGACTGCCTATCGTGTTTAAATTATAGCTGTGATAAACAGTGTTATTGATAATGAAACTTGTTTTGTAATACGGAAGAGTTCACAAGCCTGTAGGTGCTCACATCCGCGCACATTTGCTCATTGTAGTCAGTCAACATATTACTCAAGCCCTGTACATGCGGCTACATAATCGTAGTCCGACAATACAGAACATGTGTTTTTGTCACATCCCTGCACTGGACACGTTCTAGTGCCGGTCACTAACACCCGTCATCCGTGGACAGGTAAGCATGCACACTGATTCATAACCTACATAATATTCGCCATTGTTCTCAGTAATAACAGTCTTCCTTAATTACGGGCATGTCCACCACCATTACCATGTAATAGAATGTTGAATTCGTCACACGAGTATGATCTGTTTCACAAGTGGAGGCACAGGGGTCATTAGCGTCAATAGTTGAGTTACGCGTACTTGCGGACCGGGTTGTACTACGTTAAGTCTTAATTACTCCCCTTGGCAGGGCATCTATCAGCTGACCGTAATGGCTGCCTGTCTGAATGATCGCCGCTGTATGAACGCAACCCCACCCTTCGACACAAGTTTCTTAAAGATGGGAGGTTTAAAACAAACTTTTAATCAAGGATTTAATTTGCTTTATGGAGTCATTTGTGAGGACCGGTTAATACTTGTAAAAATAATGTGTAGTCGCTAGTCTAGTTACGTTGGGTTAACATATTTCTGCCAGTGTAACTACATAGTTGGACCGACCGATGTTGTAAACATAGTAATTAAAATAGTTTTGTGCTTTATATACAAAGCCGTGCTTGACAATCGCACATACTTCATCCACGCGTGGTCGCTTGGCAAGCACGCATATTTATCTGTAATTTACTGAGCAATTTTCTATTGTGCTTAATATGAACAGTCACTGTAACCACATTTTTGGCTATTAATAAACGACAGACATTCGTGGTAACAGCGGTGGCTCTCAATACAATGACGTGGAATTTATATTCGATGCGCGTTCTCGGATGTGACAGAATCGCGCAATGCCAAAATGATCTACACAAACAATACAAAATAATAAACAAAATTATTGTTTGGTACATCATACTTTAAAGCAGGAATTAAACCTCAATAAGTTGGTTCAACAAGTATTTTAGGGTTCTGGAAAAAAATATTTTTCTTTTCTTTAACACTATAGACCCAGAAATCGATGAAGTTTCCTCTCAAAAGACTTTGTGCTTGAAGTGTTAAATAAATAAATAAAAGACATCCATTGTCTTTTACAGCCAACATTGAAGTTAACAAGCTCTGGTATCGGTTCAGGTTCGGTCGCAAGACAGCAGCGGTGTTCGCGGGCACCATGGGTGCGGTGCTGGGCCTCACCAAGAGCTTCGCCGGCTCCTTCTGGTTCTACATCGTGCTGGAGGGGCTGGAGGCCGCCATCGGCGACGCGCTCTCACCCATGTTCATGTTGAGTAAGTATATCTACATCGTGCTGGAGAGGCTGGAGGCCCAGAATTTGATGTGCTTTGGCACAGAGAAACATGGCTGTGATACCTTATTTTACCCGTATTTTGCCCACTGTCCTTCGACGTATTCACTTCACGTTTTGGCCTCATTGCCCGCTGAATAGTAGTAACGAGGCCAACGTTTTCAATGTCTATATGAACCTAATATTGAAGTGTAGCAAATGGTCGTAGATCAACGTTATTATTATTACACGTCACTATCAATATCATCCTCGGCGATCGTCTTCATCTCTATTAAACATGACCCTGAAGGAATAAAGTCATTCATCAAGAATACTATCAGTGTATCGGTCGTCTGGATTTTCTTTGGATCGTTCAATAAATCTGTGTAATGCTGACTTCTGAATGCTGCTAAACTATTTCGTTACATTGTTGCGCCCGTAACTACAGCACTAAGTTACTGCCGCTGCTTTACCATTATTTAAGTTTACGTGAGGGTGAGGCACTGAAGGTTCAAGTAACTCTATAATCTCATAACCCTACAGACATGCTTGATGCTACTATCAGTTTTCCTTACCTTTTCTTTTCGTTAGGAACTGTTGCGCCAGTACCTTACCAATTGATCGCTAGTCAAAGTTTAGTAGTTTTTTCTCGCAGGTATAGAAATAGTGGAAAAGAAACGAACCGTCCTCTTCCAAATGGTGTTACTGAACTGCTACACATGCGGGCTGATCGTTATGCCATTCATCGCGTGGGCAGTGCCGTACTGGAGGAACTTCCTCCGCGTCATCTATGCGCCCACGCTGCTCATCCTGACCTACTCCTTCTTTCTGGACGAGAGCATCCGCTGGCTCTATAGCAAGGGCAAGAAGGAACGCGCCGTTCAGCTCATCCAGAAGATAGCCAAGAGAAACGGCGTGGAGATTGACAGGATGATGCTGGACAAGCTGGATTACGTCGACGAGGAGACCAAGAGTGGCGTCAGTGATATGAAGCTGCTCATGAAGACGTTCAAGTCGAGGATTATGATGCAGAGGTCAGAGCCAATTATCAAATTTCATTCGATAACCAAGTATTTATTTATTTGTCATTTGAATAAAATAAACAAAAAATATAAATTGTACTAGGCTTTCATAAAAATCAGGACAGTCTCAATTAATCATATTTTTAACCCCCGACAAAAACAGAGGGGTGTTATAAGTTTAACGTGTCTGTGTATCTGTCTGTGGTATCGTAGCTCCTAAACGGATGAACCGATTTTCGTTTAGTTTTTTTTTTGTGTCATAGATAATTTTATCCCAAGTGTTCTTAGGCATGATTCATGAAAATCTGTTCAGCCGTTTGAAGATCATCAGCTCTTTTCTAGTTGATGAGGGGAGGAGATCTGACTAACTTCCTTATGCCCGATCGATTCGAAATATGGTACCGTGTTACTTCAATGATATTGAAAGTATATGGTAAGGTACCCATGACCTGATCAGCCGTTTGAAGATCATCAGCTCTTTAATAGTTGATGAGGGGATCTGACTACCTTCCATATATTTTATCGATTCGAAATTACCTACTAACTATAAAAAGGACAAAATAAAAGTAAAATAAAAAAAATTAAAAGCCCCCCGACACAAAAAAAAACTCTAAAAACTAACAAATAAAATTTTATCGTCACAGATATTATGTAAGTTCAAATATTTTTATTTTCCAAGCGTCGTCGCATCGGAGGGCCGCTAAGTGAGAAAAAACAGGTGTAGTCGCAGATTGCAACAAAAAAAAAATATTCCGAAAAATTCGCAAAATCGACACAACTGTCAACGTCGTCTGCCCTCACGTGTCTGCCCGTTCGGATCGCATACTACACACCGAGCTCGCCGCAATCATTAATAATAAAAATTAATTAGCTGTTGTTGGAAAAATACTTTATAAACTTTAGCGGTCCCCCGACGCGACGACGCTTGGAAAATAAAAATATTTGAACTTACATAATACTAAGAACGCTGCTGCCCATTCTCTGGTAAGTCCCTTAGTCGCCTCTTACGACACCCACGGGAAGTGTACACACATCAACACGGTCTAGGGATATTTTTAAAAAAGCGAATTACTATCAATGTGTTAATTATTTATATGACATGTATATATTTAAAAGATACGTTATTTAATATTCTACCATTTTTTAATAATGGTTAAGGTATAGATTAAAATTTCAGGATTTTATGGAATAAAAATGAAGCATAGACGGAAACCGTATATGAATGAACTTTTAATTTGTGAGTAAAAACTGAAAAAAATAGAAAAATCATTTAATTTGTGTTTATAAACTTGAAGTTAGTAGTCTGAGAAAGCGCCCATGATGTTCATAACACATCGGCAACGATTCGGCATGCTCAGAACAAGGTTGTCAATGTCTTGCTGCGGAATATTGTCCCATGTCCTTCTGAGGTGCGCAAAAAGTTGATCTTCTGTAGCCAGATTTTCAGGAACTTCCTTCAGAGCTCTTCTTTGCAGCATATCCCACGCATGCTCAATGGGATTTAGATCTGGCGATTGAGCAGGCCAGTCTAAGGCCCTAACATTATGTGTATGTAACCAAGCTGCTACCGTTCTCGCCGTGTGTGCCCGGGCATTGTCGTGCATGAGCAGGAAATCTTGCCCCATTTGTGTTCTGTGGGGCAAGATTACGGGCCCCAGCACCTGTTGGACGTATCGTTCTGCCGTCATATTGCCCCGCACCCAAACGAGATCCGTCCGTCCTCCAAGACGAATTCCTGCCCAAACCATAATTGTTCCTCCTTGGTATGGGTGAACTTCCTGAGGGTTCTGGAGACGGCTCCATCGTCCAGGAACTCGCCAAACACGCGTCCTTCGTGAATCTGGATGGAAGCCGAACCTGGATTCATCCGTGAACAGCACATTGGACCATTGGTCACGGCCCCAGTCCACGTTGTTCCGAACCCATTCTAATCGTCGTCCACGATTGCCTCTCCGTAAAGGTGGGACCCGGAGTGGTCTACGAGAGCGTAGATTGCTTTCATGCAGTCGCCTTCTTACAGTTTGGTCACTCACAAGCACTTGGTGTTCCACTCGCAGCCTTTGGACCAATTGAGTCGCCGTTGCATTTGGTTGTGCTCGCGCAGTAATTTGCAAAAATCGGTCTTGTCTGGGGGTAGTGATGCGACTTGGCCCCCGGTGCCTCTCCGCTACTTCACCTGTGGCACGATAGCGTGTCCACAATCTTGAAATTACATTTTGATGGGTCCCTATGGCCTCAGCAACATTACGCTGAACATATCCAGCTTCCAGCATTCTTACAGCTCGTAACATCTCCGCCCTCATCAAATGTCGGCGTTGCATGGCTACAACACCTCAATTTTAACTTTATCTTTCGTTTAAAAATGAAAAAAAACTGTAACTAAACGTAATTCGTATTGTTTTCTAAATTTCGCACAAATGAAAATTCCCTCTCCTATACATCAAGACATTTTTATGCCACCGAAACAAAAGAATTTTCAAAAATTTGAATTTGGAATTAGTCTGAGATAAATTACAAACAAATCGGTGTATAAAAGATTCCAATGCGGCCAGTACTTTTCGAGTTATTTAATTGAGTATGAAATATCCCTAGACCGTGTTGATGTGTGTATATGTGACGATAAAAATATTATTTGTTACTTTTTAGAGGTAATTATTTGTGTCGGGGGTTTTTAAAAATGTTTGTGATAATAGCACAACCTTATAGCCAAATTCAATAACTCATTTTCAGATTCATCATTTTATTGACTGGATATATTGACACTTACCTCTTTCATAAAGTTAACTACCGTGAATTGTTTGAGTTATAAAACTGTGCAGACTTTACAACTTGTCCATGATATCCTGACATTTTCTTTTACTTTAGAAAACCCGATGAAGTCTCACTGCCTTCCTAAACACCTTTGTCATCCACCCTACATTGCTAGGGGTCTTTACGATTTTGATTGTGTCCAGGTTCCTAGTGTGCATGGTGTGGTGGTTTACGATCACACTCATCAACTACGGCATGATGATCAGCGCAGTGCACATCGCGGGCAACAAGTACGTGAACTTCTCGCTGCTGATGCTGATGGACATCCCCGCCAACGTGTTCTACTGGCTGGCGCTCTCCAAGTACAAGCGCAAGATCCCGCTGCTGGCATCCTTCATGGTTGGAGGAGTGTTTTGTATTTCACAGCCGTTTGTGCCGAAAGGTAAGTTATCTACTGGCTCTCGCTCTCCAAGTACAAGCGCAAGATCCCGCTGCTGGCATCCTTCATGGTTGGAGGAGTGTTTTGTATTTCACAGCCGTTTGTGCCGAAAGGTAAGTTATCTACTGGCTCTCGCTCTCCAAGTACAAGCGCAAGATCCCGCTGCTGGCATCCTTCATGGTTGGAGGAGTGTTTTGTATTTCACAGCCGTTTGTGCCGAAAGGTAAGTTATCTACTGGCTCTCGCTCTCCAAGTACAAGCGCAAGATCCCGCTGCTGGCATCCTTCATGGTTGGAGGAGTGTTTTGTATTTCACAGCCGTTTGTGCCGAAAGGTAAGTTATCTACTGGCTGGCGCTCTCCAAGTACAAGCGCAAGATCCCGCTGCTGGCATCCTTCATGGTTGGAGGAGTGTTTTGTATTTCACAGCCGTTTGTGCCGAAAGGTAAGTTATCTACTGGCTGGCGCTCTCCAAGTACAAGCGCAAGATCCCGCTGCTGGCATCCTTCATGGTTGGAGGAGTGTTTTGTATTTCACAGCCGTTTGTGCCGAAAGGTAAGTTATCTACTGGCTCTCGCTCTCCAAGTACAAGCGCAAGATCCCGCTGCTGGCATCCTTCATGGTTGGAGGAGTGTTTTGTATTTCACAGCCGTTTGTGCCGAAAGGTAAGTTATCTACTGGCTGGCGCTCTCCAAGTACAAGCGCAAGATCCCGCTGCTGGCATCCTTCATGGTTGGAGGAGTGTTTTGTATTTCACAGCCGTTTGTGCCGAAAGGTAAGTTATCTACTGGCTGGCGCTCTCCAAGTACAAGCGCAAGATCCCGCTGCTGGCATCCTTCATGGTTGGAGGAGTGTTTTGTATTTCACAGCCGTTTGTGCCGAAAGGTAAGTTATCTACTGGCTGGCGCTCTCCAAGTACAAGCGCAAGATCCCGCTGCTGGCATCCTTCATGGTTGGAGGAGTGTTTTGTATTTCACAGCCGTTTGTGCCGAAAGGTAAGTTATCTACTGGCTGGCGCTCTCCAAGTACAAGCGCAAGATCCCGCTGCTGGCATCCTTCATGGTTGGAGGAGTGTTTTGTATTTCACAGCCGTTTGTGCCGAAAGGTAAGTTATCTACTGGCTCTCGCTCTCCAAGTACAAGCGCAAGATCCCGCTGCTGGCATCCTTCATGGTTGGAGGAGTGTTTTGTATTTCACAGCCGTTTGTGCCGAAAGGTAAGTTATCTACTGGCTGGCGCTCTCCAAGTACAAGCGCAAGATCCCGCTGCTGGCATCCTTCATGGTTGGAGGAGTGTTTTGTATTTCACAGCCGTTTGTGCCGAAAGGTAAGTTATCTACTGGCTCTCGCTCTCCAAGTACAAGCGCAAGATCCCGCTGCTGGCATCCTTCATGGTTGGAGGAGTGTTTTGTATTTCACAGCCGTTTGTGCCGAAAGGTAAGTTATCTACTGGCTCTCGCTCTCCAAGTACAAGCGCAAGATCCCGCTGCTGGCATCCTTCATGGTTGGAGGAGTGTTTTGTATTTCACAGCCGTTTGTGCCGAAAGGTAAGTTATCTACTGGCTCTCGCTCTCCAAGTACAAGCGCAAGATCCCGCTGCTGGCATCCTTCATGGTTGGAGGAGTGTTTTGTATTTCACAGCCGTTTGTGCCGAAAGGTAAGTTATCTACTGGCTCTCGCTCTCCAAGTACAAGCGCAAGATCCCGCTGCTGGCATCCTTCATGGTTGGAGGAGTGTTTTGTATTTCACAGCCGTTTGTGCCGAAAGGTAAGTTATCTACTGGCTCTCGCTCTCCAAGTACAAGCGCAAGATCCCGCTGCTGGCATCCTTCATGGTTGGAGGAGTGTTTTGTATTTCACAGCCGTTTGTGCCGAAAGGTAAGTTATCTACTGGCTCTCGCTCTCCAAGTACAAGCGCAAGATCCCGCTGCTGGCATCCTTCATGGTTGGAGGAGTGTTTTGTATTTCACAGCCGTTTGTGCCGAAAGGTAAGTTACCCCTGAAGCTGACCCCAAAATAGTTAGAAAAGGCTATGCAGGTTATGATTATGACAGATCTTTATTAGTTTTCCAAATGCTCAATGCTCATTTTCCTCTGTTCCAGGCTACGCCTGGCTGGGCCTGACGCTGTTCATGGCGTTCGAGATGCTGGCGACGTTCTCGTACAACATCGTGTACATGTACACTTCGGAGCTGTTCCCCACCTACACTAGGAACTCCATGCACGCCATCTGCTCGGCAGTGGGCCGCGTGGGGTCTCTGGTCGCACCACAAACGCCGCTCTTGGTGAGGGATCTATGAACATAATATGTTATCATTGGATGGCATATCTTAAACCTAACCTACTAGCCCGTATTATTCAGCTGCTGTGCAACAGTTTCCCTCGCTCTCCCACTCTCTCTTTTTTCATCTAAAACAAAAGCTTGCCTACAAATCTTTTTGCTAATATTCCTGAAACGGCATATCATAATCTTGGCATTATTTTTCCAGATGTCATACTGGGCTGGTCTACCGACGTTCCTGTTCGGCGTGACGTCGATCATGGCGGGCTTGCTGACGCTGCTGATGCCGGAGACGGCCCGGACTGAGCTGCCAGACACCGTGGCCGAGGCCGAGCAGATCGGCCGAAGAAAACTGCTGCCGGAGGAACAGAACCTCACCAAGAATAACGTCACGTAGGAAAGCAATGGACCAGAGAGGAGCTAGCTTTGATGTAACCGTTTAAAAAGCGAATAATTAATGTGAATTGGAGACTAATGATGATGGTGCAAGAAATTCGGGAACTTCTGTCAACTACAGCGAAGGTTATTACAATCAATAAAGTGTAAATAATTGGAAGATACGGATTCTGTCAGTGATACACACTGACAAACGTAGTTAAACTTTAGTTGTGTAAATTTTATTAGAAAAGACTACTGCAGTATTTTTCATTCGTCTGTAAATATTTGTTATACTTTGAAGGTTTTTTGCAAATCCCTTTTTTTGTTTGTTGCACGTAGTAATAACAAAACAAGTGATTTTAAGTACAATTGTTAAAATAAGCTATAAGTATTTAACATTAAATTATTTATCATTCCCGACTCGACGGTTTCTTCTGTGACTTTTCC
This sequence comes from Xestia sexstrigata, assembly GCA_941918905.2. Taxonomy (NCBI): domain Eukaryota; kingdom Metazoa; phylum Arthropoda; class Insecta; order Lepidoptera; family Noctuidae; genus Xestia; species Xestia sexstrigata. The sequence continues at coordinate 750,240 of OW799216.2, read as the reverse complement.
CGCCTATCACGTATTTACCAAGAAAACGATATCCCTAAACTGCGTCCCCTTTTTACCGCTCGTTGTTTAGTGAGCTGTCTAATTCCCTCGCGGTTCGTTTGACGTAAGAACAGTTTTGTGTACGATGGTGTTTGTTTGGTAAACACTGGCGTGAGCGGCGGGCGGCTGGCGGCGCGGCGCGGGGTCGTTTGCCGACACATTAGAGGCCCGTGTCGCGCCGCGTCGGCCCGTGTCGTCGGTCAACGTCAACATTAGACAAAGATGCCCCATGGTTGACGGCTGATAGGTACATGTTTTAGTTTTAGCAAGATTTTGATAACGAGAATGACGATTCGAACGAGATTTTAATTATTGAACAATCTTCGCTGCTATGTTTTTACAAGGACGAATTCGACAAATTATGTAAGGATCACAGCAGTGTCTGCATACCCAAAGAAAAACGTATTCTGAAGTAAATGTCACAAATCCTGTAATTACAATTTTCCTTTGGGAAATTTAGTACCATGGAATTGCCCCGCCTATATACTCGGCGGGTAGTGGCGCGGTGTCGCGGCGTGGCGGGAGCACCTGCGCGTGCGGCGACCTTGCACCTTGCGCGCGCGCAGGCAGCACTGCGGGCAGCGGGGTGGCCTGTGGGGGCAGCCAACCCGCGCCGCGGTGACCTTATGATACACTACGCGGTCACATGGACGGCCGATAATGAAAACTAAACCAAACCTAACTAGCCAGAGACCAATCAGTTTAAGTTATCTTTGGAACCCTGCCGGTGTGTCTAATCGTAGATTTCATCTGTTACTTTATCGCCATATCTAATCCAACCGTATTCGAAGCTATTATGTCCGTCTTCTATATTTAAATCATTTCAACTTTATCTGAATTCCGCCATTATTTTTTTCACGTTTATGAAGTCATACCAGCTGTAGCTGTAGCTCGCACATCATAATATATCACAAGAAATAAATTAAAATCATTTTTCAACTCATCGTTATTCTTTTTATGCAAGTTTTTTTTCCAAATCACATGTAGTCCACTTGAAAACATCAACCGATTAACGAAATGAATGAAAAAACTCGGTATGAGAATGTTCGATTCGCAACAGTCCATTTGATGGTGTCCAATTTTATTATGCTCGATGCCCGATGTCGGGCCACAGCGCTGGCTCGCTGGCTCACCGGCTGGTAATGGTATAATTGGTGTAACCTTCACGAGTAACCATCCACACGAATTAACAACTGTTTCGAAACTCTCACACTCGACCACTCCGGCACTACAAGTTTATAATGAACGAGCTTCGAGCTATGTATGAGAATTTCTTTTGTTTTGTATGGAATACCTAGGAATAGGTAAGAACACCAGCGTGAACTGGAATAGTTAAGTATCCTCCGCACTGTTACACGAAGAGTGTGGCGCTAAGTATGCACTTGGCAGTAGCTATAGCAAATGAAGCCTTTTAAGACAGCAGTTCTAATACCAATAGACAGACCGAAGTCGGATGATACATACAATTACAGAACTTTACGACAGAGCTAACAATAAAAGCATCTTGATAACAGCACCTGCGACTAATAAAAGTAAAATCTTAGCATATAGCACACAATTTTATTTAGTACACTTACAGATTGGTAGGTAGTAAAGGTAGGGTTATGTTATGTATCAAGTTACACACACACACAGCACACAGCTACGGTTCCTAGTAAAGCCCTCGATCTCGCACTAAGTACAGTTAGTGGCTGCGTCGTAAGCTATAAGGAAAGCGTTCCGAGCTGGATTGAGTGCAATCGCTTTAACAGCTTGGGTTTCAGCTGCCGAGCATATAATCTGATCAGCGATAACTTACGGACACGCAACACGGCTCTAAATAATAATTGTAGGGTCTCTTGTACTTACAAATGTTAACTTTCTAGTGAAACTTTTGAAAGGTTTCACACTGAAAAAAAAAACTTCAGGTCCCTAAATACTTCGTCTATTTCTTGATAACATTTTTACTAAGAATCACGGTAATTTAGTCACAACTGTACCTTAGTCATTTATTAATTATAATAATGTTAATTGGTCCATCCATATTGAATACAATATGGATGTGTCAGTGACCAATTTCCAATTTCCAACTTTCGCATTAATAATTAGTAGGATACAAAAAAGAAGAAGAAGAATATATAATTATTAATGCGAAAGTTTTTGAGGATGTCTGGATCCTGGATGTTTGTTACTATTTCACACAAAAACTACTGACCGGAAATGAAATTTTGCACACAGATAGGTTATAACCTGGATTATCACATAGGATACTTTTTGTCTCGGTAGTACGATCCCGTAGGACAATTACCCAATTTCACACGGCGAAACCTCATAAGCAGGCAGGGCATACGCTAGTATAAAGTCGCCATTGTTGCAATTACTCGAGCTGGGGGATTGTAAGTTAGGATATCCTAATTTATAATCCCAGCAGGGTACGAGTATGTTGTAATTACAGTTTCAATTATCCCTTTGTCAAAACCTCGTAACGCAAACTCATCTGTGAGCCGACATGTCACCGACAACAATGAGCCGACACACCACAATGATGCGCTATCACAGCATTGTGTAATGTCATCACATCTGGTGACGTCACCTTCTAATGGAGCCTCATTGGCGAGCTTGCACAAGCGACAACTCCACAGTACAGCCGCATTACAGCGAATAATCGACACCGTGTCTGATCCGCAGCTCACAAGGTTGCCACTTATTCACAAATGTCAGACTGTTTCGACCAGGACTCCAGTTATTACATGTGACTCAATGACTATGGCATGAATTATTTTATACTTACCCTTGGAAAATATCTACCGATTGAGGAACTGTTCTTGTTCAGTAGTGGATCTCTATAAATTGTTTCCGTTACCAATAGAATCGCCTCAGCAAGGGTAACGCAGTGGTTCGTATGGTGTGTAGGTTTCACTTACATAAGTTACATATTACTGGCTTGTACAGAGAAACCTACTTTGTAAGGTTTGTGTGCAATTGTTTTCTGCATGGTTATATTTACTTTAAGTACGTATTGTACAGGAAGTTACCGCACTTAAAGCATAAAGGTTATTAAAAACAAAGAGAAAACATTCTACGTCCCGTTTAGTTTTAATATCTAGCTATAAACTATGACTACCTCGAGTGGTAACCCCACACGGTGCAGTTGGCCCGAACCGTGCTGATGTGCTCACTGCTGTCTGAACATATTTTGAGATCATTATGATTGGTTCCAGCTCCATCAGAAGTGCCGATTTGCCGCCAAGCCGCAATTATACCCTTTTAAATGTAACGACTATTCTAAAACAGTGGTGCTCAAATTTTATCGTTTCCCAATACGTTGTTAACTCTAAATCCTAGTTATCCAAAGGTACTGTTACTATGTTGTATAGAACTGATTTATTTACTGGCAGATCGGCAGATGGCGCTACACAAGTCTCAAAAAGCAGCTTTAACCAGTTTTCACGAGAGTGATATTTGAGACTATTCCGTCCGTCGCATTGTCAACAGTAGAGAATTAAATGCTAATGGGATATTGAGGACTGTGAATAACGATAATGAAATGAGTTAGACTCATTATCAACTTGGCGAATGAAATACCCCAGCAGACAACATCCACAACACAACCTGTTGCCTTTCACTACACGGGAACGTTTAAATGATCACAAAAATTTTGATCTGTTGCGGCTATAAACAATATCGTAAAAGTTCAACTGCGACCACCAGCCTGCCTAGTCCGACAACGGTAAATGATATCAACACTATTGTCTAGCTCTAGACAAACGGTACTAACTCAAATGATCGGTGTGATCTTTATTAAGGCGCATGCTAATTTAAAGCATCCATAAAGTTACCTCACAGAGACATATTGTTATCTGTCGTTCTATAGATATGACAGTGTCCAACTGACAGAAACATAGCCCATGCAGTACTGCACCTCGGTCCTAATGGTTCCACTATTTACAGTATTATTATTATGTAGTACGTCATGTACCAATACCAATGTATACCAATGGGACACTTTTTCTATAGCTTATTCGTTATTCCTGGGTCTTGTAACTTGTATTATATGATTTGACCTGTTCATCTTAACATCAGCATCACCAGAATACATCCCAACTTTCGCTTCAATGGACGATCAAATGTATTCTCTACACTGGTCGTCAAGATTGGGTGGCAAGCACAGTTTATTGTTACCGGAGTACTGTCAGACAATAAAACCCTGCTACAGCAGCAAAAACGTTGCTAGTATCCTTAGGATAATTCCTTGTTCTCGTAAAGTGAAGATCAATTGTTGTAGATAAATATTTGCATGAGAATATTCGCACAGAGGTCCGTCTGTTCGCCTGTGTTGTGCCCTCGTGGTTGTAACGGTCGCAACCAGACGCTGACGTGAACCAATACAAGTCTGCAACTCTGCACATATGTCCGCTGTGTTCGTTTAACCTAATGTACTGTCAGATTAAATATCATATTTATTGATACTATATTATTATATATATTGCACGCTGTGCAGAGCTGACTTTTTTTTTTGTGAATGGCGTCTCGCAGTTCAGTCTACGAAGACTGGCTACTGCTTAACCGGGCTAATCCTGTGGATGCCTTGAATTTAAGGCCTCCAGCCAGGGGCATAAAACTATAAACTAAGTGACCACGCACTAAGGGCACACCCTGTGGGGTACGAACTTTGGCTTAGGGCGTCGCTGGGGACAGCAAAAGGACAGGCTGGATCTGTGTTGGATTATTTAGGGGCTGATTTAACTCTACTAGCTCAGCATCGCGGGCTGGCTTCAAGCAAGGGTCGGGGAGGAAATGCTGAGCTAACTATGCGGGAGACACAGATATACGGCGAAAGTTGATAGCGCTTTTTATTACGTATTCTTCTTTGCCTGGTTAATGCTAGAAATCTTTACGAGAATGAAAACCACGTCAATGTATTGAAGTTTTCTAAGACCTTAGAATTTTATTGTTAGTGGACTGGACTATTGTTAGTATAATTAACTGGGGCTGACAAAATTATTGGAAGCCAAAATCGTAGCTACTAAACAAAGGATCGGATCACATAAAGGTAATCCTGCAAACAACCACTCAAACTCATTGCGCTCACTGACATTTCCCCGAGATGCGCGAAATACTCTGCCTAGAACGTCCCGTCCGCTGGCTCCTGTTGCTATTAAATAAATAAATATAAATATCTCTGGACATTACACACAGCGCTATCTAGTGCCACACTAAGCAACGAGGCTTGTGTCGTGGACACCAGATAGTTGATATGCTACATAGATACTTTTTGTTTGTAAATACATACTTATTATACATATAAACATCCATGACTCGGAAACAAATGTCCATGCTCATCACACAAACATTTGCTGCTACCGGGATCGAACCCGGGACCCTAAGAACGTAAGGCAGCCTCAGTGACGCTGCGCCATTCGGGTCGTATTACGTCTATTATAAAATACATAAAGTTTATTGTCGCTGAGATTATCCCTCATTTAGTTCTTGTGTGAGTGATAATTGCAGCAGTTAGTCGAGCGTGCCTACAGCCCCATACTGGCAGCCATACCCGTCACAGTCGCGGCTAATTGCGACTGTCGCACAATCGCAACGCACCGCCGCCGGTCACACGCTTATGATCCTACGGCTCACTGCCGGGTACTCACACAACAAACATTACTTTCCTGACCATTTAAGTCTGCTAGGCACATTCATTTAATTTGTTATCCTTGAATGCAAGCCGAGCTAGCTGAAGCTAATGTGGGGCTTCGAAGAATGTCCTACCTTCCTGAAACCGTTTTGCTGACGATTTGAACAATGTGAAGCATCTTTAACTTGCACAAAACTTTCATTTCATTTCATGATTTTATAATTCATTATTTTCTTCAGAAAGCTCTCTTGATGCGATCCGATAGATTTGCAGTCTACAACTAACAACTTGTTCTTCACAAGCCCTACAGCTTGCCCCTTTCTCCTATTAGCCCACTTCTATGAGATATTAGATCGTTTTTAGCATCCAGTTGACAGTTACAAGGAGTTTCTAATTTACTGTTATTGCGTGCAATGACAAACCATCACCTTTTCCGCTCTTAACGCATTAGCATGTATATAATCTTAACAAATCTCTTCCTGCGATAGTGTTCAATGTATACATTAGGTCTCAGCATGTCTAATGGAGGATGATCTCGCCAAGTGGTCGAGATGACAGGCTCTCGGGCTCACAGCCTCACAGGCCGGAGCCAGGGCTTGTTGTCCGCGTCACTTTGCTCAGAGAGCTATGATGAAGTCGTCAACTAAAGCGGTGTCATTTGCAAGGAACTGATCGTTTTGCCCAGTAAAGGATTGACGTAAACGTTGGCATTATCTCGCTGTTATTGTAATTGGTGTCTTCGATGAGCAGTCCTGCTGCAGTTAAGTGAACATCACATCCAAGTGGTTTCTAATAGGAGTAGTTTTAATGTTTCAAAAGAGTGGATAAAACCTTATGTAACTCAGTCGTAATCATATTAGAAAAAAATAGCATAACGACCCAAGGGACCTTTTTGCGCCAATAACGTGACCAGTAACATTGTATTTATTTTTAGAAAAATAAGTAAGTTTCATTAAGAATTAAACTGTGCGTTCCAATGAGGTTCCATTGAAACGCACAGTTTTGCAATGTTTCTACAAGAAGTGTTAACCGTTGCGGCAAGCTTCGAACACGTATGAGCAATGGCTGCAGGTTGCTGTTCCCGAACCATTAATTGTAATGAGCGCAAGTCCTGTTACTGCGCAGTCACAGGACTACCCAGAACTAGCAGTAAGGAGGCAGCTCTTCACATTGTTCTTGAGGAATATAAAGTTTATTAAAACTAAGCTTAATGTTGGTCACGTTTGCTAGGTTTTGCGAAATGACAAGCTTTGAAACGGTAGATATGAAGTGGTGTGCCAATCATAAATATAATGTTGTGGCTTCATTGCAGCCGTATAGCGAAACTTGACTGATTTAAAGCTTTCTTAGGCAGAATATTGTTTATTTACTGCAGAGAAAGTAGGTGGGAGTGGTTGTGAGCGGCCACAGAGCAAATGGACCGGATTCCTGCACTACACGTATCCCTGCACCTAGTACTAATAAATAGTTACCGTTTACTCGCAACGACACAAATACTGCGGGCCGTCGAACTTGCACCCGGTCAACGCACCAAGATTTATCTCTTCATCCGCTGTACCAGCCCTGCAGCCTGCAGCCTCCCTTGCTCACCGCCTCGTGCAGGCGCTTGTCACTCACGGCACACAACACGCACAGTGCTATCGGCACACACTCACACAGGCACAGGTCGCAATTCACACGCAGGCACTCGCGCTCGGCTAAATTCGGCGGTTGTCGTTTGAACGCACCAATGAGGCGAGTAGTGCGCGCGCACGTCGGTCGGCGGCGGGCGGCCGGCGCTCACTGCCGCCCGCGCGCCGCACAGCCTGCGACCAGCTTTTTGCATTAAAAAGCTCCGCAGATAAAAGTAAAATGATTGCGCTCCCACGAGGCGCGTAACCTACAGTGGCGGAGTCGGTGCGAGCCGCTGCGGCCGGTGAAGTCGGTGCGGTCGGTGCGGCCGGTGCACTAGTAACAACACCTCGTTTGATTACTGCTGAGCATTCGTTACCAAAGGCGACGCTCGCATGATTTACGAACGTGTTCCGTCGCGGCCACAAACGGCCGCCAGATATATTGAAGTCATGTAGTGCATGTAAAACGTTATTGATTTTAATCGTCCTAATAAAGGTATTTGCAATACGTTTTTATGATTTACAGTTTCCCGTCTGTGGACGATGTCCATCAGTAGAGTCTCACAGGAAATGACATTAATTGCTAATATATTATGTATAATGCATTCAGAAGATCCATTTCATGATCTCCGTGCGCATCCGTTTTAATATTGAATAGATTATGTTTCCTTCAAAACACACAGCGTTGGTTGAAGAAGCTGTCATTAGATTTTGCCTGAAATGCTGTAAATAGTATGAAAACACTTACCAATTTCCGAACGTTACCTTAGGATCTATCACTATGGCAGTAGCTCGCGGTAATCGACGAGTTGACATCTGTCATTCATAGCGTCTAAAAATTTTGCCGCCAACGTATGGAAAATTTTTTACTCGTCAATTTTCTTAGAAAATTTTGAGAAAAGTGGTGTAAAGTTTCAGTTAAAGCTATAAAGATAGAATTTAAGTACTCTTGATAAGTGATTTCATATTATCCTTGATTATGAGTGAGCGCGATATCGAAATTGAGGGCGAAAGCTCTTACCGCAAAGTCGCCGGTGCTCCTACTAATGCTTCGGACGGAGATCGGTCAGTGGAGACCAGTGAACCCCAGCGGCGGTTCTCTTATGAGAGTGAGGAAGAGAGCTCTTCATCCTCGGAGGATGATGGCACTGCTTCCCCAGCGCCGAACAAGAGGTCGAAGAGAGCGAAGCAATTACCCTGTGCGGACCCGCGCATCGACAATCTTATGAACCAGGTAAGTTTTATATCTGGTTACATGACACAATTGCCACATAACATCAGTAACTTCACTCAGAAACAGCAACAACCAACTACTGTTCGTTCTGACCTTAGTGTTGCTAGTACTTCTAAAGCACACTTTAGTTTTTTAAACAACCCGGTGGTGTCTAAAGAGACAGAAACTTTACAATTTGGGGATTTAAGTGTACAATGTAATGATAAGGTAGTTATTCCTAAAGCTAATACAGAGCGTCTTGAGGAGCTAAAACAACTACAGCAGTTTGACACTCCAGCGTGGAAAGGAATTCGTTACAAGGATACCTTACGAACATGTTCAGCCACACCAGGTTTTACAGAATTAAAGGTAAATGAGGAGTTATGTCACTTGAACAAAACCAGGGACTATTTAGCCTCTGCGGAAGGAGTTTTGGCTGGACTCTCTAATGTAGGCCTAGAGCAGAGAGGGCTGCTCAAGCAGGGACTGCAGGATCTTGTTAATTGGGCTGCAGCTCGCCCACAAGAATTGTCTCCTAATACACTTTTTGAGAAAGTCACCACTCTATTTGGTCCAAACTCTCCCATTCAAAAGTGCTTTGACAATAATATTCAGATAATTTGTGGCAGGAGAAGTGAATGCATTGAAATAAGGCGAAGCAGAATTATAAAAGAGATAAATAGTCAAAACTTAAGGACGTCTTTAGTAAATATACCACCAAGTTCAGAGTATCTCTTTAGCCGAGAGGCCTTGCAACCTCTTGTGCAGTCACTAGGAGGGTCTCAAACATGGCTTAATACACCGGACTATTTAAAACAAAAAGGTAATCATCGGGAGTATCATGACCGTCATGACCGTCGCTTTAACAATGATAAAAAGGGGCCAAATAATAAGCAATTTAAAACAAACAAAAAATTTAAAACTGGTTACAAAAGGAATAATTCCTTTCGTTTTAAAAATACCCGAGATACCAAGTCCGGTACTTGCAGGTGTACTTCCAGTTGATCTTGAAGTGCAGCGACGGGCTGCAATGTACTATAACGCACATGAGACCGCGGACGCAGACTTTTTAACCCTACGTGACCGTGTTAAGATTGCTAGATTATTCAAACCACAGACCGACGTCTGGGAGGAACTTTTGTCTGAATGGCAAGGTAGGTGGGATAATTCCATCAAGGGCCGACACCTCCACCAGCTCTTTCCATCCGTTCGTGAACGGCTGGCCAGGACATGGTTGGATGTTGATCACTGTGTTGCCCAATTTCTCACCGGTCATGGTAACTTTAAGAGTAAATTATTTTCCTTCAAGCTTATTGACTCGCCTTTTTGTCAATGTTCCACATCTGACTGCGAATATGAACAATCAGCACATCACATTTTATGGGAGTGCAGTCTTTGGCAGAATGAACGCAACATTATGTTGGATAGTGTACAGGTTACATCCGGAGTTATTTACTATACAGACCTTGTGGAAACTAGAACAAATTTCCGTGCGTTCAAGCGTTTTTGCCATACCTATTATTGGAATCAAATATAACAGCTCACAACTTAGGACCCATTAATGTTAATATTTATCCGTGGTGCTAGGCAACTGGGCCTATCCCAGTTGTAAACGTCCATTTGTGCCTATTGGCCTTGTTTCGTTCTGTCTCCTGCTGAAATGGAGGGAAGTGGAAATTACGGTTTTTTCCTACTCCTCCACTATACTTTTCTGATAAATTTCGTTGCGGGATCCAAGACAGTTAAATTCATTCTCTGGGACTTCGTCGAGCTTCATTGTCTCGGCGCTTTTCTGGTGGTCGCCACTGTTGATTCTGGCTTTCAGGAGTTACAGTGGTTTGGGAACAGTGTGGCGGGCTTGTCCCAAAATAAAAATACCAAGTCCAGTGCCGATCGTGGATCAGAACAAAAATGACTATGCCAGGGTACAGACTTTTCAGGGGAGCTGCTTAAAGGACCATGTAAAGGCTTGGGAGCTGATGAATGCAAACCAATTCATACTAAAAATAATAACAGGAAGTCGAATACTCTTCAAATCCAAGCCTCCAATGCAATACCCCACAAGACACATAATAAGGAAATTCTCAACCAGAAAAAACTTAGAGATGACAGAGATAATGGAAAAATTAGAAGAACAAGGCGTGTTAGAGAAACCAAAAGAAGTAAATGCGGGATTTTATTCCAAGATGTTTCTAGTGAAAAAGTCAGACGGCAGCTCAAGACCCATATTCGACCTGAGGGGGGGCTGAACCAGCATGTAGCCACAAAACATTTTCAACTCGTATCTCAAATAGATGTTGTAGAGTTTCTACAACAGAAGGACTGGCACCAAGCATACTTTCATCAAGGATTTACACCAAGCATACTTTCATCTGCCGATCTCAAAATCACACCGACGATTCCTGAGAGTCATCTACAACCAAGAAATATTACAATTGACAGCACTCCCATTTGGCCTTTCGTCAGCACCCAGAACATTTGCAGCAGTAACCAACTGGGTGGCAGAGAACTTGCGAGCCCGTGGTATCCGCATTCTTGTTTATTTGGACGATTTTTTACTGGCACACCAGGACAAGACAACTTTAGACTCCCATGTCTCGGAGACTGTGGAGCTCCTAACAAAGCTTGGGTGGCAAATAAACCTCCAAAAGTCCATTCTAGATCCCACTCAAGAACTAGAATACTTAGGCCTTCTTTGGAACACTGCTTCCAATCACAAAGCCCTGCCCACAAACAAGGTGGAAAGGGTAAAGTTAGTATGTTCAATGCTTCTGAGAAAGAAACTTTGTTCCCTCAAACAAGTTCAGAGTTTATTAGAACTCGGCGGAAGGGACGTACATATTAATAACCCCACACTGGACCCAGTGTGCCTGGATCCCAGACTTGAAGGCAAGAGCTCTCGGAGAGCCAGTGCCGATACAGAACATATGCAAGAACCTCGTAGACCTGACGACAGGCAGGACTCCTCCACAGATCGACAAGCTGCAACTTCTAGCTTGGAAAGTTGGGGGTGGGTCAGTCAGGTTGCCCAGTGGTCAGTAGAGGAAAAGGACCTCTTACAAAGTAGTTGGAGAAAATCCACACTTGTTACTTATAAAGCTCCTATCCACAAGTCTGCAATTTCCACATACTGTGCCATACCAACAGATGTGATATCCAAAAACTTTTTTGTCCATCAAGTTTTAAAAGCCATATCTTTAGCAAAACCACTGCCTAGTAAATTACCAGTATGGGATACAAAGTTACTCTTTGATTGGCTTAAATCAACACCAGAGGTTAACACACTCTTTGATATTGCTAGGAGAACAGCACTTATTTTACTTTTAGCCTCTGGCAGACGTCTACATGACCTAACATTGTTACATATATCAAATGAACATATGGTGTTACATGATGAATCCTTAACATTGTGGCCAAAGTTTGGCTCAAAAACAGATACTGGAAACCACAGACAATCAGGGTGGTTACTTAAAATCCATCCTAATCCTAATCTATGCCCAGTAAGGCACATACAACACCTTGTACAATATTCACGTGATAGAAGAGCACAAGTGAATGAGTTAACAAGCTTATTAACAACAATTAAAGGTGTGGCCAGGCCAGCATCAAAGACAATAACTTCAGAATGGATTAGATCCATCTTTAAACAGATAAATATTGAAGCATCTCCGGGAAGCATAAGGTCTGCCGTGGCCTCAAGAAGCTGGCTGGAAAATAGACCACTTGACGAAATTTTAAGTAGAGGAAACTGGAGAAGCAGTGATACTTTCAGAAAATTTTACTGTCGGGAGGTGATAAGAGAGAGCTCTGTCCCTCAGGAAGATTTACTATATGATAATTTTTCTAACATTTAAATATATTTATGTGGTACATGGTACACATTTCATGTCAATTTGATTCACAAATTATAAGTTTTATTTAATAATTTGATTGATCTCACTAACAATTAGTATATAGATAGACTTTAATTACTATTAATAGAATAATCTATAAGAAAGAAGTAGTGTTAATTTTGGGCATTTTAATATATAAATTGGATTGAAATACTTTATTGTTTAATTCAACATTAATTCATGAATAAAGGTATCTTATTATTCATTTATTCCATACATAATTCACATAGCGTCTACATCCTTCAGGTATTCTTTCACCAGCAGATATCAAACAGGTCTTCAACCAACGCTGTGTGTTTTGAAGGAAACATAATAGAATTGTTTTGCATTAAAACAAAACAGATATTATGTTAAATGAAAAACACACAGCGTTGCAGCAAGGTGCTTGCTGGTGAGTTTTGAAGACTTCTATGAATGACAGATGTCAACTCGTCGATTACCGCGAGCTACTGCCATAGTGAAAGATCCTAAGGTAACGTTCGGAAATTGGTAAGTGTTTTCATACTATTTACAGCATTTCAGGCAAAATCTAATGACAGCTTCTTCAACCAACGCTGTGTGTTTTTCATTTAACATAATATCTGTTTTGTTTTAATGCAAAACAGTTCTATTATTTATTTTAATATTTTTCGGTTAAATTTATTAAAAACCTGGTTCAGAAGCCAACAGAATGGCTGAACTTTTATGATTGGCATTTTATTCACCCAACATCCAAACAATAAGAGAGATGAAGGCTGGTCTGCCACGTCTTCGTGGCAGACCAGCCTTCATCTCTCTCAAGCTCGCTCGCTCGGTCGCTTTTCTCCCTCTTAAGCTCTTGCTTTTCAAAATCATGAACTAAACAAAACAGTAGTATATATTTGCAGGTGGCCTTGTTATGTGTTTTCTTTTCACCAGAGAGACTTGAAGTCCGTCAGTCCGTTAGTCGCCCAACACATACAGTTTAAATTATGGAGGGTCGCCAGGTCGCCAGGTCGCCTGAACGCGACAAAGAGCTTGTAGACTCATCACGTCGCGTCATAGCAAAAAGTTGTAGTGCTTAATGTAATAAAACAATAAGGATGTGTGGATGGAAATACCCCAGCGCGCGTAAGTCTACTACGCTAACATGAATGTTGGCGTGGCCGTTTTTGTAAAGACACTTTGTTCACCTATCAGCTTATTACCCAAATCAGCGCGATATCTAAGCGTTTCATCAACATGCAGGGCCGAGACAGGTGCCCTCAACCGCCGCGCGCCGGCGCCGCGGCCATCATGTATGTGTGTTATTAATCAACACCGTCTCATCTCCGATGCATCACACTGATAACGAGGTATCAAAATCTAATCAGTGTGTGCGAGCAATGTGCCCTGCCACTTAAGTTTGGCAATTCTTCGGGCTACGTCGGTGACCCTGGTTCTCTTGCGGATGTCTTCATTTCTGATTCGATAACGAAAAGAATAGCCCTCTCGATTGCCCTTTGGGTGACTTTAAGCCTTCTGATAAGGCCCATTGTGAGTGACCACGTTTCGGTCCCGTATGTAGTACAACTGCCATTGTTTAACTCCGGGGTGGCGACAGCGACATTCTTGTGTGAGAACAGGAACTCTCAGATTTTCAGACTACTACATTGATACACTTTACTTTGATATTATTAAGTTGCTAGGTGTTGTTGTCTAGTTCAGATTTTCTAATGTACCTACTTAAAATGAACCAATTACAAATAAAGTTAAGATAGCTGGTATAGCACTGGCTGGCTTGGATGTTGCCCTCTTAGTATTCATGTCGCGCCGTGGCGCCCTACAATGTGTTCTGAGCGCGCTATATATAATTGAGCCATTGTTATTACAACTATTGAAGCCCGTAATGGACCGCGACACATTGTACAGAACGCTGGAATCTGACACAGCTTGTGTTTGCTTGTGGTCGACTGCTCCGCTGGACTGCGCTACCGTTAAACCACAACACCGCTTCCTGTAGAAAACCTAGTTAGACTCATTGAGTGAAGCGAACGGCTAGAGACACTTCCTAATACTTGGGAACACAATGTACTTTAGTAAAGTTGTCATTCAAATAACCACCACTTGGATGATAAATCTTGGTCCACACAGTCCGCGTCGTAAGGTACCTGCGCGCCGTCGCCGTCGCCGTCGGAGTCCGCGGAGGTTGCAACCCGACACCTGGGAGTATTACGTTGTCTTGCTAACGCGCCGTGACAGCGCCCGTGTCACCCCTGCACTCAATCAGAATGTCCACTCCTAAGTAGAACTGTCTCTGGCGGTAACCGGCTCGAAAAAAAACAAGTACACAACAAGTAACGAAACCATTGTCGATAAGTGTTCATCAGAGATGCACTATTTTTATTGCTTATCGTATAGCTTCACGTTTATGAATATATGGGAGCGTGTGGCGTGGTGGGTACCACAGAGGGTTAGGTACGTTTCTTCTTTTTTACTCACGTTTTCTTTACCAACAGGAACCTCTTCCTTCTGTACCCTAAAATTAGCAACTCTATTTGTGGTGGTTCAAACCTCGTTTGAAATTCTGTTAGAATAAAGTTCTAATCAGCTTGCACTACAAAGCGGTTGTTGCGTCAGTCACTGCGGCCGAATAGTGCGAAATGAGTGATTTTTTGCGATTTACAAAAAATCTATTGATTGGACTAAAAAATAAAACACATAAGACCTGCTTTATAGTTAGTTCAGTTAGTATGCAAAGTTTCATGATCTAATTTGAAGTACTTTTTGAATACCAGCGGTTTATTGTTCGATTTGGAGGTAACTTTGGATTTTTTTTCTATCGAGAAAAGTTTATGGAATCGTGTTTTCGTCACACATAGTACCTAGCATTAATCCTCAACTTTACCATATATTTATTTCAAAATTAATGCTGAAGTATTTTAGGCGTAACTGAGGATCATGCTAAGCCATTTGAGGTATGTTAGGCCCTTAAACACAAAATACTTCACGAGTCTTCTGCCCGTACATGTGCAGTGTCCCGTCCGCCCAGACGCCAGCCGGCTCGGGTTACACGGCGGGCACGCATATTCACGATGCGCCCGAACGGGACCAGCAGTGCGCCCGCCTGGCCTGCCTGCTCGGTGCCCGCTTGATCTACTAGATAGCTGTGGGACTCTCACAAAGCGCACTTACTTGTCATCTGTCAGCAGGAAATGTTCGGTTTGTATCTGCGGTTGTATCTGTCGGAGATGTCACATGCATTTTGTATGAGACAATGTTTGGTTTCGTTTTATCGAGAATAACTGTTAGACCCTTTGAATTTGAGCTTAAATAACACGCTTACATAAGAAAACATAACATGATTTAACTATTTTACCATGCAATGAGCGAACAGACAGGATGGATGTATGAAAAAAGCCTTAATAAGAAAATAACATTTATATTTAATCGAAATATCAACATAGATAGAGCAGGACTTACTGCTTATGCTGCATGAGAAGTTTCATTAAATAATTTGTGCGAGTGCTGTCATCAGTCATCACAATCATATGAATATCAACTACACCGGTTTCCCATGATCGATAAAACTTAGTGTGGATGCTGTGTCATAACTGCTGCGATACATCTGCGTAATCTCGGCATCTCGTAGGAGAGCGGTCGCTCGCAGGCGCCGGCGCCGGATGTACCCAACTACCCACCACACCTGCTCAAATACTACAAACGAAATGTACCAGTAGGCAGAACGCATGCAGATTGTAACATAACTTCATGCCTGTACTAATTGAAGGGTTCGATAGAAATTTACGATACTGTATGACCAAGTGTAACAGTATAACGGGCAGCGGCTTCTCAGAACAGATATTATTATAGGTGCAGGGCACAATGCCTTGACACCTGCGCCTGACCTGGACCAAGAACTGTATTCCAGAAGATACATTGCATGTTTAACTGGGTAGATAAAAGAAGTGAC
Organism: Xestia sexstrigata; assembly: GCA_941918905.2. NCBI lineage: Eukaryota > Metazoa > Arthropoda > Insecta > Lepidoptera > Noctuidae > Xestia > Xestia sexstrigata. The sequence goes on along the minus strand of OW799216.2, from coordinate 733,958 downwards.
AGAACATCACTATTGTGAATACATATTATAATTATTTGTGATAAATAAAATATTATCTTATCTTATCTTAATACATGAGATATAATGAGAATAAAATGTGATCGTAAACCCGGCGATACTTTTCCTTGACTCTCAAAACAGTAAAAAATAAAATTGAAGGAAATTGTCTTTTAATTAATTACAGAACCCAACAACGTGTTTTAAGATGGTAATATTTCCACAGCTCTATTCTTGCTTTATATTAATGACCGCAAGGTCTAGTACACAGGAATGTTTGACTGATTCCTTCCTGCGCGACGTCACCGCAGTACCTCGGGCGCTGGGGAGCGTCGGGTACAGCGTCACACGTCCGCGCTGACTAATGTGGCCGATGTCGCGATAGCGCTGACAAATCACTGTGATCGCTGCTGATACCACATATTTGGGAGGCCCTGGCGATGTACTACTAGTGCCCAGGTCCCAGTGGTACCCACCAAACACATGTGAGGAAATACTTCACATTTTCTATTAGCCGCCGGTGACCGTTATGAGGCCATAAGTCAAACCGTGCGACGCCGGTATGTGGTCTTAGTAATTCTTAAGCTCATAAGATGGATTAGATAGAGATTTGGTATTTTTAAAACTGTTTTCAAACAGAATGTTTTAAAATTAATTTTAAATGTGTAGTTAGTCTAGTAGTAGAGTCTGCAGTCAAGTTCGTAGCGGACATCATTAAGTCTTTGCCCATGCACATGACATGACATCATCATTTCCACAACGATTGATGACAATGTAGGTAACAAAAGTTCAAGAGTTGTATCTAAACCTATTGAACTTTTAAATTTTTTGCACTTCTTATGGGATATCTATCGCACTTGGTTCATACGAGTAATCGCTTGAATAACTTGACATAACAACACTTTTCTACTCATCATTTAAATTGTTTGGTGGCAAGTGAATGGTAGTGGCACTGTGCCACACCAAGCTGGTACCATCGCGGTCTGTGCGCGACCTCCGCATTATTCAGTGGTGAGTTATTCCTCAATTAATAGCAGTTCTGTACACGAAGCGCGCAACTGACGAGAGGAGCGGAGTCGGAGCTGCTGAACCAAGTGATCCGTATGCATAAGCATAATATATTACGTTCCTCTGTTCTTAGCTACCTATAAGAAGTATCCTTCTTCGTCGTGTCGAGGGAGGAGGACACATCTTTTATTTGTGTTAAATGAGCTGCGACCAGAACTCTGCCACATTATCAGTGGCTTCGGGTAGATCCAATCAAGGTGCAGGTGGGATTGCATGAAGACCAGGACAGTAAATAAGGAGTCCTTACAACACGTCCCATATTCCAAACTATGTTTCCTAGCATTTAGTTTCAATAAAGCACAAAATCCCATCGCGTCGTTCAGAAATCACTTAAACATGTTCATTCATAGCCGCCTCCTCGAGTAGGATCTTGGCCATTCTCATTACTTTCATAATATTATTGTTTATGAACAACTAGGTTTGAAAATTTAATCCAGTTGAATGGACGGAGTAAAGATTTAATTTATTAAAGTACTTTAATAGTACCTATCTAAACATACTTTTTTTACTAGTAAGGGTCCATTCACACAGACCGGCTTGGAGAGGAGAGCAGATTCTTATCACGTTGAAAACAAAGTTTTTAGTATTCGTGGTAAGGTTTATTTTTGCATGTGCAAAGCTTTTGTCATTAAGAATGCTTGAACGCGCTTGGTGTGAAATAATAAAAGGAGCTGACCGGCTCCGATCGCGTACTTTTTCTCGTCCGCGCAGCTGTTCGGCTCCGATTGTATGCTCTTTCTCGCTCGCGCAGCCGATCGGCTCCGATTGCGTGCGCGCCGCCCCACGCCGACCGCTATTTTCATAGCACAATTTAAACGGAACAGTTGTGTGCACTTGTACGAAAACATGACTGATGAAAAATTAATAGTACTCGTATCAAAATATGAGTGTTTATTTTGACATAACCAAGCCATCATATAGCGATCGGGTAATGAACCCGGCTCCGAGCGCACCCGACCGGCTGCGACTGCATCCGACCGGCTGCGAGCGCTTTCAGATTGCTTCCAGCCGGTCTATGTGAAATAGTTGGCGGCTCCGCTCCGACCAACTCCAAGCGTATACGATTCGGTCTGTGTGAAAAGAAAAATGCGCGCCGTTGCTCTCCGAGCCGGTCTGAGTGAACGGACCCTAATACAGAACTACAATTACGTGATTGGAACCATGTTAAACTAGAAGCTAATACACTAGATAATAGCTCAATACAAGAACATAAAATGTAACGACTTGGTGTTGTATGTATAGTCGTACAGATACGAGTAGTTTCATCTATATCTAGTGGACACTTAATTGTATCGCCAATATACAGCCATAAACTAACATTCGGTTATGACCCTATCATATAGTCGGTAGTGCCGAACATTTGGCAGTTCCCATGGATGCCACCTGTTAATTTGACAAAGATACCAACAATAGCATTATTATGAAAGTAATATAGCGATAAACTAATTCGTCAAATAGTAGTAGTAGTCATTGAAAAGGTCGCCCAAGAAAAACTAAACGACCTCACAAAATGATTAAACATTGATCATGACAGTGAAGGAACCCTCCTTCACTGTTGTAAATTTTGATACAGATAGCAGAAGTACATTTTGATACAAGTGGAGAAAGTTTGTTATTGTATTCGAGGCGGAATTAACGCCCGAGCCGCAGGCGTGAGTTGTTATTGAGCCGAGAACTGCAATAACAAATGTCCACATGTACCAAATGACGTTTTTCTTGACTATGGAAGAACTAAAATAAAAAAGACAAATATTTTTGTCATGAATTATTAAGAAACTTTGATTTAATATTTTTTTTCGTGCTTTGCTTTCGCCAGGTTGAAGGAGAAGCAAAGGTATAAAGCCGCTAAACAGTCTAATATGAAAAATAGAAAATTCAAATATTTTTGAATTTAGAACACAAATAAATGTTAATTTGTCCATAAACGTTTATTTTATTATAATAAGCATGGTTTTGGATGATATTCTATTTATAAACATTATTTAAATATTCAAAAAGTAATAACGCCCGAGATTAAAAAAAAAACAATCACCGCCGACTATAGGCATTAACCAATTTGGACTGAGTATAGGTATAGTTATCTGTGGCAATTTCCATTCCCGGACACGTGTTGGAAAATGAGAAAAAACGCACGTGTGTGAAATACATTGCATGTTCAACCTCATCGTAGTGCGAAAAGAACCAGTTTTCGAGGAAGTGTATTGAAAATGTTGTTATTGCATTCGAGGCGGAATTAACCGAGCCGGGATTTGAGCCGAGAACTGCAATAACAAATGTCCACGTGTATGAAACGACGTTTTTCAATACACTTTTGAAGAAATAAAATAAAAGAAACGAAATATATTTTTGTCATGAATTAGTAGGAAACTATGATTTTAATTTTCTTTTTATCTGCGCTTTGCTTTCGCCAGGTTGAAGGAGAAGCAAAGGTTTAAAGCTGCTAAACAGCCTAAATAAAATAATAAAAAATAGTTTTATCTTTATTTTTGAAGTTAGAACACAAATAAACGCAATTTATTTTTTTAAATTCAAACAATATTTACGTCCAAAGATATTCTAGTTAATTGGAATATCAGTTAGTTTATTAGAATATCATTGTTTACGCCGTAAAGAAGCACATTGCTTTGCCAAAATTAAAAAATAACATTAACCTCCGACTGTAAGCATTGAACCAATTTGGACTAAGCTTGATTTTTATACCCGCACACGTATTGGGAAATGAAAAAAACGCACGCGTGTGAAATACATTGCATTTTGAAACTTATCGTAGTGCGTTAAAAACCAGTTTTCGAGGAAGTGTTTTGAAAACATTTTTCTGCATAGGTACTTAAATGATTCTCATCAATTCTTTTGATCATCATACGAATTATTCTTTAAGAATATGTAGAAAAATGTTGTTGCCATGTTTTCATATGCAGAAAAATGTTTCTGCTACCCTCCTTCACTGTCATGATCAAAGTCCAGTCATTTTGTAATATAATAATAATAATAATAAATTTATTTGTTAGAATATTGTTGTTACACAGATGTTACACATAATTCGAAGTCCATAATATTCTGCTGTTTCCAGCGTACAAATATTTCAAAGAATTAAAATTAATAATAAACAATACAAAGTCGAGAATAAGAAAAACGTTAACTACTATCAAATACAATGTCAAGGGTTATCAATTAAAATGTTAAGAATTATTAAATACAATGTCAGGGGTTATCAATTAAAATGTTAAGAATGATTAAATACAATGTGAGGTCGTTAAGTTTTTATTGGGCGACCTTTTCAATTAGGTCCTGCTACTACTATTTGACGAATAAGTTTATCGCTATATTACTTTGTAATGTGTGTTTTTACATGGTTTTTTACTTACATTTTTGAACATTATTAACCTGAAAATTTAAGCATTCGGCCTCCCTAGGTAGCTTCATGCTGCACCATGTAATTCATGTTATTTAAGGTTTTTTGAAGATTTTTATCTCTCTTGAATCTTTGTTTACCTTTGTAATGTCAGTGAGTGACAGGCCTAGTTTTATTTTTAATTTATTGCTGGAGCTAGTTGTAGGTCGTATAGGTAAATCACATCGACCTCATTATCTTTTCTTTTTATTGTGTTCTAGAAATTCTTTTCAAATTATAAAATGTCAATCATCTGGAGATGACAGGAGCCTGGTGGTGGATTTTTCAGTCTACTACTAGAGCTGAAAGGCTACACAAGTCTACATCTTGAGCTGAAAGGCAACACAAGTCTACCACTAGAGCTGAAAGGCAACACAAGTCTACGTCTGGAGATGAAAGAAAGGAAAATACTGAAGTTCTCCGGCCTCTCCAGGAGGAAGATTGTCGGCCTTCTCTTCCTCGGCTGCAATGACGAAGAATGATGAACCTCGACCAGAATCCTTGAAGGAAGACTGAAGCCTGGCGTCCCTCGGCCACGAACCTCGACCAGAATCCTTGAAGGAAGACTGGAGCCTGACGTCCCTCGGCCACTACTACAGCCCAGAGGCCCGCCTTTCTCCAGTCTATCTAACGTTTATTTTCATTTTCATCCACCCGCTTCTCTAACCTAGTTTAGTTATCTTCTAGCTCCAAATAGGTAGGCAATAGGTTATTTAATAATAAATTCTTATAACTTGTCCCCTTGACTATTTCTTTTAACAGTGCTCCCCTCCAGACTGAAAGTTAGGTGGGTGAGTACTCAGTGTGACCTTACAGTTTTCTGGATCCTACCGGGAAAATGTAACGTTACAACTTTCATAATAATAAATTTAAAAAATACTTAATATTTATTCCAATCCCTACTTGTTAGCGCTTCATGCAGTCTCTCAATAGATAGTTACTGTAGTATTAAGCAATCGGATAAGTGAAAGACCTCGTTCAAGTAGTAAGAAAAATATAGTTTTATTTGGCATACCCACACTGTGAACAAACTTAGTACTTAGTACACTGAGGCTATTATAACATCTTCCTTCCTCTACAACATCATAACATGCTCTATGCTAGTCATTCATTCATTACTACATTAAGTAAGCTTAATATTAAACAATGTGAAAATACCGATTAATACGACTTGGGCTGATTAGCCTTTTAGGTACTTACAAATCTATCCGGCGGGTTAACCACCCTACCACTACGCGTTACTTTAGGTGCGGACGCAGCCGACACTGATGGTCTCCTATTTCCCTCTGTTGACAGTGATGCACTTGGCTGAGAGACCTCCGGTAGAAAGTCATAGTTACCTGCCAAGCTACAGTTAAGTGTTTGCGGGACTACCTTGACATTTGGTTTTATGATGTGCGTCCTATTGCGGCGATAAGTGCCACCGTTGTTCACTATCAGCCAGTAAGATCTATCGGTACTTGCTTCTTTTACAACCCGGGCTTCCTTCCACACTTTGCCGGCCTTCATACGGACCTGTTCCCCTGCACTTAATGTAACTAACGGCTTGCTCCCCTTAACATACTGTTGTTTCATTTTATTTATTTCTCCGTGCCTTATGTCGCGGTCCCGTTCAGGTTCAATGAGCTTAGGTGCTAAAACTTGAGGAGATACTGCAAGCCTAGTATTAAGCGACCTGCCCATCAATAACTGTGCCGGAGAAAAATCCTCACCTGTAACCGGCGTATTTCTAAAATTAAGTAATGCCAGCTGCCACTCCTTTTTGTCTTCTGTGGCTTACCTAAATAAACGTTTGACTGTTTGTACGTTCCGTTCAGCTAACCCATTCAACCGAGGATACAGCGGGGAACTAGTCACGTGACTGAATTCTTACGACCTAGAGAACTCCGTGAATTCAGCCGACGTAAATTGCGTTCCATTGTCGGTCACAAGTTTTTTAGGTATACCAAAACGAGAAAAATACCTTTCATTTTCGCGACAACCGTGTCGCTTCTTAAATTATGTAAATACACAACCTCAATATACTTAGAATAGTAGTCGACTACTAGTAAATAATGCAGCCTATCTAGTTCAAATATATCTGCCGCCAGCACTTCCCAGGGCAGCGTGGGCACGGGGTGCGGCGCCAGCGGCTCGCGTGGCTGCGCGGCACGGTGCCGCTGGCAAGGCTCGCAGCGCTGCACGCACTCCTCGATTTCAGCGCCCATGCCCGGCCACCATATCGCCTCCCGTCCCCGTTTACATTTGTCTATCCCCAGATGTCCTTCATGTATACGTTTTATCATTTCTTTCCGAAGACTTCCTGGGATGACTACCCTATCATTACGAAACAAGATTTCATTAATGCTGTGCAACTCGTGCCTGAAGAACCAATATGGTCTACTTGATTTTTATCATTTGGCCACCCCTTATAATAATACTCCATTACCGACGACATAACAGAATCCTTACCTGTCTCAGACTTTATTTGTTCCAATTGTTCACTCGTCGCATCCATACTCTCATACATTGCATTTACATGCACAGTGAGAGCACTCTCGCACACCTCCGCGCCCGAGCCACGGTCTACAGCCACTCGCGATAACGCATCTGCTAATGCATCAACCTACCCGGCTTATATACCACGTTCAAACAGTACGCTTGTAACTTCATTAACATCCGCTGTAATCGAGTCGTTCATCAACTCGTCCCACAAGCCTATGGCCCATTTGGGACGAGTTGATGAAAATCAAAATAAATAATACGCACCGCCTCCAGCGCCAGGTCGGCGGTGGTGGCGGCGCCGGCGACGGTCGCGCGCGCTCCTCCGCACGCCTCCGACTGCTTGTTGGCCCTCTCCGCCGCTGGACACCATACAACAGCTTCCTCCAAGTTAAACTTTGTTTTTGCCAGTAATCGCTCCCGCATTCCTGAATCTTTAATACCTCGAATTATTTCAGTCAGAATTAGACTGCTGGGCAATTCTCCAAACTCACACGATTTGCTTTTGAACTTGAGCTCACTTAGATACTTGTCGAAACTATCTTACGCTAATAAGTCTAAAAAAAAAACATGCCGCTCATAGTGTACATTACGTATAGGATCACAATGAAGTGCAAACTTTGTCACCAACTTTTCGTAAACGGTTTTTTCTTTGTCTTCTAAATCCAACTCCTCTAAAACATCTCGTCCGCCTTTCCCAATGACATGTAGAAATAATGCACACTTCTTCTTGGATATTGCATTTTCTTTTCCTGCCGCAATCAAATAATAATCAAAAGCCAGCTTCCATTCACGCCAATTGGTAGCCATGTTGCCTTCCTCGCTCATGGCGGCCGGCTGTTGAAGCGCCGTATAAATACTCTCAGACTTCACTTGTGTTGTTTCTGCCTTCACCGACATATTTCAGTGCGAAAACCTCTATCGATAACTTACTTCCCACTGAAATATAGCTTTTAATCCACATCTGACACCATGTAGTATTAAGCGATAGGATAAGTGAAAGATCTCGTACAAGTAGTAAGAAAAATCACTTTGGATAATCTTAGTACTTAAGTCCTACCTACACTTAGGCTAATATAACAGTTACTGTTCATACTAACCCTTTTTTATCAACCAATAAGTTTCATAATCGTGTATTGATCTGGTCAGCTAATCCATTCGTGTATTTGGCACGTGCACCGACTGTCGAGTCGGTCGCTATCTCTGCGATGTCGGATCCGGTTCAGTCGGTCCGGTATGGTCCGGCTGGCCGAACGTTCACTGACAACAAACGTATCGTGTGCTATTCATCATTTACAAGCTGCATTTACATTTAACAATATCACTATATTATAATTATGTTGGGCCTTGCACGTGTAAATGATAGGGTGTAACCTAAAGACTACATTTCGTAAGTACTGCAACTAAAGCACATCGCATTATAGTCCAGCGGTTCCGAGTATGTATTTTTTACTTATAAAGTACTCTTAAGTTTATGGTACTTTAACAGGTTGTTTGGGGGTACACTAGGAAGACTATCCTAAGTTTTCGACCTCGAGGACAAAAACCTCCAAATTTTCTGACTTAGTTTTTTGTTTTTTTTGCTTGTTTTTTTTTTTTTACTGAACTAGTTTTTCGCTGGTTATGGAAAAACTAGTTAAGCCCGTAGACAAAATCTTTGAGAGTCGCCTCAAGCGAATATAACTACATTTAAGTAGCCACCTCTAACTGATAAAGCTTCTCTGGTCATGATATGATATCCTTGATTTAGAGTTGTGAACACTATACATAAAATACGAGCTGTCATGCAAGACGCACAGTCGGAAATGTTATGCGTTAATGATTACGAACAAGCTCTACCTTTAGGCAGGTTATTAAGGAACGGTGCTTCAAATCAATACAAGCTGCCAGATCCAACAGGGCCCTCAAGATAAGCTTTTATAGAACATCAATATTAAAAATCTGTGTGATGAATTTACTCACTAAAATATTCTTGATCAAGTCCCTCTACATATGGAGCTTTTTTTTTTTACATATTCCTTCATGACTCTCTTCTGGTTCCATCTCCGATATCCCCTTCTACAATAACCTTAGTCCAGTCTTCATCAAGTTATTGCTGTCAGCCCAGTTCGTTTGGAGCATGTTACAATGTATGTTGCAGTTATTATAACGAGCCTTCTGTTTTACTGGTACTGTGGGTGTGGAGTACGAACTGGTGCGGTGCGCTGCGCCCGCGCATTAACTAACACACCGCGTGATTTATATAATGTGTATGTTCCATGTTACTAATACAGTGAGTATAGTACCATAGAGACAGAAGAAGGAAGATGTACCTAATGCTTCTACAGAATGTTTTTTTTTAGATTTAGATTAGCGGTAAGAATGACAACGTACACTCTCTAAACAAAATACCCAATACATAGCCAATAAGCAGTACATAGCTAGCTACATACCTAGGTATTGTACTTACATAATGTCAATAGTTGTGTAGGGTGATATTGGTTGAGCATTCAGTACACGATTAGCGGTCATCGCATGTGTGCTCCCTCGCTCCTTTATAGAACTAAACCTTTGGTCCGGACAATATATTTAATTTGACTTTATAAGCAGCAGTATCATTTAGCCAACTTCTTAGCCTTTACATGGTCCTTCGAGCCGGATGGTAGCAAACCTTTAACGACCGCCTGCTTCGCAAACTGACCACCTTTTATCGTATCAGATTGTACTTAGGTACCTACTCGTTACATTTATACTTACGTATTTCGTAAACCACGTATTTCAGACTCACATGAGGTTGAGAGTTTACATTGCACAGTCGCAGAAAGATACCTGTCCAGTGCAAGAGCCAGCAAGAGGAGGAGAGGCCATGGTGGAGCGAATGTATTCGACCCTAAATCTCGTAACCAGTGGGGTGACGTAAATCTGGTCGAATTCAATGCTCTGAAAACACAGGCGTGTCTTTTCACTGCTAAAAGGAGCCAGTTCCAGTTGTCTCCCACTTTCTGGGGTGCATCTTTAGCAGTTACTGACCGCCTACAGCTTTTGGGCATGGAGTTGACATCGGATCTCAACTTTGGCGCAACCATCGAGTCAAAAGCTCAGACCGCAGCTAAGAAGCTGGACATCTTGAATAAGGTGAAGCAATACTTCACATCTGGACAGCTTGTAGGTTTGTACAAAGCACAAGTCCGTTCCTGTATGGAGTAATAAAATAATAAAATAATTTTATTTCGGACAACTAAGGGATCTATAAATTGTTAGTAACTTAACTAAAGACGAGTTAATAAGAGCACCACCTTTAGTAAATTACCAATATAGTAAAATATAGCCATGATAGTAATTAGGACAGCAAAATTCTAGGGTATAAGTCTTCTCACAAATTGCCTTATTATGGCGGAGGAAGTATCAGCCGCCACAGCCTAGTCTAGCCAGCTATTGTGACTGCCCCTTATTCTGCTCAGGAGCGAGGCTGTTTTCTTGCGGATGATGGCATGAAACCCATTTGTATAAGTTACCGCGAACATTGCAGAGGCACTGCAAAAACGAGGCAATCGCAACAGCATTCTAAAAACATTCTTGTATTGGACGCGCAGGACATCCAGTGATCTTTTCGAGTAGTTGACCCAAAGATTACCGGTGTAAAAACTCTGACAATAAGCTTTAAAAAGCGTTACCTTTACTTGGTCAGTATACCGAGCAAATCTTCGTGCCAACATATTTCCCCTGACCGCCAGAGCCCTACGCTCCCGTTCAATGTCAGCATGGTCACTGAGGTCGTCGGTAAGAAAATGCCCAAGATACTTGAACTTTTGAACTCTAATTGATGTACCGTTTATGGCAAGTTTGAATGTACTTTCCCAGCGCTTACCAGCGACCCCAAAAGACCATGCATTCACATGTTTTGGCTTTATAGACCAGTCCATGTGCAGCAGCGAAGGTCTTACATACCTGAAACAACTTCACGATCGCTCCCGGCGACGGGCCCAGCATGTCATCCGCATAACTGATGTTGTTACAACTAACACCATTTAGCCTGCATCCGACACGCATGCTGCTGAGCTCGACAATGAGGTCATTAACATATAGATTGAAGAGCCGAAGGGACGAAAGACCACCCTGCCTCACTCCGCACTCCAACCCACATGACTCCGAGAGCGCATTAGACCATTTAACACGGTTTGTCTGGCTACGTTACCAATACTGCAATACACAGCAGTTCCTCCGGTATACCCTTACTCCTCAAGTTGCTCCAAAGCACAACGTAAGAAACAGTCAGTCAGTGTATTTATTTATTTATTTATTTATTTAGTACAGTATTTAAAACCATTAACACTAAATTAAATACCTAATCCTTTTACTCGGTCTTCTCGCAGAACCACAAACATTCCAATAATATCGTCTTCCATTCATCAGCAAACAAGTCCAATCCAGGGTTGGTCTCCACGAGAGCGTTGAGGTTCGTAAGCATACGTGGTACAGGCGAAGTGGATCGGGCTACAGTGCGACTAAATGGAACATTAAACAATTTATGTTTCCTAGAGCGAATATAATTATTTGGAACAAATAATTGACACAGCTCAGCATGTAATTCCGAAGCGTTGGTATAACCATGTATAATTTTATACGCAATTGTTAGTTGGCCAACAGCACGCCTGACTTTAAGGGAATTAAAATTCAAACATCCTAAAAGAAATTTAGTAGGATACATATATGGATAATATCCAAATACATGTTTGTAAAGGTACCTGAGAAAAGCTTTTTGCACTTTTTCCAGCATGAGTGTATAGGTAACCTCATGAGGATTCCATATACTACTCTGTCAAGAAAGTACCGGGAAAAGATCAATAATACACAAAAGTTCTGTTATTCATCCAAATTTATTTTATCACCTTCAAAGTATGCTCCTTTAGAAACGATACACTTGCGCCAACGAATAATCCATTCATCAAAACATTTTTTAAACGCTGCTTCCGGAATTGAGTTCAGTTCTCGCCGCGAATTCTCCTTTATGTCTTCTATCGATTGAAAACGGGTGCCACGAAGTGGTAATTTGAGTTTAGGAAAAAGAAAAAAGTCAGCAGGAGCCATATCTGGTGAATATGGTGGTTGCTGGATGGTATTTGTTGAGTGTTTGGTCAAAAATTCGTTCACAATGATAGCCTTGTGCGAAGGCGCATTGTCGTGGTGCAAAATCCAAGAATTTTCTTTCCACAAATCTGGCCTTTTTCGTCGAATTTGCTCTCTTAAACGCCGCATAACGCTCAAATAATATTCTTTATTTACCGTTAGACCTTCCGGTAAGAATTCAGAGTGCACAACACCGCGATAGTCAAAGAAAACAGTCAACATGACTTTGACTTTTGATCGACTTTGGCGTGGTTTTTTCGGTTTCGGTTCAGTTGGAAGGCGCTACTCCGAAGCTTGTTGACTAGTTTGCATGTCAAACTCGTAAACCCACGTCTCGTCACCAGTAACAATGCGTTTCATGAATGTTGGGTCCGAACTGACTCGTTCTAGCATGTCCTCAGCGACTTTCATGCGATTGAGTTTTGGAGAAAATTCAGATCTTTTGGGACTAGCCGAGCAGCAACATGTTTTATACCCAAATGATTAGTTAAAATGGTACGGATCGACTCGTGAGATACAGAAAGTTCGGCGGCTATCTCTCTCAGAGTTGAATGGGGATTTTCAGTCACTATTTTCTTCACTTTTACGATGTTAACTTCAGTTGCAGACGTTGACGGCCTACCAGAGCGAGGCAAATCTTCCATCACATCTCGACCGCTTTTGAACGCTTTGAACCACTCATAAGCACGAGTTTTTGATAAAGTCGATTCACCGTAAGCCTTCTGTAACATTTTCAGTGACTCCGAACACGAAATTCCATTGGCGATGCAAAATTTAAGACAAACTCTTTGTTCGATATTTTTGTCCATTATGAAATTCGCAATACACACTATATATGATATTACTAAAACCAGCACTGTATTTAATATAAATAACAGATGCAACTCAAACTCCGCGCCAAAATGGAAAACAGTTGTGCCAATCTAACAACTACAAAAAAACAAAAATTTGAATTTGGAACCATAAACAAATCAACCATTCCCGATACTTTTTTGACTGAATGTACAAGCGCTGGTTTCGAGCTTGCACCGAACTAAGGCGTTGAACAAGAGTTTGATAACTGCCTGGTTATTAAAACCTTGACAGTTACGTAAAACAAAACCTAAGCGTCTGAATGATTTTTTAGCCAAGCTTTTAATGTGTGTATGAAAGGTCAGTTTGCTATCAAACAGTACACCGAGGTCTTTCACTGTCGACACTCTGGTTATAAACTCGTTGTTCACACTGTAGTCGTACTGTATTGGGTTCCGCATACGACCAAAGCTCATAAGTTGACATTTAGAGGTGTTAAATTCCATTTTATTAGTGGCAGCCCATTCACTCAAGGCATCGATATCACGCTGGAGAGCTGAAAACCATGTTGTTCATTGCACAAATAAATATCGACTTGTCTTTGAATTTCCTTATATAAAATGTGTTCAAATACTTTAGCAGGGGCAGACAATATAGCAATAGGCCTGTAGTCTTCAACTGATGATTTCAACCTTGTCTTCGGTATAGGAGTAACCCTAGAGAGTTTCCATTGAGTTGGGTATTTTCCAGTGGTTAATGATAAGTTGAATATATGACATAGAGGAATGGCTATGGAAGTTTTAGACAGTTTAAGGATATTAGCTGGAATGTTATCCGGTCCAACAGAACTACTGAGTTTTAATATACTGATACCACGTTCTACATCGTTAGTTGAAAAATTAACTAAACTGACGGAGTTACTATTGCTACATGTTTCAAGAGCACATATTTGGGAGACATTCAAATCAGGTGTTTCAGGTAAGAAAACACTGGCAAAGAAGTCAGCAAAAGCATTAGCGGCATCGATACCCGACAGTGATTGACCCTGATAGTTGATTGTAGGCTCAAAGCCTCCTTTGCATCGAAGGGTGGATATGTGCTGCTAAAACTGTCGCGGGTTGACTCTTATATTACGTTCAACATGATGTAAATGTGAATTATATTCTTTGATAATGCGGTGCTTAAGGTTTGCTCTTAAATCAGAAAATGCTTTGTATACCGTTAAACAAGTAGACTTTTTCCAAGTTTGATGTAGTTTGTGTTTATTTCGAAGATCTGTTATTATATCACGGGTATACCATACTGGATAACGTTTGCGACTAGCTGTATTGCGCAATTTTTTTGGCATACATTCGTTAAAGAAATTATAAATAATTTCATAAAAACTATTCGTGCAAAAAGTAATATCAGTTGACTCTATTACGGTACTCCAAGATTCCTCATTAAGTAGAGTATAAAGACGTTTATAATCGCACTTATTAAAATTCCAGTCCTTAGACCGATCACTATTACTAGCTGGCATAGGACGAACATGAGAAGCTGTGTCAAACTTTAAAATAATATCCAGTGGCGGGTGGTAATTATCGGGTGGTACCATACCTTCTGACTCGCTTATAGATACGTCGACGCTATCGTGAACCAACACTACATCTAGTATACCTCCATGCAGATTCTTCACAACATTCTTCTCAGCCATGCTACAAAATGACAGAAAATAACAGAAATGATTATTAATATTAACCGAAGCACTATTTAAATTTAAATCACCACATATGAAAACAGTGCCCTTTATGGTTTGTATGAAACTCTCAACTTTATAAAACCACGACATATAGTCGTTATCAGTTGCACTGGGCTTTATGTACACTACACATACAAATATCAAGCGACCATCTATATCACATGATACCCACAGATCTTCACCGCTATCCGTTTCAAGATCCCGGCGTCGATTCATGAGTAGACCAGCCCGTGATAGGAGCATCACACCGCCGCACGGAGTACCACGATCTCGTCGTATAACGCTGTAGCCGTTACAGGTAACTTCAGAGTCTTCAACCGAGTGATCGAGAAATGATTCCGTTACAGCAATAATATCATATTCTAATAATAGTAAAGTAAAGTGTAGTATTTGACAGTATGCTTGACACTTAGAATAGCACTTTCGGTTAATAATCCAGGGTAAAACCCAAACTGTGCTTCGTGCAACTTAACATATTTCGCCAAACAAGAGTCAAGCATACTGCCCAACACTTTGGCCATAATAGTTGCAAGAGATTGTGCGGTAATTGCTTATGTCGGAAATATCTCCTGCCCTATTCTTCACGATGGTTACCATAATGGTCTTTATTAAGTCTGTCAGTAGAAACGAATGGCTGAGACACATCGTATAGAACAAGGACCGGAAGGACCCTCGGCATATGCATGCCTGCACATTTTAAATGCTCAATGCTAAGCCCACCATGCCCAGAGGATTTTCCCCTACTCATACTATTTATCACTGATCCTACTTGCTTCGTGGTGAAGCGTAGCAGTGGCTCCTGCCCCCGGACATGAGACACAAAGCCGATTCTCGATACTGAGGGGCCAAGTGGAGACTTTACTTTGAAACGGTCTCTAAATAAGTTGGCGATTTACGCATGCTCGGTAACCCCACCTACCTCCGCCGCAAGACCAGGCCTAGCCTCCAACTTACCTGTGGACTTCCAAAATGCACTGAAATTATATTATTTGTCGATCAGCCAAAACCCAAAGTTGTAATCTACGCCTGGCCTCCCGGTTAGCGTCTCTCACATGCTTGTTCCACCCACTTATCGGACTACCTCGCTTGGGTCTATTGAGTGTTTCATTAGATTCCCTCGCTACCTCACAAAGGACATCAACAATATTCTTGTACAGCTTATCAAGGACAAGTTTGTGATCATCCAAGCTGCATGACCTATGTCTGCACACCACAAACTTGTGTGGGAAGTCTATCTCTCGCAATTTATCAGAACACAACTCCTGATATCTTTCGATCTCTGATTTATTTCTAACGCCCCAAACAACAGCATTGGGAGGCAGCCCCGGCCAACCACTTCGGCCTAACTACATCTAAGTCAAATGTAATATATATAGGTAAGTGATCAGACACGTAAATATCTTCATTAATTCCTACACTCAATGTCTCACTCATTGTGTGGTCTAACTACCTCCTACAGCCATGAGCCTCGGTAATGAAGGTGTAGTAGTTTAGATCATATCCTAACTTCTTTGTATCAGCAGAGACCCAGGATTGATCGTTACAAAAACTTAATAACTCAACATAAAATAATTCTTGTGGATGTGCATTAAAATCACCCATTATATATTATGTTTTCAACATCAAACGAGTACGTCGCAATTATCGCACTAACTTCACTTAAAACCTGTGTAAACACAGGCAGGTTCTCTGGTGAGTTTGTAGACATATATACACCAAATAAAACAATAGAACGACCTGATCCCACCATCACCCTTTTACCACCGGACTAGCAGACGTACTGCGGCGTACCATCCGCACTTGGTTGACATCCCGACGTGTCGTACTAAGCGCTTCTCCTCCACTTTTATTATGCGCACAGCCAAAGTGTGGAACTCTCTGCCTGCGTCTGTGTTCCCACCCACATTTAACCCGCCTGCCTTTAAAGCAAGAGTGAACAGGCATCTTCTGGGCACTCTCGTTCCATCATAGATCTCATCCATCGCTTTCCATCAGGCGTGATCGAGGTCATTCGAGGTCAAGAGCAGGCCCATATTGTAATTAAAAAAAAAAATTTAGAGCGACTGGAAAGTACCTTACGTAACAGAGATCTAGATTATCTAACTGGAAAGTTAGCCGCAAACGTTCACTGGTCAGTGGTCAGTGGTGCATCGCGCGATTAATATAGGAGTTCCCTTCTGACAGGCTGAGGATAAGCTGGGAGACAGCTGTGATTGCGTGGAGCTTGGCGGCCTTTAGAGGGCCGGAATGCCGGAGGGCTGCGTGGCAGTGGCAGGATGCCCGTCCTGCGCCCGCACCGCCGCCTGCCTCAGACAGATTGCTGTTGTACTATTTACCAGATTCGCCGCTGATTTTCTCGACTCAGTGAATTTAAAACAGATTGCTGCAAAATGCAAAGCTTTTATGAATCAAAAAATCACTCTTGCTAATTTATCTATCCGAAGATTCGTTTGCATTCTGAAAACTTTATTCAATCAATGTGGTTATAACTGGCATTACTTAATGTGTGCAATCAATAAGCTAATTCACAAATTTCCGTGTCGATACATAACATACATAATTATATATAACCGTTTTATGTCACATCGTCCTTCTCTGTCGGGGCTGGTCCGCCTCCTTATTAACATTAGCGGATGTTTGGACAGTAAACCCGCAGGTGACTACAGGTTGAGTGCTTTTCGCTTTGCTCGCTCTGCCCACTCAGTTTGATGGATTATTGGGTTTACGTATAATTTGATCACGCCTACCTGACCTACCAATTACGTTTATGTTTGTCATTCTACCCTTTCACTCAGCCACCATTCTGAGAATTATCTTGGAGTTGAGTTTTGTCTTAAGTTTGAAAAACGATTGAAGGTAGGCAATATAGGGGTTGTAACCTAGAGCTCACTATTAGACTAGACATAGTACTTACCTATTCCATAGCCCTACCTCCTAGCTGCAGATTCCAGTTAAAGACTTGGAATTCACACTGACCACATTACTACATACTGGGTGATCGTTACCTACATCTGTTATGATACTCATGAGATCATCACTTAGGCACAATTACACTTTAATATAAAACTGAACAAAAACCTTATTGCTTCCGTGTAACAATCATACGCGTCACGACTTTAACTCACTTCATCCTCGATCGTGACTCACTCGTTGCGAACACTCACAAAAACTGTCGCTCTCTGTCCACACCTGTCTCATTGTGTGCAGAAAAAAGATTATCATCTAAGACGGTTTTTTCAACCACAAGTAGACCATGAAACAGTGAAGTCGTGAACAAATTAGTGATCGTGTTTAGTGAGATAGTAATCGCGGTGTAATGTCATCTGTACTCGTGGGGGCAAGCCTAGTGACTTTGTCGTTTTGTAACACCCACCATGAGATAAGTAAGCCTTTTTTGCAGAGTAGAATTCCTATACCATTTGACAAACATTATGTATATATATAAAAGATAGCTCTTAACAAAAACCGCCCACTTACTCTCGTTACATATCTTTTAGTTTGTATCTTTCCAATTAAGAAACACTCCTAGCAGCCTCGTGCCGCGTGCCTACGTCCACCATGGTCGTAGCTCATTGCCGTGCGCCGCGCGCGTCGTCCTCGGAGCGCCGGCGCTGATTGGTCGCAGGGCGTGTCGCGCCAGCCAATCAGCGAACCGCACGCGCACGCCTTTGTTGCCCTAATTACGATAACCCATTGTCCACTAATTCTGTACGCTGAAATAGGCGTCACATTGGGTTGCTTACGTTACAATTGCGTGCTCTTGTGAGCATATTTAGCTTAATAATTCGTTTATTCTATAACAACACAAAACACTAACTCTACTAAGTAAATTCCTAGTAATTACCAGATCAAACTAAACTCCTCTGATAACGACTTATAGATATAATATAATAAATAATTAACAACCATGGCATAAATATAGTCCGAAGATAAAATAAAGCGAAGCGATATGGAGTCACGCACGCGAGGGGCCGACAGACGACAGACGGTGCACGACTCCATACGATACGAACTAACTAGGTACATACGTGCCAATGTACTCACAGGGTTTTATTTTTGTCCACTCACGTACTTAGTGAATTAAAGCATAACAAATGTGACAAATTAAATAAGATCAGTGTGTAATGGGTGCGCACACGCACACCGTAATCGCGGCCATTTGTTGGGGATGCCACGCACTAAGGAGATGCAAGAAGTCCTAACGCAAGTAAAGTTTCAAATTGAAATGATCTCGAAGTTGGGTACTCTACATCTATCTCATCATCTGCCAAGCCTTTTCCCAAATATATAGACTTCAAACAGAAAGTCATAATCATAATCATAATCTTTGTTTATCTCGACAACAAAAAATACATTCGCTGGTATATTACCTACACAATCTTAAATAGAGAAAAGTGTCTGATGTAGTGATTATGTAGTAGTGATAGTCGATTATGGCAAAGAGCAAAATATTGAAACCACACATTTTATGACAAATCAAATCCGTGCAACAAACCAAGTTTTTGAATTTGATAGCAACAACATTATACATATTATGTAGTCAAAAGGCGGCAGAGGATTAATGAATTGACTACACTTGACTATGTTGAGGTCGGCTTGCAGTCTTACCGGATGCAGCTCAATCCAATTAACTAACGATTTTATCGTGGGTATTCTATGGACCTTCTGTAACTCGTTTCTCTTGTTTGCGGTTGCAGTGCGACGCCGACAGATGGCGAAGCTGAGACCGTTTCGACATCATAGTGCGATAGGCGACGCGAATTGTAAGCCTGTAGGCGTGCCTTCTTAATTCTAATAATTATTAATTAATAATTATCAAGAATTAATAATCGCCAAATGATTGCTCATTAAAACATGTTGAGACTATATCTATTTAGAGAGATTGAGACATTTTGAACAATTTGAACATATTGATCGTATAGGGTGTCCATAGTATGCAGTATGTTTTGTACTTTTTTTTAGGCGTCTAAAAGGAAGAAGACCTTGTCGGAAAGTATTTATCGCTACCTTGTGTCGACTCAGGCTGAAGCCCAAGGAGCAATTGCCACAGGGTCAACTGAAGGAATAAGTTTAATTTGTACTGGGAACCGTAGTTTATCACTTTTGTCAGGGGCGTCACAGTTGACGATGAGCGCAACGAGCGCATCTGGGAACTTTGTGAACTATTATATACTACGCTATCCATTTATATTTACCAACGAAAGGCTGCCTACGGCCAGCGGTCCTGATTGACTCCCTACATGGACAAGCCAGCGATACGGAGCATGTCCTGCTGAGTGGCGCGCTTCTTGGAACACCTCGCAGTTATACCGGCTCGCGCGGACGCGCGGTGGACATCATCCAGGGCCGGACACATGTCTGGGGCTAGCCCAACACGTGACCGCTACTAGCGCTAGATAAGTAACTTGACATCCTGTCCAGTGGGAATGCGGCCAGCACAGAAGAATCTGCATTTATCTACGTATCGTTTATAGCTGGCCTGTCATGAAGTCAGCGTAATACACTCACGAGCCCAAACCTATTTTGACAATTCAAATTACCTTAAAGGCAATGAATTACGAATTTTCTTCAAAATCCGTCGGACTGTCACAACAGACGAATTGGGATTAAGGCATCACAAAAATTCCAATCAAGTAGAAAAATACTAAAATGGTAGGTAGGTATAAGCAAATGGTTTCCTATGGATTTCCAAGGTACCTAGGTATATGTATGGACCAAGATACCTACCACCCAAGTAGTCGCTTTCCTTCAAGCCAGCATCGCTAGTGCAACTTACAAACATCTGCGTTCGTGTTATCTGCCACAATAGACATAACGGACTCGATGACACTGTATAGTTATACGGCAAAGGAGAGAGGGTCGTCACTCGTCAACAACAGATCGTCGCTTGTTTTTGCGTCCTCCTCCAACAGCTGACTGTTGTTAGGTGCTTGTTGCACTCGGTGACTCGGCTCGCTACGACCACCTAGTAGCGGTTAGGGATTACGTTCTCCATTCAGAACAAGCGGTGGTTGGCATTTATCCTTATTATTTAACATCAACAATGTATTTCATGCATGTGTTCTAGCGTTACAATCTTGTTGTAAATTATCGAAACAAATAGGTAGTTTTTATTTAATTGTGAAACCATAATCTATAAATGCGGTGTGAGTGAAGGTTCAAACTACAACCTCATGCTTACATTTATTATTGTAACAGGTTGGTCCATGGTGCTCCATAATGCTGCTACTGCAGCATACACTTCGAGTATACTTACTTTGCTAAAAATCAAGGGTTAGGCTAAAAGTTCAGTGTTGTGTGTGTCTGAGCCCTAAGCGTTGCGTGTTCTCCGACAGCCGCCGCTCAATCAAATATAATTGGTCGTCCGATCCGCCGTATTTATGACGTCACTTCCTGTTCTATGACTTCTTTATTGTGCCTCTCATTACTGCTAAACAAATACAATGCAGTAAGTACTAATATACTATAGATAACTCTACATACAGAGCTGTGTGCATCCTACATTAGTTAGACTAAACCTATAGCCGTAGCGTAGATTTGATCTCACATACAAATCGAATTTCAAAAGATGAATGGCAGAACATCAACAGCACCTGAAGAATTGTATTCTGTAAAAGTCACTCAAACGAAAGACATAAAAGAACCTTTGCCCCGAGTGTTAGTTACATCAAGTAGGAACATCATAATTTAGATAAGTAAATTTATTTGACCAAACATCACACTCATCATTTATGCATTTATGAGCATCAAGATCAGTCATCAAGTTACATGTTGCAACATCCATCCATCAAGATGTTATTTTATTTAAACGCCTGCACAAAATCATTCGGTGTTCGTTTCGTAAGGTCGCGCGTCGTCACGTCGTCGGTCGGACTGAACTGCGCAGATATCGCAACAACACTTGATTGCTAATTCATTTCAGCCTCTCACAGTCGCTGATCGCAGATTAAATATTAAGCTAATGGCGAGGCGAAAATGAGGGAACGTAAATTATAGTTAAATAATACCAAATGTATTAATTTACTTCAGTTTTTAAACAAAATAGGTACAACTAAATGGATAAATTGGTCTATCCTCAATTGATTACAACATAAATACCTACTATTAGGGTGCCAGTGAAAGTTATTTAAAGAAAAGGCTAAGTTAGCAGTCTTTGTGAACTTCAAAATCTACGTAGATAAGACCTTCCACAACAAGGAGAAGTGATAGAACAAACTGTCCACACAATCCTCTAGCTGTCTGTTTAGAAATAACAAGTCACTCATCTAATAGGTTCCAACATTGCCTCATTGCAGATGCTCAAACGCAGTCGGTCGCCCACTAAACATGTCGGGCTACCAACGGCTCTTACTATAAGGTGATAAACGAACATCCGATTACCGAGGGACAGGCTCGCAGCAGGTAGCCACTCCAGCACTAACACAAGATAGCGCCAATTTATGAACTAGTCGGAGTTTGTATAAATGTTTAGCTGCCATGCTGGCGCCCTGGCGGTGACGTCTGCTCTTTTTATGAACTAGTCGGAGTTTGTATAAATGTATAGCTGCCATGCCAGCGCGCTGGCGGTGACGTCTGCTCTTTTTATGAACTAGTCGGAGTTTGTATAAATGTATAGCTGCCATGCCAGCACGCTGGCGGTGACGTCTACTCTTTTTATGAACTAGTCGGAGTTTGTATAAATGTATAGCTGCCATGCCAGCGCGCTGGCGGTGACGTCTGCTCTTTTTACGAACTAGTCGGAGTTTGTATAAATGTATAGCTGCCATGCCAGCGCGCTGGCGGGGACGTCTGCTCTTTTTATGAATTAGTCGGAATTTGTATATATGTATAGCTGCCATGCCAGCGCGCTGGCGCGCTGCCGGTGACGTCTGCTCTTTTTAGACTTCGACGCATAGCTCTGTAGATGGAACTTTAAGATCGAGTAGTATCATGAGTAAATTGTTACCTACTTAGCCCTGTTATCTGACATCTTGGCAATTGGACATAAGTTTAAAGTGGTTTTGCAAATAAGTAGCAATCGCACGGGAGTCGGGAGCGGTTCTCGCATAGCGTACCGCACACGGCGGCGGCGGCCACATCAAACGATATCATTAATGCTAATTATGCGGTTAATTGCCGCAAACCCCCGCCCGCATCCCGCTCTCGCCCGGCGGCGGCGTGCTCACACAACACACACCAAATATTTTAATTACCTTTTACAGAAACCATTCATCAGTTTATAGCTCTCGAGGAGCCGGCCGACCGGCCCAAGTAATAACTATTAATTGATTATAACCTCTTCTAAACGCAATTCAGTTAATGTTTTAGATTCTTTGTGGCGATGTCACCACACGTGATTAATTTGCTTTAATCACTATTTAATTCCGCCGTATCCCAGTAGTTCTATTCTCTAGTTTCATTATTCGACTATGGGCTCTGTTCAATTAAACGCTATTATAAAGTCACAGTTGGTTACCATTTCAAATTGAATTTCTAAACAATGGCATAAAAGTCCATTTGTTATGAATGGCATAAAAGCAGTTTGTCACAAGAAGGCCACGACATCCTCATCGCAAACGGATATCTTAGTGCTACCAACAGTTCTATCACTTAATGAGACATTCCGTTTGCTCTGAAAATACAGAAACCGACGTGTGTTCTGACAAGCTATAATTGATAAAAGGATTATAGCAACTTGTGCTTTAAGTTATAGTACACTCGCAGTGATCTACTATACTATAACGTAGAGCAGACAAAGTCCGACTGACAGGTTACGGTCTCACTACACCCTGTCACCACATGAGTAAGTAAACTGTCACACCGCACTTGGTGTCACGGTGCTAGATCGCTCTCGTTACTTTTCGTGTTCAATTGGCCAACTTTAAGAGTAATGTTTGGGAATCTCCCTGTCTCCCGTCCTGCCGGAGCAGGAGTGTGCATCCTGGCTGTATCACAAGCCGCAGTTACTTGTGTTATTACGAGCCGCTCACTAAACGAGCGCTCAGTTCGGACCACCCGCGACTCGTGCTAGAGGTGTTCCCTGCCCCGCACACGTCGGACCACTCTATGTGACGACCACAGCTGCATAATTTGAGGACAGACGCATTGTATTAATAACTATATAATTATTATGACAATTAATATCGATAGGTCATTCTAAAGTACGCGTCTTCTCAAAGAGCATAGATGAGGTGATGTGTAAGGGTCCTTGCAGACGAGCGGCACGCTGCCAACGACAGATAAACTGTGGCCGTCGCCACCGGTCGACTGCAGCCGTCGACAGGAACGTGCCGCTCGTCTGTAAGAACCCTAAGACATTGAATAGGTTTTTGTATCTGTTTATAATTACAGCAGACCATAAACCTTCGTAGTTCTTTCTCTTCCTCACCACTCAACAATAAACTCATTCGGCACTATTCTCGCCGAAATCCATACCGTACACATAAAGATGCGGTCGAGTGCAGTGGTTACAACTTGCGTATTTCCAGTTTGATCGCGTACCTGCGCTCGCGCTGACCGGTCGCAAATGTTACGCTAATTACTATGCTTACCGCAGAGATCAATTAAGGTTATAATAATATGTGCGCCCACGCAGTCGGCACCCATCACCATCGCCAGACGTCCAATTACTACTAGAGAGCATCATAGTTGAATGTTGTACAGGGACTACAGGGACTACAGGGACTACAGGGACTACAGGGCGCGCTCTGCGCTCTGCTCAGCGAGCCCATCACCAGTTTGTAGGAAAAACTTAAGAATGCAATATTCCCAACAAGTGTGGTCAGGTATAATGCATGCAGGGAACCTGTTCGTGGTGTCTGTCTACGTATGCGATTAAAGTTCTAATATAAAACAGATCACGGCGTCCGTCGCATTCTTATTGCAAATAATTACCCATGGATACCGGCTACGAAGTTACTCTGGTCATAAACAGCCGCCAGGTGTGCAGGTGTGCAGGTGTAGAGGGGTAGCGAGGGGCTTGCGCAAATCTGCGCAGATCTCACGAGCGCCACAAACCTGTCCCGACTCATTAAAACAACAATTTAATAAAATAAAATTGTTAACATTATCCGTCGTGTCGTCGCGTCGGTGGGAAAACGAACATTCTGTGTGTTGCATTCCTACATTTTTACAAATCCGGCTATTTACAAATAACGGTAGCCACAAAGAAAAGATTTCAGTTAAAAACAAATTCATTACGCTCAACCAAAATAGGTACTAAGTACTAATCAAATCAAAGTAGGTAGGTACTACAAATAAGAGAACATTTCGTCTTGATCTTACAAATCCAATTCCACAAATTTCCGCCAGTTTCTGCCATTATTCGCTAGGGCAGTAGGGCTGGCAACGTGACGGCGATGAGTGACGTCTTCGTCTCATAGACACTCATTAGCTACAAGACTAATCAGCAGTCGTCACAACGATCTTGCAACAATCATGATGACGTAGAGTTGCTCATACGCGGTCTACCTTCATTATAAACAGATTACAATTGTTGTACCAATTGTTTTATCCGTGTTCTAACTCCTACATGGTTATGACAGTATTAGCTTTCGTCCTGAAACGCAGACGTGAAGTCTCAAAGATTCCCCCGTTTTACCTGAAGATATATTATAATCTCCAAAGTTAAATAATTACAGCATCGTATACCTAATAGTATCGTACCTATATTCCTGCAACGAGGATAAAAAAAATAGGGGGTACGTTCAGATGCCAATGTAGGTATACGTTTTACAATAAACTTCCGAGCCATAAGGTTAAAGAAATTTATTTCTCAATAAGAAACTATACTATTTCTCGGGCTACCGCACACTATAGACAAGACAGCGAGACCGACTGACTATGTATAATCTCGCTCGCACGTAGGGTAATTGATTAATCATAAGACAGTCTTGTCTATAGTGTGCGGTAGCCCTTTACTTGAGAACATTTTGGAACTTAAATACCTATAGTTCTTAACATTAACTTTGGCATACAAACTAAATAGGTAGTATTTCTTTATAACAATTCACAAATCTAGATTCCGTACGCAAATAACATTTACAAAACACAAAACTTACAATTTTTTTCTATCCACCCGCAAAAAAAATTGTTACTGTGGTCGCAAATATTCATAAAAGTTATGCGAGCTCGGTGCCACAATGAAGCCAACGCAGCAGTAGGACAAGTTTGTTTAAAGTAGTGTTTGAACATTTGGAATGTGATTTTTTAATTTAGTTTTGAAAATATTCAAGCACTAAGCGTCAAAGCCTAAATTCAAATCGTTTATAAAACCGAAGCTGTGCGTGAAAGCCTACTATCATGTTAATCACTATCTCGAAGATAAAAAGGGCTGCTCCAATGAAATTTGCTCTGTAAATGTCGATATTTCGGACTTCGCTAGTTTATTATTAATTCCTTTCGTTTATAGGTAAGTACACTGTGACATTGAATGTTTTGACATGAATTCTTTGTTTATTATTTTTTTTTTTTTACTTTTTTTTTTTTACATGTGTGTATTAATGTGACATTTAATGATTTTTGTGATTTTTATTGACATTCGTTTTGTAAATAATTATATTTAATTATTGTGAATGTGAAGACAATGCGGGTCACATTTTTATTTTTTTCCCACGACTGGACAGTTTCTGTATGGTTCTTTCAGCATTCAAGACCATCTCAGACACTATTCTGCATAGTTCTCATGTGAGTTGAGCAAGATTATGTCTGGACTTTAAAAGAGACTATGACCAATGCCCTCGTGAGTTTGTTTCGGCTGTTTCTTTTCAGAGTAGTCAGGTACGAAACAGCGGCCCCATCCAGTTTAAAAAAAAAAGTGTAAAAGTGTTTGTAAAAACCTATTTGCAAAATAAACATCATTTATCATTATAACTGCGATAAGATCACCACACAATACTAACTCGGTTACTAGAATTATAACAACGCACTTTACCCGAGTTCCGAGCCATCACTGCTACAACCCGACCTAGGAACAGACAGCATCACGCGACGGTGCGGTTCCTTCGTGATGGGTGATGAGACTCCGTGCGCGCTTGAAACGAGAGCCGTGGTCGGCCGGCCGCAATTAGCGCGATTACAGGCATTACCGTGCCGTACGCGCCGCATCCGGCCCGACACGTGACCGGCTTCACACGACCCGAGTCGGGACTAACGTTTACCTCCGAACAACAGACTGATGGTCTGATCTCAATCGCGACTGACGGAACTCATTCGGTTCGCAGGACCAAATCGAATCATTTTCAAATTAACACAAAAGGAAGTTCTGTTGTGTTCGAAGTTTTCGATCATTCCTTAGTCCAAACATAAGGTTTAGATCGTCACGAGCTAGAATGCCAGCTTTTATTTGGTAGGTAGAGCACAGTTACACTCTAAACATGTGCGTCAAAAGTATTATACGGTAACTATTTATGAAATTGTTCACATAATCAATGATTAGAAGTCCGTCTGTACTAAAAAAAAAAATTATACTGTTTGTTTCAGGCTCGCCTATACATAAGTATTATTGAAATACGCAGCTTTATCAAGCCTACAATTGACTGGTTATTGAATCAACGTTTTCCAAGTGGCAATTTTCCATCGTCAATGGGTAGCGGTTCTGGCGACAGATTGGTTTAATGGTGTCATGGAGCACCTGGTTTTGAACCCTTGTGTACCTTTCAACGGCCGAGTCACACAACATTAACTATAATAATAAAGAAATCGCAGTAAGGAACCTTAGACTTGGCACGACTTTGTCTAGATTTAATTACTTTTTAGAGATAAATAAGCAGCTCCATCGAGACTTGGCTAGTTTTTTACAGAATGTTTTTGGTGGGATTTCACTTCTTTTTGTAGAAACGTGGGGCATATTGATTTATTTTATTAGATTTTCTTATTTGACACAGTTTTTTTCTTTGTAGGAGTAGTTTTTTTATTATTACAAATCTTTCTTTTCTTTTTTTCCGGTTCTGATTCTTGTACAGTAGCAACAGTTTATACTTTAGACCTTCGATTTTTGACATCAAATGAAGCGGCCCACCAAGTTGATTTTTTTTTTGTAAAGGCGGTATGTCGATCTCTAATAGTTTGGTTGGGCTCTTGTGTTTTCTAATCAGGGTCACCAGGTACTCCAGATCTTCGATTATCCTAGTTTTATAGTTTTCCCTTTATGTGGCCATTAAACCCTAACTCTGTACCAAATTTCAGCTCTCTGAGTTTATGGGAAATACTAGTTCTATTCTGATGATCATGAGTGAGTGAGTGAGTGAGTGTCATAAATGCGAAACTTTGCTTTCGCTTAACTTCGGAGCTAAATGACCGACTACCACCGACCGATGATGACTTGAAATTTTGGATTTCAGGTATGTGATTATAGCTTACTGGATGACGAAAATTTCTGCGTTCTGGTCTTATCCAGAGGTTCTCAAATAGGGGCCTGAAAATGCGGCGAAATGGTTCCAGTAAAGGATGGTACGGCAGTGTTTGCTTCGCGCTCGACTTGGCGACCCCCCGATCCGATTCAAATATCCCGAAGTAATCTTTTAATATATTAAAATCTCGTGTTAGGTACAGTGTTTTTTTTTTATTACATTTTTTTTTTTATTACAATATGGGCCTGCTCTTGACCTCGATCACGCCTGATGGAAAGCGATAGATGAGATCTATGATGGAACGAGCATGCCCAGAAGATGCCTGTTCACTCTTGCTTTGAAGGCAGGCGGGTTAAATGTGGGTGGGAACACAGACGCAGGCAGAGAGTTCCACACTTTGGCTGTGCGCATAATAAAAGTGGAGGAGAAGCGCTTAGTACGACACGTCGGGATGTCAACCAAGTGCGGATGGTACGCCGCAGTACGTCTGCTAGTCCGGTGGTAAAAGGGTGATGGTGGGATCAGGTCGTGGAGCTCCTGCGCACACTCACCGAAGTACAGTCTGTAGAAGACCGACAGGCAGGCAACATTACGCCGATGAGCTAGGCTGTGAAGCGAAGCTACCAACGGCTCGTCGCCTATAAGCCTTTTAGCTCTGTGTTCCACCGAGTCAAGTGCAGCAAGCTGGTATTTTGCTGAGCCATCCCACAGGTGACTGCAATACTCCATACAGGAACGGACTTGTGCTTTGTACAAACTTAAAAGCTGTCCAGATGTGAAGTATCGCCTCACCTTATTCAAGATGCCCAGCTTCTTAGCTGCGGTCTGAGCTTTTGACTCGATGGTTGCGCCAAAGTTGAGATCCGATGTCAACTCCATGCCCAAAAGCTGTAGGCGGTCAGTAACTGCTACAGATGCACCCCGGAAAGTGGGAGACAACTGGAACTGGCTCCTTTTTGCAGTGAAGAGACACGCCTGTGTTTTCAGAGCATTGCATTCGACCAGATTGACGTCACCCCACTGGGAGACGAGATTTAGGGTCAAATTCATTCGTGTTTATTTAAATCGAACTCCTCCGTAACGGCTAGACCGATTTATATGATTTCTTTTGTGTATATTTTTTAGGCCTGCTCCGTAGGCTAGTTTTTAGTCTCACACATACACATCAAAATTTCCATTTCTATTACTACTTGCTACTTCTACTAGTAGGTACGCATGTAAATACACAAGTACTACGAAGCAATGTAACGCATGCATCAAGATGTAGGTACTAGGAGACAATGAAGCTCTGTCAATTACATGTTATCATAAAAAACGCTCACTTATTTGAAGAGCTGATGGGAGCTAATTACTGACCGCTAATGCAACTACTAATGATTCCCTCTCGTGCTGAGGTCACCTGTGTAAACACTATGTTATCTGACACGCCCCATCAGATACGTCTTTTTTAAATACATTGACCAATTTTTTTTTCTAGTATGTACTCTTATGTTCTCCTTATCTATCGCAGTTATCGCTGATCTGTGGTCGGCATAAAGTAATTATAATAATTTGGGAAGTCAATAAACCAACCTCATCTTCTTCGTAACATTAAAATACCTTAGATGAAAGACAAACGGTCTAAGGTCGACAAACGTGGAAAATCATGGACTATACTATTATACCATTACCCACACTGGAAAATGCGAAAGCGCTTAGAATCCACGATGTTGTTGAGCCTAATGCCTTACTAATAGAAGCGTTGGCCGCGAAAATAACTAGTTGCTGTCATAGCTGAACAGGCGTAAATATCTTCTGCAAAAAGGTTCACTATAACCAACAAAGTATCACACAAACAAGTACAAATTAACAATGTAATAAACTACAAAAGTAGTAGCGATGTATGTGATCGGCTCCACCCCCCTGATGACACACATTACATGCGCTCATTAGGCCTGCCCCTGCTATCTAGCGACCTCTATAAGAGCGCACGCGCCGCGGGGAGCTGCAGTGACAGCCAGGACTCCAGGAGACATGACGCAACTGGTGCTAGTGGTGCTGGCCGCGACGGCGGCGCTGGCCGACGTCAACGTCATGAAGGACGTCACGCTCGGCTTCGGGCAGGCGCTCGACAAGTGTCGCCAGGAGGTGTTTGTTTATCTACTTAGACATAATGATCAATCATACTAAAATTCCACAACGGCATAATATTTCAGACTAACTAAAGCGAATTGAAGTTTTTATTCATTATTTCATGATTACAGAAGCCTCTAGAGATGTCTATTGAAACATCTTAGGCAAAAAAAAAAATGTAGATTTTTGGTAATTTATAACTACTGGACGACTATAATTTTGATTTATTTTGTTAAGAAAATAAATTTGATGACAATTATTCCTAGCTCTTTCCTACTGTTCGCACCTGCAGAGTGACCTGACGGAGGAGAAGATGGAGGAGTTCTTCCACTTCTGGCGCGACGACTTCAAGTTCGAGCACCGCGAGCTGGGCTGCGCCATCCAGTGCATGAGCCGCCACTTCAACCTGCTCACCGATTCCAGCCGCATGCACCACGACAACACCGAGCAGTTCATACAGTCCTTCCCCAACGGTTAGTCTAACCTTATTGTTGCCATGTCTGATGTTGCTAGAATCGTTTCTATGGTCAAGGACAAATGAAAATTACTCACAGTCTCCAACTGGTAAGCTCTTTCTCATTATTTACCGCGGAAGAAAGACAGATCAAAGAGATTCTCTACACTTTCGTCGAACACTCCCCACTAGGAAGTGCCATATGATCAGTGTGTGTGTGTGTGTGTGCAGGCGAGGTGCTGGCGCGGCAGATGGTGACCCTGATCCACGCATGCGAGAAGCAGTTCGACCACGAGGAGGACCACTGCTGGCGCATCCTGCACGTGGCCGAGTGCTTCAAGCACGCCTGCGTGGCGCACGGCGTGGCGCCCTCTATGGAGATGATGATGACCGAGTTCATCATGGAGGCGGAGGCGCGGTAGGTACTGCCGAACTGCGCTCACGCACCACGTGACGCGGGGCGGTGGCGACGACGGTACGACTTGCTCACTGTGGACGTATAGGTATTGTTTAAAAGTATGTAAAAAAGACTAAGTATATTGAAATGTCGTAAGATCTGCTTTACAACTTGATAGACGGAGGCTAATGGTGAAGATACAAAAATGTAAAATATCCAAACGGTCTGTCTTTAACCTGAACGAAAAGTATGTATAATTTTAAAATGAATAGAAAAATACAAACATTGCCAGAATTAGTGTGGATTAGTGGAGTGATGAGCAAGCGACAAATTTAGCATTGACAGTTCGCAGTACCTACTTATCAGGCTACATGCATGACGTGGAATGTTTTATTGTTTATGTTACCTATTATTCATAAAATAGTACGTAGAAGTGACACTTGTTCATAGCACAATCGCATGCCAACGTTCATATTTGAACTGATTAGGTACTTACTTTATTTTTTGCAAATTGCAGAGCACAGGGTTCCGGGTATAATTGGACACGTCACTTGTACCTAGAGTTACTCATCGCACTTGAGCAGTTCGAAATAAATTTATTTAGTTAGATAAGTAATCGATAGGTACGTGGCCAACGACGACTTCTGCATGAAAAGGGTATAACGATTAGTAAGATGAGGGGTAATACCTACGTAGGTATATTTTATAAGGTTTTGTGAGCTATTCTTTAAAAAAATAATAATTGATTGGTTCAGGAATTATATTTTTTAATTACTTATACACAAAATGCTTTTGTTTTATTTTGTTTTGAAGCTCTCGCTCGACCCTACACCCACAGGCTTCTTGAGGTCGAAAACTCTTGTTTTTTGTACCTGCCGATGACTGTAATAAGAGAAAAAGCACAAAAAAAAACAAATGAATAGAATCGGGGGCGTCGGCCACGGGTGCCTCGACCACTGGGGGCCTACGCCACGGACCCCTTTCGGTTCGGGCCAGCAGCAATGTTAAAGCATCGATTGTGTCAACACATCACTCACTTGTACAATGTACACCATACAGTGCGACTTCCTACTCCTTGTGAAACTGCGTTCTGTTCAGGGTTTGCCTCTGTTGGAACCGTCCCTGTTTGTGCCTGTTTTCTGTTCTATGCATTAGGTGATTAGATCTTATAAGCTGAAACGCGCAAACCAAGATTAAAATGTTGTAAAGTACGGGTAACCTAATGGGAACTTTCAATCACGTATTGAACAGGGGATGTAGCTCAGTGGTAGAGCGTTCGCTTTGCATGTGAAAGGCCCCGGGTTCGATCCCCGGCATCTCCAAATTTTGCTGTGGTACTTATTTTTTATTTACTTAAAAAAACCTGTAGGGCCCTCAATGTTTACTGTTAATTAAACAACATGTTACCTAAAAATTAAACAAAGAAACTTCGCCATTAACAACCAAAAATAAGCTTTGACCCCGACGTGATTTGAACACGCAACCTTCTGATCTGGAGTCAGACGCGCTACCGTTGCGCCACGGAGTCGATATTAAAGTTATTGAAATTATAGTTCCGTTCTAGTTTCATAATAAAGGTCAAAAATTATATTAAAATATTAAAAATGTTACTTGTTCTGAAGTGTGAGCGTACTCGTAGTGAATTTTCAACGTGTCTGTCCTAACCGAGCATTCGCATATAGTTTGTAGCAGAATTGAGTAACCTCTCAAATCCTAAAACTTTCCTGAAAAAAATGCTGTAGGTATCGACTTAAATCGTTCACAAAGTCAACATTCAGTTTACCAAAATAATAACCTATTGTGCTTATCATCCAAACTAATGGTTAGTTTGCTCAACATAATACTACTAGTGCCATCTAGCGGTGAGTGGCTGAACGTAAGTCATGACCTACTTTCAAATTATAGCCGTAACACTGCTCAACAGGTTGTAATTTAGCTATTACGTTTATTTGGTTTGTTTAATTTAAACGATGCAAAATATACAGGCTAATTTCCTGAAAGCGTTTTTTGTGAAATTGTTTCAACAATTTATAATTATGGTAAACTGTGTGTTTCAGTCAAAACTGTTACTTATTCGGTAAAAATTAAACGATAAACTTTAGTAAAACAAAATTTATGCAATTTCATACTTACCGAACAAAACCTTTAAAGCTTATTGTAGGTATGTTCATAAATGTCATGTGTGGGTATGTGAAAATAAACCAATTGTCACTTTGAATTGCAGTTTCAGTCATCGCTCCCTGATATTATATTTCATAATTTATACAACTGGCGACAAGGAAAACAATCAATTTCGTGTGGTTCCGCAACTTATGGCGTAATGTGTGATGTATGTGCACTTATTCATCCAGAAAATAAAATATTTCGTGAATAAGTTAAAATTGTGGGTGATCATCTTGAACCAAAACGTTCTGAAATTGCTGAACGCCATGTTTTTAGACAAAGACGTCAGAACACGGATGAATTTCTCACTGAATATCTACAAACACTAAAACACCTGACCAGTACATGTAATTTCAATACTACACTCGAGGAAAATCTACACGATCAATTTGTGTCGGGTTTGGATAGTGATGTAATGAGATCATATTTTTGCGGAACCATCGATTACATACACAAAAGCCGTCGAATTGGCGTTGGCATCGGAAGCAGCCGAGCGACACTCACAGACCAGCGGTCCAAACGCTGCGGGCGCAGCGAAAGCGTCGGCGGTTGGAACGGGAACGTTTAAGGCGGTGCATCAAGTGGCGACGGCGGCGCTCAACGCGTGCTTGTTGGAGGTGTGGCAGAAACCATCGTCCAGAAGTGTGTCGGTTTAAAAATTATCCGTGCGATATATGTGGCCAGAAAGGTCACCTTAAAATAATGTGTAAATCGAACAAAGGGCGAGGTGACGAGTCAAACCAGGACACTTCAACGCGACGTAATAATAATTATCTCGGAAGTAGTGCTAACGAATCGGAATGTGACTTTTATAATCTAAGCGTGTGCGGCATTAACGACAAACCGTATATGGCGCAGGTGAACGACAGAAAGATAAGTTTCGAACTGGAAGTAAGTTACTATCAGTTATAAGTTTCGATTATTATAATAACAACTTTTGTGATTTACCAATAATTAGCAACGATATTCATTATTTTATTTCTTTGTATTCTTATGTTGGTTCAGTTATAGAACCGGTAGGCTTTGTGTCTGTTCATGTTGTTATTGGTGAACATTCAGCCGGAAATCTCAAATTGTATATTTTATTAAATGGCGGACCACCACTAGGTCGGTCGTGGCTTACTAAATTAAAAATACATAGGATTATTATTGGCGAATTTCTATTAAAGTTGAATGAAAATAATTTAGTTGAACTAATACAACGTGAATTTCCGACTGTATTTGCTACTGGGCTTGGAACGTGTACAAAAAAATTTACTTTAAAAATTAGTGGATAAAAATCCTGCACTTATCAAAGCTAGGCCGTTACCGTTGGCGTTACGTAAACCAGTCCGGGAGTTAGAACGACTCGAGGCTGAAGGTACAATTCGAAAAGTTGAGTATTCAGATTATGGCACGCCTATTGTGCCAGTAATTAAAAAGAACGGAGTTCAGAAATAAGAATTTGTGGTGACTACAAGGTCACGGTTAACCCAAAACTTATGCGCGAACCTTACCCTCTACCACGAATAGAGTAGCTGTTCGCGGCGCTGAGTGGGGGTGAACAGTTTTCTAAAATTGACGTCACGCATGCTTATCAACAATTATTTTTAGAGGAGGAATCTCAGGCATGTACCGCTATAACGACATACATACGGACATTTGTGTACAATCGCAAACCATTTGGACTTACGTGTATCCCATTATTAAGTCGCTTGCGTTAGGTTGGTTTGAGGATCAAATTAGATAAGTCCGTATTTATGCAGGATAGTATTACTTATGTTGGGTTTGTTATTGATAAACACGGCTTGCATCCCGATGAGAACAAAATTAAAGCAATCGTTGACGCAACAAGGCCAAAGGAAGTGACGCAGCTAGGTATGGTGAACTACTATGCAAAGCTTATTTCTAACTTAAGTTCAATATTATATCCCTTACATAAGTTGTTGCGGAAAAACGCAGAGTGGGTTTGGTCGTCTGATTGTGACGACAGTTTTAACAAAGTCAAAAACGCTATTTCAGGTAGCAAAGTATTAGTACATTACAACCCAGAACATCCATTAGTATTAGCACTGGACAGTAGTTCTTACGGCATCGGTAGTGTGTTGTCGCATAGGATACCCCAATGGCGAGGAACGCCCCATATGTTTTGCATCGCGAACGTTAAATTCGGCAGAGCGCGCTTATAGTAAATTAGATAAAGAGGCGCTGGCAATAATTTTAGTGGAGTCTTAAAACACCATCAATACCTGTATTGGTCGTGCTTTTATAATTAAAACAGACCATAAACCCTTGACATTCATTTTTGGTCCCAAGTTCGGCCTGCCACATACTGCGGCAAGCAGATTACAAAGGTATGCTACAAACTTAGCAGCCTATGACTTCACTATAGAATTTGTAAAATCCAAAGATAATTATAACGTGGACGCATTATCAAGCTTGCCACTGCAGTATGAACGGAAATTAGAAACGGGTTACGGTGTCGTATATTAATTATGTAGAACAATAGAAAGAAAGTCATGCTCACTCAAATGTCTCGCTGATGGTGGCGGGTGTGTCGGGTCATTTAGTTCCCTTCAATATGGTTGAGTTGAATGGCGCCGATACACGCGTCTTGTTCGTGATCGGGCGCTGTCAGTTGGGACTGGTCATCTCTTAGCTGCCACGGTTCATTTTAATTACTTTATTTTTAATTTGTTGATATAATGTTTTACTCTGGACGCTCATAATGTGCACGTCTTCCTACATCGTTCTCACATATATCTATAATCTCAACATGAATGATGTAACCAAGATTTTGTAACAATATTTTGATTTAAAAGAGTGTCCATGGAGTTTCTTGCCCGTTCTTCTCCATAGAGATCTACGCTAGGGAATGGGCAACTACAGTACTTTCTCAAGTTATTATGTCTTGTGTCTGGGACTGTAGCTTTGTTTTGTTTTTTTTTTGTATTTTTGACTTTCAAAAGTGCCTTAGTGGTCTAATTGAAATAAATGCTTTGAGTTTGAGTTTGAGAGTTTTTGAATCGATTACTATTAGAGCAAAAGATGTTGCAAATAAAACACACGAGGATGAAGCTCTTAAAAATATTTACGATAATATTGCTAATGGCTGGCCTCCAGTAGTTACACGAACTGAAGAAAAGCCTTATTTTTATAGAAAGGACAGTCTTACTATCTACAGAGAGTGTATTGTAAACAATCACAGAGTGGTCATTGCAAAGGTACTTACTTAGGCAGCAAATTTTACAGGAATTGCATGAAGGACACCTAGGTGTTGTCAAAATGAAAAATCTATCTCGAAACTATGTTTACTGGCCACAATTGGACAATGAAATTGAAACATTGTGTCCAGCATGCAGCGCATGCTTACAACAGCGTGATGCGCCGGTGCGTGCACAGTTGCATCCGTGTGTTGCACTTATAAAGTACGCGTGTCTGATGGACACGAGTGGAAGCGTCACATCGATCAATTATTACCACTTAAGAAACGATATTCTAGACATTCCATAACGAGTAGCACGGCTAAACCAGTCACTGAGATTGATACTTCTAAATCCAGACCGGACAATCAAATTGAGAATTCATCATCATGTGTATGTAGTAGAAACTGATCAGAATCAACAACAATCAGACGTTATACAGAAGTCAGTCCAAAAAATTTGACAGTAGAACCAGCTCCGATTTCTGATATAAGTAGATAGTGTTAAACTAAGGCGTAAATGTTTATACCAAGGCAAATACGCAAAGTAAATAAAGTTTAAATTACGTTTTTTAATTATTAAATAGCATTATACATAGGTTTAGTACAGATAAAATGAATTAAAATGTAAGGTAGACAAATGTAACTACATAAATAGCACAAAGGTAGTGCACTTGGTGGTTATGTCGTTCATATATTTATTTTTCAACGAGTAGTATTAAAAAAAAAATCAAAGCATGATAACGATTAACGAATCGCCGCGAGGTACACTACATACGGTGCTAAACGTGAAATGATTGTGAACGACATTGTCGATGCCGTATCATAGGTTTTTATCTTAAAAAATATATTGATTGCGCGGTCAATGACCACAGTATTGTATGTAATGTTTTAAAGGGGGAGGTGTAGGGTATGTTAATCCAGGTTATGAACTATCTATGTGCCAAATTTCACCATCACAATCACCATCACCATCACAATCACAATCACAAATAATCACAATCACCATCACCATCACAATCACAATCACCATCACAATCACCATCACAATCACCATCACCATCACAATCACAATCACCATCACTATCACAATCACAATCACAATCACCATCACCATTACTATCACAATCACCATCACAATCACAATCACCATCACTATCACAATCACAATCACCATCACCATCACTATCACAATCACCATCACTATCAGAATCACCATCACTATCTCAATCACCATCACAATCACCATCACCATCACGCACCATCACAATCACCATCACCATCACAATCACAATCACAATCACAATCACCATCACAATCACCATCACAATCACCATCACCATCACAATCACAATCACAATCACAATCACCATCACAATCACAATCACCATCACCATCACCATCACAATCACCATCACAATCACAATCACAATCACCATCACCATCACAATCACCATCACCATCACAATCACAATCACAATCACCATCACCATCACTATCACAATCACAATCACAATCACCATTACCATCACTATCACAATCACCATCACTATCAGAATCACCATCACTATCACAATCACCATCACTATCACAATCACCATCACTATCACAATCACCATCACTATCACAATCACCATCACAATCACAATCACAATCACAATTACAATCACAATCACAATCACCATCACAATTACCATCACAATCACAATCACAATCACAATCACAATCACAATCACTATCACAATCTCCATCACTATCAGAATCACCATCACAATCACAATCACAATCACAATCACAATCACAATCACCATCACAATCACCATCACTATCACAATCACCATCACAATCACCATCACAATGACAATCACAATCGCAATCACCATCACTATCGCTATCACTATCACCATCACAATCACAATCATCATCACAATCACCATCACAATCACCATCACAATCACCATGACAATCACCATCACCATCACAATCACAATCACCATCACTATCACAATCAGCATCACTATCACAATCACCATCACTATCACAATCACAATCACCATCACAATCACCATCACAATCACCATGACAATCACCATCACCATCACAATCACAATCACAATCACTATCACAATCAGCATCACTATCACAATCACCATCACTATCACAATCACCATCACTATCACAATCACCATCACTATCACAATCACCATCAGAATCACAATCACAATCACAATCACCATCACTATCACCATCACCGTCATTATCACCATCACCATTACTATCACAATCACTATCACCATCACAATCACCATCACTGTTATAACAATCATCATCATCAGTAAAACAATCATCATCATCGTTATCACAATCGTCATCATCATTATCACAATCATCATCATCGTTATCACAATCATTATCATAATTATCACCATCATCATCATCGCAATCACAAGTCTGCCCTACCCCTAGAGTGTAATTTAGAATCGCGTAGGCGCGGAGGGGCGAGGCGGCCTGCGAGTTGAGGAGCAAGTGGTTGTAACACTCGCCGCCGCGGCTTATCCCCGCCGCGCCGGAGCCATGAGAGAAACCATGCCTGCTGCATGTTGCTTGCATGCTGCATGCTTGCTGCATGCATGGTGCATGCTTGTTTGCATGCTTCTTACGGGGAAATAACAACTACAATGTTCATTATCAACTGATTTTCTGCCTATTAATGACTCATCATCTGCCTAGGCTTTTCCCAAGTTTTATTGGGGTCGGCTTCCAGTCTAACCAGATGCAGCTGAATACCAGTATTTTACATGGAGCGACTGCCTATCTGACCTCCACAACCCAGTTAGTAATGCCTTTTAATGACTATCGATGTGAAATAATAATAATGATAATTTTTAAACTTTTAAATGTTTTGTATATATTTTTTTAATAAATATTTAAAAATGTAACGAATTTGTTTAAAGATGAATAAAGGAAATAATAATAAAATATAAGGTAAAAGGGGTAAACATTTACAGTTTTTCTTAAATCTATGTTAAGTTCACCCTTGCTTTGAGCCTGAACTAGGTAATCCTGTGTTTCAGGCGATTTGGCGATTCGATTCGATTTTTTTTTAACATTAATTGATTAAATTATCATATTTTATATTAATATTATTAGTACCAATGTAAAAAGGTATATAAAAATTACACTATTTTAACTTAGCTTACTAATTAAAAAAAATAACAATAATAATTATGGTCAATATTTAGTTTAGCACAAGTAATAACTTCTCTGTATCCTATGAAGTGTGTGTGTCCTATGAAGATAGGACATAGTTTGAAGAGCTTAAACACTTTGATCGCATGCATTTCACAATTTTACGGTTTCACTTCGACAGATTATAATCTACCGAAAAATAATGCGTTAAATTGTAAGCAGTATGTTCAGTTAACAATATTTTTACAGTTTACAATCTCGCTAGATAGATTACAATCTAACCATTTTAGAATTTTACGCTGAGACATCCATCAGTACAAAGTTTTGATTTGAGTGCGTTACATTGAATCTTAGTTGTGTGTATAATTTATGGGCTAATTTGGGTTAAAACAAATAGATTCTTATCACCCATTGTATATAAAATATAAGATAAGTACCTACTTTACCGTGCATTGGTCTGCATATTTGGCTGGGGCCGCGTCCATGAGCGGCGATATTTTCGTATACAAATACGTTGAATCGCCGCGATTTTCTCGCTCCCTTAGACTCTTTTTCAGCAAGCACCAAGCTACTGTGTGCCCCTCGATCTCATAACACCAACAACTTATATAAACCCAAGACAAATCTCACACTCACATCGAACAAAGTTATGTATTATCTGTATAAAATAATATCATAAAATTCTAAGTACCCTAAAGACACTCCCATTTTTTGACGTAAAAATCATCTTTACATCAAGGGTTACTATGTCAGAGAACCCGACAGTGACGGAAATGGAATAAATGTGTTGGCCAAAACGCGTGAGTGATTATTCCACGGCGCTTACGACCTTTGGGTCGCGAAGTTTTTAAGCAAGCCGCATTACACCGCTTCCATCGCTTTATTCTACTTGGCACTGCTAGACGCCGCATGCTTGCCTGCTTGCTCTGCAGAATTCTCCGCTTTATTATCTAAAACCGTTTGAATTATACTGACAAAAATGTCAACAAAATGTCAATCTCTCTCTCTGCCTAGACTTTTCCCAACTATGTTGGGGTCGGCATCCAGTCCAACCGGATGCAGCTGAATACCAGTATTTTACATGGAGCAGCTGCCTATCGGACTGTACATCCACCATTAACAAACGTCACGTAAGGCCGCAATACTGTCAAGGGTGTGACGGTACATGAAAATATATGATAAGTTAAAGGAACCTACGAAGACCTGCAAGCCCAACAGTCCCTACGTCCTACGTCCCTAAATTTTTTTAATGAAGCGTGGGAGTTATCGAATCTACCGGACGGTAACAAGAAAACTCACCAACACTTTCATAAAAAAAAAAGATTAAAAGATAGGTCGTAGATCACTAAAAGCCCGTCATAAGTTTTCTGTCTACGGAGGTAGGCGCGACAAGTACTGCCCCTGGCTTGCGCATAGCTGTACGGACGCTGGAGCCGAGGAGCAGGATGCAGGACCCGCAGGGCAGGAGGTACTGGTACCGGATGCCGGATGCCCGATGGCCGTAAAGGCGACGCACGGGTGCACGATGCCAGTAAGGGTGGCTCGTCTGCGGCGTGTGTCGTCAACAGGCGTCACAGCAACGGTACCCACAGACTCACGGGTTAAACCCTCTCAGCTTATACTCTCCTGACGGTGACCACAGCAGCGTAAGCGTAAGCGTAGGGATGGGTACTATTGCATGCGCTTAGGGCGAATGTGTGTAGAGGTCACCTTCAGAAGCGGAGTTTACAGAGTTAAGCAGAAAAGAAAAGCGTGTAAAGCACTTTTTAAATTAATATTTACGTACTTACATAAAAATTGATGTAGCAAGGTTTGATGGAAATAAGTACAATGTTTGAAAGAAAAGATAAAATGATGTCTAGGAAAAAGATGATGAAATAATTTGCAAATCATTGACCTTGACATGACATTCAAAAAGAAAGCACTGCGTGAATTTGTCAACACTTAGCCACTTACCCGATAATTTA
The DNA here is from genome assembly GCA_941918905.2 of Xestia sexstrigata. NCBI lineage: Eukaryota > Metazoa > Arthropoda > Insecta > Lepidoptera > Noctuidae > Xestia > Xestia sexstrigata. Next base: position 692,591 of record OW799216.2, on the reverse strand, counting down.
AACACCGAAGTTAATGTTCCATAATTGGAACTTTTAAATAAATTAAGAATATGAATAAGTTTTGGAAATTAATCGAAGTTCAGAAGTCTAATATGCGAGGCAGTGCGTGTATCGTCTCGCACAAGTGAAGTGTTTTGATGCACGGACCTCGACTGACCTCTCTGCCGGTTCGCAAGCGCGATTAATTAGTTAACAACGTTACAGCCCTATAAGCCTACCATATACATAAGTTCAGGATGTCTGCAATAAGGGACCTAAGGTTACAGACGGATAGTAGACAGGAATACCAGGTTCGGGAAGGGTACACTCACTGCCAGTCCCGCAGACTCACGAGACTGATCAGAGATGGCTAAAGGTGTCTTGGCCACAGTGAGGGGTAATGAGACAAGAATATAAAATTCAAATCCAATTTATTTAAAAAATGTTCTGCTTATATACTACTTTTTCTTAACACACACTATTATACAAATCCTGTGTCCTATGCGTGTAAGATGCAACCAAATCATTGTTTTACCTGGGCCGCGCGTGACCCAGGCCGAGTGCTGAGTCAATGTCCAAAGGTAACATTGAACACGGATCTCCACAACCCAGTTAGTACTGGGTAATACGATACCACTTGGTAAGACTGGGTTGTCAGACTTTATGGGCCACTGACTACCTGTTACGACTGTCAAAGATCTACAAATGACAGCCGGGACAAACAGCTTAACGTGCTTTCCGAGGCACGGAGGAAACTCGGTATGTAAGGGTGGTCACCCATCCACAGACCAACCTAGGCAAGCACGGCTTAACCTAAAGATCGACCCGAGCGGCTGTTATTATTTAGCCACAAGCTCCTCAACAAAATGTCAATGTCAATGATTTTAATGCCAAAGAATGCTTATAAGTTAATTCAAATACAGCCTACTTTACAGATTTGGAAATAAGACCTTTTTTTTATTATTTTTCGGATGGAAAATCATCAAATTACTTCTCCCGCTCTGGGCGGAGCAGGAGGGAGTGTCAGACTTTTACTGACTAAAACCCATCCATGTTCCTTCATCGCCCTTTGTGTTCCGGGGTCACGGTATCTCTTTCGAACAGTTCTTTCCCGCAACCCCGGGAACAGTCCCGCAACCCCGGAATAATAATAAGCCCTGACAATTTATAAATAATAAGATTTATTTTGCTTTAGCGGCAGAACGTATTTACGATCTTTAGTCACACTAGATTCGATTGGCGAGGCAATCCCGCTACTTGACCATAGATGGCGGTATTCTCAATCGACTTGATAACTTCACTACTTGAGTAGCGAAGTACTTTCAAGAATGTTATTCAATAGCATCAATCCAAAATAAAATGTATCATAATTGTTTAAAGTTGATTTTGACTGACCGGTCTATGACTTTCTCATACCACAGACCAATGATAAACAAAATTATTGTCGAATTTAAAATAAATGTTATTTTAGAACGAAGTCAATCTCGTTTTCAATCTTTAACGATATGGGAACGTGCAGGAACTCTAAGTGGCAGCAATAAATCGACAAAAGAGACACTATGCGGACAGTAAAGGAAACTTATCACCTGTCACCGTGCTTTGAATCTCATAACTCTTCAATTATATTATTTTTGAATATGCTAAAAGGTATAAAATATGGGTTCCGGTCTATCAATAATAATCGTCAGCATGCATAATATGAATGTTTAATAATATGAATTTATATCTTTCGTTTACTTCCTCTGATGAAAATTGTTTTGATGAAGAAATGGTGGCTTATCTAAAGCAGCTTTCTTATTTTCAACATGTTTTAATGGAAGGGAATCCTTTATCAGCGAGAAAGTTCACAATCATTTGTTATGAAGCAATCACTAAAATGCCCTCCGTAGCATTTAGATACAAAACTTATGAAACCACAACGAGTGCAGCCAACTAAAAACTTTATTTTAGGTATACGAGTAACCATGTCTATAATCTGAGTACATGTGGACTCTTTGATTAACTGTTGAGGGATTGTTGGGGTGGTTGTTGGCCGTGAACTACTCAATAAAATACCATATTATACTTCAAAATATATTGTGCATCCGGAATCACACATCACAGGAAAAAGAGAAGAAGTAAAAGACAACTTCACAAGAGTGAAATCTGTCTAGAAAACTTACTCTATACTACCAGGGTTTATACTGGGACATAATACGAACTCCATGATGTGTATTAGGCACATGCCAAATTGCCAACATCATTGTTGTAATTAAGTTATTTCCAACATTGGCCCTTGAACCAATATAAACTCATGTAAATCATATTACACACATTGAACAGAATAAATAATGTGAGCATAGACACATCCGCTGTCTAAAAATAATAAAACATTACAACAGCAAAAACATAGCAAAAGTATAAATTTATCAAAGTATCCGTCACAAATAAACAGTAAATATTCAAAACTATGTGATTCGGATCTAAAATAAATTTTACTTCTGCAAGTATACCTTACCTACTGCTTAGAACCATTCTATGTGGAAGTAATTTTAAGTCGTTCGTGGTGCGAGTTCCGACTCATCATATTAAGACCTTCCTCAAGGAAGAGTTTTGGCCGAAGGGTGTCATGTATCAGCGATTCCGCGGAAGGCTACGTGACACCACGCAACGCAACATGACGCCGCTGTCTCTTGACGACCTCTCTTTTGACGACCCGAATGGCGTAGCGGTAGTGAGGCTGCCTTACGTTCTAAGGGTCCCGGGTTCAAATCCCGGTTGGAGCAAATGTTTGTGTGATGAGCATGGTCATTTGTTTCCAAGTCATGGATGTTTATATGTATAATAAGTATGTATTTACAAACAAAAAGTATCTATGTAGCATATCAACTATCTGGTGTCCACGACACAAGCCTCGTTGCTTAGTGTGGCACTAGATGGCGTTGTGTGTTAATGTCCAGGGATAGTTATTTATTTATAGTTAGTAGTTATTACTCTTCGTGTTCAATAGTTTAATTGTGGTTTTTCTATCTAAGTATGTCAGTCTGTAAGGTATATGTGATATGGGTCTTTTGTTACCTGAATTAAATGATATATAGTATATTATTATTATTATTATGTCATTTATTTAACGATAGAAATAAACGAGATAAAAACTTATCGTGTTTTTCCTTAGCCAACGGTTTCGTTAAAACGTCGGCCACCATTTCATCAGTAGATAGGTATTTTATAACGACTGTACCTTCCTCAACGATTTCCCTGATGAAATGATATCTTACGTCGATGTGTTTCGTTCTGGCATGGTACATAGTGCACAACTTCAGTGCAGACTGATTATCATTAAACAACGTAATCCTAACTTGCGTAGAAAAAGAGCCTCTTTACAAGCATCGGTCAGACACATTTATTCGGCCTCTGTGCTTGAAAGAGCCACTGTTCTTTGTTTTCTACTCTCCCAAGAGATGGTAGAATTTCCAATTTTGAACACATAACCGGTATAAGATCGGCGATCGACCTCATTTGACGCTAAATCAGTGTCAGCATATGCGACAATATCCAACCCTGACTTGAAAACCTGACTGAACTGAAAATCTAAATAATGATCAGGCGTACCTTTCAGATAGCGAAGAATGCGTTTTGCCGCCTTCCAATGAGTCTCGTCGTACGCGTCGTTGAACTGGCTGAGCAAGCTGACAGCGTGCGCATTATCCGGCCGCGTACATACCGCTATGTACATCAGACATCCTATCAGGCCTCTGTAGTCATGCGTACAATCCTTCTTTGTAGATTTCACGAGCTTCAGACCTGTCTCCGTAGGTGTTCGCGCAGGTTTGCAAAACCTTCTTAAATAGCTTGACTGGTCTAAAGTTATTTCCTTGTTCTGTCTGCAAAGCCTCATTCCAAGAATGTAATGTGCTGGCCCTAAATCTTTGATTTCGAAGGCCTTCTTTAATTCTTCTTTGATTCCTGTCGTATCTCGGTAACCAGCTGAAGAAAATAGCATTATGTCTTCAAAATAGAGCGCATTTTTATCATAGATTTCCCGCTCAACTTGACATAAATACAAGGTTCAGAAGATAAACGTTTGAACTTCATTTTGCTCGTCAAAACGCTATTTATTTTCTCATACCAAGACTTCGAAGCTTGCTTCAGTCCGTATATGGCCCTATTCAACTTGTAAACTTTATCTTCTTGACCTTTAATCTTGTAGCGCTCTGGCTGCTCCATAAAACGGTTTCTTTTAAATCTCCATTAAAAAACGCCGTTTTTACATCCAGATGCTCGATATTCATGTTATGTTCCGTTACTAAAGCTCGTAACGTACGTATAGTAGAATATCGTACTACAGGGGAGAACGTTTCTTCGTATTCAATACCGTATTTCTGGGTATAACCTTTTGCAACTAGGCGCGCTTTGTACCTTAACATTTCCCCGTCGAGGCCAAGCTTTCTTTTAAAGATCCACTTGCATTTGACAGGCTGTTGCTTCGTATCGCGGCCAGTCAGAGTCCAACATTTATTATCGATGAAGGATTTATACTCTTCCGCCATCGCGGCTTACCACTTACTTGCTTCTGGGCTATTCAGTGCCTTGCGTACTGTCTGAGGGTCTCCCGTGTCACTGCATACAGTGCGTGCTACACTAGCTGACTCAAACTCACTAGATTCGTCCGTAGAGTTTTCGTAGTCTTCCAGTGTGGAATCTCCTGGGACATACGTCTCATCCGCAGTCATCCGGTGTCTCACTACTGCTCTCAGAATTATCTATCGTAATGGCGCTGTTATCTTGACAGTTTTCGTTAGATATTTCTGCGGGCTCTTGGGGTCAATCGGGTAAGGCGACTTGCACTGGAACATTATCGGCGACAGTTACATTGTTCGGAAACAAACCAATCTGAGTGTAACTTAACTGTTATCCTCATCCGATGAAGTATCATTCCAAAAAGCATGTTCTAGAAAAGTGACATTTTTAGCTTTTATGACATTCTTCGGGCTCGCCGGATCTGTCAATCTGTAACCCTTTGACTCGTTACAGTATCCGACAAAAATAAATTTCTTACTTTTGGGACCCAATTTGTCCCGTTTGTGCTGTAGGACGTTAGCTTGACAACCAAAAATGCGTAGGTAACTTAGATTCTCCTTTTTACCTGTTCATTTTTGTTCCGGTGTACTGCCCATCACAGCTTTAGTTGGAGAGCGATTCTTCAGGTAGACAGCGGTGTCAACTACTTCTGCTCAGAATTCCTTTTTCAAGCATGCTTCCTGGAGCATGCACCTGGCTTTCTCCGTAACGCTTCTGATCGCGCGACTCCGTTCTGAGCTGATGACCTTGGTCTGAACCGTGGTCTGATGTCGAAACCCAAATGATAATTGTAATAAAATGATAATTTATTAATTGAATGATAATTGTAATGAAAATGATAATAATTTATTAGCTGATATATTGAATGTTAGTTGTAATAATAATAATATAATCGATCTGGTCTTTAAAATGTAAGTACATGTTTCATAAATAATGTAAATGTTTGCATGCCGAATGGTAAAATATGGCTGAACTTTGATATGTCGTAACAACTGTATTGTATGACCCATATTTGCGAAATAAAATTCTATTCTATTCTATTCTATTCTATTAAACCCATGCTTCTTCAAGAACTTTTGAAAATTAGAATTGACATGTTCACCACCATTGTCACTACGAAGAACTTTTATTTTCTTATTGGTTTGGTTTTCTACGAGAGCTTTGAAATCTTTAACAATCTCAAAAACCTCATCCTTCCTCCTAAGAAAATAAACGAATGCTATTCGTGACAGGTCGTCAATAAACAACAGAAAATATCTTTTCAACACACTTGCTCATAAAATGGCTCTAATTTCACCGCAATTAGGCACATAATGACACCTATAATCAAACTGTGACTTTTTCATTACTATTATTCACAAGTGAGTTATAGGGTTTTTTTTTGGTTGAGGTGCTTGTTGCTTTGTTCCTACAAAAGTTTCTATATAAAAAAAAATCGTGTTCAATAGTACAAATAAATAAATGTAGGTACCTATTGCTTGCTCATTTCACTGAAATGTAATTTTTTTTTCTCTGTAATAAAGAAAACTTTGAATTCCCCATTTTGTACGTGGATTCGCTATCCGCTAAAAGCCAAAAAAACAAACCTCATTATTTTAGTCTATGGCCGATCGCCATTGTTAGATGCGCGCGCATAGGAAAACTGATTAAATTTTCCCGCCATTGCGAAAACCTTTTCATTACTCGTTTTCACTGTTGAAATTACAGTTATAGAATAAAAAATGTCTACAAGTACTAGTTATGAAGAAAATGATTTACGTTGTACACCGCCCGATATCAGATGTGAAGCCCTCAACGTTATGGAAAGTTTACTACCTGAAAACTCCAAGGACAAATATCTATTATCTAAATGATTTTTTTGTATTATTTTCTTCACAAGTGTGTTGAAAAACTTCGTATGACACACGTGTGTATTGATGATTACCGTCCTCGGCTCTCTTAAGACCCTCAATCGAATCAATCGCGCCTCAGCGGTAATCACCAACATTACACACTTGTACCATAATTTACTATTTCCCACCTAGGGACGGGTACGGTAGTCCCATGACATCACTGTGAACTATTCCAAGGATTTCCTTGGCCCTAGTCTCAGATTTCTTCGGAAATGGTAACTTAGTCTGTTTACCTAAGATACAGGAAACACACGATTGAAAGTAGATTTTATTTAAGTGGTTTCCGAGCTGTTAAAGCCGTAGCATCTTCGCTTTTCTCATCGCGTCTTGCATAAGCAATTTCGCTTTGACATTTTCACTTGACAGTGACGTGTTCTAATTTTGTAGAGCCATAATCAACGGGTCGTAATCGCTTGTCAAACCGCTGAGTAAAATCACGGCCACGAAGTTATCTTCCAAAGCCGCTCCGATGTCGCTCAGTTGTTGCGATGTATCCATGACCTTATTCACGTATGCTTCCATTCTCGCACATTCGCTTAATTTGGTGGCAAATAATGTGCGAAGCAATCCGAGCCGTCGTGACAATCCTCGGTCCTCGTATGCCTTCTGCAGGTTGCTCCACGCTTAGCAAGCCGTCTTTGCATTTCTAATTTGTGGAAATACACAAGACTGACTCAATATTGACTCAAGCTAGGCACGTGTGTTTGCGGCTGCTCGTAAGCATTTTGGCATGTCAAACTGCTGGTCCAGGGTCTGGTGGAGGGCAAGATTGTTATTATCTGCCCAGACAAATCCCGCCGCAAGATCGAAGTTGCAAGCGAACTTTACGATCTGATTGCCAAATTCCCGTCTACTGGAGCCGACACCGAGGATTCTGTGCAGTCGGAAGAACCTGAGTCTCCAAATATCGCAACGACGACAGCTACACCGGCCAAGAAATCGAGAAGGACGCGTCTGCGCAAGTAACTCAGCGTCTCTGTTGATACCGTTGTGCAGTCTATAAAATTTGCATCACGACTTCGCGACTTGGTCGCTTTGTATTTTGTCTTTTGTAGCGGTGGTTAAATAAGTAATTTTATTCAGTTCACCGTTGTTATTATGCCGGTATTTTGATATTTCGTTTATGTTATTGTGATTGTGAGTGTGACAGACAGAATGTTGACGTTGTCAGCCGTGGACTGGTATCATTGTAATTGCTTTAGTTATTGTTCTGAGGTCATTGCTCAATTCCATCTGTCATTTGTTACGTTTCATTCTAAGCTCGTTTCGTTGAATAATTGTTTTTTATTTTACTTTTCGTTTTCTCAGTACTAACGTTTAATTAATTATAGTGTTTCATAAAAAAATGTTGTAAAATTTCTGCCAATAATCTAGCAAGTTGGGGTGGTTTTTCTTACTTTAAGAAAACCTACATTTTTTTTTTTTTTGTATTTATTAGGATATTTAGAATAATTTTATTTTAGTTATGTACATTTATATTGTTATTTATTATATTTATATAAATTATGGATGATGTAGCTGATCTCAACGACAGCTTCTTCTCGTGCTCTTCCTCTGCTAGTTTTGTTAGTGAGGACAGTGACTCTTCCGCACCACTTACCTTACACGATAAAATTTCTTCTCTTTTCTCCAATGACCCTAAGAATCTACATACAGCACACATCAATGCTCAGAATGTTCCTGGTCACTATTCTGATCTTCTGGCATCCGTTAGCAGTGCTCACCTGGACGCCTTATTGATTTCAGAATCTTTTTTGAAGCCTTCTCTCCTTTCTACTCAATTTTCCTTGCCTGGCTTCGTCTTGATCCGCAATGACAGGACTGGCAAGGGTGGAGGAGGTGTTGCTATATACTTGCGTGCTGATTTAACCTACAGGATGGTCAGCTCATCTCCTTCACTTTATTCTGGATCTGCTGAATACTTGTTTTTAGAAATTTCTTTTCACCACACTAAAGTTTTGCTTGCAGTGCTCTATAGTTCTAATCTAAATGTTGACTACTTTGATTTCCTTGATTCCACCCTCAGTAATCTATGTCCGTTGTACGGCCACGTTATTTTAATGGGTGATTTTAATACGTGCTTAATTAAAAACGACGCTCGGTCTCTCAAACTCCTCTCCGTCTTGTCTTCCTTTAATCTTCAAGTCTTGCCTCTCTCTGCAACTCACTATTTTCCTAATTGTACACCGTCTTTTCTAGACCTTATGATTGTTTCTTCTCCTAATAATGTTAAATATCATGGTCAACTTACTGCTACTTTCTCCTACCACGATCTTATTTATCTGTCGTATCGCATTCGTGTCCCTAAGCGTAAGCCCCAGTTATTATATCTCCGTAACTACAAAGGCATTGATCTACGATTGATCATTGATCTTTATTGAGCAACGTAATTATATTGAACAAGATACCGAGGAGGAAATTAAACCTAAACGAGCAATAAAGTAATTTAAGCAAAGAGTACAATGTAAAATTAATTACGGAGCACATTTTCCCCTTCAAAACATTTGGTGGTCTGAAAAATTTTAATGAAAACTTGAATCACAATGTCATTAACATCGGAACCTCAATTTCTTTGAATAGCAGGAAGCCAAAACAACACGCTATCATAAGCGACGATCCAAATACACACATCAAAAGTATCTAGGGATCAACATATATTTTTGCAATAACTTTTCTCCTGATTGATATTAATTAAAATTTTCTTTAAGGATTCATCAAATAAAGTGTTTTCGTTTGTCACAGTAACGATAAACCAAGTCACCTTTGCATTAATAAAGAAATTTGCCATTTTCCTAATAAAGGGATTTTTGACATTTGAACCACTAACATTAAAGTTCGAAAAAAAGACTGAAATAACAGTTTTCTTTAAAATTTTATTGGGTAACTTAAACAATTAATAATCCGTGTTTCTACCGCGAACACTAACAACACAAGAACATCGGTTTGGCATACTCAAAATGAGTTCATCCAAATCACGCTGTGGAATGGCCGCCCATGTTCGTTGCAACAACAAAAAAAGGTCTTCTTGCGACTGGATACCCTCCATATTCGGCAGAGCTCTTCTCTGTAGCATATCCCATGCATGCTCAATCGGGTTCAAGTCTGGCGACTGAGCAGGCCAGGGCAGGACATTGATGTTAGCTGCGGCGAGAGTCTGTCTTACAACTCTTGCGGTGTGCGGTCGTGCATTATCATGCATTAACTGAAATAAGGGACCGATTTGCACTTGTAGAGGAACGATGACGTCTGATACAATCGTCTCAGCATAAATTTGAGCGTTGAGGTTGCCTCTGATCCAAATCAACTCAGTTCTTCCGCCGATCCAAATACCCGCCCATACCATGATGGTTCCACCACTATAAGGATGGACTTCCTGGCAGGATTTTAATCGCTGTTGGCGTCCAGGGGTTCTCCAGTGTCGTATACGTCTTGTATCCGGTCTCATACCAAAACGAGACTCATCAGAAAAGCACACGAAACGCCATTGTTCTTCTGCCCAATTTCTGTGTTCAAGAGCCCATTGATATCGAATCCTACGATTGTGCATTGCTATAGGTGGTACCCGTAGCGGTCTTCGGGAATGAAGGTTCACTTCATGCAAGCGGTTTCTGACTGTTTGGTCGCTAATTAAGTTCCCTGAAGAGTGATGAAGCCTCACGGCTAACATCATGGCGGTTATTGTTGGAGCTCTTCGAGTTAAGATTTGAATGTATCGGTCTTGTCTCCGTGTGGTGCAGCGATACCGTCCTCCATGGCGCTCAGCCACGGTACCAGTGCTTCGGTAACGTGTCCAAAGTCGACTGATAACACTCTGACTTGTATTCAGAGCTAAAGCTACAGTACGTTGCCGGGAACCAGCTTCTATCATTCCCACGGCTCTGAGCATTTCTTCCCTGCTTAAATGACGTCGCCGCTCCATAATAACGTTGGTTTTAATCAGTAGTAGGGAAACAGTAGCACTAATAATGTCTTCAATGCGTTGTATGTTTTTATAGGGAAAATATTGACAGCTTATTTTCATCTTTTACTCGAATTTGATTGAGAGTTCCTGATTCAAATTATGAAATGCACCAAAAAGGATCCATATAAATTTATAAAATCATAAATTTATTACAAAGCCACATCTCAATCTCAAGAAATCCGCATAAAAATGCTTGATCCCTAGACATTTTTGATGTGTGTAATTGAAGCTTTAATAACTTATGTGAGAACGATTGCCAATGAAACGATACGACGAATCAATTAACGATAACGGGAATTCCTTTAGTAAAAATGTGTGTAGGTTATAAATAGGCATTGCAGCGTGATGCCAACAATATCGACTGGTCCCCTCTGGTCGTGACGGAAAGTATTGATGAGAAGGTGAGTTATTTTACTACACAAGTTCTCAACCTGTTTGACCAGCATGCACCCATCCGACGTGTCAAAGTGAGACATAACCCTGCTCCATGGATTACCACACAAATTAAAGAGCTTATGGCACGCAGGGATAAAGCTAAAAGTAGATATAAGCGCAGACCTTCAGAGCTGAATTTCTCTTATTACAAATCGCTACGTAATCGCTGCAGTCATCTGTGTCAAGATGCCAAGAGACGCTATTTCCACGACCAACTCACCAACCGTAGTTCTTCCGATGTTTGGAAATTTCTCAAGTCTGTAGGCATAGGCAAAACAGCTACCAACCAGTGCAAGGATGTGGACCTCAACGATCTGAATAAACATTTCTCTTTCCTTCCCTTTTCTCTCGATTCGTCTGTCAAGGCTGTGACCCTGGAGAACCTTTCTAGACTGCCGTTGCCACAATGTTCTCCTTTTAACCTTAGCGATGTTTTTGAGGATGATGTTAGGAAATCTGTCCTTGCGATTACATCTTCTGCAGTCGGTAACGTTATGTTGTGTTCAAGAATGGTTACTCTTATCCTTCAATCTCTACTTTCTGTTCTTACTTACATCTTTAACCACTCTTTTTCCTGTTGTTCTTTTCCCTCAGTTTGGAAGCAAGCTCACATAATACTTTTACCTAAAACTAACAATCCATCCTCGCTATCCCACTTTAGACCCTTTCCAAAGTTTTTGAGCACTTAGTTCATAAACAATTAACATTTTTCTTAGCGTCGAACTCTTTAATATCCCCTTTCCAATCTGGTTTCCGCTCGGGTCATAGTACTGTCACTGCACTTTTGAAAGTAACTGACGATATCCGCTGGGCAATGGAGAGTAAGTCACTTACTGTTCTTGTGTTGCTTGACTTCAGTAGTGCCTTCAACTCTGTGGATTTCGACATTTGCAATTTATCCTCAAATCTTTGAACTTTTCTTCTTCTGCTTTAGCCTGGTTCAATTCTTATCTTCGGGGACGCTCTCAGTGTGTTCGCCTTGATGAGGCTTTCTCTGATTGGTGTAGCCTCACCGAGGGTGTCCCTCAGGGTAGCGTTCTCTCTCCTCTTCTTTTTTCAATTTTCATAAACATGGTTACCAGTGTAATCTCTTCCAATTTCCATCTTTATGCAGATGACTTGCAGCTCTACCGGCACTATACAGTAGCTGATGCCAATTCTGCCATTGCTGTTATGAATCATGACCTAGCTTGTATTAGCGCCTGGGCTAAATCATTTGGATTGCAAATTAACCCTGCTAAATCTCAAGCCATGGTCATAGGCAGCCGATTTGTTCGTGGTGCAGCCGTTGTTGCATCTCTGATGCCGTTGTACCTCGATGGTGTTCGCATCGATTATACAGATACCGCCAAAGATCTGGGTGTTACTATTGACTCCTATATGTCGTGGCGAGCTCAAGTCAATGAGGTAAGCCGCAAGGTTCACTTCTCTCTTCATTCGCTGAAATACCTTCAGAGTCTCCTGCCTTTGAAGACTAAAATCTCTTTGGCACAAACACTTATTCAGCCGATAATAGATTATGCTGATGCCTGCTACCTGGATGCTACTGAGGAGCTATTAAATAAGCTTGAGCGTTTGCAAAATTTATGTATTCGCTTTATTTTTGGTCTCCGTAAATATGACCACGTTTCTCACCTTCGCAAAGAACTCAAGTGGCTCCCAATCCGCCTTCGCAGGAACACTAGGATCCTATGTCTCCTTTTCAATATCCTACACAACAGAAGTGGATGAGCACCAACCGCATCATATATTTCCAGGATGTATAATCTTAGATCCCGGATATTTTTTCAACAGAAACATTCTGAATAGCAGCTGCCATCTTTTTTTTTCTTGCGAATAAATTTTGAAATTAATTTTACGAAATCATACGCGCACACTTGGAAAATAGTAATTAGAGTAGCGAATTTAAACGCTCTGCTACCATGCTGGTTTTTTCCGTGAACTACTCAATAAAATACCATAGTTTACTCCAAAAATTGTGCATCCGCACAGGAAAAGATCAGAAGTAAAAGACAACTTTACAAGAGTGACATCTGTCTATTGTCTGTTTTTTAATCTCGTAGACTAAACTGACATTACGAGTGTTGTCAGTTTATTGCAATTCTTAAATAGTGATGTGGCACAACCGAAACTTAGCGTTAATAAAATCAAGTATCGTTTTTTTTACAATAACTTATCCTGAAATAAAGTGTAGGTACTTATTGAAGAACAATATAAAAATTATAAAATATAACAAAATATAAGATGAAGCCTTGCATTTGTCGTTTTCATCGTTTTGGTAAGCAATTTTGTTCATTAATATTTAGCGACTGTCAGTTTGCGATCGAATCGCTATCTTATGTCGAGACTGCAGGCCATGGTCGGATTACGCATGGCGTTGCGTGGTCAGATTTCCCTGGCAGTTTGTAGCACGTCGTGCAGCCGTGTGTACGTACGTGAATTTTAAATATAAAACTTTGAATGAAAATTAAATTCGTCTATTATAGATAAAAAGTTACGATTCAACAAACCGGTATCGTAGGTACAACACTGCACAAAAGAGCTGGCAACATTATTTGTAAATTTGACATTTGCATGTGTCAATTTAGTCTACGAGATTAAAAAACAGACTTATAGAAAACTTACTCTATACTACCAGGGTTTATACTGGGACATAATACGAACTCCACGATGTGTATTAGGCACATGCCAAATCGCCAACATCATTGTTGTAATTAAGTTATTTCCAACACAAAACAGTAGAAGAGTATCAGCGAGAACAATATCTCCAGGCTCTAACAAATCAATTAGTTCACAATAATTTGTTATGAAGCAATCCCTAAAATGCCCTCCGTAGCATTTAGATACAAAAGTTATGTAACCACAAGGAGTGCAGCCAACTAAAAACTTTATTTTAGGTATAACCATGTCTATAATCTGAGTACCTACATGTGGATTCTTTGATTAACTGTTGAGGGATATTCGGTGTGAACTTCAGTGCAGTCTCTAGTAGAACACGTGTATGGTGAAGTTTATATGGTTCTGGCTTGTTTGCATGGACGGTTGATCTTGAGGGCCTTTTCAAAGCAGAGTGTAACAAAAACAAGTTGTTTTCAAATATATTTTTTACTGCGTTTAGGTATCCATTTTTTGCTTTTTTCACCTAAACATGGTATGAGAGTACCTACTATTCTTTGGAAAGTAATAGAATACGCTATTTGATTTATTTTCATTTTTGTGGTTGTATTGGTACCTACATCCAGGACGGACGGACGTTCCCTAAAGACGTTTTACGTTAAAACCAACGGCCGTGAGCACCGACACAGCCCCACCTGATTTTTTTTAATTTAGGCGTAGGTATTTTAGCAAAAACATTACATAATAATTGATTGCTTTAGTTTTATTGAGTTCCTACTTAGATTATAAGTTGTAACTTGTACTTGTCATGAATTGTAGCATCATGTCAAATTATAAATGTCCCCGTTAGCACTGGTGACGTCAAAGTCTGTGTCAAAAAAACACTCATTTGAAAAGTAGGAAGTTTCACTAAGATTTCATTATAATATCGTTATCGTAATTTTTGCTAGAATGAAGCACATAAGTAATAAAATTACTTTATTAAGGCCAAACAAATAAATGTAAATAAGGCAGTTTGTGGTAAATAACGTCACATCTTGGCCGCGACAGTCATGGATGTTTGAACTGCCATAGAAAATTGCAGAAGTTTAATATTATTTTTGAGCGACAAGTAGTAGTCGAACTTAACTTTTAATACTTTTCTTGGGTTGATAATACTGTATTTTATTGATTTAAGTGAAGAAAAAATTACATGCATATTCCCTATTGTCTGGCTGCATGCATAATTCAAATATAGTTATTTTTTCTTTTGACAGTAAATAGTTACTTATGTTTGCACGCCGAAATTCATGGCACAATAAAAGATCAATATACTTTAATTAAGTGTATCCTTAAGAAACTTCTATACCTTATTTTTTACGCAAATAAATAATTGTGATTTATGATCCACTCTGCAAGAAACGCTCCGCCGAATTTGGGGCCTAATCGTTGCCTAATTGGTAAGGCAGGCACTTACATAAAAAATAATAAAATCATTGTTTAGTTAATTTTGCTTTCCACCTATAAATAATTACACAATTCGTTTTTCCATTACTTTAATTTTAATGAACACAACACAATCGCATTTAGTCCCGTGTGTGTCGAATGTGGTTTTTGTAAAGCTGTGCGCATTGCGCATTAAATTTGCGCATACGAAGTCGTGCTCTGTGCAAAGGTGCATGTTACCTATCGCTCCGTTTTCCTTATAGTGGGTATTCCCTCGCTCCGAGAGAATATATATACTTAATAACTTACGGAGCGGCATCAGGGCGCGGTCAGTGCGCAGAGACGCACGCCGTACACGTACTGCCTTCTTGATCTTCGTCTTGCCGTTGAATCCAGCAATAAATTAAAAGAGTAGCGAGCACAGCAGTGACGCAGTACAGTATGTTGGTGAATGTTCTGATGGTGGCGCTGGTGGCGTGTGCGGCGTGTGCGCAGCTGGAGCAAGGCATCCTGGCGGCACAGTACTACCCGCGCCCCTCGCCGCGCCCCCGCTCCGGGCACGTGACATTCAGCACACAGCCCCCGCGCCCGGCGGACTTCGGGCGCCGCCTCGCCCCACGCGTCCCCCGCAGCTACTTCGACCGCGACGCGGCGCTGGCGGAGGGCAACGACGCCGAACTGCGCCGCGCGCTACCCCGCATGGTGGACCCGCGCTGGACGCCCGAAGTGCGCTCGCGCGCGCCCTGGCTGACTGGCTGACCTGATGCACGAACACCACCAAAGGTCCATGAAGTGTCCCGAACATTCAGTGACCTACGAACTAATACAGGGTGGAAGGCACATCGACGCACAAACGAATAATATCATATTCAGTAAGTACCTACATCATTCTGTACTTCACCCCAGATGACATACATTTTTATCGGTAAAAAACAGCTGTTTCCTACTCGATCTAATGTGTGCGTGTGTTTTTTTTTTTTTTTTTTTTTTAATCTTGGTATTCGTTTGTGCGTAGAGATCCCTTCCCACCGAGTATGTGTGTTACCTGTTGTTTCAAGTTTCAATTTCTCTAACGCTACCGGAATTGCATAATTCATTATATTGAGTAAACTAATTAGGAATCGTTTTATTTATTTATTTAACGGTTAGGAAGGAAACACGAAGGAATCGTTTTAGTTTTAGGTACTAATATTACATAGGTAATCATTATATTATTGAACGTAACATAACCACGTAATGAACGGCTGCGACCTGCGACACACTCACACCCGTCCATATGAAATCATCTTCTGCCGTCGAACCAGCACGCCGACATTCCTGCAAGGCGCCGCCGCGCGCCGCCACCGCGCGCCGCCACCGCGCCTCGTGCCTCGCCGTGCGAACCGACCCGACAGTACCTATTACTTAATGAAGGTCCTTTATTATAATTCTGTTCAATTAAATATTATAAATGGCTTACGACGCAGGATTTTCTGCATAAGTTGTAAGCTCTTCAATCTTATTCAAAACGCAACGATTAAACGGCGACGCGACGGGACGGCATGGCGGCCATGGCAATCGTCTGCATGGATCTCCGCCAACATGACATGCGCACTTGCCGATGGGCGATGGCGACCAATGTAAAACATTGCGACACCCTGGTAAGACCAACGCGTAGGTACCTTACAAACATACAGGGTGTAAAAGACCTCATCACGAGGCCGTCAACCAAGCATTCTGTACATCAAACTAAGTAACTTTACGCAAAAATTATTGCTGGGAAACGACTTTTTTTTGGGGTGAAAAATCCTGTTTGTGGTAGAACTCAATGTAACGGACTCAAAACATTGTTATGATGGATGGATTGAATAGTACGGGGGTCGTGGAGGTGTTTATAGTAAAAATCTTTAGATTAAAAACTTGTATTTAAAAAAAAGTTTGTCAAAAAGTTGGACTTTGACCCCCAATATCTCCGTAACTAGAAGGTATGGTGTAGAACAAAAAAATGATCGCAATGACGAGGAGAACAAGTGCCTTTCGACTTCGTTAAGAAGTGTTTTACACCCTTTAGTTATGATTTACAACACTACTCATCTCCATCTGCCTAGCCTTTTCCCAACTATGTTGGGGTCGGCTTCCAGTCTAACGGGATGCAGCTGAATACCAGTATTTTACATGGAGCGACTACCTATCTGACCTCCACAACCCTGTTAGTACTGGGTATTACGAGATCTTTGGTAAGACTGGCTGACCAGACTTTCGAGCCACTGGCCTAATTTAACAACTGTCAGAGATCTACAAAGAACAGCGGGGACCAACGGCTTAACGTGCTTTCCGAGGCACAGAGGAAACTCGGTAAGTAATGGGTGGTAACCCATCCACAGACCAACCTAGGCAAGCACGACTTAACCTAAAGATCGACCCGAGCGACCGTTATTATTTACCCACGAACTCCTCATAACAACACAAAATTGAAATCATCAGTTGAAAAAGACTACATAACAGGCGTGATGATTAGATGACGTGATGAGACATACAGACTACATAACAGGCCTATTGCTATATTGTCGACCCCTGCTAAAGTATTTTAACACATTTTATATAAGGAAAAGTCGATATATATTTGTGCATTGAACAACATGGTTTTCGCAACAAAAAGTCAGTTACCACCACCAATTTGCTAACATTAGTTGATTTTATTTCTTCTCAAATGGACCGCGGACAGCTAGTAAATGTGCTGTATTTCGATTTTCGTAAGGCCTCTGATAGAATTAATAACGACATCTTATTACGCAAGTTAAGTGCCATAGGATTTACAGCCAGTCTTCTTCTTCTGTTTTCGGACTGTCTCCGGGACCGTCAGCAATTTGTTTCCCATGGCTCATACAACTCACATGGCTATCATAAACGATCAGGTGTGAGTCAGGGTTCCATTTTAGGTCCCTCGCTTTTTTTGATTATGGTAAACGATCTGCCACAAATAATAAAACACGCGAAATGTCTACTTTACGCCGACGACCTGAAAATATTATATGCAACTGTAATCCGCGTGCGGAGCCCTATACAGTGGACTACAGTGTGAACAACGAGTCTATAGCCAGAGTGTTGACAGTGAAAGACCTCGGTGTACTGTTTGATAGCAAACTGACCTTTCATACACACTTTATAAGCTTGGCTGAAGAATCTTTCAGACACTTAGGTTTTGTTTTACGTAACTGTCAAAGTTTTAATAACGGCAGTTATCAAGCTCTTGTTCAACGCCTTAGTTCGGTGCAAGCTCGAAACCAGCGCTTGTGTATGGAATCATCACGAGGTTACGTCCTATTCAATCATTATCATATATTAGCACAGCGGGCGATGACTGGTGATGCCACTCCAGAAGCAACACAGTGAGTGTCCAATGTGCCTGTGGCTAGTGTCACAAGTAGTGCACGGATACCGAGCAAGCAGCGGTCGGCGCGGTGCCGGGAACTGGAGGTTGGTGGTACCATTACAGAGAGTTCAATGAAGATGATGATGATGGTGATGATGGTGGTGGTGGTGGTTGGTGACGACTGACGATTCGTTGCTTGGTGGTGATGACAAAGGCTAGTTTCCACCATCAATAAATTGCAAATCTATTTCGTCAGTTAGAGTACGCATCAAAACTCGGCAGTAAGGGCTCGTGACGTAAGAACGCACTAAAAATTATAGCACGGCGTAACGTATTGAGAATTTTAAAGGCGTCGTATCTTCGTCAATTTTGGTTTACGTAACAAAAAAAAATACGGGTCAAATATTTTTTGATAATCTAACTGGCGGACTAATTTTTTTTGTCACCTACTCTTTTGTTGTACTAAGTACGATGTCGTAGAGGCAACCGGGCACGGGTGCAGACTGCGCTGTCCTCGGATGTACACAATGTAGCCTTGCACGTAGCGTTGGTGTCGCCCTCATCTATTTAGATCTAGGTATATGTTACGGCTAATAGCCAGGCTGAAACAAGATTTATATTTGTATATTGAAAATATTAAAAAAAAAATACCAGGGTGTGAAAAGATAACCAACAGAACTCATTTCCAGCATTTTTTTTTTTTATCTGTATTTCTGTTTGTCTATTTCGATGATCAAGCATCACGTAAAATTTACGAAACCAGTGTAGAAAACTTTTATACATAAAAATTGTGCGTATCTTGAGGTATTATTTAGTTTTTGAAAGATATATGAATTTAAAGTGTTCAAGATGAACTAATCATCAAATGTAAGATGCAGTGACATCTATTGTACTAATATGGTACTAATTATGTGCTCACCAGATAGGTAACTTATAAATCGACTGACCGGTTTAAAAAAAAAGTTATTTTGGCTTGGTACTCCAGATTAGTGTACATGATCTGCTTTGAAAATTTACACAGCATGCTTTGCGTGCATTAGATTTTAGCAGTTTAACATGTTGGTCGATAGATGGCGTTGTTCATTTTACTCCATTTTCTGAATCGCGATGTTAAGATTTTCCGTGAAAGAATGAGGCTCGCCCGTGTCAGTTGCCTCAACTTTGGGATCGCCAGTGATCCGCGCCGATTATTCGCAGTTACCGGAGATCGTCGCTGTGGAAAGTTTTCGTCCAAATTGTGCCAACACTGGGGGCACCTGGACGAAAACTTCGTCGCTCGGACCGCCTTTTAATCACTTTCCCTGTGTTCGCGCAAGTGCCTGGCACTGGTGCGAGCACAGGGGGAGCCCACTTGCTGCCCGGTGCATCAAACACCGTTGCGGTCGCGATCTCACGTCGCAAGTGTGAATTTTAACGGAGAAGATGCCGAAACCTGGCTCCCGCGGCTCACTAGGCCGTGAAGACGGCGCCAGGCAGCAGGAGCCCCTCCCGGGGTTGGACCGGGCGCTGTCGTTGCCGGCAATCGACGTCGACAACGACGGAGCGTCCGGAGCAACGCTGGCTGGACCCCCTCCTCCTCGTAGTGAGGAGAAGAAGGGATCCAGCAAGAAGCCGATGGAGAAGAACGCAGCCGGAGCAAGCTCGGCGGCGGCTGCGGGGGGCCCGTCGACGACGCCGGCGCCTGCCCGTGGTGCGCCGGCGCCCTCGTCGAGCCAGCCGCATGCCGTGGCCGTGCGCCCCTCCGCCTTCCGCCCGGTGCCGATTCAGGCCCCGGGTCCCGCCACCGCTACTCCCGGGCGCGCGCCACACACGCGTGCCACCGCACCCACGGCGCGCGTAACAGTGCGCGAGTCCGTGCCTCCCGCGCGCGCGCCCGCGCCCACGCCGCGAGCCTCCGCGAGCACTGCTCGCCCTGCGGCGCCTGTGGCGTCCTATGTGCGCCCTACAGCGCGCCCCACCACCCGTGCCGCCGCCGATCTACGGCCCGCCGCGTCGACCGCGCCCCTCGGGGCTGCGTCCGCGGTGGCCTCCACCAGCCGCGACACCACCACCCCGCGCACCGCCACTGGCCCCAGCCTTCGACTCGCCGGCGGCGTTGTCGGCATGCTCGT
Source organism: Xestia sexstrigata (assembly GCA_941918905.2). Lineage (NCBI taxonomy): Eukaryota > Metazoa > Arthropoda > Insecta > Lepidoptera > Noctuidae > Xestia > Xestia sexstrigata. The sequence goes on along the minus strand of OW799216.2, from coordinate 672,260 downwards.
CGCGAGCCGGCTCGAGCATGTCGATAGCGTCCGTGGGCTCAGTCGACTCTGGCCGGAGCGCATCAGGGAGGCGCACCCCTACGGCATCACCGTCGCCGTCGCTGGGATTCGGCTACGAATTCCAGCTGGAGCCACGTCCCCAGCGACGGCGCCGCAGCACCGACGAAGCCCAGGAAGAGGAGGCCTAGCGGTACTGCCCGGACTCGCCGCGGCCACAGCGCGACCGCGCGCCACTGCATGGCCAGGGCAGTGCCGCCGCGCCAACCTTCGCGGAGGCGGTCAGGCGCACGCCCACAACGTCGCCTGGTATCCTCCGCTGATAGTGGATAGGCTGCCGGGTTGGGCCGCCCACTTTAGGGCTCTCAGGCAAAAGCTGGGCCACCCCCCCAATGCCCGTCCTTTGGGCAAGGGGATTCGGTTCTCGCCCGAAAGCGAGGACGAATTTAGGGTGGTCCAGAGGTACCTGACGGACCTGGAAAAGGTGGACGGCACCTCGTGGTTCGCCTACTCGCTGCCAGCGGAGCGAAGCATGAAGGTGGCGATCACAGGGTTGCCGGTAGACACCCCCCCGGAGGAGATTGAGGAGGAGCTCCGGGACATGGAATACGAGCCGGAGTACGTGCGCCACATTAAGGCGCGCGCAGGACGACCCGGCTGCGTGTTCCACGCTGTCCTGAAGAGGACATCGGAGGCCAGGTCCATCTTTGACACCACCACTTTTATGTGTATGAAGGGTGTCAAGATTGAGGCCTGGCGGGGGAAACGTGGACCAGCCCAATGCCACCGGTGCCAAAAGTTCAGGCACTCCTCGCACCACTGCCACCGGCCGCTCGCCTGTGTCCGCTGTGGAGAGGGACACGCTGCGCGGGACTGCCCCCGCCCACGCGAAGAGCCGGCGACATGCGTCAACTGCGGCGCTACAGCTGCCGGCGCACCAACACCAACATCAACAACAACGACGAAGGAGTTTACAGCCTGCGCCGTCCAACTGTTAATGGACCTAATTAAGGCCATAAGACAGGGACAAGACGCGGGTTTGGTTATCCTCGACGGCCTGGCCTCCCTCCTCAAGCTATATGGCTAGGCCGTTGAGGGTAATCCATTGGAATGCCCGCGGCCTCAGAGGTAAGGTCGCCCCCCTCCGCCGCATCCTAATCAATGAGGACATCGACGTGGCGCTAGTAAGCGAGACGCACCTGGGACCGGCTGATAAGCTTAAAATCTCGGGTTACCTCGCTTACAGGAAGGACGAAAGGTCGGCACTCGGCACCCCATACCGTGGTCTGGCGGTACTGGTGAGGCGTAGGGTCGTCCATCAAGAGCTCCCTGTGCCGTCGCTCGGCACGTTCTACGCGCTGGGTGTGCAGCTGCACGTTGCCGGCGAGGATCTCGCCATTTACGCCTGCTATAAGGCGCCCTCGGCCAAACTAGATCCCGCGGAGCTGAGGGCCCTTCTCGAGGCCTACGGCGGCGCGACGATCCTTGCTGGTGACCTGAACTGCAAGCACCCAGCGTGGAACTCCGCCGCGACAAACACGGGGGGTAGACGACTCTACGCGGACGCGGAAGCCTTCGGCTACACGGTGTCCGGCCCAGAAACGCCTACCCACTATCCGGACGCCCACACTCACATGCCGGACGTGCTGGACATCGTGGCCTACCGAGGGCTACACTGCCAGATCACGCAGCAGGTGCTAGACGACGAGATGCAGTCCGACCATCATCCTGTTCTCGTCGTCCTATCGGGGATGCCGACCCGACAGCTACCCGCAGCGCCACGTCGACAAATAGACTGGGAAGTTTTTAAAGAGAAGGCTGAGGCCACCACTCCGACTCGGCCCCTGACTACCTCCGCGGACGTGAACCAAGCCGCGGATGACGTCACCGCTTGCATACGGAGCGCCTTAGAAGCGGCGACGATGTCGGTACCGCAGGGGAGAGTGCAACAGCCGCCCCTGCCTGCGTACCTACGACGGTTGATCGCCGACAAGAGGCGCCTTCGCAAGCGGTGGCAGCAACTGAGATGCCCGACATTAAAAACCAAGGTGAACCGCCTCGCGGAGAGGATTAAGGCCGAGTTGCGGGACCGGGAAGCCGAGATCTGGGAAGACCGCATTCAGGAGGCGGCTGGCAGCTGGCCATCCGCCCATAGACTCTGCCGCCAACTGAAAAATGCCCCAGCTCCGGTGCGCCCACTACTAGATAGCGGCGGGGCGCTCAAGTATGTCGCAGAGGACCGCGCGGAGGTCTTCGCCGAGCACCTGGAGCGTCAGTTCCGACCGAACCCGACAAGCGAAGTCGAACATGTCGCAACAGTCGAGAAACACCTTGGGGACTACTTCGCCATGCCGATAGCTCCCGAGGAAGATCCTATATTTTTCTCGCCTGGGGCAGTAAATCGCGCCATCCTGAGGACGAAGCCCAGGAAGGCCCCCGGTGCGGACGGTATCACCAACGCAGTGCTGCGCCAATTGCCTTACCGTACGGTAGCGGCGCTGGCGCGCCTGTACACGGCGATACTGCGCACCGGGACGTTTCCTTCCTCGTGGAAGGAAGGGTGCGTCATCATGCTGCCCAAGGCGGGGAAAAACATACTGAAGCCGGAGAGCTATCGGCCTGTAACGCTGCTGCCCACCACCTCCAAGGTGTTCGAAAAACTCCTGTTGCGGCATCTCCAGCCGCACATCGACCCGCGGCCCGAGCAGTTCGGGTTCAGGTCGGAACACAGCACGACGCTTCAGCTGTCGAGAGTACTGCACCACATGGCGCAAGCCATTAACAAGAAGGAGTATGCGGTTGCAGTACTCCTCGACATGGAGAAGGCCTTCGACCGCGTGTGGCACGAGGGCCTAATTTACAAGTTGGCCACATCCGACGCGCCCCGCCGTGTTGTAAAGGTGGTCCAGTCTTTTCTTACAGACAGAAGCTTCCGCGTGGTGGTCGAGGGAGCGCTCTCCAGTGCCCGACCGGTGCTGGCCGGAGTGCCCCAAGGCAGTTGCGTGTCGCCGGCGTGTTACTCGCGTTACACCGACGACATCCCCACGACACCAGAGGCGATGCTCGCTCTGTACGCCGACGACGCCGCGTACATCACTACATCGCTTAATGCGAAGTACGCGGCGGTCAAGATGCAGCGCGCGCTAGACCTGCTGCCTGACTGGTTGTCAAAGTGGCGACTGTCGGTTAACGTGGGTAAGACGCAGGCGATGGTCACTGGACTAGCGCCCCTCCCACCACCCTTGACTCTACAAGGCGCCGACGTCGAGTGGTCGCCCCGGGTGAAATACCTGGGCGTCACCATCGACCGTCGGCTCACCATGGGCCATCACGTCCGCCAGGTCGCGGCACGGGCTGGGGTCGCCCGCCACCAGCTCCGTCCGGTGCTCTCGTCTCGACTACCGGTGCGCGTCAAGTTGGGCGTGTATAAAACTTATATACGCCCGATTCTGACGTACGCCGCCCCCACATGGTACGTCTTCGCATGCGAGGGGCACAAAAAGCTTCTCCGCACGCAGCAAAATATGGCGCTGCGGACAATTGTCGATGCCCCTCGCTTCGTGAGGAACGACGTTATCGTGCGGGACCTCGGGATCGAGAGCCTGGACGCCTTCATCCGGCGCCTTGCGACGGGAATGTTCGCGCGTGCCGACGCATCTGCTTGGCCACACGTCAAGCACATTGCGCCATGGCATGCGCGCCCCCCTGACGCGAGGCGCCCTCTCCCCCGCGACCTGGTAGCGGAAGATGAGCCCTCCCCACCGGATTTGACGCCTGGGTAAGCTGTTTCCCAGGATACACGCAGCTTACCTACACAATTACGACTCTACACACACAACACACATCCAGTTGCGTGTACTGTGCTAAGTTAATATAGGCAGCCCACGCAGCTACAACCACACATGCATCTCTACACAAGCACGTAAACACACGCGTAGACTCGCGGCGCGGGCTCGCGAGCCACGCTTGCACTGGGCGGTGTTTACACAGTACAATACCGCCTATACACACATAACGGTTCCTCGCCTGTAACGTAACCGGCTAGCTCTGGAAGCGGGGCGGGCAGGGACCATTACATCCTCCGTAGGTGCGTCGCAGTCGGCACCTCTGTCGCTGGTTGTCCCCCGCCGGGCCTCCTTCGGGTCTCACCTGGCGGGGACAGACCGCCGAGGTGTCGTGAAGAAAACAGTGCTGTATGAACAGCGCTGTAGGCGCGCCTACGGAATACTCCATAGCATCTATTCACAGGCGTGCGACATTGCGGTCGCACGCCACTAGGCCACAGCCTAAAGGCGCCACAATGACGGGCCTGTTTTTACAGACCACGGTATGGCCTCCGCGGCCAGGGGGCATAGCCCCGATGCCGCCTGCCGCGCCCCCGGACGGGGGCGTAGCGACATCCCTCGACACCTCAACTTTGGTTTTTTAACCGACGACGAAACTAAAATGAGGAAGTTCTCAATTCGACGCGTATATTTTTTTGTTTGACCACACCATGATAACTGTTTACAGAGATGTCCGATATGCATTGTCCTTTTTTGTGAAAAGCGTAGGCCTGTGTCTCAAAGTTGGTCCCATTTCAAATAGAAAAAACGTGTTTGGGCTAATTTCCTGCACCTTTGATGAGAACTTTTGACCAAGCAGGAGTATGACTGTCATCGAGCGTCTAAGGATGAAAACGTAAGGCTGTCGAGGCAAGCCCTTATTTGGAAAAACATAGGTAGGTACTTAGATTATTTTAGCGATTAATGCAAATATATCTCACAAATTAAATTGTTACCTACTTGAATTTTAAATACTAATATTATAGAGCTCGAGAGTTTGTTTGTTTGTTGGGAAGGTTGAACGCGCTAATTACAGGAACTGGTTCGACTTAAAAAAATCTTTTAGAGTTGGATAGTCCATTTATCGAGGAAGGCTTTAATAGGTTATCTAACATCACGCTACAAATAAAAGGAGCGGAGCATCAATGATAAATAAATGTTGCAAAAATAGGGAATATGCATTCCTTTTGAGAGCTTCCGTTGCGTGCGCTGCGTAAACGCTTAAAGTTACTCAACAATCATGTATGACGGGATTGTTCCTCTTAAAAGTTAAAAAAAAGTCCTCGATAGCGTAGGTATCTAACCCTCTCTCTCTCTCTCATGTGACGTAGACGAAGTTGCGCGGGTCAGCTAGTGTGGTAATAAATAACGATGTTTTACAATTACAACTACACTCATTCACGATGATTTTATGCACCGATCCAATATTCATAAGTGTTCTCATCATAGGTAACTATGAGTATTTATTGTGCAACAGGTTGGTAGGTATAGCTCCAGAGGGATCAGGGTGCCATTGTGGCTAGGTTACGTGGTGGGCAATGTGGGCATTGAGCTCGGAGATAAGATAACAGAGGTTCACTTATGAGTGGAATTCCCTGCCTGCGTCGGTTCCCGAGTTCATATGGCCCCGTCCCCCCCATCTGTTTAAGTCCCAAGTTAATATGCTTTTTTAGGTTAACTCGTTCCATCGTGCACCTCATCACAATGTTCTCAGGACAAGATTGAGATTATATTTAGCCAATTAAAAAATAAAAAGAAATACCCAAGTATGAAATGATTATCCCTGATGACCTTCATAATGTTAAACGAGATAATCTGGAATAACCAAAACGTTTACTCCGTTGTTGATGTGCATAAGTAGGTGCTACGCCAACGGGCTTCTGTTATGAGACATTAAGAAGAATGACCCGAGATCCTATTAAAAAGTGATTTCAGAATGTCCAGTCCGTGAAACCCATGAAACGTTGGGATGAGAGTTCATGAGAGATTCAGGTTACAAGTAGCTAAATCGATCTCAATAAAATGAAATATGTACCTACCTAGATAATAAATTAATAATCTATATATCGGTGTTGATGATGATATTGTGATTTTCTCCACATCATTTTCAGAACTTGAAGAAATGCACCATGATCTGAGCGTGGCAAAGGTTGGACTGTCAAATTGTCAATGAATAGATCCAAGACCCAGATCAAGACCAACAGCACGAAACGTAGGGTCGCGGTCACAGATACAATAAAGGAGTAGATATGCCCGCTTGACGAAAATGTATCGGCACCCTGTGTCTCCACTTTGCCCCTACCAAACATGCAGTTCAGTAAAAGCAATAGATACGCAGTCGCGCACACACCAGCATTTCTTAAAACTGAACGTACTATACACAATTAATTATAAACCTTATGCCATCAAACACAGCGTGTATTTACCATGCACCGTACAATTTACCCACACAAAAACATCAGTCGCTATATTTGTGCTTTGCAAAAGCATAGGTACGCTAGTGATTGACTAAATCGGAAAGTTATCGAATCTTCCATTTATTATCGTACAAAATTTTTTTTGGTGTCCTGAAAATAATTAAATAAAAAGTAATGTCCAGAATATAATATAATAATAAAAATAAACAATATGTAGAAAAATAAAAATATTATTAAGTAAATTAAAACAATAAAATATCCGGTTACGTTGGTTTAGGCTGTCATGGCCTATTGAAACAGTAGTTAGTAGCACGAAGATAAGGCTTAGTATACGATAATTCAAAGCCAAAAACACTCCACCGATTTAACCTGAAATTTAATTAACTTACTTTACGAAAGTTGGTTACGCCTTTCTCTACTATATGCTGTAAAATAATCGAAATACATAAAAAACATTACTTAACATTGATCTTCCAACCGGGTTAAAACGGTTGACAAATTGAAAAATAAAACTAAAATGACATCGCTGCCGAGGTCTACCGCGGTGAAGGTGATGTGACGATCTGATCATGTTCACGGGGCAAGCGTGGCCAACAATTGCACAGAACAGAGAGGTTTGAAGGGAGAAAGGAGAGGCCTTTGCCCAACAGTGGAACACAAACCAGAAGCGAAGATGTTTAAAATAAGACAACGTGCTGGTACACAAAATTATGAATACAAACGTTTATTCTAACTTGGAACAAAATATAAACCACTGAAACAAACCTAAACCGAGTCTAAGTACACAAAATAGGAAAACATAAATCTTACAGCCCTTTGACCGATATTCCCAACAAGAGTCTCTAGTCACCAGTCACCCTTTCCATAGAAGAAACTTGTGCTGCGTAAAACCTCATTTCTTCCCAACAATATTATATAAGTAGAGAAATTATAAATCAAGCCACACATTTTTTTATTGGCCACGTGATCAAACTTCTCATTTTATAACTAAGCAACGGGAAAATGAGATAGTCTCTAATAAACTAATTTGTCTTTTAAACAACGCCAACTAAATATTCTACAGAAAGCGTCAAGTAAAGATCAACTATTATCTTAACTTGTCCTTCTTATTTATACATTGCCACCTTATTTACTAACTCAGCCAAGGAATTTATATCTCATCACCATTTTACGATTTACAGCTTCAACAGTAGGTCCTCAAAAAAATATAATTCAAGCATCCATAGACAACATCATTTATTATAACTTAGCATGAACCTAATAAATACATCATATTCTTTTATCGAACATAGCAACTGCAAGAAGATTTCGTGTGAGTGCGCAAGACGACAGCGACGGAAGGGGAAGACGCTCTCTGATTGGTGCAAATGACCACATTTGCACCAATCAGAGAGCGCCATTCCCTTGCGGTTTGTTAGGACTGATTCCTATATTAGAATAAGACTAAGAAACTTTTACTTGTAAACATAGGTTGTTACACACTGTGTGAGATGTTATATTGTAGAACTTAGATTCTCTATGTTTTGCCGTGAAGCGTACAAATATGAACAGACAAATGTATTGATTTAAAGCAATAAATTTTTCTTCCATGCAATCAACACGGAGTAAATGCAAAACTAAAATAACAATTAATCAAAACAATATAAAAAATTAGAAAAAAATATTTCAATAATTAGCAAAAATTAACATAATTCAAGATTAGATGTCGTGTGATAAAGAAAAAACAATTAAACAGAGGTCAATATAAAATTTAATTAAATAAAAGATGTCAGTTATTACGAGATTAGCATAACCGATGTCAGTAAAAAAGGTCAAAGATTCAAACTTATTTCGTAAAAATCATCAAATATTACCAAGATACACAATCGGATGTCAAAACATTAAATGGCAGTAATAAAAAATGTATAACTAAACAGGCATCACAAAAAATTATATTACAAATTTTTTCGTTCAGGAACTCATTTAAATTATAGTAGGATCTACTTATCAGAAAGTTCTTTAGATGTTTTTTGAAAACGTGAATATTTAATATTTTAATTGATCTGGATTATTGGTGCCATACAAAAAACACTATTATGCATCAGCGCTGTTTTGGACTGTCTAGAGCACAACATATTGACGTGTCGTCGACTTCGGTTATTTCTGTCAGACAACTTGGGAAATAAATTCGGGTTGGTTTTAACGAATACTGCAACTTCGAATATGTACATACAGGGTAGTGTCAGTATTTTACATTTAATAAAAAAAGGTTTACAAGTATCTGTATATTTTAACCCAAACATTGCCCTGATGCACTTTTAATGGGCTTTAAATATTAGTTCCTTATTGGTTGAATTTCCCCAAAAAAATATTTCGTCTTATCTTAATATTGAACTAGCCATACCATGGTATGCTGTAACAATAGCGTCCGTACCTATGACTGGCGCAAGCTTATATAAAGCATATGCCGATTTGCTAAGTCTCTTCGCCAAATCTATCGTATGTGCCTTCCAATCTAATCGTTGGTCTATGGTTAACCCTAAGAATTTGGTTGTGTCAACTTGATTTATTTTGTTGTTCTCGTAAATAATGTTCATGGTCAAATTTTTGCGTTGGGTGAACGTCATTAATTTGGTCTTATCAATATTTATCTTAAGGTTATTGTTATTCCTGCCGGGGTTGCGGGACTGTTCGAAAGAGATACCTTGGCCCCGGAACAAAAAGGGCGATGAAGGAACATGGATGGGTTTTAGTCTGACACTCCCTCCTGCCCAGAGCGGGAGAAGTCATTAGATGATTTCCCATCCGAAAAAAAAAAAGGTTATTGTTATTAAGCCATTCTATTATTGATTTTATAGTATATCGTCATTTTCATATATTAGTTTGTCATATTTTAGTTTATCTTTACAGTCAATCGTAACTGTGCTGTCGTCGGCAAATAGTGTCATGTGATGTTCCGTTACTTTTGGCAGGTCATTTATGTAGAGTATAAATAGAGGGGGGCCAAGCACGCTGCCCTGCGGCACACCATATTTGATTATTTTATCACGGGACCTATAGACTCTTTCGCTCTTTGTTTTTTGATCCACTTGTGTAATTTCCACATATTGTTTTCGGTTTTTGAGATATGACTCGATAAGTTGTAGGATATTGCCTCTTATTCCGTACGAGTCTAATTTATTAAGTAATATATTGTGATCTACATAGTCAAAGGCTTGAGTCATATCACAGTAAATTGAACATAACGGTATATTTCGGTCAACATTTGCAATCACATTATTTAAAAAATCATATATGGCCATTTTAATGGTTTTATTTTTCCTAAAACCTTTTTGTTCTTCAGCCAAATGTGTTGCTGTACCAAGTATTTATGAATTTGTTTATAAATGTATTTTTCAAATATCTTAGAAAATATAGGAACAAGTGCGATTGGCCTGTATGATTCTGGTTTATCTCGATCGTTTTTTTTGTAAAGTGGTTTTACAACAGCAGTCTTTAGTTTGGTCGGGAATATACCTCGCGATATGCATAAATTTAATATGTGATTTAAAGGGCCGCTAATGCTATCTGCCCCATATTTTATTGCTTCTGTGGATATACCGTCATTTCCTACGCTCCTAGTATTTTTTAAGGTATATTGTACTGATCTCTTAATAAACAAATATCAAAATCACCTTTTCTCAAAATGACTGATTTCGATCTGCTAAGAAATGAATTACCGAAAAATCAATACAAAATTAACCGGCAAATTAGTATTTAACAAACTGTAACAAACAAGCATATAGGCAGCTTATTCAAATTACAATTCTACGAATAATAATAAACTAAATTTCCGGAAAAAATACCACACCTCCGAAAAAAAAAATGAAAAAAAATACTCTTTATCTACTATCTATAACTTAGGATGCAAGAGCGAGCGAACAAGCTCGGGACTTGGGGCACCCCGACGCCGACGTTAGGTTATGTTAGGTTACTTTAAACTCTGTAGACAGAAACAGGAGACTCGCGTGGCGGAGCTACGTCGACTACGCTTTATTACCTACATTTTGACCACCAATATCACCAGCGACGAACAACGCACTAGAGTCTCAAATTGATTTTTCAAAAATAAAATCTCTAGGCTTGTCCATTTCGCTACATTCACATGGGGCATGGGGTAAGGTGAAAAAATTATCCACTGCTCATTACTTTTCTGTTATAAAATAGTTCTTATATTAACGAACGAAACGGCCGAGCCACATATTTTGAGTAAGGTGTAGAGTTTGTGAAGTTATACCTTGTAGAGTTAGGGCGTGTAGAGTTAGAAGCTTGGCTCTACATGAAATCTGAAAACTTTTTGACAGTGCGAGTCATATTATGGTCTCGTTTTGACAACATTTTACATCAAAATGTTTTTGGTGGGATTTCATCTTTTTGTAAGTTGCTTGTGAGAGTGACATTTTTTTTAATTTTTTTGGGGTGTATTTTTTACACCCCAGAGTGCAGAATACAATCGGCCACTGTGTTTAGCCTTCGTCGATTACGAGAATGCATTCGACAGTGTCGAGCATTGGGTCGTGTTTAACTCTTTCCACAGATCGATAGTCAGTATTTTTTATTTTTTTATTATGTTCTCAGGGAATTGTACAATGTGTTGATGATGCTACAATGCAGATCAGATTGCATGAACTCCTCGCACCGATTTTGAGTCAAAAGGGTAGTGGAGATACCATTTTGCATAAACTTTTCACCGCTGCCTTGAAAGACGTGATGAAAACACTGAAATGGGACCAAAGTGGTGTAAACATCAATGGTGTCTACTTGTCACACCTTCGGTTTGCGGATGACCTCGTGTTGTTTTCCGAATCCCTAGAAGACCTTCAATGCATGCTGAAAGAACTTTTTGATGCTTCCCTACAAGTTGGTTTAAGAATGAACATTTCCAAGACGAAAGTGATGTCGGGCATTCCGGACGACTCTGTCTCAGATGTTATGGTTGGAAAAGAGCGTCTGGAGATGGTTGATCATTATATTTATTTGGTACATGTTCTATCTTTTGACAAGGAGCATTCCAGCAAGGAGATTTCTAGGAGAGTACAGCACGGATGGGCGGCATTTGCCAAACTGGAACATATTTTTCGGTCCAAAAAGATCCCTCAGTGCCTAAAAACCCGCCTTTTTAACCAATGTGTCCTGCCAACAATGACTTATGGTGCTGAGACATGGACGCTCACAAAGGAGACTGTCCACCGAGTACGAGTGGCACAAAGGGCCATGGAGCGGGCCATGCTCGGCATAACCCTCTTAGATCGAGTGCGGACGAAAGTATACGACACCGATGACCAGGCGGTGCGCCTCAAGTGGATCTGGGCAGGACATCTGGCTAGACGCGTAGATGGCTGATGGAGCAAGGTTTTGACCGAGTGGTGGCCAAGGTTTGGCCAAAGAAACCAGGGCCGTCCTAAAGCTCGTTGGGTTGACGATATCGTCAGGGTCGCGGGAAACACCTTGATTACGAACGCACAGAACCGGGAAGTTTGGCGGAAGAAAGGGGAGGCCTATACCCAGCAGTCGGTGATTCTGGGCTGATATGATGAGTTCATGCACATCAGAGGCGCCTTTTTTATAGCCCACTCTCTATCTTTGCTTTTTTCAGACCGTATCGTCAAAATTGCGGAAGTCTCATACAAACTTCCATCCCCTAGTTTAAGGGGTTGGGGGAAAGTTACAAGTTTTATATTTTTTTTGTTGTTTGTGTAAATACTAATAATAGCTTCCATACCAAATTTCAGCTTTCTAGGACATTAGAAAATACCCAAAGAATTTCGATGACCAATCAGTGAGTCAGTGACGAAATAAGGGTTTTTTAGACAACACGTTTTGGCGTTTTTGACACAAAACGACCACGAACTGAAAGAACAATGGCCACTCGGCTAACATATACAAAATCTAACAAAACGTGACTTGATAAAACATATATCACTTCATTCGCCTATATAAATATAACTCAGTACGGCCTTCAATATATTTTTAAAAGGTCGGAGAGTCAAGAATCAATTATGAAATAAGTTTTTTGAGGTTATGTTCATATTTTAATAATCTGTGGCATTTAGGGTACGTGATAGACAGAGAATTAAATGAGACTGAGCATTATCGTATGAAATTGGCCATACTCTCTAAAAAGAGAGAAAAACAGTTATTGGTCCAATCATCTCGTTCCTGACATACTTAGAAAAAGACAATGAAACCAACATCTAAGCTTTTCTCTCTGACACTTCTGCCCGCTTATAATTGACATTGAATTGAATATAATTGACATCAATCAATTTTTATTAGTATCGATTTTAGATGTTCAATTATTCGTTTTTATTTAATTTTTGGCTTTATTTCACTATTTACCACGAAGTAACATCAGATTCTATTAGTGGGAAACCTTAGTTTAATAATCAACGTGAGTTTATACGATTCACATTGCCTGCGATTTAATTTCAATCTTCTTTAATATAAAAATCCATCGCTGAATGTGTTGCGAAGCGCAAATCTCGAGAGCAGCTGAACCGATTTCGGTAATTCTTTTTTTATAATATTCCTGGAAGTACGATGATGGTTCTTACGGAGAGAAAAAAATTGAAATATGTCTGAAAAAAAAAAGAATCGACTGTTAGGCGGTACGAAGTTCGCCGGGTCACTGGGTCAGCTATTTAAGAAATAAAATCGACTAAGGCTTAAGAAAAAGTATGGACTTCTCTTTCTTTTTTTCATTTAGTCCTGTTTTAGAATGTTTAAAAGTTGTTACCTATTTGAAAAAAGTTGTTATTTGAATCGATTTAGATTGTTGAGTCGGTTGAAATTCATTCTCTACTTCTAGACAATTTTAAGTTTAACCTTCTGCGCGCGGTGTGTCCCGTGGCGGAGCAAGCGGGTTTTCCGCGCGACCCGCATGCGCACACATGTGAGCATGTCATCCACACTTCGGAGCGCCCCGGTTATGTGGCCGCTCGGCAACCACGTGCCACCAAATCGCACTCTATCGAATTGACTGATACATTATCAGCTCATGATCGCTTTGTGAAACTATCGACAACTTAAATCTAAACTACAAACAGTAATATAAAATAGGATCACGACGGAGGGACGGCGTTAAATTAATATCCGGTCATAATACATGCTTAGCGACATTCACATTCACAAGCGACATTCTTTATCAGCATCGAGTGAGAGTCTCGTTAGGTTTGTGGTGAAAAGATTTGTCTGCACAGCAACTCAATGAATCGAGTGACTCGTGAGAAGCGGTGGTAGCGCCGCGCCAGCTGTTTCGCTGCGCAGGCGCATGCGCTGGGCTTTCCCGCGCATTCCGTGACATACACTCGCGGTCGCGAATACTTGCATCATAGCGTGCGATAGGCCAGTCATTTGTTCGTTACATAACAGCGACCTGCGTTGTGTGCTAGAACAACGGTCAATATTTAAGTATTACATAAAGTAGTTACAACTTAGGTTGGTATCGATTTGGGGTTTAAAGACAAACACACGTAGTAGAGTATACCTAGTTAGTCGCTCGCCCCACTCGTACAAGTGCGTGGACCGTGGTCTATGTTAGAAATTCAATAAAACCAAAACAACACAGAGGCTTAGAGAATTAAGTCATTATCCGTTACAAGGTCTAATGACAATACTTAGTTTTTATTTTGTTTTGGACGACAGACGATTTGGGGGATTCCAAATGGTCCGCCGTGGTGGAAAACACCGGTTGACACCGCAATGGCGTCATCCGTCCAGATCACCTTGAGCTGTTTCTTACTGCTCACCGAACAAAGACGTTCATCAGTAGGTGCACTATGCAGAAGGTAGGTCTGAGTACCTCAGCACTGTACGAACACGGCGGCGGGCGGTGGCGTGCTCTTTGAAGGCAAATACCTACCTGAAAAACCTAAAACCTAAAACTGAATTAGCCAGGTGCTTGAATTAAAAAAAACTGCTCTAAAAAACCTTGGTCAGAAAAACTGTCGTTTACCTCTTGTTTCCAGTGGAGGTAGAAACCATGTACAGCCTGGGAGATATACATTCAAATGATTGTAGGTCTAGGTACCAGATACCAGTGCAGGACCAGCGGAACACAAACATGAAAAATCTAGTTTCTCACCAATTATGTTCCAATGTAACTTCTGTGTATTTATAACTTTAACCTGACCAAAAGCTACAATGATTTCGATGAGATGAAATTAAAATGGTAATCAAGATTAAACTTTCCTGTTTCATCTGCAAGACAGTGTAGTCGGAAAGTACGGGCTCACCCGCATATATACGAGACACGTAACTCAGGAAAACAGTCGCTCTGTCGCCCCCGCGATCACTCCGTCATGATACGCGTCGCCTGCCTCCTGCTGCTGGCCGCGCGCGCCCTCTCCGCGCCCGCCGCCCCGCCCCGCTCCGCCGTCCGCGCCGCGCCTCTGCTGCACCACGACGACACGCCAGGCGACCTGCTCATCAGAACGCTGAGGAAGTCCAAAAGGAATGCGCCGGCGGAGAGCACTGACATTGATCATGTCAACAGAAAGCAGTTCATTGTGAAGTTACTCTGCCGGAAGCAAGACCAGTGTACGCACACACAAGTTTACGAGTTTGACCTATTGCGAGCGGAGCCACGTGTGAACGGAAAGGGAGTTTATTACTGACGCGGAGTCGGTCAATGAATATGCTAACTGAAGTAAGCGGCGCGGCGGAGAGCACACCCGGCGAGGCCGTCTGGAGCCACTTGTGCGTGATTGTGGGCTGTGCCTGCTTCGCGTCCTGTGCACATGGTGAACATGAACATGCAACAACAACAAACATGCATGGGAACGTATTCCAGAAGGAGAAAGCGTCGCGTCGTACAGTGCCCAAAGATAAAGTATTATTGGTGCCAGTTTGCTTATGTACCTTGTACCACTTCTACTAAGAAGTGACTCTGTACTAATACTTAAGTATAGTTAACACTTGGACAATACTGCATTAGGGTTAGGACTAGGAGCTACTCACGCTTGATAATTTAAACCTTACCTTCTCCTTTTGAACTTGTCATCCTATGTTAACACACAGCAGGACATAATACTAGGCGCCTTTCTTTGTTTATAGTAATAATAAAAAACAAAGTCTTCCGCCGCGTCTGTCTGTCTGTTCGCAATAAACTCAAAAACAACTGCACCGATTTTCATGCTGTTTTCGCCATGGACAGAGTCGTTCTCGTTTTGTATACCATTGGCTAAAATATACTGATATTTGTTGGAGGTCTTGGAAAAAAATAAACCGTCGTCGTAATAACCGACATCCACGCGGGCGAAGCCGCGGGCATCAGCTAGTTGTTTATAGTTATGCTTTTAGATCTAGCGAAAATTTAGAAAGCCTTAAATTAAGTTATCTGTAGATACCTACATTTATTTGGTCTGAGACCTACATAGTATGTTAATTCATACCAAATTATTGACAAGTAGTTGTACCCTATTGAATGAATACTGTGTATGCCTGATGCGCTGCCTCATGTTTGATAATTAGGTAACCTAGAAAAATAACAAGTGAAATAGATTTGTTTAAACCTTGCCTGTTTCATTTTATTCTACTATTTTGATACTAGTGTGGATTCTACTCGCATTGTGCAAGAACTAAACTTAATTTAGGCTATTGCTATCTTTTACTAAAAGGCAGTGCGAGAAAAGGACGGCTATAGCTATGAACTAAGTTCATCATCATCATCATTTCAGCCGAAAGACGTCCACTGCTGGACATAGGCCTACCCCAAGTGTCGCCACATTGACCGGTCCCGTGCGACTCGCATCCAGCGGATTCCCGCAACCTTCACCAGGTCATCGGTCCACCTAGTGGGAGGCCTTCCAACGTAACGTCTTCCGGTTCGCGGTCGCCGCACCAGAGCTTTTCGGCCCCATCGGCCATCCGTTCTGCGAGCAATGTGCCCTGCCCACTGCCATTTAATTTTGGCAATTCTTCGGGCTACGTTGGTAACCTTGGTTCTCTTGCGGATGTCTTCATTTCAGGTTCGATCGCGCAAGGAAACTCCGAGCATAGCCCTCTCCATTGCCCTTTGGGTGACTTTAAGCCTTCTTTCGACCACGTTTCGGTCCCTTATGTAATCACTGGTAACACACACTGGTCATAGACTTTCGTCTTGAGACACTGCGATAAGTTGGACGAGAAGATATTGCACAACTTCCCGAACGCTGCCCAGCCCAGGGAAGACTCAAGGCATTTCTACTGGAAAGATGCCTTTATTCAATAGATGAATTGTAATTGATTTTTGACAACGAATAAATAATACCTTATGTGATTTTTTATTGATTATTTTATTTTTTTAATTTTTGTTATGTTTATTAATTATTTCCTAAGTATCACATTCAGACACAATGTAATTTGTTTTTGAATAAATGAAAAAAAAAAGAACCGATCTGGTTTCGACGATTGACGGAAGTATGACGGAATTAAACGGCCTTAAATACCGGTTTTCTACCAGCCTTCAGGAGTTCGGCCGTAATTTCGTTATCACCCGGTGCCTTGTTGTTTTTGAGCTGCCTCAGAGCCATCCTAATCTCGTACAGGCTGACGTCCGGTATGTCTTCGGTATAGTGTCGGGTCAGTCTAGTTCTTGGGTCGTTTGCTAGATCTACGACAGGTTTACTGGTTGACGTGTACAACTGTCCATAGAAACTCTCGATCCTACCATCGTCGGTCTTTAGTTTCGTGAGCTGGCTCTGCCTAATAGCCAGATCTATATCTCGAATAACTTGGAGCCTTTATCCGCTCAATCGCGTCTTTAATACGCTCGGTATTAAAGCGGCGGAGGTCCCTCTTCAAGGATTTAGAGATCCGTCTATTGAGCTGCCGGTATTTACACGCCTCGTCTGAAGACTGCAGGATCATCTCACGCCGCTCCTTCATGAGCTTGAGAGTGTGATCGGAGAGCGTCTTGTTCTGATCTGTACGACGTGCCTTGAAGAACTTAGACCCGGTCGTATGGACAGTTTCCACGAACCCGTCGTTGTATTCGTCCACTGAGCTTCCTAGACACTCGAAACGGTTCTGGAGTTCAAGCAGAAAGCTCTCGGGAAACTAAGTATAAATAAGTAAAACTATTTTAGCTGTAAAAAGTCTATTATTACTTTTTTACAACTTGTCCTATGCACAGACAGAAGATTTACTTGTTGTCTGCAAGTAAACTTGTTTAGGTTATATGTAAGTTGCAATTGTAGTAATCTATTTTTATTTTAAAGTTTATTTATTTATTTATTTTAAGTAGGTATTTATACACCTCCTAGCCCGAAACACAGGTTCCACCTAGTTCAGGCAATATGCAACAGTGCTCTATTTTATTTGTTAAGATACTTAAATGTAAATGTGCCCCTTTATATAAATAAACGACATTATTATTATTTTCCTTTATTCATCTAACGTCTTATGAAAAAATGTAAATACTTTATTTACATTTTTTAATATTTCTTTAAAAAAAACATAAAAATATAAAAAATAGTAGTCCGCCGGTGTTGGGAGCAGGGTCCAAGCCACCGGTGGTTAGGGCTGCAGAGACAGGAACCTCCTCACAATGCGAGCTGTATCGAGGAGTACTGCCTTCTGAATCAGTCCCTTGATCCAACCGCCTAAAGAGAGCTTCGATAGATGGTCATCGAAGCTCTTGGCTAGAAGGCCGATGGCCGTCACGACAATCGGCACAATGATAACCGAGTTCATATTCCACATGTCGCGAACCTCGTGTGCCAAGTCAAGATATTTTATTTGTTTCTCTTTCTCAGCTTTCACGAGGTTCTCGTCATGTGGAATGGTAACATCGATTATCATTACGCGGCGCGCTGATCGGTCTATCATCACTATGTCAGGCTTATTGGCGACAATAGTCCTGTCAGTAATGATAGACCGATCCCAGTACAGCGAGACATGGTCTTTTTCGAGAACTGGGTCGGGCACATACTTGTAGTACGGTACCTCAGATTCCACAAGTTTATATTTCAAGGCAAGTTGCTGGTGTATAATCCTGGCTGCTTGGTTGTGCCTGTGCAAGTACTCGCCGTTAGCCAGACGAGAACAACCAGAAATAATATGTCTGGTGGACTCACCCGAAAGTTGGCACGCCCGACACGTCAATCGTCCCGTCCTGCATAATATATTTCCGGTAGTTGTTCGTCAATATAACTTCGTCCATAATCGCACAGACAAATCCTTCAGTTTCCCCAAAGAGGTCGCCGAAACATACGATCCCACACACTGCCGCGATATTATCGCCGCCACCAGGACGCTTGCGTTTCTGCGTACTACGATATTGCGATATGAGTTCTTAGAACATTTGGTATTGGGACGCAGAAACGCAAAAACGCACCTGTGTGTGGGAGCCTTTAAGGCTGTGTGGGGCACACAGGCGCGACAGTGATCTTTAAATCGTCGTTGCGACTTTAAGACCTCTTATGTGTCACTTTTGTCAAAATCAGTATGGTTTCGGACGTAAAGAATAGCACCATCTCATATCTTCCCGTGGGTGTCGTAAGAGGCGACTAAGGGACAAGACTTACCAGAGAATGGGCAGCAGCGGTCTCTGTGCTTTTGTAACAACCGTACTGCGATCGCCAACCCGCCTGCCAAGCGTGGCGATTATGGCAAACCCGCCCAAATGATTAGCGCATCACAGAAATGGCCCCTATAATACAACGTCATCACTGCAGGCGCGTGTGCGACGTTGCCGTTCCTCTACACACGCGCGCGGACTCGGTTTGTCAGTAGATGCGGCTCTGCGTGCGTGAGTGACGCACGTGCAAACGTCACGCATCTGGTCTGGCATCTTTCTTATAGTTTCATATATTACAACTAATAGAACCAGTCCAGAACATTAAAGTCAATAATAAACACACCACCGGTATTGAGGAGACAACCGAAGTTCTATTAAATAGTCTGATACCTGATGATTCGCCGGTAAATGACAATGACTACCATCAACAGATCAGAGCGTGGGCTGCTGTGCCACCTGAATCACCAGCGTCAGACCTTCCATCCATTGACGAATTCATTAATGTTGTCAGGAAACTGCCTCTTAACAAATCATCAGGTGAAGATAAAATATCTAATCGGATGATAATAGAAGCGTGTAAAACAGCGGGCGACGCCATTCTATCTGTTTTCAACCGATGTATTGCGGACGGCGTTTTCCCTCGCGTATGGCGACGTGGCTTTATACGAATAATTCCAAAAAGTGGTGATAAGCCACCGGACGACCCTAAGTCGTACAGGCCCATAACCCTACTGCCATCTTTAGGAAAACTCCTGGAGCGCCTTATCGTTCCACGTTTGCTGCCAGACGGGCCAAAGTTTCATAACAACCAATTCGGTTTCACCGTGGGAAAATCCACCGTAGACGCGGCACTTTCTGTTAGAAAAATTGTTAATAACTCGGAACACAGGTACGTGGTTGGAATCTTTTTAGATATTTCCGGGGCTTTTGATAACGCATGGTGGCCGATGCTACTACTTAAACTGAAGAATCGTGGCTGCTGTAAAAACATATATAATCTTGTTTATTCTTACTTTTTAAATGGTTCCGCGAAACTCAAACTCGGTCATTATTCTATGTCAAAGCCCCTTAAGATGGGATGTCCTCAGGGGTCAGTAATCGCTCCGTATGTATGGAATTTAGGTTTTGATGATTTTCTCGCGATTCCCCTTCCTCCCGGCTGTTCATTAACCGGTTACGCGGACGACGGCCTGCTGCTCATTCAATCGAGTACTCGGGCTGGTCTCGAGAATTTAGCTGACACTTGCCTATGATTAATATGTCAGTGGGGCGATCGAAACCGTCTGACCTTTGCACCGCAAAAAACTTATCAAGTAATTTTAAAAGGTAATCTTAAATCGTGGCCTAGTATTAAATTTAATAACGTTCCCGTGAAAAGAAAGCAATCCGTGTGCTACCTTGGTTTGGTCTTAGAGAGAAATTTTTCATTCATAGATCATATAAAAACTGTCGGTGAAAAAGCTAAAAAGAACTTTTATGCCTTAACGAGAATATCAAAATCTACGTGGGGTCTGTCATTTATAACTTTAAAGACCATTTATGGGGCTACTTACTTGGGGTGTATGTGCTACGGGGCACCTGTCTGGGCCGATAGGGCCACCATAGGAGCGGCACGACGTAAATTGCTTCAAAGCCAGCGTTTGGATTTGATATTCTTATGCAAAGCGTATAGGACGGTTAGTACTGAAGCCTTACCGGTACTTGCAGGTGTACTTCCAGTTGATCTTGAAGTGCAGCGACGGGCTGCAATGTACTATAACGCACGTGAGACCGCGGACGCAGACTTTTTAACCCTACGTGACCGTGTTAGGATTGCTAGATTATTCAAACCACAGACCGACGTCTGGGAGGAACTTTTGTCTGAATGGCAAGGTAGGTGGGATAATTCCATCAAGGGCCGACACCTCCACCAGTTCTTTCCATCCGTTCGTGAACGGCTGGCCAGGACATGGTTGGAGGTTGATCACTGTGTTGCCCAATTTCTCACCGGTCATGGTAACTTTAAGAGTAAATTATTTTCATCTGACTGCGAATATGAACAATCAGCACATCACATTTTGTGGGAGTGCAGTCTTTGGCAGAATGAACGCAACATTATGTTGGATAGTGTACATGTTACATCCGGAGTTATTTACTATACAGACCTTGTGGAAACTAGAACCAATTTCCGTGCGTTCAAGCGTTTTTGCCATACCTATTATTGGAATCAAATATAACAGCTCAGAACTTAGGACCCATTAATGTTAATATTTATCCGTGGTGCTAGGCAACTGGGCCTATCCCAGTTGTAAACGTCCCTTTATGCCTATTGGCCTTGTTTCGTTCTGTCTCCTGCTGAAATGGAGGGAAGTGGAAATTACGGTTTTTTCCTACTATACTTTTCTGATTAATTTCGTTGCGGGATCCAAGACAGTTAAATTCATTCTCTGGGACTTCGTCGAGCTTCATTGTCTCGGCGCTTTTCTGGTGGTCGCCACTGTTGATTCTGGCTTTCAGGAGTTACAGTGGTTTGGGAACAGTGTGGCGGGCTTGTCAAAATTAAAAAAAAAAAAAAAAAAAAAAAAAATTACAACTAATGCGTGCACGCGTCACGTCACGCTACGCATCCGGTGTGACCGGGCCTTATATGTCCTACACGTACATGTACCATGAGCTCGGACGAAATCTGCTCATTTTTAAAACAAAATCCCGTGCACAAGATCTCTTCATCTGTTTACCACGTGTTTGAAATTTACGTTTCTAGACCGAGTTTTTTCCAGAGAAATCACCATATTTAAATTCGGAAAAAAAAATAGTACAGATACATGTTTGATCTTGTGACTTTTGTTGTTAAAAGCACAATATTCAACATTTTGCTCAATAAAAAAATCTGAAGTATAACGTTGATTTTGAAAGTATTTTATGTTGAGACTTGGGGAACGCAATTTTTATGAAAATTTAACATTTCATTTACTAATCGGGTTTGTCAGTGATATTATTGGATAGATTTGTAATTTGGCACTTATTTTTTTTTATATTAAATAAATACGTGAAAACTAGCCAGCGCGCGGCGCGCGCACCGCGCCCGTGTCCTGCTGGACGTCATCAAGGGAGGACCTATGCAATTTTTGCTCGCGACCACAATAATATCGTCACCGCGCGCGTAGTAGTACGTACCTACTTTATTGTCCTTCTCTACACAGACTAGCGAAGTCAGTATGACTGATATCTTCGCCAATTATTATTATTTATTTAGAATCGCTAACGGTTTAACCGAGCTTCCCGAACTACTGAGCACAATTGGACTGCGGATTCCTTCTACTTTTCGGCGCAATACCCGTCTATTGCATACTCCTGTGGTAGGAACGAAATATAGACGAAACTATTAATTAATTAGAGCGAGTCATACGTATAATGCGGTTGGCCAGGGCGTTGTTGACATCGATATTTTCAGTACTAGCATCTCAAAATTAAAAAGGACTCTTTCCAATTTCTTTTTTGATAACGTAAGTGAATTCAATTTGCGCTATTTGAAACTCATTTTTACCTAAGATACTGTCTTTGTAAACACTGTCTGCCTTCTTAAATATTTTTGTTTTTGTTAATAAGCTCTTTTCTATCTGCGAAAACTTAATTGGCCTTAATTTTGTTACTCTTAACCATGAGTAAATTTTTAGCTGTAAGTTTTAATAAAACTGTAGAATAAAATAAAATAAAATTGTGAACCGATTTCGATGATTCTTTTTTGTTTGAGAGAAAATTACTTCGCTTCCCTTTGGTGAAGATCTGATGCTGATCTTCAAAAATATATAATGGAACTCTTCAATTATAGACAGCAAATCGCTTGGATGTTTATTGTTTTCACAACATCATAACAACATCACGCCTGTATGCTTTGAGGGGATGCAGAATTGTCTACAGTACACCCACATTTCGACAGTTAGGTATGTTAGGTTCCATTTTATTGGGGATAAGGCTATTACCACGACATGTATTGTTAAAAATATAAAATTATGACTGCCTCGTTGGTCTAGTGGTGGCGACTACTGCGTATGAGGTCCTAGTTTCGATTCCCAGGTCGGGCAAAGTGTTATTGGGTTTTTCCATCAGGGTTTTCTCAGTAGCAGGCTCGTAGTCTGTATCTGCACCCGCGCTTGCCCCGTATTAGGTACATGGGACTAAAACATAACTGGTGAAATAAAGTTTTTAGTACGATGTAATAAATCAAAACAACCATTTTATTAATCAGCTGATAACTACCGTTCTGACAGTAGGTACCTACGTGAACCTTTATTTGGGGTCACTAGTACCTACTACTTTCATTAGTAAGATTTCTGCATTGTAACCAATGCAGAAATCTTACTAATGAAAGTAGTAGGTACTAGTGATTCTCAAAAATAAGTTAGTTAACAAGAAAAAAATCATGGCAATAACGTAGGTGATTTTATTGAATAATTTGAAACACATTGAACATGTCTATCGGTTACATTGGTACCCTAGAGCACGGTTTACGGTCGCGCTGCGTTTATTAGGTAGAAAAAGTTTTATGCTAGTACATACCTATATATTTTATTTTATTATAATTAATCACATATTTGTCTTTCATTATAGTACTCACCAAATCTTCTACCACCATTCTTTAAATTCTATAGAATGCTAATCGCCTGCCTCAGTCATACATTCATAACAATATAAAGTGTAGGTATAAGTGTAGTGTGTGTATAAAGTGTGTGTGTGCATAGTCTTATTACCACATCAAGCTAAACGTGTTTGTTGCAAACTAGCTCTTATTACAAGCACGCAATAAAATTTGAACTACTGATTTATTTAGCGTGTGGCGTGTTCGCTCGCCGCCATACGTCACCGGAGTTCATATCGCCACGGCTCCTATGCAACGCGGGCGCAAGCCGTCTTGACTCGTAAAATGCCTAAACTGCCGGGAAAAGGAGCCCTTAACGAATCATCGACACGAAGAAGAAGAAGAACTATTATTGGTCTTATTTTGTTATTATCTCCTTTATTTATTTAACATCTTATTATTTACATTTTAAATATTTCTTTAAAAAACATTATAAAAACATTTAAAAATATAAAAAATAGTAGTGTGCCGTCGAATCCGACTCGGCTGGGCAGCGTTCGGGAAGTTGCGCGGTATCTTCTCGTCCAACTTACCACAGTGTCTCAAGACGAAAGTCTATGACCAGTGTGTGTTGCCAGTGATTACATTCGGGACCGAAACGTGGTCGCTCACAATGGGCCTCATCAGAAGGCTTAAAGTCACCCAAAGGGCAATGGAGAGGGCTATGCTCGGAGTTTCCTTGTGTGATCGAATCAGGAATGAAGACATCCGCAAGAGAACCAGGGTCACCGACGTAGCCGGAAAAATTGCCAAACTTAAGTGGCAATGGGCAGGGCACATTGCTCGCAGAACGGATGGCCGATGGGGCCGAAAAGTTCTAGAGTGGCGACCGCGAACCGGAAGACGTTGCGTTGGAAGGCCTCCCACTAGGTGGACCGATGACCTGGTGAAGGTTGCGGGAATCCGCTGGTTGCGAGTCGCACGGGACCGGTCAATGTGGCGACACTTGGGGGAGGCCTATGTCCAGCAGTGGACGTCTTTCGGCTGAAATGATGATGATGATGAGTCTGCCGGTGTCGGGAGCAGGGTCCAAGCCAATGCTAACCAAGTTCATATTCCACATGTCGCGAACCTCGTGTGCCAAGTCAAGATATTTTATTTGTTTCTCTTTCTCAGCTTTCACGAGGTTCTCGTCATGTGGAATGGTAACATCGATTATCATTACGCGGCGCGCTGATCGGTCATCACTATGTCAGGCTTATTGGCGACAATAGACCGATCCCAGTACAACGTGACATGGTCTTTTTCGAGAACTGGGTCGGGCACATACTTGTAGTACGGTACCTCCGATTCCACAAGTTTATATTTCAGGGCAAGTTGCTGGTGTAAAATCCTGGCTGCTTGGTTGTGCCTGTGCAAGTACTCGCCGTTGGCCAGACGAGAACAAGCAGAAATAATATGTCTGATGGACTCACCCAAAAGGTGGCATGCCCGACACACGTCAATCGTCCCGTCCTTCATAATATATTTCCAGTAATTGTTCGTCAATATAACTTCGTCCATAATCGCGCAGACAAAACCTTCAGTTTCCCCAAAGAGGTCGCCGAAACGCAACCAGGACACGGACGCAAGAAAATCTACATCGGGCCCATGAAGAGCCCGGTAGAAGCGCCCGTGAACCTCTTTGCAGCAGTGTACGAACTCTTCTATCCAAGGTGTCGAGTGCGGTCTGAGTCCATTTGAGTATGCCGAAAGAGTACATTAAAACCGGCATGACCCAACCATTGAAGGCGCGCACCTTGTTCTCGCCTGAAAGAAGGCTATTTAATACCTTCCTCAGGCGACCGAAGAAGCGCTCCCTCAACGATTGTTTCATGTCAGCTACGTTAATGCCTAACGCTTCCGACATACCCAAATACTAATAGCTTTCGGATGAGGAAAGAGATCTTAGGTGTATGGAGTCCGAGAGCTGAAGTCCCTCGGATTCCATAATCTCCCCTCGCTTTACATACATGACTGCACATTTGTCCACACCAAATTCCATCCTGATGGCGCTACTAAAAGTTTCAGTTACTTTCAGTAGCTCCATCAGTCGCAATTTGTTGGGGGCAATGAGTTTCAGATCATCCCTGTAAAGCAGGTGAGATATAACCTGACCATCCTTTCTCAACCGGCAGCCTAGGCCTGAATTCTCCAGCAATGTGCTTAGAGGATTCAGGGCTAAAAAGAACCAAAGTGGACTCAGACTGTCGCCCTGGAATATTTCCCCGCTTAATCCATACAGGCTCATCGCTCCCCTGGATCTGTCGACATCCTGGATATCGAAGGACCGTCTTTCATTTACATGACTCAAGAAAGGTGCGTAGAGTTGTATCTATTTTGTACAACTCCACATACGTGGCTCATGAGGGTCATGAGCCACGTATGTGGCACCGAGTCATAGGCCTTCTTATAATCTATCCAACATGTCCACAGATCCTTGCGGGATCGACGAACCTGTTGGCTAGTGGCCATGTCGATGAGGAGTAGCTCCTTAGTACCGCGGGACCCATTCCTACATCCATTCTGAGAGGCTGACATGATGGAGTTTTTGTCAATGTGTGTATTAATTTTCACTCTCAGAATGGATGTAAGAAAGAAGGTTGTAGATCGTCGACAAACACGTGATCGGTCTATAATTTTTGGGTTCCGCGGGACTACCTGACTTATGGAGCAGGAGGGTAACGCCTGTTAAAAACTGCGGTAGATACCCGGACTCTAAGGATGACTGGAATTGCGATGCCAGGCAAGTGTGCGAACTAATAAACCATTTGAGCCAGAAGTTGTGCAGTCCGTCCGGTCCCGGTGATTTCCAATTTGGTAACGGACGAACTGCTCTGGCTACATTTAAAGGTGTTATAAAAATTGGCTCCATTTCTGGGATAGGTTCACACACTCGCTCGACATCACGCATCCAGTCTGCCTCTGTGACTGTGAACAAAGGACTTCAAGCTAATTTACGGTGTTAAGAATATTAGAGTTAAAATATCATCACTCAACACTCGTTCAGGTAGTATATAACCATAATTAAGGATTTAAAAAGGTTAGTATTTTATATTCCTTAATATTGTTCAGTTCAAGTAACTTATTTACCTTTTTCCATTGTGAATAGTTTCTAGTACTTATCATTTGTTTGATGACACATAATTTGCAAATACGATTATACGTTCTTTCTAATTAATATAGTGAAAAGTTCAGTAGATATTTTGCTGCATTTATATAATTGTATAGCAGTAGGTATACCAGTTCTATTCATAGTAAATAGTTATTAGTGCGTAGTTTGGTGTTGGATGATGTTACAAGTCATAATTAGTCTTTATTCAGTTATTTAAACCGTAATAATCAATTTAGTTACTTATTAATTGTTATTGTATTGCCTAAAGTTGGACGTTAGGTAATTAATTGTTCAAGTTTTGAGGAATTTATGTAGCTTTAATCAAAGTCTAAATTATAAAATCCCATTTTGTACTCAATTAATGTTCTGAAATGACAAGTGCTGTCATGACAAAAAATGTCTAAAGGCAATAATAATTTTAATAAATTAATTTAATTTATTTATTTGGTGCGAAACATTGTGTGTTTCGGAAATTCATTGGTGTCAAAGACTACAATATATATTTATTGGCAAATTGGTGTGTAGGTATTCATCGCACTGCGTTGGAATATTTGAAATGTCAAAATTCGTGGGATCCTTGTTGAGGATTGTTGTTGTTGATACCATCTAGCATACCACAGATGACTGCTATCAATTAAAGGCTTATAAGGAGATACGAGTTCGTCGCTGAGGCAAGGCGAGACCAGGCTCCCATTTACCTGACAACAGTGCCCGGGCTGCGCCGACATGTGTTCTTCGCCGGTGCGATACCCCAGGCCCCCAGTGTGTGTTCTGCCGCTCCTGTCTGTTCATCACAACCTACAATAGACTGTTCAGTGTTTGTTTTTTAGTTTGTTTTAATAAAGTTATTTTTATTTAGTTTATTTCTAAGAGGTACTTTATCTTTAATGAGTAGTAACCTTCAACATCGCTGAACACCCTGGAGAGATGCCCGCTTTGCGCCCAGGCTCGATTTTTTAAAGGTAAGCGGGGTCTGAATGTGCATATTGGTAAGGTACATAAACCTCCAAATGCACCCTCAGACCCTGTCTCAATTCTTCCACCTACAACTTCGGCTACATCCACTTTCGACCCGATCTGGCAAACCCTTTCCAAATTCAAAAACTCTGTTCCTGTTTTAAAGCGAGTTCCCCGCGGTGCTAGGCCTTTAGTTGCACAAAGCCTAGCAGATTGTGTGCGCCTTGTCGTCCGTGAGAACTCGCTAAGTGCTTGGAAGCAGTTGCTTACCTTCCCTTACCGTATTCTGCATGTTCAAAAGAATTTGGCCACAAAAAGACTTTAACCGCTCAAATCAAAGATAAATGTAATTTTTCGGCTTAAAAAATAATCTTCACTCCATTGGCCTTGACTTAAACCTTGCAAAATGTAAACTATATTTAGCAGACTCTACTGACAGACAACATCAAAATTATTGAAAAATGTTCTCTTCGTCTCCTTGGGTCTCCAATCTTCGAAAATTCCTTCCTCCTAAAAAATTCAAAATTTCAATGATATTTCGGTAAGGTTACTCCAAATTAACATGCATTCGGCCATCACCATTATCCGATAATGCTGTTTTGGCCCTAAATTAACATATTTCCTACGTGCTTCCCCTTTATGGAAGCACACTCATCTTTTAGACAAAATGGATCAAATTATCAGAAATACTTTATCATCCATTTTAAATGTGGCCTTGGACGACCGAGCCTGGACCCAAGCTACTCTTCCCATTCGTATGGGAGGGCTCGGCGTCCGCAAAATTTCTAGTATTAGTTTACCGGCTTACATATCCTCGGTCCACGGCACTGAGAAATTTGATTTTGATGTGCCGTGTTTCTCCGAAGCTATCAACGCCTGGAAACTCGCTTGCCCGAATTCTGAAGAACCCGACTACCCATTTTCCCAGAGACGGTGGGTGGGGGTGGGCGCTCTGCAGAGTAGTTCAGATCAATCTACAAACACGTCTGTTACTAATGCTGAGCGAGCGCGCCTGCTGGCTGTGGGTGAGTGGAAGTCGGGTCTTTGGCTTCACGCACTACCGTCGTCGAGCACAGGTACGTTGCTCGACGACACCACTTTCCGCCTCGCTGTTGCTCTACGCCTAGGCGCCCCATGTTGCTCTCCTCATCACTGTCACTGTGGTGAAGTTGTCAACAGCCTTGGACACCACGGCCTGTCATGCAGCTGAAGTGCGGGCCGTTTTGCACGGCACGCGAATTTAAATGACATCATCCGTCGATCTCTTGTCACCGTCGGCGTTCCAGCTTTATTAGAACCCAATGGCTTGGCACGCGACGATGGCAAGAGACCGGACGGCATGTCTTTGTTTCCATGGAGGATGGGTAGGCCTTTAGTGTGGGATGCTACATGTGTCGATACTCTTGCGCCTTCCCATCTTCCTAATTTGTCGTGCTGTGCAGGGGCTGCTGCTTTGGCTGCGGAGAACCTCAAGCGGCGAAAATATAGTAACCTTATTGGTACCTATAATTTCGAGCCGTTTGGGGTTGAAACTCTAGGACCGTGGGGTCCGAGCGCTCACAGCCTTTTCAAGGATATTTCAAAACGTTTAGTTGACACTTCCCGTGACCCTAGGGCTGGCTTTTACCTTGGCCAAAGGCTTATCATTACCATACAGCGTGGTAACGCCGCCAGTCTCTTGGGGACATTACCAGTTGACAGTGTTGAGGAGGAGTTTTTTGACGCCATTTTTTAAGTTTTTAGTTAAATTAGTTAGTTTAGTTTATTTTAATAAATTTGTAAATTGTAAATATACTTTGAGAACGTTAATAAATGTTCACAATAGGTAGAAGTCAATATTTACAGTGTTAACACTGTAAATATTGACTTCCTTCCCATCCTTTGTTAAATTGTTTCAATTATAAAAGCAGCTAGACGTATCTATCGTAAGTTATTTCAGTATTGCATAAAAATATACCTTTTAAGCCTTTATGATCAGAGTGTCTAACTTTAAATTCGTCTACGAAGCAAAATGCCTAAAATTAATGTCTACACAGCAAAAGTTGTTATTGTATAAATTCAAGGTTGACTACATTCGATTCCCAGTATGTCCGAAGAAAAAGAACTTATTAAAAAACGAGGAAGCATAAAGGGACGCTTAACTGTATTTATTAATTACTTTGATGCATCCAGCGGCAAGGAATTGACTAGCTGTGAGGTCAAGGAATTGCAGTTACGGATTGGAAGAATCGAGTCCTTGTATGAGCATTACGATGAGGTACAGTTGCGATTGGAATGTCTGGTAGATGATGTTAAAGCTCAAGTCTCTGAGCGTGCTGAATTCGATTCACAGTATTACAAAGCAGTGGCTAGGACACAGGAGCTGTTATGTAAGTATAACAGCGGAAATGAGTCCATGATTAGTACAAAATGTACCCGTATTAGTCAACGTAAGCCTGTTAAGTTACCCACGATACAGTTACCTAAATTTAATGGGAGTTTTAGCAATTGGTTGGAGTTCCGCGACACTTTTACTAGCCTCATTCACTGTAACGATGAAATTGATCAAATTAACAAATTCCATTATTAGCGAGCGTCTCTGGAAGGATCTGCTGCTGTTGTAATCCATGGGATTGAGTTTTCCCAAGTAATTACGATACAGCTTGGAAGTTAATTTGTCATCGCTTCGATAACAAAAGTTAGTTCAAAATCATGTGTCGTCCTTATATTATTTGAATGCTATTACAAAGGAGTCCTCTGTTGCGTTGAAAGGATTGTTTGATCAACTTAGGTAATAAAAATCTCCGTGCGTTGGAAGCGTTAGATAAGCCCATCAAGTATTGGGACACTTTATTAATATTCATGGTAACTCAAAAGCTCGATCGGTCAACTTATCGTGAGTGGGAGGAGCACAAAGGTCGTATAGACAAGGATAGCACAATAACATTTGCTGCACTCATTCAATTTATTCGCTTTCGCGCTGACTTGTTAGAAACACTAGAAACAGCACGAAATAGCACTAATCCCACTCCCGGTAAGCCTTGTTCCCATTGAAATCTATGGTTGTATCACGAGATTCTAATAATTCCAGCACCGAATTAAGTAAGTTGTGCCCGCACTGTAAAGCTGATCACGTGTTAAGTAGTTGTTCACAATTCGTTTCACTTAGCACCGACGCCCTACTCAAATTAATACCTAACTATAAAGTGTGTTATAATTGTTTTCATGCAGGTCATTTTGCTAACCGATGCAAAAAGCCGGGATGCAAGATTTATGTAATCATCATCATCATCATTTCAGCCGAAAGACGTCCACTGCTGGACATAGGCCTCCCCCAAGTGTCGCCACATTGACCGGTCCCATGCGACAAGCATGCAGCGGATTCTCGCAACCTTCACCAGGTCGTCGGTCCACCTAGTGGGAGGCCTTCCAACGCAACGTCTTCCGGTTCGCGGTCGCCGCTCCAGAACTTTTCGGCCCCATCGGCCATCCGTTCTGCGAGCAATGTGCCCTGCCCACTGCCACTTAAGTTTGGCAATTCTCCGGGCCACGTCGGTAACCTTAGTTCTCTTGCATAGCCGTGTCCATTGCCCTTTGGGTGACTTTAAGCCTTCTGATGAGGGCCATTGTGAGCGACCACGTTTCGGTCCCGTATGTAGTCACTGGCAACACACACTGGTCATAGACTTTCGTCTTGAGACACTGTGGTAAGTTGGACGAGAAGATACCGCGCAACTACCCGAACGCTGCCCAGCCGAGTCGGATTCGACGATTGACCTCTTTCTCGAAGTTAGACCTACCTAACTGGACCGTTTGTCCCAGGTACACATAATCGTCTACAACTTCGAGTGTAGAGTCTCCGATCTTGATAGGAATGGGTGTGACATGGGCATTCAACAAGACCTTGGAAAACCAAGGTCATGTGGCTTGTTATGTAGGTACGTAGGGACACAAGTGATACTACTGACAGCTATAAGCACACTGTTTAATTCGTAGGTTAGAGTGGAGCAGGGACGCAGCCCACGCACACATACACAATGTTGACACACACATATATAACATTTCCTCCCCCTAGTTGACCAAAACACAAGATAATAAATTATTAACGAAGTTACAGAAAAGGTTTGTAATCTACCCTGGGAATGTTTCTCAATAGTCTGTCTGGATTCCTTGAAACCGGATCCGACACTGTACCTGCGTCTGCAGACGATGGTGATTGCCGATTCCCCTCGTCACCTTCCACTTCAGCGGGAGTCTGTACCTGAGGGTTACCAGTTGACAGCTCGCTGTGACTGTTGTTAAAGTCGTCAAAGTCATAGTGGTGTCGCGGCTGTTGTGAAGCATTACCCTTGCCACCTTTATATAATATAATTTGGTTCTTATGCTTTTTAACATCACACGACGAACTCAAATCCTGAATAAGGTAAAGCACTTTACCCAGTCTCTTTTTAATAATACCTCTGCACCATTGATAATTAACATTATTTAAAAACTTTTTATACATTATCTCATCCCCTGGGTTAAACACTTGTTTATTCATTCTTCCACATGATTCAATTTGCGAACACTGTTGACGATTAACATTATCAGTGGGGGTTGTGAGAGAGGCCGCCGGCGTTTTTGGATTGATTAAATCTAAGCGTGACCTCAACTTGCGGCCGAACACTAGCTCAGCTGGTGAGAACCCTGTGACTGAATGAACAGAATTCCTATAGTCAAAAAGTGTTTTAATATTTTTAACTTGCAATCACTTTTATTGCGCAAAGCGATAACACAGGATTTTATGCCTTTTTTTACAATATTGACAAAACTTTCCGCTTGCCCGTTACTTTCTGGATTGTAGGCCGGTGACGTCAAATGTTCGATGCCGTTTCTTGAACAAAAGTTCCTAAATTCGAACGATGTAAACGCGGTCCCATTGTCACTTACTATTGTATGTGGTAGCCCGTACTTGGACATAAAATCATATAGCTTTGCTATGACGTTTGTGGAAGTTGTAGACATAGTAACATCGTACAATTCCACCCATTTGGTGTGCGCGTCTACAACCACGAAAAACATCTGATTATTTAATGGACCTAGGAAATCAATGTGTAACCTATGGAATGGCACTGGCGGGTACCGCCACGGAGAGATCGGCGTTCGCGGCGGGGACGGACGCAACTGTTGACAGATATCGCACGAGTTGATCATTGCCTCCAATGCTGCGTCAACCCCTGGGAACCAAAATCGTGATCTAGCCTCTGCTTTGGTTTTCACAATGCCCAAATGTGAATTATGTAACTCATGTAAAAGCTTTGAGCGCAACGATTCCGGAATAACCACCTTATGTCCTCTCATAAGACACCCATTTTCATTTGA
The DNA here is from genome assembly GCA_941918905.2 of Xestia sexstrigata. Classification (NCBI taxonomy): domain Eukaryota; kingdom Metazoa; phylum Arthropoda; class Insecta; order Lepidoptera; family Noctuidae; genus Xestia; species Xestia sexstrigata. The sequence continues at coordinate 639,496 of OW799216.2, read as the reverse complement.
TAATTGTGTCCTACACAAATAATAGGGCTTAATACATAAATCCGACATTAATTGTCTAGGCCAACCTTGATTAACGTAATTAATTACTTTTGCTAAAGTGATATCTTTCGCTGTTTCATTGCGCAATTCGTCCAGTGTCACTGGCATACTTCCTTCAACCACGAAGTTAACGTAAGTTGCCCGGTCTATCGGCGCCGCGGCTGCAGCCGCGTGAGCGCCGCTGTCCCCGCGCTCCTCTGCCTGTTCCCGCTCGTGCTGTAAGCTCGCTCGTGACAAATAATCTGCGTTGTTATCGGCACTCCGAACGTACTCAATCGTGTAATTATACGCCTTTAAAAACATAGCGTATCTTTGTAGTCTGTTAGCCGATACCTCTGGTATGCCCTTGTATGGTCCAAAGATAGAAATCAAGGGTTTGTGGTCGGTGCGTAGTATAAACGGTACGGATCGGCTATATAAATATTGGTGGAAACGCTTTACACCAAATATAATCGCTGTGGCTTCTTTCTGTATTTGCGAGTATCGTTTTTCAGCTGACGCGAGCGTGCGAGACGCGAATGATATGGGCCGCTCTAACCCGTCGTTACCTACTTGCGATAAAATAGCGCCTAACCCGTGTGGAGATGCATCCACCGTTAATATTATTTTAGAGTTTTGATCAAAATGTGTTAATACTTGTTCCGACGTTAAGCATTTTTTTATTTCATTGAATGCATTCTGATGAATTGCTGTCCAATGCCACTTAAGTCCTTTCTTTAATAGATCATACAAAGGACTAAGTATGCTTGATGCTCGCGGAACGAAATTCCGATAGTAGTTAACAAGCCCTAAAAATGATTGCAATGTGTTGACGTTAGTGGGAACGGGAGCGTCTACAATAGCCTTTACTTTAGACGGATCTTTCTTTAGTCCGTTCTTGTTGATGATATACCCTAAGTAATTTATTTCGTCTTTAAAAAATTCACATTTGTCTCTTCGTAAAGTTAGTCCCGCGTCCTGAAGTCTTTTGAGAACTATATGTAGTTTTTCCATATGTAAATCTTCAGTGCTTGCTGTTATCAACACGTCATCTAACAGGCATAACACTCCGTCTAGCCCTGACAGAACGGTTTCCATTGCGCGCTGAAAAATAGACGGTGCGCTCGACAAGCCGAATACCAGACGTGTATATTTGAACAATCCCCGAGGAGTGTTAATACACGTTATGTTTTGTGACTCATCATCGAGCAGAAATTGATTGTAGGCCATGGATAAATCAATTTTCGAAAACTGTTTGCCACCGTGTAGTTTAGAAAATAATTCGTGAACCGTCGGCAATGGATATTATTCGATTAATAATTGTTTGTCACAGAATAATCCGCACATAATCTGACAGAACCATCACGTTTGAGTACGGGAACAATAGGTGATGCATAGTCCGAATGTTTTACCGGTTTTAACACTCCTAGGTTTAGCAATCGTTCTATTTCTTTATCGACTTTGTCACGCAAAGCAAACGCAATGGGACGTGCTCTAAAGAATACCGGTTTTGCATCATTATTTAGTTGTAAGTAATTTTACTTTATAGTTTTTGAAAGCGCCCAGCTTGTTCGAAAATACTTCTGGGAATCGTATTTGCAACCGCTCCATTGTGTTTTGACCATCGTTAAGAAAATTGACTCGAGTTAATTTTAATTTAAATATTGATATGAAATCGCGGCCTAGCAACGGTGGGCCGCCGTGACGTATAACGAATACATCTAGGGTGCGTGTGTTCTGCATATATGTTATTGCTAAACGCACATAACCTACACACTGCATCTTGTTTCCCGTGTAACTGTAAAATCCTTTGTGAGACGTATGCAATGGTATATTCGCGAACAACTTTTTATATGTACCCTCAGATATGACTGTCACAGCTGATCCACTATCTATTTGAAATACTAAATTCTGGCCATTTATTGTGACTGTTTCTGTCATGGGTTCCCCCCGAGCTGAGCAAATGTTGTAAAGCGACTTACCATCGTCGTCCTCGCTCACATCCCCCGTTAGCACGTAGTTTATTTTGTTGCACATTCTACGTAAATGCCCTACTGTGTTGCACTTTTTACACTTATACTTTGCGAACCGACATTGAGACGACTTATGATTAGCACAACCGCACACCGAACACTTTTCTTTTTCGGCACTATTAACCGGTTTGGCGCCATTTTGTCCTTTTTCGATCTTGAACACTTGTGCTTGATCTGTCGACGACGACGTAGAAGCAGTAGCGGCAGCGCCCGCGCGCGCGCATCTTATGCTCTCTGCTAGCTCCACCGCCTTCGCCAAGGTTAAAGTATCCAAGTCGCGTGCAAACAGTTTCTCACGTTCAGGACCCGCTGCCATCCCCATCACAAATCGATCACGCAACGCCTCCTCTACATTGCTGAATCCGCAATGAACCGTCAGTCCACGTAATCTTGCTGCCCATTGCGTATATGTCTCGCCCGGCTGCTGCGAAGCTGCGTAAAAGTTGTACCGCTCGCTGAACCCGCAACGTTTTGGAGTGAAATGGTTATCCAATAACGCAATTAGATCCTCATACGGCACCTCTTGTACGTCTTTGGGCAGGGCTAAGTCTGCTGCCAACTTGTAGGTATTGTCATTGAGTGCGCTGAGTAGTATGGCTCGCCTCCTGGTTCCCGCCGCATCATTTTTCGCATCGATGTTAATCGCGATGAACCATTGTGTAATACGTCCTTTGTATGTCTTCCAATCATTGACATTATGATCGAAAGTCGATAAAATCCCACAAAATGACTGAGCCATTTTTTAACAAAGGATTTATTTTACGATTGTAGGTAAACGTTTAAACTCGTCGCCACTGTTATGTAGGTACGTAGGGACACAAGTGATACTACTGACAGCTTTACGCACACTGATTAATTCGTAGGTTAGAGTGGAGCAGGGACGCAGCCCAAGCACACATACACAATGCTGACACACACATATATAACATGGCTTAAAATGAACATGGACAAAAGTCCATGTTCATTTTAAGACCCACTCTTTCGGAAGCTCTACTGAGGTCATCGAGCATTGTACTGAGGTCCTCCATGGTTTCAGCCATGACCACTATATCGTCGGCAAACCGAAGGTGGGTGATGTACTCGCCATTGGCGTTGATGCCTAGCTCTCTCCAGTCCAGAACCTTGAAGACATCCTCCAGTGCAGCGGTGAACAGTTTCGGAGATATGACGTCTCCCTGTCTCACACCTTGCTGCAGGAGGATAGGTTCCGAGGCTTGGTCCTGAAGTCGGACTGACATGGTGGCGTTTTTGTACAAACACTTCAACACCTCGATGTACCGATAGTCGATTTGGCACCGTTGGAGAGACTGCAGTACAGCCCAGGTCTCGATCGAATCGAAGGCTTTCTCGTAGTCCACAAACGCTAAACAGAGGGGCAGGTTATACTCTTCGGTCTTCTGTATAACCTGCCGCAGCGTATGAATATGGTCCACGGTGCTAAAGCCTTTTCGGAAACCGGCTTGTTCGAGAGGCTGGAAATAGTCAAACCTGCGGGCGAGACGATTCGTGATGACTCTTGAAAACAACTTGTAGACATGGCTTAGAAGTGAGATGGGCGTATAATTCTTCAACCGGGCATTGTCACCCTTCTTGAAGAAGAGTACCACCACACCCCTGCACCATGCCTGTGGCGTTTTTCCCTCAAGTATGACGGAATTAAACAGCTTCTGAAAGGCCTTAAGCACCGGTTTTCCACCCGCCTTCAGTATGGAAAGTTTCCACGAACCCAACGTTGTATTCGTCCACTGAGCTTCCTAGGCACTCGAAACGGTTTTGGAGTTCAAGCTGAAAGCTCTCGGGGTTTTGGATTTGGATCTGTGCTGGACGGAGCGTAGACTTCATCAGTCGATACCTTTCAAGCTTGATATTGATGTTCAATGTGCCTCTTACCATGCGGTGATCGCTCCCGGTTTTCACCGAATTGATCACAGAGACATCATTGAACATATTTTGCTTCTTGGTTGACATGATGAAGTCAATCTCATTTCTAGTTGCACCATCGGGGCTCTGCCAGGTCCACTTCCTGTGCTCACGCTTTCTAAAGAAGGAGTTCATCATAATTATAGAGGCCCTCCTTCTCCATAAAGCTAGCCAGTTGGTGACCCCGGCGATTCCGACGTCCAACTCCAAATTGCCCCACCTGCAGCTCATCCCCGTCTCGTTTGCCCAGTTTCTCGTTGAAGTCCTCCTTGACAACGGTGAAGTGAGTTTTGGAACCATGCATGGCTTTAGAAATATCCTCATACATGGTCTCCACTTCGTCGTCGAGGTGTGCCGAGGTCAGGACTTAGACCTGTATGACTTTCAGCGAATATCTTGAGGATATTCTGAGTATAAGGTACGCCACCCTGGTCGACACACTCTCGATCTTCACCACGTTGTTCACAAGGGACTTGTGGACGATAAACCGAAATAGAGCAGGTTGCCGGATTTCAGGATTATCGTGTCCTCCCCCTCTCTTCGGACTTCGGATAATCCCACAATACTCTATCGCAGCCTGCTCAATTCCTCTTCGAGTTCCATTATCTTCTCGTCGGTCCGAAGTGTGCGCGTGTTGTACGTTCGCACCCCTTGCCACGCCGTAGCCTAGACCGCTGCCTTAGTCGAGGTTAGACGCGCGTGCTAACGTCACGTCGCACGTCACGTAATAGTGCCCACTATTACGTGACGTGCGACGTGACGTTAGCATGCGCGTGCGAGCCCTGTCACACTGGCCAAGACGGAAGACCGATGCAGCACACGTCGCGCGCGCACGCATCACGTCACTAAGGTAACTGCAATGCAACACGCGCGTACGAGCCACATTGTCAGTAGCCATATTGAGTTGAGAACATTTAGCGAAAAGATGTTAGACAACAGCAGTTCTTCTGATGAAGAAGCGTTATTGTTGCTACTATGCCAAGAATCTGCTGCTACAAAAAAACTTTGGGTCCATGATTATAATAATAGAAGAGAGGAATGCAGTGATCATATTTGCGAACTAATTCTATTAGTTTTTCCTTTAAAATTGTCTCCATTGTGAAAAAAAAACACTCGTAAACTACATATATTCTGTCTGTAAATAAATACAACCTGCCGTGCGTGCGTACGTGCAGCAATGACCGATGCGTGTGCGTGCGTGCCCGGTATGGCATCTAACAGGAGCGCCATATCGTCACGCTACGCATCCGGTGTGACCGGGCCTATATAGTTGTTAGAAAAGCACAGGATAGGGTTTGAAATAACTTTGAATAAGATCTGTGTTGACATCGGAGTAGTCTCCACAGTAGTGAACAGGGCGTCGGTTCCAGAACTATACGGCACAGGTTCTTCTCGAAGCACGCATGCCCGGAGGATACCAGCTGTGTCAGACGGAAAATGAGGGCGCCATGCCGTCTCTTAACCACTTTTTCGTCACGGATCTTATAGCCGTAAAAATGCCCCAGAACGGAGGAGTCTGACAACTGCGCAGTTACTTTGGGAGGCAGCGGCATCCGGTACGCACATGAGGAGTCTTCAGGGCGCTCCTTCTTCTTCAACAAGAACAGTTTTCCAGTCTTCTACAGAAATCTATGAGTTGTATCGTTACAATTACAACTCATCATTAACGCAACTTTGACCATACGTCTGCCAAGTTTGAATTTGCCGCCCCCTGAATTTGCCACCCGGAGCATGGACCCCAGCTTGAATAGATCCGGGCCTGCATTCACGTCAGTTTTGCTGTCATTTTTTGAAGAGTTCCATTATCTTTCTCCAAAACTCATCATCAGATTTGAATGAAATACCTACCTACTTATTTTAATATTCATTTCACAGCTAACTACTACTAAAGATCAAAAGAAAGTATGAAGCGAGAGTTGCAAATTGGTTCGATTCAGAAGCGTTGTGAAGACCCAGTCGAGAAATTAAATTGTCCGTATTTTTGAACGAACAATCTTTATTAGTCTTCTCCTAGCAACACCGACCACGAAACGTCAGCTAAGTATCTGTCATCGTTGACTGTGTAATGTCATTGTCATACATTTCGCACAATAAGCTGCATGAGTGTTGGATTTCGAGAGTAAAATCGTTTTTAGCTAGAGTTAATCACAGTAATGATGTTGTTGTAGTGTTTTGTCGTGTTGGTACGCTCCCGCCGCGACCATGGGCTACGACATCGGGTGGATCATCCCGCGGCTGCGGAATCCGGGGAGGCTATGGTACTGCGCAAGCTCGATCACAGTCGCCGTCGTCGGTTTATTTAGCAAAATTATTATTGGTAAGTGAAATTATGATTCTTAAAAGCTTTCTTTGTGTTAGACAATGTATCCGAATTTTTTTTTTGTTAAAACTCAGTATCGTACGATTTTTAATGCGTAATTAACACTTTATAAGTGTAGTGGGGACGGATTCCCTTACATCAGCGCATTTGTAACTTGTTGCTTACGACGGACATGCGACGCCGCTAATATGTTGAACATTGCACCTAATTATAGTCTTAACTTATCAGAAAATTCATGGTTTTCCAATTGTTATTGCTTAACCTTAGTTCATGTATATGTCATTAGACTCAATGTCAACCAACAAAAACAATTTGTGAATGCCTTAGTTCTCACAGCTTAACTCTAGCATCCTACATTTTTATTTTGAATGATGCACAGTGTGTTGAACTTTCCTATCAAATGCTCAATAAAATATTTAGCCATGAAAACTACTGCTACTTCACATTTTAATACTAAATATATATAACACTTGAACCAGTTTTTAACTGTACAGCTTACACAAATAATAAAGTACAGTAATTACTCAAATAACTAGTTGCCTGCATAAACTAGTAACATAAATTAGCTGTGTAATGAGGCAACATTCACCAGAAGCTGCTGGTGGGTGCATGTGCACTGAGTGGCCACACCACACACACAGCCACTCCACAGCGCCACCACCTGGCCACTGACCCCACTGCACTTTTCACTCATCTCATTTATCAATGTGTTAATGCACTTGATGCTGATAATATCAAATTATCTTCACAAAGCGTGTCATTAAAAGCAATATTACCCATACTTTGATCCAACTTTTTGTTTTAGAAATTATATAACCACTTATACATTTTTTTATTAGCCTGTGTGGTCCACTGCTCCCCCATTCCTTTCCAACTCTCTCGGTGTCTTCCCTTCTTTGGCCAATCAATCAGGAACAAGTGCAATTCATCATGTTTCCTGTCTAATTCGTCACCAGCGTTTTTTGAGCCTACCTCGGTGATGACAACCGTCTTCACCCACTGTGTGACGATTCTAGCCCATTCAAATTACAAGCACTTAGAAACCAGCATTTCATGTCCAGCTGAATCTTACAAAATAAAATCAAATAAGAATTATTAATGAACATTCATTAATTAGCCTTGAATTTGTTATGCAACAATCAACATAATATATTAAACATTGGTGTTAAATATAGAGGTTATATAAGTCAAGATCAAACTCCAAACAATGCCTCCTAGTGCTGCTCTAAATATATGCTCAGGGACAAATATTAATACACTACATGTTCACTAGATCCTCAATGTACTGGCTGTTAGAACAACACACAGACAATATTTAATAGTTTAGTATTCCATCTAGCTAGTGAAATAAAGTGTTTGCTTGTCAGTAATGATTGGTGAACTTGTGAATAATTTGTAATATAGTACTGCTACTAACTAATGTAAACATCAGAATGTTATCATTGGATGCTCCGCTGCTCCCTGCTGACCTAATTACTCTCATAGGGTTACACTTAGATTCTTACTTTATCTCTTGCTCCACACTTTCTTATCATATCTCGCTTCAACATACCAGATTAAGCAATCATTTTGTGACGTTTTTTAATAAGTACCTACTTAGCTACCCAAATTATTTTAAAGTATTTTTCATCAATATAATGTTTGCTTTATCACTAGTACTTTTAATTCAACTATAAACTGATTCTAATTCATAATATTCAAAAACTTGAAACCTCTGGATACCTGGTAATTGAATAAACATCTTTTTTTTATTAATTACAAAACTTCATGTGAAATTATATCACCTAACCTAACTAACATACTAGTTCCAACTCGTAGAGAATATCTAGCCTGCCTCTGCTTGGTTCCCTATCCATTTGCATAGAATTTTAAGACTTAATAACTTGGCATTCTTTTGTTACTCTTAATTATATTTATGCATAATTTCTCTAATCATAATAATGATTAAGCGTAACATTCTTATGCATATATTTATTTACAAATAATGATATTAAAACATATTTTTATAGGCATAACAAAGAAGTATAATAATAGGCTAGTTTCCACCATCAATAAATTGCAAATCTATTTAGTCCGTCAGGTAGAGTATTGGAAAATAATGGACACGTATTTTTTGTTTTTGTAAATCAATGAATATTGACAAAATTAGAACGCATCAAAACTCGGGATTGGGGGCTCGTGACGTCACAACGCACTAAAAATTATAGCACGACCTGACGTATTGAGAATTTTAAAAGCGTCGTATCTTCGTAAATTTTGGTCTACATAACAAAAGAAAAAATATGTGTCAAATATTTATTGAAAATCAACTGACGGGCTAAAAAGATTTTTTCAGGACACAAGCCTATTAACTCCTAAAATGTTAGACATACCATTTGGATATACTAATTTATTTCGATGATTGAAAAAAAAACTATATCCTGAAGTAGGTACCGTAATACATAACATATTTGTTTTGAACATAGTTGATTGTAGGTAAACATACCTATGTATTTATTTATTTAAACTTCATGTACAATAATGGTGGTGCTGGTGGTGGTTTAATAGTGGTGGTGGTGGTGGTTGTTTGCATATACACCATGCATGCAGCATGCAAACAAGTATACACTATGCAAGCAAACATGCAGTATGCAACATGCAGCAGGCATTGTTTCTGTCATTATGCAAAAAGAAGGGATCCTCCTCTGCTTGTATACTGCTCTAGCATCAAGTAGAAATGGTTGGGAAGGGACTCGTAACACCTGTACCTACCTATAAAAACAAGCCAAATTGATTACTTGAGTAAAAATAATAACTTAGGATACGATTTTTATTCTGTAGTTTAGTAATAAAATTGCTAGAAGTTAGAAGTGTCAAAAGTTGGAATTCTTAGCTTTGCTTTCTTTAGCGGTTCTTACTTCGTTCAAGTTCTTGTCTATTGTATTAAAATGGCTACATAAACCTACATACTTATATAAAAACTAAACATCAAACAAAAACTCAAGTAATTACTTTAAGTTGACTTTAGATAGCAGAGTTAGAGCAATGTTGAAGAGTGGTGTTTGTGTTTGCAGAGTTCCTGAACAAGACGACGGTGTACAACCGCGAGACGCTGGCGGCGGCGGTGCGGCGGCCGCGCGGCACGCCGCTGCTCACCGTGTCCAACCACCACTCGTGCTTCGACGACCCCGGCCTCTGGGGTCAGTGCCGACTGCCACACTACACGCTGTACAGTGTACACGTATCGAGGGGACTATTCTAGTATACTGGGCACTTGTCGATGTAGCAACCTCCATTTACTGCATCAATGCAAGGAGCATTGATACAGTAAATGGAGGTTGCTAAGCACTAGAACGAAATGGGCTTACAAGTTGTAACGATGTCTGTAGCGATAATCATTGCACTTTACTAACGTTTTAATGTACTCGTATATTAAAAGTATTTTTGAATTTTGTTATAATATAGCACCTTATCTCCCGTGTAGGAGCGCGGCGTTCTCAAAACAATACACTTACATAATCGACCAAATTACACCGAACGACTGCAATACAATGCCAAATCAATTAACTTGCCTAGTCACGGGAATCTGAACGATTCAATGATCTCAACATTACCCATCTGTGTCATCTGCTCTAGTTAACACTACTGTGGAGTTTACCGCTAAGTTTAACCTTCATTCTGTTAGTGTTTAGTCACATCAACATCGTAAGGACAGAGCTTCCCCGCTGGCCTTGCCCTTTATCATAATGAATAGCGATATGAACACTCATAAAGCGAGGTGTAGGTGTGGCCTCACCTCGCCTCCAGCGACCGACTACACCCTTGCTTTAGCACACCTCTTGTGTTACCTACTCGCATTTTAACATGTACCTACCTAGCTCATAAATTCCCAAACCCGACAGTAAATCGATTATTGTGTGTTTATTTAGTATCCTTAGAAGTTATTTTTTGTGGTTTTGTTGTTTCCTTTCTATTATAATAGGAAAATGAGTGCCCGCGAGATAAGCGCGCTGTTGATTGATAAAAAACTTTATCAGCAAAATAGCAGTAAATTTGTGAAATCAATGACAAAGTGTCTCGTTGGGCGCCTGCATTCGTTTTGTGGTGGGCTGTGTTTTGTTCTTGAACTTATCGGCCATCATCGGCGACGCCACTCCACCGGCGCTCCCCCCCTCAGCACTGTGCACATGGACACACTGCTTCGGACGTTTGTATTATTTAACGCGCATTTCTATACTGTACTCGATAATTGTGGTCGACGACAGGTGCTGCTCATGAGTGTTTCACTGAAACGGAAGAGTTCAATGTTTATGTACCTATTTAGCTTTTGTTTTTGACATCGAACGTTCCAAAGTTTTGCATTACGGACCGAACTCTTCTCCTTCCCATGACAATAGGTATCTTCTTATAGCCGAAACACAACACTCCACTCCAACTGGTGCGAGGCCGAAGTGCACATCATTATGTCCCTGTAAAAAAATACAAAAAAAAATACAAACAATATTTACATATAAGCAGTAGCCAACGATTTTTGGCTTTGGATCGCTGGTGCCTGTGGTAGGTAGTAACACCTGTAATACAGGTCACGAGGTCCCCACCTGTTTAAAGTTACACATTTGATTGCTTACATCTGGTATCACAGCAAATAACAAAAATTTCAAACAATTAGTGAGCTTATTAAAAAAGAGAACACAAGAGAGTATTAGAGTAATATAAGTAAAACAATTAAAAAGTTAAAGTACAAACATTGGTGGTTTTTATGAATGTAAGTTTGTGTGTGTGGGAGAGAATGTTAGAGGATGAGTCTGATTAGACTAATACGTTAAAGAGAGCTTCTGTGGCAATATATGTTTGGCTTTGTAGCCAGGCATGTAAAGTGATTTTACAGTTATGTTTGTTCAATGAGTGTAGGGAAAGAATTCGGTTTAATGTATTGTAAAATTCAAAGTCAAGTCAAAGATTCTTTGTTTTTCTCGGACCCTATCTGGGTCCGAGGAAAACAAAGAATCTTTGATTAAAAGAGGTTTTAAGAGGAGTAGCTAAGGCAACGTTACGGTTACGGCGATTTGTTTGCAGTGAATAGTTGGAAATAGGTAGAGTGTTGCTTAATAGCAGTGGTCAGTACAAACAATTGCCTAACCGTAAGGACTTGACAATATTGATGGTGGGATAGTCTTGGGTTGAAACAGCACACCTTAACCCAAACCATTTCACAAAATTACAACGCTCGAATTTAGGTAAAAGACCGCAGCTTTGTGTATGTGTGCGTAGCTATCCACACATACACAACTCATATAGTGCAGCGCGAGTGTTGAGACAGACTACAGTTATAATCGTAATGCACCTTGGTTTGAGATTTATGCAAAAAGGTAATTTATTTATTCAGTTTTAATCTATTAAATCCTTCTAGACTAATAAAACACAAATATATATTATGTAAATATGTATTTTATGTGTATGTTTCTATTACATATAGTATAATATACATTTTATTATAGTACCTATGATACTGAATATATATCGCTCACCTAGTAATATATTGGCACATCTGCAAAAATGCGAAATTGAGTTTATACGGCATGTGTGACAAATGTGACATCGTTTTATACTTAATGCTTCAATGGTAGTAAAATAATTTTGACAGATGTGTCGTTTGCTACAACTTCACGGGAAATCTCAAATCTATAAAAAGACCCAAAAAATCTGGACCCATCTACGTGTCAGATCAATACGTACCTAAAGATACTACTTAGATCCTAAAAAAAGGTAACCCCTTCACTGTCCACGAGATGCATTTTAGCAACTTTTATGATTTGAAAGCACTGGCTGATGAGCAATCAATTAATTTTCCTAGAGACGATAATGTAGACGTAATAAAAGTGACAGCTCAAAAATGTCCCAGAACGCCAAGGACTTTATATTATAGTCGGCCAGTGATGTGACGCGAAAGTTGTCACTGTTTGATTTCACCCGTTGAAATATTTATAAATATTACCGAAAACAATTTGAGGTCAACAAAATATGAACTTAGTTAGACTTAATCACAAAAGAAAAATAGACTAATTTCGCCCTTCAGATGGATGATGGATGATGGATGGATTTCTCAAAGCATGTTTTCACAAAATTGTAATCGTCTCTCACGATCCCCAATACGCAATTTTTGCACCAACCGACCTTCACGATAGCATACACTCGCGTACTTAAAGTGCTGAAAAGTATAAGTATAAACTTATACTTTTTCAGCACTTTAAGTACGCGAGTGTGGGTTGTTCCTAATTCATCGGCAGCATCTCTACTTGAAGCCTTCGGAAATGATTCAAAGTATGTTAAAACATCTAGTTCAAAATCGAAATAGTTTTTCTGAATAGTTTGCCGTCTCTTCTTGAAACCACCCGTATTCTTTAAATTTTCTACCATTCTTTTCAATACGAACCGAGTTGGTGCCTGTCGGTCTTGATATCTCTCACACCACCGCAGAGCTAGATTCACGTTTTTGTTATTTAAAAAATAAGCTTCCATTAAATCAAACTGTTCTTGATAAGCCATTTTCACCGTGAGACAAAATGTGAAATGAGTTGTAAAAACAATCAAATGTGAATAACTTTGATTGTTTTTACAACTCATTTCACATTTTGTCTCACGGTGAAAACGGCTTATCAAGAACAGTTTGATTTAATGGAAGCTTATTTTCTGGTTTTCCTTTCATTTAATTTATCATGTTTGTTAGAGAGATTTCATCCTTATAATTGACCCTAACGATCGATGCAATAAAAGTACAGGGTATAATTTTTTCAGATTTTAGCCGGATCGATTCCCGGGTGTGGGAGAAGAGAATTTTCGAAAATCTTTGAATGCAATTTGCTTTCTATTCAAAAATAAAGGAATGTTTCCTTTGAGTAAAATTTTCTATCTGCAGTATTAAGAGTACTTTCCCTCCAGGTGGCATTACAAAATTCCACCCTGTATATACCTACATTATTACGATCACTGCATTTATGAATTGGCACAACCTTTGCTACCTTCCAAAGCTTTGGAAATATACCTACCGGAAGCAAGTGATTGATTAAATATTCGTGATAAAAGATCCGCGAGAGCCGAAGCACACATGGAGATAAAATAAGGAGGGATTCCATCGAGTCCAGCGCCTTTACGGCGATCCAGAGATTTCAACTTAGTGAGCACGGCATCAATCTCAATCGTTGGTGTTGTCAAAGGTAAACTACAGCTAACACGTCCTGCATGTACTCTGAGGAAGATGAATGATGAGTCACATTACCAACTGTACGGTGGGCCAAGCTATTTGGTTTACACTTTACATGTGTGCGTGAAGTCTTAAGCTATGCACACAAACACTATATAAAACGGGCGAGCTCTGTTTTTATTAGTGTGCGTACGGTTCATCAATATCGTATACAGTGTATAGAATCATTCATCGTTACGGAATGAGATATAATATTTCGCCAAACGTGTACGTAAACGCCATAATTGTCGGTTTAAAAAATAACTACCGACAATTTATAAATATTGTTTTCAAACACCTTCATTATAAAAATCTTAAGCGTTCTTAGTTGTCATTGTCAATATACGAGTACTTATTTGCATAACTGAGTTTATTGATTACTAGACTCATATTCGTGTGCGGATTTATTCTGTGGATCCAACCATGCAACATTTATCAATGTTCAAAAAGGCAGAAATCGTTGTTCTGCATGAGCAAAACGTGCATGAGAAATAAGTGAGATTGTGAGTGTAAATGTGGTGTTGTTCCACAAACGATGGGACACTTGATATGGTGTCCTGCCTGTCCTGTAGTTTGCGCATCACAGGAGCTATACATCATCATGGATGCTACTGAAAGTGCTAAACTGGACGCCAAATTTGAATGAATTATTTGTCATCGACAAACTAAATAGAAGGGAAATTGCAAAGCGCTCAATGATATCGGTGAGTTACAAATACAAACCTTAGCAATAATTATAGGTAGGATACATGTTGCCATAACCCCTTTTTTTTAAACCACAACTCGTATTATTAAAAGTCTGGTGAAGTGATGTTATTGTTATGATTGATTAGAAGTTGTCATAATTTCTAACTATCTAACATGTTAATTCATTTCACCTCTAATTTTATTTTGATTAATTTATATAACTACCCACTTTGACAAATTATTTACGTTACGCCCGTCCTTACCAATAAAAAACTTTGTCTTTGTAAAAAAAAACTGGTAAACAACAGTGTTTTACTCATTCGAACGTCTAGTATGGATAGTTATAGCCTATCCCTCTTATTATAAAACGTGGTCTTAAAAAAAGTACCGGCTTTAGTACTAGGTTTAAACCATGAACTTGTTTAAACGTTATTACAAAACGAAGTTTATCGCTAGTCCTAGAACTATCTATGATACCAAAGTTAGACCATCGTGAGCCCTAGTTTAACTATGGTACTAAATTGTCAACTCGTTTTTTAACATATTTATTTTGGTTTTCGTCGACTTATCTTCAAGTATTTTAGCCGACTCGGCAATAAGTTGACGCAGTATAAATCCTAGAATAAAATTTGTATTAATGTAAGTAATGTGGCATAGGTACATAGTTTAGCTTATTGCATCATATACCTACTGTGTGTAGTTGTGTACGAAATCTAACTTGTTAGTTATCACTAACCTTTTCTTCTGAACTCCAATTTTCACCTCTTTTTTTTTCTTTGTTTGTTTAATTTTTTTTAAATTAAATGCACACACGATCTCACCACAGAGAATACTGTGCCCAAAGAACTGTGCCTTTACTTGTATTATTACTCTTGGAATGAAACCGGACATTTAGTTTACTATAAGATGTAACATAAACATTTCGATAACATTACATGAATTACGCGCGCCGCCTAGTTCACTCCATTATACGCACTAGCTCGATAGTTGTTCCAACACAGAACAATTGGATGCATTCAAAAAATACAAGTCGGAATATTTAAATACCTTTAAATAACCAAACTTTATATTTTACCACTACAAATAACAATTTATAAAATATGTTTTCTTTAAATTATGTAACAACATTTTGTAAAAAGGAACGGTGCAGAGAGTTTGTTGCTTATAATCTGTGGATAATGTTTAGACCAGGGACTATCTTTGGTACTAAGTAGTCCTTTGTTGGTCTACGATTTGTAATACGAATGAAAGAACTAACGTTAGTACCGTAACAAACCTAGACCTTTTAGTCCTGGTTTAAACCTGGTACTTATTGGAAGTTTTATAATAAGACGGTATATGTTTAAAACCATTCTGCATTAAATAATAATACCGGCAACACAAGTTTTTTTTGCTAACATTCAGCCCACACCAAATTGAACCTTAAGACAAACACCTAGGTAGGAACATATTGGAAGAAATGAGACAGATTATTTGCTAATGACCCAAGCGATAAGCTCGTCATTACAATGTTTATCAAATAAAAAATATTTTATTGGTTTTATTTAATTAACTTTCAACTTTTTTTGCTTGAGTGATTTTACTGGCCACAAAATTAATTTAATAAAAAACCAAAAAGTAAAAAACAGCAAAACAAAATTCCCCAGTGGGGATCGAACTCACGCCATCAAGGTTAGTTCGGTAACTATCGTAGGTGCTTACACCGATCAGCTACGATTACCATTTTACATTAGGTTAAAATGTTGGGCCTTGTTGCACACAAGAATAATGAGCGGCTGGGAGAACATTATTAGCCATACGCACACTAATAAAAGCAAAGCCGCTCGTTTAATATAGTGTTTGTGTACATAACGATGAGATCACGCACACATGTAAGATGTAAACCAAATAGGTGGTTCGACTGTACATGGAGGAAAAATGAGCAGCAAACATTTCTGAGATATTGATGCCATCCGAAGACGATGTGATGCCATCTGTCATTGTTAGGGGATACGAACTAGTACCACCGCGCGTGTCCTTGATATAAGTCCAAAATCGCTTCGGATCCTTAGTTATTGCAGCCTCTAGGTCGCTAACATATTTATTGTAACAGGAAGCTGCCATAACCGAACACCGTTTACTCAGCAGCTTCAGTTCGAGCTCATCCATGGGGTTTTTATAGGCTTTGTATCTCTGGCGTATCTTTTCCTTTTCTCTCAATGTTTTTTTAAATTTTTTGACGAACCAGGGAGGGTGTTTTATGTTTACGGGTGGTCTCTGCTCTCTGGGGATCTTGCATCTATAAAATATTTTTAATTTTATCGTAAAATATACTAAGCATATCATTCACATCGTGAGTCCCATCAAATAAGAGGTTCCAATCATCAAGAGGTTTCATGCTTGCTTAAAATATAAATACGTATCTTTTTTTTCCGATGGAAAATCATCAAATGACTCCTCCCGCTCTGGGCGGAGCAGGAGGGAGTGTCAGACTTTTACTGACTAAAACCCATTCATGTTCCTTCATCGCCCTTTGTGTTCTGGGGCCACGGTATCTCTTTCGAACAGTCCCGCAGCTCCGGTTCTGAAGTTTACATTAGATTGTTATACGTAGTAAAATAAACTTTTTCTGACGTTATTGGTACTGGTATAAAATATAATTATTGACAAGACCTTACTCGACAGTGGCGCCATCTGGTGAGCTCAAAAACGATAGCCCCCATTGCTACTTCTGCTACTGAGTTAATCCGGCACTGGAAGCGACGCAGTCTGTTACTTCCTCATGGCTGAACGGATTTCGATAAAATTTTGAACACTGGTAGGACATGAACCGGATTAGGACTTAAAATACTTTTTATCCCCGTAATTCAATCACATGGTATAATTTTCGACCACCAAGCGGGCGAAGCCGCTAGCGAAAATGAATAAGTACCTACATTAAAATATGAATGAATCATACATGTCGTGTGTGGGCGCGATGACAGTGAGGTTGTGTTCTGTGCAGGCGTGCTGAACATGGGCACGCTGACGTCACGCGCGCGCATGCGCTGGTCGCTGGCGGCGCACGACATCTGCTTCACGAACGCGCTGCACTCGTGCTTCTTCGCGCTCGGCAAGTGCGTGCCCGTCGTGCGCGGGGCCGGCGTCTACCAGGCGAGTATCTACACCACTACACGACGACGACGGACCGACACCCATCCTACCGAAACACTTTCCATCATCAGTTTACAGCGGTCCACTGCTGGACATACGCCTCTCCAAATGCACGGCATTCAGTTCGATTTTCGGCAATTTTCATCCAGTTGCTACGAGCCACCCTGCTAAGATCGTCGCTCCACCGAGCCTCAGGGCGTCCCACTTTACACTTATCGATTCGCGGTCTATACTGAAGAAACCGTCTACCCCAACGGGCTTGCTTTCGTTTCCGTCTTAACATATTTACTAAGTACTCGTCCGCAGCCCGCGATGGACTTCTGCGTGGAGCGGCTGTCGCGCGGCGAGTGGGTGCACATCTTCCCAGAGGGCCGCGTGAACGTGAACCAGGAGCACATCCGCTTCAAGTGGGGCGTGGGCCGCCTCGTGGCGGAGTGCGGGCCCGCGCCGCTCATCGTGCCGGTGTGGCACGAGGGCCTGGACCAGGTGCTGCCCAACGCGGAGCCCTACCTGCTCAAGTTCCGCAAGCACGTGTTCCTCAACGTGGGCGAGCCCATCCAGATACACCACCTGCTCGACAAGTGAGTCATTCGAACCGATTCACTTTCACTCTTGCAGATCTGATACTAATATTTTCCATGCAGGCCGTGTTGCTGCATGCAGCTACGTGTCCCCCAGGCGGGCGAGCCTCAGGGCGACGGTGAAGCCTCACCACGAGTGATGCTACTCTTGCCCTCTGTTCGGCTACATCTGATCATGCGAGACCAGTATTAACGCTGTCGACGTGGCCCAACTGTTTACGATGCTAATCTGTATAAAATACCGTATAAAAAAATCAATCGAATGACTCGAGGTTCTTTATTTCACCGTGCGTGTACGACATTTTTTTTTTTGGCAACTGTCGCGATAATCTTGACGCGTCTGTTCGCGCAGGTTGCGGAGCGCAAACGCCAGCGAGGAAGAGACGCGCAAGGCCATCACCGACCGCATCCAGGAGGAGCTGCTGCGCCTGCGCGACCACACGCGCGCACTCATCCGCCGCGCCACCGGCCTCCCCGCCAAGCGCGAGCGCGACCCGCCCGACCCGCTCGCCCTGCGCGACCCGCTCGCCCCGCGCGACCCGCTCGCCCCGCGCGACCCGCTCGCCCCGCGCGACCCGCTCGCCCCGCGCGACCCGCCCGACCCGCCCGCTAAGCGCGCGCCGCCCGAGCGCGAGCACGAACTGTAGCGGCAACGCGGGGAACACGTTTGTACGAATCTTCACGATGTTGTCGATTGTGACTCATTTGAAACACTTCGCGTCGGCCGAGGACTGTCTGACGTCGCGATCAGTGTCGAGTAGTTAAGTATTTCGTTAGTATTAGGTAGCGGGCAGCCGGCCTGGCCGCCCGCCGCCCGACGCGACCTACTGATTAGTTTTGTTGTAAGTTTTATTACGTGGGAATGTTTATCGGTAAGGTTAATATTAATATGGTGTACGTGGTCGTGACTGTGTGTGTATCTCTGTGCGTAGTTAGTGTGTAGCGCATCCGGACGCAGGTTCGTGTCGAGTCGCTGCTGGTCACAAACAATCAGAATCATGTAGAGCTCTTCACAGAAACTTCTATTTTGTACATTTCCGAAGATTTTTATAACGACTTTTTTGGATATTTTTTACACCAGTTTACCTAGTCTGTATCATTTGTATCCCGTGGGATAGCGACTTATATCGGTGTCTCCCTGTGTACTGCACAGAGCGTGACTCGCCACCTGTCGCCTCATACGACGGTGTTAACTCTAGATATCATATAAATGTGATGACTTGATGAGAGATATCAATTCAACGGCTAGCGCCATCTCTACAACCAAAGACTGTTTGCACACAAAGTGTACACAATATTTTATATCCAAAACATTTTTTTACTTGTCTAATAAAAAGATACCCATAAAAATATTTTTCTCAAAAATTTTAATATTGTGGTAGGTATAAGTTGGCGAGCTGCCGCGCGTCAGTCGCATATTCGTGTGTGCATTACCCCAGCCAGATGTTGTCGAAAATGGACATTTGAATCTTATAGATAATTAGTTTTGCGGCTTCTGTAATTGTTGCGCACATTTTTAAATTTGTTGCGCTTATAGTTTTTTAATTATTTCACAAAAACATTTCCTGCTGGGGTAACGTTACCCCAGCCAGACCTTTTTCTTTCTAATGGGAATATTTAAATAAATACTAGCTATAAAATTAGTTGTCTAGATGAAGTAAATGTTGTGCCTTATTTAGTATTTGTTCTGTCTTCGGTTGCGAAGTTATTCGAGATTTTGCTGGGGTAACGTTTTTGGTTTTGCTAGATCTTTGAAATGGTTAAGCGGATTCTTATCATATTTTGTACAAGACTTCTTAGGAATTAGATTTAATTTGTTCTGCAATAAAAAAACCAAAATAATACATAGCTTAAAGGTTATTTTATTAAATAGAAAAACACTTCAATTAGTCCCAGCACTCTCAATAAGAGGTCTAAAGACTTACTTTAAACATTATTTGGAAGCTTGTAACTGCCTTCAAATGTATGTGAAGTTTCATTAGTATCCTGTAAGTATTTAACAAGTTATGATGATAATCAGTTCTTCACGAGCACGGTCTTGATGCGCGCGGTGTTATTTGGCCACTGGATTGGATATATGAACTGAATGTTATGTCAATTATTAGTTTCTTAGTTCAGTTGTATATCGGTAAAATTTCAGCTCAGTACATTGGATAATTAATGAGATAATACGATTAAAGTCATTAGGAAGTGAATGACCGTGGTAACCCGACCAAGTTTTACCGACCCGACCCGAACAAATTTAAACTAATTCCTAAGAAGTCATGTACAAAATATGATTAGAATCCGCTTAACCATTTCAAAGATCTAGCAAAACCAAAAACGTTACCTCAGCAAAATCTCGAATAACTTCGCAACCGATGAAAGAACAAATACAAAATAAGGCACAACATTTACTTCAACTAGACAACTAATTTTATAGCTAGTATTTATTTAAATATTCCCATTAGAAAGAAAAAGGTCTGGCTGGGGTAACGTTACCCCAGCAGGAAATGTTTTTGTGAAATAATTAAAAAACTATAAGCGCAACAAATTTAAAAATGTGCGCAACAATTATAGAAGCCGTAAAACTAATTATCTATAAGATTCAAATGACCATTTTCGACAACATCTGGCTGGGGTAACGCACACCATATTCGTAGAAGTCAGTTGTAAGGGAGTAGGCACATCCTCAGTAACAGATGTGAAGGCTGTTACAACTAAGTCTGACTACAACTGTTCACCTACGATTGTAATGAGTCAAGGAATTAACAGTTGTAGCAGCGTTACAGCCATAGAGTTCTGCTTGTGCACAATCTGCCATGAGTGTTCAATCGCTAGTGTACGTACCGGTGTAACTGTTACCAGAGTGGAATGCTAATCAATGTAAATAGTAACGAGCGCGAACTGTTCCGCGATCGTCTGTCTGTAACGCGAGTCTTCCGTACAATAGTTTATGTATTTATTGTTATTGTTGACGTCACAGCGCGCCTCGCAGTCGGCGCGTCCCGACTGCCGGCGGTGACGTCACACGTGTACAGTGACGCGCCACTTTGTATATAAGTATGAATCGTAGATGCGATAGTGTTGTTGTGTTAAGCCATAACATAATCATGTTCTGTTGTCCAAACAAGTATGATGTGCTTTTTGAGGAACTAATATTTTTCAAAATAAATCGATGGACTTTCTATTTCTTATTTTATCATGCCAATATTTGTTTATTTTGTTAGTTATGTTATGTCCCACGTAACAGTGGGCGTTTCGAGCCTATTGCCATAAAACGGGCACAAATCTACACTCCGTGGCTGCTACTAAGATATTTCTAATGACACTGTCTGTAATGCACGTGTTTCTTGTACAATTTTTGAAGGTAATAAATTATTATTATAAATTATTATTCTAATGACACTGTCCAACTATAATAGAACCCAGCACCACTGGAACGACGAGGCAGTGTTCATTGCTACATATAATGTAACAGTCTCCAGCACAAGGCGGGACCCCCGAGCGACCTGTTCGCCTGCGGTCGAACGTGTCGTCGACCCGCTCGAGCACTCTGCTGCTAGCACTTATAGTTGAGTTCAGTCTCATTTGACCAAATTTCGTTTCTGAATGCGTTGAACACTACATATTTTTGTCTTCAACTTCGACACTTCACTAATAATATTAAGTTCATAACGGCTAAACTGATGTTACAACCGAGGCACAAATAATAATACACAGTATACAACTAACAATTTTATTAAAATTTATTTAAATGCAATTTATAAAATTAAATCACTCTATTATAAAATTGTAAGTCGCTATCAGTTGCGTGTCCCGTGGGCTTACTCTCTACTCTGCGACGTTACATTTACAACTAACGCCGAGAAGTAGGCAGGAGCGAGGTTTGGGTGTCACAGCTTCCAGACAGTCACAAATGATTTCTCTTTACGTAGTCGAAGTTTTACAATATCTAGAACAACCTCGCCGTGGTCATAGGACAATTTCATAGTGCAAGTTATGATGCCTTGTCAGTCTTCAGTACCTAATTGATTATATTCAGACCTATAATGTTACTGTTATCCAGCAACTTGATAGTTTAAGGCAATACTATCATACATTACTTTTACCTAATTTTAATTAACAAACGGCAACATTATTTAAAAGAAAATAAAGATCACTGTGATTTGGTCAGTGATGCAACATCTAAAGTATATAAAGTAAAAGTAAGTGAGTGAGTAGGTGTTTAAGTGTATGAATATGAAGTGCCTAGATCGGTGAATTCTTGTTCTACAATACCGCACTTGTTCTACAAAACACCGTACATTAAAAAAAAAATTACTTGATGTTTCACAACCATATGTTATTTATTAACATTTTGACCGCCATTGTCTCATATACGTGACAAGCAAGCGCATGCCCTGTACACCACACGACACTAATATATGTTTTTCACTGAAAATATAATTTGCATCCAAGTCTTTGTAGCAGTTGTATATTAGGCACTGCCTCAAATGCCAAGTCACTAAATTAAGTAATATAGATTAGCATGAAACAAATCTCTCTCATCAATGTAGTAAACAGTAACAAGTGTAATATACTAATGTAAATACTATGGGCCCTTGTTCACGATCGGTTGTTACAGTGAACGTGAGCCCTTAAAGTTGCTCATCACATTCTGTAGTGAAGACAAGTGAAATGCACTAGTACACACTGCTGTGTGTACACACACTTACTAGTGCACACACTCTTCAAAAGCCTCTGTTTAACAAGTTGCAGTATGGTCCACTATACACACAATATCCCGTTCTCAAATATCATTTCACAATTGTAATACTAGTAACAAAGAAATGTACAATTATTATAACAGAAGAAAATATATTGATTTTACAAATGACAGTCATTCAATACACCGTCCACCGCACTGTTACACATGCAGCAAGTAATCATTAATAAAATGTATTTGTTTATGTTCACTTTCAATCACATTGAAGCGGTCATCAGTGTCAGGTTTAAGGTCAGCGTGTCCGGCGACCCATCGATGTCACGATGTATCACAATACAATTACTTATCAACATACAAGCTTACTATTATTTACGAACATTCGTCGTGCGGAGCAGTTGCAGCGGGTGTGACAACATCCACACAGGAGCTAATATACAGGGTGTTTGGCTTATAGACAGACACAATTTTTCCAGGAATTTGGGAGGTCATTAGCTAGGTTCTACCCATACACCCTATGTCCTAAATGTCACGGTTGGTTACATATGTTTTTTTTTTGTAAATGAAAAAAATACCCAAAATGTTTCCTTGAATTCCAAATAATTTTATCGTTTGTGGATGTAAAGGCACAAAATAAATTTTGTTGTATTCTCCAAAGTCTTGTTAATCTAAATACATCTTTGTTTGATAGAACTGGTTTCAAGAAAATTTCTTACGAGCTACCAAAGTTATTTTGTTTTATAGATGTATGAAATTGTACAACTTCTAAATTCATTATAAAAAAAACTAAAAGCCATTTTGAACTTAGCTTTATTTTAAAAAGTTCTTTAGTTGATACCCTTGCTAACGGTATGCTACATGTCACAAAAAACAATTCATTAAGTAGTCAGAATATTAGTTAGGAGAGTCAGGGTTAAGAAAAGACTTAAGGTTTTTATGTTTTTATAAACTAAAGTTATAAATTTTGTTCAAATTTGATTCAAATTAACCCAATATTTATTTTGTGCCATTACACCCACAAACGAAAAAGTTATTTCGAATTAAAGGAAACATTTCGGGTATTTTTTTTCAAATAAAAAAAAAAATAACATATGTAACCAACCGTGACATTTGGGACATAGAATGTATGGGTAGACCTAGCTAATGACCTCCCAAACCCCTGGAAAAAATGTGTCGGTCCATAAGCCAAACACCCTGTATAGATAGCACAGCCGAGATTAGCCCAAGTTTGGTTGTCCGTAAGTGCCCAGCGCCAGTATCAAACGTCGTCATTGACGTTTTCGTCCTTTTTATTAATTTATAACTTTAATAAAGTTAAAGATGAATATTCGGTCAGCAGGTCGGATCAGAACAAGTTCTACGAGGGAGAGAATATTGTTTGTGATTAACACGTTACGTCGGTCAGTCCCGTAGCGCACTCACAGCCGTAGGACACACTAACGGCGTTGTGTCGGGCTGGCGTGCGGCGGGTCGGTCGGGTCGGGCGGGTCGGGCGGGTCGGGCGGGTCAGTCGGCGTCCGTGGCCGGGTGCAGCGCCAGCACGGAGCAGGCGCCGAAGGGCGGGCGGTACGACACCTGCAGCTCCGCGAACACGCCGGGCGGCACGCACACGTCCGCCAGGTACAGCACGCCCAGCGCCGGCGCCAGCGTGCCCGGCAGGCCCCCCAGCACGGCGGCCCGGCACGCCGCGCCCGCCCAGCCCGTGCCCGGCGGCTCCATGCACACCACGCAGCCGCGCCCGCGCATGGCCCACGCCAGCGCCTCCCTGTAGACACCACACTACATGTACGAACAGCTTAGGGCGACTCAATTATTCATAATTTTAAACCTGACTTTGAGCCAGTGCCGGCGGCCACAAAGCCAGGGTTTTTTCAATACAGCCAATAAGCTCAATAAGCTTCACCTGACATTCTCCTCGAAGCCTCTCTTTTCCGTTTGGTATATATTTTGCCCAGTTTAAACGGGACGTTATGTCGTAATTTCAACGTAACAAGGAAAAAAGTAGTAGTTTAATAAAATGTAAACGGCGCACTGACCGGTAGCGGTCCTGCGGGTCGTCCAGCACCGGGTCGTACAGCGCCAGCAGCACCAGGTCCGGGCTCGGCAGCGCCGCCAGGTCGGGCGCCAGCGCCACGCCGGCCGCCGCCAGCGCCGCCAGCTCGCGCGCCAGCGCCGGCGCGGGGCGCGGCGGGGCGGGCGCCGCCAGCAGCGCCGCCGCGCGCGCGCCGTGCGACGCCAGCAGGCGCGCCGCCTGCAGCCCGGCCGCGCCCGCCGCGTGCGGGCCCGCCAGCGCCACCACGGTGGGCCGCTGGTGCGCGTTGCGCGGGTCCAGGCGCCGGCCGCCGCCCACCAGGCGCAGCGCCACGTCGGCGGCGGCGCGCGCCAGCAGGGTGTGCGCCTGGCCGCGCAGGCCGCGCCGCTCCAGCGCCGCCCAGGCGCGCGCGCGCAGGCCGCGGCTCACGCCGGGCACGACCAGGCCCTCGTCCGTGACGTAGTCCACGCCGGCGCGCAGCTCGGCCGGCACGAGGATGGAGGGCCGCGGCGCGGGCGGCGCGCCCAGGACGTTCTCGTCGTGGCGGAACTTGCCGAGGTCGTCGGCCTGACGCACCACGTCGGGCTTGTGCGCGTGGCGCAGCTCCTCCCACAGCGCGCGCTTGTTGAACAGCGCGAGGTTGCCCTCGAAGTCGAAGTCGTTATCGAGCTCGGCATCGTCGAGGTCGCCGAAGCACGCCTCGTTGCGGCGCCGTACCTTGTCGTAAACGTTGCTGAATCCGCCCGCACCCCCACCGCCACGGCTCTTCGGCGTAGAGCTGGTGTTGCCGTAACTACCTGCAAAATCAACATTTCCCAAAAAATGTAAATACATAATTATGTACATTATAGCCCAGTAGAAATCGACGCTGCTAATTACCGAGGACCTACATATCTATTGGCTCATGCCATTCGATTCTTACCAATGATTTGGACAGGAGACGAGTCACCGCGAAATTCGTGCCAAAATTGCTCGATTTTGACCCTACGCTCACACATCGTTGCTTGTGCGCGAATTCGAAACAACACACTAATGATGCCGCAACCACCGTATTCCCCAGACCTGGCCCCCTGTGACATTTTCTTGTTCCTAAAACTGAAGACGCCCACGAAAGGACGATGCTACCCCACGATTAAGGAGATAAAGACGGTATTGAAGGAGGAGCTGAACAAGATCACAAAAAAAAAAGAGTGCTATGACGATTGAAAAAAAATCTTGGCATAAATGAATAATATCTGAGGATTACTTTGAAGGGGACAAAATAGATATTCATGAATAAATAAAGAATTTTTGTAAAAACGCAAAGTTCGCGATACTTTTTGAACAGACAGCGAGCGTACTACAACTTTTTTATTGATGACTTGTCTCATAGGACGAGCGATTTGCCATTATTTATCTTCGGTCGGGAGCAAAGCTTAAAATTCTCAACTATCGATGATGATGATGATGATGATTGATGATTGAGCACCACACCCAGCCAGGAGCAAGCCTGACCCGGACAAGCCGGATACACCAGGGGGCACTATTTTGTAAAGAAAGACATGCTCTGGGATGGGAGAGGAAGCCCGACCAACCGCAGCCAGTCGGGCACAATCAGCCGACTATGCAGCCTAGAGCCAATATAGGAATAGTGGTAAAGACAGGTACAATCCATAGGAATGAGCATTGGTGTTTTGACCTTCGTTTGATTGGTCTCTTCTATCATTGGAGAATCATGTTCGTTTTTGGTGGTTGCGATTCCATTCGATTTTGACATGGCTTTATTTAAAAATATTATTGTTCGCGTATATGTTTCATCGTCAGTAGTATTTGTTTCACTGTCAGTTTCGTTAAGGTGATATATTTCCTGGGTAGCTGATTTTTTTCTATTTGCTGCTTACTGAATCCATTCTTCTTTGCTTTTATTGGAATATTCCATGTCTTGTTGGAGTGACTCGTTTCATGTATATATTGGTTTTCCAACTTTTAACCGTTTCGCCTTGTATCTAATAGCTGCATGTAGTAAGTGAGGCCCTGGTCGTCGGAGGATGTGCCCGTAGTGGCGTAATCGTAAGCATTTCATTATTTTGGTACCTAATTGTTTTTCCCATAAGAATTTCGCGTTAACTGTGTTGTTTCTATAAAGTGTCGATGATACGTGCCTAGCTACTTAATTTCGTTTACCGGTTGAATACTGGTTCCTCCAATTATAATAAGACTTCGGGTTTCGGTGCTGTGTGGGTCTTTGATTGCTAGTTTTGTTTTCGTTTCATTAATGTGGAGTCCGACTGATTCCAGTAACGCTTTGATTTTGGTGACTATTTCGTCCAGTTCACTGAGATTATTTGTTGCTATTATCAGTCATCTGCAAAGGGCAGTATAATAGGGAGTTGAATCTCATGGTCCTGGTCTAGATGAAGGCATTCTAATTCTTCTTCTTATGTTCTGAGAACGTCGTTCATTACTATGATGAATAGTCGTGGGGACAGCGGACATCCCTGTTTGACTCCCTTGCCTTTGTGCGTCGATTTCATTTGCTGTCCAAACCATTTTATGCATGTGAATTCATTTATGCATGCCTTAATAATTCTTTTTGTTAGATATTTGTTAGTTCTAGTAACTAAAATGTCTTTATGAGAGTTTAAGTCCAGCGAATCGAAAGCTTTTTCGATGTCTAACGCCAGCACATAGGTTTTTGAACCTGCTCTCCATTCCTCGTCAAGAATTCTCCTTAGTGTGTACATATGGTCGTCGGTCGATCTAATGCGAAGAAAGGCTGCTTAGTAGTTTCCTAGTTCTTTTATTGAAGCATCCAGTTTGCTTAGAAGAAAGCTCGCATATATCTTATATCCCACGTTAGCGTTACACATAGATAACTTTTTTTGTTAACAATAATTCCATCTGGCTTTGCATTTTTAGGCACTGGAATTTGGATCGTTTTGTTTCAAAACATTGGTATATCATTGCTTACTCATGCTCCCTGCCTGTGTTTTATAATTTCCGATAGCATTTCTGTTGGCAAGGCTTTGAATAGCTTGGACACCACCTGTCAGTACCTGTTCCGTTGCTCATGCTTTTAATGATATCACTTATTTCCTCTTTTGATAGTTCTTCTTTTACTTCTGATGGGTTCTCATTGCGTAGGAGTTCTATGTGTGGGCCTGCTGACGTATTTTTTTAATAATTATCTCTTCTTCCCACCTTGACATGGGTATAAATAAAACGTTGTATGTTGTTGCGCTTCATGTTCATTTTATGTCTCCTGTAAAAATTGTATGTGGTTCTCATTCGTTGTGATGGATGAGTTCTGCATACGTTTCTAAAAAATATTTCGTATTTTTTCTCTGCTACTTTATTTCTTAAATTGTGCAGATTGTGTCTTGCTTCACTTGGTTGTTTGTTTGCAAATGCTTCTCTAGGGTAGCAGTTTTTGATAAACTTTTACTTTTTGCAGTTTTGCGAGCGCGATTCTAGGTTCTCTGGATCTGATTAGCCTGCTTATAAGAAACTTTGCCGCTACTGATTTCATGATATTGATAAGGGAATCCCATGGGACTAGTTGGCCATTTTTCTTGTTTTGTAGAATTAATACCTGAGGTTGGCTTTTAATTGCCTTTTGTTATTCTTTCATTATTTCCTCACTTTGAAGTCGGCTATAATCGTAATTTCTGTAGTTGAATTCAAGCTCGGATCTGTGCGTTGGTTTCTTGTTGAATTTCAGCATATTATTATATAGTGTCGGACGTTTTTTTTTCTCCCTCTTGAGGTTCAGAATAATAATATCCGTAGAAATATTTTATGGTCGGATATTTTTTCGTCCACTACTGTGTACTGTTACGTTGATGTAGTAATACTCGGCTGCTGCAATGATGATATCTTCACCACCCCTATGTTCGATATATTTTTCCTTTGCTCATCTGCGTTTCGTTGGTTTGTTGTAGTAGGCAGGTTTCCAGCTTGCGCTAGTGCTCTGTCCGGCTGGTCTTGGTTTCCCTCAACATATTTAGCCAGTTAGCCAGGTCTCTTCTTATCATGTGGTGGTCGAACGTCAGGAAAAATATGGCGTTTACTTGCCTTAAACAAGCAGTTTCCATCTCCGATCATATGGACTATTTCCATGTTTAAATTTGATGATAATGGATCCTGTTTGAAGCGGAGGCGGAGCAACACAACAACAACAATTTGTAGCCTCCCAAGAATTCATTGTGTTGCTTTTTACGGCTCTTTATAATGTAGGCATCCTTGCAGTTTAAGCCTGCGGGAAAGCTTCATTACTGTTCCTAAATAAAATAAAAAAAATTGTGTTCCTGGGGAAAGATATTAACTAATGATATTTTACTAGAGCTATCATCTCGCGTTATTGTGGACCTCTATATTAACGGTAGTTTTTATAAGCGAGGCTTTGTTAGTTTGTTAATGGAATTTATGCAATTTATTTTTGTTCCGTGGGTAATGGGAGAAAGCAGGGTTGACTTTTGTTATTATGGGTCTGGCCGGTGCTCAGGCCGGTCACTATTGTTAGGTTATTTGTACAGGGTTCGTTTTTTCCCAACGATTTCAAGTCCAGAGATTTATTTATACCATCTGTGCTCGTTGGGACCCAGAGTGAGTCGATAAAAAAAAAAAATTGACTGAGCGTAGTCTTTTGTTGTCCTACTCGTATTGATTTCAAGAGTTCGGCTTAGTTTTTGTTTTTTTGGGAGTCTTATTACACCAGATGTTGCATTTTGGCTACAGTTCCAGTAATATCAAAGCCAGGCCACTTATCACAATTACATTTTAGAATGCTCTAGTGTAGTTTCCACACAGGATTAAAATTAAGATTCTAAACGTAGAAATAGGTAACACGCGCCCTTAATAGTAGGTACGCGTATCGATTATGTGGGGTTCTGGCTTTCCACATACAGGCATTTATCATGCACAATAATGTATTTTGGTTATGCGAGAGTTAATCGTTTAAATAGATCGTATTCCTAGCTAGGTAGACTGGGAAACCCCAGGCTTGTACACACAAGTGACCGCTGGTTGGCCAAAAAACAATCTGCGCTCAATCAAGATCAATAAATAAAACGAGTTCACCGAGTTTCCGCTCCAGGCGCAGGCTGCCGATCGCCGCGCTCCGCTCTGGAGCGCCGTGCTATCAGCAACTTAGGGTGCTCACATGTACATAGTACCCAAATTCTACACTGTAACACTGTACTTGGACATGTAAACGTTTTAACCGTAATCTTACCAATCCCATCAAGGTTCACGGTTTGCTACTTAAGTTTATGGTTCAGAGATCACACTATTCACAAACACACACGATTATAAAGCTATTAAAACGAGTAAAATTAACAGTGGGTATGTATAATACTAGCAATACAGTATCTACACAAAATCTTTAAGTAATGGCACACCGAACGAACTCTAGCCGGCTTGGGGCCTGGCCGGCGTCGGCCGGAGCGTAGAACAATATAATGTTTGTAACAGATGTGCTGTGCAAGCGCAGCTCTCGACGCGACCGTTTGTGACGGTGCCGGTGGTCAGCACGGGACTTCCAAAGCTTAAAATTCTCAGCTATCGAAAAAAAATTACCATCTTTATGGTCCCGATAAGGTTTATAGAGCTGCGGTTTGGCTAACTGTATAATTATGAATACTGAATATTACTTGTCAAAAATTAATTTTCGAGTTTAATAGAAAAAAGTTTAAAAAACGTCCATAATTTCGCAGTTTATCGCGTGGAGCGCAGCGAGCACAAGTTTTTCGAAGTTGCAAATTTGGATTCAAATCACCCCAAGTATCTGATCTATACAAAATATCAAAAATGCAGAACTACATCATGCTTTGCGATTTTAATGTTTTAATTTCCACTGGCCTAATTATAGTAAAACGTGTGCACTATTCAAGGTGGATAAGCAGGCCGGGGAAGTATTTTATGTAAAAAAATCCTTGATGAAGTCGAGAGCCACGTGTTTTTTTCCGTCCTAGTGAGTTTTTTTTTGTTCTGGACCATAGCTGGGAACTTTCTAGTTTCAGAGATATAAAAGGTTTCAAACGTTTTTCACACGTTTAAAAAAGGTCTTACAGAACAAGTAAAGGGAAAATTCCGAAAAATTAAAAAAAAGTTGAAAATGAATGTAAATTGTACAGTTTATAAGTTTTCGCGAAAATCTAAATTTGCCCCTTTGATTATATAATGTCTAGATGGAGCGTCGCCCTACAATCAAATAAAAAAAACGAGCCAACAATTTCAAGCCTGTGTGCGTGCCGGCGGTGTTTTACACTGTCCTTCTATTTTTTTTTTATTACATAATATGGGCCAGAGGCCCTACTCTCTTACGTTTCGTCCGAATATTCGGATCTATCCGTCTCTCTCACTCGCACTCATCTGCAGACGTGCGCGAGAGGGAGGGATAGATCCGAATATTCGGACGAAACGTTAGAGAGTAGGCCCTCTGCTCTTGACCTCGATCACGCCTGATGGAAAGCGATGGATGAGATCTATGATGGAACGAGCATGTCCAGAAGATGCCTGTTCACTCTTGCTTTGAAGGCAGGCGGGTTAAATGTGGGTGGGAACACAGTCGCAGGCAGAGAGTATGTCTCTGTGTGCGTGAATAATGATACCAGCTACTACAATTCTCCCATAAGTCACATATTATAAAAATAGACTAATTAAATAAGATAAGTTTTAGGTGTATGTACGTAGTAGGTATTATTCTGTTTTAGTATTGTCTTTTTATTAAGTATGTAGTTACTTTCTTCAATAAATAAAAAACACTATTTAAATTTAAATAGAGTTGTGTATGTGAATGTTGTATTAAATCAGATAAGTTAATTAAATTAGTATTACAATTGTGCCGATTCCCTTGTTCACAAACTAAACTAAAATTAGTATTTCTATCTTTTTCTCTCTAATATAACAAGAGACAGACATAAATAAGAGCTGTCAATTTTAGTTGATCTAAAACTTCCATACAATTACAGTTGACATGTCAGAATGTTTTGATTAAAAATCATATAAAGACTTAATACGAATTGATAAACTCCACCTTTTTTGATAAATAAAGTAGACCAACTAAATAATATAAACGTAACCATAAACTAACTAATATACCCACAAAAAAATGACGTTAAGTTAGGAGAATGAAAAAAATAAACTGGCAACACTGATAAAATATGGCGTAATTTTACGTTTATAAAAATAAAAAAATAATATAGTTTTTTGGTTACTTACCGATGGTAGGTGATGTGCTTGGTATTTTTAATTAAAAAAAAGGTCTACTTTATCGTATATTTTAAATATACGATAAAGTAGACCCACTTAATTAATACTTATAAACGTAACCATAAACTAACTAATATACCCACAAAAAAATTACGTTAAGTTGGGAGAATGAAAAAAGAAACTGGCAACACTGATAAAATATGGCGTAATTTTATGTTTATAAAAACAAAAAAATTATATATAGTTTTTTGGTTACTTACCGATGATAGGTGATGTGCTTGGTATTTTTTATGATTTATTATGTACTTTTATATATCTATTTTTATTTGTTTTTATAGGTATCTTAGCATTATATATTTAAACAAGAATGTATTAATATTTACTTATATTTATATTATTAAATATTGTAGATTAACTTAGGTAAGGTACATACCTAAACAAATTATTCTCTTACTTTTCTCACACACTACCGTCTACATTAATTTTTCTTTTTCCCTTTGGCAGGTCAGCTGGCAGAAGTTTCTTAAGAAATAAGCAGTACTCTGTACTCAAATATTATGTTATTTTCCTGTGTGGTCCTTGGTGTTTAATTAATAATATAATGTAATGTATATAATATAATGTATTAAATAAATAAATAGATCTCAATACATAACATAAAATTAACAGACATTTTCCTACCGACGACGAAATTGGCAAATTATTGAAACTGTCGAATTGACGCAACTGTCGAATTGACGCAATTGTCGAATTCACAAACTGTCCAATCAGCGAAAGTGACGAATCAACGAAAGTGTCGAATTAAATAAAATGACGAGTGAGGGAAACTGACCAGTGTTACGCGGACTCATCTTTTTATCATGTTGACTCAGGACCTTGATTTTTATACACATAATAGGGACTATAGACTTCAGTATCTGGTATAACTTGCTAGGTCCACCCGTTCCTGAGAAAATCGGTGGTGACAGACGGACGGACAGACTACTGTTCCGTACCTCAAAAGAAAGAAAGAAAACGAAGAAGACGAAGACGGACAAGAAACCGATCTTAAGATCACTTTCTTGTCCGTCTGTCCGTCCGTCTTATAAGGGTTCCCTTTTTTTACCTTTTGAGGTACGGAACCCTAAAAATACAAATTTTAAATGTTATAATTTTACTTTACATCCATCAGCGCAATGTTTTGAGTTCGTTACATTGAGCCTTTACAGTAAAACGTTTTTGATGTGATGTACACTTGTACAGAATGCTTGGTTGATGACTTTGTGAAGACTCCCTTTACAACCAGTAGGTACTATTGAAGACTGTCAAAAGTAAAACAACTTTCGATTCATTTCTAAAAAGACGCTTGCCTGACCTTTTAAAAATGTATTACTATTCAAAGCACCTCAAAAGCAAAAAAGACATACCTGTCCTTTGATGGACCAATTGATAGGGTAGTAGAATAACCAATACACCTCTTTCATGGTAAATAAATTGTAGATGTGTTGTTATTTGTTAAGTAAAAGTTTATTTTTTTCCAAGGTTTCGAGATAAAAATAAAACTTTCCTTGCTGCTGTTCAAGCGTGTACAATTTGTTGCAGCGCCATGTCGACGTGCGTCTCATACTCACCCCGGAGCGCGACAAGCCGCGCGCCTACGAAGGCTGGTTTCAGCTTGACATAACCATTCACCACCCATTCAGTTATTTATTTAATTAAATATCTAAAAAACTTAATCTATTACAGTTTGGTTTTAGCCACACATCGAGAAACTCTCAGGGCTTATCTGTGTGCTGGCGAGCCGTTCGTTTAAATTTTACAAAATGATACAACTACAATGATAGGTACAATAAATCTTACTTTTAAATGATGGTGATAATAATATAGAGGTACATACTTTAGGAGAAGTTTTGTCTATGGAAACGTTTTGATTTAAATTTATAACTTTTCGAACTCGTTTTGTATAGCGTTTGCAAGTCCTCTGGAAGTTTATTAAGAAAAAAAGGTACTAAATATTCTGCAACCCTAATCCCGGACACATTATGTAGTTATGAATAGTTTAGTTATGCATAGTCTAACCATGTTCAAGAATGTGCCAAGTCTCAGACATGTAGAGCGCGCCTGTGGGTGAGCTCTACGCACGTTTAGCAAGCAGGAATTACTCAACTCCAACGTAACTAGTTATCTGACGTGATTTCATTTTTTTTAGTTTTTTACATATGAGTAAAAATTACTTCTAATAGTAATTTTTAACTCTTGTCCGTCATGCAGCGACTAGTTTCCGCCACGAGTGACTTACCAGCGTGGTTGCCGATCTTACTGGGGCGGCTGGGCTGGGGGGGCTGTATGTCGATGGGCTTGCTGCGCGCGGCGGGCGGCGGCGCGGCGCGGGAGCCACTCTTGCTGCAGCTGCCGCCCGGAGGAGCCTGGTTACCTAACGCACATAACACCAGAGTACGCAAACTAATCCAACACATTTTTCAAATTATACAATTACAAGCTACTGTCTAGTCTTGATACAAGGAATCAAAAGAAAAATATACATATTAAAAAAGTTTAGAATTAAATAGAATATACCATTATATTTCAATACAGTAACTATAAAGCAGCAGTCATTACTCCTGTTAAAAGTAGTGATTGTGAAATAGTATCGAACAAAGAGATAGGTACTAGAATTCCTAGATAAAACGATTTTACAGGGGATTACGCAACACGCCCAATGGTCCACTCTAAGGACTGTGTGCGGAAACCAAAACCATAACCTAGAAGTAGACTGGGGATTACGCTTGATTCCAGGCTAAAATTGGGTTCTCATTTCACATCTCATGCGGGCGACAAGTTCAGCAGCAGCTGTTAAAAAAAACCGTCAATTTACTGATGTAGATACCGCTAGAGCTAGACTGGTCTATTCTAGTTAATATCATAGTATAAATGTCCTAATTATGGCATTTTGTCATGCCATCAGAGCCATATACATATTTAATACAATCTCTGTAGAAGCGATTCTCTAAGGGAATTGTTTAAGGATTTAAACATCATGACGGTACATCGTCAACACATCTATGAAAACATTATGAATGTTAGAAAAAATCTCCATCTTTTTAGTAAAAATTACAGACACAATACTACTAGAAATAGGGACCAATTAGTTCAGCCAGGCTTCAGACTCGCTAAAGTAGAATCAAAATCAAAATCATCAAAATCAAAGCATTTATTTGAAGTAGGCCAGTTACAGGCACTTTTGAATTGTCGAAACAAAGTTAAATGTAGCTACAGTCCCAGTCACAAGACATAAAAACTGTGAAAGTACTGTAGTTGCCCATTCCCTAGCGTAGATCTCTATGGAGAAGAACGGGCAAGAAACTCCATGGACACTCTTTTAAATCAAAATATTGTTACAAAATCTTGGTTACATCATTCATGTTGAGATGGTATATTATGTGAGAACAATGTAGCAAGATGTGCACGTTAAAAGTGTCCATAGTAAAAACAAAAAATACAATTCAAAAATAAACATACAAATAAGCCATGGCAACTAAGAGTTGACCAGTCACAACTGACAGCGCCCGTTCACGAACATGACGCATGGATCAGCACCATTCAACTCAACCATTTTGAAGGGAACTGAATGATCCGACACACGCGCCACCATCAGCGAGACATTAGAGTGAGCGTGACATACTCTCAACCGCCAGGGCACATTCAAGTCAAGAAAAGACGTAGGATTTCAGTGAATGATAGCTTTCTAGTACATAGTACTCACACAATATGGGCTGTGCGATTATATAATACTAGAGATTGATTCTATACAATGCAAAGACAGTTGTACAATCTTCAGCAGCTCCAACAATTCTATTTAATACTATCAATTTATGCGCCCCTGTCCATGTGGAGCAGGACCAGCATTGAGCCACGCATTTTTATCTGCGATATAATCGCCCAACTTGTAATAAGCTTGCTTACATAGTGTGCGTTTGATGCATGTTTTAAATTTCGTCTCATTCAGTTCAAGAATACTTTGTGGAATTTTATTATAGCATCTCAAACAGTACCCCATGAAAGATGAGTCCACTTTAGCGAGTCTGAAGCCTGGCTGAACTAGTTGGTCCCTATTTCTAGTACTGTAATTATGTCTATCACCTCTTTTACCAAAAAGATGCAGATTTTTTCTGACGTACATTATGTTTTCGTAGATGTACTGACAATGTACCGTCATGATGCCAATATCCTTAAACAGTTCCCTTAGAGAATCGCGCCTACGAAGATTATATATGGCTCTGATGGCTCTCTTTTGCAGAATAAATATAGACTCAATATCTGCAGCCCGTCCCCATAGCAAAATGCCATAAGACATTATACTATGAAAGTAACTAAAATAGACCAGTCTAGCGGTATCCTCATCTCGTAGACTCATCTTTCTTGGTGTGCTGTTTGAGATGCTTTAATAAAATTCCAGAAAGTATTCTTGAACTGAATGAGATGAAATTTAACACATGCATTAAAGGCACACTATGTAAGGAAGCATATTACAAGTTGGACAATTATATTATTTGAATGGGCAACAACAGTACTTTCAAAGTTTTTATGATTGTCTTGTGACTGGGACTGTAGCTACATTTAATTTTCATCTTTGTTTCGACAATTCAAAAGTGCATGTAACTGGCCTACTTGAAATAAAAGCTTTGATTTTGATTTTATCGCTGACAAAAATGGTTGGCACAATGATGTGCCATAAAGTGATAGCATTAAATGGTATTGTTGGAACTACTGAAGATTGTACAACTATCTTTGCATTGTATAAATTCAATCTCTTTAGTATTATATAATAGCCCGTATTGTGAGTACCTACTATGTACTAGAAAGCTAAAATTCACTAAAAACCTATGTCTTTTCTTGACTTGAATGTGCCCTGGTAGTTGAGAGTTTATCATGCTCACTCAAATGTCTTGCTGATGGTAGAGTGTGTTGGATCATTTAGTTCCCTTCAAAATGGTTGGACTTGAATGGTGCTTATCCACTTGTAATGTTTGTGAACAGGGGCTGTCATTTGTGACTGGCCATCTGTTAGTTACCACGGCTTATTTAAAAAATAATTATTTCAACAAAGCTGTGGTTTTTTTAGTTGTCTCTTTGTCTTTACTATGGACACTTTTAACATGCACATCTTACTAGATTGTTCTCACATAATGTAGTAGTAGTACCATCTCAACATGATTAATGTAACAAGATTGTGTCCATGAAGCTTCTTGCCCGTTCTTCTCCATACAGATCTATGCTTTGGAATGGCCAACTACAGTACTTTCACAGTTTTTATGCCTTGTCACTGGGACTGTAGCTACATTCCATTGATGTATTTGTTATGACAATTCAAAAGTGAATTATTTCCTACAGTCCAAAGCTCCAGTTAGTACACATATTTCAATTTTAAATATTCTGGCACTTTGTTGTGATATATATCACAACGAAGTGCCATTTTGATGATAGAAGTGTTGTTATGTAATGTAATCTATCTAGTATCATTAGTTTTTCCATCTTAGAGGTCTTAAAGAGGCCCTCTTTCAATTAAACAAGCTATTTTTTGACTTCATCTTGAAGTTAACATCATGCAGTCGCTCCTTATAAAATTTTAATTCCTTCAGCTGCATCCGGTTAGACTGAAAGCCGACCCCTAGTTGGGACAAGACTAGGCAGATGATGATCTTGCAGCTAATGTCAAACGGCATAAATAGTGAGTTGAGAAACACACGTTGCACACTGCATGAATTCATTCATGCTGATATTTATTACATGCCAACAGTTCTAACCTGCTCCAAATGTACTTATAAACAGTTTGTTTCATGAAGAAATACAAATAATAGGTTTCTTTTTCAATAACACCTAAGAGAAAATATTCTTTGGCTAGCAGATTATGGAGATGCATGCATAGCCTTGTAAAATACAACTGCATCCTGCCAGGCAGCAGGAAGATAGTAAGATCTGGACAGCTGTGCTCAAAGCTCTACAGACCGGGGCACTAGTACAAAAGGTCACATGGCACTGTATCATACCTGAGCTTGTGGGGTTTGCTTGCAAGTTCTCACATACAGTAGCTCTCTGAGCCTTCTTCATACCCTTAGTGACAGCCACCGTGCTATGTGTCTGCTCCGCAGGCTCAGCCCGGGACTCGATTATCTTCAGATCTTTTATGTCTGCAGCACTGAAGCATAACACAAAACCAAAATGTAACTAAATATTGTTTTAATCAAAAAAACAACAAAATGCAAAATAGTGGAGCCTCTCGAACCTACTTAAGAGTGACTTGTGACTTCGGATAAGGAAAGCCATTCCTGAAGGCTTTTGTTAAAGTAATTGTGCTACCATCTGCCTCTAGAATAGTTCCTTGATAGCAACCCAGGGGCTCGCCGCAGTTGACCGAAATGGCATACCCGACCCAGTTCGACATCGTTACAATTACAAGCGTCTAATTCGTAGTAAAACTGTTAACTGGTACTTGATAACTATACTTTGGTCACACACAGTAAATATCAAGTTTAGCGCATGTGCTCTAAAAACTACTATCTGTACACTACAGACATTTTAACAAATTTAGATTCACATTTTAACACACTATCGTAAGCTCTCCTCAAATGCAATACAATGAATACATTCAGCAATCTGAATCAAGCAATGTCAGTCTCACACACAGGTCACAGAGCATCTCTCTCTATTTACGGGGATGTCTATTCCGGATTTCCAGCAGACCTATTACGTATATTAATGATATCCAGTGACTATCAAGCTTCGGTTGTATAACTTTGATGACAACCATAGAGTAAAGTAATATAACGGGTAATGACAACCGTGAATGTCATATTATTGGTATTACGTATCACACTGAGTGGATATCACTTTACGGTGCCCGCAACAGCCCGCTTCGCCTCAGCAGTTGACCACTCTACTTTTTATCGACTATTATGCGGCTAAGTTGAGTAGCGCCCGTTGAGCGTTACAATACTTTTTTTTTTTTTTTAGGGCTTCGCACGGTTTGTTACAATACTTGGTTAGACGGAACATTTTATAATAAGCGGTATAAATAACATGTGACATTACTGACAGTGACATTGTTATTGTAAATAAATGTGTTTACTTCCAAATAACTTCTTTATTTGTTAAAGGAACCGATAATGTATGACTTAGAATGTGTTAAGTTGTTGTGCAAGCAAGCCTGTATAAATTGTCATAACTCCATTCGATAAGTCAGCTACCGGCTGTCAACTTTTGGACTGTGAATTTGAATTCTTCGAACCTGGGGAGTATTCTGTTTTAATTTACATATTAAACCACTTGACCGTTATTCGAAGCATAATTAAACAATTGAGATAGGCTGTATCTTGTTTCCTGTGCCATTGTTTTTTTTTGGAGTGCACTTGCGAGTGCGCGAGCTTCCGTCCGTCTTGTACATTGGCGTTCTTTTCCTTGCCGAAGACGGTTGTACCTAGCAGGTGAGTTTTAAAATCTTATAACCGTCATTATTTTTTCCTTACGATCGAAAACTGTCTATCAGTTTTCGATATGTAGGTATCAGTGTTTATTATGTTTAACTGTGTTAGTGTTTGTAAATCAATGTTGATATATTTAAATTAACGGTTTTTCCGTTCGGGTGTTGTATATTCACTTTTTATTCCAGTGTTTTGGTGTGCTATTGTTTAAATATAATACGTAATGGATAAAGAAATAACGTTGATTTCACAAAATGATCCGGTCGCAGGCCCTGCCCACGCTGCTAATAATAAGGAATATAATACAAAACGTAAGCGTTCACATTCCAGCAGCAGTAGTAGTAGCTCTGATAGTTCCAGTTCATCTAGTTCTTCTGACCATAGGTCAAAACATAAAAGTGCGCGTCGCTGCCGTCATAAAAAAGGGGGGGCAAGCACAAGCGTCGCCACCCAGAGCGTCAGTGAAACAAATCAGTGATTTACCTAATCAGTATTTAAATAACAGTGTACCAGTACTACCAGTGGCCGATGACGCCATTTCCCTCTTCGCCGAGGACGAATTCGAACAGGAAGGTAGCAATTTTCTTAATGATTTGGGTGCGTTACGTAAACATTTTAAAAGAAATTCAGTTTTTCAATAAACCGGACTGGAGTGAAGTGCGTTACGCGGAAACCCAGAAGTCTTATATCCACAGCCCGGGTTTCGTTAAACTCGAGGCAAACGAGGAGATCAGACCCTATGACACACTTAAGCACCTAAGCTACTCAGAGAGAGCATATGCTTCGTTAACTTACTTTTGTTTAAGCAAAGAGTCCTTAAAGAAGGAACTTTGTGAGTTTATGACATGGGTCCGAGACCAAAAAGAAGAAATTAGCTTCTATATACTACAAGCTATAAACTTTTGGTTTATAGCTTGTAGTATATAGAAGCTAATTTCAATTAATGATATTTTTACTTCCGGTGAATTTAGCAAGGTTTCGGCAGACCTTTTGCAAATGGTTTGTGGACATAGGGCTGAAACCATACAAATGCGCAGAGATAGCATAACTAATGCAGTTCGCGACCCGTTAGTTAAAGCATCAATTAGGAAAATACCTCCATCTGAGGTCAACTTATTTAATTCTGAACAGTTTGTTGTCGCTTTAGAAAAAGTTGGTGGCATCAAAAAGGCCTTCTGGCCTGCTTCTAAATCGACTAGCTCATCTAAATCGACTAGCTCATCTAAATCGACTTATGGTTCGGCCTCAACTTCGCAAGTTGGAAAATGGCTAATCCGTCCCTTGGAAGGGCAGCATTCGGTTCCGCCCTCGCAGGGTAAGGATTATAATACTAGCATGCCCTCACATGGCTGTCAGAACTGTAATGTCCCTTCGCATGGTGACTTTTTGTAGCATAATATACAATATCCTTCGCAGGGAACAGCACATGCGTATTACAATTATCCTCAGCAGGGTAGTGGCACAGTAAATAGAGGTTCCTTTCGCTCTCGCGGGGCAAGGCAGAACCAAAGATACCACGCTCACAGACGTGGCAGCCATAAACGAAGGCATCACCTTCAGGCTTCAATGCCAAGAGAAATAAATATTGACATGAACATATTTCAAGCCGGTCAGTTATCGAATTTCGTCGATCATTGGAGGGAAATGCAAGCACCAGAATTTCTTGTTCGAATAATTCAAGGGTACCGTATACCCTTTCAGCAAAAACCTCCGTCAATTATACCCAACTTCAACAACAAAGCATTTCACACACCAGCACTGCAAGTACGTAGCAATCGATAACGATCGAATCGATACGATTCGATAAATCCGACTTTTCGATTGGTTAAAAACTCATTTTATCGAGAATAACTGTCAGATTTATCGAATCGTATCGAATCGAGTGCTACATACTTGCACTGCAGTGTCGACAGAAATGACTTTAATCATTCAAAAAATGTTGAATCAAGGAATTCTAGAAATTGTAAGTCCAACTCCAAGTTTCTTATCCACCCTCTTCCTAATACCAAAGAGCGATGGATCGGCCCGACCGATTTTCAATTTAAAAGCTTTAAACGAATTCGTACTGACCACCCCATTCAGTCTGATAAATGTATTCAGAGTCCCAGATTTCATTCAGCCCAAAGATTGGATGTGCAAGCTGGACATTTCCCAGGCATACTTTCACCTAAACATAGCACAGGCCCACAGGCGGTTCCTACGCCTTATTTACAATAAACAACTTCTGCAAATGACCTGCCTTCCATTCGGTCTCTTCACGGCCCCAAAAACTTTTGCCAGTAATTCTCGCAAGCCATGTTAGCCTTCTAGTAAAAACATTACAATATCTGGGGTGGGAAATAAATTTCCAAAAATCCATCTTAACACCAAAGAAAGGTTTACCTGGGCGTGCTGTGGGACCCTTGGCTAAACCTCAAATGTTTACCAAAGGAAAAAGTAAATTCATTGATGGCGAAAATTCGCCACATTATATGTCTTGGAAAAGCAGACTTGAAAAAGTTGTAGAGCGTGATAGGAGCACTAAACTTTGCGAGTTTTGTCGTACAAAGAGGGAGATTGCATTATCAAACTCTATTGAAATTCGTAAACACTCTAGAACTAAACAATTATGTCAAGGTATATTCTGTACCTGCAGATGCAATGGGCGACCTACAATGGTGGACCCAGAATTTGCAACATCCATCAATTCTACACCACGCACCAGCGACTCATTTTATCACGACGGACGCCTCCGACCTAGGCTGGGGCGCTCAGATAGACAACCAGTCCCTAAAGGGAACTTGGTCTCAAAACGAGAAAGATGGCCACTGCAACGTAAAAGAGATGTTGGCAATATTGAAGGTCTTTCAAAGTCATTCCATGTATCTGAGCCAATTCACAGTCACCATACAATGTGACAATCGCACAGTAGTAGCGTATCTTCGTCACGAAGGGGGGACCAAATCCACGCAATTGATGGACATAACTTACGACTTGTTTTGCTTGATAGATCAATACCAAATTCAAATCAACGTGCACTACATTCCGGGGAGGTACAACAACCATGCCGACCACCTATCACGGTTTCGCCAGGTCCCCGAATGGCATCTGTTGCCCGAAGTCACAAAAACGGTATTCCCCAAGTAAGGAAGGACCTGTTTGCCTCCAGCAACGCCCACGTAGTCCCTCATTACGTATCGAAGGATCACAACGACAAACAAGCCGTAGCCCACGACGCATTCTCGGTTGCTTGGACATTCAATCTGGCATGGATGTTCCCGCCCCCATTTTTGATACCCAAAGTTTTGAGCTACCTCAATCAGGCATCGGGAACCTACTTACTGGTAGCACCGAGGTGGGAAAAAGTGTTCTGGCGCGGCGATCTCAAAGCTCGGGCTTTAGCCCCACCTTTCACAATACAGAACCTGGACAAGGTATTAATCGATGTGACGACAGGACTACCACCACCTCGCGTCCAGGATCTTGTATTGGAAATATGGAAATGTGGGGATGGACATTCAGGGGGTGGACAGGGGGCGATCATTTAGGTGATTGGGATAATTCTCAAATAGATCTATTGAAGAGTTCTTGGCGCGCTTTCACCCTGAGAACTTATAAGCCTGCATGGGACCGCTGGGTCTCATGGTGTAAAGCTAAGCGTGTTAACCCTAAGAACCCCTCAGGTTCTGACCTGGCTCGTTTTCTAGCTGATCTGCATATAAAATATAAACTGTCATTTAATACAATAATGTTACATAAGTCCGTGGTCTCTACCCTTTGCAATGTAAATAATTCAGGTGTTCTAAGTAATCACGTTTTGGTAAAACACATTTTGAAATCGATTTCAATTAAAAAACCTATTGATTCCAAATTACCCATCTGGAATATTGATGATTTTGTTTCTTTTCTTGGCAATAGAACGATATATAATGATAATATTTTTGATGTATCGAGTCAAGCTGCTGCCCTTTTAGTACTTTGTTCTGGGAGACGTATTCATGATTTGACCCTCCTTAGGACTGATAAAGATAATTATTTAAAATCACCAGAGCACGATTTTATAACTTTATGGCCTGCCTTTGGGTCTAAGACTGATTCATCTGACCACAGGCAATCAGGATGGAGATTATTTAAAAATAATGATAATAGGAATTTGGATCCGGTATACTGGGTTGAACGGACCGAATCACTGCTTTCCATTAGACGTCACGAAGCAAAATTTCATAACTTGTTTATCACAACAAGAGGTGCAGCTCGTGCGGCCTCACGAACGGTTATTGCAGGCTGGATAAAAACCTTGATGCGTCAGGCAGGCATTGTTGCTACTCCTGGAAGTATCCGGTCCGCTGTTGCTTCTAAGAATTGGTTGGACAACTTCCCCATAGAAGATATTTTGGCTCGGGGAAATTGGAGGTCCTCTAATACTTTTA
The DNA here is from genome assembly GCA_941918905.2 of Xestia sexstrigata. NCBI lineage: Eukaryota > Metazoa > Arthropoda > Insecta > Lepidoptera > Noctuidae > Xestia > Xestia sexstrigata. The sequence continues at coordinate 595,813 of OW799216.2, read as the reverse complement.
TTCGATTTTATAAGCGACAAGTTTTGGATTCTTCTAGGAGTAACGGCATTACTAGTCTATTTAATCCAGTGAACTAAGTAGCTAGTTGATTTAATATTGTTCTTTCTGTTTATGTAATACAATGCATTTTCATTACATTCTCTTTTTTTTTTTTCTTGACGTATCCCTTCACATTGGCGTTCGTCGTGAACGTCACCAGGCGATAACAGACACATCTCAATTGTTTAATTATGCTTCGAATAACGGTCAAGTGGTTTAATATCGGCGTTTTACCTGAAATAAAACGCTTATTTAACTACTAACCTTATTCGAAGCATAATAGTAATTTCTGCCTGGTGACAAAGCCACGCGGACGAAACTGCAAGTGCCGCCGGCTCGAGGTTGACACAACAACCAGCTCCCCATATCTTCCCAGACTTCCTATCCACGCTGATTGAGACTATCACGCGTGCGCAAGTGTAAGCCAATAAAAGCCTCATTAACTCGCTGATGTCACCCAATGGCGAATTCAGGGCCTCCACCCCAGTAGGCAGCGTGCTACCACCAACGCAAGCAGCAAGAGTTCCGCTGTGGCAGCCGCATCACGTGCTGACGCCAATTTCACAAGATGCACGGCGAGATTTGACGGGACCTCCCAGGACGCTGAGGTTCTAGAAGCATTCCTGGACGCCGTGGAGGTCTTCAAGGAGTGCGCCGCCGTAAGCGACGAGCACGCCCTCCGAGGATTGCCGATGCTGCTGGAAGGCGAAGCCGCAGTATGGTGGCGTGGTGTCAAGGCGTCGGCAGTCACCTGGTCGGACGCGATTGCACGCCTACGCGCGACTTATGGCGTCGTGCAGCCCGCCTATCAAGTCCTACGACAAATCTTCGCAACAGAGCAACGAGAAGAAGAACGCGCGGAATCGTTCTTGTGCAAAGTGCGGGCGTTAATTGCCAAATTACCGTACAAACTCGAAGAGGTGGTGCAGATAGACGCTTGCTACGGGTTACTGCACCGACGCATAATGAAGCGAGTGCCGCGAGATTGTTTAGGTAGTGTAGATGAGCTTATGTATAAGGTGAGGATTGCGGAGGATTCATACAAGGCGCTAAAGGCATCAAATTCCGTTACTAGTAATAATAAAAATTCGACACCGTTAATAAAAACATCGACGGAGACTACTACCGACCGTAAACTCACGCAATCGACTTTGAAGTCGAGTTCCACTACTACGAGTGAGATGGCAGCGCTGCGTAACAACAACAGAAATAGACCACGTTGTAGTTATTGCAAGTTATTTGGGCATGTTAGTGATGAGTGTCGCCATCGTGATAAGGCGACCACTAATAAAAATAATAGCGACACTACGAATAAGGAGTTACGTTGTTATGGTTGTGGTAAACAAGGCGTCGTGAGATTGAAATGTGATGTTTGCGTGAAACCATTGTCGAAACCATTGTTAGTAGATTCAGGAATTATATTTAGCGAAACTAAACGTTTTGTACGCTTGGCTGACGGTACACAAGGGTGGAGAGACCTGTTGTCAGCTGAGGTAGATATTATAATTAAAGGTCGCAGGGTAATGTGTCAGTTTTTAGTATTACCTGGCGATAACATTAGGACGCTGTTAGGTGTAGATTTCTTGGCGCGGGCCGGCATGGTAATAGACGTCGCCCGACGCACGTGGGCGTTCTCGGATAGTCCGGGCCATTGTTATGATTTTGTTTACACTTACACACTTGACCCTACTGACGCGGGCCTGTTGAGCGCCGCGTCTACTGAGTTATCGTTGCGCTCGGACGAAGGTTCGATGTTAAATCCCGAGCAGCGGCGCACGCTTAACGTGTTTATTGAACATCGCGCACCGCAGTTCGCGTGCGACGGCCCGGCGACAGAGTTCGCCACGCATCGTATAAAGGTGAGTGCACACCAAGAACCAATCGCTTGTCCACCGTACAGGATGTCACGGAATAAGAATCAAGCTCCTTGCAGAAGGAGCTTGATAAGCTGCTGCGTGATGACGTCATCGAAGAGTGTGAGTCACCTTGGGCCTCCAATGTCGTGCTGGTAGGAAAGAACGACGGAAGCTTAAGGCTCTGTACAGATTACCGGAAGCTTAATGCGGTGACCGAGCCTGACTGGTACCCCCTCCCACGCATTGAAGATATACTGCACGCGGCCAAGACCAGTGAGTACATGACCACTCTTGACCTTCGATCAGGTTACGATCAGGTGAGTGTCTGCCCAGAGGACCAAGACAAGACTGCGTTCACAACGCCACTTGGTACCTTTAGATTTAAGCGGATGCCGATGGGTTTGCGGAACTCAGGAGCCACTTGCCAGAGAATGATGGATCGGTTCCGGTCTAACCTGAAAGAAGTGGAACTGTTCGCGTATCTTGACGACCTCATATTGCTGTCACCGGGGCCCTTCGAGAAGCACCTGGCTGACCTGGAGGCAGTCTTCGAACGACTGGCCATGTTTAAGCTAAGGGTCAATAGGGACAAGAGTATCTTCGCGAAAGAATCTGTCAAGTTTTTAGGCCACGTCATAGTGCCAGGCGGAATTCATGGTGAATCCAGACAAGACAGCAGCCATCGACAATATGGCAGCCCCTCAGAACGTGAAACACTCAAAGTGCTTTTTACAGACGTCGAGTTGGTACCGACGCTTCATTACTAATCATGCAGAAGTCGCGAGGCCCCTTACTAACCTCCTGAAGAAGTCGAGTGTTTGGCGATGGGACGTCGAGCAACAGGAAGCGTTTGAACGCATCAAGGTTCTCCTCGTGTCTGCTCCCATCCTCCGTCAGGCGGATGAGTCGAACCCTTCGTCCTTTGCCCTGGACGTAGCGCTTATTGCCTTGGAGCTGTTCTAATGCAGGGGGAGGGACACGACGAAAGGCCAATCGAGTACGCAAGTCGACTCCTCACTAGCGCCGAGAGGAACTACTCCACGACCGAGCGGGAGGCTCTCGCCGTCGTGTGGACACTCGGTAAGTTCCGTGGTTATGTAGAAACCGCGAAGGTCACGGTTAGGACGGACCACCAGCCCCTGCGGTGGCTGATGAGTCAAAGGTCACCTAGTGGCCGACTGGCAAGATGGGCCCTCACACTGCAAGAGTTCGACCTTAACATCGAGTACATTCCCGGTCGTTCGAACGCGGTTGCGGATACGCTGTCGCGACCTTTTAGTAGTGATATCCGCGGCAATCAATTATTGGACCCAGAGGTCGGTAAAATTAGTGAGGACATGGAGTCTGACGAACCCTCTAGGGGGAGACCATGGTCCGACCGCGGGTACACCATTTCCGACGGTATATTATACAGGTACAGCCTAGAGGCAGACGATGGAGAGGACGGCTGCCTGGTCGTGCCCGAGCACGAACGCAAGCAGGTCATGGCTGACCTCCACGACGCGCCGACAGCTGGCCATTTCGGGGTGGAACGCACGTTAAGCCGCGTCCGTGCAAGGTATTATTGGCCTGGTATGCGCACGTTCATCACGAATTATATAAAGGAATGCGTAAAAAAGTGCGTAAAAAAGTAAAGTATAAAGCCAGCAATCGCAAACCAGCAGGACTGTTGCAAACCCCTGCCGTGTCACGACGATTTGAGGTAGTCTCCGTGGACTTGTTTGGTCCACATGTAGAGACGCCTAGGAAGAACAGGTGGGTGCTGATCGTAGAAGACCTCTGCTCGTGCTAGGTGGAATTGTTTCCATTGGAGAGTGCCACCAGCGTCGAATGTGCTCAGACTCTCGCGAATGAAGTGTTCCTCAGGTATAGAGTGCCACCGCCGGCAACGGCAAAACAGAGGAGAGGAGAGATGCGGGGTCGGAGTCCGACGCCGCATCCAGCGATGTGAGTGCGGGAGGCTCGGAGAGCTCCCGCTGCGTGAGGGCCGGGACTGCAGCGGAGAACGGTAAGTTCTTCCGCAAGCGGTCTAGGAAGGATGGCGACCAAGTCTCGTCATCCGAGGGAGAGATGGCCTCGGCCCGTAAGATCCCCACTAGCAAGCGCGGTGGGATCCGAGGCAAGAGGGGGGGGCCTGTTAACTCCGAGAGGTCGGCGAGACCAGCCGAGGAGGGGCGCCACCCGGGCACGAATGCTCACGGGTCTGGCGACAAGGCGGATGCACCTGGCGGCTTCGAGGTGGAGCGTAAGGCCAGGTTTGCAAAGGAGGTGGAAACCGCGATAAGGGGCGTGGCCTTGAAGATAAAGACATCGTCTAAACTCAAGGCCATACCCGCGGCTTCCGCCTCCATCATGGCGGCAGCGGAGGCCAACTTTGCGGGGCCTTCCCCTTCTCCTCCGATAGGTGGAGAGGAGGTGGCCAAACTGCGGGCGGAGTTGGCCCGCCTGACGGCTGCGATGGAGGCTCTCCAAAGGGAGAACGCCAAGCTCCACGTAGACCTGGCCAGTCTGCGTGAGGCTGGCACCCGCGTGGCGCCTCCAAATGGGGGCCACCAGCAGCAGCGACAAGCCGAGCCGGTGCCGGTTGAAAATCAGGTTCTGAACCTGGTGCGGCGGGAGCTGGCTTCCTTCCAGGCGCGGTTTTCCGTCCTGGAGGGAATTGTTCTGCGCCCCGCCCTGGGTTCAAACAAGACTGCCGCGGGCCCGAGCACGATGCCGACCACGGTGTCATACGCGGCTGCTGTGGCTGCCGCGCCCGGACCTGGGCCGTCGAGTCGGTCCTCCGGCAGGGCAATGGCGCCCTCCCCTGGAAAGCCGGCTCCGGCGACACCGGCGCCGGCTAAGAAGGCGTCCAGGAGGAGGAAGGGCAAGGCAGCCCCACAGGCGGTGACTGTGCCGGTGACAGTACCAGCGGCGAGTGGGCCAGCACCTGCGGCACAGCAGCTACCGCCGCCGCCACCGCCCCCCCAGCTCCCTACACCTCCCGCGGCTGAAGCCGGGTGGCAGGTGGTCGGCGAGAAGAGGAAGGGGCGAAAGGCGGCCAAAAAGGCCAGAAGTGAGGAGCGGCAACGGCAGCACAGAGCGAGAAAGATCGCGGCTAGGCTCCGCGCCCCGAAGACCGCAGCTGTAGGGATTACACTACAGCCGGAAGCGGAACAAAGGGGCGTGTCCTACCGCGACCTGCTGGCAAAAGCTAAGGAGACGGTGGATCTCCGGGAGCTTGGGATCACCGGGGGCCTCCGGCTTAAAGTCACCGCGACGGGAGCTCGGTTGTTGGAGATCCCCGGTGAAACCAGTGGCTCGTCCGCTGACGCTCTGGCTGAAAAGCTCAGAGCGTCCCTAAACGCGGACGAGGCCCGAGTGTCCAGGCCCGTCAGATGCGCAGACCTGCGCGTCCTGGGTCTGGACGACTCAGTGACCGAGGAGGAGGTGGTGGCCGCCGTTGCCAGGTCCGGAGGGTGCCCTGCCGATCAGGTCAGGGCAGGCGCCCTTCGTCCGGACTCCACGGGCATGCGAACCGTTACGGTAAGCTGCCCTGTGACGGCGGCCAAGTCAATTGTGGAGGGCCGTAGGCATCTGGTGGGCTGGGTGTCAGCGCAGGTGAAGCTGATGGAGCCCAGACCTCTGAGGTGCTACCGCTGCCATGTTGGACACCATGTGTCGGTGCAATGCGCCTCGGAGGTCGACCGCAGCGGCCTCTGCTTCCGTTGCAGTCAGCCCGGTCACACATCCGCGACTTGCTGCGCCACGCCGCACTGCGCTGCATGCGCGGCGTCTGGCAAGCCGGCTGATCACCGGGCTGGCAGCAAGGCCTGCGCTGCACCCGCCAAGGCCAGGGCCAGAGGCAGGGGAGGGCCCTCCACCGCCACCACCACCGTCACCGTCGCCACCGCCGCAACCGCAACCGCCGCCGCTGCCGCTGTCGCCGCCACCGCCGTCGCAACAGTCGCACCTGCAGAGGGGCCCTTGGCCCGAGTGGAGGAAGCGGTATTGGAATGCCAATAACGGCTCCATTACGCTTCCTCCAAGCGAATATCAACCACTGCGCCTGTGCTCAGGATCTGTTGCTCCAGAGCATGGCGCAGTGATCGATAAACATCGCTGTGGTCGCTGAGCCGTATTTCGTCCAGCCCAGGGATGACTGGGTGGCGGACCTTAGCGGCTCAGTGACCATAGTGTCGTCGGCCGCCGCCGGTACCCCGACCCTTGAAGGTGTCAGGAGGGGTCGGGGTTGCGTAGCAGCACGGTTCGGGGAGATCGTAGTGGTGGGAGTCTACTTCTCCCCGAACCGAACTCTCGCCGAGTTCCACAACTCTCTCGCAGAGTTGAGTGTTGTCGTCGGAAACCATTCCCTCCCCGTGCTTGTCCTCGGGGACTTCAATGCCAAGAACTTGGCTTGGGGTTCTCGTTGTACAGACGTGCGGGGAAGGATGGTGGAGGACTGGGCTCTGGAGAAGGGCCTGGTCGTCCTAAATCGGGGTTCTGTTCCCACGTGTGTGCGGATGCGGGGCGAGTCGGTGGTGGACATTTCGTTCGCTAGCCCCGCTCTGTCGCCGCGTGTCGTTGACTGGCGTGTCATGGAGGGGGTGGAGACCTATTCCGACCACCGGTACATCCGGTTTGACGTCTCCACCCAGACCTCAAGCGCGCCGGTCCAACAGGCCCCGAGTGGTCCACGTTGGGCGCTGAAGCAGCTGGACCGGGAGCTCCTCCTGGAAGCCTCGATCGTGCAGGCCTGGGTGACATCACCAGACAGGCCTGCCGACATTAACAATGAGGCAGGGTGGTTCCAGGAGGCCATGTCCGATATATGCGACGTGGCAATGCCCCGAGTCCGGCCAGGAAGCGCCCGACGTCAGGTGTACTGGTGGTCGCGAGAGCTGACATCTCTGCGCGAGGCGTGCGTGGCTGCGCGACACCTGTACGCCAGGCATCGCAGGCTCCGCATTCGTCCACCGAATGCGGCAGCCATCGAGGCGGAGCTTTATGAGGGGTACAGAGCGGCGAAGACCGCCCTCCGCGAGGCTGTCCTGCGGGCCAGGGATCAGGCCCGCGAGGAGATGCTGGGGACTCTCGACAGAGATCCGTGGGGGCGCCCTTGTAAGATGGTGCGGGATAAACTCCGCACCTGGGCCCCCCCACTGACGCAGAGTCTTCGGCCTGAGCTCGTGGAGGACGTGGTGAGCGCTCTGTTCCCCACGCGGGGAGAACATCCCCCCCCGCCTATGGCTCCGCCACCTGCGGTGCTGGAAGCGGACCACCAGGATGACGACGACGACACTCCGGAAGTGACTGGGGTAGACCTGAGAGTGGCGGTACGCAGGCTCAGTGCCAAAAATACCGCCCCGGGACCCGACGGCTTGCCTGGCAAAGCCTGGGTCCTGGCCTCGGAGGCTCTCGGGCCCCGACTGGAGGGGCTCCTAAGCGCATGCTTGGAGAGGGGCCAGTTCCCGCTTCGTTGGAAGACGGGGAAGCTGGTCCTCATTCGGAAGCCGGGGCGCCCTGCGGACTCTCCGTCCGCATACCGGCCCATAGTGTTGCTCGACGAGGTGGGCAAGCTCTTTGAAAGAGTCATCGCAAACCGCCTCGCCGAGCACCTTGCGGGGACGGGGCCGGATCTTGCGGAACACCAGTTTGGTTTCCGCAAGGGGCACTCTACGGTGGACGCCATCATGCGCGTGAGAGCCCTCACGACGGGGGATGCAGTGTCCCGGGGTGGGGTTGTCTTGGCGGTGTCTCTAGACATCGCCAATGCCTTCAACTCCATGCCCTGGAGCTGCATAAGGGAGGCACTCCGGTATCACCGGGTGCCGACCTACCTTCGTCGTGTGGTCGGGGACTACCTGACGGATAGAGCCGTCATCTACCCCGGTCGCAGCGGAGAATGGAACCGGCGAGAGATGTCGTGCGGTGTTCCGCAGGGATCGGTCCTAGGGCCGTCCTTGTGGAACATCGGGTACGACTGGGTGCTGCGCGCCGACCTCCCTAGCGGCGTCAGCGTGGTCTGCTATGCAGACGACACGCTGGTGCTGGCACAGGGGGGGTCGCACGAGGCGGCGGCCGAAATCATGACACGCGGGGTTGCGATAGTCGTTGAGAGGATCCGGCAACTGGGTCTCGAGGTGGCATTGCACAAGTCCGAGGCCATGTGCTTTCATGGGCCTCGGAATGCGCCACCTCCGGGATCCTTACTCACGGTAGGAGGGGTATCCATCGGTGTCGAGTCGACTTTGAAGTACCTAGGACTCGTCCTCGACAGCCGGTGGAACTTCGTGGAGCACTTCCGACGTTTGGCCCCCAAACTGGAACGGACTGGGGCTGCCTTCAGGCGGCTCCTGCCCAACCTGGGGGGGCCGAACGCCTCCTGCCGGAGGCTCTACGCGGGAGTCGTGCGGTCCATGGCCCTTTACGGGGCCCCGGTGTGGGCGCGTTCTTTGAGGCTGCGTGCAGCCCACTACCTGAACGCGCCCCAAAAGGTGGTAGCCGTAAGGCTGGCCCGTGGGTACCGCACGATCGCCCGCGAGGCGGCGTGCCTCCTTGCCGGATTGCCGCCATGGGATCTGGAGGCGATAGTCCTCGCGCGCCTGCATGAATGGCACGCGGAGGCGCTTCGCCGGGGGGAAACTCCGCTGCCGCGACAAATTGTCGCTCAGCGGACTTCCGGCGGGATCTCATGGCGACATGGAGAGAGCGACTGTCGCAACCCCGTGCAGGGCACGCCACGATAGTGGCGATAAGTCCCCTCTTTGAGGAGTGGCTGGAGAGACGCCACGGCGTCCTCACCTTCCGCCTGACGCAGGTCCTCACCGGACACGGTGTTTTCGGGAGGTTCCTGCACCGAATCGGGCGGGAGGAAACGCCCGGGTGTTTCCACTGCGAGGATCGACCGGAGGACACGGTGGAGGTGTGCCCCGCGTGGGCGGAGCACCGCCGTGTCCTCGAAGCGGCGATTGGCGGCGGCGACCTCTCGCGTCCGGCCCTGGTGCAAGCCATGGTCCGGAGCGAGACGGAATGGGACGCCGTCACCTCCTTCTGCGAAGCAGTAATGCTAGAGAAGGAGGTGGCGGAACGTGAGAGGGAGAGAACCTCACAGCGTCCCGGCCGCCGCGGGAGACGCCCCGGGCGTCGGGGGCCACCACGTGGCCCCCGGCCACCGTAGGCGCGGGCCTGTGGACGGTGGGCTATGGGCTAGCTCGCCGTCCGTCCGTCTCATGACGACAGGCCGTGTCGACGGCGCGTTCGTGTTCCACGCGCGCCTCAAAGAGAGTCAGCAAAAAGGAAGGGGTCCGCAAGGACCGATGCCTGCCGGGGTTGCGGGACTGTACGAAAGAGATACCGTGGCCCCGGAACACAAAGGGCGATAAAGGAACATGGATGGGTTTTAGTCAGTAAAAGTCTGACACACCCTCCTGCTCCGCCCAGAGCGGGAGAAGTCATTTGATGATTTCCCATCCGAAAAAAAAAAAAAAAAAAAAAAAAAAGGTATAGAGTGCCACGTCGCCTTATCAGTGACAACGGCGTGCAATTTCTGAGCGAGGTGATGCAGCAGGTGTGCTATGTGCTGGGGATCAGCCAGTCACTCACGCCCTTGTATCATCCCGAAGCTAACCCCATAGAGAGGAAGAACCGAGACCTCAAACCACAGTTGGCTATACTCGTAGGACTTCCCTCCGCGCACTCGCTCGGGTTGGATGCAATCTATTTCGCTGTTGATTTTAATTACGATTTTCGTGTTCCGTGATCGATTCCCGGCTCGTGAGTTGTTACTAGTTGTGTGCTATTGTGCTAAGTGCTGGTATCGTAAGTTTTTTTAGTGTTTTTACGTCGGTTTTACTGGTATTTTAGTTAATTTCGTTTACTTTCGGTGAGTACATTTACTTTCTTTGGTGTGTGGGTACCTCTAAATAATTTTATCGTCCGTTTATTCTGTTACTTTGCTTGCGTTCTATTAGTTTGTTTGAATTTCATAATTTATAATATGTTGTCCATTAATGATGACCCGCCTGACCGTGACAGAGATGCAATCCATACACACTCACCGACGACCTCCGCTAGCTCAACAAAACGTTTGTTTCGCGAAATGTCTCCTTCGTACATCTCGCCCGAGGATAGGTCAAAACGGCTACACACCTCCAACTCAATTGAGAAGCCTTCGCCAATATTAAACGCCAGTACTGCGAGCAATGACAACTATTGCGATTTAGTTTCATCGGCGTCTGCATATCTCTCAAAAATTAACGACCTTGTTAATGATCAAGGGTCCCGCATTAATGTCGCAAATAAATCAGCCATCATGGACATGACTCAGCGCGTAACGGCCATTGTTTCTTTGTTAGCCATAAAATCATCCTCCAACGAAACCAAATTAGCCAATGCGAAACGCGAATTGGATAAAATTAAATTAAATCCTACTAACGTCAATACTAGTGATTATAACAAATCTTCGTATGCGGATTCTTTGAAACTTCGTCTACCTAAAGTTGGGCCAGCTGTTGAGTCGCGCGCCCCCCTTCCGTGCGTCGTCGCCTACCCTACCGCTGAGCGGTTAGCCGATTACTCGTCATCGTCCGCGACTAAACAAGCGCTAATGAAAGCGATTAAGCCTAGTGATGACGGATTTCAAATAGTAGGCGTTAAGAAAACCGCGAAATCTGGCGTTGTATTACGTGTCGCTAATGACAACCAAATAAAAAAGTTGCAATCGGTCGATGCTATTAGGTCCGCCGGCTTAAGACTTGAAAAACCGAAAGGCCGAAGTCCTCGTATATTAGTTAAGGACGTCCCATCCTCAATGGAAGACAATGCTTTTCTGCACGCGCTATACCGTCAAAACATTAAAGACGAGGTGCCAATAAATGAGGATGATTTTATTAAGTCAACTAAAATTATTCGTAGGCGTTCCTTAGATAATGGTCGCAAGTGGATAGGCATTGAAATCCAGTCCACAGTTCGTAAACATTTAGTGTCCACCAAAGATAAATTATTTATTGATTGGGCGACTTGCCGTTTCATCGATGATGTCGAAGTAGTTCGTTGTTTACATTGCCAACAGTTTGGTCACGTTAAGAAACACTGCGTTAATAAATCACCTACCTGTGCTAACTGCTCCGAAGCACATGAAACAAATAACTGCCCGCACAAGGATAATTTAAATTTTATACCGACTTGCGTGGCGTGTAAACGTTTTAAAAAACCGTTTGACCATCGTTGCGGGTCTCCCGAGTGTACCACGTACAAACTTAAGCTCGAACAGTTAATCCTCAACACCAACTACTAAAATAATGGATAGTTTAACTATAGGATAATTAAATCTCCACAACGATAGGGTGGCGACCTCTGAATTAGACAAATTAATTATCGATTATAACTTAGACATAGTAGGTACTTGTTCAAGAACAATACCAGAACGCTCGCTTACGTCACAAAGTAGTTCAGCTGGACAGCAAAGCACGATGCCGGAATTTACGTGGCGCGATCTTCTAACTTTACAGTAACGTCTTTGCGTAACCTCATGACGCCCCACTGTGCCGTTGCGGAAGTCTCATCAGCTTCTTTTAAAGTTTACGTTGTGAGCTGTTACTTTCAATACTCAGACCCTGTTGCTCCTCATATACATAACCTCCGTCATGTCTTACAGTCACTCGCGGGCTGTAAAGTTATCGTTGGCGCTGATGTTAACGCGTCATCGTCTCTGTGGTATGGCAAGGTTAGGTCTACGGATTTCGACCGACGTTGTGCTGTTGAAGATTTTATAGCTGAAATGAACTTAATAACTTAACACTATACTATACTATACTTAATACTTATCAATTCATAATACCCCAGATGCACTACCTACTTTTTGCAGCCCAATGGGCGAATCTTGTATTGACGTCACACTTTCTAGTGCAGACGTACGCTTGGATAGGTGGCGTGTCCTACCAGATGCGTCTTGTAGTGATCATCGCCTGATCGTGTACGAATTTGTTCCGGTGTCTTCTCAAGGTCCATCTCATATCACTGGTAATTTTAGATATAAAAGTAAAGGCGTGAATTGGGAATTCTTTAGCTCGCTTTTTGCGTGTCACGCCAAAGACTTCACTCGTTATGGGCTGTCAGCTGAAGAAAGTGCTGAAATTATGTCAGACACCTTCACTTACTGTGCTGACATCGCCATTGGTCGCGCATCTATGACCAACATCCATAGATGTGATTGGTGGTGTGACTACTTAATTGAACAACGTAAAAGCTATCGCCGAGCGCGTAGGCATTTAAACAAGCTTAAAAAACAAAAGGTCACCGGAGACCCACTCAACTTTGCTTTAAATGCGTTTAGAGTTGCCAAGTCCCGCTACAGAGCATCGGTGGAAAAATCCAAGGGTAATTTACTGCGAAAAATAGTAGAAAAATTAGATAAAGAAGGTCCGTGGTCTCCTTTGTATCACGAATTCAAAGCTAATCGATCAGTCGACCTGGCGTTTGTCCAGAACATTAAAGTCAATAATAAACACACCACCGGTATTGAGGAGACAACCGAAGTTCTATTAAATAGTCTGATACCTGATGATTCGCCGGTAAATGACAATGACTACCATCAACAGATCAGAGCGTGGGCTGCTGTGCCACCTGAATCACCAGCGTCAGACCTTCCATCCATTGACGAATTCATTAATGTTGTCAGGAAACTGCCTCTTAACAAATCATCAGGTGAAGATAAAATATCTAATCGGATGATAATAGAAGCGTGTAAAACAGCGGGCGACGCCATTCTATCTGTTTTCAACCGATGTATTGCGGACGGCGTTTTCCCTCGCGTATGGCGACGTGGCTTTATACGAATAATTCCAAAAAGTGGTGATAAGCCACCGGACGACCCTAAGTCGTACAGGCCCATAACCCTACTGTCATCTTTAGGAAAACTCCTGGAGCGCCTTATCGTTCCACGTTTGCTGCCAGACGGGCCAAAGTTTCATAACAACCAATTCGGTTTCACCGTGGGAAAATCTACCGTAGACGCGGCACTTTCTGTTAGAAAAATTGTTAATAACTCGGAACACAAGTACGTGGTTGGAATCTTTTTAGATATTTCCGGGGCCTTTGATAACGCATGGTGGCCGATGCTACTACTTAAACTGAAGAATCGTGGCTGCTATAAAAACATATATAATCTTGTTTATTCTTACTTTTTAAATGGTTTCGCGAAACTCAAACTCGGTCATTATTCTATGTCAAAGCCCCTTACCATGGGATGTCCTCAGGGGTCGGTAATCGCTCCGTATGTATGGAATTTAGGTTTTGATGATTTTCTCGCGATTCCCCTTCCTCCCGGCTGTTCATTAACCGGTTACGCGGACGACGGCCTGCTGCTCATTCAGTCGAGTACTCGGGCTGGTCTCGAGAATTTAGCTGACACTTGCCTACGATTAATATGTCAGTGGGGCGATCGAAACCGTCTGACCTTTGCACCGCAAAAAACTTATCAACTAATTTTAAAAGGTAATCTTAAATCGTGGCCTAGTATTAAACTTAATAACGTTCCCGTGAAAAGAAAGCAATCCGTGTGCTACCTTGGTTTGGTCTTAGAGAGAAATTTTTCATTCATAGATCATATAAAAACTGTCGGTGAAAAAGCTAAAAAGAACTTTTATGCCTTAACGAGAATATCAAAATCTACGTGGGGTCTGTCATTTATAAATTTAAAGACCATTTATGGGGCTACTTACTTGGGGTGTATGTGCTACGGGGCACCTGTCTGGGCCGATAGGGCCACCATAGGAGCGGCACGACGTAAATTGCTTCAAAGCCAGCGTTTGGCTTTGATATTCTTATGCAAAGCGTATAGGACGGTTAGTACTGAAGCCTTACCGGTACTTGCAGGTGTACTTCCAGTTGATCTTGAAGTGCAGCGACGGGCTGCAATGTACTATAACGCACGTGAGACCGCGGACGCAGACTTTTTAACCCTACGTGACCGTGTTAAGATTGCTAGATTATTCAAACCACAGACCGACGTCTGGGAGGAACTTTTGTCTGAATGGCAAGGTAGGTGGGATAATTCCATCAAGGGCCGACAGCTCCACCAGTTCTTTCCATCCGTTCGTGAACGGCTGGCCAGGACATGGTTGGAGGTTGATCACTGTGTTGCCCAATTTCTCACCGGTCATGGTAACTTTAATAGTAAATTATTTTCCTTCAAGCTTGTTGACTCGCCTTTTTGTCAATGTTCCACATCTGACTGCGAATATGAACAATCAGCACATCACATTTTGTGGGAGTGCAGTCTTTGGCAGAATGAACGCAACATTATGTTGGATAGTGTACAGGTTACATCCGGAGTTATTTACTATACAGACCTTGTGGAAACTAGAACAAATTTCCGTGCGTTCAAGCGTTTTTGCCATACCTATTATTGGAATCAAATATAACAGCTCAGAACTTAGGACCCATTTATGTTAATATTTATCCGTGGTGCTAGGCAACTGGGCCTATCCCAGTTGTAAACGTCCCTTTGTGCCTATTGGCCTTGTTTCGTTCTGTCTCCTGCTGAAATGGAGGGAAGTGGAAATTACGGTTTTTTCCTACTCCTCCACTATACTTTTCTGATTAATTTCGTTGCGGGATCCAAGACAGTTAAATTCATTCTCTGGGACTTCGTCGAGCTTCATTGTCTCGGCGCTTTTCTGGTGGTCGCCACTGTTGATTCTGGCTTTCAGGAGTTACAGTGGTTTGGGAACAGTGTGGCGTGCTTGTCCCAAATAAAAAAAAAAAAATACTCGTAGGCCACGACCATGCCACGTGGGACATGCATCTCGCTGCAATCAGGTTTGCTATGAATTCCGCGATTACCAGCAGTACAGGGTATTCGCCGGCTTATCTTACCTTCGGAAGAGAGTTACGAGCTCCTTCCGATTCTGCGATAGACATGAGGGCTATTGTGGATCACGACAACTTCGTACCCAACATTACGCCTTACTTGAAGAAGATGGCTGCTGCAACCCTGGACGAGGCCAGGGACACTCACGAGAAGTCTCTAGTCAGAAGGAGAATGCTGACCAAAAGAGGAGGCCGTCTCCGGGGTTCCAGGTAGGCGATCTAGTTTTGTTAAAAACGCAGGGACCTAACGACGCGTCCCGCGGGCAGACTGCAAAGTTCATCCCGCGTCGCGACGGCCCATATAGAATAGGGAAAATTGTCAGCCCAACAACTTACGGTCTGCAGAACGTGCAGACCGGCAGGGACGTGGGCAGGTATCACGTTTCGCATCTCACGCCATTCGCCGGTCAAATAGAGCCACCCATTAGGGAGAAACGCCGACGTGGTAGGCCGCGCCGGTATTTGGACTAGCCCAACGTCGAGGGCACCTAGTTGGACTAGAGGGGGAGGATGTAACGCGGGGTCTATGGATGTAGTAAGTGCGGTGTTGTTACGCAGTCGCAGAGCCATACCTTGCGCGCCCGCTCTCCCGTCGCCTGCGCACCTCATGCCAGGAGATGAGGGAACGGGACGCAGGCGGCAGTGAGAGTACCCGAATCGCTTCACGACAACGGACGTGAAAAGTAATCCTCCGCGACTCTAGCCTCGTGATGTTTTATTGTTCTACGACTTGAGTTTCGATGCCTGTACTGTGTATTAAATATAATTGTTTTAACACAAGAAGTTAAAACAGTCCAAAAGTTGACAGCCGGTAGATGACTTATCGGATGGAGTTATCACAATTTATACATGCTTGCACAACAACTTAACACATTCTAAGTCATACATTATCGGTTCCTTTAACAAGTAAAGAAGTTATTTGGAAGTAAACACATTTATTTACAATAACAATGTCACTGTCAGTAATGTCACAGTCAGTAATGTCACATGTTATATAAACCGCTTCTTATAAAATGTTCCGTATAACCAAGTATTGTAACGCTCAACGAGCGCTACTCAACTTAGCCGCATAATAGTCGATAAAAAGTAGAGTGGTCAACTGCTGAGGCGAAACGGGCTGTTAGTCACCGTAAAGTGATATCCACTCAGTGTGATACGTAATACCAATAATATGACATTCACGGTTGTCATCAAAGTTCGGTGTACAGGGCTTGCTTTTTTGGGGTATATTCGAATAATTCGAATATTAAATAAAAAAATAAAGTTTTATAGAAATCATGTGCTTTAATTTCTAAATAGTCTTAATTCTTTAAATCAACATAATATTATTTTTACATAATATTATTTTAACGCAGTCTTATTGTGTTCTGTTATTAGAACAGCTAACATTGAAATAGGCAAAACTGCTTGCAGTTACGTTTTTGTATTTTTTTTGGAAGAATTTTAATGGTCAACTTAATAATATACTGAATATGTATCAATACACTATCAATGTTATTCTAATATAATATTCGCAAAAATTGGGAAGTAGAAACAAGTGCTTAAAATATTTTAAAACAAACAATATTTATCAAAATAAAATAATCTTATTTGGTTTTTCCACCCTGGACACAAACACAACACAGTCTTTTAAAATCAGTTATGAGTATTGTAATAATGTAATAAAATCAAACAAAACAATAACAAGTAAAGCAATTAAACCTTTGATGTAAAATCGTTTTCCTAATGTTAAATTGACAATATGACACTAATGATGTGTGATATTTATAATTTAACATTAAATCTTGGTGATAACAAAAATAAAAATCACGAGATCAGATCAGATCTAAGTAGCACGCTACAATTAGTACAAAAAAATACAGGACGTTTTTAATCTTATCATAAACCTTTGTCCTTTAACGATTTCCCTGGAAGTGAGACCTAAGGAAACAGCCCATCCATGGAATCATCGTTTAGGGCACATCTTAGATGGTTGCAAATATATTTGCTGGAAGAAAACACCCTTTCACACTCTACACTTGTTGGTGGTATACACTGCAGAAAGTCGTATGCTTGGCTCAAATTTACTTGTCTAGGACCTCCTCCATCAAATAGCGCCATTCGCATTAGAATTGACGTTTCCAACTCTTCTCTGCATGATAAATTTGCGGTAGATATAGAAGAAGTTGCTAAAATGGTGTCATCGTTTTTTTTTTTGTAGTTCTTTCTTGAAGCTTATTGCAGTTTCCTGAATTGCTTCATTTTATCGCTGTCGCTGCTGCTGGTGATCAAATAAAGATCTGTCTTCATTATCATCAATGTCTTGTATTTGACTAAAGTATCTAACGTTAATCTCAGTTATAACTTTAGCAATCGTGTCGATTCCTGGAGATGGATGGATTCCTGCGTAATATATTCTGGGATTGTGTAGATATTTTAACGTACACACCAGATCTAGTAAGCGTCTCTCAGTTATTCTTTTCTTCAGAGCCTGGAGTAGCTGATTACTTATGTTCCCGATCGTTGCCGAATCCTGTCGTAAACTCGCAACGCTCGCGCGTCGAACGACGTTACCTTGTTTGGACGGCATGCTTGAACGTTGAATTTTGTGTGACTGTGCACATCAGATTGTTGAGTTTTGTTTCTAGGAATTGGTCGAATATTCGAATATCGCAAAATTTCTATTCGAATATTTGAAACAGTTGATTATTCGAATAATTCGAATATTCGACTATTCGAATGCAAGCCCTATGTACAACCGAAGCTTGATAGTCACTGGATATCAGAAAGATACGTAAAAGGCCTGCAGGTGTTGACTACAACGAAACATACGCTCCTGTAGCTAAACTAAGTTCGATAAGATCTGTTGTTGGAATAGCCATGGAAGAAGGTTTGAAGTTGAACCAGCAGGCCTATTACGTATCTCTGTTGACAGCTCGAAATAATAGTAACTGGGCTCAGTGTCCATCAAATAACTGTCAAAAGGTTAGTTTCGTATTATGTATGGCCAGTCGCGATCAAATATGACGTCATCGGTGCCCATCGTGGCTGATAGTCACCGTAACTCATTTTGACAGACGCTTTCGTATCGATTCTTCTAATATTGCGATTATGTAAGCATAGTGGACATCAAATTGATGACAACTGAGTTTGAAGTGGCTTTTGTGAAAGACGTTTCACCGTACCCGGGCTGTTAGTCACCGTAAAGTGATATTCACTCTGTGTAATAGGTAATGCCAATATTTTGACATTCTCGGTTGTTATCAAAGTTCGGTGTACAACCGAAGCTTGATAGTCACTGGAGACTAAAAAGATACGTAATAGGGCCGCAGATGGACGTTAGAACGGCGTACCTGAATAGCGAACTAGAAGAAAAGATAGTCATGAAATATCCTGAATATTTAGAAGAATATCTGACTGAAATCATGGTTGATGAAAGCAAACAAGAAAATTTAACTTTGTACCACAAAACAAAGAGTATGTTAAATGACATAAAAAACAATTCAAAAGGGAAAGTTTGCCATCTCATAAAAGCTTATACGGACTTAAACAGGGAGGGACGCGATGGTACAAGAAACTCGACACAGTGTTAAAGAACATGGGATTCAAAGCATCAGAAGCTGACCCATGTAAAAAAAAAAAAAAAAAAACTATACACGTCATGTCATGTCACGTCATGTCTATACTTACTAGAGAAAAGAGGAGTTAAAGTCTTAATAATTATCTATGTCGACGATTTATTAATTGCCTATTCGTGTCTTATAAAGCTCCAAGAAATAAAAGACCTGTTAAATACGAAATTTGAGTTAAAAGACTTAGGAACACCTAAGCGGCATAAAGGGATAGACGTTATTTTTAAAAGAGATGCAATCAAACTGAACCAGGAGAAGTTCATAAAAACAATCTTAAAAAATTCAAAATGGAAGATTGCAAGTCCACGTCTACCCCCATAGAACCAGGTCTCAAACTAGAAAAAGGAAGAAGAGATAAAAGGAACGATCTACCCTACAAAAATTTGATTGTCACACTCATTGTATCTGGCAGTGGCAACTCGGCCCGATATAATGCGTGCTATTAGCTATCTCTCTCAATTCAATGATTGTTACGGAGAAGAGCATTTCAAATGTGCTAAAAGAGTGCTGCGATACTTAAAGGGAACAAAATACGATGGTCTTATATTCAGAAAAAATGGCCAAAAATTACATGGCATGGCTGACGCAGATTGGGGCGCATGCAAACTCGACCGAAAGTCTTTTTCGGGCTGTTGTTATAAATATAAGCTGAACGGAACGGCTATAAGCTGGATGTCGAAGAAACAAAAGATTGTGTCAAGGCAACATATTCCGCTTCGGTAGTCGATAGCGCTATCGACTGCCGAAGCGGCATAATTATGTTGCCTTTGACTGAATCTATTCAAAGATCTTGAAGGCAACTATGTAAACATAGTCATATAAAACGACAAGCAAGCTGCCCTCAAGTTAAGTCAGAATACAATGGTCACTCCCAAGTTCAAGCACATTGACTTAAAAATGCATTTCATACGACATTGCTTAATGGACGGAGTGATACAGGTCAAGTATCTACGAAGCGAAAATATGAAGGCAGATATCTTAACCATAGCTCTAGCCGGCCCGCGGCTGTTGAAGTTGCGGACCAGTTTAGGAGTTTCCTGAACTCCTGATCACCACGACGATGCTGTGAAGAGGAGTGTGAGTACTGGCCATCCAGTACCAATAGACACTGCATTGTCGTTGATAAAATTACCATAGACACAAATAACAGTCGTGTCAAATAAAAGTTATATTTTTGGTCATACATATAAATTTTAATGAATAAATCCCTCACATAATTCAATGATTTCTAACAATTCAATGATTCAGGATGGTCCAATTAATGACATCATAAAAATAATATTAGATTCCTCACGCCCAGGGTAACCAAAAATACCCCATTATTATGTTCCGTGATTCTTGATAGTTTTATAGTTATTCTTGAAAATTGTATGGGAACAGCCTTTGAATAGGTATATATAATGTCTAGATGTAGCGTCGCCCGACAATCAAAACAAAAAAAACGAGCCAACAAATTCAAGCCTGTGTGCGTGCAGGCGGATTTTAACACTGTAAGTCTATGTCTCTGTGTGCGTGAATAATGATACCAGCTATACTACAATTCTCCCATAAGTCCCATTTAAAAAAAATAGACTAGCTACATAAGATAGGTTTTAGGTGTATGTATGTAGTAGGTATTATTCAGTTTTAGTAGTGTCTTTTTATTAAGTATGTAGTTACTTTCTTCAATAAATAAAAAACACAACAATTAATAAATTGAAGGCTCACCTACTGCGATGGTACGGAACTCTTCAAGCGCGAGTCCGACTCCCACTTGGCCGGTATTTTCACCGGGATAACCACGTTAAAAAAAAACACACCAGGTACCTACACTACTTCACCGGTGGCGTGGAAACGTTTGATTATTATGAAGAACACAACTTTTTCATCTTTTTGAACCGCTATATCTCAGAAATGGTGATTCTTAGAAAAAAGTTTAAATCAATTCATCATCATCATCATTTCAGCTGAAAGACGTCCACTGCTGGACATAGGCCTCCCCCAAGTGTCGCCACATTGACCGGTCCCGTGCGACTCGCATCCAACGGATTCCCGCAACCTTCACCAGGTCATCGGTCCACCTAGTGGTAGGTTTTCCAACGCAACGTCTTCCGGTTCGCGGTCGCCGCTCCAGAACTTTTCGGCCCCATCGGCCATCCGTTTTGCGAGCAATGTGCCCTGCCCACTGCCACTTAAGTTTGGCAATTTTTCGGGCTACGTCGGTGACCCTGGTTCTCTTACGGATGTCTTCATTTCTGATTTGATCACGCAAGGAAACTCCGAGAATAGCCCTCTCCATTGCCCTTTGGGTGACTTTAAGCCTTCTGATAAGGCCCATTGTGAGCGACTACGTTTCGGTCCCGTATGTAATCAATGGCAACACACACTGGTCATAGACTTTCGTCTTGAGACACTGCGGTAAGTTGGACGAGAAGATACCGCGCAGCTTCCCGAACGCTGCCCAGCCGAGTCGGATTCGACGATTGACCTCTTTCTCGAAGTTAGACCTACCTAATTGGACCGTTTGTCCCAGGTACACATAATCGTCCACAGCTTCGAGTGTAGTGTCTCCGATTTTCATAGGAGTGGGTGTTACATGGGCATTCAACATGACCTTGGTTTTGTCCATGTTAATTTTTAGCCCCACTCTTTCTCTACTGAGGTCATCGAGCATTGTACTGAGGTCCTCCATGGTCTCAGCCATGACCACTATATTCTCGGCAAACCGAAGGTGAGTGATGTACTCGCCATTGACGTCGATGCCTAGCCCTCTCCAGTCCAGAACCTTGAAGACATCCTCCAGTGCAGCGGTGAACAGTTTCGGAGATATGACGTCTCCCTGTCTCACACCTCGCTGCAGAAGGATAGGTTCCGATGCTTGGTCCTGAAGTCGGACTGACATGGTGGCGTTTTTGTACAAACACTTCAACACCTCGATGTACCGGTAGTCGATTTGGCACCGTTGGAGAGACTGCAGTACAGCCCAGGTCTCGATCGAATCGAAGGCTTTCTCGTAGTCCACAAACGCTAAACAGAGAGGCAGGTTATACTCTTCGGTTTTCTGTATAACCTGCCGCAGTGTATGTATGTGGTCCACGGTGCTAAAGCCTTTTCGGAAACCAGCTTGTTCGGGAGGCTGAAAATCGTCAAACCTGCGCGCGAGACGATTCGTGATGACTCTTGAAAACAACTTGTAGACATGGCTTAGAAGTGAGATGGGCCTATAATTCTTCAGACGGGCATTGTCACCCTTCTTGAAGAAGAGTACCACCACACCCCTGCACCATGCCTGTGGCGTTTTTCCCTCGAGTATGACGGAATTAAAACGCTTCTGAAGGGCCTTATTAAGTACCGGTTTTCCACCCGCCTTCAGGAGTTCGGCCGTAATACCGTCATCACCTGGTGCCTTGTTGTTTTTAAGCTGTTTCAGAGCCATCCTAATCTCGTACAGGCTGACTTCCAGGATGTCTTCCATATGGTGTAGGGTCAGTCTAGCTCTTGGGTCGTTTGCTAGATCTACGACGGGTTTACTGGTTGACGTGTACAACTGCCCATAGAAGCTCTCGATCTCCCTCAGAAGCTCCGGTTTGGCGGATAAGATCCTGCCATCGTCGGTCTTCAGTTTCGTGAGCTGGCTCTGCCCAATAGCCAGATGTCTAGTAAATACCTTGGAGCCTTTGTTCCGCTCGGTCGCGTCTTTAATACGCTCGGTATTAAAGCGGCGGAGGTCGCTCTTCAAGGATTTAGAGATCCGTCTATTGAGCTGCCGGTATTTCAACGCCTCGTCTGAAAACTACAGAATCATCTCACGCCACTCCTTCATGAGCTTGAGAGTTTGATCGGAGAGTCTCTTGTTCTGATCTGTACGACGTGTCTTGGCGAACCCATCGTTGTATTCGTCTGGGCTCTACCAGGTCTACTTCCTGTGCTCACGCTTTTTGAAGAAGGAGTTCATCATACAGAGGTCCTCCTTCTCCATAAAACTAGCCAGTTGGTGGCCCCGATAGTTTCAACGTCCAACTCCAAATTGCCCCACCTGCAGCTCATCCCCATCTCGTTTGTCCAGTTTTGCGTTGAAGTCCCCCATGACAACGGTGAAGTGAGTTTTGAGGCCATGCATGGCTTTAGAGATATCCTCATACATGGTCTCCACTTCGTCGTCGGGGTGTGCCGAGTTTAGTTAAAGATAATTGTATGATCTACAATGTTGTCGAACAAATTGTTATGATAAAACTTACCGTTTGGCTGAAAATGCAAAAAACCCATTTACGCGACCTTTGACCCTGAATATGTTTTTTGCAAAGGTCGGATCGATGGGGACTTTTGACATTTCATTTGTAATGGTATTCCCAACATTCGAACCAAGTTTTAGCTCTATGCGAATTATTGTAACCTTGCATTTCTAATTTGACTGGCTGGGCTATTCTTTTTTTGGTTTGTTCTGTCAAACAATGACATCTGACAATCAATTAACATTGACATACCTACCTGAATCTGACATCTCATGAAAACAAAATAGAGTCAAACCTGTGAGTTAAATAGGCAACCGACTATCAGGAGTTGTAATATTTTTAAATAAAATCGTACTCTGTGAGTGTGGGCATAACTTCAATGATAATGAGTTGATTAGAAAGAAACATTAAGAAAGTCAGTGTGTGGTTTCGGATGGATGTGGTCACATACTCACGTACGAAAAAAAGAAGAAACATTCTTAAAAGTATAAAAAAAAGTCTTATAATTTATTCTGTGGTCTGGAATTGAAAAAAGAATCATATCCTATTCCTTAGCAAAATGGTAAGTGTAAATCTTGACTAAAACTTATTCAAAGTGTAAATTTTTGCTCAAACGTTGATATCTAGACTGTTAATTAATTAACATCTCATTATGATGTCAACCCTTTTGGCAGAGATGCGTGAGCCATTTTCTTCTTACCTGTGTACTGTGGAAATGCACTATTTACTAAAATTAGGACAGCAGAAATTGGTCTAATTAACCATAAAAGAAATTCATACAATTTTTAGGGATGGAAAAGGAGAATGCCAGAAAGCAGGCTGTAGCTGCATCTCTTCCATTAGATGCAAAAATATTCTTTTGAATTATCATTTCCTATTCTTACTTATAGATAATTATTTTAGTCTGAAGCACTCAATTGTTTTGAAGCAAATCTGCTATTTTTTGTATTTTTATATAATTTTACAACCCTGAGTTCTAGGCCCTTTGGCCCCGGCAAGCCAGTCACCAAATAATACCAGTTTATTATAATTTCAATATTATTATAAATATAATTGGATGAAACTGTGAAGTATACACAAACTTCACACCTGGTCTTCATAATAACACCTTCATGAAACTATGGACTACATTGCTACGCAACACCTGTATGTTGATACTTTGAAGTTTGTCTTTAAATAAAACTATCTATCTATCTATCTATCATGGGGTTTAGGTTTCCGCACTTAGTCCTTGAAGTGGACCATTGTGTGTGAGCCATGGTGGCCGATTACTCCAACCAGCCCACCTCCCTCCAGAAGCAAATCAGACTTCCCGGTCTCCGCAGGGCATCCACAAGGGATCTTGGTGCTCCCAGGGTCTCCTCGCGAATCTTGGTAACGCCTGTGCACTCAAGGAGCACATGCGCCACCGTTTCCTCCGCCTCCATGCATGCTCTGCACAGGGGACTGTCAGTGATACCTAGGGTGTGGAAGTGTTTATTCAGTGAACAGTGTCCAGTGATGGTCCCCACCACCAGACGCAGGCTATCTCTATCCAGGCGCAGAAGGCGCCTGGTCAGCTTTGTATCCAGGGATGGCATAGCTTCCTTGGATTGCCTGCATCCTGGTGTCGAGGTCCACCATTTCTCTGCTTGTATACGAGTGTGATCCTTTAACCAGCTTCTTAGCTGCTTGAAAGGAATTGGCATAATGGGTTCGGGTCCGTAGGGTTTTGTGCTGGATCCTCTTCTGGCAAGTTCGTCAGCCGCATTGTTTCCATGTGATCCACTGTGACCTTTAATCCATTGTAGCGTTACCGTGTTGTGATTTAGTACCGTGATTCGTTCTAGGGCCTTGTGGCATTCTAGTGTTAGTCTCGACGTGATCTGGTTACTCTTTAGGGATTGAAGAACAGAGGCACTGTCGGAGAGTATTCGAATATTGGTATCCATAACCTCCCTGGCCTCTATAGCGTGTGCCACTTGGATAATACCTACA
Source organism: Xestia sexstrigata (assembly GCA_941918905.2). Taxonomy (NCBI): domain Eukaryota; kingdom Metazoa; phylum Arthropoda; class Insecta; order Lepidoptera; family Noctuidae; genus Xestia; species Xestia sexstrigata. Next base: position 571,267 of record OW799216.2, on the reverse strand, counting down.
CACTCTGCTTGGTAAACAGAGTTGAACATTCCAAGTGGTTTGGATATCTTAATGCTTAGGTCGTCGGAGAACACTCCGACGCCTGATATAAAACTATCTTTTCCTTCATGTATCAATTTAACAGAAACATAATTTTGAATTTTGCGGGCTAACCTGGCACTTTCACCTTAAGAACAGAGAGAGTATTTTGAGTAAAATATCAAAATTGGTGATGTTAAAAGCATTACTGAAGTCTAATAAAGAAAGGACTGTCAGATTACCATTTTCCGTACCTATAATATTTTATCATCCGTAATATAAATAACAGTATCACATACATAACACACATCAGTACACTATTTAAATTATCACACTCGGGAATCAAACTGGCTAAAATCTGAAGAAATTACACCCTGTACTTTTATGTCATCAATCAGAAGTATCAAATCCCTGTAACAAAAATGATAAATTAAATGAAAGGAATACTATGTAATCTCTCTGGACTTATAAATTAAATTGTTTAGGATACAGCACATTTACTCTAAGGTCCATCCAATTACTTAATTAAAATATATGCTTGACATCATTTATTTATTAAAATGAGGAAGAACTATTTAGATGAGAAGATTGCAATTTGAATGTGTTTGTGAAAATCGCAATCTTCTTTCAATAAATTATTAATTAGGTAATATTGGACTCATGTCCGAAATAAAGTTTTTTTTTTGTTGAATTTTTGGTTTACTATGAACATAAGTAAAAGTGCTTTCTCATATCCCATTGAATTTATAAATATAGATTTCATGGTCCATTCCATATGATTGACCCTATGGATTGATGCCATAAAAGTACAGGGTGTAATTTCTTCAGATTTTAGCCAGTTGGATTCTGAGTGTGGCAAGTTTGGTAATTTAAATAGTGAAGTGAAACAGTTTCTTCGAAGAGTGAATCAACAAAATCACTGATTTCTTTTGTTTAGCTGTCATTTTGTCGATTCTTCGTCAACATAAAAAGTTATGGGTGTCATAATGTTCATAAAAAAATATATACCTACATACCTATACTTACACCATGGTTCCGGTCGATATCGATAAATTTCGACCGGTCATTGTACTCATCATTATGAACAGCTTTTACTATAGGAGCTAAAAGGTACAACCAAGTCAAGATCAGAAAGCAAACTGGTTTATTTCCTTTTTACCCTCATTCATAGATGAGGGCATTGAGTTATATATATATAGTTATAGTTAATAACTTTATATATGCACACATCAACACGGTCTAGGGATATTTCATACTAAATTAAATAACTCGAAAAGTACTGGCCGCATTGGAATCTTTTATACACCGATTTGTTTGTAATTTATCTCAGACTAATTCCAAATTCAAATTTTTGAAAATTCTTTTGTTTCGGTGGCATAAAAATGTCTTGATGTATAGGAGAGGGAATTTTCATTTGTGCGAAATTTAGAAAACAATACGAATTACGTTTAGTTACAGTTTTTTTTCATTTTTAAACGAAAGATAAAGTTAAAATTGAGGTAATGTAGCCATGCAACGCCGACATTTGACGAGGGCGGAGATGTTACGAGCTGTGGGAATGCTGGAAGCTGGATCTGTTCAGCGTAATGTTGCTGAGGCCATAGGGACCCATCAAAATGTAATTTCAAGATTGTGGACACGCTATCGTGCCACAGGTGAAGTAGCGGAGTGGCACCGGGGGCCAAGTCGCATCACTACCCCCAGACAAGACCGATTTTTGCAAATTACTGCGCGAGCACAACCAAATGCAACGGCGACTCAATTGGTCCAAAGGCTGCGAGTGGAACACCAAGTGCTTGTGAGTGCCCAAACTGTATGAAGGCGACTGCATGAAAGCAATCTACGCTCTCGTAGACCACTCCGGGTCCCACCTTTACGGAGAGGCAATCGTGGACGACGATTAGAATGGGTTCGGAACCACGTGGACTGGGGCCGTGACCAATGGTCCAATGTGCTGTTCACGGATGAATCCAGGTTCGGCTTCCATCCAGATTCACGAAGGACGCGTGTTTGGCGAGTTCCTGGATGATAGAGCCGTCTCCAGAACCCTCAGGAAGTTCACCCATACCAAGGAGGAACAATTATGGTTTGGGCAGGAATTCGTCTTGGAGGACGGACGGATCTCGTTTGGGTGCGGGGCAATATGACGGCAGAACGATACGTCCAACAGGTGCTGGGGCCCGTAATCTTGCCCCACAGAACACAAATGGGGCAAGATTTCCTGCTCATGCACGACAATGCCCGGGCACACAAGGCGAGAACACATGGTTACATACACATAATGTTAGGGCCTTAGACTGGCCTGCTCAATCGCCAGATCTAAATCCCATTGAGCATGCGTGGGATATGCTGCAAAGAAGAGCTCTGAAGGAAGTTCCTGAAAATCTGGCTACAGAAGATCAACTTTTTGCGCACCTCAGAAGGACATGGGACAATATTCCGCAGCAAGACATTGACAACCTTGTTCTGAGCATGCCGAATCGTTGCCGATGTGTTATGAACATCATGGGCGCTTTCTCAGACTACTAACTTCAAGTTTATAAACACAAATTAAATGATTTTTCTATTTTTTTAAGTTTTTACTCACAAATTAAAAGTTCATTCATATACGGTTTCCGTCTATGCTTCATTTTTTTTCCATAAAATCCTGAAATTTTAATCTATACCTTAACCATTATTAAAAAATGGTAGAATATTAAATAACGTATCTTTTAAATATATACATGTCATATAAATAATTAACACATTGATAGTAATTCGCTTTTTAAAAAATATCCCTAGACCGTGTTGATGTGTGTATATACATGTCATATAAATAATTAACACATTGATAGTAATTCGCTTTTTTATAAATATCTCTAGACCGTGTTGATGTGTGTATATAACTCAATGCCCTCATTACAAAAATGTTACACTTGACAACTAATCGACAAGGTTCAAACATAACTTACCTTTCTCTTTTAATGATTGGTAAAGACAATAATAAATTTCACAGTGGATAACAAAATTATTTTTACAAAATTGTTTACTTCTAACATAGCAATCAGTTAAGACATTCAATAGGAATTCCTATAATATCCGGCCATAATTCAGGTGGCGGAATCACAATCGGCGGATCCTGTGATAATTCAGAGTCCGTATCATTTGCTGGCTGACTGTCAATCACAGGTTTACACACATTACACACCCATTAGCAGATGTGTCCGGCGCACGGTGGGCTGGAAATCGGCTTTCATAGACTTAGGAATTTCAATTTGCAAGTGCCTGATTTTTTGCCGGATATCGCTTCTATTAGTCATTACTATGTACAATATAACTATATGAAGCTGTATGAAAAATCGAATTATCTCCTAAACGGCAGGTTAAACCGTAATATCCTTGGAGGTGGTCATAGTGCTAATTATTTATGATTTTTTGGTTGCCGATTTGACGAAAAATGCCGTTTTTTTTTAAAAAATCGTCAAAATATTTTTATTTATTTTTACATGTAAAACGATCCCTTTTAGTGTCCAAGTTAAAAAGTTCGATATGTTACTAACCCAAATATTAAGAACACACAAAACAAGAAAAATTAAATAAAAAAATTACTGTTTTTTGACACATATTTATTAATTTAAATAAAAAAAGATTATCAAACTCTTATTTAAGTAACTCCTCTGACGAGCGTCGTCTGCGCTCCGTTTTACCCCCGACCGCGGCAAATCGCGGAGGTCCGCGAAAATTTCCACGTAATTTGACACTTTTTATAAAAACACTTGTCGATCGCAAACTACAAGAGTTATAGCTCTATAAAATTTACAGTGAATAGCAGAATAGATAAGTAAACTATTAAACTAAATATCAAGACTTACAATTATAATTTGATACTCCAAACATAATGTAGAACTTGAAAAACAGTGATAAAAACGGATATGTTGCTATTAAAATATTAATTTTATCAAAAACTATTAACATTTTTACTATTTTTTATTATTTTAAAATAAACTAGCCTTATATTACCTTTCAAATAAGACCATAATCTCATTAATATCTCATTAGCATCATATCAAAACATTAATTAAAAGTAAAGTACTCACTGTTTGTTTACATCTGGGTGATCCGACGACTCAGCCGCGGACGGTTGAAAAAAAAACACAAAATCACTTGTTTTTTTGGTGTAAATAGTTGAACTATCTAATCACCACACTAATTAAACACTCACTGTACGCTTTCACACACGTTTTAATCACTAAATCACGTATTTCTTCACACTTCACAATCACTATAGGTATTTATACCTACGCGTGTTCACAGGCGAAATACTGCAACTTTGCGATTCGAAACCTAATTTGCGTTATCATAACACGATAGTACAATTTCTCACGAACATTTAAAGGTATAACACTATATTACAATAACAAATGCGTAGCTCGCAATCACTTGAAATGTGACGCTAACGCTAACACGATGACGCAAGAAATGGCGCGGAATGTTTGTTTATATTATTTGACATTGTCAATGGAATAGAGCTGGGACTTTTGGTATGTCGTTTGGAAATGTTATAGAAATTGGAAATAAACCCTAAAACAGACTGACACCACACGTTTTATTCGTTTTTTTTTTAAATATCTTCAAACAGACGCGAGCAACACATGTGGTTTCGCGCGGTCCATTGAAGAACACCGCGTGCAACAAGTGTGGTCAACCGCTATTCATATTATATACAAAATAATTTAATTTAAGGAATTAATACTAAGCATTTGTAAAATAAAGTAAAATAAAAGACAAAATATCATTAAATATTACAAAAAAAAACCCAAACACACTCAAATACAAATTTACAAATATGTACATATATATTTTTTTTACAAATTTTTCTTATCACTCTCACACTATTACACTATTTTTATTATCACTCTCGTTGTCAGACTCCAATTCTGAGTCAGCATCCAGATTGGATATATAAAACTCGAACTCAGTTTCCTGAAATTGAATTAAGTCGAGAGTTTCAGCAAAAAAGCTCTGCTTTTTCTTGGCATCTAACTTAGGCCTTTGTGCACTTAGCAAAGGATCCGAAGAAACAACAAGCATATTTAAAATGTCTTAATTGGAATCCTGCCTACTTCTTTACCGCGAAAGATGTTCTCGAAACCTCCTAAAATCTTTGTTTCGAGACTCTGAGGTTTCTTCCGAGAGAGTCCCAATCGGCACAATATTATTTTTCTCGATTATGTCAGCCCCATGGATTAATAATTTATGAACGGTTGACGACATGTAGTACCAGTCGTACTTTTCTGCTGTTTTGCAGGCATGATCTCTAAATTTTATTATATCGACCTGCTCTCCAGATGTAATTGCTTGTAAAATTACAGCAAATCTTTTGATGAGGTCTTCATCCAAACCGGTTATAGCTGCGGTTTTATTAGGAAACTCAAAGAATTTTCTTGCAGTATTCCCGTCATTGGTGGTTCCCGAGCCTTGTTTTACTATATCAATCAACAGATTGAGCTCATCTTTGAATTTATTTTGAATTATTTGTTTCCTTGTCTGTAGCATTTCTTTGTGTTCATCACTTCTCGCTGCCCACCGTTTAAAGTCGAGCCTGTATGCAATGTGTAACAGACATTCCATACAATTTATAAGGGCGTGTAGGGATGACAAGCCAAATTCATACAGGTCAGAACACACCATTTTTGATGTTACAGCATCTAAGCGGTTCATTTCTGTAGGCTTTGCTAAGCACAGGTAGCACGATGCATTTGATCTAGCTTAGGTCAGAACACACAATTTTTGATGTTACAGCATCTAAGCGGTTCATTTCTGTAGGATTTGCTAAGCACAGGTAGCACGATGCATTTGATCTAGCTTCAGAAAGGTAAGTGCAAACTTTAGCGTCGATCATCGTCATCATTAGTTCATGAGTCACCCTATTATCATTATTGCACTCTGTGGGGATAAGGGCCTCTATTTCTTCATCCATTTGTTTTTTCAGCTCAAAGACAACTGCTTCACTCTCCTTTACAAAAGTAAACTGAACTGGACAACAATACAAAACTGAGCATGGTTTTGGGTTCGTCCATAAGATGTTGTGTCCATCTGTCAGTTTTAGTGGCACCAAGGAGGTCATGAAAATGCTCGAGTCATCTTCCTCACCCTCCATTTTCTGCTTGTATCGGCTTTGGTTAGAAGCACCATCAAATCCTCACTTGGATATCAGCTTCAATTGCTTGTTATGCTCTTCGTTAGAAAGGCTTTGAAGGATTCTTGTAACTGTGATATCAAGTAAAGCTTGAAGTGTAATCCTAGCCTATGAATCAGTAACTGTCACTGATTGCTTCGGAGGGTAGCAATCAAGCTTAGTTTGTTGCACTTTATAGTAAGATGGATAAATATCCTTAGCACCTTCCCGAATGGCAGCCTCTCGCAACGTAATATATTGCCATTTTGAGAGTTTTAGCGAAAGAAGCAATCCAAGCGCCTTTTCTGGCGTAAATATGATTGTTTCGCTGGTTTCTTAAGCGTTTCATTTAATTTAGCGGCTGCCCTTCTTCTTTTAAACGTGCTGCAGCTGTATATGCCAATTCACTGGAATCTTCGCCTGTGTGTTCATCAGATCTTCTCTTTTTTTGTTTACTTCCCAGATCTTCGTATGGTTTACGGGATCTTTTCGTCATTGTTCCAATGGACGTTGATGTCGACGGTTCTGGAGAGACTGAGGGCGCTCTTGGTATCTCATCAACACTTGGTTCTTGATTAACTAAAGTTTGCACAAAACTCGGCCAATCAATATTTGCTCCCAACCAATTCTCGTACTTTCTCCTGAAATTATCAAGGAATCGGTTGGATTTCTGCCACCTTTGTAAAGCGGCTCGCGTAAATCTCTGACAAAATTCTTTGAGAACAACACGATCTTCGTCAGACAGGCAATAGCCTATGCGGGATACAACTGCACTGAACAATACTTCATGATCAAATGAAGTACTCTCACTTCGTAGAAGAACAAACAAGTCTAAATTGGTGATTAAACTTTCCATTCTAAGATTTTATAGTCGCAGATTTAGTGTTAGCAGTTACACAGTTGTGAACAAACTAAATTATAAAACAAAACTTTAGCCCTTTTATTGCAAAACGCCAATAATTAGGTAACTACCCTCATTAGTTATCTCCTCATTAGCTAATGAAAATTTATAATTGTCACTAACTATTCTTAGAACTCATAGCACTGCTAATTAACAAATTAGCTTACTTATCAGGAAAAGTTGAATGTAATCCATAGTTGGCATTGTCGTGAGATATTGAAAATCATTAAATCACCTATAAAGACTCATTAGAAGACCTAATCAGTGTAGTTACTTAATCACTTCTTTTCGGACTCATTAGAAAAGTAAACAATTGGTAATTTGGTTGTATGAAAAGTTTTAAAACTCATGATGTGTTGATAAATATCTAGCTCAAACATAGTTGTCTACGTGTGGGTGTACTATAAACCTCTGCCAACTCCTTCGGAAATATTTCCGAAGGAGTTGGCAGAGGTTTATAGTACACCCACCAAAATTCATCACTCCTATATAGGAGTGATGCTATTTTATGTTACGTGTAGTTAAAAGTCCGTGTTCTTCAACATAAACACTAAAAGGAATCGTTTCATATGTAAAAACAAATAAAAATATTCTGAGGATTTAAAAAAAAAACAGCATGAAGTTTTTCGTCAAATCGGCAACCAAAAAATCATAAATAATTAGCACTATGACCACCTCCAAGGATATTACGGTTTAACCTGCCGTTTAGGAGATAATTCGATTTTTCATACTAGCTTCATACAAATTTTTCGTAAAAAAAATATATTTCCTTCGTTTTTGGGCAGAAATAACTCGGGTGTCATTTTTGTACATAGTAATGACTAATAGAAGCGATATCCGGCAAAAAATCAGGCACTTGCAAATTGAAATCCCTAAGTCTATGAAAGCCGATTTCCAGCCCACCGTGCGGCGGTCTGACCAGTATTTGGTCTGCGTGTCGCCGGTGCAGCTCTCCATCTTCCGTCCTCACCACATAAGTGGGTAGGGCGGTGAATATAAATGTTTAATTCCATTATTTTTAAGAAAATTATTTAATTCATCCGATGTAAACGCACGTCCATTATCGGACACCAACACGTCGGGCAGTCCTTGTGGAAGTAAATTTTTTTCTCATAACGGCTATCTCCGTACCACTGTTCATCGCTGGTATGATTTCAGCCTCAAACTATTTGCTGTAGCTGTCTACTAGGACTAGAAACGTTTTTCCCTGAAAGGGCCCCGCAAAATCCACGTGCACACGGCTCCACGCCTTCCCTGGAACAATCCAAGATTGCGGGTCCTTTGGTGGGCTATTTCTCAGACATTGCTGACACGCGGCCGGCACGTGGCAGAGTGAGGTACTCTCAATCTGCCGATCCATGTCGACCCAACACACGTAGCCTCTTGCATACGCTTTTGTCTGGACAATGCCCGCATGAGGAGCATGTTTGCACTTTAACACTTTGTCCTGTAAAGACGAAGGTATTATGACTCTGTTGCTCCACAATAAACAACCTTTATTATGTGAAAGAGCCTCTTTCCGTGCCCAATAAGCTTGTAGGCTCGGGTCTATGTTCCTTTGTGGTCATCCGTGTAAAACGTGAAACATTACTTTTTGCAATACCACTTCTTTGTTGGTTTCCGCGGCTATTTTAACAACATCCAGCTTCCAGCCGCTCGGCGTCTCCTCCAGCAGCAGCACGTCGCGCAGCACCTCCTCCTGCATGTTCGACGTGTTCGGAGCGGTCCACCTGCTCAAAGCGTCCGCGTTGCCGATTAATATACCAAAATCAAAGCATTTATTTCAAGTAGGCCAGATAGAGGCACTTTTGAATTGTCGAAACAAAGATGAAAATTAAATGGTACTTCCCTTAATTCTCCTAAAAAAATTTGTCCGAAAATCATTATCCATAAAACGTTTGCTACAGGTAAACTTCAGTAACCGTTATGTCCCGTCTCAATCCTCCCGTCAAAATCCCGAAATTTTGTTTTACATAATTATCTTCTTTTTTTTTTATTCTTTATTGATAAATAGAGGATTTGATCAAGCATGATCATGTCATCCCCATAGTTACAGACATATTAACTTAAATATTCACATCTTACTTATATTTATCTTATCTACGTTTTAAAACACAATCAACCATTTTATATATGAATCTCGCTTCCTCTGATAAGGGGATAGCAAGAGTACTATTACATACACCAATATCGTGTAAGCTAATGCCGTAAGCAAGCCCAAAAGATACCCTCTCAGCTTCGTTCCAAACACATTCCACTAAAATATGAAAAACATCTTCAACTAAATCACAATCAGTACAATTCTTAGAATTAACTTTGCCCATTAGGTATGCAAAACTATTCAGTGGGATATGTCCGGAACGCAGCCTCATATCAGTTACTATGGTGTGTCTAGACAAAACGGAATTAATAAACCAAGGAAAACGTGACAAATTATTTTGGATTGTTTTATACCATATGCCTTTTACTAGAGAGCGCTCATCAAAATATTCCTTCCATATGTTCCTACATTTGATCTTAATTGAAAAAAAAACGTCGGTATACTAAGGCAAATAAAAAGGCTTCTCTAGCGAAATAGTCTGCCTCTTCATTTCCTGCCAAGCCTACGTGTGACGGTATCCATTGCAATATTATAGTATAATTTTTATTAGCTAATGTTGAGAGTGACTCCAAGATGCTATATGCTATCGGTGTGCCTCGACTATTCGAGGTGCATCGAGCAATGTGTTGTAGTGCACTCTTGGAGTCTGTTAGAACTACGTATTTGCCCGATTGACAGGATTGAATATATGAAAGTGCTTCTGATATTGCTATCAATTCTATCAACATTATCGAGATGTTTGAATCAATACGTAGTTTTACTGAGCTGCTAACTTGCGGGTCATAAATAGCTAATCCGCCACCATTACTTTCCTTCGAACCGTCCGTATAAATAATACTCTGAATATGTATTTTTAATAAAACTATTACACAATTGTTTTAAGGCCAAAGAATTATAACTTCTTTTAGCGTTACTTACGGCATCTATATTAAAGTTAATATTATTCGAGATATTCACATTGCTGACCCAGGTATTAAGTGCAAACATTTCTAATTGTGTACTAACATGTACAGCAGTATCTTTAAGGTAGCTATGAACTAAAACTAAAATGGGCTTTTCTTTGCACCTCCAATAAGGATTTTGACTAAAAAGATTTAAATCGTCCAAAATTTGCATAATCTTATGGTTAGAAAAGGATTTCGCTTTTAACCAATACTTTCCGGCAAGGTAATGTCTTCGTATACTTAAAGGCGGTAGGTGTAGTTCGCACTCCATGACGTTATACGTATAGGTGTCGTTTTAATAAATCCACCTATTACCCGCATACACTGATTTTGTATTTTATCTAGCTTGCTTGTATGTGTCTTACAACTACTACCATAAAGGGAACTTGCATAATCTAATCTGCTACGAATACACGAGATGTATAAACGCCTTAAATTAGTTGGGTGAATGCCCCAACCTGTCCCCGCTAAAGCTTTAAAAACATTAAGCACTTTTGAGGTTTTTTCTCTTAATTCATTTATTTGTTTAGACCATCGTAACTTCCTGTCTAACCAAATTCCTAAATATTTTACACAATCAACTAATTCTAAGGAAGTACCACTAACAACTAGAGACAAAGGGTCCCGTACAAATTTATTTTGGAAAATACAAATTTTACTTTTGAGTGCGGAAATTTCTAAGCCGGCAAGAGAAAGCATATTGACAAATTGATCTAAAGCTAATTGTAATTGGTGTCTTCCTTCTTCTATATTACTACAGGTGACATACAGCACGAAGTCATCTGCGTACTGCGATATAAATACATTATTTATTGACTTGCAAATCTCCATTGTTAAAATATTAAATAAAAGTGGGGAAAATGGGTCGCCTTGAGCCAAACCGAAACAACATCTCCTACTTATGTCTGAGTTATTATCTGTCTCAATAAATAAGTTTCTCTCTTTTAAAAAATTTCGTAGGTATGTACATATTTTATTACCTATCCCTATACTATCCAAAATAAATAATAAACGTTCTAAATTTACATTGTTGTATGCGTTATCAATATCAACAAAGCAAGCGATCGTTGACTGTTTTTTAGAAAATCCTAGTTGGATTCTCGACACCAAGGTAGACAAATTATCTAAAATGGAGCGCCCTTTGCGAAAACCAGTAGTATCGGTCGATAACATGTTATTGTGTTCAATATACCATTCTACTCTTTTAATTAAAATATTATGCAGTATTTTACACACACAGGAAATTATAGAAAGAGGCCGCAACGAAGAGTCGGACTAGGATCCCGGCCAGGCTTAGGTATAGGTATTATTGTGATACTACGCCACTGCTGGGGAACAGAGCCGGTCGCAAAAATGTTATTATAAAGACTGACTAAAATCAACTTTGCATTACTCGGTAAATTATAAAGCATTGAATAGGAAATGTTATCGCTGCCCGGAGAAGTGTCTTTAGTGCGCAAACATATGTCCAATTCGTGTCGAGAAATCTGTGTCTCAAGGTTAGGGTTATTTGAATTAAATAATTGGTCATCAGTACTAACGAAGTCCGGTGCCAGTTTTTGTAATAATATCAACGCCTTCTCTTTACTAATACCCGATCGGGGTACATAACATCCCTTAAACCATTTCATTTTCTTCCATAAGACAGTATGAGATGTTGTTCCGTCCAATGAAGTACAGAAGTTTTGAAAACCCTCACTTCTTGCTATACGAAGACGCCTCTGACCTTCCCTAATTTTCTCCTGCAACTTATCCAAATTAAAAGGCGTAGGGTTACGTCGAAATGTTGATAACGCTAACCGTCTTTCGGCCACTAATTTTGATAGGGAACTATTCCAGTAAGGTTTCGGAGTGAAATTTTTCTCGGGATCAGAATTAATTTTAATATATGGAATATGAATATCTGCAGCTAAATTAATCAACTCAATAAATGAATCATATGAGTTTTGTAAGTCATCTGTGATAATAAAGCCTTGCATAAGTGTTTGTATTAGGTTGCGGTATTGAGGCCAATCTGCTTTTTTATAATTCCTGCGTACCGGCGGCGGTATGGACAAACTATCGACCTGCATTGAAATTTTAATCAAAAGATGGTCGCTGCCAAACGTTTCATTAAGTGTGCCCCAATTAAACTTATACGCTATATCTGAGGAAGCCAATGATATGTCTGGAGAAGACTGTTGTACTGCATTATTCACTAATTTAATACGAGTGGGGCTGCTATCATTCAATGTTACGAGTTCAGTATCTAAAAGTGCGTCATAAATTTGGCTACCTCTCTGATCTAATTTATGCGACCAATTTGTGTGGTGTCCATTAAAATCGCCAAGAATAACTACCTTACTGTGAAAACGAGAAAAAACTTGTTCCCAATCACTTTGGCTCGTTTGAACTGACGGGGCACAATATAAGGACAATATATACTGGACATGCTTACAGTTGCAAATCTTGACACAAACTATCTCAATCCCCGGGTTGACTTGATTTGAGTGACCTGTGGACTAAGACCGCTACCCCACCATAGCCGTCATCCCTATCCTTTCGATATATCGTATAACCATTTACCTTCAGCTGACTATCCCGTTCTAACCACGTTTCACTGAGTGCCGCAATGTGAATTTTCAGTTGACTCAGAGAATTTTCCACGGATATTAATTTTGGTCGAATACTTTGACAATTCCATTGTGCAATATTTAATCTAAAAGGTTTCTGACTACGAGCCATTGGGAACAAAATAGTCAACAATAATCTTAAATATAGACCACTTTGATACGAATTGTACACTCAATAATATTAACCACTCTAAACAATACTTTAGTACCCCATGCACCTTATATCATTCTCGCTCGTAGTGCCGTTGTGGTACGACGTGTTAATAGATTCATAATAAGAAGATTTCCGATTTTAAGCTTTACTACGACAGTTTTAAAGTGTAATTCTCTTTGGTGCAAGAATCTACGTACGACATTTAAGTAACTAGTCGTTTTGAGCCATCGTGTAGTATATGCAGAGAACTCAGATAAAATGCCACTATCACCACAACCATTCAAGTTTTCGTCCCAGCCAGATCTTTCGTCTGTAATGGAATCTCAAGATCAGGAAATCATTAGAAATGTACATGTGAGAAAGAACATACGGAAGAAAAATCCTGACGAACAACAAATGGCAGACTTAAAAGAAGACCTCTTGCGATCATTCAAAGAAATGATGATTGCTGAAATTGCTGTTATTAAGAATCAAAATAGCATGATACTAGAGTCTAATGCCGAATTGAAAAGTCAACTGGAAGTAAATGCTGCGTACTATAAGGAAATTTGTAACAAAGTGCAAATAATTGAAACCAAGCATGAAGCAGCTGTTGAACGCATTAATCAATTGGAGACTCAGCTAAACGTATTACAAAAACAAATTCTGAAAAATACGGTTGAAGTCAGAAATATCCCACATGATGACAAAGAAGATGTGCGTAGTATTGTCACTAGCATATATAAAACCTTGGGGATACCCCATATGAATGAAAATGCAACTGTTTTTAGAAGAGGCAAAAAAAATGGACCAATTGTTATCGAATACCAGGACAGCAAAAATAAAGAAGCACTAATTAAAGCTGCTAGAAAATACAGCTCTGATAACAAAGATAAACCACTCAGCACTGATATCCTGGGATTTCCAGGAGCATCTTCACGAGTATATGTCTCCCAGTCCCTAACCCCCATGTCTAAGCAGATCTTATTAGCGGCTAGAGAGCTGGTGAAGAGTGGATCGTATAACTACTGCTGGGCTTCAAGAGGAAATATCTTGCTGCGTAAACAGGAAGGACAACCTGCCATTGTCATCAAATCACTAAGTCAAGTTATGGATCTCACCTCGGAATGACTATCTATCGAAGAAGATATGACGTTATGGTATTTTTTTGTAATTTTAGATTTTTTTAGTTTGGTTACTCTATATTATTACTTTCAGTTTTCTATTAGTATCTTTAGTCTTAACTCTTGTAACAACACAACAAGCATGCTGGGTAGCTTTTTATATTACAAATGTTATATCTTATATTATGTATTATGTTTGCGTATTATATTATTTTATTATGTATATCACAAGTCCATTACAGAAAATGAAATAATAACAATTACAGAGACTCTAATCATCAACCAGAAACGTTCCATTAATAGAAATGTAAATACTAAAGGTTGCTTGCTATGGATAACATAGTTGAGGTAGTCACCGAAGTTGATAGTAATATCAGCGTCGGTGACTCGTTTTTGGTTGATGTTCCAGAAGTGTTTTCGGAATACAAACTTGAAACGGAGTTTTGTTTAAGAGTTATTGTACAAAACGAAGCACACATAAGAATTTTGAAAACTTTAAGATATATCTTGCAAGGAGTAACATAGAATATGACATTATAATACTTACGGAATGTTGGCTACAAGGTTCAACTATGATACCGAGTCTGGATCAATATTCAGAATTTCACACTAATAAGCATATAAATCAGAATAGTGGTGTAGTAGTTTATATAAAAAGCCATTTAACAGGTGTCACAGTTTATGAGCCAAATTGTATGGACGCTGATTGCTTGATAGTCAAAATTAATAACATCCATGCCTTTATCTGTATGTACAGATCGCCGTCTTTTGCATCGCTAACCAATTTTCTCGGTTCTTTAGAGGACATTTTACTAGATATAAAACACGTCCCTCATGTTTACTTAACTGGAGATATCAATATAAATATCAGTGTTAGTAGTACGGAACAAAGATCTGATGACTATTTGAATCTTCTAGCAACTCACGGTCTTTTGCCTAGTCACCAACTTCCGACGCGTATTAATAAATGTATTGATCATTGTTTTGTCAAGTCAAACCGCAAAATAATAACTATTGTCTGTAATTCGTCAGTTACTGATCATAGTAGTATTTACATTAGTATACCTTTAACTGAGCAATGTAATAATAAACAAAAAAAGACTCTAAAAAAACTAAATTATGAAAAAGTATTTGAATTAATGAAAGAATTGGACTGGGCCAATGTAACATCTTTAAAAGATCCCAATAAAGCCGCTGAAGTACTTATTGATAAAATATCTCAAATCATTCAAAAATGTAGCCACACGGTTTCCGTGCCCAATAGACGACTAACTTCCCAACCGTGGGTAACGCCGGGTCTATCGCGTTGCATTAGATTTAGAGATACGTTGCACAGAAGAAGCCTAAAGTCACCAAATGATCGCGATCTGCAAGTCACCTACAAACGCTACAGAAATCACTGCAACAATATTCTACATAATTTAAAAAATGACCACGACAAATCTGATTTAAATAATAGCAGGAAAGACATAAAAAGAACATGGAATGTTATAAAACGTGTATGTAATTTAAATGTATCGAATAAGTCACAAGTACCGATCGAATTGTTGAATTTAAAATCAACACCACAAGAATCTGTGGACTTCATAAATAATTTTTTCGTTAATCTGGGCACTAAATTGTCAAATAATATTCTACAAAGGTTACAACTTACTGAAAGTGATCTTGTGCACAAAACTAAGTCTACAGATAGTCCTATGAATTCATTTATGTTATGGGAGACAGATGAAGATGAGGTACATAAAACAATTTTGTCACTAAAAAATACGAAGTCTACTGGATGGGATGGAATATCCGCTGAGTTTATAAAAAAGACTTCTAAATTTGTCATTACACCCTTAACACATATATTTAATTTGTGTTTTTCGTTAGGAAAGTTTCCAAACGTACTGAAGGACTCGTTAGTTATACCTGTATTTAAATCGGGGGAAAGAGATAGTATCACAAATTATCGTCCGATATCACTTTTGCCCACCTTGGCTAAAATTCTTGAAAAAATTATAAATAACCGGCTAATTAGTTATCTAGATAAAAACGATATTCTTTCTAAAAATCAATTTGGATTTAGGAAGAACAAATCGACCATAGATGCAGTTGAAAACTTTGTTACAACTGTAGCTGACAACCTTGACTGTAAGAAAAAATGCCTTGGTGTCTTTCTAGACTTAGCCAAGACATTTGATACTGTCTCAATTCCCCTACTCATTTGCAAATTGGAGGCCATAGGTATTCGAGGTATACCACTTAATCTATTCCAGGACTACCTTACAAACAGGTCACAAACTGTTAAAATAGATAAATTTTGTAGCTCTAAAAAACCTATTAATTTCGGTGTTCCGCAGGGGTCAGTGCTTGGACCCACTTTGTTTCTGATTTATGTAAATAGTCTTTGTAATATTGAAATAACTGACGCTAAGGTGACTACTTTCGCTGATGATACAGTAATTTTATTCCAACAGTCTACATGGGACGGCGTCAAATTGTCAGCTGAGCGTGGACTTCAAAAGATAATTAAATGGCTTGATTACAACCTACTTACCTTGAATCTTTTAAAAACAAAATATATAACTTTTAGTATAAAAAATAATTTACAACCTCCCTCAGATTTCAACTTGAAAGCTCATTGTTCTAATTGTGTGAATATTAATAATTGCGATTGTTCATTGTTATCTTCAACCAATAGTACTAAATATCTTGGCATCGAAATCGATAAAAACTTAAATTGGAAACAGCACTTTAGTAATTTAAAATCTCGAATACGCAAACTTATACCAATTTTCAAAAAAGTAAGAAACTTAAAAGATAAAACCACTAGTAGAACTGTTTATTTCACGCTGTGTAGATCAATACTTTCTTACGGCATCTCTGCTTGGGGTGGTGCTAAGAAAAGTAATATCATAAAAATAGAAAGGGTACACCGATGTATTCTGAAAGTTATTAATTTCAAAGGATTTAGGTATCCAACGACTGCACTATACAAAGAATTCGAAGTCCTAAACGTTCGTCAACTTTTTATACAAAATATAGTTTTAAAACAGCATATCCGTGAAAAACCGTCTAATAAATCTACCAGAAGATCACATGATGTTTACGTTGTCCCGGCATGTAAAACAACATTTGCCCAGAGTTTCTCTTTTTTCCTGGCTCCGTTATTGTACAATCGTGTCAGCAAAATAAAACCCCTGAAAGATATGAATAGTTATGTTTGTAGAAAGGCACTGGATGAGTTTCTGCGTAAAATGGACTACGAACAGACTGAAACTTTCGTAAAGGTATGTATATAAGATTATACTATTATTTATTTTGTACCCCGTATAAGTACCTATATGTATATGTTCAATAGTGGAAATGTATAATCTAAATTATATCCACGTTATATATAATGAATAATATGTATATGTATACATTCGTTTAATATATATATGTATATATAAGTAACACATACACAACACACACACCCAAAATGTACGGTTCATTACTAAATTATATCTACATTTCCAACATTTTAATCTAAAATTCGTTTTTATTTTTTACGCATCATGCTTGTCTAGTTATGTTGCATATACTACTTGTTTACGTTAAACTTGTTAGTCGTCATCGACGTCTATTTCTCATTGTAAGGAAAAACTATTAGCGATAATGTGTTTTATGTTCATTACGATACAATTGAAAATTAATCATCGAACGAGAATCTTACCTTGCCGTAACACAGTTTTAACTAGCGCGGAAGGTAAAGAACTTTATTTACGTATACCGTCAATGGACATTTATCAATCGTTCTAAGCTATAAGTAATGTACGTTAATTTACATGGTTACAATGGCATTTTGCTTTACTTAATAATCGTTATTTAGACAACAATTTTTGATCTTACTGTTTGTACTTACTTATTTTGTGAAAGTGTACCATAGAAACTTAGTGAGTGTACATTAAGAACTTAGAAACTATGTAAGTACCTTAGTTATAGCTAATTTTTATAGTTTACTACTGGTGTACTGTATCTAAAATGCATAAATAAATTCTATTCTATTCTATTCTATTCTTATCTTCCATCGTCAATTCCCTTAAAAATATTATTTCTTTTAATCTTACTAAAAGCTCGTTCAAGCGAACACTGTCATCCTTTTTCTCTTCACCAGCAGCAACATCAGGAGGGACTGCTGACTCATTACCCATACCCATCGTTGATAGGTTTATCGGAAGCTTCAGGTTACCAGAAGCCTTGTCCCTACTGCGAAAACGTCGAAATCTCGTTGGAGTATTGGCAGAAGTGTTTTTATCATCATCTTCTTTATGCACTATGATGTCAGCTTTTACTATCTCTGCAAATGTGGAGGTATCACGTTGTTGGAATTTAATAACCGGTTGTGATTTTATGTTGGTAGGAGGGTGGCCAGACTGTTCTTGAGAACTACTTTGTTCGGGCAAGGAAGTCGAGGGCGGTACATATACTGTTAATGCTCTCCTATAAGTACAGTTAAATTCTACCATTATTTCTCTCAACCTCTTCTTTAAAAAGGCTGGACATGAAGCTTTATACAAGGCCAAGTGGTTTCCACCACAGTTAACACATTTGAAGTTTAGTGTTTCACAGTTCTCATGGTTATCACCGCATTTCGGACAGACTATTTTATTGGAAGGGCATTTCTTTGTAGGGTGACCATATTTCCAGCACTTCGAGCATTGCGATACGGGAAATACGTAAGGAGCAACTTTTATACGTAATCCATGAACATATATGTACAGTGGAATAAAAGACCCTTTAAAACACACCTGTACCGCTTCACTTGGCTGCCAACCCTCTCCCTCTCTGTCTCGACGTTTAAGCCTGTATACGGATATTATTTCCGCGGGTTTATCACACATTATATTTCTCAAAATATCCTCGTCAGATAAATCAAGATCAACATATTTTATAACGCCATAAGATGTAGTCCTTTCCATGGCCCTGTAGATCTTCCAACCTTTTTCTATGAATTCCGGACATTTTTCGATTTTATCAGCACTCATCTCACTGCTAACCTCGACGCGAATCTTGAACGGGCTAACGTATTTTACTTTGGTGATATCAACTATCCCATAAGCCTTCAGCATCTTAGCTAATGCAAATTGTTTAGGCAACGTTTCATTGCTAGATAAATAAATCTCAATATCCTCCTTTAGTTGTGATTTTAACCTTTTCTCTTTACTTTGGACTAAATTCCATCCCTCATTATCATCATCATCTCCAACAAAAACCTCATTCCTGTCCCTTTTCTCCCGCCTACTCTGTTGGTCTACTTCCATTCCAGATTGTACTAAGTTCTCTTATCTGTTTAGCTCCTCTTCAGCATCTGATATACTACGCTCACTCAAGGAAATATCGCTCGCCATTATTACTGTATTCACATTCTCTAAATGCGGGGTGTTTACATTCATAAGTATTTAACTATACGCTAATGATGTGTTCGTTATCAGTGGACCGCTCGCACGTCGGCGTCGGTAACATAACGGTACTCCGGTGCGCCGGCTGCGAGATCTGGCAGCGCACACGACTTTACCAACAACTAATAACGCAAAAATAATACTCAAGTGCGAAACACGCGTCTCCCTCGCACGATTGCCGCGACGAGACTGACATAATTATCTTTATTTCTAAAACTGTTCTGTCATAATATCGAATACTATAATAATTGAATCTTCTAATTTTACATGCCATAAAGTCAAAGGTAAAGTATTTTATTATATAATGGGTATTATTCCGAATGTTCATATAAACTATAATAACATTTTTGGTCCTAAAACATTGCTAAAAATTAGATTTTAGTGACAGAAACAAATCGCTGTAAATCCGACCCCACGCAGTCTTGTCTGCCCTACCCCTAGAGTGTAATTTAAATCGCGTAGTCGCGGTCTGGCGGCGAGGCGGCCCGCGAGTTGAGGAGCAGGTGGTTGTAACACCCGCCGCCGCTGCTGAGGCTGGCCGGCGAAGCCGAAGCTGCGGTGGTGAGCGTTAAACACATCTGCGACGATAAGCTCGCATGGGACAAAACATTAAATATTTTTTTTAATTTAGGATTTATAACTACATATTATTGAAAACGGTTTTAAGTCTTTTGTATATTATTGATTGTAATATTAATGACAAACGGGTTTAGGGCATATTGTATTTAGGGATTTCAATTTTAATGGCATGTGATATTAAGTTCGGGTAAGTTATCATTCGGACAAATGATGATTAGGAGTAGGACAAAAAAAGTTATGGCCCTTTAAATTATGAATAAAAAAGTTAGGTAATACAATAGAGAACCAAATTAAATGTAGCCACAGTCCCAGTCACAAGACATACAAACTGTGAAAGTACTGTAGTTGCCCATTCCCTAGCGTAGATCTCTATAGAGAAGAACGGGCATGAAACTCCATGGACACTCTTTTAAATCAAAATATTGTTACAAAATCTTGGTTACATCATTCATGTTGAGATGGTATATTATGTGAGAACAATGTAGCAAGAAGTGCACGTTAAAAGTGTCCACAGAAAAACAAAACAATAAAATTCAATTAAAAAAAGAAAACAATTCATTCAAATAAGCCATGGCAACTAAGAGATGACCAGTCACAACTGACAGCGCCCGTTCACGAACATGACGCATGGATCAGCACCATTCAACTCAACCATTTTGAAGGGAACTAAATGATCCGACACATGCGCCACCATCAGCGAGACATTAGAGTGAGCATGACATACTCTCAACCGCCAGGGCACATTCAAGTCAAGAAAAGACGTAGGTTTCCAGTGAATGATAGCTTTTGAGGTTGTGTGAGTATTATGTACTAGACATAATACTCACACAACCTCACACAGGCCTGTACTGTAAACTGTAATTATAACTAGAAAGTTTCAATGACCAGCGCAACATCCTCGGTGATATCTGATCTGTAATTGTTTTTGCGGGATTGAATTATAAACCGACCAACGGCTTATGATCTGTCACAATACAAAATTTACGACCCGCTAAGAATTCGTGAAACTTTGTCAATCCAGGGCCTCCTTATCAATCTGCCCATATCGTTTCTCGTGCGCCTGTAGTGTCCGTGAGGCCATCATCACCGGCCGCTCTGACCCATCCTCCATGACGTGTGCAATAATCGCTCCGAGACGTATTCCAATGAATCACAAATGAGAAGTAGTTCTTTCTGCAAGTCATAGCCCACTAACGTCCGATCTGATGACAGTAATCGCTTCGCCTCCACAAACGCTTCCTGTTCCTTCTCACTCCAGCTCCAAACTCTTTTTCATTCTAAAAGTCGATACAGTGGTTCCAACACTCTTGTCAGGCAAGAATTTTTCATAGAAATTATATAAGCCCAGGAAGGCACGCAAGGTCTCTTTGTTGGTCGGCGCCGACTTTTCCTGAATTTCTTTGACTTTCGAAGGTGCTGGATGAAGTCAATCTGAATTAATCATGTGCCCTAGGAATGTGATGCTGTTCGCAGCGAACACGCATTTCTTTACGTTGAGGCGGAGTCCCATCTGTTGCAGTTTGCTCAGTACTTCTCTAAGTCTCCGGTTGTGTTCTTCCATCGTGGCACCAGTGATAGCGATATCATCTAATAGACACGCCATCGCCACTCCGTCCATACCCGGTAACGCCGTCGACATAAGACGCTGGAAAATCGCTGGCGCCGCGCTGCCACCGAATGGCAGGCGATTCACTTTCATTAGACCGATAGGAGTGTTCAGCGTGAGCAGCATAGCTGTAGCGTCGTCTACCTTCAGTTGTATGTTGTACGCGTTTTTCAAGTCCAGCTTACTAAATATTCTGTCGCCACTAAGCCTCACAAACGCTTCCACCGACGTCGGCAGCGGATAGATGTCTGTATCTATAGCGTTGTTGACCGTGACACGATAATCACCACATATTCTTATTGTTCCGTCTTCTTTCATCTAATCGTGTATTTGATTCAGTTTCTTTGCCATCGACTTCTGAAGCTAAAGTTATTTTTCACTTTGTTGTGTTTTTGAGGTTGTTTTATTTTTTGCAAAAAAGTTTTTTATTTTGCCATTTTTAGTTGTAATATCCTATATAGCTATACATTTATTTTAACATAAAATAACATCACGCCTGTAATCCCCGAAGAGTTGGGCTGAGGTGTACCCAATAGTACCCACATTTCGCCAGTTATGTTTAAGTCCAATGTACCTAATAGGGGGCAAGCGCTGGCGCAAATCCAGACTTCGTGGCTGCTACTGAGAAATTCCTGATGGAAAAACCCAATAACACTTTGCCCGACCAGGGAATCGAACCCAGGACCTCATGCTGAGTTGTCCCAACTAGACCAACGAAGCAGTCATTTATTTCATATTGTTAACAATACTTGTCATGGTAATAGGCTTATCCCCAATAAAAAGGAACCTAACATAACTAACTGTCGAAATGTGGGTGTACTGTACACATCTGCATAACCCCTGAGAGCATACAGGCGTGATGATATGTTATGATGTTGTGAAAACAACAAACATCCAAGCGATTTCAGCAATTACGACCGATTTCTTGTCAATAATTGAAGAGTTCCATTGTATTTCTCCGAAGATCACCACCAGATCTTCACCAAATTTAAACGGGACCACCGCGAAGTAATTTTCTTCCAAAACAAAAAAAGAATCATCGAAATCGGTTCCACTGCGAGGATCGACCGGAGGACACGGTGGAGCACACGGTGGAGGTGTGCCCCGCGTGGGCGGAGCACCGCCGTGTCCTCGAAGCGGCGATTGGCGGCGGCGACCTCTCGCGTCCGGCCCTGGTGCAAGCCATGGTCCGGAGCGAGACGGAATGGGACGCCGTCACCTCCTTCTGCGAAGCAGTAATGCTAGGGAAGGAGGTGGCGGAACGTGAGAGGGAGAGAACCTCACAGCGTCCCGGCCGCCGCGGGAGACCCCCCGGGCGTCGTGGGCCACCACGTGGCCCCCGGCCACCGTAGGCACGGGCCTGTGGACGGTGGGCTATGGGCTAGCTCGCCGTCCGTCCGTCTCATGACGACAGGCCGTGTCGACGGCGCGTTCGTGTTCCACGCGCGCCTCAAAGAGAGTCAGCAAAAAGGAAGGGGTCCGCAAGGACCGATGCCTGCCGGGGTTGCGGGACTGTTCGAAAGAGATACCGTGGCCCCGGAACACAAAGGGCGATGAAGGAACATGGATGGGTTTTAGTCAATAAAAGTCTGACACTCCCTCCTGCTCCACCCAGAGCGGGAGAAGTCATTTGATGATTTCCCATCCGAAAAAAAAGGGCCAAGTTCACCAACAGTAAAATAACCGACTGTTTCGTAATCGGCCCGCTAAACGTAAACAGTTGTTTAATCATGACGTGGGTATTTTGGTGCTCACCACAACTTATTCTAGCTCGGTTATGTAAACGAGCGTTTTAGGAATGAAAGACCGAATGATTATAATACAGTCAAATAAGGTGGGTAACTTAACACGTAAAAACCGTACAAATGCGAAACATCTTAAAATGGTTGCGTTATACCCATAGATAATACACTACATAATAAAGCCTCCCCTACACGTCGGCAGATGCATCTGCACTACGTTGTCTTCGGTCCATGCGTCCGCCGACTTATAGAAGGGGTAATTTGTGCATCGGTTGTTGGTATTTAACGTCCGCAGACGCGTCTGCCTCGAATCCGATTGTTGTCGGTTTTTTGGCACAGATCAAAGGTTTTTGGTCGCATCTGCAGACGTGTAGAGGAGGCTTAATACAAGATTATACCCGAGATGACAGTTCTCTAACCATCAAATTATCTGTTGTTTAAGTTTTGTTTATTTTCGTTTGTAATAGTTTTTAAATTAAATACACTGGATAAGAAGCGCAATGCTAATTTTACGCATGACGAAAAGGAAATTGTCACTAGTTTAGTGTGAAGTAGTGTCGTCTGGTGGAATTCAAACGAGGAGTTCGCAAAAGTCTTTCAATGGTTTCAAACTCGGCCAAAACGTCATCCTCTTCCAAAATATAATTCAAAGCAGACTGCATGTTAAATTCTCACAATAATATCTGGATGTAACCTTAAAATTTGTTATATTTGCAGTGTTGGATTTCGTATTCGTTCATAATTTTCATTGTAGGGTAGAAGTAGAAACGACTTGCAAAATGCGTCACTATCCTATCATTTCCCATCCTTTTCCCACATGCACACCTGGACTATCGCTGTCCTTGTCACCGCCGACGGTGACTGTGTGAAGACCCTCGGCCACTTGAACGAGAGTAGCGTTACTAAGAGCATGCTTCCTTATTAATTTATCACTAATTTACGGTTTGCGAATTGCCGCGAGTGCATTTACGAACTATTGTCAAAAACACTACGGACAGTGCGTGTTTATGTGGTGAAAGGCGTCTGCGCGACCCCTCGTGCGCTGCCCTGAACTCAGCAAGGACTCGAACCCTCTGCCAACCGACACAGAGGAAGATATTGAAGACGGTGAATCTACAGGTCAGTGGTGTTGCATGTTTCCTGCCAAATTCCTTGGTCCATGTTCACAAGTTCGTCGTCCTAATTCGTGTCGCATTTGCAAGGTCAGACCTACCACGTACTTCTACAACCCCCCGCAATAATACAGTCCACTATTTGATCAACCAGCTCCCAGCGTCTGGGATAAACGCAAACATTTTTATATTCCGCCCAAGTAGTTGGTGTAAGGCGCCACCATTATTTTATGGTCACTTCGAGCCCGATATTTTTGGTCATTTTGGCCGCATTCTAAATTCAAACCGCATGGTCAGTTTTAACTTAACATTCACTGTACTACGTAATTAAATAGATTGTCGTTTATTCTTTGTATTTTCCCGCACCGACAACTATTTCCTTTTATTTCCGCACCCGCATTGCATAGTACAACACAACGCAAAAGTTATTTCTTTCCAAATTCATTCCGTTTTTGTGGTCCGCCATTTTGTATCGTTTCTTTTATGATCGTGTTATAGATAACTTGTTCGTAATTGTTCGCTAAACTTCGGCTCGCTTCGTTAGTGCTCGTTCGCATACCAGTTCTTTGATATTTTTCACTCACCCGCAATAATTTTATTTTACTTTCGCTACTAGGTAAAATTAATCGTTTTTACGCTAATAACCGCTAATATACGTACTTATCGCCGCTATACTAATTACAGTTATTCACAATGGTTAAGTCTAAGAGGAAGAGTAGCGATGCGGATCTGTTCTTCGACACTACGAGTACTAATAAAAACCAGTTATCATTATACGTAGTCAAACGTGATGTTATTTACAAACGCGTAGAAAATATTTTCGAGCTTGCACAAAAAACAAATGATGATCGACAATATTTTAAGTCGTTTTGTTCTAGTGCTTCAAATATTGATACATTGCGTAATGATTATCAACAAGCTTTAGATTCCTATAATATATTAAATTTACAGTTGAACCCCGATTCCGAGGTCGAATATGATTCCTGGTTATCATTTGAAGAAATGTTTTGCTTTATAAAACAGGTTTTACTCAATAACAAACCCGAGTGTCCTGAACCTGAGGCTCAGCCTTCATTACAAAAATCTAATACTCGCCTTCCGCCCATTGATTTGATGTCATTTGACGGTAATGTTAAGAAATGGCCATTGTTTTATCAACAATTTAAAAGCATGATACACGATAACGCATCGCTCACTAATAGTGAAAAAGTGTTTTACTTAGTAGGTAAATTAACTGGGCAGGCGTCGTGCGTCTGCGCAGGGTTGGCTCCAACCGCAGAAAATTATATTATTATTTGGGAGGCACTTGTGCAAAAGTATGACGATCCTCGCTCACTCGCATCCGCTTATTTAAACCAATTGTTACAGTTTAAACCGCTATCCATGGCTAGTTCTGATGGGCTAGATTCATTTATAAATAATTTTGATTCATCTGTAGCAGCGCTTAAACAATTAAAACTTCATGATTTAACTGAATTTATTTTCTTGCATTTGGCTCTGCAAAAGTTAGACGCAGACACAATTAAATTATTTGAAATTACCTATCGTAAAGATAAAATACCTTCTTACCATAATTTAATTGAATTCATAAAGGAACAAAGTAAAGTTTTGTCTCGTTCTACGAACCTTAGTAAATCAATAGATAATAATCATTCTCAGTCTAAGCAGCAGCGTCAAACTAAGCCCATCCCTAAACCGTCCAAGTCTTTTGTGAATACAGACATAGGGTGTGGTCCAAGTGTAAGCGATAAATGCGCTTTATGCAATGACAAACAACATGAACATTTATATTCTTGTTCGTCGTTTATTAAATTAACCCCGCGAGAAAGATATCATTTTATAAAACTTAATAATTTCTGTAACAATTGTTTAAGTATAAAACACAAGACTTTTTCTTGTACTTCAAAACATACTTGTTCTCATTGTTCAAAGCGACACCATACTTTATTACATTTCAATCCAACTCAAAAGGATAAAACAAATTGTAACGTTGGTTCCGTGGTGTCCAACACCGCAAATCCTATTCCCGCTACCGCTCATGACGCGCCGCGCCCTACTCCGGCCAGCAATCACGCAGAGTCCGCTATGACTCATTCACTCGCCGCTTCTAGTGACCCTACAACTATTGTAAACAATGCATCGGTCTGTACAGTTTCGTACGATCGAGCAGCTCGTTATCAAACGACTACGTTGTTAGGGACCGCAAAAGTAAAGTTTGTTGATTCTTTAAACCGCACTCACTTTTTGAGATGTCTAGTGGATCCTGGCTCTCAAAGTGATTATATTTCCGCATCTTGTTGTAAGCGATTATCGCTTCCTATTTATACTCAAACCCGCTATTCGGAAGTTCAAGGCATTGGAGGAGCTTCACAAAAAATTCTCGGTGTTACTTCAGTTAAATTCACGTCTCGCTTTAATAATAGGTGCGAATATTCTATAATGCCGATGGTAGTAGGACAGATTACGTCACAGTTGCCGGACACCTGTGTTGATACCGCGTCTATTGAATTTATTCGTAACTTACCGCTCGCTGATGACGAGTTTTCGCAACCGGGAACTATAGATATTCTTTTAGGTGTTAAACTTTATTGTGAAATTTTACTTTCTGGACAAATTAAAAGCTCACATGATGGTTTGCCCTCTGCCCTTGAAACGACATTAGGTTACCTAATTTTAGGTGACGCTACTATTATTTCTCCGCAACCCGCTACCCGCACATTGTGTGCTTTTACTTCTGACCCGCTACTTCAGATTGTCGAAAGATTTTGGGCAGTCGAGGAATTGCCTTCGCAGTCATTTTTAAGTCCCGACGATCAGCAGTGTGAAAATATTTATACTTCAACCACTGTTCGTAACTCCGACGGCAGTTATTCAGTTGACCTCCTTTTAAGGAAGACCCAAATAATCTAGGCAATTCTTATACTACGGCTAAAAAACGCTTTCTACTTTTAGAAAAGAAATTTTCTAAAGATCCAAGTTTAAAATTAAAATATGACGATGTTATTCGTGATTACCTAAATAAAGGTATACTTTCCCGCACCGCACGTGAAGCATTAGCCGCTCCAGGCTTTTATCTACCGCACCATCCTGTAGTTCGCAACGACAAGGCGACAACCAAGGTTCGTCCTGTGCTAGATGGCAGCGCCAAGACCGATACAGGCTTATCACTAAATGATGTCCTATATACGGGTTGCAATCTACAGGCTGACATATTTCATATACTTTTGAATGTTCGTGTTTATTACATTGCCTTTTGTGCAGATGTGAAACAAATGTATCTATGCATTTATACGAATGCTTCGCACCGCAAATATCAACGAATCTTATATAGATTTTTAGAAACCGACCCGCTCGAGGTTTTTGAGTTCACTCGAGTCACATTTGGGCTTCGGTCTTCACCATTTTTGGCGCTCCGCACGCTACGTCAACTCGCTAGCGATGAACGGCATAACTGGCCAACTGCAGCAGCCGTACTCGAGAGAGACATTTATATGGATGACGTAGCTTCATCTACTTCTTCTATCGAGGAAGCAGTCAAGACAGCTACCGATCTGATCCAGATCTTCAAAACTGGTGGGTTTGATTTAGTTAAATGGACCTCCAAGTCGCTGGAATTGCTCGAACATATTCCCGAGTCGCACCGTCAATCTGAATGCATTTCCTTCGACGATGGAAATACATTTAAGATATTAGGTTTGCGTTGGTTACCCGCTCAGGATACCTTTATTTTCGAAATATCAAGTCCCCCACCTGTTTGTACTAAACGCGCCATTTTATCCGCTACCGCTCGGTTGTACGACGTCTTAGGACTCGTCGGCCCTATAATTCTTTTCGCAAAATTAATCATTAAGGAACTCTGGCTTTTAAATCTCGATTGGGACGATATACCCCCTTCTCGCATTGTTAAAATATGGCAACAATACTTAATAGAATTACCGCACATTTCTAATTTATCATTCCCACGCCATCTAGGTATAGACACCGGTTCTATGGTTTCCTTAGTCGCATTTTCAGATGCGAGCGAATCCGCATACGGCTGTGTGATTTATTTGCACGTCGTAAATAGTGGTCAATCGCCTATTACTTCACTCGTGTGCTCTAAATCGCGTGTTGCATCCGCTAAACCTAAAATCACTCTCGCACGCTTGGAATTAAATGGAATACTTTTAATGTCGCGACTTCTTAAAACCGTTTATGACACTTTATCTAAGCGACATAAAATCGAAAGTATTTGTGCTTTCTCGGATTCTGAAGTAGCACTCTGTTGGTCTGTTGCTTCGCCACACAGATTTAACACTTATATTGCCAACCGCATTTCTCAAATTCAGGAAAATATTTCACCTGAAAACTTATATCATATCGCTGGCTTACATAACCCCGCAGACTGTGTATCTCGTGGGCTCACGCCTTCGCAGTTCATTCAACATGAGTTATGGTTTAAGGGTCCATCCTGGCTTTCCTTGCCTAGACAAGACTGGCCTATACAGCGATTTTTACCCAACCGGTCTTCATTACCGGAAGAAAAAACCGCTTCGCACGTGACTAAAGTCACAGATAATGATAACCCGCTTTTAAAATTAGCTTCAGAGTGTTCCACTTGGGAAAAGCTGCTGGAAGCTACTGTTTTTTCGCTTCGATTTATAAAAAAATTGCCGCAAAACGATACAATCACCGCTGAAGATTTAAATACAGCTGAATTGGAAATAATTCGTGCGATCCAGTTTAAATACTTTTCCGAAGACATTAAGAATATTTCTAAAGGTCAACCGTGTTCAGCCAAGTTACGGAAATTGTTTCCATTTTTATGTAACGGACTTTTACGTGTCGGAGGTCGCCTATCGAATTCGACATTAGAATATTCTTCTAAACATCCGATTTTACTTCCCGGGCAAGGACATATTGTTAAATTATTAATTGAATTTTATCACCGCGACAATTGTCACGCCGGGCCGCAGTTATTAATTTCGATATTAAGATCCAAATATTGGATAATTTCTGCTAGACGTGTGGTTCGACAGTACATACACAAATGCAATGATTGTTTTCGAGTTAATCCTAAGCCTACGTTTCCGCCTATGGCAGATCTGCCTAAATGCAGATTAGAGCAATGCAAAGCGTTTTTACATACGGGCGTCGATTACGCAGGGCCGCTTTATATTACTCCTTACCGCAAACGGGGCGTACGAAGTGTAAAAGCTTATATCTGTATATTTATTTGTCTCGTAACAAAAGCGGTGCATATCGAATTAGTATCTAACTTAACTTCTGCTTCGTTTATCGACGCATTTAAACGATTCATATCGCGAAGAGGTCCTTGTAATTTCCTATATAGCGATAACGGGACTAATTTTGTCGCTTCTAAGAAATATTTTAATGAACTTCATGAGTTTTTGCAAACCGCTGATTACTATCAAAGTTTTAGTCATGAACTCGCGAAGAACCGTATCACGTGGCGAATGAACCCTCCTACAGCGAGTCACTTCGGAGGGATATGGGAAGCGAACGTTAAGAGCACCAAGTCGCTTTTATTTCGTACAATCGGCAACCAAGTTCTCACCTTTGAGGAGATGTCGACCATTCTTATTCAAATCGAGGCAGTGCTAAACAGCCGTCCTCTTTATGTTTTGAGCTCTGACCCATCAGAGCCATTAGCTCTTACTCCCGCGCATTTTCTATCTACTTCTCCGCTAGAATGTTTACCCGCAGCCGACTTATCCGAACAACGAACAGATCTGTTGTCTCGTTTCTCCTTAATGGATTCGATAGTTCAATCATATTGGAAACGATTTAAGTCGGAATACTTACATAATTTGCAACAACGCGAGAAATGGAATACTCCGTGTAACCCGATCACAGTTGGTACCGTAGTGTTGTTAAATGTAGATAACGCCCCACCCTTGCAGTGGCCATTAGGAATTGTTACCAATGTATACCCTGGCAAGGATGGTGTTGTTCGCGTAGCGGAAGTAAAAACAAAGACCGGTACTTATAAACGACCAGTAGTGCGGTTATGCCCGCTTCCGACTCAATAGTCAATTTATTTTTATATACATGTTTTAGCTCATATAGTATTAATTAGCTTACGTTAGATAAGTTTAGTTTAGAAATTTCATTAGTTATCCGCCCTACCAAATACACGCTACTTGAAGTTGTTGAATATAGCGATTTTATTGCTTTTCTAACCTTTTTTGAAGGGTTTCTTCAAGGCTGGGGGGATGTTGGATTTCGTATTCGTTCATAATTTTCATTGTAGGGTAGAAGTAGAAACGACTTGCAAAATGCGTCACTATCCTATCATTTCCCATCCTTTTCCCACATGCACACCTGGACTATCGCTGTCCTTGTCACCGCCGACGGTGACTGTGTGAAGACCCTCGGCCACTTGAACGAGAGTAGCGTTACTAAGAGCATGCTTCCTTATTAATTTATCACTAATTTACGGTTTGCGAATTGCCGCGAGTGCATTTACGAACTATTGTCAAAAACACTACGGACAGTGCGTGTTTATGTGGTGAAAGGCGTCTGCGCGACCCCTCGTGCGCTGCCCTGAACTCAGCAAGGACTCGAACCCTCTGCCAACCGACACAGAGGAAGATATTGAAGACGGTGAATCTACAGGTCAGTGGTGTTGCATGTTTCCTGCCAAATTCCTTGGTCCATGTTCACAAGTTCGTCGTCCTAATTCGTGTCGCATTTGCAAGGTCAGACCTACCACGTACTTCTACAACCCCCCGCAATAATACAGTCCACTATTTGATCAACCAGCTCCCAGCGTCTGGGATAAACGCAAACATTTTTATATTCCGCCCAAGTAGTTGGTGTAAGGCGCCACCATGCAGTTTACAAACGTCAAAATACACCGATTAACTACTAACCGGGACTTTCTTTTCAACCTCTCCGAGGTGGGTTAGAAAAAAACCGTTGATTAGCGTGTTTAATCGGTTGATTTGCTTTGGTGAACATGAAAATGTGTTTGTTTTTAGATAATCAGACTGTTATCTTTTCGGTCAACTTAGCCCTTACATTTATCACAAAATCCTAATCAAATCAACCTAATTAAAACAATAATTAAATAAAAATATCACTTTCCTTGGCAAATCAGCTCAATTATTAAACAATGCAACTATCCGTAACATCCGAAAAATCCGGATGATGATGCAAGTAAAATCCGAATTTGAAAATCAGCGGATATCCGGATAGTACAAATATCCGAATATCCGCATTACAAGCCCTAGTGGTGAGTAATTATCCACGCAGACGTATACGCTCATCATCTTCTCAGTTGAAGTATTCACACTCGTGTTGGCTTCCCCCGTGTCGTTCATCTGGTGCCATGTACAGTGTACATGACCTGGCTTCTTGGCGCAGACCGCCGCAATGTGCCCAAGCTTTTTGCAGTAGAAAGCACTTCGCCTTAACAAACGGACAGCGCTCGCCCGGCCTGTGTACGCGTGCACACCGTCAACACTCGTTCGAGTTAACATTACCAATGTCCATAGGTTCAGTCCCCGTGACACTGGATGGAGTTTGCTTAGACCCACTAGCCACACACGCAGGGTACAAATCAGAGAACGTCACTTGATAGTCCAGACACATCTGTAACGCGACTTCGTAAGTCGTCTGTCTTTTTCAATAAGTCGCGTCGCAAGCGATCGTCCTGCACCCCCAGCACTAGTCGGTCTCTCAACTGACGTTTCAAGTCCATGAAGTTGCACTTTGCACCAAGCAGACTTATAGCCGCCACAAAGTCTTGCACCTTGCACTTGGTTGACGTTTGTAAAATTTTCCCGCTTGCAAAATTTCGTTAACCTCGGGTTCATAAAACTTATCTAAAACACTGAAAATGTCCACTAAAGGTACTACCGTAGGACGTTTTGGCACTAAAAGTGATGCAATTAACGCGAAAGTGTCCTTGCCGCACTGGGAAAGAAACAGCGATCGTCCTTTGTCGAGGTTAAGTTTGTCACAACCCGCCGCATCAAGCGCGCACAGTAATTGTTCTTTATAATCACACCACTTATCAGTCTTTGGCTTAAATGGTCCGGGAAACACTATACTTATTCGTTACATTTGTCGTCATTTTCACCGAAATCCAACTTATTTTCCGTAGTCGCCAATAAAAGATACAACCAAGTCGAGATCAGAAAGCAAACTGGTTTATTTCCTTTTTACCCTCATTACAAAAATGTTACACTTGACAACTAATCAACAAGGTTCAAATATAACAGGAGCAAACCCTGAATCTCGAAAAAAAAATTGCTGTTCCCAACAAGTTCGCATATCTCGTCAAAATGTATGGAACAGCGATTCAGGGTTTAGTCCCATAGTAAAAGTTGTTCATAATGATGAGTATACAATGAAACCTTAGAGATTTCGTGTATTATAATCATTAAAATCACCAATACAACCCGTATTTGTGATTTTAATGATTATAATTCTGTAACTACATACGTCTTACAGTCGCGAACAATATTTTAATCAACATACAACTTAGCACTGGCCTGCGAATTGCAAAAAAACGTAAGATAATTTGCATGTCAGTGTCAGGTTGTATGTTGAACAAAATATGATTCGCGATCGTAGCAAATAATGGGTTTGCAGAGTTATAATAATTTAAATCATCAATGAAATAATCATTGAATGGAGTAAGGCGGGCGGCGGCGCAGCTTTACAAAAATTGTTGCGGCGTTTGAATGAATGAATGTAATAAATACAAGAAACAACAAAAACACCATTCCAAAAATATTCAATTAAGGAAAGAACGTGTTTCTCTAGTTAATAAATTAAATAACTATCAGATTAAATTGGAAGATCATCATGGCAGGTCATTTCATATTTATGAAATTGACACTCAGCGCTTACAATCAGAAATACAGGCTCTTAATAAGTCACTAAAATCATTATATAATAAATATGAAGGCTCTCAAAATCAAATTAAAGAGCATATTCTTGCTACACATGCATTGGTAGACAAAGTGGACTCGCTGACTCTCAGCAACACTCAGTGTACTTGCCAGAGGGAATCCAGCAATGATGCTCTCCAGCTTGAGGCAACGGAGGACCCGTCCCTAGCTGTGAGTACTCAGGACTGTATTTCCACCCAAGTTATAATACCTGACTTAGGTAATTTTGTCTCACCAAATAGTCTTGGTTCTAATCTTTCAGTTATGTTCTCTGATAGTATAGGTAGAGAGAGGGCTAGGGAAATTAATCAGTAATAACCTGAGTTATTGTACCCAAAATTATTGCATGCCAGGGTCAACCTACAAACAGATTATGGCATCAGTAACAAAGACTGTTTGTGATCCTAGTACCACCATTACTATATCTGTTAGTAATAGTTCTAAGACTAAAAAGGAAGACATCACTGACTGTGTTTCAGAGTTGTTGAAGTTAAATTGTAATAAAGTAATATTGTGTGCTTTTCCATTTTTTGAAAATTTGCGTAATAAAAAAAACAACTACATACTGTATAATGTTAAATAACCATGTACATTTTTTAGTAGGTCACTATAGTGACAGACTTATATATCTGGATATCAACACTATTGTTGGTAAACTGAAGTTGACACGGGGTAAGGTGTATCTACCTATTAGATGTAGACACAAAATAGCTCGGCTATTAGCTTATAATATTCACACAGACATAAATAGTATGTCTAAGTTTAGTTCTATTATTAACACTGCGACTATTAGTAGTAATACTAATAGGTACAGGTGACTTTAAATGAATATAGCATTAATGCTATAAATGTTTACAAACATTGTACTGAGGAGGATCCATGTGTCACCGTGGAGAATTCTCAATTAGGGTTTATTAGTATTAGTGAGTTGTTGTCTGAGGATGGCACGGGAGTCTCCGGCCTCACTCCAAATATTAAATTAAACTAGAAAATGAGACAACAGGAGGTACAATTAACAATATTGTTGATCCTACCAACGTATCTTCTTGCACTCAATTAGTTAGCAAAAAAGAGCCTCAGCAGAAACTATCAAAACTTTTCCTTATTTGAATCAATAATGGAAGATTTGATGGCAAAACTTGCAGCCAGTAATAAATCTACAATTGTTTGTGGTAATTTTAATATCAATATTTTATAAGAATGCTCAAATAGCAGTCGCTTATTAAATCTTTTTAAGTCTTTTGACTTGACCAACACTTTTAAAGAACCTTTTTATTTTAGAGTCACTCCATCTTCTGCTACTTGTATTATAGATAATATTTTCTGCGATTGTGATTACTTAGATAAAGCAATAGTAAATTGTCTGCCTTCCGACCATAGCGGACAAACTGTAACCTTTAGGTGTATTACATTACACCCCCATTGCAAAAAGTTCAAATTAAATTTAGACCTATAACTTCTAGCAGATTAAATAGGTATAATATTTCGCTTCAGAACAAGTTAAGTGTTATGAGCCTTGATGATATTAATATACATAGATCAATTTTATGATCGTTTCTTTTCACACGGAATTCAATAAAACTTTTGAAAAGAAGACAAAAAGTATTTGCCCTAAATTATTTTTTTTTGCCCATATTTAGTGATTGGGCAACTAGAGGTATCAGAAAAAGTAGGGAAAGACTATTTGAGCTTTATGGCCTTAAGCCTTTTATAAACACTGAAACTTTTAACAAGTATGTTGCTATTAGAAATACGTGCAAGGTTGCTAAAGCACTGCACATTAGCAACAAGATCAAAACAGCAGAAAACAAAATAAAGACAGTTTGGAAAGTTATAAATAAACGAGACTAACAGGAAGAAAATACGTAACACTAGCTACACATTAGATACAGCGTGTGGTCCTAAAAGCTCTAATCAGGAAGTAGCTCAAGAATTTGTAAATTTCTTTACCGATATACCACTAAAAACAACAGAGGCTCTTATTTCCTCACCTGAAATCTCAATTGGTTTATTAAAGGCGAATGTGTCTGGCTGCCTGGCTGAATTTAAATTTAAACACATTAACCCTACGATTGTTATTAAAACTTTCCGGCAAATAAAAATCA
This sequence comes from Xestia sexstrigata, assembly GCA_941918905.2. Classification (NCBI taxonomy): domain Eukaryota; kingdom Metazoa; phylum Arthropoda; class Insecta; order Lepidoptera; family Noctuidae; genus Xestia; species Xestia sexstrigata. Next base: position 535,807 of record OW799216.2, on the reverse strand, counting down.
AACTAGCCGAAGATCTTTGGGAAATGTCTGTCAAAGTTTGTACATCCATACTTGAGACTATAGCCCCTTACTTAGCTTTAATTTTTAATTTATGTGTAGACCAAGGAGTTTTCCCTGATTTAATGAAATACAGTAAAGTCATACCTCTTTTCAAATCCGGAGACAGTAAAGATACTAATAATTATAGACCTGTATCCGTGTTACCAGTTTTTAGCAAGACACATTACAAGGCACATTACTTTTGAAACTTGAGCATTACGGACTGGGTAAACTTGCACTTAGTTTGATAAAATCTTATTTGAATGATAGACAACAACATGTTCAAATAAATGGTGTTAATTCACAGGGGTTAAAAGTAAAAAATGGGGGTTCCACAAGGCTCAATATTGGGTCCTTTTCTCTTTCTAGTATATATAAATGATCTACCCTATTTACTGAAAAACCAACTTCAAAATATGGTGTTATTTGCTGATGACACTTCCCTAATTTTTAAGATAAATAGGCGGGCCCAAAATCTAGATGACATGAATAATGCCCTACTTCAGGTCCAAAATTGGTTCACAGCAAACAATTTGGTATTAAATGAAAAAAAAATCAAATGCATAAGATTTGCTTTACCGAATGTTAAAAGTAGTGATTGTGATATAATATTGAATAAAGAGAAACTTGAATTCGTAATTAAAACGCTTTTCCTGGGGATTACGCTTGATTCAAGGCTACAATGGGGTTCTCATTTGACATCTCTTGCAGGGCGGCTAAGTTCAGCAGCCTATGCCATTAGAAAAATCCGTCAGTATACTTATGTAGATACCGCTAGACTGGTTTATTTTAGTTACTTTCATAGTATAATGTCTTATGGCATTTTGCTGTGGGGACGGGCTGCAGATATTGAGTCTATATTTATTCTGCAAAAAGGAGCCATCAGAGCCATATATAATCTTCGTAGGCGCGATTCTCTAAGGGAACTGTTTAAGGATATTGGCATCATGACGGTACATTGTCAATACATCTACGTAAAACATAATGTACGTCAGAAAAAATCTGCACCTTTTTGGTAAAAGGGGTGACAGACATAATTACAGTACTAGAAATAGGGACCAACTAGTTCAGCCAGGTTTCAGACTCGCTAAAGTAGACTCATCTTTCATGGGGTACTGTTTGAGATGCTATAATAAAATTCCACAAAGTATTCTTGAACTGAATGAGACGAAATTTAAAACATGCATGAGAGTATGTCATGCTCACTCATATGTCTCGCTGATGGTGGCGCATGTGTCGGATCATTTAGTTCCCTTCAAAATGGTTGAGTTGAATGGTGCTGATCCATGCGTCATGTCCGTGAACGGGCGCCTGTCAGTTGTGACTGGTCATCTCTTAGTTGCCATGGCTTTTTTGAATGAATTATTTTGAATTGTATTTTTTTTGTTTGTGTGTTTTTGCTGTGGACACTTTTAACGTGCACATCTTGCTACATTGTTCTCACATAATATACCATCTCAACATGAATGATGTAACCAAGATATTGTAACAATATTCTGATTTAAAAGAGTGTCCATGGAGTTTCTTGCCCGTTCTTCTCCATAGAGATCTACGCTAGGGAATGGGCAACTACAGTACTTTCACAGTTTTTATGTCTTGTAACTGGGACTGTAGCTACATTTAATTTTCATCTTTGTTTCGACAATTCAAAAGTGCCTGTAACTGGCTTACTTGAAATAAATGCTTTGATTTTTTGATTTGATTATGATTTTGAATTTCGCGGGCTGCCCTTTCCGCGCTTTCACCTTACGTGATCAATAACTGTGTATTTGAATTACAAATAAAAATAATATCCACCTCGCTTCTGTTGCTTTCAGCTTTTGCAGAATTTTTCTTTTTTTGACGCAATGGTAATACAACCCCATTGTTAAAACTAATAAAACAGAAATATAAAAATTATTCTACAAACTACTAAAATAATAGACTTAACTTGATAATAAACGAAGTTCTAACCTAAGGAAAAAAAAATACGGCTAGACACTTTTATAGTTACTTTAACCTAAGATGTTGTAATTTTTATTGTAGCTTCCTACTAATATAAGAAAACGAGTTGTGAAATTTCAACCGTCGGAGATATTAATTGCAGAATTATTGATATTATTGTATTGAAAAAGATAACATTTTACACCATAGACTATTTTGGTCCACACCACAGACTATTTATGCATAGAGTATAACAGCTAAATATAAGGCTCTAAAAGTGTCTTGGTGTTTTTTGTCTCCGACTATCCGTTTGTCGTAAAAACGATGTCGATGGGATTATGTTCACTCCGACCATATAGGTTAGGTTAGAACTGTGACCAATTACGCTTCCTCGAAATTGGTCGCAGTAAACAATTAGTGCCCCATTTCGTATGACCGAAATTTTCAATAAAAATTGCAATGTTTAAAAATGAACTGAAATAAAACTACGCATCTCCGGCAGGGGGTGAAAGTGGGGGGTGACTATACACCCCTCCCCATCCATCCCACCCCCTAATTCAGGCGAATCATTTCTAAATCTTACCCGTATTAGGAATTAGTCCAGGATTCAACTCGGTAAGTAAAATAATAAGGATTTCTGGGACGAAATTGACGGGGCTCAGTCGACTTTTTAGGCGAATATAAAGTGTTTTGAGGTTAGGTTACATTAATCGGTTTTTCTCAGGAATAGTGCATTACCTTTTCATGGGAGTGATACCAGGGGGCCAGGGGGACCACCATCCGTCCTACCCACCCCCCACCTCTCCGCGTGCGTCAATATACTAATTTTTTACCAAAAAATAATGTCACAATAAAAAAATAACTATGCATCTTCGACGATTTTCTCCCCCCTCGGGGGGTTTATATGACCCAGCCCCTCCCCTCCCCCAACTCCCAACCTCCTACCTAAAAGTAACGATATAAGTATCCTTCCAAAAATATAAAGGGGATCAAAATGTTGTAGTCGTAGTATAACAATGCGTTTACGATAGATACGCTTGACAATCGGGATGCGGAAAAGAATGGCACAGGTCCTTCGTGAAGGACCTTCGTCGATTGGTGCTCGCTTATGCGACATTTATTGTAATATAGAGTAATGTTAAAAATTTCATTATGTCTGATTAAATGAATTGATTTTAATAAAACTTTGGAATTAGTTCAGTAAACGGACATAGTTTGATTATACATAATTATTTTAATGTAATTACGCTTTATTTAAACAAAAAAATCGCGATAAAATAGCAATATAAAACGTAAAGATTTACCTAAGACTTTGTTTTTTTACTTTTTTTTTTTAATTATCGATTTTCTAGTACATTATGTGTCGACAAATGTATGTCTGATGCTTATGTATTTTTTTCAGTGAAATTTATAAATATTTATGATAGATATAGGAGTCTGAAATTGACTCTGTGATGATTTTTCAGTTAACTAGTTGTGGGAGTTTAAACACTACATACACACATCAACACGTGTACGTTACCCCAGCAGGAAAGTGTCTCCTAGAGTTATATGAGTGGAACGTTTAATTAGTGCCTTATCTGCTGTGAATGTGCCCCCACATAAAAAATGTGTGCCCCCTATCGTTTTGGAAAAAAACGGAAAAAACGATTCCTGCTGGGGTAACGTTTTTCCAGCAGGAAAATTCTAAACGAACCATCGGAGAGAGAAACATTGTGCATGGTCTTGTAGCTTATGTTAGTGCCACAATGTGCCCCCAAAAACAAAATGTGTGCCCCTTCAGGTTTTCGAGATATTGCGTTTCCTGCTGGAGTAACGTTTTGCAGAATCGCATATCTCTGAAACCATTGCATGTGCTCCTGTAGAATAAACATACACGAGTAGCTCGTATTGTGTGCCCCTTAGTGCCCCAATTAGATTTAAGAAAATATTTATAATTTCCAAGTTATCGCGGTTTTATGAAAATTCGAAAAAACATCGCAGCGCCTAAACGAGATAAGGTATAAGCTCGCTGAAAACTGTATTTGGTCCGTCTTAACACTAATAATAACCATACAAAGTTTCAAAACTGTTCATGCATTCGTTTTTGAATTATCTTGTTATAAGTCAAAACGATGGTGACATAACTTTGACGGCAAAATACAAGGAACCAGCTCAATCCCAGATGTGTAGGTGTAAACCAATAATGTGTGCCTTTAGTCAAAAATATATGGTGAAAATATTCAGCTTGGAATGTTTCGCATTAAGTAAATCTAAACAAAAAACAAAACATGTAAATAACGGCTGGTTATCCGACCAAATTCGAATAACTACTAAAAAGCGACGGATTCATACATATCGATGACCATCTTTTTTGGACGTATTATACCTAAGCTGTTGTCCGTACAGTCGCGTTCAAAAGTTTTGGGGGCTAATTAAAATCATAAAAGTTTATTAAAGGTAAAGAAACATCTTTATCATTTTCGTTGTGAAGTAATTCGATGTTTGTTTGACTCATCTAAATTTTCGTGATTCGTGTGATTTACAATTTGGAGCTTTAAGTTTTCAAAAGCTTTAATACATTTGGGCTGTGAATCATTCAAGTCCGCACTCCTGAATTCATGGAGCGATAACGTGATTATGTCTCTTAAAACTGTTTTAAGTTCTTCATAGCAATGGAGCTGTTGAATGTTTCAAGCAGCGAATATAAAAGAACTTTACTTTTTCGGATGTTTTATCAAAACGGGATTGTTTATAAAGATTTTTAATAAAATGGGATTTCTCCATGCGAACATAACAGAGGGTATTGCTACGGTATTTCCTTCAAGCACATCAAAACACTGTTTTAAATAATAATTGAATTCGGTTTTTAAAAACACTTTAGTTATTGCTCCTAAGAGGGCAGAACTGTGGTCATTAATTATTTCATCAGGCAAAACTTTTCCGATTTGCCACGTATTTATCCATGTGGCTCTGACGTCGACGAGCTGACGTCTCCATTGTATGGGATTCGGAGGCCATGTAGCACATTGGTACACTGGTATCCACAGCGTAGGCAACCACTGCATATAAAAATAAATGTTTAGGAGTGCGATATTTTAATAAATCATTAGAAGGTGGTGGCTCAATTGGCTGAAATAGGGAGCCAGTAGCATCAACAGAAAGTATTTTCGGTCTATTTTTAAAGTTTCATTGTAATATTGGTTTTGTTCATTCGTCCAAAAATATGTGAAAAAGGGAACAAGACTGATTTTACGAATAAAATTATCGTAAGGAATGCAGTGCGCCATAGCGTACAAATACACTATTGTATTTTTGTCAAACTGTAGCGCACTTCTGGCTTCATGACGCAATTTTCTTAAATTGGGTAATTTAGGGAAAGTTGTTGGCTTTTTTGGTTGGTATTTTAACTTTTCTTTGATTCGGTTTACTCTATCAGAAGTAAGTCTGTTTTTAATTAGTGAGTCATGAGGATAATTTTTGTTGTAGTTATTTAATTTACAAGTAACCTTTACGCAATGTTTAGATTGGGGAGAGATATTCAATGACAGTAGCGCGTCACACTGGGTACACCTGCCAGTACATTTGATTTAATTAAAGTTAAGATCAGCAGGTACATAGCTATTACTGAAAGCAAATGTACACACTATATTACTTTAAAAAAATATTTGGTCTTGAATTTCGTTAGACAATTTTTTTGGTAGGAGACGGTTAATTGAATTTTGGGGTACGATGTTCGAATATTCTGCAAGGCTTATTTGAAATGTATATAGGGGTCAGTTTCTTCGTTTTCTTCAAATAGGTCTAAACAATCATCGAAATCAAAAAAATATGTTTTATTTCTTATAATAGATATTTGCATGGCCATAATGGCCATATTGTGATTAATTTTTTCACGCAATTCCTGTTGTATGTAAATATAAACATTATTGCTTTTAGAAGGAATTGCAGCTTGGAATTTATCTTTATATTTACTAATCACTGTCTTTATTCTTTAGGAAAGTTCCTTTTCGACCTGCCATTATTATAATATACTAAAACTGTAAACTACTGCAACTGTTTACCAATACCAAGTAATAATCCAAACGCACTTCCTAGTCAAAAACAATTCGTATTATTCATATGGAGCGACGTTTAGGTAGGTAACTGTCTCTGTCCCACTAATACCGTGTGCGTACTAGCTGTCTCACTTTCTCCAAGCTAGACAAAGCGACTCCTTGCGACACGACGTCAGCGGATGGAGCGCGGCCAGAGATATGCAGCGGTGGGGAGGCGAAAAAAGGGAATCTTCTTGATGATAAACTTGAATGTTACTTTATCTAACCTACGGCTTATCAATTAATATTTAAACAAAAAGACAAATACATACGTATTTGTCTTTTTTTATTACTGTTGTGTTAATTGGTTTTTTATTTATATACAAAAAAGAGCTACCTCTTTTTCGTAGTAGGTATTCATCACACATTTCATGAACATGAATTTTAAAACATCCCCTATAATTTTGGGTCAAAGACCTGGCAAATATTTGGATGTACCTATGTCTTTCGTTCACACATATTACTGGATGTATTTTAATGAAATTTTGAATGAAGAAGATAGCTTACCTTGGAGTAGCACATGCTACTATTTATAATGTAAATAATCATGTGCAAAGTCACAGAAACAGCTAATAGAATATAATCCAATATCAACTTTATTTTATTACATATTACTTTTCTACTTCAGTGTACTCAGGCACAACACGTGTGAACCGGTTAGTGAGTAAAGTAAAGAAGGTCATCGATAGGTATGAATCCGTCGCTTTTTAGTAGTTATTCGAATTTGGTCGGATAACCAGCCGTTTTTTACATGTTTTGTTTTTTGTTTATATTTACTTAATGCAAAACATTCCAAGCTGAATATTTTCACCATATATTTTTGACTAAAGGCACACATTATTGGTTTACACCTACACATCTGGGATTGAGCTGGTTCCTTGTATTTTGCCGTCAAAGTTATGTCACCATCGTTTTGACTTATGACACGATAATTCAAAAACGAATGCATGAACAGTTTTGAAACTTTGTATGGTTATTATTAGTGTCAAGACGGACCAAATACAGTTTTCAGCGAGCTTATACCTTATCTCGTTTAGGCGCTGCGATGTTTTTTCGAGTTTTCATAAAACCGCGATAACTTGGAAATTATAAATATTTTCTTAAATCTAATTGGGGAACTAAGGGGCACACAATAAGAGCTACTCGTGTATGTTTATTCTACAGGGGCACATGCAATGGTTTCAGAGATATGCGATTCTGCAAAACGTTACTCCAGCAGGAAACGCAATATCTCGAAAACCTGAAGGGGCACACATTTTGTTTTTGGGGGCACATTGTGGCACTAACATAAGCTACAAGACCATGCACAATGTTTCTCTCTCCGATCGTTCGTTTAGAATTTTCCTGCTGGAAAAACGTTACCCCAGCAGGAATCGTTTTTTCCGTTTTTTTTCCAAAACGACAGGGGGCACACATTTTTTATGTGGGGGCACATTCACAGCAGATAAGGCACTAATTAAACGTTCCACTCATATAACTCTAGGAGACACTTTCCTGCTGCGGTAACGTACACCATCAACACGGTCTAGGGATATTTCATACTCAATTAAATAACTCGAAAAGTACTGGCCGCATTGGAATCTTTTATACACCGATTTGTTTGTATTTTATCTCAGACTAATTCCAAATTCAAATTTTTGAAAATTCTTTTGTTCGGTGGCATAAAAATGTACTGATGTATAGGAGAGGGAATTTTCATTTGTGCGAAATTTAGAAAACAATACGAATTACGTTTAGTTACAGTTTTTTTTCATTTTTAAACGAAAGATAAAGTTAAAATTGAGGTATTGTAGCCATGCAACGCCGACATTTGACGAGGGCGGAGATGTTACGAGCTGTGGGAATGCTGGAAGCTGGATCTGTTCAGCGTAATGTTGCTGAGGCCATAGGGACCCATCAAAATGTAATTTCCAGATTGTGGACACGCTATCGTGCCACAGGTGAAGTAGCGGAGAGGCACCGGGGGCCAAGTCGCATCACTACCCCCAGACAAGACCGATTTTTGCAAATTACTGCGCGAGCACAACCAAATGCAACGGCGACTCAATTGGTCCAAAGGCTGCGAGTGGAACACCAAGTGCTTGTGAGTGACCAAACTGTAAGAAGGCGACTGCATGAAAGCAATCTACGCTCTCGTAGACCACTCCGGGTCCCACCTTTACGGAGAGGCAATCGTGGACGACGATTAGAATGGGTTCGGAACCACGTGGACTGGGGCCGTGACCAATGGTCCAATGTGCTGTTCACGGATGAATCCAGGTTCGGCTTCCATCCAGATTCACGAAGGACGCGATTCACGAGGACGGACGGATCTCGTTTGGGTGCGGGGCAATATGACGGCAGAACGATACGTCCAACAGGTGCTGGGGCCCGTAATCATGCCCCCACAGAACACAAATGGGGCAAGATTTCCTGCTCATGCACGACAATGCCCGGGCACACACGGCGAGAACGGTAGCAGCTTGGTTACATACACATAATGTTAGGGCCTTAGACTGGCCTGCTCAATCGCCAGATCTAAATCCCATTGAGCATGCGTGGGATATGCTGCAAAGAAGAGCTCTGAAGGAAGTTCCTGAAAATCTGGCTACAGAAGATCAACTTTTTGCGCACCTCAGAAGGACATGGGACAATATTCCGCAGCAAGACATTGACAACCTTGTTCTGAGCATGCCGAATCGTTGCCGATGTGTTATGAACATCATGGGCGCTTTCTCAGACTACTAACTTCAAGTTTATAAACACAAATTAAAGGATTTTTCTATTTTTTTCAGTTTTTACTCACAAATTAAAAGTTCATTCATATACGGTTTCCGTCTATGCTTCATTTTTTTTCCATAAAATCCTGAAATTTTAATCTATACCTTAACCATTATTAAAAAATGGTAGAATATTAAATAACGTATCTTTTAAATATATACATGTCATATAAATAATTAACACATTGATAGTAATTCGCTTTTTTTAAAATATCCCTAGACTGTGTTGATGTGTGTAGTAAACAAATAAGTTTTTGTAAATGTCTTACATAAAGAATCAATAAGAAAGACTAGTCTATTTTTAACATGTATTCAAAAATGCCAGGGTGTTATCTAAGATGGTAAATTAGGCGACTAAAGTCTTAGAAAATTTGCGCGAAATCGTGAAATGGCTCTTAAAAGAGAAACTTCCCAGAATACGCGATGCTAAAATCAAAGATTTTAGCATCGCGCATTAATTTCATGATTTGAGGTCCTACGAAAATAGCCCATTTTCGTAGGACCTCAAATCATGAAGTTAATAAAAGATCCAAACCTCGAAGAAAAATTGAACGTTTTACAAAAATCAGCTTGGCAATGTTTCAAAAACGTGTTTGAAAATTTTCTGGGTAATCATAAGAGTGAAAGCCATAAGGAATTGATTATCAAGCTTCTAATGACATAATAATATGAAGCTTTGGGTTGCAATATGTCGCTTAAAATTCATTTTCTAGGCTCTCTTTTGGATTCTAAATTCCCAGTGAATTTAGGGGCTGTAAGCTGTAAGTGATGAGCATGGAGAAAGGTTCCATCAGGACATTTCAAAGATGGAGAAGCGTTACCAGGGTAGGTGGAGTCCAAGGATATTGGCCTACTACTGCTGGACGATCAAAAGGGACCAACCGGAAGCCAAAATCGTAGACCTTTTCTTTACAAACCACTTTTTTATTTGTTATTCTTTTTACTTCACCACATAAAATTAATACGTGATTAAAAAAACAACTGCGTATTTTATTCACAAGACCTTATATTATAGAAACACTAAAAAAACTGGCTGTCTGTAGTCTGTTTACGGACGATAATTTTACGCGATAACGTAATTTTTCATGATATTAGTGAATTTAGCTTAAAAAACAAAATTTCATCCCCTTTTTCACCCCCTTAAGGATTGAAATTCTAACAACACCGTTGCCTTAGCTTCCAACCATACGCCTAGATAATGACATCATTTTAACTTCGAAAATTAAAGACTTTCCATACACAACTTTCATCCCCTATTGAACTCCCTTAGGGGTGGTTGTCTGTATGGTGTCGGACGTAAAGAATAGCACCATCCCATATCTTCCCGTAGGTGTCGTAAGAGGCGACTAAGGGACTTACCACAGAATGGGCAGAAGCGTTCTCTATGCTTTTGTAACAGCCGTACTGCGATCGCCAACCCGCCTGCCAAGCGTGGCGATTATGGCAAAACCCCCCAATGAATAGCGCATCAAAGAAATGGCCCCTAGTGCCCGGCAGCCCGTCTACCCTCGAGTACGGCAGCGGTCGAGGCTACGGCGTGGCAAGGGGTGCGAAGAATCTCCTGAAGGGATCCGGCTGCCAATAACATATCTGGACCTGGCAACATACAACACGCGCACACTCCGGACCGACGAGAAGATAACGGAACTCGAAGAGGAATTGAGCAGGCGATGGAGTATTGTGGGATTATCTGAAGTCCGAAGAGAGGGGAGGACAGGATAATCCTGAAATCCGGCAACCTGCTCTATTTCTGTGAGGGTGACCGGCCGTCTCAGGGTGGTGTTGGGCTTATCGTCCACAAGTCCCTTGTGAACAACGTGGTGAAGATCGAGAGTGTGTCGACCAGGGTGGCGTACCTTATACTCAGAATATCCTCAATATATTCGCTGAAGGTCATACAGGTCTACGCCCCGACCTTGGCACACCCCGACGACGAAGTGGAGACCATGTATGAGGATATTTCTAAAGCCATGCATGGTTCCAAAACTCAATTCACCGTTGTCATGGGGGACTTTAACGCGAAACTGGACAAACGAGACGGGGATGAGCTGCAGGTGGGGCAATTTGGAGTTGGACGTCGGAATCGCCGGGGCCACCAACTGGCTAGTTTTATGGAGAAGGCGGGCCTCTATATGATGAACTCCTTCTTCAGAAAGCGTGAGCACAGGAAGTGGACCTGGCAGAGCCCCGATGGTGCAACTAGAAATGAGATTGACTTCATCATGTCAACCAAGAAGCAAATGTTCAATCATGTCTTGGTGATCAATTCGATGAAAACCGGCAGCGTTCACCGCATGGTAAGAGGCACATTGAACATCAATATCAAGCTTGAAAGGTATCGACTGATGAAGTCTACGCTCCGTCCAGCATAGATCCAAATCCAAAACCCCGAAAGCTTTCAGCTTGAACTCCAGAACCGTTTCGAATGCCTCAAGCTCAGTGGACGAATATAACGATGGGTTCGTGGAAACTGTCCATACGACAGGGTCTAAGTTCTTCAAGGCACGTCGTACAGATCAGAACAAGAGACTCAGACTCAGACTTCAGACGAGGTGTGTAAATACCGGCAGCTCAATAGACAGATCTCTAAATCCTTGAAGAGCGACCTCCGCCGCTTTAATACCGAGCGTATTAAAGACGCGATTGAGCGAAATAAAGGCTCCAAGGTATTTGCAAGAGATCTGGCTATTGGGCAAAGCCAGCTCACGAAACTGAAGACCGACGATGGTAGGATCTTATCGGCCAAACCGGAGCTTCTGAGGGAGATCGAGAGCTTCTATGGACAGTTGTACACGTCAACCAGTCAACCCGGTAGATCTAGCAAACGACCCAAGAGCTAGACTGACCCGAAACTATACCGAAGACATCCAGGACGTCAGCCTGTACGAGATTAGGATGGCTCTGAAGCAGCTCAAAAACAACAAGGCACCGGGTGATCACGGAATTACGGCCGAACTCCTGAAGGCGGATGGAAAACCGGTACTTAAGGCCCTTCAGAAGCTGTTTAATTCCGTCATACTTGACGGAAAAACGCCACAGGCATGGTGCAGGGGTGTGGTGGTACTCTTCTTCAAGAAGGACGACAATGCCCGGTTGAAGAATTATAGGCCCATCTCACATCTAAGCCATGTCTACAAGTTGTTTTCAAGAGTCATCACGAATCGTCTCGTGCGCAGGTTTGACTATTTCCAGCCTCTCGAACAAGCCGGTTTCCGGAAAGGCTTTAGCACCGTGGACCACATACATACGCTGCGGCAGGTTATACAGAAGACCGAAGAGTATAACCTACCCTTCTGTTTAGCGTTTGTGGACTACGAGAAAGCCTTCGATTCGATCGAGACCTGGGCTGTACTGCAGTCTCTCCAACGGTGCCAAATCGACTATCGGTACATCGAGGTGTTGAAGTGTTTGTATAAAAACGCCACCATGTCAGTCCGACTTCAGGACCAAGCCTCGGAACCTATCCTCCTGCAGCGAGGTGTGAGACAGGGAGACGTCATTTCTCCGAAACTGTTCACCGCTGCACTGGAGGATGTCTTCAAGGTTCTGGACTGGAGAGGGCTAGGCATTAACGTCAATGGCGAGTACATCACCCACCTTCGGTTTGCCGACGATATAGTGGTCATGGCTGAAACCATGGAGGACCTCAGTACAATGCTCGATGACCTCAGTAGAGTTTCCGGAAGAGTGGGTCTTAAAATGAACATGGACATAACCAAAGTCATGTTGAATGCCCATGTCACCCCCATTCCTATCAAGATCGGAGACTCTACACTCGAAGTTGTAGACGATTATGTGTAACTGGGACAAACGGTCCAGTTAGGTAGGTCTAACTTAGAGAAAGAGGTCAATCGTCGAATCCGACTCGGCTGTGCAGCGTTCGGGAAGTTCCGCGGTATCTTCTCGTCCAACTTACCACAGTGTCTCAAGACGAAAGTCTATGACCAGTGTGTGTTGCCAGTGATTACATACAGGACCGAAACGTAGTCGCTCACAATGGGCCTCATCAGAAGGCTTAAAGTCACCCAAAGGGCAATGGAGAGGGCTATGCTCGGAGTTTCCTTGCGTGATCGAATCAGAAATGAAGACATCCGCAAGAGAACCAGGGTCACCCCCTGGGAGCACCAAGATCCCTTGTGGATGCCCTGAGGAGACCGGGAAGTCTGATCTGCTTCTGGAGGGAGGTGGGCTGGTTGGAGTAATCGGCCACCATGGCTCACGCACAATGGTCCACTTCAAGGACTAAGTGCGGAAACCTAAAACCCCATGATAGATAGATGATGATAGAACCAGGGTCACCGACGTAGCCCGAAGAATTGCGAAACTAAAGTGGCAGTGGGCAGGGCACATTGCTCGCAGAACGGATGGCCGATGGGGCCGAAAAGTTCTGGAGTGGCGAACCGGAAGACGTTGCGTTGGAAGGCCTTCCACTAGGTGGACCGATGACCTGGTGAAGGTTGCGGGAATCTGCTGGATGCGAGTCGCACGGGACCGGTCAATGTGGCGACACTTGGGGGAGGCCTATGTCCAGCAGTGGACGTCTTTCGGCTGAAATGATGATGATGAGGGGTGGAATTATCAAAAACACTGAGACACGTAAAAATTAATTTTCAATCGTTAGCCTAAACACAAAATTTTAAGATCCTTTATCTTATTATTTATTTATCATTTTTTATTTTTTTTTATTTATCTTTATCCTTTATCCATTTTATCATCCTAACTGACAGACTTTCGTACAAACTTTCATCCCCATGTATTTCGAAAAATCCTTTCTTATTCCTTGTCTAAATTATAAAGGGAACCACTGTGCAAAATTTCAGTTTTCTAGGTACAAGGGTTTGGGCTGGGCGTTGATCGGCGCGCGTAACTGTGTGATACTTTTTCGTGCGTGCAGCCGGTGTTCATGCGTCTCGAGGTTGCATTGCACAAATCCGAGGCCACTTTCATGGGCCTCGGAATGCGCCACCTCCGGGATCCTCACTGACGGTAGGAGGGGTATCCATCGGCGTCGAGTCGACGCTGAAGTACCTGGGACTCGTCCTCGACAGCCGATGGAACTTCGTGGAGCATTTCCGACGTTTGGCCCCCAAACTGGAACGGACCGGGGCTGCCTTCAGGCGGCTCCTGCCCAACCTGGGGGGGCCAAACGCCTCCTGCCGGAAGCTAGATGAAATATTAAGGAAATAATGCATAATCTTCATAGAAACGTTTAATAGATTATAACACGTCCATTACACAAGAGGAAAAATCGCCTTCATTTATTTTATGTCAGAGAGAGACAGTTATACATATTATAAACTACTCCTGTCTCACTCACACTTTATTACATTGAAACTTATTAGTCTATTTTACAACACCCCCTCTCAATGTAATAACTTACTTTCAAACTAGACAAAACAAAAAATTAACAAGAGGAACCATACAACTAAAAGAATATTTCTTTATTTTTTTAAACTAACCATCTAACTTTTATTTATTTAAGCCACACATGCTTACAAATTTTAACAACATATTATTATTTAAAGCTTTGGTAAACATGTCAGCAATTTGTTCCCCTGTTTGAACATATTTAACACATAACTTTTCTTTTTCAATAAGTTCTCTAATAAAATGATATTTAATATCTATGTGTTTCAATCTCTTAACACTATTAGTGTTGGCAATCACTATGGCAGACTGATTGTCACAGAATAAGATGGCTGGAGATACATTTCTTACATTAAAGTCACACAATATATTGCTCAGCCAACATGCCTCACTTCCTGCCATACTCATTGCTACATATTCAGCCTCGGTAGATGAGATACTAACTGTACTTTGCTTATCCTTCAAGTCACCTCCCCAGTCAGGATCACAAAATCCTACCAACTTATCATCTTTACTATCATAGGTTAACTTATATTCTAATGTGTGTTTAATGTATCGCAGAACTCTCTTCAAAGCTACTAATAACATGTTACTAGGACTATCTTGATATCTACTTAATATTGACAAAGTAGCAGAAATATCAGGTCTGGTACCAGAAGCTGCATACATTAAACATCCAATTATCTGCCTACATACATTTTTAGTTTCAGTTATACAGTTATTATTTCGAGTTAGTTATAGTTTATAAGTTCAAGTTCCTTAGTATTAAAATTCTGATCCAAAGGAGTACTAATTGGTTTGCATTCATCCATGTTAAATCTTTTGAGTACATTTTCAAGGTAATTCTTTTGACATAATACTGCAACACCACTTTCTAAGTTTTGTTTAACATTTATACCCAAAAAATCAGAAATCAAACCCAAATCTTTCATTTCTAATTCCTTTTTTAACATTGTTTTCAAATGGATACATATTCCTCATTACTACCAAAAATTAAAATATCATCAACATACACACATCAAAAGTATCTAGGGATCAACATATATTTTTGCAATAACTTTTCTCCTGATTGATATTAATTAAAATTTTCTTTAAGGATTCATCAAATAAAGTGTTTTCGTTTGTCACAGTAACGATAAACCAAGTCACCTTTGCATTAATAAAGAAATTTGCCATTTTCCTAATAAAGGGATTTTTGACATTTGAACCACTAACATTAAAGTTCGAAAAAAAGACTGAAATAACAGTTTTCTTTAAAATTTTATTGGGTAACTTAAACAATTAATAATCCGTGTTTCTACCGCGAACACTAACAACACAAGAACATCGGTTTGGCATACTCAAAATGAGTTCATCCAAATCACGCTGTGGAATGGCCGCCCATGTTCGTTGCAACAACAAAAAAAGGTCTTCTTGCGACTGGATACCCTCCATATTCGGCAGAGCTCTTCTCTGTAGCATATCCCATGCATGCTCAATCGGGTTCAAGTCTGGCGACTGAGCAGGCCAGGGCAGGACATTGATGTTGCATGCGTTGATTACGCCATGATGTTAGCCGTGAGGCTTCATCACTCTTCAGGGAACTTAATTAGCGACCAAACAGTCAGAAACCGCTTGCATGAAGTGAACCTTCATTCCCGAAGACCGCTACGGGTACCACCTATAGCAATGCACAATCGTAGGATTCGATATCAATGGGCTCTTGAACACAGAAATTGGGCAGAAGAACAATGGCGTTTCGTGTGCTTTTCTGATGAGTCTCGTTTTGGTATGAGACCGGATACAAGACGTATACGACACTGGAGAACCCCTGGACGCCAACAGCGATTAAAATCCGGCCAGGAAGTCCATCCTTATAGTGGTGGAACCATCATGGTATGGGCGGGTATTTGGATCGGCGGAAGAACTGAGTTGATTTGGATCAGAGGCAACCTCAACGCTCAAATTTATGCTGAGACGATTGTATCAGACGTCATCGTTCCTCTACAAGTGCAAATCGGTCCCTTATTTCAGTTAATGCATGATAATGCACGACCGCACACCGCAAGAGTTGTAAGACAGACTCTCGCCGCAGCTAACATCAATGTCCTGCCCTGGCCTGCTCAGTCGCCAGACTTGAACCCGATTGAGCATGCATGGGATATGCTACAGAGAAGAGCTCTGCCGAATATGGAGGGTATCCAGTCGCAAGAAGACCTTTTTTTGTTGTTGCAACGAACATGGGCGGCCATTCCACAGCGTGATTTGGATGAACTCATTTTGAGTATGCCAAACCGATGTTCTTGTGTTGTTAGTGTTCGCGGTAGAAACACGGATTATTAATTGTTTAAGTTACCCAATAAAATTTTAAAGAAAACTGTTATTTCAGTCTTTTTTTCGAACTTTAATGTTAGTGGTTCAAATGTCAAAAATCCCTTTATTAGGAAAATGGCAAATTTCTTTATTAATGCAAAGGTGACTTGGTTTATCGTTACTGTGACAAACGAAAACACTTTATTTGATGAATCCTTAAAGAAAATTTTAATTAATATCAATCAGGAGAAAAGTTATTGCAAAAATATATGTTGATCCCTAGATACTTTTGATGTGTGTATATAAGTACATACATTATCTTATTTCCTGCACATTTAAAATATAAACATGAGTCACATTTAGACCTTTTATACCCTTCTCTAATTAGAACAGAGTTGAACTTGTCATTCCAGTATTTTGGAGACTTTTTAAGCCCGTACAAAGCTTTATTAAGTTTTAAAATACACTTATCATACTTGTTGTTATCATAAGCACCATCTGGTAAACTAATATAAACATCTTCGTTTATTTCCCCATATAAAAAGGCCCCCGTTATATCCATTTGGTGAACAGGCAAATTTAATTTTGTTGCAATAGCTATAAACAATCTAAAAGTAGTTAACTTTGCTACAGGTGCATATATTTCGGTATAACTCAATACATTATCCTGTTCAAACCCTCAAGCTACCAGCCTAGCTTTATATTGAAAATCACTATTGTTTTGTTTTATTCTAAATACCCATTTAGTACTAATAACTTTCTCATTACCTGGTGGTAGATCACAAACTTTTCAGGTATTATTATCTTTAAGCGTCTGTAGTTCCCTCTGGATTGCCTTCTTCCATTTAAACGCATCTGGACTCTGCATAGCCTCCTCATATGTTTTAGGTTCACTATCTTCTACCAAAACATTATTGCAGTTGTAGAATTCAGTCTGTTTCCTGACACGTTTATTTTCAGAGTTTATAGCGGGTACTACAATGTTCTCAGCCTCATTCCACTCCTCGTTACCATCACTTGGTTCATAGAGACTGCCTTCTGACTCACTCTGTGTGGTAGCCAAAGTGTTATCACATTCCTCAATTTGATTTTCTGTTATGCACGGTAATAATAATAAAATAATAATAATAATAAAACAAAATAATAATAACAAAATATTTTTATTGACACAAAGAAAAAAGTTATACATTTCCATTTGAAACCCTGACTCCTGTGCTAGGTGAGACCTGTGTTACAGGAGTCAGTGTCTTCACCCGTTTTTGGTACTAATGTTCACATCATTTAGCATCAGAATTAAAAAAACAAAAAATTAAAAAATAACCATTACCTACAAATAATGCATGCGTGCTCTTGTGTGGTGAGTGTGTGTGTGTGTGTGTGTGTGTGTGTTTGATGTGTGGTGTGAGTGATCGTGATTGGTGGCTGGACTTGGGTTTATTAGTCATCGCGAGTATTGTTCTTTAATTAAGTTTTCCGTCTGTTGGTAATCCAGTGTTTGAAGCCAAGTATTCAGTTTTATCTTTGTTTTTTATTTTTTGTTAGTGGGTTGAACTTCAACCCACTAACAAAAAATAAAAAACAAAGATTGAGAGGATGATGTTTATTTTATATTTGACTGTGCTACATGCATTACCGTTAGTTCTCTTATGTCTAGTTGCGTGATTTTTCGGTGTCTTTTCATGCTGTTTCAAAATAAGATTGAGCAGGTATAGTTGTCTCATTGTAACTACTTGACAACATTCATACAGAGTTCTTGTAGGGAACCGGTACGGCTTGAAGGTTATGACTTTTAACAGTGAGCGTTGGGCTCTCGAGGCGTATCATGTAGGTTTTACAAGCACCTCCCCAAGCAGTAATGCAGTAACCTACGATTGACTGTGCCAGTGCCAGGTAAACCGTACGGAGAAGCTTAAACTCTGTTACTTGTCGTAGTTTTTTAAACGCCCATATAAGTTTCCTAACGCGGGAGGAGGTCTGTTCAATGTGGGGACGCCAGCTAAGTCCGTCGTCCAGAATCACTCCTAGATACTTCATTATTTTTTGTTGTGTGATTGGAAGACATGTGCATGGAGTACTACTGTTTGCGACGTCACAGGAGTGTGCTTTGAGACTTATTACTGTAGGTTTGGTTTTGGCGGAAGTAAATTGTAAAAATGAGGTTTTCGAGATGTTAAGGGTTAGTAAGTTAGCTTCCAGCCAATGGATTATTTTACGTAAGCCCGTCTCCGTAGCTTCCCGTGCTGCATCCCAACACTCACCGTGGAATATTAATACCGTGTCATCGGCATAGCTAAAGATTTTGCCATAATTAAGAGATTGCTGGCATAGGTCATTCACATAGACCAGGAAAAGACTGGGGGATAGGCAGCTACCTTGAGGCACGGTACCATTACGTTATTTGTTGACTTTGTTTTTTGTTCTAAATTTTCTTTTACAAAAACAACATCCCTTTTTATTTCTACATTATTCTTATTTGGTCAAAATACTCTGTACCCTTTCGTTGACTCTCCATATCCTACACAAATCCCCTTTCCGCCTTTTGGGTCCCATTTATGTCTCTTCTCTTTTGGTATATGGACATTCCCATTTATGTCTCTTCTCTTTTGGTATATGGACATAAACTTGAGTGCCAAATATTTTCAGGTAATAATATCGAAAGTTTTATTTGACCACAGTTCAAATGGAGTTTTGTTTTCAACTGAGCTTTTCCCGGTTCTGTTTATAACGTATGCTGCTGTATTAACACTTTCTGCCCATAGCTTAATTGGTAAATCTTTAGCTTATACTCGTAACATTGTTCTGGCTGCTTCAATTAAAATTCTATTTTCCCTTTCGGCTCGACCATTTTGTTCCGGGGTAAAAGTCACTGATGTTTGATGCACTATTTCTTTTGCCTGGAACATTTCTCGTACCTTCCTGTTAACAAAGTCAGTTCCGTTATCACTACGAAAAATCTTTACCCGGTTTCCTGTTTCAATTTCAGCCTGAGCAATGTTCTTGATACATAATTTAATTTCAGGCTTTCCCTTTACAAAGTACACTTTCCTGTATTTAGAAAAGTCATCCTTAAACACGACGAAATATCTAGAGCCTCCAATTGACGTCCTCCATTGGTCCGCATGTATCTGCATGGATTAATTCACAAGTCTTTGAGCTGACGTTTTCACTTCTAGGATAAGGCAAACGGTGAATTTTGCCCTTTATGAAGCTCTCACACGTTGATGAGTCGGACAATTGAGATTTATTAATGTCAACATTATTTTTCTTCAGCACGTCTTTCACATAAACCATGTTTTGATGTGCCATCTTTTCATGCCATTCATGTAAGTCTGAACACTTAATATTTCTGAAAATAATAACATCTTACGCCTGGACGATGATTCGTTTTTTTTTCGTTTTCCTCCTTTTCACGAAAATTTACTGTATTATTATACCTGCATTCACTTTGATAATGCCCAAGTTTATTGCAATTAAAACATTTGACATTTTTCTTGTTTATATTTTTTGCCACAAACGCTGCCGACGATTGCGTATTCCCGCCTTTTTGTTTAATTCTCTCTTCTTCTATTAACAATCTAGCGACTAAATTATTGAAGGTCTGCTTATCATCTGGGGCAGATTCCCATGCTGAGACAAACAGCCTTATTCATAAAAAGTTAGAGCCTCCTTGAAGGCTCCTTGAAGAGCCGATGCTAAAAAACATGATTCATAAACGTCTATTAACGCTAATCAGTCCATCAAGCCTCTGCTAAAGTTAGACAGCCTTATTCATCTAAAGTTAAGAGCCTCCTTGAAGGCTCCTTGAAGACCCGATGCTAAAAAACATGATTCATAAACGTCTGTTAACGCTATCAGTCCATCAAGGCTCTGCTAACGTTAGTGGACCGTTGACCATCCTTTATCTCCCTGCTAAGTCACAAAATGGCCGCCGGAAATTTGAACAGCTGACTTTGACAAGAGCAAAAAACCATACCGAAGATAATTTTAGTGAAGGGTTACGCAGATTTAAAAAAAATCCAGGAAAATTTAGTTATTTATTCAGAAATTTGTATTTAAAAATCCTCTTAATTAGGTTTTTAAGATGATACGTGTACTAACAATAAATATGAAAAAATAAAATTACGATAAATAAATAAATAAATATCGCTGGACATTAACACACAGCGCCATCTAGTGCCACACTAAGCAACGAGGCTTGTGTCGTGGACACCAGATAGTTGATATACTACATAGATACTTTTTTGTTTGTAAATACATACTTATTATACATATAAACATCCATGACTCGGAAACAAATGTCCATGCTCATCACACAAACATTTGCTCCCACCGGGATTCGAACCCGAGACCCTTAGAACGTAAAGCAGCCTCACTACCGCTACGCCATTCGGGTCGTCATGATGATTAACATAGTTACAGCTTTTTGCACTTAGGTACAACATAAACATGCGGATCGGAAATGGCGGGAAAACCAACATCTCGCTTTTTATAAAAGTTGATCTTGGGGTTGTATCGTCAAATTTTATCTTTTCTTATTGGTTTATCATTTCTTTTTTTGTTCCTTTTCTTTTTTCTCGTGTGTATTTGTAAAAAATTGCGTTTTCCCACTAATTTGCTGTCACTGCTGTCATTTTTTTTTAAATTGTCGTTGTGGCCTTTTTTAGGGTTCCGTAGCCAAATGGCAAAAACGGAACCCTTATGAATTCGTCATGTTTGTCCGTCCGTATGTCACAGCCACTTTTTTCGAAATTATTTGGTAAGTAGATGTATTCTGTGAACCGCATTAAGATTTTCACACAAAAATAGAAAAAAAAAACCAATAAATTTTGGTGGTTCCTCATACTTAAAACTGAAACTAAACTATTTTTTTTCATGAAACCCATACGTGTGTATCTAGGTTTCTATGGATAGGTCTTCAAAAATGATATTGAGGTTTCTGATATCATTTTTTTCTAAACTGAATAGTTTGCGCGAGAGACACCTGAAAAGTGGTAAAATGTGTCCCCCCCCCCCATGTAACTTCTAAAATAATAGAATGATAAAACTAAAAAAAATATATGATGTACATTACCATGTAAACTTCCACCGAAAACTGGTTTTAACTGAATTAAAAAAAAAACACTATTATTAAAACATCGATCAAAGTTACAACGAACTGCAAGAACTTTTATATTATGTTACTTGCTGCTACGGAACTTTTTTGTCATTTGATTTGTCAAGATGGCCAACATAACGCGTCAGTCTGCTAGCTAACAGACCCATCAACAGTCTGCTAGCTGACTGCTAGCAGACCCATGAAACCTCAATTAAGGATTTTTTATGAATAAGGCTGAAAGTGTTTATAATCCTCTGGTAAAGACATCAGAATCTTTGTAATAACAAACTCAATACTCAATACGTTTATTGCATTCCACAATGTGAACTTAGGTGGTAGGTACATAAAGACATACAGTCGTTTTGGAGCATTGTGGGCCCTGTCGGCCATAACAACATAAAAATTAAGAGGAGGGCTATTATAGATATTTGTTAACAATTTTAATATTAATCTACTCTTTCGTTTTGTGTAGGTAGGTAGTCTGATAACTAATTGTGTACATATTTTTACTACTCATATATTGGATTTATACATTAATATTTATTTAAATTATACATATATTATTATTATCATTGGTAATTATAAATAAATTATTATTGCGTTTTTTTTTTTGTACTATTGTTTATTTATTAAATTTATCATTTAAATATTCATGTACATTATAGTAACATTTACAGATTAGAAATTGTTTTAATTTATCTATAAAGATATTAAATTTTTGTTCATTTTTAATTTCATCAGGTAGTTTATTATATATTTTAACTGACACTACTAAAGTGCTTGTGGAGTGTATTTTTAGCTTAGAACCTGGTTGGTTTAGTCTATTTTTGTGTCGTAGTGTGTAGTGAGTCTGTATGTTTTCGCGTGTAGTAAAGAGTTTTTGATTATTTCTAACAAATTTGCACATTTCCAAGATATATATATGCAAGGTAGGGTTAGAAGTTTGTTCTTGGAAATGGGGCTTGCAGCTGTCTGTGTTATCTATGTTAACTAGTATTCTAATCAGTCGTTTTTGTAGTATGAATAGTGTTGATGCGTCTGAACTATTTCCCCATAATATTACGCCGTAGTTTAACCATGCGTATGCATAGGCATAATACGTAACCAGAGCAGTGGAGAGATTTGTGGATTTTTTTATTTCACGGAAGGCATAGGAAAATTTTGATAGCTTTGACCTGATTTTTTTAATATGTGATTTCCAATTTAAATGTGTATCTATGGATAAGCCGAGTAGGTTGAATTCTTTTATTGTTTCAATTTTTGCGTCGTTGTAAATAAATGTTAAGTCTAAAGGGGTTTTCTGACGTGGATGGAAGGACATGATTTTAGTTTTATTGAAATTTAATTCAAGGTTGTGTTCTGTCATCCAAGTTATTATTTTGTTAAGTATGCTTGTAAGTATTTCGGTTAAGTTGGTATTGTCGTAGTAAGAAGTTAGTACTGAGATATCGTCGGCAAACAGAACACATGATTCATTTATTATTGTAGGGAGGTCATTTATATAGATGATAAATAGGAGGCATCCAATAACACTCCCTTGGGGGATTGAGGCGTTAATTTGCTTGCTATCCGACCGAATGTATTGCATTCGTTTTTCATGTTCGTTGTAGTATTCTACTTCGACTTGGTGTTCTCTGTTTTCCAAATATGATTTGAACCATTCGTAAGATTTTCCGCGGATCCCTATTCCTTGTAGCTTGTTAAGTAGAATGTCGAATTGCACTTTCTCGTAAGCTTTTGTCATGTCTAACAGTATACCTACGGCATATTTTTTCTTATCAATTATATTTATGGCTTCCTGGGTAAAATTACATACTGCTGTGCTATATACTACTGCTTATATTACTACTGTGGTTTTTTCGGAAACCATTCTGGGATTCATTAAAAAAATTTAAATTTTTCGCAAGACGAATAGTCGCGATTACACATCGCTTTCTCGAATACTTTCGAGGCTGTAGGTAAAAGAGCAATAGGGCGGTCATTAGAGGGGTCGGTTTTTGAGTCTTTTTTGTGAATTGGCTTTATAATGGCTTTTTTTAGGTAGTTCGGAAATCTTCTTTCCTCAAAAGACTGATTGACTAGCAAGTAGAAAGGAAGGGTCAGCTCATCTGCACACTGTTTGACTAGGGTTGGTGGTATTTCGTCTATTCCATAACTGTTTTTGTTTTTAAGGCTTTTCAATATTGAATTTATTTCACTGGGACCTACTGTACTTAGGAACATGGTATTTTCTGTGCGGTGGACCACAGAGATGTTTCGCGGTTCTTTGCCGGGGGTTTGCGCATATCCTTCTCCGATAGACGCAAAGAAGTTATTAAATATATATGCTGTTTGCTTCGGGTCCGAGATAGGATTGTCATTTACATGTAGCGTTATGTTTTTACCTTTTTTAGGTTTTTATTCGTTCGTTCGTTTATAATTTTCCACATAGTCTTTACTTTATTATTAGATTTCATTAATTTATTTATATACTGTAGTTTTTTAGCTTTTTTTACAATTTGTTTTAAAGTTTTTTCATATATTTTGTAATGTTGTTTAATTAAAAGGTCGTCGTGAATGTTGTTTAATTAAAACTTGTCGGATATTGCTTCACCGAGCTGTTTTAATTGATTCTGCATCTCCTGTATTTTTTAAAAAAACACAGACATATCAGAACCTTCATCGTACTTGAATTGGAAGAAGCGTTGTTGCACAATGTGAATACTCGTTTCAGATTTCTGTTCATAAACACTTAGCAATTTTCGCCACATACCTACCTGCAGAAGTGTCACACGAGATGATGTGCAACATAACTTCGTTTGACATTCTCGTAACCAACAA
Organism: Xestia sexstrigata; assembly: GCA_941918905.2. Lineage (NCBI taxonomy): Eukaryota > Metazoa > Arthropoda > Insecta > Lepidoptera > Noctuidae > Xestia > Xestia sexstrigata. The sequence continues at coordinate 511,436 of OW799216.2, read as the reverse complement.
CATTTGAGCTTTCGCATCTTGAGCGTCCCAACGAGTGCGTTGTGCTTCATCCTCAGGTTTAACCGTACTTCCATCCACTATGTTGTATAAACCTTGACCACGCAGTAACACTGACGTTGCGAAGATCGACCGGAGGACACGGTGGAGCACACGGTGGAGGTGTGCCCGCGTAGGCGGAGCACCGCCGTGTCCTCGAAGCGGCGATTGGCGGCGGCGACAATAAAATATAAATTTTAACAAGCTGATTGGACTCCATTTAGTTGTGCAGTAACGGTGAAAGCTAATGAAATTCCTAGGGTTACTACTGGCAACGCAACAACGTGCCTTGAACTTTTCACACAGGCCCTTTTGTACGCTGCGGATACTGCTATTCCTGTTAAAAAGTCGATTCCTAGATCTCGCCTGTCTCCTCCTAGGTGGGATAGTGAGTGCACAGTTGCTGTCCGTAACAGAAAAAGAGCTGAAAGTAACTACTGTAAGCAAATGTCAGACGAAAATTTCAATGAGCTACTACGCGTAGAAAATGAGACAAAAGATACTCTCAGCTCCAAAAAACGCGATGGTTGGAAAAAGTATTGCTCTTCCGTGTTCCCTTCTTCCCATTCGTCACTAGTCTGGGAAAATATTAGGCGCTATCGTTCGTCACTCCCTGAAGCGTCTAAGTCGTCATCACTCCCTGAGGACTGCGTTGATCCCTTCCTTAATAAACTGGCCCCCTCCTCTGTTCCTTCTGAACTTGAAATTAGTTACCCGTACGACCTTTCCGAATAGCAGACTGATAATCCCATCAATCATCCCTTCTCCTTAAGAGAACTCAAAATTGTCCTTTCCCACGTTAAAGATTCCACTCCAGGCCTAGATGGTATTCCCTATTCCTTTCTTTCGAAATGTAATGACCATTGTCTCTCTATTTTCCTTAACATCGTAAACTGTTTCTTTGAATCAGGGGTTGTGCCAGACCCCTGGAGAACACAAGTGATCCTCCCATCCTAAAACCCCAAAAAGACCCGGGTGACAGCTCATCATATCGCCCCATTGCTTTATCCTCCACGATAGCCAAAATAACGGAGCATATGCTGAAAAACAAGATTAGAGTGGTTCGTAGAGAGTAACTCAATTCTATCCCCAACCCAATTCGGATTTCGTAAAATAAGAAGCACGATCGACAGTCTTAGCATATTTATTACTGACATCAGACTAGCATTGCTGCTAACAAGGAGGCAGTGGTAGCAGCATTCTTAGATATCACGTCAGCCTATGACAATGTCATTCTTCCTATTCTTAGGGAGAAACTACTCCAGCTAAGAATACCGCCGAAGATGACGAGATTTATCATAAACTTCTATTTGGATCGCACAATTTATCTAAAAATTAATGACGAAATTTCGCATCCCCGAAAAGTTTTTAAGGGTCTTCCCCAGGGATCGGTACTAAGTCCCATCCTTTACAACATCTATATGCACGGACTGGATAACACCGTCCCAGAATGCAGTCTCCTCCAATATGCCCTCCCCTGGCAGCAAGCAAGGCAGCCACGGGCCCGAAGGCAGCCTCCTACGCGGCTGCTGCGGCTACCGCACCCGGACCGGGGCCGTCCAGCCAGCCCTCCGGCAGGGCTGTGGCACCACCCGCCCCTCCTGAAAAGCCGGCTCCGGCGAAAGCGGCGCCGGCTAAGAAGGCCAAAAAAGGGAAGGGCAACGCGGCTGCACAGGTGGACACTGTGCCAGCGCCAGTGCCAACGGCGAACGGGCCAGCGCCTGCGGCACGGCAGCCGCCGCCGCAACCACCGCCCCCCCAGCCCCCCACACCTGCGGCTGAAGCCGGATGGCAGGTGGTCGGGGAGAAGAAGAAGGGGCGAAAGGCGGCCAAAAAGGCCCGAAATGAGGAGCGGCAGCGCCAGCACAGGGCACGAAAGATCGCGGCTAGGCTCCGCGCCCCGAAAACCGCGGCTGTAGTGATAACACTACAGCCGGAAGCGGAAAAGAGGGGCGTGTCCTACCGCGACTTGCTCGCGAAGGCGAAGGAGACGGTGGATCTCGGGGAGCTGGGGATAACCGGGGGCCTCCGGCTTAAGGTCACCGCGACGGGGGCACGCATGCTGGAGATCCCCGGTGAAACCAGCGGCTCGTCCGCTGACGCTCTGGCGGAAAAGCTCAGAGCGTCCCTAAACGCGGACGAGGCCCGAGTGTCCAGGCCCGTGAGATGCGCAGACCTGCGCATTCTGGGTCTGGACGACTCGGTGACCAAAGAGGAGGTGGTGGCCGCCGTCGCCAGGTCCGGTGGGTGTCCTGCTGAGCAGGTCAGGGCAGGCGCCCTACGCCCGGACCTCACGGGTATGCATACCGTTACGGTATGCTGCCCTGTGATGGCGGCCAAAGCTATAGTGGAGGGCCGAAGGCTACTGGTGGGCTGGGTTTCAGCGCAGGTGAAGCTGCTGGAGCCCAGACCTCTGAGGTGCTATCGCTGCCACGTGGGACACCACGTGTCAGTACAGTGCGCCTCGGAGGTTGACCGCAGCGGCCTCTGCTTCCGCTGCAGCCAGCCGGGTCACGTGTCCGCAGCTTGCTGCGCCACGCCGCACTGCGGTGCATGTGCGGCGGCTGGCAAGCCGGCCGATCACCGGGCTGGAAGCAAGGCCTGCGCTCCACCCACCAAAGCCACCAGAGGCAAGGGTAGGCCCTCCGCCGCCACCGCCACCGTCGCCTCCGCCGCAGCCGCAACTGCCGCCGCTGCCGCTGTCGCCGCCACAGTGGGGCCCTCACAAGGGGCTAGGGAGGAGGAAGCGGCAATGGAGTGCCAATAACGGCCCCATTACGCTTCCTTCAAGCGAATATCAACCACTGCGCCTGTGCTCAGGATCTGTTGCTTCAGAGTATGGCGCAGTGGTCGATACACATCGCTGTGGTCGCTGAGCCGTATTTCGTCCAGCCCAGGGAAGACTGGGTGGCGGACATTAGCGGCTCAGTGACCATAGTGTCGTCGGCCGCCGCCGGTACCCCGACCCTTGAAGGTGTCAGGAGGGGTCGGGGGTGCGTAGCAGCACGGTTCGGGGAGATCGTAGTGGTGGGAGTCTACTTCTCCCCGAGCCGAACTCTCGCCGAGTTCCACAACTCTCTCGCAGAGTTGAGTGTTGTCGTCGGAAACCATTCCCTCCCCGTGCTTGTGCTCGGGGACTTCAATGCCAAGAACTTGGCTTGGGGTTCTCGTTGCACAGACGTGCGGGGAAGGATGGTGGAGGACTGGGCTCTGGAGAAGGGCCTGGTCGTCCTAAATCGGGGTTCTGTTCCCACGTGTGTGCGGATGCGGGGCGAGTCGGTAGTGGACATTTCGTTCGCTAGCCCCGCTCTGTCGCCGCATGTCGTTGACTGGCGTGTCATGGAGGGGGTGGAGACCTATTCCGACCACCGGTACATCCGGTTTGACGTCTCCACCCAGACCTCGAGCGCGCCGGTCCAACAGGCCCCGAGTGGTCCGCGTTGGGCGCTGAAGCAGCTGGACCGGGAGCTCCTCCTGGAAGCCTCAATCGTGCAGGCCTGGGTGACATCACCAGACAGGCCTGCCGACATTAACAATGAGGCAGGGTGGTTCCAGGAGGCCATGTCCGATATATGCGACGTGGCAATGCCCCGAGTCCGGCCAGGAAGCGCCCGACGTCAGGTGTACTGGTGGTCGCGAGAGCTGACGTCTCTGCGCGAGGCGTGCGTGGCTGCGCGACACCAGTACGCCAGGCATCGCAGGCTCCGCATTCGCCCACCGAATGCGGCAGCCATCGAGGCGGAGCTTTATGAGGGGTACAGAGCGGCGAAGACCGCCCTTCGCGAGGCTGTCCTGCGGGCCAGGGACCTGGCCCGCGAGGAGTTGCTGGGGACTCTCGACAGAGATCCGTGGGGGCGCCCTTACAAGATGGTGCGGGATAAACTCCGCACCTGGGCCCCCCACTGACGCAGAGTCTCCGGCCTGAGCTCGTGGAGGACGTGGTGAGCACTCTGTTCCCTACGCGGGGAGAACATCCCCCCCCGCCTATGGCTCCGCCACCTGCGGTGCTTGAAGCGGACCACCAGGACGACGACGACGACACTCCGGTAGTGACTGGGGTAGACCTGAGAGTGGCGGTACGCAGGCTCAGTGCCAAAAATACCGCCCCGGGACCCGACGGCTTACCTGGCAAAGCCTGGGTCCTGGCCTCGGAGGCTCTCGGGCCCCGACTGGAGGGGCTCTTAAGCGCATGTTTGGAGAGAGGCCAGTTCCCGCTTCGTTGGAAGACGGGGAAGCTGGTCCTCATTCGGAAGCCGGGGCGCCTTGCGGACTCTCCGTCCGCATACCGGCCCATAGTGTTGCTCGACGAGGTGGGCAAGCTCTTTGAAAGAGTAATTGCAAACCGCCTCGCCGAGCACCTTGCGGGGACGGGGCCGGATCTTGCGGAACACCAGTTTGGTTTCCGCAAGGGGCGCTCTACGGTGGATGCCATCATGCGCGTGAGAGCCCTCACGACGGGGGATGCAGTGTCCCGGGGTGGGGTTGTCTTGGCGGTGTCTCTAGACATCGCCAATGCCTTCAACTCCATGCCCTGGAGCTGCATTAGGGAGGCACTCCGGTATCACCGGGTGCCGACCTACCTTCGTCGTGTGGTCGGGGACTACCTGACGGATAGAGCCGTCATCTACCCCGGTCGCAGCGGAGAATGGAACCGGCGAGAGATGTCGTGCGGTGTTCCGCAGGGATCGGTCCTAGGGCCGTCCTTGTGGAACATCGGGTACGACTGGGTGCTGCGCGCCGACCTCCCTAGCGGCGTCAGCGTGGTCTGCTATGCAGACGACACGCTGGTGCTGGCACAGGGGGGGTCGCACGAGGCGGCGGCCGAAGCTATGACACGCGGGGTTGCGATAGTCGTTGAGAGGATCCGGCAACTGGGTCTCGAGGTGGCATTGCACAAGTCCGAGGCCATGTGCTTTCATGGGCCTCGGAATGCGCCACCTCCGGGATCCTTATTCACGGTAGGAGGGGTATCCATCGGTGTCGAGTCGACTTTGAAGTACCTAGGACTCGTCCTCGACAGCCGGTGGAACTTCGTGGAGCACTTCCGACGTTTGGCCCCCAAACTGGAACGGACTGGGGCTGCCTTCAGGCGGCTCCTGCCCAACCTGGGGGGGCCGAACGCCTCCTGCCGGAGGCTCTACGCGGGAGTCGTGCGGTCCATGGCCCTTTACGGGGCCCCGGTGTGGGCGCGTTCCTTGAGGCTGCGTGCAGCCCACTACCTGAACGCGCCCCAAAAGGTGGTAGCCGTAAGGCTGGCCCGTGGGTACCGCACGATCGCCCGCGAGGCGGCGTGCCTCCTTGCCGGATTGCCGCCATGGGATCTGGAGGCGATAGTCCTCGTGCATGAATGGCGCGCGGAGGCGCTTCGCCGGGGGGAAACTCCGCTGCCGCGACAAATTGTCGCTCAGCGGACAGACTTCCGGCGGGATCTCATGGCGACATGGAGAGAGCGACTGTCGCAACCCCGTGCAGGGCACGCCACGATAGTGGCGATAAGTCCCCTCTTTGAGGAGTGGCTGGAGAGACGCCACGGCGTCCTCACCTTCCGCCTGACGCAGGTCCTCACCGGACACGGTGTTTTCGGGAGGTTCCTGCACCGAATCGGGCGGGAGGAAACGCCCGGGTGTTTCCACTGCGAGGATCGACCGGAGGACACGGTGGAGCACACGGTGGAGGTGTGCCCCGCGTGGGCGGAGCACCGCCGTGTCCTCGAAGCGGCGATTGGCGGCGGCGACCTCTCGCGTCCGGCCCTGGTGCAAGCCATGGTCCGGAGCGAGACGGAATGGGACGCCGTCACCTCCTTCTGCGAAGCAGTAATGCTAGAGAAGGAGGTGGCGGAACGTGAGCGGGAGAGAACCTCACAGCGTCCCGGCCGCCGCGGGATACGCCCCGGGCGTCGGGGGCCACCACGTGGCCCCCGGCCACCGTAGGCGCGGGCCTGTGGACGGTGGGCTATGGGCTAGCTCGCCGTCCGTCCGTCTCATGACGACAGGCCGTGTCGACGGCGCGTTCGTGTTCCACGCGCGCCTCAAAGAGAGTCAGCAATAGGAAGGGGTCCGCAAGGACCGATGCCTGCCGGGGTTGCGGGACTGTTCGAAAGAGATACCGTGACCCCGGAACACAAAGGGCGATGAAGGAACATGGATGGGTTTTAGTCAGTAAAAGTCTGACACTCCCTCCTGCTCCGCCCAGAGCGGGAGAAGTCATTTGATGATTTCCCATCCGAAAAAAAAAAAAAAAAAAAAAGGCACTAAGGATCATACTGGGGGCTATGACATCCAGCCCAATTAATGCCCTACAGAATGAGGCAGGTGACCCTCCTCTCTATTTAAGGAGACAGTACTGGCTGACCGATACTTTTTCCGCTCTCTACAGCTTAATAATCACCGACTCATACCAAAACTATAGCAGCTAGCAGAGCACGGGAACAACAACCGTTATAATAAAACACCGCCATTAGTTAATAGTCTAAAACACTGGCAGAATATAAATTATCCAGTATACCGTTCCTCCAAACTACCTATTTTTGATTCCCCTTGGCCAGTAGTCTTATTTGAGCCCAAAATTATCTCACTGAGCATTAATAAATATACTATCAATCCCAATAAAGAATTATTACGCATTATTGATAATAACTATTCAAGTCACATCTTCTGTTTACTGAGGCTGTGTAGGCTATGCGGTGTATCACCAAAACTGGAACATCGTAAAGAAAATCAAATCACCTCCAGAATCTTCAGTCTTCACTGGTGAAATTCTTGCCATACTTGAAGCGGTCAAATACTGTACTTTATTCAAACTTCGGTCTTCTATAATACTATCAGACTCTCTAAGTTCCTTAGAAGCACTCCGTCAGAACCCTTTTTATGCAACCTCCCATAACCCTATCATCTTCCAAATTAAAAAAATACTGTTTTAAGCCCAATTACGAAATGTCTCCATTACTCTAGCCTGGATACCTAGTCATGTGGGGATCACTGGGAACGAAAAAGTCGATTCTCTTGCAAAGGAAGCTGTCGATTGTGGGGACGTATTTTCCATGAAAAGTTACTGTCACGATCTTGTGGCCCTTCCTGGTGAGCTCTTAAGAACCTCTTGGTCCAGACACTGGGAGCAGTCTGTAAAGCAAAAGGGTGCATTTTATGCCAAGATTCAACCCGAGTTATGCGGAAAACCGTGGTTTTATAAAACTCACCTCAGTAAAAAGGCTACATCTATAATATGTCGCATGCGCATAGGCCACTGCTGTACACAATCGTTTCTTCATAAAATTCATATACTAGACTCATCTTTATGCGGATGTGGTTTGGATGAATATGACGTTAACCATATTTTTTTTTCTCGTGTCACCTTTATGATCGTTCGGAATCGTTCGGAATTTCTTCAATCCCTATCAGAATTAGAACTTTCCTTTCCGCTAAATATTGCAACGCATTGCATGCAGCTAACAAAAACCATTCTATCCTAAAATTCTTATCCCATTTCATAACACTAAATAATATAAAACTATGATATTTATTATGCATGCTATGATGTTTGTTTCTTATCATTTCAAGTACTCCGTGACACTGAAAACCCTGCTCCCCTTTGGTTCTTTTTTTGTTATTTCTAATATTTGTTTTTACCTATCCTGAGTCCCAATCCTCCTATACTTTTGCTTTGGTTTCCTTTTTTTTCTATTTTTTTTCACGTGTATATCTCAAGACGATGCTGGCAGTAATGTTGTACAAGTTGCAAAAAAAAAAAAAAACCTTTAAAGAATTAAATCTCGTAAACCGTGGGCGTTCGCGTATTGAAAATTTGTGAAAAGCTTTCTAACTAAGTGTACTATCTACAAAAAAAATATGAGCTTGGAAATCGATGTCCAGTAATGGAAATTTTATCCGGACTAATAATGAAACATGCGCAGGTGGTGTTCTCGCAGAAAGGCTCGAAGCAACCGGAGCTGGTGAAGGAGAACAAAGTGTTGCGCGCGCCGCTGTCAGGGCTGTGGGTGCTGGCGGCGCTGGCGGCTAGCGCGGCCACGCTGGCGGCCGTAGCGTGCATCGACCACGCGCTGCCCGCGCCGCTCGGGCCCGGCGCGCCGCCCGGCCGCTTCCACGCGCTCACTGCGCACCGCCACCTCGTCAACCTCACCGCGCTCGGGCCGCGCGTGGCCGGCAGCTACGAGAACGAGGTGCTGGCCGTGGGCGTGCTGGTGTCGGCACTACGGCACATCGCGGCACACGCCTCTCCGCACAACCGCGTCGAACTCGACGTGCACACCGCCAGCGGCGCCTTCCCGCTCGCCTTCATGGACGGTGAGTGTGGGCGTGACGCGTCTGTATGTATGCGAGACTGATGACTGACGTGTGCGTGTCGGTGTCGCAGGCATGAGCAACGTGTACCGCGGCGTGCAGAGCGTGGTGGCGCGCGTGCGCGGCGCGGGGGGCAAGCCGCGCGCGCGCTCCGCGCTGCTGCTCAACTGCCACTTCGACTCCGTGCCGGACAGCCCGGGTGAGTACGAGAATGTTAAATTCGCGTCTAGTTGCAGAGTTCGGATTACTATGAATTGTAAAAAGTGACCTGTGAATGTGTTTCATAAGAAGATAGTCGAGCGTAAAATCGATCAATTTGCACACAGATCTCTTTACTTAACGAAAAGGACAAAGGCGAAAATATTGCTAAACAAAAAAAAAATACGCAATACTCGAGACTGCTAAAAGAAATGCTCATTATTGCTTATTATTGCTTATTATTAGGCTCATTTGTAGTCTTTTAATGGTGTTTTAAGTAGCTATCTATAAATGTAATAATGTTCTTCTTCTCGAATCGATGACTCAGATTTTGTCTGACTAGGTAGACTGGGTACGCTTGAAACGGTGCACGGTGGTCGGTTGAAACAAAGCGAATATCTCGCGAACCGTGCGTGATGGATGAGGTGAGGGGTGCTAAGGAAGAACGAAGCGGACGACAAGTCGAAACACGGATTTAAGTGTTGCGTCGCTCTCCGCCTAAGACCAAATAAAAAAGTTAAGACAGAATTCTGCGAACAAAGAAGTGAGGCTGGTTTCGTAAACATGTGTGCATTTACTGAGACGTAGTTTCATTGTAGTTTGGTGTAAATTTGTGCGTGTGAGCATGTATACACAGAGCGAGACGTAGTTTTGCGCTGGCCTCACTTTATTGTTCGCAGCAATCGCAGTGCTATGCCTTGGTTTTTTATTTGGTCTGAGCTCTCCGCGCGCTTTGGTTGTGTACAGGAGTGTTGAGATATTGTTTTTTTAAGCAAAAGTAAGTATTTTTGTTTGCACATTTTTGCAATTACTAAGGCGAAAACCCACCGCGGCTCAAGGAGAGGCTACGCACGTGTGTTAAGCTTCGCTTTGCAAGATAATGTATGTGATGTTGAGATGTTTTGTGTAAAATAGCCATTTTCTTGCTATATGTTTTTTTTTTCGAGAATCTATGAATGGGGATCAAAATGTCACGAAAACTTATGGATAGTCAAGGTAGTTCCGCTTACAGCCCCGTTTAACCGTATTGACGCTATTATACAGGGTGAATTTTTCAAGTGGGCGTGGATGGCCAAATCCGAAACTATGAGGAATAAGGAGTCTTGATCCCGATTTTGATGAAAACTAAAACTGCATTATTAGATATTAAAAAAATCAAAATCCCTAGCCAGGAATCGAACCCCAGGATTTTGGAAAATAAACACATACTGTATATGTATGTATGTACTGTGGGATTGTTAGGCCAGAATTCCCCCTACGCTGACGTCGGTCGCGCGTACGCGTATACATTGTATTCCTTAGAGTACCATACTGCGACGCTGACGTCAGCGGCGCGTACGTTGCTACTGTATTTCTCGCTGACGTACGCGACCGTCATCAGCGTAGCAGGAATTCAGGTCTAACACCATTCGATAGTGTCGCTAATAAGGATTAAATTCTGGGAAGTAATTATCGATGTACGGGCATTTAGAATGATGAGCTGAGTGTGTGGTAACCTTTCGATGTACGGGCGTTTAGAACGATGAGCTGAGTATGTGATAACCGTTTTCGATGTACGGGCGTTTATAAAGGCGTAAACCCACTGCTGCGCACGGAGAGGCTATACGCACGTGTGTTATAAGAAATTGTAGGTAGGTAGGCTGCCGCGGCAAATCGCCGCTCAGCGGACAGACCTCCGGCGTGATCTCATGTCGACGTGGAGAGGCGACTATTGCAACTCCGTGCAGGGCACGCCACAATAGTGGCGAAAAGTCCCCTCTTTGAGGAGTGGCTTGAGAGGCGCCACGGTGCCCTCACCTTCCGTCTGGCGCAGGGCCTCACCGGACACGGTTGTTTCGGGAAGTTCCTGCACCGAATCGGGCGGGAGGAAACGCCCGGGTGTTGTCACCACTGTGAGGATCGACCGGAGGACACGGTGGAGCACACGGTGGAGGTGTGCCCCGCGTGGGCGGAGCACCGCCGTGTCCTTGTAGCCGCGATCGGCGGCAGTGACCTCTCGCGTCCGGCCTTGGTTCAATCCATGGTCCAGAGCGAGACGGAATGAGAAGCCGTCACCTTCTGCAAAGCAGTCATGCTAGCGAAGTAGGTGGCGGACAGGGAGAGAACCTCACGTCCCAGCCGCCGCGGGGGACGCACCGGGCGTTTGGGCCACTAGGCGCGGGCCACTGTGGACGGTGAGCTATGGGGCTAGCCGTCCGTCCGTCTTATGACGACAGGCCGTGTCGACGGCGCTTTCGTGTTGCACGCGCGCCTCAAAGAGATGTCAGCAAAAGGAAGGGCCGATGCCTGCCAGGGCTGCGGGACTGTTCGAAAGAGATACCGCGGCCCTGGAACACAAAGGGCAATGAAGGAACATGGATGGGTTTTAGTCAGTAAAAGTCTGACACTCCCTGCCGCCCCGCCCAGAGCGGAAGGGGTCATTGGATGATTTCCCATCCGAAAAAAAAAGGTAGGCTCGGCTTCTATGTTTTTGTTGTGTACACTCATCAGCTTCAGCTCCTGATCAGCTTCTGGTGAAATTTGTATGCAATGGTTTCAAAAAGTGGAATGGTGGATGGTGAATCCATTCTTGATAGCTTAAAAAGTGCAATAATAATCGTTGGCGATTTAAATATAATGCCAATCTACATCAATTCGCAATCAAAAAAAGAAATATATCAAAATTTATTTTTTTTGGTTATGGCAGCATAAAGTTTAGAACTATTCTGGGTTGAACTTTGTTTACGTATTAAAATTAATTTAGACGTGTTATAGGGAAATAAATTGATTTAAAGGAAAGCTGGGTGTATTGGTTTTTGTTAAGTGCTATATAAAAGTATATTTCATTTACTATTGACTAGTAGATAGACATTGAAAAAAAAGTTCCTAGTTATTTCACTTTATAATTAAAATTTACGTGTCTATTCTAAATGTTACTAGTCATAAAACATAATATATCTCTTTATTTATAAAAAGTTGTTTGGCTATTTAACTTAAATAAGCCTTATTTCAATTTTTAATTAATAAATGTAATGATTTTCTTACGAGAATTCGAAATATTTTTTTTTCTTACAACATGACGGAAAAATTTCAATAAATATTGTAGTAATGAAACGCATAATTAGTAATTTTCTTTTATTTTAAAGGACGAAAGTAGTTTAATTCAAGACATTTAATGACTTAACTAACTAAATTAAGGTAGGTAGGTACCTACTAATAAAGTTATTGCTACCGGTGCCTAACAGACCCGGCTAGGACTAACAGTAAAAAAAAATATGTTACAAAAAAAAACAATAAACTTGGAATCAGTAACAATTATCACAAACGTGAGATCCATAGAACATGTACTCGTACCTAATATTAATGTTATACATAACTAATAAGAGTTATACTTAATTAACAAAATCAAAACTCGTCTAATTAACTAATAACAATGTTTATGAAAATAATGTAAAATAATGCATATATCAAAATAATCACTAAAATTTTAATGAAAATTATGAGATCAAGGAGTAACTCTAGTTAATGATCGAATTATAAAAATTTGCGTAAAAAGGAGGAATGAGTCCTTTATTGACGAGGTCTCTTAAATACTTCTTTTTATTAAGACTTATATCTTGCCTTTCCGTGTAAGCCTTTTTTAAGGTAATTTCTGTAATGAGCTTCATCTTCTTCCTTTTATTTCTTACATCTATTTCTTGGAAGCAATCATCTTTGTAGGAAGTTTTGTAAAAAATACTTAATGGTTTCTCTTTTTTCATCATCAATACTTTTATATTATACCAATTAACTGTTTGTCCGTCCATATTTGTGTTATAATTGTATCCCCATTCTTCCTGCAATAGTTTAGAATCAACGAAGGAATCAAAGGTTAGTTCGTGTATATTTATAGCGGGTTTACTTTTCTTAGCATTTTTAATTAAAGCTATGTACTGATCAGGGCTGTAAATGGGCCCAGATTTAAGATTTTTCTTTATCTCCTTCTCTATTAAGCTATGCACGCTATCCGCTTCATTTTGAGTATGCCCTGTGATTAAAAACTTGTGCATTATACTTCTTATATTCAACGTGTTCACAGCAAACAAATATAATGTAGCGATATACTTATTTTTATTCTGTCCGCAACAGTTATCAGAATAAAATATTACGTTTTTTTCTTCTATATTTCCTTCACATATACCTTCAAGATACTGCCATACACAAGTTCCTATTTCTATTGCCCCACGTTTAGCTTCTGATTCTGTCCAAAAATAACAATGTACTTTATCATATGCCGTTTTTGACTCCGTTTGTGTCAATTCCGTTAATGTTAAATTGTAACTGTTAAGTTTGGATTTATAATAAAATGCCGAGGTATCACCTCTTGGACATTGGAGCACTGCTTCTAAATCATAAATTGCGACTATATTATCTTTGGTAACTTTTTTACGATCTTCTTGTTTTTTAATTCTACTCAATGACTTTTCTTCTATATGTTTATTATATTTATCTTCTAGTTCTCTCTTTTTTTCATCAGTACTATTTTTAAACGATTCACATAAGTCACATTGATCTTTTTTTGGCTGGAAAAAACTTAAATTAAATTCTAGAGTGAATATTTTATAGTATGCTATGTAATTTCCTGTCTCTTTATTATTTTCTTCTTGTTGTTTAACAAAATCTGAATATAAATCCTTTATAGTTTTGCCACCATCAATGTATTCTCTGGTAGAAGTAGCTCTCAAATAGTGTGATTCTATTTTCGGAATGGACTGAATATGCTTCCGTATGTCGTCAACCAATTCAGGATGAAGAGTTTTGTGACTATGGTGTTTCCCTCTCAATTCTTCAAGCATAAAGCCACCGTCACTTACTTTATGCTGTATGGTGAATAGCATTCTATCCGTAACATCTAAAGTAGATTTAAAAAATGTCTTACATACCCTTATTTTATTATTATTAACAGTAAAATTATAGGCTTTATTTGGGCGTCTGGGATTTGTGGCATTTGTGTACCTATATTTTGGAGTTATGTCTATCATACAACTGCTTATAAAAACTCTTTGTCTTGACAGGTCTCCTAAATCCCAAAATTCTTTGAATATATTATACCTTTCCTCCATTGATATATTATTTGTGCATTTTAATCTACATTTATCTGTACAAGGCACTTTAAGACAGCGGCTGGGAATGAATTTTTGCGATTTTGATGTGGATATATACGATTCACCTGTGTTCCGTAGCTTTTTTACTTTATTTTGTTTCCATTTTGCAGGATTTAGAGATCGTTTGCGACCTCTTTTACTAAGCTTCTTTCTATCAGAATTATCAGAATCTGAAAAACTATTGTCACTCTCAGATGAGTCTGTTTTGGTGGCAGCATCAAAAAAATAGTTTTTCTTTTTGCGTTTGGTAGACAGTTCATAATTAAACGTAGGGTCATCATCACTTAAGTCTACGTTATCACTTTCATCAGTAAAATTTGGTGAAATATGGGCAGGTTGAGTGGAATTTGAAGCGCTCTGTGGTCTTACACCATCGGTGTATTCTTCAGAATGTTGATTATTTCGTTTAGAAGACGTAGAACTGTCTGAATCCGACGATGAACTACTAGAGGAAGAAGAGCTCGTTGAAGACGAGCTTGACGTAGACGAGCTTGAAGAAGAAGATTTCGGCAGTGCTTTTTGAATCCTTTGATCAATGTCATTAGAAGTTTCAATGTTTTCTAAGTTCCTATTATTATTTATGGATGAATTGTCACTGTCATAATCTGGTACGAGGTTTGTTTGCAATGTTCTTATAATTGATGTGTGTGTAGTAAGACTACTATTATGTGTTTCACGGGAACTAATAAATCGAGCATCAATTTTGTGGCCAAAGTGATCATCTCTATCACAATCTGATAAGATCTCATCACTTACATCAATATTTTTATTTGGGGAGACATTTTCTGTGTTTGCTTTAGCTGTACTGTTTTGATCTTCTACAATAGTGTTGTCTGTTTTAACCACCAGTTGATTTACCTTGTCTTGAGTACGAGGTGTTGCATCAGGTGATACCAATTTAAGAATACGACTTGCTCTCGAAGACGCCATGCTACAAAAAAATAACAATACAATTTTTTAATATTAAAAATATTAACAGTAATTCAATGAATGCACGTCTGCAACTCAGAAGCTAACGGATTGAACACGGTTTGAAACGTCAATGATAACCGCCCCGTGACCACGTCTGATCTAATGCATAGAATAAGTAACAATTAAAATATTCTATTCTAATTAAAAGAGAAATAATTTTAAATGTCACAAATAACTTTTGACGATAATTAATCTAAAACAGCACTAAGCATGTTTCATTATTAAATTTGAACGATAATTTAACACTAAACCGAAATAAGTATTTTTGTGCTAAAATTAAATATATTGTTTTAAAATGAAAACGAAATAACTAATATAAATTCGGACGGCGCAATAATACAATTTAAACTAAACTGCACTAAGTCAAAATGATTTCATGAAGTAGTGACTTACTTTTATAATAAAGTGAAATAAGACTTAGTTATTCACTTTATAAATAAATTAAAACAAGAAATAAGACTTACCTGTTAATAATATAAAGATTTATGACGTAATGTTTCGCCCTTTGAATAATTTTGCGATCACCTTGCTTGCATCACTGTTGGCACATTACTGAATATTGCCGTTTACTGGTACCAACCTGTTCGGGGGCGTTAGTCAGAAAGAGAGCGACAGTGTTTTATTTCGTTCATATTCATTCAAATCGAGCGGCGGTTGGAACGTAAATATTCTTAGCGATATGTTATTACGTTTTATGATTAAATCTGTAAATAACTTATTTTTGAGTTATTTCTCTTTATGATTAAGCGTGCGAATTGATATCTTAAATTACTATTGTATTTTCTAGCTTTCTGTGGCCTGACTGAGAGGAATGAAGTATTGAATGCGTATGGAGGTAAGTTGGATGTGGTGTTGGTCTCAGATAGGATCAGATTGATGGGGGAGGTCATGTCTTGGCCCACGACCAGACGCCTATCACCCACTTTTAGAAGTATGTTTAACTCCTAATGACACAGCGTGCAGACTAACCTCTGAATAAGTAGATCCTAGTAACCTTGACTCTCAGAGGGACTGGAATTTTTCCAAAGGAAATTTTGAATATAATATGTGTAAAAGCTAATTTCTGAAACATCATGGAATGAAGTGTTCCTTGCTCGCGATGTTGAACTCAAACTCAAAGCATTTATTTCTATTAGACCATTACGGCACTTTTAAATGTCAAAAACACAACAAAAAACAGTCACAGTCACAAGGCATAATACCTTGAGAAAGTACTGTAGATATCTATGCAGAAGAATGGGCAAGAAACTCAATGGACACTCTTTTCAATCGAAATATTGTTACAAAATTTTGGTTATGTCATTCCTGTTGAGATGATACATAAAGGGTGTAAAACACCTCTTAACGAAGCTGGAAGGCACTTGTTCTCCTCGTTATTGCGATCATTTTTTTGTTCTACACCATACCTGGGAACCTTCTAGTTACGGAGATATTGGGGGTCAAAGTTCCAGCTTTTTGACAAGTTTTTTTTTTTTAAATACAAGTTTTGAATGTACGATTTTTACTTTAAATACCTCGCCGACCCCCGTACTATTCAATCCATCGATCAGCACAATGTTTTGAGTGCGTTACATTGAGTTCTACCACAAAACATGATTTTTCACCCCAAAAAAAAAAGTCGTATCCCAGCAATAATTTTTGCGTAAAGTTACTTAGTTTGATGTACAAAATGCTTGGTTGACGGCTTCGTTATGAGGTCTTTTACACCCTGTATACATATGTGAGAACGATGTAAAAAGACGTGCACAATATGAGCGTCCAGAGTAAAACATTAAATCAACAATTTAAAAATAAAGTAATTGAAATTAAACGTGGCAGCTAAGAGACGACCAGTCCCAACTGGCAGCGCCCGTTCACGAACATGACGCTTGTATCAGTATCTTGTATCATATAACATTTTACTCCGTGGCAATCTTTCAAATAATTATAATAATAATAATAATCTGTGGCCCGAGTGTCAAACTGACAAGACATAAATTTTTCCCGTTCCGAATTTTAATTTATTATATAACAATTTAAACCAGAAAAGTAACATTATACAATGATAAAGAAGAAAAAAAACCCTCGAATATACTGAAAAACTGGATTTTCATAAAAATGGACCCTATAGAACTCGTTAAAACCACATTAAAATAGTCGAAATGTCACCTATGTTGACAAGGCACCGGGCCAAACTACAAAAAGAGGCACACCCACCATCTCCGGGCTCGTCGCTCAGCTCCGCCTCGCAGCCGCCGGGACGCGCCATATCCATGAGCACTGTGTCACCGGTCGCTGCAGTTGCGTCGAGCTCGAGCGACGAGTTTTTCCTCCCCGCCGTCGACACCACCAGCACCACCAAGAGGACGACGACGAGGAAGAGGACGGCCACCAGCGGGCTTGGGATCTCGAGGCCAACAGGCCCCGAGCAGGGTCCCCGCTGCCGGTGGAAATGTGTCGCGCATGCGATGGACTCAGTCCATTAATGAAATCGTCATGCGCGCATATTATGAGGCTACTGAGGGGGGAAGCAACTTGATTGCGTACCGTAGTCGGATGCTCTCTCTGTTTCAGGTACTTGAGCCGGCTGTCAGCGTAGAGGCACAACGACTATCGGATCAGGGGCGGGTCATCCAGCGTAACCATATGTTGGATGACACCGTACTTGATCGACTACGCTCCGAATCACGGAGTAACCTAGTTACGCCTGCTTCGCCAATGATCGCAGTGCAGCTGCAAAATATTCCCAGTGCGCCGCCGCGATCCGACTGCGATGGTGAAGAGGATGGTCACGAAGTTATCTAATGCAACGCACAATTGAGGATCGCTTTGGAGGGTGCGTTCCGGGAGTATCGTTCCACACCGCCTGAGCTTAGACCACGTTTGCCTCGTTTGCCTATGCACAATAAAAACAAGGCGCTGGTGTGTGCTCTAGATTCGCAGCAAAGACCTCGCCGATACCCACTCAATATTGTACTGTGGAGTTGTAGCGGCATGTCGTGTTGCTCACGTCAATTTCCCCAACAACGATAGAGTTACACGACCAAAATTAGCTGTTCCAGCTTGGCAGTGCAGGATTGAGCGGCGTATCGGTGAGGCTAGGGCACTCATCGGCAAGTTAATCTGCTTCAGGGAAGGCAATACTCGCCCTAGAGTGATGCGCTTTGTGTGTCGGGCGTTCTCGGGAACTGATATTAGTTTTCGAGATTACTTGGCCCGCGTCACAGAGCGTATCGACTCCCTGAAGCAGAAGATCTGTGCATGGGCAAGCCGTATTCGTCGGTACAAGCGGCGAGTGGAGCGGTACACTCAGAATCGCACAATCCAAAGCGATGAAAGGCGGGTATATAGGGCTTGGGAGCGACCGGACCAAGGTGTTACTAACACGCATCTGCCGGATGACAACGCCATGTGTTCATTCTGGCGCAGCATCTGGTCGTTGCCTGTCAGTCACACTGAGGGCGATTGGACCCGGCAGGTTGAACAAGCGTGTGATCCTATACCAGAAATGGGGGTAATCATCATCAGCCCCCAAGACGTAGCTCGTGCAGTCCGTCCGTTGCCTAACTGGAAATCTCCAGGGCGGATGCACAACTTCTGGATCAAGTGGTTCCAAAGATCACACGCTCGCTTGGCGTCCCAGTTTCAATCAGCCTTAGAGTCAGGGTCGCTGCCCCAGTTCTTGACGACAGGAATTACCCACCTGCTCCATAAATCAGGTAGTACTGCGGAGCCCAAAAATTATAGACCAATCACTTGTTTACCAACGGTCTATAAAGTTCTTACTTCCATTTTGAGAGCTATAATTAACCAACATATTTATAGTAATTCTATCATGTCCGCCTCTCAGAATGGATGTAGGAACGGGTCCCGCGGCACTAAGGAGCTGCTCATTGATATGGCCATTAGCCAACAAGTTAGCCGCTCCTGAAAGAATCTGTCTACATGTTGGATAGATTATAAGAAGGCCTATGATTCTGTGCCTCATACATGGCTCATGAAGGTGCTTGAGTTGTATAAAGTAGATGCAACTCTACGTACCTTCCTGATGTCATGTATGGGACACTGGAGAACGGTTCTTCGCTATCCAGGATGTCGACAGATCCAGGGGGGCAGCGAACCGATAAGGGTCGAG
The DNA here is from genome assembly GCA_941918905.2 of Xestia sexstrigata. Classification (NCBI taxonomy): domain Eukaryota; kingdom Metazoa; phylum Arthropoda; class Insecta; order Lepidoptera; family Noctuidae; genus Xestia; species Xestia sexstrigata. The sequence goes on along the minus strand of OW799216.2, from coordinate 492,696 downwards.
CGTGGTATAGTCCAGGGTAATAGTATGAGTCCATTGTGGTTTTGTCTAGCCTTGAACCCTCTCAGCACACTGCTGGAGCGTTCAGGTTTAGGCTATCTGTTGAGGAGAGATGGTCAGGTCATATCTCATCTTCTTTACATGAATGATCTGAAACTCTTTGCCCCCAACAATTTGCAACTGGTGAAGCTACTGAAGGTAACAGAAACTTTCAGTAGCGCCATCAGGATGGAATTTGGTGTGGACAAATGTGCAGTCATGCATGTGAAGCGAGGGGAGATTATGGAATCCGTGGGAACTCAACTCTCGGATTCCATACACCTTAGATCCCTCTCCTCAACAGAAACTTACAAGTATTTGGGTATGTCGGCTTTTAAGCATTAGGTATCAATACTGCCGACATGAAACAATCGTTGAGGGAGCGCTTCATTGGCCGCCTGAATAAGGTGCTAGGCAGTCTTTTGTCAGGCGGAAACAAGGTGCGCGCCTTCAACGGTTGGGTCATGCCGGTTTTGATGTATTCCTTCGGCATACTCAAATGGACTCGGACTGAACTTGATGCCCTGGATAAGATACGCACACTGTTGACCGCAAATTGAATGCATCACCCACGGTCGTCGGTGATGAGACTGTATATCCCGCGGAAGTGCAGGGGTCGTGGCTTCTTAAATGCTAAGACCCTACACAACCGTGAGGTGTGCAGTCTCGGGGAATACTTCCTAGAAGCCGACGGGGAGATGCACCGAGATGTGGTCTCAGTGGACAAGGGCCTCACCCCGCTCTCCCTGGCTAACGAGAACTGGCGCAAGCCTAAAGTATTAGACACTAATGACCGCAAGGAGGAATGGCAGGGCAAGGAGCTTCACGGACGCATTTACCGGGCCCTACATGGCCCCGATGTAGACTTCTTAGCATCCGTATCCTGGCTGCGGTTTGGTGACCTCTTCGGGGAAACCGAAGGTTTTGTCTGTGCAATAATGGACGAAGTTATGATGACGAATAACTACCGAAAATACATTGTGAAAGATGGCACGGTTGACATATGTCGGGCATGCCACCGTCCGGGAGAATCCATCCGACACATTATTTCTGGGTGTTCTAGTCTGGCTAACGGAGAATACTTGCATAGACACAACCTTGTTGCCAGGATTATCCACCAGCAACTTGCTTTGAAGTACAACCTTGTGGAATCAGAAGTGCCATACTATAAGTATGCGCCCAACCCAGTTCTCGATAATGGTAAATATCACGTTGTATTGGGATCGACCTATCACCACTGACAGGACTGTTGTTGCCAATAGGCCTGACATTGTGGTGATAAATCGATTGGAGCATCGCACAATGATTGTTGATATAACGGTCCCGCATGACGAGAACCTCGTGAAAGTAGAGAAAGATAAACAATTCAAATATCTAGATCTGGCTCGCAGGGTTGTCCACATGTGTGACGTGAATACAGCAGTCATTGTGCCGATAGTCGTATCGGCTAATGGCTTAATACCCAAGAGCCTCGACCAACATCTTAGGAGGCTCTCGCTTGACAGCTGGATCAAGGGCTTGATTCAGAAAGCAGTACTTCTGGACACGGCACGTATTGTTAGGAGGTTCTTCTCTCAAGAGCCCTGACCACCGGCAGCTCGGACCCTGTTCCCAGCGCTGGTGGGCTACTGTTTTTTTGATTTTTAAATGTTTTTTTATATAGAAATATTTAAAAATGTTAAAAATATGTAAAATAATGAATAAAGATAAAATAATAATAATAATAAATCGTTTATTTATAAAAAGGGGCACATTAACAATTAAGTATCTCAACAAATAAAATAGAGCACTGTTGCTTATTGCCTGAACTAGGTGGAACCTGTGTTTCAGGCTAGGAGGTGCAACATTAAAAGAAAAATAAATTACTAAAATTGCAACTTACATAGAAAATAAACAAACAAATATAAGATAGTTAGAAGTGTACCAATAAAACAATTAATACTCAAATCAAATATGTATTCGTCCTTAAAACACACTTAACCACTGATTTCACAAACTGATTTAATGCACACCTTCCTTAACTTCTTAGCTTCTAAATCTTTCCACCTTTACACCGGTCGCTATCACTCCGCGAATCAGACCGCTTCAACATGGCCGACCGCAGTAATGTAAGTTACGGATGGAAGTCAAAACACGCACTATTATTCACGAATAAATCATCATTCATCATCATCATCATTTCAGTCGAAAGACGCCCACTGCTGGACATAGGCGTCCCCAAGTGTCGCCACATCGACCGGTCCCGCGCGACTCGCATCCAGCGGATTCCCGCAACCTTCACCAGGTCATCGGTCCACCTAGTGGGAGGCCTTCCAACGCAACGTCTTCCGGTTCGTGGTCGCCACTCCAGAACTTTCCAGAACTTTTCGGCCCCATCGGCCATCCGTTCTGCGAGCAATGTGCCCTGCCCACTGCCACTTAAGTTTGGCAATTCTCCGGGCCACGTCGGTAACCTTGGTTCTCTTGCGGATGTCTTCATTTCTGATTCGATCGCGCAAGGAAACTCCGAGCATAGCCCTCTCCATCGCCCTTTGGGTGACTTTAAGCCTTCTGATGAGGCCCATTGTGAGCGACTACGTTTCGGTCCCGTATGTAATCACTGGCAACACACACTGGTCATAGACTTTCGTCTTGAGACACTGTGGTAAGTTGGACGAGAAGATACCGCGCAACTTCCCGAACGCTGCCCAGCCGAGTCGGGTTCGACGATTGACCTCTTTCTCGAAGTTAGACCTACCTAACATTGGACCGTTTGTCCCAGGTACACATAATCGTCTACAACTTCGAGTGTAGAGTCTCCGATCTTGATAGGAATGGGTGTGACATGGGCATTCGACATGACCTTGGTTTTGTCCATGTTCATTTTCAGACCCGTTCTTCCGGAAGCTCTACTGAGGTCATCGAGCATTGTACTGAGGTCCCCCATGGTCTCAGCCATATCGTCGGCAAACCGAAGACGAGTGATGTACTCGCCATTGACGTTGATGCCTAGCCCTCTACAGTCCAGAACCTTGAAGACATCCTCCAGTGCAGCGGTGAACAGTTTCGGAGAAATGACGTCTCCCTGTCTCACACCTCGCTGCAGGAGGATAGGTTCTGAGGCTTGGTCCTGAAGTCGGACTGACATGGTGGCGTTTTTGTACAAACACTTCAACACCTCGATGTACCGATAGTCGATTTGGCACCGTTGGGGAGACTGCAGTACAGCCCAGGTCTCGATCGAATCGAAGGCTTTCTCGTAGTCCACAAACGCACGGAATTAAACAGCTTCTGAAGGGCCTTAAGTACCGGTTTTCCACCCCCCTTCAGGAGTTCGGCCGTAATTCCGTCATCACCTGGTGCCTTGTTGTTTTTGAGTTGCTTCAGAGCTATCCTAATCTCATACAGGCTAACGTCCGGGATGTCTTCGGTCTAGTGTCGGGTCAGTCTAGCTCTTGGGTCGTTTGCTAGATCTACGACGGGTTTACTGGTTGACGTGTACAACTGTCCATAGAAGCTCTCATCTCCCTCAGAAGCTCGGGTTTGGCGGATAAAATCCTACCATCGTCGGTCTTCAGTTTCGTGAGCTGGCTCTGCCTAATAGTCAGATCTTTTGCAAATACATTGGAGCCTTTATTCCGCTCAATCGCGTCTTTAATACGATCGTTATTAAAGCGGCGGAGGTCGCTCTTCAAGGATTTAGAGATCCGTCTATTGAGCTGCCGGTATTTACACGTCTCGTCTGAAGACTGCAGGATCATCTCACGCCGCTCCTTCATGAGCTTGAGAGTGTGATTGGAGAGCTTCTTGCGACTTCATCTGTACGACGTGCCTTGAAGAACTTAGACCCGGTCGTATGGACAGTTTCCGCGAACCCATCGTTGTGTTCGTCCACAGAGCTTCCTAGGCACTCGAAACGGTTTTGGAGTTCAAGCTGAAAGCTCTCGGTGTTCTGGATTTGGATCTGTGCTGAACGGAGCGTAGACTTCATCAGTCGATACCTTTCAAGCTTGATATTGATGTTTAATGTGCTTCTTACCATGCGGTGATCGCTCCCGGTTTTCACCGAATTGATCACCGAGACATCATTGAACATTTGCTTCTTGGTTGACATGATGAAGTCAGTCTCATTTTTAGTTGCACCATCGGGGCTCTGCCAGGTCCACTTCCTGTGCTCACGCTTTCTAAAGAAGGAGTTTATCATATAGAGGCCCTCCTTCTCCATAAAGCTAGCCAGTTGGTGACCCCGGCGATTCCGACGTCCAACTCCAAATTGCCCCACCTGCAGCTCATCCCCGTCTCGTTTGCCCAGTTTCGCGTTGAAGTCCCCCATGACTACGGTGAAGTGAGTTTTGGAACCATGCATGGCTTTAGAAATCTCATACATGGTCTCCACTTCGTCGTCGAGGTGTGCCGAGGTCGGGGCCTAGACCTGAATGACCTTCAGCGAATATCTTGAGGATATTCTGAGTATAAGGTACGCCACCCTGGTCGACACACTCTCGATCTTCACCACGTTGTTCGCAAGGGACTTGTGGACGATAAACCCAACACCACCCTGGGACTGGCAGTCACCTCTGAAATAGAGCAGGTTGCCGGATTTCAGGATTATCGTGTCCTCCCCCTCTCTTCGGACTTCGGATAATCCCACAATACTCCATCGCAGCCTGCTCAATTCCTCTTCGAGTTCCATTATCTTCTCGTCGGTCCGGAGTTAGCGCGTGTTATACGTTGCCAGGTCCAGTCGTTGGTATTGGCAGCCGGATACCTTCCGGAGATTCTTCGCACCCCTTGCCACGCCGTAGCCTCGACCGCTGCCGTAGTCGAGGTTAGACGGGCTGCCGGGCACTAGGGGTCATTTCTTCGATGCGCTATTCATTGTGGGGTATTGCCATAATCGCCACGCTTGGCAGGCGGGTTGGCGATCGCAGTACGGTTGTTACAAGAGCACAGAGAACGCTGCTGCCCATTCTATGGTAAGTCCCTTAGTCGCCTCTTACGACACCCACGGGAAGATATGGGATGGTGCTATTCTTTACGTCCGACACCATACAGAAAGGAGTAAATAAAGGACACGAATAAATGGTATTATTTAATTTATTAAACAGTCAATTTTATATCTTGCTAATTAAATGATTCAATTTATTTTCAAACGAAATAAATAGCAAAAGCTAACACAAATGTCAGCAGTTTACTTGCAGACAACAAATAAATCTTCTGTCTGTGCATAGGATATGGGTTGTAAAAAAGTAATAATAGACTTTTTACAGCTAAAATAGTTTAACTTATATATTCTTAGTTTTCTATTTAATCTATTGTACAGAAAAGGGCCTAAAAATGAAAAGAATCTTTCCACAAAGACATGTTTGGAGGTTGCGTTAGAAAAGCATACTATATCTTTCCGTCTCTTGTTAGTATTGTCAGCATTGTACTTGAGCATGGTGTGCTGTTTTAATACTAAGTGCATAATGAATAGCTGGCGCACAGTCAGCACATTGCAGGATTTATACAGCTGATCTGTGGGAAAGTAAAAGGGATGGAAATTTGCTACCTTTAAAATTGCTCTTTGAGCCCTTTCAAGGGGAAGCAGGATAGTTTTTGATGCGCCACCGCCACCCCATGAAATGACACAGTAATGAATTATAGATTGACATAGGGCGAAATAAACTTGTCTGATTAATTTGGAATCTGCAAAAATTCGTATTTTTTTCAAATACAAATATTAATTTGCGCACTCTTAACCTCTCTGACCTCTCCTTAACCAGACTTATTATAATTATTATAACACTGTAGTGTTTCCTGATATCTACGTTACACACCGCGAACTTTAGAGATTTAAAAAAGAATAATTTTTAAGAATTGTCACATTCGTATACTTTCCCGTTCTGGCACATGGGAGAAACTTTACTTTTCTTTTTCGCGCGTTATCGACACCGCAAGAAAAAAATTCTATCTTGTCAAATTATTCATTTAAAACTAAGTTTACATTACATTTTATCAAAATAACAAAATGTCGAGTGACAGGAAGTTGTATTAAGTGCATCGTTAGTAAAAATCGTAAACCCGAAACACAGAAATCCGAGCATTTACAAATTACGCTCGCTGCCGACCACGACGTGAATTGGAAGGAGATTATAACTTTAATTGTAACTAATCAACAACAACCAACAGAAATACATCAGAGACGAAGCAGGAAGCGTGTATTCCTGACAACAACTTAAATGCCCGACTTTAACTGACCCCCGGATACGCGATATCCACAGCGCTCGTTGAAGTGCTACGGTGGTCATTAACACTGTAAATTATATGCGTGGCGTAAGCTCGTTAAAGCTTTTTTCCTCCAGTGGGTGCGCGAGGAAAAAATCTTGGTGTTACTGGTAACACCTCAGGTTACTAGCTGGATGGTAAACTATCAGTGCGACACGAGATGTCCTTTAGCTAAGTCTTTGAACAATGCTAACACTGAAAATCTAATTGGCATGGCAGCCAATGGCAGGTAAGTGCCATTTTAAATACTAGTAACACCTCATGTTGGATGATGTTCTTAGCAGCCATTGCAATTACAATTACAATGCTGACACTGAAAATCTAATTGGCATGGCAGCCAATGGCAGGTAAGTCCCATTTTCGTGATCTCTGTCAGATAAAAGCAAAATTATGCTATTCATCCATGCCCATGCAGGTCTTGAGACGACCTCGCTTAACCTTGCATATCCCATGTGCGTTATAACCTTGCAAATGCATTATACTTTCGCACTGAATGCAGGACCTAATTATAAAAAACCAATTATACTACAATCACGATAATTCGCCAAAATATTGCTGGGGTACTAAACAAACGGGAATTAATAGAGGTGGCCACTTCAAATTTACAAAAGGAACTGGGTCCCGTAGATATTATATGTTTAACTGAAACCTTCATTAAAAGTGGTTGTGAACAAAACCTTAGACTTAATAACTATAGACTAGTATCCTTCTTCTCTCGAGCTAACCAACGAAGGGGAGGCTCGTGTATATTATTAAAAAATAACCTACAATTTAAAGAAATAAAAGATCTACCTTTCAATTCGAATGCTGTGCCATCATCAACATTCTCTTGCCCTTATCCCAATTCACTTGTGGTCGGCGCAGCATGTCTTCTTCCTCCATACTTCTCTATTTTTCGTCATCTCATCAGACACCTTCTTTTCTTGCCATATCATTCTTAACACAGTCCATCCATCATTTCTTTGGTCTTCCTCTACTCATATACCCATCCACATTCATACTCAAAACTTTCTTCACGACATTATACTCATTCCTCCGCATCACATGCCCATACCACGACAACCGATTACCACACAACTTTTCAGTCACCGGCGCCACTTCAGACTTCCTCTTATATACTCATTTCTTACTTTATCCATTCGAGTAACACCACACATCTCCCTTAGCATCATCTGCGCGACATGCAAATGCCTTTCATTCATCCCTTTTGTGGCCCAACATTCTGATCCATACAAGACAGCAGGTCTAACCATTGTTTTATAAATCTTCCCCTTAAGTTTAAGGGGAATGCGGGAGTCGCAGATTGTTCCCGTGACCTGCCACCATTTCATCCATCCCGTGTTAATTCTGTGCTTTACACTACGATCTATTTCGCCATCGCTTTGCACGAGTGAACCGAGATACCGAAAGTCGGAGCTGACATGAAGAGGCGCGCCATCTAACGCTATGGCTCCAGAACTGGAGAGACCGCCGAAATCGCAGAACATGTATTCAGTTTTACTTCTGCTTATTTTCAAGCCAACGTTCTCCAGTTTCTGTTGCCATTTCTCCAATCTGCTCTGGATCTCAGGTCCATCTTCACCAACAAGAACAATGTCGTCGGCAAACAGCATGCACCAGGGTGCCTCTTCCTGGATGTCCGACGTTAAAGCGTCCTTGATCAACAAGAAGAGGTAAGGACTTAAAGCCGACCCTTGATGCAAGCCTACAGCCACACTGAACTCATCGGTGTTGCCAGCAGCTGACCAGACGTAGGTACAAGATTGACTGCACATAGCACGAATTAACTCTACATAATTAACAGGTATACCTTTCTCTTTCAAGGCCCACCACAACACATCACGACTATCGCCATCGAAATAATTAAATTTAACTTAATTATAGTGTGCATATTTAGAACACCTACACATGATGCCACAATATTCTTGAATAAAGATGCATTTATTTGTTTAAACATGTGCGACATGATACATAAATATGCACATATGGATGGAGAACGAGAGATTGCTGGTTCAACATGTCTTGCCATATTCGGCGTACAACATAGTTTTCAATACTTTACTAGAAATTAAGAAATAATTAGATTAGTTAATAGTCAATATTTAATCAATTCAAGTAGTGACATAATTACATTCAATACATGGAGAACGAGAGATTGCTGGTTCAACATGTCTTGCCATATTCGGCGTACAACATAGTTTTCAATACTTTACTAGAAATTAAGAAATAATTAAATTAGATAATAGTCAATATTTAATCAATTCAAGTAGTGACATAATTACATTCAATACAAAAATTATAGTCATAAAATAATAATTAAAACAAGAACAATAACAAAATTAAAATTACATACACACATCAACACGGTCTAGGGATATTTTTAAAAAAGCGAATTATTATCAATGTGTTAATTATTTATATGACATGTATATATTTAAAAGATACGTTATTTAATATTCTACCATTTTTAATAGTTAAGGTATAGATTAAAATTTCAGGATTTTATGGAAAAAAAATGAAGCATAGACGGAAACCGTATATGAATGAACTTTTAATTTGTGAGTAAAAACTGAAAAAAAATAGAAAAATCATTTAATTTGTGTTTATAAACTTGAAGTTAGTAGTCTGAGAAAGCGCCCATGATGTTCATAACACATCGGCAACGATTCGGCATGCTCAGAACAAGGTTGTCAATGTCTTGCTGCGGAATATTGTCCCATGTCCTTCTGAGGTGCGCAAAAAGTTGATCTTCTGTTGGATTGGATTCCGTTTCCGGCTTCCGAATCCTTGGTTGACGATTGTTAGTGCTTGGCAATAATATTTCTTTAAAATTACTATAAATGAGTTTAACTACAAACCACTACCAAACCAATTGAACAGCAGTGTCACTGCACCAAACATCATAGCTTTTGCGAAGATAGCACCAAGAGAAAACACACTGGAATCATATCAAGCATCGGTAAGAAAGTTTTCCAACGATCTACATATTCAAATTTGTTTACATTTGCCCAGATAACACGGTTATTTTATAATTTGTGGATGACTCATGTGTTAAACAGAAACATTTGATTGGCAAAGCTTTATTTCTGACGTTCGTGCATGAAGTTGCCAACTTAGAAAATTGTTTAAAGGGAAGACATTCTTGCTGTTATGACATTTGGTAACCATGAACCAAAAATACCGAATTTGAATACTGGTTCTTTGAGACGAAGAATTAATCTTCCAGCCATATTTTCAAGCCGCTGTTAAAATTGAAGTTTACTGATACATTGAATACTTACCATCATGTCAAGTTCACGCACTCCATCTAAATCAACCAAAACAAACGTGGATACATTGCAATTTGCGCACGACTCTGATACTGCGTCTGATAGAATCCTCTCTGACAGTGACTCAGTGAGTCTTCCTAACACCTCACGCAATCCAAAGCGCAAACACGGGGACTTGCTCATGGCGGAAATAAAGGAACTTTTTGAAAAATTTACTAAGACGCAAAACACTAAATTTGATTCTCTAACTTCCGCCATGACTATGTTGAAAGAGGAAACTGCTGAAATGAAAAAATCTCTCTCCTTCATGTCCAACAAATATGATGAAGTCCTGGAAAACATGACTAAAATTCAAAAGGAAAACTCCACGTATAAAGTTCGGGTTGAATTGCTTGAACAGAGAATCGATTTTTTGGAAAGGAAAGCCAAGTCCACCACTTTAGAATTAAGGAATGTGCCTCAGTCTCCAACTGAGAATAAGGAAAACCTCACACAAATAGTAAACAATGTCAGCAAAGTGCTTAAGCAACCCGTAAACCCGTCTGATATACGAGATGCTTATAGATTGAAGACCAAAAATAAAGCAACTCCTCTCATTATAGTGGAATTTGCATCAGCGACTATCAAGGAAAATATTATTCAGAAGGCTAAGTTGTTCAACAAGGGCAATAAAGAAAATAAACTGAATAGTTCGCATCTCATGATTGACGGCCCAACTCAACCGGTCTATATATCCGAGTCGCTTACGCCACTTGCGAAAAAGCTGTTTTACTTAGCTCGGCAGCATGCTAAGAAACATTCTTTTACGGGCTGCTGGCATTCATACGGAAAAATCTACATGAAGAAAACAGATGATCTACCAACCATACGTATAGATAGCGAAGATGATATTCTCAAACTTTCCCAAGCATGACTATATATTATAAGTGTTCAAATTACAACATTGTTATTTCATAGTAATAGGATTACAGCCGTCTGCCTGTTTCTTTTAGTTTTTGTTTCAGTCTTTGACTTATATTTCTTCTGCAAATCTCTTTTTTTCTCATGTTCATACCGTCTCGACGACCATACCACCACACACATACACACCTACACTTACTTTCACACTTCCATTCTCCCAACTGAAAACTGTACGCAAATTCCTGCGTGATTCCGTTCATGCAAATCTATTCTCTGTTAACACCCTTAGTTTGAAATTTACTGCAATCCAAAATTCGATAACATAAATAGTCATGATAACTTTTCGACCGATATAGACTTAATATCCGTGGCTAGTGCGTCTACTTGTAGCATAGACCAATGCTCAACTCTAATTTCATCGTCTGAAAGAGCATTCAAAATGTTAATTCAAAATATAAGAAGCATTAATTGTAATATGCCTGGTATGCACATTCTTTTGGCTAGATCCAGGGTCGATTGGGACGTGATAATATTAACAGAGTGCTGGTTGCTTGGTGTTCATAATCCTCCGTCAATGGATGGTTATGATTATTATGCAACTAATAACAATAAATCCCAAAACGAAGGAGTAGTGGTTTATGTCAGGAGAGGAATTAATGTTTGTGTAGAGGAGCCATTAATTATGGACTGTAACAGTCTGTTAATAACACTCGAAAAGCATACTGCGATTCTTGCTGTTTACCGATCCCCCAGTGTTAGAAATATCGATGTATTTTTGCAAAGCTTACATAATCTACTGCATGACGTTATTTCAAAATTTAAAAACTTTGTTTTAACTGGTGATATTAACATCGATATATCTGAACAGACATTGGATGTACGAAAATACCATTACTTAAACCTTATGGCTTCGCATGGCATGTTACCAGCTCATCTTATTCCCACCCACTCTAAATCTTGCATCGATCATGTTATGCTGAAAAGCAAGTTTCCGGCATCATGTTTCGTAGCTGAAACATCCCTTACTGATCACCACACTATTCTTCTTTCTATTGACATGTCTATCCCAGCAAGACCGAACGCAAGAACAATAAAACAAGTAGACTATGCTTCTTTAGACTCAGTTGTCCCCAACATGGACTTCGCGCCCCTTTATGCTATGGCTGATGTTAATGATGCTGTTGCCTTTTTCACTGGTTCTATTAATTCTGCTTTCGAAGTGTGCACTAACACTATAATTGTAACCAGAAGGCAGAAAATCTTGAAGCCCTGGATTACTCCAGGTCTCTTGAGATGCATGAGAAATAGGGATAAACTGCATCAGAAGTCGAAAAAATCTCCCAATAATACAATACTAAAAGTAACCTATACCAGATACAGAAATTTTTGTAACGGATTGTTAAAAAAGCTGAAAAGACAATATGAAAGGATCGAAATCGATAAGGCAGGAAATAATTCTAAAAAGCTATGGACCGCTACAAAAACTATAACTTACACTACTCGATCAAAGGAAGTTGCTTCTGAATTAATATCTGCTAGTAACCCTCAACTTTCCGTTGACACCATAAATGCATTCTTTGCAAACATGGGCAAATCTCTAGCAGAAAAGCATCTATCTCAGAAACCTGTACCCGACTCACCCTTGCCTCCCAAATCGTCTCGTCCAGACTCTTTCGTAATGTTCCCAACAGATGAAAATGAGATAAATAATATTATCCTCAATCTTAAAATTAACTGTGCGGTTGGACGTGATAATATATCTGCAAAGTTTCTATCTCGATATAGACTTATATTCCTCTCCCCGCTAGCTTATATTTGTAATTTGTCATTTCAGACCGGTTCCTTCCCACGAGACTTCAAAAAGTCCCAAATAACACCCATATTTAAGTCTGGTGACAGAGCCTGTGTCAATAATTATAGACCAATTTCGATATTGCCTACATTATCTAAAATCCTAGAGAAACTTATGAACAAAAGACTGATAAACTACTTGGAAAAAAACAAGCTGCTATCTGACTCTCAATTTGGTTTTAGATGCAATAAAGCTACTAGTGATGCAGTTCATGAGGTTACGGACTATATTGTAAACAATATCGATGACAAAAATAAAGTCTTAGCAATATTTCTTGATTTAGCTAAGGCATTTGACACGGTCTCTGTCCCCAGACTAATAGATAAGCTTGAGAGACTGGGAATCAGGGATTTACCACTTGAACTCTTCAAGGATTATCTCAGCGACAGGTCTCAGTGTGTGAGAGTTGGTGAGTGGATAAGTGGCGATCTTCCCATTTCCTACGGAGTACCTCAAGGCAGCATCCTCGGACCCACCTTGTTTCTCATTTATATCAATGATCTCTGTGACCTTAAACTTCTAAATGGGAAGATTGTTGCCTTTGCAGATGACACTGCCCTCATTTTCAGAGATAGCTCATGGGACAAAGCGTTTCAGCACGCACAGCGTGGCTTTAACATTGTTAACCGTTGGCTGAGGACCAATCTCCTAATCCTAAATGTCGACAAAACAAAATTTCTAACTTTTTCTCTCCGGATTGTCCCACAGACGCTCCTGGCTAACGCACAAATTATCGCACACTCGCACACGTGTAGTTGCCTATCACCTTGTAACTGTCCTCCACTTCAGCAAACTAACACAATAAAATACCTTGGCGTAATACTTGATAACAGGCTAAATTTTGCACCCCACATCGACCTTGTTTCATCTAGAGTTCGTAAATTAATATATATTTTTAAAAATCTCAGACATATAGCAAACACGAAAGTCTTAAAAACAATCTACTTCGCTTTATGCCAATCTCTTTTAGTTTATTGTATAACGTCTTGGGGTGGGGCATGTAAAACCGTAATGCTGAAACTTGAGCGTGCCCAGAGAGCGTTACTTAAAGTTAGTGCTTTTCTTCCGTTCTATCATCCCACCATCACCCTTTACCAAACCTGTGAAGTTCTAACAGTGAGGCAACTTTTCATACTTTACACCATCATCAAAATGCATGGTCGTCTGACTTATGAGCCTATTGCTCTCCTACACAAACGTAGAAAACATACAGTTTGCGAGTCCAAAGCCTGCCGTACTCAATTTGCGCAGAGTTTTTTCACATTTTTAGGTGGCCATATATATAATAAAATTAATCAGGCACTGACAATTTATCCCCTAACTAAACAAAAATGCAAACAAACTGTCACTCGATGGCTCCTTAACCTTGATTATTCTCAAACGGAAAAAATCATAAATGTCCCGAAGTAAAATCAGGCCAGAACTAACATCATCATCTTCATTCTCTGAACTAACATACAGAAAAATTGCGTACACACCAAAACGAACACTCATTTTACACCAGTAACACACTCACCAAAGCACCCATACACACTATCACACCCCACACCAAACACAAAATACTACTACTACTACTACACTTAAATTCCTTGTTTAATTATTGCACGATTTTTAATTTTCTCTATTTCTTAGTCAGTTTTAATGTAATTATTGTATAATGTTAAATATCTAAATTTTGTAGTCTACCAGTGTTGGAATTGTCATCAATTAATTCTATAATTATAATAACGAAATTTTGTCCATGGAAGTGTGCTGATTTTCAAGATACAGGTTCTTTACCTAGTTTGGAAGTCAGGCGTCCTCTTAGTTTTTTGCAGCCTTTTGTTGTACGACCCATAATGGATGACATTGTATTAGGCTATTTTTTAATGAGATCAATAAACGATTTATTTATTTATTTATTTATCTGTAGCCAGATTTTCAGGAACTTCCTTCAGAGCTTTTCTTTGCAGCATATCCCACGCATGCTGAATGGGATTTAGATCTGGCGATTGAGCAGGCCAGTCTAAGGCCCTAACATTATGTGTATGTAACCAAGCTGCTACCGTTCTCGCCGTGTGTGCCCGGGCATTGTCGTGCATGAGCAGGAAATCTTGCCCCATTTGTGTTCTTTGGGGCAAGATTACGGGCCCCAGCACCTGTTGGACGTATCGTTCTGCCGTCATATTGACCCGCACCCAAACGAGATCCGTCCGTCCTCCAAGACGAATTCCTGCCCAAACCATAATTGTTCCTCCTTGGTATGGGTGAACTTCCTGAGGGTTCTGGAGACGGCTCCATCGTCCAGGAACTCGCCAAACACGCGTCCTTCGTGAATCTGGATGGAAGCCGAACCTGGATTCATCCGTGAACAGCACATTGGACCATTGGTCACGGCCCCAGTCCACGTGGTTCCGAACCCATTCTAATCGTCGTCCACGATTGCCTCTCCGTAAAGGTGGGACCCGGAGTGGTCTACGAGAGCGTAGATTGCTTTCATGCAGTCGCCTTCTTACAGTTTGGTCACTCACAAGCACAGACTCCGCGCCGTCGCCTCCAGCTTATAATACTGGTTCTCGAACTGCTCGCGTTCCTTGCTCTCGTCATCGGGGTTCTCCAACAACATCTCGATGTCACTCTGTAATTTGTCGAAATCCACATATAAGCCATCAAATTTATTAATCCTAGTCTCCAGATCTAAAAGTTGTAAGCTGCTAAGTTCGTCGCAACTTTCAAGCATGTGAAGGTAATTGCCAAAAATTGTGAGTTTAGACTTCATACAGCTGCGTTTTTTAACAAGTTTCTCAACTTTTTCGTCAGCCATAGCTATAAATTCACAAGCGCTAACTCACAAACAAAGTAATGATGGTTAAGAAACCAGTTTATTGTATGCGAAGATAAAAAAAATGTAGCTAGCTAGTGCGAACAAAAGAACACCTGACGCGCAGGTGTGTCGTCGAGCGATCAGCTGTTGAAGATAAGAAGCGAAGTAAACGTAAACAGATGGGATAATTTACAAAAGGTTATGCAGTAGCTTTGTAAGCAGAATAATTGAGTTTTGCTAGATGTAAGGCTATGAATAAGAATGATTTATCATTAAACGACTTAAAGTGAAAGTAATTGAAAGCACTCACTTAAATTATTGCTATTTAAACATGAAATACGAAAAAGAATAGGAAAAGATATATGGGACAAATTGGAACGAACTCACTCAATGTTTTAACCATCCATAGGATAACCGATAATGTTGCAAGTTCTTCTTTGTCCTTGACGATGACTCGAACTTTCGACGGGTCCCAAGTCCGTTGTACGGCCGACTTCTAGATACTTCTTCTCTGAGCGTGTGCGGGAGCTATGCGTAGTTTATTCGACAGGAAATAGACGACTCCTGCAGATACTGTCGCCGCTGAAGACCGCAACTGAAGAGCTTCGAGTTTGAAGATTTTTCCAGATCGTTACTTTTTGAAAAATAACCGGCGAGATCCTAGAAGGACCAATGTTCGACTTGCTCGTTGGGGTAAATAAAATGATAGTGGACTGCATAAAAAGGCTCGGTATATTGCCGATTAAATTTACAATTATAACTGCCCGGACAAACATATATATCTTAAGAATCGTTTGGAGAGTATCGTCCGTCGCGGTGGGCTCCGAGGAAGCGAGTGCCGCCGGCCGGGCGGGCTCCCCGCGCCACACCTCCGCTCGCTCGCTGCGCAGGTCGGTCACGTCGCCTGCGCGTGTCGTCTGCGTGTCTGTTGGGTGCGATTCCCAACAAGCGTAGTCTCGTACCGGGACCCTGGAAATTGGACATTTTAGCAAAAGTCCGATTTCATACATGTGACTGCAACATCGATTCTCGTCCCGGAATCGAAAGCGTTGATTTAGCGAAGTGGAACCCAAGGATGAAATAATGATCAATGATGTTGCGATCACAAGTAAAATCAGCTGATACATTTATAAAAAATAACCGTTAAACGGTTCAAAATACAAAACACAGAACAAAAGCATTTGACCGACACATACTCAGCATGGGTCGCCCAATATGTAGTCTAAATGTGAAAAATTACAAATAGCACAGAAGCGTTACTAAATAAATTAAATGGAGACATATAAAATTAAATGTTCAACAATAACGAACATGTAGGTAGGTACTTTAACAAGCTACAAAGGAACAATTACGTGATAAAATAAGTAAGTCACATTTCATTTACCAATATCAAGATGTTCGCTAGAATCTACTAGATAATATTCAGTATTCTAATTACAACTACACTAAATACAGACTAAGATTTCTACGTACTTAGGTACTACAATTATTAAATAAAATATGCAACACTTACCCAATCAGGGGTTATACAAATTCACTGTTGATTATACTATGCAATACACTGTAAATTATACTTTGGTAGAACAATAGAACATATTATTGCAATCAAAGAAATATACAAATTTAGTAAAACCGTTAGAATGGTTTGGAGGGAAATCAGCGACAATGCAACGTATTCGCACAGCTAGTGATTGCGCTGGACTGACGGTCGACTGGAGGTCACCTTTAAACCGGCCGTTAGCCACGAGCCTAGCCGACAACATCCGAGTATGTACGAACGCCGCGCGCGCATTGAACTGTATTGCAAGACAATTCATTTCAATGTTTGATAGTTTAAGTATTATTATTATTTTATTATTATTTTTATAGTTTAGTTTTTTTATAAGTGTTTTAAAGTAGTGTGAATGTAAATAAAAGTTATTAAAATCACACAGTGTTACAGTACCCCCTCTCCTAGATTAGGATTTTCCTTAGATAAATCCGCTAACAATTCTTTTTCTCAACAGAAACCATTTCCAACATGCATAACTTCCCCTTACATACATTCCTTTCTTTCTTCGCAAATCATCCATCAGTCTTTCTAATTAGCACCTGCATTGTTATGTATTACAATATGCTGCGCAACCTGACATACTGAGTATTTTGTTTAAGGGATTACAAGATACTCAAGGTTTTCCTATTGATTGATGTTAAAAGATTCATAATCTACTTGTTTATAAATGGTTGTAGTTAAGATTGTAGTATCTACCCAGTTCCATTCCCTACTCTTTTCTGCTTAAAAACTGAACGTTAGTAGTTAGTTTTTAATTTTTTAATAATCCAATGTGTTAGAGCCACTGTATTATATATTTATTATTTAATGAATAGGACATTTTAGGGGTAGGTAATTGTAGATTTATGTTATTTATTAATAGTTCATATTCCTAGGTACATTTTTATTTCACAGTAGATTATGGCAATTGAAAAAGCTGTTAGTTTTAATCAACCCTTGGCATTGTATTTAGTTAGCGTTTTTACGTTTACTGTTTATAGTTTGTAAGTTTAATGTCTTTGATATGCTAGGTGCCAAGGTTGTTGTCTTGCATATCTTCAAGTTCGTACACCAATGGTGATTTTAACCAATAATGCGACATTTCATGTATTTAGGGGCTAGCTTTTTAGTGAACCGGTTGTCTTTGTTGCTCTGGTAATATGTTCGTTTCCAAACTATATCATTGATACTGAACTCGGCAACCTTACGACGTAGATTATAATAATTACTATTTCTCGAATGAGCTTTAATCAAAGATGATTGTACTTTATCAAATATTTTACGCAAGTGTCCCAAAGTTTCCGCGGACTCATCTCTAGGTGTAAATATTAGATCATTTTGCAGATCAGAGTCAAGATAGTGCGATCCACAACTAACTAACTCTCGTCCATAGACAAGCAAGGCTGGAGTAAAGCCTGTAACTTCGTTAACTGAAGAGTTAATTGCAAATTGAATCTTAGTGACATTTACGTCCCAGGAGCGATGATCGTCTTCAATGAAGGTTGAAATTGCAGTGATGATAGTTTTGTTATAACGCTCTACGGTGTTCATTTGTGGCGTATATTTCGGCGTTAAATGGACGCTAGGAACCTTATACTTAGATAACAGTTGTTTCATAGTACCGCTAACGAATTGTTTGCCGTTGTCCATGAGAACAGTACTAGGTACTCCATGGACTAGAAAAGCCTGATCTTCTACTATTTTAGCTATGATCTCAGTAGTAGCACGTTTGATTGGGAACAAGAGACAAAATTTTGAAAAACAGCAGGTAACTACGAACAGGAAAGTGTTTTGCTTTCTTGTAGGAGGCAATGGTCCAACTAAATCCATGCTTATCACTTGGAATGGCCTGCAACAATTCTTAGGTCGACCCATAGTTCCGAGTGTAGTTTGGTTAGGGTATTTGTAGGAAATACACACATCGCAATTAGCTACGAAGTTAGTAACGTCTCTATGCATATCCGGCCAGAAATATTTGAGAGATAGACGCTTATGAGTTTTAAAAACACCAAAGTGTCCCGCAGTTGGATCACTATGGTTATTTTGGATTATTTTATCCCTGAATTCAAGAGGTATTACTTTTTTCCATTGAAACTCATTAGTAAGTGGATTTAAACTCTTTATAACGATAAAGTTCGTTATTAATGACCTGATAATCGACATAAGAAGTCGGTGAGTTTTGACAGCCATTGAGAATGTTTAAATACCAAGAATCAGTAGTGGAGCTGTAAGGATTTGATGAAGAAGTTTGATTGTCGCCGATAGCAGAAACGGGAATGCTACGTGAAAGACAGTCTGGTACGACATTGTCCACACCCCGACGATGTTTTATCTCAAAATTATAGGCAGACAACCGAACTCCCCAACGGGCTAAGCGACCAGTGGGATTATTGATATTCAAAAACCATTTCAGTACGGAGTGGTCTGTATAAACAACAAAAGTCCGACCATTCTCCAGGTAGCAACGCCAATGTTCTATTGCTGTAAGAACAGCCAAAGCCTCGCGTTCAGTAGCGCTGTAGTTTCTCTCCTGCTTCGATATTTTATATTTAAAACTCAAAAGCGTTGTATTAGGTCGATGTTCAAACTTGAAACCACTCAGAGTTGCAAGCCTTATTTTCAAAAATATAAAATCTTGACACTACCTTCACTTTATATATTAGAAAATGCGATGTTTGTAAGATCCAACCCTCTCCTATTTTCTCGCATGGCAGATCGATTTCCTCGTAATAGACGTGACAGTACCCAAATTTGCCTACAGCAATATAATACGGCACTTATGCGCAAAAGTGTCTTTTGCATGGCTCCAAAAATTTATAATAAACTTCCGAAAAACTGGAAGCAGTTAAATAATATAGCTTTCAAAAAGATAGTAATTAATTTTCTAGCAGATAAGGCTTATTATAGTTTGAATGAGTTTTTAGATGAGAAATTCTGATTAGGTATATGTTACGAGTATATAACTATTGTTTTCTGTGTTTTATTAAAATAATTATATCAATTTTTGAATAATTTAACTCTGTATATTATGATTATTATAGATTCAATTATGATTTTATTAATTATTTTTGACATGACTATGTATACTTTGACATGTATTATTAATTCCTTTTTTTATTATCTATCTATCTATCTATCGATAGTGACTTGCTCATGTAAGCGATAACCTTCTCCTTACCGTCCAAGTTTTGAGTGAGAACAGCACCTATGCCTACATCACTCGCGTCAGTGTGTACTTGAAACGATTCAGAATAGTCAGGGCATGAAAGAATAGGGGTACTTATTAAACACTCTTTTAGTTTTTTAAAAGCAGTGTCAGCTTCGGCAGACCAATGGAATGGAACAGCATTTTTTCCTTGGGAAGTAAGTTTATTTAGTAGAGATGCCAAGTCGCTAAAATTGGGAATGAACCTTCTGTACCACGAAGCTGTGCCAAGAAACCTACGCACTTCTTTGCGGCTAGTGGGGGTATTATAATTTACTATCGCTTCCACCTTGACGTGTAATCCATTTGAGTCAACGACGTATCCGAGGTATTTAAGCTGTTTTCTGAAAAACTGGCTTTTCTCGTAGTTGATAGTAAGATTAGCAGTTCTCAATTTTTCGTAAACACGTACTAGTAAGGATATATGCTGTTCGAAGGTTGAGGACACGATAATTATGTCGTCAATATAAACAAACACTTTATGCTCGAACTCTGGACCATAGAATAAGACATCCATAAGCCTTTGCTGAGTGGCAGGGGCGTTAGTTAGACTGAAAGGCATGCTCCTAAACTGAAAAGTACCACGAGTTGGTATGTAGAAGGCAGTTTTAGGACGATCTTCTTTTTTAATACCTATTTGCCAGAAACTTTTCGACAAATCTAAACTAGTCAGGTACTTAGCGTCACGTAGATTATCGAGTATTTCTGAGATATAAGGGAGACTATATGCATCTTTTTTTGTTATAGCGTTTAGCTTACGACTATCTAGACAAAATCGTAGCTCGCCATTCTTTTTAGGAGTTAACAGCACAGGAGACGACCAGGGGCTCTCACAAGGCTCTACGACTTTTTCCTCCAGCATCTCGTCTAGTTGCTCAGTCAAAATTTTTAATTTTTCTGGGGACTTTCTATAAAATCTTTGACGTATGGGGGCAGCATCACCAGTGTCAATAGAATGCTCGATTAGACTTCGCGTTCCGCGTTCTTCGAATGAGATTCCATGAAATTGACCTATTATATGATCAGCTGTAGTCTTCTGATCTTCCGTTAGGCAATCATACCCATGGATAAGTGTACTATTATTAAGAGCTAGATTCGACAAGCTACTATTATTGTCATCGCATATAATGACGGAATCTAGACGTGTAGGAAAGAGTTCGAAACTTCTCCAATACCATACCAAGAATTAAAGAAGAATTGATTTCGGGGACAACATAGACATCCAAGATGTGTAGTTTATCTTGAAATGTAATGGGTATATGTATTTTTCCTATACTCTGTAACTTCTGTCCTCCAGCAGCTACAAAATGTAAAGACTCACAGGGTTGGAGTGTGTATCCTAGATCGAGTAAGCGTTTATGACAGTTGTATCTAGTAAACCAGTCAGTGATTTACTCTCTATAGTCACATTAACATAGGGACGTGAGCTTAATCCTTTAGTATTGTGGATTGCAGACACAGTGTAACATGAAAAGAATTTTGAAATAAATTGTAACCATTCATTCCAGTCATCCTGATTAAATTTGCAGTTGTTTGGCTCTATATTAGATCGACTGTCCCTGCAATCCACAGCACTTAGTTTTTTGTATTGCAGTTTAAGTATTATTATTATTTTATTATAGTTTAGTTTATTTTATAAGGGTTTTAAAGTAGTGTGAATGTAAATAAAAGTTATTAAAATCACACAGTGTTACATAGGTTTGGTCATACTAGAAAGATCTGCCGCTCTAAACCGAGATGTGCTAAATGCAGTCTAAATCACACTGCGGAAGAGTGCGAGGTAGAAGAGGGTGATTATTATTGCTTTTATTGTCAAGGTAACCACAAGGCCACGGATCGCAAGTGTCTAGAGCACGAGCGGCAAAAGAATATCAAAAAGGATATGGCAGAGAAAGCCATATCTTACTTAGAAGCAGCCAGAAACTTTCCCCCTATCAAAAGGTCATCATCGCAGAGGTCACACAAAGCTCCCCTCCTCAATTTTCAAATGCTCCCAATTTGAGTACCCAATCTCCATATCTTACTCCGCAAAATAATTCAGTTTCATACCGTAAAACATTTTTTTATAATAAACCTCAAAGACCACAATTGCAAAAAGGCTATGATAAAAAAGCTCATCAGGCCATTATTAATAATTTTGCTATACCTCAATCTTCCAATGGCTGTGGCTATCCTCCCAGTCAGCAGGAGAATACAGAATTCTTTAATAAAATTGAATCCATAACTGAACTCATTGAGGCCCTGAGCAAAATTGTCTCTCGATCCTCAAATTTACCGTCCAACGTCGCCCGAATACTGAATAAACTACAAAACACTATACACAATGTCTGCAAACCCAACAATTCTACAATGGAATTGTAGAAGTGTTTCTAATAAAAAATCCGACATCCTATATTTATTAAATAAAAATAATGCCGTCATTGCTGCCGTCTCGGAAACTTGGCTTAAGCCTGGCTCTCACTTTCGGGTGCCAGGTTTCCTCTGTGCCCGGGACGACAGGGAACGGACGACAGGGGGTATGGCGGCTCCGCCATTTTTATTCGCAACTCTCTCCCTTATTCATTGGTGAACTTGCCAACTCGCCATAACAGTTTTAATGCTGTTGCGGTCAAAGTGCATGATATCACCTTTCTTTCAGTATATATTCCTTCCCCTTCCATTTCTATTCTTAGTAATCTTAAATCTGTTATTTCTTCCCTGCCTAAACCCTTTATTATCTTAGGAGACTTTAACTGCCACCATACTGTATGGGGCTCTGACTCCATCGACTCATCTGGTACAGCTCTACTTGAAATAATAGATGACCTTAACCTGTGCCTGTTAAATTCTGGTTCTCCCACCCGTAGGACAAGGCCGAATGAAGCCACAAGTGCCGTAGATTTGTCCCTCTGCTCCAACGAATTAGCGTCACTTTTGTCCTGGGCAACCCTAACTAGTACATATGGGAGTGATCACTTCCCAATACTAATTGCATATCCCAAGTCAGGCGCGGTTGGTTTTCTGGAACAGAAAACCAGCAACAAAATATAAATTGGAACAAGCTGATTGGACTCTATTTAGTTGTGCAGTAACGGTTAAAGCTAATGAAATTCCTAGGGTTAACTACTGGCAACGCAACAACGTGCCTTGAACTTTTCACACAGGCCCTTTTGATCGCTGCGGTTACTGCTATTCCTGTTAAAAAGTCGATTCCTAGATCTCGCCAGTCTCCTCCTTGGTGGGATGGTGAGTGCACAGTTGCTGTCCATAACAGAAAAAGAGCTGAAAGTAACTACTGTGAGCAAATGTCAGACGAAAATTTCAATGAGCTACTACGCGTAGAAAATGAGACAAAAGATACTCTCAGCTCCAAAAAACGCGATGGTTGGAAAAAGTATTGCTCATCCGTGTCCCCTTCTTCCCATTCGTCACTAGTCTGGGAAAATATTAGGCGCTATCGTTCGTCACTCCCTGAAGCGTCTAAGTCGGCTCCCTGAGGACTGCGTTGATCCCTTCCTTAATAAACTGGCCACCTCATCTGTTCCTTCTGAACCTGAAATTAGTTACCCGTACGACCTTTCCGAATCGCAGACTGATAATCCCCTCAATCATCCCTTCTCCTTAAGAGAACTCAAAATTGTCCTTTCCCACGTTAAAGATTCCACTCCAGGCCTAGATGGTATTCCCTATTCCTTTATTTCGAAATGTAATGACCATTGTCTCTCTATTTTCCTTAACATCGTAAACTGTCTCTTTGAATCAGGGGTTGTGCCAGACCCCTGGAGAACACAAGTGATCCTCCCATCCTAAAACCCCAAAAAGGGTGACAGCTTATCATATCGCCCCATTGCTTTATCCTCCACGATAGCCAAAATAACGGAGCATATACTGAAAAACAGATTAGTGGTTCGTAGAAAGTAACTCAATTCTATCCCCAATCCAATTCGGATTTCGTAAAAGAAGAAGCACGATCGACAGCCTTATCATATTTATTACTGACATCAGACTAGCATTTGCCAACAAGGAGGCAGTGGTAGCAGCATTCTTAGATATCACGTCAGCCTATGACAATGTCATTCTTCCTATTCTTAGGGAGAAACTACTCCAGTTAAGAATACCGCTGAAGATGACGAGATTTAACATAAACTTCTATTTGGATCGCACAATTTATCTAAAAATTAATGACGAAATTTCGCATCCCCGAAAAGTTTTTAAGGGTCTTCCCCAGGGATCGGTACTAAGTCCCATCCTTTACAACATCTATATGCACGGACTGGATAACACCGTCCCAGAATGCAGTCTCCTCCAATATGCGGATGACCTACTTATTTATAGAGCTGATAAAGATATTGTAAATTGCGCCCACACAGTGTAAATCTCATTACTGAATCTGAATGAGTTCCTCTCGTCACATGGACTGGCACTATCCGCAGCTAAAAGTCAAGTAGTCCTGTTCACTAGGAAAAGGATTATCCCACCTTTCGAGGTATGTT
This sequence comes from Xestia sexstrigata, assembly GCA_941918905.2. Classification (NCBI taxonomy): domain Eukaryota; kingdom Metazoa; phylum Arthropoda; class Insecta; order Lepidoptera; family Noctuidae; genus Xestia; species Xestia sexstrigata. The sequence continues at coordinate 468,382 of OW799216.2, read as the reverse complement.
TAGTAAATGCACAAATCAGGCTAGTTAACGAGGTCAAATTTTTAGGATATGTCCTTGACTCTAAATTATCTTGCATCCCTCACATTAACCATATTTACAATAAATGTGAAAAAAACATTAACATCTTGCGAGCACTATGTGGTGTCTGGTGGGGAGCACATCCCTACTGTCTTAAACTCATTTATAATGCATTGGTTCGGAGCCATTTGGACTATGCTACGTTTTTAATCGAACCTGCTGGTCTAACAAACTTAAAAAATCTAGATTTAGTACAATCCAAGGCACTAAGGATCATACTGGGGGCTATGAAATCCAACCCAATTAATGCTCTACAGAATGAGGCAGGTGACCCTCCTCTCTATTTAAGGAGACAGTACCTGGCTGACCGATACTTTTTCCACCCTCTACAGCTTAATAATCACCCACTCATACCAAAACTACAGCAGCTAGCAGAGTACGGAAACAACAACCGTTATAATAAAACACCGCCATTAGTTAATAGTCTAAAACACTGGCAGAATATAAATTATCCAGTATACCGTTCCTCCAAACTACCTATTTTTGATTCCCCTTGGCCAGTAGTCTTATTTGAGCTCAAAATTATCTCACTGAGCATTAATAAATATACTATCAATCCCAATAAAGAGTTATTACGCATTATTGATAAACTGAGGCTGTGTAGGCTATGCGGTGTATCACCAAAACTGGAACATCGTACAGAAAATCAAATCACCTCCAGAATCTTCAGTCTTCACTGGTGAAATTCTTGCCATACTTGAAGCGGTCAAATACTGTACTTTATTCAAACTTCCGTCTTCTTTAATACTATCAGACTCTCTAAGTTCCTTAGAAGCACTCCGTCAGAACCCTTTGTATGCAACCTCCCATAACCCTATCATCTTCCAAATTAAAAAAATACTGTTTGAAGCCCAATTACGAAATGTCTCCATTACTCTAGCCTGGATACCTAGTCATGTGGGGACCACTGGAAATGAAAAAGTCGATTGCCTTGCAAAGGAAGCTGTCGATTGTGGCGACGTATTTTCCATGAAAAGCTACTGTCACGATCTTGTGGGCCTTCCAGGTGAGCTCTTAAGAACCTCTTGGTCCAGACACTGGGAGCAGTCTGTAAAGCAAAAGGGTGCATATTATGCCAAGATTCAACCCGAGTTAAGCAAAAAACCGTGGTTTTATAAAACTCACCTCAGTAAAAAAGCTACATCTATTATATGTCGCATGCGCATAGGCCACTGCTGTACACAATCGTTTCTTCATAAAATTCATATACTAGACTCATCTTTATGCGAATGTGGTTTGGATGAAGGTGACGTTAACCTTATTTTTTTCTCGTGTCACCTTTATGATCGTTCGGAATCGTTCGGAATTTCTTCAATCCCTATCAGAATTAGAACTTTCCTTTCCGCTAAATATTCCAACGCTTTTGCATGCAGCTAACAAAAACCATTCTATCCTAAAATTCTTATCCCATTTCATAGCACTAAATAATATAAAACTATGATATTTATGCATGCTATGATGTTTGTTTCTTATCATTTCAAGTACTCCGTGACACTGAAAACCCTGCTCTCCCTTTGGTTATTTTTTTTCAATTCTCATATTTGTTTTTACCTACCCTGAGTCTCAATTCTCCGAAACTCCTAAAAAAAAAAAATGCTGCAGCTACATTTGTTTACTAACAAACGGAGAAAAATGTTTTAAAACAGTTTTAAGTTCAACCTAATTACAACCATGGCACTTAGTAATAAAGTCACAAATCTTCAAAATTTATCTAATACATTCGATCATATGTCACAAAAAAATGAGCAAAGCAATACATTACTCCTGTCACTTAGAAATGAAAAGACTTAAGTTAAACAACATTTAGTGTGAATTCAACCTTAAGTGGTAACAAATAAAGTACTTTTTCCCGTAATATTGCCTTGTGAGCTACATCTTATTGTTTCGTTTAAAGAAAATTTGAAAAAAGAACAAAGTTGCTTCGAATTTTACTACAGGAGGTATGGAGTCGCGTTAAACACTAAAATAATTTATAATATGAACTTTAAAGTATAGTTGTTTACTTATTATGTATTGGGCATCTATGTTTGTTACATTACTTACTCACTTATTGATACATTACTAATTATTTTATTAGCGTTCCGTTTTTGTGTATAAGTAAGTAGTAATATGTTTATTTGCTTTATCAGTGTTTTTATGTGTCATACACAAAAATGTAAGTACTTACGCTTGATGTTATCAAATGTATTCGGGCCGGCCAAGGTGTCTATTGCTGGAGGTCGCAAATAAAAATATCACATATTCCACATCTTTATAATTATCTTTTCAATCTTTATAATACAAGTGCAGTTGACGACCGAATGGCGCAGCGGTAGTGAGGCTGCCTTACTTTCTTAGGGTTCTTAGGGTTAGGGTTTTTAGGGAAAGCTAAGTATCTAATTAGAGTCAACAAACAGACACAAAAGTAGCATAAACCAATTTTTACCAACCAATTTCGAAGTTCTGGTAACAAATTATTACAACACAAATCTACTCGATGCATCTACTGTTCTGTTAAACAAAAGTTTGTCCATATGTTTTCGAGCCTTTGGCCAAGGCTCGCCAACATACGCGCAAACATTTGTAGCGGTGGTTTAAAATCGGTAATCTTGTTCAGTTTGATGTTATTTATTAGTTCAAAGCTTAAAATATAATTTATTCTTCATGTACTTACCGAAAGAAAGACACTCCGGCAGTTAATTAAATTGCTTTTTCGGGCATTATTTTTGAAACTTTTGAAAACACACTGCGGCATTGTGAGACGTGTTTACATTGGCTACAACTAAACAAAATATGATTCACTTTTCAAGTGAGCTGTTATTTTCCTAGGCGTATTTTTTTCGGTCGGCGCAAAAAAATCGTCTCGATATCTAGTTGCTAATTGTTGATCGAAGCTACTCGTATAAGCACTAGTGATAGAAATTAATCGCTGCAAAACCGACTCTATGCAGTCAGTTATGCCCTACCCCTAGAGTGAAAATGTTAGTGAATCATTTGGGTTAGATGAGGTTATAACAGTATGAAGTTTCCTGATATTTACTTATTCATTACAGAATCTTGGCTGAAACTGAGTAAATATGAAAATTGGGTCAAATGAAAATTAGGTCAACTGAACGTTATATAACAAGAGCATTATACAAATTGAAAATTATATGAAATGAACGTTACATTTAGTGTTATTAGAACAAAAGAAGTTTATAAGAAAAGTAACATTAGATCACATAAAATTACGTTTTTTGTTTTTATAGCTTATGAAAATTAAATCATGTGAACGTTATTTCAAGTGAAAATATACTACGGTGTGTAATATATGGCATAATAACAAATTATTATGCCATATATTACACACCCCTTCCAAACTAGTCGTTGGTCTATGGTTATAACTCTAAGAATTTGGTTTTGTCAACTTGATTTGTTTTGCTGTTCAAGTGTCGCCACATTGACCGGTCCCGTGCGACTCGCATCCAGCGGATTCCTGCAACCTTCACCAGGTCATCACTCCACCTAGTGGGAGGCCTTCCAAGGCAACGTCTTCCGGTTCGCGGTCGCCACTCCAGAACTTTTCGGCCCCATCGGCCATCCATTCTGCGAGCAATGTGCCCTGCCCACTGCCACTTAAGTTTGACAATTCTTCGGGTTACGTCGGTAACCTTGGTTCTCTTGCGGATGTCTTCATTTCTGATTCGATCGCGCAAGGAAACTCCGAGCATAGCCCTCTCCTTTGCCCTTTGGGTGACTTTAAGCCTTCTGATGAGGCCCTTTGTGAGCGACCACGTTTCGTTCCCATATGTAATCACTGGCACCCACACACCTCGCTGCAGGAGGATAGGTTCCGAGGCTTTGTCCTGAAGTCGGACTGACATGTTGGCGTTTTTGTACAAACACTTCAATGTACCGATAGTCGATTTGGCACCGTTGGGGAGACTGCAGTACAGCCCAGGTCTCGATCGAATCGAAGGCTTTCAAGGCAGGTTATATTCTTCGGTCTTCTGTATAATCTGCCGCAGCGTATGTATGTGGTCCACGGTGCTAAAGCCTTTTCGGAAACCGGCTTGTTCAGGAGGCTGGAAATCGTCAAACCTGCGCGCGAGACGATTCGTGATGACACTGTTGTAGGCTTTCACGGAAAACTAAACTTATAGTGTCACTTACGGGATATCTTCCGTGACTGTTAATTGTTTTGAGCTCCCGATATTTCGACGCTGTTGCAAGCGCCATGATCGCGCGTTGACTGGAGAATGGGGTGGATGGAAAATAAATTGTTAGGTTGTTGTTCATTGTTAGGTATTTTCTGCAAATTAAACAATTTAATCTTTGTTTTTGGGTACGTATTTGAATATCGAAGATTACCTACCTTAAGACCTACTTACCTACTTACCTTAAGATTAATACCTACTGTTAAAATATCGATGTTCAGAACATCGAAAATGGAAATATCGAACGACCATAAAACCGAAAATTAAAATAACGAAAGTTTATATTATCGAATGGTTAAATATCCTACGTCCAATATTTCTAAAATCTAAATATCTACAAAAGTTACATCGAAAGATCCAAATATCGAAATACAGATTATCGAATGTCCTAAATATCGAAGTACAAACTATCGAACGTCCTAAATATCGATGGGTACATAATATTATTTGAACATCAAAAATTACCTACCTACGTGTAAAAATGGGTTAATTTTCAACATTTAATACATTCATTAATTCACCCTAAAAATACGTCCAAAATATCGAACAAATTTTGATATAAGTAGTATGAGTGGAAAAAGGTTGCTTCTGCAACGTCTCCAGCGCTACGGGAAGTGCAACCCCTTCGCCCTTGCGTAACACAGGACAGGCACCCATGTTCACCTCCGTAGCTTCGGCTTGCTGGTCGCCGGCGACCAGCCCTCAGCCGGTACGGCTCCCACGGGTACCTATGCTTTGTTACAGCGAGCGGGGGTTGCTCTCCCTTCGCGCCTCCGGATTTTTATATACACTCTAGGGGTAACAGCCAAAAGACTACGTAAATTGGGAGTGCCCCAATTCGGTTTTGGAACAATTTCGACCTATTTTATCCATGAAAATCAGTGTCCAGTTAACAAGCATAGGTCAATCAGTTGCGATGTGGGGGAGAGGACGGGTTAAGTAAACAACAAGATGTGTGCTACTCCGAGAGTCCACTGTAGAACTACCCCTTCTCCTTTAATTGGTTGCATATATATACATAGATAGTACGTGACGCTATGCTAATACTAAAGCTACAAACACAGCTTATTTACCTTAACTTAAACTATGTACTATACGTGATGTGCTGATGAACAATATACGTGACTTCACAACACATCACCCTTCTTAAAGTAAAAAAAAAAAAACTTTTTTTTTTTTTTATACATTTAAACTTTCATTTTAACTCTTACTATACAATTTTGTTCTATTCTTATGTATTACATCTATCTTATTTTTATTTTTTACAATGAAATTTGGTGACTCGTCCCTTACAACTTCAAATGTTCCATTATAAATACATTCCAATGTATTGCCTGTTTCGTTTTTTATCAATACCAAGTCACCTTCTTTATAAGTTATTGAATTAAGATTCTTATCATAACAATGTTTTCTTGCCAACTTACTTGCTATCACTTTTCGTTCTCATCGTTTTGAGCCCTTTGCAATCTGTACTTAAATTCTAAAGGATAATCATCAAAATTGTACAAAGGTTCAACACTTTCACCTTGAAGACTACTTGGTAACCTGCAAATTTTACCGACTACTAATTCATAAGGTGTATATTTGGTCACAGTTTTAACTGTTGTGTTATAAGAAAAACACCAATACGGAATCCAAGAACTCCACGATGATGGATTATTATTCGTCTGTATCCTTATAAATATGCGCCTAAAGTTTTGTGTACGTTTTCCAAAGATCCTATACTCTCATGATGATATGATGTCGATAAGATTTTATTGATGCCCAAGATATTACATAGCTCTACCATTATTTTTTAAATGAACTCGGAACTCCTATCCGTAGCAATTGTCCGCGGTATTATTATTCCATATCTCAAAACAAAATTTTCTGCCAACGCTTTCGCTACCTCATTTGCGGATTTATTCTTTAATGGATACGCCTCTACAAATTTCGTAAGCTCACACTGAAGAGTCAATATATAAACATTGCCTTTTCCGTCCCTATCAAGTGGCCCAACAATATCTAAATAAATCTTCTCAAACGACGTAGATGCAGTGGTAGTAGTTGTCATTGGTTCCTTAGTATGTCTAGAATACTTTTGCTTCTTACACTTATCACATTTACCAATGTACTCTATTACATCTTTTTCAATAGACGGCCAATAATAATACTTCTATAGATTATGCATCATTCTGCGTATACCTGCATGACCACTCGTGGGTAAAATATGGAAATCATTCACTTCTTCTCATCTTTTCCCTCTACTCTCCGTAAATCCGTCACTACACACATTTTAAAATCTCCACATACGGAACTTTTATTTCCCTTCAAATATTGTGCCATTCTTGCAATAAATTCAACGTTATAACGATTTTTCATAATAATAACTTCTTTTATGCCTTCCTCAATACAAAAAGCTACTATGTCTTTCGACAACTCGTCTCGCGATGATGCCGATAAAGATTCATAGTTTACATAAATACTCGAGTTCCCTGGCACATACATTAAATTGCGCGACTTCGAAAATATCTTCTTATAATTAGTGTTACGTAACATTTTCTCCCATTCATTCAAACATATCTCAACGTCATTTTCTTGTTTCTTAAGAACTTCCACGATCCTAGGGTGATCAGTCCCAGATACCATGGAGTCCATATCACAAACATTCGGCTCTCTCAACCGCTTGTACTGCGCCCTCGTCATCACGGATATAGTCTTTTCACGTATGGTTTTCAAATCCTCGCTTGTAATTACTATCCTAGAAAGCGCATCTGCTACCACATTTTCTTTTCCTTTAATATATTCAACCTCAAAGTCATACTCTTCTAAACACAAACGAAACTTAGTTAACCTACTTGATGGATCTGTCATGTTAAATAAATACAACAGCGGCCGGTGATCCGTTTTTACAACAAATCTCCGCCCGTACAAATACGGTCTAAAATATTTAACTGACCAAACTATTGCCAATAACCCCTTCTCTATTATAGGATAATTTAACTCACTCTTCCCTAAAGATCTACTAGCATATGCACATGAAATATATCTGAATACTTCGCGCATATTCGTTCAACCGACAACCGTTCCTCGGCATCCAAATAGTCAAGTTTTAGCAAAGAAAATATTTCCTTAACACGATCAACGTCCACCTTTGACTTCGCAAAACTACAACAATCGTAATCACTTAACGGATAAACTTCCACACCGGACATACTACACACAACTTCATCAGAGTTTGTATTTAAAACCTCCTACCTCCTTTAATTTCCTAGGAATGGGATGATACCCATTTGGAAAAAAGAAAAAAAAACAAATTCTTTCCTAGGAAATAATTGCGTAAAGGAGTTTTCTTGGCTAGTGTGATGACACTAGCCAAGAAAACTCCTTCACGCAGTTCTTTCCTTACCACTACACAATCTTCCGCTCTTTTAACGGGAAATACCTAACCACTTCACAACACGGAGGAATAGTCAACAAGTAATCATAGGACTTGAGCGGTATCGAAACCGTCTGCCCCTTAGAACCCTTAAGAGACAACGTATTCAACGAAAAATCTATAACAACTCTATACTTCTGCAAGAAATCCTGGCCTAATATGCCAATCGACTTACACGGCAAATCATCAAATATATAAAACCTATGCACGAACGAACATCGCCGGTACCTCAAACATACATAACCTACAGCTCGCAAACTACCTCCTACACCATTGATTACCAACTCTTCCTTAACTACATTATAGCACAAAGCGTTATCCGTCAAGAAATTACTCTTTACGGCTGATATCGACGCGCCCGTATCTACTAACCACTCCGTATCTACATTATCTGCTAGCAAATTAACCCAGTTAACACTATCGCAAGCTAAAATTTGCTTAGTCCCGAAAAAACTGAGTCACACTCAGCTGTCCGCCTTCAACGGTCCGTAGCATTGACACCGCGCCTGAGTCAGCATCGCCCCGTGCATGCTCAAAACACGCTACACGCTGCCGACCTTGCTGAGTTTGGCGTCCACGACGAGCATTATTGCTGCGACCGCGCATTCCACCGATATGCCATACGCTGACATTTTTGCGCGTACGCTCAACAGCTGTTCCAAAAAATGTATTGCGACATCTGTTCTTTTGTTTGATTTATGTGAACTAATGTGTTTTTGTGGAAGTTAAACAATAACTTGTTGAAATAATGGTTTATTTTTTAATTATAATTACCTTTACACAAGAAACTGGTATTTTTCCCTCACAGTACAGGTAGCGAGCTAACTAACGTTATTTCGGATATATCGTCGTTTTAATCAGACGCGCCGAAACGAATGTCAACGGGCAAATTGTTGGACATAGGTGGTAGTCGAAACTTAGGACCCGTTGACACATCATGAGATATTGAGTTTACCATTTTAATGTCAATTAATAGAATTCTTATAAGGTTTTCCTGTTTTTCTTTTCTTTTTCTACAAGCAATGAAAAGAAAAGAAAGGAAGAAAGAAAATTGTGTTTATTTAGCATTAAAAACATTAACAAAATTTCACAAAAAAATAAACAAACAAAACTAATAATTTTAAAAAGGCCCCGGCTCAGCAACTAAAACACTAATGAACTATATTTTGTATTTTATTTTTAATTTTAGGCTCAGTAGTTTCGGAGTTGAGGTGGGGGAATGGTCAATTTTCGTCTTCTTCCATGAATAAAATCAAAACTATACATTTTACTATGATGAAAAAAATATATTTGAGATTCTCATAATGACACCTTTCATTTGATATATGACACAGTAAAATTGCATTTTTTTTTTCCTAATTTGTACCCCGAATATGACGCTCTCTTTTTTTAAAAAACAAATTACTTTGCACATATGTGTTTGGGTCATAGGATCACACCATCCTACCAAATTTTACCTGATTCGGTCCAGTAGATTCGGAGCAAATTGGCTGTGACAGAGAGACGTATTGACAGACAGACGCACGAGTGATCCTATAAGGGTTCCGTTTTTTTATTTTTTGTACGGAACCCTAAAAAAGGACCAAGGAAAAGAAAGTTTAGCGCTTCAATGGCGGCCGGATGCTGCAAACAAAAAAAGCGTGGTGAGATTTCGTCCGTTGAGATTGACACTTAGGCTTTAGAAAAAAAATGTTTCTGTACCTAATTATCTAAGTAGGTAAAAATAGCTAAATGTATTATCTAGGTAAAACTAGCCAAATGTATTATGAATTTATATTGTTTTTAGTTTCTTAAAAATTCCTCGGGAGCTATGAAAAACTATACCTAATATAATAATAATAATAATAATTTATTCAGTTCGCATAACAAGGTACAATATTAAAAGCTAGAAACAAACAATGATCCTTAAGCACTAGATTTTTACAAATTCCCTGGACTCCACACTAGGATACCCTGTGTCGTGGGGTCCAGTCTCTTCCCAAGTAAAGGTAACATGATAGCTTTAACTGAACTACTTAATTACAAAGGAAATAAAAGATAGGTAAATTAAGATTAAAAAAAAAAAAAAAAAAAATTAACAACTAAAAACTATTATAACAATATTTTTAAATCGAAAAGTTTGAGGACAAGAGGTTTGATGTTTTTGGAAGTTGTGTGTGTGTGTGCGTGTGGGTGGGTGAGGTGTGGTAGGTGTTAGGATATGTATGGCGTGTATGAGTGGGTGTGGTGTGTATGGTGGGTGAGTACGTGCATGGTTGTGTTTCTCTATATTTTTTGTTACAATTTTACGACTGTATATACAAAAGGTGTTCTGTTTGGTCATAGTTTTTGGGATGCAGCCATTTAAATATAACATTTTTACAAGAGCCGTACGTTAGGGTGAGTATAGTTTTATTATAAGCGTACAATTTGGAATAGAGGTAGGGGCCAAGAAATGCAAAAGATCTGCGTGCAAAACATGAGTGTACTCTTGGTCGATACCATTTTAATGTTCTGGATGAGTGAATGGCCAACTGTCTAGCAGACCCATGGAAACGCAGCAATGTGGAAACGACAAACAACTGCCTCACACGAAGTACGCTACACTCTGAGTACAAAGCATCAGTAGAGTAGCGCCATGCTTTTTTGTAAGCTATTTTTAAGATAGCTCGTTGAGCTCGTTCCAGCCGTAACAAGAGGGTTTTGTTTGTTGCTCCCCAAACTGATACACAGTAACCTAATATTGACTGGCACAAGGTTAAGTACACGATGCGAATCAGCTCGGGTTTTGCGATGAACTTTATTTTTTTAAATATGTGCGTGAGTTTTCTGGTACGTTTCACAAGTGCATCAATTTGACCTTTCCATGTCAGATGTTCATCAATTAGGATTCCTAGGTATTTTATACAAGGAACCTGTTCAATTGGCGAGCAGAGACATCTTTCGCTACAGACACTGCCACAAGTGTGAAGTTTAACTTGTAGCTCTTTGTCAGGTGCAGACCGGGCAGAAATGCTAAAGCACATTGACTTCGTTTTTCCGACATTTAAGGTCAACAAATTGTCTTGCAGCCAGGTAGCAACCTTTTTGAGCCCCTCCTGAGCTACAGAAACGACATCGCTCCATGTTTTTTCATGGAAAATTATTGCGGTATCATCCGCGAATGTAAAAATTACAATTATAAATATATATTAATAATGGCATTACAGAGTTCGAGAGAGCATAGGTCGTTTATATAGATCAGGAATAATGTGGGGCCCAAAACACTGCCTTGCGGTACGCCGTAATCAATATATGCAAAGTCACTGACATGTTCACCAATGCGAACTCGCTGTTTTCGCTCTCCTAGATAAGACCTAAACCAGTCCAAAGCTAAGCCCCTTATACCAAGACCCTCGAATTTTTTTAGCAGTATCGGCCGGGAAACTGTATCAAACGCTTTGGCTAGATCCAGGAAGACGCCGATACACTTTGGCCTTTGTCCACTTTGCCAACGACAGAGTTAACAAGTTGGGTAACGGCGTCCTCCGTAGATCTGCCAGCACGAAATCCGAACTGATTTTCGGCCAATAAACTATTGTGTTCTAGATACTTGATCAGTCTAACATTTACTACCTTTTCAATTACCTTTGACAGGGCGCTCAGAAGGGAAATAGGCCTATAGTTAGCTGGTTGACAGGAATCACCCGCTTTCAGGATTGGTATCACGTTGGCTATTTTCAAGTCTTCAGGCACAACGCCGGAGGATATGCTCAAGTTGCAAATGTGTGTTATAGGACTGGCTATGGCATGTTTAGTCTGTTTTAACATATCATTACTAATATTATCGTGTCCAACAGCTGTACTTGATTTTAAGGCACCAATTAACTCCATTACCTCAATTTCATCTGTCGGTGTCAGAAATAAAGAATCTGGTGATAAGTTTTTAGAGTGGCTTGTCTTATTTGCTAGTTCAATTTCAGTTATAGTTCTAGTTCAAGTTCAGTTGTAGTCAATATTCGTGGTTATGCTTCGATTATAACCTGAAAATCTGACACCTACTTTTTTAAACTGTGTTTATCTATTCTGCAGCTAGTCCGCTACAAAAATAAAATCTTAAAAGAGTTGCTCTTGGTTCCAGGGCGAAAATGTATGGGCACTGAGCAATGTCCTTTGTTTGTTTTAAATCAATACATTTGTATGTTCAAATTTGTACGCTTCACGGGCAAAACATAGAGAATCTAAGTTCCACATTGTAACATCTCACACACCGTGTAACTATACCTATGTTTACAAATAAAAGTCTCTTATTGACGTGATAACGTCTTATAAATCGATGAACATCGGCTGCTAGTGTTGCCCAAAATAGGCCTTTGTCTTGTTCTTGCATTTTCGCAAGACCAAGACCAAGACCGACTAATTGTAGCAAGACCAAGACTGAACTCTGCAAGATTTGAGCAAGAACAAGACTAAACCTGCGAAACTTTTGCGTCTCGCGTTAAGTCTCGTTAAGTTAAACTGAGATTTGGGCGTTATTACCTATGAAGGTAAACATTTGATTTCAATCCCGATTTTGATAGACGTTCCCCATTATCAAAACCGTATCGTCATAACACTAACAGGTATAGTAACGATTATTATATTTCGACTATTCAATAAGTAGCGTGTTACGCACAATCACAAATATACTCCCATGTGATAAAAATGTACCTAGCATAACTTTCTGTAGGTATAATAATATATATGCTTGTATAAGTGTAATGTTCAGATCTAACGTTAGTCGGTTGGTAATGTTAAAATGGTAATCTTAAAATTGTAGCCAAAAAAATTATATAAACATTATGTAGGTATTAATGCCTACATATGTTTGAAAGTGTATATTATTCTTCTATTCAGCAAAATTTAAAACTAACAGCGAGTCGAGTAGGTCTAGTAACAGTTTTTACGCCAGCCAATGTTATGATTCAGACGCCAGCACATCAAGCTACTATAATCTGTCAAATTTCTTTAACAGATTTTCAATTTTTTCGCTAAAGCATTAAGGTTCAAGGTTGATTGGGAAGATTTGACGTTCCGCGAATAAACCGTTGGTCGGTCGGTGTATTAAGCATCTACTTATTTGATAATTTAAACACGTAAGTACAGAAAATCATTATAGGTACCTACCTAATGTCAGTAATTACGCTTGGGTACTAAATTGCGTTTTTTTTTTAATTGTTGTCATGTTAATTTAATTAATTTTGTGGTTTACTATGTCTATGTCAATTTAAGCTCAACGTGTACTTACTCTGTTACGTTGTTCTAAGATCTAAACTAACATTTTTAATACATAGCAATAGGCTAATAGGTATTTGCAAGACTCTTGCTGCAAGACCAAGACTGAGAGTGCAATACCAAGACCAAGACCAGGTGTATTGACGCAAGACCAAGTCTGGCTAAGTCTCGTCTTGGTCTTGCATTTGGGTAACACTACCGGCTGCGCGCACGAAAAAGTGTCACACCGCCGCGATCAACGCCCAGCCCAAACTCTTGGACCTCATCATCATCATTTCAGCCGAAAGACCATTGCTGGACATAGGCCTCCCCCAAGCGTCGCCACATTGACCGGTCCCGTGCGACTCGCATCTCACGGATTCCCGCAACCTTCACCAGGTCATCGGTCCACCTAGTAGGAGGTCTTCCAACGCATCGTCTTCCGGTTCGCTGTCGCCACTAGAACTTTTCGGCTCGATCGGCCATCCGTTTTGCGAGCAATGTGCCCTGCCTACTGCCACTTAAGTTTGATAATTCTTCGGGCTACGTCGGCCCATTGTGAGTGACCACGTTTCGTTCCCGTATGTAATCACTGGCAACACACACTGGTCATAGACTCTCGTCTTGAGAGACTGCAGTAAGTTGGACGAGAAGATATCGCGCAGCCTCCCGAACGCTGCCCAGCCGAGTCGGATTCGACGATTGACCTCTTTCTCGAAGTTAGACTACCTAGTTTGTCCCAGCCGGTACACATAATCGTCTACAGCTTCGAGTGTAATGTCTCCGATCTTGATAGGAGTGGGTGTTACATGGGCATTCAACATGACCTTGGTTTTGTCCATGTTCATTTTTAGCCCCACTTTTTCGGAAGCTCTACTGAGGTCATCGAGGATTGACTGGTCATCCATGGTCTCAACCATGACCACTATTTCGTCGGCAAACCGAAGGTGAGTGATGTACTCGCCATTGACGTTGAGGCCCCATTCACAAAATCGCTGTATTGTTCACGAAGTCAGCGGGCAGATCGCGCGGTGCTAGAGCGGCGTAGTGTTGTGTTACGAGAAATAAATATCTTTATTCCCGAACGAAATGTCTAAACAGCGACGACATTTTTTTGATTCTAATTCCTTCCTAAAGTTGAATATATTCTGGGCAAAAGAAGATATAATTCCTACAACCGCGGGAAGAAGCTATATTTTCTTACCTTCTATATTAATTTCGGTTTTAATTTCCTCCCATAGCCGGTTGATAACCCTCCTATTTTTGTGGTTCCTGTTCTTATTGTTCCATAAAGGGGTTCTATCCAAAATCATACATATTAATTGCTCCAACACGTCGCGTCGTCGGCGGGCATTTTGAAATTTTGGTCGATAATTTATTCTGTACAACACTACGTCAATGCAGTCTCGAGGGCACTGCCCGCTTGCCGCTCGCCGCTCGTATGCCGCCGCCGCTCGACGCCTGCTGCCCGCGCCAAGAACATTGACAAGGAATAAGGAAGGATTTTTTGTTTTTCAACCTTTCAATTCAACCCTTAAGGGAGTTAAATAGGGGATGAAAGTTTGTATGAAAGTCCGCCAGTTTTAAAGTTAGGATCTTAAAATTTTGTGTGTAGGCTGACGATTGAAAATTAATACTTGTCTCAGCGTTTTTGATAATTCCACCCCCAAAGAGTTAAAAAAGGGGACAAAGTTGTGTATGGAAAGTCCTCAATTTTACAAAATTTATCATCTAGGCGTACCTATGGTTGGAAGTGAACGCAACGGTGTTGTTAGAATTTAAAGTCTTAAGGGCCTATACTACCTCAAATGGCTTAACATGATCCTCCGTTATGCTTAAAATACTGCAGCATTAATTTTGAAATAAATATAAGGTAAAGTTGAGGATTAATATTAAGTCCTATATTTGGCGAAAAAACGATTCCATAAACTTTTCTCGATAGAAAAAAATCCGTTTAGAGGCCCGCGGTTACCGCTGGCAATCATGAAATACTTCAAATTAGATCATGAAACTTTTTATACTAACTGAACTAACTATAAAGCAGGTCTTATATTATTTATTTTGTTAGTCCAATCAATAGATTTTTTGTATATCGCAAAAAACCACAAATTTCGCACTATTCGGCCCGCAGTGACTGACGTAACAACCACTTTGTAGTGCAAGCTGATTAGAACTTTATTCTAACAGTACCTATTTCAAACGAAGTTTGAACTACCAATTATAGAGTCGCTAATTTGAGGTAGTATAGGCTCTTAAGGGGGTGAAAAGGGCGATGAAATTTTGTTTTTAAGTTAAAGTCACTAACATCATGAAAAATTACGTTTTCACGTAAAATTATCGTCCGTAAACCGACTTTACAGACAGCCAGTTTTTTTTCTTATTCAAACTTTACCTCTTTATAATATTCAGTTTAAATGAGCGCTTTATTTTAGTTTTCCGTATTTCAATACTTCATAGTTCACAAAATTTGATCCTTAATAGCGAATTAGCGATGCTATCGAATGGTGTCATAATAAAGTGTTTGGTTTTTTTCCAAAATCAATGGGTTCGATTCCTGCCGAGGGATATTGATTTTCCAAAAAACTAATGATGCAGTTTTAGTTTTCATCAAAAGCAAGCTCGAAGCCCCTTTGAGTATAAAAATACTAAACTATGAGGAATACCTAAAAAGGTATTCCTCATAGTTTCGGATTTGGCCACCCACGCCCACTTGAAAAATTCAGCCTGTATATTTTTAATGGACGAAAAAAGGAGGAATTTCTCGTCATTCATCAACTCCTGCCCTTATCCAACAAGTCCTCCGCGGAAAACTCAAAGCAGATGTGTGCCGCGCGTAGTAGCAGACGTGACACGAGTGTGGTCATGGTGTGGTCCCAGGTGCCAGCGACGATGGTGCCGGGTGCGCCGTGCTGCTGGAGAGCATGCGCGCGCTGGTGGCTGGCGGCCCACTGCGCCATGACGCCGTGTTCCTGTTCAACGGCGCCGAGGAGAACATCATGCAGGCCTCGCACGCCTTCATCACGCAGCACAAGTATGCACTGCCGTCTGCCGTCTGCCGTCTGGCGCACTCGGTGACCTAGTAATAAGCGAGCGCCACTCCGCAGGTGGGCGAAGGACGTGCGCGCCTTCATCAACATCGAGGCGTGCGGGGCGGGCGGCCGCGAGGTGCTGTTCCAGGCGGGCCCTCACGATCCCTGGATCGTCGAGGTACTGTGATACTGTCACATTCACTTAACGTCTCACATAATGTATACTTGCAATGTCGTGATGGCCCAGAGGTTAAGGCTGTGACTTTTTCAATTCATATGTACTTTCTCAGTTTATCTTGGACATCACAAACGTCGGTGAAGGAAAACCTCGTGAGGAAACCTGTACCCGTCTTGAGCAAGCGTGGTGATCAATGCTCGTGCCTTCTCTGTTGAGAAGATGCCTTTGCCCAGCAGTGGGACAGTAATAGGCTGGTATTATTATTATTATACACATACAAAAGGCAAACCTCAGTATCATGTGATGTGTGTAAACCGGTCGCCACCCGTCGACGGCAGTCGTCGACAGGTGACGACCGAAGCTTGCAGTTGTGGCGTACTTACCGCTTCAATCTATTGCAGTCGGAGACATCATTCGTTGAAGAAAAAACGAACTCTGGAAAGGGCCCTTAAAATCTCCTATTCGGAGTTAGTTTTCTTTTATTTTGTTAAAGTTTGTACGGAAAAAAGAGAGTTTTAATTTTCTCATATTATTTGAGAATAGTTATTTGTGCAATAAGAGAGCCAAGTAGATTTTTGCTGCGAGTGTTGATTTTGAATCCCGAGTAAGCGAAGGATAGAAGGAGTGATTCTAGGTTAGAATCCTGAGCGTAGCGAGGGATTCATAGACACTAGATACAAATAACTTTGGTCTTGTGTAACACATACAAGTTTTCACCTCAGCAGCGAGAACATGGATTAACACATAGGATACTTTTTGTCCCCGTAGTATGATCCCGTGGGACAATTATCGAACTCCACGCGGGCGAAGCCGCGGGCATAAGCTCTTTACTCATAATTTTCAACGCAATTTCCAATAGTACCATTTTTTATATGATACAATATTTTTATGGTTCCGTTTCCGAAAGGTAACCAACGGGACCCTGTTACCAAGCCTCCGTTGTCCATCCGTCCGCAACATCATCTGCCTACCTGTTCCCAACTATGTCGGGGTCGGCTTCCAGTCTAACCGGATGCAGCTGAATACCAGTATTTTACATGGAGCTACTGCCTATCTGACCTCCACAAGACCACAACCCAGTTAGTACTGGGTAATACGATACCCCTTGGTAAGACTGGTTGTCGACTGGTTGACTTTTTGGGCCACCGACTACCTGTAACGACTGTCAAAGATCTACAAATGACAGCCGGGACCAACTGCTTAACGTGCTTTCCGAGGCACGGGCGAAACTCAGTATGTAATGTAATAAAAAGAATCCACAGACCAACCTAGGCAAGCACGGCTTAACCTAAAGTAGTAAAGTTATTATTTAGCCACGAGCTCCTCGTCTTATAACAACAAATAATAAATTTAAAATTAAAGGCTCACGCGAGTCCGACTCTCACTTGACCGGTTTTTTAACTAAACGGGGCCACAATAGATCGTGGAATAGGCGTTTAAAAAAAACACCAACCATTATTTAGCTCTATGCGAATTATCGTAACTTTGCATGTCTAATTTGACTGGGCTAACATGCTGGTTACTGAGCGCGAAGATCAAGGCATTCATGTACAGGTTAAAGAGGGATGGGGACGTCAAACCCCCTGCCTCACCCCGCACTGCAGCGGATACGGCTCCGACATTGCGCCCGCCCACTTACATGCTTCAATTTTTCGGGTGTTAAATAGCAGACTTCGTCACTGGACTCACTCATATTTATTTATTATTATTTCTTTAATATCCAAATTTTATTGTACGTAGCTAGCGTACATTGACCTAATCATTGCTAGCGTAACAGAGATAAAACAATAATAATTTGAATATTATATACAATTTTTTTTTAATGCGTTCTGTAACTACACTCGCGGTATTCTGTCTCAATATTAAATAAAATAAAAATAAATCTTTCGAATTTTGTGAGTAGACCTGCACAGTTCTCGGTATTTAAATAAATAATTTATAAGTTACTTTGTCTCACGCTCGCAGCAAAATCGAATTTTGCTCACTGTCTGTAAACAGTAAAACCTGCTTGTTTGAGGTGCTGAGATGAAATAGTTATTTGTGCAACATGAGAGCAAAGTCGTTTTTTGCTGTCAACGATTGAATCACGAGCGTAGTGAGTGTTGGCATCCCCAACATTTTATTAATTATATTTGTTGTCTTGCAACACTTCATATTCTGTCATGTTGTGTCAATGTCATTTTTTATGTCACATCAACTGTTAGTCAGTTCAAGAAATATAGCACCTCGATTGTCTCCATGAACAAGTCACGTTTTTTTATTCCAAAAACCTCTCTCTCAATTCTACCAGCCTTAACCCTGGAAATACAACTCTCAACATTGGTCCTTCGAAACCAGAGAGAGGCCCGTGCAAAAATTGTGTTCAAGTCAGTCATTCAGTGTCGTGTAGAAGTGTTGTTGAGCAGTACCTAGTTCGTTCTAAAAAGCGACGAAGCCAACATCCACAGCCGCCGACAGCCGCCGATCGGTTGAGCAATCCAATAAAGATTTGCTATCATCAAAACAAAAGTGGTAGAAGAAGAGCATAAGAAACAAAACAAGGGATAAACGTGGTTTTCAAAAAGACGGGAAGTTGCAGATCAAAGCCGTATCGGAAACCGCCTTCATCGCTGTTCGGTGTAGTGTTTTCTTCAAGAATCGTCGAGAACATTCGAATTTCGACGATGTCCGCTGTACGAGTGGTCGTACTACCGCTGCTCGCCGCCAGGAGCGCCACTATATTCGCCGAAACAAGTAGCCGTTTGGTAACATCAGTAAATCAACGAGGTTCCAGCCGCTCACCGCCAGAGGCCTCCGTTGTGCTCATCAAGCTGCAACCAATCATCGCGTATTCTCGTCCACTACCAACCTAATCCATCGAAGTTCTGCTGCTCGTTACTCGCCGCTTGGGGGCGTTTCTGTGCTACCACCCAGTTTTCTGCTGTGTCGCCATTTTGAGACTTGTGTGTTTGTAGCTCAAGACGTGTACGCTAACATTATGCTAATAGATACTTAATTAAGTTAGTCAACAAAGTGCAAAGTACTGTATACAAAAATGTCCGACTCCGATTGTGATACTCGTGATGAGAAGTTGGCATTGATGAGGAAGCGTGCTGCCGTGAAGGGCGTGCTCACAAAGTACTTAAATTTGGTCAAAGAACAAAAAGCAGATTGCGATCATCAAGCTCTTCTCGTTAAAGAGGAGCGCCTGAGATCTGCCTTTGAAAAATTTTAAAATTTGGACTTGGAAATTTGTGCTGTTGATCCTACGGCCGACGATTTTGTAGCCGTCTAGTCCAAATATTTAGAAACTCTAACAGTCATAAAATCTCTTCTTATCAGTACTTCGTCATCAACACAGCATGCTGCTCCTCCTCCAAAACAGCTAACTAAATTGCCTCAAGTCAATGTACTAATATTTACGGAGAAGCGAGCACCTGCACTTGGAGAAGACTCCGGTAAAGGTCCCCACAGCAAAAGCGACTCACATGGTAACTGTTAAAAAAGGTGATGCAGGAGCTGGATCTATGAATAACACGCCGCCACCAACAGTCTGCATACTATGTGCTGCTACCGCCTGAGCCTGAATTGGGTATCCAGGAGCTCACTCATCCTGGAAGCAGTGCACTACACTAACAGTTCCAGTACTACACACTCAATTTGGATATGTAATTGCTGGTTCTGTACCTGCAGCTCCACATTCAAAACAAGTAACATCTTTATTTTGTCAAACCTGTAATGATTCTTTAAATGATACTCTTTGCAAATTTTGGGAGAGGGAAAGTATTCCTGAAGTCTATTCTGAAAAATTACCTGAACAAGAGGCATGTGAGAAGCTATTTTGTAGCATTGTAATATTAGATACTAAAAATAATAGTTTTTATAGTCACGACGTTTGATATACCAATGCTTCATTATACATATTCTTTTGGTTGGAATCTTGAGTATTTGACAGGTGTGGTCAGAAAGAGCAAGATCAATTACGTCACAATTACATTTCTTACCCAGAATAAGCGCAAAAAGGTCTATGCATGTGTTACAGAAAATCTAGTCGGCTTATTAGTTGCCAATTGGAAATTAAAATTGAGTAAAACACATTCTAGTTCTAATGTGATATTACTACGCTTCAAAATATTAATGTTAAGATCACCACATATTACAACATTTCGCTTATTCTTCTTTGTTATTAATTGGCATAATTTGTACAGTTGCTCAAAAAAACAGGTCAAATTACTTGCATTTGGAAATCTGTAGACGCAGATTACAATGGTACCTGTATGAGTCAATTCTATACCACAACATTCGAATGTGCTACTTATTGCTATGATCCGAACTTCAGGAATTTCTTTCCAATGGTGTGCCTTTTTTATCAAGATACACGAACTTTTAGTATCTTTCCTGCTAAAACAAGTAGCTAGATTATAGTTCGGGATTGAGAGATAGTGCTCATAACCAGCCATCATAAAATGTTCCGTTATGCAAATAACATCAACGTCAACATTTTTGACCACGAGTTCTTCTAAACATACAGATAATGCATCAGCTTTATTTAAAAGTCCTGCAATGTTTTGATGTAGTATGTTTAGATAGGTATCATAGAAAAAATTGTGTGTCCAATTGTTGACTATCGGGTATTATGTCGTTCTCTGTCATGAATAAGTCGTATTTTTTAATACCGTCGATAAACTCGTCAATATCTTTGAAAATTGTCTGCATTCTATGATTATTTACTGTTCCCAGTTTGGTAAAAATTGTTGAATCAATTGCTAGATTTTTGTTGGAGTCCAAAAGATATGCATGCTCATATGTCAATATGTCAAGATACAGTAAATTATTTAAATGCTCTACTCTCCAATCTAAATATATAAAAGAAGAAACTGACTGACTGACTGACTGACTCATCTATCAACGCACAGCCCAAACCGCTGGGTCTACAGATTCCAAATTTGGCAAGTAGGTTCCTTATGTGGTCTAGGGGTGCACTAAGAAAGGATTTTTCAAAATTCACCCCCTAAGGGGTTTAAACGGGGCTCCAAAGTTTGTATGGGGAAACAAGATTAGTTAGACTATTTTATTCGAAACTTCACAGGAGTGCTCCTTTTGATAAATGAGTAGAAACGGGTTTCAGGGTTTTTCAGAATTCAACCCCTAAGAGGGGGAAATGGGGTGACAAAGTCTAAAAATCAATGCACAGCCCAAACCGCTGAGTCTAGAGATTCCAAATTTGGCACATACGTGCGTAACGCCTGATTCCATTTATTATCAAAAGTTCATCAATTTTTTTTTATGAATTTTCTGTAAGATAGATAAAATCAAACAAAAATGCCCCCACCTAAAGGAAATCCTGTATCCGCGCCTGATTCCTTCTCCATGAAAATGGCTAACAACAAGTTATCTATTAACTATCAAAATTATAGGGGGCTCCGCACTAAACTGCATGTTCTATATATGAATATTTTATCAAATTGTTATGACATCAATATACTCACCGAGACATGGCTCACTTCCGAAATATTAGACTCCGAATTTATTGATGATCGGTACACAGTGTACAGATGTGACCGGGATCGCGAGGCAACTAAAAAAAAGAATGACGGTGGAACCCTTGTTGCAGTTTTGAAGGGACTCGGATCCAATATAGTTGAACCCGCCTTCCCATTTAATAAAAACATTGAGCACATCATACTACGCTTGCCTAGCGCAACGACAGGAAAATATGATATAATATGTTTAGCATATATCCCACCCAAAATACCGGAATGTATATACGAGTATGTTGCCTACTTAGAGTCCCTGAAAACCTTGTCGCAGGATGGGCGCGTTGAAATCTTTTACGTACTTGACGACGTGGTGGGGCTTGCGTGCTCTGATGAGCCCTAGGTCTGTGCCGGTAGAGTTTACTTTGCCGAGATAGGTCTAGGGTAAGGGGCCAGACTAAGTGCGATACAATCCAAGCCAAGGTCGCACATGCCGAGGGCTGCATGGCTAGGGGAGAGGTTAGTTGCTAGTGTGCCAACTCTGGATAATAGAGGACCTCCAGTTTTATTACTCTTGCCACAGTGAACGCAGGGCTCTGCTGTGATGTCCCTAGCTACTTGTGGGAACAACATGAATACTAGATCCAAAACAAAAAAACAACCTCAAGCAAAGCTGCCTCACATAGATGACGAAACTTTACAACCATCTTCGTCATCACCATCTCTTTTTCCATCAATTCCTTCATCATCGCAATCTTTTCGCGTCGCGCCGACGCCTTTTTCCTCATCAATAAGTATACAGTCAGCGGATGTTGTACAGGAGACAAATTTTGTCGACGAAACTGTACCCTCCGCTAAAGCTGCAACAAGCAGTAGGAAATGGAGCATTGAAATGAATAAATTCATCCTACGCACCTGTCTTTACCTTACTAGTATGGAAACAGACAAAAATGCATACTTACCACTGACAAAGAATATGTGACCAGCGTAGAGCCATAGTACAAAAGAAATTATTACCACAAGACACAATAGATCAAATTTATGAGGAAGTCAGAGCCGAACTACAAATGATACATACTCAAATACAGCAACACTCCACACAACCTAGTACACAATCCGGCCAACGCATGAGATGGACGAACGAATACAATGAAACAATAATTTGAATATACTTCACTGCCACACAGTTAGAAACAAATAAAACAGCCTATAGGAAAATGTTACATGAGGAATTCATAAATAAATATCCAGAAAAAGCGCATATAACAGAGCAAAGACTTTCTGATCAAGTGAGAGCGATTATAAAAAACAAATATATACATGACAATAGATTAAACGAAAGTAAAGACCAGGTAGCTTCAGAACTAAGCAATAGTAAAAGTAACACACAAAATATTGAAGACATAAACCATGATCACTGGAACACACAACCCCAAGACGACTCAGAACAACCTGCTACAAATACTTACTTCTCTGATACACCTAATAATACTCTTACGACAAATATAATCTTAAACAATAGCACAGACACTAACATCGTATCTCAGACTCGTAAATATTGATGACGACATTTTTTTGAATAATATAGATGTTGGTCAATTTGGACCTACGGAAACAAATTTTGATACTACTCCAGACCAAACCAACCCAGAAATTGAATCCAGATTTCATCAAGCTGAAATAAATTTTAATTGCACACACTCCACTCCCTTCATTCCCAAGCAGAAGACTTCTCGAAAGTTTTCTGCCATTGTTTCCCACATAAATACTGTCATTCTTCCTAAGTATGTAAATGCCGACACCGAATTCGCCAAATTGCAGACGCTAATCTACTGTGCAGCATGGACGGCAGCTACATGCAACGGGGCTAAAATATCAGACCCTATCCAAATTGAGCGCCGCCCATATACAAACAGAAAACCGAAATGGCAAATCAGATTAGAAAAGAAAATTGTAAATCTAAGAGCAAACATAGGTAGGCTGACACATTTCATTAATGGTTGTAATAGCTGCAGTAGAAGAAATAAAGATAAAATATAAACTACACGCACAACACGAAAACCCAAACACAGAATTAGCACACTTTTTAGAAATTCTAAAACAAAAATTAAGCGCTGCATCGAGAAGACTTAAAAGGTACATAACACAACACAAAATTTATCAACAATAAAAAAATATTTTATAGGAATCTTACATCTAGTAACAAAGACACTAATAACCAAAGTCTAGAGACACCTACACTCGAAACACTATGAGAATTTTGGGCTAACATTTGCGAAAATCCAGTACACCATAATAACCACGCAGACTGGGTTTAGAAGCTACAACAGAAATTCCAGAAATGGAATTTGAGTTTATACCAATAGAAACATTTATAGACTTCATCAAACGCACACACAATTGGAAATCGCTTGGTACTGACAACATCCACAACTACTGGTATAAGAAATTTTCAAGCATACAACCTTTCCTATATAACCATTTAAATACATTCATCCAATCACCACATTTACTTCCTCAATACATAACACACGGAGTCACTTGAGTGACTTGAGTTCACATGATACCTAAAGACACGAATGACACCAAAAACCCTGCGAAATACCGGCCAATCACTTGCCTACAAACCTTGTACAAAATTCAAACAGCCTGCGTAAGCGAAATAGAATATGAGCATTTAACTAAAAATAACATTCTAGCAGAACAGCAAAAGGGTTGTCGTAAGAATAGCCAAGGGTGTAAGGAGCAACTAACCATTGACGCCATTACTATGAACAGCGCTGTGAAAAGCAGAAAGGAGGACATTCACACAATGTTCATAGACTATCAAAAGGCCTTTGATTCAGTTCCACACAACTGATTGCTACACGTATTAAATCTTTATAAAATTCATCCTACACTTAAACAATTTTTAGGAACTTCCATGCAGAATTGGCAAACTGTTCTTAAAATCAATTCACCCTCCTCAACTGTAGCTACTGAACCAATCTGTATAAGACGTGGAATTTTTCAAGGAGATGCTCTAAGTCCTCTGTGGTTTTGCATGGCACTCAACCCACTCTCACACTTGTTAGACCAGACAGGCACGGGATTCACGCTGGACAGCAATAACACACAATACACATTAACACACCTTATGTACATGGATGACATAAAGATATATGCAGCTGACAAAGAAGCGCTGTACCAACTAGCTGATGCCACACAACAATTTTCAGATGATATTTGAATGTCATTTGGAGTAGATAAATGTAAAATTTTATCCATTGTAAAAGGAAAATTTCAAAATAATAGTTACACACTTCTGTCTGGAGCATCGATCGAGCCAATGGATGAACACAGTACATACAAATACCTAGGTTTCAAACAGTCCAGACAAATACAACAAAAGATGTCAAAACAAGAACTGCTCAAAAAATTCACACACCGCCTCAACCTTATCTTAAAAAGCAACCTTAATTCAAGTAATACAATTAAAGCCATCAACACCTTTGCAATAACTATTCTCAAACTCTTTCGGAATTATACGATGGTCAAAGAAAAATTAAAAAACTACAGCGCATCCATACACTCCTAACCAAACATAGAAAACACCATCCAAAATCATGCATACAACGACTTACACTACCACGCCAAGAAGGAGGGAGAGGATTAATAGACATACACAATTTACACAACAAACATACTTTCACTTAGAGCATACTTTCATAACAAATCAGAAACCTCATCACTACACAAACAAGTAACGGCTACCGATAACAAACTAATACCACTAAACCTACAAAACCTTGGTCAGTACTTACCTCAAGACTACTAACAACGGAACAATTCTCAGCATATTCATTGTCCTGGGTTTGATTATTTGAGAGAGTAGAAGGTTCGTACACGAAATGGAACAAATTTGCAAAGTGATTACAAATCTCCTCAGGATCGGTCGATGATAGGTGTTTATAGTGCAAGTTTGAAGGGATTGGAGCTGCCGATTAGACACATAGGTCCTGAAATATTTGGTGTTGACTTTTATACTATCTTCTACTGATTTCAAATAAAGTCTGTAACAGTTCTTGCAGTAAGCATGGAATCTGGACCTATAAAGTGAAAATTGTTCATAGTCAGATATGTTTTGATAGGTCTTCCATTTATTCCATGCCTTCAATTTATTTTTAAATACACACATCAACACGGTCTAGGGATATTTCATACTCAATTAAATAACTCGAAAAGTACTGGCCGCATTGGAATCTTTTATACACCGATTTGTTTGTAATTTATCTCAGACTAATTCCAAATTCAAATTTTTGAAAATTCTTTTGTTTCGGTGGCATAAAAATGTCTTGATGTATAGGAGAGGGAATTTTCATTTGTGCGAAATTTAGAAAACAATACGAATTACGTTTAGTTACAGTTTTTTTTCATTTTTAAACGAAAGATAAAGTTAAAATTGACGTATTGTAGCCATGCAACGCCGACATTTGACGAGGGCGGAGATGTTACGAGCTGTGGGAATGCTGGAAGCTGGATCTGTTCAGCGTAATGTTGTTGAGGCCATAGGGACCCATCAAAATGTAATTTCAAGATTGTGGACACCCTATCGTGCCACAGGTGAAATAGCGGAGAGGCACCGGGGGCCAAGTCGCATCACTACCCCCAGACAAGACCGATTTTTGCAAATTACTGCGCGAGCACAACCAAATGCAACGGCGACTCAATTGGTCCAAAGGCTGCGAGTGGAACACCAAGTGCTTGTGAGTGCCGGACGCCAAGACTGACAGCTTGGCTGCAATCAGACGCAAGCGAGCAGCGTCCTTGTTGCACAGGGTGCGTGCCAGTACCAACAGTCTCCTACATGCTCCCGTTAATATTGTTAATGTCTACTAGCATAGTTGTTAAGTTTTTATGTTACTAACATCTTTGTATTTACTTATAACTTATAATTCTGGAATTTTATTTTGAAATAAAGAGATTATTATTATTATCTGAATGCTTTTCGATATTATTAACTGTTAGCTGTAATAGCTCGTTATTGCGACACGCTCCACTAATTCCTATGATCAGTACAACCTGTCATGAAAATATTACATAATTAATATGCATAAAATACAACAAAAAGTTAAAAATTCAACAAATTACATTAAAAGACATAATTATCTTTTTGCAAAATTTCTTTAGTTAGTACGACATTCCAAATGTGTTTGTCTTTGAGGTCGAATTCAAAATCGGAACTTCGAAAGGGCTGGTCTTTGTTTTGTCTCTCTCTCTTTCTAATGGCGGGAAAGAGATAGAGTGTGAATGTTTTGAATTGTATGATTAACCCAAGGCTGAATAAGATACGAGTATTCGCGGCTTTCCGAAAACAAAAATTCAAAAGTTACTTTGTCTCACTCGCAAAATCGCATTTTGCTCACTGATTTCAGGCAGCAAAACCTACATGTTTGAGTTACTGAAGTGAAAAAGTACTATTCAAGCCTTGACCACAACTAAGCATTGATGGACTTATACACGGACGTATATACTTTATTTACACGTTCGTCTATCAATGCCTCTGTTGCTGGCCGCTGCAGTAATGTACTATTTCTCAAATACGGGTGGCCTACTTTTAGTTAGACCGAGTTGCTGTTTCGTGCTCCGTAACAAAATACATTATCACCTCCGCGTGAACTACAACACCAAGAATGAACCTAAACACGAAACGATGGCTAAAAGATACTGGGTGGGTTAGTCCGCGGTCTATCTTCGCGCTGCAGCTTCAGGTCAAGGGTGCCACATTAAAACAGCTCTCATCTATCAGCACGAAAGCTTCTACCGACCTGTCTTTTCGACGTGCAACGAAGGGCCTACAGACATCCATCTCTGCATCTAAGACACTAGCTGTCGCTGCACGAGAACTTTGACAGACCACTAAATTACTGGTACACATTAAATAACGTGTTGTGCAGATGTACGCGGGCGCCGTGCCGCACCCGTTCGCCTCGTCGCTAGCGCAGGAGCTGTTCGAGAGCGGCCTCATCCCCGCCGATACCGATTTCCGCATCTTCCGCGACTTCGGCAAACTGTCCGGTACGTAGCAAAGCCCCTTCCCGCCGGGAGAGAGTCCCCCGGTGACATGACGCGCGTGTTGCAGGCGTGGACCTAGCGTGGAGCGCCAACGGCTACGTGTACCACACGCGCCTTGACACGCCCGAACGCGTGCCGCCCGCAGCACTGCAACGCACCGGCGACAACGTGCTGGCGCTCGCGCAAGGTACGTGACATACACACGCGACAAGACACGCCCGACTGCGTACAGCGTACCGGCGACAACGTGTCACATGCGGATACAGGAACACGCGGCGCGATACGCCCGACTGCGTACAGCGCATCGGCGACAACATTACACACACACAAACACAAACACGCGGCGCGATTCGCCCGACTGCGTGCAGTGCTCCGGCGACAACGTAACACATACACAAACACGCGGTGCGGTTCGCCCGACTGATTGCAGTGCTCCGGCGATAACGTGACACATACACAAACACGCGGCGTGGTACGCCCGATTGCGTACAGCGCACCGGCGACAACGTGACACACACGGATACAGGAACACGCGGCACGATACGCCCGACTGCGTACAGCGCACCGGCGACAACGTTACACACACACAAACACAAACACGCGGCGTGGTTCGCCCGACTGAGTGCAGTGCTCCGGCGATAACGTGACACATACACAAACACGCGGCGTGGTACGCCCGACTGCGTACAGCGCACCGGCGACAACGTTACACAAACAAACACAAACACGCGGCGCGATTCGCCCGACTGCGTGCAGTGCTCCGGCGACAACGTGACACATACACAAATACGCGGCGCGGTACGCCCAACTGCGTGCAGCGCACCGGCGACAACGTGACACACACACATACACAAACACGCGGCTTGGTTCGCCCGACTGCGTACAGCGCACCGGCGACAACGTGACACCCACACAAACACGCGACACGTCACGCCCGACTGCATGCAGCGTACCGGCGATAACGTGACACATACACAAACACGCGGCGCGGTACGCCCGACTGCGTGCAGTGCTCCGGCGATAACGTGACACATACACAAACACGCAGCGTGGTACGCCCGACTGCGTACAGCGCACCGGTGACAACGTGACACACACGGATACAGGAACACACGGCGCGATACGCCCGACTGCGTACAGCGCACCGGTGACAACGTTACACACACACAAACACAAACACGCGGCGTGGTTCGCCCGACTGAGTGCAGTGCTCCGGCGATAACGTGACACATACACAAACACGCGGCGTGGTACGCCCGACTGCGTACAGCGCACCGGCGACAACGTTACACAAACAAACACAAACACGCGGCGCGATTCGCCCGACTGCGTGCAGTGCTCCGGCGACAACGTGACACATACACAAATACGCGGCGTGGTACGCCCAACTGCGTGCAGCGCACCGGCGACAACGTGACACACACACATACACAAACACGCGGCTTGGTTCGCCCGACTGCGTACAGCGCACCGGCGACAACGTGACACCCACACAAACACGCGACACGTCACGCCCGACTGCATGCAGCGTACCGGCGATAACGTGACACATACACAAACACGCGGCGCGGTACGCCCGACTGCGTGCAGTGCTCCGGCGACAACGTGATACACACCTCAGGGCTGCTGTCGAGCGAGAGCCTGGAGTCAGAGCCAGACGCGTCGTCGAGGCAGCCGGTTTTCTTCGACGTGCTGGGGCTGGCCGTGGTGTCGGTGCGCGCGCCGGCCGCGCTGCTGCTGGCGGCGGGCG
This sequence comes from Xestia sexstrigata, assembly GCA_941918905.2. Taxonomy (NCBI): domain Eukaryota; kingdom Metazoa; phylum Arthropoda; class Insecta; order Lepidoptera; family Noctuidae; genus Xestia; species Xestia sexstrigata. Next base: position 439,033 of record OW799216.2, on the reverse strand, counting down.
CGCTGGCGCTGGCGCTGCTGAAGGTGCACGTGAGCGCCGGCCACGCGCGCGACGCGCTGTGCGTGCGGCGCGGTGCGTGGTGGCGCGCGGTGGGGCGCGCGGCGCTGGTGGGCGCAGCGGCGCACGGGGCGGGCGTGCTGGCGGCGGTGGTGCCGGCGCTGCTTCTGCACGTGAGCGGTGTGCGCCTCTCCTTCTACACGCGTGGCGCGCTGCTGGCGCCGCTGTACGCGCTGCCAGGTCAGTCGTTTACGTTTCGTTCAATATTAAAAGCACAACTTAAACACAATTTTTTTATTGATAACGAGCGAGTGCGACGTTGATTTGCTGATGATGTTTTCGAAGTAGACTCGCGAATAATCGCAAACTTTTTTTTGAATGACAAAATATCATCCTAGTCTGATCGGAACGGGCTATGCTTGCAGTCCCTCTGAGGGATCGCATCCGGAACTAGGTTAACCGACAGAACCAGAGTTATCGACAAAGCTCACAGAATAAGTAAGCTAAAGTGGTAATAATAAATAAAATAAAATAAAATACATTTAATTCAGACTAATAAAATGTCCATAATTTGTTAGTAACATTATCTTAAAACTATGTTAGTCAGAAAAATTGCTTAGACAACATGTGTAATGCGCCGGCCATATTAGCTTTAGAACAGGACCGTTGGGGTAGAAGTGTTCTTGAGTGGAGACCGCGAATCGGCAAACTTAAGGTGGGACGCCCTCAGGGTCGGTGGAGCAATGATGTCTGGGGGTCTACTCTCTAAGTCCGTCAACGAGGATACGGGGCCCATCCGAAAGTAGCTTATACTTTGAAATGAACCCTACTCCTTAATATTTTCGGATTCATGAGTTTTGGAAACACATTGGGAGTAAGGACAGATGATCAATTGTGTTGTCATTCATTTTTAGTCCGGGCTCCTAACGAATCTTATGTCCGAGTGATACGGATCATACGGAGTAGGAAACGACCGCAACTTCGGCCGAAAATACGGATTTCGTGCTCAGAGAGTAGACCTCCTGTTCCGGCTAATCTCCGAAACGGCTAGACCGATTTTTACGTGGCTTTTACTGGCAGGAAGCTGATGTTATAAGGAGTAACTAAGACTACTTTTATTTATGATTAAATTTAAGTTCGATCATAATTATACTCAGCTTCGTCCTCGAGATTAGCATATTAACACAATGTAGTAACACGTACGGTGTTGCTTTTGCGCACTGAAAGTCAAAGCCTAAAACCTAAAACTAAAAAAAAATACGTTTATTTTACACATTTTTAGGTGAGGGTAGACATCAAAGAGTATAATAATAATATGGGAGGTAGACATACTCGTATTTCCTTTGCTCGATTGCATGTTCTATTGCTCATTTAGTTCAGAGCCTAGATTCTCAATCCCCGTTCTTGATATTTCAGAAAAAGTCAGGGTATATTTATTTTTGGGGAAAAAGTAAATATGGGAACCCGTGCGTTGCTAATCTCTTCAGACGAAGCCATCGTATAATTATGATCGAACTTCAAATACAGGTAAGTTCGTTTAATCATAAATTATACTCGGCTTCGTCCTCGAGATTAGCATATAAACACAATGTAGAAGAAATATCAATGAAACACTTTTGTGTAACCAGGCAATAAATTTTAATCAGTAGGTTTAATTTTAAATCGTAATTAATGATGATTATTTATATAAGGTAATACATATTCTTTTATGACAGTAATTAATTAAATAAATAATTCTGCTTACAGTAGAATTTTTATAAACTGAGAAATTAACATGAAACTTATTAGATAATTGATGGTTAAACGAACTTACCTTAAGTGATGTTCGACCATAATTATACGAGACGTCACATCCGAAAGATTTATATAAATAAATAAATAAATAAATAAATATTGCTGGACATTACACACAGCGCCATCTAGTGCCACGCTAAGCAATGCGGCTTGTCTCGTGGACACCAGATAGTTAATATACTACATAGATACTTTTTTTTTGTTTGTAAATACATACTTAATATACATATAAACATCCACGACTCGGAAACAATGTCCATATATAATTCACTCGGTAGTAGTACTTCCACTGCACTGGGCATCGCACAATATTTAGAGCTAAAAATAAAATGTTTTTAAAGTAAGTATATTGACTACTCGACGTAGTACCTTCCCCCACTATGTTACCTGCGCCCACACCACCATTACTCTTGTCATTCATTTTAGAGAGGAAGAGCCTATTTCGCGACTTCATTCAGGGAGTTTATGATTGACTTTGCAATCATAGGGTTCGGGTGGGTTTTTAAATCTTTCGGATGTGACGTCTCGTATAATTATGGTCGAACATTACTTAAGGTAAGTTCGTTTAACCATCAATTATACTACGACGTCACATCCTCAGATTTATATAATTCACTTGGTAGATGTTTAGAACTGGGAGTGAAATAGGTTAGGTAAGAGCGCGGAGGAGGTAAGAAAGAAGCTCATAGATATGTTTTCAAACCAACAATATTATTCATAGCTTCATTATAATTTAACGTATCTTTCAAGAAACATTGTTTGGGATATTCATCAAAAATAGCCATTGCGAAATCCTCATCATTGAACTCTGTCATAGAACTCTGTAAACGTTAAGGAATTCCCGGTCAGGAAGACCAACTCGCTGAAGGTCTACTGATATGCATTTTGTTTTGACCGCAGAGGAAGATGCGTGGCGCGTACTATGCGCGGAAAAATATGGTCGTAGGTATCTACCTCACCTTCAGTAAGAACTATTTTAATCCAGCGGCTAATAGTCGAGGCACTTGCGTTGTGTATGAGTTTTTTAATAATAATATGAGTTTATTTCATATTTTTAATTGGTGGCTCTAACATTACACAAGCGAATTAACGACTACCGGTCATCACTACTTAACTGCCTGTCCAATATAAGAGCCAACGCTGAACGAATAGAATTAAGGATATAATAGCTAGCCCCCTCTTCAATTTCTACCGTTAGAAACTTTAGTATTAGTGAGATATTTGTACTCTAACAGCTAATATCACTATTATTGGTGCAAAAATGCCACCACTTTTTATACGCACAACAGCACCTGTTTACTTTTTTTTTTTTTTGCCAAATACGCAATCATAATTTCTATAGTTTTAGGTGTTAAGTCTTGTCCTGCATATGCTTCCCTGATAATAGGGATGACACCAGGGTAAATCGTGTCCAGAGTGGGTGTCTGGTTCTGAAAGGAAACAGTAACAGATTAACGTCAGGTTCAAAGTAAACTAGGTCAGTTTAAAAAGAGTGGGTACCAAGCCTGGCTAGGCCAATGTGGTACTATCATTATTCCCGTGGCTTTATCGTCGATTATTTTCCGTAGATACTTAAAATCAATGAAAACGGAGAAAAAACGAGTAGAAAAATAATGGATCCCAATCAGCAGTGAACGCGTCAATGTTGAACGCTTCCGGGTCACGTTTATGGAAACGTGACCCGGAAGCGTTCAACATTGACGCGTTCACTGCTTGATATTAACTCTAATGGTAAATAAGTCGATTTCAGGACAGCCAAACGTATTCACGACTTTCTTAAAAGCTAACAGGGACAAACTCCATTCGGTATCGATATTTTTTCGCCTTGATTTCTCATCTGACTCAACATTGTCTTTGGGCTTTAAATATGACGCGAATACAATGCAATTGCCTTTTTCGCATCATTACTAGATTTCGCGAGCTAATTCCTTTATTTTAAAAAATTCGACTCTGCCATATCTATTTATATAAGATATGGCTGTTGTAATAACGATGCGCAGCAAAATGTCTTTGTTGCGTATTTGTTTATCAAAGCACTTAAGTCCGTTAAAGGCAGCTTTCGGTTCCCACTCATTTATGTGATAATTAATCTCTGTATTATTCCAGAACCCACTTGTCTTTTCACCTTTGCAAAATACGAGAAGCATCCGAAGATATTTCCAATGCATAATGTCCATTGCGTATTATATTTTTTGTACGCATAATGTTGTCCATCTACCAAACGAAGTCTGGTTTAAGACTAACGGTTATGACATCATAGTTTTACCATAATTATTGTTGTCAGTGTTTCTCAAAGCTAAGAACGTTTCGCGTTCAAAAATATTATTTAGTATAAACCCAGCCGTAAGGAGCAAAGTATTCCGAGAAATTTAGCAAAATCTCTAACAGATATTTGTTTTTGCTTAGAAATATTTTCGATACACTTCTGAACTTTGACTAGTTTCTCCATTGGTAATTTTAAACAATAATTCCGCAAATGCAATTCGAAACCAAGGAAAGATTGAAATTGTTTCGGTTGTAATTTACTTTTGCCAAAATTTATGGCAATACCCAAACTTTCTAAAAATACCTTTGTATCGGTAAGACATTTAAGGCAGTCTTCATACTTATTGCCGATACAAATAATATTATCTAAATAAACTGCCAATATTAAGCACGTCTTTCTTAGTGTGGCCACCACCAGTTTCGTAAGTTGAGTGAAGCTATACGGAGCTTGAGACCAACCGAATGGTAAACATTGAAATTCAAAAATTAAATTAAACATTAATTTATTTATATAAACTTCATGCACAAGAGTGCGGACTTAATGCCACAAGGCATTCTCTACCAGTCAATCTTTGGGTCAAATAGGACAGCATTGCATTAATCGTAATTACTTTTTTCTAGTTTTATCGATTTTTATTAGAAAATCTTTAAGATCTATTGTAGCCATATACACGTAGCAATTGTTTGTCTAAATATATAAAAGAAGAAACTGACTGACTGACTGACTCATCTATCAACGCACAGCCCAAACCGCTGGGTCTACAGATTCCAAATTTGGCAAGTAGGTTCCTTGTGTAGTCTAGGGGTGCACTAAGAAAGGATTTTTCAAAATTCACCCCCTAAGGGGGTTAAACGGGGCTCCACAGTTTGTATGGGAAAACAAGATTAGTTAAACTATTTTATTCGAAACTCCCACAGGAGTGCTCCTTTTGATAAATGAGTAGAAACGGGTTTCAGGGTTTTTCAGAATTCAACCCCTAAGAGGGGGAAATGGGGTGACAAAGTCTAAAAATCAATGCACAGCCTAAACCGCTGAGTCTAGAGATCCCAAATTTGGCACATATGTTCCTAGAGTGGTCTAGGGGTACACTAAGAAAGGGTTTTTCAAAAGTCACGCCCTAAGGGGGTGAAACTCTATAGTTTGTAAGCGTGTGCAATAACAAAGGATTTTTCAAAATGTACCCCCTAAGGGGATGAAACGGGAGTCAAAAGTTTATATGGGGAAACAAGATTAGGTAAGACTGTTTTATTCGAAAATTCACAGGAGTACTCCTATCGATAAATGAGTTAACATTTGTGTTTCAGGTTTTTTCAGAATTCAACCCCTAAAGGAGGAAATGGGGTAACAAAGCCTGAAAATAAACATCGGTATTGTTTGTATGGTGTATCGGGTCGGGTGTATTACAAAAACAACGATTTTAAGATTTAATGTGGCGGACCTGAAACACCTTCATTCCCTGTTGGGGTGCGATGGGGTTGAAATGTCTAAAAATCAATATGGGTGTCGATACCGAGATCATCAGGGGTGCAGATTACGAAAATGTCATTTATTTTGAGATCCAGAAGATGGCGGATTCGACTTCTATAGGTACAGGGTTATTGTTGATTTATTGTGATGATTGCGATAACGATGATGGTGATTGTGATAGTGATGATGATGATTGTGATAACGATGATAATGATTGTGATTACGATAATGATCATTGTGATTACGAGGAAAATGATTGTGATTACGATGATGATGATTGTGATAATGATGATGATGATGTAATAACGATGATGATGATTGTGATAGTGATGATGATGATTGTGACAACGATAATGATGATTGTGATCACGATGATGATGATGGTGATTGTGATGGTGATAGTGATGGTGATTATGATGGTGATTGTGATGGTGATTGCGATGGTGATTGTGATAATGACGGTGATGGTGATAGTGATGGTGATTGTGATAATGATTGTGATGATATGGTGATCGTGATAGTGATTGTGATAGTGATGGTGGTGATAGTGATGGTGATGGTGATAGTGATTGTGATAGTGATGGTGAATGTGATGGTGATGGTGATTGTGATTGTGACTGTGATAGTTATGGTGATTGTGATAATGATGATGGTGGTTGTGATAAAGATGATGGCGATTGTGATTGTTATGGTAATGTGATGGTAATGGTGACGGTGATTGTGATAGTGATAGTGATAGTGATAGTGACGGTGATTGTGATGGTGATAGCGATGGTGATGGTTATTGTAATGGTGACAGTGATGGTGTTTGTGGTAATGATGATGATGCGTGTGATAACGATAATTATGATTTTGATAACGAGGATGGATATTGTGATAATGATGATTGTAATTATGATGATAATGGTTGTGATTACGATGATAATGATTGTGATAATGATGATAGTGATTGTGATAACGATGATGGTGATTGTGATTGTGATGGTGATGGTTGTGATTACGATGATAATGATGGTGATAGTGATGATAGTGATTGTGCTAACGATGATGGTGATTGTGATTGTGATGGTCATAGTGATGGTGATAGCGATGGTGATGGTGATTGTGATGGTGATAGTAATTATTATGGTGATAGCGATTGTGACTGTGGTAGTGATGGTTATTGTGATGGTGATAGTGATGGTGAATGTGATGGTGATTGTGATTGTAATTGTGATGGCGATTGTGATAATGATGATCATGATTGTGATAACGATGATAATCATGGTGATTACAATGATAATGAGTGTGATAACGATGATGGTGATTGTGATGATGATGATTGTGATTACGATGATAATCACTATGATTACGATGATTAAGATTATGATAACGATAATGGTGATTGTGATAGTGATTGTGATGTTGATTGTGATAGTGATTGTGATGGTGATTGTGATGGTTATTGTGATGGTGATAGTGATGGAGATGGTTATTGTGATGGTGATAGGGATTGTGACTTTGATAGTGATGGTGATTATGATAGTGATTGTGATTGTGATACCGTGGATGGAGATTGTGATGATCATGATTGTGATTACGATGATAATGATTGTGATTACGATGATAATGATGATGGTGACAGTGACGGTGATAGTGATGGTGATTGTGATTGTGATTGTGATGGTGATTGTGATAGTGATGGTGATTGTGATGATTATGAAATTTGCCACATAGATAGTTAATAACCTGGATTAACACGTAGGACACTATTTATCTATATAATATGATACAGTGGGACGGTTACCGAACTTTACGCGGGCGAAGCCGCGGGCAACAGCTAGTAAGTAATAATTTTGAGACAGTTCGTATTTCTTCCATTTTAAAATGTTGTGTATTAAGAATAAATCGAAATGAATCGTCACTTTTGTTAGCCAGAAATATTGGTTTAGTAGATATAGGACCTATTTTTGATAAAAACTGGTCAAGTACGTCGACACGCTTTACGACAGCACTGGACAACTGTAATTTTGATATTTCGACATTTAAGTCGTTTATTTCAAAATGACTTGAAACTTAAAACGGCAGGATCGTCTGTTATATTACATACACACCATTCTGTATCTTTATCAATAATGGAGCATGCCAGGTTTGTTAAACCTGCAATTCCATAACCCAATTATGTACAAAATGTTAGGTTATTTATTTGAGCCTGTTTTTTACAGTCGCTTAGAACGGTGGTGATTTTGAATTTACCAGAGGTGCTTTGGCAAGCTTGAAGTTTTCTGGTATAAGTGATTTTTCTAAACCTTCTTGCTTTTGTTCCCGCGTCAGGCCATCAACTAGGATAAACCCCCAACGTTTAGCAATCTCGTCAGGAATCCGGGGTAGTGGTGGCTATTACCATATCTTTACTTGTACGGGGACCTGGTTCTGAGAGCGGGGTTGGCCCCGATTTGTAGTTAGTGTTCAATATCCCTATCCAATAGGGAGGACCTGTTTTCATTTTCAAACGCGGAGCCAGGAGCTACCTTGGACCTGATTTGTCGTGTTGACATCTGAATCGTCCGATTCTGAGGGGTCCACTCGCACTTGTTTGAATGGTGGTGACTCCAGTCCAAAAATAACAGTGTCACCTCATCAGCTACATGCCACAGATATGCTGCATTAGCAGCTGTATATTTTAAAGTCATTGCTTATATTCACACGAGACTGAGTCATTGGTTATATTATCGACATAACACGAGACTCTATGGTTATCAGCCACGATCACGACGTGGAGAACAACCGTGTCGCCTCATCAGCTACATGCCATAGATATGCTGCATTTGCAGTTGTGTATTTTAAAGTCATTGGTTATATTCACGACATAACACGAGACTGAGTCATTGGTTATATTCTCGACATAACACGAGACTCAATGGTTATCAGCCATGATCACGTCGTGGAGAACAACGGTGTCGCCATATCAGCTACATGCCATAGATATGCTGCATTTGCAGTTGTGTATTTTAAAGTCATTGGTTATATTCACGACATAACACGAGACTGAGTCATTGGTTATATTCTCGACATAACACGAGACTCTATGGTTATCAGCCATGATCACGTCGTAGAGAATAACGGTGTCGCCTCACCAGCTACATGCCATTGATATGCTGCATTTGCAGCTATGTATTTTAAAGTCATTGGTTATATTCACGACATAATACGAGGCTGTATGGTTATCAGCCATGATCACGTCGTAGAGAATAACGGTGTCGCCTCACCAGCTACATGCCATTGATATGCTGCATTTGCAGCTATGTATTTTAAAGTCATTGGTTATATTCACGACATAATACGAGGCTGTATGGTTATCAGCCATGATCACGTCATGGAGAATAACGGTGTCACCTTATCAGCTGTGTAGCTGATAAGGTGACACCGTTATGATATCGCAACAGATACCTAACTATGGCATGTGCCATAGTGCGATCGTGTCGCAGAGAATAGCATCCACAAAATATTTATTTTCCTCATCCATATAGAATAATATAATTCAAACTATACGACATCGTTAACGTGTGTCTAAATGATACCTTGGGTTGGGATAGAATTATAGAATGCATGTACGAAAAAAAGAAAAAACTAATTGTAAAAATAAGTCAGTTGACGGTAGGTAGGTACATAAATTGTGACTTTAAACATCTGGTAACAACGTTACATTATTATACTTGCATGAATCCTGCGTTACTGTAATTAGGAATAGTCCTTAATTAGCAATGTAAACAAGTATGACTCACCTTCGCTCGTTTCCGAGGAGCGGTTAACTTGTTTTTGTAACCTTTTTATTTTCCTCCGAGTGCGCGATTCTTTATTCTTGTGTTTTCGATTACCCATTATGGTAAACCAGAGTCACACTTTTCACTAACTAACACAATAGTCACACTTTTCACTAACTTACACGACAATACTTGGTTGCACACGAAAAAAAATGAGAGAGATGTTGCGATGCCCGCACAACGAAAGCGAATGACAAGAGTAATGGTGGCGTGGGCGCAGGTAACATAGTGGGGGAAGGTACTACGTCGAGAGTAGTCAATATACTTACTTTAAAAACATTTTATTTTTAGCTCTAAATATTGTGCGATGCCCAGTGCAGTGGAAGTACTACTACCAAGTGAATTATATAAATCTGAGGATGTGACGTCGTAGTATTATTACTTAATTGTTATTACAATTGTTTAATATTGATCTTGCAAATAAATCATCTTCCGTAATAGGTACATTTCTATTATAGAATTTCATAAAAACCTGAGACGAACCGCTCCATCCCGCGGTTTTTCTAACTAATTCTAAGTTAATTCCTAATTTGTGGGCTTTAGATGTGGCAGCATGTCGGGTGCTGTGAGCTGTAAAGATAGATATATCTATGCCACATTCTCCTAGCGCCGTCTTCACCCACCGACTCAATGTTTCTGCTGAAACTAATTTATGTGGTTTTGTCACACCGATAAATAGGCTATTTATATTACCACGAAGTGAACTAGTGAAATCGAGATACGCTAAAAGTGTCAGGACTGGACTGATTTCCGGTTTTTCACGGAAAAAAGGCAAAATAAGATTTGGTTGTACGGTTCCTATCTTTGATGTTTTTAAAATATCAGGTATTTTAATAGTGATCTTATCTGCCTGAATTTGAATATTATTTATATTAATTTTTGCTAACGTTTGCATTCGGTGTGCAGTAACTAAAGATAATAAAGTGACTAATTTACGTGAAAGTTTATCTAAACCCAAGCTATCGTTATGATACCAAGAAGACAAAATATTTAGAACTTTAGACGTATCCCAAGTTGTGTTATACTTGGGTAAGGGTGGTCGAAGTCTGAGGTTAAAGAAACGTTTTACAGCTTCACTTTCACTGACTTTTTCAATCAGGATTAAGGGGGTTCCGTTGATCATCCCGCCGCCGTTTTTTCAATAGATGGCGTTGTAGTCTCGCATTTGGGTATTATTTATGTTTACGCCTAACTTAAATAACTAAGATAGACAATATTCTTATTGCACGAACTAGCCTTTTGTCTTGATTTTTCCACATAAACAGTTTACTTGTTAACTCTTCTCAAACGGAGATTTGGTGTCGAATTCACCAGCCGTCTCCACTTCAAATCTGTACACACCATGCACACACACAAGCACACGTAAATAGTTTACTTTCTGAACCGCTTGATGGCGTTCTCATCAAAAACGTTTAATTGGGAAAGATGCAGATATCATATTTATCAATATTTTGTGACTAAAATGTAAAAAAAAAACACAAGAAGGGCCACTGCAAGGTTTTTGTTTTAGTTAATGTGAATTTTTAACAATAATTACCAATCAAAAGTACCAAACTTGAAACGGAACGTGTTTTAATCAACCAATCAGCATTTATTACTCGAATCTACCGAAAGTTAGTGTTGACATGGTTGTACGGACTAAACTTCTAGAAGTAAACATCAAAGTTTTCATACCGTACCTAGGTTATCCTAGCAGTTCTTTCAACAAGGGAATCTTACGGTGACAACGCAATCGGCTATGTCCAAAAGTTGAGTTACTCTGGAGCATAAAGTTTACGTAAAGAACTGTATGTCTGATGACTATAGCATGATTTAATTTTGTTCCACCACCAAACGTCAAAGTGATTCCTCATTCTGTACATAACAAATTCTAAATTAATTGTGTTATAGATTAACTAACTTCTAAATTTGTTGTGTTATATGTGTTGTGTGTGTGCCATTGATAAATGTACTGCATCTGTTTTCAATGCCGCAATGAAGTTCTGTTCTAACAAAATAAGAATGTGGTTTTGTTGTTTTACACTAATTATATAATTAACTATTGTAAGTAGGTAATGCTTTTTATTCAAGTAGTATTAGTATTCATTTACCCAAAATAAAGAGCCTGTCAGGGTTTGAACATACAACCTACACATCACTGCCCACCCTTCAACTACATTATACAATAAATTGTTGAAGGCAAAAAAATACAATTGATACAAACTCAAAGCATTTATTTAAATACCATTTACAGGCACTATTGAATTGTCAAGGACTCAGTCTCTAGTTACACATGGACACTCTTTTTAAAAACAAGTTGTTACAAAATTCTGGTTAAATTATTCTTATTGCTTCTACGTGTGAGAACAATGTATAACAATTCAATACCTACAAAGATTAACAATGTGACCTGGCAGCTAAGAGATGACCAGTCTCGAATAACGGCGGCCATTCACGAGCATGACACGTGGATCAGCACCACTCTGCTCAAACATTTTGAAGGAAACTATGATCCAACACATGCGCCAACATCAGCGAAACAGCATGTCAAATTATCAACTGCCATGCTCGTTCATGTCACAAAAGTACATAAAATATACTAAATGGCCACATGGTGCTCACATTTATAATGAAATTAGTGTACCACAATAGGTAAAAAGAATAAAAAATAAAGCAATGACATAAATTAATTATGACTGTGATAGATAGGTACATGGTGCTCACATATTTACAAACTGTTGGGGATTTCAAATAAAAACTCCTACTGGCTTGAAAGCTTATTTAGTTCTTATCTTCACTATAAACATATACAAAGCCTTGGAACACGTATTAGTACATAGTTGACCCGGCCCAGCTGACAGGTACATAAGGTAGGGGTTGATGACCTGGTTATACATGGGTACATGGGTGGAGGTGAGGTTGGTGACCATGGACCAGCTGGTTCGTACTAAGATCAGGGGTCATGACCTGGTCAGCTGATGAGTACTAGGGTCAGGGGGTCAACGATCTAGGTCAGTTGATAGGTATATGGGTCAGAGGTCATATCCTGGTCAGCTGAGGGGCTCTCTGGCTGAAGCTCTCTGTCTAGTTCTCTGTCCGAATCTCGGTGAATAATGTTGAAATCAACAGCTCGAAGCCGATGTAGAAGCACGAGTTTGCGCTAGAACAGATAAATTTACACGGTTTTGTTAGACTATCGTATACTGAACTCAAAACCTCAGAGACTCAAGAAAAAGGCAGTCATCCACTAGGACTAGACTAACCAAGTATTGTAATGAATTTGATATCAAGTTATTTTGTTAGTAAACAAGAAAGTTTTATTCTTATTACCTTCTAATTCCTTGATGTCAATACATTTAGCATTCTTCCGGACTCTTCTCAAAACAATTTCAGGTAGTACACATGTTTTGAAAAATGTTACCAGTTTTGGCATCATAGTACTGATATATTCCTCATCACGGTCGACTTCTATGACAGTCAAAGGTTGAGTGACAGATATGAAGCAAATGAAGTAACATTTACTCATTTTGGTGATTCGCAATTGACCCTGGACCTAGAATCAAAATAATAATAGCAAATAAACACAAATAGAAACATAATTTTATAAATAAAAAAAAACTATTTATAATATTTTTTGTAACTTACTTGATAGTAATAATTATGCTTTTTATTCATAACCAAAACATTATTTTCCAAATGCAAGGGAAAATTTCTATTTTCTGATGCTGCAATTATATTTAGAGATTTCCGTGCTAAGGAAGGAAAACATTTTATCTCTACAACCGCATTTTCCTCACTATAATACCTGTAACAAAGAAAAAGTTTGCAACAAACATTTGATTACAAGTGAAGAGGCATGAAACTTCGTTTTTACATAATGTAGAATTATTACACATGCTACATTTAAATGTTAAAACACTGTGGCATCCTTTCTGATGTTCACAAACATACTCAATTACAGATGATTCACACGACTAATGATGTTTTTCCATTTGAAATGCCCATTTGATGACATGTTTCAAGTCAACAATTCGGTACCCTGACAAACCAGATAAGTTGTCATTTGAAGTTCTTTCCACAGTAAGTTGATAAGCTTTATCGTTTGGGTCGGGTTGTGGCCAATTGATAACAATAGTTTCTAGCTCTATAACAGATTCAACTGCACTAGAGCTAGTGCTGCAGGCTGTGGCTTCATAACGAACTTTTAGGATTCCCCGCGAATATTTTTATTTTGGGCGTATCTTGAGGTGTGGAAAGGTTTGGCAGATGATGAGAATCTTGAGTTGTGTGTGCACTATAATAGAAGATAAATTATGTAGGTACATAAAGAAAATACAAAGTGTTGAGGTTGATAGCACTTGAGAGAACAATACTTATCCCTAGTAGAGTTAGACCAGCTTGTATTTTTTTCTTAGATTTCCGTGGCCCCGAATACTGATGTCGCTTGTACGATTTTTTGTTCATCTTTGACGCAAACATATTTTTGTACCTGAAAAATAAAGAGAAAATGTATCCTATTAAAAATTGTATTAGTTGAATTGAAAACCAGTAAAATGCAAATTTTGTAAGTATTGAGTGGAGCGTTTTGTTCGTGTCGACAAGTCCAAGTTTGGGATGGGCGTTGAATCAACGAACTAGTTGAATCAACCGTTAATCTCCTGTCAACGTATTAACGTTAACTGTTTATGAATCAACTAGTTGAATTCGTCAACGACGTTGAATTTAACTCGTGCGTCTCGTTCAATAATCGAGAACGCAAACGCAACGAATTAAAAAACTTATGTTGAAAATAACGTCATAGCTTGCGAAAGACGGTCATGTCATATAATTTGAACTCTAAGTAACGTGCTACAGAGTTGATTTTCGAAATATTTATTTTAAAAATAGTACATAAAACGAAATTGATGGAATAGCGCGCCCCGCTCGTGCCGCATGTCGCCGGTTAATACTAGTTTGTTTGTTTACGTCATCATCAGCCTATTAATGTTCCCACTGCTGGGACACAGGCCTCCTCTCTATGAGTTACGTCTCTATTGTTTACGTGTTTATAGCTAATTGTATTCTATTCAGTCAGTCCTCATAAGCCTGATGAAAAAGTATGAAGGGAAGGTCATCTATGAAGTAGAACCATCAATCAAACGTTTTCCAATACAAACATTGAATCAAATTTGTTTCTAACTAAAATTTAACGTCGCAGCGTTGAATAAAAACCGTTAAATTAATTAACGGTTTACGTTGCAAGTTGACATTAGTAGTAAGTTAACTCGTTGACGAATTTAACTAGTTGATTAACCAGTTGACAAACGTAAATCAACGTTAACGTTTCGTTAACGGAAAAACCGTCAACGACCCATCACTAGTCCAAGTCAAACGTCAGAGTTGTCAGCATAGAGTAAGGTTGGTAGTCGTCAGTTTGACTGATAGTGACCACAGACTGCAGTGTGACCAGATTTAATAAGAACATTATGCCAGCTGCTTGCCCAGATTCTGCTAGTCTAATAATGTTTTTAAATCACAATAAAATAAGTGTTTGCAGCATACATAGGTAAAATCACTTACCGATGACTGTCCAGAACATGTATTATTATTATTTTTATGTTTCATTACGTTGAAATCTTTTAGAACAGAAAGTCGTGAAAAACTAATTTCAGGAAGCACTGTACAATAGCGCCCATCTTTTGTGATTTTGATTCTGTTAGGATGTGGAGGAGGCGGAGCGCGCATCGAGGTCCACAGATATTTTAGTCTAATTATACCCAAGTGAAGCACAGGTAATTTGTCAATATCTAATTCTGCTAATTTTTTGTTTTCTAAGATTCTGCCAAAATCTACAATTCTTTCAAAAAATCCCTAAATTTAGGGAAAATACCCTAACGTGGGAACACAAACAATAACACAAATAGCTCTAGTTCGCGTAACTTCGCCACTTCGCCTTTGTTACAATCCGGTCAACCGATTTTGACTTCTATTCCGTAGGCATAAGAATGGCATTAAAAGCAAAAACGTGGTTACAATACCAACTGCGCAGCTACCTATTTGTAGAGCAACGCAATAGAAGTCAAAATCAATTGAACGGACTGTATGGTTTGTGTTTTTCATTGTGTTCATTATTATTAGGTATAGTTAGGGCGTTTATTTTATAGATACCTACCTTTCAAACTGGTTTGGGTGAACAACATGACTAGGTAATAAGATTTTTCCTCAAACATGCTTGGAAATTTGAGCATTATTTTGACAACCTTCTTCAAATTGCTGTACTGGCCCGATACATGCGACCAGCGGCCGGCAAAAGTTATATGAAAAAATAAAACCGAAAAAAAACTTTAGCTTCAGAAGTCGGTGACAAAAAAAAACTAAATCAATCAAAGGTCACCGACTTCTGAAGCTAGTTATTTTTCGCTTTTTTGTGTTTTTTTAAGTCGGTTTTATTTTTTCATAAAAGTTTTTAATTTTTCATTTTTATTTGTTCCCAAACAAATATTTGCCATCTCTTTGAGGCGCGCGTGGAACACGAACGCTCCAACTTCACATACCTAACTGTCGAAATCTGGATGTATTGTACACACCTCAGGGCATACAGGCGTGATGTTACGTTATGATGTTGTATAAACAATAAACATCCAAGCGATTCCGACAATCACGGCAGATTTGCCGTCTATTTTTGAAGAGTTCCATTGTATATCTCCAAAGAACAGCATCAGATGTTCACCAAATTAAAATGGGACCACATGGGAACCACCAGCTTTCAAATAAAAAAAGAATTATCAAAATCGGTTCACCCAGTCGA
Organism: Xestia sexstrigata; assembly: GCA_941918905.2. Lineage (NCBI taxonomy): Eukaryota > Metazoa > Arthropoda > Insecta > Lepidoptera > Noctuidae > Xestia > Xestia sexstrigata. Next base: position 422,940 of record OW799216.2, on the reverse strand, counting down.
AACACAAACGAACAAACACAAAAAAAAATATAGTCGAATTGAGAACCTCCTCTTTTTGGAAGTCGGTTGAAAATACATATCTGTCGTGTTTAGCGGCCAAATAAATTACATAGTAAACTCATATCTGTCGTGTTATTTAAAAATGGAATGATCTTTTACTCTGAAACATGGCAAGGGCAATCAAGGAGGTAACATATCAAAGGTATTTTTTAAATTTCGAATTGGCTTGCAAATAGAAAGCGGTTTATTGAAAAAAAAAAACAAATGAACTCGATTCGTTTTTCCACTTGTCCGTTGAAGTTTCACTTCTAGTATGTGGCCCAGCACACATTTCTTTATTTTTTTGCAGGTTTTCTGCAAACTATGATTTGGTTAGGTATAGGTAAGGTACTTTTAAATGAATGAATTTTTAATTAAAAAATATATTTTAATTTTGACCTAATTTTCAATATCAGCCCAAAAACCACGAAGACGACACCCATGAAGAAAAAACCGAAATTTTCATCATTTTCATTTTTTACGTAATGTGTAGAATTATTTCTTGTAAGTCTACGTTGTTAGTGTCGCATGTATCACCGGGTCTACACATGCGTAGACCAATATTGAAATAAATTTACCGTCAGGGCTAGTTGCTAAGAATCCAAATTCTTCAAACGTGGTAACACACACAATAACACAAACAGCTCTAGTTCGCATAACTTCGCCTTTTTACAGTCCGGTCAACCGATTTTGACTTTTATTCCGTAGACATAAGAATGGCATTAAAAGCAAAAACGTGGTTACAATACGTCAGGCACATACGGCAGCTACCTATTTGTAAGGTAACGCAATAGAAGTCAAAATCGATTGAACGGACTGTAAGGTTTGTGTTTTTCATTGGGGTTTATTCATTACTATGTAGGTATAGTTACGGCACTTATTTTTCTCCCATCATGACCTTGACTGCGTCGCGTAAGTTTTAGTAAGTAAGCAGGTAGTAGGTACCTACCTTCTTATAAAACCTACCTTAGACTACCTTCATAAATAGTGTGATGAATGAATGTAATGTTACTTATATAATCCGACCTTATTCGTCATCGGTATGGTCGGGTACAACAAACTCGAGACAAGGAGGGACCTAGCTATAACCACATATGTTTTTAAACTATTACATGGTAAGACATATAATTCCGGTGTTTTGAAAGAGATACGTCTAAATGTGCCTGACAATTATGTATTGCGGCGCCGGCGTCGGAAGCCACGGTTACTAGCGGTGCCTCACGCACGAACCAACTTGCTCAGCAAAGCGCCACTGACGCGCGCCTTGCACGCACTGAATGACACTGCTGACAAGATCGATTTATTTTCCTGCTCCCCGAATGAGTTCACAAAAACAATGTTGTATGTAGGGTTGCCACCCGTACTATAATATATAGTATCGTACTATATTTCAGTCAATTGTACTATGTATTATAGAAAAATAATATAGTACGAAAAATACTATATTCAATTGTCGCGCTTTTCTGGAAGTCTGGAACGACCCAATAAAAAGCAAAAAAAAAGATAATAGGCTTCAAAAATATAAGAGCGAATGGGAGTTCGACTACCAATGGTGCAAAGATGTTTAGATCATTGATGGCCAAAGCGAAGATCCGAGCAATAATAAATAGGTATATAATATAGAAAAATACTTATTGTTTAAAAATAAATGTGTACCTACTGATTTTTATCCTAGATTTCCCAAAAGTACTATATTTTTGCAGCTTTTTTGGGATTTGATGAGGTTCAAAATAAAGGTGGCAACCCTAGTTGTATGTATTATGTTATTTAAAAAAGTTGAATTAATTACCACACTAACGCATTAGGAATTCCCTGTACTTAATGTTAGTTGTGTTTGTGATAAATAAATAAATATTTAAATAATGTAACTACATTATTAGTTTATTACATAAACTGCGAAAAGTCCACGTACAAAACTAAAGTTTATAGGTATGTCTGAATACCTACTTGTTAATAACTAATAAGTTTTAGCTATCACACAATAAAATTAGAACCAACTCCGAATTACCTACACATTTCATCCCTAATAGGTACTTTTAAACTTTGGTTTGGGTGAACAACATGACATAATAAGAATTTTTCTAACTTCAAATCATTCATAATAAAATGATAAATCTGATTCACCCAAACAAAACCGCTGCAGCAGTACCTACCTACCTACTTGTTAGACGAACGAAATGTGAATTATTCGCGAGTCAAAACTCCCGCACGCACTTACTTGATCACCTTACAATGACAACGCCACGCCATCTAGTAATCAGCAGATAATTATTTCGACTTTTGTTAAGCAAGAGGTTCGATTGTTCTTTGAAAATCCGATAGATGGCGTGACTCCAAGCACGCACACTTGCAAAGATTTTTCGTTTTTTTTCGGCCCTGGAAATCCTACAATCCTTGTTATTTCTTTATGTTTGAAGGGGTTTGCGACAACACTAATTCGCAATGACATCAAGTTGTTTCATTACTTCTACAAAAAGCATATAAGTATCGAGAATTTATATCAAAAAGAATGTATGGGAAAGCGCGTTGAAGCTACCACCTTAAGGCTAAATCCGATCGACAACTGTTTAAAGTCCCATATTGGGCCCCTGAATCAAATAATGTTGTTAGAAATAAAATTGCATCATTGATTGATGCCCCGAAAATGTCGATATTTTTAGATAAACAAAAATTATACCATTTCATAAGGCAGGTTTCGTATTGTTTTATCGTTGTATCGGAGAGGGAAGCCAACATTATGCCAATTGCAGGTGGTGGAACATTTCTTCTCAACAACGAGTCCCGGACAAGAGACCGGCAGCCAGGGTAAACCGAGGGTGTGCATTGTTGTTGCTGGAAGGTGATAAAATTATTTGTTTATTTGGATCAAAATACAAAACAGATGATACAAGAAGGTTTGAATAAAGGGTATAATCCTTGAAATTGGTAACAAAATCTGATTCAAAGGATTCAATATTTATTTATTTTATTTATTTAGGCCTTTATTTGCCTTGACAATTACATTTCTTACTGAACTTTACTTCGCGGAACTCGGGTAACCGTAAATGAAACACCGTATACCGGATAGTAAGTATAATTTGATATTGGATCTTGACGTGATCACAATACTCGGTTCAAACACAAAAATAACGACGACGATAGAATTCGCGGGGGCGCACGGCAGGCGGTTCCAGGGCTATGCCCTCTGACCGCGGAGGCCATACCTCGGTCCGTCAAAACGGACCCGTCCTTAGGTTGGACATTTTGTCCTAGACCTGTGATGTGTGTGATTGCTATGTTGTAAGCTGTAGGCGCGCCACAGCATCGTTGCACAGCGCTGCTTTCTTCACAGTGCCCCGGCGGTCCGTCTTCGCCGGGTGAGACCCCCGGTTACCCGAGGGAAGCCCAGCGGGAGACAACCAGCGATAGAGGAACCGACTTACAGCGCACCTACAGTGGATGTGTGAATCCCGCCCGCCCCACTAACCAGAGCTAGCCGGCAGTGGTTTGGGCTAAGGAAACGACGTGTGTGTGTGGGCGGTATTGTATGTGTAACACCGCCCATGTATGCGTTTTCCGCAGGCTCGAGGGCCGCGTCCACGCGTGTGTTTACGTGAGTGTAGAGAATGCATATATGCTGCGCGCCCTGCCTATATTAACTTAGAACAAGGCGCGCAGCTGGGTGTGAGTGATGTGTGTGGAGTCATATTGTGCAGGTAAGCTGCGTGTAACGAGGAACAGCTTATCTGGGTCAAATCCGGTGGTGAAGGCAGCGGAGGGGGGGGCGACCTTGCTTTGCAGGCCGCGGGCGTCCGATGAGTCATCCTTGACGGTCTATCCGTGGTACAAGGTGAATAACGCAGCTAGGCTGTCAAGGACGACCAGTTCCGCGTCCTGACCCTGTCTGATGACCTTTATCAAATCCATCAGCAGCTGGATGGCGCGGGCTGTAACTCCCTTCTTTGTAGCCTCGGTGTCGGCACCTGGTCTCCCTCAGGTGCGGTGGGGGGCGCGGGTGCCTTAACCTTCCCCCTCGCTTCCTCTTCTTTCCCCTCCGCCGCTTCGAGGAGGGGGGAGCCTCTCCCCTGTTGGTGGGCCCATTAGCCGCCGCCATCAGCGACTCACCTTGGGCCTCGGTGGAGGCCACCTCTGCTGGCCCCTCGGCAACCGTTGCCGGTCGACGTGAGGCGGTAATGGCGGCGACTGTGACCGTGCACGGCAGAGGTGTGGGCGACAGAGGCGTGGGCTCGCGCCACGGAATCGCGGGCTTTTGCACGGGTAGCGCGGGATCGCGCACAGCCACATGCGCGGGTGCAGCGGCGCGCAGTGCCAGTGTTCACGGTGACGGAGGGGGCCGGGGTCTGCGATGGTACCGGACGGAACGGGTACGGTGCGCGTAAGGCTTAATGGAGGCACCGGCGCCACACGCGCAGGCGCCGATGTCGGCCACGGGCCGCGCGCGCCCACTGCCATGCTCCTGGAGGCGGTGGTCCTCGTCTTGCTGGTCGTCCTCCTCTCCTCACTCCGAGGGAGAGAGGGACCAGGCAGCGGTGGATCGGGCAGCACGAAGCCGATATTCGGCATCGACACCGTCCGTTCCAGCGCCCAGCGACGAGCCTCGTAGTCGCTGACGGCGTCGCCGTGACCAGACGAGTCACGGGCTTAAGACTTCGGCATCTTGTTCTTGGGCTTCTTATATCCTTTTAATGTGGGCTCGCGACAGCATCAGTGCCAGGGCACCGGCAGCAAAAGTGACTCCCCTGTGCTCGCACCAGTGCTAGGCACTTGTGCGAACACAGGGAACAAAGGGTAGGTTCGCGGTCCGCGTGAACAGAAGTTTTCCAAATGTACCCTCAATTTGGAGCACAATTTGGCAAGCTTCCTCCAGAATCCGCGCGCGCGCCCACTGCCATGCTCCGTCCCGCTCCCTCCACTTCTATCTTCTTCCGGGCTTCGGGCGTCCTCTTCTTTCGCCTGGAGGTGGAGGTCTTCGTCTTGCTGGTCGTCCTCCTCTCCTCACTCCGAGGGAGGGGGGGACCAGGCGGTGCTGGATCGGGCAGCACGAAGCCGATATTCGGCATCGACACCGTCCGCTCCAGCGCCCAGCGACGAACCTCGTAGTCGGTGACGGCGTCGCCGTGACCGGACCAGTCACGGGCTTCAGACTTCGGCATCTTGTTCTTGGGCTTCTTATCCTTCTTATATCCTTTTAATGTGGGCTCGCGACAGCATCAGTGCCAGGGCACCGTCAGCAAAGGTGACTCCCCTGTGCTCGCACCAGTGCTAGGCACTTGTGCGAACACAGGGAAAATGGGTAGGTTCGCGGTCCGCGCGAACAGAAGTTTTCCAAATGTACCCTCAATTTGGAGCACAATTTGGCAAGCTTCCTCCAGAATCCGTCTACAGCGCTGTATGTTGCGGCGTCAGCTCTGGAGCACTCGGGATCTCATGGCGACATGGAGAGAGCGACTGTCGCAACCCCGTGCATGGCACGCCACGATAGTGGCGATAAGTCCCCTCTTTGAGGAGTGGCTGGAGAGACGCCACGGCGTCCTCACCTTCCGCCTGACGCAGGTCCTCACCGGACACGGTGTTTTCGGGAGGTTCCTGCACCGAATCGGGCGGGAGGAAACGCCCGGGTGTTTCCACTGCGAGGATCGACCGGAGGACACGGTGGAGGTGTGCCCCGCGTGGGCGGAGCACCGCCGTGTCCTCGAAGCGGCGATTGGCGGCGGCGACCTCTCGCGTCCGGCCCTGGTGCAAGCCATGGTCTGGAGCGAGACGGAATGGGACGCCGTCACCTCCTTCTGCGAAGCAGTAATGCTAGAGAAGGAGGTGGCGGAACGTGAGAGGGAGAGAACCTCACAGCGTCCCGGTCGCCGCGGGAGACGCCCCGGGCGTCGGGGGCCACCACGTGGCCCTCGGCCACCGTAGGCGCGGGCCTGTAGACGGTGGGCTATGGGCTAGCTCGCCGTCCGTCCGTCTCATGACGACAGGCCGTGTCGACGGCGCGTTCGTGTTCCACGCGCGCCTCAAAGAGAGTCAGCAAAAAGGAAAGGGTCCGCAAGGACCGATGCCTGCCGGGGTTGCGGGACTGTTCGAAAGAGATACCGTGACCCCGGAACACAAAGGGCGATGAAGGAACATGGATGGGTTTTAGTCAGTAAAAGTCTGACACTCCCTCCTGCTCCGCCCAGAGCGGGAGAAGTCATTTGATGATTTCCCATCCGAAAAAAACTCTGGAGCACTGGCGAATCCAACACAAAAATAAAATTACATTCAGAAACCCTAGATCTATCCACGGAAAATCTTAACAGCGAGTATTAGAATCGTGACGTAATTGACCAATGCCATCTAGGCCGGGTTGATGAAACTAACTTCCATCAAAGCCTTTCGCTGTCCAATTTAAATGCTAACAACGCCAAATCAAATCAAATCAAATCGTTTATTTATGATACATGGGTTACATGCAGTTGTTCATTACATACAAATAATGTCCATTCCATGATCTGCCACTTGGGCATAAAAATGATTAAAATTACATAATGAAAAATATGAGTCCAAAATTCTAATTCCATTTCAGATTAAACATAGATATAATATTACAATTAGGCATGCATGAACAGACACAAGACAATCAACAACAATTATTAATTATCGTAAGCGGACATAAAATATTTAAAAACTTCTAGTCGATAAAAAATCATCTACAGAGTAATAACACTTTTCCATAAGAAATTGGAACAATTTATTTTTAAAGACATTAATATTGCTACATTCTTACAACCACTCTACAGCGTCAAACGCGCAAAAATCGTATTTGAACCGGTAGCTGTTTAGTGGTTAGTCATTTGGAATTTTATTGTAGATCTTCGTGGCCATAGCAAAGACACTTTTCCCAAAGAGGGTAGTTCTATATTGCCTGGTAAGGTTGTTATACATATGACTTCTATTTGGCGATCTGAGCTCTAATGTGAATAGCGATGGGTGCTGTCTAATAAACAGGGCAATTTCAAAAATATATAAAGATGGCACGGTAAGTATTTTTAATTTTTTAAAGTATTCCTTGCAGCTGTCAGTTCTGTTGAGACCACACATTGCTCGCACGCACTTTTTTTGACATTTAAAAACATTGTCCCAGTTGGTAGTATTTCCCCAGAATATGATTGCATATCTGAGTCTTGAAGCAACATTACTATGATAAGCTACGAGCAATGTGTTAAGATTAACCTTTTTCGCTAGCATGTATTAACTATAAGATGACTATGACACTTTTTTACAAACAAACTCTATATAGTTTTGCCTTTTCAAATTGTCATCTATGTGAACGCCAAGAAATTTAGTTGCAGTCGTCAATTCAACTTTTTCACCGTTAAATTCTATTTGAGTATTTAAAGTGTTTTTCGTTTTCTGTTTAAATTGCATTAATTTAGTTTTATCAATATTAATTAATTAATTATTATTTTGTAACCATTGAATTATTGCAGTTATACTACTATTAATAATGTTTTCATCATTTTATACAACAGTGTAGTCATCAGCAAATAGTACCATACTATCTGTAGTCGATTTTGGTAGGTCATTGATATATATAATAAAAAGTGGTGGGCCCAAAACACTACCCTGTGGAATTCCATATTTTATTGTTCTACTCCTGGACTTATAATTTATTTCGGTTTTTGTATCAGGACAAATTTTGACAATACTCGTACTCTGAGTTCTATTTTAGCAAGTCTAAAGTATTGCCCCTAACACCGTACGTTCCAGCTTACTCAGTAGAATATTATGATCCACGCAGTCGAAGGCCTTTGACATAATTATCCATATACAAGGCATAGACAGGCTGTCTTTTATCAACTCTAGGGTATATTAAAGTTATTGGATATGGCTTTTTCAATTATTTTAGAAAATGTCGGAGGTAGGGCTATAAGGCCTGTAATTTTTTATATCTGATTTATCATCCTTTTTATGGAGTGGTTTAATTATAGTCGTTTTTAACACAGATGAAAAGATTCCCTGTTCGAAACACATGTTTATAACATGGCTCAGTATAGGTGCAATTAAGTGAGATACGAATTTTATTACCAACACACATATCATCAAAACCAGTGCTCTTAGTGTTATTTAATTTTTGTATAATATTATAGATATCCAAAGGACTCAGAAAAAAGATTTTGATGAATTATACGTGCAAATAGATGTTCTTGGGATATTATTACCCGTAGTACTAGTCTGTGGTTTAACCATATCCACATAGTAGTCATTAAACAATTCAGCGATTCGTTGAGGGTCTGTGATTTTATGTTTATCTATTACCAATTCACTGATAGTCTCAGGAGGAAAATTTTGTTTTCTGCCATTAATAATGTTCCACGTGGCTTTCGATTTGTTTTTAGAATTTAGAATGTAATAATTATTCTGAGATTTTTGAGTTAATTTAATGATTTTGCCATATCTCAAAGAATATTTTTTACAGTTTGATTTATCTACGCTATTTTTTGATAGTCTATATTTCCAAAGAAGAGAACGTTTACGTTTACTACATTTCTTAATACCACTTGATATCCATTTTGGTCGAACTGTTGTTTTATTTTTAATTTTGCGTATTGGAAAGCACAATTCGTAAAATAGCCTAAATGTATCATAAAATGAGTTAAAAGCATCTTTTGCATCCTTTGATTCAAACACTTCGGTAAACTTGAGTTAATACAGTCTTTAAATTTTATCAAATTATCTTTAGAATAATCACGTTTAAACGAAAACCAATGGTCAAATGTACAGGTCTTTTTGACTAGACATTATGTATATTGCACCTTATGATCAGATAAGCTAAGTTCCAAGACAGTTGATTTGGCACCACGAATATTATGGAAAATATTGTCAATGCAAGAACCACTACTTGGTCTTGTAGGCTCGTTATTTGCTTGTGTTAGATTAAATCCCATAATAAGTTGTTCCAATTCTAGTGTGTACTTATTCTTTTTCAACATATCAATATTAAAATCACCACAAACAACGATTTTGTTATTCCCATATTTTGTAAAGAGACACAAGATGTCATTAAAATTATTAAAAAACAAATTAATAAATGTATTATAGTTATTACTCTATTACCCATAGAGACATAAAATTATCATGTTATGGTCAACTAATTTAATTGCACAGCATTCAAAAAGATTAGGGATACTATACTTTTGAACAGCTTCAAGTAAAAGTTAATATAGTTTTTCACTAGAATGCATGTCCCCCCTCGTCGCTTGTTACGCGAAAAATGAGTAGCCAAGATAAAATTTGGAATTTGAAGGAGTTCAATATCGTTATTTGTCATATTGTGTTCTGAAAAACATAAAACGTCAATAGTTTTACCTGTATCTGCTAAGTCATCAAGGCAGACAGTAAACAAATCTGACTTCGCAATAAGGCCACAAATGTTTTGGTGAATTATATTTATATGGTTATAAACGAAAAAAATCGTTGCAATTTGAAACCGATTTAACAGAATCTATTTTTTTTTAGAAGTGGAGTCATTACATGTAGCAATATTAATGTCCGTTTGAGTACTTTTAGTAGAGAATGTAACATCACAATTATTATAAACAGTGCATGGCAATATCAATTGATTATTATTATTACAATAAATGTCATTATGATCATTATTATTAGAATTAGTCAAGAATAATTTACATTTTGAATTATAGTACACTCGCAATATGTCCCTTAGTATGTACCGACACAATTATGTAAGTCGGGAAATGAATACGTTTCGGCTTAGTGTGGTTAAATTTAAAAAAGTCCATCACAACGAATGAGGTGTTTAAATATGCAAAGCTCTATGTGGTCTGTGAATATGCATCAAATATTTTAGTTAATGCATTATTTATTTTTACTTTTTTAATAAATCTATTAATTAAGGGCTCACAAATAATTATATTTGTATTTTGAGCAGATTCTATCATTATAACAAGTTGATTACGGATGGCTGAGATGCTATCATCTTCTGTGAAACCTATCACAATCACAAAATCATCCATTGTGAGGTTAGGTATTTCAGTCATACATGAGTTTAATAAGTCAGAAAGTTTGCTAAAAGGTTTTACGAAGCAAAATACGTCATATTTATCACCTAGGAGTTGGCTAAGGACTTTCTGAACACCGCGACCTTGTTGATCTGTAAGAACAATTACTTTGCATCTAGTTTTATTTGGACCAGTTAAGGCTGTGGATTCCATTTTCATCTCACTTTTTCTTATTATTGGTTGGTCAACACTTTCGTTTAGCATAGTGTCATCCGTGAGCGACGTATTATCCTTAGTGAATGTTCTGGACATCTCATGGTCCATATTAGTGTTTATATCATCATACGGCTCATTTTCTTCTTGTATGATTTCCAGTTCATCCATAAGTTTTTATTTTGAGTTTTTAACATCGAAATTTTATGAATTAAATTATTTATTTGTTTCCGTCTCTTTTTGATTTGTTGTTTACAGTTTTTAAATGAGAAAGACTTTTTAAAATATTTCGTCGCAGAATTTTCGGTTGTTTGTGTTGAAATTTCATTTGTTTCTGTAATGCTGTGTCTAGGTGATCCTGGATATTCACCGGAAAATACTTTTTTCACCTTTCGCATAACTGGAGTAGAAATAGTGCTCAACTAGTTTTCAGTAATGCTAATCTTCTTATAAAAAAGCTATTACTTTTGATGATTTTTCAACACTAATCTTTAATTGCATATTTTGTATATTCAAATTTTCAATCTCTTCATCAGCTGAAGCTAACCTTAATTTTAATGTAGAAATCTTTTCTTCGTGTACAATTAACGTATGATCCTTGTTTAATGTGGAAGGCAAACTTTTCATTGATGAATCTAGTAAAGAATTATTTTCAATATCCATAGCTGTTTCTTCTAGCAAGCTAAGATTTAATTTTGAAATTAGTTGATTTCTGTAGGTGATGTTAAATATTGGTCTTCATCCATGTTGCAAGTTAACGAAAGATTATATTGTTGTTATTATAGTCTCAAAGCGTGGCGTAAGCTACGTCTGCTATAAACACGCAGCGTAAGCTCAGGATGTTGAAAGCAAGCGCCTAATGTACGTGTAAGCGTTAAGCATGTGTGCGTAGAAGCGGCCGATTTGCGGGTTGCCCTAGGTCAGGGACACATGTCATTGCAAATTTTTTCTAAGTTTTTCAGTGATTACTCACGGTACCGATGGGGTCCAGATGTGTTATATATACCACTGTTTAGTCCGATTCACAAGCTTCCCAAAGATATACAACACCAATGAATTGAGAAACTTTTAACCACTTTTTTATATAAATTTAACGGAGACAAAACAAATAGGGTGCTAACTCTTTGAATCTCAACCGATGTCCATGCCATCTAGTTTAGTTTGATGGAACTATTGAAAGCCAACATACCGCCCACCAAGGACTTAATGATATGTCCTTCATTACAGAAAACCGCCCACTATGAGTTCAGGGGCTCAAACTAGAATGATATTACTTGTGCAGCGACAAGCGATAACATGAAATAAAATTACAACGTTTTCTGGAAAGTACCTATTCCTTGAAACACAAAAAAAAACTTACAATACCTTGTGGATTGTATAAACTTATCTAACTTACAATCATTTGTGGACTGTATAAACTTATCTAACTTACAATCATTTGTGGACTGTATAAACTTATCGAACTTACAATAAATTGTGGACTGTATAAACTGATCTAACGATATACAAAATAGCTTAGCAACCTTAAAGTCTAGGTACATATACAAAGTTTTACATTACTTTGCAATTGGCAAAATGCACAATTTCGATGTAGGTCGTTTGATAGACGATCCATTACACTTGAGGGTCACCACTCGTGTAACCTTGTCCAAACCAGGGTGCTTTTCTACTACCTTGCCCAAAAGCCAGCGGGCAGGAGGTAAGTTATCCTCCTTGACTAAAACAACATCTCCGATACTTGGTTCTGCAACATGAACCAAGTACTCATTTGACCAACGCCTCCAAAAGTCTTGCAGCATGCGTTGTGTAACCTGTCAACGTCTAAGGTTGCTGATGTTAGAACTCTCATAAAAACGTTCAGGCACTGCTATCAGAGGTTCACTTATCAGGAAATGACCTGGTGTTAAAGGAGTGGGATCTATGGAATTGTCAGGCATCATTGATAACGGCCTGGAATTAAGGCACGCTTTTCTACCTGGGACAAAAGTGTTGATATTTTCTCAAATTAAGTGTAGAATTACCTATTACATGAGCATGGGCATTTGTTTCCGAGTCATGGATGTTTATATGGATATTAAGTATGTATTTACAAACAAAAAGTATCTATGTAGTATATCAACTATCTGGTGTCCACGACACAAGCCTCGTTGCTTAGTGTGGCACTGGATGGCGCTGTGTGTAATGTCCAGCGATATTTATTTATTTTATTTATTACGCGTTTGAGTTGGAATTTGGTCGATTTCACCCCGTCCATTAGGGGCATGAGGCGGAATGAAGTGCCAAAAACTGCGGTTGTTGCCTAAGCAATCTTTTATTTCTACAGCCTCGCAAGATTTTTCCGCAGCTACTAAATGCCGAAGCTCCTTGGAAGCGCCAAATATTACTGACTAAACCTCGCCGAGCCACAAATCTTTTAAAGCCAGCGATGAAACCTTGCGACGTCAAGTCACTGATAGCTTCTAAATTAATAGCTTTGGTCACCATACATACAAAGACACAAATGTACCCTTTATATGATTTTTGGCCTCGACCCTTTGTTGTTCGGATGCTGATGGGACCAGCAAAATCCACGCCACTATTTAAGAATGGTCTTGCCGGAGTGACTCGACTGGAAGGTAACTGACCCATAACTGACCATAGGGGTTTGAATAGCTGCCGAATACCGTCTGCACCTTACACATTTGTGTACGTGCGCCTTAACCTTAGTTTTGGCGGAAAGGATCCAATACCTCGTACGAAACTGGCTCAACAGCAAGCAAGCTCAACAGCTTAGTGTTGGTCCCTCATGTAAAGTCCTCTTATGAGCTTCATCAATCACTAGATTGGTGAAGTGACTGTTAGGTACTAGATCCTAGAGGATGATGGGATGTTTGACAGCCTCGTCTAAATTAGCATTATTAATGCGTCCACTGACACGGAGAATTCATCATCGATGACTGGACAGAGACTTGTTGTTGAAAGTTTGCCTTTCGCTTTCACGCTTCCAGTTTTTCTTAAATCCTTCATTTCTTTGGAAAATTCTTGTTTCTGAACACGTTTTTGTTGCTTCTTGTATTTATTCCTTAGTTAAATACCTCTCGTATCTTCTTTCACCATGTGATTGTTTCCTCCAACTCAAAACTCTTCTGCAGTACGCTATAACCCTAACTAACCTTTGTAATTATGAATACCTTGTCCAGAAAAAATCCTCCTGAAGAGGTTCAGTTACGACGTGAACTTTGACTGATCTTTGTTCCGTGTTGGTAGCAATTTACTTGGTCTTGTGTATTCTATTGTTTCATCATGGATCCATGAAGGTCCTTGATTCCACAGTAAGCTGCATACAAGTTCTTGAGGTGTTGCACCTCTGGAAGCCAAATCTGCGGGGTTATGCGTAGATTGGACATGAGCCCAATGTGAGTTGTCGACGTGAGAGAGAATAGTAGACACTCTATTTCATTTTTATATATTTTTGTTTGTTTTCTTTTTTTTTTTAGCCACAACTGTCTGGCAGTTTGAGTACTATAAGCGACCTACCCAAATGTCTTTTCTTTGGTATTGTTCGTCGTTTCGTTGAGCTCCTTGAGTTATAAGTCGAGCTACACGATAACTGACAAATGCTTGCACTGACTGGACAGGTCCACTCAAATCTGTGTGGTTCTTTCTTCAAAAGACCATCTCAGACACTATTCTGCATAGTCCTCATGTGAATTGAGCAAAATTATGTCTGGACTTCAAAAGAGACTATGACCTCTGAGTTTGTTTCGGCTGTTTCTTCTCAGAGTAGTCAGGTACGAAACGCCGGCCCCATCTAGTTAAAAAAAAAAAATGACGTGTAAAAGTGTTTGTAAAAACCTACTTGCAAAATAAACATCATTTATCATTTCCAACGAAAGTAGTCCAGTGACTGGGATGTCTACTAAGCCATGCCAAAACCACTGATGACTCAGTCCAGGCGTGTATTTGAGGGGATCAGTTCTCATTACTTCAGCGACCCATAAACTCTAAACGCGGAATTGACTGCTATTTGACTGGTGCAACTTTAGTTCGAGATGAGATTAAACGAGGTTCGAGGTGTGTTTTTAACATGGATGGTTTTGTGAGCATCGATGACTCTAATATACACTACAGCGGCGTAAGCCGCAATCGACGCATCACTGAAACCATGTAACTCTACCAATAGGTCGTCGGATTTTGTGTTAACCTATCTGGGGATGCTGAATTTGTTCGTCTCTATAAGGCTTAAACGGTAAGTTTCCCATTCTGATAGAAGTTCCGGAGTTAATTCTTCATCCCATCCCAGGCCAAAGCTTTTGGATGAAGATCTTGGAAGTTACAATGCAAAGCCAAGCGGATCGAACAGGCGTGCGATGTCAGATACATCTTTCTCTTGATCAATTTGTACTGATCAATTTATCGCTCTCACGATCAGACGAAATTCCTAATATTTTTATAACTGAGTCCAACTTAATATTATTTCCCTGCTCCTCTTCCTCATTCTGTTTTACCTTTGTTACAGTCGTGAATTCTTTTGCTTAGCTCATCAAGGATCGCACATTTCTGCTTTGACTTGGATGTGTCTAAATATTCTAAAGAACGAAATCTTGACTCTAAAAAATTGTAATGTTTTAAATTCTTCAAAAGCTGTTAATTGTTCATCTGAACAAATTTTCAATTCCCACAACTTTCGTGATTCACTATCCAGCTTAGCGCTTATTATGTAAATGACTATAGCATTTCATGATTTAACATTAATACCGAGAGTGCGTAAGCCATGTAGACAATCCACAGTAGTATCCAATAATTCTTTAAACGCAGTTGATGACTCTGTTACATTTGACTGATTTATTAATCTCTTTAGCATTGAATTAGCCAAATATCGTTTGTTGTCATAGCGTTTTTTCAACATTAGCCAACATTCCTGATCCTGTCACAGGAGTGTGATGCAACAATTGTTCTTTCTTCTCATCTCAACAATCTTTCAACTCAGACTTATAACTTATATACCTACATTTCCTCGGTTTTGTCATATATTTCCGATGTAAAGTAACTGTGATTCCTTTTTTTACAATGTTCCTGTGTGTTTCTATAAAATTAGACCACAATTGTTCTAACGATTCCATCCTAGTTTCCAATTAAGATAACTTTATGCGTTCTTTAGGAGTTTTTATAATTCTAGCTTTTTCTGTTTTTCTGGTTATCTAGTTGTAAGTTAATTAATGAACATGACTTTAAAGTCCTATAAAACTATTGACTGTATTAGCTAGAATAAATTTACAAGTATTATTTCGCAGTACGGGAACGTGTAAATTTCACAAGTGTGAAACTGAGAAATGCGTTTTACTTAGAAAAGTTAAGTACTGAGAAAAGTGTTTTTATCCACAAACACTTCACTGAATCACTCCACTCCAATGGTGACAACGTCATCCTGATGAAACCCAGGTGTAAACCTGGCGCCCTGCGCCAACTCCTGCTGCTGGTCCACGCCGACTCTGCTGCAGCACTGGTCACTGTGCACACCAGCTTGGGTATGCGGCGCTTTAGGGCGACCCACCCTGGTTTCTACGCCAAGAATCACAAACACTGTCCGGACTCTGGATCTCACATCCGATCTTATCCGACTCGATGAGGACCATGAACTTTACTTCGCAGAATTCGGGTAACCGTAAATGAAACACCGGGTTGATGGAACTAACTTCCATCAAACCCTTTCGCTGCACAATTTAAATGCTAACAACGCCATCTAGTTTAGTTTGATGGAACTATTGAATGCGAACATTTACAATACAATTCATTGACCATTCCACTAAACCTTACATTTAACAATACCTTTAACATTTACAATAAACATCACATGTAACAATACGTTTAACATTTCACCTCTTCTAACAATATATTATTTAGTATTTAATTTCGTTAAACTTTTTTTTTCAATTTTTTTTCATTAACTATATTTATGATTTCATTAAACAATTAACATTTTTTTTTTACATTAAACAAAGTTTTTAACATTTTATGAAACATTAGTTCATTTTATTTTCTATTTCATTTCATTTAAAAAACTTTTTTAACATTTCATTAAACATTATTACATTAACATAAAACATTAGTAGGTACATGACATATTTCATTTAATTTATTTTTATTAATTTTATTTTATTAATTGTAGAAAACTTATAGCTAATACATTCGAGTAGTTTCAAGTAACATTATGACATTTTACCAAAGAGTAGTCGAAGAAGCTATTTGGTTTATATTTTACAATTTAATTTGTTGGTTAAACTGTAAACCGAATAGCTTGTTCGCCCGTACATACATTTCATGCGATTTAAAACATTAGCACAGTACATAATAAATAACATTTCATTTAAATAATATTTAATTTAGCATTTCTTTTAACACTTAATTTATCATTATATTTAATTTAGTACTTATATTAACATTTCATTTATAATATTTATTTTAGCATTCTTTTAACAATACATTTCACGGCCTGATTCAATAAGGGAAGCAATATTTTCTACAATAATTTAGCTAGTTTGTAAATAAAAATCTGCTGTTGCCCAGAAAAATGTAAGGAATTCATACAAGTATTAAGCATTAATTGGCCACAACTTTAACCCCAAAATAAACATTTAATCTAAAGAATTGAAACTTTCATAATACGAGCCATCTTTGCGCAATCGTTAGAAGCTATTCGGCAACGAAGTGAGAGGCCAGAGACACCTCTTTCGACATTCTTTATTAAGGCGACTACATGAGCTAAATTAGCAACTCTGCTATTGTGGTGGTTCAAACTTCGTTTGAAATACTGTTAGAATAAAGTTCTAATCAGCTTGCACTACAAAGTGGTTGTTACGTCAGTCACTGCGGGCCGAATAGTGCGAAATGAGTGGTTTTTTGCGATTTACAAAAAGTCTATTGATTGTACTAAAAGAATAAAACACTATGATGCTAATATGTTGCTTGTAGAATTATTTGCCAAAAAATCAGAATGATCGCATGTTAGTGCACAACTATAGTAACAAGTTTGATTCCTAGGGTGAATAATTTAGATTTTAGAAGAATAATTGTTTATTATGAAGTCATAGGTTTATCTTGTATGGTTTTTACTCGTTAAAAGAAATTTTTAGAGATAAGTTCGTGATTTTTTTTTATCGAGTAAAATTAGTTGTATTATGTTTTCAAAACACTATCGTACTAGCTTAAATCCTGAAGAAAATAATATATTTTTCTGATTTTGTTTATTGCAGTGAATCATATGATTTTTTGCATTATAAAACTAGCGTTTAACTCCTGTAGTCCCCTTAAATAAAGCATTTAAATAAATTAAGCACGTTAACCACCAACAACGGTTACGACGTGTACCTCTTTGCGGGCGATAAATAGTGGTGTGGGCGCAGCGCTGGCGGGCACGTGGGCGGCGGCGACGCGGCTTTGGGGGGCGCCGGCGCTGATGCGCGGCTGGTGGGCGGCGCGCGCCTGGCACGACGCCGCCGCGCTGGCCTGGGCCGCGCTGCTGCTGCTGTGCTGCGCGCGCGGCCTGCGCTCCGGCTTCCTGCCGCTGCTGTGGGCGCTGCTGCCGGCCGCCGCCGACCTGGTGGGCGCGCGCGGCCTGCCGGGCGGCGCGCGCGCCCAGCTGTGGGCGCTGGGCGCGGCGCTGCCGGCGGCGCAGACGTGGTACCTGGCGCTGGGCTCGCTGCGCATGTTCGTGCCCATCATGGGCCGCGCGGGCGCGGGCGCGCTGCCGGCCGATGTGTGCATGGCGGCGCTGGTGGCGCTGCTGGTGCAGGCGTGCTGCGGCTGGCTGCTGCCGCTGGTGCTGGCGGCGCGCGGCGTGCTGCGGCTGGCGCGGGGCGGGGCGGCGCTGTGCGCGGCGGCGCTGCTGCTGGTGCTGCTGACGCCGCTGGGCGCGCCGTACAGCGCGGAGCGACCGCAGCGCCTGATGGTGTTCCACACGCGCCGTACGCTGCACGCGCCGCTGGTGCCGGCCGACCAAGTGGACCACTTCTACTGGGTGCCGGAGCTCGACGCCAACACGCCGCACTCCGTTGATAAATACGGTGAGTTCATGTATGAACGTTTTTTGAATGGAAGACGATAATGTTACAATGTTTGTGGACCGAGTAAAAACATTACTTAAGGCGCCTCCCCGAGCAAATGACCTTGAACGAGCAGTTTTTGGAGCCTACTCCTCTTTATCCAAGAGAAATACCAACCAATAAAAAATACATTAAATGACTACATATTCTTGACTCCAAAATTGTCGTTTCTTTTTTTTTAAAGTAGCTTAATGTTTAATAAATCCCCTCACAACGAAACCACAGAAATGAGAAATAATGATTTATAAAATGCTACTCGTAAAGTAACCATTATTTTGATTTGCTACTTATACTAATGGATAGACAATTTAATAATGAACATACTTGTCGTTTTATTTTTTCCAAAAGACATAAATTTGATTTTATAAAGAATAAAAACCACTCACTTCCCATTATTCGGCCTGCAGCGACTGACGTAACAATCACTTTGTAGTGCAAGCTGATTAGAACTTTATTCTAACAGTATTTCAACGAAGTTTGAACCACCACAAATTGCGTTGCTAATTTTGCTCGGGGAACCGAGTAGAATAACTTAATTTAGTATTAATGACTTATGCTGTACCTACCTAATAAATAATGTAATAAATAATTTTCAAAGTCAACACCTTTATTGTAAACTAAGACACGTGTAGACTAGGACTGGGAGTCTAGGAAAATTGACAACCCGTGGAAATATTCGCTCAGGTTCATAATGTTTTTTTGACAAAAGTTCGAGTGCCAAACAACCTACGAAAACGTGCGGAGGCATGTGTGGCCGTAAACGGATCACATTTTTAACAGTTGTTGAGAGTTGGTATTCAATCAGTGTAAACACAGTATCTTCTCGTTCAACTTGCAACCGCAGTGTCTCAAGACGATAGTCTATGACCAGTGTGTGTTGCCAGTTACATACGGGACCGAAACGTGGTCACTCACAATGGGCTTCATCAGAAGGTTTAAAGTCACCCAAAGGGCAATGGAGAGGGCTATGCTCGGAGTTTCCTTGCTCGAATCAGAAATGAAGACATCCGCAAGAGAACCAAGGTTACCGACGTAGCCCGAAGAATTGCCAAACTTAAGTGGCAGTGGGCAGGGCACATTGCTCGCAGGACGGATGGCCGATAGGGCCGAAAAGTTCTGGAGTGGCGACCGCGAACCGGAAGACGTTGCGTTGGAAGGCCTCCTACTAGGTGGAGCGATGACCTGGTGAAGGTTGCGGGAATCCGTGACATGCGAGTCGCACGGGACCGGTCAATGTGGCGACACTTGGGGTAGGCCTATGTCCAGCAGTGGACGTCTTTCGGCTGAAATGATGATGATGATGATGAAACACAGTAAAAGATAACGAGTAGGTCGGCTCGGACGTAGCCTTGAATTCAATGCCTACTGTCGATCAGAGGGTTTATTATTGCTGAGAAACGCCTTTTTTTTATGGGGTGAAATATCATGTTTTGTGGTAGAACTCATTGTAACGCACTCAAAACATTGTGCTGATGGATGGATTGAATAGTACGGGGGTCGTGGAGGTGTTTAAAGTTAAAATCTTCAATAAAAACTTGTACATAGTTAAAAAACAACTAGTCAAAAAGTTGGAACTTTGACCCCAAATATCTCCGTAACTAGAATAAATAAATAAATTAAATAAATATCGCTGGACATTAACACACAGCGCCATCTAGTGCCACACTAAGCAACGAGGCTTGTGTCGTGGACACCAGATAGTTGATATACTACATAGATACTTTTTGTTTGTAAATACCTACTTATTATACATATAAACATCCATAACTTGAAAAGAAATGTCCATGCTCATCACACAAATATTTGCTCCAACCGGGATTCGACCCTTAGAACGTAAGGCAGCCTCACTACCGGTACGCCATTCGGGTCGTCAAGGAAGGTAGAACAAAAAACCGGCCAAGAGCGAGTCGGACTCGCGCACCGAGGGTTCCGTAAACTTTTTAAAAGACAAACTTAACTTTGCTGTTCGATCCCATGAAACAGCTATTGCACCAAACGCAAATAATAAGTTTGTAATAGTAAAATCGTTTTTTTTTTTTAAATTAAACTACATGTTTACGGTTTTCAGATTGTTTCCTTTACGTGTGCTGTAAGACATTGCTTCTCGCCAAATTTCTTGATTCTAGGTCAACGGAAATTACTGTAAGGTACTTCCGTTTGACATTGGTTTTAAATTTGGTTAAAAGCAAGGTCTTAGAGTAAAAATCTAACTTTGCCCATATCTTTTTATCGTGTTGACGCAGGACTTTGATTTTTATACACCTAATAGGGACTATAAACGTTATTATCTGGTATAAATTTCAACTTGCTAGGTCCACCCGTTCCTGAGAAAATCGGTGGTGACAGACGGACAAGAAAGTGATCTTATAAGGGTTCCTTTTTTAACCTTTTGAGGTACGGAACCCTAAAAATGATTGCAATGACGGGGAAAACAAGTGCCTTTCGGCTTCGTTAAGAGGTTTTTTACACCCTTTATTAGAAACTGTTGTTGTTGCCAACAGCACTAAGCGTAGGGTCGAGGTAGATGGGAGGGAAATACATTATGTCGATGAGTATTTATACTTGGACCAGTTAGTATCTTTCGAAAACATTCAAGAAAGAGAAATCGATCGCCGAATCGAAAATGCCTGGAAAAGCCACTGGTCCATGAAGACGCTAATGAAGGATGATCTTCCGATCTCCCTGAAGTGCAAACTCATTGACATGTGCATCCTGCCCGTCCTAACCTACGGTGCTCAGACCTGGACGCTCACCGAGTCTCAGAAGCTCCACCTTGGAGTTTGCCAAAGGGCAATGGAACGCAGCATTCTGATGGGTGTCAAAAGACAAGAAAGGGTTCGAAACACCACGCTGCGTTCCAAAACGGGCATAGTGGACGTTGACATGAAGGTTGCTAGACTAAAATGGGATTCGGGACGTCAGTCGCATGCACGATGACCGCTGGGCAAAAGTCTCCACGCTATGGTTGCCGGACGGACGGCGGCGCCGAGGCCGGCCCAGAAAGAGGTGGCGGGACGATTTGGACGCGTACCGCGAGGGTTGGTTCGAGGACGCACGAGAAAAACCACATTGAAGGAATTAGGGGAGGCCTTTGCCCAGCAGTGGGACAGCACAGGCTAACAAAAAAAAAAAAGACACTGAAAAATATTTTGTATAACTTATAATTCTTTGAACCCAGTACCTACCGAAAACTCACCGACAGCGAGCGCGTGTGTGACGTCACAATGTTAATGTTTACTCATCGTAACATACAACTGATACAATGTTTTGACATATCATCGATTAATTCTTGTTATTATTAATATATATCAAATACTATGAGTGTGCGTTAATTAAGAGAGTTGGATAAAAGGATCAACGCCATTAAAAGTTATATATTTAACGCGCAAGATTCTTAATTTACCCTAATTGTTGGGGTTATCTCGTCAGACAGATACCCCGGTAGTTGTTGTAGGAAGGTAGTTAGTACACACCAAACCACTGTTATGTTCAATAGTTTAATTACGTTTAAGTTACGTTTGTTTAGTTATCGGAGCCGCACTTGATACAATGTTATTATTGATCGACCTGCTTGTGGCTGAGTTTTAGTGACGACTGAATTTATGTTAGAATATAATTAGTAAATTACGTTTAGCGTAATTCATTACGTGCGCAGAAACGTACTTTTGCTGTATGAGCATTATTGGCTCGTACATGCTTCCGAGGGAAAAAATATGTACGCACTCAGATTACCAAACTTGAGTTACAAGTTAAATAGTTTATAATACATGTTATTAAGCAATCAAAACAATAAGCAAGAAATAATTCTTAATTAATTAATCATAGTCTAAATGTTGTTCCAATCGCTGGTAACGGTGGCCGGTAGTTTTCCGAATGTCCACCTCGTATTTCGACGGTCATATATTCAATTGGCGTAAGGGACTAAGTACAGGTTGTCAATACGAGCAAAAAACAAAAAAAATATGCATTATCTACCATATATTTTTCATTTTTAAGGAATTTTTATGATGTCTTTGGCAAAAGAACTTGAAATAAAGCTCTCTTTTGTCTGGTAATACTCAAAATAACTTTAATTGAATAGTTTCGGAGATAGTGTCCTTTACTCTTGCTTTAATATGAGGACTTGACCCTTACACCCATACATAGTTTGTGTCAGTTTGGTCGTAAGATGTCGTAAGTGGCTATAATACTATAAAGTCTTATGAAAAATATGCCGTAAGTAACATTTACCCAAATAGAAACACCCCAAAAGGGGATGTAAATGTAGCAGATATTTTGAAGTAAAAAATGAATAGGATAATTTAATATTATTATAGGAATCAACTTATAATAAGAACAAAAACAATAACTTTCTAGTTTTGTTTTATACAATAATCGTGAACCAATGACATAACTCAAGACAATTATTACGTAATAGCTATATCAATGGCTTAATAGCTTAAAGCTTTATAATTTTAATCATTTTGAGATCAACACCACATTATCAACACAACATCACATGTAAATTAAGGGGCTCCCCGAATTTTCGGCTGATCTCGTTAAATACACAATTAATATAAAATCTGATCGACAAAATCAATGATTTAGAGTTCTAGATTATTGACGTCTATATTTTCATTAAAATATACTTCACTGTAGTTACAGTTACGGAACGGAAACTTCGTAAACCTTATAACAATTTTCTATTTTATTTTTAGTACTTACGTCAAATGTTTGAAATGGTTTTAAAATTAGTTCAAAGCAAAATGCAGCGTTTTATGTACCAAAATTTCAGGGGTGTAAAGGACTTATTTGAAGAGCTACAAGAATTTTAAGTATGCAGAAAGATGGAGGAGAAAAAATCAAGTACGATGGTTTAATAATTTTTTTTTGTCGTTTGTCCCTTAAGCCAATTAAATTTATGACCGTCGATTTTACCGTAGGCAGGAATCTCCTTTTCTATATCTTCTGTCCTTTCTTGATTCTTGTTCGCGTTGGCTGCAGTATCGCCCTTCTTACGAGCCTGAAGATATCTTCTTATTCGCTAAACTATTATAGCGGCGCAGTTCCTCCCACCAGCAAAGAGCTCATAGCGTAGTTGCCGATGTCGTAGACACTAGGCCGTTAGGTAGGCTCTCTCTTCACTTTTGTGCGGCTATCTGGTCATCTAACAATTTGTGGTCATTAGATAAGTTTAATTTCGGTAGCACAATCTTCGTGTTTTTGAATGTATTTCACATATCATTTGGTGAGTTAATAGTAGGTACCTCCAAGGTTATTCCAATGTTGGTACTGCTACTAAAAACGTCATATGAATAAATTGTGTTGTCTTTGGGCTGAAGTATGCAGTCCTGACCTAGGGCAAGGAGCCCTGCTTTTGTTATAGTGGTTGTTGTAATTCGATTTTCGCAGACAATGCGAATCGTGCACTCATTGATGCAATTATACAGCCATATGTTTGGTCTCTGTAATTTTATCCATTGGTCAGCGCATTGTTGTGCTACCCAATCACATGAATATTATTTACATTTTGACTAAGTATTTTAGCTTCGCAGGATGCTGTGGCTCCATGCAGGTTGTTGATAGTTGTAGAGGCGTGGCAGATATGATTGTCCGCCGTCATTGTGGTACACTGCTGAAGATCAACCTCTTCCATCTATATGCAGGTAGGTACTCTTTACGAAGTTGACTCCAATATATTGTGTTGCTGTCTGTATCACCTGACATTGTGCAGCCGTTTCCCATCTAGGAATAGCTATATTGCGATACAGTGTATAGGTACTCGTCATCGCTTATTAACGGTATATGTAATTCGAAGAGTAAGTACTGTTCGGTGAGCCGGGCTTTAACATAAATAATTTTGTAAATATTTTTATGTTCGACCCATTGCTGTGTTTGATAGGTAATGTTAATCTTTTCGGTATGATACCGGCAATGTAATCGAGTTGTTCAGATAGCTGCTCCGGTGTGAATAATTTCATGTCGAGATGGCCTCTGTAGATATCTGTCAATGCACTTAAGAGCATTTCTTGGTTTCTTCTCAGTACTGAGATAAGTAAACTAGCTGTTAATGTCCCAGCATCGACACCATTCATTGTATACATTCGTTTTCTATCACAGCCGTATTATATTTCGTTTCGTTCATGAATTGTTGAATTACTTCAAGTTGCGTTTTTACAGTCTTAATTTTTTTTTATGACGTTATTTTCTGCCTCGATAATCAGTGTCTGATTTCGTATCAGTTGTAGTAAATATTGTTCGTTTGTTTTAATTTTTTCTATGTCCTGAGCGTATTTTTCGGCGAAATCGCTGTCGAGGACTCCAAACAGGTCTCCTGCTAAATTTCCTACGCCGTTGACGTAGCCACGTCGCCTCCGCTTGGGATGTTGAGATCGCAACAATTTGTTATACTCGTTCAGCTGGTTCTTTTCGAACTTGAGTTGTTGTGACGTAAAGTGACATGATTCGTTAGGCATCGTGTCGCATAGTTGGCCTAAATGATTTACGAACTCCTCTACCTTTGTCGTACTTTGCCAGAATGTTGTCAGGTTATAGTATACCAGAAGTTTCCATTCGTCGTGGATGAGTTGGATGTTTCCGACGGGGTCGAAGTACACTGGTTGGTTTTCAGTTAACCGAGTTATTTTAAAATGTTGCAGGGGTGCTGCAAGTCCACATGATAGCGTTGTAAATGCTACTAGTGCTACTAGTAACATCATAAGCAGGCTGTTTGCCCTTTTTCGACTTTTGGCTCGTCGTGGTCCATTTCCGGACTCACTTCTTGTGTTTCAGCGCTTCCGCGTACCTCGTTTATAGGTAGCGGGGCAAGTTTAGTTATGGGTCTTTTAAGTATTTTGTGTCTTATGCGTGACTACTCGAACTAAGTTGTCGCCGCCTGGGTGCAGCTTTACTACTCGTCCCATAGCCCATCTGGGTAGATTACTTTCCTTGACGAGAACTAGCTGCCCTTTCTGTATGATTTCATATTCAATAATTGAACATATTGAGTAATTCTTATGATGTTATCGTTCTGACCGAAACTTGGCTTATTCCTGATATCCGTGATAGTGAATTTATTGATGAACGATATGTTGTCTTTAGGTAGTGACCGTGACCGTGTTGTCGCAACGAATAAAAAAGATGGAGGAGGTGTTCTAATTGCTGTGCTTCGTGAATTGCGGGCGGCAATATTGATAACTCAATTATTTAGCTCTGAAATTGAACAAGTATTAGTACAGTTGCCTGCCACGCAGCAGCACACACGTAATATTATTGGTGTCGTGTATATACCTCCAGCGTCACGTGCAGAGGCATATGAGCAATACTTAGACATTCTGCAAGGCTTAGCTAATAATCCCAATTGCAATTCATACCATTTCTTTGGTGACTATAACTTGCCTGAGATTAACTGGGTGCAGCAAGGGAACCATGCCACTGCGCGTCACACGGACTCTACGGGACGTATATTACTTAATTTTATAAATATAATAAATGGTATACAATTTCATTACACAAAAAATAGTTCAGGTCGTGTGTTAGACTTGATAATCTCCAATGCAGACCCCCTCAAATGATGCCCTGCAATATCCTGGTAAAATCCTGATAGCCTCCACCCCCCGTTTTCTATATTAACTCACCTAGATGTGCGTTTCAAACCAATGAAATGCCATCCGGTTCGCAGGCATAACTTTTACAAAGCAAACTA
Source organism: Xestia sexstrigata (assembly GCA_941918905.2). Classification (NCBI taxonomy): domain Eukaryota; kingdom Metazoa; phylum Arthropoda; class Insecta; order Lepidoptera; family Noctuidae; genus Xestia; species Xestia sexstrigata. The sequence continues at coordinate 396,928 of OW799216.2, read as the reverse complement.
TGATTGCATTAAACGATACTTAAGTAATGTAGATTGGGAAGAGTCACTCTCTCATTTTTCTTCTGAGATGGCTGTTGATTTTTTTTTATGAAACTGTATATAGAATTATCAGGTCACATACTCCATTAACTTATACTAAAAACTTCTGTTGTGATATCCGAACGTACTCCTAAGTTGAGAGTCTGTGGTACCGATAATTAATCTGTGAGTGAAGCTGGCATGTGAATAGCACTTGTGTAAGTTGTGTTGCTGATTATTAATAAACCTTGGAGGATCTAATTAAACAGACTTTCATTACATGGTGGCAGCGGCAAAAGGCCTAAATTTTAATAGAAAATGGCGGAGACCGGTTACAAAATTAGTATTCCTCCACCGGAGCCTTTTTCATTTGAGCCAAAAGAGTGGCCGTCATGGCGGACGCGCTATGAAAGATGGGCTAATGTGACTCAAATGTCCACAAAAATTGAAAAAGAACAAGTAGACTGTTTGTTGTATACAATGGGACCAAGGGCGGAAGATATATTACTGCAGTGTGCAGAGGATGACGTCAAGAGTTACGGTAAAGTAATCAAATGTATGGAAGATTATTTTTTGCCCAAAAGAAATATAATATACGAGAGGTACATGTTCAACAGCAGAAAACAAGAGGAAAATGAAAAGGTGGGGGAATTTATAACTTCATTGTTCAAGTTAGCTGAATATTGCAACTTTAAAGAATTAAAAGATGAGCTGATCAGAGACAGGTTGGTGGTTGGTATGAAAGACAAAAAGGCGAGTGAAAAATTGCAGTTAAAGAGAGAGTTGCAATTGGAAGAAGCCATATTGATGGCAAAGCAGGCGGAGAGGCAGAAAGAGCAGAGCAAAGTTATAGAAGGAAAAAATGATGAGTTGGTGTTGGAAGTAAATAGGGTTAAAATGGCAAAATCAAATAAGGATGCTGTAAATTCAAGCAAGGAGAAGTGCTGGCACTGTGGTCGAGCACGCCATCCGAGAGAGCACTGTGGTGCGGTAAAGTCAACATGTTTCAAGTGTGGACGTGTGGGACATTTTGCAAGTATGTGTAAAGCTGGAAAGTTTATTAAGAAAATGGAGGTACTGACAGAACCAGAAGAAGCTCAAGTATTGCAGGTCAGTCTTGGAGAAGGCAGTGATAGATATATGATAGAAGTGCAAATTTTTCATAAAGAAAAATTCCTTAGTAACTGTAAGTTTCTTATTGATACAGGGGCAGATATAACTGCAATACCGATGTCAGTCTTGGGACCTTGGGTGCAGTTATCAAGTACCAGAGATAAAGTAAGAGGACCAGATGGTAGTGAACTAAAGGTTCTCGGTAAATTAGACTTAAGGTTAGTATATAAGTTACAATGGTACAATAATAAGGTTTATGTTATAGAAGACTTGCAATGTCCAATGTCCAATATTGGGTCGTCCTGCATTAGAGTCGATGAAAATACTGCATATTAGAGCTATATCAACTAATGTTTCATCTCAAGTTAATGTAGATAGAGAATTTGGAGGCATATTTAATGAGTTAGGGGTATTTAAAGACGAGTTCAAAATTCAATTAATAAAAAATCCAATACCTTATGTCCATGCTTCTCCACGATCTGTATCTATCCCTTATTTACCTAAAGTCAAAGCAGAATTGGAAAGGTTGGAGCAGCTGGGGGTAATCAGCCCCATAGAGGAGCCAACTGATTTTGTGTCACCTATTGTAGTTGTTCCTAAAGGAAGCAATATTAGAATATGTGGAGACTATACTCAAGTGAATAAAAGTATATTGCGACCAATATTTCCAATTCCTAAGGTAGAAATGACACTAGCTAGATTGAAAGGGGCTAATTTTTTTTCAAAAATTGATGCTACTGCAGGTTTTAATCAAATCAGGTTGGAAAGTAGCTCTAAAAAGCTCACTACTATAATAACACCTTTTGGAAGGTATGTGTACAATCGCTTACCATTTGGACTAAACTGTGGACCGGAGTATTTCAGTATGAAATTTTCAAATTTATTCAAAGACCTTGATGTAGCAATTCATGTTGACGATATATTAATATTTGAGGAGACTATTGAACAGCATGACATAGTTCTAAGAGAAGTATTGAGACGTTTACAAGATGAAGGTATAACAATTAATAAGGATAAATGTGTGTTTGGAGTCAGGGAAATAAATTATTTAGGGCATATTATTAATGAAAAGGGAGTAAGGCCTGAGCCAGAAAGGGTAAAGTCAATCATTAATTTTCCAACACCTACAAACAAAAAGGAATTATTGCAATTTTTAGGAATGGTTAATTTTGTTGGTCGTTTTATACCTAACAAGTCACATATTCTGGATCCTTTGCATGTGTTGTTAAAAGAAGGTTATTTATTCACTTGGGATACTGAGCAGAAGCATGCTTTTGAAGTAATTAAAGATCATTTACAAAAGGCTCCTATACTGGCTCATTTTGATCCAAGTAAAAAAATAATCATTACAGCAGATAGTAGCTCTTATGGGTTGGGAGCGGCTTTATTACAGGAAGATGTAGAAGGACATAGGAAGGTTGTAGCATATGCAAGCAGAACCTTAAATAAAACAGAGAAGCAGTATTCTCAAATTGAAAAAGAATGTTTGGCATTAGTTTGGAGTGTTGATAGGTTTAAGGATTATGTGAAAGGTATAACAGTCTATTTAGAGACAGATCACAAGCCTCTGTTACAAATACTACAAACTAAACCCCTAGATGATTTGTCACCCCGACTTTTACGTTTTAGATTAAGATTAATGTGTTATGACTATATAGTAAAGTATATACCGGGCAAAGAGTTGATATTGGCAGATGTGTTGTCTAGAAATCCCTTATGTACTCAAGAATCTGAATTGGATATTATTACAGATAAAGCAATATTTAGCTTTGTTCATGAGGTATTTCCAGATACAACATTAGAAATAATAAAGCAGGAACAAAATAAATGTGGTACATGTGAAAGTTTAAAGATATAATCGCACAGAAGGATGGCCCAATAAAATTAAATTAGAAAAAGAATTGTCTTTGTATTACCAATATAGGTATAATTTTTCTATAGGGGAGGATTTATTGCTATACAACAGTAGAATAGTTATTCCAAAAACATTGCAAAATACCATGTTAAAAATGATTCATGAGGGTCATATGGGTATTACTAAGTGTAGGGAACGTGCCAAACAATCAGTATGGTGGGTAGGCCTGTCAAGGCAAATTGAGGAATTGGTTAGAAATTGTAGTCAATGTTTAGAGAATAGAATAAATTATAAAGGGGAAATTATTATAGAAGATGTTCCTGACAGATCCTGGCAAAAATTAGGTATGGACTTATTTAAATACAGGAGCAGTTGGTATTTAGTAATAGTAGATTATTACTCAAGGTTTTTGGAAATATTTCCTCTTAATAATTTAACTGAAGATGCAGTTATTCTCAAATGTAAGGAATCCTTTGCTAGGTATGGAATTCCTGAAGTTATACGCACTGACTGTGGCACTCAGTTTAAATCTAAGTTTGTTAATTTTGCTAAGGAATATGGCTTTAGGCTGAGAAATAGTAGTCCCCATTTTCCACAGAGCAATGGAATGGCTGAGTCGGCAGTTAAAATAAGTAAACAATTGTTAACTAAGAATGATGATATTTATTTGGCACTTTTAGCTTACAGAAATACACCATTAGAATCGGGATATAGTCCAGCAGAGTTAATGTTTCATCACAAATTAAGAGAGAAATTGCCTATTGTAAAATCAGAATTAATTAAGGTTGTCCAGCCAGGCCAAAAATTTAGAAAAATAAGATTTAAAAAAAAAGCTTAAAGACGCTGATCATTATAACAGTAGACATGGGGGTAGAACTCTAAGACAATTATCAATAGGAGAGACGGTATGGGTTACAGATTTAAAATTGTATGGTGAAATAGTAAGATGTTGTAAGGAACCCAGATCGTATATTGTAAAGACAAATAGAGGAGAATTCAGGAGGAATAGGTGGCATCTTATAGAATGTAAAACAAAAAGAAGTGTAGAAAACGAGGATGAAGAAAGTGATAATATAGAAATTGAGGATGATTTAGATTTAAGTAATGTTGATTATGATTTAGATTTAAGTAACGTTGATTACAACCAAGACAGGCCTAGTAATTCAACAGTTGAAAATGTGGTTCCACATAGAGTAAGGCGAAGACCAGTGTATCTTGAAGATTATGTAACAGATTAACATAGCTTTGTTTACGGATAGTTAATTGGGAGGATGTTGTGATATCCGAACGTACTCCTAAGTTGAGAGTCTGTGGTACCGATAATTAATCTGTGAGTGAAGCTGGCATGTGAATAGCACTTGTGTAAGTTGTGTTGCTGATTATTAATAAACCTTGGAGGATCTAATTAAACAGACTTTCATTACAACTTCCGAACTGGTTTTCACCTTCTCTAATAAAAACATTTAAAACTAAAGAACATGCTTGGATTAAGTGGAAGAAATATGGCAATTACTCTGATTATGTGCATTTTTCAATTTATCGCAAATTGTTTCATAGTGAGACCGAACTCAAACTCAAACTCAAACTCAAAGCATTTATTTCAATTAGACCATTATGGCACTTTTGAAAGTCATAAATACAAAAAAAAAACAAAACAAAGCTACAGTCCCAGACACAAGACATAATAACTTGAGAAAGTACTGTAGTTGCCCATTCCCTAGCGTAGATCTCTATGGAGAAGAACGGGCAAGAAACTCCATGGACACTCTTTTAAATCAAAATATTGTTACAAAATCTTGGTTATATCATTCATGTTGAGATTATAGATATATGTGAGAACGATGTAGGAAGACGTGCACATTATGAGCGTCCAGAGTAAAACATTAGATCAACAAATTAAAAATAAAGTAATTAAAATGAACCGTGGCAGCTAAGAGATGACCAGTCCCAACTGACAGCGCCCGATCACGAACAAGACGCGTGTATCGGCGCCATTCAACTCAACCATATTGAAGGGAACTAAATGACCCGACACACCCGCCACCATCAGCGAGACCTTTGAGTGAGCATGACATTCTCTCAGCCACCAAGGCACCGCTAAATGTTATAAGAGACATATGACATCAGTTGAGGACAGTATACCGAAATCTATTAAGTATTTTTGGTCGTATGTCTCTTCCAAGAATGGCAAAGCTAAGTACCCTGCTAACATGTTTTACAAAAATGTTTCTTCCGATGACCCCAAGGAAATATGCAATTTGTTCTCAACTTTATTTTGTTCGGTACATGAACCCTCTACCTTTGACCCAGACATCTGGCAACCGTCTAATCCCTATGAAGACAATTCATCATGTATCTCTGACATCTACTTATCAAAGGAATCAATACGTACAGCATTGAAGTCACTGGATTCTTCTAAAGTAGCTGGATCCGATGGCATACCACCCTCCTTCTTCATAAGTACAGCTGACCACTTGTCTTCCGACTTACATTTAATTTTTAACAAATGTTTGAGGGAGGGTGTCTTTCAGTTTGGAAATGAGCCTCTATCACCCCTGTGTACAAGAGTGGCGATAAAAATAATGTTGAGAATTATCGGCCCATTTCCATTCTTTCCACTTTGTCAAAGGTTTTTGAACGACTTGTGCACGGCGCGCTATATCCACATATCCGTCATCTTATCATACCCGAACAACATGGTTTTGTCAAACGCCACCACTAACCTTATGACCTAAATAAACTAGCTCTTCGAAAATATGGACCGCCGGGTACAGGTTGACGCTGTTTACACGGATTTTCAGAAGGCCTTTGACAAGGTGGACCACACCCTGCTCATGGAAAAAATGCCTTTAATGGTATACGCGGTAATTTACTCAGGTGGTTTGCTTCATACATTTTCAATAGGACTCAAAAGATCGTCATTAATGGGCATGAATCTGGCTCTATAGTTGTTAAATCCGGGGTTCCTCAGGGGTCAGTATTGGTTCCTTTTCTATTTATATTGTTTATTAATGACATTAAACATTGTTTTGTCAACTCACATTTCCTGATGTATGCAGACGATATGAAAATTTATATCACCTGTAAAAATATCCACGACTGCCATTATTTACAACAGGACCTTGATAGATTTTATGAATACTGCCTCAAAAATAAACTCTTTTTAAGTCTTCCCAAATGTTACACAGTGTTAGGAAGTATTATACCTGTATATTTATATGTGATGTTTACGTCAATCGTTTAACAAGATGCAGGTCTCATAGCCTAAGTTAGTAAGAAATAAAGATTGAAGCAAACACACGTCTTCATCATTCTAGTTTTTGTGCCAACCTAAAGTGAACCTTAAAGCTCTAAACATATGGTCCAAATGAGCCGGATTCATAAGTGTTATATTTTAAAAGTTGTAATAACTGTACGGCCGATCGAATACAAAATAATCGCACATTCCTCAGCGATAAGAGTGAATAACAAGCTCATTAGTGAAGACTTTATAAAATTACGAGTTATTACATCGCCATAATTTGGTGTATTTACTTGAATTTTGGTTAAAATCGAAGTTTTTTTTTTCAAAAATGAGTACTTCAAGCAGTAAATTACTCAATCTTCTCGAAGAAACAGCTAGTAAAATGCAGAAAGCCCAAGTTAATTTGAAGAAATGTCCTCGGGCACGATTAACAAAGGGTTACATCCAAGCAAGATTACAATGCATAGAAGAATATTGGCAGTGCTTTAAGTCAACACATGAAGAACTCGTCAAGTGTACACCGAAAGTTAACCGTGCGACCATCCCGTACTTTGTTAACGAAGATTATTACGTTATTGAAGACTTGTTTTTGTGTTTACAAGGAGATTTAAAGGACATGATTTCTTCGTTGACATCAACAGCAGAAGTATGTAGTAACACAGCGACGATTAACCAAACACAAGTTAAATTGCCGAGAATGCAGCTGCCTGAGTTTAATGGTAATTACGATGATTGGCCCACTTATCATGACTTGTTTATATCACTAGTCCATGACAATACGTCGCTAAGTTTGGTACAGAAGTTGCAATATCTGAAGTCAAGTATCACCGGTGAAGCTGAAGCCTTGCTGAAACATATAAAGGTCACGGACAATAACTACGAACAAGCGTAGAATATATTGAAAAATCGCTTCGGCAATAAACGAGTTGTAGTAAATACTTTGTTCAAACGACTTACCGGACAAAAGGCGATCAAGACACCAACTGCAAATCAAATAAAAGTTTTGCTGGACACTACAGCTGAGTGTTTGAATAGTCTACAAAATCAGGATTTATCTATTGACAACTGGGACCCTCTAATTATATTTTTAGTGGTTCAGAAATTAGATCCTGAGACCCACAAGGATTGGGAGGAGCATACATACACTCAGGAGTTTAACAAGTTACCCACCTTGAAAGATTTTTATAAATTTTTGGAGTCTAAGTTCCGTACATTGGAGTTGGTGACACATAGTAGTGGTTCAGCTGCCTCAAAGGAGAAAACTATTAAAGATAAGTCATGCCATGTTTCTGCAACCACACCTTCGAAGACGTGTACAATGTGCAACAATGAAGACCACGCCCTATGCCATTGTAAAGATTTTATAAAGCTTCAACCGATGGAGAGGAAAGAGTTTGTAAAGAAGAATAGCCTCTGCTACAATTGTCTGGCACCAGGGCATTCAGCCTGGAAATGTCGCGTATCTGTGTTCTGCCGTCGAAGCAATCGTCGACATCACTCACTGTTGCATCAGCAGAGAAGTAACAACAAGCAGTCAGACAATTCACAAACTCCACACAGTCATATCGAAGGAAAGGAACATATTAAAGAAGATACTAAGGAAGACGTTGCAATAGCATCACACTTCACCACGAAGAAGCCCACAGCTTTGCTGGCAACAGCACTAGTGTATGTTAAGGATGATAACGGACTAACAACAGTATTGCGCGCCTTAATTGACCAAGGATCACATGAAAGTTTTATCAGTGAGAGAGCAGCACAAAGACTAAAGATAAAACGCAAATCAAGCAGAGGAACACTCACAACAATTGGAGAAAGACAGACACAAATACATCACATCGTAGAATTTAATCTATTATCTCGGTGTGAAGATTTCAAGATTTCACTGAAGGCATACGTCATACCCAAGAACCTAACCTCCAACTTACCACCAAGACATTTCACCCACAAAATCGCTGACTGGCCGCATTTGCAAGGCCTCACCCTGGCAGACCTAATTTATAATCAACCAGGGCGAGTGGACCTGTTATTAGGTGTTCAAATCTATGACATCATTCTGAAGGGCGGTATAGTTAAAGTTCCATTAGGCTCTCCAAGTGCACTAGATACACGCCTAGGGTGGATTCTTTTTGGAAGGGTTGAAGAAAACACTTCTACGGAAGATATTACCGTCATGCATCCATATATTGACGTGGAAAATATGTTGAAATCTTTTTGGGAAGTAGAAGATGACGGTAAGAAGAAACTAACAGCAGAAGAAGAAACTTGTGAGAAAATATACAGGGAAACATACAAGCGAAACGTCGAAGGAAGATATGTGGTAAAATTGCCACTTAAAACGAAAAATCCAAAGTCAAGTGAAGGTAAAACTAGAGATATAGCATTGAAAAGATACATGCAACTTGAAAAACGCTTTGAGGAAAATACCGAGTTGAGGACGGAATACACAAAAGTAATGAAAGAGTATATTGATCTGAAACACATGGAAATAGTTCCAAGAAACGAGATAGATCATTCAGCAGTATACTTACCACACCATCCAGTCCTAAAAGAAACGTGCGAAACAACGAAGGTTAGAGTTGTCTTTAATGCTTCGTGCAAGGGTTGCAATCATATATCTCTGAATGATGAACTACTGATAGGACCTCAGCTACAGGAAGACATGAGGTATCTAGTCATGAGGTGGAGAATGAAGCCCGTCTGTTTTGTGTCTGACATAGAAAAAATGTATAGACAAATATTGGTGACGCAGGAAGACGCAGACTACCAGCGTATTCTTTGGCGTCATCATGAAACAGAAACCATCAAAGATTATCGTCTGCTACGAGTCACATTCGGTACTGCTTCTGCCCCTTACCTTGCTGTGAAAACGCTGCAACAACTAGCAGAAGATGAAGGTAAAGACTATCCAATAGCATCTGAAACCATCAAACATGATTTTTTCATGAATGATCTAATGTCAGGACAGGATACAGTAGAACAGGCTATTGAAGTAGCTAAGAATATTAGCCATATCCTACAAAAAGGAGGTTTTACGCTGCAAAAGTGGGCATCTAACAGTAGCTAATTTCTGAAGCAATTTAAGGCTGAACAGCATAGTAAGCAAGTTAAAATAGACATGAAGTTGCATGGTACTGTCAGAACACTAGGTTTATCCTGGAACATGGGTGAGGACACTATTCATTATCATCTTGATTACGCCCTCATGACTGGAGGCGTGACCAAAAGAAAGATTTTGGCTGACGTTTACCGGCTATTCGATCCACTGGGATGGCTGGCTCCGGCTATAGTTCCTGCAAAAATGTTAATCCAAAGTTTGTGGCTGAAGCACACTGCCTGGGATGACGAAGTTGACCCTGAAACAGAAAAAGAATGGATTAGCATAAGAGAAAGCTTATCCCATTTGAAAGTAGTTGAACTGCAGCGATGGTTACAATGCACAAGTGAAAACATGAAGGACGCTTCTGTACACGGTTACTGTGATGCTTCTGAAAAAGCATATGGAGCTGTAGCTTACCTAAAGGTGCTAGGAGAAGACCATCAGTACAAAACGACCATAATTGCTGCCAAATCCAGAGTTGCGCCTGTAAAACCAATGTCACTACCGCGACTGGAGCTTGTGTGGTGCATTATTACTTTCAAAATTATTAAAGCAAATAAGCGACACCATGCATATTCCTACTAAACAAATATTTTCATGGACAGACTCGAAAATCGTTTTATGTTGGTTGCAAGGAGATCCTTCTAGATGGCAAACCTTTGTGAGGAACAGAGTCGTGACGATAATCGATAACATCGGTGACAAATGGTTTCACGTACTATCAAAGGAAAACCCAGCAGATGTTGTATCCAGGGGCATGCTGCTGTCGGAGTTGAAGAATTGTCGATTATGGTGGGAAGGACCGGAATGGCTGAAACGAAAGGAAATAATATTTACAAGCATAAGCACTTCGACGGACCTAAAAATGAGAAAGGTCATAAATGTAAACGTGGTAACTGAACAACAATCTGTCGAAGACAAAAATTGGTCAACCCGCTTCGAGGTTTATGATACACTGACGGAGTTATTGCAAGCAGTGGCATACTGCAGACAATTCTTGAACCTGAAAAGAAATAAAACATAGATAAGTATAAATACTGAAGAATTAGGAAGATCATTACACAAATGTATACAAATAACACAAATAGAATGTTTTGAAGAAGAAATTAAAGACCTGAAAGACTAGAAGGTAAAGTTAAGAATAGGAGTGTATTGAAGTCACTTAATCCGTATTTAGATCAAAATTATATCCTCAGGGTGGGCGGTAGAATTCGACACGCCAATATAGACAAGGACAGAAAACACCCCATCATCTTAGATAATAAATCCTATTTGACAAGACTGATTGTGGCCGATGCACATAAGGTAACTTTGCATGGAAGTGTACAGTTAATGTATAACTACATTCGATCTAAATACTGGATTGTGAGAGGAAAGGGTTTAATCAAGGCAGTTGTGCACAGATGCTTAATCTGTGCAAAACAAAGGGCTCAAATCAGAACCCAATTGATGGGAGACTTACCCAAAGAACGAGTGACTCCGGCCCGAGCATTCTTGCGCTGCGGTGTTGACTTTGCTGGCCCGTACCAAATCTTAATGTCTAAAGGTGGTAAAGAGGTGCTAAAACGAACAAAGGGTATATTTCTTTGTTTATATGTATGGCAACTAAAGCCATACATTTAGAACTTGTTGGCGACCTGACATCTGAAGCATTTATCGGTGCGTTCAGAAGATTTGTGTCACGTAGAGGAAGATGCAATCACATGTGGAGTGACCAGGGCCGAAACTTTGTCGCAGCCAAAAAAGAGCTTGTTGAAGCCTGGAACGCAGCTAAGTTAGAATTTGAAGGTGATATAGCGGATACTTTGGCCAAGGATGGGACGCAATGGCACTTTATTCCGGGATACAGTCCGAACTTCGGTGGGCTATGGGAAGCCGGCATAAAATCCACCAAATATCACCTGAAACGAGTCTTGAATAGTCACCTGACGTTTGAAGAGATGACCACACTTTTGTGTCAAATCGAGGCTTGTCTAAATTCAGGACCGTTGTGCCCCATCGATGATTCAGACAAGGATGACATGGAGGTCCTCACTCCAGGACACTTCCTGATCGGGGAAGCACCAATCGCCGTACCTTCACCAAGCTTGAAAGACGTATCTGTCAGCAAACTATCTCGCTGGCAGCATATTCAAAAGCTACTGAATGACTTTTGGCAGCGATGGCAGCATGAGTACTTAGCAAGACTACAGCAACGCCCGAAGTGGTTAAAGACAGTTCCAGACTTAGACATTGGTCAAATAGTGCTCGTAAAGACGGAAAATGCTCTTCCAGGGAGATGGCCACTTGGACGCATAGTAGAAAAACACCCAGGCCAAGATGCAGTTACTAGAGTGTATAGTGTGAAAACCGGTAACCACATAGTTAAGCGATCAATTGGTAAATTATGTCTTCTACCTATAGACACCAAGGTTTAATTTTAGGTTTATTAAATTCTCATATGTACTGAAGTAAGATTAATTTACTGAACATTTAATTTCATTAGTTTACAATTGGTCATAGTTATGACTATCTACCATTTTGTTTCTAGTATTTGATTATTTGCAATGTGTAAATTAATTCAACGTTACAATTTGATATGTTTAAAAGAACTTAAAGCTCTTTTGGTGGGCGGTATGTTAGGAAGTATTATACCTGTATATTTATATGTGATGTTTACGTCAATCGTTTAACAAGATGCATGTCTCATAGCCTAAGTTAGTAAGAAATAAAGATTGAAGCAAACACACGTCTTCATCATTCTAGTTTTTGTGCCAACCTAAAGTGAACCTTAAAGCTCTAAACACACAATTTAATTCGCTAAAAATAAAAATCAAATCAAATTCATCATTAAACAGGATAAGTCTTAATGAAGTTCAGTCTGTCCGGGACTTGGGTGTTACGCTTGACTCTAGTCTGCATTTTGATACTCATATTAACAATATAGTAAAAAAAGCTTTTCAGATGTATGGACTGGTCATGAGATTTTCAAGTAGCTTTGTGAGACCCTCTACATTCTTAATATTATATAAAACCCTAATTCAGTCGCAATTGGAACACGCTGTTCAAATTTGGTATCCTTTAGATGATAAGTACAAAGATAGGCTAGAAATTGTGCAGAAAAAGTATTTACGATCTGTGAATTCGTCCTAAAGTCTCTTACTCGTATAAGAAATTACTGAAACTTTACAATGTTCTTAATTTGCAATCTAGACGATTAATTTTGGGTGTAATGATGCTGCATGGTATATGCAATAATAGATTCGACTGCATTCCTTTGTCAAATAGTTTACATTATATAGTACCTAGATCTGTCATGCTTCGTGGGGTACGTGTGCGTCGACTATTCCACACGAACTCGTGCAGGAGCGCGTGCCTCTTCGTCGCCTTGTTGATGTGTACAACGCTCACTTCATGGAGCTTGACATATTTACTCATTCCAAGGATCGTTTCAAGGCAAGAGCAATAGAGTTACTAAATTCATAAGTTAGATATTATTACTTTTTTTTCTTTCTTTTACTAGGCTTTTACGATGCACACTATTACGTCTCTTTTCTTTTAATTTTGTGAATTCATGGACAATGTTGTGGGTTACATGTGTAATAACATAAATATGGAATAGATTGTGTTTAAATGTATTTCTTAGTATTGTGCTAATTTAAGAATCTCTAGTTAAGCTTGGCATGTAACTGTTTTTTGTCCCTAACAAATAAAATAAAAATAAAATTTCTTTAGTTTGTTGCCATTTTTTTCGGTTTTGTAGAGAATGAAGGTATTCTTTCGACCAGCGACCCCAATAGTGTCGACGCATGAGCTCAATGAGTTTCCAGTTGTTTCTGATGTCTATCGTTTTTCTTCAGGTTCATTGAGTGGTAGTGTTAGTGTTGGACTTCCCGTGTGACCAGGAGTGATGGCCAGTGGCCGGCTGTTCATGCACGCTTCGATCTGTGTGAGAAGCGTTGCAAATTGTTCGTAGGTAAGCTTTTGTTGTTCGATCCCCCTTTTCAGGTGTGCTTTCATGGAACGTACTGCGGCTTCCCATAAGCCTCCTGCTGATGGCCAGGATGGACCGTTGAAGTGCCACTCGATTTGAAGGTCGTTGATCTCCTTAAAGAACTCTGACGATTGCAGTGTTTTAAATAGTTGGAACTCTTCTTTTAAAACACTTGCGGCTCCGACAAAGTTGGTTCCGTTATCCGAGTAAATATGTTTTGGGGTGCCTCTTCGGCGCACATTCTTCTTAGTGCTGCGATAAAAGTTTCCGTTGATAAGTCCGAAACAAGTTTGATATGCACTGCTTTTGTGCACATATACATTTATGAATATGGCTATGTAGCCTTTGCTGGTTTTTATTTCGCGGCCTTTGTTTATCTTTACGTCCACATGGCCTGTAAAGTCGACGACGGTATGCGAAAACGTGTAATCCTTTCTTTAGGAAGGTTGCCCATCAACTGTTCACTTCGAGTTGTTGCATATCGACGGCATCGAATGCATTGTCGCAGTATTTTCTTAACGGTTCGATTGCCGCTGATTATCCAGTAAGTGTTTCTAGTGTTAGCTAACGTTAATCTTGCTCCACCGTGTAAAGTTCGTTGATGCGCCTTTTCAACAATAAGTTAGGTTAGTCTTCCCTCTCCTGATAAAAGAATGGGGTGTTTCGTTTCCACTGGCAAGTTTGAGTGGTTTAGGCATCCTCCAACACGTAAAACTCCATTAGAGTCCAAAAATGGATTAAGTTTCAAAATGGTGCTTCTGTTGGAAAGTTTTTCACCTTTGTTTAGGGAATTTATCTCATTTTCAAAATAATCCCGTTGCACTGATTTAATAATTATAAATAACGTGTTGTTTTGTTCGTGCAAGTCCAGTTCATGGCACTCAGTTGACTTTCTTTTGTTCGTTATGCATCAGCGAAACGTATCACCAAAGTTAGTATTCTTGTAATACGATTTATGTTGCTATGTCGTTCAAGTAATGAATTTATTAATTATTTTTTTATCGACGTGGGTTCCGTACTATTAGTCGTATAACAGTTTGTTAGGAAGCCCTCGTTTGTGCTATAAGTTGCTTTAGAGTTAAGGGCTTGTGTTTCTTGCTCCTTAAGCCATTTAGGGCCTTCCCACCACAGGGAATAGTTGACCAGCTTGGATGGCGGGAGTCCTCTTGTGGCACAGTCGGCAGGGTTTCCGTTTGTTTTCACGTAACCCCTGTTGATCGCAGGCACGATGTTTATTATTTGTGTTGTTCTATTTGTTACATACTTCTTTAGAGTCGGTCCAGCAGGTAATCCTTAGATCGTAATTTTCAAGGATTTTTGTTATCCTTTGTAGGAGTTTCGCTAGCAAAACTGCGGCGCATAATTCCAATCTCGGTATTGTAGTTTTCTTCTTCATTGGTGCCACCTTAGTTTTTGCTGCGAGTACTGTTGTTGTGTAAGCGCCACTGGATGACGTAGTTCGGCTGTAGTTAACGCATGCGTAGGCTTTCTCGCTCCCGTCACAGAAGGCTTGCAATTCGATCGTACTATTGTTTTCATTTTTTATCCATCTTGGTAAACTCATGAATTTTATGTTCGGCAGTTTGGATTTTATTTGCCTGCATTCCTTTTCTATGGAATCCGGTAGATTTTCATCCCAGCCAATGTTTTGGCAGCTATCATTACATAGTTTTTGGAAAAGCAGTTTTGCTTGTAGTGTTATTCTATGTTATCTTGCTTATTTCTGACAAAAGCCTGCGCTTTGTATATGATGAATGTTTGTTGTCGTTAGGTGCTTCGCTAATAAAATGGAATGTGTCGCTTGCGTCATTCCATGCAAGCCCCAGTGTTTTGCTGAACTCTTGTTGTTTGAAGTTAAATTCGTTCTAGTTACTTTTTTCTTTCTTTTTTAGGTCTTTCAGAATAGATGGTTCATTCGTGGACCATTTCCGTAAAACAAAACCATCTTTCTTCAGTAGTTCGCTTAGCTCTTTTTGCAGTAGTTTTGTCGATTCTATGGTATGATGGCGTCATCCATATAAAATTTGTTAAGCGCCTTTTCGGCCAGAGGGAAAGCGTTGCCTTCATCTTTGGCCAGCTGTTGGAGAGTCCGAATCGCTATGAATGGTGCGACTTTGGTCCCGTATGTTAGGGTACACAGTTGCATAGCTCTCAGTGGCTCTCTCTTGGATTCTCTCCAAATAATTCTTTGAAGACATTGTTGATCTTGATGAATAAGGATTTGACGGTACTTTTTCTCAATGTCCGCCGTTAGAACATATCTATAGCTCCGCTATTTTATGACCAGGGATAGTATGTCCTTTTGTAGATTTGGCCCTTTTTCCATCAAATCGTTTAGGCTGTAACCGGAGTCTGTTTTCATTGATGCGTTATATACAGCTCGTAGTTTCGTTGTTGATGAGCACTCCCTTACTACGCCGTGGTGTGGTAGGTAGGCTTGTACTCGACTTTCCGATTCTGTCGGGGGATTCATGAGACCCAAATCGATGTATTCTCGGATAAAGTCTTTGTATAGTTTAGCGAAGAGTTCTTGCCTCGCCATTTTCTTTTCTAAATAAAGAAATTGTGCTGTAACTTGAGGTTTCGAGTTACCCAGGTTTTGTTCGTAGTTAGAGTGCATTGGCATTTTCACCACATAAGGCCCGTTGCTTAATCGTTTGGTTGTTTCTGTGTAATAATTTTCACAGAATTCGTTTTCCGTAGTGTTTTCGGATTCCGAAGGGACGTCTTCTATTTCCCAAAATTTTGTTAGATTGTCTATCTTTGTTAGCGTTACTAGACAGTTAAACTGCTTTGTAGCTCCGCACAATATCCAGCCCAACTTTGTCTGTTGTGCTACTGGCGAACCATTGTTATGCTTAATTATTCCTCCTAGGATCACGTCGGAATAAACATCTGCTCCAAGCAGTAGATCGATGGGTCCAGAGATGTTGTATTCTGGATCAGCTAGCTCAATATTGAGAAGATGTGTCTAGTTCTCTGTGCTGATCGTTGAGTTTGGCAAATTGTTGATGAGTTTACTCATCACTAACGCTTCTGTTAGGAATGTATAATCAGAGTGGATAGACTTGCATTCCAATGTTATCATCCCTTTACTTTTGCCCGTTACAGTGCCAACTCCAGTGACCGCAGCGTTCATTTTATTCCGGGGTAAGTTCAACCGTTGAGCAGCATTTTCTGTGACCAAGCTTACTTGAGAGCCTTCAGTAACGCCCGAAGGATGTCGTAATCTCCTTCCTTGTTTTTGACCCGTAATTGAAGAGTCGTTAAGAGTATCTCTTGTTCACCGTTAATGTGATTAGATGTTCGCTCAGCCACCGTTGATGTGGTTGGCGTTGATTGTTGCCTTTTCAGATTATCATCATAGAGAAGGGAGTGATGTTTGTAGTTACACGTGCGGCATTTTTTCGTTGAGTTGCATTTATTTCCGCCGTGACTAAACAAATAATTTTTGCACAAGTTAAGATTTCTTTCTTGCAGCAGACAAATCTGTCTACCCTCTTTCTTAGTCTTTTATTACGCACACTACTGGAACTCGATTGTAACTCACGACAAAACGCACTCACGGTATCACTAGGTTTTTCTTGATAGTGGAGACGCATGTTATTATTTAATAGGTTTTTGTTTTTTTTTTTTTTTGTTTAAGAAAGAGGGTAGACAGATTTGTCTGCTCATAATAAATAATTTTCGCCCCACCTGCATACCTCTTCAGTATTCCCGTGATCATGATGCTTGCAACAGCGTCGAAATATCGGGAGCTCATAAATAAAGAAAATCACGGATATTATCCCGTAAGTACTTTAAAGATTTCTTGTTGTTTTGTTTCGCGTTGCGACATTCATGTCCAAGAATGTAGGACACTGCATCAGCGTGTGTTCGTTTTTGCACAGCGTGTGTTCAGATTTGTCTGCTGCAAGAAAGAAATCTTAACTTGTGCAAAAATTATTTGTTTAGTCACGGCGGAAATAAATGCAACTCAACGAAAAAATGCCGCACGTGTAACTACAAACATCACTCCTTTCTCTATGATGATAATCTGAAAAGGCAACAATCAACGCCAACCACATCAACGGTGGCTGAGCGAACATCTAATCACATTAACGGTGAACAAGAGATACTCTTAACGACTCTTCAATTACGGGTCAAAAACAAGGAAGGAGATTACGACATCCTTCGGGCGTTACTGAAGGCTCTCAAGTAAGCTTGGTCACAGAAAATGCTGCTCAACGGTTGAACTTACCCCGGAATAAAATGAACGCTGCGGTCACTGGAGTTGGCACTGTAACGGGCAAAAGTAAAGGGATGATAACATTGGAATGCAAGTCTATCCACTCTGATTATACATTCCTAACAGAAGCGTTAGTGATGAGTAAACTCATCAACAATTTGCCAAACTCAACGATCAGCACAGAGAACTAGACACATCTTCTCAATATTGAGCTAGCTGATCCAGAATACAACATCTCTGGACCCATCGATCTACTGCTTGGAGCAGTAGACCGAGACCGGGTGTGATCCACGGTTTAATGCAACTATACTTTCTAGGCATTATATTAGTGAAAGTGTTTTTCCTTATTACGTATTGTAAGGAATTCATGAAATATTGTAACGATCTCTTCGGACGAAGCAAATCGTATAATTTGGATAGAACTTCACTTCAGATAAGTTCGTTTAATCCCCAATTATATTTAGTAGGTACACAAACAGGTAGCTTATCTTTTATTTGTATTTCTTCTTATTTTGTAATTATCATGAGAAATCAGCTAATAAGTGATCTAGATAGTTTTACTGTGTCTGAATCCAGAATCTGAAATGTTGAGGACTGTAAATACCTTCTTCGTTCGGGCACAGATAATATAATACCGATCGGGTGACAAACCTTGCTTACACTAAATATTCGCAGCATAAACCGAAATTTGGACGGTTTTGAAGTGTATTTACAAAGTCTTGATAGAAGCTGTGATATTATTGTACTAACAGAATGTTGGTTGTCAAAACAGACAGTCAACTTACCATCTCTGAACGGTTTTTATTCATATAAAACAGACAGAAATAGCAACCAAAACGACGGAGTTGTAGTTTATGTTATAAATAATTTACGAACTATCAAAGAAGAACCACTATCCCATGACAGTAATTGTTTATTTTTAAAATTATTCCCGATACAGTAGTCATGGCTATTTATAGGCCTCCCTCTTATAATATCGACAGATTTTTAGACTCACTTGACACAAATTTAAAAACCTTAAGTACTTTCAAAAATATAATACTCGTAGGAGATATCAACATAAACATTTCCTCCGGGAAACCCGATACCCATACACACAATTAACTAAATATTTGTGCATTTCATGGACTTTTACCAGCTCACTATTACCCCACACATCAAAGCGGTTCTTGCTTAGACCATATCATTCTAAAATAAAAAAATACATCCAAAACATTGGTTACTAATTCTGCGCTTACCGATCATCTAGCTGTTTTACTAGCAATGCAAATAAATTCACCTAGAAAAAACTGACAAAGAGATAACAATGTAGATTTTGAAAGATGTTGAAATATTAAAACACTGAATTTTTATACTTAGGTACATGTATATTAATCAAACGTTACATTTATACAGTAACTAAATTGTAATTTTTCTTTGCCTAATTTAATTACATAAAGTTAATAACTTATTATATTTATCTACCCCTAGATAAATATAATAAGTTATTAACTTTAAGTAATTAAATCTAACATCAATCAAAGGTTAGGATTGATAAGGCAAATTGATCAGTTTGTTCACATTGAATATCTCTATGATAATATCTAACAAAAACATTGGAGCTGCCACTCCACCCAGCTGCTTTTGGTATTGTGTCAATATCGACACCAGCTCTATGAGCAGCTGAGGTGCCTGCGTCATGCGTGTCTGGTGGAGTGGGCAGAAAATACTGAAGTGTCAATTCGGCTAATTGCTAATATATCTTTTATGCACCGGCTGATGGTATTTGTGGATACTGATTTATGTGTTGGCATTGTTTCTCAAAAGTTTTGTCCTATTCATATATTCTATAAGAGCCTCAGCGGGACATATTTCCGGCCGATCTTTGTAAAATGGAATATTTAAACAAGGTTGAGATAAACCAGGTCGAGATGTTTTTAACAAATCGTTTGTCTTGATCAAAATAAGATTATCAGTGACGGCTATATTTTCTAATTTGATTTTGCTAATGGTCTGCACCTGTATGGTGTGCAGTTACAAGTATGAGCAAAGTTACGGCCTTTTTGGTTAAATGTTTTAAACTTAAATTATTATTTGGGTACCATTTTGATAAGAATTCTAAAACTATTGACGGGTCCCAAGTGAAATTATATTTTGGGGCTGGAGGACGAAGTCTGTAAAAACCTTTGAATAGCCTAGCAACGCGATCATCAGATCTCTCGATCCTAAGATCAAAGACAGAGCGGAGCGATGACTGTATAAAGATCCGTATTGTAAACCGGAATGAAATAACTCGGTGAGAAAATACCATCGGATTTGACGCCTCATGTATTTCGATATTGTGAGTTTTACCAAAGTTTACCCAACGTCGAATTGCAACGTCATATTGTTTTATTGACTTTTCAGACATAGAAGCTATCATTATATCTAAAGATGACGGTGGTTCTACTCTGTTTCCTTAACTTCCCTGCAATCAACGTGAGCACGAACAATAACACTTTAATAATAATAATAATACATTTATTTTCAGGTAACAAAGACCCATAGATAAATACCTTAACCTAAGTACACATACGTTTTATTACAATTGTATTAGTAAATATAACATAAAACTATGTTAGTATCACTAAATTGCACTAAGTCTTTATGCGTTCTGGTGACACTTGTCTGCGAAATACCACATCCTGTGGCCAAAAACTTTCTTCCATCACCTGATGCAGGTAGCATGTTGGTACGCGCATCACAAACGCCTTAAAGTTGACGTTGCGATGCGACTGCCTTTGGCGCACGTACTTCACGATGTCTTCCGCGTCAGTGTTGTAATGGAGACGCAAAATATACACCGGGCTTCGCAGCACGCAAGTAGGTGATAATTGGGGTTTCTAGATCACAGGAGATCTAGAAACCCCAATTATCTATTCAAATATAACCTATTCATCTATTCAAATAGTTTCATCGTAATGATATTAATCAATCATCTATTCAAAATAACGTTATTTCACTTATTCAAATAAGTAGGTGTTATTTTCTTTTAATTAATACTTTTCATCATCATAATATTAATCAATCATCTATTCGAAATAATGTTATTTCACTTATTCATATATATATATATATATATATATATATATATATATATATATGTTTTATGTTTTTCGGTCAGAGGAGATCTAGAAACCCCATTTATCTATTCAAATAAAACCCATTCATCAATTCATATTATCCTTTATATTCAGATAAGGTAACGTCTGGAAACCCCTTTCTATCTCTCTGAATCAAGTATCACCAAATCACGCATTATGTTCCTCATTGATGATGTGCCGGTGTCCCGACCCTTTGCTGAACCCGTTTTAAATTTTTTTCAGTACCCATCTGCATATCGTTAACTGGGGAGAATGTTAGCTCTCTGTTACCACTTTTAATGACAAGTTCTTGATTATTTCCTGAAGTTACTGCATCATGCATGTTTTGATAGAATAAATCTTCTTGCGATGTAACTGTGAGCAGAGGTTTAGATGAATCTGCGCTCGATTTTTCATGAGTGGGCTGCATAGTACGGACAAATATAGTCTCTCCCTTAGCATTCTTAATAATAATTTTAGGAACGCCTTCAGAAGTATATTTCACTGAATCTTGCATTGTACCTACTATAATTTATTTTATTAAATTGTTTAGTTCAGTTTATGATCCAACCTTTTCACTACAATTGCAGGAATCGAATGTCGCATAAAATGATTGTAAGTAATTTATAGTTTACTTAGGCTTCATTGCTAATAGCATTTAGTACCTTATTCAACAAACAATCAATCTATCCTCCTCACCATAGAATAATTTTATATATTTGTTTCCTTTAAAAATAGACGTTTTGATTTGTCAACATAATCCATTCCTTTCACAGCGTTCAAATAACGACATTGAGGAAATTGTATAACATGTTGCATCCAAGGATCATCATAGTTCTCCCAATCTTCTATAATACCTCCACATGAGAAACATGCTGCTTTATCATTTACACCATTTCCACAATAAAAAATCCAGCATCAGCCATTTCCATCACTAATCTTCTCCTCGAATCAACCGTTGCCCAATAATGATTAAATGAAAATTCACGCATTTTATACGTGTTATACATGTCATAGCGCGGATTGTATTTATTTTGAGACATATTCTGTTTACCCATTTCCTAGTTCTTGATACAGATAATTATAAATGATCAATGACATCGCACAGCTATTACCAGCAACTTATAACAATTAACATTGGACGGGATTGGTAGGGGTAGGAAACTGTTACCTATTATCCAAATGAGAAAAATTAAACAAGAAAATATTTATTTCAAAAATTTATTATCTATACACCATTTTCTTAAACATATTACATTTTTTAAAGCACATATTGTATCATGATAAATACAACTATACACATTATGAGAATGTTCATATTTATTGTACAAGCTTAATAAATTAGGACAACCTTCATCTTCTAAATTATTTACATTATTATTATTTGAAATATCTTTTAACCATAATACTTTTTCTATACCTTTGGTGTAAACACATTTATCTTTTAAAATATTTTCAATCAAATTCCGATAATTTTCGTAAGACCCAAATCCTTCATCCCAGTATATCTTCCTATTACGTTCAATCCAACTAACTTGTCGTTTTTCTGGCTCCGTCAAACCGCGAAATGAAAATGGCGGCTTAATTAAAAACACCTGAATTTTATTATTACATAATATAGCAATTTCTTTAATGATAAATAAATTTGATTCTGTTTTGAAACCTTGAACATCTACAATGGCAGTCATGATAACCTGCGCACTATGTTACTCAAAGGTTTGTATTCCACAAGTCGATCGTTAATAATTAAACAATATCCAGTTGTGTTATCTGGTATTGGTGCTGAGCATTCAACCTCCAGACGCACATCTACGGGGCCTGTTTTCAAACTATCGTTTTGTCTTGAACAGTCTATGATAAAGAGAGGTGCCTTTTCCTTGAAACCGACAAAATCAAGCAAGGGATCTGCAGGACAGTTGTAATACGACTGACGAAATTTCACATACATTTCATATAATATATTGTATTTGTTCTCGGAAAAATCTAAACTTAGAGGCTCGTAAGGATAATACTGTGAATTCAAGAATAACGTTACGTTGGTAACCCCACAGTGATCAAACAGAGAACTGTCTCTGGTTTTATTATTTTTTCTGTTGGTTTGCAAGCAAAAAATTACATATCGAGGTTTCTCTAATTGCGATGCAGTCTTAACTGACCAAGAATGTTTTGTAGTTTTGGGGAGCAAAGGATACTCATATAAATCCCAATTTCGAAACGCTATCTGAATCGGTTTATCTCTTTCCAAGTGTTTGAGTAGTGTCAGTCGTTCGCGATCTGACACTTTTATATGTGGTACACGCCATTGCAATCTTTGTATGTCTATTTGAATATGTGCAATGTCATCATTCACTACGATACTGTTTAAGTTAGAGTTACTTCTATTTAGAATAAGTTCATGTTTACAATTTATCACAATCTTATTGTAATCCTCCGCAAATCCTAAAATCTTATTAA
Source organism: Xestia sexstrigata (assembly GCA_941918905.2). NCBI lineage: Eukaryota > Metazoa > Arthropoda > Insecta > Lepidoptera > Noctuidae > Xestia > Xestia sexstrigata. Next base: position 373,842 of record OW799216.2, on the reverse strand, counting down.
GAAGTATAATAGCACTAAAATGACCATCAGTTTTGAATCCATCTATGTTCCAACCCCACAAGGCAGCGATTTTATTTTCTCCGTCATTCATTGAAACGTATGACTTTATTGTCGATGTTATTCCAGAATTTTTAATGCGATCTATTTCAATACCATTTATTTCGTATCTGATATCTTGAAACAAAAACATAACAGGGTTGTTACTAAACGTAATATGTTTCTTAATCGGTTTTCCATCTTTGTCGAAGAACTTTGCTTGGCCCTCGACGTAAATTGAACTGGCTGACGGTAACACGTATATGTCATGTTGGTGTACGGGAATTCTGATTTCATCGTTTTCTCTAAAGCTGTTAGTGTAGGGATTGTATGAGTGGACTTCATAGCTTTCAATCGAACTATCGAAGTGGGGTAATTCAGTAATTTGTAGTATACTCATACTTTAAAACCTAGAGCTATAAGAAAACCTTGGTTAGCTTTACTCAATTTATTCACGACTTTCTTACGTCTATGCACCTTAATGGTCGTAGATGGAATAAGACGTTTGATTTTCACTGGAGTGCTTTTATAATATACAATCATTTTGTTTTTCTTAAATGAAGGCGTAATTGAATATGTTCTTCACCAAAATTAATACAGTTACCGAGTTGATCAACAATTTTAACAGATATAGATGAAATTAGATTTTTGTTCACTGGAAAGTAAATAACGTTTTGCGGTATTTCTATGTACCGGTGACCTGGAGCAGTATCAGATACAAATTCGTGAATATAATGAGTTGGTAATCCGTTGCAGTATGAACCGTGAACAAGATCGCATTCGATTCTGATTATAGACAGTTTACTATTATTGATGGTCACATTTGGTTTTGAATTTAATACTGAAAAGTATAGCAAACCGCACTCGTATTGCTCAGATAAATGAAGAGGTGGTTGAAAATACGAAACCAATTCAGATTTGTTTCCAGAGATGGTAACCGTAGTAGACATGCTTTCATACTGAAGCCTTATAGAAAATTCTGTTTATTTTATCCCTTGACTGCACCAGAACTTCTTTAAAAAATTTAAACAAAGATGTCCACAATTAAATGGGTTATCACGTTGAATATTATCATAATTATATTGAACTTTGGGTCCTACGTATTTTATGAATTCCTTGGGAGGTTTAAGATTTCCGTAACTATCGAAATACTCAATATAGTCATTATATTTTGCATAGGCTACCCAATGAGAACCAGGATTTTTAGAACTGTCCAAATTAATAACCCCACATTCTTTTTTTAAAGGGTATTTAGGGAGCTCATCTCTCATAAAGACGCCTCTAAAATAAGGAATATTATTTCCATATTCCAAGATGTCAAAGTTAGTTAGGGCTCGTTTGGGTAGCCGATATTTTAGTTTTTTTCTTTCGATACAAAAATACCAAGTCCAGCTTTATGTGGTTTAAGGTGTAGTCCTTTTCCAATGCAGAGAGCTTCCATCTTTTCATTGTGCCTCTTCGATTCAGTCAATTTTTTTTTAGCCATGTTGAATTCATTAATGGTTTAGCAATACCAGCTGCACCGCCTGCTAAAGCTCCCATAGCTGATAGTCCCGCAAAAATAGGAATCAACGGCAATACTCCACCAATTTTTGGTATAGGAATGACACGGGGGAGTTTACAAGATGATTCATCGGCTAATTCTCTTGCAGCGGCAATAGCCAACTCTATGGCCATTTTTTTGCTCTTTGGTTTCAATTTTGTAATGTGTCTTTTTGTTTTAGAAATAACATATTTTAATTTACTTTTTACCCCTTTTCCAAATGTTACTTTTCGACAACACTTTTTACTTTTTAGACCAGAACCAGTTTTAATTTTTGTCGACATAGCCCGACTTACTAAGCGTGCGGCAAGTTTTTCACCTACACTTGCATCCGAGGCGACTGCTCGTTCTTTCGCCATTTCTAACAAAACTAAATCAGCTTCGTGTCGATCCTTTAAGTTTGATGATTTATGATAGGCAATGTCGTGATCTTTGCAATATTCGTCTAATTTATTAATTCCATTTTCACCTTGTGTAAGCCTTTTAATTAATTTTGTACCAGGACCACAAAACTTGTATCCTGGTAAGTGTAATTCAAAAGGTAGATGATTTATAAGCCAATTGAGAAGACTACTCTCTCCAATACACATTATACGACTGATGAATCTGGTTTGAAAACTTTAATAAATACTTATAATTGGCGCTCGCCCGTTATTTTATTTTTATAATATTACATTTGATTTATTAATCCAACTGTTTTCAGCTGAAGATAAGCCTAACCATTTTACTAAAACCTTGTTACCTTTTTTTCTTAGAACTTTTTCCACTAGATATACATTGGGATGTTTTGTTTCTAGAAGTTCTTGCTCATAAAATGCACCTAAAATAGGCTGACCTCTGATTGCATCTTCTATTAAGTAGGTGATAGGGGTTGTGTTTTGTCTCTTTCGAATTTTAAATATTTCTGTTGACCAGTTCGGGGTGTAACCTTTTTCAAATGCTCCTTTGTACTTACTGATTCGCACATAATCGCCAATTTTATACCTGCTTTTTATATTATGATGATTTTTTACTAACTTTAAATGTTTTTCTAATATGCGTTTTTTATTCATGTTATCTACATTGGCGGGGGCCTCATCAATTGTTCGATGATAAGTGCGATTGTATTTGTAAATAACATTATTAAGCGTACTATCTACCCAATTGTAGTTGCCTTTTAAACTAAACTCCTTATAGACTTTCGATTTCAATGTCCTGATAAATCTCTCAACTATTGAAGCCTTTTTTGTTGAGTAGGTTGAATAATGATTAATATTATAAGTTCTCATAAGCTTTTGAAATTGATTGTTATAAAATTCTGCTCCATTGTCCGTTTGCAGATTTTTAGGAATACGTCCTTTATTCAGCAATTTCTTGAAAGTGTTACATACATCATCTTTAGTTTTACTTTTCAGAGGAAAGGTCCAAGCATATTTTGAAAATGTGTCAATAATGGCTAGAATAAATCGACGCCCCCCGCGAATAATCCGGTAATCGTAAAAGTGTAAATGTTCAGGAAAAATAAAAAACCATTTTTCCTTAATAACTCCATTAAACAACAAGTATCAGATACTTTTTATATCGCATATGGAAGCTAATTTTTTCTGCTATCTGGTTATTTCAACAAAATTTAAGTAGTCCCAAGGGCTTCGTTATAATTTAGCTGGATGCATTTTACTATATTAGTGTAGGTCAAGCTCTGGTCAGTAATGTCACTTACGATATTGTTCGTGTAAATTTATATTTTCGACGGCAACAGTAAAATCTTGTTGCGATATTATTCGTGTAAATTTATATTTTCGACGGCAACGGTAAAATCGTGTTGCGCTATTATTCGTGTAATTTGTTTTGTATACTGAACATTTGTAAAAAGCAATTATTAGGTTATGCGATTGTTTAACAGTAACGTACATTTTATTGTTATGACTATTACAGTTTATTCGAATAGTTTACTTAAGTATTATTTGATGATTATTATAGTATATTTTATATGAAATAAAGGACATTCTAGTAAATGAAACAACTTTGGTTAGTTTGACAAAATACGATGGTTATTATTATCATAAAAAATAGACACTGCACTGAAGACACGACTATTACACATGATTACAAAATCGTGAAAATTATAATAAGGTCCTATTACAGTTAAAAATCTTAATCAGAATCCTCATCGTGACCTGATTCAGTATCACAAAAGCTTAATTTTCTATAAAATGGTTGATAATGGTGGGGAATTGCTTGGGAGTTACACAGGCTTAAGAGATCATTATACAAAGCTTTTTTAATAGGGAGGGGCTTGTCGTATGCTGGCTTTAATTCAGTAGTTTCAATTGTTTTGGACACCTGTTTCTGCCGACGCTGTCTACTTCTTCCTGCATCGTAATCCAATTCAATATAATCCTGATCAAAATCATATTTGAAAAGAAAACAGTTAGGTTTACTGTATGACACACTAACCTCCATCACATCAGACCATCGTACTTTTTCTCCTGTCTTATCTTGAAGCCATCTTTTGGGTTCAACAAGTTCTTTTATGTTGAGGATTTCAGATTGTTGTATTTCTTTTAGGATATATTTGTCTCCGGAGACTTTAGCGTTCATGATGATACTATATACTTGGTCCGGTGTGTACAACTTTGTTTTTCAGGGCTCTTTCAATACATGCGTGCATGGAGTCGCCTTCATTTTGGCTATGCCCACCGACAAAAAACCGATGGGTAATGTCAACTTGAAGAGTCATTGCAATGTAAAGATACAATGCAAAAATGTATCTATTTTTATTCTGGCCATAACAACCATCAGAGTAAAATATAATTTTGCGTATACCTTTTTCGTGTACGGTCTTGACAAATTGAAACAAGCAACTCCCTATTTCGATGCACCCTTTTCTTCCGATTTGAGCTTGCCAAACGTAACAGAACCCTAGTTTGTTTAGAGCGTCAAAAACTGTAAAATTATAAATCGGGTATTTACGTTTGTAGTGGAAAATTGACACTTCAGACTGTGGTACATTCAAAACTTTTTCTAAATCAAAAATGGCCACAACGGTGTCATCTTTATTTAGTGTTTCTTTTTCTTCTTTTTTAATTTCACGAACTCTTTCTTTCATACTCAAATGTTTCCTGTAATTTTCTTCTAAAGACGCCTTTGCAACAGAGTCAGCTTGCTGATATTGTGAACATAAAGTACACTGATCCTTTTTAGGCTTAAAAAAGGAATAGTTGTAGTTAGTATTAAACACTCTTTCATACTGTCTTTTTGAAGCCATCTCAACAATATCTGGATAGTTCTGATTTGCAAACCATGACTTGTAAAGTCGGTACATTTTTGAAATATTAAGAGATTCAGACAAATATTCTCGTTTAGACTCTTTTCTCGTGTAATGCGATTCTACTTTGGGAAATAAATCAATATGATTTCTGATACTGTCTTCTGTAAAAAAAATTTTGTTCCGTATTTTAAAATTAAATTTAAATAGTTATTAAGTTAAATTAAGGTGTAATCATATGTTATATCGTATTTTAAATGTGTAAATACCCTGGAAAATTATTTTCCTGTTAATTAATAAAGGATTCGGTTGTACGGCGACGTAACGACGTTACCGGTAACCTAAAACCAACAGCTGATGTTCGGACTACGGATTTAAACGGGGAGTATTTGTTTACTTTTATATTTAGAATAGCACACAATTGTCCCATAATCGTAACTTTAGAACACGTCCACGCCAATTCTAGTATAGTTTTTGTTTTTTTTTGCTAATTTAGATGGTTCTAGATTGCATTGTTGACAATTGTCATTTCGTAAAAAGTAAAATTCTAACGACTTAAACTTGCTTACATCAATCTTTTCAATATTAGCTAAATATAAAGTTCGTGACAGTTATTTTATTAACGTCTTGAAGTAGTATTGTAATAATCATAAGTTTTTAGTCCAGGCAATCTACCCACATGAAAAAGTAAAACAATAAGAAAGTAAAATTCTGATTGAAGCAATAAAATTAATTATTCAGTAAGCTAATATCATTCTTGTCAAGCTAATATAGCAGCCTACCTCATTTCAGAGTAACACAACCTTTTTCCCTGTTTTTCCCCTTTTTTTATCTCTAAATTCTCTTCATTGGTCTATCCTATTAGTTCTCACTGTTTCTTTATTTCCAATTTTCAGTAACCAATCCGGAAACCATGCCTGTGATGACCCGTAAGGCTACTGCTCAGGATATGGAGCTAAAATTGAGAACGGCCCTCCAAGAACTTAAGGACTCTAAACTCCAATGCCAACAGCTGTTGCAGGAGAGAGAAGACAGTGAGGAGGAGGTCATTAACGTAAATAGCAAAAACTCGAGCTTAAAACGGGAGCTAGTAGACCTACATCAGGAATTCTTGAATGTTGTCAATGAACGGGATCAACTAAGGGCGGTCACGGATGGGTTCAACTCTTGTAGCAACTTGTATGAGGAGGCTTTATGTAAAATTAGGGATCTAGAGGATGAATTAGTCCATGCAAATGTCAAACTTTTAAATTTGAAAATGGAAAAGGATCATACTAAGGCTTTGGAAACTGAACATTTGTATAATGAATTAGTTAATACAAATTGCAACCCTCATTCCATTATAACAATAGACCTTACAGAGGACTCCTTACTAAAGCATAACTACAGCCATAAAATTAGTCAAAATAAAATTAAGAAATATGCACGATTAAATAGAATCATTAAAAAATGTAATAAATATAAGAAACAACAAAAACACCATTCCAAAAATATTCAATTAAGGAAAGAACGTGTTTCTCTAGTTAATAAATTAAATAACTATCAGATTAAATTGGAAGATAGTATAAATATTTATGAAATTGACACTCAGCGCTTACAATCAGAAATACAGGCTCTTAATAAGTCACTAAAATCATTATATAATAAATATGAAGGCTCTCAAAATCAAATTAAAGAGCATATTCTTGCTACACATGCATTGGTAGACAAAGTGGACTCGCTGACTCTCAGCAACACTCAGTGTACTTGTCAGAGGGAATCCAGCAATGATGCCCTCCAGCTTGAGGCAACGGAGGACCCGTCCCTAGCTGTGAGTACTCAGGACTGTATTTCCACCCAAGATACAATACCTGACTTAGGTAATTTTGTCTCACCAAATAGTCTTGGTTCTAATCTTTCAGTTATGTTCTCTGATAGTATAGGTAGAGGGCTAGGGAAATTAATCAGTAATAACCTGAGTTATTGTACCCAAAATTATTGCATGCCAGGGTCAACCTACAAACAGATTATGGCATCAGTAACAAAGACTGTTTGTGATCCTAGTACCACCATTACTATATGTGTTGGTAATAGTTCCAAGATTAAAAAGGAAGACATCACTGACTGTGTTTCAGAGTTGTTGAAGTTAAATTGTAATAAAATAATATTGGGTGCTTTTCCATTTTTTTTAAATTTGGGTAATAGAAAAAACAACTATATACATATGTTAAATAACCATGTACATTTTTTAGTAGGTCACTATAGTGACAGACTTATATATCTGGATATCAACACTATTGTTGGTAAACTGAAGTCGACACGGGGTAAGGTGTATCTACCTATTAGATGTAGACACAAAATAGCTCGGCTATTATCTTATAATATTCACACAGACATAAATAGTATGTCTAAGTTTAGTTCTATTATTAACACTGCGACTATTAGTAGTAATACTAATGTACAGGTGACTTTAAATGAATATAGCATTAATGCTATAAATGTTTACAAACATTGTACTGAGGAGGATCCATGTGTCACCGTGGAGAATTCTCAATTAGGGTCTATTAGTATTAGTGATAGGGTCTTGTTGTCTGAGGATGGCACGGGAGTCTCCGGCCTCACTCCAAATATTAATTTAAACTAGAAAATGAGACAACAGGAGGTACGATTAGCAATATTGTTAATCCTACCAACGTATCTTCTTGCACTCAATTAGTTAGCAAAAAAGGGCCTCAGCAGAACACTTTAAAATTATTCCACCAAAATATCCAAGGCATTTCTTCCAAATTATTAGAAATTGAATTGTTTTTAGAAAATAGTAAGTTTGACATTATTTGTTTTACTGAACATTGGCTAAAGGATTACCAAATGCTTATCAATTATGAGAACTATATGGTGGGTAGCTGCTTTAACCGTAAAACTATGCTTCGTGGAGGTTCCCTAATATTAATAAAAAATTGTTTTAAATATAAGCAACGTAATGACATAGTAGGTCTCTCGGTTGAACATTGCGTTGAACTGTCCTGTGTTGAGCTAGATAAGCATGTAATTGTGTGTGTGTACAGACCCCCAAACTATCAAAACTTTTCCTTATTTGAATCAATAATGGAAGATGTGATGGCAAAACTTGCAGCCAGTAATAAATCTATAATTATTTGTGGTGATTTTAATACCTATATTTTAGAAGAATGCTCAAATAGCAGTCGCTTATTAAATCTTTTTAAGTCATTTGACTTGACCAACACTTTTAAAGAACCTACTAGAGTCACTCCATCTTCTGCTACTTGTATAGATAATATTTTCTGCGATTGTGATTACTTAGATAAAGCAATAGTAAATTGTCTGCCTTCTGACCATAGCGGACAAACTGTAACCTTTAGGTGTAATACACCCCCATTGCAAAAAGTTCAAATTAAATTTAGACCTATAACTTCTAGCAGATTAAATAGGTATAATATTTCGCTACAGAACAAGTTAAGTGTTATGAGCCTTGATGATATTAATATAGATCAATTGTATGATCGTTTCTTTTCAATAGTTCACACGGAATTCAACAAAACTTTTGAAAAGAAGACAAAAAGTATTTGCCCTAAATTCATATTTAGTGATTGGGCAACTAGAGGTATCAGAAAAAGTAGGGAAAGACTATTTGAGCTTTATGGCCTTAAGCCTTTTATAAACACTGAAACTTTTAACAAGTATGTTGCTAAGTATTCAAAAATTTTTAGAAATACGTGCAAGGTTGCTAAAGCACTGCACATTAGCAACAAGATCAAAATAGCAGAAAATAAAATAAAGACAGTTTGGAAAGTTATAAATAACGAGACTAACAGGAAGAAAATACGTAACACTAGCTACACATTAGATACAGCGTGTGGTCCTAAAAGCTCAAATCAGGAAGTAGCTCAAGAATTTGTAAATTTCTTTACCGATATACCACTAAAAACAACGGAGGCTCTTATTTCCTCACCTGAACTCTCAATTGGCTTATTAAATGCGAATGTGTCTGGCTGCCTGGCTGAATTTAAATTTAAACACATTAACCCTATGATAGTTATTAAAACTTTCCGGCAAATAAAAATCAAACTAACCGAAGATCTATGGGGAATGTCTGTCAAAGTTTGTACATCCATACTTGAGACTATAGCCCCTTACTTAGCTTTAATTTTTAATTTATGTGTAGACCAAGGAGTTTTCCCTGATTTAATGAAATACAGTAAAGTCATACCTCTTTTCAAATCCGGAGACAGTAAAGATACTAATAATTATAGACCTGTATCCGTGTTACCAGTTTTTAGCAAGGTTTTCGAAAAAGTAATGCTTAATCAAATGCTCTATCATTTTAACACCAACAGAATCTTACATGATCAACAGTATGGCTTCACCAAGGGACGTTGTACAACTGACGCCGGTGTAACCTTATTAAAGCACATATTTACTGCGTGGGAAAAGTCTCAAGACGCCATAGGAATTTTTTGTGACCTCTCCAAAGCGTTTGATTGCGTAAATCACGACACATTACTTTTGAAACTTGAGCATTACGGACTGGGTAAACTTGCACTTAGTTTGGTAAAATCTTATTTGAATGATAGACAACAACATGTTCAAATAAATGGTGTTAATTCACAGGGTTTAAAAGTAAAAATGGGGGTTCCACAAGGCTCAATATTGGGTCCTTTTCTCTTTCTAGTATATATAAATGATCTTCCCTATTTACTGAAAAACCAACCGCAAAATATGGTGTTATTTGCTGATGACACTTCCCTAATTTTTAAGATAAATAGGCGGGCCCAAAATCTAGATGACGTGAATAATGCCCTACTTCAGGTCCAAAATTGGTTCACAGCAAACAATTTGGTATTAAATGAAAAAAAAACCAAATGCATAAGATTTGCTTTACCGAATGTTAAAAGTAATGATTGTGATATAATATTGAATAAAGAGAAACTTGAATTCGTAGATAAAACGGTTTTCCTGGGGATTACGCTTGATTCAAGGCTACAATGGGGTTCTCATTTGACTTCTCTTGCGGGGCGGCTAAGATCAGCAGCCTATGCCATTAGAAAAATCCGTCAGTATACTGATGTAGATACCGCTAGACTGGTTTATTTTAGTTACTTTCATAGTATAATGTCTTATGGCATTTTACTGTGGGGACGGGCTGCAGATATTGAGTCTATATTTATTCTGCAGAAAAGAGCCATCAGGGCCATATATAATCTTCGTAAGCGCGATTCTCTAAGGGAACTGTTTAAGGATATTGGCATCATGACGGTACATTGTCAATACATCTACGAAAACATAATGTACGTCAGAAAAAATCTGCACCTTTTTGGTAAAAGGGGTGACAGACATAATTACAGTACTAGAAATAGGGACCAACTAGTTCGGCCAGGTTTCCGACTCGCTAAAGTAGACTCATCTTTCATGGGGTACTGTTTGAGATGCTATCCACAAAGTATTCTTGAACTGAATGAGACGAAATTTAAAACATGCATTAAACGCACACTATGTAAGCAAGCATATTACAAGTTGAGCGATTATATCGCTGATAAAAATGCTTGGCTCAATGCTGGTCCTGCTCCACAAGGACAGGGGCGCATAAATTGATAGCATTAAAATGTATTGTTGGAGCTGCTGAAGATTGTACAACTATCTTTGCATTGTATAGATTCAACCTCTTTAGTATTATATAAATGCATAGCCCATATTGTGTGAGTACTATGTACTAGAAAGCTATCATTCACTGGAAACCTACGTCTTTTCTTGACTTGAATGTGCCCTGGCGGTTTAGAGTATGTCATGCTCACTCAAATGTCTCGCTGATGGTGGCGCATGTGTCGGATCATTTAGTTCCCTTCAAAATGGTTGAGTTGAATGGTGCTGATCCATGCGTCATGTCCGTGAACGGGCGCTGTCGGTTGTGACTGGTCATCTCTTAGTTGCCATGGCTTATTTGAATGAATTATTTTGAATTGTATTTTTGTTGTTTGTGTGTTTTTGCTGTGGACACTTTTAACGTGCACATCTTGCTACATTGTTCTCACATAATATACCATCTCAACATGAATGATGTAACCAAGATTTTGTAACAATATTCTGATTTAAAAGAGTGTCCATGGAGTTTCTTGCCCGTTCTTCTCCATAGAGATCTACGCTAGGGAATGGGCAACTACAGTACTTTCACAGTTTTTATGTCTTGTGACTGGGACTGTAGCTACATTTAATTTTCATCTTTGTTTCGACAATTCAAAAGTGCCTGTAACTGGCTTACTTGAAATAAATGCTTTGATTTTGATTTTGATTTTGATTTTGTATCTAGCTTCATTTGATGTGGTCTATTCTGATGCCTGCCTCGTTTATCGATCAAACTTTCATCTCTTTTAATTTTTTCTAAGGCCGTGTAAATCATTTGCTCAGTAATAGAAAGAGTGTTTAAAAAAAATACTTTGCATACTTGGATTTCTTCACCTTTGAGGGGAAAATAATATTTTAATGTTTGAGATCGGTTACTTTTTCTATTTACGGTTACCCTTTTAACATCATTAGATTTAACATGTCGTGTAATGTATTGCCATTGAAATTCTCGATTGGCAAGTTTATAAAAATTAGTATGTAGGGCTAACCTGTCTTCTGTATTGAATTTTAACCCGCAACCTTTTTTACAGGCACAATTACTTAAAATATTCTTTTTCTCATGACGTTTTTTATTACGAGCACCTTCATATGCTTGGCCTGAATTTTTAAGTTTCTTGTTCTTATTATCTCTCCATTCACTTGGGTTTCCTTTACGTTTCCTACTCAGCTTTTTAGGTTGGAGTTGATTTTGATTTTCGGATTCAGATACTTGGTTCTTAATAAAACCCCGAATAAGCCTGTACTAGCACTGACTTAAATAAGGTAGAAAACTATTTACCCGAATAATATCGTAACAATGTTTACTGTCAAATCATATTGATATTTTTTTTCGTAAAGATCTACAACCATATTATTTGTTTAAAATACATTTTAATGAATTTTTATGGAATATACGCGTAGTTTTTCATATCTTCGTAAATAAAGAAAGAAAAATTCTGAAAAAAAATTACATGGTGTATTTTAACTTCTAGATGCCGAAAAACGCATAACATGAAAAACCCCGTAATAGGTCATTACCGGATTATTCGCGGGGGACGTCGAAATCTGTAATTTTTATTTTGTTTCGAAATTGATTGCATATCGATTAAGTCTGCTTGCCACAAGTCATCTATATCTTTCATAATAACACATCTTCGTTCACCCTCGCATTTTTATGAATTTCGTTTACCACGTCTGCTTTGCTCATGTTCACAAAACAGCACATTCGTCTTGAATTCGTATATAATACTGAATAAAAAGTGTATCATTGAGACTATTTATTCTTTAATTATGCCAGCTTCTTTCAATTCTTCTATTATCGATAAAATTTCATTATCATGATTTGTATTGCCAGCATCTCTAGAAGCAACTAATAGTTTCAATCTCTCAACCAGTTCGTTAGGGTCATCCCAATAAACTAAGTCAGTGTTCTTTCTGTATTTTTTTAGGGATGGTAAGTTTCCCCCAATTTTTGGGAGAATGTTATCGTTTAACGAATCGAAAAATAATGGTTTGATTACTTCGCGATATTTTAATCCTTTATCACCTCTTATTTGACCATCAGGATTAAAGTCTCTCTTATGAGCATTTGTGTAATGCAGCATATCCTTATAAACGATTCTATCTTTGCCTGATATTAATTTTAAATCAGGTTTTCTTCGAAATAAAAGTTCTTTCAAGCCGGGGTTTAAATTATAGGATTTGTCACCGATTTTAATTAAAATAACATTCGCATCATTCAAACTATCAATTTTAGAAAATGAAACTACTGAATTACCCATTAATAATGTTTTGTTTATAATCGCCTTGTAACGGGCTAAGTTACACCCTTAGCTTTCTTAATTTCTCCATGCAAACTGTTTATGCAGTAAAGTTTGTTAAACTCAGTAATAATATCACCCCCCAGCTCATCTTTGAATAGGCCTGGAATTTGTGCATTGACTCTTGGCATATCATGTCTGTTGTTAACATCAAAATTACTAGTATCAAATTTTGATATGTCTTCTTTAATATCTTGATATACATCTGGAGTTTTAATAAAATAAAGCAAACTATCTGTATCGGTATAACATAGCCTTGCTTTGTTTCTATATTTATTTTTGAAATAGTCGTAGTCAAATTTATACAAATGCTGTTTTGCATACTCTAAAACAGTAAAACCGATATAAATATTGGTCTGTCAAGATTTATTTTTTCCGGACTCAAATGAATAGCAACAAAGTTTTCAGAAAATATTGTAATATTCTTTAAGTTAGGTTTCGCGATCAAGTTTTTGGCACTAAGGTGTTTGTTTGTCTTGTTATTCTTTTCATTCCATACCGTTACTAATTTTATATTTACCTGTTTTCGTCTATTTTCAATAGTTTTTCCGAATATAGCATTATTCAACAGTTTGAATAAACTTTTTTCAAATTGTGAGGATGAAGCTTGACGTAATCGAGTATTTAAGTCAATGTATTTTTGTAAAAAGTTTTCTTGCCTAAAGGTAAGCACGCGGTGAGTTTTTTTCAAAACGAGCCCGTTCCTTAAGCATTCTTTTAAATGGATGTAATGTATCACATAGGTACTTAAATTTGTCATATAAGTTTGCAATTAACTTTGGGGTTTTACCTCCTGGGGGGGTAAATTTTTCTGCCGCGAAAGGTAAATCGCTATGATACTTAAGTAAATAATCCGGATAAGCTAAATCAACTTCTAGAATATATCCAAAATCTGAATCGTCTGGTATATTAGTTACATTCATTGCACATATTTCTTCGGGTAACAAAAACCTGAAATCAGATATTGGTAATTTTTTTGTCATCGCATAACCATATAAATTATTACAATCCAGATATATCAAGAAAGTTGATGCTTCATTGTTATCAAAATTCGATAAATATTTATTATTAGCCTTTGCATTACGAAGAGAACACTGTGCTAAGCCTCCACGTATTCCATTTTCTATTAACTCATAAATCTCTAAATCACTAATTAATTCTAACTTAACCCCTGTATACAACATCATAGCATCCCAGCTCAAGCTAGGTGCAGTGATATAATAAGCTGGATCTAGATAAGAAGACTTTTGAATAGATTATAATGTCGTAAACTGGTGTCTCTAAAATTTTCAAATATGTCGCAAAGTAACAAAACATCTGTTTTTAAATATAGGTCTGTATATTCACCGAGAGATTTCATTTGAAAAGTTTGCCATATTTTTTGCACGTGCCTGTATTCTTCATCAGTTATGTGTTCACATTTTAAACTATTATAGAAACATTCTTTGGGAGGAAGAACCTTTTCATCGTATTTTGTGAAAGAGTCCATATAGTCGTACGGGTAAATACCTTTTCGATGCAACAATTTCAATAACTTTTTGTCACGAAATTCATTTGATAAATTAATAAAGTCACTGTCACTTAAATTTCCAGATAATACTTCCAAACTTGAATTAAGGAACTGGAAAGAATCAATAAACTTTATTTGAATAGGCTTTGAAGTATTCTTGGTTTGAATAATTTTAGTAACAGACATGTATTTTTCTTTAGTTTTTGGTATTATTTTAAAATAACCTTCATATTTTGCTAGCTCTTTGATAAATAGATGACAATCATAACCTGCCAAATTATGAAAAACTATCGGCACGAAAGGACAAACCCTATGCATTAAATTGCAATGCGAATGTGCAGCACCTCGGTACTGTGATGTTACATGATCGTGGTCTGTCACCTTGTCTTCAAATAATAAATGTTTACATATATGGCATACAGTGGCATTATTGAAGTCATTTTCTTGATCTTTAGTTAAAGGTGACATAGGTTGTACTTTTGATAATACCTATATGATAAATTTTTTCTATATCCTTAAGCAAATTTGTAACAAAAATTTCAACACAATCCGGCCCTCTATACGTGACGTATTTATTTAAATTACGATCATATGAACAACAAATGTAGTAACCAAAACAAGAAGGTTTATGTTCTTTGTATATGCGAGTACTATCTGTTATAAATTGATTATGATTTACTAAAAGGCTTTCATAATCTGCATATATAACAAAGTTAATTTTTTGTTGCCGTTCATAATTTTTAAATTGAAGAATAGTATTTTTCTCCGGCAGTACAGTTAATATTCTGTTACACATATGGGAAATGTACTTAATTTCACTTTTAAAACATTGTAAACATAAATCGCATAAATACATTTTACCTTTGTGATGAGTAATTTGCCGTTTAACTAGTCGTAAAAGATCTTTGATCAAGCAATAGTGACTTTTACCATTTCTATCAATAAACAACAAATTAATATGACAGCGCTTTCTTGAATTAGTCACATATAATGGACCGGTTACAATGCTTTTGTTGTCTAATCCATAAATATTAAGACTTATGTCGGGATTAATTTTTTCAAAATGTCTAATATCAGTGTTTGTCGGGGGAAACATCATGCCATCTATATTCAACACCGTAGAGTAATGCGGATATGAATTAGTTCTACAGACATTGCTCTTTTGTGGAAATAATGCTGCTACAACACTCCATAGGAAACAGTGATTGTCTTTGTTTTTTATATTAACACAACTTTTGGAACGTTTCACTACATTTGGTAACTCTATGTAAGAACCACCTCTCAAAGGATTGAATTTATTAACATTTATTTCTAGATGATTCATAAAGAGACAAGTCCAGCCAGACTCACGGTGCTGAAATTCAGATAGTTTTCTTATAAAAGTACTCATAACATTGAAGTATAATTCTTTTATATCGGTACTGTAAAATATTGATTCATACTTTGTATTAAATGATTTCAGCTCTTGTTCACCAGACGTTGGTAGAACAAAGTAAGCGAAAAGCTCAAAGTTTACTTTAATACAGCTATGTTTCACAAGACAAACACCTAATAAATTCATTACATGTTCCTGATAATCCATCAGGAATGCCTCTGGCGTGAGATATTCTTCTGATGGATTAAGTCGGTAAGTAATTATTCTATTTTTAAATGCTGTCGCAATGGTGTCCGTTACCCAGGCCAGATGTTGTCGAAAATGGTACTTTGAATCTTATAGATAATTAGTTTTGCGGCTTCTGTAATTGTTGCGCACATTTTTAAATTTGTTGCGCTTATAGTTTTTTAATTATTTCACAAAAACATTTCCTGCTGGGGTAACGTTACCCCAGCCAGACCTTTTTCTTTCTAATGGGAATATTTAAATAAATACTAGCTATAAAATTAGTTGTCTAGATGAAGTAAATGTTGTGCCTTATTTTGTATTTGTTCTTTCTTCGGTTGCGAAGTTATTCGAGATTTTGCTGGGGTAACGTTTTTGGTTTTGCTAGATCTTTGAAATGGTTAAGCGGATTCTTATCATATTTTGTACAAGACTTCTTACGAATTAGTTTAAATTTGTTCTGCAATAAAAAAACCAAAATAATACATAGCTTAAAGGTTATTTAATTAAATAGAAAAACACTTCAATTGGTCCCAGCACTCTCAATAAGAGGTCTAAAGACTTACTTTAAACATTATTTTGAAGCTTGTAACTGCTTTCAAATGTATGTGAAGTTTCATTAGTATCCTGTAAGTATTTAACAAGTTATGATGATATTCAGTTCTTCACGAGCACGGTCTTGATGCGCGCGGTGTTATTTGGCCACTGAATTGGATATATGAACTGAATGTTATGTCAATTATTAGTTTTTTAGTTCAGTTGTATATTGGTAAAATTTCAGCTCAGTACATTGGATAATTAATGAGATAATACGATTAAAGTCATTAGGAAGTGAATGACCGTGGTAACCCGACCAAGTTTAGGTGGTTACGAAAAAGCGAAAACGCAGAACATTATGGTACCTTCTAAAATATGTAGGACAGTGTTACAAATTTAGTACAGACATGTACACAAGTTTAAAAAGAAAAAACTACATGATTATTAAATATTTTTTATTAACAGGTAAAATAATCATTTCAATTGAACTTATTAATAAACTTATACTTAAAAACAATCACAGATTAAAATTACAGATAGTAATTTTTTTTAAATCGGTCGCTAAGGCATCAATTTCATTAATCAAGTTTCAAGTCATATGTTGACAATGTATACACAAAAACCTTCCACTTGAATCAATCTATCTCTATTAAAAAAACTGCTTCAGAAACCGTTGCGTAGTTTTAAAGATCTAAGCAAACAGGGACAGACAAACGGGAAGCGACTTTGTTTTATAGGTACTATATGTAGCGAAGAATAAATATGTCGTTATCATTGTTGAGAATTCCAGTCCAGGTAATAACTAAGTACGAAAAAAAAGAAAATAATAAGTAAGTTCCTAAATTCAAATATTTAAGCTTTAAAAAAAATACAGTTTTAGATAAAGTACCTAACAACATGTACATTTTAATAATAATTTTGCTACTATTTCTGTAGTTACATTATGCAAGCTTACCTTGTTCGTGAATTCATCAAGCAGCCTGCACTATAATTATGATCATCAATAGAAGCACTCCACATTAGCAGTAATTCGCCACACTTATTATTATATAATAGCTCTCACGCACTCGATAAATATTTGCAAAAACAGGAAACGGAACTGCCGAAGCGCACGCGCACTCTACAAGATGAATTGTGTGATTATGGAGCATGTTTAGTGCGTTATGCAATTGCAAACAATGTATTACCCCTTCACCCCATCCCTCCCGCGTCCCACCGAACGACATGTTATATCGGTGATTTTTGATAAGTTTGTGCAACTGGAAGATAATAATAATGTTTTCATAGTACAGATATTATTATGTATTTAACAGTGTACGCGTCTGTACCGAAATTGTAAGGTGTATTATACTAAACATTTCAAAAGATAGTATAATGTTCTGCGTTTTCGCTTTTTCGTAACCACCTACACTTGGTCGGGTTACCACGGTCATTCACTTCCTAATGACTTTAATCGTATTATCTTATTAATTATTCAATGTACTAAGCTGAAATTTTACTGATATACAACTGAACTAAAAAACTAATAATTGACATAACATTCAGTTCATATATCCAATCCAGTGGCCAAATAACACCGCGCGCATCAAGACCGTGCTCGTGAAGAACTGAATATCATCATAACTTGTTAAATACTTACAGGATACTAATGAAACTTCACATACATTTGAAGGCAGTTACAAGCTTTAAAATAACGTTTAAAGTAAGTCTTTGGACTTCTTATTGAGAGTTCTGGGACCAATTGAAGTGTTTTTCTATTTAATGAAATAACCTTTAAGCTATGCATTATTTTGGTTTTTTTATTGCAGAACAAATTTAAACTAATTCATAAAAAGTCATGTACAAAATATGATAAGAATCCGCTTAACCATTTCAACGATCTAGCAAAACCAAAAACGTTACCCCAGCAAAATCTCGAATAACTTCGCAACCGATGAAAGAACAAATACAAAATAAGGCACAACATTTTCTTCAACTAGACAACTAATTTTATAGCTAGTATTTATTTAAATATTCCCATTAGAAAGAAAAAGGTCTGGCTGGGGTAACGTTACCCCAGCAGGAAATGTTTTTGTAAAATAATTAAAAAACTATAAGCGCAACAAATTTAAAAATGTGCGCAACAATTATAGAAGCCGTAAAACTAATTATCTATAAGATTCAAATTACCATTTTCGACAACATCTGGCCTGGGTAACGGACACGTCGCAATGATATCGATATTCTTAAATTCAGATTTCAATAATTATGCTATTTGATTTATGTAAGTTCGTTCTCAAGTGATATTGATATTCGTTTTTAGGCATCTCAATATTACAGTAATCACATTTCAATAAATTGGCATCGGATCTGGTAATAGAAGTTCGTGTAACTGTAAAAGAACAAAAATAAAACATAAACTTTATAAAAACGTATCTATTTATTCTACACGAAACTTAGAGATACAAGAATGAATATGAAGGTAAATACGAGTAAATAAAATAAAATAAAATAAAAAACATAGTTATTACATTAATTATTTTTAAGTACCTACAAAAGTTAGTATCATGATAATTCATGTTATTAGTAGGTACTTATTTCAGAACAGGTAATTAGTAATAATTACTGACAAAGTTGACAGGACAATCTCTAAATTCTTTTCTCGTGGCAGTTATAAAATTACTGAGATGCTGCCACGAGTCCGTGTTCTCATCTGTTCTATTTTTAATAGAGATAATCGCGTGGCGCCACCTATTCATAGGGGCCACATGTTGAATTTCGTTACAACCGTACACCTTTAACTCTACAAAATGTGTCCCTTTTTTGAAGTCAAACGTTTTTTTCGTTTTTAGAGTGTCCATTAGCAACTCTTC
The DNA here is from genome assembly GCA_941918905.2 of Xestia sexstrigata. Classification (NCBI taxonomy): domain Eukaryota; kingdom Metazoa; phylum Arthropoda; class Insecta; order Lepidoptera; family Noctuidae; genus Xestia; species Xestia sexstrigata. Next base: position 354,601 of record OW799216.2, on the reverse strand, counting down.
GGCTCATGACTGACTGTAAGGGATGAATTGGTTTACCCGCGATTGGTTGATCCTGGACATCATCGTCACTATCAGTTCCGAATATGTCATGGACCGTGGGTTTCTTCGGAGCGATAGGCTTGATGACAGGTTTCTTGGTTTTAGCCGGTAGTGGAGACGGTGCATGCGTAAAGGCCTGACTCCCCCTTGATGTACTGGGTGCGGCCCCCGACGATAATTTTTTCTTTTTCGGGTTGACTTTTTCAGGCTCACGTGGCTGCCGAAGTTCGTCGTCCGACGGGGGCAACGATTCATAATATCCATGATGTGTCCTAAAACACATAATTAAGTTTCATTTTCAATTAATAAATAATGAATACATAATAGGTACAGGAGAAATTCTTAGTGTGGGGGAAACATTAAAAAAAAAATAGAATGAAATTACTCAAGTGTATCATATCTAGGTAGGTAGGTATATCTACTCCAAATGTGAATACCGTAAGGAATGGGGCAAACATAGTTATGTATAATCAGTTTTTAATAAAAAATTTAGACAAAAAAAAATGAATCAAGAAAATCAAACTTAATATTAATTAATTGATTTTTTTTTTCACTGAATAAAAGTTGGCTTTAACAACTGCTGGATATAAGTTACTGAATGAATAGATGAAATGAATGAATGAATAGATTCTACTATTTAAAAAACCAAAACAAAATAAACAGTTAATATTAATATTTATTAATACAACTTACATTTTGACTGGACTCCTCCTTGAGGTACTGGGTGCGGCCACCGAGAGGGATTTCCTCTTTTTCGTTTTTAGTTTTTCAGGCTCACGTGTCTGCCGAAGCTCGTCATCCGACGAGAACAGCGATTCGGCATTTGCATGATGTGACCTGAAATTCAAACATTTTTTTTTTTCATATAAAATTAATAAATAACAATAACTAAGTATATGGTAATTGGTACATTAAAAGATCTAGGTAGGTATATCTAATCCCAAATGTGAATATGTAAAACATTTTTAAATTAAGACAAAAAAAATAACAGTACTTATGTGAATCGTATTGTATCCCTGAATAAGGTTGACACAACAAGCAGCTGCTGGAGATGAGCTACTGAATGAATAGATGAATAATTAATTAATAGATTCCTAATGAATGAATAAACGCTACAATTTAAAAACAAAACACAAATAAAATTACAATAGACATTGAAGATAATATAATATTTTTAATAAAACTTACATTTTTTATGGTGTAGTGTCCTGGTTCTTGATGGCAGGTCAGGGGAAATAGTAGTGAAGTTCCAGATGCCCGCGTCCCGATTTAAATACTATTCAATCCATGTGATTTTAATCCATATATGGGGGGTACGTTTGACTAAAAAGCCTGAGTCAAATCACGACACCAAATAAGAAAAGTGCATACCTAGCACCGTCGTAAGTAAGTTTAACTTCCAATCTTAAGTACATGTAGTTAAGATTTCAAACTAACACTTGTATTTTCACTACCGCTATTATTATGTGCAAAACTAGTTTTATACTCTGACTTTGCTTATGATTAATTTCATGATAAATATATGAAAACATCTTCAAACGAACAAACATAGATTTAGTTCTTTGATATTAGTATTGATTCGATGTAAACAAAGCAATGCAGGCGTTGCCCCGTCGGCAGCATCCTATTTCATCAGTCCATAAAAATAAAGTAGTTTCATGGCTTAAACGTTTAATTTTTAACCTTATAGACATATTTAAAAAAATAAAACACTAAACATATATAAAAATGATTACGGATTATTATTATGTATGATGTGCATGATATTTTATTCCAACATTTGTGTTTCATTCCAGCATGCAGGTACTTTAAAGCTATTTAAAAATAAATCAATAACAAATAAAACGATTCATATTTTATCTTTATATTAATAATAAGAGGTAAAACCACGCTTAGCAGTTGTATGTTAATATTGTTCAATTGTTTTTGATCCGTCTCCTTAAAAAGAATTCAACTTACGTTGCAAATTCATTAGGTTGACATACTACTAACATACCGTGACTTTGCATACCAAATCATTTGAATAAAGTGTATGAAAACGATCACCGTGAACAAACGGACAATAGTATTATTTTATTGATATATATTTATGATAAACAATAACATGTTAGGCGTCGTAATGTCTGAAGTTTCAATTTCACCATACCATTTTTGTACAGATATTAAATCCAACAAAAGTATACGAATTTGAACTTTATGTGTGAAAAAATGCATTAAATTAAAAAATATAAAAGGGGGAGTATAATAACATTGAAATCCATTTCAAGTTTTATATCTGACGGTGAAGAGTGATATAATTGCAGAATGTCGGTAAGTGTTCCTTATTAAATATATTCTCTGTCAATTTAAATATGTATCTATTAACAGCATTAGTAGTAAATGAGTAGCATCAATGAATAAGTTATTTTCACACATTCTTTATTTCAATCGTAAACGTTATATTAAATTAAATATTGCATCGTTCTTTTTCAGGACACGGAGGATCTTTTCAATTTTGTACCCGTGAATCAACCAGTTCAACAAACCACTGGACAGAAAACGCTAGGTCTTGCTCGCAAGAGATCAAAAACAGATGAAACATTCTACCAATACATAAAGAAGCCGGTAACTCGTGGAACAAAAATAATCAAAATAGAAATATATGATATCGACGGTTTTCAAAAATTCGAACAGCCGATGTGTAGTTGTGCAGCTGATATGTGTGCTCAACATGTTGTAAAATCTATATTATTCGATGATATATATACCAGTACGAGAGAATTAATAGCCAAAATTCAGGATGACATCGAACCAAAAGTGTAGATTTAATCATTTAAATTAATGTACAGACCCAATAAAATTAACTAGGTAAAGTCAATTAAGTATGTTTAAATTTTCTGAAAATGTAGGTAAGTTTTTGAATCTATGTATATGAAGTAATGATTAAGTATCAAATATGCAAAAATTATAAAATAAATGTATGGTAATATTGTGTCATTTCTTATCGTAATTGTAACTAATTGTTAGTGTGCTTAAATTCTAAAATAAATAAATACCTAAATAAAATAATGAAGTTTTATTTTTTTTTACTTAGAATAATTGTTAGTATTAATAAAACGAAAACGTAAACTAAAATAACACCTACTTATTTGAATTAGTGAAATAACATTATTTTGAATAGATGATTATTAAATGAATAATAAAATGAAAGATTATTATGAATATCATGATAATTAAATTTTGTTGAATAGATGAATAGGTTATATTTGAATAGATAATTGGGGTTTCTAGATCTCCTGTGATCTAGAAACCCCAATTATACCTAATGTTTCGTCCTCGAATTAGCATAACACATGTAGTCCCGCGCAACAGGCTGCCATTCCAACACTATTTGAGAACCCACAATTTCTCACTTTTTTTTTTTTTTTTTTTATTGTGGGTAGATTTTTCTTCGTTCGCTCTGCTCCTTCAATAAACTTCATTCGCGTTTTAGTGCGACGCCGTTCAACACTATCGTCAGTTTCTTTCAGCAAAAAGTTATAAAATCGTAAGAATAATGCCCAAAAGGAAGCGTAATAGTGATACTTACGATTACATTAGCAGGAAGATTAAAAAATTGGAGCGAAAGTTAATGCGTCATGCTAACAAAGGAAGGAGTTCATCATCACGGAGTTCTACGCCACAGCGGTCAGAACATGAAGGTACGAATTTCGGATTATTTATTAACGTGGACAAAATAGTGATGCGGACAGCACAATGGGGCTGTTCCTTTACGAACTATACAATATTAGGTTTTGTTTTGCGGATAGCACAATGGGGTTATTCCATAACAATATAATAAACTGCACCGTTTAAAAAAAAAAAAAAAAAAAAAAAACAAGTTCTGTTTTGCGGATAGCACGATGGGGCTATTCCTTAACAACAAGAAACAAGGCAGGGGTCCGTAACAAATAAATTACCACGTTGTTATATCAAATTGTGTTTTGCGGATAGCACGATGGGGCTATTCCTTAACAATCATTCCATATATTTACATTAAAGGCGGACAGTACATTGGGACTGTCTCCTGCAATCAGTAATGCGGTCAGCACAGTGGGGCTGTTCCCTTACATAAAGTATTTAAGTTTACCAGTATGTAGAATACCTACATTTCGATGTGCAGTAGCACGAACACCACATTGGCTGTTCTTTTACTAATTAGTAATACCGTAGGGTTTATGTGAAGCTATACACCTACGAGTACCTACTAAGTAGCTGCTATACAACATCACTTTTGGTGATTACAGATAGCGAAACAATGGAACCCGGAATATTCATATCCGATGACGAATATAATACTCAAGTACCCGAAGTTATCACGGAAAACAGTCCTCCCAGTGTACCTAATAATGATCAGAGATCCATCACAGAGGAACCTCAAGCCTCCACATCTACCGCTCAGGAGCCTCAATTAGCAGCTGTGACCGAGGTCACTGACCTTGATAATAATGAACTAGATAGCTCCACTTTAGCCTTACTTGGCGAAGATCCCACCTCAAATGAGGTTTATGGTAAAGGTATACAAAAGGATTTGGCGCTTCGGTTTGAGCACTGGGCGACCGTTGGCTTGTCTAAGGACCTTCGAGACCAGTTAACGAATAGGTATCTTACACCTAATAACTGTACATTGATAGATCCGCCGATTTTAAACGCCGAAATCAAAGCTGCTGTGTCAGATGTGGTTTCCAAACGTGACAAAGCCATCGAAATGAAACAAAAGCAACTGTCTGTTGCCTTATCCGGTATTGGGGAAGTTATAACCCAGCTTCTGTTGTCCAAAGAAAAAGATGATTCAATGGTAAAAACACTGATGGATGTTGGGCGAATTGTGTGTGACAGCCAACATAAGGATACAATGACTAGAAAGAATTTCATTCTATGTACCCTCAAGAAAGATATTAGGGATCAATTACAAAATACAAAAATTGATAAGTTTCTTTTTAGTGAAAATTTGTCAGAAACCCTGAAATCAGCTAAAGCTATTAATAGATCTTGTGCAGACCTCAAGAATAACCCAACACCTCGTCCAAGACCTCAGGGTCAGAAGGTGAATACATCCACACCAAGAAATTTAAACTGGAGGGGAGCTCCTGCGCCGCGCAGGCAGCCGACAGCAGGAGCTCCAAGAACGAAGACATCAGCGCCGGCACCAATGAAACATCGACAGCAGAACTCGTCACGAGCCTCACACAATCAGCCGAATCGCAGTCGCCGCTAAATATGGTAAATTACGCAGGTAGATTATCATTATTTTATAACCAATGGTCAGCAATAACCAATGACCCTGTTGTATTATCTTATATACAAGGATATGAAATACCTTTTTCTAGGCCGGTCACTCAACATTGCGCACCCTGTGCTCAAATATATGTTGAACCAGAAAGAACTTTGTGTTGCGATGCCATCAATAATCTTCTTTCTATTGGAGCAGTTTCAATATGTGAACCATGCGATGGTCAATTTATATCTAAGTTTTTTCTAATTCCTAAACCTAATGGTAAAACTAGGTTTATACTGAACTTAAAATCATTAAACAAATTTATAGATACTCAACATTTCAAACTGGAAGACTTAAGAACTGCAATTAAATTGATTTCACACAATTGCTACATGAGCACTCTAGATTTAAAAGATGCTTATCTTTTGGTGAAAATAAAGCCAAGTTTTAGAAAATATTTACGCTTCCAATGGGAAGAGAATTTGTATCAATTTAATGTTTTACCTTTTGGACTAAACACAGCTCCATTCGTCTTCACCAAATTGATGAAACCTGTTGTAAAATTACTACGTTCCAGAGGTTATTTATCGACTATTTATTTAGGCGATTTTTTACTCATAGGAAATACGTTTAAACAATGCTATGAGAATGTGTTAGAAACTAAAACACTTCTATCATCTTTGGGTTTTTTAATAAACGAGGACAAAAGTACTTTAGTGCCCCATGTGTCATGTAAATTTCTAGGCTTCATTATAGACTCAAAAGCTTTTGAGATTGGTCTTCCATTACAAAAAATTCAAAGAGTCCAATCGGAGATTGAAAAATACCTTAATAAAAGTAAATGTAAATTGAGAGACTTTGCTAGTTTCATAGGTCTCTTAGTATCAGTGTGCCCAGCTATCGAATATTCTTGGCTCTATACCAAGCTTTTCGAAAGACATAAGTACCTTCAACTCAAGGCTGATGATAATTATGATAAATATATAAACATACCCAAAGAATTATTACCTGATTTAGAATGGTGGTCAAGATCCATTAAGAATCCTAGTTATAAAATCAAAGAGGATATATACAGCCTAGAAATATATTTAGATGCCTCAACAAAGGGATGGGGGGTATCCTGTGGAGGTAATACGGCTAGTGGTCTATGGAGTCAGGAGGAGAATACATTTCACATAAATTATTTAGAAATATTAGCTGCTTATTTTGGTCTTAAAGTATTTGCGAAAGACTATACAAATTGCCAAATACTTTTACGAATAGATAACACTACTGCTATCTCATACATAAACCGCATGGGCGGTATTCAGTATCCACATTTAACGTCACTAACTAGACAGTTATGGCAATGGTGTGAAGAACGTCAATTACACGTTTATGCATCATATATTCGTTCTTCAGAGAACGTCATAGCAGATGCGGAGTCACGCCGAGTCCACCCAGACATTGAGTGGGAGCTGGGGGACTATGCTTTCAATAGAATTATAGTAGAATTTGGCACTCCTAATATTGATTTATTTGCTAGTAGAGTTAATAAAAAGTGTGATCGATACGTATCCTGGCACCGAGACCCAGATGCCTTTACTGTAAATTGTTTTACAATATCATGGTCAAAATTCTATTTTTATGCCTTTCCCCCTTTTAGTATGATACTAAAAACATTAAGAAAAATTTGTACCGACCAAGCAAGAGGAATTGTGGTTGTACCATTATGGCCTACCCAGCCCTGGTATCCACTATTTAAAAGTCTTTTAATTTCAGAGTTAATTACTTTTAAACCTAGCAAAAATCTAATTTTAAATCATTATTCCAGCAACCGAAACCTCCATTCATCCATTACCCTGGTGGCAGGAGTATTATCGAAACAGCCATGATGAAGAAAAATATATCGCAATCTGCAATACCCATCATGTTATCTTCATTATCAGACAATTCATTTAAACAGTACAATTGCTGTTATAAGAAATGGTTTGATTACTGTTCCAAAAATAATGTAGACATGTTTAATAGTTCAATCACTAGCATAATTGATTTTTTTACTTTAATGTTTAATAATGGTGCTCAATTTGGCACGTTGAATACATATAGATCGGCTTTAAACATAATTTTAGGAGATAATGTATGTAATAATTATCGAATCAAAAGATTTTTAAAGGGAATATATCGATTAAGACCACCTTTGCCTAAATATAACGTAACTTGGGATACATCTATTGTATTAAATTTTCTATCAACATGGTATCCAAACGAAACCTTACCTAGGGATAAACTTACAAAAAAGTTAGTTACGTTGCTTGCTCTAATTACAGCCCACAGAGTTCAAACTCTTGCTAAAATTAAAGTTTCGAACATTGAAATATTGTCATCAGAAATTGTTATAAAAATACCAGAAGCTATTAAAACGTCACGACCAGGATCAGTTCAACCTATTTTGATTATTCCATTCTTTACAGAAAAACCGGAAATATGTCCGGCTCGTACATTAGTACATTATATAAATAATTCACATTCAATGCGTAATGATAACAACAATTTATTTATTAGTTTCAGAAAACCCTTTCAGTCCGTCTGTTCTCAAACTATAAGCAAATGGATAAAAGATACATTGCGTCTAAGTGGTATAGACGTATCCATTTTCAGTGCCCACTCCACACGGCACGCAGCTACTTCAGCTGCTCGCAAATTAGGAGTAAGTTTGGATGAGATCAGACGAACTGCGGGTTGGAGTGAAAGCTCTAGCACATTTGCCAAATTTTATAATAGATCCTGTGTGACTAGTAATGATTCACTCGCTAGGACTATTTTAAGTAATTCAGTCTCTTAAGTGCCTACTAATTATATTTACTGGTATTGAATAATAAAACAAATAATGATTTCCAATCGTTTATTTTATCTTGAATATTTCACGAAGGCTCTAAAAGTCTACATGTGTTATGCTAATTCGAGGACGAAACATTAGGTATAATTAATGATTAAACGAACTTACCTGTATGTGAAGTTCTATCATAATTATACTGGATGTTTCGTCCGAAGAATTAGCATCCCTCCCTCCCTTGAACTCTCACACAGTGGTGTTCCTATCCCAGATACCATCGGATCGTGAAATATTTTCAGTTTAACTGTAGCATCTCTCAACTAAATGAAGTTTATTGAAGGAGCAGAGCGAACGAAGAAAAATCTACCCACAATAAAAAAAAAAAAAAAAAAAGTGAGAAATTGTGGGTTCTCAAATAGTGTTGGAATGGCAGCCTGTTGCGCGGGACTACATGTGTTATGCTAATTCTTCGGACGAAACATCCAGTATAATTATGATAGAACTTCACATACAGGTAAGTTCGTTTAATCATTAATTATCACCTACTCACGCAGTTTCAGTTTCATGTTAGGCTCTATAAGAGCCTTGCCGCAGCTGTTCTTACAGCTACTCTTACGGCGCTTCCTCCTTTGCACCGTCGGCACGTGTCGTCTGGATCGGTAGCCTATGATGGTGATTGTGATGGTGATGGTGATGGTGATTGTGATGGTGATAGTGATAGTGACTGTGATAGTGATAGTGACTGTGATAGTGATGGTGATTGTGATGGTGATTGTGATGGTGATAGTGATTATGATGGTGATGGTGATTGTGATTATGATGGTGATGGTGATTGTGATTGTGATTGTAATAATGATGGTGATTGTGATAGTGATGGTGATTATGATAGTGATAGTGATAGTGATTGTGATAGTGATAGTGATGGTTATTGTGATGATTATGGCACATAGATAGTTCATAACCTGGATTAACACGTAGGACACTATTTATCCCTTTAATATGATCCAGTGGGACGGTTACCGAACTTTACGCGGGCGAAGCCGCGGGCAACAGCTACTTATCTATAAAATACAATATTTCAGCTAAACATATTGATAAAAATAATTTAAATTATATGAACCAAAAAAAATCATCATAGTTTAAGCCAGAAAGAGAAAGAAAAAGTACCTGACAGTTTGACGTAAGTGTCACATGAAAATTATGAGTAATAATTTTTTATTTCAGCTATTTTATTTCAATGAATCGTTTTTAGATTGATTCGCTGAGTGTAAAATTAGAAACAAATAAAAAGGATGATAAATAGTATTATGAGTGATAAATAAAGTGTAAGTATAGCATTTATACTATAACACACAATCACGTACGATTCACAGTTTCATGTAGGTTCGCACTACCCAACACACAATCACATAGTATTTACAATTTCATGTCACACTACCCAACATGCAATCACGTACAATTCACAATTTCATGTAGGTTCGCACTATCCGCACTATTGTGTTGGCAAAGACAGATCCTGTTGAAGTTATGTCAGCCATAAATATGCTTCGAACAAATGCAACTACGGGCTGGGATGGTATCTCCACCTTGTTCTTAAAACGTTACGCCACATCCCTCGCACCTATACTATGTCATATTTTCAACCTTTGCTTTGACTTAGTCATTTTTCTTACTTCATTCAAAAAGGCAGCCATTCATTCCATTCTCAAGGGCGCCGATTGGTGCCTCGTAAATAACTACCGCCCCAAGCGGTACTTAGTACTTTATCAAAAATACTTGAACGTTTAATGAATAAAAGACTCATTCACTAACTTGAGCATTATAATATTTTGTCACCACAACAATTTGGCTTTCCTAAAAACAAATCCACAAATGACGCAATACACAAATTGATCACATAGTGATGAATTTAGACAATAGTAAAAAGGTTTTGACCATTTTCTTAGACCTCACGAAAGCCTTTGACTCTGTGCCCATTCCAACCCTTTTACTCAAGCTAGAATGTATAGGTATAAGGGGCTCACCACTTAATTTATTTAAAAGCTACATAACAAACCGTTCACAATTTGTTACTATGAATAATTACAGTTGCTATCGAATATGGTGTGCCACAGGAAAGTATTTTGGGGGCCACTTTGTTCCTTGTATTTAAAAGGATTTAACTTCACACTGAGGTGGCTTTACACACACTCCTTGACCCTGAATACGACTAAAACATATTTTATTACCTTCTCAATAAATTCAAATTCCCAACCAAATCCCTCTATGTCCCTAAAAGCTCACTCGTGTAGTTGTATGTCGCAGCAGGCTTGCCAGTGCCCATCACTTACTCCAGTAGATCAAATAAAATATCTTAGTATCTTCATTGACAAATACTTAAATTTCAAATCACACATTAATACCCTATCCGGCCGCATACGGAAATTTATTTACATTTCTAAAACACTGCGACATGTAGCACACGCTTCAGTTATCCGAAATGTATACTTCGCTCTTTGCCAATCACTAGTCACCTATTGCATTTCCTGCTGGGGCGGTGCTGCAAAAACAGATGAAGCCTATAGAGATCGCTCACAGAGCCTTACTTAAAGTTGCCACCTTTCGCCCTATCTTATTCCCAACGACCGAACTTTAAAAATCCTGAATTTTTTAAATGTTCGACAACAGTACATTTTCCAACATTCCAGAATACCGTATAGACATATCTCTAAACGTCGGAAAGACAGAATCTGCACTATTCCACCTCCACGTACCTCTATCGTAAAATGATTCTCTGTATATCTTGCTCCATCTCTCTATAATAAAATTAATGCAAAAAGCCTAATCTTTAAACTCTCATTCTACAATTGTACAAAAAAAACTGTACGGACACTCCTTTTGGACCTCAATTATGGTGACACTTAATTATTCCTCACAAAGTAATCATGTTAATACACAAATATACACACGCACACACTCACATACACACGCACACACTCACATACACACATCACACTTAACACAATGCACCCACACTAACGCACACACACATACCCATACACTCTAGATAATTATGTCTTGTATCAATAATAATAAAATATAATTTAATTTGATTTTCATATTGATTTTAATTTTGTTATAATTTTGGTTTTATATAAATTTGCTTTTGATTCTATTTTGATTTTGTTTTTAATTTTGATTGTAAATTTGATTTTGTTTCAATTGTGATTTTAATTTTGGTTGAATTTATTGTCTTTTATCACATTTATGTATTGTTACTGTAAATTGTTATTTACATAGGTGGATGAAATGAAAGTTACTTATTTATTTTGGATAACTCTTGTACAGTACCTAACTACTGATCTTGTCCAGATGCTGTTTCAAACTTTAAATTTTAAACACAATTTTATATAATAATCCGCCAATTCAGAGGACCGGCACTGTCTCTCCTTAACATATGCTAAATTTTAGCCTATCTAGGAGAACAGTACTTCACCCGTCTTTATTGTATAGTTGAACTTAAAAATTTAAATGCAACATTTGTAAACTTTGCAATCCCATTATGAAATAAACTATTATATTATTATCTGGCCCAGCAGTGGGATGAAGCAGGCTAACAGTATCAGTATATTATCCAACACACGATCACGTACGATTCACAATTTCATAAAGGTTCGCACTACCCAACACACAATCACGTACGATTTACAATTTCATTTAGGTTCGCATACCCAACACACAATCACGTACGATTTACAATTTCATGTAGGTTCGCACTATCCATGCTTCCAATTAAATGGATGCCCTTAACCTACCACGCGAACACAGTGCGTGGTAAGTGTCACATGTCTTTCTAAATATTGGTTCTAGGACATGCCAAACAATTAGAAATAGAACTATTTTTGAAAAACTAAGTTTGATATTATCTGTTTTACTGAACATTGGATGAAAGATTATGAAGTAATGCAAATAAATTATGAGAATTACAATATGTGCAGTTGCTATAACCGAATATAAATCTAAGATGCGTGGGGGTTCATTAATCTTAGTCAGAAATTGTATTAAATCTAAGTCTCGTAATGATATAGTTGATCTATCGGTTGAACATAGCATTGAATTGTCTTGTGTTGAGCTGGATAAGCATGTAATAGTGTGCGTTTACAGACCCCCTAATTACCTGAACTACTCTATCTTTGAGTCAGTAATGGAAGATGCTTTGGCAAAACTTGTAACTGGTAATAAACCAATAATTATCTGTGGTGACTTTAATGTTAATATCTTAGAGAATAATGTAAATAGCAGTAGATTCTTAAGTCTGTTTAAATAATTTAATTTGTCAAATGTGTTTTCAGAACCAACTCGAACTGCTACATGTATTGATAATGTTTTTTGTTGCTGCGAATACTTCGATAAATCCATCGTAAATTACCTGCCTTCAGATCATAGTGGTCAGACTAGTTTTCGCTTACAATATACAATTACAAAGAATTCAGATACAAACTAGACAAATAACACCCAGCAATCTAGACAAATTTAATAATAATTTAATTAGCAAGTTAAGTATACCGGGTCATCAGTGCAAGTACGTAGCACTCGATTCGATACGATTCGATAAATCTGACAGTTATTCTCGATAAAATGAGTTTTTAACCAATCGAAAAGTCGGATTTATCGAATCATATCGATTCGATCGTTATCGATTGCTACGTACTTGCAGTGCATATTAGAGACAATGTAAATTAATTTTATGAAGAATTATTTTCGGTAGTGCACACCGAATTCAATAATACTTTAAAAAAATATCTAAAACGATTGGCCCAAAGTTATTTTCAGTGACTGGGCAACACAGGGTATTACGAAAAGTAGGGAACGATTGTTTGAGCTGTACGGCCTTAAGCCTTACATCAACACAGAATATTTTAATAAATATGTTGCTACTTACTCGAAAGTTTTTAAAAACACTTGCAAGGTAGCCAAATCCTTACTCATTAGCAACAAGATTAAATCAGCCGATAACAAAATAAAGACGGTTTGGAAAATTATCAACAGTGAAATAAATAGAAATAAAAAACAAAGTAATGACTTCACACTAGAGACATCACGTGGCCTTGTGAGCTCCAACAATGAAGTTGCTCAAGAATTTGTAAATTTCTTTACCAGTATCCCACTTAAAACTACAGAAACCTTAAATTCATCTCCCTTGCTCTCTATTGATTTATTGAAAGCGAACGTTGCAGCCTGTCCAAATGAATTTAAATTTCAGCATATAAACCCCATACCTAACAGTCATAAAAGTTTTAAGCAAATCAAGATCAAATTAACGGAAGATCTATGGGGTATGTCTATCAAAGCTTGTACCTCAATTATTGAGACTGTAGCCCCGTATTTAGCCTCAATATTTAATTTGTGCGTGGATCAAGGGGTCTTCCCGGATCTAATGAAATTCAGTAAGGTAATACCGCTTTTTAAATCCGGGGACAGTAAGGACACCAATAACTATAGGCCCGTATCCGTGTTGCCGGTTTTCAGCAAGGTGTTTGAAAAGATAATGCTCAATCAAATGCTAAACCATTTTAACACCAATAAAATATTACACGAGCAACAGTATGGTTTCACCAAAGGACGTTGTACAACTGACGCCGGTGTCACTTTATTAAAACACATATTTAATGCGTGGGAAGAGGCACAAGATGCCATAGGAATCTTCTGTGACCTTTCGAAGGCATTTGATTGCGTAAATCACGAAACCCTGATCTTGAAACTTGAGCATTACGGTTTAGGTAAACTTGCGCTCAGTTTAGTAAAATCGTATTTGAATGATAGACAGCAGCAGGTACAAATTAATGGAGTCAACTCAATGGGTTTAAAAGTAAAAATGGGTGTACCACAAGGTTCGATATTGGGTCCCTTCCTCTTTTTAGTGTATATTAATGACCTACCCCATTTATTTAACAACCATCCGCATATGGTGTTGTTTGCTGACGATACTTCTTTAATATTTAGGATAAACAGACGTGCCACTAATCTTGACGACGTAAATAACGCCCTACTGCAGGTCCACAATTGGTTTACCGCCAATAATTTAGTACTAAATGGGAAAAAAACTAAGTGCATTAGATTTGCTCTACCAAATGTCAAAAGTAGTGATTGTGACATAATATTGAATCAAGAGAAACTAGAATTTGTCGATAAAACGGTTTTCTTGGGAATCACGCTCGATTCAAGGTTACAATGGGGTCCTCATTTAACATCTCTTGCAGAACGGCTGAGCTCAGCAGCATATGCTGTTAGAAAAATCCGTAAATTTACTGATAATCATACCGCGAGGCTAGTCTATTTTAGTTATTTTCATAGTATTATGTCATACGGTATTTTACTATGGGGACGGGCTGCAGACATCGAGTCTATATTTATTCTGCAGAAAAGAGCCATCAGAGCTATTTATGAATTACGTAGACGCGATTCTCTAAGAGAACTGTTTAAGGAAATTAATATCATGACAGTACCTTGTCAATACATCTATGAAAACATCATGTACGTTAGGAAAAATCGGAATTTATTCAGTAGAAGAGGTGACAGACACCACTATAACACTAGAAATAGGGACCAACTAGTTCAGCCAGGTTTCAGGCTTGCTAAAGTAGCTTCATCTTTCATGGGGTACTGTTTGAAATGTTACAATAAAATACCTCCCCACATTCTTCAACTGAACGAGACGAAATTTAAATCTTGTATAAAACGCACACTATGTAGGCAAGCATATTATAATTTGGGGGATTACATTGATGATAAAAATGCTTGGCTAAATGCTGGTCCTGCTCCACAACCATAGGGGCAAACTAAATTGATTGTACTGGTCGGGCATTATTTGAGTCTATCGACACGCAAAGAAGAAGAATTGATTCCCATGTTGATGTATTGCGGTATATGTATTATGAAGCGGCAGAAGATTGTAAAAATATACCTACTTGCATTGTGTAGATTCCAGTTCTTAGTATTATACAGGGTGTGGCGTAAGTAGTGGTCCACCGTTCTGGATTCGATGAACCAGATAATTAACTATAACAATTAAAAATTTAAACCATTTATAAAAAAATAGTTTAATGAAAATCTTCTTTTCTTCAATTAAAATTGAATATCTTTTTGTTAAATTATTGGATCTGTTATAATGATATCATTTTGAAATCGGCATTTAGTAGGCATATTATTAAATACATGAGCACTGACAATGTGGTACTTTTTTTTTACAAAAATCGCTCTTGAACTTGATGGTGTGTTAAAAATTTGGGTTAAAATTAGAGAAGAACTAACTTTTTCTTCAAAAGAGCTGAATTTACATAAAAAATCATAATTTATCGTGGTAGCTCTAGTATTCAGCAGTAATTAACAGAAATCAAAATGAAAGATTAATGACTTTTGTTGAAACTACAACCAATTTGTAATAAAGGGTAGAAATTTCGTAAATAAAAGACAAAAAGGAAATATTTTCGGAACCCTTGGGTATAAATGGTTTAAATTTTTAATTGTTATAATTAATTATCTGGTTCATCGAATCCTGAACGGTGGACCACTACTTACGCCACACCCTGTATAATTGCATAGCATTGTGTGAGTACTTTGTATTGTTCAGCCACCATTTACATTTAGTTATCTTTTATTGACTTGAATATGCCTTGGTGGCGGAGAGAATGTCATGCTCACTCAAATGTCTCGCTGATGGTGGCGGGTGTGTCCGTGTGTCGGATCATTTAATTCCCTTTAATATGGTTGAGTTGAATGGCGCCGATGCGCGCGTCTTGTTCGTGAGCGGGCGCTGTCAGTTGGGACTAGTCATCTCTTGGCTGCCAGGGTTCATTTTAATTCGTTTGTTGTTAAATTGTTGTCTTTTTCTACTCTGGACGCTCTTAATGTGCACGTCTTTTTACATCGTTCTCACATATATGTATAATTTCAAAATTAATGATGTAACCAAGATTTTGTAACAATATTTTGATTCAAAAGAGTGTCCATGGAGTTTCTTGCCCGTTCTTCTCCATAGAGATCTACGCTAGGGAATGGGCAACTACAGTACTTTCTCAAGTTATTATGCCTTGTGACTGGGACTGTAGCTTTGTTTTTTATTTGTAATTTTGACATTCAAAAGTGCCGTAATGGTCTAATTGAAATAAATGCTTTGAGTTTGCCGGTTTCCTCAAAATGTTTTCCTTCACCCTTTAATATTTGTCAATTTAATGACCAGTAGGTATATTCTACTGCAATCACTGTCATCCTTTGATGACTTGTCAATTTAATGACCAGTAGGTATATTCAATACCAGTGACTGGACCTGGCAACATACAACACACGCTTACTCCGGACCGACGACAAGATAACGGAACTCGAAGAGAAATTGAGCAGGCTGCGATGGAGTATTGTGGGATTATCCGAAGCCGAAGAGAGGGGGAGGACACGATAATCTTGAAATCCGGCAACCTCCTCTATTTTCGAGACGGTGACCGGCAGTCCTAGGGTGGTGTTGGGTTTATCGTCCACAAGTTCCTTGTGAACAACGTGGTGAAGATCGAGAGTGTGGCGAGGCGTACCTTATACACAGAATATCCTTAAGATATTCGCTGAAGGTCATACAGGTCTACGCCCCGACCTCGGCACACCCCTACGACGAAGTGTAGACCATGTATGAGGATATTTCTAAAGCCATGCATGGTTCCAAAACTCACTTTACCGTTGTCATGGGGGACTTCAACGCGAAACTGGGCAAACGAGACGGGAATGAGCTGCAGGTGGGGCAATTTGGACAGGGGACAGGTGTACACGTCGTTGTGGACCTCGGAATTGCCAAAGTTACCAACTGGCTAGTTGTATGGAGAAGGAGGGCCTCTATATGATGAACTCCTTCTTCAGAAAGCGTGAGAAACAGGAAGTGGACCTGGCAGCCCCGCAGCCCCGATGGTGCAACTAGAACTTCATCATGTCAACCAAAAAGCAAATGTTCAATGATGTCTCGGTGATCAATTCGGTGAAAGCCGGGAGCGATCACCGCATGGAAAGAGGCACATTGAACATCAACTCCGTCCAGCACAGATCCAAATCCAAAACCCCGAGAGCTTTCAGCTTGTAAATCCAAACTTGTAAGTCCAAAACCGTTTCGAGTGCCTAGAAAGCTCAATGGACGAATACAACGATGGGTTCGTGGACAGCGGAAGCCCAGGCGCCTTCTGCGCCTGGACAGAGATAGCCTGTGACTGGTGGCGGGGACCATCACTGGACACTGTTCACTGAATAAACACTTCCACACCCCAGGAATCACTGACAGTCTCCTGTGCAGAGCATGCATGGAGGCGGAGGAAACGGTGCAAGCATGTGCTCCTTGAGTGCACAGGCGTTAGCAAGATTCGCGAGGAGACCCTGGGAACACCAAGATCCCTTGCGGTTGCGGATGCCCTAAGGAGACCGGGAAGTTTGATCTGCTTCTGGAGGGAGGTGGGCTGGTTGGAGTAATCGGCCACCATGGTTCACGCACAATGGTCCACTTTAAGGACTAAGTGCGGAAACCTAAACCCCATGATAGATAGACCCATAAAATTACAAGGTGTAACAGATGCAGAAATAATTTCTGGCATAATACTAATTTTTTACTATGCACAATGTAACGCACTCAAAACATTGTGCAGATGGGTACATCGAATTAAATAATACAGGGGCCATGGCGGTATTTTAATGTAAAGTTCGAACGTTTTTAATTTTTATTTAAAAAACCAGCCAACCGGCTCGGCCAAACGTCAACATCGGCTAGAACGTAAGCAGCACGTATTAAGGCGCCCCCCGCACTTCCGCAGCGCCGGAGATGCGTGCGGCGCGGCCTGTGAGCGCGGCCGACTGCGCGCGTCTGCTGTACTGCGGCGCGCCCTACTACCTGCCCGTGCTCACGCTCATCGCGCGCAGCCACGCCGCGCCCGCGCCCGCCGCGCCGCTCCCGCGCCTGACCGCCGCGCTGACGCTCTCGCGACACAACGCCACGGCGCTGGAGCTCACCGTGCAGCTGTCGGGCCCGCCGCACGCCGTGCTGGTGCTGGCGCCGGCGCGCGGCGTGCGGCTGGCGTGGTGCAGTGCGCTGGCGGCGCTGCAGCCGGGCGCGGCGTGGGGCGCGCGCCGCAGCTACTTCGTGGCGCTGCACGACGCGCGCGCGGGCGAGGGCGGCGCGGCCTGGCGCGTGTCGCTCCTGCTGGCGCACGCGGCCGGGCTGGCGCCGCCGCACTGGGCCGACGTGTCGCTGGGCGGCCACGCGCTGTTCGGCCGCCAGGCGCGCGCGCCGGCACACGACGCTCTGCTGCGCGCGCTGCCGCCCTGGGTGGCCGCCACGGGCTGGGGCGTGGACCTGCACCTGTACCGCGTCTAGTGCCGCCACGGGCTGGGGCGTGGACCTGCACCTGTACCGCGTCTAGTGCCGCCACCCCTGGGGCGTGGACATGCACCTGTACCGCGTCTAGTGCCGCCACCTCTGGGTCGTGAACCTGCACCTGTACCGCGTCTAGTGCCGCCACCCCTGGGGCGTGGACCTGCACCTGTGCCGCGTCTAGTGCTGCCGACGTTCTCAGTTTAGTTTATATTAGTTAACAGTTTAGTGGACACTCTACTTCGCATGTGAGTTAACAAGAAAGCGCATGACCACTATTTTGGGGAAATTATTTTAATGTGATGTATTCTCACAGATAACCTCCTCTAGTTTCCGCATTATGGACATTTTATTTGTATTCGAGTTTAGCATTTAGGGTGGAACAAACATTTCAGCGAAGCTCACAGGGTGGCCAAATGTAGGTTTCTCGATTGGGTGTTGTGTGGTAGGCCTAAGTCAGGAGTTCAGGACCTTTGTACAAAGAAAAATTTATACAAAGAAATGTGCGATAGCAGAAGAGTGTTCAAGTCTCGGTTAAAATGGTGCCAAAATCATCAGGACCAAATAATAATGGACGCTCTAGCTGTGAAACATTGCAAGGGGGATTTTCGTGGTTTCTGGAAGGGCACCAAAAAAGAAAACTTACGCCCTGGTCTTCCTGTGAGCATCGATGGTGTGAATAACCCGAAGGAGTTTGCGAATCTTTTTAAGAATCACTTATCAGTGAACTCTCCATTGGGTACAGCACCTGAGGTGCTCAATGCTGACGTAAACAGTCGTGAGGTGGGGACTACCTTCCGGGCGAAGGATATTACTAAAGCCATTAGGTTGATCTCGAGAGGTAAGTCCCTGGGTCATGATGGGCTCAGCATTGAGCACCCACAACACGCCGGACCACATATTGCCAAGGTCTTGGCTATGTTTTACTCGCTGTGTGTGAGCCATTCTTACCTGCCAGACGACTTTATGAAAACAGTGGTAGTGCCTGCAGTGAAAAATAAAACTTGTGACCTTACTGATAAGAGTAACTACAGGCCTATTTCTCTTGCCACTGTGACTGCTAAGGTGTTTGACGGTTTGCTTAACGCACAGTTAAATTGATCGGTAACACTGCACGATAACCAGTTCGGGTTTCGTCCCCGGCTGTCCACTGAAATTGCTATACTGTGCCTTAAGCACACCGTCAGATACTACACGGATCGTAAAACCCCCGTGTATGCGTGTTTCCTTGATTTGTCCAAGGCTTTCGACATTGTAGCATATGACCTGCTGTGGAGCAAGCTGAGGAGCATAGGTTTGCCGCCGGAACTCATCAGCATGTTCCAGTACTGGTATGCGCACCAGTCTAATAGTGTGTATCCGCTCGAGTGCGGAGTCAGGCAGGGGGGCTTAACTCTTTAATTTGTATATAAACGGGCTGATCGTGGCGCTCAGTAGCCAACAAGTCGGCTGTCACATTGACGGTACATGTGTCAATAATCTAAGTTATGCTGACGACATGGAGCTGAACTGCTGATGAGCGCTGCGGTCTGCGGCTTGAGAAACCTGTTGCGAATATGTGAGGAATATGCTTGTGGTCACGGTTTATTGTATACCTAATGTAAATAAGAGCCAGTGTATGATTTTTGAGACCGCCAGTGCAAAATGTCCGGGAAGCATACCTCTGGTCAGGCTCAATGGGGTTCCTCTGGAAAGGGTTGACCAGTTTACATACTTGTTCTGACTGTCGACCTCAAGGAGGCGGGAGGCGTTGTCCGTTAGAGCTAACATGATCGCCCGCAGATTGGCGCGGCGCCATAGAAACATTAAGGCTACGCTGTTACTAGTTGCTGTAGTCACGCAGTCTGTGGGCTCACTACTCCGCGTCCACATGCTGTTGGCGATGATTGCAGGAAGACTGGATTGCCCCTTCATCTGGCATTGTTCCAGCAGACATGTTGCTGTACCAGTGTCGGAGAGAAGGTATTCATTTTATTATTATTCAATTATGTATTTATTTTGACTTCGTTTCATTTCATGTTAGTTTAATTTTACAATTTACGATTTATTTTTGTTTTGATTCTATATATTTTATTTTATTCTAGTTGATTGAGTCTGATTTCATTTTATTTTATTGTAATGATGTTTTTATCGTTTATTAATTTTTATTTGGCAGTGGGTGTTATTTACCTGAAATAAATGAATGTATTATTATTATTTATTAGCAGAAGCACGCGGTGCGCGTGGAGTGTAAACTGCAATCGAAAAAAAAAAAAAATGCCATTGGGTTAATTGACGGGTTGAATTCACACAAAAACAGATTAATTATTTCAGAATAAACCGTTTCGTCGTAAACGGTTTCGTCCAAATATATAACAATAAGCAAGAACGTATAGAGTTGCCTTGTGTGCGGAATCTACAGGCTTTCCTCTAGCTCCATAATTATATAAGTTGCGCCCATGTTGCGCCGCATTATCTAAGCAACATGATGTTGTGGGCTTTAATAGACATAAGACACTATTGCATGCGTCTGCGCCTAATAGTAACGTAGGTAATATAAATGTATACATTTAACATTATGAACCTTGCACGTCAATTTTATGTTTAATAAGATTTAAAAGTTTATTTAATGTAAAGGAAAAGTCGGGTAGTTGAAGAAGTATGGTTTCCTTATGACTGAGGCCAAACATGCGTATTTTTTTTGAGCTGTGAGTCGCTTAAAATGAGCCGCGGAATTTACGCTGTATTCGGTTTTATACTTTAAAATCTTTATTTCGTTGGTTTATTTCTTTGTTCATTGTTGACGATGTAATGCATATTTCATGTATTTTTTTGAACTTTTCGTATTTTCTGCAATTATTTCTAAAATATCGAATTTTGAGACCAAAATTTCTTTTGAAATTTATAACTGATACTTTTTCACAGATGTAAAAATATTCAAGAAAACTATTTTTACGAGTGAAGTGAATAAAAATGTATTCACAATTATTTGGAAATCGTCTAAAAGTTAAAAAAGGGGCCAAGAGCGAGTCGGACTCGCGCACCGAGGGTTCCGTACAAACTTTTTAAAGGACAAACTTAACTTTGCTGTTCGATCCCTAGAAACAGCTATTGCTTCAACCGTAAATAATAAGTTTGTAATAGTAAAATCGTTTTTTTTGTTAAACTACATACAGACCTTGCTTTTTGCCAAATTTCGTGATTCTAGGTCAACGGGAATTACCATAAATAGGTTTTCGATCTAAAACCTATAGGGTACTTCCGGTTGACTTAGAATTGTCAATTTTGGTTAAAAGCAAGGTCTTACAGCACAAGCAAAGTGAAAAGTCCGAAAAATAAAAAAAAAAACGTTGAACATTAAGGTAAATTTTTGTACTAAATTTGCCCAATTTGTCGGAGTTGGTTGTCAATTAGGTACAATTGTGGCTAATTCAAGTGATTTTTAGAATCAATTTACTGTCTAGTAAGGGCTATGTTCAACGAAAAGATAACGGTCTGATTATCTAAAAACAGCTGTTTAAAACACATTTTCATGTTCACTAAAGCAAATCAACCGATTAAACACGCTAATCAACTGTTTTTTCTAACCGAGGTGGGAGAGGTTGTTTAAAGTCCCGGTTAGTAGTTAATCGGTGTATTTTGACGTTTGTAAATTGCAAATATAACAAATTTTAAGGTTACATCCAGATATTATTGTGAGAATTTAACATGCAGTCTGCTTTGAATTATATTTTAGAAGAGGATAACGTTTTGGACGAGTTTGAAACCGTTGAAAGACTTTTGCGAACTCCTCGTTTGTATTCCACCAGACGACACTACTTCACGGAGTTCGGTGCGTTTGTTTTTAATTACGCCTTGGTGCTTTCACTAAATCAGTGCCAATTTTTTTCATGCGTAAAATTAGCAATGCGCTTCTTATCCATTGTATTTAATTTAAAAACTGTTTCAAACGAACAAAACTTCAAACACAACAGATAATTTGATGGTTATAAGGAACTGTCATCTCAGGTATAATGCAACCATTAAGATGTTTCTCATTTGTATGGTTTTTTACGTGTTAGTTACCCACCCTTTTTGACTGTATTATAATCATTCGGTCTTTCATTCCTAAAACGCTTGTTTAGTTAACCGAGCTAGAATAAGTTGTAGTGAACACCAAAATTCCCACGTCATGTTTAAACAACTGTTTACGTTTAGCGGGCCGATTACGAAACAGTCGGTTATTTTACTGTTGGTGAGCATGGCCCTAAATCGAAACATAATTTATTAAGTACTTAGTGTACACACTAATTGATTTTTGGCAACTTATTTCGATAAGTGTGACCGATAGCTTTGTTCAAAACAAATTGATGACAAGTTGCTTTATTTTTAAAATGATTTACTTTGTAAATTCACCAGTGTTTATATACGACAATTATTGTTGTATTATTTGTTTACTTTGTAATGTAATTCTTATTAGATTTTGCACATTTTTCTATCAAGTAAACACGTGACGCACTTCCGTGCTTCAACGGACAGAGTTGTGAAGGGATTGCAAAGTGGGGGCATAGTCTTATAAAAGAGCGTGCAATCAGTAAGCTCTTCAGTCGGTCTTCGAATTCGACTCTATACAGAGCTCCCCTGCTCCTTACAAAACTGTCGGTTTACCTGGTACAGCGCTGCTGTATATTTACAATAGCTGTAACTTGCTGATAACGAGATACAGTCTGTAAATGGGTGGCTTGGCCACTGTACGAACTGTGACCTTAAAAGGTCTGTTCGCCTATTGTTATGTTTTGTTTCTATTGCTATTTTGTATTGTGTACTATTTTGTATTGTGTGTACCTACTTTAATAAAAATACTGTAATTGCCTAATACAGTCTTGTTTATCTCAATAAAATGGGAACTCCAAACCCTGACGATATACCTCTCAGCACTCCTGATCCTCCATGTCTTTTTTCATCAGAATATTGCTGGTGCTATAGATAAATCCGATGATATTGAAATGGCACTTAACTTACTTCGAGACAAACAATGTAAGGTTGATTTTATATGTCTAACTGAAACATTTATTAAATCGAGAGATGATAAAAACATGAAATTAAAATCCTATAAATTAGTGAGTTACTACTCCAGAAAAGATCAGAAACGTGGCGATGTTTGCATTCTAATAAAGCAAGACATTGAATGCGAAAACATAAAATGGTTAGATATTATTACTCTTGAAAAACGTTTTGAAATAAAACTACGAAATATGGCATTAACTTATGTTGTGTACTTATATAACTCCAAATTTAGACGTGAACATATTTCTTATGAAACTGCAAATAGTGCTAAATAGGATACACGACAAAGATAATAAATATAATAATGTAATATGCGGTGACTTTAATGATTTTAATTGACACTCAAAATAAAAATGAATTTATCAATATTCCATACAATTATAATTTGACATTCCCTATAAATGAACAATTGGCTTTGTATTACGTGTCGCTAATGACAACCAAATAAAAAAGTTGCAATCGGTCGATGCTATTAGGTCCGCCGGCTTAAGACTTGAAAAACCGAAAAGCCGAAGGCCTCGTATATTAGTTTAAGGACGTCCCATCCTCAATGGAAGCAATGCTTTTCTGCACGCGCTGTATCGTCAAAACATTAAAGACGATCTGCCAATAAATGAGGATGATTTTATTAAGTGATGATGATTTGATGATTGAGCACCACACCCAGCCAGGAGCAAGCCGGATACACCGGGGGGCACTATTTTGTAAGGAAAGACATGCTCTGGGATGGGAGAGGAAGCCCGACCAACCGCAGCCAGTCGGGCACAATCAGCCGACTATGCAGCCTAGAGCCAATATAGGAATAGTGGTAAAGACAGGTACAATCCATAGGAATGAGCATTGGTGTTTTGACCTTCGTTTGATTGGTCTCTTCTATGGAGAATCATGTTAGTTTTTGGTGGTTGCTATTCCATTCGATTTTGACATGGCATAAATTTAAAAATATTTTTGTTCGCGTATATGTGTCATCGTCAGTAGTATTTGTTTCACTGTCAGTTTCGTTAAGGTGATATATTTCCTGGGTAGCTGTTTTTTTATATCTTCTGCTTACTGAATCCATTCTTCTTTGCTTTTATTGGAATATTCCATGTCTTGTTGGAGTGACTCGTTTCATGTATATATTGGTTTTCCAACTTTTAACCGTTTCGCCTTGTATCTAATAGCTGCATGTGGTGAGTGAGGCTCTGGTCGTCTGAGGATGTGCCCGTAGTAGCGTAATCGTAGGCATTTAATTATTTTGGTACCTAATTGTTTTTCCCATAAGAATTTCTCGTGTTTTTTTTTGCTCGGGGTGTTTTGCGTACTCTTTATCATATCTTTAAGAATGGTTCTTTCGTATCTTCTGAGTTTCCATCGGTTTACCTTTGTGAGTGCCGCTACCTTAAGACCGTAGGTCATTGCAGGTTCTATGACCATTTTATAGATAAGACGCGCGATTTTCCACTCCATTTTCGAGTTTTTAATAAAGGATATTAAGGCTTGTTACATCTGGCGTTAACTGTGTTGTTTCTATCAAGTGTCGATGATACGTGCCTAGCTACTTAATTTCGTTTACCGGTTGAATACTGGTTCCTCCAATTATAATAAGACTTCGGGTTTCGGTGCTGTGTGGGTCTTTGATTGCTAGTTTTGTTTTCGTTTCATTAATGTGGAGTCCGACTGATTCCAGTAACGCTTTGATTTTGGTGGCTATTTCGTCCAGTTCACTGAGATTATTTGTTGCTATTATCACGTCATCTGCAAAGGGCAGTATAATAGGGAGTTGAATCTCATGGTCCTTATCTAGATGAAGGCATTCTAATTCTTCTTCTAATGTACTGAGAACGTCGTTCATTACTATGATGAATAGTCGTGGGGACAGCGGACATCCCTGTTTGACTCCCTTGCCTTTGAGCGTCGATTTCATTTGCTGTCCAAACCATTTTATGCATGTGAATTCATTCATGCATGCCTTAATAATTCTTTTTGTTAGATATTTGTTAGTTCTAGTAACTAAAATGTCTTAATGAGAGTTTAAGTCCAGCGAATCGAAAGGTTTTTCGATGTCTAACGCCAGCACATAGGTTTTTGAACCTGCTCTCCATTCCTCGTCAAGAATTCTCCTTAGTGTGTACATATGGTCGTCGGTCGATCTAATGCGAAGAAAGGCTGCTTAGTAGTTTCCTAGTTCTTTTATTGAAGCATCCAGTTTGCTTAGAAGAAAGCTCGCATATATCCTATATCCCACGTTAGCGTTACACATAAATAACTTTCTGTAGTCACTAATTCCGTCTGGCTTTGCATTTTTAGGCACTGGAATTTGGATCGTTTTGTTTCAAAACATTGCTTACTCATTCTGCCTGTCTGTGTTTTATAATTTCCGATAGCATTTCTGTTGGCAAGGCTTTGAATAGCTTGGACACCACCTGTCAGTACCTGTTCCGTTGCTCATGCTTTTAATGATATCACTTATTTCCTCTTATGATAGTTCTTCTTTTACTTCTGATGGGTAGGTACTCATTGTGTAGGAGTTCTGTGTGTTGGCCTGCTGACGTATTTTTTTAATAATTATCTCTTCTTCCCACCTTGACATGGGTATAAATAAAACGTTGTATATTGTTGCGCTTCATGTTCATTTTATGTCTCCTGTAAAGCTCGTATGTGGTTCTCATTCGTTGTGATGGATGAGTTCTGCATAGGTTTCTAAAAAATATTTAGCATTTTTTCTCTTCTACTTTATTTCTTAAATTTTGCAGATTGTGTCTTGCTTCACTTGGTTGTTTGTTTGCAAATGCTTCTCTAGGGTAGCAGTTTTTGATAAACTTGGCTTTTTGCAGTATTGCGAGCGCGATTCTATGTTCTCTGGATCTGATTAGCCTGCTTATAAGAAACTTTGCCGCTACTGATTTCATGATATTCATAAGGTAATCCCATAGGACTAGTTGGCCATTTTTGTTGTTTTGTAGAATTAATACCTGAGGTTGGCTTTTAATTGCCTTTTGTTATTCTTTCATTATTTCCTCACTTTGAAGTCGGCTATAATCGTAATTTCTGTAGTTGAATTCAAGCTCGGATCTGTGCGTTGGTTTCTTGTTGAATTTCAGCATATTATTATACAGTGTCGGACTTTTTTTTTCTCCCTCTTGAGGTTCAGAATAATAATATCCGTAGGAATATTTTATGGTCGGATATTTTTTCCTCCACTACTGTGTACTGTCACGTTGATGTAGTAATACTCGGCTGCTGCAATGATGATATCTTCACCACCCCTATGTTCGATATATTTTTCCTTTGCTCATCTGGGTTTCGTTGGTTTGTTGTAGTAGGCAGGTTTCCAGCTTGCGCTAGTGCTCTGTCCGGCTGGTCTTGGTTTCCCTCAAAATATTTAGCCAGTTAGCCAGGTCTCTTCTTACCATGTGGTGGTCGAACGTCAGGAAAAATATGGCGTTTACTTGCCTTAAACAAGCAGTTTCCATCTCCGATCATATGGACTATTTCCATATTTAAATTTGATGATAATAGATCCTGTTTGCTATTGTGTTGCTCCGCCTCCGCTTTCATTGTTGAAGCCTCGAAAGAATTCATTATGTGTTGTTTTTTTACGGCTCTTTATAATGTAGGCATCCTTGCAGTTTAAGCCTGCGGGAAAGGTTCATTACTGTTCCTAAATAAAAAAATAAAAATGTGCTCCTGGGGAAAGATATTAACTAATGATATTTTACTAGGGCTATCATCTCGCCTCGCACCGCACCTCTATATTAACGGTAGTTTCTATAAGCGAGGCTTTGTTAGTTTGTTAATGGTCGGGTTATGCAACTTACTCGTATTTTTGTTCCGTGGGTAATGGGAGAAAGCAGGGTTGTCTTTTGTTATTATGGGTCTAGCCGGTGCTCAGTCCGGTCACTATTGTTAGGTTATTTGTACAGGGTTCGTTTTTTCCCAACGATTTCAAGTCCAGAGATTTATTTATACCATCTGTGCTCGTTGGGACCCAGAGTGAGTCGATAAAAAAAAATTGACAGACCGTAGTCTTTTGTTGTCCTACTCGTATTGATTTCAAGAGTTCGGCTTAGTTTTTGTTTTTTTGGGAATCCAGATGTTGCATTTTGGCTACAGTTCCAGTGATATCAAAGCCAGGGCACTTATCACAATTACATTTTAAAATGCTCTAGTGTAGTTTCCACACAGGATTAAAATTAAGATTCTAAACGTAGAAATAGGTAACACGCGCCCTTAATAGTAGGTACGCGTATCGATTTCTGGCTTTCCACATAAAGGCATTTATCATGCACAATAATGTATTTTGGTTATGCGAGAGTTAATCGTTTAAATAGATCGTATTCCTAGCTAGGTAGACTGGGAAACCCCAGGCTTGTACACACAAGTGACCGCTGGTTGGCCAAAAAACAATCTGCGCTCAATCAAGATCAATAAATAAAACGCGTTCACCGAGTTTCCGCTCCAGGCGCAGGCTGCCGATCGCCGCGCTTCGCTCTCGATAGTATCTTGAGCGCCGTGCTATCATCAACTTAGGGTGCTCACATGTGCGGCGTGCCTCCTTGCCGGATTGCCGCCATGGGATCTGGAGGCGATAGTCCTCGCGCGCCTGCATGAATGGCGCGCAGAGGCGCTTCGCCGGGGGGAAACTCCGCTGCCGCGACAAATTGTCGCTCAGCGGACAGACTTCCGGCGGGATCTCATGGCGACATGGAGACAGCGACTGTCGCAACCCCGTGCAGGGCACGCCACGATAGTGGCGATAAGTCCCCTCTTTGAGGAGTGGCTGGAGAGACGCCACGGCGTCCTCACCTTCCGCCTGACGCAGGTCCTCACCGGACACGGTGTTTTCGGGAGGTTCCTGCACCGAATCGGGCGGGAGGAAACGCCCGGGTGTTTCCACTGCGAGGATCGACCGGAGGACACGGTGGAGCACACGGTGGAGGTGTGCCCCGCGTGGGCGGAGCACCGCCGTGTCCTCGAAGCGGCGATTGGCGGCGGCGACCTCTCGCGTCCGGCCCTGGTGCAAGCCATGGTCCGGAGCGAGACGGAATGGGACGCCGTCACCTCCTTCTGCGAAGCAGTAATGCTAGAGAAGGAGGTGGCGGAACGTGAGAGGGAGAGAACCTCACAGCGTCCCGGCCGCCGCGGGAGACGCCCCGGGCGTCGGGGGCCACCACGTGGCTCCCGGCCACCGTAGGCGCGGGCCTGTGGACGGTGGGCTATGGGCTAGCTCGCCGTCCGTCCGTCTCATGACGACAGGCCGTGTCGACGGCGCGTTCGTGTTCCACGCGCGCCTCAAAGAGAGTCAGCAATAGGAAGGGGTCCGCAAGGAGCGATGCCTGCCGGGGTTGCGGGACTGTTCGAAAGAGATACCGTGACCCCGGAACACAAAGGGCGATGAAGGAACATGGATGGGTTTTAGTCAGTAAAAGTCTGACACTCCCTCCTGCTCCGCCCAGAGCGGGAGAAGTCATTTGATGATTTCCCATCCGAAAAAAAAAAAAAAAAAAAAAAAAAAGGGTGCTCACATGTACACAGTACCCAAACTCTACACTGTAACACTGTACTTGGACATGTAAACGTTTTAACCGTAATCTTACTAATCCCATCAAGGTTCACGGTATGCTACTTAAGTTTATGGTTCAGAGATCACACTATTCACAAACACACACGATTATAAACCTATTAAAACGAGTAAAATTAATAGTGGTATAATACATACTAGCAATACAGTATCTACATAAAATCTTTAAGTAATGGCACACCGAACGAACTCTAGCCGGCTTGGGGCCTGGCCGTGGTCTCCTTTGTATCACGAGTTCAAAGCTAATCGATCAGTCGACCTGGCGTTTGTCCAAAACATTAAAGTAAATAATAAACACACCACCGGTATTGAGGAAACAACCGAAGTTCTATTAAATAGTCTGATACCTGATGTTTCGCCGGTAAATGACAATGACTACCATCAACAGATCAGACCGTGGGCTGCTGTGCCACCTGAATCACCAGCGTCAGACCTTTCATCCATTGACGAATTCATTAATGTTGTCAGGAAACTGCCTCTTAACAAATAATCAGGTGAAGATAAAATATCTAATCGGATGATAATAGAAGCGTGTGAAACAGCGGGCGACGCCATTCTATCTGTTTTCAACCGATGTATTGCGGACGGCCAACCTTAGGGGTTTTCCCCCCAAATTTAGGGGTAAATAACAAGGATGTGATTTTTTTAGGGGCGTTCTAATTTAAGGGGGATTTATTTATTTATTTATTTATAATTGTAACCGTAGGCGCGGGCCTGTAGACGCGGAGCTATGGGCTAGTTTGCCGTCCGTCCGTCTTATGACGACAAGCCGAGTCGACGGTACGTTCGTGTTCTACGCGCGCCTTCAAGAGATGTCAGCAAAAGGGAAGGGGTCCGCAAGGGCCTATGCCTGCCAGGGCTGCGGGTTGTTCGAAAGAGTTACCACGGCCCTAGAACACAAATGGCAAAGAAGGAACATGGATGGGTTTTAATCAGTAAAAGCCAGAGCGGGAGGGGTCATCTGATGATGTACCATCCGAAAAAAAAAAGGGGATTTTCAAGTAATTGTGGGAATTTTGACTTAGCTTGAGGGGTAAATATTTTTAGGATTTGGTTACCCTGGCTCCCGCACTTGCCGCCCGCGCCCTCACTGCGGCCACTTGTATGAACGAGCTATGACTCGAGCTGCCCGCGCGCGATTCTCGTGCGGCTCGCGCCAACTAGCCCGCACCGCAGCCCGCGCCCGCCCGGTAATAAAAACGTCGTTTGATACGCGTGGACATTTGTTATTGCAGTTCTCGGCTCAAAATACCCTCGCCTGCGGCTCAGAAGTTAATTCCGCCTCGGATGCAATAACAAACTTTCTCCACTTGTATCAAAATGTAGGTACTATTGTGGACTAGGCGATGTCTATGGAAATGGGAATTCCTTGTGTCGTTTCCCCGCACAATCTGATAGTCATCTAAGTCAATCAATATTACACTACGTACGTACGACGATGAAAACTTTATTTTTTTTTATTTTTTATATAAGTACCTAGTTTTTTGATAGTTTTATTGTAAATACGTGTTGGTGTTTTTGGTTTCATGTGGGTTTCATTTCAAAGTACTGTTGGTAACTTTTATCCGTACTTTACAAATTCGAGATTTTAAATCTCTATTTATAGAAATGTGTTAACAAGTACCAAATAGATACACGACGGTTATGACGTAGTAGGTACTTCCTTAATCATTCTTAAAATACTTTTAAATATTCTTATTAATTTCTAAATAATATTTTTTGTATTTTTTTTCTCATTTAAGTAATTTATTTGATTTATATAACAATCATTTAGTATTTCATAACTCATTGAATAATTGACAGTTGATTTGAATATGGCGGTTAAGTGTATAAAAAGGGAGGCAAATCATTTTTAAGGGGCATTATATTGTGAACTAGTGGTAAGGACATTACTCTGCCCAAATACAGACTGAGTGTGAATTATAGTTCGTATTTAATTTAATTGTGTAAAACCTAGTTCGTATTTAATTTAATTGTGTAAAACCTGCTGCTGAATAACAAATGACACCTAATTACGGTTCACGGTTTCATCTGAGTTTTAGAATATAACCTACAACCAAAACAACCTAATATAACCTATGTAACTTTTCTCATATTTAAAAACATAAAAATTCAGTTAAAAATCTTAATGCTAAATGTTGATTCATGTTCCTCCGTATGTCCCCAGCCGTTCCCGAAGGGGAACAGTGCATTGTTATTTTAATTGTGTCGTTTCCCAGCAATAATTTTTGCGTAAAGTTACTTAGTTTGATGTACAGAATGCTTGGTTGACGGCTTCGGGATGAGGTCTTTTACACCCTTTATTAGTCCATAAAAATATCTGTGATTATTTTTGAAGTTAATTTCTAAACTTACAAAAATAAAATATCTGCATATGATCACAGTACTCCATATTTGTTATTACCTACGCATTATTATTGTTAAAATGAATATTCCATTATAAATATGTTTTACTTTACCACTTGTTTACCCGTCTGTATTATATAGCACTCTGATAGCAGTTCTACCAAGCTGAATTTGACGCGCAAAGAAGACCTAGATGGCGCTAACGTAATGAACAACAGTAGTAGCCTGCATGTAAATTCTGCTGATCTCACCGCCGCTAAACCAAATTCAACACGCCTAGTTCACCTAGATGGCGCTAATGTGTCGTGTAATAAGAAATCGATTTTACATAACGACCCAGAAAAGGGCAGCACATGGCCAACAATTACGGACCAAAAGCCGAATATTCAAATATTAGGTGGGCAACAATGCGCCGATTTAGCTTCAGTAATAATTCACTCTAGAAGCAACACCGATTATCAAAAATACCGAATTATCTCGACGATAAAGCCTCTCGCGAAGACAGGAAATATTATCACCAAGTTGTAAGTTAGGTGATTGTAAAGACAGCTTTTTAGTTTTATGTATTGGTGAAAATCACTGTAATCCGAACAAAATAATTATAGAACTAGCTTCTTTTTTAAAATGTATTAAAAACACAAATGTTATAATTTTAAATGTACCTATTGCCTATCAGTCATTTGAATGAAATGTTACTAAATAATCTGTTAAAAAATATGTCGAATAACTTTGAGAATTGTACCTTTCTGGAAACTGGCCGACATTACTATAGCAAAAAACGTTATTTCATTGATACTTGTAAAAAAATTAACGTCTTCATAGACACAACATACCTACTACAACCACACTTTTTATCATACAAAGAGTCAGTCTTTTCAAATACCGTCACAAACACACCATTCGCTGTAAACACCACTACTAAAACTAATCAGAAAACTTTTCCAAATCATTTTCAGGAAGCTATACCAATGAAAGGCACAATTCCTTACTATTTTCCGAAATTCAAAATAAATAACACCCCAAAGAAAATATTTTTTCGATACCACACTATGTAACACTACGCTATTTCACACTAATCTTGCCGTTCACAAAAAAAAAAAAAAAAAAAAAAAAAAAATGGTAAAAAAAAAATAGTGACAAAAAGCCAGCAGAAGTTGTTTTTCAGTCCTGCACCAAAACATTGCAGGAGCTTTAAACAAAATGCCAGAGATTGATTTAATTGTTAATGAGATGCGTGAATCTGATACAAATATAGATGTTTTATGCCTCAGCGAACATTTTGTTACAAGAGGGGAAGAAAAATACCTCAATATAAATAATTTTTATGTTGGTTTGATGAACTCACGGCCTGATCAGCGGCGACGTGGTACATGCATACTCTGTAAAAATCATCTGCAAAGTACCGAATTGAAAGAAGTCAATGAATTCTGCATTGATAAGCAATATGAGATTTGAAGGCTTGAAATTAAATCAATACAAGCGATCATATTATGTATATACAGAGCACCCTCGTCTGACGTAAATATTTTTTTTTGAAAACTTGAACAAAACCCTACGAAAACTACGATTTAAAATTTATAATTTTATGATTTCAATATTAACCTAATAAGTAATGACAATAAAGTACAAAATTCAAAGAACTCCTCTCAAACTATGGTATGCGGTTCCATATTAAAGAGGCCACCAGGTTAAACACTTGTTTCGATAATATCATCAGTAGATAATATTCCAAATATAGTAGGTTCCACGCACAATGTTTGTTTATCTGATCGGGAACCAGCAATGCTCAACATAACAATGCACGACACGAGAACGCGCGACATTGGAATGTGCGTGTTTTGAATTCCAATGACGTACATTATCATGTCGCGCATTCTCGGCCCGGACCAAGATTGTCCGGCTTGACAATGTACAGCACGCCAAATGGAATCAAAACAAACAGTGACGTCACATTAAAAAAGTAAAAAGCCATGTGACACTAGGGACGGGTGATACACAGATTTTATTGATTTTGATTGATTATGGATTGATTTTGTTTCATTTGACGTATGGTTGACGTTCAATCAATTATTATTGAAGTAATCTGTGAATTATTCAAGCTAAGTTTGGTTTGTTTGGAACTATAGAAACGCAGTTTGGGTTTTCTTGTTGAGTTCTGGTTGTAAGGCACCCTAATACAGCTAAATTAGGAAGAGAAAATAGTCCTGATATGAGATGGAAGAAAACAAAAGATAATGAAATACCATTAAATCAGCAACGTGTAAACGTTTTCAACAAGAAATGATATTTCATTGGTGATCTTTGAGATGTTGCAACATGTTTGGCAAGTAAGTGCATATGCTATTACAAATTACAACATCATCGGTGTACTTATGTAGGTACCTGGAAGTTTGAATAACAGCATTACAACAATTTCTCCATGAGCAACCTGGGCTCATAATATGAGCTCCTTAATAACCCACCTCAATAGCATTATTCTCTAAGATTCTTTCCGTAATTACAAATCGTCTCAATTTATGATACCAGATTAACAGTGTGTAAATTATTAGAGCTCTTTATCTGGGGGCTGTCAGTTTGGTCCCTTTGGCTTTGTTTGTGATGTAATTAGTCAATCCTTGTAGGTACTCTATAATATGTATGTAGGTCCTTACTATCTGATAAATACCTATCCACAAAACATTCCTACATAGTAGAGTAGAGTAGGGACTCCATTTTCCGCACTTAGACTCTCATTCGGTCCGTTGTGCGTAGACATTCCTACATATTACCTACAAACACCAGCTGGCAGCTGTGGAGACAGTGACAAGATCTACAACATAACACGTAGCTTTAATACAGAATTAAAAATAGTAATACATAAGTAGGTACATACTTACTATATCTATACCTACGTGCTAGCAAAGTCTAGCTATGAAAAAATTTTATCAGTGTTTATTTTATTAAAGCTAGGAATTTTGTAGAAAGTAAGTACCTTTAGCTGCCATCATAATAACTTTCTAATGAATCTTATTAATTTTAGATTTTCACTGCAATCGTAAGATGTGTGTTACTCACACTTGATGGAGATAATTATAAAAGCAATGAAATATTTGCCCCAAACATAGTCCATACCACTATTGTGTCGCTGCTTGCTGCTCAAGAGGACCGCAAGCCTGACATAGAATTCCATTATATTATATATATTATATGGTTTCATCGCAGAAGAAAAGAACACTAGTAAAAAGTTAATTGGTTATACCTCATCAAAGTCAAAGCTGCCCTGAATTACATACCTAACTGCTAAGGCAAAAGAAATACCTACTATGAAATAAATTCAAGAATAAGATCAGCAACCAGGACCAAAAGTAGTAATTGGATAAACTAAATTATGGGCGCAACCAGAGTTAAGAAGATTAAGTGTGGAGACAGTTAGTATGAAAGTGGCAAAGTAAATTATTATCGGGATAGCATTATAGTTACTGCTCTATGAATGCTAAAGCTTATCTCTCTATCTAAAATAATCTAAAAAACCAACTAGGTAATACTTTTATTTTTGATCCATGACAGATAAATAGCCTTTAAAATAGTAGGTACCACCTACTAATTGTTTGTTACATAATTTTTTTAGTAAATAAAATTAAGAAATAGGTAATTTATATGATGATCATTTTAATATAAATTTAACATTTAATTAAATTAATTATATATTTCATTGTCTTTTTTTCACTCTTCCTCGTCCATAGTAGGTACATCCTGCAGGATAGACCTTTCCCTTGTTCTCCACACATCCTGCGGCCATACATAAATCATCTCTTGATCTCTATTCGTAGCTTGCTTCTTTCCATGATACTTAAAAGTAAAATTAAATAAACAAAAATGCAGTCTAAATATTATCATCATCATATCAGCCGTAGGAAGTCCTCTATTGAACATGGGCCTCCTAAATATAATAGTCTATACTTATATAAGTAAGAAAGACCAATTTAACCACTAGACCTTGTGGTGCACCTTGGCGGAGGCCTATGTCAAGCAGTGGACTGAAATTATGATGATGATGAACCATTAGCAATTTTTATTAGATCATCAACAAATTAACAGCCTCCATTGTGATCAGAGTGTGTGGCACGCGATCCGAGGTTCTGGGTTCGATTACCGGTGGGGACACTGTCTCACAAAAATATCTTTATGGGACTGTTCCAAGTTTAGTTAGGGCATTGCAGGTTAAAATCACCTGATTGTTTAGAAAGTAAGATGATTCAGTGCTTCGGATTCGGAAGGCACGTTACTGTCGGTCCTGGTTATTTTCTACGCGATGTAGACGAAACAGAGCCACAGTATTTCCTAGAGTTTTAAGGCATGTTATCATCTCGCTGAAGTCAAAAGCAGATTTCATTGGATGAGGTTTTGCTTACGACATCACTATAATATATGACTGTTTTTCCTTCTCTCAATCAATGAGATCATCCGCCTTGCTAGACTTAATATAAATCGGGAGGCTGAATACTATTATTACTTAATGATAAAACAGCATAAATAACCATGAATAACATTATTTATTTCTTATTACTTATTTTATTTATTTATTAAAAAAAAAAACAGATACTTAAGCACTCAACTGGAGGTTGACAAGTTTTTAAACTATAAGTTACGAGCAGTTGGCCGATATGGGGGCTTTGCTACTACTAGCTTGTCCGTGGCTTCACCTGCGCTAAAAGTGATTTTTCCTTGGATAGTAGGCACATATTTTGTGGGAAAGCCTATTCTGTGTTATTAACTTCATTCAAATCTGTCCAGTAGTACCTACTGGAGATAGAATGGTTGAATGGCATGTAATAAATGCGGTTTCCAGCCCGCCTGCCCAGCATGGTGGCAACGGGAAAAAAATCGCTGTAGTGCACTATCGAACTGACGTACATCGTAATTTATTCTTTAGATCTCACAAACTACGGAATTTCAAACGTCACGACATAGTACTGTCTGGTACTGTCAAACTAACGAACATCGTAATGCTAATGATATACATTTGATCGCACAAATTGCGGAAGCAATTCCGCAGTTTGTGAGATCAAATGTAGGTACTTAGAAATTTAATAGCGGAGTTCTCTCCTCTCTCTTTCTAGCTGTCATTTGTATGGGACAGCCAGTCCAGTGTACTTGTGTAATAGTAGAGGTCAGCGTGCACGCACCGCTCGGCTCACTCGTCCGGTGATTTATCCAACCGAATTAAGTGTCACTATTATGCAAAAATTTAAGGAACACCCATCTTCCAAACATTGTCGGATAGCACAGGCTCCATTATTTTGTACTTTATTGCCAGATTGAACTATTAGCCGACAAATTGTGCCTTTTTATGGTCGGGGGGTTAGTTGGGTGGGTGAGGCTCTTTAGCGGTGTCCGTTTCGACTGCTCGGCCACAATGTCGTAGAAGAAAAACGACTACGTCAACATAGAAGGAAGAAGGAATTTGGAAGGAATTGTAAAACACTAACAATGAAGGTAGGTAGCAAATTCGTAGAAACAATATTCAGAAAGTTATAAAGGTTTTAACCGTGGCCGCGCGGTCGGCACATGGAGAACTGCGCGGCCACGCAGTTTTCTCAAACGGAGCTTACTATGGCTGTGGTAGAGGTCCCATTCTTTTGGCTAATCACTGATACGATTTCGAAGAAAATGTAGACAGTATGAATAAATCCCTATTGTTTGGATTTCAAAACCTACAGCACTTAAACCTAAAATGCAAGTTAGAAGTAGGGTGACCAAGATTTATGGTGCGTCAATCAGACATTTCCAAAAGCGTCGTTTTTTATACCAGGCACATACGTAAGTAGTATCTAATATCATAATGCGGGAATGACTATGGTTAATTGGATGGAAAAGTACTGATGCGAAAATATAAACACCGTATTCGTATACTTAAGGCTGATGCTCCAGGGTAGCCCGAGAAATTCATTTCTTTTTACGTTTTTTGCAATTTGCAGGCCAGTGCTAGATTTTATGTTGATTAAAATATTGTTCGCGGTTGTAAGACGTATGTAGTTACAGAATTATAATCATCAAAATCATCAATACAACCCTCCAAGTTCATAAAGGCCGGGGAACGATTTTATCAAGGTCAAAGTCATTGCTAGACGGTAGAGAATGCATTGTGGCATTAAGTCAGCCTATGTACCAATTTAGTACCTACATGAAGTTTAAATAAATAAACTATTTATCACTGCACTGCTCTAGTGCATGAATGGAGACAAACAAACGCACTCGCAAAATGTAATTTTTGTGAAGTTATCTATAACGTCATAACCCACTGATATCGGATATATATGGCTTACCCGCAAAGCAAGCACACTGTCATACACTTTTGTAAAAATGCGTGCACTACTGCAGTAGGCTATTTACGCGTCATCATTAAAAACAATAAGTACCTACATCCATTTTTAAAACGAACGCTTATTTTATTGAAATAGCAGTGTTTACGTCAAAACGAGGTAGGAAGGTTGTTGAGGAATGAAGGATGACAACACTTATATTAGTTGATGTTTATTTTTAATAGTTGGCAACCTCTCTTGTACTCAACATGAAGCATAGTGGCTGTCTCCATATTTTCTTAAATACAAATTTAATTCTACAATCGTGACTTTACTTATTATTAAAACCCAAAGTCCTAATAGGTTATGGGCCCAGCCCCTGTATCCTATTTAGGTGAAGATATTGGCTTGTGAACGTATTGGTCGGGTTTCGACAAGTCGACAAGAACATTGGCGGCGGCCGGCATTTTGGCGTCGCGTGGTTTGTTCGTAGAGCAATATATCGTGAGGGAAATATGGAGCAACATGGAGTTATTAAACTTGAGGGAGCAAAGAATTGGAGCGTCTGGCGATTCCAGATGGCGATCATTCTCCGGGACCTAAGATTGTACGACGTAGTTACGGGGACGGAAAAGTCCAGTGACGAAGATGGCCGGAAAGACTCAAAGACGGTGGACAAAAATGTTAGAGCGATGAGTGTTATCGTGACAAGGTTGTCTGAAACAGTTTTACCGCATGTAATAACGTGTCTGACTGCTCGAGCTGTACGGGAAAGGCTGCATAGTATATACGAACAAAGTGGCGAAACATCCATAATGATGTGTCAACAAAGATTCTTCCAGTTAAAATTTGAAGACAATATGAGTGTTGCTGATTTTATTAGCAAAGTACAGGAACAGCAACAAACTTTGCATCGTTTAGGAGAAAACCTAAGTAATAAAATGGTAATTTCCAAAATACTTATGTCGTTGCCGGAAAAGTTTAGCCATTTTGTAAGTGCTTGGGAGTCGTGTGCTGAAGATAAACAAACAATAGATAACTTGACAGGACGTCTCTTGTTGGAAGAAGAAAGGTTAAAGAACAAAACTAATAGGGCTGAAGAAAGTGTAGCGTTGATTTCACAAGATCAACAAGGTAGAAACAAAAGTAATATGAAGTGTTTTTTATGTCACAAGCGCGGACATTTGAAGAAAGACTGTAGACTAAAAAATGTATGCTTCAACTGCAATAAGCCAGGTCATTTTAAAGAGCACTGTAGATTCAAAACGAATGGACAAAAAAGTGACAAGAGCAGCGTAAAGGACAGCAGTAAACATGGAAATGCATTCATCACTACGGCTTTGGCTGGTGTAGAAGATAGACTATGTGAAAAGTGGTTAGTGGATAGTGGGGCCAGCCAGCATATGACATATCAAAAACATTTATATAGTGAATATGAAGAATTATCTGAACCCAAGACTGTGAAATAGGTGACGGACGAAAATTATGTGGTATTGGAATTGGAAAAATTTGTGTGCAAGCCTTTGATGGTAAAAATTATGTTTGTAGTTCGTTTAATAATGTCTTATATGTTCCCGAGTTAAAGATGAACCTGTTCTCAGTAGGAAGTGCAGTTAGTAATGGCTTTGAAATTAAAATAACTAATAATGAATGTTTGTTTACAAAGGGAGATGCTGTATGTGCAATTGCTCGAAAGGATTTATGTACAACTTTTTATGTAATGGACTTGTTATATGAGTCAAATAATGTTAAGGTTAACATAGCCAAACTTGAGTTAACTGAATGGCATAATAGGTTAGTGCATCAAAATTACAGAGAAATAAAACGTATTCTAAAAGAAAATAAAATTGATTACAGTGAGTCGGAAAATGGTACATGTACAGCATGTGTGGAAGGCAAACAGCATAGGTTACCCTATGAAAGCAGCAAAAGCACTACAAGCAGGCCAGGTGAATTGGTGCATGCAGATCTGTGTGGGCCTATGGAAGTCTCATCACTTGGAGGTTCAAGGTACTTTCTTCTCTTAAAAGATGATTTTTCTAATTACAGAACAGTTTATTTTTTGGAATATAAGTCAGAAACTGTAGAAAAAGTAAAAGAATTTCTTATGAAGGCAAAAGTGTTGAACAATGTTGTATGTACATTTAGATCTGATAATGGAACAGAGTTTGTAAACTCACAAATGAAAGCCTTATTCATTGATCATGGGGTGACGCATGAGACGACTGTGCCCTATTGTCCGGAGCAAAATGGCAAAGCAGAAAGGGACATGAGAACTTTAGTTGAAGGAGCAAGAACTTTAATATATGCTAAAAGAATGAATAAAGTTTTATGGGCTGAAGCGATTAACACAGTTGTATTTACACTAAACAGAACTAGTCAAAATAAAGCAGATGGAAAGACACCCTGTGAATCATGGTTAGGTAAGAAGTTTGATATTAAAAATCTACATACATTTGGAAGTGATGTGTATGTACATATACCGAAAGAGAAGAGAAAGAAATTTGATGCAAAAGGAGAAAAAGGTATCTTTGTTGGATATGGTGAATGTACAAAAGGTTACAGGATTTATTTTCATGATAGAAATGTAGTTGAAATCATGCGAGATGTTATATTTGTAAAGAAACATGACAAGCCTGAAAGTACAGGAGATGAAGAAGTAATATCTCTAGATATCGATAAAACAATATATAATAAAGATCATGAAGAAGATACATCAGAAACAGACACTGAAGGTAGTATTGATTTTCAGGACTGTCAGGAAAATGAAAATAAAATTCAAGAAGAGGAACAGGAAGAATTAAATGAGGAAATACCTAGAAGCCCAGAAATATCAAGGGCAACACGATCAAGAAAAATTCCAAATTGGTTAAAAGATTATGAAATTGGTCTAATAAGTATGCATG
Source organism: Xestia sexstrigata (assembly GCA_941918905.2). Classification (NCBI taxonomy): domain Eukaryota; kingdom Metazoa; phylum Arthropoda; class Insecta; order Lepidoptera; family Noctuidae; genus Xestia; species Xestia sexstrigata. The sequence continues at coordinate 314,018 of OW799216.2, read as the reverse complement.
ATGAACCTAGCACTTTTAAGGAAGCTATGGAGTGTGAAGATAGAGAAAAATGGATAGAGGCTATGAATAAAGAAATAAATACCTTGAAAGATAATAATACATGGACAGTTGTGACTCAGGTGCCTGAAGGAACAAAAATAATAAATAGTAAATGGGTGTACAGAGTAAAGGAAGATCCTAACCAAGAAATTAAGTACAAGGCTCGCTTAGTCGCTAGGGGATTCGAGCAGACTAATGTAGATGGTGTAGAAGTCTATGCCCCTGTTGCCAGTTTGACTACCTTCCGTACCATGATGGCTGTGGCAGTCAAAAAGAAACTCCTAGTTTATCAGATGGATGTGACAGGAGCCTTTCTTTATGGTGAAATTGAAGAACCTGTGTACATGAAGCTACCAGATGGGAAAACAGGTAAATTAAATAAGTCCATTTATGGGCTAAAGAAAAGTCCCAAATACTGGAATAAAAAATTTAATGATTTTATGTGTGATGATGGTTTTGTAAAATCTAAAAATGATTCTTGCCTGTATTCAAAATGCTGTGATGATTATTTTATGTATGTTCTTATCTATGTAGATGATTTTCTATACTTCAGTGATAGTAACAGTCAAATAATAAAATTCAAAGAAAAGTTGTGCAAGAATTTTGCAATGAAAGATTTAGGTATTGCATGTAACTATCTAGGTATAAGTATCAAGCAGGATTTAGTAACTGGAAAGACAGTTATAAATCAAAAAGAATATTTGTTAAAAGTTTTAGAAAAATTTGGAATGTCTGATTGTAAAACATGTAACACACCTATTGATCAGAACTTCAAATTTGAGTTATTAGGAAGGCCAAATTCTGAAAGTAAAGAAATAGAATTTAAGTGTAGACAGATAATTGGAAATTTATTGTATGCTTCTAATGCTACAAGACCTGATTTATGTATAGCTGTTGGCTTCCTAAGTAGATATCAGCATTGTAGCAGTGTGTTGTTATTAAAATGTTTACAATGTGTATTAAGATATTTAAAAGGTACGGTTGATCTATCTTTGATATATTGTTATAATATGAATGAAAAATTAGAGGGTTATGTTGATGCTGATTGGGGAGGGGATGCGAGAGATAGAAAATCTACTTCCGGTTATGTGTTTAAAGTATTTGATTCTGTAATATCTTGGTGTACTAAAAAGCAATTGTGTGTTTCCCTTTCCTCCACTGAAGCAGAATATGTAGCACTGTTTAGGTGTTGTGGAGTCCTGTTGGTTAAGAAAATTATTAATTGACTTTGATTATAACTTAAACGTGATTGTTTATGAGGATAACCAAAGTGTAATTAAAATATCAGAAAATAACCATAGTAAGACAAGGCTAAAGCACATAGATGTAAAATATCATTTTATTATTGATAAGATAAATACAGGATGTTTAAAACTGTCTTATGTAAGCAGCAACAACAATCTTGGAGATCTATTTACTAAAGCATTGGGAAAACAGTTGTATGAAAAACATAGAAATAGTATTATAAAGTAAGTTAGTATTTGTTCCAAATAAAAGGTTGTTTAAAATTGTTAAGGTGGTTTAGAAGAAAAAGAAGTAATTTTTTTTTGTTTGTGAGTAAAATGTTGAGTTGTGAAATAATTATTTTGATATTATAAAATAAGTGTTGAGGGGGTGTGTTGAGGAATGAAGGATGACAACACTTATATTAGTTGATGTTTATTTTTAATAGTTGGCAACCTCTCTTGTACTCAACATGAAGCATAGTGGCTGTCTCCATATTTTCTTAAATACAAATTTAATTCTACAATCGTGACTTTACTTATTATTAAAACCCAAAGTCCTAATAAAGGTACATTTTTCGTGTAGGTTAGTAGGTACTAATCAAATAGAAAATCATTAATCATTTTTACAATAAAGGGTACCTACTTACTTACATATTTATCATGATAAAATTGAAAATGTCTGATTAAATCACCATCAATCTTGGACACCCTACTTTTAACTTGCATTAAGTATAGGTTATTAGTGCTGTAGGTCGTGAAATCCAAACATTAGGGCTTTATTCATACTATCTACATATTCTTCGAAATCGTATCAGTGGTTAGCAAAAAGAATGGGACCTCTACCACAGATCTAGGTACTATAGCTCAGTTTAAGAAAACTGCGTGGCCGCGCAGTTCTCCATGTGCGGACCGCGTGGCCACGGTTAAACCTTTATTTCTTTCTGAATATTATTTCTACCAATTTGGGACTTTCATTGTTATTGATTTACAAATTCCTTCGTAATGTAGACGTAGTCGTTTTTCTTCTACGACATTGTGGCCGAGCAGTTGAAACGGACACCTATGGCGCCCCTGGCGGCGGCGGCGCCTCTAGGCCCGGGCTTTATGGCCTATAGGGTTAATCCGGGCAAGAGGCCTACCAACATTACACAATATGTTAAGAAGTTATGCTGAATTTAGTCCTTTTCAGATTAGGTGACCGTGGCCATGCCATATTTCGACATATTATTTACTAAAGGGTAAATGATAGCTATATCTATCGATAGACACTATATCGTCAATAAATAATTAAATAAAAGAAAAAAAAAGTATAAATTACCATGTTGGTATAATTTATTTTAGACTTTACATTGTTACATTTTATGTAAATTAATTAGGTAGGGTACCTATTGATTATTTAAAATGTCGGCTGGTACTTCTGGTTATAAGGCAGGTAGACCGTCCGTGCTACGTACTGCTGCTTCCAGGATTGGGAACCATGGTATTCAGAATTCTGTAATGCACAAACCACAAATTGTATTACAAAAACATTATCTAGCTTTGTGCGGTCGATCGAGTAAATCTGATAGGGACTGTCACAGGTAATCTCATCGTGGTCCATAAAATACTGGAAAATTCCGTGGTTCCTTCTTTTTTTCTTCGTGTTCCTATAATACGACCGTCTCGCGACAGTACTTATCCTTCATGGGCGGCATGGGCACCGGGCCGTAGGCCGAAGAAGGAGGCCGGCGGAGGCCCGGCACTTCGGGGACAGAAGATTATATATTAGTGTGTGAATTAATATGCGAGTGAAGCGAGCGCGTCGTCCGTCGTCCGTCCGTCTTATGACGATAGGCCATGTCGACGGCGCGTTTGTTCCATGCGCGCCTCAAAAAGATGTCAGCAAACAGGGGTCCGCAAAGACGAAGAGATACCACGGCCCTGGAACACAGGGCTAAAAAGGAACATGGATGGGTTTTAGTCAGCAAAAGTCTGACACTCCGCCTAGGCGGGACCCCGTCATTTGAAGATTTCCCATCCAAAAAAAAGGTTATAACACCTTTTTTCCCACAAATAGAATTTCGTTATTTACACTCCTTGACCGGGTTTGTGTTGCCGGTCGTATTTGATGCAGGTTCTTCTAATTTTACTATATTTTAGGCGAAAAAGAATTTTATGCCGATTTTTCAGTTACACCAAAAAGCACAGAGTTTCTTTTTGTTTTTTAATTTTACAATAATGTTGGCGCATGGTCCATTGGCTAAATTTGATTCTATAAAGGTAGGTCTACATTCTCAAATTGAAGTAAATCACTCATTCAACACTTCTCTTGTCCGCATAACTTTAGAGTGAAAACGGTTGAACAGAGAGGAGAGCTGGAGTGTCATATTTGTTTAAGCCAGAGTCCGCTTTTTTTCGCTTGGAAAAAGTAATAGACTAACAAAAATTAATGAAGGAAATTCGATCATAGTATCACACACATATCCCTTCATTTGTGGGCGGTCATGAGTCGCGCTCTGGCGCGCGTCGCTATTTGAATAACAGACGAGTGGCTACTTACTTACCCAGAATTAAAACATACCACCTTGAACCTAAGTTATGTAGTACTTTTGCTAGATTATCTTTTAGTCAACAAAACAACTTCAGACTTTCAGAGGTAGGTTCCCATCGAGTCACACTGTGACTCGTTGCAATCTTTTTCAAGAGGGTTCCCAACGTGTCACACACCCAGTGTAACTGTGACATGTTGGAAAAAAATCCCACCGAGTCACAATGTGACACGATTAGGTGTGCGTGTGACTCGCTGGGAACCCATCATAATAATTAGTAGGACGAATGGCACCGCTCGTACCTACTCGTAAAATAACGTAGGTACTTAATATGCTGTTATTATGAATTTGTATTTTCTATCGATATATTCAGAAGTCCAGGAAACAATCCATAGTCCCATGGAACCACGGGTAATTAAAATAACCCATGGAACCGCCCCGGTAATGGGTGGACCCCCCGGGACCACAGGTAACGATTCCTTCTGTAGGTAAATGAAACCTTTATACTTCGCTACCAATATGGCCGGTAAATCTTTTGTTTTTAATTACTTTTTTCAAATTCAAATTTAAAATCGTTCAAAAAGGTTTATAAAATAAGCTTTCTTCAAAAGAATTTAAATCTGGCCAGTATTTTTGAGTTTAAGAACTTTATACAAAATATCCATAAACGGTGTTGATGTGTGTATTATAATAAAAGTACTCTTCTTTCCATGCAAACGCAAAATTGAATCTTGGATGTTAGATTGTTCCACTGAATAGGCAAATCCGCCCCACTGACCAAATGTTCTCTCACCGGGAGCGTCTATTTGTATCATAATGCTCAAAATCTGGATTATATTACAAGTGAATGCTGTGGTGAGGGTGCGCCATATTGTGGAAGCGCCAGGGTAGCCCACGAAATACAATTTTTTTTACGCGTTTTGCAATTAGCAGGTTATTTGTCGTGTTGTATCTTGAATAAAATATGATTTGCAGCCGTAACAAATATGACTTTACAGAGTTATAAACATTAAAATCTTAAACAACCCTTTTAAGGCCATTTAACTCCATTGAATGAAAATGTACCAAGTCTTCTTCTTCTCTTCTTCATAATGTACTCTGTGCTCGCGACATCTCCGCATTGTAAAGAGGGTGACGTTAGTCAGTCTCTTTTTTATATTTTTCGGAGGAGCAAGCAACACCACTCTTTGGACTTCAGAGGGAGCCACGCTTGCGAGTAGGTATAAAGCAGTAGGCAGCCTGTGATGATTCTGCATGTTTCAATAAGTGCTACATCTACCGCTCGGACATGATGCCACACTGGGCAAGTAAATTCGCCAACATATCTTATGGATTTTCTCTTTGTGAATCGAGTCATTTTGTTTTTATTTTATGTGTTTGTTTTTTCTTTTGTTTTTTTTAGAAACCATTCAGATGTAGGAGCCCCGCGAAGTGGCGCTCCGTCGACCGGGACTACCTCAACTTGGATGCAAGAGCGAGCGATTCAAATTATCACGCCCTTGCCGGTGCAGGGTGTAAAGCACGAGTAGATAAGCTCATGTGGTGAAAAGTGCAAAAAATGACTGATCTTATGCTGCTTCAACAGGTCGGTGATTTTCGGGATTGTTTGGAATGGCGGGAGCCAAAATGACACTAGCGCTAGACGGTCGTGTTTTCTTGACAAACAACGATAGTAGGTAGTTGTTTTTCCAGGACCAACTCGTGCCAATGTCATTTTGGCTCTTGCCATCCCGAACATTACCGACCTGTAGAAGCAGCATAAGATCTACATATTCGCCACGGTTTACAACAAGCCAGCTAGCTGGTCTCGGGGTACAGGCTGTTTTACAATCTTGTGTCTTGAGTTCGATCCCAGCCAAAGGATTCTCTTTTCGTGAATCGAGTAATTTTTTCATAGTTCGTTTTTTTTCATGTATTTAAAATTTGGTTCCAAACGTCTTACTTTGGGACATAAGCGTAGGCCGAAGGCCGGCAGAAATCCGACGACATGGCTGGCGGGCTTTTTTTTTTGCCCATTCCGACCATCTGTTGAGCGTCGACTACGCTTTTTAAACCCATCAATCAACCTCAACAAACAAAATACCAATCCAAATTCAAATTTCACATCGCACCCTTACCGGAGCCAAAATAACACTGGCGCGAGACTGTCGTGTTTTTACACATTTTTTATTCGCCTTTTTTACATTGCTGGCGAACTTAAAATGGAACGTGTTATAATGATCAAGTCCCTATCAACTTTTCAATCACGCAATCAATCGTCTTTCGGACAGCACTACCTAGCTCAATTACCTAGTATCCAAGTCCCAAAATTTCGAGTCACCTGATTGGCCAACCAATCGGCCAATCACGCGATGTCGCCAATTATCATGCCGTACATTCTTGGGTCGGACAAGCAAGGTACAGCCCAGCAATTGGAGACATCGCGATGCTTCCTTTTCCAAGGTTGTACACGCCCGTGTTGTACAATCCAGTGTCGTGCATTGCTGGTGTGTGCATTACAGTGACGTGCATTATAGGGACTCATCTGATCATAACACAGCACAGGTTGTTAAATTTGAAGGGAACCAGCAATGCTCAACATAACAATGCACGACACGAGAACGCGCGACATTGGAATGTGCGTGTTTTGAATTCCAATGACGTACATTATCATGTCGCGCATTCTCGGCCCGGACCAAGATTGTCCGGCTTGACAATGTACAGCACGCCAAATGGAATCAAAACAAACAGTGACGTCACATTAAAAAAGTAAAAAGCCATGTGACACTAGGGACGGGTGATACACAGATTTTATTGATTTTGATTGAATAACGATTGATTTTGTTTCATTTGATGTATGGTTGACGTTCAATCAATTATTATTGAAGTAATCTGTGAATTATTCAAGCTAAGTTTGGTTTGTTTGGAACTATAGAAACGCAGTTTGGGTTTTCTTGTTGAGTTCTGGTTGTAAGGCACCCTAATACAGCTAAATACCATTAAATCAGCAACGTGTAAACGTTTTCAACAAGAAATGATATTTCATTGGTGATCTTTGAGATGTTGCAACATGTTTGGCAAGTAAGTGCTTAAGCTATTACAAATTACAACATCATTGGTGTACTTATGTACCTGGAAGTTTGAATAACAGCATTACAACAATTTCTCCATGAGCAATCTGGGCTCATAATATGAGGTCCATAATAACCCACCTCAATAGCATTATTCTCTAAATTCTTTCCGTAATTACGAATCGTCTCAATTTATGATACCAGATTAACAATGTGTAAATTATTAAAAAGCTCTTTATCTGGGGGTTGTCAATTTGGTCCCTTTGGCTTTGTTTGTGATGTAATTAGTCAATCCTTGTAGGTACTCTTTATTATGTATGTAGGTCCTTACTATCTGATAAATACCTATCCACAAAACATTCCCACATATTACCTACAAACACCAGCTGGCAGCTGTGGAGACAGTGACAAGATCTACAACATAACACGTAGCTTTAATACAGAATTAAAAATAGTACCTAATACATAAATAGGTACATACTATATCTATACCTATAATACATGCTAGCTAAGTCTAGCTATGAAAATTTTTTATCAGTGTTTATTTTATTAAAGCTAGGAATTTTGTAGAAAGTAAGTACCTTTAGCTGCCATCATAATAACTTTCTAATGAATCTTATTAATTTTAGATTTTCACTGCAATCGTAAGATGTGTGTTACTCACACTTGATGGAGATAATTATAAAAGCAATGAAATATTTGCCCCAAACATAGTCCATACCACTATTGTGTCGCTGCTTGCTGCTCAAGAGGACCGCAAGCCTGACATAGAATTCCATTACATTATATATATTATATGGTTTCATCGCAGAAGAAAAGAACACTTTAGTAAAAAGTTAATTGGTTATACCTCATCAAAGTCAAAGCTGCCCTGAATTACATACCTAACTGCTAAGGCAAAAGAAATACCTACTATGAAATAAATTCAAGAATAAGATCAGCAACCAGGACCAAAAGTAGTACTTGGATAAACTAAATTATGGGCGCAACCAGAGTTAAGAAGATTAAGTGTGGAGACAGTTAGTATGAAAGTGGCAAAGTAAATTATTATCGGGATAGCATTATAGTTACTGCTCTATGAATGCTAAAGCTTATCTCTCTATCTAAAATAATCTAAAAAACCAACTAGGTAATACTTTTATTTTTGATCCATGACAGATAAATAGCCTTTAAAATAGTAGGTACCACCTACTAATTGTTTGTTACATAATTTTATTTGTAAATAAAATTAAGAAATAGGTAATTTATATGATGATCATTGTTTTAATATAAATTTAACATTTAATTAAATTAATTATATATTTCATTGTCTTTTTTTCACTCTTCCTCGTCCGTAGTAGGTACATCCTGCAGGATAGTCCTTTCTCTTGTTCTCCACACATCCTGCGGGGCCATACATAAATCATCTCTTGATCTCTATTCGTAGCTTGCTTCTTTCCATGATACCTAAAAGTAAAATTAAATAAACAAAAATGCAGTCTAAATATTATCATCATCATATCAGCCGTAGGAAGTCCACTATTGAACATGGGCCTCCTAAATATTATAATAGTCGTATACTTATATAAGTAAGAAAGACCAATTTAACCACTAGACCTTGTGGTGCACCTTGGCGGAGGCCTATGTCAAGCAGTGGACTACAATTATGATGATGATGAACCATTAGCAATTTTTATTAGATCATCAACAAATTAACAGCCTCCATTGTGATTGTGTGGCACGCGATCCGAGGTTCTGGGTTCGATTACCGGTGGGGACACTGTCTCACAAAAATATCTTTATGGGACTGTTCCAAGTTTAGTTAGGGCATTGCAGGTTAAAATCACCTGATTGTTTAGAAAGTAAGATGATTCAGTGCTTCGGATTCGGAAGGCACGTTACTGTCGGTCCTGGTTATTTTCTACGCGATGTAGACGAAACAGAGCCACAGTATTTCCTAGAGTTTTAATGCATGTTATCATCTCGCTGAAGTCAAAAGCAGATTTCATTGGATGAGGTTTTGCTTACGACATCACTGACTGTTTTTCCTTCTCTCAATCAATGAGATCATCCGCCTTGCTAGACTTAATATAAATCGGGAGGCTGAATACTATTATTACTTAATGTTAAAACAGCATAAATAACCATGAATAACATTATTTATTTCTTATTACATAAGCACTCAACTGGAGGTTGACAAGTAAACTATAAGTTACGAGTAGTTGGCCGATATGGGGGCTTTGCTACTACTAGCTTGTCCGTGGCTTCACCTGCGCTAAAAGTGATTTTTCCCTGGATAGTAGGTACATATTTTGTGGGAAAGCCTATTCTGTGTTATTAACTTCATTCAAATCTGTCCAGTAGTACCTACTGGAGATAGAATGGTTGAATGGCATGTAATAAATGCGGTTTCCAGCCCGCCTGCCCAGCATGGTGGCAACGGGAAAAAAATCGCTGTAGTGCACTATCGAACTGACGTACATCGTAATTTATTCTTTAGATCTCACAAACTACGGAATTTCAAACGTCACGACATAGTACTGTCTGGTACTGTCAAACTAACGAACATCGTAATGCTAATGATATACATTTGATCGCACAAATTGCGGAAGCAATTCCGCAGTTTGTGAGATCAAATGTAGGTACTTCAAAATTTAATAGCGGAGTTCTCTCCTCTCTCTTTCTAGCTGTCATTTGTATGGGACAGCCAGTCCAGTGTACTGAGTGTACTTGTGTAATAGCAGAGGACAGCGTGCACGCACCGCTCGGCTCACTCGTCCGGTGATTTATCCAACCGAATTAAGTGTCACTATTATGCAAAAATTTAAGGAACACCCATCTTCCAAACATTGTCGGATAGCACAGGCTCCATTATTTTGTACTTTATTGCCAGATTGAACTATTAGCCGACAAATTGTGCCTTTTTATGGTCGGGGGGTTAGTTGGGTGGGTGAGGCGCTGAATGCTCGGCCACAATGTCGTAGAAGAAAAACGACTACGTCAACATAGAAGGAAGAAGGAATTTGGATGGAATTGTAAAACACTAACAATGAAGGTAGGTAGCAAATTCGTAGAAACAATATTCAGAAAGTTATAAAGGTTTTAACCGTGGCCGCGCGGTCGGCACATGGAGAACTGCGCGGCCACGCAGTTTTCTCAAACGGAGCTTATTATGGCTGTGGTAGAGGTCCCATTCTTTTTGCTAATCACTGATACGATTTCGAAGAAAATGTAGACAGTATGAATACATCCCTATTGTTTGGATTTCAAAACCAGCACTTAAACCTAAAATGCAAGTTAGAAGTAGGGTGAACAAGATTTATGGTGCGTCAATCAGACATTTCCAAAAGCGTCGTTTATTTATTCCAGGCACATACGTAAGTAGTATCTAATATCATAATGCGGGAATGACTATGGTTAATTGGATGGAAAAGTACTGATGCGAAAATATAAACACCGTATTCGTATACTTATCTGATGCTCCAGGGTAGCCCGAGAAATTCATTTTTTTTTACGTTTTTTGCAATTTGCAGGCCAGTGCTAGATTTTATGTTGATTAAAATATTGTTCGCGGTTGTAAGACGTATGTAGTTACAGAATTATAATCATCAAAATCATCAATACAACCCTCCAAGTTCATAAAGGCCGGGGAACGATTTTATCAAGGTCAAAGTCATTGCTAGACGGTAGAGAATGCATTGTGGCATTAAGTCAGCCTATGTACCAATTTAGTACCTACATGAAGTTTAAATAAATAAACTATTTATCACTGCACTGCTTGCATGAATGGAGACAAACAAACGCACTCGCAAAATGTAATTTTTGTGAAGTTATCTATAACGTCATAACCCACTGATATCGGATATCTATGGCTTACCCGCAAAGCAAGCACACTGTCATACACATGCAATACACTTTTGTAAAAATGCGTGCACTACTGCAGTAGGCTATGTAGGCGTCATCATTAAAAACAATGAGTACCTACATCCATTTTTAAAACGAACGCTTATTTGATTGAAATAGCAGTGTTTACGTCAAAACGAGGTAGGAAGGTACATTTTTCGTGTAGGTTAGTAGGTACTAATCAAATAAAAAATCATTAATCATTTTTACAATAAGAGGTACCTACTTACTTACATATTTATCTTAATGAAATTGAAAATGTCTGATTAAATCACCATCAATCTTGGACACCCTACTTCTAACTTGCATTATAGGTTATAAGTGCTGTAGGTCGTGAAATCCAAACATTAGGGCTTCATTCATAATACTATCTACATATTCTTCGAAATCGTATCAGTGGTAAGCAAAAAGAATGGGACCTCTACCACAGATCTAGGTACTAGTACTATAGCTCAGTTTAAGAAAACTGCGTGGCCGCGCAGTTCTCCATGTGCGGACCGCGTGGCCACGGTTAAACCTTTATTTCTTTCTGAATATTATTTCTACCAATTTGCGACCTTCATTGTTAGTGTTATATAAATTCCTTCGTAATGTAGACGTAGTCGTTTTTCTTCTACGACATTGTGGCCGAGCAGTTGAAACGGGACACCTATGGCCCGGGCTTTATGGCCTATAGGGTTAATCCGGGCAAGAGGCCTACCAACATTACACAATATGTTAAGAAGTTATGCTGAATTTAGTCCTTTTCAGATTAAGTGACCGTGACCATGCCATATTTCGACATATATTATTTACTAAAGGGTAAATGATAGCTATATCTATCGATAGACACTATATCGTCAATAAATAATTAAATAAAAGAAAAAAAAAGTATAAATTACCATGTTGGTGCAATTTATTTTAGACTTTACATTGTTACATTTTATGTAAATTAATTAGGTAGGTACCTATTGATTATTTAAAAATGTCGGCTGGTACTTCTGGTTATAAGGCAGGTAGGCCGTCCGTGCTACGTACTGCTGCTTCCAGGATTGGGAACCATGGTATTCAGAATTCTGTAATGCACAAACCACAAATTGTATTACAAAAACATTATCTAGCTTTGTGCGTTCGAGTAGATCTGATAGGGTCTGTCACAGGTAATCTCATCGTGGTCCATAAAATACTGGAAAATTCCGTGGTTCCTTCTTTTTTTCTTCGTGTTCCTATAATACGACCGTCTCGCGACAGTACTTATCCTTCATGGGCGGCATGGGCACCGGGCCGTAGGCCGACGAAGGAGGCCGGGAGGCCCGGCACTTCGGGGACAGAAGATATTAGTGTGTGATTTAATATGCGAGTGAAGCGAGCGCGCGTCGCGCGTCATCCGTCCGTCTTATGACGATAGGCCATGTCGACGGCGCGTTTGTTCCATGCGCGCCTCAAAAAGATGTCAGCAAACAGGGGTCCGCAAAGACGAAGAGATACCACGGCCCTGGAACACAGGGCTAAAAAGGAACATGGATGGGTTTTAGTCAGCAAAAGTCTGACACTCCGCCTAGGCGGGACCCCGTCATTTGAAGATTTCCCATCCGAAAAAAAAGGTTTTAACACCTTTTTTTTCCCACAAATAGAATTTCGTTATTTACACTCCTTGACCGGGTTTGTGTTGCCGGTCGTATTTGATGCAGGTTCTTCTAATTATTTTACTATATTTTAGGCGAAAAAGAATTTTATGCCGGTTTTTCAGTTACACCAAAAAGCACAGACACAGAGTACATGAGCACAGAGTTTCTTTTTGTTTTTTAATTTTACAATAATGTTGGCGCATGGTCCATAGGCTAAATTTGATTCTATAAAGGTAGGTCTACATTCTCAAATTGAAGTAAATCACTCATTCAACACTTCTCTTGTCCGCATAACTTTAGAGTGAAAACGGTTGAACAGAGAGGAGAGCTGGAGTGTCATATTTGTTTAAGCCAGAGTCCGCTTTTTTTCGCTTGGAAAAAGTAATAGACTAACAAAAATTAAAGAAGGAAATTCGATCATAGTATCACACACATATCCCTTCATTTGTGGGCGGTCATGAGTCGCGCTCTGGCGCGCGTCGCTATTTGAATAACAGAAGAGTGGCTACTTACTTACCCAGAATTAAAACATACCACCTTGAACTTAAGTTATGTAGTTCTTTTGCTAGATTATCTTATAATCAACAAAACAACTTCAGACTTTCAGAGGTAGGTTCCCATCGAGTCACACTGTGACTCGTTGCAATCTTTTTCAGGAGGGTTCCCAACGTGTCACACACCCAGTGTAACTGTGACATGTTGGAGAAAAATCCCATCGAGTCACAATGTGACACGATTGGGTGTGCGTGTGACTCGCTGGGAACCCATCATATTATTTACTAGGATTTAGTAGGACGAATGGCACCGCTCGTACTCGTAAAAGAACGTAGGTACTTAATATGCTGTTATTATGAATTTGTATTTTCTATCGATATATTCAGAAGTCCAGGAAACAATCCATAGTCCCATGGAACCACGAGTAATTAAAATAACCCATGGAACCGCCCCGGTAATGGGTGGACCCCCAGGGACCATGGGTAACGATTCCTTTTGTAGGTAAATGAAACCTTTATACTTCGCTACCAATATGGCCGGTAAATCTTTTGTTTTTAATTTTTTTTTTTAAAATCCAAATTTAAAATCGTTCAAAAAGCTTTATAAAATAAGCTTTCTTCAAAAGAATTTAAATCTGGCCAGTATTTTTGAGTTTAAGAACTTTATACAAAATATCCATAAACGGTGTTGATGTGTGTATTATAATAAAAGTACTCTTCTTTCCATGCAAACGCAAAATTGAATCTTGGATGTTGGATTGTTACACTGAATTGGCAAATCCGCCCCACTGACCAAATGTTCTCTCACCGGAAGCGTCTATTTGTATCATAATGCTCAAAATCTGGATTGTTATATTACAAGTGAATGCTGTGGTGAGGGTGCGCCATATTGTGGAAGCGCCAGGGTAGCCCGCGAAATACAATTTTTTTTACGCGATTTGCAATTAGCAGGTTATTTGCAAGGTTGTATCTTGAATAAAATATGATTTGCAGCCGTAACAAATATGACTTTACAGAGTTATAAACATTAAAATCTTAAACAACCCTTTTAGGGCCATTTAACTCCATTGAATGAAAATGTACCAAGTCTTCTTCTTCTCTTCTTCATAATGTACTCTGTGCTCGCGACATCTCCGCATTGTAAAGAGGGTGACGTTAGTCAGTCTCTTTTTTATATTTTTCGGAGGAACAAGCATACACCACTCTTTGGACTTCAGAGGGAGCCACGCTTGCGAGTAGGTATAAAGCAGTAGGCAGCCAGTGATGATTCTGCATGTTTCAATAAGTGGTACATCTACCGCTCGGACATGATGCCACACTGGGCAAGTAAATTCGCCAGCATATCTTATGGATTTTCTCTTTGTGAATCGAGTCATTTTGTTTTTATTTTATGTGTTTGTTTTTTCTTTTGATTTTTTTAGAAACCATTCAGATGTAGGAGCCCCGCGAAGTGGCGCTCCGTCGACCGGGACTACCTCAACTTGGATGCAAGAGCGAGCGATTCAAATTATCACGCCCTTGCCGGTGCAGGGTGTAAAGCACGAGTAGATAAGCTCATGTGGTGATAAGTGCAAAAAATTACTGATCTTATGCTGCTTCAACAGGTCGGTGATTTTCGGGATTGTTTGGAATGGCGGGAGCCAAAATGACACTAGCGCTAGACGGTCGTGTTTTCTTGACAAACAACGTTATTAGGTAGTTGTTTTTCCAGGACCAACTCGTGCCAATGTCATTTTGGCTCTCGCCATCCCGAACATTACCGACCTGTAGAAGCAGCATAAGATCTACATATTCGCCACGAGTAATTTTTTTATTGTTTGTTTTTTTTCATGCATTTAAAATTTGGTCCCAAACGTCTTACTTTGGGACATAAGCGTAGGCCGAAGGCCGGCAGAAATCCGACGACATGGCTGGCGGGCTTTTTTTTTTGCCCATTCCGACCATCTGTTGAGCGTCGACTACGCTTTTTAAACCCATCAATCAACCTCAACAAACAAACAAACAAAATACCAATCCAAATTCAAATTTCACATCGCACCCTTACCGGAGCCAAAATAACACTGGCGCGAGACTGTCGTGTTTTTATACATTTTTTATTCGCCTTTTTTACATTGCTGGCGAACTTAAAATGGAACGTGTTATAATGATCAAGTCCCTATCAACTTTTCAATCACGCAATCAATCGTCTTTCGGACAGCACTACCTAGCTCAATTACCTAGTATCCAAGTCCCGAAATTTCGAGTCACCTGATTGGCTAACCAATCGGCCAATCACGCGATGTCGCCAATTATCATGCCGTACATTCTTGGGTCGGACAAGCAAGGTACAGCCCAGCAATTGGAGACATCGCGATGCTTCCTTTTCCAAGGTTGTACACGCCCGTGTTGTACAATCCAGTGTCGTGCATTGCTGGTGTGTGCATTACAGTGACGTGCATTATAGGGACTCAATTTGAATATGATCAAAAACCTATATCAAGTTATTACTTCATGACCATAAATGACCTACCTGAGTAAAGAAAACGTCAGCAAATTCATCGAACATATAAGCCAAATCCTTTTCCGAAGTCTACAACATTTCCGATACGAATAATGCTTTCGATAACTTTCATGACACTTTAATTTTATTTTATAAATTATGTTTCCCTCTCATGAGAGTCACAAAACAGTTCAAATATGGTACATTAAAATGGATCACAAACAGAGTTAAAACGAGTAGTCTTACTAAACGAAAACTAAGATATAAATATTACTTAAACAAAACAAGTGATAATAAAACTAAATTTAAGGAGTACTCTAATATGTTAAGAAAATGTATTCATAATCTACAATCTTTATGTAGGTAATCTAAAGCACATTGCGTATTCAAAAAATAAGGGTAAAGCTTCATGGGATATTGTTAAACGTTGTACAGGTAACGAAAGGTCTCGAGAATATATTAATAGTCTACTTGACGATGATGTTACAACAACATCAGGCTTGGATATCGCAAATAAATTTAATAATTTCATTATTGACGTTGTTGAAAGCAGCGCTAACTCACAACATCTTTCACTCAAAACGACTAACTCAAATATGGAAACTAACGACAATAGCATATTTTTAAATCCTTCTGCACTACCTATGAGTTACGTCTATCACGATAGCAACTTTAAACTCAGTTGTCATCAATTTGATGTCCACTATGTAAGCATAGTGGACATAATCGCAATATTAAAGTATCGATACGAAAGCGTCTGTCAAAATGAGTTACGGTGACTATCAGCCACGTTGAACACCAATGACGTCATATTTGATCGCGATTGGTCATACATAATACGAAACTAACCTTTTGACAGTTAATTGATATACACTAAGCCCAGTTACTATCAATCCGAGCTGTCAACAGAGATACATAATAGCCCTGCTGATCCCTCTGAAATCTTCAGCATATTAAAGACGATAAAAAACACTAAATCGGCCGGCTTTGATGATATTTCTACGGACCTTCTAAAACAAATATCTCCTTATATTGCAGAACCTCTTTCTTATATAATCAATTTATGTTTAGAACAAGGCTGCTTTCCGGATAAACTCAAAATATCTGTAATAAAACCATTGCATAAAAAAGGCTCTAAAACAGACAAAAACAATTACCGCCCCGTTGCTCTGATTCCGATTCTGTCAAAGCTCTTTGAAAGAGTTATGTATAAGAGAACCCTCTCTTTCTTAGATAAATATAATATGCTGGCAAAAGAACAGTATCGATTTAGAAAAAAGAAATCCACATCACTTGCAGATTTTAATTTAGTTAAATCGGTTTTAAATAACATAAACTCGAAATTTACCACTTCAGCTTTATTTTTAGACCTAAGCAAAGCCTTCGACTTAGTAAATCATTCAATTCTTACTAGTAAACTAAATAAAATTGGTATTCGAGGCCCAGCCTTAGAGTGGTTCAAATCATATCTCTCAAATCGTACACAGATAACGAGAATAACTAAATTCGACGACAAAATTAATAGTATTACGCACTTTGATTCTCAACCCCGGATCTATTACTTTGGTGTTCCGCAAGGAAGTATTTTAGGGCCACCGTTATTCCTTATATACGTAAATGATCTTCCACAAGCGATAGGCCAAGATTGTGTTCTGTTTGCTGATGACACAACAGTTATTTTAGATGATAAAAATGGTGAATCGCATGAGTGTAATATAAACAACACATTAAATAGAATTATTACATGGTTAGATATAAACGCCTTAAAAATAAATATAGAAAACTAAAGTATTAAATTTTAAAACACAGAAGAGTAAATATGTACACCTTAAAATATCACATAGGGACCAAATAGTTGAACAAATACATAAAACAAAATTTCTTGGTATTACAATTGATGATCATTTCAGCTGGATGGATCATATTGATGAATATACTCACATCAACACGGTCTAGGGATATTTCATACTCAATTAAATAACTCGAAAAGTACTGGCCGCATTGGAATCTTTTATACACCGATTTGTTTGTAATTTATCTCAGACTAATTCCAAATTCAAATTTTTGAAAATTCTTTTGTTTCGGTGGCATAAAAATGTCTTGATGTATAGGAGAGGGAATTTTCATTTGTGCGAAATTTAGAAAACAATACGAATTACGTTTAGTTACAGTTTTTTTTCATTTTTAAACGAAAGATAAAGTTAAAATTGAGGTATTGTAGCCATGCAATGCCGACATTTGACGAGGGCGGAGATGTTACGAGCTGTGGGAATGCTGGAAGCTGGATCTGTTCAGCGTAATGTTGCTGAGGCCATAGGGACCCATCAAAATGTAATTTCAAGATTGTGGACACGCTATCGTGCCACAGGTGAAATAGCGGAGAGGCACCGGGGGCCAAGTCGCATCACTACCCCCAGGCAAGACCGATTTTTGCAAATTACTGCGCGAGCACAACCAAATGCAACGGCGACTCAATTGGTCCAAAGGCTGCGAGTGGAACACCAAGTGCTTGTGAGTGACCAAACTGTAAGAAGGCGACTGCATGAAAGCAATCTACGCTCTCGTAGACCACTCCGGGTCCCACCTTTACGGAGAGGCAATCGTGGACGACGATTAGAATGGGTTCGGAACCACGTGGACTGGGGCCGTGACCAATGGTCCAATGTGCTGTTCACGGATGAATCCAGGTTCGGCTTCCATCCAGATTCACGAAGGACGCGTGTTTGGCGAGTTCCTGGACGATGGAGCCGTCTCCAGAACCCTCAGGAAGTTCACCCATACCAAGGAGGAACAATTATGGTTTGGGCAGGAATTCGTCTTGGAGGACGGACGGATCTCGTTTGGGTGCGGGGCAATATGACGGCAGAACGATACGTCCAACAGGTGCTGGGGCCCGTAATCTTGCCCCACAGAACACAAATGGGGCAAGATTTCCTGCTCATGCACGACAATGCCCGGGCACACACGGCGAGAACGGTAGCAGCTTGGTTACATACACATAATGTTAGGGCCTTAGACTGGCCTGCTCAATCGCCAGATCTAAATCCCATTGAGCATGCGTGGGATATGCTGCAAAGAAGAGCTCTGAAGGAAGTTCCTGAAAATCTGGCTACAGAAAATCAACTTTTTGCGCACCTCAGAAGGACATGGGACAATATTCCGCAGCAAGACATTGACAACTTTGTTCTGAGCATGCCGAATCGTTGCCGATGTGTTATGAACATTATGGGCGCTTTCTCAGACTACTAACTTCAAGTTTATAAACACAAATTAAATGATTTTTCTATTTTTTTCAGTTTTTACTCACAAATTAAAAGTTCATTCATATACGGTTTTCGTCTATGCTTCATTTTTTTTTCATAAAATCCTGAAATTTTAATCTATACCTTAACCATTATTAAAAAATGGTAGAATATTAAATAACGTACTTATCTTTTAAATATTTACATGTCATATAAATAATTAACACATTGATAATAATTCGCTTTTTTTAAAATATCCCTAGACCGTGTTGATGTGTGTATATATGTATTAAAATAAATAGATTTGTTTTCGCTTTGCAAAAAGTTAGAGATGAGACCTCCAGACAAACTGCGTTAATGGTATATCACGCCTATGTTTGCTCCATCATCAGCTAAGGAATCATTGGTGCCGATTCTGTTGTGCACAAACTAAACTTAATTTAGGCTATTGCTATCTTTTACTTAAAGGCAGTGCGAGAAAAAGACAGCTATAGCTATGAACTAAGTTAGAGATGTCATACTAGTTTATCCTTGCGCTTCACCGTGATTTTAGTCGACATGTTTTTACGTGTACCCTTCATTTGTATGAAAATATTAGTTCCAACTAAATTTGACAGCTCTAAATTACGTCCGTCTCTTTCTCGTTTTATTAGAGAGAAAAAGATGGGAATAGCCTAAATTAAGTTTAGTTTGTGCACAACAGAATCGACACCATTGTCTAGGGAAACTCTTCTGAAGTTACTAGGGTGTTGTTAGCACAAAAAAAAATGCATACGCTCATTCTTCAATATGGACTGGACTTATTCTTGCAGACCAGTGTATAAATCACACAACCTTCTCACAGTTCCTTGTATTTATATTTATGAATTTGCAAAATTTGTCAAAACTAACTCTTCACTTTTTGAACTGAAAATAATAGATTATTAACCAAGAGGATAAAGCAGTCAGGGCACGCCACGATAGTGGCGATAAGTCCCCTCTTTGAGGAGTGGCTGGAGAGACGCCACGGCGTCCTCACCTTCCGCCTGACGCAGGTCCTCACCGGACACGGTGTTTTCGGGAGGTTCCTGCACCGAATCGGGCGGGAGGAAACGCCCGGGTGTTTCCACTTTCCACACGGTGGAGGTGTGCCCCGTGTGGGCGGAGCACCGCCATGTCCTCGAAGCGGCGATTGGCGGCGGCGACCTCTCGCGTCCGGCCCTGGTGCAAGCCATGGTCCGGAGCGAGACGGAATGGGACGCCGTCACCTCGTTCTGCGAAGCAGTAATGCTAGAGAAGGAGGTGGCGGAACGTGAGAAGGAGAGAACCTCACAGCGTCCCGGCCGCCGCGGGAGAAGCCCCGGGCGTCACCACGTTCGTAATTTTATAATCATAACTGCATAATAAATGCATATTCCTTTTTCAAAAAGATGTATAATGTTTTATATACAAACTCAATGGTGTAAACACAGATGTAGTTCAGTATAAATTTCGGTAAGTATTCCAAATTTAAATCACATTCTCCCCCTAGAGGATGAATGAAATTCAGTACAATTTTCTTTCCCTGTTTTTAACAGATTAAAAATGACTATTGTTATGTTCGCTTTTTGTGGCATAGAATGTCACTTTTTTGAGCAAGTGGTACGAAAACAATATTTAATAAACGTACAGTTACACAGTATCTACTTACCATGCCTATACCTAGGGTTGAATTATTTAGACGTAATTGTGTATTTATGGCTCCGCTCATCTCTAACTCTCTACCTTATTTTATTACCTACTGATCTTCCGTACAGAAAATTCTGCAAAATTCTGAAAAAATGGCTTATTTCACATACTTAGCTTTTGGAATAAAAATTATGTATGATTAACTGAATTTCTCAAAAAATCTAATTGTCAATCTTACCATTACCGGAATGTATTGTAATTTTAATAATATTGTTTGTATTAAAAAATATTTTATTTTCCTATTATTTTCCTTCTGTTAACAATTTAAACAACAGCAAAATTTTGTTTTGTATTGAGTAACTTCGAACACGCTTAGTTACCTAATTTAATGTTTTTAAAGTTCATTCAGTTATTGTTTTGAAATTAGCATCTAATTCTTGAATGTTTGCATGCCAATTTTATGGCGAAATGTGTCATTGCACTACATATTATTTTTACTATCTTTTGTACCACATTTACTGCAAATAAATAATTTTGACTTTTCGACTTAAACACGTAATTATTCTCACGTATTATCCTGTAAGTTTTAAAAGGTTAGTATAATGTATGGCGCTGTCGCTTTTTCGTAACATTCTAGATTTGGTCGGGTTACCACGTATACATAATTTTTGTTGATTATCTCGTTAATTAATTAGTGTACAAGTCTGAAATTTCTTATGTATATAATTGAAAGGTATTTATAATTATTATACTATATAAAGCTCGTTATTATATTATATAAAGCTCGATTACCACTCACTGACAGAATTGTTCTCCCAGATGGTGGATGGGGAGGTGGGTATATTTTGACAGATTCGTAAACAAGTAACTCCCGCAAGTATGGGAAAAGTGCCAAACCTCCCCTTTTCACCCCCCTTCTCCCCCCCTATCGTATCTCGGAAACCAAGAGACTTGGAATTTTTTTTTTTGAGATTCGTATAGAGGTGGCTCGGAAAAGTAAAAACCAGTTTTCAAAAGTTGACCCACTTGTCCCCCTTCTCCCCCCTTTAGGCGGATCTCGGAAGTTGAGAGACTTGGAACATTTTTTTTTGCAGATTCGTAAGGAGGGGCCTAGAATTGGTCAAAATCATTTGTATACATTGGTCGTTGGTCAAAATCATAGGTAGTAGGTAGGTAGTAGGTAGTTAGTAGGTAGGTAGTAGGTAGGTAGTAGGTAGGTAGTAGGTAGGTAGTAGGTAGTTAGTAGGTAGGTAGTAGGTAGGTAGTAGGTAGGTAGTAGGTAGGTAGTAGGTAGGTAGTAGGTAGGTAGTAGGTAGGTAGTAGGTAGGTAGTAGGTAGGTAGTAGGTAGGTAGTAGGTAGTTAGTAGGTAGGTAGTAGGTAGGTAGTAGGTAGGTAGTAGGTAGGTAGTAGGTAGGTAGTAGGTAGGTAGTAGGTAGGTAGTAGGTAGGTAGTAGGTAGGTAGTAGGTAGGTAGTAGGTAGGTAGTAGGTAGGTAGTAGGTAGGTAGTAGGTAGGTAGTAGGTAGGTAGTAGGTAGGTAGTAGGTAGGTAGTAGGTAGGTAGTAGGTAGGTAGTAGGTAGGTAGTAGGTAGGTAGTAGGTAGGTAGTAGGTAGGTAGTAGGTAGGTAGTAGGTAGGTAGTAGGTAGGTAGTAGGTAGGTAGTAGGTAGGTAGTAGGTAGGTAGTAGGTAGGTAGTAGGTAGGTAGTAGGTAGGTAGTAGGTAGGTAGTAGGTAGGTAGTAGGTAGGTAGTAGGTAGGTAGTAGGTAGGTAGTAGGTAGGTAGTAGGTAGGTAGTAGGTAGGTAGTAGGTAGGTAGTAGGTAGGTAGTAGGTAGGTAGTAGGTAGGTAGTAGGTAGGTAGTAGGTAGGTAGTAGGTAGGTAGTAGGTAGGTAGTAGGTAGGTAGTAGGTAGGTAGTAGGTAGGTAGTAGGTAGGTAGTAGGTAGGTAGTAGGTAGGTAGTAGGTAGGTAGTAGGTAGGTAGTAGGTAGGTAGTAGGTAGGTAGTAGGTAGGTAGTAGGTAGGTAGTAGGTAGGTAGTAGGTAGGTAGTAGGTAGGTAGTAGGTAGGTAGTAGGTAGGTAGTAGGTAGGTAGTAGGTAGGTAGTAGGTAGGTAGTAGGTAGGTAGTAGGTAGGTAGTAGGTAGGTAGTAGGTAGGTAGTAGGTAGGTAGTAGGTAGGTAGTAGGTAGGTAGTAGGTAGGTAGTAGGTAGGTAGTAGGTAGGTAGTAGGTAGGTAGTAGGTAGGTAGTAGGTAGGTAGTAGGTAGGTAGTAGGTAGGTAGTAGGTAGGTAGTAGGTAGGTAGTAGGTAGGTAGTAGGTAGGTAGTAGGTAGGTAGTAGGTAGGTAGTAGGTAGGTAGTAGGTAGGTAGTAGGTAGGTAGTAGGTAGGTAGTAGGTAGGTAGTAGGTAGGTAGTAGGTAGGTAGTAGGTAGGTAGTAGGTAGGTAGTAGGTAGGTAGTAGGTAGGTAGTAGGTAGGTAGTAGGTAGGTAGTAGGTAGGTAGTAGGTAGGTAGTAGGTAGGTAGTAGGTAGGTAGTAGGTAGGTAGTAGGTAGGTAGTAGGTAGGTAGTAGGTAGGTAGTAGGTAGGTAGTAGGTAGGTAGTAGGTAGGTAGTAGGTAGGTAGTAGGTAGGTAGTAGGTAGGTAGTAGGTAGGTAGTAGGTAGGTAGTAGGTAGGTAGTAGGTAGGTAGTAGGTAGGTAGTAGGTAGGTAGTAGGTAGGTAGTAGGTAGGTAGTAGGTAGGTAGTAGGTAGGTAGTAGGTAGGTAGTAGGTAGGTAGTAGGTAGGTAGTAGGTAGGTAGTAGGTAGGTAGTAGGTAGGTAGTAGGTAGGTAGTAGGTAGGTAGTAGGTAGGTAGTAGGTAGGTAGTAGGTAGGTAGTAGGTAGGTAGTAGGTAGGTAGTAGGTAGGTAGTAGGTAGGTAGTAGGTAGGTAGTAGGTAGGTAGTAGGTAGGTAGTAGGTAGGTAGTAGGTAGGTAGTAGGTAGGTAGTAGGTAGGTAGTAGGTAGGTAGTAGGTAGGTAGTAGGTAGGTAGTAGGTAGGTAGTAGGTAGGTAGTAGGTAGGTAGTAGGTAGGTAGTAGGTAGGTAGTAGGTAGGTAGTAGGTAGGTAGTAGGTAGGTAGTAGGTAGGTAGTAGGTAGGTAGTAGGTAGGTAGTTGGTAGGTAGTAGGTAGGTAGTAGGTAGGTAGTAGGTAGGTAGTAGGTAGGTAGTAGGTAGGTAGCAGGTAGGTAGGGAGCTGCGCGCAGCTCGCGCACAACGCAAATACTAGTTATTGATATAAGATTCAGTTCCTACTACTACAGTAAACTCGGTTAATCGATCGTCAAAATAAATCAGCTGCGTGGAAACTTCAGTACCATTTATAGACGGTAATTACCTATATAAGTTTAGTCTTTGGAGCGCTTATTGGAAGTGCTATGACCTATCAAAGCATATTTTCTATTTACTAAAATAACTTCAAAACGGTGCATTATAGTGGATTCGTTTATTGCGTAACAAATTATAACTAACTAGCCAGATCTCATGTACCTACAAATATTACAACCATCCGTCTAGTCAATTCCGAGATCCAGCAATCGTGCAAACGTTACTCCAGCAGGATTTTGAATATCTTCGCAACCTTAACAAATACAAATACAATCAATCAATCAATCATTTATTTTGTGAAACATAGGTATGGTTACAGATAGTATATCGTCTAAAATGTGTGCACTATGTTTTGCCAATTTATGGCGTACAAAATGGCGGACAAAATTAACATAAAACATCCTTAAACAAGCAATTACAATTATTAAGGTGGCATGTCAATAGTTTACATTAAGGAAAACAATAATTCAGTTTAAAATACATATGTCGATAAGGTAAACATGTCATTTAAGCTTTAGATAAATAATCACATTCCATAATTAGTCAACAAATAGATTCATAAGTGTTTAATTGGGAAGTCGGAATCATCATACCTCTGTTTATCATTAGTAAATTCAGTGATCGAGTAATAACATCTGTCTATAAGACCTCTTAAAGGATCCCAGACACTCTTTATTTCTAATAGCTGCTGGTATACTATTAAATATTTTTGGGGCCATGCCTAGCACACTTTTGCCAAAATATGCGGTTTTATGCGTGGTTACATGAATGGTATTCGGATGACGGCGAGAGCGCAATTTTTCAAATAAATGCAAGTTACAGCGAACAAACACTCCCATTTCATATATGTACATAGACGGTAGAGTGAGCAAAGAAAGTTCCTTAAACAATGGTTTACAACTATCAGTTGATTGTAATTTGGTAAACGACCGCAAGCATTTCTTCTGAGCTTTAAAAGCAATATCTCTGTCAGTGGAGTTGCCCCAGAAAATGATTCCGTACCTAATGCTAGAAGCCACATAAGCATTATAAGCTATTTGTACTGTAATGCGGTTAACCGTTTTTGATAGTCTGTACAGAGCATACGCAAATTGACTAAGCTTCTTTGACAAAGCGTCGATATGGTGTTTCCAACTTAGATGACTATCTATATAGAGGCCCAGAAATTTTGTAATGTCACTTTCAGAGATTGCTACGTTACCATATTTTATATTCAGTTTCGGTTTATTTGTTCTTTGATTAAATGTCATTATTTTCGTTTTGTCAAGATTTACTTTCAGATTATTATTAGTTAACCAATTTATTATATTTTTGAGGTCATCATTTATATCATTTTCAAGAATATTAATGTCATTACTAGAGAATAAAATAGTGCTGTCATCAGCAAACAAGATCATCTGGTGTTTACTGACCTTAGGCATATCATTTATATAAATGTTAAATAATGGAGGGCCAAGAATGCTACCCTGGGGAACACCATATGTAGTTTTCCTAGGACGCGATATGTATGTTCTTTCAATTTTCGAGCTCACACATAGCCTATCAAGCGCCGTGATTTGAGTGCCATTTGAGAGATAAGACTGTAATAGGTTTAGTGCATTTCCTCTAATACCGTAACGCTCTAATTTGTTTAGCAGTATACCATGATCTACATGGTCGAATGCTTTAGACATATCCATAAACAAGGCCACCACCGGAGTTCTAGCATCAACATTTGAAACAATTTTCTTGATAACATCATAAATGGCCATATTAATGGATTTACCTTTCCTGAATCCAAATTGTTCTCTGGCTATGAGATCATGCTTTCCAAAAAACGACGAAAAGCTATTGTATATCACCTTTTCTAAAATTTTGGAAAAAATAGGAATAAGTGCTAACGGTCTATAATTACCCATGATACTTTTATCGCCTTTTTATGAATAGGTTTGATAACAGTAATTTTTAATTTGTCCGGGAAATGGCCATATTCAATGCAAAGATTGATTATATAACTCATAGCAGGTCCTATTAATGGCGCCACATGCTTGACCGTTTTTGTAATGATGCCATCATATCCATGGCTATTGGTATTATTTAATGAGTTTACAATAGCTACTATGTCTGCTGGTACTGTAGGAGGAATAAATATGGAGTTACAATTAGTCTCAATATTTGTATAGAGAGTAGAATTATTCGGTTGAATTTCGTCTATAAAAAAGTCGTTAAAAGCTTGTGCAATTAGTCCAGGTTTATGTATTTTATTGCCATTTATTGTTACATAATCAGGTATATTTTCTCTAGGATAGTTAATTTTATTGTTATTGATAATGCTCCAAGTCGCTTTAGATTTATTCCTGGCTGAATTTATGTGAAAGTCATTCTGCGATTTTTGGGTCAATGTAATTATTTTCTTTAATCGGCCAGTATAATATTGCCTTAATAAAAGTTTATTTTTAGAAGTAAATTAAGTTTATTACAAATTAAGTTATACCATTTATTTCAAATTCATTTCTAATTATTCAGATAAGATTTATTCTAAAATATCCATTTTTTAACAAAAGATCTGGCTGGGGTAACGTTACTCCAGCCGGAAGTGTTTTTATCAAATAATTAAAAAACTACCAGCATACCAAATTTAAAAATGTGCTCACCAATTACAGAAGCTGTATTTCTAATTATTCAGTTCACTTAGAAGACGATTTTCGACAATATCTGGCTGGATTAACGCACACGGCATATTCGATGCTACACAATTTTATATGATTTGATTGATACTTTTGCTAGCATGCATCCAAATTTTCTAACCTGCGGCGTAAATAGTCCGAGGTTTTGCGATCGGAGCCATCTTTTTTGAAGTTTGAGTAATTTTGCTCTATCTGATTGAGTAGTTGCTGTTGTTGGGCGAGTACGTCTTCCAAAGACGACATGTTGAAATGATAATAAATGGAAAGATCTTACTTGATTGTCCAAGCGGGAGCTTTGTTGCTCACCAAAGGTGGATCCCTGTTGACCCCTGCTGATTGTTGCTGCTGCTGCTGCTGCTATGTACTGCACTATTGCTGGCAGTACAACCACCTTCACTGATAGTTCACTTGATGTCACTAGTGAAAGCTATACAGTACTTGATTGCTACACTGTAATGAACACACGCGACATCCGGCTCGAAGGACCAAAAATGCACGGGTAAGGTACATTTAAATGATAGACTGATATAATGATTGATCGTGTATTAAAAGAACACCTAAAACTGATAACTGATCGACTCGCGAAGAATGAGTCCTTTTGTTGTTAGCCCAAACGGTGCTAAGTATGCGACTACTGATCGTTGACTTACAATTGTATATTATATTCATTCGCTGCGCGTCGATTTCAGCCTAAAATTGATACATATGCTATTGTACGGTTTTGCTCGTACACTCATGTATATAATTGAAGGTATTTCTAATTATTGATATAAGTTTCAGTTCCTACTATTATCGTAATCGGTTAATCGGTCGTCAAATAAATCGGCTGCGTGCCGTGGCCGGAAAATCATCATTACTTTTTAATTAGGTACGTATAGGATACTAATGAAACTTCAGTACCATTTAAGACGGTTATTACCTGTATAATAACGTTTAAGACTAATCTTTGGAGCGCTTATTGGAAGTGCTATGACCTATCAAAGCATATTTTCTATTTACTCAAATAACTTCAAAACGGTGCATTATAGTAAATTCGTTTATTGCGTAACAAATTATAACTAACTAGCCAGATCTCATGTACAATTATTACAATCATCCGTCTAGTCAATTCCGAGATCCAGCAATCGTGCAAACGTTAGTCCAGCAGGATTTTGAATACTTATCTTCGCAACCTTAACAAATACAAATACAAATTAAGTTATACCACGGTAATATTATAATACAGTACTCCAACTTCATACAAACGGACGAAACGCGAGCTATACCTACGCGCCTCGATCTCGGGGTGCGCTCGGGGCGCAGACAGTCACAGCTGTACCGCAGTGTCGAACGGACGGTGTGTTGTTTTTTAACAATAACCGCGCGATTTTTTCTCTAACAATCAGTTAATATGACGAGTAGGAAATATTGTGCTGTTTTTGGTTGTATGAATTCGTCAATAACGCATCCAGACATAAGTTTTTTTAAATTACCTGGAAACTCTGAAAGGTAAGACTATAAAATAATTTTACATAATGTGTGTCTTTTTAGTGGATAAGTATTTCCTTTTATCTCACGAAAAAAAAGGTGTTTGGATTAATACCTATAGCGAATAAGTAGAGTAACATGTTTTTTTAATTAAATCTACCAATCAATAAACAACACGCACTTCCTATTCAATATACAAAGTATTTCATTTATTTATATAAAAAGGATATTTACAATCACAAAACTAAATAGAAACAGAAAGTAGGCAAATAATTAAAATGCTGGAGACGGGCAGCCCTAACGCATGTTTACGTACCGCGCGGCTGTAGGCATTTATTTATATCATGCGGCCGAGTTACACTACTGTATTATTATAATATTACCGTGGTTATACCATTTATTTCAAATTCATTTCTAATTATTCATATAAGATTTATTTCAAAATATCCATTTTTTAACAAAAGATCTGGCTGGGGTAACGTTACTCCAGCCGAAAGTGTTTTTATCAAATACTATCAGCATACCAATTTTAAAAATGTGCTTACCAATTACAGAAGCTGTATTTCTAATTATTTAGTGCACTTAGAAGACGATTTTCGACAATTATCTATGTCCGTTTCAACCGCGCGGCCACCTCATAATATTTGATGAAACTTTGCCAGGAATTAGTGCTAATTTGTTAATTTACACAACTCTTTTCGTGAATTTGTTACAAAAAAACTAAAGACGCTATGACAAAGAGTAGTTGGCCGCTAGAACCGCCACTTGCCGTAGTCATCGCCCGTGATTACACAGAAACTATATAATGCAGATAGACGAATGATGCATCAAAAGAAAGGTCTTAATTTGTTCAATTTGTTACAAAAATAAAAAACGTCAAAACGTAAATAAACAAAAAGTTATGCAATATTTAGTTTTCTGGTTATGAGTACGTAGGTATGTCACCATAAATATCAAATTAATAGAGGCTAATGTGTATGGACAATTAGTTACTAATTTGTTACATCGAATAAACAGAAAAAAAATACTAGAAAGTAGGTTCAACAATTTGTTAGAGTCGATTTTAGTTGGCCGCTCGGACGACAATATGCCTAAAATACAATGGCGTTTAGCTCGTGATTAAAAGTAGGTTCAAGCTTAATTATAGTACTAATCGACGAGTAATGTAACCTAGTTTGGATAAATATGGCGAATATAACTGCAGCATTCATATTTTAGAAGATATTTACAAAAACACAGTAGTATGAAACCGTATGAGAGTAGGGTGACCATGATTACATTAGTACAAAGGACCGTTTTTAATGTTGTAGGTACTCGGAACAAAAAAGCGGTTCGTTTTGCGGCCTTAATGATGTCTGTCTCTGCTGTTTCACTTCACTTCATGTGTGGTCATCTCGAAAAAGTCTTAAAAATATTCTTAGCTTAATAACTTACATTAGCTTTTAATTTACCTGTATAATTTAATTGTGTCGTAACCGCACTCCTTTCATTATTCCGCCCCTAAGACGACCCACTGACCAATATTCGGCGCCAATTTCAATTCGGTTAATATAGAAAGGATAAATCACGGCGTTTAAGTATTCTTTTTTCTAAACCAATGGCAGAGCTACATTTAAAGGGCTCTTACGTTCTGTCCAAGCCCGCTTTTATATATTCGCTTCCCGACAATTGTCTCTAGTAAAACGTTTCTTGTTTTCAAACTGTAAATACGTAAAATTTAAGAATTAACTGTTATTTCACTTAACTGTGAACATTCTGTGTGAAAGTGCACGGTGGCGGCGTGTATCTTGCATCTCGAGACCTAGATCCAGGCAACCCCTAGTGACGAGCGTAATATCCAATGTAAGGATTCCTATCTTAGGGACAGATTCTTAAGCACTATAACTGTTCTGTACAATCCGGTGGCTGCCCCCAAAAGAAAAAAATCTCCTTTTGAAAATCTTATTAATGTATTGTCGCTGTTATATGAATGTGAGAATGAAAAAAAAAATGATATCGTTAATATTTACAAAAATCAGAGAAATCTTTTTAAAATAACTCACTGCATCTTTGTCTGTTAAATAACGACGACTTTTCTTTATTAGAAAATAATTAATTAAGAAAAGTTCTTGCCCTTAGTACCTATGTACTAACATAGCAATAATTTGTAGTATGTATATTTTGTTTGTGATGCAGTCAACGGGTGTTTGACCTTTGTATTCATATTATCAATAAGTACGTCTAAGAAAATATGTCTACATTCTGTGTCATATATTCGTGTCAGTTAATTTATAAATATTATGACTTGATTGATTGATTATGATTGACTTTTATTACTTGTTTTTTTTTTCCTTTTTGTTGATTTTGAATAAAGAAATTTTAATTGATTTGTGACTTTTACTTTTAAAAAGTATGCTACAGGATGTCATAACTTAAAAATGTATTTATATAAGCACTCGCCCTAAAAAGATAAGATATGAATATCGAACATTCCAATAATCAGTAGGTATTCAGTCTCACTTCATTGTGAAAATTCATGGTCACCCTACTCTCATACGGTTTCATACTATTGCTTTTTTGTAAATATCTTCTAAAATATGAATGCTGCAGTTATATTCGCCATATTTATCCAAACTAGGTTACGTTACCCGTCCATTAGTACTCTAATTAAGCTTGAACCTACTTGTAATAACGAGATAAACGCCATTGTATTTTAGGCATATTGCCGTCCAAGCGGCCAACTAAAATCAACTAACATATTATTGAACCTACACATTAGCCTCTATTAATTTGATATTTATGGTGACATACCTACCTACTCATAACCTGAAAACTAAATATTGCATAACTTTTTGTTTATTTACGTTTTGACGTTTTTTATTTTTGTAACAAATTGAACAAATTAAGACCTTTCTTTTGATGCATCCTTCGTCTATCTGCATTATATAGTGGTGCCGATTCTCTTGTCACAAATATCTCTAAACTAGACTAAAAATCACTAAAATTTAGTTTGTTCCTGTCAAACGACGTTTCCCATTCTGATTTTGATTAAAGTGACATGACTTAAACAGATTATAGTTTGACAGCACTAAGTTATTCAATTTGGTGAAAATGGCAATTTTGCTATTCTGAAATTGACGTTTTTCACCTAAAATTTAGATAGTCAAACTAAATCAGACTATTTTTAATCGCGATTAAAAAGGTGTGGAATAAAATTAGTTGTCATGAACTAAAATTTACAAAGCACATTTCTCTCGTATTTCATAAAAGTTTGGATGATTTTGAGTTCAATAGGGAAGCACATGTGATTGCAGCTGTTGTCGATTCGGCAGAAAGGTAAATTTAGTGTTATTTTATTATATTATGATACAAACAAAATGCATTCATGAAAACTTACCAAAGGATTTTTGTACTGAACATGTATTGCATTTTCTACATTATTAGTTTGAAAAGAAGTGGATAAATTCACTTCTCATACTCAAAGCCACTTCCAGGTTCTGTGTCTATTAAGAAATAACTATTTTTTAGAAACTTTCAAGAAATAATAAAAATATTTGAGGTTAGAATTTTTTTTGTGTTCTTTGGCTAATTATCTTGTTTTAATTTATAGATTAGAAGCGTATGATCGAAACCAGAACTTTGGTGCCGACTGCAACGGTCAAGACATCGTATACCTGTGTCCACCCTGTGATACATTCAGTGATATAAATGCGGATTCTCCACTTCCCATCACCAGACAGGCAATCCAAGAATATTTTCATGGGTACCTACATGAATACATTTGTTGGTCAAATTTTTAGAAAGCTCTTTCATCTGATCATAGTATACTCTAAAAAGCTTCTGAATATATATTTTTGTTTTTTGTTTTCAGCTGTAACACTCAGCATAAAGGACAGCATTTATATGAATATCGCCATCTTTTGATCGCCTGCTTTACCTCTGATGGCATTTACACCTATTTACGAGACCAGTGTAAAGAAAACAAGGACAGCTATATTGCAATCCCGCAAACAATACGTAATTTAGTCATTTACACTTTTAAGGAAAGAACATGAAGGCAAGATGATGCATATTTTATTGAAATGTTAACTCATTTAATTAAGTTTTATGTACATTGTACATCATTTAGAACCTGCAATTCTAAATAAATACCTACATATATGTATAAGGACTATTTGAAAATAGTAAAAAGGCAGAATTAAAAGTATTCTTTTATTTAATATCCTTCATAATACACTCTCCAAAATTAGATATACCATTACACTTAGAGTTGAGTAAACTTACTGAATTTTTTTATAGGATTCGAAACCTATGTAAAACTTTATGGATTTATCATCCTCTTTGTATCTATTAGACCCGTAGACAGTCGTGGTCGATTTGAATACTTTTAGATAAAAACTTAGGTGCACTGTACACATGCTTGTTCACTGTTGTTTAATGTGTTTACTTCTTCTTCGAGACCTATTTCTAATGCTTAATGTTTGCTGTTGTATACATGGAAGTAACACTACTGGTTGAAGGTTGCGGTTCTACTTCAAAACTTTCCTGAAATAGTTTTTTCTGCCCTTTTCTCATAACGATGCTGTCGTTCGAGGGCGGCTGGATTTTCTGGTTTAGCTTCAGTGAAACAGAATACCCATGGTACAGCTGTCTTTTTATGGAACTTGGCTTCTGAAATAATAACGAAACCACATAGGTTAACTTTTTTGTTACTTACCAAGAATGACACAAATTAGTAAGTAATGCATAAAAGTATGTGATGTTACTGTGTTATCTCACCTGTATACTATGAAATGCACTCCACAATCGTGCGGTAAACACTCCTTGACTTTTTTAATGCGTAAGGCAGACTCCCATTGTTTTTTGAGTTTGCTTTCCTTAGGAAACTAATGAACTGCCCTATTTTTACAATTTAACGAGCGATTTAAGGCATTATACAACGATTGAAGAAATCCAATCCATACGATTTGACCACAGATTACTAATATGATTTGACAGCTCTTATTTCAAAGCAGGGTATGGTCGTAGAAAGTGCCCATGGCAGAGGAGTTTAGTTTATTATTATTTTTTTAAACCTATCGGTTGATTGATTCATTATTTATAAAGTTGGGTTGATTTTTTGTTTGTTTGAGGTTTCAAGCAAACAAAAATTCAATCCAAAGGACATGGCCGAAAACAGTTTTTTCTATTAATCAAATATTTTAACCAGGAAAATATGTGTATAGACATCGCAAAAAAGAACTGTTCGTTCTTATTAAAAAATACATATTTAAATAATAAAGCGAACACAACGGAAAAAAGTAAACCTATACTTGACAATGTCACTGTCAGATATTGACTGAAAGTGTCAGCCATTAGTGTCATTACTCGGGCTTTTTTTTGCAATTCAGATCATTTTCGTTCTTTCATTCAGCTGTTGTCTATGGTCTAGTGCAACCTTAGTCTATGGTTTACTCAACTTGGTGACTGTCAAACTCGAATTTAAATGTGTCAAAACTTTATCTAAGTTTAGAGAATCGTGTTTTCAGAATAACTTAACAAAACCAACTAAAAATAAGAAATTTTAGTTTTAGTTTAGGTTAGTTCGGTGTACAAGAGAATCGGCACCGTTTCTGTGTAATCACGGGCGATGACTACGGCAAGTGGCGGTTCTAGCGGCCAACTACTCTGTCATAGCGTCTTAGTTTTTTTTCACGAAAAGAGGTGTGTGGTGTGTAAAGTAACAAATTAGCACTAATTCCTGGCAGTTTCATCAAATATTATGAGGTGGCCGCGCGGTTGAAACGGACATCATTATCTGGCAACGCACACCTGACGGACTAAATAGATTTGCAATTTTTTGATCGTCATGCCTATTCACACAAATTTTGCTATTATTAAACAAATTGCTCTTCATGATACACTAATTATTTGTTATGGTGTTACCTCTCTCAAATGCACAACACATTTTGTGATAAGGGTAACGCACACCGCTAGGTGCCCTAGTTTTTGAGATATAAATGTGTAGGCTCTCTCCAGATCGGCCACCTATAAACCCTTATATCTTTTGAACCAGTGACCGACCAAATCTGATATTTGGCGACTAATTTTGACTAATTAGCGACTGTATCAAAATTATAATCCCTGGTGGTGGCTCTGCCAGTGTCAATCACACTTTATAGCATGGGTGTAGTTATAACAAAATGAAACAATGGTACCAACATAATAATTTATTACAATAATCTAATTTACTGTTTTGGTTTTCAATACATAATTATGGTCGGCTTCGAGCGGCTGCAAGAAAATATTTTTAGAAAACAATTGTCAGGGAGAGCGCGACATGTAGGTATATAGACTCGTAGGAGCCTCAGCTGCTAGAATGTCTTCCGGCCCGAATACATAATATGAATATCATTTACAATAGCAGTGCGGAGCATTATTATAACCGATTAATAACAATATCTACAAAATTATAAAATTATAAGTACACAGAAGTCAGCGCATAATATATTACAAAGCTATGGTACAAACAGTATCATTAGAGTTTAGTCATTGCATTTTAGTGTTTAGACAAGAATGAACGCTGTAGAGCGTGCCTTTCGGTTTGTACTTTAGTCTCGGATTCATTTATAATATATTTAGTTAGCGGCTTGTTCCGCGCCGGGCAGGACAGGACAAGCGCAGGAAAGACAAGAGACGCGCGGGAGTGAAGCTGGCCGGAACGTGCCGTCGTCAACGTGCGGGGATACATATAAATCTATTGCGAACGAAACATAACAACGATCACAAAGTCAACAAGGCGACTGGCTGCGGCCCGCGTCCCGCCGCGCGCGACGACGCTTACGACTTCTTCCTGCAACACACAAGCAGAGCGCGTGAGCGTCGAGCGGGCGGGCCGGGGAGAGGGCGGGCCGCGGGAGCGGACGCACTCACTGCTCGTGGTTGTCGGTGTCCGAGTCGTCCAGTTCGGGCTTGGTGCGGCGCTTCTCGTACACCAGGATGATGGCGCACAGGACGAACACCTCGGCGCAGATGCCCAGGAAGGGCCACAGCGCCGCGTACATGTCCTTGACGCGCAGCACCGTGGGCGCCGCCAGTCCCTCGGCCGGCGCGCACGTGTACACGCCCGCGTCGGCGCGCACGGCGGCCTCCAGCACCAGCTCGCCGTTGTCCACGCCCTGCTCCGAGCGCGACAGCTGCGCGCGCGCTCCCAGCACGGCGCTCACGTCCGACTGGTTGCCCTCATCCGAAGAGTTGGACACCAGCCACTTCACGTCGGGGTACGGCTTACCCACCACCTGCGGACAGAGGGGGCGGTGAGAGAGGCGCGGGGGGGCGGTGAGAGGGGGCGCGGGCCGGCTCGTACCTTGCACACCAGCTTGAGCTTCTGGCCCTCGACGACGTTGGTGTTGGGCGGCAGCTTGGCGTGCGGGCGGCCGCGCAGCTCCCAGGCCTGTGCGGGCGCAGCTCCGCCGAGCGCGCACGAGTAGTTCCCGTAGTCGTCCTCGTTGGTGCGCACGGTCATGCGGAACACCGAGTCCTCCACCTTGTAGCGGTCGCGCAGGTCGGGTATGTCCTCCACCAGAGTGCCGTTCTTCCTCCTGCGACAGACACGAGACACGTGAAGAGGTGGCAAAATGTTATGGTGATGTTGATGAACATACAACACAAAGTAAAAACAAATTTCAACTTAAGACTGCACGTGCACGGACTAATTACGGCAAAAAAACAGTATTAGTGGAGCACAACTGTTTAATGATTTACCAGAAGACTTAAAAAAAACATGTACCCTATAACGTCACCAACGCCCCAGAGGCATATATATAATATTATTATTAATAAGTAACTCTGTATCTCATTATAAGCGAACTGTTCTTTAAAAGTTCTTATGAGAAATATCTTTTCACACCACCCCTGCTCGAAAATGTCAAATTATATGTCAAGCAACCTTAACCTAAAGTGAGTCATTAGTGGCCGGGGGCACAGCCGGTGTTGTACTGGATTTCATTATGACCCGCTGGTCAATAATGTGATTTGAATTTGGAATCTCACATGCTCAGCTAAATTGGCAGTATAGTAATAACAGACACCCTTTGGTGCCAGAAAGAGGAAAGCTATTCTCGATACCCTAACTACGCGTGGATGATATTCTCGATTTCCTACAAAATCATAACGACTGCTTCTTCATATCGTTGCCATGTTTTCGAAGACATAATATTGTAAGAATAATAAGATAACTACAAACCATTTTTTAAAAGGAATGGATTAACATTAAAACTGGCATTAATAATAACAAATACCGTACCGCGCCGTAATACCGTAATAGTAATTGGCTGTGACATTAGTTAATTTATTTAATCTTACTGTTTGTTTATTGCATAATCTACTATTAAACCGATGTTGAGCTCCTCCAGTGTGGATGCATAGCTCTCATTGCGGCCTGCACGTAAGTGGAGAACATCCGTCAGCTGCGTAAAAGAAGTTGGGATTTTGAAGACATATTAGGCTAGATTCGAAACTATAGGTACTAGATCAACGCAAAACACAACAGTTTAACCAACAAATTTCATTGTACAATGTAATTTGTTGGTTATACTGTAAACCAAATAGCTCGACCGTACTGCAAAAACGAACACACAAATAAATAGACTCTATCGATCAGTGTAATTAATACAGGAAGATTTTTACAAAAGGGATTCGGTTCGATTCCTGGCTCAGGCAGGTTTTTCAAAAAACCAAGACTGCACTTTTAAGTTTCTTCAAAATTGCTTTCATGGTTTCTTAAATCACTCTGTCGTAATACCTATAGTTTCGATTTGTGCCATCGAAAATTCTAAGTTCACTTACGTAGCTGACTTTTATTCCCCCCACTTACATGCAGCGTCGGTGGTAGACTGCTGTAGGGGGAGGGGGGGGCTCTGTATTTATGCTTTCGCCGTCGCATTACTACATATTATTAAATTGCTTTGCTTGGTAGTATAGATCAGGGATTTTTGAATTCTCACATCCGCAGATGCGCATGTTCAAGATCTTATATAAATATAGTGTATGAATGACGAATTAAAACAATGATAAAGTAATTATTAACATTTTTATTAATGAAAATTATTATTATTAAGTATAATGCTCCAATTTTTATTTAAGTACTCACTTACTAATTTTCATATTAGTGAGTGAAGCTAATGATAAAGTACCCGCCCATTTCTTTCTTGTCGCAACTTGTATTACATTCGCATCCGCATGAAAATCCGCATTGACTAAGTATTGCGGATGCGGATGCGAATGCAGAAGTCCAAATCTATGCGTATGCTCCGCATTTGCGGATGCGAATATTCGCAACATCCCTGGTATAGATGCAAGCCTACCTTACTGCCTCCCTCAGAGGCGGTAGGGTGGCGGGGTCTTGAGGTTGAGCGCTGACGACCAAGGCTTTTGACTATGTTGACCATAAAATACTGTTGCACAAATTTAAAGTTAATACAATCATACCTAAGTAATAGGGTTCAATGCTCGGAAGTTTCTAGGATATGTCCAAAAAGCAAATTGGAAACCATATATGTATCAAAACCAAGACACGTAAAATATGGGGTCCCACAAGGTAGCGTACTGGGTCCGCCGCTTTTCTTAATATACATAAACGATCTCCCGAAAGCAACAACGAACCAAATGGTTCTTTTTGCAGATGATAGTACAGCTCCACCACATCCAATCTCGTGGTCTGTAGTGACTTTCTTTTAGAGCATATGTCCAAGAGGTCCAACCATTGAGGATGCATACCTATTACAGGAGGATCTGGACCGGTTCCAAGATTACTGCGATCGAAATAGGTTGGATTTAAACATTTCTAAATGTTATGTGTGTACATTTACTCGTAAGCCAAACCCTATTATGTATGATTACAAACGATCGAATACGTCAATTGCCAGAGTCAACGTCATCAAGGATCTTGGGGTAACTTTTGACTCGAAGCTTTTGTTCGATGCGCATATTGACAATATAGTCAATAAAGCTTCTAAAGCATTGGGTTTTATTTTTAGGGTCTCTTCTGAGTTTAAGAACGTCAAAACGATGAAAATTCTATACTGTGCTTTTGTCCGTAGCCATCTCGAATATGCTTCTCAAATTTGGAATCCAAATTACAATGTTTATATTAATCGCCTCGAAAGCATACAAGACGATTTTTAAGGTACACTCAATATCGTTCAAATACGATAAGTATTTGAACGATATTGCTAACTATATGATATTCCTAACTATACTAGTCGGTGTAAGAAATTTCATATTCTTCCGTTACACGAGCGAAGAAAAATTGCAGATCTCACTTTCCTATTTAATATAATGAATGGATCTACTGACGTCCCTGAGCTGGTGGCCAAGATTGGACTTCGTGCACCGTCTGCGTTTCTTCGGAGACCTCATCTCCTTCATATACCTATTGTGAAAACTATCTACAGGCAAAACACATATATTATAAGAGCATGTCGAATGTTCAATATGGTGTGCCGGGATGTCGAGCTTGATTTATTTACAAATAGTGTCCAGAAATTAAAAAAAAACGTTAAGTAACTTTTTCTTTGAAATGTAACTTTTTTTGTGTAATATATTTTATTTTGTTTATTCTCTACAGTTGTTTCTTTGTATAACTCTCACGCTGTTTACCGTTATGTGAATTTATACATAAGTTTATATAAGTGGAAACTTGTAATTGGCTTTCTTCTACGTATTACTT
The DNA here is from genome assembly GCA_941918905.2 of Xestia sexstrigata. Taxonomy (NCBI): domain Eukaryota; kingdom Metazoa; phylum Arthropoda; class Insecta; order Lepidoptera; family Noctuidae; genus Xestia; species Xestia sexstrigata. The sequence goes on along the minus strand of OW799216.2, from coordinate 275,646 downwards.
CCGACTACTCGAATGTATTAGCTGTAAGTTTTCTTAAAATTAATAAAATAAAATAATAAAATGTATTGATCCAAATAATTATAAGAATGACATCAATACTTGTTTAAATGACATCATAAATTGGCTAAATAATAATAATTTGGTTATAAACCTGACTAAAACAAAAGTCATGCATTTTTATCAACGATGTAAAAAACCAAAAGATGAAATTTCCTACAATGGCTGTGATATTGAAGTAAGCTAATAAAGCTAAATTCTTAGGTATTATAATTGACAGTCAACTTTCATGGAAGCCTCATGTTGAAGAATTATGTAAGAAACTCAGCAAATCCGCATATGCTCTATTTCAATTCTCAAAGAAAGTTAACGGTCAGGCTCTTTTAGCTGCGTACCATGGACTGGTTGCCTCTGTGTTGCGGTATGCGTTATTTTCTGGGGTCACTCCACTGATACTGATAGGGAGCTGGTATTTAGATTGCAGAAGCGATGCATCAGGTCAATGTGCGGTCTTAAGACAACTGATAGCTGCGTGCCCGATTTTAAATCATTAAAATTTTTAACTTCGCCTTCTTTGTTTATTTTAGAAACGGCTTTGTTTGTGAAATGTAATCCACATCTATTTCAAAAATTATCAGAGGTCAGAAAAAATCCAATACGTACTCAATACATCAATAAATTATGTCAAGTGAAATGTAAAACCGCACTTAATGCAAAATGTTTTTTTGGTATTGCCCCACGCATATATAATAAAGTACCTAATGTTATAAAAAAATATTTATTATAACTTCGAAATTACATATCATAGTACTACTTAACCAATGTCCATACCCAGACGACTTCCTTTAATTTTTCTGTAACAGGTGCCACTTTCAAACTTCTTCTAATATACTCATTCCTTTCTTTATCCATTCATGTCACTCCACACATCCATCTCAACATTCTCATCTCCGCTACATGTCGTCGGCAAACAGCATACACCAGGGAGCCTCTTCGTCGATGTACAACGTAAGAATCGAGCGTCCATTATCACCAGGAAGAGGTAAGGGCGTAGAGCCGACCTTTGGTGCAAGCCGACTGCCACATTGATAAAAATAAGTGCAAATTAAAAGAAACTGGATTAAAAATAAAGTCAAATAGACTTCTTGTCAAATTATTTAACATTACATAAAACAAAACTAACTTAACTTAAATGAAAATAATACGTTTTATTAAAATAATCAGTCTGTGACTCGTGAGCTGAGTAACGTTACTAAAATAATTAATTTTTTTTTATTAAATTCAGAAAAAAGTCGAGTAAAAAAGTGCGGATTTCCGGATTTTTCGGATTACGGATAGTCCGGATTGCATTCCCTACACACAACCCAAGGCGTACAGACTAATAAGCCTAACATCTTTCCTACTGAAAACCCTCGAGAGACTCTGTGATCGACACATTCGGGACGGACCTCTTCGGGAGCGACCACTTCACAAACAACAACACGCGTATTCCACAGGAAAATCAACAGAATCTGCGCTGCATAGTGTGATCTCCAAGATCGAATGTGCAGTGGACCACAAATGCTCTTCACTAGCTGTCTTCATTGACATAGAAGGCGCTTTTAACAAAACCATCTTCCATAGCATCAACGCAGCCCTCGAGGAACACGGTGTGGACTCGACCCTGCGAGGATGGATCACAAATATGCTCCGACTGAGAGCCGTACAAGTTACGGTAAACGACACCACTAGAGCCATAGTGGCGAAGGGCTGTCCCCAAGGTGGTGTCCTCTCGCCACTACTATGGAACCTCGTAGTAGACAGCCTCATCAAACGTCTCAATAGCAGAGGCTACTACACGGTGGATTATGCTGATGATCTGACCATAATAATAATCGGCACACACGAAAACACACTATGCAACCTTATGCGCCAAGCTTTAAGAATGGTAGAAGACTGGTGCAAGGAATACAAACTAGCAGTGACCCCTACCAAAACCGAACTCGTCCTCTTCACAAAGAAAAGGAAGCTGGCAACGTTACAATTGCCAAGCTTCTTTGGGGCAACCCTAAGCCTATCGACTGAAACAAAATACCTGGGTATCTTTTTGGACGAACAGCTGAACTGGGAAAAACACACTGATTACATCATCACAAAAGCCAGTATAGCCCTATGGCAATGTAAGAGACTCCTCGGGAGAAATTGGGGCATAAGCACCAAAATCACCTTCTGGCTATACACCACAGTTATCCGACCAATCAGAGAAGTTGCAATCAAAGAACAGCCGATGATGACATCACCCATCGACAGAACCCTCCAAAAACACTACAACATACATCTCATAGAGGAGTTGTGTGACTACTCAGGTACAAGAGAGCTAAGGATTTACACTGACGGATCAAAAACCAACGATGGGACAGGCGTCGGGGTGTTGCACTTGGAATGCTCAACTCTGTTTACCAAGCAGAGTGTGTAGGTATTATCCAAGCGGCACACGAAGAGGCCAGGGAGGTTACGGATACCAATATTCGAATACTCTCCGACAGACCCTCAGTTCTTCAATCCCTAAAGAGTAAAGAGTAATCAGATCACGTCGAGACTAACGCTAGAATGCCACAAGGGCCTAGAACGAATCACGGTACTATATCACAACACGGTAACGCTACAATGGATTAGAGATCACAGTGGATGACTTAGAAACGATGTGGCTGATGAACTTGCCAGAAGAGGATCCAGCACGAAACCCTACGGACCCGAACCCGTTGTGCCCATTCCTTTCAAGCAGCTAAGAAGCTGGTTATCCTTTTTCTAAAATAAAAGTAGAAGAAGAAAAGTTGGAACTTTGACCCCCAATATCTCCGTAACTAGAAAGTACCCAGGTATGGTTTAGAAGAATAGTACATTTCGATACAAGTGGTGAAATTTTGTTATTGCATTCGAGGCGGAATTAACTTTGTTAATTCCGAAAAAAAATAATTTAATAATTAAATTAAATGTGTTTTTGTCGAGAACTGCAATAACTAATGTCCACGTGTATCAAACGACGTTTTTCAATACACTTTTGAAGAAATAAAATAAAAAAACCATTTTTTTTTTGTCATGAATTACTAGGAAACTATGATTTTAATTTTCTTTTTTCTGGGCTTTGCTTTCGCCAGGTTGAAAGAGAAGCAAAGGTAAGCTGCTAAACTGCCTAATATATTTACAAACTGTTTTTTTTAATATCCCACAACTAGAGTTATATTCTGTAGGTAAAAATAATACTAAAACTCCTAGAATAGGTGGTCCAAAAATGCATAGTTTCGGAGATATCATCAATCATAATTATAAAATATGTATCTAAGTTTCATTGATAAATACGAGTAATCCATTTTAATTCAAACCAATGATTCATATTTAAAGCTAAGAAAATGCGACGTTCTCATATTTCACATGGTGGCGCGTGTGTCGGATCATTCAGTTCCCTTCAAAATGGTTGAGTTGAATGGTGCTGATCCATGCGTCATATTCGTGAACGGGCGCTGTCAGTTGTGACTGGTCATCTCTTAGTTGCCATGGCTTATTTGAATGTTTATTTTTGAATTGTATTTTTTGTTTTTACTATGGACACTTTTAACGTGCACATCTTGCTACATTGTTCTCACATAATATACCATCTCAACATGAATGATGTAATCAAGATTTTGTAACAATATTTTGATGTAAAAGAGTGTCCATGGAGTTTCATGCCCGTTCTTCTCTACAGAGATCTACGCTAGGGAATGGGCAACTACAGTACTTTCACAGATTTTATGTCTTGTGACTGGGACTGTAGCTACATTTAATTAGCTACATTTAATTTTCGTCTTTGTTTCGATAATTCAAAAGTGCCTGTAACTGGCCTACTTGAAATAAATGCTTTGATTTTGATTTCACGTAAGGTGTTTTACGTTAATAAACGTGACTTTGCCGAATTATTTTGTATGAAAAATGAAAAAAATAAAAAAAGATTGAAACAAAATACATATGCCAGTTGATTCTTTGATATGGTCTCAATCATACGGGCATGAAACTCCATGGACACTCTTTTACATCAAAATATTGTTACAAAATCTTGGTTACATCATTCATGTTGAGATGGTATATTATGTGAGAACAATGTAGCAAGATGTGCACGTTAAAAGTGTCCATAGTAAAAACAAAAAATACAATTCAAAAATAAACATTCAAATAAGCCATGACAACTAAGAGATGACCAGTCACAACTGACAGCGCCCGTTCACGAACATGACGCATGGATCAGCACCATTCAACTCAACCATTTTGAAGGGAACTGAATGGAATATCAAAAAAAAAACAGGTTGTATATATTTTATTTAGAACACAAATAAATGTTAATTTGTTTATAAAAGTAAGTATTAGTTTTAAATAATCATGTTTATCTATGTTATCATATTTATAAAACAATTTGAATATTCAAAAACTATTTCCGCCGTAAAGAAGCATAAATGGTGTCGATTCTGTTGTGCACAAACTAAACCTAATTTACCCTATTGCTCTTTTTCTCTCCAATAAAACGAGAAAGAGACGGACGTAATTTAGAGCTGTTAAATTTAGTTGGAACTAATATTTCCATACAAATGAAGGGTGTACGTAAAACCATGTCGACTAAAAACAGGGTGAATCGCAAGGCATAAATTAGTTTGACATCTCTAACTTAGTTCATAGCTATAGCCGTCCTTTTCTCGCACTGCCTTTTAGTAAAAGATAGCAATACCCTAAATTAAGTTTAGTTTGTGCACAACAGAATCGACACCATTGCTTTACTAAAATTAAAAAAACCATTCACCTCCGACTATAGGCATTGAACCAATTTGGACTAAGTATATCTGTGGCAATTTTTATTAATCACACGTGTTGGAAAATGAAAAAAAAAACGCACGTGTGTGAATTACATTGCATGTTGAACATTATCGTAGTGCGATATGAACCAGTTTTCGAGGAAGTGAATTGAAAATAAATTATCGCAATGACGGGGAGAATAAGTGCTTTTCGGCTTAGTTAACAGTCTTTACACCCTTTACGTGTATGATTTTCAGTCGGTATACAAATACTTCGTCAGATTAGTAAATCGTCCCATACTACCTATAAAGTCCGATCTCACAATGCCAGGTTTTTTTAATGGCTTAGGCACTAGTCCTTTGGTTATAACATACAGAATATTTACACACGCACAAGAAATCAAACAAAAATAGGTCTTCGGTCTAGGCGAATCGGACACAATGAGAACCTGACAATCTGCGAATCGGGCGTTTTGAGCATAAGACATTCTGTGAATCGAACGTTTTGAGAAGCGGAACTAGGTACTCTACTGACGGTTTAAATGCGTCCTCCTATTATTGTCTGACGTGACGCGGTAACAAACGGACAGAAGGACCGGCACACTTAACCATAAATATTAACCCCCTAGTTTATAAACTATGCTTAAAGTAATGAAAAATGCTCAACGTTTCTAAATAAAAAGGTGAGCGTTTTCGATGTAGCTACTCGTATGTAACTTTGCAGATTATTATCTCTTTGATACTAGCACCAAGCCATTGCAGGGATTATGCAGGTATCCACGGGTTATTAGTGGGCGGTGGGAGTTAGTGATGTGGTGACTCACCAGACGTAGCTGGAATCCGCGGTTCGCGGCACGGTGCAGTTGAAGGAGAAGAAGCGGCCGACGTCGTAGTAGGTCAGAGCGAGCGGCACGTCGGAGCCCGCGGCCGGCGGCGTCGGCGTCGTCTCACCTGCAAGCACACGCGCCGTCACTAGCCGAGTCGGTGGCGCTCAGCGCTCTGGCTGTGTAGTGTGTACCATCGTCCACGTAACCACGATTCTGTATCACTACTATCGCGATGCCACGATTCAGAATTGCTACAAAGTGTCACCGCGAGCGAAAAGCCTCAAACACGAAGTCAGCGGCGGCGGCGGCGCGGGCAGCGGCGCCGCGTCGCTGTAGTGTTCACGAAGTCAGCGGGCAGATCGAGTGGCGTAGTGTTGTGTTACGAGAAATTAATAGCTTTATTTGCGAACGAAATGTTCATCCGGTTAAACTGGAAGTCGACCCCCAACATAGTTGGGAAAAGGCTAGGCAGATGATGATGATGATGATTTGCGAACGAAATGTCTACTAAACAGCGACAACATCTTTTTGATTCTAATTTCTTACTAAAGTTGGATTTATTGTGGGCAAAAGATATAAATTCCTACAACCGGGCGAGGAAGCAAAAATGCGAATTGCATCGGAATTATGAAGCTTCCTATTTTTGTGATTCCTGTCCTTACTGTTCCATAAAGGGGTTCTATCTAAAATCATATGTATTAATTGCTCCAACACGACGTCGGCGGGCATTTGAAATTTTGGTCTAAATTTTATTCTGCACAACACTACGTCAATGCTGTCCCGAGGGCACCGCTCGTTTGCCGCTCGCCACTCGACGCCCGCTCCCCGCGCCGCTCGCTGACTTCGTGAACAGTTCCATTTAAATGTTGCATTGGAACGCTCCGCGCCCGTGCCGCCACCGCACGGTGGGCTGAAAATCGGCTTTCATAGACTTAGGGATTTCAATTTGCAAGTGCCCGATTTTTTGCCGGATATCGCTTCTATTAGTCATTATTATGTACAAAAATGACACCCGAGTTAAACTCGGATATCCTTACAGGTGATTATAGTGCTAATTATTTATGATTTTTTGTCGCCGAATATCAGAAACATATTATGCCGTTTTTTTTTTTAAATCGTCAAAATATTTTTATTTATTTTTTCAATATGAAACGGTTCCTTTTAGAGTCTAAGTTAAGAAAATCGACATGTTATTGACCCAAATATTAAGAATACATAAAAACAAGAAAAATATAAAAAATGCTGTCATATCTCCGAAACTGTTCACCGCTGCACTGGAGGATGTCTTCAAGGTTCTGGACTGGAGAGGGCTAGGCATCAACGTCAATGGCGAGTACATCACTCCCCTTCGGTTTGCCAACGATCTAATGGTCATGACTGAGACCATGGAGGACCTCAGTACAATGCTCGATGTCCTCAATAGAGCTTCCGGAAGAGTGGGTCTTAAAATGAACATGGACGTCGAATGCCCATGTCACTCCCATTCCTATCAAGATCTGACACTTTACACAAGTTGTAGACGATTATGTGTGTACCTAGGACAAAAGGTCCAGTTAGGTAGGTCTAACTTCGAGAAAGAGGTCAATCGTCGAATCCGACTCGGCTGGGCAGCGTTCGGTAAGTTACACGGTATCTTCTCGTCCAACTTACCAGTGTCTCAAGACGAAAGTCTATGACCAGTGTTTGTTGCCAGTGCTTACATACGGGACCGAAACGTGGTCGCTCACAATGGGCCTGATCAGAAGGCTTAAAGTCACCCAAAGGACAATGGAGAGGGCTGTGCTCGGAGTTTCCTTGCGCGATCGAATCAGAAATGAAGACATCCGCAAGGGAACCAAGGTTACCGACGTAGCCCGAAGAATTGCCAAACTTAAGTGGCAGTGGCCAGGGCACATTGCTCGCAGAACGGATGGCCGATGGGGCCGAAAAGTGCTGGAGTGGCGACACCGCGAACCAGAAGACGCTGCGTTGGAAGGCCTCCCACTAGGTGGACCGATGACCTGGTGAAGGTTGCGGGAATTCGCTGCATGCGAATCGCACGGGATCGGTCAATGTGGCGACACTTGGGGGAGGCCTATGTCCAACAGTGGACGTCTTTCGGCTGAAATGATGAATGATGAAATAAAACACGAGGTTACAACATTTTTCATCAATTTTAACGGCTACTGCAGGATTTTTCATTATATATTCGATCACAGATGCAATATATCCATGCCCTTCTTCTTTTAAACGTGCTGCAGCTGCATATACCATTTCACTGGAATCTTCGCCTATATGATCATTAGATCATCTCTTTTTCAGTTTACTTCCCAGATCTTCGAATGGTTTTCTGGACCTTTTTGTCATTGTTCCAACGGACGATGGTTCTTGAGGGAGTTCTTTGTATCTCATCAACAGTTTGTTCTTGATTAACTAGAGTTTGCACACAACTTGGCCAATCAATATTCACTTCCAACCAATTTGCGTACAGTCTTCTGAAATTATCAAAGAATCGGTTGGATTTCTGCCAGCTATGTAAAGCGGCTCGCGTAAATCTCCGACAAAATTCTTTGAGAGTTACACGATCTTCGGCAGAAAGGCAATCGCCTATGCGGGATACAACTGCACCAAACAATACTTCATGCTTAAATGAAGTACTCTCCCTTTATGGAAGAACAAACAAGTCTAACCAATTTAGACTTGTTTGTTGTTCCATATTAGATTAGATTAAACTTTCCATTCTAAAATTTTATGGTCGCAGATCAAAGATTTAGTGTTAGCAGTTAGACAGTTGTGAACAGTATAAATTATAAATCAAAATGTTAGTCCTTTATTGGAAAATGCTGATAATTAGTTAACTACACTACTAGAGAACTAGTTTTACAAGATGTGCTAATGAAAATTTATAATCGTCAAAAACATAGCACAACTAATCAATAAATTAGCTTATCAGAATAAGTTAATTTTAGTTTTAGTTAGAATTAATTAGTTGGCATTGTTGTGAGATTAAGACTTGTTAAAAGATCAAATAAGTGTAATAACTTATTTTCACACTCATTAGAAGACTAAACAATTATGTAAATTGGTATTTTGGTTGCATCCAAAGTTTTAAAACTCATTTTATGTTGATAAATATCTAGCTCAAACATAGTTGTCTACGTGTGGGTGTACTATAAACCTCTGCCTACTCCTTCGGAGATATAGGGGTGAAGCTATGTTATGTTACGTGTTGTTAAAAGTCTGTGTTCTTCAACATAAACACTAAAAGGAATCGTATCATATGTAAAAGTAAATAAAAATATTTTGATTTTTAAAAAAAAAAACGGCATAAAATGTTTTGTATATTCGGCGACAAAAAAATCATAAATAATTAGCACTATAATCACCTGTAAGGATATCCGTGTTTAACTCTTCGTTTAAGAGATAATTCGATTTTCATACTCTTGCTTCATACAAACTTCACGTTAAAAAAAAAAACCTTCGTAAAAACGAAGGTTTTTTTTTTGCTCAAAAGAGCAGAATTAACTCGGGTGCCATTTTTGCATATATAATAATCTCTAATAGAAGCGATATCCGGCAAAAAATCAGGCACTTGCAAATTGAAATCCCCGAGTCTATGAAAGTCGATTTTCAGCCCACCGTGCCGCCAACTTCGTGAATGAGGCTTTAGTCGTACGCTCGAAATTCGTGTTCATTTACTCATCTTTCCTAACTAATTAGAGGCCATTTTAAGAATGAGGCTGCCAAGAGCCACCATTGCTAATGTGCTTGCGCTCGTGCGGCTCCATGTGCAAGTAACGCGAGCGCAGGCGCAGGCAGCAGACAACCGCACCATGTACGTACTTTGCTCGGAGGAGAACGTACATTGTACGGTTTGGGTGGAATTTAAATATAACTCTAATACTTATTTTTGTTTCCGGGGTAGCTGGCCAACTACCGCTTGTGGCGTGGAAGTCAACCTCACAAGTCCGGAATACTTTTGAGCACATGAATTAAAAACTGGTGATGGTAAATGTTATTCTTCTAATCATTAAATGAATGAGCAATTTTTAATAAATTAGTATATCTTCAGCTGGTCGCTTTATCTGGGCATTTCTCACTTCATTGTGCTACTTAAATCAAAAGTACTTATCACTAACACAGATAACGTTACTACAACCTTATCTAAATAAATAAAGTAAGTAGATACTACTGGCGACAAATCAACATCATACTGCAATTAATAACACCTACATACATACTACGGCTTAACTACCAGGCATATAGAATCTGCAATACGACATTACTTCATTAACTAGATTTAGATAAAATAATAATGTGGAGTGAAGTGTGGCGGCATGGCGGTACTGACTGGACCCGAGCGCGGGTCGCTGAGACCAGACCAAACTGACTTTACTCCGATCCATTTCATGAACATTTTAAAACCAATTACATTTTGTGCAGGTTGCCTGTTGATACTGTACTGAATGTGATTACTCAATATGCCACTTGTAAGCGAAAATCATTTTGTTATTACTACTGTCATCTCTAAAAAACTAAACAATACGTAAACAGATACAAAAAATATTATTGTTGAAAAGAAAAATCAATAGCTTCAAGTAAATATAAAAATAATTCAAACTACGGACGTGTACGTAGAGCGAAGCTAGTAAGCATGCCCGCCGAGTCTCCGCGCCCGAAAGAGCCTCGCTCGGTCTATCACTGCCCTGTGCTAGAGCACCGGCGGCCACCAGCGGCCACCAGCGGCTGTGGGCTCCTTCACCCGTACGGCTACGTAGACCATGCTCAATACGGCGCGATGCGTTTCCAATCCCAAGTTGAAGCGAAAGAACTAGCTATCATCAATAGTGTGGTGCGGAAGGAGCCCACAGGTAATCGTAGTGCGGCCTCCGCCGAGTGCAGCACTCCTGAAAGCGGTCCTGCGCCGGCGCCAACAGCAGTGCCAACGAACGTCACGCGCCTACCGCGAGACGACCCGCTCATCAATAATGTTATGAAAGTACCCGACATTCTTCTACGGTTCAACATTCTAATCTAAATGTATGTTACACAAAGGGGTCTCAACAAATACCGACATTTTAGTTTTTGTCTTCTACTCGTATGTATGAAATCAGACAATATAAGTATTCATAAAAAATATAATATAAGTATTATTAGTCAACTAGATTTTCTTGGAACTTTGCAGAACTAGCACGCCGCCGCCGTGACGTGACGCGTCACATGCCGGTCGCGTGCGTGTCGTGCGTCTGACACACGTCACACGTGGCGAGTTGGCGATACTAAGTTACTGATATCAGCGGCCAAGCAGCGCGCGAGTTGCTCACTTCCGTATGCTTGCGCGAGTTTTTTTACGTATCGAGCGCGTTAACGTTTACGCAAATTTGTATGGCGCTGGGTAAGCGCCACCTAGCGTAATACGTGAGAACTACATTATTGCGAGTGCTAATTTTTTAAACGCATCGACAATAGTTAAGTTGCGATGTTGCGAGTGTGAGATCTTAGAATACAATAATTCGTTTTGCGTTAATTCACCGTGAGAAGTAGCGCGTACATCAGTAACCGTCGAAAATAAATTTACATTCGTATTTTGTGTTCATAATAGAAGCGACTGCCTATTCAACTAGTGGTGGTTATACAAGTTGGCGCGCGACATTACTTATCTGTAGTCAATGGTCATTCGTTTTGTTTGTGTTTACGAAAGTTTGTGTTTTGATTTGCATACAGTTTTGAATATTATTGTTAAAAATAGAATAGCCCGTCCCAATTTGAAATCCTGGTGACATAAATGGAGCAGTTAGTGTAATTTATATCTTTTGGTGTGTAGTGGGTGACCTTGATCCATTTTGTGAAGTTTGTTTGAAAACTGTCAAAATTGTAACTTGCACTCGCGTTATACATGCAAACGATATTTAACTCAATGTGCGTTAGCGATGTGCTCGAAACGGTCCTCACTTTCTTAGAGGCACTCGATTGTCACTATCCACGACTTAAATGTTAACGTTAACTCGATTCGCGTTGGAGACGTTACTCGAATATTAGTATGACACTCGCACTAAGCACATCGTACGCGACCAACGGCGACGCGACGCCAAACAAGGCCGTCCTTCTACGCACAGTCAGCTACCTGAGTGTCTCCCTGAGGGCTAATTCACGTAATTTTATGACGCACCGATGAAGTTGTAGTGCAGTTTCAGTTAAGTTCAAGTTCGAGTGATAAACGGTATTCCTGTCTTTTTTTCTTTAGTTACGTGAATTTAGCCTACTGAACACTGTTGCAAACACTTCAATACTTTTTTCTCAAACGAATCGGACATTTTGCGCCTAGACCACATAACCTACTAGCACGGAAAGAGTTATTGAACGGAAAGAACCTTGTTCTGTTATTAGGTACTTTTACCTACTAGTGTCCGACCGAAGTTTCGGTTTCGGCCAGAAAGTGATCGAATATTCGGCTCGACTGAAACCAGTGTTCTTGCTTGAGCAATTGATCTTTGAAAATTAATTATTGTACGCTTTGAGAACCCGCTTTTCGGTACCATTTTTTAAAAGCACTTATACTTACACTGTGGCTAGTCCAAGCCTGACTATCTTTACGAAACAAAACGTTATTAGTATGAAAGAATAATAACTGGTTAATAAGTCAAGTTGATTTCTTAAAACAAAATCAAATTTGCAACCACCGTTAAGGGTCCCCCGCACACAACCACAAAACGACGCGACGCCCCACGGCATACTTCCTGTAGTTTTCATACATTTTATAAGGACTCGCCGCACACGGTTGACGAATGACGCTGGTGACCGCCACACGCTACAAATCGTCGCTATATAAAATGTATGAAAACTACAGGAAATAGGTAACGGTGGCGTCGTTTTGTAGTTGTGGCCGGTGGCCCGTGTATGGGGCCCCCAAGTGTTTGGGCGCCTGGGCGCTCGCTTACAGGAGTGTTACAGCCGATACGAGCGAGTGCGATGTCGGAGCGGGTCGTCGGGCGGCATGCGAGCACAGGTGAGTACCGGGCGCGTGTGGCGTGTGCGTGGGGCGCACGTGCACGCGGACGCGCTGGCCGGGCTGGCGCGCGCACGTGTACACGCCGGCGTGCTGCGCGCGCGCGGCGGGCGCATGCAGGCGCGCCGTGAGCCGGCCGGCCGCCGCGGCCTCGCCGGCGGGGCGCAGGTCGGCGGGCGGCGCCGCGCCGTCCAGCCGCCACTCGGCGCGCTCCTCCACGCGCAGTGCACACTCCACCGTGAGCGGCGCGCCCTCCTCCACCGTCACGTCTGCGTCTGCGCACGCCACGCGTCACTAGCTACCCCTACCGGGCTTGACGCGTCCGTGTCGTTGCCGGCTTAATATCACGGGGCCTCGTGTTTACCCTACCTATGTATATGTATATCTGCAGGCTTACATTATCCACAGGAATGGATTTCATTACCAGCTGCATATTGCATGTTCAAAACTTGAACAATAAAGTTGAAGAGATCATTTTCTTGGTTTTGTTGATTCTTTTTTATATCTAGGTACCTACTTTTATCAAGGACGCTGTTACGTTTTCGATGAACTCAAATTTAGGTATCTAAAGTCGCACACAGCAACATCACGCGTACGCACACATTGAACAATCAAAATCATCAAAATCAAAGCATTTATTTCAAGTAGGCCAGTTGCAGGCACTTTTGAATTGTCGAAACAAAGATGAAAATTAAATGTAGCTACAGTCCCAGTCACAACGAACCACTCTGAGCGTTCGATTTTTTACTTCACTTATATAATCTTCAATTTTCAAATCTTTCAATTCATTTATCTTAATTTCTCCTTGATATTATCTTTTAATTTTATTGCGTTAGGGAATATGCATATTTTTTTTTCTACACTTAAATCAATAAAATAAACACTAATATCAACCCAAGAAAAGTATTAAAAGTTAAGTTCAACGATTGCTTGTCGCTCAAAAATAATATTAAACTTCTGCATAGTCGTAGAAACGACTGTTCAAAGTTCAAACGTCCGTGTCTGTCGTGGCCATGATGTGACGTCATTTAACTCAATCTGCCTTGTTTACATCTAATTTTTTGGCCTTAATAAAATAATTTTACTAATTGTATGTGCTCTAGTCAAGCATAAATTGCAATAACAATATGAATGAATCCATAGGAATCCAGGAATTAAATGAATTGGAGAATCCGTTAAAACACAAAAAAAAAAAACATAATCCTAAAGTTTGCTTGTCTCTTGTGTTTGCTACCTACCACCAGACAGGTTTCGACGCCTACTATAGTTTTTGTTTAAACACCTAGCCCTTTCAATTTTAGGGGAGGGTGGAGAGGGGAGGGTACGCCCCTCAATAGTTTTAAGTAAGAATCTAAAGATTTGAGAAGAAAGATACCGCGCAACTTCCCGAACGCTGCCCAGCCGAGTCGGATTCGACGATTGACCTCTTTCTCGAAATTAGACCTACCAACAACTGGACCGTTTGTCCCAGGTACACATAATCGTCTACAACTTCGAGTGTAGAGTCTCCGATCTTGATAGGAATGGCTGTGACATGGGCATTCGACATGACCTTGGTTTTGTCCATGTTCATTTTAAGACCCACTCTTCCGGAAGCTCTACTGAGGTCATCGAGTATTGTACTGAGGTCCTCCATGGTCTCAGCCATGACCACTATATCGTCGGCAAACCGAAGATGAGTGATGGACTCGCCATTGACGTTGATGCCTAGCCCTCTCCAGTCCAGAACCTTGAAGACATCCTCCAGTGCAGCGGTGAACAGTTTCGGAGATATGACGTCTCCCTGTCTCACACCTCGCTGCAGGAGGATAGGCTCCGAGGCTTGGTCCTGAAGTCGGATTGACATGGTGGCGTTTTTGTACAAACACTTCAACACCTCGATGTACCGATAGTCGATTTGGCACCGTTGGAGAGCCTGCAGTACAGCCCAGGCCCCTTATTCACAACGCTTCGATTCAATTTTCGATTCGGAAAGTCGTATGTCTATCTTTTTTTAACATTACGAAATCGAGCGAGATAGACATACGACTTTCCGAATCGAAAATCGAATCGAAGCGTTGTGAATAAGGGGCCAGGTCTCGATCGAATCGAAGGCTTTCTCGTAGTCCACAAACGCTAAACAGAAGGGCAGGTTTAACTCTTCGGTCTTCGCCTTTTCGGAAACAGGCTTGCTCGAGAGGCTGGAAATCGTCAAACCTGCGCGCGAGACGATTCGTGATGACTTTTGAAAACAACTTGTAGACATGGCTTAGAAGTGAGATGGGCCTATAATTCTTCAACCGGGCATTGTCACCCTTCTTGAAGAAGAGCACCACCCACACCCCTGCACCATGCCTGTAGCGTTTTTCCCTCAAGTATGATGGAATTAAACAGCTTCTGAAGGGCCTTAAGTACCGGTTTTCCACCCGTCTTCAGGAGTTCGGCCGTAATTCCGTCATCACCCGGTGCCTTGTTGTTTTTGAGTCGCTGCAGAGCCATCAAAATCTCGTACAGGCTGACGTCCGGGATGTCTTCGGTATAGTGTCGGGTCAGTCTAGCTCTGGGGTCGTTTGCTAGATCTACGACGGGTTTACTGGTACACGTCAACCAGTAAACAACAGTCCATAGAAGCTCTCGATTTCCCTCAGAAGGTCCGGTTTAGCGGATAAGATCCTACCTTCGTCGGTCTTCAGTTCCGTGAGCTGGCTCTGCTCAATAGCCAGATCTCTTGCAAATACCTTTGTGGTGTAGCATGTAAGTAGTTTATATTGTCATTGAATGGATCAAATATAGTCAGTGTCTAACCAGCATTCGAGATGTTTCATTGTCTTTAAATCCCGTCCTTATATGGCGACCCTGCCATTCGGGCGGGGAATCAAATCATGCTCGCGTTTAGTTTGGACTGTGCTCTGCGTGCTATTCGTCAATTTGCACACTATCCTCCTCCTATCCTTTATTCCGCTCAATCGCGTCTTTAATACGATCAGTATTAAAGCGGCGGAGGTCGCTTCGTCGTTGCGAAGGAGTTCATCATATAGAGGCCCTTCTTCTCCATAAAGCTAGCCAGTTGGTGACCCCGGCGATTCCGACGTCCAACTCCAAATTACCCCACCTGCCTGTCTCGTTTGCCCAGTTTCGCGTTGAAGTCTCCCATGACAACGGTGAATTGAGTTTTGGAACCATGCATGGCTTTAGAAATATCCTCATACATGGTCTCCACTTCGTCGTCGTGGTGTGCCGAGGTCGGGGCGTAGACCTATATGACATTCAGCGAATATCTTGAGGATATTCTGAGTATAAGGTACGCCACCCTGGTCGACACATTCTCGATCTTCACCACGTTGTTCACAAGGGACTTGTGGACGATAAACCCAACACCACCCTGGGACTGGCGGTCACCTCTCTGAAATAGAGCAGGTTTCCGGATTTCAGGATTATCGTGTCCTCCCCTCTCTTCGGACTTCGGATAATCCCACAATACTCCATCGCAGCCTGCTCAATTCCTCTTCAAGTTCCATTATCTTCTCGTCGGTCCGGAGTGTGCGCGTGTTGTACGTTGCCAGGTCCAGTCGTTGGTATTGGCAGCCGGATCCCTTCCGGAGATTCTTCGCACCCCTTGCCACGCCGTAGCCTCGACCGCTGCCGTAGTCGAGGTTAGACGGGCTGCCGGGCACTAGGGGCCATTTCTGTGATGCGCTAATCATTTGGGGGGTTTTGCCATAATCGCCACGCTTGGCAGGCGGGTTGGCGATCGCAGTACGGTTGTTACAAAAGCACAGAGAACGCTGCTGCCCATTCTCTGGTGATTCTTCGGACATATGAAAATCGGACAGCAAAAAATTCGTATTTACGACTTTCAGAATTATGAATTCCGGGATTTTAAATAATAGACATTATTATTCTTCGGTATTATGAAATTCCGACTTTTGATAATCGGAATATCGAAATTAGGAATGAAAGATTTCGGAATGTTCGAGTGTTGCCGAAATAGACATCCATGACGAAAAGTGACTGAATTTTCGTCGGCGCCATCTTGGATTTTGGTTATGATCATACATCCGATACCTGCAACCCCAAAAACCACAAAAATAACACCCATGACAAAATGTTGTCAAGTTTTAATCAGCGCCATCTTGGATTTCGGTTTTGTATCCTTATTCGTCATACATACATACAAACCGGTTAAAATCTTAACTCTCCTCCCGCCGATCCACTTCCATACCTCACCGCCGACAGCTTGACCTTATCCATCCAAATCCTAACCTTACTTAGAGCTAATTAACCCCACTCATCCATTTTGTAACCTTGTCAACAACTGCTTAACCTTACCCATCCAAATCCCGATCTTACCCAACATAATTTCTTAGTCACATTCTAACAATAAAAGTATGAACCTCGCGCTTAATTTTTTTAATTCTGTTCGCAAAAGTATCAACTCCTTCCGATTACGTTATACGACGACGGTACTCACACTACTCACACGAGTCACAGCATGCGTGTGACTCGTGTGAGTAGTGTGAGTACCGTCACACTGCCGTCAACACCGTACACTACAATATTTTCTAGTAATTTAATCGTATTTATTTTTTGCGAGAGAGCGATACACCCGTTACATGAGCGCTTCTGAGCGCGGAATGATGAACCGCGAGTTCAAAATGTATGAAGAAATTGGCAATGTTTTAATTTAGCTAATAATTGGAAAATGTGTTGATTTTGATACAAAAATTAAAATTAGCTGCACTTATAAAGGACTATATATACAGCAATTTATTATAATTTTTAAGATAAAATATGCTGTAAATTTACCTAAAATTGTACCTATACTCTATTCTATACTTTTTACAATTTTCTGCGATTATTGTGATGGGAAAAACGTATTTGTGCGAAAATTTTATATGACGACATACAATTTTTCAGATGGAGATCTTCAGATGAATATCTTTAAATTAAGACCATTAAATCTTCACATATGTGATTGCTTAAACATTAAAACGGTACCTGAAATACACTGTTATTTGTAGAAAAATGTAAAAGCGTCCTTAAACTTGCCTTGTTAGTTTGTTTCATTTACCAATATCATTTTTTAACTGCAGGCCTATTACGTATCTCTGTTGACAGCTCGAAATGATAGTAACTGGGCTCAGTATCCATCAAATAACCGTCAAAAGGTTAGTTTCGTATTATGTATGACCAGTCGCGATCTAATATGACGTCATCGGTGCCCATCGTGGCACCGTTACTCATTTAGACAGACACTTTCTTATCGATTCTTCTAATATTGCGATTTTGTAAGCATAGTGGACATCAAATTGATGACAACTGAGTTTGAAATGGCTTTCGTGAAAGACGTTACACCGTAGTCGTACCCGGGCTGTAAGTCACCGTAAAGTGATATCTACTCACCGTAATACCAATATTATGACATGTTTGGTGTACAATCGAAGCTTGATAGTCACTGGATATTAGAAAGATACGTAATAGGCCTGTTGGGCTAGTCTGAATCATCACCGAATTCAGTAATATTTTAGTTACTTTTAATAATGGTACAGTTACATGTGTGTCCATGTAAAAATTGCAAAAAAATAAAATAGACTTAAGTACGGTCGAACAAGCTATTTGTTTTGCATTTTACAATGTAATTTGTGCGTTGAACTGTAAACCAAATAGCTTGTTCGACCGTACAAAAAAAAAGGGATAACAAAATTAAAAATAAAGAAGTTTCGGAAATTGCAGAATTTGATTTTCGTTGTTTTTGTATTTCTAGAATATTCTATTTCACTAAATACATAATAATCTTATTAAAGTTTGATATCTGGAAAATAGTCAAAGGGTTTGTACCTTTAAGTACATGAGGTTGCAATGGGAATTTGCCGCTAGGGGCGCTTGTGTAGACTAACGTCCTCCAAGATTTCAGATGTCATAGTTGCGTGCTTTTTTATCACGTATTTATACTAATAGTCACGATTGTGTTTTAGATTGAGCCATTCCTGATTAATTATGACCCGAAGATTCTAAGTAGCATCTTAGAATAATAATATTGTTAGTACTTGGAGGTAGAATGATTTTTAAATGTTTCATGCTTGCTAATTTCAGGAAGAATATTGTAAATATATATCTATAGCTTACACTATGTTGTTATACATAATAAAATAAACTTTTTTAGTATTAAATAGAATAACTGGCAGGACCTTACTCGACAGTGCGCCATCTGGTGAGCTCAAAAACGATAGCCCCCATTGAAAAAGTGGCAATCAGAAAGTAAAAGATACAATGCGTCAATTATTTTATGGCTGCAGCATTGCCACATAACAGTTCAAAGCAAAATTATGTTACATTAGTTGTATCAACAACTAGTAGTGAAATGTGAGCAAATGCTGAACAAATAAGAAGATGAATTATTAAAAATAATAGTAGTGTAAAAATGTGATTGTACTATTGGAATATTACAAAACTAAAACTGCAGGTCAGTGTCAGGCTGTGTTGAAAGTTGAATGACTTTTACAATGCGTTTCAAATGAACAGGGAGTCTAAATTGGCCGCTTTGGCAGATCTGAAAAAAAAAAAAATCTTAAAATGGACTTTATAGATGTTACCATAAAGACCATTTTAAGAAGTTTCCGAGTCATGGATGTTTTTATGTATAATAAGTATGTATTTACAAACAAAAAGTATCTATGTAGTATATCAACTATCTGGTGTCCACGACACAAGCCTCGTTGCTTAGTGTGGCACTAAATGGCGCTGTGTGTTAATGTCCAGCGATATTTTATAATTACTTATTATCTTTTTGGTTCTTCGGCTGTCAACTGTTGTCAGAAGCACTTGTGCTCTCCAACTATTTTCGAAATTTGCTAAGAAAAACCGTGACTGATATACTGAAATTATTATAAAAGTGTATATAAAGTGTTCACTTAATCGTGGTGATATTATCTAGTGACAAAAACTTGATTTAATGTTTAAAAACTGTGATTGAAAGTATTGGAACCACTTGGTGAAAAAAATCTACCCTCACTTCAATTTATAAAAACAAAGTCCGCTACTATCCTAAGTGACAACTGTCAGTGACTGTCAGTGTCACAGAGTAGATTGTCAAGTGAGTGTTGCCAGAGTTGGAAAATTATACTAAATAGTAAATAATGGATAAACACATAGAGTTATTTCTCGAAAAAGTAAACGAGACTATGGACTTGAAGATAAATAAATTAAAAGAAGAATTTATGAAACAAACCAGCTCACTAGCATCAAGTATGGTGAACATAATAGAAGAGAAATTGAATCCACTGATTGAAGAGAACGCCAAACTTAATAATGAGGTGAAGACCCTGAAAACTAAAGTAGGGAATCTAGAAAAAGAAATGCGACGGAATAACATTCTGCTACATGAGCTAAAAGAAACAGAGTCAAATAGTAATGAGCTCATGAATTTGGTTGTGGAATTCCTAAAGAACATAGGAAACAAGTGCGGAATACGAGAATTTGACATGTGGGAACTTAATCAGGTCCAAAGACTAGGGAAAAAAGTGGATAATAAGCATAGACCTATACTAGTAAAATTCACCTTAGCTTGGAGGAAAGTAGAAATCTTAAAGAATGGCAAATATTTCCCAGCGTCTACATATGCTACAGAAGATTTCAGCACGAAGAAAAGAAAAAAGGAAACTTAGCCGTCATTCGATATGACAAACTTATAATAAAAGAAAAAACAAACCAAGGAAATGGGAAGGAGAAAAGGAAACGTGCACCCTCCAATACATCACCCCAATCAATTAATGATGTCAGCCCAACACCAAAGGTTCCAAGCAAAATAATCAAAGTAAATGCCTTTGAACTCATGAATAAGACTAGGCAAACCACTCAAACTGAAATCAACAACCAACTACTTAACAAACAGCAGAAAAAAAGAAAAAACTTAAATACCAACAATAACAACAACAAAAATCTACATTCCCCAAGCCGGTTGGTCACCGTGGGGATTAATGACCACTACCCTCCATCTGTAGTAAACGGAAAAACTAATAATAAAACTCTGCAAATAGGCACCTAAAACGTAAGATCCTTGGCCTCGACAGCGAGATACCTACAACTTACATATGCTCTTAAAAATGTAAACTACGACATTCTAGGTCTTGCAGAAGTAAAAAGAACAGGTTACAACATAGAAGAAAGACCAACCAAAACCACATACTATGCTACATTGGGCAGACTAAGGGAAAATACGGGGTTGGCTTTCTAATGAAAAAACATACAAGAACAATATTTTGAACTTCATAGGATTAAGAGTCGCTTTGCTACAACTGAAATTGGAAGATCTACACATTTCACTAGTCCAAGTCTATGCACCCACAGAGAAAGAAGTGAAGAGGATATCCATAAATTTTATCGTGACATCTCAGCAGCACTATCCAAAGTTGATGATAAAATAATATTAATGGGCGACTTTAACGCTAAAGTAGGACTTCCCAAAGAGGGCGAGGACTTAATAATGGGAAAATACGGTTATGGCGAGCGAAACGACCGGGGCGAACTACTCATCGACTTCGCTTTCGAAAACAAACTCTCCATAATGAACACATATTTTAAGAAAAGGGAAAGACGTTGGACTTGGATCTCGCCCGATCAGAAAACAACGAATGAAATAGACTTCATAACAACAAACCAACCTCAACTCATAACCAACATCGAAGTTCTCAACAACGTTAGATTCCTTTCTGACGATGGATTGGTAAGGTCAACGCTTAATATAAGAGTTCCGAAGAAGAATAGGAAGAACTTTAAACCACCAAATAATACTTTAGAAACTGCTGGTGAAGTCGAAAGCCTTGTGGATGACCTACAATCTAATATAGGCACCAATATGAAAGAAACCTCTGACATTCAATGCTATTACAATTTATTGGAAAAAGCATTGCTATACAGTCTAAACATGAACAACAAACATAAAAACCTCATCAAATATTTAGCGAAGAAACAGAGCAAATGATAAAGAAACGCACAGAACTAATAAACACTAAACCTAAAGATAAACCAATGAAGAACGAGCTCAACAAACTGTTTAAAATCACAAACAAGTCTATCAAGAAAGATATTAAGAAACATAGGCAAGACATAATCACAAGAAACCTTGTGAAATATAAAAGCACTAAAACAGCTTTCAAAGATCTGAAACTACATAAAATGTGGATACAGAAACTGGAATCAAATTCAAATTCAACAAATACAAGAAAAGATGTGATCAACCACGCCACAAAGTTCTATAGGGAACTATATATGAAAAAGTTAGACAATTTTTTTTTTTTTTTTTTTTCTAGTCAATGGTGACACCAGGACAACAATTCAGGCTATAGCGGAAAAAGACTTGTATGATCACATAAGAAAGCTGAAGTCTGATAAAAGTCCAGGGCCAGATGGCATAATAAATGAAGCCATCAAACTAGGTGCACCAGTTTTACTCCACCACTTGACCCAGCTATTCAATAAGATTCTAGATTCCGAAATGTTGCCTCAAGAATGGTGTACTTCGGAAATTATACTAATCTACAAAAAAGGAAGCCCTATGGACATAGGAAAATCAAGCCAATCAGCTTAATGGCGAGCATATACAAACTCTTCGCATCGATTATCCTAAGCAGAATATCACCTGAGATTGATGGTTCACAGCCTATAGAGCAAGCTGGTTTCCGTTCAGGTTTCAGTACTACACACCAACTACAAACGGAATTTAACAAAAGCCTATATTTAGCATTAATTGACTACAGCAAGGCTTTTAATACTATCAGTCACAGCTCAATCTGGGAAGCACTGAAATTCTTCAAGGTCAACTATAAGTACATAAATATCCTGAAATATATCTACGCCCACAGCACTAGCAAGGTCAAGCTAGAAACAACAGGTGACCCCATCAAGATCGAAAGAGGAAGAGACAAGGAGACCCTATATCTCAAAAACTTTTTATTGCGGTTCTGGAAAGCATATTTCAGAAACTGAACTGGACTCGAAAAGGCATAAAAGTAGGCAAAAGTTGTCTTAGTCATTTCAGGTTCGCAGACGATATAGTCCTGCTGACCGAAACACCGGAAGAAATAATATGCTCACTTGACAACGGCTCCATGATAGGCTTGGAAATGAATGCAAGTAAGACCAGAGTATTGACAAAAAGCTTCAAAAAACCAGTATGCATCAAGGCAAAGAACATAGTATATGTAGAAAACTATATTTACCTAGGAAAGCAAGTGTCATTATCCAAGATGAGCATGGATGAAGAGATACAACGAAGAGCAAACATCACTTGGAGAAAATTCTGGTCTCTAAAAGAAATTCTAAAAGGTAACATTAAACCTAAAAAAAGTAGTGATGGAGACTTGCCTCTATCTATCTATCTATCATGGGGTTTAGGTTTCCGCACTTAGTCCTTGAAGTGGACCATTGTGCGTGTCTGACTTGCCTCTTACCAAGCTTATTATATGGGTGCCAGACTAACAGAACAAAACAGAAAATTGTGACAACACAGAGAGCGATGGAAAGAAGCATATTAGGCTTAAGAAAAATACAAAAAGTAAAAAGTGCGAACATCAGGAAAAAGACAAAACTTACAAATGCCCTAACAAAAGCGCTAGCATTAAAATGGCGTTGGGCAGGACATGTCGCACGCCTCAGTGATGACAGATGGACTATCCAGACCACCAACTGGACTGGGCCACCGGGCAAAAGAAAGGTCGGGAGACCCTTTAAAAGATGGAGATATAGCGCAAACCGCTGGCTCAAACTGGCTAAATATTGCCAAGGACCATGAGAAGTGGAAAGAGATGGAGGAGGCCTTTACACGTAATGGGGCTACATCTCCAACATTTTATAAAAGCTAACACTACTAACTAGGATAAGTTAAAGACTAACACAACTAAAATTTAATTATGAATTAGTACATGTTAAAAAGTGTGTAAATTTAAGTAAGATTAGAAATAAAAGGTTTTTCATTTATTACTATTTATATCTTTTGCTGACCAACTTCTTTAATTTGACATTGCTGTCAAATTAAAGAAGTTGGATATGGTCAGCAACGTCTCAACATGGCGCGAGGTCTGTCCTATTTTCATTTCAAACAAATTATATTTGTTACCATTGTGAATCATATTTTAATCAACTTACAACCTGACACTTGATGATCTACTTTATACTGCATCAGTGGGCGGGGTTCGTGTGGCTGAGTTTTGGGCTAAACACATTTGAACTTTTTACCATTTAAGAAGAATTTTGCGGGTTACCTTAGCACATCCTCCTTATCTAAAATTATTTTTAGTTCATTTATTTTTCAAGTACACAAAATTGGCCATTACTTATTGTTTAAAGGAGTTTGAATATTAATGGCGGCCTAACTTCTGCCATTTTATTTTTGTTCAAAGTTGCGGCCACACCTTAAACCTATATTAATTGATAGCTGGTATCGATACAAGCAAGTTTTGTATGGGACAAAATGTTCTGAAGTGTCACAGGTCACCTGTACTGCCGATAATAACAAGGACGTTTATTTCCAAAGTTGAGTTTTATCATTTATACTTTAACTAAGATGAAAGGACACATTTTGATGGAAGTAAAATGAAAAGACGTATTTTCGTAGACGAGTCTAATCTTTCAATGAATAAATACTTTGATCGAGAAGTAAAAAGACGCATATATTTATTAAATTATGGCGTAACTGGCTATTGCGCCTTTCAATTCAATTTAAAATTTAGGCTAATACTAGGAAGAAAAGGACCTATTTACCACTTGCGTCTTTTCATCTTAGAGGAAAGTCCTTTGTGTTAACCTGTCTAAATACAGGTGAGTGTAAATTGTGGCAAATGTTCCGCATGTAAAGTCTAAGTAAATGAACAACATGTAAATTGTTTTATGAGTGAAGAGGGAGAGATTATGTGTTTGTTCTTAAACTGATAAAGTTAAGATGTGAAACAAACAATACAAAGACCAGGGAAACTGTTATCTACAGTTATAGCTCTGTTGTTTCATTGTTTGTACTACATATTCATAATGATTAGGGAGTTTTAAATGGAATGTGCTATTTATCATTAGATAAACCCATCATGTCATTAGGCATGTAACATTATAACCACCTATTTGGAATGTATTTATTCTAAAGGAAGGTAGATTACATTTTAATTTATGTTACATCTGCTTCCTTCAAAGCTTTTTAAGCAAATTAATCAATGAAGAGGCTCACCCACCCCTATTACATGGAACTTAGACATTACTGACGAAATGAGGGTGTACTCTCAGGTACAGCTCTGCCTACCCATCGGGGATTAGGCTTAATGTTATATATGTAACATAGAGTAATAATATATTAAATTTAATATTTATTATATAGTATGTAATAGATGAAAGTGAATGAACATTGTTTTAGTAGCATTGGTATTCAAAAAGAGAAGTGGAGCATATTCCGGTACGTCGCTCCAGCTAAATACGATAATAATATTGTCAGTAGGAATCAGGATCAGTGACGCTGGTACAGAACTACTACTACTACTACTACAACAGCCCATAACGTCCACTGCTGGACATAAGCCTCTCCCATGATGGGAGGAATTTGCCGTAATCTCCACGCTTGGCAGGCGGATTGGAGATCGCAGTGATGAAAGACTAACAGAAAACGCTGCTGCCCATTCTCTGGTCTACGGAGGCGCAAGGTAATCTCCCTCAGACATCAGTCGCCTTATACGACACCCGTGAGTGTAATGGGTTGGTTCTATTCTACTCTGCCGGATACCACACGGCTAACACGGCCACACGGCTGGTACAGAACAGCGACAGACAATTATCGCTACCAGTGTGTATTTGTCGAGTACGACTGTCCTTGGTCTAAATACAATTCATATTTGAAGAGCAGATCGTGCAGACTGTCGCACTGCGCCCGCAGTGCTGCTAAGCTGTACATGACTTTGACTTCATAGTTTTAATTAAACATAATTAGGTCGAAAGAAATATTACTCATCCAGTGACATCACGCAAGCAGCCGTCGCCCGTCAACTGCTGCGTTATCGACTACTTGCGTCGTACTCGGACTCACGGCGCAAGTTGCGCGACTGTCGGACCGCCGCCGATCCGACAAACCTTAGCTTATCCATCACGAGATGTCTATTAGTAAGTAGTAGCAAAGGTGAGGTCGAGGTGTACAATACAAAATTTTACACTTACTTTGTGCGTTTGAGGGAACTCCGAGCGCTATAAATAGCAGAGCCAAAGGAAAAACGACTTGTCGTCGCATGGTGACTTAATGAAATCGCACTGATTATAACAAAGTAGACGACTTCACGGACATACACTTATGGTACGGTCTTCCGACTAAATTCCAATTGATCGATACGACTTTCTTGATTGCACACTAGTAGAACAATGGTGGAAGTGGAAAAAAAGTAAAATGGCGCACAGGCGCAAACCAGTGTTGCCACCCGCATAAAATACAACCTTGTCTTGATTGATAAGTTTTAGTTTATAATTAAAAAGCATAGATATCATTAAGTGTATTTAACTCAATGATTCCACAAACGCTTACAAGGGCAGCCATCCACAAAGACTACTAGACGAAGACTACGTGGAACTGTGGGCCATGAAGAACATACCTACACCCATCTAACATTTTAAAAGCATCCTTCCCTTGACTTTTGCACAAAGTTCCATAGAAGTAATCTGTGACAAAGTTCTCTCGATTCTGTCGGCAACAAGTGCTTACTAAATCTATTACATTAATAATATTTTATAGAGGGTTTGTAAGTTTGTAATTATGGGGTAATCTTCGGCAATTCCGATTCTGAAAATTCTACATGCTTCTACGAGCTACATTATTCCGGAGTGTCATAATATGCCTACTTTTAAAATGTTCCCGTAGGGTAATTTTTCGTTGTTCGTTAAAATAACACGTAGTCGCAAAAGGAGTTATGGATTTTTACAAAGGGGGATATCGCGCATAAATTCGCCGCTAGAGGCGTTCGTGTAGACTCTACACGAACGCCCAGTCTCCAACAACTACCGTAATTTGAACATATCCACCACCTACCGTAGACATGTTCGATTGTACCATATTATGGTGAATATGCTCCAACCAACCCGCGAAATGCAAATTCTCTCTCTCTACTCGCGACCAGTCAGACCATTCTAATTTAGCACATTTATGGATGCTGTCATTGCCACACTCAAACGCCGATTGCGAGCACATTTTCAGCAACATTACTGACGTGGGACTACTATGTTTCTCTGTTGACAGCTCGAAATGATGGTAACTGGGCTCAGTGTCCAATAATTAACTGTCAAAAGGCTAGTTTCATATTATGTATGACCAGTCGCGATCAAATTAGACGTCATTGGTGCCCATCGTGGCTGATAGGCACCGTAACTCATTTTGACAGACGCTTTCGTATCGATTTTTTTATTATTGCGATTATGTAAGCCTATGGACATCAAATTGATGACAACTGAGTTTGAAGTTGCCGTGATAGACGTTAATCTTATGTAGTGTCTATAAGGTTTTGTGATAGACACCGAAGCCGATTTCTGCTGTGCAAACATTGTCTTTTGATATTAAACCACTTGACCGTTATTCGAAGCATAACTAAACAATTGAGATAGGCCGTATCTTGTTTCCTGTGCCATTTTTTCCTTACGATTCTAGATCCTACAGCCGCGCGGTACGTAAACATGCGTTAGGGCTGCCCGTCTCCAGCATTTTAATTACATTTGCCTACTTTCTGTTTCTATTTAGTTTTGTGATTGTAAATATCCTTTTTAGATAAATAAATGAAATACTTTGTATATTGAATAGGAAGTGTTCAATAAAAATGCGTGTTGTTTTTGATTGGTAGATTTAATTAAAAAAACATGATGCTAGAGAAGGAGGTGGCGGAACGTGAGAGAGAGAGAACCTCACAGCGTCCCGGCCGCCGCGGGAGACGCCCCGGGCGTCGGGGGCCACCACGTGGCCCCCGGCCACCGTAGGCGCGGGCCTGTGGACGGTGGGCTATGGGCTAGCTCGCCGTCCGTCCGTCTCATGACGACAGGCCGTGTCGACGGCGCGTTCGTGTTCCACGCGCGCCTCAAAGAGAGTCAGCAAAAAGGAAGGGGTCCGAAAGGACCGATGCCTGCCGGGGTTGCGGGACTATTCGAAAGAGATACCGTGGCCCCGGAACACAAAGGGCGATGAAGGAACATGGATGGGTTTTAGTCAGTAAAAGTCTGACACTCCCTCCTGCTCCGCCCAGAGCGGGAGAAGTCATTTGATGATTTCCCATCCGAAAAAAAAAAAAAAAAAAAAAAAAAAAAAAAAAAAAAAAAAAAAAAAAAGGTACTCTATTCGCTCTATTTATTTATTTATTAATCCAAACACTTTTTTTCGTGAGATAAAAGGAAATACTTATCCATTAAAAAGACACACATTATGTACCTACCTACTAGTAAGTAAAATTATTTTATAGTCTTACCTTTCAGAGTTTCCAGGTAATTAAAAAAAACTTATGTCTGGATGCGTTATTGATGAATTCATACAACCAAAAACAGCACAATATTTCGTACTCGTCATATTTAACTGATTTTTAGAGAAAAAATCACGCGGTTATTGTTAAAAAACAACACACCGTCCGTTCGACACTGCGGTACAGCCGTGACTGTCTGCGCTCCGAGCGCACCCCGAGATCGAGGCGCGTACCTAGGTATAGCTCGCGTTTCGTCCGTTTGTATGAAGTTGGAGTACTGTATTATAATATTACCGTGATTTTGGCGTTCTTTTCCTTGCCGAAGACGGTTGTACCTAGCAGGTGAGTTTTAAAATTTTATAACCGTCATTATGTTTTCCTTACGATCGAAAACTGTCTATCAGTTTAGTGTAATAGTGTTTATTATGTTTCTTGATTCAACATTTTTTGAATGATTATTAAAGTCATTTCTGTCGACACTGGTGTGTGAAATGCTTTGTTGTTGAAGTTGGGTATAATTAACGGAGGTTTTTGCCGAAAGGGAAATTTGAATTATTCGAACAAGAAATTCTATTAGGTAGGAGGTATTTTCCTAATTGATGCTTTAACTAACGGGTAGCGAACTGCATTAGTTATGCTATCTCTGCGCATTTGTATGGTTTCAGCCCTATGTCCACAAACCATTTGCAAAAGGTCTGCCGAAACCTTGCTAAATTCACCGGAAGTAAAAATATCATTAAGCTTTTGGTTTATAGCCTCGAAGCTAATTTCTTCTTTTTGGTCTCGGACCCATGTCATAAACGCACAAAGTTCCTTCTTTAAGGACTCTTTGCTTTAACAAACCGTAAGTTAACGAAGCATATGCTCTCTCTGAGTAGCTTAGGTTCTTAAATTCTAGAAATTGTAAGTCCAACTCCAAGTTTCTTATCCACCCTCTTCCTAATACCAAAGAGCGATGGATCGGCCCGACCGATTTTCAATTTAAACGAATTCGTACCTGACCAACCCATTCAGTCTGCTATATGTATTCAGAGTCCCAGATTTCATTCAGCCCAAAGATTGGATGTGCAAGCTGGACATTACCCAGGCATACTTTCACCTAAACATAGCAAAGGCCCACAGGCGGTTCATAAGCCTTATTTACAACAAACAACTTCTGAAAATGACCTGCCTTCCATTCGGTCTCAGCACGGCCCCAAAAACTTTTGCCAGTTTGGCAAATTGGATTGCAAGTAATGCGAAGCAAAGGTGTGAGAATATTGGTATTTCTCGACGATTTTCTCTTGGCTCACCAAGACCCAGAAATTCTCGCAAGCCATGTGAGCCTTCTAGTAAAAACTTATCAATATCTGGGGTGGCAAATAAATTTCCAAAAATCCATCTTAACACCAAAGAAATCTCTGAAAATTTATCTGGGCGTGCTGAGGGACCCTTGGCTAAACCTCGAATGTCTACCAAAGGAAAAAGTAAAAAAAAAAAGAAGTGTGGCGAAAATTCGCCATATCATATGTCTTGGAAAAGCAGACTTGAAAAAGTTACAGAGCGTGTTATGAGCACTAAACTTTGCGAGTTTTGTCGTACAAAGAGGGAGATTGCATTATCGAGCTCTATTGAAATTCGTAAACACTCTAGAACTAAACAATTCTGTCAAGGTATATTCTGTACCTGCAGGTGCAATGGGCGACCTACAGTGGTGGACCCAGAATTTGCAACATCCATCAGTTCTACACCACGCACCAGCGACTCATTTTATCACGACGGACGCCTCCGACCTGGCGTCCTGGCTGGGGCGCCCAGCTAGACAACCAGTCCCTAAAGGGAACTTGGCCTTAAAACGAGAAAGATGGCCACTGCAACGTAAAAAAGATGTTGGCAATATTGAAGGTCTTTCAAATATCGAAGGATCAGAACAACAAACAAGCCGTAGCCCACGACGCATTCTCGGTTGCTTGGACATTCAATCTGGCATGGGTGTTCCCGCCCCCGTTTTTGATACCCAAAGTTTTGAGCTACCTCAATCAGGCATTGGGAACCTACTTACTGGTAGCAACGAGGTGGGAAAAAGTGTTCTGGCGCGGCGATCTCAAAGCTCGGGCTTTAGCCCCACCTTTCACAATACAGAACCTGGACAAATTATTAGTCGATGTGACGACAGGACTACCACCACCTAGCGTCCAGGATCTTGTATTGGAAATATGGAAATGTGGGGGTGGACACATCATTTAGGTGATTGGGATAATTTTCAAATAGATCTATTGAAGAGTTCTTGGCGCGCTTCCACCCTGAGAACTTATAAGCCTGCATGGGACAGCTGGGTCTCATGGTGTAAAGCTAAGCGTGTTAACCCTAAGAACCCCTCAGGTTCTGACCTGGCTCGTTTTCTAGCTGATCTGCATATAAAATATAAACTGTCATATAATACAAAAATGTTACATAAGTCCGTGGTCTCTACCCTTTGCAATGTAAATAATTCAGGTGTTCTAAATAATCACGTTTTGGTAAAACACATTTTGAAATTGATTTCAATTAAAAAAACCTATTGATTCCAAGTTACCCATCTGGAACGCTTTCGTATACTTTTAGTATTGCGATTATGTAAGCATAGTGGACATCAAATTGATGACAACTAAGTTTGAAGTGGCTATCGTGATAGACCCCTCTATAATAGTTACTTTACTCTTTGGATAGACCACAGACCACATAGAGCTTTGATAGACGTTAATCATAGGTAGTGTTTTATAAGGTTTTGTGATAGACACCGAAGCCGATATCTGTGCAAACATTACGTCTTTTGTTATTTTATTGTTTATATAGCTTGTGATGTTCTAAAATATTATTTTCATGTATTAATAATAGTTCGTGGGCAGCAGCGTTTTCTGTTAGTCTTTCATCACTGCTATCTCCAATCCGCCTGCCAAGCGTGGAGATTACGGCAAATTCCTCCCATTATGGGAGAGGCTTATGTCCAGCAGTGGACGTTATGGGCTGTTGTAGTGTGTAGTATTATTAATAGTTAACTAAGTTAACATTAACTGAAGTTATGGAATGGTATCGTTAGTTCTGATTTCAGCCACGCGCCAAAAGATCTTTGTACAGTTAAAAATGAAAAGGCTTAATTTATTTCCTTTTATATAGATAGTTTAATAATAATACAATACTTTTACTCTAACTTCACTTTTCTACAAATTGTATATTTGTTTTGTGAAACATGTTGAAAAAAAGACAAAAAATAATGCTGTACAAACTTTATTTATTTGAATTATACTACTTAGTACTACTAATTATTATATACTGCTACAGTCCTTTGTTTGGAATGGTCGATGATCCAAAACCGGTTCCTAGTCCATCAGAATACACTATGATATTACTTTGGGTGGGGTTCAAATTTGCTAGAGTATGATTTAAGATCAGACAACTTAATATAATTATTTTTTAATTTTATTATGGCTACTTAAAATTGGACATTTAGTAATGGTATCGTCCCCAGTCAGATCTATGGTGATGGTGGGCTACTCGCACTCCAGACCAGATACACCATCAATCAGCTCATTGAACAGGTTATTGGTGTTAGTGACCTCTTCGCTGGCTTTCAGAGAATTGTGCAAGTCACACAACACCATTACCTCCATGGTAATGGTGTTGTTGACTTGCACTCTGCTTCTAGTTCATATATTCGTTTCAGTCATGAGTGTCATGGCATTGCTGAAAACCTGACACTTGTTGACGGAGATGGAGATACTGGTCCAGTAGGTATATCCATGTGCTGGGTGTGAAGTTCTGCAAGCTGGCTCTTCAGTTGAGTGTTTTTGTTCACTATTGACTCAATTTCAACTTCACTTCTTTCCTGTCCCGTAGTAGCTTGCTGCACTCATTTCTAAATGAATCTAGCTCCGTCAGCTCTGCTTTCAGTTTGTCTCTCATGTCACGAACATAGCTCCGCAGGTCGTCATATTGCCTGATTACCTTAACCGACACCTGAAATGTGACAAGAAACAGCTGAGTATGTTATGAGAATATTATGTTTTGATTGCTAAGATTCAAGGATTGTAAGGAAGAAGGAACACAAGTTTTATATGGGAACAAAGTTTAAATATGTAAGTACTTTAGTTTTAATATTTAGAGCATAGGAATTAGAGACACCATATTATGTGTAAAGTAGGGTTCGTAGTGAATGTAATGTTATTATTCTGGGCAAGAGTTTTC
This sequence comes from Xestia sexstrigata, assembly GCA_941918905.2. Classification (NCBI taxonomy): domain Eukaryota; kingdom Metazoa; phylum Arthropoda; class Insecta; order Lepidoptera; family Noctuidae; genus Xestia; species Xestia sexstrigata. The sequence continues at coordinate 243,404 of OW799216.2, read as the reverse complement.
GTCCTCGAATTTGCGTCAACAATTTGTCAAGCAAAACGAGACATAAACACTCGGTGACTCACTCGATGTCTGTGTGATGTAGGTATAGTTTGTAAATTATACAACAATAATATGTAAATGGAAATAGAATACTCCCCAGGCTCGAAGAATTCAAATTCACAGTCCAAAAGTTGACAGCCGGTAAATGACTTATGGCCGAATACTGAAACGTCACTCATAATTTAAGTAGGTAGCACTTATATGTAACAGATACTCAAAAGTGACGTTTGGCCATACGAAATTTAAAGTTTAGGAGCTGCTCTGCTCAAATGTTAAGCAGCCCTTAAATTTTGAGTGACGTTTTAGTATTCGGGGGTTAGCGAACGTTACGAGCTGTTATCACGGGTTGGCTTTAGAATCGTGCGGCACGCGGAGGGGCGTAAAAGGGGTTAAAGCTGGTAGGGATTGGGTCCCCGATTACAATGCTATCACTCTTATAACTAGGAAATGCATATTTTTCGAGAACGTTTACGTCTCATTTTGCTTGACAAATTGTGGACGCAAATTCGGGGACGAAAACTCTTGCCCAGACCTATAACATTCACTACAAACCCTACTTCACCCTTAATATGGTGTCTCTAATGCTCTAAATATTATAACTAAACCACTTAGTTCATAGCTAAAGTACATATTATTTAAACTTTGTTTCCACTTATAAACTCCTACATGTTCCTAGCAATCCTTGAATCTTATCAAAGTAAATGTTAAAAATAGCCTTTCCCTAAAGTGTTAACTGTAGTAAGTTTGAGCATATTAAATTAAATTTAAAATTGATAGAAAATTAATTTTATAGCGTGAGGCCATTGGTACATTGTAGTCGTGTGTAGTTGGCAACCCCGGGAGTTGTTTCCCCAGCCGCCGAGAGAGTGCGCGGCTGTAATACTCACGCGTGGATGCGCGCGCATTTTAGTCGAGTGCTCTACGAGACGCGCTGCGCGGTGTCACGATATTTCCCGCGCTTGCGCTAGTTATGTGTGTGACGGTATTGTTCGCTATTTTATATAATAAACGGCTTATGAATCAGACATGCAGTGTTTCAGACCACCCCAATAGCCTCCCCAACGCTATAAGTGGCTGCCCAACGTGTGTAGGTATAAACTCGTAGTGAAAAGTTTGTCGTGTGTTGCAACGAACACTACAAGTGATTATCTGGGACTTATAACGAACCTTGTGTTGTGTTTCTTCGGTATTATACGAATAGCGTGTGTCCTATCGTATCAAAATGCCGCGAACACGGTCTGAAGATCGCTCGAAGTCGAACAATGATGGCGGCTCGGCCGCCGCCACCAACATTACAATGTCTCAAGAGACGCTCGCAAGTCTGCTCAATACCATGCAGCAAACCCAACAAGAGTTCTGCCAGCGATTATTACGCGAGGTGCGATCGTCAACGCCGCATAGCAACATGTCTGAGGTCCATGCATCGGGCTTTGCATTTGGCGCGAATGGAAACTTCGCGAAGTGCACGACGCGCTATGGCGGACGCGCGGACGAATCTTTGGAAAACTTCATAGATGCCGTAGTTACCTATAAAGATTGCGTCGCCGCTTCTGACGAAAACGCTCTACGTGGTTTTTCGATGTTGTTGGAGGGGCCTGCTGCAGTATGGTGGCAAGGTGTAAAGCGGTCCACCGAGTCGTGGTCGGAAGCCCTAGAACGAATAAAGAGTGCCTTCGGCGACCGTGACCCGCCACACCGACTTTACGTCAAACTGTTTTCGTTGACTCAAGGAGAGGCGCATACCGACTTGTTCATCGCCAAGGTACGTGCGCTGTTGGCCAAGTTCCCAAAGGACGACCTATCGGAAAAGGTGCAATTGGATATGGCGTATGGGCTGCTCAGTCAACGCATTAGGAAGAGTGTATGCAGAGAAAATGTCAACAGTTTCGAAGAATTACTGCACAAATGCCGTAACGTGGAGGATTCCCTGAAGGAGGCTAGTCCTGGTCAGGCTAGTAGCTCGTCTCTCGCGAGATCACGTACGCAGACGAGTACGCGCGTAGTGTCGTCGTCAACGTCGTCGTCGTCGCCGCGGAATGTACCGGCCGCCGGCGCTGCTACCACCGCCGAGTCCGCCGAGACAGCCACCGTCGCCGTTGTCAAGGACAAGAAGCAGTTCTGTACATACTGCAAACGTTCAGGCCACGTAAAGGATATGTGTGAGAAACTTAAGCGTAATAGTGATAACAGGGATATCAGTAACAAGCCAAAAAGTGAAATAAAGTGTTACGGCTGTGGGGCCGCGAACGTTATTAAATCTAAGTGTAAAAACTGTTCGGGTCAGCAAGCGTTTTATTCAGTTGACAACACGTCGCATAGCGGAGCCCTGGCTCGCAGCAACGGTTGTTATAAAGCGCGCGAACCCGCCGCCACCGCCGCTTCGTCCGGCGCCGCTCGCGATGCCGCGCATCGGAGGCCCTCGGTTCGCTCGGCCGCCGCAGGCGTCCCCGCGTCGCAGCGAGTTAACCCGCCAACGCGAATGTTTGTACAAGGTAACCCTGCGCGTGCCGTGGGTGATTTATGTTACTGTATTGATCATGTTGTAAATGGTTGTAATGTTTATGATAAGTCTTGTGTATCATTGAAAGTTAACCCAGCGCGTGCCGTGGGTGATTAAGGTTCCTGTATTGATCATGATGTAAATGATTGTAACGTTTATGATAAGTCTTGTGTATCGTTGAAAGTTAACCCTACGCGTGCCCTGGGTGATTTATTTAATTGTAATAATGATGATGCAAATGTTTCGCATTTCAATAACACTAGTTTGTCCGTTCAAGTTAACCCTACATGTGCCGTAGGAGATTTACGTAACTTTAATGTTGATAGATTAGATGATGGTTATAGTTGTAATTTACCTTTTCGTCGCCCCGTGTTAAATATAAACATTCTGGGAAATTGTGGTACTGCGCTCGTGGATTCTGCAGCTACTAGCTGTATTGCCGGTCACACGCTCTACGCTATCCTACTCAGGTTAGGACACCCGTTAGTGCCGTCAACGCAAAATGTTAGGTTGGCGGATGGTGTTAGTAGGGAGATGAATGTACTTACCACGGAGGTAAAGGTGGCACTACACCATAAAACTAGAGTCGTAAAGTTTTTGATTTTTCCTGAAACTAATAATAATGAAAGCTTGTTATGTATAAATTTCCTTACCTTATTTAACCTTGTGTTTAATTTCGGTGAAAGTAATTGGTACTTTGCGGAAAATAGTAAGCAAAAATTCGAAATACAGTTTGAAAAGGTTTCGTCACCTGTATCTTCGTGTGCCGTTTTAGAGGTGCTCCGGGACGATGAGGCGACTTCGCTTACTTCCGAACAACGTCAGGTTCTTGCCAACCTCCTCGTGGAGTATGAGGATATCTTTGAGCCAGGGGGAGACGCGACTCCGTATGCCGAGCATATTATTGATACCGGTGATAACCCCCCTATTGCTGTCCCGCCCTATAGGTTGACGCCTGCAAAGAAAGAGGTTATGCGGGCAGAGCTCGACAAGATGTTGGCTGACGATATAGTCGAAGAGTGTGAGTCCGCTTGGGGATCTCCCGCGCTCCTAGTGCCGAAAGCTAATGGTAAGGTACGTTTTTGTGTTGACTATAGGAAGCTCAATGCGGTTACGAAAACCGACGTCTATCCGATGCCATTGATAGACGAGCTTGTTCAGTCTACAAAAAAGCATTGTTTCATGAGTACCCTTGATATGCGCAGTGGTTTTTGGCAAGTTTCCGTCCGTGAACAGGACAGGGACAAAACAGCTTTCCTGACGCCGTTTGGTTCGTTTCGTTTTAAGCGGATGCCGTTTGGTTTGAAAAACGCTCCTTCAACGTTCCAGCGGCTCATAGACAAGCTTTGTGCAGGTGCCTCACTGAAAGACGTGACCCTGCTAGCGTACCAAGATGATCTTTTATTGATTTCAGATGGTAGCTTCGAGAAGCATGTCTCAGATCTGCGCGTAGTATTCGAGAGGTTACGATTGTTCAAGTTACGCGCGAATAGAGAAAAGTGTGTCTTTGCACGAGACAAGGTAAAATATCTCGGTCATGTCATAACACAGGATGGTGTGTCAGCTGACGAAGATAAAGTCCGTGCAGTCCTGGACATGAAGGCACCCTCATCGCTGCGTCATCTTAGGACCTTTTTACAGACGTGCTCGTGGTTTAGAAAGTTTATTCCTAGTTTCTCTGCTATCGCTGAGCCGCTGACACGCTTACTGAAGAAGAATCAGCCATGGTCTTGGGGATCAGACCAGGTTCGTGCCTTTCAAGAGTTGAAGACGCGGTTGTCTTCGGCACCGATTCTTGTGCAAGCTGACTACAGTAAACCATTTGTGTTAAGGACGGATGCTAGCAGCTATGCCATAGGTGCTGTGTTGTTGCAGGGCGAGGGTAAAGACGAACGCCCAATAGAGTATGCTAGTCGTCTCCTCATCCCAGCCGAGAGGAATTACAGCACTACGGAGCGAGAGGCGTTAGCTGTTGTTTGGGCCGTTGAACGTTTCAGAGGCTATATCGAAGGTCATGAGGTCATCATAGGTAGCGACCATCAGCCGTTAAAGTGGCTCCTTACTCTGAAGTCGCCATCGGGTAGGCTTGTTCGATGGGCTCTTAAACTACAATGTTTTAACATTCAGTTTCAGTACACGCCTGGAAAAGCCAATGTGATCGCAGATACACTCAGCCGTCCGCCCTGTAAAGAAGAAGATAAAAGTCAGTGTGGAATTTGTTCCGTCGTCGTAGACTTACCTACTAGAAGTCCAGCTGATCTCCAGCGTGCGCAGCTCGATGACCTGGAACTAAAGAAAATTATTAGTGATCTGGAAGATACGTCTGATGCTGAGTCTATAGGAGTTAAGCGTTGGTCAGAAAGAGGCTATTTCTTGCAGCAAGGCGTTTTATATAGGTATAATCCTGATGTGGATAGTGAAGAGCCGCAGCTGGTGATTCCGGTTTCCCTCCGCTCAGAAATCTTAAAGGAATGTCACGACTCCGACATAGGCGGTCATCATGGAGTCGATAGAACGTACAGTAGGGTCGCTCAAGGTTTTTATTTCCCAGGTATGCGTAGGGTCATCGCAGACTACATCAAGACCTGCACCACCTGTCAACGGTATAAGTCCTCGAACACGAAGCCGTCGGGACTCTTACAGACTCTTGTTTTGAACCAAAGGGGAGAAGTGCTGGCCATAGATCTGTTCGGCCCGCTTCCTAAAGGAGACAACAATGAGAAATGGATATTGTTGGTAGAAGACACAGCGACCCGTTGGACCGAGTTGTACGCCTTGAAGGAGGCAACCTCAGAGGTATGCGCCCGTACGTTAATTGAAGAATACTTTATCCGTTACGGTTTTCCTCGACGCATTGTATCGGACAATGGCGTCCAGTTTGTTTCAGCTGTTATGCAGCAGTGTATGTTCATTTTAGGTATAGGTCAAGAGTTGTTACCTTTATACCATCCGTCAGCCAATCCAGCTGAACGTAAAAATAGGGATTTGAAGTTTCAGTTGTCACGTCTAGTTGATACCAACCACTCGTCATGGCCACAGCACCTTCCCGCAATAAGGTTTACCATGAACTCGTCGGTGTGTCAAACTACTGGTTCGTCTCCAGCTTACCTCATGTTTGCTAGGGAGCTTCGATCGCCACTCGACGTGCAGCACGACATTAGGTCGATTCTTAACAAGGATAATTTTGTTCCTCAAATTACACCCTATTTGGAAAGTTTTATTAATCGTCTAGTTTCTGTTAGAGAAAGAGTTGAAGCTCAGCAGGACCGACGCAAGGAATGTGCGGATAAGTCCAAGAAGCCTGCCGAAGTTTTCGAGATTGGAGATCAGGTGCTCTTAAAGTCTCATGTCCTTAGTAATGCAGCTAAGAATATATCTGCTAAGTTCATGCCGAAAAGAGATGGTCCATATGTTATTGTAAAAAGGGTAAGTCCTACAGCCTACTGCATCGCAGAATTAGATAACCTGGAGAGTGTTTTGGGCAAGTTTCATGTATCCGAGCTCACGCGTTTTCATTCCCGCGGTGACTCGCCTCCTCGTCCCGTGGTCCCGAAAAGACATAGAGGACGGACCACGGAAGCACGTTTGTCCCGTTTGTTAAATTGTGTGTTATGCGAGTTCGTGAGCGAGGGCGTTCTCACGACTCGAGGGGGAGTGTATAGCGTGAGGCCATTGGTACATTGTAGTCGTGTGTAGTTGGCAACCCCGGGAGTTGTTTCCCCAGCCGCCGAGAGAGTGCGCGGCTGTAATACTCACGCGTGGATGCGCGCGCATTTTAGTCGAGTGCTCTACGAGACGCGCTGCGCGGTGTCACGATATTTCCCGCGCTTGCGCTAGTTATGTGTGTGACGGTATTGTTCGCTATTTTATATAATAAACGGCTTATGAATCAGACATGCAGTGTTTCAGACCACCCCAATAGCCTCCCCAACGCTATAATTTTAGTTTAATTTCCTTACCTTTAGTTTGTCATTTAATATTTTACTTCATTCTAACTTTAAAACTCCCTACTTTCTCAAGGTTTCAACAAACATAATATTCTCTAACATACTCAGCTGTTTCTTGTCACATTTCAGGTGTCGGTAATCAGGCAATATGATGGCCTGTTCATGACATGAGTGACAAACTAAAAGCAGAGCTGACGGAGCTAGATTCATCTAGAAATTAGTGAGCAAGATGGAGATACTGGACTAGCATCACTATCTCCGTCAACTAGTGTCTGGTTTTCAGCAATGCCATGACACTCATGACTGAAACGAATATTTGAACTAGAAGCGGAATTATTGTTCATGGCGCATAACACCATTACAGCCAGCAAGTAGATCACTAACACCAATAACCTGTTCAATGAGCTGATTGATGGTGTATCCGGACTGGAGTGCGAGCAGCCCACCATCACCATAGATCTAACTGAGGACAATACCATATAAAATGTCAAATTTTAGGTACCCATAATAAAATTAAGAAATATATTACGTTGTTCCTGACCTTACCCATCTTAAATCATACTCTAGCAAATTTGAACCCCACCCAAAGTAATATCATAGTGTATTGATGGACTAGGAACCGGTTTTGAATCATCAACCGTTCTAAACATACAGTGTTGGTAGTAAGTATGTAATAAATAGTAGTACTATGTAATAAATAGTAGTAGTATGTAGTTTAATTCAAATAAATAAAGTTAGTACAGCATTATTATTTGTCTTTTTTTTCAACATGTTTCACAAAACAAATATACAATATGTAGAAAAGTGAAGTTAGACTAAGGCCCAGCGCATACCGCTGGAGGCGCGGCGGAGCGCAATTGAAGACAAGAATTTAATATAAACCTTAACTACCTTGACATACGGTCAATAATAATAATAATAATAAAAACGTTTATTTCAATTACAACAGGCATTTCGATACATATTATTGGAGATCACCTTTTAAGCAAGGAATTGCTTGTATTAGGAGACTCCGCACTTCCACTTGTCATTTTTATGCAATTGAAATGTAGACAGTGTAAACATGAAAGACTAAACAAAGATAAAAATTAACAATAAAAATAAATGATAAAAGGGTAACTTAGAAATTATACAAATAGCTCTGCAGATAAATAAATGAGCGTTATGTAGAAAAAGGTCAGATCGCGCGTGTACGTGTGGTATGTGTATCATGAGTGAGTGTGTAAGTGATGTGTGTGTGTAAGTGAGGTTGTGCGGTGTGTGAGATAATGAGCAATGCTTAGTTCACTTTTCCCAATTAATATTCAGTCTGCTTGTTTATTAGTCACGCTTTCACATCTAGACGAAGTGTAGGACCAAATGTAGGTTGTCGTTTGTCGGCTAGCCCTGCGATACTGTCTTGGGATCGAAAGAAGCTAAATAAGTCTTCATTCACTAACCTGGCGCACAGCAACTCAAAATGTATCTTGGTTAATGTAATTTGGTTATTGAGATGTAGATATAATCGACTCAACATCGTCGTAGGTTTTAGTTTTAAGCCAATCGGTTACAACTTTTTTACAGTCCCAGAGCTTCATGGAATATATTCTTAGTTCTTTATTCAGCAAATTGTATAGATAAGATGATTGCCGTGAGTATTGCCTTTTAGCGAAAACAGTTCTAACCTTGACCGTTGGAGCGACTAAGTAGCTCCTTCTACTTTTAGGCTTAGAGGGGTCATACGGAAGGGATGTGTGTTTCCTTAGTGTAAGTTGAAGCAAATAAAGCTTTCTTACAGACAAAAGGTCAGTTAATAGGTAGAGGCTGTGGGTGGGGTACCTATAGGGTTTAAAGAACATGACCTTAAGTAAGGTTCTCTGCGCCCTCTCAAGTTCCAAAAATTTTTGTTTTGTAGTCCCTCCCCAGCAAGACAGACAGTACATGAGGATAGATTGGGCCAGTGAAAAGTATACTTGCTTCAGAAGTTGCTTTGAAGCCACATGTCGCAGTGTTTTAAAAGTCCAAATCAATTTCCTAACTCTTTTCATAACAAGTTCGGTGTGCATGTGCCAGGACAGGCGCTGGTCAATCATTAGGTACACCTAGATATTTGGTATGCTGTAGCCTGTCAATTTTTAAGCAAGAGCAGCTGGGGGTGGGGGGTTTGGAACAGTTATGAATTTTTATTTGGAAATCTTGAGATGGTTGCGAGTTATTATACTTAGTAAAGCAGATGTAGTTCGATTTGGAGGCATTGAGTGTGAGGAGACTATGGTTTAGCCAGGCTGCTATCTTGGCAAGGCCACGCTCGGCCAACCTACGAACATTATCCCAAGTCTTAGCAGTGAAGACAATAGCAGTATCGTCGGCGTATGAGAAAATGAGTCCGCCATCAATCTTCATGTTGCAGAGATTATTAATGTAGATGAGGAATAAGGTCGGCCCAAGAACACTGCCCTGGGGGACTCCGAAAGTGACGGTTGATTCGGAACTGGTGTACATCGCAATTTTAACCGTTTGTTTGCGATTGTTGAGGTAAGATTTAAAAAGATCAAGAGCTGGTCCCCTTATGCCGACAGCTATTCTCAGTAGTTCGGTTTATTTAGTCCGGTCACCGGACTGGTGAGACTTTTCGTCTCAGCAGTTCGTGGATGTAATACGACCGGACTATTGAGCCTGATAGTTCGGTATCGATATCGGACCTGCACTAGTAAAGGGACACATTACACAGTCCACTGGCAGGCGGTCATTCATAAAAACTGTCAAAAACTGTATGTATGATCGCCTGCCGGCGGACTGCCAGCGGACTGACAAATGTGTGGGGGCCCTAAGGAAAGACTGAAAGGTCGACATGTCAAGAAATATCTTTTACTTGAAATATCTCAGCCAAACATCTGCTTTTTCCAACAAGCCAAGTACAACGCAATTTTATACAAAAAAAATGATACATCGATTTCGATGCGTTCCAGCCTCTGTAAAAGTAAGGGGAAAGACACTGTGTCAAACGCCTTTTTAAGGTCAAGAAAAACAGCTAGACACTTGGCTCCACCATCTACACCGTCTACCAGAGCTGAAGTTAGTGACAGAACTGCATCCTCAGTAGACTTTCCCTGTCTAAACCCAAACTGAGAAGGCGACAGTATTTTATATTTAGATAGAAATTTAATTAGGCGTGAGTTAATAAGTCTCTCAAAGATTTTTGAAATGGACGGTAGGACCGAAATTGGTCTATAGTTCGACGGGTCAGACTTATCACCAGACTTGTACACAGGCGTTATAAGGGCTACTTTCAAACCGTCCGGGAAAAGTCCCTGCTTGAAGCATATGTTAATTAAGTGGGTTATGACTGGTACAACTTGTTCGTGTGCTGATTTTAGAAAGTTGACTTGTATTTTGTCCCAACCGGGGGCGCTATCCGATTTCAAGCTCATTAGAGTGGCTCGAACTTCGTCGGGGTCTGTGTCGAGAAGAACGAAAGATGTGGCCAAGGGACTGTCTGCCGAGAATGAGTCAGGGTTGATATTATTTCCTGCTGAAGACTGAGAAGTTGAATATCAATATATAAGAATAAATTCACACGCAGTGCTGGGAGCGCCCTCAAGGTACTACAAGAGAGCATGTTCGCGACTGCTCCAGTCGCCGCCGCCGTGCTGCTTTGCGCTCCGCCGCGCTGCTCTGCGCTTGGCCGCACTACGAGAGCGAGTTGTCTGTACAAAGTATCGAGCAGCACAATTAATGGGCGCGCTCGGAGTAGCTGCACGCCGCGCCGCACGGGGCCCGCGGATCCGCCAGCGCGTTTTAAGGAAATGCGGTCCGCCGCGCCTCCAGCGGTGTGCGCTGGACCTAAAAGTATTACGAGCTAATAATAAAACTATTTAGATAAAGTAAATTAATTAGGCCTTTTTCTTTATAACTGTACAAGGATCTATTGGTGCGTGACTGAAATCAGAACTAACGATACCATTCCTTAGCTTCAGATTATTATAAAAACTAATAGAAAAAAAATATTTTAGAACATCGCATGCTATTTATACAATAAAACAACAAAAGACGTAATGTTTGCATAGAAATCGGCATCGGTGTATATCACAAAACCTTATAAAACACTACCTATGAGTAACGTCTATCACGATAGCAACTTCAAACTCAGTTGTTATCAATTTGATGTCCACTATGCTTACATAATCGCAATATTAAAAGTATCGATACGAAAGCGTCTGTCAAAATGAGTTACGGTGACTATCAGCCACGTTGAACACCAATGACGTCATATTTGATCGCGATTGGTCATACATAATACGAAACACCTTTTGACAGTTAATTGATATACACTGAGCCCAGTTACTATCAAATCGAGCTGTCAACAGAGATACATAATAGCCCTGCAGGGCTCTTGAGAGAGGAACCTCCTAACAATACGTGCCGTGTCCAGAAGTACTGCTTTCTGAATCAAGCCCTTCATCCAGCTGCCAAGAGAGAGCCTCCTAAGATGTTGGTCGAGGCTCTTGGCTATTAAGCCATTGGCCGACACGACTATCGGCACAATGACTGCTGTGTTCACGTCCCACATGTCAACAACCTCGCGAGCCAGATCTAGATATTTGAATTGTTTATCTTTCTCTGCTTTCACGAGGTTATCATCATGCGGGATATCATCACCGTTATATCAACAATCATTGTGCGACGCTCCAATCGATCTATCACCACTATGTCAGGCCTATTGGCAGCAACAGTCCTGTCAGTGGTGATAGGTCGATCCCAATACAACGTGATATTACCATTATCGAGAACTGGGTCGGGCGCATACCTATAGTATGGCACTTCTGATTCCATAAGGTTGTATTTCAAAGCAAGTTGCTGGTGGATAATCCTGGCAACGAGGTTGTGTCTATGCAAGTACTCTCCGTTAGCCAGACTAGAACACCCAGAAATAATGTGTCGGATCGATTCTCCCGGACGGTGGCATGCCCGACATATGTCAACCGTGCCATCTTTCACAATGAATTTCCGGTAGTTATTCGTCATCATAACTTCGTCCATTATTGCACAGACTAACCTTCGGTTTCCCCGAAGAGGTCACCAAAGCGCAGCCAGGATACCGACGCTAAGAAGTCTACATCGGGGCCATGTAGGGCCCGGTAAAAGCGTCCGTGAAGCTGCTTGCCCTGCCATTCTTCCTTGCGGTCATTAGTGTCTAATACTTTAGGCTTGCGCCAGTTCTCGTTAGCCAGGGAGAGGCCCTTGTCCACTGAGACCACATCTCGGTGCATCTCCCCGTCGGCTTCCAGGAAGTATTCACACAAGAAGCCACGACCCCCGCACTTCCGCGGGATATACAGTCTCATCATTGACGACCGTGGGTGATGCATTCGATTTGCGGTCAGCAGTGTGCGTACCCTCCTATCCAGGGCATCAAGTTCCGTCTGAGTCCATTTGAGTATGCCAAAAGAATACATCAAAACCGGCATGACCCAACCGTTGAAGGCGCGCACCCTGTTTCCGCCTGACAAAAGACTGCCTAGCAGGCTAGCACCTTATTCAGGCGGTCAAAGAAGCGCCCCCTCAACGATTGTTTCATGTCGGCAGTATTGATACCTAATGCTTCCGACATACCCAAATACTTGTAAGTTTCTGTTGAGGAGCCCTCTCCTCAACAGAAACTTACAAGTATTTACCACTCAACTCTCGGATTCCATAATCTCCCCTCGCTTGACATGCATGACTGCACATTTGTCCACACCAAATTCCATCCTGATGGCGCTACTGAAAATTTCTGTTACCTTCAGTAGCTTCATCAGTTGCAAATTGTTGGGGGCAAAGAGTTTCAAATCATCCATGTAAAGAAGGTGAGATATGACCTGACCATCTCTCCTCAACAGATAGCTTAGACCTGAACGCTCCAGCAGTGTGCTGAGAGGGTTCAAGGCTAGACAAAACCACAATGGACTCAGACTATCACCCTGGAATATACCACGCTCGATCCTTATCGGTTCGCTGTTCCCCTGGATCTGTCGGATAGCGAAGAACCGTCCTCCAGTGCCCCATACATGACATCAGGAAGGTACGTAGAGTTGCATCTACTATATACAACTCCAGCACCATCATGAGCCATGTATGAGGCACAGAATCATAGGCCTTCTATTAATCTATCCAACATGTAGACAGATTCTTTCGGGAGCGGCGAACCTGTTGGCTAATGGTCATATCAATGAGGAGCAGCTCCATAGTGCCGCGGGACCCGTTCCTACATCCATTCTGAAAGGCAGACATGATAGAATTACTCTCAATTATTATTATTTCCTTTATTCATTTTATTATTATTATTATTATTATAGGCTTGCAGGTTTGCGTTCACCTTAAGGTGAATGCGAAAGTGAGCCCGCGAAATTCAAATTTTCTTACGTTTTATAATCCCTCCAAGTTCATGTAACTCGATTGAATGAATATTTCAGAAAAAGTCATTCAATCGAGTTACATGAACTTGGAGGGTTGTATTGATTATTTTGATGATAATATTTCTGTAACTACATACGTCTTACAACCGCGAATAATATTTTAATCGACTTAGAACTTAGCACTGGGCTGGAAATTGCAAAAAACGTAAGAAAATTTGAATTTCGCGGGCTACCCTGGAGCATCAGCCGATAATAAGGACGCTTTAATTTTTAAAACCAGAGAGCTGTGCAATTTACTTTTAAAAGGATTTTGTATTAAGGTGGATGCTCCAGGATAGCCCGCGAAATTCAAATTTTCTTACGTTTTTTGCAATTTGCAGGCCAGTACTAGGGTTAATGTTGATTAATTATTATTATATTATTATTGACAATATTATTTGCGGCTGCAAGACGTATGTAGTTATAGAATTATTATCATCAAAATCATTAATACAACCCTCAAAGTTCATAAAGGTGTAGGAAACAAAAAAGCAGAAAAAGTCATTTCTACACCTTTATGAACTTGGGGGGAATTTCGCGGGCTACCCTGGAGCATCAGCCTTAAGGCTTGCAGACAACTAAGACAGTCTGTGAAGATTACGTCTTTGCGTACACACTCATCGGTGAATACAGAAGACACATATACTGTAAAATTATTCTAGAGCTCGGGTAAATCTGTTAACTTCGAAGCATTCAAAAAAAATAATTGGAAACCATTATAACGCTCGCCCACCACCGCATTGAATGCCAAGTTTGCTGATGAGGATTTTTTGGATATACCAATGTTATAGACAATTTTTGGAACATAACTAAAAACTTCATACACAAAATTAAAAAGGGGCAATCTGGGGAACTGAACAATTGGGCATTCTAAATTTAGAATTTGTCGAAAAGATTTCAAAATTAGGGGTTTCTTTATTTTTCCTGCAGTAATTGGAATTTCCGCATATAGCATCTAACTCGTACAATTTTTCTATAAGGGGATACGAAGTTCTACATAACAAGAAGTGAAAACTACAAGTACTAAATGAGGACGAGATTACGGAGCATAATTCCTTTTTATTAATTGTCGGTTAGTTATGTAGAAGTTTAGTTTTTTTTTTCTAGAAAAGACTGGAGGGCCAAGCCACCCGTCAAGCTTCTCTGAGAGAGTATGAGACACCCATGTTAACGCAATTGCGTCTAGAGGAACAAGCCGAAAGCCAGTCCAGCCCAGCGGAAAGCAGTCATTAGAGCGACAGAAACTCCAGCACAGTCGCAGGCGAGAAGGACCGTTATCGATTCTGATCGATCTGCGCTGGCGAACATGAGAGGCGCTTTCTGCACCGACAATTAATGAAGTTGCTGTCGTACTGAGTAGCGGCCAGTTCGCTTCATGAGACATAGTGTTACGAACTACGAACACTGACACGCGTAGCCGATACTCATAAGTTCTACGATTATTTACAGTACCCGTTAATTTTTAGCAAGGGACAGTCGGGATACTATTTTGATATACCACTCATTAATCCCACTACGAAACAGCCAGTTCCCAATAAGAAAGTTTCCTGTATGGATTTTAACGCCTACCACATGATGCTTCGAGAAAATGATTTTAACCTTCTTCTACGTTCAAGACAGCTGTTCCACCAATTTTTAGTAGATATGTACGTCAAAGTCGAGAGAGTTACATTTCTTTAATCCAGAAAAAACTACGAGCTGAAAATTACATTCTGCAAGATGCAATTAGCACGGATGGAAATTGGTAATATAAACCCCAACGATTTAAGCCAAATTGTTATTCTTCCTTCTACGCTATCTGCATGAATATAAACAAGACGCTTTCGCCTATGTGCGTATGCACTTACGGCAGGCCTGACCTATTCGTAACTTTCACCAGCAATCCCTCATGGAAGGAAATAACAGAAGAGCTTATGCCTGGGCAAAGAACTACTGACCAACATGACTTATTACTCGCATGTTTCGTTTAAAGGTCCACAAAGTAACGAATGTTATTTCAAAGGGAAAAGTATTTGGAAACGTCCAGTGCCACATGTATTACGTAGTACTGTTGCCGTACACTTAGAAAATGGACAGCGTGTATTCTTTAATGAACGAAATTTCCAGGACAGGTTTTGATCACCTCCTAAAACCACTTTAACCGCCTTTTTCGAGTCCCCCGTTGTTATACATAGAACACCTCAAGAAGGGAGTGGAAACGCCCCATTCAAGGTACGCCTGTTGAAGATTGGCCTAGGGTAAAATCATCGGACGCTCTTGGTCGTGTATATACTGTCCATGTGACGTACTTGAACTTGAACATTGCAGGTTACAGGGGTACATTTGGAAAAGCCATGCTTTTTTCCCATAGCCAGCTATATGTAGCATGCTCGAGTGTGCCCAATGCCCAGAATTTATACGTATTAGCGCCAAATCGAAGGACATACAACATTGTACATAGTAGCGTCCTAGAATAATATTCCGTTCTGACCCCATGACTGCAACGGCCATACAACAAACAGAGCACAACCCGAATTGATTGTCAAATTCTAAATTAACGCGTGCGAAGCCGCCGGCGAAAGCTAGTAAATAATATGTAAAAATATATACAAACTAGTATTTGCGTGGGTGCGCGAGCTGCGCGTAGCTCGCGGGTTTCGTGTTTTTGAGAAGTATTCCTTACCCTTATACAATTTTGAGAATCCATACGAATCTTTAAATTAGGTAATTGGAAAATCCAATATAGTCCTTAATTCAAATTCAAATTCAAAAACTAATTCGAGCGGAGGATCATATAGGGTTAGTAACATATTCCTTAAAAACTAACAGCCTTATTCATAAAAAATCCTTAATTTAGGTTTGATGGGTCTGCTAGCAGTCAGCTAGCAGACTGTTGATGGGTCTGTTAGCTAGCAGACTGACGCGTTATGTTGGCCATCTTGACAAATCAAATGACAAGAAGCAGCAAGTAACATAATATAAAAGTTCTTGTAGTTCGTTGTAACTTTGATCGACATTTAATAATAGTGTTTTTTTTTTTATTTTAAGTTAAAACCAGTTTTCGGTGGAAGTTTACATGGTAATGTACATCATATATTTTTTTTTGTTTTATCATTCTATTATTTTAGAAGTTACATGGGGGGGGGACACATTTTACCACTTTGGAGGTGTCAGTTCATTCAGTTTAGAAAAAATTATATCAGAAACCTAAATATCATTTTTGAAGACCTATCCATAGAAACCTAGATACACACGTATGGGTTTGATGAAAAAAAGAGTAGATGAGTTTAGTTTCAGTTTTAAGTATGGGGAACCACCAAAATGTATTGTTTTTTTTTCTTCTATTTTTGTGTGATAATCTTAATGAGGTTCACAGAATACCTACATCTACTTACCAAATAATTTCGAAAAAAGTGGCTGTGACATACGGACGGACAGACAGACAGACAGACAGACATGACGAATTCATAAGGGTTCCGTTTTTGCCATTTGGCTACGGAACCCTAAAAAAGGCCTCAACGACAATTAAAAAAAAAAATGACAGCAGTGACAGCAAATTAGCGGGAAAACGCATTTTTTTTACAAATACACACGAGAAAAAAGAAAAGGAACAAAAAAAGAAATGATAAACCAATAAGAAAAGATAAAATTTGACGATACAACCCCAAGATCAACTTTTATAAAAAGCGAGATGTTGGTTTTCCCGCCATTTCCGATCCGCATGTTTATGTTGTACCTAAGTGCAAAAAGCTGTAACTATGTTAATCATGGTAATTTTTTTTTTTTCATATTTATTGTTAGTACACGTATCATCTTATACTCGTAAACCTAATTAAGAGGATTTTTATATACAAAAATTTCTAAAAATAAATTTTCCTGGATTTTTTGTTTAATCTGCGTAACCCTCCCTTCACTAAAATTATCTTCGGTATGGTTTTTTGCTCTTGTCAAAGTCAGCTGTTCAAATTTCCGGCGGCCATTTTGTGACTTAGCAGGGAGATAAAGGAGGGTCAACGGTCGACTAACGTTAGCAGAGCCTTGATGGACTGATAGCGTTAACAGACGTTTATGAATCATGTTTTTTAGCATCGGGTCTTCAAGGAGCCTTCAAGGAGGCTCTAACTTTTTATGAATAAGGCTGTCTAAATTTAGCAGAGCCTTGATAGACTGATTAGCGTTAATAGACGTTTATGAATCATGTTTTTTAGCATCGGGCCTTCAAGAAGCCATCAAGGAGGCTCTAACTTTTTATGAATAAGGCTGTAAGTGTTAGAAAACAACACGATACGGTGGCACATGTAACTGACAGCAGCGAACCACATAAGGACAGTCCACTCTGCCAGCAATCATTTTCAGAACCCTGTTAGGGCTGACCATGACGCGAGCCATAATGGATGCTGCGCGCTTCCGCATTATTGCGTAAAAACAATCTATACGCGCCGCCGCAAACATCCCTGACGCACTGCAACGCTCTGGCAACCCCATCAGTTTCCGGAACGCATTATTGAATTGAACACGAAGGGCTCCATACGACGCTAACGAATAATTCTCCCACAAGCTGCAAGTGTAGAAGGTGGTACAGAATGCTCTAAAGAGCGTCACCTTTACGTCCGCAGTACAACGAGCAAACCTGCGGGCTCTCATATTCGCGCGTACGGACAGAGCCCTCCGTTCCTTATCAATGTCAGCATTGTCCTTAAGGTCAGTGGTGACCAAGTGAGCTAAGTATTTAAATTGTTCCACTTGCTTAAGAGGAACACCGCTTAGCCGTATGGGAGGCACATCAAGATGGTACTTGGTCCCCGCCTCAAAAACAATGTACTGACTCTTCTGAACATTGTACGATAAGCCATGCTCCACCACGTAGCGCTCACAAGTGGCCAACAAGGTCCTTATACCGCCGACTGAAGCACCATATCGTCCGTGTAACTTAAATTATTGACACAGACACCGTCAATATGACAACCGACATGATGACTAATAAGCGCCTCAATCAGAGCATTCATATACAAATTGAAGAGGGCAGGGGAGGTCAACCCCCCCTGTCTCACACCGCATTCCGACTGATACGGCTCAGACAGCACACCCGCCCACCGAACATTGTTGACCTGGTTTCAATACCAGTGCTTGAAGATACTAATAAGCTCGATATGCAAGCTTATAGCTTCAAGTTTCTTCCATAATATATCGTAGGAAACCAAATCAAAAGCCCTAGACAGATCGAGGAAGCAAGCGAAAACAGGTGTTCTTCTTTTTGTGTAGTACCTGACGACCTGCTTGAGACACAGAACTGCACTTTCTGTAGAAAGTCCCGGCCGAAACCCGAACTGATTGTCGTGCAGCACCAGATGTGCGTTTAGCTGTGCATCAAGCAGACCATCAAGCACCTTCACAACTGTGGTCGCTAGAGAAATAGGTCTATAGTTCCCCTTATCCGAAAGATCACCTGTTCTACTTTTAACAATAGGAACCACGATCGTCCTTTCTTCCAGAAGCCGCGAAAATCACGCTTTGTATGCTTAGAGGCAATTATGTCCATCTTTATTTGTTCCTCGTGGTTCTGACACCATTTAAGCCGCCACTTGGTTTCACCACAGGACGTTGTACAACTGACGCCGGTGTCACTTTATTAAAATACATATTTACTGCGTGGGAAGAGGCACAAGATGCCATAGGAATCTTCTGTGACCTTTCGAAGGCATTTGATTGTGTAAATCACGAAACCCTGATCTTGAAACTTGAGCATTACGGTTTAGGTAAACTTGCGCTGTTTAATAAAATCGTATTTGAAGCAGCAGGTACAAATAAATGGAGTCAATGGGTTTAAATGTAAAAATGGGTGTACCACAAGGTTCGATATTGGGTCCCTTCCTCTTTTTTGTATATATAAATGACCTACCCCATCTATTTATCAACCATCCGCATATGGTGTTGTTTGCTGACGATACTTCTTTAATATTTAAAATAAACAGACGTGCCACTAATCTTGATGACGTAAATAACTCCCTACTGCAGGTCCAAAATTGGTTTACCGCTAATAATTTAGTACTAAATGGAAAAAAACTAAATGCATTCGATTTGCTCTACCAAATGTCAAAAGTAGTGACTGTGTCATAATATTGAATCAAGAGAAACTAGAATTTGTCACGCTCGACTCAAGGTTACAATGGGGTCCTCATCTAACATCTCTTGCAGGACGGCTGAGCTCAGCAGCATACGCTGTTAGAAAAAAAAAAACCGTCAATTTACTGATGTTGATACATTTAAATCTTGTATAAAACGCACACTATGTAGGCAAGCATATTATAAGTTGGAGGATTACATTGATGATAAAAATGCTTGGCTAAATGCTGGTCCTGCTCCACAACCATAGGGGGGGGGGAGGGGGTCAAATTAATTGATTGTTCTGGTCGGGCATTATTTGAGTCCATCGACACGTAAAGAAGAAGATGAAGAATTGATTCCCATGTTTGAATATGCCTTGGTGGCTGAGAGAATGTCATGCTCACTTAAATGTCTCGCTAATGGTGGCGGGTGTGTCGGGTCATTTAGTTCCCTTCTATATGGTCGAGTTGAATGGCGCCGGTACATGCGTCATGTTTGTGAACGGGCGCTGTCAGTTGGGAATGGTCATCTCTTAGCTGCCAAGGTTCATTTTAATTACTTTATTCATAAATTGTTGATCTAATCTTTTACTCTGGACGCTTAAATTGTTGATCTAATCTTTTACTCTGGACGCTCTTAGTGTGCACGTCTTTCTACATCGTTCTCACATATATGTATAATCTCAAAATTAATGATGTAACCAAGATTTTGTAACAATATTTTGATCTTAAAAGAGTGTCAATGGAGTTTCTTGCCCGTTCTTCTCCATAGAGATCTACGCTAGGGAATGGGCAACTACGTTACTTTCTCAAGTTATTATGCCTTGTGACTGGGACTGTAGCTTTGATTTTATTTTTTGTATTTTTGACATTCAAAAGTGCCGTAATGGTCTAATTGAAATAAATGCTTTGAGTTTTAGTTTGACTTGAACAATGCCCTACTTTCCCGCATCTCATCATACACTGGGTCCACCGACGGTTTCACACACGATAACCATAGGTGGAAGTTCTGCCTGGCCAGCCTGTGAGCGCCACTAAGGTGCTTATTCCAGCCTGTGATTTGAGCCCTTTTCCTACAAATAACAAACTTATTTTCCGCACTAGAAATTGAAGACTCACTGAGAGCACAGACAATATCAGAATACAGCTTATCAATAATAACCTTATGAGCGGATTCACTACAAAAAATATCACCACAATCAGTTAATTGTACAGGGAAATCAACCAACTTTGATCGCTTGTGACATTCATTACACAGACAGAATATATATGTCGACGCGTCAAATTAATTATAGTTTGTTATAACTTGTTTTCATTATCCTGCAAATGTCTGAGAATAATAACGAGAGTAGTGAAATCAGCAATGCTGATGTCACTCTTTCTAAAAATTTAAATGGGAATACTCCGCCGTTATATATTAATTTGCTCTTTGGTTATTTCTGACTAAACAGTGGTCTAGCCATCGGTTACAGCCGTGGGCTTCACTCTTAGAAGTCAGGTGTCACTTGTAAGCCCCAGTCTGTCTATATCAACACAAATTTGTTTGTTTTATGTTTATTGTTTCTTTTATTGTTTTACTTTTTAATTTTTGACTGTAAAACATATTTAAGTAATTTTGTATTAGGTTAGGTTGTATCGTTTTAGTCATCAGTAATTTTGTATTAATGTACCTATTGTGTAATTGTTAGTAATGTAAGGTTATTTTAAATAGTTAATAATTATTACAAGTAGTCTTATCTATCGCATTAGGTTTGTAACCTGTAATGATAGTATAAGAGTTTTAAATAAATAAATACACCCTTGATCCTCACAAAAGTTCGACAGTTCATTCATGAACAGAGTATTAGGGTGCGCATTAAAATCCCCCAAAACAAATACTGATTCTACACTACAGTCATCAACTACAGCACTCACCGTACCGAGGCAGTCCGTAAAGTCTAGACGTAAGTAAGTAAGTTATCACTCATATCGGTGGGCATATAGATGCTCATCACAATAATAGGCCTATTATTAGTTACAATTCTTATCGCACACACAAGCGGGTTATTACACTGTAACACTGACACATTTTGGAATACCATACTCCTCCATAACAAAGCTACACCGCCGTAAGGTCGGCCGCGTAACATGCCGGCCGTCGGGAGGAACTTTTGTCTGAATGGCAAGGTAGGTGGGATAATTCCATCAAGGGCCGACACCTCCACCAGTTCTTTCCATCCGTTCGTGAGCGGCTGGCCAGGACATGGTTGGATGTTGATCACTGTGTTGCCCAATTTCTCACCGGTCATGGTAACTTTAAGAGTAAATTATTTTCCTTCAAGCTTGTTGACTCGCCTTTTTGTCAATGTTCCACATCTGACTGCGAATATGAACAATCAGCACATCACATTTTATGGGAGTGCAGTCTTTGGCAGAATGAACGCAACATTATGTTGGATAGTGTACAGGTTACATCCGGAGTTATTTACTATACAGACCTTGTGGAAACTAGAACAAATTTCCGTGCGTTCAAGCGTTTTTGCCATACCTATTATTGGAATCAAATATAACAGCTCACAACTTAGGACCCATTAATGTTAATATTTATCCGTGGTGCTAGGCAACTGGGCCTATCCCAGTTGTAAACGTCCCTTTGTGCCTATTGGCCTTGTTTCGTTCTGTCTCCTGCTGAAATGGAGGGAAGTGGAAATTACGGTTTTTTCCTACTCCTCCACTATACTTTTCTGATTAATTTCGTTGCGGGATCCAAGACAGTTAAATTCATTCTCTGGGACTTCGTCGAGCTTCATTGTCTCGGCGCTTTTCTGGTGGTCGCCACTGTTGATTCTGGCTTTCAGGAGTTACAGTGGTTTGGGAACAGTGTGGCGGGCTTGTCCCAACAAAAAAAAAAATGCCGGCCGTCGTCTCTACAGCTGACGTTTCCGTGGCACTAAAGTTGTTGTCAATGGTGTAAAGATAGGGTATCTCATCTGGCTGCAACCACGTCTCTTGCAAAGCAATTATGTCGCAAGATCTACACAGTTCTCTAATGCTGTTTACAGACCGTTTTACACTCTTACAGTTAAACGATACTATTCTGTACAATCTATCCATTACGTTCCATACTGTGACGGCCGCTATTCGTTGAAACATTACTCGAGTATCGCTGCTTATAATGCACGAATCTTCTAAAAAATATTCCTTGAGGCCACAAGTTTACATCCAAAAATAAAACTTGGTGATAACGAAAAAACTTGTATGCCCTATGGTCCTTCTGTTTTTTAGCGTTTATTACCTCCAAGGAAACTCTTTCTTGCGTCTTAGAATATATGTAATTAACAATATCGGTTTCCAGCGTGTCCACGTGTATATTCGTTATAAATATGGGTGACTTCTTATCGGCAGCCTTAAAGCCGACCGTCTCGCACGCAACACCGGTCTGTGCCCTGTATCGGCAATTCGGTCTTTTCCTTCGACTTACGTACTGCCAGTCACCTGCAATCTCGTTTCGTGGTTCATTGTATTTTATCCTCGAGTCCGGTTCTAATGTCTTACTAGTATCGCAATTATAACTACTTTTTCTGCTGGGAAATCATCAAATGACTTCTCCCGCTCTGGGTGGAGCAGGAGGGAGTGTCAGACTTTTACTGACTAAAACCCATCCATCTTCCTTCATCGCCCTTTGTGTTCCGGGACCACGGGATCTCTTTTGAAGATTCCCGCAACCCCGGCAGGCATCGGTCCTTGTGGACCTCTTCCTTTTTGCTAACTCTCTTTGAGGCGCGCGTGGGACACGAACGCGCCGTCGACACGGCCTGTCGTCATGAGACGGACGGACGACGAGTTAGCCCATAGCCCACCGTCCACAGGCCCACGCCTACGGTGGCCGGGGGCCACGTGGTGGCCCCCGACACCCGGGGCGTCTTCCGCGGCGGCCGGGACGCTGTGAAGTTCTCTCCCTCTCACGTTCCGCCACCTCCTTCTCTAGCAGTACTGCTTCGCAGAAGGAGGTGACGGCGTTCCATTCCGTCTCGCTCCGGACCATGGCTTGCACCAGGGCCGGACGCGAGAGGTCGCCGCCGCGAATCGCCGCTTCGAGGGCACGGCGGTGCTCCGCCCACGCGGGGCACACCTCCACCGTGTCCTCCGGTCGATCCTCGCAGTGGGAAAACCCGGGCGTTACCTGCCGCCCGATTCGGTGCAGAAACCTCCCGAAAACACCGTGTCCGGTGAGGACCTGCGTCAGGCGGAAGGTGAGGACGCCGTGGCGTCTCTCAAGCCACTCCTCAAAGAGGGGACTTATCACCACTATCGTGGCGTGCCCTGCACGGGGTTGCGACAGTCGCTCTCTCCATGTCACCATGAGATCCCGCCGGAAGTCTGTCCGCTGAGCGACAATTTGTCGTGGCAGCGGAGTTTCCCCCCGGCGTAGCGCCTCCAGTTCCCATGGCGGCAATCCGGCAAGGAGGCACGCCGCCTCGCGGGCGATCGTGCGGTACCCACGGGCCAGCCTTACGACTACCACCTTTTGGGGCGCGTTCAGGTAGTGGGCTGCACGCAGCCTCAAGGAACGCGCCCACACCGGGGCCATGTAAAAGGCCATGGACCGCACGACTCCCGCGTAGAGCCTCCGGCAGGAGGCGTTTGGCCCCCCAGGTTGGGCAGGATCCGCCTGAAGGCAGCCCCGGTCCGTTCCAGTTTGGGGGCCAAAAGTCGGAAGTGCTCCACGAAGTTCCACCGGCTGTCGAGGACAAGTCCTAGGTACTTGAAAGTCGAATCGACGCCGATGGATACCCCTCCTAACGTGAGTAGGTATCCCGTCGGTGGCGCATTCCGAGGCCCATGAAAGCACATGGCCTCGGACTTGTGCAGTGCCACCTCGAGACCCAGCTGCCGGATCCTCTAAACGACTATCACAACCCCGCGTGTCATAGCTTCGGCCGCCGCCTCATGCGACCTCCCCTGTGCCAACACCAGCGTGTCGTCTGCATAGCAGACCACGCTGACGCCGCTAGGGAGATCGGCGCGCAGCACCCAGTCGTACCCGATATTCCACAAGGCCGGCCCTAGAACCGATCCCTGTGGAACACCGCACGATATCTCTCGCCGTTTCCATTCTCCGCTGCGACCGGGGTAGATGACGGCTCTGTCCGTCAAGTTATCCCCGACCACACGATGGAGGTAGTGGTGGCGGTGGTGCCGGAGTGCCTCCCTACTGCAGCTCCAGGGCATGGAGTTGAAGATAACTACTCGCCTCTGTGGGTAGATGAATTGCATTATCGCTTAGCTGCCGTGAATCATCTGTTCGCTGTGTTGACGCATCACGCCTAAGCGAAGGCACCTTACCCGTTAAACCGGTTATGACAGAGCGCAGCTGTTTATTATCACTGCACGACGACATTGATATTATGCTCATATCTTACTCAGCATTTTCACAATTTATTATTGACGGTGTATTATCTAAACAATCCTCAGAGACACTTTCGGATAATCTTTGGCTAGATGCAACACAATCAACCCGCTTTGTTATTTCGTTGGGATGACCAATCATACTTAGTGAACCCACACCTGATGAAAGACATAGCGTTTCTTGCTTGTTACCCAGATCAAGTCTGAGTTTTTCTAGCTGGTCTGCAGTGACGTAACTAGATTTAATGTTCTTCACCTCTTCACGAAGTACCAACAAATCCTTCAGGATTTGGGAAACAAATCGTGGTCGAATGTGATAGGGGGAAGTTTTCCCAGATCACGGGCCACAAACACTGGTACTGCATCCGGGTCCACTACTTTCAAAAACGATATTATTGTCCAGCAAATCACGTTTTTCCTTGCCATCATTTTTACGAATGATTTTTCGCTTCACTGCAGGTAGCGTTTCATACAATAACGATTTCGACTGTTTTATTTCCTCAGTGGTAAACGTAGATACACATATTTTTACCCGACTGCGCCAAAGGAGGGTTATGTTTTTCGAGAGTATTATGTATGTAAGTATAATTGTTTGGTACGCTCTATGGCTTGAACGGCTCGATGGATTTTAGCTTGAGAGGTGTCGTTAGATTCGTATTTACTGTGAGAGTGACACTGGGTATATCAAAATAAAAAAAATGGCGGATTTTTGGCGCCAAATTCATATGTTTGGCACGCTCTGCAGCCTGAACGGCTCGATAAAGGGCTGATCATGAGGATTTTAAAATGGTATATCCAAGTAACTATAAAGTGTAAAATAAAAACGTAAATTAAAAAATTAAAAAAAACTCGACTGCGTAAAGAATAACTATTATCTTTAAATATAACTGAAAACAAAAAAACAAGTTCAGGAAACAGGACATATTGACTGCAACAGTCGGGACCCATTAAATAATCTAGACTAAAATCATTACATCCAAAATGGGTCCCGACTGTTGCAGTCAATATGTCCTGTTTCCTGATCTTGTTTTTTTCTTTTCAGTTTTTATTTAAGAGCCATTTCACAAAATTACAACGCTCGAGTTTAGGTAAAAGACCGCAGCTTTGTGTATGTGTGCGTAGCAATCCACACATACACAACGCAAACAGTCCACCGCTAGTGTCGAGACAGACTAAACAATCTTGGGCCGTTATAATCGTAATGCATTTTGGTTTGAGATTTATGCAAAAAGAGAATTTATTTATTCAGTCTTTATTCTATGAAAGCCTTCTAGACTAATAAAACACAAATATATGTTATGTAAATATGTATTTTATGTGTATGTTTCTATTACATATAAAGGCTGGAATTTTTCAATGCCACCCGGTGGGAAAGTACTTGAAATACTGAAGATAGCAAATTTTACTCAAATAAAACATTCCTTTATTTTAAAAAATAAACAAATCTGCATTATCAGATTTTCGAAAATTCGCTTGCCACACTCGGGAATCGAACCGACTAAAGTTCGAAAAAATAACATCTTGTATTTTTTTTACATCAATCGATAGGGACAATCATATGGATCAAATCTGTCTAACAAACATGATAAATTTAGAAAACCATTAAATATAAAGAACAGTTATAAATTCAATAAGATTTTTATTCATGATTTTCCTTTCATTTAATTTATCATGTTTCTTAGAGTGATTTGATCCATATTGATTGATGTCAAAAAGATACAGAATATTATTTTTTAGAACTTTAGTCGATTCATCCTGGGTTCGGTGCCCGATTGCGGCAAGCGAATTTTCGAAAATCTGTGAATACAGATTATTTTCTTTTTAAAATTGTGGAATGTTTCCTTTGAGTAAAATTTGCTATCTCCAGTATTTAGAGTACTTGCCCTCCAGGTAGCATTGAAAAATTCCACCCTGTATGACTAGCTGACGTCGCGCGGTTTCACCCACGTAGTTCCCGTTCCCGTGGGAGTATGGGGATAAATATAGCATATGTTACTCGCTGATAATGTAGCTATCAATTGCGAAAGATTTTTTTTAAATCGGTCGCGTAGTTTTTCAATTAAATCGTAACAAACACACAAACAAACAAAAAAAACAAATCTTTCCTCTTTATAATATTATTATAGTATGAATATACTTTTTATTATAGTAGGTACCTATTATACTGAATATAAATACTACAGTACTTTCACAGTTCTTATGTCTTGTGACTGGGACTATAGCTACATTTAATTTTCATCTTTGTTTCGACAGTTCTAAAGTGCCTGTAACTAGCCTACTTGAAATAAATGCTTTGATTTTGAGACTGAATAGACTTCTGTATCTAAATATATAAAAGAAGAAACTGACTGACTGACTGACTCATCTATCAACGCACAGCCCAAACCGCTGGGTCTACAGATTCCAATTTTGGCAAGTAGGTTCCTTGTGTGGTCTAGGGGTGCACTAAGAAAGGATTTTTCAAAATTCACCCCCTAAGGGGGTTAAACGGGGCTCCAAAGTTTGTATGGGGAAACAAGATTAGTTAGACTATTTTATTCGAAACTTCACAGGAGCGGTCCTTTTGATAAATGAGTAGAAACGGGTTTCAGGGTTTTTCAGAATTCAACCCCTAAGAGGGAGAAATGGGGTGACAAAGTCTAAAAATCAATGCACAGCCTAAACCGCTCAATCTAGAGATCCCAAATTTGGCACATATGTTCCTGAAGTGGTCCAGGGATACACTAAGAAAGGGTTTTTCAAAAGTCATCCCCTAAGGGGGTGAAACGGGGCTCTAAAGTTTGTATGGGGAAACAAGATTAATTAGACTATTTTATTAAAAAAATCACAGGAGTACTACTTTTGATAAATGTGTTTCAGGTTTTTTCAGAATTCAACCCCTAAGAGGGGGAAATGGGGTAACAAAGTCTGAAAATCAACATCGGTATTATTTGTATGGTGTATCGGGTCGGGTGTATTACAAAAACAACGATTTTAAGATTTAATGTGGCGGACCTGAAATGCTTTCATTCCCTGTTGGGGAGCGATGGGGTTGAAATGTCTAAACATCAATATGGGTGTCGATACCGAAATTATCAGGGGTGCAGATTACGAAAATGGCATTTATTTTGAGATCCAGAAGATGGCGGATTCGACTTCTATACAGGGTTATTGTTGATTTATTGTGACGATTGTGATAACGATCCGATGATGGTGATTGTGATAATGATGATGATGGTAATGATTGTGATTACGATGATGATGATTGTGATAACGATGAAAATGGTTGTGATTACGATGATGATCATTGTGATTACGATGAAAATGATTGTGATTACGATTATGATGATTGTGATAAAGATGATGATGATTGTAATACGATGATGATGATTGTGATAATGATAGTGATGATTGTGACAACGATGATGATGATTGTGATGACGATTGTGATAACGATGATGATGATTGTGATAGTAATGGTGATGGTGATTGTGATGGTGATTGTGATAGTAATGGTGATGGTGATTGTGATGGTGATTGTGATAGTGATAGTGATTGTGATTGTAATGGTGATTGCGATGGTGATTGTGATAATGACGGTGATGGTGATTGTGATAATGATTGTTATAATATGGTGATCGTGAAAGTGATTGTGATAATGATGGTGGTGGTGATAGTGATGGTGATAGTGATTGTGATAGTGCAGGTGAATATGATGGTGATTGTGATTGTGATGGTGATTGTGACTGGGATAGTTATGGTGATTGTGATGAAGATGATGGTGATTATGATTGTTTTGGTGATGGTGATTGTGACTGTGATAGTGATGGTGAGGGTGATTGTGATTGTGATAGTGATTGTGACAGTGATGGTGTTTGTGATAATGATGATGATTGTGATTACGATGATAATGATTGTGATTACGATGATGAGGATTGAGATAACGATGATGGTAATTGTGATAGTGATTGTGATAGTGACAGTGATTGTGATGGTTATAGCGATGGTGATGGTGATAGTGATTGTGACTGTGATATTGATGGTGATTGTGATTGTGATTTTGATGGTGATTGTGACAGTGATGGTGTTTGTGGTAATGATGATGATGTGTGTGATAACGATAATTATGATTTTGATAACGAGGATGGATATTGTGATGATGATGATTGTGATTACGATGATAATGGTTGTGATTACGATGAAAATGATTGTGATAATGATGATAGTGATTGTGATAACGATGATGGTGAAGGTGATTGTGATAGTGATTGTGATGGTGTAGGTTGTGATTACGATGATTATAATTGTGATAATGATGATAGTGATTGTGCTAACGATGATGGTGATGGTGATTGTGATGGTGATTGGATTGTGATGGTTGTTGTAGGCGACGCATATTAATATTGTTATTAATTAAATTAGCAATAAGATTTTAGCAATTAAGTTAGTTGTAAGATACTTTATTTCTGAACGTGTAACGCCATCTATTGGAATATTTATGAATAAATAATTAAAAAGACGTTGGTGGGTAGCTATACTTTAATATTGGTACTTTTTTCTATGCAAGTTTCGTCCACCCGCAGTTAGTAAAAAATAGTGTGTCCGCCGCGTTGAATCCTTTCGCTCGCACCAACGCCTTTCCCTTTGTCTACCTAAATTATCGCGTTTTCATTACCCTATCACCTACAATAAGAGTGGTCCTTCGAGCCGGATAATAATCAGTGTGATGTTTAGATCCCCGCCGCGCGCCCCGCGTAAAGTTTTGACTCGCAAACAGCATCAGGAATTCGAGCGCCTACACTATTGTAATAGCAGACTTGGCCCCCTGTTCGCGCCCGCCGCGGTGGCCAGACGACCGAAACCATATTCATAAATTCTTAGCATATAAATAACCGCAAAATAACGCCAATAAAAAAAAAGTTTATTATATTTCAAATTAAAGTTCTCCGCCGCTAAAAAAACACCCATTATTTCTGTACGAACCAGTACGAAGGGAAGGGTCACAAGAAAATCTAAATTATCCGAGCCGGGGTGCAAAAAAATTGAGCTCGCTCTTGCCTCCTAAAAGAGCCCCATTATTGTCAAGTGTCCAGGGCCTCCAATTGGTTTTTGGGGGTATGGAGAACAGGGAGTAAAGTTCTTCATCCCCCATAGAAACGATCAGACGGGTGCTGTATCTGGTGAGTGGTGGGCTACTGCTGTCTGTTGTTGTTGTCCGGTTGTTCTAGTCTTAAGTCGCGGATAATATAACTTTAACTGCACGATTAGGAATTTGATGTATAATATATATGTCGTGGAACTTGCGTCAACAAACTACGGAATGACCTACGAGGACACGCAGCAGATCGACGAGCGTGTAAGTCATCTCACGAAATCAATGCTAGACATTTACCATTCATCCTGCCCGGAGACCACTCCGCCCACAACGCCAGGGAAACAACTGTGGTGGGGAGCGGAACTGGAACGTAAGCGCGGGAAGGTAAGGTCAGCCTTAAACAGAGCCATGAACACCTGTGCTGATGAGGATTGGGACACGTACTACGCGGCCAAAAAATCCTATAAAAAATGCATCAGATTCAGGAGCTCCACTGGATGGCGCAAATACTGTGGCAACATCGAATCCTGCCAACAAGCAAACAGGGTAAGGAAAATATTGGCACAGCAGAACCCGACTGGGCCTACTGTCCTCCGTAAACCCGACAACACACTTACCACCTCACCAGAAGAGGCGACGCGCGTCCTTATTGAAACTCACTTCCCAGGCTGCGCTTTCACACAGGCTATCGACTGGACAGAGGTAATACAAACACCGTCAGAAAACGACTGGCGCTATGCACACAAAGTCATCACGCTGGAAAAACTCCAATGGGCGATCCGGTGCTTCCATCCTTTCAAGGCGGCCGGTCCGGACGGGGTCTTTCCTGCCCTACTACAATGGGGTGGGACCTCTGTCGCTAACAGACTGGTACCCATAATGAGAGCGTGCCTGGCCTTCAGATACGTTCCAAAAGGATGGAGGGAAGTGAAAGTCATATTCATTCCTAAGCCAGGTAAGAGTGATTATACCAACGCCAAACACCACCGACCAATCAGCCTGACCTCCTTTCTCCTTAAAACTTTGGAGAGAATTTGCGAGAGAGAGCTGAGGGACGGCGTTTTGAAATCTATCCCACTCCACACTAACCAACACGCATACAGCTCGGGCAAGTCCACTGAATCCGCCCTCCATCTAGTGGTCGGCCGGATAGAAGAGGAGATTCACCAAAAGGGCATCTGCCTGGGCACCTTCATAGACATCGAAGGAGCCTTCGATAAAACTAACTTCTCCAGCATCAACACCGCGCTCTCCCGTCACGGAGTAGAACAGGTACTGACAGACTGGATCACCAATATGTTAAGCAAACGAGTGGTTCGACTTGAAGGGGAACAGCAGATTGCCTTGATAGCCAGAGGCTGCCCCCAAGGTGGAGTACAATCCCCGCTCCTCTGGAATCTGGTGATAAATGATCTCATCACAAAACTCAACGCGAACCATTTCTACACAATAGGGTATGCCGACGACCTAGCTATCCTCATTTCAGGGAAAGTGACGGGGACAATCTGCAACCTCACTCAACAAGCACTACGCATCGTTGAGCGGTGGTGCAGAGAGTTCGATCTCTCAGTGAACCCCACGAAAACTGAACTAGTCATGTTTACCCATAAACGAACACTAGGCCCTTATCGCCTACCCAAACTTTTCGATACAGAACTCCTGTTAGCCGACGAGGTCAAATATCTGGGAGTCATCCTGGACAGTAAGTTAAATTGGAGTAGTCACTTAGATAATAAAATTAACAGGGCCTGCATCACCTTTTGGCAATGCAGAAGGATGATAGGTAAGAAGTGGGGCCTATCCCCTAAAATTATACTTTGGTTATACTGCGCGGTAATCCGACCTATGATCACTTACGGGGCAGTGGTCTGGTGGCCCCGCACCAAACTAACTACAGCCTCCATCAAACTGCAACGCATGCAAAGGCTAGCCTGCATGGCGATCACAGGCTGCATGAGGACTACCCCGACCGCAGCTCTCGAAGCCATGCTGGGGCTCCCACCGCTTCATCTGTTCATACAGCAGGAAGCGACGATGACGGCTGTACGCCTTAATACACTTCAACTTTGGGGTAAGAAAGAAACACAGCACACCGCGGTACTGGAGGGATTCCACAACGAGTTCCCCCTGGCGAAAGCAATAAACGATCGGATACCAAAACTATTCGTATTCGATAAGAAGTACAAAATCCTGCTCCACGAGGATCACCGCTGCGAGGGAGTAAACCCCGCGGAACTACGGATCTTCACGGATGGATCTAAAACAGGTACTGGCACAGGTGCTGGAGTCTTCTCGGAGGATCTCAACATCCACATAGCCAAACCTCTGGGGGCCCACAACACGGTATTTCAGGCAGAATGCATGGGCATTTCCCTGGCGGCATCTGCTATCTTGGCCAGGAAGGTTGTGGACCACTCAATTCGTATACTCTCAGACAGCATGGCTGTACTGCTAGCACTAAACAACCACACAGTCAACTCTGGGTTAATACACGAGTGTCATCAACGCCTGAACCAGGTTGGTAATCTCAACAATATAACCATTCAGTGGATTAAGGGACACAGCGATTCCCGTGGCAATGATGCGGCGGACGAACTCGCTAGAAGGGGATCGAGCATGGCAGCGGTGGGACCCGAACCTATCGTACCACTCCCTTTCGGATACATACGCACACTGGTAAGGAACCGAACTAGTGTACAACACCACAAGCTATGGCTAGACCATGGCGAGTGCAGGCAGGCCAAGGAAGCACTTCCTACTATCGACGGCCGCCTCACCAAACGCGTGCTTCGGTTGACCAAATGGCAGCTGCGCACAGTTACAGCCACCATTACTGGACACGGCTCTTTTAATAAACACCTCTTTGTCATAGGAGTCACGGACAGCCCCCTGTGCCGTGCCTGCATGGAGGAAGACGAGACAGCAGCCCACGTGCTTCTGCACTGCCCAGTGGTTGCAACATACAGGGCAAAGTACTTCGGTAACCCAGGTACTCTCCGCGAGATTGTCAGCAACACCAAGGCGCTGCTGGCCTTTCTCGGGGAGTTAGGGTGGATCGAATAAAGTTCCCACCCGTACGCAAAATACGCGCTTTGACGTGGAGTTGCGGACACCAGCCCGCTATACAATACAATACAATATATGTCGTGGATTGTTGGCGCCATAGTGCAACAAGCAGCGCCATCCAACAATTAGTTTTGTGAACTAATAATTCGTTACCGGAAACGCTTGACACGATCCTCGGGAGAGGGGATGCAGCGATGGCTGGAGAAGGGACGGGGTGTTGCGACAGTCGAGCTCCGACAGCCTTGGCAGACGCTCATTACCAACGCACGTGTTTGTTTCTTGTAATGTAAAACCGTTAGTTTGAATAAAATTATTTTAATTTAAATTATCTTTCGTTGGAGTGCCCACATTTACGTAGAACTGTGTTGGATCGTGAAGAAGACCAGATGCTTCGCATCTCGGCCACCCATGACGCGACATATAAATCTATTCGTGTTATCGTTAATCAATCAAGCGAAAAGCTACGTCTCGTGTAGATGTGTTTAAGCACAAACTGTTAGCGCCTGAAGCTGCTGCGAGCAACCCATGTGCAGTCGAAGCTACAAGATATGTGTGTATACTCGTATGGATGATGGTTGTAATGATAGAAATTAAACAGATAGTGGTATAACATTTAAATGTATTGATAATAGTAGAAGACTAACACTGAGCTGTTGGACGAACGGCGTCGAGCCGCCCTTTCATTCTTACATACTCGAGACGGCTAACTCTAAAAATAAATACTCGCAAAAATTAACACCACCTTTCAACGTGCTCGATAACCAATATTTACATACATTACTTAGATCTTTATAAATAATATATTTCTTTATTATCATACTATCATCGACTAGTGCTAGTAAAGGTATACTCGACTAAAACTACGCACAAGGTATTCGGAATCGTACTAAACTTTAAATTAAAGAAATGCGCCTTTTATCCACAGTAAGTCCCTCGATAAGGATGCGACGCGAGCGGTCGGGGCTCAGCAGTAGGGAGAGTCACGCGACGCCTTACGCCCAGATCTGTAACAGAGGCTCCGTCAGTGGTGTGTGTGTGTGTATGTGTGTGTGTGTGTGTGTGTGTGTGTGTGTGTGTGTGTGTGTACCCGTATCGTGGCGTCCCAGGAGGCGGTGGAGAGCGCGGTGCCGTCGGGCGACAGCTGCACGCGCGTGACGCGGTGCTCGTGGCCGCACATGACGCACACGCGCGTGGCCCGCAGCGCGTCCCAGGCGCACGCCGTGTAGTCGCTGTAGCCCGCGAACACCAGGCGCCCGCTGAGCGACCACTCCACCGAGTTGACGCCGAAGATGATGCTCTCGCGGTGGTAGCGCGCCACCTCGCGGTCGGCGCGCAGGTCGAAGAGGCGGCAGCACGAGTCGTCGGAGCCGGTGACGAGCGAGTCGCCGGACGGGTGGTAGCGCACGCTGTTCACGTCCGAGTCGTGCGTGTCGAAGGCCTGCACGGCCTGCCCCGTGCGCATGTCCCACACCAGCACGGCGCGGTCGCAGCCGCCCGACACGAACGTGTCGCCCATGTCGGACGGCGCCAGGTCCAGCGCCATCACGTCGGCGGCGTGCGCCTGGAAGCTCTGCAGCAGCTGCCCCGACTCCACGTCCCACAGCGCGCACGTGCCGTCGCCGCTGCCCGTGAGGATCTGCCGGTCGGTGTTGGGGAACAGGCAGCACGACATGTAGGACGTGTGCGTGGCCACGGTGCGCTTGCGCGCGGCCGGCTCCTCGTCGCCGCCCGTCAGCGGGTACACCGTCACCTTGTTGTCCAGCCCCCTGCGCACACACGTACACACTACTACACACTACTCCCGTACTCCGCACCGCAAGCGAAGCGAAAGGGATGTGTGCTGTTATAGTCCACTCAAATTACCTCAAAAAATAGGGGTAAGGTTACAATCATTCGCATAGAGGGTTGGTACGAATGTTGGGAACACCATTACAAAAAGTCCCTAACGACACGAACTTTGCAAAAAAAAATTCACGGTCAAAGGTCGCGTAAATGTTTTATTTGCATTTTTCAGTCAAACCGTAAGTTTAAATATTTTAGACAAAAATTTAAAAACCCGACTGCGTAAAAAATAACTAATAACTTTAAATAAAAACTGAAAAGAAAAAAAACAAGTTCAGGAAACAGGACATATTGACTGCAACAGTCGGGACCCATATTGGATGTAATTTTAGTCTAGATTATGAACCACCACCACAACCCTGCACCATGCCTGTGGCGTTTTCTCCTCGAGTATGACAGAATTAAACAGTTTCTGAATACCAAGTATTATATATGGAGCGACTGCCTATCTGACCTCCACAACCCAGTTAGTACTGGATAATACGATACCCCTTGGTAAGACTGGTTTTCAGACTTTTTGGGCCACTGACTACCTGTTACGACTGTCAAAGATCTACAAATAACAGCCGGGACCAACTGCATAACGTGCTTGCCGAGGCACGGAGGAAACTCGGTATGTAATGACTACCCATCCACAGACCAGCCTTAGCAAGCACGGCTTAACCTAAAAATCGACCCGAGCGGCTGTTATTATTTTGCCACGAGCTCCTCAAGGAATTAAAACTAGTTTATGATGTAAAACAACAAAAAAAACTACATAGTCAAAACAGCATTACTTTGCAGGATTATAGCTTATTGTATATTATGGTAGGAGAAAAATATTTATAGCAAAAAAACCCCATGGATTCTTCACAAAAATGAATTTATATCGTTATATTTAGTGTTGTAAAAGTATGTCCAAAGTGTTCTCATCTCTGTTGGTGGGTGAGCCCAGGCTTCATACAGTTTTGCCCATGGTCCTTTGTATTACAAAGCTTTTCAAGGGGTGTAATTTTCACTTGGATCAAATAATCTACAGACAAATACAAAAACGTGGATTTCAGACATTATACGGAAAAGATGTAGATTTTGCTAATTAAATGAAATGTTTGTTGGCTCTTTCTTACCTGGCAGCAAATAATGTACCAATTTATGAGGAATGGGAAAACACTGTTTCAGATGAAGGTAAAATAATAGCAGAATGGTTCAGTGAAAATTATATACTCGGTACTTGCAGTTCAACGCCTAAATACGATCCAACATTTTGGAGCACAAGAGAACTAATAAATGTAGGTATACCTCGAACACAACATTGCGCAGTAGCTTGGCATAATAGAATCAATCTTCTCGTGAATACGAGTAAGCCTAAATCAGGCTTCTATCATTTATCAAATTATTTAATGATCGAGTTAACTCATTCAACATCAGAAATTGAAAAAAAAAATAACGGCGTTCCCATTCCAAATAAAAAGAAAAAAATAATTGACAAAACAGCAAAAATTGATAACATTTAAAAAAACAATCAGAATATACAAAATGTGATTTTTTGTAGGCAATCGCAGCTAATATAAAATAAGCTTAGAATTCGCCTACAAATTAAAATTAGTCATTATAATAACGACTAAATTATTTAATAATGATTGTATCTATGTGTATCTTTATTTTATAATTAAAAATTATCTGATTTTGTATTATCATTTTTTTAATACAGGGTGTAAATAACCTCATCACGAAGCCGTTAACTAAGCATTCTGTATATCAAACTAAGTAACTTTACTCAAAAAATATTGCTGGGAAACGACTTGTGTTGTTGACATGTTTTGTGGTAGAATTCAATGTAACGTACACAAAACATTGTGCTGGTGGATGGATTGAATAGTGTGGGGGACGTGAAGGTGTTTGAAGTAAAGTTTAAAATTAAATTATTTAAAAACACTTGTTTAAAAAAAACTTGTGAAAATGTTGGAACTTTCACCCCCCATATCTCCGTAACTAGAAGGTTCCCAGGTATGGTGTAGAACGAAAAAAATATCGCAATGATGGGGAGAACAAGTGCCATTTGGGCTTCGTTATGAGGTTTTTTACATCCTTTATATAATATACATAAATACATACATGTACCTACTCAATAAAGCAGTTGATTGTGAACATGTTGACGCACTTGCTATTGCCATACCCGGATGAGGGTAGGAGGGGCGCGCCATGACAGTTCATTTTGAAGATCGTATTTAAATGATGCTCAGTGCAGCGGAGCTTCTCTTTTACCACGCACCATCGTCGAAGCAACATCTCTCCGTGACCGCAATACTTCGTGTATAAGGGTAAATAAGTATCAGCTAGAAATAATGTTGGAAAAACATTGTTTCCATACATTTAATTATTGTTTAAATTTTCTTGTACTATTGATTATTGCATTATATTTACAGTATATTGGTTTCTGTTATTATCATTAAAATGTAAACTGTGATTATGTGTGTTGTGTCTACTTTATTGTCAATAAATGTTTCATATGATTTACTGACTGTTATTTTTCTAATAAACATGTGGTTTTTATTTCCCCGTAAGGAGCATGCAAACAAGCATACACCGTGCATTCATTTTTTTAATCAATTTCTGATATTGAATTTTTTAACTCAATGTTACGATAGTTTGACAAATGAGTCTTATAGACGCAAAGGCAGCAACATATTTTTTTTTCATTTTTATGATTTTGAGGTCACTGATAATGAAATTGAGGTCAAAATGAAAATCCAAGATGGCACCGAAGAAAATTTTCGGTTTTTTCTTCATTGATGTCGTTTTCGTGATTTTTAAGGTCGCTGATAATGAAAATGAGGTCAAAATGAAAATCTAAGATGGCTCCGCCGAAAATTTTCGGTATTTTCCTCATTGGTGTCGTTTTCATGGTTTTTGGGGTTAGTAATAATGAAAATGAGGTCTAAATTAAAATCCAAGATGGCGCCGAAGAAAATTTTCGGATTTTTCTTCATAGATGTCGTTTTCGTGATTTTTGAGGTCGCTGATAATGAAAATGAGGTCAAAATGAAAATCTAAGATGGCTCCGCCGAAAATTTTCGGTATTTTCCTCATGGGTGTCATTTTCATGGTTTTTGGGGTTAGTGATAATGAAAATGAGGTCAAAATGAAAATCCAAGATGGCGCCGACGAAAGCTTTCGGTATTTTTCTTATGGGTGTCGTTTTTATGGTTCTTGGGGACGCTGATAATGAAAATGAGGTCAAAATGAAAATCCAAGATGGCACCGATAATTATATTATTAATAATAATAATATAAAAGTAAGGAACTAAGTTCCTTACGGGGGTCCCCCGACCGCAAATTTTTTTTAAGTTAGTAACCAAAGATATGCATTGGGCTGTTTTTTACAAATTCTGCGCTTTCCAAACCGTATACCATTTGACGGCTGAGCATAACGTTTTCTGGCGATCGGTGATTAACATTTAAGCTTCTTCCGCCGAAGTAGGTGATCAGTACATTAAATTCTCTAAGCTAAATAATACGGATATGTTTTGCCTCCAGTATATTTTTAAACGTGCATCACCAACTGCTATCAACGTGCCTCATAACACGTTTTGCAGCAGTTGAATTCTTAAAAAGCCTTCGACTATGACGCCTTGCTCCATACTTGTTGAGAACACTAGCACATATCTGGACAAATTTCATTTTCTTTGTTCGTAAGTCAGAACCTGTTGGATTTGTTTTGTGACTACCTTCTAATAACTAAAGTGAATGTCAAATGTTTTTATCACGTCAAGTTTTATCACGTCAAGCCGACAATGCAAAAAAAGTTAGTTTTATACGGTCTTTTCGATCGACCAACAGCAGTCAGTTATGACAGTGTGGATGGGAATACCGTTTTGCATACTGTATTCAGCGGTTTTATTTCCACCATTTTGCTATATCGCCGTGACATTTCGTGTAAATGCTTTGTTTTAATTATTGGTAAATCTATGGAAGCCAACAATTCGCTTAAAATACGGGCAACATAATACTAGAAGAAAGCACAAAAAAATTGGTGGCTCGTTTAGATGTCAATGTATAAGCTTTTCTACTAAACTTCCAATCCGCATTCAAAATGTCAGCCCTAATAAATTCAAATCGTTTATAAAACTTAAACTGTACCAAAAACTTTTTACTTATACTGCTAAAGACTATATTGATAACTAGCACTTCGCCCACGACTTCGTCAGCAAAAATTGTTATGGCTCGCCTAATTTGCATGATATAAATATAATTTATAGCCTATGTTACTTCCTGATAATTTAGCTTTTTATTGGTGAAAGAATTTTTGAAATCGGTCTAGTAGTTTTTGAGTTTATTTGTTACAAACTGCTTGCTGCAACTAAAAATGCATGTCATTGCGTAAAACATACAGGATGCACACACAAAGACCTCATCACGAAGCCGTCAACCATTCATTCTGTACATCAAATTATGTTACTTTACGCAAAAATTATTGCTTGGAAACGACTTTTTTTTTTTGGGTAAAAAATCATGTTTTGTGGTAGAACTCAATGTAACGCACTCAAAACAATGTACTGACGATGTACTGATGGATTGAATAGTACGGGGGTCGTGGAGGTATTTAAAGTAAAAATCTTCCATTAAAAACTTGTATAAAAAAAAAAAAAAATGTCAAATAGTTGGAACTTTGACTCCCAATATCTTCGTAACTAGAAGGTTCCCAGATATGGTGTAGAACAAAAAAATGATCTCGTGACGAGGAGAAAAAGTGCCTTACGGCTTCGTTAAGAGGTGTTTTCCACCCTTTATTATATTCATCAATGTCAAGTGTATTGTATACTGGAAGCAAACATATCAGAATAGTTACTAAAAAAAGGAAAACAAACAAAATGAATTGGAGCAATTCCATCCCAAGCCGTCAATATTCAAACACACTAGCAACAACCAAGAACAACCAAAAACTACACAGGAAGACTCTGCTCTTACAATGTTAGAACATTATCTTCAACAGAAAAACTTATTGAATTAAAAACAGCACTACAACAAATCAAATGTGACGTGCTCGGACTATGCAAAAATCGTCGGTATGGAGAAGAAATAATAGAAGACGAAGATTATATTATGTATTATATAGGACAAACAAAAGGTCTACATGCTGTGGGATTTCTGGTCAAAAAAGAACACAAAGAAAATATTCTAAACTTTACAGGCATCTCAGAAAGAGTTTGCTGATTGGAAATAGAATTTGAAAAGAAAACCTTTCATCATACAATCATATTTTTCAACCGAGAGCTCTACGCAAGCAGAAATGGATAATTTCTACAAAGACCTTACGACAGCCCACCAAATGATATCCTCCAAATATATAATTTCAATGGGCGACTTCAACGCTCAGATTGGAAAACCAAACACATAAGAAAACAAGGTTGCAGGAAAATTTGGCTGCGGAAAAAGAAGCAAACCCGGAGATAGTCTGATCCAATATGCTCACGAACACAACTTCAAAATAGTAAATACGACATTTCAATTAAAAACCAAAAATAGATGGACTTGGATCTCTCCAGATAAGAACACTAGGAACGAAATAGACTATATTATGACAACTCCACACTTATTTTCCAATTATGAAGCGTTAACTTCCGTTAACTTTGGATCAGATCACAGAACAATCAGAGCAACTCTAAACATATTAACAAAAAGAAGCCGATGACACTTCAATACGCCACAAGCCGCTTTGAAAACATTGGAAGAGAAATACTTACCTCACACATCTAAATGACCATCTGCAAAGTCTGCCAATAGCACACGAATAATTCACAATCAACCAGTAATGCCAAATGATCGAAAGATCTATAAAAGACAGTTTAAAAAACATAAAAGGGAAAACCAAGACAAAATATTTTGAGCGAAGAGGCTAAGGAACTTATTAAGAAAAGGAGTTCATTATAACATCAAAACTAAACTGTATAAAAAAGACAAATAGGCGCTGAAGGAACTGTACAAAAATACAAATGAAGTTATAAAACAATGCTATGAGACGTACAGAACAACTACAATACACAGACATCTGGAAACCACAAAAAGTGCCAAGAGAGCATTTTAGATAGCTCTAAAACTTGGATTCCTTAATTACAATCCGGTCCAAAGAAGAGTAAATCCCGCGTGAAAATTATCAACATAGTAACTGACTTCTACGCTAAGCTATATGACCAACCAAATTCAATAAAGACACACAACCAAGCTCACACTACACAATCCAACGTTGAAAGGTTTGACGAATCCGAGATCTTCGAAAACATGATAAAACTAAAGTTATAAAAATGCCCAGGACCAGATGGTATCAGAAACGAACATATCAAACATGCTAAGGAATTTTTGGTTGCCCCACTGACATGTCTATTTAATCAAATAATTATCGAAGAGAAAGGGCCAGAAGGCTGGACTAAATCAGAAATTGTCCTACTCTACAATAAATGCGATCCAGCAGACATTGGTAACTACCGACCAATAAGCCTTGTTATGTCTGTACAAGTTGTTCGCATCATGCTTACTAAAAAGAATATCCGTGAACATCGATAGCCACCAACCCTACAAACAAGCCGGTTTTAGATCAGGCTTTAGCACAATTGACCACATCCACGTAGTTGAACAGGCAATAGAAAAATATGTTGAGTTTCGCAGACCGCTATATTTAGCATTCATAGACTATAAAAAAACATTTGATTCCATTTCTCACAATAGCATCTGGGAGGCGCTTACCAATCAAAATATAGATGCCAAATATATAAACATTCTGAAAGACATTTACAGCAAAAGCACAAGCAGAGAGGTTGGAGAAATCCGGTGAACGCATAAAAATCAACAGAGAGGTAAGACAAGGCGACCCAATATCACCTAAATATCGGTACTGCAGAATATAATGAAAGATCTGACCAAAGACAAAATGATACCAATTTTAATAGGGAATGAACCATTGGGATATGTACAGGAATATGTCTATCTAGGAAAACAATTATCATTCAGAACTAGAAGAAACATAGAAGAAATAGACGTATAGCCTCAACGTGGAAGAAGTTTTGGGCCCATAAAGAGATTCTAAAATCTCAACTTCCAATGAGACTGAAGAAAACTGTTATGGACTCGGCAATACTACCATGGTCCATGTCTAACCTACGGCTGCGAAACTATGGATATTATTACTAATGGATATTCGATAAGAAAGCAATGATGAAAATTCAAGCCACGCAGAGAGAAATGGAGAGAAGTTGTCTAGGAATCACCTTGAGAGACAGAATATAAGCTACGAAATAGAACCAAGGTATCTGACGCAATAGTCTTCGCCCAGAGACTAAAGTGGAAATGGGCTGGCCATGTAGCGAGGTTCACTGACGATAGATGGACATTAATAATTACTACATGGAAGGGACCACAGGGAATCAGATGCAGAGGTCGACCATGCTCCAGGTGGCAAGGAAATTGCGGGCAATTTTATTATTTATTATTAACCTTTACAATTGGTTATTTTCATTTTTAAATTCTATTTTTGCGATTATTTACAATTGATTATTTTATCCTAATTATTGCGATTAACTGTAATTGAATACTTTTTGTGATTATGCATGGAATTAATAAAGCTATTTTAATTTTGATTTGATTTTGATACTGAGGTCTATAGTCCCTGTTAGGTGTAAAAATCAAGGTTAACACGATAAAGAGATATGGGCAAATTAAGATTTTCGCGAAAACTTGTAAGTACCTGCCAAAATTTACCTTAATTTTCAATCTAACTTTGCTTTTAAGCAAAATTGACAATTGTAGGTCAACAAGTACCAGGTTTTGGGTCGTTGGTAGTTCCCGTTGACCTACAATCACGAAATTTGGCGAGAAGCAATGTCTTACAGTACATCTAAAGGGAAAAATTTGAAAACCGTAAATATTTAGTATAATAACAAAAAAAAATGATTTTACTATTACAAACTTATTATTTGCGGTTGGTGCAATAGCAATTTCTGGGGATCGAACAGCAAAATTAAGTTTGTCCTTTAAAAAGTTTCTACGGAACCCTCGGTGTGCGAGTCCAACTAGCACTTTTTTTATAGTTTTGTAAAATGTTTAGATGTCTCTAAATTCTTCTAATATAAAATTAAACCATTTTTATTTTGATGGTGATAAATATACTGTACAAACATATTCCAGACTTTTATTTCTAAGCCGTACGGACTTTATAATTATGTTTCTTAAAATAATATCCTCTACTCCTACAGGATCAAAATTATTTAAGCGATCACTACGCTCGATCTTCACCCGTGTGTGCGTGTATCTGCATGAACAATGCACACAAACATAGGATCGCAACGAATTTGCCTAAACTCTAGCAAGTGAATCTTATCTAATCATATCTCTCGCAAGTGAATTTTCTGCACGAGAGTCCGTGCAGAAAATTCACTTGCTTGTAAATCAATTGTTATAGATAATTGCTAGATCTACAACACTAGATTGGTACTAGATTGCTAGATCTACATCTTTTCGCCTGTGATATCTTATTCATATGCCTCTGCATGTTATACTACATTTATTTTCTTAAATATTATATTAATTTTATTTTTGACACTGAATTAATTGCTCAAATATTGTATTATTATTAATTTTTCGTATTTTTTTTTTTTGATGATGTCATATTTCATTGACATGATGACATAACTCATTGATATAATAATATTAATTCTATAATTTTTTAACTTTAATTGAAAAATGCAAAAAAACCTTGTTTTTTTTTTGCAAAGGTAGGATCGATGGGAATTTGACATTTCATTTGTAACTAGCTGTTGCCCGCGGCTTCGCCTGCGTAAAGTTTGATAACCGTCCCACTGGATCATATTAAAGGGATAAATAGTGTCCTACATGTTAAACCAGGTTATAAACTATCTATGTGCCAAATTTCATAATCATCACAATTATTATCATCACAAACATTATCACAATCACAATCACCATCATTATCACAATCACCATCACTATCACAACCACCATCATTATCACAATCATTATCACAATCACCATCACAATCACAATCAAAATCACCATCGCTATCACCACCACAATCACCATAATCATTATCATCGTAATCACAACCATTATCGTCGTAAACACAATCATCATTAGCACAATCTCCATCCTCGTTATCACAATCATCATTATCGTTATCACAATCATCATCATCAGTATCACAATAAACATCACTGTCACAATCACAATCATTATCACAATCAAAATCAATATCAAAGTCACAATCACTATCACCATCACAATAACCATCACCATCGCTATCACCATCACAATCACCGCCACTATCACAATCACCACCACAATCACTATCACAATCACCATTATCGTTATCATCATCATTATCACAATCATCATCATCGTAATCACAATCATTTTCATCGTAATTACAATCATCACAATCATCGTCATCGTTATCACAATCATCACAATAAATCAACAATAACCCTGTATTGAAGTCGAATCCATCGTCTTCTGGATCTCAAAATAAATGCCATATTCGTAATCAGCACCCCTGATAATCTCGGTATCGACACCCATACTGATTTTTAGACATTTCAAACCCATCGCACCCCAACAGAGGATGATGATGGATGGATTTGTAATACACCTGACCCGATACACCATACAAACAATACCGATGTTGATTTTCAGACTTTGTAACCCCATTTCCCCTTTAGGGGTTGAATTCTGAAAAAACCTGAAACACATATGTTAACTCATTTATCGATAGGAGTACTCCTGTGAAGTTTTGAATAAAACGGTCTTACCTAATCTTGTTTCCCCATACAAACTTTTGACTCCCGTTTCATCCCCGTACATTTTGAAAAATCCTTTCTTATTGCACCCCTTAACCTCATAAGGCACGTATGTGCCAAATTTGGAATCTCTAGACTCAGCGGTTTGGGCTGTACATTGATTTTTAGACTTTGCCACCACATTTCCCCCTCTTAGGGGTTGAATTCTGAGAAAACCTGAAACTCATTTCTACTCTTTTATCAATAGGAGTACTCCTGTGAAGTTTTAAATAAAATAGTCTAATTAATCTTGTTTCCCCATACAAACTTTAGAGCCTCGTTTCACCCCCATAAGAGTTGACTTTTGAAAAACCCTTTCTTAGTGAAATGAAATGAAATGATGTTTATTAAGACACTTTTACGCGTCATTTTTTTAAAACTAGATGGGGCCGGTGTTTCGTACCTGACTACTCTGTGAAGAAACAGCCGAAACAAACTCAGAGGTCATAGTCTCTTTTGAAGTCCAGATATAATCTTGTTCAATTCAGATGAGGACTATGCAGATCAGTGTCTGAGATGGTCTTTTGAAGAAAGAACCACACAGATTTGAGTGGACTTGTCCAGTGTTCCTCTAGACCACTTAAGGAACAT
Source organism: Xestia sexstrigata (assembly GCA_941918905.2). Lineage (NCBI taxonomy): Eukaryota > Metazoa > Arthropoda > Insecta > Lepidoptera > Noctuidae > Xestia > Xestia sexstrigata. The sequence goes on along the minus strand of OW799216.2, from coordinate 198,640 downwards.
ATGTGCCAAATTTGGAATCTCTAGACTCAGCGGTTTAGGCTGTGCATTGATTTTTAGACTTTGTTACCCCATTTCCCCCTCTTATGGGTTGAATTCTAAAAAACCCTGAAACCCGTTTCTATTCATTTATCAAAAGGAGCACTTCTGTGAAGTTTCGAATAAAACAGTCTAACTAATCTTGTTTCCCCTTACAAACTTTGGAGCCCCGTTTAACCCCCTTATGGGGTGAATTTTGAAAAATCCTTTCTTAGTGCACCCCTAGACCACATAAGGAACCTACTTGCCAAATTTGGAATCTGTAGACACAGCGGTTTGGGCTGTGCGTTGATAGATGAGTCAGTCAGTCAGTCAGTTTCTTCTTTTATATATTTAGATAGAAGATGGTGTTCCCAACATTCGTACCAATTTTTAGCTCGATGCGAATTATTTTAACCTTGCATGTCTAATTTAACTGGGCTATTACGCAAATGGACAACTAATATGAGAGGAAGTCCCGTCAGTTGCGCCAGTCACTGAAAATTTTTCTTATGGGTGCATAAAATGTACAAAATGTTTGGTCCTAATTAAATGATTTATTTATTTTTATGATAATCTTAGAACAATAAACCACTGTGTTGACCAACTTCGTGTCAATTTGGTTTTATGATTATTATGAGAGAGCTTCCATTTATGTGGCGTAGCTCTCATCTCAGGGGAAGTCACATCTCTACAGCCTCGGTGCTGCTGTCCTCCTACTCCACTCAGTGATAGACTGATAGTGTTATAGTGCTAGCTCATTTGTGTATTGTGCAAGACTGCATGAGCATTACTGTTCATAAATTGACGCAATACCAACAATGAGGTTGTTTCCCCTTGGCGGTAACTGATCCTTTTTTTTTTTTTTTTCTGATAGGAAATTATCAAATGACTGCTCCCGCTCTGGGCGGAGCAGGAGGGAGTGTCAGACTTCTACTGACTAAAACCCATCCATAATCCTTCATCGCTCTTTGTGTTCCGGGGTCACGGTATCTCTTTCGAACAGTCCCGCAGCCCCGGCAGGCATCGGTCCTTGCTATTGCTGACTCTCTTTGAGGCGCGCGTGGAACACGAACGCGCCGTCGACACGGCCTGTCGACATGAGACGGACGGACGGCGAGCTAGCCCATAGCCCACCGTCCACAGGCCCGCAATGCGGTAATTAACCCTGAGGTGTTATACGTTTAATGTGTGTATCTACGTATATGTGGATATTTGTGTCTGCCTGTGGCAATGCAGCTCCGAAATTATTGTTACGTCGTACCCGTACGTACCCCTACAATTACGGTAGTAGGTACCTACAAGTAGGTAGTAGTAGGTAGGTAGAACGAGTCTCGAATAATGTAGGTACAAATTCGCAAACTACCTACAAAAGAACATCAGGAATTGTCATTGTAATTTCGACCGTACGCCGAGGGCATGCAGTACATACTTCTTTCCTTGGTACAAGTTGACCCACTATGGAATTGTCTAGAGGATTCTAGGAAGGAATCTTTCTCGAACGTTCGGTCGCCATATAAATAGTCGACGTGTTTGCGGGAGCAGGCAGTCTGATTTTGGCTACACCACGAAGCGAATCGAAGTAAACTAAAAGTGCGATATCTAAGCGAATAGTGATCAGTAGTGTACTTGTGATTAAGTTTTAAGTGTTTTGTGATTATTTAAGTTATTTGTGGTTTAATCGATAGTAATTAATTTATCCCATACCCAGCTCGTAACAATTTGGTGTCAGATGTGAGGGATAAATTATGCCAATTCTACCTGAGGACGACACGGACGATATCCGTACCAGGAGTCAGCGACAGCAGGACATGGACCAAAGGCGGTTTGGAAATTCTCCTAAACAGACATCGGGTGGTGTTCAGCCTACGTCAGTGCCAGTCGCTGGTCCATCCAGAGTTTCTCCGGCATCAGTGGCGCCAGACTTGTCAGCTTTAATGGCGCTACTGCAGGAGCAGGCTCGCCGTCAAGAGGAGCAGGCTCGCCAGTTACAGAAGCAGTTGCAGCGAGATAAGGGGGGGCAGGTCCGCCGCCAAGAGGAGCAGGCTCGCCAGTTACAGAAGCAGTTGCAGCGAGATAAGGGGGGGCAGGTCCGCCGCCAAGAGGAGCAGGCTCGCCAGTTACAGAAGCAGTTGCAGCGAGATAAGGGGGGGCAGGTCCGCCGCCAAGAGGAGCAGGCTCGCCAGTTACAGAAGCAGTTGCAGCGAGATAAGGGGGGGCAGGTCCGCCGCCAAGAGGAGCAGGCTCGCCAGTTACAGAAGCAGTTGCAGCGAGATAAGGGGGGGCAGGTCCGCCGCCAAGAGGAGCAGGCTCGCCAGTTACAGAAGCAGTTGCAGCGAGATAAGGGAGAGCAGGTCCGCCGCCAAGAGGAGCAGGCTCGCCAGTTACAGAAGCAGTTGCAGCGAGATAAGGGGGAGCAGGTCCGCCGCCAAGAAGAACAGATGCTCCTCATAAAGGATCTTCATGCTACTTTTGGCAAAGATCTCAAGGTGATGAAGGATCAGGTTCACCAGCACGAGAATCGCACCTCGGAGGCCGAAGTTCAAATCGCTGGGGTAAAGAAGGCTTTGGGAGAACTGAAGACTGGAGACGTGACTGTGGCTTCAGTAGTTGCTGCACCTTCAGCGCGGGGTTTTAAGGTGCCTCCATTCGATGGAACATCTTCGTGGTCGGCTTATAAAATTCAATTTGAGGCCGTTATGAAGGCGAATGGATGGACAAAACCGCAAGCCGTGACCGCGCTCACCTTGGGCCTCCGAGACCAGGCCCTAAACATTCTTGAGGCGCTCGGCAAGGATGTAACCTACGAGCAGCTGCTGGAGGCGTTAGAGTCCAGATGCGGCGATGCGCACCTGGAGCACGTATTTCGTGCTAAGTTGAAGGATCGTGTTCAACGTAGTGCCGAGAACCTGCAGCAGTGGACCCTGGAAGTTGAAAAGCTGGTTCGAAAAGCACACCAGTCTGCCCCTGCACTTATCGATGGGAATCTGGTACAAGCGTTCGTTGATGGAATACGTGACTTGGAAGTTAGAGCCGCTGTGAGACTTGGGCACCATGAGACGCTGAAAGATGCCTTGGCCCATGCCTTAGAAGTAGAGGCAGTGAGCCAGGACCACCGAACGCACCGCATCAGGGAGGTTGTAGCATCACCTGTACGCGACCGCCCGCAAGGGTACAGTCCTAGGTGCTACACTTGTGGAGAAAGGGGGTCATCTTCGGTCAAGCTGTCCTAAGCGCAGCACTCCGAGAAGATCAGCAGGGAAGGGTGGCTGATGTGACTGCCCAGCCAGGGAAACGAGTAAATGTCAGGACTAGAGGGCGAGTGCTGGCTGGTAATGAAAGAACCCCGAGAATCTTGATCTCGCAAACACATGACGGGAACAGCCTGACCATCAAAGGCGAAGTCAACGGAACACCATGCAAACTGACGTTGGATACTGGAGCTTCTCACACGGTCGTCAATTCTCACCTAGCAAGTCAGTTTCTTGCGGACTACTTCGATAACCACGACCGTATACGATTACTAACAGCTACCGGTCAGCACATAATCGTCCAAGGCGAGAAGGAGGTGGAGTTAAAATTGGGTGACAGATTTTACAAGCACAATGTCATCGTGGCCGACATAGTGGACGATTGCATCTTGGGCTTGGATTTTATGTGGAAATATCGTTGTGAGATCGACGTTGATCAAGGAGTATTGAAATGTGGTTCAGAGGAAGTTTTCATGGAAGGTGCACCATCAGGGAAAGTATACTGGTTGCAGGAGATTGTTCTTCCTCGCAGATCAGAAACGATTGTGCCAATTAGTCTAAAACGGAATTCTGGACAAAAAAAGATCGAAGTGTTGTGATACAAAGGGTGAACAATGACTTTCCATGGAAAATGGCACGGACTCTGGTCAAGGCCACCAACGTCTCGTCAATACAGATACTGAATCCAAGTGACAAGGAGCAAGTGATTAAGAAGGGCACCTTGATCGGCACTTGCGAGGAAGTAGCTTGGATGCGTCAATTGCAAAATCTGCCTACCGGAAATAAAATTCGTAGTCCAAAGTTTGACGTGACAACGCTTTTGGGAAAACTGCGATTTAACTAAAGGAGAAATGGACAAGGCTAAGAAGATGTTACTTCAGTACGCCGACACTTTCTCTTCAAATGATGCTGACATAGGGAGAACTGGACTAGTTCAGCACAAGATTAATACAGGTAACGAGTTTCCAATCCGTCAGCGACTAGGAAGACTGCCAGTTGCACGTGAAAAAGAGGTGGAAACCATGATTGAGGGAATGTTGAAGGACGGTGTTATAGAGCCTTCATCCAGTCCATGGTGTTCTCCTGTGGTCCTGGTAAAGAAAAAGGACGGCAGCATGCGCTTCTACACAGAAGCGCATGCTGCTGCTGTCAGTCGTCGGTAGTCCACACGGACTACCGACGACTGAACGATGTCACGAAAAAGGACAGCTACCCGCTGCCTAGGATCGATGACACACTGGATACGCTGACTGGTATGAAGTGGTTTACCACACTTGACCTGAAAAGTGGCTACTGGCAAGTAGAAATAGACCCCAGGGACAAGCAGAAAACTGCATTTTCAACAGGAAAAGGGTTGTGGCAGTTTAAAGTTATGCCATTCGGCTTGTGCAATGCTTCTGCTGATGGAGCAAGTACTCGCCGGATTGATTGGAAACGCATGTCTTGTCTATCTAGACGACATAATCGTCGTGGGCCGTACATTTGAAGATCACCTTAAAAACCTCAACCAATTGCTGTCGAAAATCCAAACAGCAAATCTCAAGTAAAGTCCGGAAAAGTGCTCGTTTTTCAGACATATGTGAACTTTTTAGGACACATAGTTTCGGGGGAAGGTTTTCAAACAGACCCAGAAAAAGTAGTCGCCGTCAAGGACTGGCCAGTTCCGACAGACAAGGCACAGGTCAGAGCATTTCTGGGTTTGTGCTCCTACTATAGAAGGTTTGTCAAGAATTTTGCCGACATTGCAAAACCTTTGCACAAACCCACTGAGGAAAAGCGACAATTCTGTTGGGACGAGAACTGCGACGTCGCATTTTAGGAATTAAAGAAACGTCTGTGCAATACGCCTATTTTGGGATATCCTGACACTGAAAATGACTTCATAGTTGACACAGATGCAAGAAATACTGGAATTGGGGGCGTGCTGTCTCAACGGAAAGGAAACCAAGAGGTTGTGATAGCTTACTTCAGCAAATCTTTATCCAAACCAGCAAGAAATTACTGCGTTACAAGACGGGAGCTACTCGCTGTAGTAAAGACATTGCAGCACTTTAGTACATATTTGTTGGGGCATAAATTCCAATTACGAACTGACCATGCTGCATTGAAGTGGCTATTACAGTTCAAGAATCCAGAGGGGCAAGTGGCGAGATGGATTGAACTACTGCAAGAGTTTGACTTCGTAACTGAACATCGCAGTGGGAGAACCCACGGTAACGCAGACGCCTTGTCGAGAAGACCTTGTCCTGAAGACTGTAAGCACTGTGCCAGGCAAGAGACAAAGGAAGTGGTGCCCTTGAGGATGCTTAGAACGGATCTCAGCGATGAATGGAAAGAAACCCCACAGCAGGCTCAGCAAAATGACTCGGACATCAAACCGATCTTCGAGTGGATCAAAGCTGGTGCTCCTAAACCCAAGTGGAGTGATGTGGCTGCAATGAGTTCCATCACGAAGAGTTATTGGGCACATTGGAACAGCTTGGTGATCCAGGATGGAGTCTTGTGCCGTAAATGGGAAAACGCTCGAGGGGACAGCTGTCATCTACAAATGGTTGTCCCTAAAGCTAAGGTACCAGATGTTTTACGGCTCTACCATGATGGATGTTCAGGAGGACATATGGGGGTAAAAAGGACTCTACTGAAAATTCGAGAACGCTTTTACTGGATACACTGTCGAGATGATGTGGAGGACTGGTGTCGCAAATGTACTAGTTGTGCGGCCGTGAAAGGGCCCTCCACACACGCAGCAGAGGTGCATTAAAAGTGTACAACGTTGGAGACCCTTGGGAAAGGATAGCACTAGACGTTGCGGGACCATTTCCAGAAAGTGAGAGAGGAAACAAGTACTTCCTGGTGGTCATGGATTACTTCACAAAGTGGCCAGAAGTCTTCGCCATTCCTAACCAAGAAGCTACAACTGTCGCAGATAAATTAGTTCAGGAAGTCTTCTGTCGTTTTGGGGTACCCTTAGAATTACACAGCGATTAAGGCAGGAATTTCGAATCGCAAGTATTTCAGGAGACTTGTCGATTGATGGGTACCCACAAAACCAGAACCACCTCTTACCACCCACAATCTGATGGAATAGTGGAACTATTCCACCAAACATTGGAGAGATATCTGGCAAAAGTCGTGGAAAGCAGACAAAGGGATTGGGACAAACAAATTCAGCCGTTTCTTCTGTCCTACCCCAGCGCCGTCCACGAAAGTACGACTGTGACGCCAACCTTCGCGAACTTTGTAAAGGAATTACGGTTGCCTGAAGATTTAATCACTGGAACTCCCCCTGATGCTCCACGTAGTGTAACATATTATGCGAAGGACTTGCGTAACCAGTTGAATGATGTTTATGAGCATATCAGACAATCCGGCCAACAGACATCTGAGAAGATGAAGACCTGTTATGACCGGAAGGCAAATAGTAGGGGTTTCGACGAAAGTTCACAGGTGTGGTTGCATAACCCAGTACGGAGCAAGGGAAATTGCAAGCAAAATGGCATGGACCTTACCGAGTTGTGACTAGGATCAACGATGTCACCTACCGAATACAGAAGGGTCCACGAGGTGCACCACTACGATACTACGGGCTAATGATGCTCGAGACGAGCATGTCTAAGGAGGGGGCAGTGTTACGTCGTACCCGTACGTACCCCTACAATTACGGTAGTAGGTACCTAAAAGTAGGTAGGTAATAGTAGGTGGGTAGAACGAGTCTCGAATAATGTAGGTACAAATTCGCAAACTACCTACAAAAGAACATCAGGAATTGTCATTGTAATTTCGACTGTACGCCGAGGGCATAAAGTACATACTTCTTTCCTTGGTACAAGTTGTGGAAATTTCTCGAAGGACAATGACCCACTATGGAATTGTCTAGAGGATTCTACGAAGTTGTGGATCTTTCTCGAACGTTCGGTCGCTATATAAATAGTCGACGTGTTTGCGGGAGCAGGCAGTCTAATTTTCGAAGTGAATCGAAGTAAACTAAAAGTGCGATATCTAAGCGAATAGTGATCAGTAGTGTGCTTGTGATTAAGTTTAAGTGTTTTGTGATTATTAAAGTTATTTGTGGTTTAATCGGTAGTAATTAATTTATCCCATACCCAGCTCGTAACATTAAAAGAAAAAATGTTTCATCATTTTTTTTGGGATTATTATATACTTTGGTAACTTACTATTAAGAGTTTTGTTGAATGAGTATCGAGAATATTTGTGGGTAGGGAAATACCAAAGAAACATTGCTTGATTGTGTTCTTTTGAGATGTCGGCTCCTAGAGAACTAGAGATGTACAGAAGAAGAAGACATCTGCACCTATACTGACGACAGGAGGACGATGGTGGTCAGTTCGTTTGAGCATCACAGTGCAACTTAGCGAACTTCTACCTTACACTGTGGAAAAGCTATTTAAGCTTTTGACTATAAGCTTTTGCATAGGATTCCAGAGTCGGGCGCGTGGCGTGGTAGTGAGGCCAGTGAGCACGTACCCGGCGGCGACCAGCGTGCCGGAGGGCGCGTAGGCGCACGCCATGACCCACGTGCTCGGCATGTTGATGGTGGTCTCCCTGGTGGCCGTGAACGCATCCCACACCAGCAGCTTGCCATCCTGCAAAGTGCACACACCCAACTGTTACAGCTAAACCATTGAACCAATAAATATGACAACAGATGAAGAACGTTATGAGCAGAAGCCCATGTTGTTCTTCAGGTTTTGGGCTAGGTAGCGTAGAACTTGGAGAATAATATGGGAACTCGCATGTCGTTCTCAAATTCTTTTCTTCTTGGATATTTCTATCAAATTGATGATGTACAAAATACAAGCATACAAAGACATGGGCAATAGCTACTTACGATTAATTTCTTTCAATCATTTCATGAGCTGTTAGGTTAGTAAGAGTATTAAGAATAACTTTGTATATGTACCTGTGAGGAGGACACTATGTGTCGTTTGTCGGGCGACCAGTCAGTGCAGAGCACCTTGGAGCCAGCACCCTTGAGCACGCGCCGCATCTTCAGAACAGGCAACGTGAGGCTCTCCAGCTTCTCCCCTACCGCTTTCACTGCAACACACACAAGGTGAGCCAGCGCCTTACTGCACACTACTGGCACGCAAGGTGAGCCAGCGCCTTACTGCACACTACTGGCCCACAATGTGAGCCAGCGACTTACTGCACACTACCGGCACACAAGGTGAGCCCAGCGCCTTACTGCACACTACTGGCACACAAGGTGAGCCAGCGCCTTACTGCACACTACTGGCCCACAATGTGAGCCAGCGCCTTACTGCACACTACCGGCACACAAGGTGAGCCAGTGCCTTACTGCACACTACTGGCACGCATGGTGAGCTAGCGCCTTACTGCACACTACTGGCACGCAAGGTGAGCCAGCGCCTCACTGCACACTACTAGGACACAAGGTGAGCCAGCGCCTCACTGCACACTACTGGCACACAAGGTGAGCCAGCGCCTTATTGCACACTACTGGCACACAAGGTGAGCTAGCGCCTCACTGCACACTACTGGCACACAAGGTGAGCCAGCGCCTTACTGCACACTACTGGCCCACAATGTGAGCCAGCGCCTTACTGCACACTACCGGCACACAAGGTGAGCCCAGCGCCTTACTGCACACTACTGGCACACAAGGTGAGCCAGCGCCTTACTGCACACTACTGGCCCACAATGTGAGCCAGCGCCTTACTGCACACTACCGGCACACAAGGTGAGCCAGTGCCTTACTGCACACTACTGGCACACAAGGTGAGCCAGCGCCTTACTGCACACTACTGGCCCACAATGTGAGCCAGCGCCTTACTGCACACTACCGGCACACAAGATGAGCCAGCGCCTTACTGCACACTACGGGCACACAAGGTGAGCCAGCGCCTCACTGCAAACTACTGGCTCACAAGGTGAGCCAGCGCCTTACTGCACACTACTGGCACACAAGGTGAGCCAGCGCCTCACTGAACACTACTGGCACACAAGGTTAGCCAGCGCCTCACTGCACACTACTGAAGCTCACAGAAATCACCATGACCCTCATTGTGACACTTGGACACGAACTTCATTTTATCAGTTTTCTGATTAGACTATTGGAAATTTTAAGGGTGCTAATTAAACAGACTTCTTTTTAATAGCAGTATCTTGCCTCTACAAATCCACATTGCCTTCTAAATTACTAAGTCAGCCACAATTAACAATCGTCTGAATGATACTATCTTAGCCACTAGTTATCTTCTATGTAAGCCACTCTAAATACAACTCAGCATAGTGGTTATTTCTTAGCATCTATATTTGTATTGTATTTGTATCAAATATGATAATAGTGTTATGTCGTACCCGTACGTACCTACAATTACGGTAGTAGGTACCTACAAGTAGGTAGGTAGAAGAAGGTAGGTAGAACGAGTCTCGAATAATGTAGGTACAAATTCGCAAACTACCTACAAAAGAACATCAAGAATTGTCATTGTAATTTCGACCGTACGCCGAGGGCATAAAGTACATACTTCTTTCCTTGGTACAAGTTGTAGAAGTTTCTCGAAGGACAATGACCCACTATAGAATTGTCTAGAGGATTCTAGGAAGTCGCGGTTCTTTTTCGAACGTTCGGTCTCCATATAAATAGTCGACGTGTTTGCGGGAGCAGGCACTCTGATTTTGGCTATACAACGAAGCGAATCGAAGTGAACTAGAAGTTCGATATCTAAGCGAATGGTGATCAGTAGTGTATTTGTAATTGAGTTTTAAGTTTTGTGATTATTAAAGTTATTTGTGGTTTAATCGGTAGTAACAAATTTATCCCATACCCAGCTCGTAACAATTTGGTGTCAGAAGTGAAGGATAAATTATGCCAATTCTACCAAAGGACGACACGGACGGTATCCTTACCAGCAGTCAGCGACAGCAGAACATGGACCAAAGGCGGTTTGGAGATTCTCCGACACAGACACCGGGTGGTGTCCAGCCTACGTCAGTGCCAGTCGCTGGCCCATCCGGAGTTTCTCCAGCAGCAGTGGTGCCAGACTTGTCAGCCTTAATGGCGCTGCTGCAGGAGCAGGCTCGCCGTCAAGAAGACCAGGCTCGCCAGTTACAGGAGCAATTGCAACGAGATAAGAAGGAGCAGGCTCGCCGTCAAGAGGAGCAGGCTCGCCAGTTACAGAAGCAATTGCAACGAGATAAGGCGGAGCAGGCTCGCCGTCAAGTGGAGCAGGCTCGTCAGTTACAGGAGCAGTTGCAACGAGATAAGGAGGAGCAGGCTCGCCGTCAAGAGTAGCAGGCTCGCCGGTTGGAAGAGCAGTTGCAGCGAGACAAAGAGGAGCAGGTCCGCCGCCAAGAAGAACAGATGCTCCTCATAAAGGATCTTCATGCTACTTTTGGCAAAAATCTCAAGGTGATGAAGGATCAGGTTCACCAGCACGAGAATCGCATCTCAGAGGCCGAAGTTCAGATCGCTGGGGTGAAGAAGGCTTTGGGAGAACTGAAGACTGGAGACGTGACTGTGGCTTCAGTAGTTGCTGCACCTTCAGCGCGGGGTTTTAAGGTGCCTCCATTCGATGGAACATCTTCGTGGTCGGCTTATAAAATTCAATTTGAGGCCGTTATGAAGGCGAATGGATGGACAAAACCGCAAGCCATGACCGCACTTACCTTGGGCCTCCGAGACCAGGCCCTAAACATTCTTGAGGCACTCGGCAAGGATGTAACCTACGAGCACCTGCTGGAGGCGTTAGAGTCCAGATACGGCGATGCGCACCTGGAGCACGTATTTCGTGCTAAGTTGAAGGATCGTGTTCAACGTAGTGCCGAGAACCTGCAGCAGTGGGCCCTGGAAGTTGAAAAGCTGGTTCGAAAAGCATACCAGTCTGCCCCTGCACTTATCGATGGGAATCGGGTACAAGCGTTCATTGATGGAATACGTGACTTGGAAGTTAGAGCCGCTGTGAGACTTGGGCACCATGAGACGCTGAAAGACGCCTTGGCCCATGCCTTAGAAGTAGAGGCAGTGAGGCAGGACCACCGAACGCACCGCATCAGGGAGGTTGTAGCATCACCTGTACGCGACCGCCCGCAAGGGTACAGTCCTAGGTGCTGCACTTGTGGAGAAAGGGGTCATCTTCGGTCAAGCTGTCCTAAGCGCAGCACTCCGAGAGAAGATCAGCAGGGAAGGGTGGCTGAAGTGACTGCCCAGCTGCAGCAGGACTGGGGGGCGGGTGCTGGCTGGTATTGAAAGAGCCCCGAGAATCTTGATCTCGCAAGCACATAACGGGAACAGCCTGACCATCAAAGGCGAAGTCAACGGAACACCATGCCAACTGACGTTGGATACTGGAGCTTCTCACACGGTCGTCAATTCTCACCTAGCAAGTCAGTTTCTTGGAGACTTCTTCGATAACCACGACCGTATACGATTACTAAGAGCTTCCGGTCAGCACATAATCGTCCGAGGTAAGGAGGTGAAGTTAAAATTGGGTGACAAATTTTACAAGCACAATGTCATCGTGGCCGACATAGTGGACGATTGCATCTTGGGCTTGGATTTTTTGCGGAAATATCGTTGTGAGATCGACGTTGATCAAGGAGTATTGAAATGTGGTTCAGAGGAAGTCTTCATGGAAGGTGCACCATAAGGGAAAGTATACTGCTTGAAGGAGATTGTTCTTCCTCGCAGATCAGAAACGATTGTGCCAATTAGTCTAAAACGTAATTCTGGAGAAAAAGATCGAAGTGTTGTGATAGAAAGGGTGAACAATGACTTTCCATGGAAGATGGCACGGACTCTGGTCAAGGCTACCAACGTCTCGTCAGTACAGATACTAAATCCAAGTGACAAGGAACAAGTGATTAAGAAGGGCACCTTGATCGGCACTTGCGAGGAAGTAGCTTGGATGCGTCAATCTGCCTACCGGAAATAAAATCCGTAGTCCGAAGTTTGACGTGTCAACGCTTTTGGAAAACTGCGGTTTAACTAAAGGAGAAATGGACAAGGCTAAGAAGATGTTACTTCAGTACGCCGACACTTTCTCTTCAAATGATGCTGACATAAGGAGAACTGGACTGGTTCAGCACAAGATTAATACAGGTAACGAGTTTCCAATCCGTCAGCGACCAAGAAGACTGTCAGTTGCACGTGAAAAAGAGGTGGAAACCATGATTGAGGGAATGGTGAAGGACGGTGTTATAGAGCCTTCGTCCAGTCCATGGTGTTCTGTGGTCCTGGTAAAGAAAAAGGACGGCAGCATGCGCTTCTGTGTGGACTACCGACGACTGAACGATGTCACGAAAAAGGACAGCTACCCGCTGCCTAGGATCGATGACACACTGGATACGCTGACTGGTATAAAGTGGTTTACCACACTTGACCTGAAAAGTGGCTACTGGCAAGTAGAAATTGACCCCAAGGACAATGAGAAAACTGCATTTTAAACAGGAAAAGGGTTGTGGCAGTTTAAAGTTATGCCATTCGGTTTGTGCAATGCTCCTGCGACGTTTGAAAGGCTGATGGAGCAAGTACTCGCCGGATTGATTGGAGACGCATGTCTTGTCTATCTAGACGACATAATCATCGTGGGCCGTACATTTGAAGATCACCTTAAAAACCTCAACCAATTGCTGTCGAAAATCCAAACAGCAACTCTCAAGTTAAGTCCGAAAAAGTGCTTGTTTTTCAGACAAGAAGTGAACTTTTTAGGACATATAGTTTCGGGGGAAGGTGTTCAAACAGACCCAGAAAAAGTAGTCGCCGTCAAGGATTGGCCAGTTCCGAAAGACAAGACACAGGTCAGAGCATTTCTGGGTTTGTGCTCCTACTATAGAAGGTTTGTCAAGAATTTTGCCGACATTGCAAAACCTTTGCACCAACTCACTGAGGAAAAGCGACAATTCTGTTGGGACAAGAACTGCGACGTCGCATTTCAGGAATTAAAGAAACGTCTGTGCAATACGCCTATTTTGGGATATCCTGACACTGAAAATGACTTCATAGTTGACACAGATGCAAGTAATACTGGAATTGGGGGCGTGCTGTCTCAACGGAAAGGAAACCAAGAGGTTGTGATAGCTTACTTCAGCAAGTCTTTATCCAAACCAGACAGAAATTACTGCGTTACAAGACGGGAGCTACTCGCCGTAGTAAAGACATTGCAGCACTTCAGTAAATATTTGGTGGGACGTAAATTCCAATTACGAACTGACCATGCTGCATTGAAGTGGCTATTACAGTTCAAGAATCCAGAGGGGCAAGTGGCGAGATGGATTGAACTACTGCAAGAGTTTGACTTCGTAACTGAACATCGCAGTGGGAGAACCCACGGTAACGTAGACGCCTTGTCAAGAAGACCTTGTCCTGAAGACTGTAAGCACTGTGCCAGGCAAGAGACTAATGAAGTAGTGCCCATGAGGATGCTTAGAACGGATCTCAGCGATGAATGGAAAGAAACCCTACAGCAGGTTTAGCAAAATGACTCGGACATCAAACCGATCTTCGAGTGGATCAAAGCTGGTGCTCCTAAACCCAAGTGTGACGTGGCTGCAATGAGTTCCATTACGAAGAGTTATTGGGCACAATGGAACAGCTTGGTGATCCAGAATGGAGTCTTGTGCCGTAAATGGGAAAACGCTCGAGGGGACAGCTGTCATCTACAAATGGTTGTCCCTAATGCTAAGGTACCGGATGTTCTACGGCTCTACCGTGATGGATGTTCAGGAGGACTTATGGGGGTGAAAAGGACTCTGCAGAAAATTTGAGAACGCTTTTACTGGATTCACTGTCGAGATGATGTAGAGGACTGGTGTCGCAAATGTACTAGTTGTGCGGCCGTGAAAGGGCCCTCCACACACGCAGCAGAGGTGCATTAAAAGTGTACAACGTTGGAGACCCTTGGGAAAGGATAGCACTAGACGTTGCGGGACTATTTCCAGAAAGTGAGAGAGGAAACAAGTACTTCCTGGTGGTCATGGATTACTTCACAAAGTGGCCAGAAGTCTTCGCCATTCCTAACCAAGAAGCTACAACTGTCGCAGATAAATTAGTTCAGGAAGTCTTCTGTCGTTTTGGGGTACCCTTAGAATTACACAGCGATTAAGGCAGGAATTTCGAATCGCAAGTATTTCAGGAGACTTGTCGATTGATGGGTACCCACAAAACCAGAACCACCTCTTACCACCCACAATCTGATGGAATAGTGGAACTATTCCACCAAACATTGGAGAGATATCTGGCAAAAGTCGTGGAAAGCAGACAAAGGGATTGGGAAAAGCACATTCAGCCGTTTCTTCTGTCCTACCGCAGTGCAGTCCACGAAAGTAAGACTGTGACGCCAGCCTTCGCGAACTTTGGAAGGGAATTACAGTTGCCTGCTGATTTAATCACTGGAACTCCCCCCGATGCTCCACGTAGTGTAACAGATTATACGAAGGACTTGCGTAACCAGTTGAATGATGTTTATGAGCATATCAGACAATCCGGCCAACAGACATCTGAGAAGATGAAGACCCGTTATGACCGGAAGGCAAATAGTAGGGGTTTCGACGAAAGTTCACAGGTGTGGTTGCATAACCCAGTACGGAGCAAGGGGAAGTCTCCGAAATTGCAAGCAAAATGGGATGGACCATACTGAGTTGTGACTAGGATCAACGATGTCACCTACCAAACACAGAAGGGTCCACGAGGTGCACCTAAGATTGTCCATGTAGACAGATTGGCGCACTACTACGGGGCTAATGATGCTCGGGACGATCATGTCTAAGGGGGGGCAGTGTTATGTCGTACCCGTACGTACCTACAATTAGGTATGTAGATAGTAGTAGGTAGGTAGAACGAGTCTCGAATAATGTCGCAAACTACCTACAAAAGAACATCAGGAATTGTATTGTATTGAATTTCGACCGTACGCCGAGGGCATAAAGTACCTACTTCTTTCCTTGGTACAAGTTGTGGAAGTTTCTCGAAGGACAATGACCCACTATAGAATTGTCTAGAGGATACTAGGAAGTCGTCGTTCTTTCTCGAACGTTCGGTCGCCATATAAATAGTCGACGTGTTTGCGGGAAAAGGCAGTCTGATTGGCTATACAACGAAGCGAATCGAAGTGAACTTGAAGTGCGATATCTAAGCGAATGGTGATCAGTTGTGTATTTGTAATTGAGTTTTAAGTGTTTTGTGATTATTAAAGTTGGTTTAATCGGTAGTAACTAATTTATCCCATCAAATAGTAAATTATGGCCACTAATAGTACGTAGAAACTAGAGGCATAATACAAAACATTAAAAGTAACGAATCCATTTTTTATTTCATTTTATTTTACCTTCATGTTGAGAATTACGCGACAGCAGAGTTATTAAGGGGGCAAATTTCTCATTATTTTTGCGATAGGACGCACCGTTTTCGAGATATAAGCAAATTTAAAACCTGCTACGACTCCATGACACGCGCTCGCTATGCTCGCATTTTACATTACACACCCACTTTCTGTCACAATTAATGTCGTCTTCGCTTTGCCAGCCTTCGGCCTACGCTCCTCATGCCAGCTAGCAAGACTTTTAGGACAATTTTAGTTGCTACTTTCGCGATAAAAGAATATGATAGGTATATTTTTATGTTTAAACAACATTACATAACTTAGCTTAAATTATATTTTTTTGAAGACCTTGTGTTGAAGCTGTAAAACGTAAAATGGTGAAGAGATATTCCGTGGCTGAATTACTAAACTAAGTGGCAATGTTTAAATAAAAAGGACAAGTTAAGATAATTGTTGATCTATATTTGACGCTTTCCATAGAATATTTAGTTGGCATTGTAAAAAAGACGAATTTGTTTATTAGAGGCTATCTCATTTTCCCATTGCTTAGTTATAAAATAAGAAGTTTGATCGCATGGCCAATAAAAAAATTGTGGCTTGACTTATAATTTCTCAAATTTTAATACAATACATTTGGAATAACACAATGTCAAATTGCAGAGTTGTTACAAATAAACAAGTTTTAGAATTCAATTGAATAAGAACAACTGATTACCATTGTGTTAGTTGCCAGTTTGTTTACACTAACAGGATTATATTATATTATGCCATCATTTTCCAATAAATTATCGCCCTCATAGCCCATAGATTTGATTATTGAGTGCTATTCATAATGTTATGTACTCAGTCATGATATTGTTTTCACATCTGTTTCATGATTACTGATAATTTCCTTGGTACTAGTATAGGAATGATCATAAGATAACTTTACACATGATTGTGTGATGAATGTGTGTCATGTTGAAACAAAAAGGCCCCTTGTTTTATTGGTGTTTGAGACATGAACAAATTGTATACTGAATCGAGTGACAAGCTCGTCGCGGGCATGTACCGTGGGACTCACGTGTCACGTCGTTGAGCTTCTGGCGCTCCTCCTCTAGCTTCTGCTTGAGCGCCTCGGCCTCGCGCAGTAGCGACTCGAGCGTCTCCTCGGGGCTGGCCGTCACCGCGGTGTCGGCCGCCATCGCACTGCTCAGCTGCCCCCACCGACCCTCTAGAACCTCATTCTATCGCCGAGTCCACTTCTAGCACGCCCTTCGGCAGCCCGTTCGACGCGTCACTCCCCACACTGCACCACCTCTAACGATTCTATTAGGATTTGAATCTTGAATTATATGTTGATCTGAATATTACGTTGATCTTAATAATAAAAAACACACCGTTCTTTATTATTAAATTTCAAAGAATTATGGACATTGTCCAGCAGAGTTTTTGGTTTTACCTGCAGACAGAATCAATAATATACCAAACTTCGACTTCTTCTATCAAATAACTGTCAGCTCTATGTGGTCTGTGCAACTGTCACTGTCACAATTAGTCCGAATAGTCGGCATAGATGTTCTTTTTTTTTTTTAATTAGTTCCTGACGGAACAGGCTAAGGTCTGAGACCATGCTACCTAGTCATCAGTTAGCATTTTTCTTGGTAGATCCAGTTTAATTTATCAGTATATAAATCCAGAATATAGGGAAATCTAATAAAATTCATTAGTTTTATATTTTTCCATAGATAAGTAATTCCAGTTTAAGGCTCCAGGGTAGCTCGCGAAATTCAAATATTCTTACGTTTTTTGCAATTTGCTGGCCAGTGCTAGGTTGTATGTTGATTAAAATATTATTCGCGGCTGTAAGACCTATGTAGTTACAGAATTATATTCATCAAAATCATCAATACAACCCTCCAAGTTCGAGGTGGAAAAATTACTTTTTCAAGGTCAAAGTCATTCCTGCACCTATATGAACTTGTGCGGGCTACCCCTGGAGCATCAGCCATAAGATAACAGGAAAAAAACTGCGTAGATTTCCTACCTACTGATAAAATGATTAAAAGTATTAATGTTTCTATGTACAAAAAGGCTGAAACGCCTGAAACTTAATGTTTAATTGTGAATAAAGTAACCGTAACTTTACCGTATTTTTAATTTTAAATCTGCCGTAATTTTCCGCTAAATACCGTATTTTTAGACTAGCAACAGCAAAAAAAACGCGAAACACGACAAATAGAGTTGGTGACACTGGTCAACAGGCTCCTAAGTATATAGTGTTCTGTGCTGGTCAATGCTGTCATTTTTGTCAGTTATGTTAATTTTGATTCAAATAACAACCAAACGAGACTAAAACACCCAACTTAATGTATTGTATTATTTGTGTATTACAGTGTATCTTTCTGTGAGATTTATGTGATAGATTAATTATTAGGTTGTTTGAGTATCAACAGTTACAATGAATCCTGCACTTCACGTTGAAGTTGTTCAAAAATCTCAAAGCCGTGCCAGTAAGGACTATGTTATAGAGCTTGTGCGAACATTTCTGATGAATTTTGTATCCCTAAGTCCTGGTGCTGTCTTATCTGGTACAGATCTGGAAGAAAACCTCGAGTTAAATGAACATGTGCAAATGATAACGTTTTGTGACATTGAACATGATACTGAAGTGTCTGAAGTTTTAGTGACAGACACAGAACTTGTTTACCACATTTATAAACTGGATGCTTTCGGTGCCGAAACCGACACGATGACAGATGCGAGCACCGGGGAAGAGTTCGCTGCAGCTGACGTCTGGGCATTGCCCAGCCAGGAGTTCCACGGGCTGTGGGAAAGCCTTATTTACGATACCAAATTAAAAGAGGATACTATACGATTCGTGGAAACCGCCTTCGAGTTTGCTGACCGAGGCGTAGATCCGAACGTGATCGGATGGAACCGAGTGGTGCTGCTGCACGGCCCTCCCGGGACCGGCAAAACCAGCTTGTGCCGCGCGCTTGCGCAAAAACTGTCAGTGCGCCTCGCAGACCGATTCCCGCGGGCGCGTCTCGTCGAAATCAACGCGCACGGCCTGTTCTCCAAGTGGTTCGCCGAGAGCGGCAAGCTGGTCGCGCGCCTATTCGAGCGGCTTGAGGAGATCGTGTCAGACCGGCGCTTGCTAGCATGCGTGCTGGTCGACGAGGTGGAGTCGCTGGCGCACGCGCGCCGCGCTGCGCTTTCGGGCCTGGAGCCGTCTGATTCCATCCGCGCCGTGAACGCGCTGCTCACGCAGCTGGACCGGTTGCGGCGGCGCCCCAACGCACTCGTGCTCACCACGTCCAACGTCACGGGCGCCATCGACGTGGCCTTCGTGGACCGCGCCGACATCAAGCGGCGCGTGGGCCCACCCTCGGCGCGCGCTGCCTACGAGATCTTGCGCGGCTGCTGCGCTGAGCTGATGGCGCGCGGCCTGGTTGCGCCGCGTGAGCCCGTGTTCGAGCTGCGCGTGCTGGAGGGCTCGCGCTTCGCAGAGAGCGAGCAGTCGCGCGCGTCGCTGCGCCTATGGGCGGTGGCGCGTGAGGCGGCAAGCGCGGCTGTGTCGGGTCGCGCACTACGCCGCTTGCCGTTCCTAGCGCGCGCGCTGCACGTGCGCGAGGCCGCGCCGGGGCTGCTGCGCTTCGTGGACGCGCTGGGCGCGGCGCTGCGTGACCACTTGGCAGACGCCGCAGCACTGGACGACGCCGCTGCGCCTGTTTGAGCCCGTTGTTTGATGACATTCTTACGTGGTGCCTGTAAAGATTTAAATTTGGTATTATTCCTACCTTCTCCCCTATTTTATTAAAGACATTTTAAGCATTTTTTTTGTGTTTGCTTGAACATCTGACAATAGAAAACAGATAACGAAAATGTTAACACTTCCTTAGCATTAGTATTGATTGAACTGAATTTCATAGTTACTGAAAGTTCGGCTTCCGCTAGAACATAAAACATGCTTAAAACCTGTAGCCTGTATCACAGATAATATAATACTTCGACTGTATTAATCAATAGCTGGCATCAATCATCTGCCGAGCCTTTTCCCAACTATTTAGGGTCAGCCAGCCAGTCCAGTCTAACCCGATGCAACTGAATACCTGTATTTTACTTGGAGCAACTGCCTATCTGACCTCCATAACCAAGTTAGTACTGGGTAATACGATACCCGTTGTGTATGGTGCACGTACATGGGTTTTAAAATATTTTTTTTACAATAAGTTAGTGTGCGTTACCCTGGCAAAATGTTGTGTCCATTACCCAGGCCAGATGTTGTCGAAAATGGTCATTTGAATCTTATAGATAATTAGTTTTACGGCTTCTATAATTGTTGCGCACATTTTTAAATTTATTGCGCTTATAGTTTTTTAATTATTTCACAAAAACATTTCCTGCTGGGGTAACGTTACCCCAGCCAGACCTTTTTCTTTCTAATGGGAATATTTAAATAAATACTAGCTATAAAATTAGTTGTCTAGATGAAGTAAATGTTGTGCCTTATTTTGTATTTGTTCTTTCTTCGGTTGCGAAGTTATTCGAGATTTTGCTGGGGTAACGTTTTTGGTTTTGCTAGATCTTTGAAATGGTTAAGCGGATTCTTATCAGATTTTGTACATGACTTCTTAGGAATTAGTTTAAATTTGTTCTGCAATAAAAAAAAACAAAATAATGCATAGCTTAAAGGTTATTTCATTAAATAGAAAAACACTTCAATTGGTCCCAGCAGTCTCAATAAGAAGTCTAAAGACTTACTTTAAACATTATTTTAAAGCTTGTAACTGCCTTCAAATGTATGTGAAGTTTCATTAGTATCCTGTAAGTATATAACAAGTTATGATGATATTCAGTTCTTCACGAGCACGGTCTTGATGCGCGCGATGTTATTTGGCCACTGGATTGGATATATGAACTGAATGTTATGTCAATTATTAGTTTTTTAGTTCAGTTGTATATAGGTAAAATTTTAGCTCAGTACATTGGATAATTAATGAGATAATACGATGAAAGTCATTAGGAAGTGAATGACCGTGGTAACCCAACCAAGTTTAGGTGGTTACGAAAAAGCGAAAACGCAGAACATTATACTATCTTTTGAAATGTTTAGAATAATACAATTTCGGTACAGACGCGTACACTGTTAAATACATAATAATATCTGTACTATGAAAACATTATTATTGTATAATAATAAGTGTGGCGAATTACTGCTAATGTGGAGTGCTTCTATTGATGATCATAATTATGGTGCGGGCTGCTTGATGAATTCACGAACAAGGTAAGCTTGCATAATGTAACTACAGAAATAGTAGCAAAATTATTATTAATATGTACTTACATGTTGTTAGGTACTTATCTAAAACTGTATTTTTTTTAAGGCTTAGATATTTGAATTTAGGAATTTACTTATTATTTTCTTTTTTTTTGTACTTAGTTATTACCTGGACTGGAATTCTCAACAATGATAACGACATATTTATCCTTCGCTACATATAGTACCTATAAAACAAAGTCGCTTTCCGTTTGTCTGTCCCTGTTTGCTTAGATCTTTAAAACTACGCAACGGATTCTGAAGCAGTTTTTTTTTAATAGAAATACACAAAAACCTTCCACTTGAATCAATCTATTGATTCAAGTGGAAGGTTTTTGTGTATACATTGTCAACATATGAAATTCATGACTTAGCTACCGATTTTTATCGTTATCAATGTCGGGAGTCGGGACTACCGCAACAGGTAGGTAGGTATTTATTTCCACAAACTCCTTGGACACGTAGACTTTAAGAAATCCATAATTACCTTGTTGCGACACTCGCGTTGATATAAACTCGCAAATAGATGACGATTCGAGTTTCAAATATGTAGCAAAACTACAATTGAAACCCCATTAAGGATTTAGACAAAAAAAATGAACTCTTTCTTTTTATTGTAGGCTACAGAATGGCAACATAGCAATAGCCGTGGGCCGCGATGATGGACGCGGTGATGGCGACATAATACCTACGTATGAGTGTGGTGGCGACTATGGCTGCGTGGTGAAGTTGTAAAAAATATCGTTTGACGTCTCTACGTCTCTACGTCTGTAACTCAGAAACTCTCAATCTACGGTGAGTACGTACTTATATCTAGCTAGGTATACGTATACTACTACGATTTGTGAAATGTGAAGTGTGATATTTGAAATGAGACAACAAAACAGTAGGACTAACTGTGAGCATTTTACTACATTGTGATGTCATTTAATATTACCATTGATCTGTGATTTTAATTGTTTTATGTAGGTATTAGTAGACATACGTAAGTTTCTGTAACTCAGAAACTCTCAATCTACGGTGAGTACGTACTTATTTCTAGCTAGGTATACGTATACTACTACGATTTGTGAAATGTGAAGTGTGATATTTGAAATGAGACAACAAAACAGTAGGACTAACTGTGAGCATTTTACTACATTGTGATGTCATTTAATATTACCATTGATCTGTGATTTTAATTGTTTTATGTAGGTATTAGTAGACATACGTAAGTTTAGTGTTAACTGAAAAAAAACATTGTAGGTATATTATTTATTGTCTGTGATCATTACACATTCCAATATGTGTATATTTAAATAAAAACTGTAACTGTGTACTGTGTATACTGAAATCTATAATTTAAATAAAAAATAATAGAAAATTTCAAAAAAGCAAAATTACTATATGTAATTTTAATCAGTGATTGTTATAATTATAAGTTTATTAATACTTTAAACGTTCAATTGAAATGATTATTTTACCTGTCAATAAAAATTCTTTAATAATCATGTAGTTTTTTTTAAAACTTGTGTACATGTCTTTACTAAATTTGTAACACTATCCTACATATTTTAGAAGGTACCATAATGTTCTGCGTTTTCGCTTTTTCGTAACCACCTAAACTTGGTCGGGTTACCACGGTCATTCACTTCCTAATGACTTTCATCGTATTATCTCATTAATTATCCAACCTACTGAGCTAAAATTTTACCTATATACAACTGAACTAAAAAACTAATAATTGACATAACATTCAGTTAATATATCCAATCCAGTGGCCAAATAACACCGCGCGCATCAAGACCGTGCTCGTGAAGAACTGAATATCATCATAACTTGTTAAATACTTACAGGATACTAATGAAACTTCACATACATTTGAAGGCAGTTACAAGCTTCAAAATAATGTTTAAAGTAAGTCTTTAGACCTCTTATTGAGAGTGCTGGGACCAATTGAAGTGTTTTTCTATTTAATGAAATAAGCTATGTATTATTTTGTTTTTTTTTTATTGCAGAACAAATTTAAACTAATTCCTAAGAAGTCTTGTACAAAATCTGATAAGAATCCGCTTAACCATTTCAAAGATCTAGCAAAACCAAAAACGTTACCCCAGCAAAATCTCGAAAAACTTCGCAACCGAAGAAAGAACAAATACAAAATAAGGCACAACATTTACTTCATCTAGACAACTAATTTTATAGCTAGTATTTATTTAAATATTCCCATTAGAAAGAAAAAGGTCTGGCTGGGGTAACGTTACCCCAGCAGGAAATGTTTTTGTGAAATAATTAAAAAACAATAAGCGCAACAAATTTAAAAATGTGCGCAACAATTACAGAAGCCGCAAAACTAATTATCTATAAGATTCAAATGACCATTTTCGACAACATCTGGCCTGGGTAACGGACACCAAAATGTTGTGCATTTGAGAGATGCGACCATAAAAATGTTCATTATTTTTATTTAAAAATCAGTCTCATACAAATTATTGTATATCTTTGCCTTAGCATTAACATATTGAGGAAAAAATCTCAGATAAAATGAGTACGTACTTAATTTTAATATTTGGTTACATAAATCATAACTCTTCCGTCCCATTTATGTATCTTTCTGTTTTCTTCTATGTATATTTCTTTATTTTTTCTAATAATTTATTGTTTGTTTGTTATTTTACTTATTTTTATATACAGATCTATTTCACGTATTTATTTACTTATTCACCACCACCATTGACACAACATTTAAAACTGTTTAACATCCGTAACCTCACTAATCTAGGTCCAGTTGAACACCAGCGTCGGGCACTAGTTGTCCGGCATTTTTGCTGAACTGGGCCTATTTGGCGCAGCCAAGTACCAATGCATAAAACTTAAAATACAATGTTGATTCATAGTTTGTACAATTTTCCTTAAGAGGGAGATAGGTACCTACTAAACACGTAGATAGGTAGGTGGACTCCATTTTCCCTCGACTCACAGTACGGCATTTAAATATGAGCTTTGTAACGTGTAACTTAGAGTGGTTATTTCAACATTACATGTGACTGTTACAGGTGAGGAGCTCGTGGCTAAATAATACCAGCCGCTCGGGTCGATCATTAGGTTAAGCCGTGCTTGCCTAGGTTGGTCTGTGGATGGGTGACCACCCATTACATACCGAGTTTCCTCCGTGCTTCGGAAAGCACGTTAAGCCGTTGGTCCCGGCTGTCATTTGTAGATCTTTGACAGTCGTTAGGAAGTCAGAGGCCCAAAAAGTCTGACAACCAGTCTTACCAAGGGGTATCGTATTACCCGGTACTAACTGGGTTGTGGAGTTCAGATAGGCAGTCGCTCCATGTAAAATACTGGTATTCAGCTGCATCCGGTAAAACTGGAAGCCGACCCCAACATAGTTGGGAAAAGGCTAGGGAGATGATGATGTGACTGTTACAGGTGATCAACGTGTGAACCACGCGTCGTCAATCAAAATCACACTATGAATTATTTACTGAGATTATTACTTACCTTTTTAAAGTTACTTTGACTTTAAATAATTACTTATGATCCATTAAACTGTTAAACTACTGTTAATTAACATGATTTTCATTTATAAAATAGAAAACTAGTAGAAAATGTGTATTAAGGTACTGCACTTCGAACATTAAAAAATCGGTTACACGTAAAACGTTTTTCTGCATAACTGTACAAAACAGCGGACACTTAGTTGCTAATTTGCGAAGACTACTCGTACTTACGGTGCGGCCGCTTTTACGTGACCTTTTCAATTTGGTCGGCTTATTAGAGAATTTCTGACATATTCTTGATTTTGATATAACTTTCATTACAGCCGTAATTGAAAGCTGAAATTAACAGGAATTAATGTTCATGAATCATTTTAATTTGTTTAAAGTATGGCACGTTTCTTAATGTTTTGGGAACGGTGTAATTCATCTCTAAAATACGACCAGACTAAAATCAAGCAACTTTGTTGTTATCTTCATATCGTCTAGAGTTACATAATCTATTTTACCTGCCGTGATAAGTGTCTACCATGGGTATTTTTTACAGCTGTTTATTTGGTTATAAATGTTTCGGTTTACTTGCAAATCCGTTTTATCTGATTTTTGAAACCATTTAATTCCATTGGTTTACGACAACCAAATCAAAAACTAATGTTTAAAAGAATTTAAACAAATTAAGGTCTCATAATGGTATTTTTTTCAATCTTCTGCGTTGAGCCGTTTTTGAGATCTGGGAAATCCAAAATCAGTACCACAGCAAAATCTTAAATAACTCAAGAACCATACCACACACAAATTTTGCTATTTACAAACATTTACTACGCAACAAAAGCTATCTAATCATGTATTTGGTTCCAGGCTGAACGAATTTTTGAAAATCGATTTTGCCAGGATAACGTTTCAAACGTTACTCCAGCAAAATGTGTTTTTCTCAAATAACTTTAAAACTACAATTCTCACAAATTTTGCTACTATTAAACAAATTGCTCCTCATGATACACTAATTATTTTTTATAGTCTCATCTCTCAAATGCACAACATTTTGCTAGGGTAACGCACACAATAAGTTAGCCATTAGGCTTGGGTATTTGCACTTTGGCCGCGACCTACATTTGGCAGTGCATTGACACTGACATATTGCATTGTTCTATGCATTTTATATATAGGTATTACATTTTTTAGTGTTCAATTAGATGTGGTTTGAGTCAAACAATTTGCATTTTTATTTAGACTTATCCCGTTGAGCATTCACTGACATTTTCTGCATGTAAGTTTAAATTTGACATTTTACATTTGCATTGACATTAGGTACTTATGTTAGGGAAGCACCCTACACTTTGGTAAGACTGGTTGTCAGACTTTTTGGGCCACTGACTACCTGTAATGACTGTCAAAGATCTGCAAATGACAGTCGGGACCAACGGCTTGAAAGTGCTTTCTGACCCACGCAGGAAACCCGGTATGTAATGGGTGTTCCACAATGCATCCGCAAGCACGGCGGCTACTACCTACGTATAGAGAAAACAGCGCGAACCAAATTTGTGCAACAAACGCGGCAGGGGCGGCTAACCCCGTATATATAGATGCTGTGGCGAGCAAGCGACTGAGTGATTCGAACTGCGGCCGGCCGACCGCAGTTGAACGAAGCACAGATTTTGTTCGCGCTGTCTCCTATAAACGTAGTAGTTATAGCTCTATGGCCTCACCCCGCTTCTGGCGCTGGTGATGCACGGTACACAGTTGACTATGTTGGGCATGGCACCGTCCGCGAGAATCGATCACATTATTTCTGGATGTTCTCGTCTAGCTAACGGAGAGTACTTGATAAAACTATTTTATAATTATAAAATAAGACTCGTGGTTGTGACATGTAAAAATATAATTTCATTAATAACAGCGGTTCCTAGGCAATACATCTGATATAAGTTTAAAAGTTTTTCATAAATAATAAAGTTCTAGAATAACATACTCCTTAACATACTTACTCCCTTTTTAGCAACCCTATTACTATTTCAAGCCTTTGTTTTTGCAATCTGTCTTGTCGACATTAAGCTAGATTTTATGTATGTACAAATAATATGGCGTGCATGGTACAGTCTCCAATGATATGCCCATCTAGTATGGCTTCTATAGATTTGTGTTAGAGAAGATCTTGAGGAGCACGTCTCTTTAGCCTTCTAAATGTGCGATTTGGTTGTTGTTCCATTAAACTTCTTGCTAATTGGTTTGGATGGTTTCCAATTCTCTTGCAGTAGGGTAGTAAAGAGTCTTTAATTTCATCTTTGACTGTCTTGATTTTTAGATCACGGTGTAGTTGATTATTTGTAATATACCATGATGCTCCAGTTATCATACGTATGGTTTTTGACTGGAAGCGTTGTAAAATTTCAATATTTGACTTGGATGAAGTGCCCCATAGCTGCAAAGCATAAGTCCAGACAGGTTTGAGTATACACTTGTATAGAAGAAGTTTATTTTCCAGTGTAACTTGGGATTTTCTTCTCGTGAGCCAATAGATATTTCTTAGTTGTAAGTCAAGCGCCTTTCTTTTAGTCGTTCGTTATATGTTTTTTCCAGGTAAGTCGTCTGTCTAAGTAGACTCCCAAGTATCGAACCTCATCTGCCTGGGGTATCTTTATTTGATTTAGTTCAACTTCTGGACACGTTTCTCTCCTTAAAGAGAAGGTTATTTAGACTGATTTAGCTTCATTTGCCTTTATACGCCAGTCTGTCAGCCAGTTCGAGATATCATTTAGATTTCGTTGTAATTTCGCCGATGCTCCAGCTGCGGTTTCATCAATGGCAAGAACCGCTGTATCGTCAGCAAATGTTCCTGTCATTGTGTCTTGTCTGTTTGGTAAGTCTGAGGTATATATAAGATAGAGCATTGGGCCCATTACACTGCCCTGCGGGACTCCTGCTCTTATTTCGTGTAATGTCGCCATATTTAACATAAAAGTCTGTCGCTAAGATATGACTTGATGAGAAGGTAGAAATTTATGGGTAAGCCTTTATGGATTTTGTACAAAAGTCCATCATGCCAAACACGGTCGAACGCTTGCGAAATGTCTAGGAAGGCGGCAGAACAGAGTTGTTTGCTTTCAAATGTGTAATTGATTTTTTCCACTAGCCTATATACTTGCTCTATTGTACCATGGGATTGTCTGAAACCGAACTGATGGTCGGGGATAAGCTTGTTGGCTGTAATTTCCGGTGTAAGACGTTTCAGTATTAGTATTTCCATGACTTTGGATGAAACTGGAAGAAGACTGATCGGGCGGTAAGATTTGACATCAGTAGGGTCTTTGCCAGTTTTAGGAATGATAATGATTTCTGCAACTAGCTCTCGCAAGATCTTGGCCGTAATAAGATCATACCCCGGTGCCTTATGGATGTTGATTTTTCGGATTGCTGTTAGTATTTCCTGCTTAGTGAATTTTTTTATGGGTTTATACAGTTTATGTGGTTTATCTAGTTCAGATTTGGTTAAACTGGTTTTGCTAGATTCATGGTTAGTGTTTGGGGTAAAAACTTCAGAACGGTGTTGGGCGAATACATTCGCCTTATCTTTGTCGCTTTTTGCCCATGTGCCATCTGGCTTCATAACAGGAGATCGATGTATTATTGGTTTCTTAAGTTTTGAGTCAATGAGATCAGGTTTTTTACTGACATCGGCGGGCCAGTATGTTGGTTCCCCCGTTGACGTGACAGTCAGTTGTAATACCTTGATATCTTCCATAAGTTGGCGTCCTTTAGGTGTAGTTAGTCGTGACCCCCATTCAGTATGCTTCGCGTTGTAATCACCGCCAGCTATAAACCGATGCCCTACTACTAGGGTTTTGAAAAAGGCATTATATTTATCGGTTTTCATGTTATGTTTGGGGGGAATATATACTGCAGACAATGCTATCTCGCCTTTGGGGTCTTCCATTACTATATTGGTGGATTGTATCTCCTCTGTGCAGTACGGAGCGGCAGCATAATGCCTTATTTTCTTTGATAATTATAGCTGAGCCACCGTGAGCTGTTCCAGCCCATCTGGGTGCATTGTGTGGTAAAATTTGTATTTTGGTATATTTAAGTATGATTTATAAAATGTGTTTCTGTTACTAGCATAACATCTACATCATGTGTTTTGAGAAACAGTTTAACTTCATAGAAGTGTTGTGACAGCCCATTGGCATTCCATAGTACTAATTTGAGTTTGTTGAATTTTTGGACATTATTGACATTAGACTTGTAAGCAAATTTTGTATCGTACCCATTTGATTCATTATTTGTTTGAACATTTCCATTAGCTGTTTCATATCGTATAATTGGTCGGTCGGATGAATTGCGTGTGATTGCGGTGTTTCATATTCCTTGTTCAAAAGTACATTGCTATATATATAGGTTCTTTTATGTTGTGGTTTTTTTGTATTATTTTGTGTTAAAGGCTCTTCAGCATTTTCAGGGTTACCCTTCTGTTCAATCTGTTTCCTTCGTATGGGTGGAAATTTTTGTTTTTGTAAGTCCTTGTATACGCTACAACCTTTATAGTTTGCTGGATGGTTTCCATCACAAAGTGTGCATTTCACTGAATCAGAACGTTCTTTTCGGGTACAATTGACTGATAAGTGGCTGCCTGCACATTGTATGCACTTTGGTGTACGATGGCAGTATGCTTTTGTGTGCCCATATTGCTGGCACTTGGCACATTGCGGTATGGTGCGCACTGGTCTTGGTGGTTCGACTTTTATACGTAGGTATGTGTAAGAGGCTTTCAAGGTCGTATATTTGTTTATTGTTACTTTTCGGTAGCTGTTCAACAACGAACATATCCAGGGGCTTTTTTGTTGTTCTCTGCTTAATGTTCCAAATGTTGACAGTGTCATGACCTATTTCTTTTAGGGCTTGGTGAATTTCTTGTGTGTCATTGGACGGGTGAATGTTTTTTAAGACTACTTTGAAATTGCGTTCCTGCTTAGGCTTGTATGTGTAAAACTCCGTTTCTTTGCTTTCTAGCTGTTTTACAATTTCTTTATAGTTAGTATGTGTCTGTGTATATATAGTTTGAATTTTGACCTTATTACTATTTAGGGTTTTAATTTCGTAGTCACCCGTAGCATGTTGTTCAAGGAGTTGTTGCAGCGGCCGTATGTTTTCGACCTTTTCTACGAATATAGATGGTGGTATGGGAATTTTCGCCTTATCTTCTTTTTGTGCAGCATTCTATGGATTTGGGTAAAACTCTAGTTCCTCAAACCTGTTTGATGTCGGTACTGGTTGGTTGCTGAGCCAGTAGCTACTAAGTTTGGTCTGCTTTTGAGCATGGTCGTTTGCGTGGTCGGGACTCCGTCTTGGACGCTTTCTTTCGTTCACTTCTATCCATTGGGATGGGGATTTTGGTTCGCCAGATATGATGTTTTCAGAGAGTGTTTTGCATGGTTCATTCAGTCCTGTTGTTTTATATGCCATGCGGTCCTCACTTAGGGATTGGGCCCGAGGTCTGTTCACGAAGAGGCCTTTATGAAATATTTGCTGAGTTAAGGTTTTATTTTGCTGTTCAGTTTGGTTAGTTGAATTGTTTTTAAGTACATTATCATTCATGTTGTTCCCACGAGTAGGGTCGATTTATAAGGTCACTAGGAGGGTGACGCCCATTCCCCCTAGAAGGCATATACAATGGTGTTTACCAGGTCCACCGAGGTTGATCGCTTACGACTGATCTCCCCATCAGCCATACATCCTTAGGCACGTATCGCACCGTAGAGTTGGGGTAACTTTTTATGGAGGTTTTCTACCTCTTGGCCCAGGCGGTTAAGCCAAGGCCTCCGGTATCGCAAGGTGTGCAAGGCGAAGTTACGGGTTGTAAAGGTAATTTCCTACCTTCACTTAAGCCAGGCTAGTTAGGCCAGCTGAGTCGGGTTTATTAACCGTCGCCCAGGGCTCGACGTTTGCTGCTCGTTTAGCACCACCCAGGGGACACGTGTAGGGTGGGTCTAGGAAAAGATGGTAAGTCCTACGGACGCGAGCAGCCTCATCCCCCGGTAAGTCTTCGTGAGCATGCATCATTGTACGAGCGGTTTCAACTAAGGTTCTATTCTCACGTTCACTAAGACCATTTTGTTACACCGTAACAAAATGGTGCCCTATAGGGCATCGTGAGCCTTTGTCTAATTCCAGCTTCTTGTAGAATGCACCTGACGTTCTGATTATCAAATTCACCTCCGTTATCGCTAAGGAATTCTTTAACAGAGTATCCAGCTACTTTACATTCTTGTAACATTTGTCGGAGTTTTAGGTAAACTTCCGATTTTTGTCGAACAAAATAAATGTGTCTGTACTTGCTGTAATCATCTTTGAATAAAACGAAGTAGCGAAATTTGTTAAAAGAAGGAGGGAATGGACCGCATACATCAGCGTGTAAAATTTCTGCAGGTAATTTAGCTCGTACTCTTGTTCCGAAAGACCGTCTGTGTGTTTTACTAGCTACACTACACTACACTATTTATATACAGCTAGTACACAATTCTGAATCTAGTCGAACTTTAATTCCTAGTTCTCGTTCTACATATAACACCTTTAACGTGTTTTTTATTCTGATGGGCTAACTTTTCGTGATACAGTTGTAGTATGTTTTCTGTTGACAAAATGCTTACATTAGGTGTTGACTTTATAATAGTCTCTACATTGAGCTTGTATAAGCCACCATTCTTTATCCTTTTGCCAGTCAGTCTAACTTGTCCATCAACTTTCAGCGAGCAGTGTTCCCTTTCAGACATGAAAACACTTTTATTTAGTCTGTCTTGAGTGGCCAGTACAGAGAATAGTTTTCGCATAATATCAGGTACATACCATACATCACAGAGTGTTACTCTGGATTCCTTGCCATTGATAACTGTTTTCAAGTCAACAGTACCTTTGCCAATTGCTTTGACAGTAGCTCCATTAACAGTAGTCACAATACGATTATCTTCAAAATGCTGAAAACTAGAAAAATAGTCGGTCGGGTGACATGATTAGTTGCACCATTGTCGACGAACCAACTCGATGTATCATAGATGCATTGAATTAACATCTGTATTGACTTGCATGAACATTAAGTTCAAATTTGGGGTCTGTTTACTTTCAGGCTTGGCTGGTTTACCGTCAGCTTTCCATTTATGACATTGCCTGACTTTGTGACCGACTTTTCCCCACTATCCACATTTTTTCTTTGCTTTATTATAATTCTGTAAGGCTAGAGCTTCTGTAGGACCTTCATTTTTCAAAGAGATAGAGCGCTCATAGGCACAGAGTGTTAAGGAGTGGAGTATGTTATACTAGAACCAACCTTATTATTTTTGATAACCTTTTAAACTTATGTCAGATGTATTGCCTAGGAACCGCTGTTATTAATGAAATTATATTTTTACACGTCACAACCACGAGTCTTATTTTATAATGATAAAATAGTTTTATCATGGTAGCAGAGCGTGGTTACAAGTGATAGTAACTAGAGAAGTCATCAACCAAGTTTAAAACAATCCGGTAAGACAAATATTCATAATGCAATCACCAAGTTGTAAAATTGACATTGGTCACATGGAGGGTGTGAAAAACTGGTCGACTTGGAAATTTAAAGCGACATTACTACTAAGAGGTAGATATGCCCTGTGGATTGGACGCGGTAAACGGTGCTTTAATAAAACCCGTGAAACCTATTACCAACAATGTCGACGAAATTTCTCAATATAATACTGCTCTTGAAAAATATAATAAAATTGATAGTTCTGCATTACTTCTGCTTACCGCAAATATGTCAGATGAAACTCTTCAGAAAATCATACGTTTTAACTCGTCTAAAGAAGTTTGGGACGAACTACATCGTCTATTCGATGGCACGTCTGAAGACAAAAGTTATGATCTATGTATGAGGTTTTTCAGCTATTCAAAAGATCCGTCACACGACATCACAACTCATATCTCCAAAATAAAAACCATTTGGTCAGATTTGATAAATGAATTAATGAAGATAGATCATAAGTCTGAATTACCAGATATCCTATTAATCTGCAAAATTCTGGATACTCTACCTGAACCATATTTCTCATTCAAATCAAGCTGGATGTTGATGTCAAAGACAGATAGAACAATAGAAATCTGACTACACAACTCTGTGCCTATGAGCGCTCTATCTCTTTGAAAAATAAAGGTCCTGCAGAAGCTCTAGCCTTACAGAATTATAATAAAGTGAAGAAGAAATGTGGATATTGTGGAAAAGTCGGTCACAAAGTCAGGCAATGTCATAAATGGAAAGCTGACGGTAAACCAGCCAAGCCTGAAAGTAAACAGACCCCAACAAATTTGAACTTAATGCTCATGCAAGTCAATAGATACAGATGTTAATTCAATGCATACACACTATGATACATCGAGTTGGTTCGTCGACAATGGTGCAACTAATCATGTCACCTGCCGGAACGACTATTTTTCTAGTTTTCAGCATTTTGAAAATAATCGTATAGTGACTACTGCTAATGGAGCTACTGTCAAAGCAATTGGCAAAGGTACTGTTGACTTGAAAACATTTACCAATGGCAAGGAATCCAGAGTAACACTCTGTGATGTATGGTATGTACCTGATATTATGCGAAACCTATTCTCTGTACTGGCCACTCAAGACAGACTAAATAAAAGTGTTTTCATGTCTGAAAGGGAACACTGCTCGCTGAAAGTTGATGGACAAGTTAGACTGACTGGCAAAAGGATAAAGAATGGTGGCTAATACAAGCTCAATGTAGAGACTATTATAAAGTCAACACCTAATGTAAGCATTTTGTCAACAGAAAACATACTACAACTGTATCACGAAAGGTTAGCCCATCAGAATAAAAAACATGTTATAGGTGTTATAGAACGAGAACTAGGAATTAAAGTTCGACTAGATTCAGAATTGTGTACTGGCTGTATTTATGGTAAAACACACAGACAGTCTTTCGGAACAAGAGTACGAGCTAAAATACCTGCAGAAATTTTACACGCTGATGTATGCGGTCCATTCCCTCCTTCTTTTAACAAATTTCGCTACTTCGTTTTATTCAAAGATGACTACAGCAAGTACAGACACATTTATTTTGTTCGACAAAAATCGGAAGTTTACTTAGAACTCCGACAAATGTTACAAGAATGTAAAGTAGCTGGATACTCTGTTAAAGAATTTCCTAGCGATAACGGAGGTGAATTTGATAATCAGAACGTCAGGTGCATTTTACAAGAAGCTGGAATTAGACAAAGGCTCACGATGCCCTATACACCCCAACAAAATGGTCTTAGTGAACGTGAGAATAGAACCTTAGTTGAAGCCGCTCGTACAATGATGCATGCTCACGAAGACTTACCGTTTGCTACATGGGCAGAATTGATAAATACCGCTGCGTACGTGTTAAACAGAACTGGTCCAACTTCAGAAAATGGAAAATCACCATTTGAATTGTGGTATAAGAAGAAGCCAGCAATCAGTCACCTAAAAATAATTGGATGTGAATGTTATGCTCATATTCCTCAACAAAAAAGGAAAAAGCTATCTAAAAAGGCTGAGAAATGCATTCTAATTGGATATGAGGGTGATGAAGGCTATCGCTTACTGAATAAACATCATCACATCATCTCATAAGGTCAAGAGACGTTACATTTAATGAATTAGTATTGACTCCATTTGGTCAAAGTGATTTGGAAGAACAGCCTTCAGTCGAAACACACTTTCCACTTTCAGTACCACCGATGTGTGATGCAAGGGAGGATAATTGTGTCGAAAATAGCTTGGATCGCGCTGCAAGTAGCTCTGATGAGCTTAGTTCGACTTTGCCCCCCACATCGCCGGATTTGGTTGTGAGTCAGGAAATAGAAAGCCAAGATGACTCTACTGAACCATTACAAACGTCTTCAGAAGCATCTATGCCAGAATCACCTCATTATGAAGACGCCTTAGATGATGGTGATGATACTGAACGATCAAGCATCTCAGATGATATAGCTGAGATAGCCACTAGAATGACTCTACGAGATAGAAGTCAAATACGACCGCCTATTAGATTCGGAGATTTCGTCATGATGTCAGATGAAATTTTTAATCAGATAAATGAACCTAAAACCTACAAAGAAGCAATGACTAGTACGCATAAAGATCAGTGGGTCAAAGCAATGGAAAGTGAGGTTGAAGTCTTTATAAAGGAAAACAAAACCTGGATAATGGTGGACCTTCCAAAAGACAGGAAGCCTATATCCTGTAAATGGATTTATAAGATCAAAACCAATGCTGATGGTTCTCTAGATAAATTCAAAGCAAGACTAGTTGCTAGGGGATGTACACAGAAAAAGGGCATAGACTATGATGAGACTTTCAGCCCAGTTGCTAAGATGTCAACAATAAGATCAGTCTTAAGCGTTGCTGCAAATGAAGGCCTAAAACTCACACAGTTTGATGTATCAACTGCTTTTCTCTATGGTTCACTGAGTGAAGAAATATATATGAATCAACCTGATGGCTACTCTGATGGATCTAACAAGGTTTGTAAACTCAAGAAAAGTTTGTATGGTCTCAAGCAAGCGCCTCGGTGTTGGAATAAATGTATGGTGGATTATTTAAAAACCATTGGATTCAAACAATGCGATACCGACCCCTGCCTGTTTATAAGAAACCGTGCAAGTAACAAAATTATTCTTGCTCTCTATGTAGATGACGGTTTGGTCGCTGCAACAAATCAGGAAGATTCTGAAAAGTTAATGAGAGAATTGAAGAGAAGATTTAAAATCACGATAAAAGATGCATCCTATTTTCTAGGACTAGAAATAGAGGACCATGATGGTAATATAAAAGTGTCACAAAAGCACTACGCTCAGAAAGTTTTAGATCGCTTTGGTATGAGTGATTGCAAACCTGTTACCACTCCTATACAAAAAGATGGACTGCCAGATCTGGATAAAGAAGTGGTAGACCCTGCTTTATTTCCGTATAGAGAAGCTGTGGGAGCACTCGCATATCTGACCGTTGGAACCAGACCGGACTTAGCATATGCTGTAAGCGTTGTATCCCGGAGTCTAGAAAACCCTTCTAAAGAAGACATCCAGAGGCTGAAACGTATCCTAAGATACATCAAAGGAACTTTCAACTATGGAATAGTTTTTAAAAAGAGCTGCAATGCTGGAATTCTGGAATGCTACAGTGATTCTGACCACGGTGGAGATCAAAGTACCGGACGTTCGACATCAGGCATATTATGCTTATACTCTGGAGGAGCAATTTCTTGGACAAGTCGACGACAAACATGTGTTGCAATATCAAGCACCGAAGCCGAATTGGTTTCTGCCAGTGAAGCATCTAGAGAGATTGTCTGGATCAAAAGACTCTTTGGTGAAATATCTAAATTGAAAGAAATACCTAAGCTAAAGGTCGATAATGATGCAGCCATAAAGATCTCACACAATCCAGAACTCCACAGAAGAACCAAGGATATTGCTATTCGACATTTTTAGGTGAGAGAACTCGTTGCTAATGGAGAAAAATACGTGTAGAATACGATCCCAGCGAGTTCCAACTAGCGGATTTACTGACCAAAGCATTACATAAGCCACGGATTGTATCAATCGCAAAACAAATTGGCTTGATATAGTAATAGGGTTGCCAAAAAGGGAGGATGTTAAGGAGTATGTTATACTAGAACCTTATTATTTTTGATAACCTTTTAAACTTATGTCAGATGTATTGCCTAGGAACCGCTGTTATTAATGAAATTATATTTTTACACATCACAACCACGAGTCTTATTTTATAATGATAAAATAGTTTTATCACAGAGTTGTGTAGTAAGTTTTTCTATTGTTCTATCTGTCTTTGACTTCAACATCCAGCTTGATTTGAATGAGAAATATGGTTCAGGTAGAGTATCCAGAATGTTGCAGATTAATAGGATATCTCGTAATAATAATAATAATATCTTTATTTCAGACACACGTCCACGTCGTTTTACAAAGAAAGCGTTAGTAGGGTTGTTAGTAGAACACAGAAAAAACGACTGCGGCGAAGCCCAAAAGGAGGGTAATGTCATGGTAATATTATAATACAGTACTCCAACTTCATACAAACGGACGAAACGCGAGCTATACCTACGCGCCTCGATCTCGGGGTGCGCTCGGGGCGCAGACAGTCACGGCTGTACCGCAGTGTCGAACGGACGGTGTGTTGTTTTTTTAACAATAACCGCGCGATTTTTTCTATAAAAATCAGTTAATATGACGACTATGACGAGTAAGAAATATTGTGCTGTTTTTGGATGTATGAATTCGTCAATGGTGTCGATTCTGTTGTGCACAAACTAAACTTAATTTAAGCTATTGCTGTCTTTTTCTCTCTAATAAAACAAGAAAGAGACGAACGTAATTTAGAGCTGTCAAATTTAGTTGGAACTAATATTTCTATACAAATGAAGGGTGCACGTAAAAACATGTCGACTAAAAACACGGTGAAGCGCAAGGCATAAACTAGTTTGACATCTCTAACTTAGTTCATAGCTATAGCCGTCCTTATCTCGCACTGCATTTTAGTAAAAGATAGCAATAGCCTAAAATAAGTTAAGTTTGTGCACAACAGAATCGACACCAATAACGCATCCAGACAAGTTTTTTTAAATTACCTGGAAACTCTGAAAGGTAAGACTATAAAATAATTTTACATAAGTACTAGTAGGTAGGTACATAATGTATGTCTTTTTAATGGATAAGTATTTCCTTTTATCTCACGAAAAAAAAGGTGTTTGGATGAATAAATAAAGCGAATAGAGTAACATGTTTTTTTAATTAAATCTACCAATCAAAAAACAACACGCATTTTTATTGAACACTTCCTATTCAATATACAAAGTATTTCATTTATTTATATAAAAAGGATGTTTACAATCACAAAACTAAATAGAAACAGAAAGTAGGCAAATGTCATTAAAATGCTGGAGAAGGGCAGCCCTAACGCATGTTTACGTACCGCGCGGCTGTAGGCATTTATTTCTATCATGCGGCCGAGTTACACTACTGTATTATGTAATGTCAAACACATTAACACCTGTATGTACCTATGTATTAATGTCCGTTTCTTTGTTCTCTCGTAACTCCTCAACGGATGGAGGGATTTGCATAGATTATATGTCGTTAGATTCTTCTTGATGGTGCGAGTGTCACTGGCTTATATTATAATCAAAAAACAAATAAAAATCGTGGATTTGGGGTGCCATATTGTGGACTCCGATTTTTTTTTTCTTCTAATTTCATCGAGTGAGGTATCAAAATGAAGGGTTTCAAAGGGTGATTACAAAAATATATGCAACCTAAATGTTTGAATGTAATTCGAAATGAAAAAGCTAGTTTCCACCATCCATAAATTGCAAATCTATTTAGTCCGTCAGTTACCTACAGTATTGGAAAATAACGGACACGTATTTTTTGTTTTTGTAAATCAATGAATACTGACAAAAATAAAACGTATCCAAACTCGAGAGAGGGGGGTCGTGACGTCACAACGAATTTTAAAAGTGTCGTATCTTCGTCAATTTTGGTTTACGTAACAAAAGAAGAAATACGTGTCAATTATTTTTTGATAATCTAACTGACGGACTCATTAGATTTTTTTTAAGGACACAAGCTTAGTAGTTTAAAAGTACTTAAATAAAATTCAATTGTTTGGCACGCTCTGCAGCCTGAACGGCTCGATAAAGGGCTCATCATGAGGATTTTATAGTCACAGTCGGGACCCATTAAATAATCTAGACTAAAATCATTACATCCAATATGGGTCCCAACTGTTGCAGTCAATATGTCCTGTTTCATAAACTTGTTTTTTTGTTTTCAGTTTTTATTTAAAGTTATTAAGTAGTTATTTTTACTTTTTTACGCAGCCGAGTTTTTTTTAAATTATATTTCTATAGAGCCATTCAATTATACAACATTCAAATATATTACTTGTATAAGTCTTTATAAATCCTTTGTTTAGAGCATATTATTCTACTGTAAGACGTATATAGCATTAATACAACCCTCCAAGTTCATAATGGTCGAGGAATGACTTTGACCTTGAAAAAGTCGTTCCTCGACTTTTACGGTGGCCCAGTGGCGGCCCCGACTTACGAACAAAGTTATGGGTTCGAACCCAGATACGCGCATTACTTTGTGTAATTTATTTCATCACCACTGCTCTTAAAACGGTGAAGGAAAACATCGTGAGGAAACCGGCATGTCCTAGAACCAAACATTCGAAGACATGTGACATCTACCAATCCGCACTGGGCCCGCGTGGTGGATTATAGTCCGATCCCTCTCATTGAGAGGAGGCCGTGTCCCAGCAGTGGGAACATTATAGGCTGATGATGATGATGACTACGGAATCCTACATTGCGCGTCGTGGCCCGACACGCACTTGGCCGGTTTTTTATTATTGGTTCACAAATCGTAGTGCCACCAACTTAACTGTTGAGGAGGACAAAATTGGAACTACAGCCGCCATTTTGAGAACGTCATACTGCTGTCAGGGGTACGTTTAAATAAGCCGGCGAATTTTTCTCCGGATAAAAATTAAACTAGCGAGGGTTCGCTGAACGGACTCATAGGTCTAATAAGGTTTAAATCAATGTTAACTATCAAATTCAATTGACAGCCTAGCTTGTCAAACAAGTAACTATCAATTCAACTCAACAGTCCATGATCCACAAATAAAATTCACGGAGACGATGAATTAAAGTACTCGGTAGAAATATTTGTTTCTAGGGCGCGAATCGGGCAAATTTAACAACAAACAGCTCAATGTCAATGTCAATCTGACAGCAGACTAAAATTTAGCGAGGTAAAAAGGTCGCTAAAATTTATCCTAGTCAGGCGAAAACTTATACCAGCGGACAACCGTGAACGGGGCAGATTAAATTATAGTCAGTTTAATTTTTCACCTCACGGTGTGCTTGAACGGGGTGTTTGACGTTTAATCAGTATAAATTTTAAACTGGATAATTGACTTAAACGCACCCCCAGTTGCCGCCAATCCGCGTTGCGGCTGTGACAAGTCAGTGATGCCACATTTGGAAAATAAAATCGCCCATTAATAAATAAATTACAGTGACAGTAAAAGCGGTTCGAGTGACTAGCCCGACCGTCTGGGCCCTTCGGGAGTAGTAATTTGTGGATGGTAAAAGTTATTAAAACACGAATTCAAATTGGCTGTTTAATTTACACTCACAATAAAACGATTTTAGCTTAACCAATACACCGTTCAGCAGTCGGTCACCGGCCGATGATCCACAGCATGTTGAGGCCGGCGCGGCCGAGGTGCAGACGCCGCAGCGCGGGCGGGTCCGAGCGCGCCGCGGCCGCCAGGAACAGCAGCAGCGTGTGCAGCAGGTTGTTGCGGCCGCGCGACAGCTCCACGGTCTCGTCGCCCAGCACCAGCGCGTAGTGCGGCGGCCGCGCGGCCACGCGGTGCACGCCCAGCGCCGCCGGGCCGCGCGGCGGTGCGCCCGGCGCGGCCGACAGGTGCGCCGCGCTGAAGGGCCGCGCCGGGCTGCCCGCCGGCGGCAGCTGCGCGTCCAGGTACGACGCCAGCAGGTGCAGCACCACCTCCGCGTCCGTGGGCTTGCTCTCGTCCCAGTCCGAGCCGCCGCCGTTCCACCGGTAGCCGCTCAGGCAGCCGCCGTGCGCCAGTTCTGTGGGAGACGTCGCGAGCCGTGAGACCGGAGCGTTCGTTGACGGATTAGCTCTATGCCTCATTAGGGTATTTGCCATTGTTCAGAAGAAAGGTCATGTGAAATAGATTAATTGACTGTCGAGTCTCAATTACAGAGTCATAATAAAAGTTTCCGGTGACTTGGCGTACCTCTAATGCGCTGCACCACGTAGCGCTGGTCTGCGAAGGGCTCCAGGTAAGCGAGCAGCGCGGGCAGCGAGTGCAGCAGGCCGTGCGCGCCCGCCGCCGCCGCCGCGCGCAGTCGCTCCGCGCTCACTGCGCCCACGCGCGCCTCCAGCCCGCTGGCCGCCAGCGCCTCGTCCGCCGCCTCCAGCTCGCGCACCAGGCGCTGCAGGATCGTCACGTGCAGCCACAGGCGCAGGTTCAGGTTCCACTGCTCCAGGCGCGTCGGGTCCAGGTGCAGGCGCCGCCACACTTGCGGAGAGCGCGCGGCCGGCGCGTCGTCCGCGCCCGCCGCCGCCGCCGGCGCCGACAGCTGGTAGTGCGCCGCGCCCGCGCCGCCCAGCGCCCAGCCCGCAGCCGCCGGCTCCACGCGCGCGCGTTCCGCCTGCGAGCGCAGGTAGGCGGCCAGGCTTTGCGCGTCGGCGATGAACTGGTCGGGCGCGGCGCGGTCGGCGCGCGGCGACGCGGGCGACGGCGGCGAGGGTGGCGGCGACGCGTCGGCGCGCCACACGCGGCGCGGCGACAGCGACGCGTCGAGCTCGTCGGGCCGGGCGGGCCGGGCGGGCCGGCGCAGGCCCGGCGGGCGCGGCGAGAGCGCGGGCGGCGCGCGGCGCGGCGCGGCGAGCCGCGCGGCGTGCTGCAACACGTTGGCGGCTAGCACGCCGGCCGCGCACATCTCCACGTAGTGTAGCGCCGACGTGTACCCCGGACACTTACAGCACCTGCCATCCGATGATTGGCAACAAAGTTACAAGCACGACTGTGGTGGCTCATGTTTCGGAATGTGTGTGTGTGGTTCCGTGTGTGATTTAGAAATATTTTGTTTTGTTTGTTGATATATGTAATAATAATAATAAAGATTTATTTCTCACTACAATATAGGTACATTTAAAGAAGTATAAATACAAAATACGTAACAACAAATAATTATATTGTGGGAGACTGGTGCCTAAGCTAGACGTGAAGTCTGTATTTCAGGACACCAGGTCTCCACCCCTTGGGTAATGCTTACATTTTAATGCTATGTATAATAATCAATGCGGTAAGAATTAACAAAAAGTATAAGTTTTTTAAAATTAGAAATAAAAGTAAAAAGAAAACGAAAGTAGTTACAATTATTAATGTAAGGTGTTAGTATGTATAGTAGGTATTTGTAAGGTTGTGATCTGTGAGTGAGTAAGGCGAATGTGTGGGTGTAAGTGTGGGGGCAATGAGTGTTGGGGGAGGGGAACAGGATGTGCTTAATAGTTATTTTGGGACAGCAAGTAGTTTTTCTGTTTCTTCATAATTTAGCTCCCAGATCCAATCTCTTAGTTTAATTTTGCATTTGATTTTCGAGAGGTCACATATTGGGAGCATCCTATTTATCTTATTATAAAGAAAGCGACCATGGTAGCAAAAGAAGCGATGGGAGGAAGTAGTCGAGAGCCGGATGTGATGGCGGACTATGGGATCGAATCGTCTACTTCTGTGGGAGAGTGAGTGGTTGAAGGTGGTGAGGCCATGCTGTTTTATAACCGTTTGCAAAATGAACAGTTGGCCAACAGTTAATACCTTTGCTTCTTTATACAACGTAACCATTGGGTATCGGAAAGGTCAGAATAAAGATACCTTCAGAATGGCTCTCTTGTTCAAGCTCTAACATAGAAGTTTTTGTAGCACACCCCAGGATGTTATACAGTAGGTTAGTAGGGACTGGGCGAGAGCCATGTAAACCGATTACCTTAGCTTCGCGACTGCCACTTGTCTTAGGGTCTTGAAAACATATATAAGTTTATGTAACCTACCGCTTAGAGAATTGATATGCTTTTTAAAGCTTAGGGTGCTATCTATTATTACCCCTAGGTACTTTGCACTGTCTGTTTTCTGAATGCGGGTGGTGCAGGTGCAATTATTTATTTAGTACATGGAGGACTTACGGCTAATAAAAACAGAAAAAAAGGAAACCATAGTCACCAGAAAGCCAATTACAAGTCCTCACGTATAGACTTAAGAAATCTATGGTATAAGCACAAGACAAGAACACAAAAACACACAGCTTTAATATGAGTGAGAAGCTATATTAAAACTTATAGTTTGTTTGGAACATGTGTGGGCAACTATATTATACAAACAACTATATACTATAATTGATGACACAAACTCAATAAAGTCAACAGTACCTGCATATAGAATTCCTAGGATAGACTACCCCAGTGTCAAAACAGATATGGAACGACAGGATTTTTCCCAAATTTTATGTACAGACGACCCTAACTTAGCCTCCACCGCACTAATAACCACCATTAAAGATATCCTTAATGTAAACACAAAAGTAATTAATGTATCTAAGAAAAACAGAAACCTAAAACCGTGGATTACCCCCGGTTTATTAAGATGTAATCGCCACCGCGACAGATTACATAATAAAGCACGAAAGTCACCTGATAATCCAATTCTACAACTGACATATAAACGGTATCGAAACCATTGTAACAGCCTCCTTAGAAAACTTAAAACATTACATGAAAAATACGAACTTGAAAAAGCAAAACATAATCCCAAATCACTCTGGAATAAAATAAAAGACATCACCAACACAAAAAAGAAATGTCCATCACCTACAGAACTGCTGAACACCAAACCTGATCCAAAGGCAGCAATTAACAGTGTGTGTAACTTTTTTGCCACGGTTGGCGCTGACCTAGCCACAAACATTCCTGCAACCTCACAGCTTCCCGCTATACCTAACACCTCCGTAAATTCATTTGTATTTCTTGAGGTGGCCGAATCTGAGGTGGAGTCCACCATCATGAGCCTGAGGCACGATAGTGCTACAGGTTGGGATGGTATTCCGACTAACCTTCTCAGGGTTTGCCGAAAAACTCTCGTGCCTATAATAACCCACATTGTTAACATCTCCATAGCAAAAGGAGTATTCCCACAACCATTCAAGAGGGCACTAGTCCACCCGAATCACAAGAGCGGGACCAGAGACTGTGTCAACAATTATAGACCAATTTCGGTACTCTCAGCTCTCTCCAAAGTAATTGAGAAGTTGATAAACAGTCGCCTTGTAAACTACCTCAACAAGTACAACATTATAGCATCCAACCAATACGGCTTCAAAAAGGGAGTCTCCACTGAGGATGCAGTTATCGACCTAACCCAATTTGTAGCACAAAAACTAGATGAACACCAAAAATGTACTAGTATTTTCCTAGATTTGAGGAAGGCCTTTGACACAGTCTCTGTTCCCACCCTTCTCTACAAGCTGGAGTGTATAGGTATTCGTGGTAAACCTCTCGACCTCTTCAGGGATTACCTACAAAACAGAAAGATGACTGTTAAAATCGACTCATGCCAAAGTGACGAAGAAACTGTGACATACGGCGTCCCGCAGGGCAGCGTGCTGGGACCAACACTTTTCCAAATCTACATAAATGACTTATGCACGCTGTCCCTGCATAAATCGCAGATCTTTACATACGCTGATGACACTGCGATTGTTGTGTATGGTGATACGTGGAGCGATGTCAAATGTGCTGCGGAACGGTCCTTGAGGACTGTTGGGGGGTGGCTGCGACAAAACCTTCTCACACTTAACGTGGCTAAAACTAACTTCATCCCATTTTTTATTAATTATAAAAACAAAGCACCTCCGGATTTTGAAATTACAGCACATACATGTCTCGATCACACCCACTGCTCATGTGCAACGCTTACTCGCGTCAGCCAAACTAAGTACCTGGGTGTAGTGATTGATGACGGACTGAAATGGTACAACCAAATAGACAATATTACGTCAAAAGTCAGAAGACTTATTTATATTTTCAAATCTTTGAGAATCTGTGCAGACAAACATATTCTGAAAATGGTTTACCTAGCACTTTGTCAGTCCGTTATCACTTACTGCATCCCGGTTTGGGGAGGGGCTGCTAAAACCAAGTTTATCGAAGTGGAAAGGGCACAGAGAGCTGTGCTCAAGGTTATGCTTGGTAAACCATACAGATTTCCCACTATAAAACTATATGCGGACTGTAAGCTACTTTCGGTGAGACAGCTCTTTGTCCTCCGAGCCACACTTAGGAAGCATAGACTAATTCCCCCACCAGATAACACTAAGCGCAGAGCAAAAATGACTTTCCCTACAATAAGCCACAAGACCGCATTCGCCAGGCGCCAGTTCTATGTTGTCAGCTCCTTCATTTACAGAAACATCGCTAAAACTACTCAATTAACTGGGCTAAGTCACCATGAAGTCAAGGTTAAAGTTCA
Organism: Xestia sexstrigata; assembly: GCA_941918905.2. Lineage (NCBI taxonomy): Eukaryota > Metazoa > Arthropoda > Insecta > Lepidoptera > Noctuidae > Xestia > Xestia sexstrigata. Next base: position 154,133 of record OW799216.2, on the reverse strand, counting down.
AAGTTGGCTTCAGGATCAGGACTACGACCGGACAGAAGAATTACTTCACCTCCGGCAGTAGCCGTGTAATACTTCTTCTACCCATTTTTTTATTTTTTTTTAAATATAACAATCCCAACCTTTTCAGCAAGATACATAAATATACTAACACTACAACACTTATACACGCAAATATGTACAATCTCAATCCCACACACACACTTACGCACACTTACCTCCCATTACACACTCTCACTCTCACATACACACCTACACATCTTCTCACACAATTACCTACACATGCACATTCATAATACAACTACGTTTAATAAACTCCTTCACTCCTAGTTTTTAATTTTTGTTAAAATTGTACTTTCAAATTTGTTTCTATTTTGCCAAGATTTTGTTAACACACTTTTTAGTAAAAGGTTTTTGTATCATAGTGACAGCAGAACACTGACTCCTAAGTCACAGGATCTCCTAGTTTGGGAGTCAGGGTTACTCTATCTGTATTACCTTTATTCCACAGAAATTCATGTGATCTAGTCTTAAATCAATGTTGAAGGTTTTTGTATAGATAAAGATTTTTATTATTATTATTATTATTATTAACTATAGAGTACAACCAGTGCATGTGTGTAGTTGACGCGTTATTTTTCAAAAAGAAGGGCATGTATACTGTTTTTTCCGCGCTTAGAGTGAGAACATTATTACCCAATCACTCCATCACGACATCGAATCCTGCGTGAGCTTGTATGTATACATTGTGCCATGTACTAGTGCTGAAAAGAAGGTAGTAAGAAAGAAAGTACTATTATTGTACTGAATGTGCTATCAGTGAATAGATTCTGACTTTGGTAGCTTATATCTTGGAAATGTGACTTGGAATGTAAGAATATTAATAGTGAATTGCAATTAAAACACTGAAGTTGGCATTGTTACCGTTTTAGGTGTAGAAAAGGCATTTGGAAAGTTTCAAATACTTTTTTTACATCTGTAGTGTTCACTATCTCTACTTATCACTGTATCTACAACAGCCCATAACGTCCACTGCTGGACATAAGCCTCTCCCATTATGGGAGGAATTTGCCGTAATCTCCACGCTTGGCAGGCGGATTGGAGATCGCAGTGATGAAAGACTAGCAGAAAACGCTGCTGCCCATTCTCTGGTCTACGGAGGCGCAAGGTGTTCTGCCTCAGACATTAGTCGCCTTATACAACACCCGTGAGTGTAATGGGTTGGTTCAATTCTACTCTGCCGGATACCACACGGCTAAACTGTATCACTGGCTCACTACTACACGCAGGCAAGGGCTCAAGCGCACGTCCTACTCTCACGATTGACAGCTGTCCCCTCCCTCGTGTACATGAGACAATGTATTGTATCTATTGCATAGACACAAACAGTACAACATCTAAAATTGATTATTCACTGTTACAATATTAATTATTGCATTTCATAATCAATATTTGGTCAGTAGGTCAATTTAGCCATATTTCTTATTTCCATACATTAATATTGTCAATCAAAACAGCCCACTTTCTGTTTAAAAGCTCTTAACACATAATTATGCTACAATTTAGCATGCATGATCCTGTGGGGAAATTAGCAAGATCCACTAGTTAAAGTAAAAAATATGAACAATAAATAAAACACGACATTGTACTAAATTATAACGACACAACACCATTAACAGTCAGGCAATATCTTGAGGATAACCTTAAGATACACAGTAGGTACAAAACAATAATTATTAATCTATGTTTGCATTAAAGTATTACTAGCTATTAAACCCTTCAAACTTTCTGGTAGGTCTTTCTGGTGGCCTTTGTGGTATATGTGTTTAACTTATCAACTTGTTAACCAAAACCATTGAAATGTTTACCCTGCAGATGATCCCTTTATTTTAATACATGATTTACTTACAAGTCGTATGCAAACAGCAAGAACAACACTATGTTGACGACGATCCATTTGAGTGAGCTCGATCGCTTCTTGTTTGCGTAATTGAGATCAATCGTGTGCTGCACCAAACTAGAGTTGGGACTCGGAGACCTAAACAAACGGTATGACATTGTTGGTTATCTGCATTTTTAGTAAATAATAACACGCTAACTGCAAGCCTTTACAAGAAACCGACGAACAGATACATTACTTACATGTCAATTTCAAACCAAAAGAAGAGATTTACTCTAAAACTCCATTAGTAGTTGAGTACACAGTACTCAAAATTAAAAAAAAAAAACAATAACATAACCGACAGCGACAGATAGTTAGAACGCGCACAGAGCATCATCCATAGAATAGACTAATAAAGTAATAAATATTCTAAAGAATGAGGCATCATCTCAATCTTATTGTATGCATTGAGTTGAGATCAGTGTCATAGACTAATATATATAGAATGCAGATCAGTGTCTCCAACTCTATTTGTCATTGTCAAAATTACGGTGGGTGTTGCTAGTCTAAAAATACGGTATTTGGCGGAAATTTACGGCAGACTAAAATTAAAAAATACGGTGAATTTACGGTTATTTAATTCACAATTAAACATTAAGTTTCAGGTGTTTCAGCCTTTTTGTACATAGAAACATTAATACTTTTAATCATTTTATCAGTAGGTAGGAAATCTACGCAGTTTTTTTTGCTGTTCTCTTAATGAGTTGCTGCATAGATTCCCAGTAATAGATTTTGTAGACAATTGGTTCCTTTTTTTGTTTTCAATTCAGTAATGTGGCTGAAAATGCACTCGCAATCGGCGTTTAAGTGGGGCAATGACAGCATTCCTAGCATAAAATGTGCTAAAATATAGAATGGTCCGACTCGTCGCGAGACTTCTCTATTTTGATTTTTATAATTAAAAGCCAAAATACATCTGGAAGATCGTTGACGTCTAAATCACATTTGTTTTGTCAAATCAAATCATTTTTATTTTTGTGCAATGTAATTCGGAAAATGCAGCCATTCATCGTCTAAAATCTGCTGGACATCAAGTTTCTTGGTAGATATTCGTCATTTACGGTTTAATGTTCACACCAATGAAACACCGTTTTATTCTTATTATTGTCTATAATCCAGTAATGTACAATACAAGATCCAATAGTAATGGCCACCTTAGTATGGAAAATCACTCTTCCAACCACAAACAATCAGTCTCATCTAAATATCTGGCGGGAAGCCTTCTGATTGAGAGAGACTGAGAGAGCGGTAAGCCCTCGCCACCCGCTGTGCACGCACGGGTGGTGGCAATCGCTGCCTCCCAAATGGAGGACAGGTTTCGGGACCTCTTCAGTGCGTGTTTTACGGCTGGGAGGTTCCCGAAACTGTGGAAGGAGGGGCAGCTATGCCTCCTCCGAAAAGAGGGACGCCCGGTGGACTCCCCCTCGGCATACCGGCCCATCGTTCTGCTCGATGAGGTCGGTAAATTGTTCGAGGGGATTGTCGCCGCGGAGGCTGCGGAGCGAGGGGAGACGTACGCGACCATTTTGGTGCGGGCGCGTGCTAATGCCGATCCCACCCAACTAGGGATCGGCAATGTGTAATGCCGGCGGACCCAAGCCGGGGCTCGAATATTCGAGTTCCCGGGGGCCGAAGGGGGTGCCCGCGCGGACCTCTTTGCAGCCAAGCTGCAAGAGGTCATCGAGGCCGCCACGCCGCATTGTGCGGTGTGTGCCGCCAGTGGCCGCCAATCAGGCCACGTAATGAAGGGGAGGAAGTGTATTCCTCCCCCTAAGCGTGGCAAAGCTGCTGCCGCTAACACCGCCGTTCCTGCGGCGGCTGCGGAGTCCTCGAATCCGTAGAATAATCTGCAGAATCTGCAGACTTGAGGGCCGCCGTAGCCTTTCGGTAAGAGGCGTGCAGGCGGTCCTCCTCCTCCGGTTCTCTCTGCGAAACTCTCTGCGAGAAGCGATCTTAAGGACGACTACCCTGGACATTTTCCCACCAGCTCGCCAGGGTCAAATTTTTACCTTCCCAGGGGAATATCTCTTCAACGGGACCAGCTGCAGGAACCTCACCGGTGCCAGCAGTTGGAGAAGCATCCGCCTTACAATCAAACACAGGTCACTGCCCAGTCAACACCACCCCCTGGAGCAGGCACCCCCGGGAAGACTTTGGACGGCGCTGGAGCAGCGAAGATCAGCGGTGGAACGAAGACTTTTAGTTAGGTACATAGGTTTGTTTATTGATTAAGTTTAGGATTAAGAACCAGACTCCGGGGGCAACCCGTTTCAGGGATACAGAGCCCCAAACAAGTCAGGTCGCGAGAGCCAAAAGCAGGCATTTGCGGTTTTTGGTGATTATAGCAACTTTTAAAAAGGCAACAGCTCACTCCCTATAGAAGACGCTCCATCTTTAAGAACTGCCAAACTCTAGTTGTACCTTCCCCTAGGAGAGTCCACACATGGAGGCATGAGAAGAAATTCTCATTCCTCGGGGAATGTTACTGTCGTGGCTAATATTCTGGGGAGGTGTCACATCGTTCGTCGTGCGATTACTCACGGAGCGGGTTTGTCGTGCGGGGTGCGATGTGTATCACGGGTCGGGGATATTGTCGTGTGCCGTGCGATGGCTCACGGAGCGGGCTCATCGGACGGTACGTGACTAGTGATTCACTCCTCGAAGTTCTCGGGGAGTTAATCGGGGTTGGGGATTCTCCTTCATCTTGGATCGCGGCGTTCATCGCTTTCTGGTACACGTCTGCCCATCAGAAGTGACTGTGAGCGTGATGAATCGTCGTGATAAAGGATCAAGGGGGAGGGGGGGAATACATATGTATGTGTATGTATGTATATATTTTATATATTTATATGTATATGTTTATATATTTATGAAGAGTAGGGAGACAGGGACCATACCCTTCAAAGGAAAAACAATATGAAAAAAAACGATTTGTGAAAGACTACCCCAGGGCGGTACCAGCTGCTCAACAGCTGGACAATCCGCCACGATCCCTTCGGGATCGTCAAGCCCCTCGTATTCTGGGGGGGGCAGCAATCGTTTTCCACTTGCCAATGGCAACGAGAGCCGAGGAGGCTTAACCAGATCACGGTCTTTCGAAGACCTGATCTCTTTTTCACGCACTCTGGCACTGCGTCACCAGGGAACGGAGCAGAGGCTCCAGCGGAACCACGCGTGGTCCTGGAGAGGGTGGATGTCTCGTCGGTGGTCAACGACACACCGCAACCAGTTGCGACCGCTGTCTCCAAATTTTGGTTGAAGCGGCCGCATGACTGTGGGTCGGATGCGGGCTCCATGGGCTTGTCTTCCAGTGAGGAGAACCTGCCGGCCCCCAAGGTGCCAACAACAAGGAGGGGCAGAGGACGCGGAATACCCTCCGGAGCGAGTGCTCCGGCGGCGTCACACGAATCCCGGGGCCGCGTGGAACAAGGTGATGCCTCCATCGCATTGGTGTCCACCAGGGCGGAGCTCAATGCCGCGAGGCGGGAGGGCCGGAAGGCCATCGCGACCGACGAGGTCGCTGAGTTAGCTCGTCGGGCAAGAGAGAGGCGGTCCCAGACTGGCGAAGCTCCTGAGGGCTGGACGGCAGAGGCTTAGCCGTCAGGTTCTAGATGGCGTGGACGTCGTCCTGAAGGTGGCCACGAAGTCGGGCAACCTGAAGGGGACGTTCACGCGGGCCCTGAAGGAGGCGGCAACCGGGATCAAAGAGGCGGTGGATGTCCTCCTTGACCGGACGACCTCGGAAGAGACCGTGAAGCTCCGAGAGGAGAATTACAGTTTTAGAACGGCAGCCACGGGGGCTAAGATGTTTGAGTTGGCGGGGACCAGCAGTGCCGAGAGGGCGGACTCTCTAGCTGCAAAGCTGAGAGACGTCCTCAACCCTGAGGAGGTCCGGGTGTCCAGACCCATAAAGACAGCGGAAGTTCGCGTCGATGGGCTGGACGACTCTGTAACCCCAGAGGAGGTGGTGGCGGCTATAGCATGGAACGGCGAATGCCCGCCAGAAAATGTGCGGGCGGGCGACATCCGCGTTAATGCTGGCGGGCTTGGCACCATCTGGGTGCGGTGCCCGGTGGCTGCGGCCAAGCAGATCGCCGATGCGAGCCGCCTACTGGTGGGCTGGGTGTCAGCGAGGGTAAAACTCCTGGCACCCCGGGCCATGCAGTGCTACCGGTGCCTGGAGAAAGGTCACGTCCGGACACTCTGCACCTGCGAAACAGACCGCAGCGATTTGTGCTATCGCTGTGGTCAGCCCGGACATAAGGCGGCCAAAAATGCCTAACGCATACCGTACCGTCCGGGGAGACGGTTTGGTTTTGTGGGGCTTGCACCCACTAAAAAACACCGCCGTGAGCCTACTGTCGCCTTTGCGGATGGGCCGCGAGAACTGCTACGCATGACGTTCGCGACCCATCCAGCGCTGCCCGTCTCCGGGCACCAGACTGCTTTGGCGATGTCCGGGCTCACCTGAGACATCGCCTCCACTCGTGAGGGCCGTGCAAAGCGACGACGATAAACTCCCCGATCTATCGCCCGCTGGCACCTCCTAGGGCGGCATCAGGTCGCCATGGCGCCTCCTCCGCCGCCCTGTCCTCCTGCGACGAATCGCGTCAGCGAGGGAGTCTTCCTCCCTGACGCGCTCCGCGGCCTCCTTCTGCGAGATGACATCCTTGCAAAAGGACGCCACCGCCTCCCATGCCTCTCTGCTGTCGACCATGGCCTTGGCCACGGCCGGCAAGGAGAGGTCTGCTGCGAGAGCGCGGCGCTGCACCACCCAAGCAAGACAATTCTCGAGAGTGTGAAGGGCCCCGTAGAGCGCCATCGAGCAGATCACCCCCGTGTAAAGCCGTCGGCAAACGACGTTCGGTCCACCCAGGTTCGGCAACAGCCGGCTGAGGGCGGACGCCGTGCCGATCAGCTTCGGCGCAAGCTGAGTAAAGTGCTCGCCGAAGTTCCACCTTCGGTCCAGGACCAGGCCCAAGTATCTCATGCTTGCCCGCACCGCTATTGTCGCACCACCAATAGTGAGGTGTGCGCCAGCCGGTGGCCGACGTCGGGGCGCATGAAATACCAGGGCCTCTGTCTTCTCGAGCGCCACCTTGAGGCCCAGGGCCTCAATTCGCCCCACAACAAGGGACGCGCCCTCGACGGCCGAGCGTGCCGCTTCTTCGTAGATCTCTCCCCGGGCCGTGACGAGAGTGTCATCAGCGTAGCAAATGACGCCCTGCCCGGAGGAGAGCAAACAGCGCAAGGCCCAGTCGTAGCCAATGTTCCACACGAGTGGACCCAAGACCGACCCCTGTGGAACACCGCACGTGATGTGAGTAGGTCCTCTCTTCCTCCTCCCCACGGTCTGCCAGCCCTCACTGGCAGACGCCGATGGATCTGCATCGGGCGCTCGCGTGGTGGCCGTTGGAACAGACCCACTCGGAGGAGCTTCCCTCTGCGTCTCAGGCACTTGAGGAGGCACCTGAGGAGCCACGGAAGGCAGCCTGTTGCCTGCGCCGCCAGTGCCACTAGCAGCAGCAGCCGCATTTCTGCGGTCCGCTGCCAGTGGCGGACGAACGGTCCTCGCTGGCAGGAGGCGGTCCTCGATACCAGCAAACCGGGCATCCATCATTTTCCCGATCTGGGAAACGATGACATGTATCTGCATCTCGCTTATAGGTGGCCCCTGCTGGTGGAACTTTTCAGTAGCAGAGGAACACCTAGAATCTTGGGGCTCTGCCTGCGGCGGAACTTCCGGTCGCACACGGAGACCTACGACTTCCTCCCGAAGAGCCACCATCTCTTGACGGAGAGCATCGACCTCTTTCCGCAGTCGATCGTTCAGCAGGTGGAGCCGTCGGGTCTCCTCGCTGGAGCTCCTGCTGGCGAGGCCCTCTATGGCCAGTCTGACCCGCAGTGCTGCTTCTCTGATGGCCCGCTGACTTGTGCCCTTTAAGTTTTTGGACTTCCGAGTGGTATCCAAAACCACCTCGATGTCCATTAGGGCTGGTTTTTCAAGTTGAACTCTGCCCCATGAGCGGAACCTTAGCGCTGACAGGCGCCTCCACACTCTCCTCTATAGCCGTGTTGACGGCCATTTGGCATGCCGGCGACACGCTTTGGCAGTCCGACTCACTCTCCTCAGAGAGTGAACCACGTGGGGTGCCGTTTCGGAGGAACCTACCCCTCCCATCACGGGCTGGTCTTCGCCATTTGCTTGTTGCCGCCTTGGAAGGTACCTTCCGAGGCGGCAACATCTCCTCGTTCTCGTGAGGCCGCTTGAGAGGTCCCGGAGATGCGAGCGTTTCGGGAGCACGACCCGACAACTGAGCACCAAGGCGACTCGGACCTCCGACAACACATTCACCCTCCCAAGAACCACGCGTAGTTCTGCTGGAGCCAGTGCTCCCGTCCTCTGTGACGCAGCGCCAGAGTCTGCCACTGCATCCACCTGCTCTACCAACTTATTTTGTTTTTTGTTTTTTAAATATGCTTCCATTTTGTTCCCACGAGTAGTAAGGAAATATTCATCAACCTAGGCAGAGCCTTTTACCTAGGCAAGCCTAATACTGTAGGGTGCGGCCGGTGCCCTACAGGGGAAGCGCTAATGACTGGACACCCTCCAGCCATTCATCCTCTCGCCGCGCCTCGAAACTTAGGATTGTTTTTTGCCAGGAGCCGCATCACGGCCGCACTCATCTCCGCCTGTGTCACCTCTGGGACGGTATCACTCTCCTCTTCTTCTTCCGACTCTGCAGCTGTGGGCAGAGCCATCGGCGGTGGCTCATGCTCGGCTCTCTCAGGGAAGAGAGCCGAGACCACTCGCTCCAGGAACTGCGGCTCGAGACCTTCCGTTAGCGGGGGGGCCCACGGGCGAAGTTTTCCTCGGACCGTGCGGTAAGGGCGCCCCCACGGATCCCCGTCTAGGGTCCCCAGCAGCTCCTCTCTGGAGCGCGTTTTCGACTCACCGATGGCCAGCCACAGAGCCTCATTCGCCGCGCGGTACACCTCATACAGCGCGGCTTCTTCGTCGGGATCCCGCAGACGTCTCCTCCGACATCGCGCGTACGAGCGTCTGGCGTCTGCGCACGCAACGCGCAGCCGCTCGACCTCGACGCACCACAAGTACACGCGGCGCCTTGCGGACAGAGGGGAGACGCGTGGCATGGACGCGTCGCAGATTTGCGTTATTGCGTCGCCAAACCACTGCGCCTCCTGTTCGATGTCGATGGGACCGACGGTAGCCGACTCCCGAATCCAGGCTAGGACGATAGTGGCCTCCTCGAGAGCCTCCCTGTCGAGGCGTTTCAGTGCCCAACGCGGACCGTCTCTCCGGGGGGTCGATTGGCTACGACCTTCAGCGGTTTGAGCGGAGACGTCGAAGCGTATGTATCGGTGGTCCGATAGCGTCTCCACCTCCGCTTCCACGTGCCAATCACGAACGCGGTGCACGACAGCGGTACTAGCGAACGAGACGTCCACTATGGACCCGCCCCGCTGTCGCACACACGTGTAGGCCGAACCACGATTTAAGACGGCCAGGCCCGTCGTTATGGCCCACTCCTCTAGCACTTCGCCTCTCGGGTCTGTGACCGGGGATCCCCACGCCGCAGATTTGGCGTTCAGATCACCGAGAAGCAAAATGGGCCGAGGGTGAGACCGGCCGACGACGGCTCCCAACTCGACAAGGAAGCTCTCGAAGTCGGCTCCTGTTGGGCGAAAAGTATGCCCCGATCGTGACGATCCCGTTCACAAGGGCGGCAACCCACCAGTGACCCCGGGATACGTCGACAAGAGTCGCGCCGATGATGGCCACCAGGCCGTCCAGATCCCTGCCCAGTTTTCCCGGGGGGGGATGAAGTACGGCTCAGCGAGCACCGCCACATTTACCGACCACTCCGCCATGCTCAGGACCAAGAGATCCTGAGCTCTGGTGCAGTGATTAATATTCGCCTGTAGGAAATGGAGTGCCATCACTGACACTGCATTTCCTCGCTTCGTCCCACCACAGGCCGGAAGTCGGCCTCAGAGGTGCTAGAGGGTGCAGCTCCCGCAGCCTTGGTCCAACGCTTGCTGCGCTTTCTGGGCGCGCCGCAAGCGCTGCCGCCTATTCGGTGCCCCGCGGACTTTCCTGCAGCTGTACACAGGCTGCAGTTTGGCTCCGCGGAGCACCGGGCCGCCTTATGTCCGGGCTGACCACAGCGATAGCACAAATCGCTGCGGTCTGTTTCGCAGGTGCAGAGTGTCCGGACGTGACCTTTCTCCAGGCACCGGTAGCACTGCATGGCCCGGGGTGCCAGGAGTTTTACCCTCGCTGACACCCAGCCCACCAGTAGGCGGCTCGCATCGGCGACCTGCTTGGCCGCAGCCACCGGGCAGATGGTGCCAAGCCCGCCAGCATTAACGCGGATATCGCCCGCCCGCACATTTTCTGGCGGGCATTCGCCGTTCCATGCTATAGCCGCCACCACCTCCTCTGGGGTTACAGAGTCGTCCAGCCCATCGACGCGAACTTCCGCTGTCTTTATGGGTCTGGACACCCGGACCTCCTCGGGGTTGAGGACGTCTCTCAGCTTTGCAGCTAGAGAGTCCGCCCTCTCGGCACTGCTGGTCCCCGCCAACTCAAACATCTTAGCCCCCGTGGCTGCCGTTCTAAAACTGTAATTCTCCTCTCGGAGCTTCACGGTCTCCTCCGAGGTCGTCCGGTCAAGGAGGACATCCACCGCCTCTTTGATCCCGGTTGCCGCCTCCTTCAGGGCCCGCGTGAACGTCCCCTTCAGGTTGCCCGACTTCGTGGCCACCTTCAGGACGACGTCCACGCCATCTAAAACCTGACGGCTAAGCCTCTGCCGTCCAGCCCTCAGGAGCTTCGCCAGTCTGGGACCGCCTCTCTCTTGCCCGACGAGCTAACTCAGCGACCTCGTCGGTCGCGATGGCCTTCCGGCCCTCCCGCCTCGCGGCATTGAGCTCCGCCCTGGTGGACACGAATGCGATGGAGGCATCACCTTGTTCCACGCGGCCCCGGGATTCGTGTGACGCCGCCGGAGCACTCGCTCCGGAGGGTATTCCGCGTCCTCTGCCCCTCCTTGTTGTTGGCACCTTGGGGGCCGGCAGGTTCTCCTCACTGGAAGACAAGCCCATGGAGCCCGCATCCGACCCACAGTCATGCGGCCGCTTCAACCAAAATTTGGAGACAGCGGTCGCAACTGGTTGCGGTGTGTCGTTGACCACCGACGAGACATCCACCCTCTCCAGGACCACGCGTGGTTCCGCTGGAGCCTCTGCTCCGTTCCCTGGTGACGCAGTGCCAGAGTGCGTGAAAAAGAGATCAGGTCTTCGAAAGACCGTGATCTGGTTAAGCCTCCTCGGCTCTCGTTGCCATTGGCAAGTGGAAAACGATTGCTGCCCCCCCAGAATACGAGGGGCTTGACGATCCCGAAGGGATCGTGGCGGATTCTCCAGCTGTTGAGCAGCTGGTACCGCCCTGGGGTAGTCTTTCACAAATCGTTTTTTTTCATATTGTTCTTCGACCGCCTTCTTCACTCTGGCTAACACCTCGTCCGCAGTCTCCTGGCTGCCCTCGAGAGTGACCGCCATCGAGTGAAGTGCCGGCCGACACCCGGGTCTGGCTGCCGTGATACTGGCATATGACGGCACCTCGGGTTTTGGATCGGATTCAACTCTTTTTATGACCTCCTTGACGTCTCTGGCGGCTTCATCTATCCTGAGCTCGAGGACACCCTGCCCCACCTCAACCTTGCAGCTGAGTTCCTCGAGCTGTTCGCCGATCTTGTCTAGGAGGTCGGCGCCGCTGTCATTTATCTCGTCTTTTATGTCCAAGGTGACTTTTGAAACCTTCTCTTCTAGCTGGTTGAGCCGCGTCTCCAAGTTCGATTCCACCCTTTTTAGCCTTCCTAAGATGTCCTCCGACAGTTCGGGTGGGGTAGGCTTGATGTCAGTTGTGGGTGGAACCGTTCCGGGCGCTGTCTCCAGGCTCTTTACCCGCTTGCTCAACTCAAACAAGGTCCGCAGGCACTTGTCTGACTGGGTTTCTAAAAATATCTTAATATCCTTTCGCATCTGTGGGTAACCTTGGACTCTAGTCGGAATGTCCTCGAAAGTCTTCATGACTTCTTGTAGGAGCTTGTCAGTAGACGATGTGGCATAGATGTTGGTCTGCTGTTTGTAAGCGTCCATTAAGTCTAGAGACCTCCTTTTCCGCTCTGGCCTCCGGATGAAGGTTTTAGCGGCGTCCAGCGCCTGTGCCGGCTGTCCTACCTATCTGGGAGTGGTGGTGGTGGGGGGGGAAGCGACGGCACCAGAGGTTCCTGCCGATGGCGACAGTGGTGTTTTGGCTGTCGACGTAGCCTCCTGTGTTCCGCCGGCGCCGGCCCTCGCCCCTCTCCCTGTTACTGGGGTGCGGATTCCGGACATCATTTTTGGTTGCGTGAGTTGCCCGCCTGTTGGGTGTTGTGTGGCTAGTGTGTAAAGGGCACTGCCAGGGAACGGGGAAAGTTGTTTGGTGTAAAAATTCAAACTAAAACAGTAAAAGTGTATAATAAATATAAATATAGATAAGATTATAAAATCTTAGCCAGTCTCGACTCTATGTGAGAGTAAATTACGGTCAGCTTAACGTTCTATGAACGGGTCAAGCACCGGAGAATGTGAGAAAAACTCCAATTGTCAAAATAAGTCAGTAGGATCCACAAAATATAACGACTTTTAAAGCGACTCTATGTAGAGTCGTTCTATTGCGTTCAGTCGATAGCTCCCACCGAGCCCTCTCAGATGAACCCAAACTCGGTGCAGTTACACCAAGGGGTTCCGGAGATATCCCAACATGAAAATTTTTGGTTTTTCACGAAATAAAGAACCAAAAGTGGTTACAAGAGGATATCTCCGGATCCACCAGTCCAAAAACCCTGGTGATTGGGCTTTCCGAAGTTGGCTCAGTGAGACCGATCCACTGGAACAGTTTTCAGGCTGAAAAATTTTTACGTCCTGAAAACGCCTGAAAACCTTCTTGCCCTATACCCTAAGCCCTACTGGTATGTCCAGCGAAGACCCCAGCCCGCTACGTCTCTCCGTTGGGAAGTTATGGCCGTCTAAAGTTTTTGCAAAATGGCCGCAGTGCTCTTTGCAGCCAAGCTGCAAGAGGTCATCGCGGACTCTGCCAAGGTGGCCCGGCCGGTCAAGTCAGCGGCCATTGAGGTGACGGAGCTAGATGACTCCGTCACCAAGGAGGAGGTGGTGGCGGCGGTCGCAGCGGTAGGGGGCTGTGGTGCCGCGGCGGTCCAAGGCCGGGACATAAGGCCCGGCCGCGGTGGTATGGGCACCATCCGCCTCGAGTGCCCAATCGCCGCTGCCAAAGCCGTCCTTGCGAAAGGACGGCTTCAAGTCGGGTTCAGCTCGGGCGCAGTCCGGGCACTCGAGGACCAGCCTCTGCGGTGCTTCCGGTGCTTCGGCATCGGCCACACCAGGCCTCTGTGTCCGTCCAAGGTAGACAGGACGGACACATGCTACCGCTGCGGCAAGGAGGGCCACAAAGCCGCCTCCTGCAAGGCCGCCACGCCGCACTGTGCGGTGTGTGCCGCCAGTGGCCACCGATCGGGCCACGTAATGAAGGGGAGGAAGTGTATTCCTCCCCCTAACCGTGGCAAAGCGCAGGCGCCGACCGGGCCTGCGCCTGATGCTGCCGCTAACACCGCCGTTCCTGCGGCGGCTGCGGAGGAGGGTGCGATGTCCGACTGATGGACACAGTCGAACATCGCATCCTTCAGGCGAACACCAACCACCGCAGGACAGCCCAGGATCTGCTGATGCAGACCATGGCTGAGTGGTTGGTGGACTTGGCGGTGGTCGCCGAACCCTACTCGGTCCCTGGCCGTTGGCTGGGCGACCGGGACGGCTTGGTGGCGTTGGTGGCGCGGTCTTCCACAGACTCCCCTCCCCTCTCGCTCTTAGAGAGGGGACCGGGATACGTGGCCGCCGCGTAGGGAGAGGTAGTGATGGTGGGGGTGTATTTCTCCCCAAACCGCCCTCTCTCGGACTTTGAGGATTTCCTCGAAGTCCTCACTGCTGTCGTAGGGAGGGCGGCGCCACGCCAGGTCGTGGTGTTGGGCGACCTAAACGCCAAGTCGGTGGCCTGGGGCAACCCGGCCGCCGGTTGCAACGTCCGGGGACGCGCCGTCCAGTTTTGGGCGGCCTCGTGCGGTGTGTCCCTCCTCAACAGGGGGGCGGTCCACACGTGTGTGCGACAACAGGGCGGGTCGGTGGTGGATGTGTCGTTTGCCACCCCCGCGCTGGCCGCCCGCGTCGTGAACTGGCGGGTGGAGCTGGTGGAGACCTTGTCGGACCACCGTTACGTGCGGTTCGACATCTCCACCCAGCAGGGGAGGGGGACGGCCAGCGCTGGGCAATCTCCCTTCCCGCGGTGGGCACTCACCCGCCTGGACCGGGAGGCAGCCAAGGAGGCCGCTTTTCTCCAGGACTGGCTGTCGCCTCCCCTTGTCGAGGAGGTCCCGGACGTTGACGCCGCAGCGGTCCGGCTCAGGGGGTCCTTGACCGAGGTGTGCAACTCCAGCATGCCTCGGTCTCGCCGTCCGCCTCCCCGTCGTGCCGTCTACTGGTGGACGGAGGATCTGGCGAGACTACGGGCCACCTGCGTGGCAGCCAGAAGGGCCTACACGCGGAGCCGACGGCGCAGCGCCCAAAACCGAGTCCGGGCAGAGGAGGACCGCCTGCACGCCTCTTACCGAGAGGCTACGGCGGCCCTCAAGTCTGAAATGGGCGCTGCGCAAGACTCGGCGAGGGCCGAGATGCTGGAGGGTCTCGACAGGGATCCCTATGGGAGGCCATATAAGGCGGCGCGGAACCAGCTCCGCCCCTACGGTCCCCCACTGTCGGAGACCCTCGAGCCAGCATTGTTGGATGGGGTGGTCCGGTCCCTGTTTCCGCGCAGGACCGACTTCGCCCCACCAACGATGGATCCCCCGCAAGGGGCGGCTCCACCGGAGGCAGAGGTCCCCCCGGTGACGGCGGCGGAATTCTGCGCGGGGGTTCTGAGCCTCCGCGCAAAGAAGACCGCCCCCGGACCGGACGGCGTCCCCGCACGGGTGGTGGCAATCGCCGCCTCCCAAATGGAGGACAGGTTTCGGGACCTCTTCAGTGCGTGTTTTACGGCTGGGAGGTTCCCGAAACTGTGGAAGGAGGGGCAGCTATGCCTCCTTCGAAAAGAGGGACGCCCGGTGGACTCCCCCTCGGCATACCGGCCCATCGTTCTGCTCGATGAGGTCGGTAAATTGTTCGAGGGGATTGTCGCCGGGAGGCTGGACAGCCATTTGCGGGGGGTAGGGCCGGACCTGTCGGACGCCCAATACGGTTTCCGTCGTGGGCGTTCGACGATCGACGCGCTGGCCCTACTGAAGGGCCAGGTAAAGGAGGCGGTGGATGCGGGGGACGGAGTGCTGGCGGTGTCATTCGACATTGCGAACGCCTTCAACTCCGTCCCCCACTCGACGATTTTGGAGGCGCTCCGGTATCACGGAGTGCCCCAATATCTGCGGGATCTCCTGGCCAGCTACTTGGAGGACCGAGAGGTCCTCTTCGTAGACAAAACGGCCACCGTGAGGCGCTACGGGGCAGAGTCCGGTGTTCCACAGGGGTCGGTGCTTGGCCCCCCCTTGTGGAACATCGGGTTTAACTGGCTCTTGCGGGGAGCCCTCCTCCCGGGCACGAGTGTCATCTGCTACGCGGACGACACTCTCCTCACTGCCCGGGGGAGGAACTTCGGGGATGCGGCCTGTCTGGCCTCGGCTGGCGGATCCTTGGTGGCAGAGAGGATCCGCCGCCTGGGATTGAAGGTGGCGCTGCACAAGACGGAGGCCGTGTACTTTCGCGGTCCCCGGCAGCGCTGCCCTCCCGACGCCCACATCGTCGTGGAGGGCGTCCGTATAGGGGTCCAGCCCCAGATGAAATATCTGGGGCTGGTGCTGGACGACAGGTGGCGCTTCGGCCCGCACTTCAGCGGGCTGTCGACGCGCCTGTTGAAGGCTGCGGACGCCCTCTCGTGGCTCCTCCCAAACCTGGGGGGGCCCAAGGCGAAATGCCGGCGCCTCTATGCCGGCATCTTGCGGAGCATGGCCCTTTACGGGGCACCCATCTGGGCGGACTCCCTCCATAGGAGGGAGAATGCGACCGCCATCCGCAGGCCCCAGCGGGCCATTGCACAGCGGGTTGCGAGGGCTTACCGCTCGGTGGGCTTTTCGGCGGCGTGCGCTCTGGCCGGCACCCCTCCGTGGGAGTTGGAGGCATGGGTGCTCGCCAGAGTGTACGAGTGGACGGCGCACCGGAAGGCGCTCGGGGAGCGCCCCGTCGCCGAAGAGCGGGAGGCCGTGCGGCAGGAGGCGAAGGACGCCATCGTCCTCCATTGGACGGAGGACCTCGCCAACGCCGCCTTTGGCCGCCGGACGTTGGACGCGCTCGGTCCGGTCCTGAGGGGCTGGCTCGAGCGGTCCCACTGTTTCCTCTCTTTCCGTCTGGTGCAGGTGCAAAAAAAAAGGTTAGGTTAGGTTAGGTTAGGTTAGGTTAGGTTGGGGGGGGGGACCCCCCACAGTGCTTGCGTCCACGTCGCGTCCCCTGGAAACGACCCAGTTTGACCACCGTAACGGAGTGGCAGACTGGGTTGGCCAAAGTGCACTGTGCTCTCGTAGATTTATCTCATTGCTTTGTCGACTACGAACCTGCGGAGGCTATGCCTAATCCTACGCGGGACGCCTGCGGGCGCTTTTTAAAACCAAAAGGCCCTTCTCAGGGCCAACCCAAAGGCCCTTCTCAGGGCCAACCCAAAGGCCCTTCTCAGGGCCAACCGAAAGGCCCTTCTCAGGGCCAACCAAAAGGCCCTTCTCAGGGCCACTACGACGCGCGAGCGTCAGAGACTAGCCGCGCGCCGTCTGCGGCTAGCTTCTTCGGAGGGGCGAGTGAGTCGTCTGACAACGACTCACTTACCACTGTGTCGGACGCAGATGACTCTCGGTCACGGAAGCGGGTCCACCGGAGCGGTGGGTCCGAAGGCTCCACGGCCTCGAAGGCTAAAAAGCCGACGGCGGCCGATACCCATGTCGTTGGGCTCGCGGACGCCCAACGCCAGTTGGACCTGGCTCGGCGGGCGCAGCTCCAGCAAGAGCTGGAGGAGCGGGTTGCTGCCAGAGAGAAGCGGGCGCACGCCGCCCGGGCCAAGTCCGGGTATGGTGCGTCCCGCGTTCTATACGCGGACCATTCTCTAGCCGAGCTGGAGAGAATGGCGGAGGAGGACGAGGAGGAGATCGTGGAGGTCGCTTCTAAGTCCTCCAACCTAAAGGGGACCTTTCAGAAGGCCCTCAAGAGCAGGGCCGCGAGCATGCGCGGTGTCGTCGCGGAGCTTGTCCGGCGGAAGGCCACCGACGAGACCCGGCAAATGCAGGCGAAGATAGATCGCCTGCAGTCGGAGGTCAGCCAGCTTCATCAAAAGCTGGCTGAAGCCACGGCCCGGCCACAACAAGCCGAGACGAGCCCTGTGGCAGAGGGCCCCTCCTCCAACCTTGAGGATATCATCCGCAAGGTTGTTATGGAGGAGAGGGCCTTCACGAGAGCCTGCTTTGCGGCTATAGAGGACCGGCTCTTGCCGGAGACACGCCCCCGACCGCCGCTTGCGGCGGATAAGAGGCAGTGCGAGCCGGGGCCGTCCTCCTCCCAGGTGGAAGACGCCCTTCTCCCTTCAACCACCCCGTCCAACGAGTGGACGGAAGTGGCCCATAAGGGGAAGGGAAAAGGCAAGAAGTCGGCGGCGGCCGTCCCTGTCGCCCCCGCCGCCAACGCTCCCAGACAGTCGCAGACGACCGGCAAGGGAAAGGGGAAGGGTAAAGGGAAAGGGAGGGGAAAGGGGCAGCTAGTCCCCCCGAAAACTGCGGCCGTCGTAGTGACGCTCACCGCGGAGGCTGCGGGGCGAGGGGAGACCTACGCCTCCATTCTGGTGCGGGCCCGTACCAATGCCGATCCCACCCAACTGGGGATCGGCAGTGTGTCCTGCCGGCGGACCCAAGCCGGGGCTCGAATATTCGAGTTCCCGGGGGCCGAAGGGGGTGCCCGCGCGGACCTCTTTGCAGCCAAGCTGCAAGAGGTCATCGCGGACTCTGCCAAGGTGGCCCGGCCGGTCAAGTCGGCGGCCATTGAAGTGACGGAGCTAGATGACTCCGTCACCAAGGAGGAGGTGGTGGCGGCGGTCGCAGCGGTAGGGGGCTGTGGCGCCGCGGCGGTCCAAAGCCGGGACATAAGGCCCGGCCGCGGTGGTATGGGCACCATCCGCCTCGAGTGCCCAATCGCCGCTGCCAAAGCCGTCCTTGCGAAAGGACGGCTTCAAGTCGGGTTCAGCTCGGGCGCAGTCCGGGCACTCGAGGACCAGCCTCTGCGGTGTTTCCGGTGCTTTGTAATCGGCCACACCAGGCCTCTGTGTCCGTCCAAGGTGGACAGGACGGACACATGCTACCGCTGCGGCAAGGAGGGCCACAAAGCCGCCTCCTGCAAGGCCGCCACACCACACTGTGCGGTGTGTGCCGCCAGTGGCCGCCAATCTGGCCACGTAATGAAGGGGCGGAAGTGTATTCCTCCCCCTAAGCGTGGCAAAGCGCAAGCGCCGAATGGGCCTGCGCCTGCTGTTGCCGCTAACACCGCCGTTCCTGCGGCGGCTGCGGAGGAGGGTGCGATGTCCGACTGATGGACACAGTCGAACATCGCATCCTCTGCACCGCATGCTTGGTGGCGTTGGTGGCGCGGTCTTCCACAGACTCCCCTCCCCTCTCGCTCTTAGAGAGGAGACCGGGATACGTGGCCGCCGCGTGGGGAGAGATAGCGATGGTGGGGGTGTATTTCTCCCCAAACCGCCCTCTCTCGGAGCAAGCGCGGGAGGACGATCCTCTCGCTGCGCCGCTCCTCAGACGAAGAAGGGGGACAAGGCGTCAAGCCCTCCCTCCTCATGGTGACGGGCGGGCGACAGGCGCGGGGGTGCCTTCGCCCGCATTGCACCCGTCACCTTCGTCGGTCATTCCCGACCCCCCACACCCGTGAGGGTGTGAGGGGTCTGCCTTGCAATCGTCGGTGGAGGACTGGAAGTAAAGGCTGTGCCGGTTTCCCAGTCCCCCGCCACTCGGACGAAGCGGGAATGCGCTGGGTCGTTTTAGTGGGTATACCGGGTCCGCCCGGGGAGTCCCACATACCCCTCCCGTCCCCCGATGGGAGGGTATGCGTAATGCATTTTTTCTCAGCGTCAAAAAAAAAAAAAAAAAAAAAAGGTTAGGTTGGGGGACCCCCCACAGAGCTTACGTCCACGTCGTGTCCCCTGGAAACAGCCCAGTTCTGACCACCGTAACGGAGTGGCAGACTGGGTTGGCTAAAGTGCTCTGTGCTCTCGTAGCTTATTTTATCCATTGCCTTGACACTACGAAACTGCGGAATGCCCAAACCCTCGCGGGACGCCTGCGGGCGCTTTTTAAAACCAAAAGGCCCTTCTCAGGGCCAACCAAAAGGCCCTTCTCAGGGCCAACCAAAAGGCCCTTCTCAGGGCCAACCCAAAGGCCCTTCTCAGGGCCAACCAAAAGGCCCTTTTCAGGGCCACCCCGACGCTCCAGCATCAGAGTCTAGCCGCGCGCCGTCTGTGGCTAGCTACTTCGGCGGGGCAGAGTCGTCTGACAGCGACTCAGTTGTTGGAGTGTCGGATGCGAGCGGCTCTCGGTCGCGGAAGCGGGTCCACCGGAGTGGTGGGTCCGAGGGCTCCTCGGCCTCGAAGGCTAAAAAGCCGACGGCGGCCGCGGATACCCATGTCGTTGGGCTCGCGGAGGCCCAACGCCAGTTGGACCTGGCTCGGCGGGCGCAGCTCCAGCAAGAGCTGGAGGAGCGAGTTAATGCCAAGGAGAAACGGGCGCACGTCACCCGGGCCAAGTCCGGGTACGGTGCATCCCGCGTTCTCTACGCGGACCATTCTCTGGCCGAGCTGGAGAGAATGGCGGAGGAGGACGAGGAGGAGATTGTCGAGGTAGCCTCTAAGTCCTCCAACCTGAAGGGGACCTTGCAGAAGGCCCTCAAGTGCAGGGCCGCGAGCATGCGCGGTGTCGTCGCGGAGCTGGTCCGGCGGAAGGCCACCGACGAGACCCGGCAAATGCAGGCGAAGATAGATCACCTGCAGTCGGAGGTCAGCCAGCTTCATCAAAAGCTGGCTAAAGCCACGGCCCGGCCACAAAAAGCCGAGACGAGCCCTGTGGCAGAGGGCCCCTCCTCCAACCTTGAGGATATCATCCGAAAGGTTGTTATGGAGGAGAGGGCCTTCACGAGAGCCTGCTTTGCGGCTATAGAGGACCGGCTCTTGCCGGAGACACGCCCCCGACCGCCGCTTGCGGCGGATAAGAGGCAGTGCGAGCCGGGGCCGTCCTCCTCCCAGGTGGAAGACGCCCTTCTCCCTTCAACCACCCCGTCCAACGAGTGGACGGAAGTGGCCCGTAAGGGGAAGGGAAAAGGCAAAAAGTCGGTGGCGGCCGTCCCTGTCGCCCCCGCAACCAGCGCTCCCAGCCAGTCGCAGACGACCGGCAAGGGAAAGGAGAAGGGTAAAGGGAGAGGTAGTGGGTATACCGGGTCCGCCCGGGGAGCCCCACATACCCCTCCCGTCCCCCGATGGGAGGGTATGCGTAATGCATTTTTTCCCAGCGTCAAAAAAAAAAAAAAAAAAAAAAAAAAAGGTTAGGTTAGGTTACTGCTAACTGTGCTATGATCTCCGGTGCAAGTGTGGGAATGGAACACCGGGGTGGTTTTTAGTCGGTTAAAGTCCGACAGACCCCTCTGCCCGCCCCAGGGCAGAGGACATCCGTGTGGATTTTCCACCCCGGCAACAAAAAAAAAAAAAAAAAAAAAAAAAAAAAAAAAAAAAGGTTAGGTTAGGTTAGGTTAGGTTAGGTTGGGGTAGCTGAGAGGACTCTACTCAGCGTGTCTTGAGCGGGGCCAATTCCCTAGTGAGTGGAAAAAGGGTCGTCTGGTCCTGCTCAAGAAGGCGGGGCGCCCAGCGGACTCGCCATCCGCATACCGGCCCATAGTGCTGCTGGACGAGGTGGGTAAGCTTTTCGAGCGGATTATTGCTGCCCGCCTCGCCGGCCACTTGTACAGAGAGGGGCCGGATCTGGACGATAGCCAGTTTGGCTTTCGGCATGGGCGCTCCACTGTGGACGCCATAATGCGGGTAAGAGTCCTGGCGGAGGAAGCGGTGTCCCGGGGCGGGGTGATGTTGGCGGTGTCCTTGGACATCTCCAACGCTTTCAACACCCTGCCCTGGAGCTGCATTCGGGAGGCGCTGTGTTATCACAGGGTGCCCCCGTACCTCCGCCGCATCGTTGGGGCTTATTTGGCGGAAAGGTGTGTCACCTACAGGGGACGCGACGGCGGAGGCCAGCGCGCCATGTCGTGCGGTGTTCCACAGGGTTCGGTCGTTGGCCCACCCCTGTGGAACATCGGGTACGACTGGGTGCTGAGAGGCGAGCTCCAACCGGGAGTAACCCTGGTGTGTTACGCGGACGACACACTGGTCACGGCCCGGGGGAGCTCGTACAGGGAGGCAGCGTTGCTGGCGACCTCAGCGGTCTCACAGGTTGTGGGCCGCATACGGCGCCTGGGCCTGGAGGTGGCCCTCAACAAATCGGAGGCCGTGGTCTTTCACGGCCCCCGGCGGGCGCCGCCACCGGGATCACATATTGTGGTCGGGGGGACTCCAATCGCTGTCGAGTCCACCATGAAGTATCTAGGATTGGTGCTCGACAGCCGTTGGAGCTTCGGCCCACACTTCCAGCGGCTGGCGCCCAAGTTGATGGGCGCAGCGGGCGCGCTCGCAACGCTGCTTCCCAATCTGGGGGGCCCGAGCACCGCCTGTAGGAGATTGTACCTGGGGGTCTTACGATCCATGGCCCTGTACGGGGCCCCGGTGTGGGCCTCTGACCTGACGGCCGGCAGCATCGCGATCCTGCGAAAGCCGCAGAGGGCGATGGCCGTCAGGTCTGTCAGGGGGTATCGCACGGTCTCCTACGAGGCGGCTTGTGCACTGGCCGGGTCGCCACCTTGGGACCTAGAGGCGAGAGTCCTCGCGTCACTGTACCGGTGGCGCGAGGAGGTGCGGACGCGGGGAGGTGGACCGATGCAGCGAGAGATCGATCTGCGTCGGTCTCAGCTCCGCGAGGTCATGGTGGCGGAGTGGCGGGAGAGGCTTTCGCGCCCTACCGCCGGCCTCGCTACCATCGAGGCGATCCGACCGGTGCTCGAGGAATGGCTCGAGAGAAGGCATGGCTCCCTGTCGTTTCGGGCGACGCAGGTATTCTCGGGGCACGGTTGCTTCGGGAAGTACCTGTGTCGCATAAACAGGGAGCCGGACGCCCGGTGTCATCACTGCGTCCATTGTCTGGAGGACACGGCGCGGCATACGCTGGCAGAGTGTGCCGCATGGGAGGAGCCGCGCCGTGCCCTCGTGACAGAAGTGGGAGCCGACCTGTCGCTGCCGGCCGTCGCTCGCGCGATGGTCGGGAGCGCAGAGTCGTGGGATGCGGTGATCTTCTTCTGTGAAACGGTCATCTCACAGAAGGAGGCTGCGGAGAGGTTGAGGGAGGTTGAGACCGCTCTCCCGACCCGCAGCAGACGCACCGGGCGTCGGCGGAGGGCAGACAACGCCCTCTTCCGGCCCCCCTAAACGGGTTCAGAGGGACGGCGGACTTGGGGACGTCCGCTGCCCCGCCGAATAACTGGACCCGAGGCGGTGGCGCGTAGTGTTCCGCGCGCGCCCCTATTGGCGTTGCGGGGGGAGTACACCTCGCTCCCCCCGCAGACATGAGGTGGCCCGCAGAGGCGGGCCAGCACTAGCCGGGGATCGTGGAAGGCGCACTAGTTCCCATGATCTCCGGTGCAAGTGTGGGAATGGAACACCGGGGTGGTTTTTAGTCGGTTAAAGTCCGACAGACCCCTCCGCCCGCCCCAGGGCAGAGGACATCCGTGTGGATTTTCCACCCCGGCAACAAAAAAAAAAAAAAAAGGTTAGGTTGGGGTGCGTCAGAATTCCTCCACGTGTGCCTAGTACGTCTGGAGGGAAGAGCAGTTGCTGGGCCGGTGCACCCTGGGCGCGGCAGTATCCTTCTCCGGGGAATGAAAGGAAATTAAAATTTCCTTTTATTCCCCGGGGAGTGTTACTGCCGCGGCTAATATTCTGGGAGGTGTCACATCGTTCGTCGTGCGATTGCCCACGGAGCGGGTCTATCATGCGAGGTGCGATGTGGATCAGGGGTCGGGGATATCGTCATGTACCGTGCGATGGCTCACGGAGCGGGCTTGTCGGACGGTACGTGTGATTAGTGATTTACTCCTCGAAGTTCTCGGGGAGTGAATCAGGGCTGGGTTTAAACGTCGTGTGCCGTGCGATGGCTCACGGAGCGGGCTCATCGGACGGTACGTGATAAGAGATTCACTCCTCGAAGTTCTGGGGGAGTGAATCAGGGTTGGGGGTCCTCCTTCATCTTGGATCACGGCATTCGTCGCCCTCTGGTATGCGTCTGCCCATCAGACGTGACTGTGAGCGTGATAAATGTCGTGATGGAGGGTCAAGGGGGAGGGGGGGAATATATATATATGTATGTATGTATATATATTAGATATGTTTATATGTTTATTGTGTTTATATATTTATGACGTAGGGAGACAGGGACCACACCCTTAAAAGGAAAAACAAACCACCATGAAAAAGACGCATTGCAAAGATTTACCCCAGGGCGGTACCAGCTGCTCAGCAGCTGGAGAATCCACCACGATCCCTTCGGGATCGTCAAGCCCCCCGTATTCTGGGGAGGGCAACAATCGTCTTCCACTTGCCAAAGGCAACGAGGGCCGAGGAGGCTCAAGATCACGGTCTTTCTCAGACCTGATCTCTTTCAAACCACCTGAAAGAAAACCGGGTGAGCGCCGCGCGGTGGACGCAGACGCAATGTCAGACTGCGGCGCTGCTTCATTGAGGACGGAAGTAGAGGCTCCAGCGGAGCCACGCGTGGTCCTGGAGAGGGTGTGCATGTCGGAGTCGGACGACACACCGCAAGCAGTTGCGGTCGTTCCCTCCAAGTTTTGGGGGAAGCGTTTGCGCAGCTGTCAGTCGGACGCGGGTTCGGCGGGTCTGTCCTCCAGTGAGGAGAACCTACCGGCCCCCAAGATGCCGACAGCCAGAAGAGGCAGAGGACGCGGGGCAAACAGTCCAGCAGCGCCACGCGATATTCGGGGCCACTTCGTGAAGCGCCCCGATACACCGATGGTCGGCGATTTGGGTCGCGTCTCACCCGCGGTCTCAGTCGACGACCTTGGAGGGGCCACCGTCGCTCTCGTGGGCACAAAGGCGGAGGCCAATGCCGCGAAGCGTGCTCAAAGCAGAGCGGTTGCGGCCGATGAAGTGGCCGAAATGGCCCGTCGGGCCCGAGAGCGGCGGTCTGCCCAGGCAGCCAATGGGGAGAGCCTGACAGCAGAGGCTCTTAGCCGCCAAGTGATGGACGGCGTGGACATTGTCCTGAAGGTTGCCACCAAATCTGGCAACCTTAAGGGCTCGTTCACGCGCGCCCTCAAAGAGGCGGCAGAGGGTATCAGGGAGGCGGTTCAGGTTCTCCATGACCACACGACCTCGGAGGAGACGGCGAGGCTATGGACGGAGAACAGCCGTCTTCGATCCGAGCTGGAGGACCTCAAGCGGCAGTTTGCCGCTCTGGGAAATGTGGGACAGCAGCAGGTGGCTCCCTCGTCAGCTCCTGCACCTGCAGTGCCACCAACTCGTAGTTTGTCGGACTACGACGTAGAGAGGGTGGCGAGAATCTGCATGGTGCAGTGTGGGGGCATGGTGAGTGCCCGCCTGGAGGCAATCGAGTCTCGACTGCCCCCAGCTGAGATCCTCCGGCCCCCGCTTGCGGCAGACAGGCGGAGGATAGAAGAGCCTGCGAGGACAAACCCCGCGCAGGTCACGCAGAAAACTGCGGAGGGGGCAAAAAAGCCAGTACCGGGGCCCGGAACACAGGTTGCGTCCGCACCCCTCGTTCTGACGTCACAGACCTCGGTGGCTGCTTCTTCTACCCATGTGACGGTGGGTGAAGAGGGCCGCCGCAAAAAGAAGAAGAAGAAGAAGGCGGCGGCGGGTGCGACCGCGCCTCCTACCTCCCAAGAGGCCGCACTACCGGCGACCGCACCTCCCACCCAGGAGGCCTGGACGACGGTGGTGAAGAGGGGGCGCAAAAAGAGCGCACCGCAGCCGACACCGCCCCAGGTACCGACTCAACCGGAGGGCACGAGGCAAGCCAGGGTCACTACCCCACGCTCTGAGGCTGTAGTTATTACACTGCAGCCCGAAGCCGTAAGCAGGGGAGTGACCTACATGTCGGTCCTGGCGGAAATGAAGCAGAAGCTTCAATTTAGCGAGTTTGGGACCCCGGCCGGTTTTGTCTTCAGGACCGCAGCCACGGGTGCCAAGATGCTTCAGGTGTCGGGTGCCGGAAGGCAGGAGAGGGCGGACAAGTTGGCCGCTAAACTCCGGGAAGTCCTCAAGCCAGAGGACGCCCGAGTGTCCAGGCCCATGGTCACGGCTGAATTGCGCGTGGAAGGCCTGGACGACTCTGTAACCCCAGAGGAAGTAGTGGCGGCCATGGCCCAAAACGGTGGGTGTCCGACAGACAGCGTGGTGGCAGGCGAAATTCGCAGCGGCACGGATGGGCTGGGCACTGTTTGGGTGCGGTGCCCGGTCGCGGCGGCCAACAAGGTTGCAGATGGCGGGCGACTGCTGGTAGGCTGGGTGTCTGCCAGGGTCAAACTCCTGCCAAGGCGGGCATTGCACTGCTTCCGGTGCCTGGAAAAGGGGCATGTCAAGGCACAATGCACTGCACAAGTTGACCGCAGCGAACTATGTTTCCGCTGCGGTCGACCTGGCCACAAGGCGGCCCAGTGCTTCGGAGCGCCAAACTGTAGCCTTTGCGC
Source organism: Xestia sexstrigata (assembly GCA_941918905.2). Classification (NCBI taxonomy): domain Eukaryota; kingdom Metazoa; phylum Arthropoda; class Insecta; order Lepidoptera; family Noctuidae; genus Xestia; species Xestia sexstrigata. The sequence goes on along the minus strand of OW799216.2, from coordinate 128,161 downwards.
AGCTGCAGGGAAACGCTCGGAGCACAGACTTGGCGGGAAGGCCTGCAAGGCACCCAAGTCCAAAAATAGGAGGTCCAGAGCTGTCGGAGAACCTGCGCCTCTCCCACAGCCCGACTCCCGACCCAGGGAAGGAGGAGCCGAGGAAATGGAATGTCATTAATGGCACAGTTCCGTTTCCTCCAGGCGAACATTAACCACGCCGCCAGAGCTCAGGATCTATTGCTCCAGAGCATGGCGGAGTGGTTGATCAACGTGGCCGTGGTCGCCGAGCCGTATTTTGTCCCTCCCCGTGATAACTGGGCAGGCGACCTGGACGGCTTGGTGGCCATCATTGGCGGGACTCTTGACAGTCCGTCCCGAGGACACGGTTGGGTGGCTGCCCTCATGGACGGCATAGTCACAATTGGGGCGTATTTCTCCCCCAACAAGAGTCTCGCTGACTTTGAGGAGTTCCTTGTCGAGCTAGGGGCCGTCGTGAGCCGGTTCCATCCTCGCCCGGTGCTGTTGCTCGGGGATCTCAATGCCAAGTCTGCGGCATGGGGATCCCCGATCACCGATCCCAGGGGTGAGGTGTTGGAGGAGTGGGCGGTCGAGACCGGCCTGACCGTCCTGAATCGGGGCTCGGTGTACACGTGCGTGCGGCAGCGGGGCGGGTCCATAGTGGACGTGTCGTTCGCAAGCTCCGCTGTTGCGAGCCGTGTGCACGACTGGCGAGTTGCCGTAGAGGTGGAGACGCTGTCGGACCATCGATATATTCGATTTGACGTCTCCACCCAGACTGTGGGCGGCGGTCGCCCGTCGGCCCCGCAAATGGATGGTCCTCGCTGGTCGTACAAGCGTATCGACAGGGAGCTTCTCGAGGAGGCCGCAATACTCCAGGCCTGGGTCCGGGAGTCGACGACGAACGAACCCGTCGACGTCGAAGCGGAGGCGCAGTGGTTTCGCGGGGCGATGATGCAAATTTGTGATGCGTCTATGCCCCGCGTCACCCAACCCACAAGGCGCCAGCTGTACTGGTGGTCCGCCGTCATCGCGCAGTTGCGCGTGACGTGCGTGGAGGTGAGACGCCAGTACACCCGATACCGGAGGAGACGTCGTCGGGTTCCGGAGGAAGAGGCCGCGCTGTATGAGGTGTACCGCGCGGCCAAGGAGGCCCTGTGGCTGGCCGTCGGCGAGGCTAGGACTCGAGCCAGGGAGGAGATGTTGTCGACACTTGACGTGAATCCGTGGGGGCGCCCTTATCGTGCGGTCCGAGGGAAACTTCGTGCCTGGGCGCCTCCACTCACTGAGAGTCTGCAGCCTCAGCTGCTGGAGGAAGTGGTCGCAACGCTCTTCCCTGCTAGAGAGGAGCATGTACCGCCGCCGATGGCTTTGCCCACTGCCACGGAGCCAACGGACGAGGAAGACGTCAGCGTCCCAGAGGTGACACAAGCAGAGATGAGGGCGGCAATAACGCGGCTTCGGGCCAAAACCGTTGCCCCGGGACCCGACGGAGTTCCTGGCGTCGCGCTTGCCCTCGCTCTGAAAGAGCTAGAGCCCCAGCTGAGAGGACACTACTCAGCGTGTCTTGAGCGGGGCTAATTCCCTAGTGAGTGGAAAAAGGGTCGTCTGGTCCTGCTCAAGAAGGCGGGGCGCCCAGCGGACTCGCCATCCGCATACCGGCCCATAGTGCTGCTGGACGAGGTGGGTAAGCTTTTCGAGCGGATTATTGCTGCCCGCCTCGCCGGCCACTTGTACAGAGAGGGGCCGGATCTGGACGATAGCCAGTTTGGCTTTCGGCATGGGCGCTCCACTGTGGACGCCATAATGCGGGTAAGAGTCCTGGCGGAGGAAGCGGTGTCCCGGGGCGGGGTGATGTTGGCGGTGTCCTTGGACATCTCCAACGCTTTCAACACCCTGCCCTGGAGCTGCATTCGGGAGGCGCTGTGTTATCACAGGGTGCCCCCGTACCTCCGCCGCATCGTTGGGGCTTATTTGGCGGAAAGGTGTGTCACCTACAGGGGACGCGACGGCGGAGGCCGGCGCGCCATGTCGTGCGGTGTTCCACAGGGTTCGGTCGTTGGCCCACCCCTGTGGAACATCGGGTACGACTGGGTGCTGAGAGGCGAGCTCCAACCGGGAGTAACCCTGGTGTGTTACGCGGACGACACACTGGTCACGGCCCGGGGGAGCTCGTACAGGGAGGCAGCGTTGCTGGCGACCTCAGCGGTCTCACAGGTTGTGGGCCGCATACGGCGCCTGGGCCTGGAGGTGGCCCTCAACAAATCGGAGGCCGTGGTCTTTCACGGCCCCCGGCGGGCGCCGCCACCGGGATCACATATTGTGGTCGGGGGGACTCTAATCGCTGTCGAGTCCACCATGAAGTATCTGGGATTGGTGCTCGACAGCCGTTGGAGCTTCGGCCCCCACTTCCGGCGGCTGGCGCCCAAGTTGATGGGTGCAGCGGGCGCGCTCGCAACGCTGCTTCCCAATCTGGGGGGCCCGAGCACCGCCTGTAGGAGATTGTACCTGGGGGTCTTGCGATCCATGGCCCTGTACGGGGCCCCAGTGTGGGCGTCTGACCTGACGGCCGGCAGCATCGCGATCCTGCGAAAGCCGCAGAGGGCGATGGCCGTCAGGTCTGTCAGGGGGTATCGCACGGTCTCCTACGAGGCGGCTTGTGCACTGGCCGGGTCGCCACCTTGGGACCTAGAGGCGAGAGTCCTCGCGTCACTGTACCGGTGGCGCGAGGAGGTGCGGACGCGGGGAGGTGGACCGATGCAGCGAGAGATCGATCTGCGTCGGTCTCAGCTCCGCGAGGTCATGGTGGCGGAGTGGCGGGAGAGGCTTTCGCGCCCTACCGCCGGCCTCGCTACCATCGAGGCGATCCGACCGGTGCTCGAGGAATGGCTCGAGAGAAGGCATGGCTCCCTGTCGTTTCGGGCGACGCAGGTATTCTCGGGGCACGGTTGCTTCGGGAAGTACCTGTGTCGCATAAACAGGGAGCCGGACGCCCGGTGTCATCACTGCGTCCATTGTCTTGCCGCGCCGTGCCCTCGTGACAGAAGTGGGAGCCGACCTGTCGCTGCCGGCCGTCGCTCGCGCGATGGTCGGGAGCGCAGAGTCGTGGGATGCGGTGATCTCCTTCTGTGAAACGGTCATCTCACAGAAGGAGGCTGCGGAGAGGTTGAGGGAGGTTGAGACCGCTCTCCCGACCCGCAGCAGACGCACCGGGCGTCGGCGGAGGGCAGACAACGCCCTCTTCCGGCCCCCCTAAACGGGTTCAGAGGGACGGTGGACTTGGGGACGTCCGCTGCCCCGCCGAATAACTGGACCCGAGGCGGTGGCGCGTAGTGTTCCGCGCGCGCCCCTATTGGCGTTGCGGGGGGAGTACACCTCGCTCCCCTCGCAGACATGAGGTGGCCCGCAGAGGCGGGCCAGCACTAGCCGGGGATCGTGGAAGGCGCATTAGTTCCCATGATCTCCGGTGCAAGTGTGGGAATGGAACACCGGGGTGGTTTTTAGTCTGTTAAAGTCCGACAGACCCCTCCGCCCGCCCCAGGGCAGAGGACATCCGTGTGGATTTTCCACCCCGGCAACAAAAAAAAAAAAAAAAAAAAAAAAGGTTAGGTTAGGTTAGGTTAGGTTAGGTTTTTTTTTTTTTTTTTTTTTTTTTTTTTTGTTTTGGCAGGAGTGGGAAATCCCCACGGACACCTCGACTATCCCACAGGAATTTCTCTTGGGAGACAGTCGAGGTAGTGCCGGACTCGAACCGGCTAAAACCACACTCCTGCCTTTCCAGTGCCCTCTGACATTATCAGAGCCGTTTTTGTGCATATTGATATTGGCTTGGCTTTTGTTTTTATTTATTCCCTTATTTAGGAATCCGGAGAGACGTCCTCTCGGTGTGGACAACTATGACTTTCAGCATTAACAATTTCAAACTATACCTACCCGCACACTGACGATAATTCTATCTGTCTAAAGCTACCAATATCCCCCCCTCCTATTTTTAATTTAAAAAATACCAACAAACTAAAAATACTTAGCATATATACTTATTATATACTCAAGTATTTTTATTATTTGTTTCTGCAAATCACTATTGTTGCAATTTTTGTGCAGTATTCCAGAAACTTTTCGCGGGTTTTATCCGCCATCAGGTTAGGGAGATTTTGCGCAACGAGCTCTACACCTAGCTGCTGCTCTGCCTCATATCTGGCCCTTGTGGTGATGGGGCACTCCAATAGTATATGGAGCACCGTCTCTTCCTTGCCAGGCTCGCAAGCGCACGATGGGCTCTCTTTACACTTGAACCGACTCAAGTATGCAGAGAACCCACCGTGCCCCGTGAGTATCTGCGTGGTGATGCTCGTGGGGACCACTTTGCGCACGACCTTGTACGCCACTACCGCGTCCGGGAAGAAAATTTTGGTGCCCGAGGCAGTTTCACCGGATCCGTACCTTCCGTTCCACTCGTCAAGCGTCTCCGACCGGATTCTTCGCTTGACGAATGATAAGGGGCACAGATCATAGTCCGGCCTCTTCTTCGACTTCAGTGCGGCCTCTTTCGCCAGCTGGTCGGCTCGCTCGTTCCCCTCCAACCCTGCGTGGGCCTTTATCCAGAACAAGGAGACACTCTTGTTCTGGAGCCTGCAGCGTCGGATGGTGTCCCTGGTTTCCACAGCCAGGGGATGGGGGGAACCTACGTTCGCAACTGACTGAAGGGCCGCCATGGAGTCGCTGAAGATGCCGAACGTGGTTTCACCACTCTCGAGCACTTCTCCTGCCGCCTTCTGTAGGGCCAGAAGTTCAGCCTGGTAGACGGTACAGTATGACGGCAAGGCAAGTTTGAGGGCCTTAGTTTCGGTGGCACCATTCCATAAGGATAGCGCCGCTCCGACTTTGCCCTCAATCTTGCTGCCGTCTGTGAATATACGCACAGCGAAGTCGCTGTGGTTGTTATATTGTTCCTCGTCTACCAGGCTTCCGAACTCCAGTTTTACTTGTTCCGCGGGGTGCGGAGCCTCTATCGCTGGAGCCATCCGCTCAATCTCCCTTCCTCCTAGTACCGGCTGGGGTACACCCCTCTTGGCTTCGTACAGCGCAGCCGCTTCCCGTATACGGAGGTCGAGTGGGAGTATACCAGCCAGCACCAGTGCCGAGTTTAGGGAGACCGTGCGGTAGGCTCTACACAGCTTCTGGGCAAACCCCCTCTGGACCACGTTCAACTGTTTTACGACCCCTAATTTATTGGCGGCAGGTGCCCATGCGCTTGCGGCGTACAAAATCGTAGGCTCTACTGCAGCAGTGTATATAGCCCTTATCACCTCCGGGTGCAAACCCCAACTGACCCGGGCTGCTCTGGCCAGCTGCTTGTACATAGCTATGGCCTTTTTACAGACCACAGCTACGTGTTTGTTGAAGGTGAGTTTAGCATCTATAGTGAGCCCCAGTATTTTAACATCTTGGGACATCCCAATGTCGATCCCCCCCATGCTCAAACGCGGCGTGTCGTATTTCAGCCTTCGCGTTAGTACCATCGCACAGGTTTTGTGCGGTGCGAAGTTCAGCCTATTTCTGACACCCCACGTTCGAACATGTTCGAGAGCGGCATTGGCCTGTCCCTCGATTTCCAGTGCTGTGTCCCCGTCGAATACCAACACCACGTCGTCAGCGAATGCCTGGCAATAATCACCCCTACTATCTAGCTGCTTCAGAAGCGGGTCCAGTATCAGGTTCCAAAAAATGGGCCCTCCTATCGAGCCCTGAACGCACCCTTTGCTGGTACTTCTCCTGCTTTCTTCACCGGCGTATCTCACCGTGACCACCCTGTCGCTGAGATAGCTGCTGACTACCCTTCTCAAATTTACAGGACAATTTTCCTCAGCCAATCGTACTTTGATAATGGGCCACCACGCACTGTCGAATGCTCCCTCAATATCCAGTGACACAAGCGTGATAATCTTTTTCTGTGCCAGCTTCGTGCGGATGTGCTGCGCGAGGGTATAGAGGGAGTCTTCAGTGCTTTTTTGAGGCATAAAGCCGTATTGGCGAGTACTAATCCTGGGTAGTAAGTAAAATTTGAGGCGGGCGACCAGCATCTTCTCGTACACTTTCCCCAGGACAGGCAATAGCCCAACCGGCCTGTACGACTTGGGTGCGGTGTACGAGTCTTTGCCTGGCTTTCTAAGCACAACCACCGTTGCTTCCTTCCAGATCTTCGGGAAGTGGTGGAGTGCCAGGCACTTATTCAGCAGTGCCAGGAAGTAGTTGGGGTCACAGTGAACCGCGTGACTGCAGATGTCCGCCGTGAAGCCGTCGGCTCCCGGTGCCTTTTTTGGGTTGAATGATCCCATAGACCTATCGAGCTCGCTTAGGGTAAACGGTGGGTCATGTCGTTCATCATGGCTCCATGCATTTACCATTTCTGCCCGTTCTCTTATTTGGCGATGGTCTATGGTATCATCTTCCTCTCGGTCCTCGGGGTAGAACGTCTCGGCCAACAGCTTCACGGAACCCCTCGCGTCCAGCGGCTGTCCACCTAACTGTAGTGGCAGATCCTCTTCTCTCTTTCCGATCCTTCCCATTACCCTGTATATTCCCTCCCAGACCCCTTCTCTGTCCTGCTTCCCGCAGAACTCCTTCCAGCTCTCTGTTGCGGCTTTCGTAACTGCTTCCTCATATCTTTCCCTTTCCTTTTTGTACAGGTCTACAACCATCGCTCTTCGGACCGGCGCTGCGTTCCTGACTCTGCGTTTCCTGGTGGCGACCAGCCTCTTCATCTCAGCGAGCTCCTCAGACCACCACGGCAAGGTAAGTGTTTCTGTGTTGTTTTTCCCCGGAATTGTGTGTTGTGATGTGTGTGTAATTGCTTGTGTGTATGTGTTAATGTGTACCTCTAACTCGTGAACTTGTGTAACATTTGAGAGTCCCAAAAGGGTCAAATCCTTGTCCTGCATAATTTGTGTCAGTTTCTCACGAAACTGGCTCCAATTTGCTTTTTTTGTGTTGTAAACCCTAGTGGTCCTCTCAATGTTTATGCCTATTGATTTAATTAAATTAATGCCGAAGATAATGCCGTTGTGGTCGGAGCTCGTGAGACCCTCGTCAATCCGCCAGCCGTCCACCAAGTCCAGCATGTCCGCCGAACAGGCCGTCACATCTACGTGGCTGCAGTACCTGATGCCACCCCGAATGGTGTCGAAGGTGGGTATGTCCCCAGTGTTGAGGATCTGTAGCCCCAGCTCCCCCAGCGCTCCACACATTTGCGTACCCCTCCGATCTTCACTGCTGCTACCCCACCAGGCACTTTTCGCATTCGCGTCTCCTCCAATAACCAACCTGCTAGAGCCCAGCTCTCGCTCTATCTGACGGAGGTGCTCCAGGTATGGCTCAATGGGCTTGTCGGGCTCGAAGTAGAGAGACACCAGCGTGATCGTCCAGGCTCTGGTTCGGACTCCCACCACAACGATGTTGTTTGTGGTGAGTTGCGGGTACTGTAAGACGTCCAAGTCTTTGTCGAAGACGGCTATTGCCGCCTTTACAGTCCCTTCTCCTCCCTCAGAGCTCTGGAAGACCCTTACGCCCCGGTGACCTCTCATTCTTCTTACCCCACCCACGTAGGGCTCCTGGAGCAACGCTACGGCGAGTTTGCGCTTTGCTGCCTCGAGCAAAAGTTCGTTGGTGGCTAGCTGACTCCGTTGCAGGTTGGCCTGGACTATGTTGTACCTAGTAGTGGTTTCGGGGACGCCCTTAGCAGTACGCTATAGAAGCACGGGCCAATCCATCCCACCTCCTACGCACCGGGCAGTCGCTACTGAACGCGTTGTGCTCAGTGTTCCCCAACTTGGCTCTGGTGCAGTTTACACACGCCGCCGCTTCACCGGTCAGTCGGTTTGGGCAATCCGCTCTGATGTGTGAGCCGCCACAGTGGCTACACAGGTCGGCTGGCTCCTTACAGAGGCGTTTGCCGTGACCGTACCCCAGGCAGCGGGTACACTGCACCAGTGGCGTCTGATCTTCGACGCGGACTCTCTGGAGGTCGATGCGAAGTTTTCCTGCATCGATTGCCCGCTTCCAGATCATTGGGGACACACTGAGCACCACGTGATTCATGTGTGGGTTGCGGGTATTCCGTCGGTACTTTATAACGGTCCTTTGGTCCTCGTTGTCGAGGCCGTGGAAAATCTCCCTGTTCTGATTCTTCAGGGCTTTTACGACCTCTTCGTCGCTGTGTATTTTCAACACGTCCCTGAGAACCAGAAGCGGGTCCCGATTCTTCACTTCCTCGACAACGAGGTTTCCTCCAGCCGCCTCCAACCGCTCCTTCACTTTGCGTCTCTCTTCCTGTGTAGCGCACCCCATGATAATCTTTCGATCTTTGGCCTTCCTGACTTTCTCAATGCGCACCCAGCCCTCCTTCGCGTCCACCGCTTTCCTAACCCTTTCAAGGATTTCGTCCCCTGTTTCCATCTCTTGTGTCGAGGAGACGACCACGGAGTGCAGCGTCGTTCGCTCCAGGGTTTGTGCCCCGGTGTGGCCTTTGCTGACGGCTGCTATACTCGCGTAGGTCGTCTCCCCCGCACTTTCCTTGCTGGCCAGACTGTGCTGGAGCCTTTCCAGTTTCTCGGAGTTATCTCTTAACTCCGAGATGTGCTCTTTCAGACTGTTTAGGAGCTCAGTCTGGCCAGCAAGAACTTCGACGGAAATAGGATGGGGACTACGGTCAGCAGTGGGTACGGGTGCGGCAGAGGGTACGGCCGGGCCCTTGTCACGCTCAGACTCCTTGACCAGCTCATAAAGTCTGTTTATGGCCTCGAGCACCGCAGTCTTGATGTCGGTCCTGAGGTTGCGAGAGTTGCCTATATTAAGCTTGGCCTTGTTCAGGCACGCTCTCGCTTCCTCAGTACGACTACGGTACCCTGCCTCAGGCTTTCTGAGCGGTCTTGAGGCATCAATGGCAGCTCGGCGCGTCCCCGGAGTGGCAGGGACCCCCTGCGAGGCAGAAGGGACGTCTTCTTCAAAAGAGATTCTCCTCCTCGCATCGGCAGGCGAAGGTCCCGCTTTCTCCGCCAATCGCGGCGAGCTACCAGAGCCGTGGGTCTTCACGGTGCTGGATGGGGTGCAGAACATATTTAGGATTTAGGAGCCGATAATATCGGAACAGACCCCTGTAAAGAGGGGGTCGGCACAGCAATATCGGCTCGTGAGGAGAGAGACTGACGGGCACTGGTACTTCTGTGACCCTGTAAAGGGGGGACACAGTAAGTATTAAGTTAAAATCAATTAAAATATAAATAAAAGCAGATATTATACAATTTTAGTCGCACACTTACAGTCGACCGTCACATAAAATATTTGTTCTTCTGTGTCCCTGTAAAGGGGGAACACAGTAAGATAAAGACTAATAGAATCAAGATGTAAATACAATAAAATTTAAATAATAGTTGTCGTCGATAAGATATAAATACAATAAAATTAAACAATAGTTTCCGTCGTAAGCCTTTGCAGACTCGGTCAAAATATAAAGTTAAAATGTAAAAATTTCCCTACAAAACACTTCAAAACCCTCAAAATGTACAGCAAAACGAAATGACGAAATTAAATTTTGCCAAAATCCCACGTCTACCTTCTTCCTATAGATCAGAGGGAGGGTGGGCGGGCAAAATTTTTTCGAGCTATGGGCGCGGGCGAGGTGTCCAGAGACGCGTCTCCGCGCGGGCTAGCGATATTAGGAATAAAACTTACTAGGTGCCGACCAAAAATTTTGAGTTTCGGTCAAAAAACCAGTTTTTGAACCAAAAAATTTTGAATTTCACCCCACAACCTGGAGACCGGGACACGGATCGCGGACCAGAATTCAGGGATGAAGGGTGAGGACTATTTAAAGTATAAACTAACGTTATTTTTGCAAAAGAATTTAGAAAAACAATTAATTTTGAGAATTTACTATGAAAAATCCGGAAATTCCTGAGTGTTAGTAGGGATGAAGTCCCGACGCGCGTGTAAATGCGTGCGATATGGTCAGAACGTAGGCGGAGGCCTAGTTTGGTCTAAAAATGCTGAAAACAGCTTCAAAATCGCACGTCTGGAAGCGAAGATATCAACGTTTGTGTTTTTAATTCAATCCCTTAGGTGGATTTTGGGTACTAACAGGAATGTATGAAAAAAACTATTTTTTTGAAAAAGTTATGTTTTATTCGGGCTAGGGGCGCGGGCGAGGTGTCCAGAGACGCGTCTCCGCGCGGTCTAGCGATATTCGGAATAAAACTTATTAGGTGCCGACCAAAAATTTTGAGTTTCGGTCAAAAAACCAGTTTTTGAACCAAAAAATTTTGAATTTCACCCCACAACCTGGAGACCGGGACACGGATCGCGGACCAGAATTCAGGGATGAAGGGTGAGGACTATTTAAAGTATAAACTAACGTTATTTTTGCAAAAGAATTTAGAAAAACAATTAATTTTGAGAATTTACTATGAAAAATCCGGAAATTCCTGAGTGTTAGTAGGGATGAAGTCCCGACGCGCGTGTAAATGCGTGCGATATGGTCAGAACGTAGGCGGAGGCCTAGTTTGGTCTAAAAATGCTGAAAACAGCTTCAAAATCGCACGTCTGGAAGCGAAGATATCAACGTTTGTGTTTTTAATTCAATCCCTTAGGTGGATTTTGGGTACTAACAGGAATGTATGAAAAAAACTATTTTTTTGAAAAAGTTATGTTTTATTCGGGCTAGGGGCGCGGGCGAGGTGTCCAGAGACGCGTCTCCGCGCGGTCTAGCGATATTCGGAATAAAACTTATTAGGTGCCGACCAAAAATTTTGAGTTTCGGTCAAAAAACCAGTTTTTGAACCAAAAAATTTTGAATTTCACCCCACAACCTGGAGACCGGGACACGGATCGCGGACCAGAATTCAGGGATGAAGGGTGAGGACTATTTAAAGTATAAACTAACGTTATTTTTGCAAAAGAATTTAGAAAAACAATTAATTTTGAGAATTTACTATGAAAAATCCGGAAATTCCTGAGTGTTAGTAGGGATGAAGTCCCGACGCGCGTGTAAATGCGTGCGATATGGTCAGAACGTAGGCGGAGGCCTAGTTTGGTCTAAAAATGCTGAAAACAGCTTCAAAATCGCACGTCTGGAAGCGAAGATATCAACGTTTGTGTTTTTAATTCAATCCCTTAGGTGGATTTTGGGTACTAACAGGAATGTATGAAAAAAACTATTTTTTTGAAAAAGTTATGTTTTATTCGGGCTAGGGGCGCGGGCGAGGTGTCCAGAGACGCGTCTCCGCGCGGTCTAGCGATATTCGGAATAAAACTTATTAGGTGCCGACCAAAAATTTTGAGTTTCGGTCAAAAAACCAGTTTTTGAACCAAAAAATTTTGAATTTCACCCCACAACCTGGAGACCGGGACACGGATCGCGGACCAGAATTCAGGGATGAAGGGTGAGGACTATTTAAAGTATAAACTAACGTTATTTTTGCAAAAGAATTTAGAAAAACAATTAATTTTGAGAATTTACTATGAAAAATCCGGAAATTCCTGAGTGTTAGTAGGGATGAAGTCCCGACGCGCGTGTAAATGCGTGCGATATGGTCAGAACGTAGGCGGAGGCCTAGTTTGGTCTAAAAATGCTGAAAACAGCTTCAAAATCGCACGTCTGGAAGCGAAGATATCAACGTTTGTGTTTTTAATTCAATCCCTTAGGTGGATTTTGGGTACTAACAGGAATGTATGAAAAAAACTATTTTTTTGAAAAAGTTATGTTTTATTCGGGCTAGGGGCGCGGGCGAGGTGTCCAGAGACGCGTCTCCGCGCGGTCTAGCGATATTCGGAATAAAACTTATTAGGTGCCGACCAAAAATTTTGAGTTTCGGTCAAAAAACCAGTTTTTGAACCAAAAAATTTTGAATTTCACCCCACAACCTGGAGACCGGGACACGGATCGCGGACCAGAATTCAGGGATGAAGGGTGAGGACTATTTAAAGTATAAACTAACGTTATTTTTGCAAAAGAATTTAGAAAAACAATTAATTTTGAGAATTTACTATGAAAAATCCGGAAATTCCTGAGTGTTAGTAGGGATGAAGTCCCGACGCGCGTGTAAATGCGTGCGATATGGTCAGAACGTAGGCGGAGGCCTAGTTTGGTCTAAAAATGCTGAAAACAGCTTCAAAATCGCACGTCTGGAAGCGAAGATATCAACGTTTGTGTTTTTAATTCAATCCCTTAGGTGGATTTTGGGTACTAACAGGAATGTATGAAAAAAACTATTTTTTTGAAAAAGTTATGTTTTATTCGGGCTAGGGGCGCGGGCGAGGTGTCCAGAGACGCGTCTCCGCGCGGTCTAGCGATATTCGGAATAAAACTTATTAGGTGCCGACCAAAAATTTTGAGTTTCGGTCAAAAAACCAGTTTTTGAACCAAAAAATTTTGAATTTCACCCCACAACCTGGAGACCGGGACACGGATCGCGGACCAGAATTCAGGGATGAAGGGTGAGGACTATTTAAAGTATAAACTAACGTTATTTTTGCAAAAGAATTTAGAAAAACAATTAATTTTGAGAATTTACTATGAAAAATCCGGAAATTCCTGAGTGTTAGTAGGGATGAAGTCCCGACGCGCGTGTAAATGCGTGCGATATGGTCAGAACGTAGGCGGAGGCCTAGTTTGGTCTAAAAATGCTGAAAACAGCTTCAAAATCGCACGTCTGGAAGCGAAGATATCAACGTTTGTGTTTTTAATTCAATCCCTTAGGTGGATTTTGGGTACTAACAGGAATGTATGAAAAAAACTATTTTTTTGAAAAAGTTATGTTTTATTCGGGCTAGGGGCGCGGGCGAGGTGTCCAGAGACGCGTCTCCGCGCGGTCTAGCGATATTCGGAATAAAACTTATTAGGTGCCGACCAAAAATTTTGAGTTTCGGTCAAAAAACCAGTTTTTGAACCAAAAAATTTTGAATTTCACCCCACAACCTGGAGACCGGGACACGGATCGCGGACCAGAATTCAGGGATGAAGGGTGAGGACTATTTAAAGTATAAACTAACGTTATTTTTGCAAAAGAATTTAGAAAAACAATTAATTTTGAGAATTTACTATGAAAAATCCGGAAATTCCTGAGTGTTAGTAGGGATGAAGTCCCGACGCGCGTGTAAATGCGTGCGATATGGTCAGAACGTAGGCGGAGGCCTAGTTTGGTCTAAAAATGCTGAAAACAGCTTCAAAATCGCACGTCTGGAAGCGAAGATATCAACGTTTGTGTTTTTAATTCAATCCCTTAGGTGGATTTTGGGTACTAACAGGAATGTATGAAAAAAACTATTTTTTTGAAAAAGTTATGTTTTATTCGGGCTAGGGGCGCGGGCGAGGTGTCCAGAGACGCGTCTCCGCGCGGTCTAGCGATATTCGGAATAAAACTTATTAGGTGCCGACCAAAAATTTTGAGTTTCGGTCAAAAAACCAGTTTTTGAACCAAAAAATTTTGAATTTCACCCCACAACCTGGAGACCGGGACACGGATCGCGGACCAGAATTCAGGGATGAAGGGTGAGGACTATTTAAAGTATAAACTAACGTTATTTTTGCAAAAGAATTTAGAAAAACAATTAATTTTGAGAATTTACTATGAAAAATCCGGAAATTCCTGAGTGTTAGTAGGGATGAAGTCCCGACGCGCGTGTAAATGCGTGCGATATGGTCAGAACGTAGGCGGAGGCCTAGTTTGGTCTAAAAATGCTGAAAACAGCTTCAAAATCGCACGTCTGGAAGCGAAGATATCAACGTTTGTGTTTTTAATTCAATCCCTTAGGTGGATTTTGGGTACTAACAGGAATGTATGAAAAAAACTATTTTTTTGAAAAAGTTATGTTTTATTCGGGCTAGGGGCGCGGGCGAGGTGTCCAGAGACGCGTCTCCGCGCGGGCTAGCGATATTCGGAATAAAACTTATTAGGTGCCGACCAAAAATTTTGAGTTTCGGTCAAAAAACCAGTTTTTGAACCAAAAAATTTTGAATTTCACCCCACAACCTGGAGACCGGGACACGGATCGCGGACCAGAATTCAGGGATGAAGGGTGAGGACTATTTCAACTATAAACTAACGTTATTTTTGCAAAAGAATTTAGAAAAACAATTAATTTTGAGAATTTACTATGAAAAATCCGGAAATTCCTGAGTGTTAGTAGGGATGAAGTCCCGACGCGCGTGTAAATGCGTGCGATATGGTCAGAACGTAGGCGGAGGCCTAGTTTGGTCTAAAAATGCTGAAAACAGCTTCAAAATCGCACGTCTGGAAGCGAAGATATCAACGTTTGTGTTTTTAATTCAATCCCTTAGGTGGATTTTGGGTACTAACAGGAATGTATGAAAAAAACTATTTTTTTGAAAAAGTTATGTTTTATTCGGGCTAGGGGCGCGGGCGAGGTGTCCAGAGACGCGTCTCCGCGCGGTCTAGCGATATTCGGAATAAAACTTATTAGGTGCCGACCAAAAATTTTGAGTTTCGGTCAAAAAACCAGTTTTTGAACCAAAAAATTTTGAATTTCACCCCACAACCTGGAGACCGGGACACGGATCGCGGACCAGAATTCAGGGATGAAGGGTGAGGACTATTTAAAGTATAAACTAACGTTATTTTTGCAAAAGAATTTAGAAAAACAATTAATTTTGAGAATTTACTATGAAAAATCCGGAAATTCCTGAGTGTTAGTAGGGATGAAGTCCCGACGCGCGTGTAAATGCGTGCGATATGGTCAGAACGTAGGCGGAGGCCTAGTTTGGTCTAAAAATGCTGAAAACAGCTTCAAAATCGCACGTCTGGAAGCGAAGATATCAACGTTTGTGTTTTTAATTCAATCCCTTAGGTGGATTTTGGGTACTAACAGGAATGTATGAAAAAAACTATTTTTTTGAAAAAGTTATGTTTTATTCGGGCTAGGGGCGCGGGCGAGGTGTCCAGAGACGCGTCTCCGCGCGGTCTAGCGATATTCGGAATAAAACTTATTAGGTGCCGACCAAAAATTTTGAGTTTCGGTCAAAAAACCAGTTTTTGAACCAAAAAATTTTGAATTTCACCCCACAACCTGGAGACCGGGACACGGATCGCGGACCAGAATTCAGGGATGAAGGGTGAGGACTATTTAAAGTATAAACTAACGTTATTTTTGCAAAAGAATTTAGAAAAACAATTAATTTTGAGAATTTACTATGAAAAATCCGGAAATTCCTGAGTGTTAGTAGGGATGAAGTCCCGACGCGCGTGTAAATGCGTGCGATATGGTCAGAACGTAGGCGGAGGCCTAGTTTGGTCTAAAAATGCTGAAAACAGCTTCAAAATCGCACGTCTGGAAGCGAAGATATCAACGTTTGTGTTTTTAATTCAATCCCTTAGGTGGATTTTGGGTACTAACAGGAATGTATGAAAAAAACTATTTTTTTGAAAAAGTTATGTTTTATTCGGGCTAGGGGCGCGGGCGAGGTGTCCAGAGACGCGTCTCCGCGCGGTCTAGCGATATTCGGAATAAAACTTATTAGGTGCCGACCAAAAATTTTGAGTTTCGGTCAAAAAACCAGTTTTTGAACCAAAAAATTTTGAATTTCACCCCACAACCTGGAGACCGGGACACGGATCGCGGACCAGAATTCAGGGATGAAGGGTGAGGACTATTTAAAGTATAAACTAACGTTATTTTTGCAAAAGAATTTAGAAAAACAATTAATTTTGAGAATTTACTATGAAAAATCCGGAAATTCCTGAGTGTTAGTAGGGATGAAGTCCCGACGCGCGTGTAAATGCGTGCGATATGGTCAGAACGTAGGCGGAGGCCTAGTTTGGTCTAAAAATGCTGAAAACAGCTTCAAAATCGCACGTCTGGAAGCGAAGATATCAACGTTTGTGTTTTTAATTCAATCCCTTAGGTGGATTTTGGGTACTAACAGGAATGTATGAAAAAAACTATTTTTTTGAAAAAGTTATGTTTTATTCGGGCTAGGGGCGCGGGCGAGGTGTCCAGAGACGCGTCTCCGCGCGGTCTAGCGATATTCGGAATAAAACTTATTAGGTGCCGACCAAAAATTTTGAGTTTCGGTCAAAAAACCAGTTTTTGAACCAAAAAATTTTGAATTTCACCCCACAACCTGGAGACCGGGACACGGATCGCGGACCAGAATTCAGGGATGAAGGGTGAGGACTATTTAAAGTATAAACTAACGTTATTTTTGCAAAAGAATTTAGAAAAACAATTAATTTTGAGAATTTACTATGAAAAATCCGGAAATTCCTGAGTGTTAGTAGGGATGAAGTCCCGACGCGCGTGTAAATGCGTGCGATATGGTCAGAACGTAGGCGGAGGCCTAGTTTGGTCTAAAAATGCTGAAAACAGCTTCAAAATCGCACGTCTGGAAGCGAAGATATCAACGTTTGTGTTTTTAATTCAATCCCTTAGGTGGATTTTGGGTACTAACAGGAATGTATGAAAAAAACTATTTTTTTGAAAAAGTTATGTTTTATTCGGGCTAGGGGCGCGGGCGAGGTGTCCAGAGACGCGTCTCCGCGCGGGCTAGCGATATTCGGAATAAAACTTATTAGGTGCCGACCAAAAATTTTGAGTTTCGGTCAAAAAACCAGTTTTTGAACCAAAAAATTTTGAATTTCACCCCACAACCTGGAGACCGGGACACGGATCGCGGACCAGAATTCAGGGATGAAGGGTGAGGACTATTTCAACTATAAACTAACGTTATTTTTGCAAAAGAATTTAGAAAAACAATTAATTTTGAGAATTTACTATGAAAAATCCGGAAATTCCTGAGTGTTAGTAGGGATGAAGTCCCGACGCGCGTGTAAATGCGTGCGATATGGTCAGAACGTAGGCGGAGGCCTAGTTTGGTCTAAAAATGCTGAAAACAGCTTCAAAATCGCACGTCTGGAAGCGAAGATATCAACGTTTGTGTTTTTAATTCAATCCCTTAGGTGGATTTTGGGTACTAACAGGAATGTATGAAAAAAACTATTTTTTTGAAAAAGTTATGTTTTATTCGGGCTAGGGGCGCGGGCGAGGTGTCCAGAGACGCGTCTCCGCGCGGTCTAGCGATATTCGGAATAAAACTTATTAGGTGCCGACCAAAAATTTTGAGTTTCGGTCAAAAAACCAGTTTTTGAACCAAAAAATTTTGAATTTCACCCCACAACCTGGAGACCGGGACACGGATCGCGGACCAGAATTCAGGGATGAAGGGTGAGGACTATTTAAAGTATAAACTAACGTTATTTTTGCAAAAGAATTTAGAAAAACAATTAATTTTGAGAATTTACTATGAAAAATCCGGAAATTCCTGAGTGTTAGTAGGGATGAAGTCCCGACGCGCGTGTAAATGCGTGCGATATGGTCAGAACGTAGGCGGAGGCCTAGTTTGGTCTAAAAATGCTGAAAACAGCTTCAAAATCGCACGTCTGGAAGCGAAGATATCAACGTTTGTGTTTTTAATTCAATCCCTTAGGTGGATTTTGGGTACTAACAGGAATGTATGAAAAAAACTATTTTTTTGAAAAAGTTATGTTTTATTCGGGCTAGGGGCGCGGGCGAGGTGTCCAGAGACGCGTCTCCGCGCGGGCTAGCGATATTCGGAATAAAACTTATTAGGTGCCGACCAAAAATTTTGAGTTTCGGTCAAAAAACCAGTTTTTGAACCAAAAAATTTTGAATTTCACCCCACAACCTGGAGACCGGGACACGGATCGCGGACCAGAATTCAGGGATGAAGGGTGAGGACTATTTCAACTATAAACTAACGTTATTTTTGCAAAAGAATTTAGAAAAACAATTAATTTTGAGAATTTACTATGAAAAATCCGGAAATTCCTGAGTGTTAGTAGGGATGAAGTCCCGACGCGCGTGTAAATGCGTGCGATATGGTCAGAACGTAGGCGGAGGCCTAGTTTGGTCTAAAAATGCTGAAAACAGCTTCAAAATCGCACGTCTGGAAGCGAAGATATCAACGTTTGTGTTTTTAATTCAATCCCTTAGGTGGATTTTGGGTACTAACAGGAATGTATGAAAAAAACTATTTTTTTGAAAAAGTTATGTTTTATTCGGGCTAGGGGCGCGGGCGAGGTGTCCAGAGACGCGTCTCCGCGCGGTCTAGCGATATTCGGAATAAAACTTATTAGGTGCCGACCAAAAATTTTGAGTTTCGGTCAAAAAACCAGTTTTTGAACCAAAAAATTTTGAATTTCACCCCACAACCTGGAGACCGGGACACGGATCGCGGACCAGAATTCAGGGATGAAGGGTGAGGACTATTTAAAGTATAAACTAACGTTATTTTTGCAAAAGAATTTAGAAAAACAATTAATTTTGAGAATTTACTATGAAAAATCCGGAAATTCCTGAGTGTTAGTAGGGATGAAGTCCCGACGCGCGTGTAAATGCGTGCGATATGGTCAGAACGTAGGCGGAGGCCTAGTTTGGTCTAAAAATGCTGAAAACAGCTTCAAAATCGCACGTCTGGAAGCGAAGATATCAACGTTTGTGTTTTTAATTCAATCCCTTAGGTGGATTTTGGGTACTAACAGGAATGTATGAAAAAAACTATTTTTTTGAAAAAGTTATGTTTTATTCGGGCTAGGGGCGCGGGCGAGGTGTCCAGAGACGCGTCTCCGCGCGGGCTAGCGATATTCGGAATAAAACTTATTAGGTGCCGACCAAAAATTTTGAGTTTCGGTCAAAAAACCAGTTTTTGAACCAAAAAATTTTGAATTTCACCCCACAACCTGGAGACCGGGACACGGATCGCGGACCAGAATTCAGGGATGAAGGGTGAGGACTATTTCAACTATAAACTAACGTTATTTTTGCAAAAGAATTTAGAAAAACAATTAATTTTGAGAATTTACTATGAAAAATCCGGAAATTCCTGAGTGTTAGTAGGGATGAAGTCCCGACGCGCGTGTAAATGCGTGCGATATGGTCAGAACGTAGGCGGAGGCCTAGTTTGGTCTAAAAATGCTGAAAACAGCTTCAAAATCGCACGTCTGGAAGCGAAGATATCAACGTTTGTGTTTTTAATTCAATCCCTTAGGTGGATTTTGGGTACTAACAGGAATGTATGAAAAAAACTATTTTTTTGAAAAAGTTATGTTTTATTCGGGCTAGGGGCGCGGGCGAGGTGTCCAGAGACGCGTCTCCGCGCGGTCTAGCGATATTCGGAATAAAACTTATTAGGTGCCGACCAAAAATTTTGAGTTTCGGTCAAAAAACCAGTTTTTGAACCAAAAAATTTTGAATTTCACCCCACAACCTGGAGACCGGGACACGGATCGCGGACCAGAATTCAGGGATGAAGGGTGAGGACTATTTAAAGTATAAACTAACGTTATTTTTGCAAAAGAATTTAGAAAAACAATTAATTTTGAGAATTTACTATGAAAAATCCGGAAATTCCTGAGTGTTAGTAGGGATGAAGTCCCGACGCGCGTGTAAATGCGTGCGATATGGTCAGAACGTAGGCGGAGGCCTAGTTTGGTCTAAAAATGCTGAAAACAGCTTCAAAATCGCACGTCTGGAAGCGAAGATATCAACGTTTGTGTTTTTAATTCAATCCCTTAGGTGGATTTTGGGTACTAACAGGAATGTATGAAAAAAACTATTTTTTTGAAAAAGTTATGTTTTATTCGGGCTAGGGGCGCGGGCGAGGTGTCCAGAGACGCGTCTCCGCGCGGGCTAGCGATATTCGGAATAAAACTTATTAGGTGCCGACCAAAAATTTTGAGTTTCGGTCAAAAAACCAGTTTTTGAACCAAAAAATTTTGAATTTCACCCCACAACCTGGAGACCGGGACACGGATCGCGGACCAGAATTCAGGGATGAAGGGTGAGGACTATTTCAACTATAAACTAACGTTATTTTTGCAAAAGAATTTAGAAAAACAATTAATTTTGAGAATTTACTATGAAAAATCCGGAAATTCCTGAGTGTTAGTAGGGATGAAGTCCCGACGCGCGTGTAAATGCGTGCGATATGGTCAGAACGTAGGCGGAGGCCTAGTTTGGTCTAAAAATGCTGAAAACAGCTTCAAAATCGCACGTCTGGAAGCGAAGATATCAACGTTTGTGTTTTTAATTCAATCCCTTAGGTGGATTTTGGGTACTAACAGGAATGTATGAAAAAAACTATTTTTTTGAAAAAGTTATGTTTTATTCGGGCTAGGGGCGCGGGCGAGGTGTCCAGAGACGCGTCTCCGCGCGGTCTAGCGATATTCGGAATAAAACTTATTAGGTGCCGACCAAAAATTTTGAGTTTCGGTCAAAAAACCAGTTTTTGAACCAAAAAATTTTGAATTTCACCCCACAACCTGGAGACCGGGACACGGATCGCGGACCAGAATTCAGGGATGAAGGGTGAGGACTATTTAAAGTATAAACTAACGTTATTTTTGCAAAAGAATTTAGAAAAACAATTAATTTTGAGAATTTACTATGAAAAATCCGGAAATTCCTGAGTGTTAGTAGGGATGAAGTCCCGACGCGCGTGTAAATGCGTGCGATATGGTCAGAACGTAGGCGGAGGCCTAGTTTGGTCTAAAAATGCTGAAAACAGCTTCAAAATCGCACGTCTGGAAGCGAAGATATCAACGTTTGTGTTTTTAATTCAATCCCTTAGGTGGATTTTGGGTACTAACAGGAATGTATGAAAAAAACTATTTTTTTGAAAAAGTTATGTTTTATTCGGGCTAGGGGCGCGGGCGAGGTGTCCAGAGACGCGTCTCCGCGCGGGCTAGCGATATTCGGAATAAAACTTATTAGGTGCCGACCAAAAATTTTGAGTTTCGGTCAAAAAACCAGTTTTTGAACCAAAAAATTTTGAATTTCACCCCACAACCTGGAGACCGGGACACGGATCGCGGACCAGAATTCAGGGATGAAGGGTGAGGACTATTTCAACTATAAACTAACGTTATTTTTGCAAAAGAATTTAGAAAAACAATTAATTTTGAGAATTTACTATGAAAAATCCGGAAATTCCTGAGTGTTAGTAGGGATGAAGTCCCGACGCGCGTGTAAATGCGTGCGATATGGTCAGAACGTAGGCGGAGGCCTAGTTTGGTCTAAAAATGCTGAAAACAGCTTCAAAATCGCACGTCTGGAAGCGAAGATATCAACGTTTGTGTTTTTAATTCAATCCCTTAGGTGGATTTTGGGTACTAACAGGAATGTATGAAAAAAACTATTTTTTTGAAAAAGTTATGTTTTATTCGGGCTAGGGGCGCGGGCGAGGTGTCCAGAGACGCGTCTCCGCGCGGTCTAGCGATATTCGGAATAAAACTTATTAGGTGCCGACCAAAAATTTTGAGTTTCGGTCAAAAAACCAGTTTTTGAACCAAAAAATTTTGAATTTCACCCCACAACCTGGAGACCGGGACACGGATCGCGGACCAGAATTCAGGGATGAAGGGTGAGGACTATTTAAAGTATAAACTAACGTTATTTTTGCAAAAGAATTTAGAAAAACAATTAATTTTGAGAATTTACTATGAAAAATCCGGAAATTCCTGAGTGTTAGTAGGGATGAAGTCCCGACGCGCGTGTAAATGCGTGCGATATGGTCAGAACGTAGGCGGAGGCCTAGTTTGGTCTAAAAATGCTGAAAACAGCTTCAAAATCGCACGTCTGGAAGCGAAGATATCAACGTTTGTGTTTTTAATTCAATCCCTTAGGTGGATTTTGGGTACTAACAGGAATGTATGAAAAAAACTATTTTTTTGAAAAAGTTATGTTTTATTCGGGCTAGGGGCGCGGGCGAGGTGTCCAGAGACGCGTCTCCGCGCGGGCTAGCGATATTCGGAATAAAACTTATTAGGTGCCGACCAAAAATTTTGAGTTTCGGTCAAAAAACCAGTTTTTGAACCAAAAAATTTTGAATTTCACCCCACAACCTGGAGACCGGGACACGGATCGCGGACCAGAATTCAGGGATGAAGGGTGAGGACTATTTCAACTATAAACTAACGTTATTTTTGCAAAAGAATTTAGAAAAACAATTAATTTTGAGAATTTACTATGAAAAATCCGGAAATTCCTGAGTGTTAGTAGGGATGAAGTCCCGACGCGCGTGTAAATGCGTGCGATATGGTCAGAACGTAGGCGGAGGCCTAGTTTGGTCTAAAAATGCTGAAAACAGCTTCAAAATCGCACGTCTGGAAGCGAAGATATCAACGTTTGTGTTTTTAATTCAATCCCTTAGGTGGATTTTGGGTACTAACAGGAATGTATGAAAAAAACTATTTTTTTGAAAAAGTTATGTTTTATTCGGGCTAGGGGCGCGGGCGAGGTGTCCAGAGACGCGTCTCCGCGCGGTCTAGCGATATTCGGAATAAAACTTATTAGGTGCCGACCAAAAATTTTGAGTTTCGGTCAAAAAACCAGTTTTTGAACCAAAAAATTTTGAATTTCACCCCACAACCTGGAGACCGGGACACGGATCGCGGACCAGAATTCAGGGATGAAGGGTGAGGACTATTTAAAGTATAAACTAACGTTATTTTTGCAAAAGAATTTAGAAAAACAATTAATTTTGAGAATTTACTATGAAAAATCCGGAAATTCCTGAGTGTTAGTAGGGATGAAGTCCCGACGCGCGTGTAAATGCGTGCGATATGGTCAGAACGTAGGCGGAGGCCTAGTTTGGTCTAAAAATGCTGAAAACAGCTTCAAAATCGCACGTCTGGAAGCGAAGATATCAACGTTTGTGTTTTTAATTCAATCCCTTAGGTGGATTTTGGGTACTAACAGGAATGTATGAAAAAAACTATTTTTTTGAAAAAGTTATGTTTTATTCGGGCTAGGGGCGCGGGCGAGGTGTCCAGAGACGCGTCTCCGCGCGGGCTAGCGATATTCGGAATAAAACTTATTAGGTGCCGACCAAAAATTTTGAGTTTCGGTCAAAAAACCAGTTTTTGAACCAAAAAATTTTGAATTTCACCCCACAACCTGGAGACCGGGACACGGATCGCGGACCAGAATTCAGGGATGAAGGGTGAGGACTATTTCAACTATAAACTAACGTTATTTTTGCAAAAGAATTTGGAAAAACAATTAATTTTGATGATTTACTATGAAAATTCGAAAAATTCCCGAGTGTTAGTAGGGATGAAGTCCCGACGCGCGTGTAAATGCGTGCGATATGGTCAGAACTTAGGCGGAGGCCTAGTTTGGTCTAAAAACGCTGAAAACAGCTTCAAAATCGCACGTCTGGAAGCGAAGATATCAACGTTTGTGTTTTAAATTCAATCCCTTAGGTAGATTTTGGGTACTAACAGGAATGTATGAAAAAACTATTTTTTAGAAAAAGGTATGTTTTATTCGGGCTAGGGGCGCGGGCGAGGTGTCCAGAGATGCGTCTCCGCGCGGGCTAGCGATATTAGGAATAAAACTTACTAGGTGCCGACCAAAAATTTTGAGTTTCGGTCAAAAAACCAGTTTTTGAACCAAAAAATTTTGAATTTCACCCCACAACCTGGAGACCGGGACACGGATCGCGGACCAGAATTCAGGGATGAAGGGTGAGGACTATTTCAACTATAAACTAACGTTATTTTTGCAAAAGAATTTGGAAAAACAATTAATTTTGATGATTTACTATGAAAATTCGAAAAATTCCCGAGTGTTAGTAGGGATGAAGTCCCGACGCGCGTGTAAATGCGTGCGATATGGTCAGAACTTAGGCGGAGGCCTAGTTTGGTCTAAAAACGCTGAAAACAGCTTCAAAATCGCACGTCTGGAAGCGAAGATATCAACGTTTGTGTTTTAAATTCAATCCCTTAGGTAGATTTTGGGTACTAACAGGAATGTATGAAAAAACTATTTTTTAGAAAAAGGTATGTTTTATACGGGCTAGGGGCGCGGGCGAGGTGTCCAGAGATGCGTCTCCGCGCGGGCTAGCGATATTAGGAATAAAACTTACTAGGTGCCGACCAAAAATTTTGAGTTTCGGTCAAAAAACCAGTTTTTGAACCAAAAAATTTTGAATTTCACCCCACAACCTGGAGACCGGGACACGGATCGCGGACCAGAATTCAGGGATGAAGGGTGAGGACTATTTCAACTATAAACTAACGTTATTTTTGCAAAAGAATTTAGAAAAACAATTAATTTTGAGAATTTACTATGAAAAATCCGGAAATTCCTGAGTGTTAGTAGGGATGAAGTCCCGACGCGCGTGTAAATGCGTGCGATATGGTCAGAACGTAGGCGGAGGCCTAGTTTGGTCTAAAAATGCTGAAAACAGCTTCAAAATCGCACGTCTGGAAGCGAAGATATCAACGTTTGTGTTTTTAATTCAATCCCTTAGGTGGATTTTGGGTACTAACAGGAATGTATGAAAAAAACTATTTTTTTGAAAAAGTTATGTTTTATTCGGGCTAGGGGCGCGGGCGAGGTGTCCAGAGACGCGTCTCCGCGCGGTCTAGCGATATTCGGAATAAAACTTATTAGGTGCCGACCAAAAATTTTGAGTTTCGGTCAAAAAACCAGTTTTTGAACCAAAAAATTTTGAATTTCACCCCACAACCTGGAGACCGGGACACGGATCGCGGACCAGAATTCAGGGATGAAGGGTGAGGACTATTTAAAGTATAAACTAACGTTATTTTTGCAAAAGAATTTAGAAAAACAATTAATTTTGAGAATTTACTATGAAAAATCCGGAAATTCCTGAGTGTTAGTAGGGATGAAGTCCCGACGCGCGTGTAAATGCGTGCGATATGGTCAGAACGTAGGCGGAGGCCTAGTTTGGTCTAAAAATGCTGAAAACAGCTTCAAAATCGCACGTCTGGAAGCGAAGATATCAACGTTTGTGTTTTTAATTCAATCCCTTAGGTGGATTTTGGGTACTAACAGGAATGTATGAAAAAAACTATTTTTTTGAAAAAGTTATGTTTTATTCGGGCTAGGGGCGCGGGCGAGGTGTCCAGAGACGCGTCTCCGCGCGGGCTAGCGATATTCGGAATAAAACTTATTAGGTGCCGACCAAAAATTTTGAGTTTCGGTCAAAAAACCAGTTTTTGAACCAAAAAATTTTGAATTTCACCCCACAACCTGGAGACCGGGACACGGATCGCGGACCAGAATTCAGGGATGAAGGGTGAGGACTATTTCAACTATAAACTAACGTTATTTTTGCAAAAGAATTTAGAAAAACAATTAATTTTGAGAATTTACTATGAAAAATCCGGAAATTCCTGAGTGTTAGTAGGGATGAAGTCCCGACGCGCGTGTAAATGCGTGCGATATGGTCAGAACGTAGGCGGAGGCCTAGTTTGGTCTAAAAATGCTGAAAACAGCTTCAAAATCGCACGTCTGGAAGCGAAGATATCAACGTTTGTGTTTTTAATTCAATCCCTTAGGTGGATTTTGGGTACTAACAGGAATGTATGAAAAAAACTATTTTTTTGAAAAAGTTATGTTTTATTCGGGCTAGGGGCGCGGGCGAGGTGTCCAGAGACGCGTCTCCGCGCGGTCTAGCGATATTCGGAATAAAACTTATTAGGTGCCGACCAAAAATTTTGAGTTTCGGTCAAAAAACCAGTTTTTGAACCAAAAAATTTTGAATTTCACCCCACAACCTGGAGACCGGGACACGGATCGCGGACCAGAATTCAGGGATGAAGGGTGAGGACTATTTAAAGTATAAACTAACGTTATTTTTGCAAAAGAATTTAGAAAAACAATTAATTTTGAGAATTTACTATGAAAAATCCGGAAATTCCTGAGTGTTAGTAGGGATGAAGTCCCGACGCGCGTGTAAATGCGTGCGATATGGTCAGAACGTAGGCGGAGGCCTAGTTTGGTCTAAAAATGCTGAAAACAGCTTCAAAATCGCACGTCTGGAAGCGAAGATATCAACGTTTGTGTTTTTAATTCAATCCCTTAGGTGGATTTTGGGTACTAACAGGAATGTATGAAAAAAACTATTTTTTTGAAAAAGTTATGTTTTATTCGGGCTAGGGGCGCGGGCGAGGTGTCCAGAGACGCGTCTCCGCGCGGGCTAGCGATATTCGGAATAAAACTTATTAGGTGCCGACCAAAAATTTTGAGTTTCGGTCAAAAAACCAGTTTTTGAACCAAAAAATTTTGAATTTCACCCCACAACCTGGAGACCGGGACACGGATCGCGGACCAGAATTCAGGGATGAAGGGTGAGGACTATTTCAACTATAAACTAACGTTATTTTTGCAAAAGAATTTAGAAAAACAATTAATTTTGAGAATTTACTATGAAAAATCCGGAAATTCCTGAGTGTTAGTAGGGATGAAGTCCCGACGCGCGTGTAAATGCGTGCGATATGGTCAGAACGTAGGCGGAGGCCTAGTTTGGTCTAAAAATGCTGAAAACAGCTTCAAAATCGCACGTCTGGAAGCGAAGATATCAACGTTTGTGTTTTTAATTCAATCCCTTAGGTGGATTTTGGGTACTAACAGGAATGTATGAAAAAAACTATTTTTTTGAAAAAGTTATGTTTTATTCGGGCTAGGGGCGCGGGCGAGGTGTCCAGAGACGCGTCTCCGCGCGGTCTAGCGATATTCGGAATAAAACTTATTAGGTGCCGACCAAAAATTTTGAGTTTCGGTCAAAAAACCAGTTTTTGAACCAAAAAATTTTGAATTTCACCCCACAACCTGGAGACCGGGACACGGATCGCGGACCAGAATTCAGGGATGAAGGGTGAGGACTATTTAAAGTATAAACTAACGTTATTTTTGCAAAAGAATTTAGAAAAACAATTAATTTTGAGAATTTACTATGAAAAATCCGGAAATTCCTGAGTGTTAGTAGGGATGAAGTCCCGACGCGCGTGTAAATGCGTGCGATATGGTCAGAACGTAGGCGGAGGCCTAGTTTGGTCTAAAAATGCTGAAAACAGCTTCAAAATCGCACGTCTGGAAGCGAAGATATCAACGTTTGTGTTTTTAATTCAATCCCTTAGGTGGATTTTGGGTACTAACAGGAATGTATGAAAAAAACTATTTTTTTGAAAAAGTTATGTTTTATTCGGGCTAGGGGCGCGGGCGAGGTGTCCAGAGACGCGTCTCCGCGCGGGCTAGCGATATTCGGAATAAAACTTATTAGGTGCCGACCAAAAATTTTGAGTTTCGGTCAAAAAACCAGTTTTTGAACCAAAAAATTTTGAATTTCACCCCACAACCTGGAGACCGGGACACGGATCGCGGACCAGAATTCAGGGATGAAGGGTGAGGACTATTTCAACTATAAACTAACGTTATTTTTGCAAAAGAATTTAGAAAAACAATTAATTTTGAGAATTTACTATGAAAAATCCGGAAATTCCTGAGTGTTAGTAGGGATGAAGTCCCGACGCGCGTGTAAATGCGTGCGATATGGTCAGAACGTAGGCGGAGGCCTAGTTTGGTCTAAAAATGCTGAAAACAGCTTCAAAATCGCACGTCTGGAAGCGAAGATATCAACGTTTGTGTTTTTAATTCAATCCCTTAGGTGGATTTTGGGTACTAACAGGAATGTATGAAAAAAACTATTTTTTTGAAAAAGTTATGTTTTATTCGGGCTAGGGGCGCGGGCGAGGTGTCCAGAGACGCGTCTCCGCGCGGTCTAGCGATATTCGGAATAAAACTTATTAGGTGCCGACCAAAAATTTTGAGTTTCGGTCAAAAAACCAGTTTTTGAACCAAAAAATTTTGAATTTCACCCCACAACCTGGAGACCGGGACACGGATCGCGGACCAGAATTCAGGGATGAAGGGTGAGGACTATTTAAAGTATAAACTAACGTTATTTTTGCAAAAGAATTTAGAAAAACAATTAATTTTGAGAATTTACTATGAAAAATCCGGAAATTCCTGAGTGTTAGTAGGGATGAAGTCCCGACGCGCGTGTAAATGCGTGCGATATGGTCAGAACGTAGGCGGAGGCCTAGTTTGGTCTAAAAATGCTGAAAACAGCTTCAAAATCGCACGTCTGGAAGCGAAGATATCAACGTTTGTGTTTTTAATTCAATCCCTTAGGTGGATTTTGGGTACTAACAGGAATGTATGAAAAAAACTATTTTTTTGAAAAAGTTATGTTTTATTCGGGCTAGGGGCGCGGGCGAGGTGTCCAGAGACGCGTCTCCGCGCGGGCTAGCGATATTCGGAATAAAACTTATTAGGTGCCGACCAAAAATTTTGAGTTTCGGTCAAAAAACCAGTTTTTGAACCAAAAAATTTTGAATTTCACCCCACAACCTGGAGACCGGGACACGGATCGCGGACCAGAATTCAGGGATGAAGGGTGAGGACTATTTCAACTATAAACTAACGTTATTTTTGCAAAAGAATTTAGAAAAACAATTAATTTTGAGAATTTACTATGAAAAATCCGGAAATTCCTGAGTGTTAGTAGGGATGAAGTCCCGACGCGCGTGTAAATGCGTGCGATATGGTCAGAACGTAGGCGGAGGCCTAGTTTGGTCTAAAAATGCTGAAAACAGCTTCAAAATCGCACGTCTGGAAGCGAAGATATCAACGTTTGTGTTTTTAATTCAATCCCTTAGGTGGATTTTGGGTACTAACAGGAATGTATGAAAAAAACTATTTTTTTGAAAAAGTTATGTTTTATTCGGGCTAGGGGCGCGGGCGAGGTGTCCAGAGACGCGTCTCCGCGCGGTCTAGCGATATTCGGAATAAAACTTATTAGGTGCCGACCAAAAATTTTGAGTTTCGGTCAAAAAACCAGTTTTTGAACCAAAAAATTTTGAATTTCACCCCACAACCTGGAGACCGGGACACGGATCGCGGACCAGAATTCAGGGATGAAGGGTGAGGACTATTTAAAGTATAAACTAACGTTATTTTTGCAAAAGAATTTAGAAAAACAATTAATTTTGAGAATTTACTATGAAAAATCCGGAAATTCCTGAGTGTTAGTAGGGATGAAGTCCCGACGCGCGTGTAAATGCGTGCGATATGGTCAGAACGTAGGCGGAGGCCTAGTTTGGTCTAAAAATGCTGAAAACAGCTTCAAAATCGCACGTCTGGAAGCGAAGATATCAACGTTTGTGTTTTTAATTCAATCCCTTAGGTGGATTTTGGGTACTAACAGGAATGTATGAAAAAAACTATTTTTTTGAAAAAGTTATGTTTTATTCGGGCTAGGGGCGCGGGCGAGGTGTCCAGAGACGCGTCTCCGCGCGGTCTAGCGATATTCGGAATAAAACTTATTAGGTGCCGACCAAAAATTTTGAGTTTCGGTCAAAAAACCAGTTTTTGAACCAAAAAATTTTGAATTTCACCCCACAACCTGGAGACCGGGACACGGATCGCGGACCAGAATTCAGGGATGAAGGGTGAGGACTATTTAAAGTATAAACTAACGTTATTTTTGCAAAAGAATTTAGAAAAACAATTAATTTTGAGAATTTACTATGAAAAATCCGGAAATTCCTGAGTGTTAGTAGGGATGAAGTCCCGACGCGCGTGTAAATGCGTGCGATATGGTCAGAACGTAGGCGGAGGCCTAGTTTGGTCTAAAAATGCTGAAAACAGCTTCAAAATCGCACGTCTGGAAGCGAAGATATCAACGTTTGTGTTTTTAATTCAATCCCTTAGGTGGATTTTGGGTACTAACAGGAATGTATGAAAAAAACTATTTTTTTGAAAAAGTTATGTTTTATTCGGGCTAGGGGCGCGGGCGAGGTGTCCAGAGACGCGTCTCCGCGCGGGCTAGCGATATTCGGAATAAAACTTATTAGGTGCCGACCAAAAATTTTGAGTTTCGGTCAAAAAACCAGTTTTTGAACCAAAAAATTTTGAATTTCACCCCACAACCTGGAGACCGGGACACGGATCGCGGACCAGAATTCAGGGATGAAGGGTGAGGACTATTTCAACTATAAACTAACGTTATTTTTGCAAAAGAATTTAGAAAAACAATTAATTTTGAGAATTTACTATGAAAAATCCGGAAATTCCTGAGTGTTAGTAGGGATGAAGTCCCGACGCGCGTGTAAATGCGTGCGATATGGTCAGAACGTAGGCGGAGGCCTAGTTTGGTCTAAAAATGCTGAAAACAGCTTCAAAATCGCACGTCTGGAAGCGAAGATATCAACGTTTGTGTTTTTAATTCAATCCCTTAGGTGGATTTTGGGTACTAACAGGAATGTATGAAAAAAACTATTTTTTTGAAAAAGTTATGTTTTATTCGGGCTAGGGGCGCGGGCGAGGTGTCCAGAGACGCGTCTCCGCGCGGTCTAGCGATATTCGGAATAAAACTTATTAGGTGCCGACCAAAAATTTTGAGTTTCGGTCAAAAAACCAGTTTTTGAACCAAAAAATTTTGAATTTCACCCCACAACCTGGAGACCGGGACACGGATCGCGGACCAGAATTCAGGGATGAAGGGTGAGGACTATTTAAAGTATAAACTAACGTTATTTTTGCAAAAGAATTTAGAAAAACAATTAATTTTGAGAATTTACTATGAAAAATCCGGAAATTCCTGAGTGTTAGTAGGGATGAAGTCCCGACGCGCGTGTAAATGCGTGCGATATGGTCAGAACGTAGGCGGAGGCCTAGTTTGGTCTAAAAATGCTGAAAACAGCTTCAAAATCGCACGTCTGGAAGCGAAGATATCAACGTTTGTGTTTTTAATTCAATCCCTTAGGTGGATTTTGGGTACTAACAGGAATGTATGAAAAAAACTATTTTTTTGAAAAAGTTATGTTTTATTCGGGCTAGGGGCGCGGGCGAGGTGTCCAGAGACGCGTCTCCGCGCGGGCTAGCGATATTCGGAATAAAACTTATTAGGTGCCGACCAAAAATTTTGAGTTTCGGTCAAAAAACCAGTTTTTGAACCAAAAAATTTTGAATTTCACCCCACAACCTGGAGACCGGGACACGGATCGCGGACCAGAATTCAGGGATGAAGGGTGAGGACTATTTCAACTATAAACTAACGTTATTTTTGCAAAAGAATTTAGAAAAACAATTAATTTTGAGAATTTACTATGAAAAATCCGGAAATTCCTGAGTGTTAGTAGGGATGAAGTCCCGACGCGCGTGTAAATGCGTGCGATATGGTCAGAACGTAGGCGGAGGCCTAGTTTGGTCTAAAAATGCTGAAAACAGCTTCAAAATCGCACGTCTGGAAGCGAAGATATCAACGTTTGTGTTTTTAATTCAATCCCTTAGGTGGATTTTGGGTACTAACAGGAATGTATGAAAAAAACTATTTTTTTGAAAAAGTTATGTTTTATTCGGGCTAGGGGCGCGGGCGAGGTGTCCAGAGACGCGTCTCCGCGCGGTCTAGCGATATTCGGAATAAAACTTATTAGGTGCCGACCAAAAATTTTGAGTTTCGGTCAAAAAACCAGTTTTTGAACCAAAAAATTTTGAATTTCACCCCACAACCTGGAGACCGGGACACGGATCGCGGACCAGAATTCAGGGATGAAGGGTGAGGACTATTTAAAGTATAAACTAACGTTATTTTTGCAAAAGAATTTAGAAAAACAATTAATTTTGAGAATTTACTATGAAAAATCCGGAAATTCCTGAGTGTTAGTAGGGATGAAGTCCCGACGCGCGTGTAAATGCGTGCGATATGGTCAGAACGTAGGCGGAGGCCTAGTTTGGTCTAAAAATGCTGAAAACAGCTTCAAAATCGCACGTCTGGAAGCGAAGATATCAACGTTTGTGTTTTTAATTCAATCCCTTAGGTGGATTTTGGGTACTAACAGGAATGTATGAAAAAAACTATTTTTTTGAAAAAGTTATGTTTTATTCGGGCTAGGGGCGCGGGCGAGGTGTCCAGAGACGCGTCTCCGCGCGGGCTAGCGATATTCGGAATAAAACTTATTAGGTGCCGACCAAAAATTTTGAGTTTCGGTCAAAAAACCAGTTTTTGAACCAAAAAATTTTGAATTTCACCCCACAACCTGGAGACCGGGACACGGATCGCGGACCAGAATTCAGGGATGAAGGGTGAGGACTATTTCAACTATAAACTAACGTTATTTTTGCAAAAGAATTTAGAAAAACAATTAATTTTGAGAATTTACTATGAAAAATCCGGAAATTCCTGAGTGTTAGTAGGGATGAAGTCCCGACGCGCGTGTAAATGCGTGCGATATGGTCAGAACGTAGGCGGAGGCCTAGTTTGGTCTAAAAATGCTGAAAACAGCTTCAAAATCGCACGTCTGGAAGCGAAGATATCAACGTTTGTGTTTTTAATTCAATCCCTTAGGTGGATTTTGGGTACTAACAGGAATGTATGAAAAAAACTATTTTTTTGAAAAAGTTATGTTTTATTCGGGCTAGGGGCGCGGGCGAGGTGTCCAGAGACGCGTCTCCGCGCGGTCTAGCGATATTCGGAATAAAACTTATTAGGTGCCGACCAAAAATTTTGAGTTTCGGTCAAAAAACCAGTTTTTGAACCAAAAAATTTTGAATTTCACCCCACAACCTGGAGACCGGGACACGGATCGCGGACCAGAATTCAGGGATGAAGGGTGAGGACTATTTAAAGTATAAACTAACGTTATTTTTGCAAAAGAATTTAGAAAAACAATTAATTTTGAGAATTTACTATGAAAAATCCGGAAATTCCTGAGTGTTAGTAGGGATGAAGTCCCGACGCGCGTGTAAATGCGTGCGATATGGTCAGAACGTAGGCGGAGGCCTAGTTTGGTCTAAAAATGCTGAAAACAGCTTCAAAATCGCACGTCTGGAAGCGAAGATATCAACGTTTGTGTTTTTAATTCAATCCCTTAGGTGGATTTTGGGTACTAACAGGAATGTATGAAAAAAACTATTTTTTTGAAAAAGTTATGTTTTATTCGGGCTAGGGGCGCGGGCGAGGTGTCCAGAGACGCGTCTCCGCGCGGGCTAGCGATATTCGGAATAAAACTTATTAGGTGCCGACCAAAAATTTTGAGTTTCGGTCAAAAAACCAGTTTTTGAACCAAAAAATTTTGAATTTCACCCCACAACCTGGAGACCGGGACACGGATCGCGGACCAGAATTCAGGGATGAAGGGTGAGGACTATTTCAACTATAAACTAACGTTATTTTTGCAAAAGAATTTAGAAAAACAATTAATTTTGAGAATTTACTATGAAAAATCCGGAAATTCCTGAGTGTTAGTAGGGATGAAGTCCCGACGCGCGTGTAAATGCGTGCGATATGGTCAGAACGTAGGCGGAGGCCTAGTTTGGTCTAAAAATGCTGAAAACAGCTTCAAAATCGCACGTCTGGAAGCGAAGATATCAACGTTTGTGTTTTTAATTCAATCCCTTAGGTGGATTTTGGGTACTAACAGGAATGTATGAAAAAAACTATTTTTTTGAAAAAGTTATGTTTTATTCGGGCTAGGGGCGCGGGCGAGGTGTCCAGAGACGCGTCTCCGCGCGGGCTAGCGATATTCGGAATAAAACTTATTAGGTGCCGACCAAAAATTTTGAGTTTCGGTCAAAAAACCAGTTTTTGAACCAAAAAATTTTGAATTTCACCCCACAACCTGGAGACCGGGACACGGATCGCGGACCAGAATTCAGGGATGAAGGGTGAGGACTATTTCAACTATAAACTAACGTTATTTTTGCAAAAGAATTTAGAAAAACAATTAATTTTGAGAATTTACTATGAAAAATCCGGAAATTCCTGAGTGTTAGTAGGGATGAAGTCCCGACGCGCGTGTAAATGCGTGCGATATGGTCAGAACGTAGGCGGAGGCCTAGTTTGGTCTAAAAATGCTGAAAACAGCTTCAAAATCGCACGTCTGGAAGCGAAGATATCAACGTTTGTGTTTTTAATTCAATCCCTTAGGTGGATTTTGGGTACTAACAGGAATGTATGAAAAAAACTATTTTTTTGAAAAAGTTATGTTTTATTCGGGCTAGGGGCGCGGGCGAGGTGTCCAGAGACGCGTCTCCGCGCGGTCTAGCGATATTCGGAATAAAACTTATTAGGTGCCGACCAAAAATTTTGAGTTTCGGTCAAAAAACCAGTTTTTGAACCAAAAAATTTTGAATTTCACCCCACAACCTGGAGACCGGGACACGGATCGCGGACCAGAATTCAGGGATGAAGGGTGAGGACTATTTAAAGTATAAACTAACGTTATTTTTGCAAAAGAATTTAGAAAAACAATTAATTTTGAGAATTTACTATGAAAAATCCGGAAATTCCTGAGTGTTAGTAGGGATGAAGTCCCGACGCGCGTGTAAATGCGTGCGATATGGTCAGAACGTAGGCGGAGGCCTAGTTTGGTCTAAAAATGCTGAAAACAGCTTCAAAATCGCACGTCTGGAAGCGAAGATATCAACGTTTGTGTTTTTAATTCAATCCCTTAGGTGGATTTTGGGTACTAACAGGAATGTATGAAAAAAACTATTTTTTTGAAAAAGTTATGTTTTATTCGGGCTAGGGGCGCGGGCGAGGTGTCCAGAGACGCGTCTCCGCGCGGGCTAGCGATATTCGGAATAAAACTTATTAGGTGCCGACCAAAAATTTTGAGTTTCGGTCAAAAAACCAGTTTTTGAACCAAAAAATTTTGAATTTCACCCCACAACCTGGAGACCGGGACACGGATCGCGGACCAGAATTCAGGGATGAAGGGTGAGGACTATTTCAACTATAAACTAACGTTATTTTTGCAAAAGAATTTGGAAAAACAATTAATTTTGATGATTTACTATGAAAATTCGAAAAATTCCCGAGTGTTAGTAGGGATGAAGTCCCGACGCGCGTGTAAATGCGTGCGATATGGTCAGAACTTAGGCGGAGGCCTAGTTTGGTCTAAAAACGCTGAAAACAGCTTCAAAATCGCACGTCTGGAAGCGAAGATATCAACGTTTGTGTTTTAAATTCAATCCCTTAGGTAGATTTTGGGTACTAACAGGAATGTATGAAAAAACTATTTTTTAGAAAAAGGTATGTTTTATTCGGGCTAGGGGCGCGGGCGAGGTGTCCAGAGATGCGTCTCCGCGCGGGCTAGCGATATTAGGAATAAAACTTACTAGGTGCCGACCAAAAATTTTGAGTTTCGGTCAAAAAACCAGTTTTTGAACCAAAAAATTTTGAATTTCACCCCACAACCTGGAGACCGGGACACGGATCGCGGACCAGAATTCAGGGATGAAGGGTGAGGACTATTTCAACTATAAACTAACGTTATTTTTGCAAAAGAATTTGGAAAAACAATTAATTTTGATGATTTACTATGAAAATTCGAAAAATTCCCGAGTGTTAGTAGGGATGAAGTCCCGACGCGCGTGTAAATGCGTGCGATATGGTCAGAACTTAGGCGGAGGCCTAGTTTGGTCTAAAAACGCTGAAAACAGCTTCAAAATCGCACGTCTGGAAGCGAAGATATCAACGTTTGTGTTTTAAATTCAATCCCTTAGGTAGATTTTGGGTACTAACAGGAATGTATGAAAAAACTATTTTTTAGAAAAAGGTATGTTTTATACGGGCTAGGGGCGCGGGCGAGGTGTCCAGAGATGCGTCTCCGCGCGGGCTAGCGATATTAGGAATAAAACTTACTAGGTGCCGACCAAAAATTTTGAGTTTCGGTCAAAAAACCAGTTTTTGAACCAAAAAATTTTGAATTTCACCCCACAACCTGGAGACCGGGACACGGATCGCGGACCAGAATTCAGGGATGAAGGGTGAGGACTATTTCAACTATAAACTAACGTTATTTTTGCAAAAGAATTTAGAAAAACAATTAATTTTGAGAATTTACTATGAAAAATCCGGAAATTCCTGAGTGTTAGTAGGGATGAAGTCCCGACGCGCGTGTAAATGCGTGCGATATGGTCAGAACGTAGGCGGAGGCCTAGTTTGGTCTAAAAATGCTGAAAACAGCTTCAAAATCGCACGTCTGGAAGCGAAGATATCAACGTTTGTGTTTTTAATTCAATCCCTTAGGTGGATTTTGGGTACTAACAGGAATGTATGAAAAAAACTATTTTTTTGAAAAAGTTATGTTTTATTCGGGCTAGGGGCGCGGGCGAGGTGTCCAGAGACGCGTCTCCGCGCGGTCTAGCGATATTCGGAATAAAACTTATTAGGTGCCGACCAAAAATTTTGAGTTTCGGTCAAAAAACCAGTTTTTGAACCAAAAAATTTTGAATTTCACCCCACAACCTGGAGACCGGGACACGGATCGCGGACCAGAATTCAGGGATGAAGGGTGAGGACTATTTAAAGTATAAACTAACGTTATTTTTGCAAAAGAATTTAGAAAAACAATTAATTTTGAGAATTTACTATGAAAAATCCGGAAATTCCTGAGTGTTAGTAGGGATGAAGTCCCGACGCGCGTGTAAATGCGTGCGATATGGTCAGAACGTAGGCGGAGGCCTAGTTTGGTCTAAAAATGCTGAAAACAGCTTCAAAATCGCACGTCTGGAAGCGAAGATATCAACGTTTGTGTTTTTAATTCAATCCCTTAGGTGGATTTTGGGTACTAACAGGAATGTATGAAAAAAACTATTTTTTTGAAAAAGTTATGTTTTATTCGGGCTAGGGGCGCGGGCGAGGTGTCCAGAGACGCGTCTCCGCGCGGGCTAGCGATATTCGGAATAAAACTTATTAGGTGCCGACCAAAAATTTTGAGTTTCGGTCAAAAAACCAGTTTTTGAACCAAAAAATTTTGAATTTCACCCCACAACCTGGAGACCGGGACACGGATCGCGGACCAGAATTCAGGGATGAAGGGTGAGGACTATTTCAACTATAAACTAACGTTATTTTTGCAAAAGAATTTAGAAAAACAATTAATTTTGAGAATTTACTATGAAAAATCCGGAAATTCCTGAGTGTTAGTAGGGATGAAGTCCCGACGCGCGTGTAAATGCGTGCGATATGGTCAGAACGTAGGCGGAGGCCTAGTTTGGTCTAAAAATGCTGAAAACAGCTTCAAAATCGCACGTCTGGAAGCGAAGATATCAACGTTTGTGTTTTTAATTCAATCCCTTAGGTGGATTTTGGGTACTAACAGGAATGTATGAAAAAAACTATTTTTTTGAAAAAGTTATGTTTTATTCGGGCTAGGGGCGCGGGCGAGGTGTCCAGAGACGCGTCTCCGCGCGGTCTAGCGATATTCGGAATAAAACTTATTAGGTGCCGACCAAAAATTTTGAGTTTCGGTCAAAAAACCAGTTTTTGAACCAAAAAATTTTGAATTTCACCCCACAACCTGGAGACCGGGACACGGATCGCGGACCAGAATTCAGGGATGAAGGGTGAGGACTATTTAAAGTATAAACTAACGTTATTTTTGCAAAAGAATTTAGAAAAACAATTAATTTTGAGAATTTACTATGAAAAATCCGGAAATTCCTGAGTGTTAGTAGGGATGAAGTCCCGACGCGCGTGTAAATGCGTGCGATATGGTCAGAACGTAGGCGGAGGCCTAGTTTGGTCTAAAAATGCTGAAAACAGCTTCAAAATCGCACGTCTGGAAGCGAAGATATCAACGTTTGTGTTTTTAATTCAATCCCTTAGGTGGATTTTGGGTACTAACAGGAATGTATGAAAAAAACTATTTTTTTGAAAAAGTTATGTTTTATTCGGGCTAGGGGCGCGGGCGAGGTGTCCAGAGACGCGTCTCCGCGCGGGCTAGCGATATTCGGAATAAAACTTATTAGGTGCCGACCAAAAATTTTGAGTTTCGGTCAAAAAACCAGTTTTTGAACCAAAAAATTTTGAATTTCACCCCACAACCTGGAGACCGGGACACGGATCGCGGACCAGAATTCAGGGATGAAGGGTGAGGACTATTTCAACTATAAACTAACGTTATTTTTGCAAAAGAATTTAGAAAAACAATTAATTTTGAGAATTTACTATGAAAAATCCGGAAATTCCTGAGTGTTAGTAGGGATGAAGTCCCGACGCGCGTGTAAATGCGTGCGATATGGTCAGAACGTAGGCGGAGGCCTAGTTTGGTCTAAAAATGCTGAAAACAGCTTCAAAATCGCACGTCTGGAAGCGAAGATATCAACGTTTGTGTTTTTAATTCAATCCCTTAGGTGGATTTTGGGTACTAACAGGAATGTATGAAAAAAACTATTTTTTTGAAAAAGTTATGTTTTATTCGGGCTAGGGGCGCGGGCGAGGTGTCCAGAGACGCGTCTCCGCGCGGTCTAGCGATATTCGGAATAAAACTTATTAGGTGCCGACCAAAAATTTTGAGTTTCGGTCAAAAAACCAGTTTTTGAACCAAAAAATTTTGAATTTCACCCCACAACCTGGAGACCGGGACACGGATCGCGGACCAGAATTCAGGGATGAAGGGTGAGGACTATTTAAAGTATAAACTAACGTTATTTTTGCAAAAGAATTTAGAAAAACAATTAATTTTGAGAATTTACTATGAAAAATCCGGAAATTCCTGAGTGTTAGTAGGGATGAAGTCCCGACGCGCGTGTAAATGCGTGCGATATGGTCAGAACGTAGGCGGAGGCCTAGTTTGGTCTAAAAATGCTGAAAACAGCTTCAAAATCGCACGTCTGGAAGCGAAGATATCAACGTTTGTGTTTTTAATTCAATCCCTTAGGTGGATTTTGGGTACTAACAGGAATGTATGAAAAAAACTATTTTTTTGAAAAAGTTATGTTTTATTCGGGCTAGGGGCGCGGGCGAGGTGTCCAGAGACGCGTCTCCGCGCGGGCTAGCGATATTCGGAATAAAACTTATTAGGTGCCGACCAAAAATTTTGAGTTTCGGTCAAAAAACCAGTTTTTGAACCAAAAAATTTTGAATTTCACCCCACAACCTGGAGACCGGGACACGGATCGCGGACCAGAATTCAGGGATGAAGGGTGAGGACTATTTCAACTATAAACTAACGTTATTTTTGCAAAAGAATTTAGAAAAACAATTAATTTTGAGAATTTACTATGAAAAATCCGGAAATTCCTGAGTGTTAGTAGGGATGAAGTCCCGACGCGCGTGTAAATGCGTGCGATATGGTCAGAACGTAGGCGGAGGCCTAGTTTGGTCTAAAAATGCTGAAAACAGCTTCAAAATCGCACGTCTGGAAGCGAAGATATCAACGTTTGTGTTTTTAATTCAATCCCTTAGGTGGATTTTGGGTACTAACAGGAATGTATGAAAAAAACTATTTTTTTGAAAAAGTTATGTTTTATTCGGGCTAGGGGCGCGGGCGAGGTGTCCAGAGACGCGTCTCCGCGCGGTCTAGCGATATTCGGAATAAAACTTATTAGGTGCCGACCAAAAATTTTGAGTTTCGGTCAAAAAACCAGTTTTTGAACCAAAAAATTTTGAATTTCACCCCACAACCTGGAGACCGGGACACGGATCGCGGACCAGAATTCAGGGATGAAGGGTGAGGACTATTTAAAGTATAAACTAACGTTATTTTTGCAAAAGAATTTAGAAAAACAATTAATTTTGAGAATTTACTATGAAAAATCCGGAAATTCCTGAGTGTTAGTAGGGATGAAGTCCCGACGCGCGTGTAAATGCGTGCGATATGGTCAGAACGTAGGCGGAGGCCTAGTTTGGTCTAAAAATGCTGAAAACAGCTTCAAAATCGCACGTCTGGAAGCGAAGATATCAACGTTTGTGTTTTTAATTCAATCCCTTAGGTGGATTTTGGGTACTAACAGGAATGTATGAAAAAAACTATTTTTTTGAAAAAGTTATGTTTTATTCGGGCTAGGGGCGCGGGCGAGGTGTCCAGAGACGCGTCTCCGCGCGGGCTAGCGATATTCGGAATAAAACTTATTAGGTGCCGACCAAAAATTTTGAGTTTCGGTCAAAAAACCAGTTTTTGAACCAAAAAATTTTGAATTTCACCCCACAACCTGGAGACCGGGACACGGATCGCGGACCAGAATTCAGGGATGAAGGGTGAGGACTATTTCAACTATAAACTAACGTTATTTTTGCAAAAGAATTTAGAAAAACAATTAATTTTGAGAATTTACTATGAAAAATCCGGAAATTCCTGAGTGTTAGTAGGGATGAAGTCCCGACGCGCGTGTAAATGCGTGCGATATGGTCAGAACGTAGGCGGAGGCCTAGTTTGGTCTAAAAATGCTGAAAACAGCTTCAAAATCGCACGTCTGGAAGCGAAGATATCAACGTTTGTGTTTTTAATTCAATCCCTTAGGTGGATTTTGGGTACTAACAGGAATGTATGAAAAAAACTATTTTTTTGAAAAAGTTATGTTTTATTCGGGCTAGGGGCGCGGGCGAGGTGTCCAGAGACGCGTCTCCGCGCGGTCTAGCGATATTCGGAATAAAACTTATTAGGTGCCGACCAAAAATTTTGAGTTTCGGTCAAAAAACCAGTTTTTGAACCAAAAAATTTTGAATTTCACCCCACAACCTGGAGACCGGGACACGGATCGCGGACCAGAATTCAGGGATGAAGGGTGAGGACTATTTAAAGTATAAACTAACGTTATTTTTGCAAAAGAATTTAGAAAAACAATTAATTTTGAGAATTTACTATGAAAAATCCGGAAATTCCTGAGTGTTAGTAGGGATGAAGTCCCGACGCGCGTGTAAATGCGTGCGATATGGTCAGAACGTAGGCGGAGGCCTAGTTTGGTCTAAAAATGCTGAAAACAGCTTCAAAATCGCACGTCTGGAAGCGAAGATATCAACGTTTGTGTTTTTAATTCAATCCCTTAGGTGGATTTTGGGTACTAACAGGAATGTATGAAAAAAACTATTTTTTTGAAAAAGTTATGTTTTATTCGGGCTAGGGGCGCGGGCGAGGTGTCCAGAGACGCGTCTCCGCGCGGGCTAGCGATATTCGGAATAAAACTTATTAGGTGCCGACCAAAAATTTTGAGTTTCGGTCAAAAAACCAGTTTTTGAACCAAAAAATTTTGAATTTCACCCCACAACCTGGAGACCGGGACACGGATCGCGGACCAGAATTCAGGGATGAAGGGTGAGGACTATTTCAACTATAAACTAACGTTATTTTTGCAAAAGAATTTAGAAAAACAATTAATTTTGAGAATTTACTATGAAAAATCCGGAAATTCCTGAGTGTTAGTAGGGATGAAGTCCCGACGCGCGTGTAAATGCGTGCGATATGGTCAGAACGTAGGCGGAGGCCTAGTTTGGTCTAAAAATGCTGAAAACAGCTTCAAAATCGCACGTCTGGAAGCGAAGATATCAACGTTTGTGTTTTTAATTCAATCCCTTAGGTGGATTTTGGGTACTAACAGGAATGTATGAAAAAAACTATTTTTTTGAAAAAGTTATGTTTTATTCGGGCTAGGGGCGCGGGCGAGGTGTCCAGAGACGCGTCTCCGCGCGGTCTAGCGATATTCGGAATAAAACTTATTAGGTGCCGACCAAAAATTTTGAGTTTCGGTCAAAAAACCAGTTTTTGAACCAAAAAATTTTGAATTTCACCCCACAACCTGGAGACCGGGACACGGATCGCGGACCAGAATTCAGGGATGAAGGGTGAGGACTATTTAAAGTATAAACTAACGTTATTTTTGCAAAAGAATTTAGAAAAACAATTAATTTTGAGAATTTACTATGAAAAATCCGGAAATTCCTGAGTGTTAGTAGGGATGAAGTCCCGACGCGCGTGTAAATGCGTGCGATATGGTCAGAACGTAGGCGGAGGCCTAGTTTGGTCTAAAAATGCTGAAAACAGCTTCAAAATCGCACGTCTGGAAGCGAAGATATCAACGTTTGTGTTTTTAATTCAATCCCTTAGGTGGATTTTGGGTACTAACAGGAATGTATGAAAAAAACTATTTTTTTGAAAAAGTTATGTTTTATTCGGGCTAGGGGCGCGGGCGAGGTGTCCAGAGACGCGTCTCCGCGCGGGCTAGCGATATTCGGAATAAAACTTATTAGGTGCCGACCAAAAATTTTGAGTTTCGGTCAAAAAACCAGTTTTTGAACCAAAAAATTTTGAATTTCACCCCACAACCTGGAGACCGGGACACGGATCGCGGACCAGAATTCAGGGATGAAGGGTGAGGACTATTTCAACTATAAACTAACGTTATTTTTGCAAAAGAATTTAGAAAAACAATTAATTTTGAGAATTTACTATGAAAAATCCGGAAATTCCTGAGTGTTAGTAGGGATGAAGTCCCGACGCGCGTGTAAATGCGTGCGATATGGTCAGAACGTAGGCGGAGGCCTAGTTTGGTCTAAAAATGCTGAAAACAGCTTCAAAATCGCACGTCTGGAAGCGAAGATATCAACGTTTGTGTTTTTAATTCAATCCCTTAGGTGGATTTTGGGTACTAACAGGAATGTATGAAAAAAACTATTTTTTTGAAAAAGTTATGTTTTATTCGGGCTAGGGGCGCGGGCGAGGTGTCCAGAGACGCGTCTCCGCGCGGTCTAGCGATATTCGGAATAAAACTTATTAGGTGCCGACCAAAAATTTTGAGTTTCGGTCAAAAAACCAGTTTTTGAACCAAAAAATTTTGAATTTCACCCCACAACCTGGAGACCGGGACACGGATCGCGGACCAGAATTCAGGGATGAAGGGTGAGGACTATTTAAAGTATAAACTAACGTTATTTTTGCAAAAGAATTTAGAAAAACAATTAATTTTGAGAATTTACTATGAAAAATCCGGAAATTCCTGAGTGTTAGTAGGGATGAAGTCCCGACGCGCGTGTAAATGCGTGCGATATGGTCAGAACGTAGGCGGAGGCCTAGTTTGGTCTAAAAATGCTGAAAACAGCTTCAAAATCGCACGTCTGGAAGCGAAGATATCAACGTTTGTGTTTTTAATTCAATCCCTTAGGTGGATTTTGGGTACTAACAGGAATGTATGAAAAAAACTATTTTTTTGAAAAAGTTATGTTTTATTCGGGCTAGGGGCGCGGGCGAGGTGTCCAGAGACGCGTCTCCGCGCGGGCTAGCGATATTCGGAATAAAACTTATTAGGTGCCGACCAAAAATTTTGAGTTTCGGTCAAAAAACCAGTTTTTGAACCAAAAAATTTTGAATTTCACCCCACAACCTGGAGACCGGGACACGGATCGCGGACCAGAATTCAGGGATGAAGGGTGAGGACTATTTCAACTATAAACTAACGTTATTTTTGCAAAAGAATTTAGAAAAACAATTAATTTTGAGAATTTACTATGAAAAATCCGGAAATTCCTGAGTGTTAGTAGGGATGAAGTCCCGACGCGCGTGTAAATGCGTGCGATATGGTCAGAACGTAGGCGGAGGCCTAGTTTGGTCTAAAAATGCTGAAAACAGCTTCAAAATCGCACGTCTGGAAGCGAAGATATCAACGTTTGTGTTTTTAATTCAATCCCTTAGGTGGATTTTGGGTACTAACAGGAATGTATGAAAAAAACTATTTTTTTGAAAAAGTTATGTTTTATTCGGGCTAGGGGCGCGGGCGAGGTGTCCAGAGACGCGTCTCCGCGCGGTCTAGCGATATTCGGAATAAAACTTATTAGGTGCCGACCAAAAATTTTGAGTTTCGGTCAAAAAACCAGTTTTTGAACCAAAAAATTTTGAATTTCACCCCACAACCTGGAGACCGGGACACGGATCGCGGACCAGAATTCAGGGATGAAGGGTGAGGACTATTTAAAGTATAAACTAACGTTATTTTTGCAAAAGAATTTAGAAAAACAATTAATTTTGAGAATTTACTATGAAAAATCCGGAAATTCCTGAGTGTTAGTAGGGATGAAGTCCCGACGCGCGTGTAAATGCGTGCGATATGGTCAGAACGTAGGCGGAGGCCTAGTTTGGTCTAAAAATGCTGAAAACAGCTTCAAAATCGCACGTCTGGAAGCGAAGATATCAACGTTTGTGTTTTTAATTCAATCCCTTAGGTGGATTTTGGGTACTAACAGGAATGTATGAAAAAAACTATTTTTTTGAAAAAGTTATGTTTTATTCGGGCTAGGGGCGCGGGCGAGGTGTCCAGAGACGCGTCTCCGCGCGGGCTAGCGATA
Source organism: Xestia sexstrigata (assembly GCA_941918905.2). NCBI lineage: Eukaryota > Metazoa > Arthropoda > Insecta > Lepidoptera > Noctuidae > Xestia > Xestia sexstrigata. The sequence continues at coordinate 84,198 of OW799216.2, read as the reverse complement.
TTCGGAATAAAACTTATTAGGTGCCGACCAAAAATTTTGAGTTTCGGTCAAAAAACCAGTTTTTGAACCAAAAAATTTTGAATTTCACCCCACAACCTGGAGACCGGGACACGGATCGCGGACCAGAATTCAGGGATGAAGGGTGAGGACTATTTCAACTATAAACTAACGTTATTTTTGCAAAAGAATTTGGAAAAACAATTAATTTTGATGATTTACTATGAAAATTCGAAAAATTCCCGAGTGTTAGTAGGGATGAAGTCCCGACGCGCGTGTAAATGCGTGCGATATGGTCAGAACTTAGGCGGAGGCCTAGTTTGGTCTAAAAACGCTGAAAACAGCTTCAAAATCGCACGTCTGGAAGCGAAGATATCAACGTTTGTGTTTTAAATTCAATCCCTTAGGTAGATTTTGGGTACTAACAGGAATGTATGAAAAAACTATTTTTTAGAAAAAGGTATGTTTTATTCGGGCTAGGGGCGCGGGCGAGGTGTCCAGAGATGCGTCTCCGCGCGGGCTAGCGATATTAGGAATAAAACTTACTAGGTGCCGACCAAAAATTTTGAGTTTCGGTCAAAAAACCAGTTTTTGAACCAAAAAATTTTGAATTTCACCCCACAACCTGGAGACCGGGACACGGATCGCGGACCAGAATTCAGGGATGAAGGGTGAGGACTATTTCAACTATAAACTAACGTTATTTTTGCAAAAGAATTTGGAAAAACAATTAATTTTGATGATTTACTATGAAAATTCGAAAAATTCCCGAGTGTTAGTAGGGATGAAGTCCCGACGCGCGTGTAAATGCGTGCGATATGGTCAGAACTTAGGCGGAGGCCTAGTTTGGTCTAAAAACGCTGAAAACAGCTTCAAAATCGCACGTCTGGAAGCGAAGATATCAACGTTTGTGTTTTAAATTCAATCCCTTAGGTAGATTTTGGGTACTAACAGGAATGTATGAAAAAACTATTTTTTAGAAAAAGGTATGTTTTATACGGGCTAGGGGCGCGGGCGAGGTGTCCAGAGATGCGTCTCCGCGCGGGCTAGCGATATTAGGAATAAAACTTACTAGGTGCCGACCAAAAATTTTGAGTTTCGGTCAAAAAACCAGTTTTTGAACCAAAAAATTTTGAATTTCACCCCACAACCTGGAGACCGGGACACGGATCGCGGACCAGAATTCAGGGATGAAGGGTGAGGACTACTTAAAGTATAAACTAACGTTATTTTTGCAAAAGAATTTAGAAAAACAATTAATTTTGAGAATTTACTATGAAAAATCCGGAAATTCCTGAGTGTTAGTAGGGATGAAGTCCCGACGCGCGTGTAAATGCGTGCGATATGGTCAGAACGTAGGCGGAGGCCTAGTTTGGTCTAAAAATGCTGAAAACAGCTTCAAAATCGCACGTCTGGAAGCGAAGATATCAACGTTTGTGTTTTTAATTCAATCCCTTAGGTGGATTTTGGGTACTAACAGGAATGTATGAAAAAAACTATTTTTTTGAAAAAGTTATGTTTTATTCGGGCTAGGGGCGCGGGCGAGGTGTCCAGAGACGCGTCTCCGCGCGGTCTAGCGATATTCGGAATAAAACTTATTAGGTGCCGACCAAAAATTTTGAGTTTCGGTCAAAAAACCAGTTTTTGAACCAAAAAATTTTGAATTTCACCCCACAACCTGGAGACCGGGACACGGATCGCGGACCAGAATTCAGGGATGAAGGGTGAGGACTATTTAAAGTATAAACTAACGTTATTTTTGCAAAAGAATTTAGAAAAACAATTAATTTTGAGAATTTACTATGAAAAATCCGGAAATTCCTGAGTGTTAGTAGGGATGAAGTCCCGACGCGCGTGTAAATGCGTGCGATATGGTCAGAACGTAGGCGGAGGCCTAGTTTGGTCTAAAAATGCTGAAAACAGCTTCAAAATCGCACGTCTGGAAGCGAAGATATCAACGTTTGTGTTTTTAATTCAATCCCTTAGGTGGATTTTGGGTACTAACAGGAATGTATGAAAAAAACTATTTTTTTGAAAAAGTTATGTTTTATTCGGGCTAGGGGCGCGGGCGAGGTGTCCAGAGACGCGTCTCCGCGCGGTCTAGCGATATTCGGAATAAAACTTATTAGGTGCCGACCAAAAATTTTGAGTTTCGGTCAAAAAACCAGTTTTTGAACCAAAAAATTTTGAATTTCACCCCACAACCTGGAGACCGGGACACGGATCGCGGACCAGAATTCAGGGATGAAGGGTGAGGACTATTTAAAGTATAAACTAACGTTATTTTTGCAAAAGAATTTAGAAAAACAATTAATTTTGAGAATTTACTATGAAAAATCCGGAAATTCCTGAGTGTTAGTAGGGATGAAGTCCCGACGCGCGTGTAAATGCGTGCGATATGGTCAGAACGTAGGCGGAGGCCTAGTTTGGTCTAAAAATGCTGAAAACAGCTTCAAAATCGCACGTCTGGAAGCGAAGATATCAACGTTTGTGTTTTTAATTCAATCCCTTAGGTGGATTTTGGGTACTAACAGGAATGTATGAAAAAAACTATTTTTTTGAAAAAGTTATGTTTTATTCGGGCTAGGGGCGCGGGCGAGGTGTCCAGAGACGCGTCTCCGCGCGGGCTAGCGATATTCGGAATAAAACTTATTAGGTGCCGACCAAAAATTTTGAGTTTCGGTCAAAAAACCAGTTTTTGAACCAAAAAATTTTGAATTTCACCCCACAACCTGGAGACCGGGACACGGATCGCGGACCAGAATTCAGGGATGAAGGGTGAGGACTATTTCAACTATAAACTAACGTTATTTTTGCAAAAGAATTTGGAAAAACAATTAATTTTGATGATTTACTATGAAAATTCGAAAAATTCCCGAGTGTTAGTAGGGATGAAGTCCCGACGCGCGTGTAAATGCGTGCGATATGGTCAGAACTTAGGCGGAGGCCTAGTTTGGTCTAAAAACGCTGAAAACAGCTTCAAAATCGCACGTCTGGAAGCGAAGATATCAACGTTTGTGTTTTAAATTCAATCCCTTAGGTAGATTTTGGGTACTAACAGGAATGTATGAAAAAACTATTTTTTAGAAAAAGGTATGTTTTATTCGGGCTAGGGGCGCGGGCGAGGTGTCCAGAGATGCGTCTCCGCGCGGGCTAGCGATATTAGGAATAAAACTTACTAGGTGCCGACCAAAAATTTTGAGTTTCGGTCAAAAAACCAGTTTTTGAACCAAAAAATTTTGAATTTCACCCCACAACCTGGAGACCGGGACACGGATCGCGGACCAGAATTCAGGGATGAAGGGTGAGGACTATTTCAACTATAAACTAACGTTATTTTTGCAAAAGAATTTGGAAAAACAATTAATTTTGATGATTTACTATGAAAATTCGAAAAATTCCCGAGTGTTAGTAGGGATGAAGTCCCGACGCGCGTGTAAATGCGTGCGATATGGTCAGAACTTAGGCGGAGGCCTAGTTTGGTCTAAAAACGCTGAAAACAGCTTCAAAATCGCACGTCTGGAAGCGAAGATATCAACGTTTGTGTTTTAAATTCAATCCCTTAGGTAGATTTTGGGTACTAACAGGAATGTATGAAAAAACTATTTTTTAGAAAAAGGTATGTTTTATTCGGGCTAGGGGCGCGGGCGAGGTGTCCAGAGACGCGTCTCCGCGCGGGCTAGCGATATTAGGAATAAAACTTACTAGGTGCCGACCAAAAATTTTGAGTTTCGGTCAAAAAACCAGTTTTTGAACCAAAAAATTTTGAATTTCACCCCACAACCTGGAGACCGGGACACGGATCGCGGACCAGAATTCAGGGATGAAGGGTGAGGACTATTTAAAGTATAAACTAACGTTATTTTTGCAAAAGAATTTAGAAAAACAATTAATTTTGAGAATTTACTATGAAAAATCCGGAAATTCCTGAGTGTTAGTAGGGATGAAGTCCCGACGCGCGTGTAAATGCGTGCGATATGGTCAGAACGTAGGCGGAGGCCTAGTTTGGTCTAAAAATGCTGAAAACAGCTTCAAAATCGCACGTCTGGAAGCGAAGATATCAACGTTTGTGTTTTTAATTCAATCCCTTAGGTGGATTTTGGGTACTAACAGGAATGTATGAAAAAAACTATTTTTTTGAAAAAGTTATGTTTTATTCGGGCTAGGGGCGCGGGCGAGGTGTCCAGAGACGCGTCTCCGCGCGGTCTAGCGATATTCGGAATAAAACTTATTAGGTGCCGACCAAAAATTTTGAGTTTCGGTCAAAAAACCAGTTTTTGAACCAAAAAATTTTGAATTTCACCCCACAACCTGGAGACCGGGACACGGATCGCGGACCAGAATTCAGGGATGAAGGGTGAGGACTATTTAAAGTATAAACTAACGTTATTTTTGCAAAAGAATTTAGAAAAACAATTAATTTTGAGAATTTACTATGAAAAATCCGGAAATTCCTGAGTGTTAGTAGGGATGAAGTCCCGACGCGCGTGTAAATGCGTGCGATATGGTCAGAACGTAGGCGGAGGCCTAGTTTGGTCTAAAAATGCTGAAAACAGCTTCAAAATCGCACGTCTGGAAGCGAAGATATCAACGTTTGTGTTTTTAATTCAATCCCTTAGGTGGATTTTGGGTACTAACAGGAATGTATGAAAAAAACTATTTTTTTGAAAAAGTTATGTTTTATTCGGGCTAGGGGCGCGGGCGAGGTGTCCAGAGACGCGTCTCCGCGCGGTCTAGCGATATTCGGAATAAAACTTATTAGGTGCCGACCAAAAATTTTGAGTTTCGGTCAAAAAACCAGTTTTTGAACCAAAAAATTTTGAATTTCACCCCACAACCTGGAGACCGGGACACGGATCGCGGACCAGAATTCAGGGATGAAGGGTGAGGACTATTTAAAGTATAAACTAACGTTATTTTTGCAAAAGAATTTAGAAAAACAATTAATTTTGAGAATTTACTATGAAAAATCCGGAAATTCCTGAGTGTTAGTAGGGATGAAGTCCCGACGCGCGTGTAAATGCGTGCGATATGGTCAGAACGTAGGCGGAGGCCTAGTTTGGTCTAAAAATGCTGAAAACAGCTTCAAAATCGCACGTCTGGAAGCGAAGATATCAACGTTTGTGTTTTTAATTCAATCCCTTAGGTGGATTTTGGGTACTAACAGGAATGTATGAAAAAAACTATTTTTTTGAAAAAGTTATGTTTTATTCGGGCTAGGGGCGCGGGCGAGGTGTCCAGAGACGCGTCTCCGCGCGGGCTAGCGATATTCGGAATAAAACTTATTAGGTGCCGACCAAAAATTTTGAGTTTCGGTCAAAAAACCAGTTTTTGAACCAAAAAATTTTGAATTTCACCCCACAACCTGGAGACCGGGACACGGATCGCGGACCAGAATTCAGGGATGAAGGGTGAGGACTATTTCAACTATAAACTAACGTTATTTTTGCAAAAGAATTTGGAAAAACAATTAATTTTGATGATTTACTATGAAAATTCGAAAAATTCCCGAGTGTTAGTAGGGATGAAGTCCCGACGCGCGTGTAAATGCGTGCGATATGGTCAGAACTTAGGCGGAGGCCTAGTTTGGTCTAAAAACGCTGAAAACAGCTTCAAAATCGCACGTCTGGAAGCGAAGATATCAACGTTTGTGTTTTAAATTCAATCCCTTAGGTAGATTTTGGGTACTAACAGGAATGTATGAAAAAACTATTTTTTAGAAAAAGGTATGTTTTATTCGGGCTAGGGGCGCGGGCGAGGTGTCCAGAGACGCGTCTCCGCGCGGGCTAGCGATATTAGGAATAAAACTTACTAGGTGCCGACCAAAAATTTTGAGTTTCGGTCAAAAAACCAGTTTTTGAACCAAAAAATTTTGAATTTCACCCCACAACCTGGAGACCGGGACACGGATCGCGGACCAGAATTCAGGGATGAAGGGTGAGGACTATTTAAAGTATAAACTAACGTTATTTTTGCAAAAGAATTTAGAAAAACAATTAATTTTGAGAATTTACTATGAAAAATCCGGAAATTCCTGAGTGTTAGTAGGGATGAAGTCCCGACGCGCGTGTAAATGCGTGCGATATGGTCAGAACGTAGGCGGAGGCCTAGTTTGGTCTAAAAATGCTGAAAACAGCTTCAAAATCGCACGTCTGGAAGCGAAGATATCAACGTTTGTGTTTTTAATTCAATCCCTTAGGTGGATTTTGGGTACTAACAGGAATGTATGAAAAAAACTATTTTTTTGAAAAAGTTATGTTTTATTCGGGCTAGGGGCGCGGGCGAGGTGTCCAGAGACGCGTCTCCGCGCGGTCTAGCGATATTCGGAATAAAACTTATTAGGTGCCGACCAAAAATTTTGAGTTTCGGTCAAAAAACCAGTTTTTGAACCAAAAAATTTTGAATTTCACCCCACAACCTGGAGACCGGGACACGGATCGCGGACCAGAATTCAGGGATGAAGGGTGAGGACTATTTAAAGTATAAACTAACGTTATTTTTGCAAAAGAATTTAGAAAAACAATTAATTTTGAGAATTTACTATGAAAAATCCGGAAATTCCTGAGTGTTAGTAGGGATGAAGTCCCGACGCGCGTGTAAATGCGTGCGATATGGTCAGAACGTAGGCGGAGGCCTAGTTTGGTCTAAAAATGCTGAAAACAGCTTCAAAATCGCACGTCTGGAAGCGAAGATATCAACGTTTGTGTTTTTAATTCAATCCCTTAGGTGGATTTTGGGTACTAACAGGAATGTATGAAAAAAACTATTTTTTTGAAAAAGTTATGTTTTATTCGGGCTAGGGGCGCGGGCGAGGTGTCCAGAGACGCGTCTCCGCGCGGTCTAGCGATATTCGGAATAAAACTTATTAGGTGCCGACCAAAAATTTTGAGTTTCGGTCAAAAAACCAGTTTTTGAACCAAAAAATTTTGAATTTCACCCCACAACCTGGAGACCGGGACACGGATCGCGGACCAGAATTCAGGGATGAAGGGTGAGGACTATTTAAAGTATAAACTAACGTTATTTTTGCAAAAGAATTTAGAAAAACAATTAATTTTGAGAATTTACTATGAAAAATCCGGAAATTCCTGAGTGTTAGTAGGGATGAAGTCCCGACGCGCGTGTAAATGCGTGCGATATGGTCAGAACGTAGGCGGAGGCCTAGTTTGGTCTAAAAATGCTGAAAACAGCTTCAAAATCGCACGTCTGGAAGCGAAGATATCAACGTTTGTGTTTTTAATTCAATCCCTTAGGTGGATTTTGGGTACTAACAGGAATGTATGAAAAAAACTATTTTTTTGAAAAAGTTATGTTTTATTCGGGCTAGGGGCGCGGGCGAGGTGTCCAGAGACGCGTCTCCGCGCGGTCTAGCGATATTCGGAATAAAACTTATTAGGTGCCGACCAAAAATTTTGAGTTTCGGTCAAAAAACCAGTTTTTGAACCAAAAAATTTTGAATTTCACCCCACAACCTGGAGACCGGGACACGGATCGCGGACCAGAATTCAGGGATGAAGGGTGAGGACTATTTAAAGTATAAACTAACGTTATTTTTGCAAAAGAATTTAGAAAAACAATTAATTTTGAGAATTTACTATGAAAAATCCGGAAATTCCTGAGTGTTAGTAGGGATGAAGTCCCGACGCGCGTGTAAATGCGTGCGATATGGTCAGAACGTAGGCGGAGGCCTAGTTTGGTCTAAAAATGCTGAAAACAGCTTCAAAATCGCACGTCTGGAAGCGAAGATATCAACGTTTGTGTTTTTAATTCAATCCCTTAGGTGGATTTTGGGTACTAACAGGAATGTATGAAAAAAACTATTTTTTTGAAAAAGTTATGTTTTATTCGGGCTAGGGGCGCGGGCGAGGTGTCCAGAGACGCGTCTCCGCGCGGGCTAGCGATATTCGGAATAAAACTTATTAGGTGCCGACCAAAAATTTTGAGTTTCGGTCAAAAAACCAGTTTTTGAACCAAAAAATTTTGAATTTCACCCCACAACCTGGAGACCGGGACACGGATCGCGGACCAGAATTCAGGGATGAAGGGTGAGGACTATTTCAACTATAAACTAACGTTATTTTTGCAAAAGAATTTGGAAAAACAATTAATTTTGATGATTTACTATGAAAATTCGAAAAATTCCCGAGTGTTAGTAGGGATGAAGTCCCGACGCGCGTGTAAATGCGTGCGATATGGTCAGAACTTAGGCGGAGGCCTAGTTTGGTCTAAAAACGCTGAAAACAGCTTCAAAATCGCACGTCTGGAAGCGAAGATATCAACGTTTGTGTTTTAAATTCAATCCCTTAGGTAGATTTTGGGTACTAACAGGAATGTATGAAAAAACTATTTTTTAGAAAAAGGTATGTTTTATTCGGGCTAGGGGCGCGGGCGAGGTGTCCAGAGACGCGTCTCCGCGCGGGCTAGCGATATTAGGAATAAAACTTACTAGGTGCCGACCAAAAATTTTGAGTTTCGGTCAAAAAACCAGTTTTTGAACCAAAAAAATTTGAATTTCACCCCACAACCTGGAGACCGGGACACGGATCGCGGACCAGAATTCAGGGATGAAGGGTGAGGACTATTTAAAGTATAAACTAACGTTATTTTTGCAAAAGAATTTAGAAAAACAATTAATTTTGAGAATTTACTATGAAAAATCCGGAAATTCCTGAGTGTTAGTAGGGATGAAGTCCCGACGCGCGTGTAAATGCGTGCGATATGGTCAGAACGTAGGCGGAGGCCTAGTTTGGTCTAAAAATGCTGAAAACAGCTTCAAAATCGCACGTCTGGAAGCGAAGATATCAACGTTTGTGTTTTTAATTCAATCCCTTAGGTGGATTTTGGGTACTAACAGGAATGTATGAAAAAAACTATTTTTTTGAAAAAGTTATGTTTTATTCGGGCTAGGGGCGCGGGCGAGGTGTCCAGAGACGCGTCTCCGCGCGGTCTAGCGATATTCGGAATAAAACTTATTAGGTGCCGACCAAAAATTTTGAGTTTCGGTCAAAAAACCAGTTTTTGAACCAAAAAATTTTGAATTTCACCCCACAACCTGGAGACCGGGACACGGATCGCGGACCAGAATTCAGGGATGAAGGGTGAGGACTATTTAAAGTATAAACTAACGTTATTTTTGCAAAAGAATTTAGAAAAACAATTAATTTTGAGAATTTACTATGAAAAATCCGGAAATTCCTGAGTGTTAGTAGGGATGAAGTCCCGACGCGCGTGTAAATGCGTGCGATATGGTCAGAACGTAGGCGGAGGCCTAGTTTGGTCTAAAAATGCTGAAAACAGCTTCAAAATCGCACGTCTGGAAGCGAAGATATCAACGTTTGTGTTTTTAATTCAATCCCTTAGGTGGATTTTGGGTACTAACAGGAATGTATGAAAAAAACTATTTTTTTGAAAAAGTTATGTTTTATTCGGGCTAGGGGCGCGGGCGAGGTGTCCAGAGACGCGTCTCCGCGCGGTCTAGCGATATTCGGAATAAAACTTATTAGGTGCCGACCAAAAATTTTGAGTTTCGGTCAAAAAACCAGTTTTTGAACCAAAAAATTTTGAATTTCACCCCACAACCTGGAGACCGGGACACGGATCGCGGACCAGAATTCAGGGATGAAGGGTGAGGACTATTTAAAGTATAAACTAACGTTATTTTTGCAAAAGAATTTAGAAAAACAATTAATTTTGAGAATTTACTATGAAAAATCCGGAAATTCCTGAGTGTTAGTAGGGATGAAGTCCCGACGCGCGTGTAAATGCGTGCGATATGGTCAGAACGTAGGCGGAGGCCTAGTTTGGTCTAAAAATGCTGAAAACAGCTTCAAAATCGCACGTCTGGAAGCGAAGATATCAACGTTTGTGTTTTTAATTCAATCCCTTAGGTGGATTTTGGGTACTAACAGGAATGTATGAAAAAAACTATTTTTTTGAAAAAGTTATGTTTTATTCGGGCTAGGGGCGCGGGCGAGGTGTCCAGAGACGCGTCTCCGCGCGGGCTAGCGATATTCGGAATAAAACTTATTAGGTGCCGACCAAAAATTTTGAGTTTCGGTCAAAAAACCAGTTTTTGAACCAAAAAATTTTGAATTTCACCCCACAACCTGGAGACCGGGACACGGATCGCGGACCAGAATTCAGGGATGAAGGGTGAGGACTATTTCAACTATAAACTAACGTTATTTTTGCAAAAGAATTTGGAAAAACAATTAATTTTGATGATTTACTATGAAAATTCGAAAAATTCCCGAGTGTTAGTAGGGATGAAGTCCCGACGCGCGTGTAAATGCGTGCGATATGGTCAGAACTTAGGCGGAGGCCTAGTTTGGTCTAAAAACGCTGAAAACAGCTTCAAAATCGCACGTCTGGAAGCGAAGATATCAACGTTTGTGTTTTAAATTCAATCCCTTAGGTAGATTTTGGGTACTAACAGGAATGTATGAAAAAACTATTTTTTAGAAAAAGGTATGTTTTATTCGGGCTAGGGGCGCGGGCGAGGTGTCCAGAGACGCGTCTCCGCGCGGTCTAGCGATATTCGGAATAAAACTTATTAGGTGCCGACCAAAAATTTTGAGTTTCGGTCAAAAAACCAGTTTTTGAACCAAAAAATTTTGAATTTCACCCCACAACCTGGAGACCGGGACACGGATCGCGGACCAGAATTCAGGGATGAAGGGTGAGGACTACTTCAACTATAAACTAACGTTATTTTTGCAAAAGAATTTGGAAAAACAATTAATTTTGATGATTTACTATGAAAATTCGAAAAATTCCCGAGTGTTAGTAGGGATGAAGTCCCGACGCGCGTGTAAATGCGTGCGATATGGTCAGAACTTAGGCGGAGGCCTAGTTTGGTCTAAAAACGCTGAAAACAGCTTCAAAATCGCACGTCTGGAAGCGAAGATATCAACGTTTGTGTTTTAAATTCAATCCCTTAGGTAGATTTTGGGTACTAACAGGAATGTATGAAAAAACTATTTTTTAGAAAAAGGTATGTTTTATTCGGGCTAGGGGCGCGGGCGAGGTGTCCAGAGATGCGTCTCCGCGCGGGCTAGCGATATTAGGAATAAAACTTACTAGGTGCCGACCAAAAATTTTGAGTTTCGGTCAAAAAACCAGTTTTTGAACCAAAAAATTTTGAATTTCACCCCACAACCTGGAGACCGGGACACGGATCGCGGACCAGAATTCAGGGATGAAGGGTGAGGACTATTTAAAGTATAAACTAACGTTATTTTTGCAAAAGAATTTAGAAAAACAATTAATTTTGAGAATTTACTATGAAAAATCCGGAAATTCCTGAGTGTTAGTAGGGATGAAGTCCCGACGCGCGTGTAAATGCGTGCGATATGGTCAGAACGTAGGCGGAGGCCTAGTTTGGTCTAAAAATGCTGAAAACAGCTTCAAAATCGCACGTCTGGAAGCGAAGATATCAACGTTTGTGTTTTTAATTCAATCCCTTAGGTGGATTTTGGGTACTAACAGGAATGTATGAAAAAAACTATTTTTTTGAAAAAGTTATGTTTTATTCGGGCTAGGGGCGCGGGCGAGGTGTCCAGAGACGCGTCTCCGCGCGGGCTAGCGATATTCGGAATAAAACTTATTAGGTGCCGACCAAAAATTTTGAGTTTCGGTCAAAAAACCAGTTTTTGAACCAAAAAATTTTGAATTTCACCCCACAACCTGGAGACCGGGACACGGATCGCGGACCAGAATTCAGGGATGAAGGGTGAGGACTATTTCAACTATAAACTAACGTTATTTTTGCAAAAGAATTTGGAAAAACAATTAATTTTGATGATTTACTATGAAAATTCGAAAAATTCCCGAGTGTTAGTAGGGATGAAGTCCCGACGCGCGTGTAAATGCGTGCGATATGGTCAGAACTTAGGCGGAGGCCTAGTTTGGTCTAAAAACGCTGAAAACAGCTTCAAAATCGCACGTCTGGAAGCGAAGATATCAACGTTTGTGTTTTAAATTCAATCCCTTAGGTAGATTTTGGGTACTAACAGGAATGTATGAAAAAACTATTTTTTAGAAAAAGGTATGTTTTATTCGGGCTAGGGGCGCGGGCGAGGTGTCCAGAGATGCGTCTCCGCGCGGGCTAGCGATATTAGGAATAAAACTTACTAGGTGCCGACCAAAAATTTTGAGTTTCGGTCAAAAAACCAGTTTTTGAACCAAAAAATTTTGAATTTCACCCCACAACCTGGAGACCGGGACACGGATCGCGGACCAGAATTCAGGGATGAAGGGTGAGGACTATTTCAACTATAAACTAACGTTATTTTTGCAAAAGAATTTGGAAAAACAATTAATTTTGATGATTTACTATGAAAATTCGAAAAATTCCCGAGTGTTAGTAGGGATGAAGTCCCGACGCGCGTGTAAATGCGTGCGATATGGTCAGAACTTAGGCGGAGGCCTAGTTTGGTCTAAAAACGCTGAAAACAGCTTCAAAATCGCACGTCTGGAAGCGAAGATATCAACGTTTGTGTTTTAAATTCAATCCCTTAGGTAGATTTTGGGTACTAACAGGAATGTATGAAAAAACTATTTTTTAGAAAAAGGTATGTTTTATACGGGCTAGGGGCGCGGGCGAGGTGTCCAGAGATGCGTCTCCGCGCGGGCTAGCGATATTAGGAATAAAACTTACTAGGTGCCGACCAAAAATTTTGAGTTTCGGTCAAAAAACCAGTTTTTGAACCAAAAAATTTTGAATTTCACCCCACAACCTGGAGACCGGGACACGGATCGCGGACCAGAATTCAGGGATGAAGGGTGAGGACTACTTAAAGTATAAACTAACGTTATTTTTGCAAAAGAATTTAGAAAAACAATTAATTTTGAGAATTTACTATGAAAAATCCGGAAATTCCTGAGTGTTAGTAGGGATGAAGTCCCGACGCGCGTGTAAATGCGTGCGATATGGTCAGAACGTAGGCGGAGGCCTAGTTTGGTCTAAAAATGCTGAAAACAGCTTCAAAATCGCACGTCTGGAAGCGAAGATATCAACGTTTGTGTTTTTAATTCAATCCCTTAGGTGGATTTTGGGTACTAACAGGAATGTATGAAAAAAACTATTTTTTTGAAAAAGTTATGTTTTATTCGGGCTAGGGGCGCGGGCGAGGTGTCCAGAGACGCGTCTCCGCGCGGTCTAGCGATATTCGGAATAAAACTTATTAGGTGCCGACCAAAAATTTTGAGTTTCGGTCAAAAAACCAGTTTTTGAACCAAAAAATTTTGAATTTCACCCCACAACCTGGAGACCGGGACACGGATCGCGGACCAGAATTCAGGGATGAAGGGTGAGGACTATTTAAAGTATAAACTAACGTTATTTTTGCAAAAGAATTTAGAAAAACAATTAATTTTGAGAATTTACTATGAAAAATCCGGAAATTCCTGAGTGTTAGTAGGGATGAAGTCCCGACGCGCGTGTAAATGCGTGCGATATGGTCAGAACGTAGGCGGAGGCCTAGTTTGGTCTAAAAATGCTGAAAACAGCTTCAAAATCGCACGTCTGGAAGCGAAGATATCAACGTTTGTGTTTTTAATTCAATCCCTTAGGTGGATTTTGGGTACTAACAGGAATGTATGAAAAAAACTATTTTTTTGAAAAAGTTATGTTTTATTCGGGCTAGGGGCGCGGGCGAGGTGTCCAGAGACGCGTCTCCGCGCGGTCTAGCGATATTCGGAATAAAACTTATTAGGTGCCGACCAAAAATTTTGAGTTTCGGTCAAAAAACCAGTTTTTGAACCAAAAAATTTTGAATTTCACCCCACAACCTGGAGACCGGGACACGGATCGCGGACCAGAATTCAGGGATGAAGGGTGAGGACTATTTCAACTATAAACTAACGTTATTTTTGCAAAAGAATTTGGAAAAACAATTAATTTTGATGATTTACTATGAAAATTCGAAAAATTCCCGAGTGTTAGTAGGGATGAAGTCCCGACGCGCGTGTAAATGCGTGCGATATGGTCAGAACTTAGGCGGAGGCCTAGTTTGGTCTAAAAACGCTGAAAACAGCTTCAAAATCGCGTGTCTGGAAGCGAAGATATCAACGTTATTGTTTTCGACTCGCTCCCCTAGGTAGATTTCGGTACCAGCAGCGAAGTATGAAAAATACTTCTTTTTTAAAAAAATGTATGTTTTTTCGAGCTAGCGGCACGTGCGAGGTGTCCAGAGACGCATCTCCGCGCGGGCTATCGATCTGCGTTATAAAAAAGGGTGGGTGCCTAAGAAAAATTTTGAGTTTTGGTCGAAATACTAGTTTTTGAAAGAAAAATTTTGGAATTTCACCCCGCAACCTGGAAACCGGGACACGGGACGCGGACCAGAAATCAGGGATGAAGGGTGAGTGCTATTTGAACTATAAACTGAAGCTATTTTTACAAAATAATTTGGAAAAAAAATTAATTTTCAGGATTTACTATGGAAATCAAAGTATTTTTGAGTATTTCGCAGGGGTGAGGTCCAGACGCGCGTGCAGGTGCGTGCAATATGGTCAGAACATAGGCGGAGGCCTAGTTTTGTCTAAAAACGCTGAAAACAGCTTCAAAATCGCGTGTCTGGAAGCGAAGATATCAACCGGTTAGGTTTTTTTTTTTTTTTTTTTTTTTTTTTTTTTATATTCTCGTGTCCCCCTGACATGGTCAGAGACCTTATTGGGGCTTTTAATGTTTTCTTTTTCTGTTTTGTGTAATTTGATGCTGTAATTTTGATAAATTTTTTCTGCCTAGATAAGAGATTCTGTTTATAGTTAGTTATTGCAAGTGTTATAGAATAAACGATATAATTATTTTAAGCTCAATTTTAAATCTAATGCCCTATGCTTTGATCTTATATCCTTTCTAGCGGAAATATTCATATATGATAAAGCATAGTTTTTTAAATGTCTCTATTTCTGTTCACTACTCTACTTGAAATTTTGATACAGAATTCTAAAAATATTTTTCGACTTTTGTTGTTACCAATAATTTTACTTATGTTTGTTTTGTTTATAGTCGTCTCTAGTCTGTGCTCCGTGTTTTGTCTCTCTTCGCAGAAGACTGGGCATTCGGTTATGATGTGAGCAATCGACTCCAGTGCATCCGGTTCACAGATGCATGATGGGTTCTCCTTACACTTGAAACGGTGCAGGTATTCGGAGAACCCACCGTGCCCCGTGAAGATCTGTGTTAGGATGCCTGTTGGTTGCACCTTCTTTACTATTTTAAAAGCGTCGATCGCGTTGGGGAAGAATAGTTTTGTCACGGAGGCTGTTTCGCCGTTCTGGAACCTTCGGTTCCATTCGTCGAGCGACCCCAAACGGATTTGCCGCTTGACGAATGAAACCGGGCAGCGGTCATAATCCGGCCTCTTCCTGGACCGGAGTGCAGCCTCCTTTGCGAGGTGGTCCGCGCGCTCGTTTCCCTCAAGCCCTGCATGTGCCTTTATCCAGAACAAAGAAATATCTTTGTTCTGAGATAAAGCCACGGCAACGTTCGCTCTCGCCTCCACGGCCAGGGCGTGGAGGGAACCTTGGTTTGTGACTGTTTGTAGTGCAGCCGTTGAGTCACTATAGATACCGAAGGTTCCCTCTTTGCGCTTGAGGATCTCTTCAACCGGTTAGGTTAGGTTAGGTTAGGTTAGGTTAGGTTAGGTTAGGTTAGGTTAGGTTAGGTTAGGTTAGGTTAGGTTAGGTTAGGTTAGGTTAGGTTAGGTTAGGTTAGGTTAGGTTAGGTTAGGTTAGGTTAGGTTTCCCCTTGTCAAGGAGGTCCCGGACGTTGACGCCGCAGCGGTCCGACTCAGGGGGTCCTTGACCGAGGTGTGCAACTCCAGCATGCCTCGGTCTCGCCGTCCGCCTCCCCGTCGTGCCGTCTACTGGTGGACGGAGGAGCTGGCGAGACTACGGGCCACCTGCGTGGCAGCCAGAAGGGCCTACACGCGGAGCCGACGGCGCAGCGCCCAAAACCGAGTCCGGGCAGAGGAGGACCGCCTGCACGCCTCTTACCGAGAGGCTACGGCGGCCCTCAAGTCTGCAATGGGCGCTGCGCAAGACTCGGCGAGGGCCGAGATGCTGGAGGGTCTCGACAGGGATCCCTATGGGAGACCATATAAGGCGGCGCGGAACCAGCTCCGCCCCTACGGTCCCCCACTGTCGGAGACCCTCGAGCCAGCATTGTTGGATGGGGTGGTCCGGTCCCTGTTTCCGCGCAGGACCAACTTCGCCCCACCAACGATGGATCTCCCGCAAGGGGCGGCTCCACCGGAGGCGGAGGTCCCCCCGGTGACGGCGGCGGAATTCGGCGCGGGGGTTCTGAGCCTCCGCGCAAAGAAGACCGCCCCCGGACCGGACGGCGTCCCCGCACGGGTGGTGGCAATCGCCGCCTCCCAAATGGAGGACAGGTTTCGGGACCTCTTCAGTGCGTGTTTTACGGCTGGGAGGTTTCCGAAACTGTGGAAGGAGGGGCAGCTATGCCTCCTCCGAAAAGAAGGACGCCCGGTGGACTCCCCCTCGGCATACCGGCCCATCGTTCTGCTCGATGAGGTCGGTAAATTGTTCGAGGGGATCGTCGCCGGGAGGCTAGGGCCGGATCTGTCGGACGCCCAATACGGTTTCCGTCGTGGGCGTTCGACGATCGACGCGCTGGCCCTACTGAAGGGCCAGGTAAAGGAGGCGGTGGATGCGGGGGACGGAGTGCTGGCGGTGTCATTCGACATTGCGAACGCCTTCAACTCCGTCCCCCACTCGACGATTTTGGAGGCGCTCCGGTATCACGGAGTGCCCCAATATCTGCGGGATCTCCTGGCCAGCTACTTGGAGGACCGAGAGGTCCTCTTCGTAGACAAAACGGCCACCGTGAGGCGCTACGGGGCAGAGTCCGGTGTTCCACAGGGGTCGGTGCTTGGCCCCCCCTTGTGGAACATCGGGTTTAACTGGCTTTTGCGGGGAGCCCTCCTCCCGGGCACGAGTGTCATCTGCTACGCGGACGACACTCTCCTCACTGCCCGGGGGAGGAACTTCGGGGATGCGGCCTGTCTGGCCTCGGCTAGCGGATCCTTGGTGGCAGAGAGGATCCGCCGCCTGGGATTGAAGGTGAAATATCTGGGGCTGGTGCTGGACGACAGGTGGCGCTTCGGCCCGCACTTCAGCGGACTGTCGACGCGCCTGTTGAAGGCCGCGGACGCCCTCTCGTGGCTCCTCCCAAACCTGGGGGGGCCCAAGGCGAAATGCCGGCGCCTCTATGCCAGCATCTTGCGGAGCATGGCCCTTTACGGGGCGCCCATCTGGGCGGACTCCCTCCATAGGAGGGAGAATGCGACCGCCATCCGCAGGCCCCAGCGGGCCATTGCACAGCGGGTGGCGAGGGCTTACCGCTCGGTGGGCTTTTCGGCGGCGTGCGCTCTGGCCGGCACCCCTCCTTGGGAGTTGGAGGCATGGGTGCTCGCCAGAGTGTACGAGTGGACGGCGCACCGGAAGGCGCTCGGGGAGCGCCCCGTCGCCGAAGAGCGGGAGGCCGTGCGGCAGGAGGCGAAGGACGCCATCGTCCTCCATTGGACGGAGGACCTCGCCAACGCCGCCTTTGGCCGCCGGACGTTAGACGCGCTTGGTCCGGTCCTGAAGGGCTGGCTCGAGCGGTCCCACGGTTTCCTCTCTTTCCGTCTGGTGCAGGTGTTGTCCGGGCACGGCTGCTTCGGATCGCACCTGCACCGGATCGGGAGGGAGGAGACCCCGGCGTGCCACGACTGCGGCGCGGCAGAGGACACGGCGCAGCACACCCTCGAGGTGTGCTCGGCATGGTCCGAGCTGCGCCGCGGTCTGACCGCGGTGGTCGGACCGGACCTCTCGCTTCCCGGCGTGGTCGACGCCATGCTGGGGAGCGAGGAGGCCTGGTCAGCGGTAGCCTCCTTTTGCGAGGACGTACTCTCGCAAAAGGAGGAGGCGGAGCGCGCGCGGGAGGACGATCCTCTCGCTGCGCCGCTCCGCAGACGAAGAAGGGGGAGAAGGCGTCGAGCCCTCCCTCCTCATGGTGACGGGCGGGCGACAGGCGCGGGGGTGCCTTCGCCCGCATTGCACCCGTCACCTTCGTCGGTCATTCCCGACCCCCCCACACCCGTGAGGGTGTGAGGGGTCTGCCTTGCAATCGTCGGCGGTGGACTGGAAGTGAAGGCTGTGCCGGTTTCCCAGTCCCCCGCCACATGGACGAAGCGGGAATGCGCTGGGTCGTTTTAGTGGGTATACCGGGTCCGCCCGGGGAGTCCCACATACCCCTCCCGTCCCCCGATGGGAGGGTATGCGTAATGCATTTTTTCCCAGCGTCAAAAAAAAAAAAAAAAAGGTTAGGTTAGGTTAGGTTTTTTTTTTTTTTTTTTTTTTTTTTTTTTTTTTTTTTTGGGCAGGAGTGGGAAATCCCCACGGACACCTCCACTATCTCACAGGAATATGAATATCTCTTGTGAGACAGTCGAGGTAGTGCCGGACTCGAACCGGCTAAAAACCACTCCTGCCTAGCCAGTGTTCCTCTAACATGATCAGAGCCCTTTTTATCGAGTTTTTGGCTTGTTTTGCGACTATTTAGTAAGAGGCCGAAGAGACCTTGCTCTATACTCTCGTTACTACGCTACTACGCTTATAATATAATACTTATTTATCATCAATTTAATGTTGTTGTTTTACTTTTTCTTTCTATCTATATCTTTATAATAAATTTACTCTTTGACTCATTTATCTACACTCAACCCATTTATTAATGCCCATAAAAGTTCTTTTCTGCGTTTTATTTGTGTTTCTTTACGAAATTTTGTTTTAAAATATTAATTCAGCTTATTTACTTATAATATTTACACTATATATTTAATATATAATTAAATATTATTTCACTTTTACTGGTGAGTTTAATTTTGATTCCTACATAATCTTTTGATAATTGGCAGAATGGAGCTTCTGAACTTACCAGACGACTGCAAAGTTTTTCACCCCGTCTGACCCAACTTGACGATACCACTAGAGTTGACTTACGGTCCAGCATAATTGCAGCCAATTTCTTATGAAAGTGACTCCAGTTACCGTTCTTCATTAAGCCAACCCTAGTGGTTCGCTCAATGCATCTGCAATCTGGTTGGGTCAAACCGGTCATTACTTTGTACGCGGAAGTGGGCGCATCGACAACTTTAGCAATATGCTATTGATGCTCTAGCGAATGCGTCCCACTTTCTACGTATCGGGCATAAATCACTGAACGCATTGTGCGAGTGTTCCCCCAGCTTGGCTCTGGTGCAGTTTATGCACACCACTGCTTCGCCTCTGTGCTTGTCTGGGCAGTCCACCCTAAGATGTGGACCGCCACAGTGGCTGCACAGGTCGGCCGGCTCCGTACATAGGCGCTTGCCGTGGCCGTACGATAAGCAGCGGGTGCACTGCACCAGAGGCGTCTGATCTTCGACGCGCACTCTCTGGAGGTCAATACGGAGCTTGCCTCCTTCGAGTGCCCTCCTCCAGATTACTGGGGTGACACTCAGCACAATGCTGCTCAAGTGTGGGTTACGTGACTTTTTGCGAAACTTTATAGAGACTTTCTGTTCCTCGTCATCGAGGCCGTGAAAGATCTCCCGGTTCTGGTTCTTAAGGGCTCTGAGCACTTCTTCGTCGCTGTGTACTAACAGCACGTCCCTAAGGACCAGAAGCGGGTTTCGATTTTTCACTTCCTCGACGACGAGGTTCTCTCCGGCCTTCTCCAATCGCGCTTTTAATTTACGCCTCTCCTCCGTCGTTGCGCACCCCATGATGACCTTTTGGTCCTTGGCCTTTCGGACTCTCTCGACACGCACCCAGCCTTCCTTCGCGTCCACTGCTTTCCTCACTCTTTCGAGGATTTCGTCTCCCGTGTCCATCTCTTGAGTTGAGGTGACAACCACCGAGTGCAACGTCGTTCGCTCCAGGGCCTGAGCCCCGGTGTGGCTCTTACTGACAGCCGCTACACTCGCGTAGGTTGTCTCCTCCACCCCTTCCCTGCTGGCCAGACTGTCTCGAAGTCGGTCGAGTTTCTCGGAGTTGTCTCTTAACTCCGAGATGTGCTCCTTCAAAGTGTTTAGGAGCTCAGTCTGGCCAGCAAGAACCTCGACATAAATGGGACGGGGACTACGGTCAGCAGTGGTCGCGGGTTCTGGTACAGCATTGGGTGCGGCAGGGGCCTTATCTCGTTCCGACTCTTTGACCAGCTCATAAAGCCTGTTTATGGCTTCGAGCACCGCGGTCTTAATTTCGGCCTTGAGGTTGCGAGAGTTGCCCAAGTTCAGCTTTGCCTTGTTTAGGCAAGCTCTCGCCTCCTCAGTGCGACTGCGGTGCTTCGCCTCAGGCTTATTGAGCGGTCTAGAGGCATCAATAGCGACTCGGCGCGTCCCCGGAATGGCAGGGCCCCCCTGTGACGCAGAAGGAGTGTCTTCTCCGAAGGAGATTCTCCTCCTTGCGTCAGCAGGGGAAGGCACCGCCTTCTCCGCCGATCGCGGCGAGCCACTAGAGCCTTGGGCCCTCACGGTACTAGATGGGGTGCGGAACATTTTGGTTTGGCAGTGAAAATCGAGCGGACCCCTGTAAAGGGGGGATCAGATCAACTCGGTCTGCTCGGGAGAAGAGTAGTGTCAGAGGAACACTGGATACTTCTGTGTCCCTGTAAAGGGGGGATGCACAGTAAGTAATAAACTAGAAATCAGTAAAATATAAATAAAATAACGTCATATAATTATTATAGTCCCCTACTCACAGAAGACTGTCACATAAGATTACAAAATTCAATAAAGATTAAAATACAAAATATTAAAAGTTTTCAATCTTGGTCAGGATGGTTAAAAACGAGCGGTCCCTACAAAAACACTAATAACAGGCCTAAAATATACTTAAGAAGCTAAGTACTAAAAATAAATTTTGCCGAAAACCCCACGTCTACCTTCCTATATGCCAGAGGGCGGGTGGGTGGGCAAAATTTATTCGGGCTAGGGGCGCGGGCGAGGTGTCCAGAGACGCGTCTCCGCGCGAGCTAGCGATATAAGGAATAAAACTTATTGGGTGCCGACCAAAAATTTTGAGTTTCGGTCAAAAAACCAGTTTTTGAACCAAAAAATTTTGAATTTCACCCCACAACCTGGAGACCGGGACACGGATCGCGGACCAGAATTCAGGGATGAAGGGTGAGGACTATTTAAACTATAAACTAACGTTATTTTTGCAAAAGAATTTAGAAAAACAATTAATTTTGAGAATTTACTATGAAAAATTCGGAAATTCCTGAGTGTTAGTAGGGATGAAGTCCCGACGCGCGTGTAAATGCGTGCGATATGGTCAGAACGTAGGCGGAGGCCTAGTTTGGTCTAAAAACGCTGAAAACAGCTTCAAAATCGCACGTCTGGAAGCGAAGATATCAACGTTTGTGTTTTAAATTCAATCCCTTAGGTAGATTTTGGGTACTAACAGGAATGTATGAAAAAACTGTTATTTAGAAAAAAGGTATGTTTTATTCGGGCTAGGGGCGCGGGCGAGGTGTCCAGAGACGCGTCTCCGCGCGGGCTAGCGATATTCGGAATAAAACTTATTAGGTGCCGACCAAAAATTTTGAGTTTCGGTCAAAAAACCAGTTTTTGAACCAAAAAATTTTGAATTTCACCCCACAACCTGGAGACCGGGACACGGATCGCGGACCAGAATTCAGGGATGAAGGGTGAGGACTATTTAAACTATAAACTAACGTTATTTTTGCAAAAGAATTTAGAAAAACAATTAATTTTGAGAATTTACTATGAAAAATTCGGAAATTCCTGAGTGTTAGTAGGGATGAAGTCCCGACGCGCGTGTAAATGCGTGCGATATGGTCAGAACGTAGGCGGAGGCCTAGTTTGGTCTAAAAACGCTGAAAACAGCTTCAAAATCGCACGTCTGGAAGCGAAGATATCAACGTTTGTGTTTTAAATTCAATCCCTTAGGTAGATTTTGGGTACTAACAGGAATGTATGAAAAAACTGTTATTTAGAAAAAAGGTATGTTTTATTCGGGCTAGGGGCGCGGGCGAGGTGTCCAGAGACGCGTCTCCGCGCGGGCTAGCGATATTCGGAATAAAACTTATTAGGTGCCGACCAAAAATTTTGAGTTTCGGTCAAAAAACCAGTTTTTGAACCAAAAAATTTTGAATTTCACCCCACAACCTGGAGACCGGGACACGGATCGCGGACCAGAATTCAGGGATGAAGGGTGAGGACTATTTAAACTATAAACTAACGTTATTTTTGCAAAAGAATTTAGAAAAACAATTAATTTTGAGAATTTACTATGAAAAATTCGGAAATTCCTGAGTGTTAGTAGGGATGAAGTCCCGACGCGCGTGTAAATGCGTGCGATATGGTCAGAACGTAGGCGGAGGCCTAGTTTGGTCTAAAAACGCTGAAAACAGCTTCAAAATCGCACGTCTGGAAGCGAAGATATCAACGTTTGTGTTTTAAATTCAATCCCTTAGGTAGATTTTGGGTACTAACAGGAATGTATGAAAAAACTGTTATTTAGAAAAAAGGTATGTTTTATTCGGGCTAGGGGCGCGGGCGAGGTGTCCAGAGACGCGTCTCCGCGCGAGCTAGCGATATAAGGAATAAAACTTATTGGGTGCCGACCAAAAATTTTGAGTTTCGGTCAAAAAACCAGTTTTTGAACCAAAAAATTTTGAATTTCACCCCACAACCTGGAGACCGGGACACGGATCGCGGACCAGAATTCAGGGATGAAGGGTGAGGACTATTTAAACTATAAACTAACGTTATTTTTGCAAAAGAATTTAGAAAAACAATTAATTTTGAGAATTTACTATGAAAAATTCGGAAATTCCTGAGTGTTAGTAGGGATGAAGTCCCGACGCGCGTGTAAATGCGTGCGATATGGTCAGAACGTAGGCGGAGGCCTAGTTTGGTCTAAAAACGCTGAAAACAGCTTCAAAATCGCACGTCTGGAAGCGAAGATATCAACGTTTGTGTTTTAAATTCAATCCCTTAGGTAGATTTTGGGTACTAACAGGAATGTATGAAAAAACTGTTATTTAGAAAAAAGGTATGTTTTATTCGGGCTAGGGGCGCGGGCGAGGTGTCCAGAGACGCGTCTCCGCGCGGGCTAGCGATATTCGGAATAAAACTTATTAGGTGCCGACCAAAAATTTTGAGTTTCGGTCAAAAAACCAGTTTTTGAACCAAAAAATTTTGAATTTCACCCCACAACCTGGAGACCGGGACACGGATCGCGGACCAGAATTCAGGGATGAAGGGTGAGGACTATTTAAACTATAAACTAACGTTATTTTTGCAAAAGAATTTAGAAAAACAATTAATTTTGAGAATTTACTATGAAAAATTCGGAAATTCCTGAGTGTTAGTAGGGATGAAGTCCCGACGCGCGTGTAAATGCGTGCGATATGGTCAGAACGTAGGCGGAGGCCTAGTTTGGTCTAAAAACGCTGAAAACAGCTTCAAAATCGCACGTCTGGAAGCGAAGATATCAACGTTTGTGTTTTAAATTCAATCCCTTAGGTAGATTTTGGGTACTAACAGGAATGTATGAAAAAACTGTTATTTAGAAAAAAGGTATGTTTTATTCGGGCTAGGGGCGCGGGCGAGGTGTCCAGAGACGCGTCTCCGCGCGGGCTAGCGATATTCGGAATAAAACTTATTAGGTGCCGACCAAAAATTTTGAGTTTCGGTCAAAAAACCAGTTTTTGAACCAAAAAATTTTGAATTTCACCCCACAACCTGGAGACCGGGACACGGATCGCGGACCAGAATTCAGGGATGAAGGGTGAGGACTATTTAAACTATAAACTAACGTTATTTTTGCAAAAGAATTTAGAAAAACAATTAATTTTGAGAATTTACTATGAAAAATTCGGAAATTCCTGAGTGTTAGTAGGGATGAAGTCCCGACGCGCGTGTAAATGCGTGCGATATGGTCAGAACGTAGGCGGAGGCCTAGTTTGGTCTAAAAACGCTGAAAACAGCTTCAAAATCGCACGTCTGGAAGCGAAGATATCAACGTTTGTGTTTTAAATTCAATCCCTTAGGTAGATTTTGGGTACTAACAGGAATGTATGAAAAAACTGTTATTTAGAAAAAAGGTATGTTTTATTCGGGCTAGGGGCGCGGGCGAGGTGTCCAGAGACGCGTCTCCGCGCGAGCTAGCGATATAAGGAATAAAACTTATTGGGTGCCGACCAAAAATTTTGAGTTTCGGTCAAAAAACCAGTTTTTGAACCAAAAAATTTTGAATTTCACCCCACAACCTGGAGACCGGGACACGGATCGCGGACCAGAATTCAGGGATGAAGGGTGAGGACTATTTAAACTATAAACTAACGTTATTTTTGCAAAAGAATTTAGAAAAACAATTAATTTTGAGAATTTACTATGAAAAATTCGGAAATTCCTGAGTGTTAGTAGGGATGAAGTCCCGACGCGCGTGTAAATGCGTGCGATATGGTCAGAACGTAGGCGGAGGCCTAGTTTGGTCTAAAAACGCTGAAAACAGCTTCAAAATCGCACGTCTGGAAGCGAAGATATCAACGTTTGTGTTTTAAATTCAATCCCTTAGGTAGATTTTGGGTACTAACAGGAATGTATGAAAAAACTGTTATTTAGAAAAAAGGTATGTTTTATTCGGGCTAGGGGCGCGGGCGAGGTGTCCAGAGACGCGTCTCCGCGCGAGCTAGCGATATAAGGAATAAAACTTATTGGGTGCCGACCAAAAATTTTGAGTTTCGGTCAAAAAACCAGTTTTTGAACCAAAAAATTTTGAATTTCACCCCACAACCTGGAGACCGGGACACGGATCGCGGACCAGAATTCAGGGATGAAGGGTGAGGACTATTTAAACTATAAACTAACGTTATTTTTGCAAAAGAATTTAGAAAAACAATTAATTTTGAGAATTTACTATGAAAAATTCGGAAATTCCTGAGTGTTAGTAGGGATGAAGTCCCGACGCGCGTGTAAATGCGTGCGATATGGTCAGAACGTAGGCGGAGGCCTAGTTTGGTCTAAAAACGCTGAAAACAGCTTCAAAATCGCACGTCTGGAAGCGAAGATATCAACGTTTGTGTTTTAAATTCAATCCCTTAGGTAGATTTTGGGTACTAACAGGAATGTATGAAAAAACTGTTATTTAGAAAAAAGGTATGTTTTATTCGGGCTAGGGGCGCGGGCGAGGTGTCCAGAGACGCGTCTCCGCGCGGGCTAGCGATATTCGGAATAAAACTTATTAGGTGCCGACCAAAAATTTTGAGTTTCGGTCAAAAAACCAGTTTTTGAACCAAAAAATTTTGAATTTCACCCCACAACCTGGAGACCGGGACACGGATCGCGGACCAGAATTCAGGGATGAAGGGTGAGGACTATTTAAACTATAAACTAACGTTATTTTTGCAAAAGAATTTAGAAAAACAATTAATTTTGAGAATTTACTATGAAAAATTCGGAAATTCCTGAGTGTTAGTAGGGATGAAGTCCCGACGCGCGTGTAAATGCGTGCGATATGGTCAGAACGTAGGCGGAGGCCTAGTTTGGTCTAAAAACGCTGAAAACAGCTTCAAAATCGCACGTCTGGAAGCGAAGATATCAACGTTTGTGTTTTAAATTCAATCCCTTAGGTAGATTTTGGGTACTAACAGGAATGTATGAAAAAACTGTTATTTAGAAAAAAGGTATGTTTTATTCGGGCTAGGGGCGCGGGCGAGGTGTCCAGAGACGCGTCTCCGCGCGGGCTAGCGATATTCGGAATAAAACTTATTAGGTGCCGACCAAAAATTTTGAGTTTCGGTCAAAAAACCAGTTTTTGAACCAAAAAATTTTGAATTTCACCCCACAACCTGGAGACCGGGACACGGATCGCGGACCAGAATTCAGGGATGAAGGGTGAGGACTATTTAAACTATAAACTAACGTTATTTTTGCAAAAGAATTTAGAAAAACAATTAATTTTGAGAATTTACTATGAAAAATTCGGAAATTCCTGAGTGTTAGTAGGGATGAAGTCCCGACGCGCGTGTAAATGCGTGCGATATGGTCAGAACGTAGGCGGAGGCCTAGTTTGGTCTAAAAACGCTGAAAACAGCTTCAAAATCGCACGTCTGGAAGCGAAGATATCAACGTTTGTGTTTTAAATTCAATCCCTTAGGTAGATTTTGGGTACTAACAGGAATGTATGAAAAAACTGTTATTTAGAAAAAAGGTATGTTTTATTCGGGCTAGGGGCGCGGGCGAGGTGTCCAGAGACGCGTCTCCGCGCGGGCTAGCGATATTCGGAATAAAACTTATTAGGTGCCGACCAAAAATTTTGAGTTTCGGTCAAAAAACCAGTTTTTGAACCAAAAAATTTTGAATTTCACCCCACAACCTGGAGACCGGGACACGGATCGCGGACCAGAATTCAGGGATGAAGGGTGAGGACTATTTAAACTATAAACTAACGTTATTTTTGCAAAAGAATTTAGAAAAACAATTAATTTTGAGAATTTACTATGAAAAATTCGGAAATTCCTGAGTGTTAGTAGGGATGAAGTCCCGACGCGCGTGTAAATGCGTGCGATATGGTCAGAACGTAGGCGGAGGCCTAGTTTGGTCTAAAAACGCTGAAAACAGCTTCAAAATCGCACGTCTGGAAGCGAAGATATCAACGTTTGTGTTTTAAATTCAATCCCTTAGGTAGATTTTGGGTACTAACAGGAATGTATGAAAAAACTGTTATTTAGAAAAAAGGTATGTTTTATTCGGGCTAGGGGCGCGGGCGAGGTGTCCAGAGACGCGTCTCCGCGCGAGCTAGCGATATAAGGAATAAAACTTATTGGGTGCCGACCAAAAATTTTGAGTTTCGGTCAAAAAACCAGTTTTTGAACCAAAAAATTTTGAATTTCACCCCACAACCTGGAGACCGGGACACGGATCGCGGACCAGAATTCAGGGATGAAGGGTGAGGACTATTTAAACTATAAACTAACGTTATTTTTGCAAAAGAATTTAGAAAAACAATTAATTTTGAGAATTTACTATGAAAAATTCGGAAATTCCTGAGTGTTAGTAGGGATGAAGTCCCGACGCGCGTGTAAATGCGTGCGATATGGTCAGAACGTAGGCGGAGGCCTAGTTTGGTCTAAAAACGCTGAAAACAGCTTCAAAATCGCACGTCTGGAAGCGAAGATATCAACGTTTGTGTTTTAAATTCAATCCCTTAGGTAGATTTTGGGTACTAACAGGAATGTATGAAAAAACTGTTATTTAGAAAAAAGGTATGTTTTATTCGGGCTAGGGGCGCGGGCGAGGTGTCCAGAGACGCGTCTCCGCGCGAGCTAGCGATATAAGGAATAAAACTTATTGGGTGCCGACCAAAAATTTTGAGTTTCGGTCAAAAAACCAGTTTTTGAACCAAAAAATTTTGAATTTCACCCCACAACCTGGAGACCGGGACACGGATCGCGGACCAGAATTCAGGGATGAAGGGTGAGGACTATTTAAACTATAAACTAACGTTATTTTTGCAAAAGAATTTAGAAAAACAATTAATTTTGAGAATTTACTATGAAAAATTCGGAAATTCCTGAGTGTTAGTAGGGATGAAGTCCCGACGCGCGTGTAAATGCGTGCGATATGGTCAGAACGTAGGCGGAGGCCTAGTTTGGTCTAAAAACGCTGAAAACAGCTTCAAAATCGCACGTCTGGAAGCGAAGATATCAACGTTTGTGTTTTAAATTCAATCCCTTAGGTAGATTTTGGGTACTAACAGGAATGTATGAAAAAACTGTTATTTAGAAAAAAGGTATGTTTTATTCGGGCTAGGGGCGCGGGCGAGGTGTCCAGAGACGCGTCTCCGCGCGGGCTAGCGATATTCGGAATAAAACTTATTAGGTGCCGACCAAAAATTTTGAGTTTCGGTCAAAAAACCAGTTTTTGAACCAAAAAATTTTGAATTTCACCCCACAACCTGGAGACCGGGACACGGATCGCGGACCAGAATTCAGGGATGAAGGGTGAGGACTATTTAAACTATAAACTAACGTTATTTTTGCAAAAGAATTTAGAAAAACAATTAATTTTGAGAATTTACTATGAAAAATTCGGAAATTCCTGAGTGTTAGTAGGGATGAAGTCCCGACGCGCGTGTAAATGCGTGCGATATGGTCAGAACGTAGGCGGAGGCCTAGTTTGGTCTAAAAACGCTGAAAACAGCTTCAAAATCGCACGTCTGGAAGCGAAGATATCAACGTTTGTGTTTTAAATTCAATCCCTTAGGTAGATTTTGGGTACTAACAGGAATGTATGAAAAAACTGTTATTTAGAAAAAAGGTATGTTTTATTCGGGCTAGGGGCGCGGGCGAGGTGTCCAGAGACGCGTCTCCGCGCGGGCTAGCGATATTCGGAATAAAACTTATTAGGTGCCGACCAAAAATTTTGAGTTTCGGTCAAAAAACCAGTTTTTGAACCAAAAAATTTTGAATTTCACCCCACAACCTGGAGACCGGGACACGGATCGCGGACCAGAATTCAGGGATGAAGGGTGAGGACTATTTAAACTATAAACTAACGTTATTTTTGCAAAAGAATTTAGAAAAACAATTAATTTTGAGAATTTACTATGAAAAATTCGGAAATTCCTGAGTGTTAGTAGGGATGAAGTCCCGACGCGCGTGTAAATGCGTGCGATATGGTCAGAACGTAGGCGGAGGCCTAGTTTGGTCTAAAAACGCTGAAAACAGCTTCAAAATCGCACGTCTGGAAGCGAAGATATCAACGTTTGTGTTTTAAATTCAATCCCTTAGGTAGATTTTGGGTACTAACAGGAATGTATGAAAAAACTGTTATTTAGAAAAAAGGTATGTTTTATTCGGGCTAGGGGCGCGGGCGAGGTGTCCAGAGACGCGTCTCCGCGCGAGCTAGCGATATAAGGAATAAAACTTATTGGGTGCCGACCAAAAATTTTGAGTTTCGGTCAAAAAACCAGTTTTTGAACCAAAAAATTTTGAATTTCACCCCACAACCTGGAGACCGGGACACGGATCGCGGACCAGAATTCAGGGATGAAGGGTGAGGACTATTTAAACTATAAACTAACGTTATTTTTGCAAAAGAATTTAGAAAAACAATTAATTTTGAGAATTTACTATGAAAAATTCGGAAATTCCTGAGTGTTAGTAGGGATGAAGTCCCGACGCGCGTGTAAATGCGTGCGATATGGTCAGAACGTAGGCGGAGGCCTAGTTTGGTCTAAAAACGCTGAAAACAGCTTCAAAATCGCACGTCTGGAAGCGAAGATATCAACGTTTGTGTTTTAAATTCAATCCCTTAGGTAGATTTTGGGTACTAACAGGAATGTATGAAAAAACTGTTATTTAGAAAAAAGGTATGTTTTATTCGGGCTAGGGGCGCGGGCGAGGTGTCCAGAGACGCGTCTCCGCGCGAGCTAGCGATATAAGGAATAAAACTTATTGGGTGCCGACCAAAAATTTTGAGTTTCGGTCAAAAAACCAGTTTTTGAACCAAAAAATTTTGAATTTCACCCCACAACCTGGAGACCGGGACACGGATCGCGGACCAGAATTCAGGGATGAAGGGTGAGGACTATTTAAACTATAAACTAACGTTATTTTTGCAAAAGAATTTAGAAAAACAATTAATTTTGAGAATTTACTATGAAAAATTCGGAAATTCCTGAGTGTTAGTAGGGATGAAGTCCCGACGCGCGTGTAAATGCGTGCGATATGGTCAGAACGTAGGCGGAGGCCTAGTTTGGTCTAAAAACGCTGAAAACAGCTTCAAAATCGCACGTCTGGAAGCGAAGATATCAACGTTTGTGTTTTAAATTCAATCCCTTAGGTAGATTTTGGGTACTAACAGGAATGTATGAAAAAACTGTTATTTAGAAAAAAGGTATGTTTTATTCGGGCTAGGGGCGCGGGCGAGGTGTCCAGAGACGCGTCTCCGCGCGGGCTAGCGATATTCGGAATAAAACTTATTAGGTGCCGACCAAAAATTTTGAGTTTCGGTCAAAAAACCAGTTTTTGAACCAAAAAATTTTGAATTTCACCCCACAACCTGGAGACCGGGACACGGATCGCGGACCAGAATTCAGGGATGAAGGGTGAGGACTATTTAAACTATAAACTAACGTTATTTTTGCAAAAGAATTTAGAAAAACAATTAATTTTGAGAATTTACTATGAAAAATTCGGAAATTCCTGAGTGTTAGTAGGGATGAAGTCCCGACGCGCGTGTAAATGCGTGCGATATGGTCAGAACGTAGGCGGAGGCCTAGTTTGGTCTAAAAACGCTGAAAACAGCTTCAAAATCGCACGTCTGGAAGCGAAGATATCAACGTTTGTGTTTTAAATTCAATCCCTTAGGTAGATTTTGGGTACTAACAGGAATGTATGAAAAAACTGTTATTTAGAAAAAAGGTATGTTTTATTCGGGCTAGGGGCGCGGGCGAGGTGTCCAGAGACGCGTCTCCGCGCGGGCTAGCGATATTCGGAATAAAACTTATTAGGTGCCGACCAAAAATTTTGAGTTTCGGTCAAAAAACCAGTTTTTGAACCAAAAAATTTTGAATTTCACCCCACAACCTGGAGACCGGGACACGGATCGCGGACCAGAATTCAGGGATGAAGGGTGAGGACTATTTAAACTATAAACTAACGTTATTTTTGCAAAAGAATTTAGAAAAACAATTAATTTTGAGAATTTACTATGAAAAATTCGGAAATTCCTGAGTGTTAGTAGGGATGAAGTCCCGACGCGCGTGTAAATGCGTGCGATATGGTCAGAACGTAGGCGGAGGCCTAGTTTGGTCTAAAAACGCTGAAAACAGCTTCAAAATCGCACGTCTGGAAGCGAAGATATCAACGTTTGTGTTTTAAATTCAATCCCTTAGGTAGATTTTGGGTACTAACAGGAATGTATGAAAAAACTGTTATTTAGAAAAAAGGTATGTTTTATTCGGGCTAGGGGCGCGGGCGAGGTGTCCAGAGACGCGTCTCCGCGCGAGCTAGCGATATAAGGAATAAAACTTATTGGGTGCCGACCAAAAATTTTGAGTTTCGGTCAAAAAACCAGTTTTTGAACCAAAAAATTTTGAATTTCACCCCACAACCTGGAGACCGGGACACGGATCGCGGACCAGAATTCAGGGATGAAGGGTGAGGACTATTTAAACTATAAACTAACGTTATTTTTGCAAAAGAATTTAGAAAAACAATTAATTTTGAGAATTTACTATGAAAAATTCGGAAATTCCTGAGTGTTAGTAGGGATGAAGTCCCGACGCGCGTGTAAATGCGTGCGATATGGTCAGAACGTAGGCGGAGGCCTAGTTTGGTCTAAAAACGCTGAAAACAGCTTCAAAATCGCACGTCTGGAAGCGAAGATATCAACGTTTGTGTTTTAAATTCAATCCCTTAGGTAGATTTTGGGTACTAACAGGAATGTATGAAAAAACTGTTATTTAGAAAAAAGGTATGTTTTATTCGGGCTAGGGGCGCGGGCGAGGTGTCCAGAGACGCGTCTCCGCGCGAGCTAGCGATATAAGGAATAAAACTTATTGGGTGCCGACCAAAAATTTTGAGTTTCGGTCAAAAAACCAGTTTTTGAACCAAAAAATTTTGAATTTCACCCCACAACCTGGAGACCGGGACACGGATCGCGGACCAGAATTCAGGGATGAAGGGTGAGGACTATTTAAACTATAAACTAACGTTATTTTTGCAAAAGAATTTAGAAAAACAATTAATTTTGAGAATTTACTATGAAAAATTCGGAAATTCCTGAGTGTTAGTAGGGATGAAGTCCCGACGCGCGTGTAAATGCGTGCGATATGGTCAGAACGTAGGCGGAGGCCTAGTTTGGTCTAAAAACGCTGAAAACAGCTTCAAAATCGCACGTCTGGAAGCGAAGATATCAACGTTTGTGTTTTAAATTCAATCCCTTAGGTAGATTTTGGGTACTAACAGGAATGTATGAAAAAACTGTTATTTAGAAAAAAGGTATGTTTTATTCGGGCTAGGGGCGCGGGCGAGGTGTCCAGAGACGCGTCTCCGCGCGAGCTAGCGATATAAGGAATAAAACTTATTGGGTGCCGACCAAAAATTTTGAGTTTCGGTCAAAAAACCAGTTTTTGAACCAAAAAATTTTGAATTTCACCCCACAACCTGGAGACCGGGACACGGATCGCGGACCAGAATTCAGGGATGAAGGGTGAGGACTATTTAAACTATAAACTAACGTTATTTTTGCAAAAGAATTTAGAAAAACAATTAATTTTGAGAATTTACTATGAAAAATTCGGAAATTCCTGAGTGTTAGTAGGGATGAAGTCCCGACGCGCGTGTAAATGCGTGCGATATGGTCAGAACGTAGGCGGAGGCCTAGTTTGGTCTAAAAACGCTGAAAACAGCTTCAAAATCGCACGTCTGGAAGCGAAGATATCAACGTTTGTGTTTTAAATTCAATCCCTTAGGTAGATTTTGGGTACTAACAGGAATGTATGAAAAAACTGTTATTTAGAAAAAAGGTATGTTTTATTCGGGCTAGGGGCGCGGGCGAGGTGTCCAGAGACGCGTCTCCGCGCGGGCTAGCGATATTCGGAATAAAACTTATTAGGTGCCGACCAAAAATTTTGAGTTTCGGTCAAAAAACCAGTTTTTGAACCAAAAAATTTTGAATTTCACCCCACAACCTGGAGACCGGGACACGGATCGCGGACCAGAATTCAGGGATGAAGGGTGAGGACTATTTAAACTATAAACTAACGTTATTTTTGCAAAAGAATTTAGAAAAACAATTAATTTTGAGAATTTACTATGAAAAATTCGGAAATTCCTGAGTGTTAGTAGGGATGAAGTCCCGACGCGCGTGTAAATGCGTGCGATATGGTCAGAACGTAGGCGGAGGCCTAGTTTGGTCTAAAAACGCTGAAAACAGCTTCAAAATCGCACGTCTGGAAGCGAAGATATCAACGTTTGTGTTTTAAATTCAATCCCTTAGGTAGATTTTGGGTACTAACAGGAATGTATGAAAAAACTGTTATTTAGAAAAAAGGTATGTTTTATTCGGGCTAGGGGCGCGGGCGAGGTGTCCAGAGACGCGTCTCCGCGCGGGCTAGCGATATTCGGAATAAAACTTATTAGGTGCCGACCAAAAATTTTGAGTTTCGGTCAAAAAACCAGTTTTTGAACCAAAAAATTTTGAATTTCACCCCACAACCTGGAGACCGGGACACGGATCGCGGACCAGAATTCAGGGATGAAGGGTGAGGACTATTTAAACTATAAACTAACGTTATTTTTGCAAAAGAATTTAGAAAAACAATTAATTTTGAGAATTTACTATGAAAAATTCGGAAATTCCTGAGTGTTAGTAGGGATGAAGTCCCGACGCGCGTGTAAATGCGTGCGATATGGTCAGAACGTAGGCGGAGGCCTAGTTTGGTCTAAAAACGCTGAAAACAGCTTCAAAATCGCACGTCTGGAAGCGAAGATATCAACGTTTGTGTTTTAAATTCAATCCCTTAGGTAGATTTTGGGTACTAACAGGAATGTATGAAAAAACTGTTATTTAGAAAAAAGGTATGTTTTATTCGGGCTAGGGGCGCGGGCGAGGTGTCCAGAGACGCGTCTCCGCGCGAGCTAGCGATATAAGGAATAAAACTTATTGGGTGCCGACCAAAAATTTTGAGTTTCGGTCAAAAAACCAGTTTTTGAACCAAAAAATTTTGAATTTCACCCCACAACCTGGAGACCGGGACACGGATCGCGGACCAGAATTCAGGGATGAAGGGTGAGGACTATTTAAACTATAAACTAACGTTATTTTTGCAAAAGAATTTAGAAAAACAATTAATTTTGAGAATTTACTATGAAAAATTCGGAAATTCCTGAGTGTTAGTAGGGATGAAGTCCCGACGCGCGTGTAAATGCGTGCGATATGGTCAGAACGTAGGCGGAGGCCTAGTTTGGTCTAAAAACGCTGAAAACAGCTTCAAAATCGCACGTCTGGAAGCGAAGATATCAACGTTTGTGTTTTAAATTCAATCCCTTAGGTAGATTTTGGGTACTAACAGGAATGTATGAAAAAACTGTTATTTAGAAAAAAGGTATGTTTTATTCGGGCTAGGGGCGCGGGCGAGGTGTCCAGAGACGCGTCTCCGCGCGGGCTAGCGATATTCGGAATAAAACTTATTAGGTGCCGACCAAAAATTTTGAGTTTCGGTCAAAAAACCAGTTTTTGAACCAAAAAATTTTGAATTTCACCCCACAACCTGGAGACCGGGACACGGATCGCGGACCAGAATTCAGGGATGAAGGGTGAGGACTATTTAAACTATAAACTAACGTTATTTTTGCAAAAGAATTTAGAAAAACAATTAATTTTGAGAATTTACTATGAAAAATTCGGAAATTCCTGAGTGTTAGTAGGGATGAAGTCCCGACGCGCGTGTAAATGCGTGCGATATGGTCAGAACGTAGGCGGAGGCCTAGTTTGGTCTAAAAACGCTGAAAACAGCTTCAAAATCGCACGTCTGGAAGCGAAGATATCAACGTTTGTGTTTTAAATTCAATCCCTTAGGTAGATTTTGGGTACTAACAGGAATGTATGAAAAAACTGTTATTTAGAAAAAAGGTATGTTTTATTCGGGCTAGGGGCGCGGGCGAGGTGTCCAGAGACGCGTCTCCGCGCGAGCTAGCGATATAAGGAATAAAACTTATTGGGTGCCGACCAAAAATTTTGAGTTTCGGTCAAAAAACCAGTTTTTGAACCAAAAAATTTTGAATTTCACCCCACAACCTGGAGACCGGGACACGGATCGCGGACCAGAATTCAGGGATGAAGGGTGAGGACTATTTAAACTATAAACTAACGTTATTTTTGCAAAAGAATTTAGAAAAACAATTAATTTTGAGAATTTACTATGAAAAATTCGGAAATTCCTGAGTGTTAGTAGGGATGAAGTCCCGACGCGCGTGTAAATGCGTGCGATATGGTCAGAACGTAGGCGGAGGCCTAGTTTGGTCTAAAAACGCTGAAAACAGCTTCAAAATCGCACGTCTGGAAGCGAAGATATCAACGTTTGTGTTTTAAATTCAATCCCTTAGGTAGATTTTGGGTACTAACAGGAATGTATGAAAAAACTGTTATTTAGAAAAAAGGTATGTTTTATTCGGGCTAGGGGCGCGGGCGAGGTGTCCAGAGACGCGTCTCCGCGCGAGCTAGCGATATAAGGAATAAAACTTATTGGGTGCCGACCAAAAATTTTGAGTTTCGGTCAAAAAACCAGTTTTTGAACCAAAAAATTTTGAATTTCACCCCACAACCTGGAGACCGGGACACGGATCGCGGACCAGAATTCAGGGATGAAGGGTGAGGACTATTTAAACTATAAACTAACGTTATTTTTGCAAAAGAATTTAGAAAAACAATTAATTTTGAGAATTTACTATGAAAAATTCGGAAATTCCTGAGTGTTAGTAGGGATGAAGTCCCGACGCGCGTGTAAATGCGTGCGATATGGTCAGAACGTAGGCGGAGGCCTAGTTTGGTCTAAAAACGCTGAAAACAGCTTCAAAATCGCACGTCTGGAAGCGAAGATATCAACGTTTGTGTTTTAAATTCAATCCCTTAGGTAGATTTTGGGTACTAACAGGAATGTATGAAAAAACTGTTATTTAGAAAAAAGGTATGTTTTATTCGGGCTAGGGGCGCGGGCGAGGTGTCCAGAGACGCGTCTCCGCGCGGGCTAGCGATATTCGGAATAAAACTTATTAGGTGCCGACCAAAAATTTTGAGTTTCGGTCAAAAAACCAGTTTTTGAACCAAAAAATTTTGAATTTCACCCCACAACCTGGAGACCGGGACACGGATCGCGGACCAGAATTCAGGGATGAAGGGTGAGGACTATTTAAACTATAAACTAACGTTATTTTTGCAAAAGAATTTAGAAAAACAATTAATTTTGAGAATTTACTATGAAAAATTCGGAAATTCCTGAGTGTTAGTAGGGATGAAGTCCCGACGCGCGTGTAAATGCGTGCGATATGGTCAGAACGTAGGCGGAGGCCTAGTTTGGTCTAAAAACGCTGAAAACAGCTTCAAAATCGCACGTCTGGAAGCGAAGATATCAACGTTTGTGTTTTAAATTCAATCCCTTAGGTAGATTTTGGGTACTAACAGGAATGTATGAAAAAACTGTTATTTAGAAAAAAGGTATGTTTTATTCGGGCTAGGGGCGCGGGCGAGGTGTCCAGAGACGCGTCTCCGCGCGGGCTAGCGATATTCGGAATAAAACTTATTAGGTGCCGACCAAAAATTTTGAGTTTCGGTCAAAAAACCAGTTTTTGAACCAAAAAATTTTGAATTTCACCCCACAACCTGGAGACCGGGACACGGATCGCGGACCAGAATTCAGGGATGAAGGGTGAGGACTATTTAAACTATAAACTAACGTTATTTTTGCAAAAGAATTTAGAAAAACAATTAATTTTGAGAATTTACTATGAAAAATTCGGAAATTCCTGAGTGTTAGTAGGGATGAAGTCCCGACGCGCGTGTAAATGCGTGCGATATGGTCAGAACGTAGGCGGAGGCCTAGTTTGGTCTAAAAACGCTGAAAACAGCTTCAAAATCGCACGTCTGGAAGCGAAGATATCAACGTTTGTGTTTTAAATTCAATCCCTTAGGTAGATTTTGGGTACTAACAGGAATGTATGAAAAAACTGTTATTTAGAAAAAAGGTATGTTTTATTCGGGCTAGGGGCGCGGGCGAGGTGTCCAGAGACGCGTCTCCGCGCGAGCTAGCGATATAAGGAATAAAACTTATTGGGTGCCGACCAAAAATTTTGAGTTTCGGTCAAAAAACCAGTTTTTGAACCAAAAAATTTTGAATTTCACCCCACAACCTGGAGACCGGGACACGGATCGCGGACCAGAATTCAGGGATGAAGGGTGAGGACTATTTAAACTATAAACTAACGTTATTTTTGCAAAAGAATTTAGAAAAACAATTAATTTTGAGAATTTACTATGAAAAATTCGGAAATTCCTGAGTGTTAGTAGGGATGAAGTCCCGACGCGCGTGTAAATGCGTGCGATATGGTCAGAACGTAGGCGGAGGCCTAGTTTGGTCTAAAAACGCTGAAAACAGCTTCAAAATCGCACGTCTGGAAGCGAAGATATCAACGTTTGTGTTTTAAATTCAATCCCTTAGGTAGATTTTGGGTACTAACAGGAATGTATGAAAAAACTGTTATTTAGAAAAAAGGTATGTTTTATTCGGGCTAGGGGCGCGGGCGAGGTGTCCAGAGACGCGTCTCCGCGCGAGCTAGCGATATAAGGAATAAAACTTATTGGGTGCCGACCAAAAATTTTGAGTTTCGGTCAAAAAACCAGTTTTTGAACCAAAAAATTTTGAATTTCACCCCACAACCTGGAGACCGGGACACGGATCGCGGACCAGAATTCAGGGATGAAGGGTGAGGACTATTTAAACTATAAACTAACGTTATTTTTGCAAAAGAATTTAGAAAAACAATTAATTTTGAGAATTTACTATGAAAAATTCGGAAATTCCTGAGTGTTAGTAGGGATGAAGTCCCGACGCGCGTGTAAATGCGTGCGATATGGTCAGAACGTAGGCGGAGGCCTAGTTTGGTCTAAAAACGCTGAAAACAGCTTCAAAATCGCACGTCTGGAAGCGAAGATATCAACGTTTGTGTTTTAAATTCAATCCCTTAGGTAGATTTTGGGTACTAACAGGAATGTATGAAAAAACTGTTATTTAGAAAAAAGGTATGTTTTATTCGGGCTAGGGGCGCGGGCGAGGTGTCCAGAGACGCGTCTCCGCGCGGGCTAGCGATATTCGGAATAAAACTTATTAGGTGCCGACCAAAAATTTTGAGTTTCGGTCAAAAAACCAGTTTTTGAACCAAAAAATTTTGAATTTCACCCCACAACCTGGAGACCGGGACACGGATCGCGGACCAGAATTCAGGGATGAAGGGTGAGGACTATTTAAACTATAAACTAACGTTATTTTTGCAAAAGAATTTAGAAAAACAATTAATTTTGAGAATTTACTATGAAAAATTCGGAAATTCCTGAGTGTTAGTAGGGATGAAGTCCCGACGCGCGTGTAAATGCGTGCGATATGGTCAGAACGTAGGCGGAGGCCTAGTTTGGTCTAAAAACGCTGAAAACAGCTTCAAAATCGCACGTCTGGAAGCGAAGATATCAACGTTTGTGTTTTAAATTCAATCCCTTAGGTAGATTTTGGGTACTAACAGGAATGTATGAAAAAACTGTTATTTAGAAAAAAGGTATGTTTTATTCGGGCTAGGGGCGCGGGCGAGGTGTCCAGAGACGCGTCTCCGCGCGGGCTAGCGATATTCGGAATAAAACTTATTAGGTGCCGACCAAAAATTTTGAGTTTCGGTCAAAAAACCAGTTTTTGAACCAAAAAATTTTGAATTTCACCCCACAACCTGGAGACCGGGACACGGATCGCGGACCAGAATTCAGGGATGAAGGGTGAGGACTATTTAAACTATAAACTAACGTTATTTTTGCAAAAGAATTTAGAAAAACAATTAATTTTGAGAATTTACTATGAAAAATTCGGAAATTCCTGAGTGTTAGTAGGGATGAAGTCCCGACGCGCGTGTAAATGCGTGCGATATGGTCAGAACGTAGGCGGAGGCCTAGTTTGGTCTAAAAACGCTGAAAACAGCTTCAAAATCGCACGTCTGGAAGCGAAGATATCAACGTTTGTGTTTTAAATTCAATCCCTTAGGTAGATTTTGGGTACTAACAGGAATGTATGAAAAAACTGTTATTTAGAAAAAAGGTATGTTTTATTCGGGCTAGGGGCGCGGGCGAGGTGTCCAGAGACGCGTCTCCGCGCGAGCTAGCGATATAAGGAATAAAACTTATTGGGTGCCGACCAAAAATTTTGAGTTTCGGTCAAAAAACCAGTTTTTGAACCAAAAAATTTTGAATTTCACCCCACAACCTGGAGACCGGGACACGGATCGCGGACCAGAATTCAGGGATGAAGGGTGAGGACTATTTAAACTATAAACTAACGTTATTTTTGCAAAAGAATTTAGAAAAACAATTAATTTTGAGAATTTACTATGAAAAATTCGGAAATTCCTGAGTGTTAGTAGGGATGAAGTCCCGACGCGCGTGTAAATGCGTGCGATATGGTCAGAACGTAGGCGGAGGCCTAGTTTGGTCTAAAAACGCTGAAAACAGCTTCAAAATCGCACGTCTGGAAGCGAAGATATCAACGTTTGTGTTTTAAATTCAATCCCTTAGGTAGATTTTGGGTACTAACAGGAATGTATGAAAAAACTGTTATTTAGAAAAAAGGTATGTTTTATTCGGGCTAGGGGCGCGGGCGAGGTGTCCAGAGACGCGTCTCCGCGCGAGCTAGCGATATAAGGAATAAAACTTATTGGGTGCCGACCAAAAATTTTGAGTTTCGGTCAAAAAACCAGTTTTTGAACCAAAAAATTTTGAATTTCACCCCACAACCTGGAGACCGGGACACGGATCGCGGACCAGAATTCAGGGATGAAGGGTGAGGACTATTTAAACTATAAACTAACGTTATTTTTGCAAAAGAATTTAGAAAAACAATTAATTTTGAGAATTTACTATGAAAAATTCGGAAATTCCTGAGTGTTAGTAGGGATGAAGTCCCGACGCGCGTGTAAATGCGTGCGATATGGTCAGAACGTAGGCGGAGGCCTAGTTTGGTCTAAAAACGCTGAAAACAGCTTCAAAATCGCACGTCTGGAAGCGAAGATATCAACGTTTGTGTTTTAAATTCAATCCCTTAGGTAGATTTTGGGTACTAACAGGAATGTATGAAAAAACTGTTATTTAGAAAAAAGGTATGTTTTATTCGGGCTAGGGGCGCGGGCGAGGTGTCCAGAGACGCGTCTCCGCGCGAGCTAGCGATATAAGGAATAAAACTTATTGGGTGCCGACCAAAAATTTTGAGTTTCGGTCAAAAAACCAGTTTTTGAACCAAAAAATTTTGAATTTCACCCCACAACCTGGAGACCGGGACACGGATCGCGGACCAGAATTCAGGGATGAAGGGTGAGGACTATTTAAACTATAAACTAACGTTATTTTTGCAAAAGAATTTAGAAAAACAATTAATTTTGAGAATTTACTATGAAAAATTCGGAAATTCCTGAGTGTTAGTAGGGATGAAGTCCCGACGCGCGTGTAAATGCGTGCGATATGGTCAGAACGTAGGCGGAGGCCTAGTTTGGTCTAAAAACGCTGAAAACAGCTTCAAAATCGCACGTCTGGAAGCGAAGATATCAACGTTTGTGTTTTAAATTCAATCCCTTAGGTAGATTTTGGGTACTAACAGGAATGTATGAAAAAACTGTTATTTAGAAAAAAGGTATGTTTTATTCGGGCTAGGGGCGCGGGCGAGGTGTCCAGAGACGCGTCTCCGCGCGGGCTAGCGATATTCGGAATAAAACTTATTAGGTGCCGACCAAAAATTTTGAGTTTCGGTCAAAAAACCAGTTTTTGAACCAAAAAATTTTGAATTTCACCCCACAACCTGGAGACCGGGACACGGATCGCGGACCAGAATTCAGGGATGAAGGGTGAGGACTATTTAAACTATAAACTAACGTTATTTTTGCAAAAGAATTTAGAAAAACAATTAATTTTGAGAATTTACTATGAAAAATTCGGAAATTCCTGAGTGTTAGTAGGGATGAAGTCCCGACGCGCGTGTAAATGCGTGCGATATGGTCAGAACGTAGGCGGAGGCCTAGTTTGGTCTAAAAACGCTGAAAACAGCTTCAAAATCGCACGTCTGGAAGCGAAGATATCAACGTTTGTGTTTTAAATTCAATCCCTTAGGTAGATTTTGGGTACTAACAGGAATGTATGAAAAAACTGTTATTTAGAAAAAAGGTATGTTTTATTCGGGCTAGGGGCGCGGGCGAGGTGTCCAGAGACGCGTCTCCGCGCGGGCTAGCGATATTCGGAATAAAACTTATTAGGTGCCGACCAAAAATTTTGAGTTTCGGTCAAAAAACCAGTTTTTGAACCAAAAAATTTTGAATTTCACCCCACAACCTGGAGACCGGGACACGGATCGCGGACCAGAATTCAGGGATGAAGGGTGAGGACTATTTAAACTATAAACTAACGTTATTTTTGCAAAAGAATTTAGAAAAACAATTAATTTTGAGAATTTACTATGAAAAATTCGGAAATTCCTGAGTGTTAGTAGGGATGAAGTCCCGACGCGCGTGTAAATGCGTGCGATATGGTCAGAACGTAGGCGGAGGCCTAGTTTGGTCTAAAAACGCTGAAAACAGCTTCAAAATCGCACGTCTGGAAGCGAAGATATCAACGTTTGTGTTTTAAATTCAATCCCTTAGGTAGATTTTGGGTACTAACAGGAATGTATGAAAAAACTGTTATTTAGAAAAAAGGTATGTTTTATTCGGGCTAGGGGCGCGGGCGAGGTGTCCAGAGACGCGTCTCCGCGCGAGCTAGCGATATAAGGAATAAAACTTATTGGGTGCCGACCAAAAATTTTGAGTTTCGGTCAAAAAACCAGTTTTTGAACCAAAAAATTTTGAATTTCACCCCACAACCTGGAGACCGGGACACGGATCGCGGACCAGAATTCAGGGATGAAGGGTGAGGACTATTTAAACTATAAACTAACGTTATTTTTGCAAAAGAATTTAGAAAAACAATTAATTTTGAGAATTTACTATGAAAAATTCGGAAATTCCTGAGTGTTAGTAGGGATGAAGTCCCGACGCGCGTGTAAATGCGTGCGATATGGTCAGAACGTAGGCGGAGGCCTAGTTTGGTCTAAAAACGCTGAAAACAGCTTCAAAATCGCACGTCTGGAAGCGAAGATATCAACGTTTGTGTTTTAAATTCAATCCCTTAGGTAGATTTTGGGTACTAACAGGAATGTATGAAAAAACTGTTATTTAGAAAAAAGGTATGTTTTATTCGGGCTAGGGGCGCGGGCGAGGTGTCCAGAGACGCGTCTCCGCGCGAGCTAGCGATATAAGGAATAAAACTTATTGGGTGCCGACCAAAAATTTTGAGTTTCGGTCAAAAAACCAGTTTTTGAACCAAAAAATTTTGAATTTCACCCCACAACCTGGAGACCGGGACACGGATCGCGGACCAGAATTCAGGGATGAAGGGTGAGGACTATTTAAACTATAAACTAACGTTATTTTTGCAAAAGAATTTAGAAAAACAATTAATTTTGAGAATTTACTATGAAAAATTCGGAAATTCCTGAGTGTTAGTAGGGATGAAGTCCCGACGCGCGTGTAAATGCGTGCGATATGGTCAGAACGTAGGCGGAGGCCTAGTTTGGTCTAAAAACGCTGAAAACAGCTTCAAAATCGCACGTCTGGAAGCGAAGATATCAACGTTTGTGTTTTAAATTCAATCCCTTAGGTAGATTTTGGGTACTAACAGGAATGTATGAAAAAACTGTTATTTAGAAAAAAGGTATGTTTTATTCGGGCTAGGGGCGCGGGCGAGGTGTCCAGAGACGCGTCTCCGCGCGGGCTAGCGATATTCGGAATAAAACTTATTAGGTGCCGACCAAAAATTTTGAGTTTCGGTCAAAAAACCAGTTTTTGAACCAAAAAATTTTGAATTTCACCCCACAACCTGGAGACCGGGACACGGATCGCGGACCAGAATTCAGGGATGAAGGGTGAGGACTATTTAAACTATAAACTAACGTTATTTTTGCAAAAGAATTTAGAAAAACAATTAATTTTGAGAA
The DNA here is from genome assembly GCA_941918905.2 of Xestia sexstrigata. Taxonomy (NCBI): domain Eukaryota; kingdom Metazoa; phylum Arthropoda; class Insecta; order Lepidoptera; family Noctuidae; genus Xestia; species Xestia sexstrigata. The sequence continues at coordinate 41,346 of OW799216.2, read as the reverse complement.
TTTACTATGAAAAATTCGGAAATTCCTGAGTGTTAGTAGGGATGAAGTCCCGACGCGCGTGTAAATGCGTGCGATATGGTCAGAACGTAGGCGGAGGCCTAGTTTGGTCTAAAAACGCTGAAAACAGCTTCAAAATCGCACGTCTGGAAGCGAAGATATCAACGTTTGTGTTTTAAATTCAATCCCTTAGGTAGATTTTGGGTACTAACAGGAATGTATGAAAAAACTGTTATTTAGAAAAAAGGTATGTTTTATTCGGGCTAGGGGCGCGGGCGAGGTGTCCAGAGACGCGTCTCCGCGCGGGCTAGCGATATTCGGAATAAAACTTATTAGGTGCCGACCAAAAATTTTGAGTTTCGGTCAAAAAACCAGTTTTTGAACCAAAAAATTTTGAATTTCACCCCACAACCTGGAGACCGGGACACGGATCGCGGACCAGAATTCAGGGATGAAGGGTGAGGACTATTTAAACTATAAACTAACGTTATTTTTGCAAAAGAATTTAGAAAAACAATTAATTTTGAGAATTTACTATGAAAAATTCGGAAATTCCTGAGTGTTAGTAGGGATGAAGTCCCGACGCGCGTGTAAATGCGTGCGATATGGTCAGAACGTAGGCGGAGGCCTAGTTTGGTCTAAAAACGCTGAAAACAGCTTCAAAATCGCACGTCTGGAAGCGAAGATATCAACGTTTGTGTTTTAAATTCAATCCCTTAGGTAGATTTTGGGTACTAACAGGAATGTATGAAAAAACTGTTATTTAGAAAAAAGGTATGTTTTATTCGGGCTAGGGGCGCGGGCGAGGTGTCCAGAGACGCGTCTCCGCGCGAGCTAGCGATATAAGGAATAAAACTTATTGGGTGCCGACCAAAAATTTTGAGTTTCGGTCAAAAAACCAGTTTTTGAACCAAAAAATTTTGAATTTCACCCCACAACCTGGAGACCGGGACACGGATCGCGGACCAGAATTCAGGGATGAAGGGTGAGGACTATTTAAACTATAAACTAACGTTATTTTTGCAAAAGAATTTAGAAAAACAATTAATTTTGAGAATTTACTATGAAAAATTCGGAAATTCCTGAGTGTTAGTAGGGATGAAGTCCCGACGCGCGTGTAAATGCGTGCGATATGGTCAGAACGTAGGCGGAGGCCTAGTTTGGTCTAAAAACGCTGAAAACAGCTTCAAAATCGCACGTCTGGAAGCGAAGATATCAACGTTTGTGTTTTAAATTCAATCCCTTAGGTAGATTTTGGGTACTAACAGGAATGTATGAAAAAACTGTTATTTAGAAAAAAGGTATGTTTTATTCGGGCTAGGGGCGCGGGCGAGGTGTCCAGAGACGCGTCTCCGCGCGAGCTAGCGATATAAGGAATAAAACTTATTGGGTGCCGACCAAAAATTTTGAGTTTCGGTCAAAAAACCAGTTTTTGAACCAAAAAATTTTGAATTTCACCCCACAACCTGGAGACCGGGACACGGATCGCGGACCAGAATTCAGGGATGAAGGGTGAGGACTATTTAAACTATAAACTAACGTTATTTTTGCAAAAGAATTTAGAAAAACAATTAATTTTGAGAATTTACTATGAAAAATTCGGAAATTCCTGAGTGTTAGTAGGGATGAAGTCCCGACGCGCGTGTAAATGCGTGCGATATGGTCAGAACGTAGGCGGAGGCCTAGTTTGGTCTAAAAACGCTGAAAACAGCTTCAAAATCGCACGTCTGGAAGCGAAGATATCAACGTTTGTGTTTTAAATTCAATCCCTTAGGTAGATTTTGGGTACTAACAGGAATGTATGAAAAAACTGTTATTTAGAAAAAAGGTATGTTTTATTCGGGCTAGGGGCGCGGGCGAGGTGTCCAGAGACGCGTCTCCGCGCGGGCTAGCGATATTCGGAATAAAACTTATTAGGTGCCGACCAAAAATTTTGAGTTTCGGTCAAAAAACCAGTTTTTGAACCAAAAAATTTTGAATTTCACCCCACAACCTGGAGACCGGGACACGGATCGCGGACCAGAATTCAGGGATGAAGGGTGAGGACTATTTAAACTATAAACTAACGTTATTTTTGCAAAAGAATTTAGAAAAACAATTAATTTTGAGAATTTACTATGAAAAATTCGGAAATTCCTGAGTGTTAGTAGGGATGAAGTCCCGACGCGCGTGTAAATGCGTGCGATATGGTCAGAACGTAGGCGGAGGCCTAGTTTGGTCTAAAAACGCTGAAAACAGCTTCAAAATCGCACGTCTGGAAGCGAAGATATCAACGTTTGTGTTTTAAATTCAATCCCTTAGGTAGATTTTGGGTACTAACAGGAATGTATGAAAAAACTGTTATTTAGAAAAAAGGTATGTTTTATTCGGGCTAGGGGCGCGGGCGAGGTGTCCAGAGACGCGTCTCCGCGCGGGCTAGCGATATTCGGAATAAAACTTATTAGGTGCCGACCAAAAATTTTGAGTTTCGGTCAAAAAACCAGTTTTTGAACCAAAAAATTTTGAATTTCACCCCACAACCTGGAGACCGGGACACGGATCGCGGACCAGAATTCAGGGATGAAGGGTGAGGACTATTTAAACTATAAACTAACGTTATTTTTGCAAAAGAATTTAGAAAAACAATTAATTTTGAGAATTTACTATGAAAAATTCGGAAATTCCTGAGTGTTAGTAGGGATGAAGTCCCGACGCGCGTGTAAATGCGTGCGATATGGTCAGAACGTAGGCGGAGGCCTAGTTTGGTCTAAAAACGCTGAAAACAGCTTCAAAATCGCACGTCTGGAAGCGAAGATATCAACGTTTGTGTTTTAAATTCAATCCCTTAGGTAGATTTTGGGTACTAACAGGAATGTATGAAAAAACTGTTATTTAGAAAAAAGGTATGTTTTATTCGGGCTAGGGGCGCGGGCGAGGTGTCCAGAGACGCGTCTCCGCGCGAGCTAGCGATATAAGGAATAAAACTTATTGGGTGCCGACCAAAAATTTTGAGTTTCGGTCAAAAAACCAGTTTTTGAACCAAAAAATTTTGAATTTCACCCCACAACCTGGAGACCGGGACACGGATCGCGGACCAGAATTCAGGGATGAAGGGTGAGGACTATTTAAACTATAAACTAACGTTATTTTTGCAAAAGAATTTAGAAAAACAATTAATTTTGAGAATTTACTATGAAAAATTCGGAAATTCCTGAGTGTTAGTAGGGATGAAGTCCCGACGCGCGTGTAAATGCGTGCGATATGGTCAGAACGTAGGCGGAGGCCTAGTTTGGTCTAAAAACGCTGAAAACAGCTTCAAAATCGCACGTCTGGAAGCGAAGATATCAACGTTTGTGTTTTAAATTCAATCCCTTAGGTAGATTTTGGGTACTAACAGGAATGTATGAAAAAACTGTTATTTAGAAAAAAGGTATGTTTTATTCGGGCTAGGGGCGCGGGCGAGGTGTCCAGAGACGCGTCTCCGCGCGAGCTAGCGATATAAGGAATAAAACTTATTGGGTGCCGACCAAAAATTTTGAGTTTCGGTCAAAAAACCAGTTTTTGAACCAAAAAATTTTGAATTTCACCCCACAACCTGGAGACCGGGACACGGATCGCGGACCAGAATTCAGGGATGAAGGGTGAGGACTATTTAAACTATAAACTAACGTTATTTTTGCAAAAGAATTTAGAAAAACAATTAATTTTGAGAATTTACTATGAAAAATTCGGAAATTCCTGAGTGTTAGTAGGGATGAAGTCCCGACGCGCGTGTAAATGCGTGCGATATGGTCAGAACGTAGGCGGAGGCCTAGTTTGGTCTAAAAACGCTGAAAACAGCTTCAAAATCGCACGTCTGGAAGCGAAGATATCAACGTTTGTGTTTTAAATTCAATCCCTTAGGTAGATTTTGGGTACTAACAGGAATGTATGAAAAAACTGTTATTTAGAAAAAAGGTATGTTTTATTCGGGCTAGGGGCGCGGGCGAGGTGTCCAGAGACGCGTCTCCGCGCGGGCTAGCGATATTCGGAATAAAACTTATTAGGTGCCGACCAAAAATTTTGAGTTTCGGTCAAAAAACCAGTTTTTGAACCAAAAAATTTTGAATTTCACCCCACAACCTGGAGACCGGGACACGGATCGCGGACCAGAATTCAGGGATGAAGGGTGAGGACTATTTAAACTATAAACTAACGTTATTTTTGCAAAAGAATTTAGAAAAACAATTAATTTTGAGAATTTACTATGAAAAATTCGGAAATTCCTGAGTGTTAGTAGGGATGAAGTCCCGACGCGCGTGTAAATGCGTGCGATATGGTCAGAACGTAGGCGGAGGCCTAGTTTGGTCTAAAAACGCTGAAAACAGCTTCAAAATCGCACGTCTGGAAGCGAAGATATCAACGTTTGTGTTTTAAATTCAATCCCTTTTTTTTTTTTTTTTTTTTTTTCGGATGGGAAATCATCAAATGACTTCTCCCGCTCTGGGCGGAGCAGGAGGGAGTGTCAGACTTTTACTGACTAAAACCCATCCATGTTCCTTCATCGCCCTTTGTGTTCCGGGGCCACGGTATCTCTTTCGAATAGTCCCGCAACCCCGGCAGGCATCGGTCCTTTCGGACCCCTTCCTTTTTGCTGACTCTCTTTGAGGCGCGCGTGGAACACGAACGCGCCGTCGACACGGCCTGTCGTCATGAGACGGACGGACGGCGAGCTAGCCCATAGCCCACCGTCCACAGGCCCGCGCCTACGGTGGCCGGGGGCCACGTGGTGGCCCCCGACGCCCGGGGCGTCTCCCGCGGCGGCCGGGACGCTGTGAGGTTCTCTCCCTCTCACGTTCCGCCACCTCCTTCTCTAGCATTACTGCTTCGCAGAAGGAGGTGACGGCGTCCCATTCCGTCTCGCTCCGGACCATGGCTTGCACCAGGGCCGGACGCGAGAGGTCGCCGCCGCCAATCGCCGCTTCGAGGACACGGCGGTGCTCCGCCCACGCGGGGCACACCTCCACCGTGTGCTCCACCGTGTCCTCCGGTCGATCCTCGCAGTGGAAACACCCGGGCGTTTCCTCCCGCCCGATTCGGTGCAGGAACCTCCCGAAAACACCGTGTCCGGTGAGGACCTGCGTCAGGCGGAAGGTGAGGACGCCGTGGCGTCTCTCAAGCCACTCCTCAAAGAGGGGACTTACCGCCACTATTATGGCGTGCCCTGCACGGGGTTGCGACAGTCGCTCTCTCCATGTCGCCATGAGATCACGCCGGAAGTCTGTCCGCTGTGCGACAATTTGTCGCGGCAGCGGAGTTTCCCCCCGGCGTAGCACCTCCGCGCGCCATTCATGTAGGCGCGCGAGGACTATCGCCTCCAGATCCCATGGCGGCAATCCGGCAAGGAGGCACGCCGCCTCACGGGAGATCGTGCGGTACCCACGGGCCAGCCTTACGGCTACCACCTTTTGGGGCGCGTTCAGGTAGTGGGCTGCACGCAGCCTCAAGGAACGCGCCCACACCGGGGCCCCGTAAAGGGCCATGGACCGCACGACTCCCGCGTAGAGCCTCCGGCAGGAGGCGTTTGGCCCCCCAAGGTTGGGCAGGAGCCGCCTGAAGGCAGCCCCGGTCCGTTCCAGTTTGGGGGCCAAACGTCGGAAATGCTCCACGAAGTTCCATCGGCTGTCGAGGACGAGTCCCAGGTACTTCAGCGTCGACTCGACGCCGACGGATACCCCTCCTACCGTCAGTGAGGATCCCGGAGGTGGCGCATTCCGAGGCCCATGAAAGCACATGGCCTCGGACTTGTGCAATGCCACCTCGAGACCCAGTTGCCGGATCCTCTCCACGACTATCGCAACCCCGCGTGTCATTATTTCGGCCGCCGCCTCGTGCGACCCCCCTTGTGCCAGCACCAGCGTGTCGTCTGCATAGCAGACCACGCTGACGCCGCTAGGGAGGTCGGCGCGCAGCACCCAGTCGTACCCGATGTTCCACAAGGACGGCCCTAGGACCGATCCCTGCGGAACACCGCACGACATCTCTCGCCGGTTCCATTCTCCGCTGCGACCGGGGTAGATGACGGCTCTATCCGTCAGGTAGTCCCCGACCACACGACGAAGGTAGGTCGGCACCCGGTGATACCGGAGTGCCTCCCTAATGCAGCTCCAGGGCATGGAGTTGAAGGCATTGGCGATGTCTAGAGACACCGCCAAGACAACCCCACCCCGAGACACTGCATCCCCCGTCGTGAGGGCTCTCACGCGCATGATGGCGTCCACCGTAGAGCGCCCCTTGCGGAAACCAAACTGGTGTTCCGCAAGATCCGGCCCGGTCCCCGCAAGGTGCTCGGCGAGGCGGTTTGCAATGACTCTTTCAAAGAGCTTGCCCACCTCGTCGAGCAACACTATGGGCCGGTATGCGGACGGAGAGTCCGCAGGGCGCCCCGGCTTCCGAATGAGGACCAGCTTTCCCGTCTTCCAACGAAGCGGGAACTGGCCTCTCTCCAAGCATGCGCTTAGGAGCCCCTCCAGTCGGGGCCCGAGAGCCTCCGAGGCCAGGACCCAGGCTTTGCCAGGCAAGCCGTCGGGTCCCGGGGCGGTATTTTTGGCACTGAGCCTGCGTACCGCCACTCTCAGGTCTACCCCAGTCACTACCGGAGCATCGTCGTCGTCGTCCTGGTGATCCGCTTCCAGCACCGCAGGCGGCGGAGCCATAGGCGGGGGGGGATGTTCCCCCCGCGTAGGGAACAGAGTGCTCACTACGTCCTCCACGAGCTCAGGCCGGAGACTCTGCGTCAGTGGGGGGGCCCAGGTGCGGAGTTTATCCCGCACCATCTTGTAAGGGCGCCCCCACGGATCTCTGTCGAGAGTCCCCAGCAATTCCTCGCGGGCCTGATCCCTGGCCCGCAGGACAGCTTCGCGGAGGGCGGTCTTCGCCGCTCTGTACCCCTCATATAGCTCCGCCTCAATGGCTGCCGCATCCGGTGGGCGGATGCGGAGCCTGCGATGCCTGGCGTACAGGTGCCGCGCAGCTACGCACGCCTCACGCAGAGACGTCAGCTCACGCGACCACCAGTACACCTGACGCCGGGCGCTTCCTGGCCGGACTCGGGGCATTGCCACGTCACATATGTCGGACATGGCCTCCTGGAACCACCCTGCCTCATTGTTAATGTCGGCAGGCCTGTCTGGTGGTGTCACCCAGGCCTGCACGATCGAGGCTTCCAGGAGGAGCTCCCGGTCCAGCTGCTTCAGCGCCCAGCGCGGACCACTCGGGGCCTGTTGGACCGGCGCGCTTGAGGTCTGGGTGGAGACGTCGAACCGGATATACCGGTGGTCGGAATAGGTCTCCACCCCCTCCATGACACGCCAGTCAACGACACGTGGCGACAGAGCGGGGCTAGCGAACGAGATGTCCACCACCGACTCACCCCGCATCCGCACGCACGTGGGGACAGAACCCCGATTTAGGACGACCAGGCCCTTCTCCAGAGCCCAGTCCTCCACCATCCTTCCCCGCACATCTGTGCAACGAGAACCCCAAGCCAAGTTCTTGGCATTGAAGTCCCCGAGGACAAGCACGGGGAGGGAATGATTCCCGACGACGACACTCAACTCTGCGAGAGAGTTGTGGAACTCGGCGAGAGTTCGGCTCGGGGAGAAGTAGACTCCCACCACTACGATCTCTCCGAACCGTGCTGCTACGCACCCCCAACCCCTCCTGACACCTTCAAGGGTCGGGGTACCGGCGGCGGCCGACGACACTATGGTCACTGAGCCGCTAAGGTCCGCCGCCCAGTCTTCCCTGGGCTGGACGAAATACGGCTCAGCGACCACAGCGATGTGTATCGACCACTGCGCCATGCTCTGGAGCAACAGATCCTGAGCGCAGGCGCAGTGGTTGATGTTCGCTTGGAGGAAGCGTAATGGGGCCGTTATTGGCACTCCATTACCGCTTCCTCCTCCCTGGCCCCCTGTGAGGGCCCCTCTACGGCAGCGGCAGAGGCAGCGGCGGCAGTTGCGGCTGCGGCGGTGGCGACGGTGGCGGTGGCGGCGGAGGGCCTTCCCTTGCCTCTGGTGGCCTTGGTGGGTGGAGCGCAGGCCTTGCTCCCAGCCCGGTGATCGGCCGGCTTGCCGGCCGCCGCACAGGCACCGCAGTGCGGCGTGGCACAGCAAGCCGCGGACACGTGACCGGGCTGACTGCAGCGGAAACAAAGGCCGCTGCGATCAACCTCCGAGGCGCACTGTACTGACACGTGGTGCCCCACGTGACAGCGATAACACCTCAGAGGTCTGGGCTCCAGCAGCTTCACCTGTGCTGAGACCCAGCCCACCAATAGCCTTCGGCCCTCCACTATCGTTTTGGCCGCCGTCACGGGGCAGCATACCGTAACGGTATGCATACCCGTGAGGTCCGGTCGTAGGGCGCCTGCCCTGACCTGCTCAGCAGGACACCCACCGGACCTGGCGACGGCGGCCACCACCTCCTCCTTGGTCACCGAGTCGTCCAGACCCAGAATGCGCAGGTCTGCGCATCTCACGGGCCTGGACACTCGGGCCTCATCCGCGTTTAGGGACGCTCTGAGCTTTTCCGCCAGAGCGTCAGCGGACGAGCCGCTGGTTTCACCGGGGATCTCCAGCATGCGTGCCCCCGTCGCGGTGACCTTAAGCCGGAGGCCCCCGGTGATCCCCAGCTCCCCGAGATCCACCGTCTCCTTCGCCTTCGCTAGCAAGTCGCGGTAGGACACGCCCCTCTTTTCCGCTTCCGGCTGTAGTGTTATCACTACAGCCGCGGTTTTCGGGGCGCGGAGCCTAGCCGCGATCTTTCGCGCCCTGTGCTGGCGCTGCCGCTCCTCATTTCGGGCCTTTTTGGCCGCCTTTCGCCCCTTCTTCTTCTCCCCGACCACCTGCCATCCGGCTTCAGCCGCAGGTGTGGGGGGCTGGGGGGGCGGTGGTTGCGGCGGCGGCTGCCGTGCCGCAGGCGCTGGCCCGTTCGCCGTTGGCACTGGCGCTGGCGCTGGCACAGTGTCCACCTGTGCAGCCGCCTTACCCTTCCCTTTTTTGGCCTTCTTAGCCGGCGCCGCTTTCGCCGGAGCCGGCTTTTCAGGGGGTGGTGCCACAGCCCTGCCGGAGGGCTGGCTGGACGGCCCCGGTCCGGGTGCGGTAGCCGCCGCAGCCGCGTAGGAGGCCGCCTTCGGGCCCGTGGCTGCCTTGCTTGCCGCCAGGGGGGGGCGCAGGACTATTCCCTCCAGGACGGAGAACCGCGCCTGGAAGGAAGCCAGCTCCTGCCGAACCAGGTTCAGGACCTGGTTCTCCACCGGCGCAGGCTGGCTCTGTCGCTGCTGCCGGCCCGCATTATTAGGCGCCACGCGGGAGCCAGCCTCACGCAGACTGGCCAGGTCTGCGTGGAGCTTGGTGTTCTCCTTTCGGAGATCCTCCGTGGCGGCCGTCAGGCGGGCCACCTCCGCCCGCAGCTTGGCCAACTCCTCTCCGCCTATCGGAGGAGGAGGAAGGGGTGGAGGCCCTGCGAAGTTGGCCTCTGCTGCCGCCAAGATGGAGGCGGAAGCCGCGGGTATGGCCTTGAGTTTTGAAGATGTCTTCACCTTCAAGGCCACGCCCCTTATCGCGGCTTCCACCGCCTTTGCAAACCTGGTCTTACGCTCCGCCTCGGAGCCGCCAGGTGCGCCCGCCTCGTCGCCTGACCCGGGAGCAATGTTGCCCGGGTGGCGCCCCTCCTCGGCCAGCTTTGCTGACCTTTCTGGCCTCACGGAGGCAGAGAGCCCCCTCCCCTTGCCCCGGATCCCACCACGCTTGTTGGTGGGGATTTTTCGGGCCGAGGCCTCCTCATCTCCGGATGACGACCCCCGGTCGCCATCCCGCCTGGGCCGCTTGCGGAAGAACTTACTGTTCTCCGCGGTCGTCCCGGCCCTCGCGCAGCGGGAGCTCCCTGAGCCTCCCGCGCTCGCATCACTGGATGCGACGTCGGATTCCGACGCCGCATCCCTCCTCTCCTCTACTATGCCGTTGCCGGCGGTGTTGGTTTTTGTTTTTAAAAAATCTTCCATAACTGTTCCCACGAGTGTGGGGGAAATAAGGCTCAATCTAGGCAGAGACCCCTGTACCTAGAAGGGCAGATTTTGAATATTTATTACTCGCCAGGGGGTCTGCAGGTACCCTGGCGAGGAGCGCACTAACGACTGATTTGTTCTAAGGAACACCCGTCAGCCATACATCCCCTCGCGGTGCGTCGCCGCTTGGGATTCGGGGTAACTTTTTATAGAGGTTTTCTACCTCGCGGTCCGGGCGGTTAAGCCAAGACCCTCGGTCCCTATCGAAGCCGCGAGACGTGATCCACAGCACTTCGATAGTGGGATTACGAGACTGACGGTGACAGAGAAGGACGCATCCCTCTCTGTCTGCTCGGAGGCAGAGTGAGTGCACACCGAGCCCGCCCTCACTCCTCTGCTATGCCCTCTGCTAAACAGAGGGTCACGCAGAGGAACGCACCGGTGGTCCTGGCAGGACCCCACCCATGTCAGAATAATTAGCCGCGGCAGTAACACTCCCCGAGGGATAAAAGGAAATTCTCATTTCCTCTCATTCCCCGGAGAAGGATACTGCCGCGCCCAGGGTGCACCGGCCCAGCAGCTGCTCTTCCCTCCAGACGTATCGAGAGGGACCAGCAACCGCCAGACACACGTGGAGGACTTCTGACATCGCACCCCTAAATTCAATCCCTTAGGTAGATTTTGGGTACTAACAGGAATGTATGAAAAAACTGTTATTTAGAAAAAAGGTATGTTTTATTCGGGCTAGGGGCGCGGGCGAGGTGTCCAGAGACGCGTCTCCGCGCGGGCTAGCGATATTCGGAATAAAACTTATTAGGTGCCGACCAAAAATTTTGAGTTTCGGTCAAAAAACCAGTTTTTGAACCAAAAAATTTTGAATTTCACCCCACAACCTGGAGACCGGGACACGGATCGCGGACCAGAATTCAGGGATGAAGGGTGAGGACTATTTAAACTATAAACTAACGTTATTTTTGCAAAAGAATTTAGAAAAACAATTAATTTTGAGAATTTACTATGAAAAATTCGGAAATTCCTGAGTGTTAGTAGGGATGAAGTCCCGACGCGCGTGTAAATGCGTGCGATATGGTCAGAACGTAGGCGGAGGCCTAGTTTGGTCTAAAAACGCTGAAAACAGCTTCAAAATCGCACGTCTGGAAGCGAAGATATCAACGTTTGTGTTTTAAATTCAATCCCTTAGGTAGATTTTGGGTACTAACAGGAATGTATGAAAAAACTGTTATTTAGAAAAAAGGTATGTTTTATTCGGGCTAGGGGCGCGGGCGAGGTGTCCAGAGACGCGTCTCCGCGCGAGCTAGCGATATAAGGAATAAAACTTATTGGGTGCCGACCAAAAATTTTGAGTTTCGGTCAAAAAACCAGTTTTTGAACCAAAAAATTTTGAATTTCACCCCACAACCTGGAGACCGGGACACGGATCGCGGACCAGAATTCAGGGATGAAGGGTGAGGACTATTTAAACTATAAACTAACGTTATTTTTGCAAAAGAATTTAGAAAAACAATTAATTTTGAGAATTTACTATGAAAAATTCGGAAATTCCTGAGTGTTAGTAGGGATGAAGTCCCGACGCGCGTGTAAATGCGTGCGATATGGTCAGAACGTAGGCGGAGGCCTAGTTTGGTCTAAAAACGCTGAAAACAGCTTCAAAATCGCACGTCTGGAAGCGAAGATATCAACGTTTGTGTTTTAAATTCAATCCCTTAGGTAGATTTTGGGTACTAACAGGAATGTATGAAAAAACTGTTATTTAGAAAAAAGGTATGTTTTATTCGGGCTAGGGGCGCGGGCGAGGTGTCCAGAGACGCGTCTCCGCGCGAGCTAGCGATATAAGGAATAAAACTTATTGGGTGCCGACCAAAAATTTTGAGTTTCGGTCAAAAAACCAGTTTTTGAACCAAAAAATTTTGAATTTCACCCCACAACCTGGAGACCGGGACACGGATCGCGGACCAGAATTCAGGGATGAAGGGTGAGGACTATTTAAACTATAAACTAACGTTATTTTTGCAAAAGAATTTAGAAAAACAATTAATTTTGAGAATTTACTATGAAAAATTCGGAAATTCCTGAGTGTTAGTAGGGATGAAGTCCCGACGCGCGTGTAAATGCGTGCGATATGGTCAGAACGTAGGCGGAGGCCTAGTTTGGTCTAAAAACGCTGAAAACAGCTTCAAAATCGCACGTCTGGAAGCGAAGATATCAACGTTTGTGTTTTAAATTCAATCCCTTAGGTAGATTTTGGGTACTAACAGGAATGTATGAAAAAACTGTTATTTAGAAAAAAGGTATGTTTTATTCGGGCTAGGGGCGCGGGCGAGGTGTCCAGAGACGCGTCTCCGCGCGGGCTAGCGATATTCGGAATAAAACTTATTAGGTGCCGACCAAAAATTTTGAGTTTCGGTCAAAAAACCAGTTTTTGAACCAAAAAATTTTGAATTTCACCCCACAACCTGGAGACCGGGACACGGATCGCGGACCAGAATTCAGGGATGAAGGGTGAGGACTATTTAAACTATAAACTAACGTTATTTTTGCAAAAGAATTTAGAAAAACAATTAATTTTGAGAATTTACTATGAAAAATTCGGAAATTCCTGAGTGTTAGTAGGGATGAAGTCCCGACGCGCGTGTAAATGCGTGCGATATGGTCAGAACGTAGGCGGAGGCCTAGTTTGGTCTAAAAACGCTGAAAACAGCTTCAAAATCGCACGTCTGGAAGCGAAGATATCAACGTTTGTGTTTTAAATTCAATCCCTTAGGTAGATTTTGGGTACTAACAGGAATGTATGAAAAAACTGTTATTTAGAAAAAAGGTATGTTTTATTCGGGCTAGGGGCGCGGGCGAGGTGTCCAGAGACGCGTCTCCGCGCGAGCTAGCGATATAAGGAATAAAACTTATTGGGTGCCGACCAAAAATTTTGAGTTTCGGTCAAAAAACCAGTTTTTGAACCAAAAAATTTTGAATTTCACCCCACAACCTGGAGACCGGGACACGGATCGCGGACCAGAATTCAGGGATGAAGGGTGAGGACTATTTAAACTATAAACTAACGTTATTTTTGCAAAAGAATTTAGAAAAACAATTAATTTTGAGAATTTACTATGAAAAATTCGGAAATTCCTGAGTGTTAGTAGGGATGAAGTCCCGACGCGCGTGTAAATGCGTGCGATATGGTCAGAACGTAGGCGGAGGCCTAGTTTGGTCTAAAAACGCTGAAAACAGCTTCAAAATCGCACGTCTGGAAGCGAAGATATCAACGTTTGTGTTTTAAATTCAATCCCTTAGGTAGATTTTGGGTACTAACAGGAATGTATGAAAAAACTGTTATTTAGAAAAAAGGTATGTTTTATTCGGGCTAGGGGCGCGGGCGAGGTGTCCAGAGACGCGTCTCCGCGCGAGCTAGCGATATAAGGAATAAAACTTATTGGGTGCCGACCAAAAATTTTGAGTTTCGGTCAAAAAACCAGTTTTTGAACCAAAAAATTTTGAATTTCACCCCACAACCTGGAGACCGGGACACGGATCGCGGACCAGAATTCAGGGATGAAGGGTGAGGACTATTTAAACTATAAACTAACGTTATTTTTGCAAAAGAATTTAGAAAAACAATTAATTTTGAGAATTTACTATGAAAAATTCGGAAATTCCTGAGTGTTAGTAGGGATGAAGTCCCGACGCGCGTGTAAATGCGTGCGATATGGTCAGAACGTAGGCGGAGGCCTAGTTTGGTCTAAAAACGCTGAAAACAGCTTCAAAATCGCACGTCTGGAAGCGAAGATATCAACGTTTGTGTTTTAAATTCAATCCCTTAGGTAGATTTTGGGTACTAACAGGAATGTATGAAAAAACTGTTATTTAGAAAAAAGGTATGTTTTATTCGGGCTAGGGGCGCGGGCGAGGTGTCCAGAGACGCGTCTCCGCGCGAGCTAGCGATATAAGGAATAAAACTTATTGGGTGCCGACCAAAAATTTTGAGTTTCGGTCAAAAAACCAGTTTTTGAACCAAAAAATTTTGAATTTCACCCCACAACCTGGAGACCGGGACACGGATCGCGGACCAGAATTCAGGGATGAAGGGTGAGGACTATTTAAACTATAAACTAACGTTATTTTTGCAAAAGAATTTAGAAAAACAATTAATTTTGAGAATTTACTATGAAAAATTCGGAAATTCCTGAGTGTTAGTAGGGATGAAGTCCCGACGCGCGTGTAAATGCGTGCGATATGGTCAGAACGTAGGCGGAGGCCTAGTTTGGTCTAAAAACGCTGAAAACAGCTTCAAAATCGCACGTCTGGAAGCGAAGATATCAACGTTTGTGTTTTAAATTCAATCCCTTAGGTAGATTTTGGGTACTAACAGGAATGTATGAAAAAACTGTTATTTAGAAAAAAGGTATGTTTTATTCGGGCTAGGGGCGCGGGCGAGGTGTCCAGAGACGCGTCTCCGCGCGGGCTAGCGATATTCGGAATAAAACTTATTAGGTGCCGACCAAAAATTTTGAGTTTCGGTCAAAAAACCAGTTTTTGAACCAAAAAATTTTGAATTTCACCCCACAACCTGGAGACCGGGACACGGATCGCGGACCAGAATTCAGGGATGAAGGGTGAGGACTATTTAAACTATAAACTAACGTTATTTTTGCAAAAGAATTTAGAAAAACAATTAATTTTGAGAATTTACTATGAAAAATTCGGAAATTCCTGAGTGTTAGTAGGGATGAAGTCCCGACGCGCGTGTAAATGCGTGCGATATGGTCAGAACGTAGGCGGAGGCCTAGTTTGGTCTAAAAACGCTGAAAACAGCTTCAAAATCGCACGTCTGGAAGCGAAGATATCAACGTTTGTGTTTTAAATTCAATCCCTTAGGTAGATTTTGGGTACTAACAGGAATGTATGAAAAAACTGTTATTTAGAAAAAAGGTATGTTTTATTCGGGCTAGGGGCGCGGGCGAGGTGTCCAGAGACGCGTCTCCGCGCGAGCTAGCGATATAAGGAATAAAACTTATTGGGTGCCGACCAAAAATTTTGAGTTTCGGTCAAAAAACCAGTTTTTGAACCAAAAAATTTTGAATTTCACCCCACAACCTGGAGACCGGGACACGGATCGCGGACCAGAATTCAGGGATGAAGGGTGAGGACTATTTAAACTATAAACTAACGTTATTTTTGCAAAAGAATTTAGAAAAACAATTAATTTTGAGAATTTACTATGAAAAATTCGGAAATTCCTGAGTGTTAGTAGGGATGAAGTCCCGACGCGCGTGTAAATGCGTGCGATATGGTCAGAACGTAGGCGGAGGCCTAGTTTGGTCTAAAAACGCTGAAAACAGCTTCAAAATCGCACGTCTGGAAGCGAAGATATCAACGTTTGTGTTTTAAATTCAATCCCTTAGGTAGATTTTGGGTACTAACAGGAATGTATGAAAAAACTGTTATTTAGAAAAAAGGTATGTTTTATTCGGGCTAGGGGCGCGGGCGAGGTGTCCAGAGACGCGTCTCCGCGCGGGCTAGCGATATTCGGAATAAAACTTATTAGGTGCCGACCAAAAATTTTGAGTTTCGGTCAAAAAACCAGTTTTTGAACCAAAAAATTTTGAATTTCACCCCACAACCTGGAGACCGGGACACGGATCGCGGACCAGAATTCAGGGATGAAGGGTGAGGACTATTTAAACTATAAACTAACGTTATTTTTGCAAAAGAATTTAGAAAAACAATTAATTTTGAGAATTTACTATGAAAAATTCGGAAATTCCTGAGTGTTAGTAGGGATGAAGTCCCGACGCGCGTGTAAATGCGTGCGATATGGTCAGAACGTAGGCGGAGGCCTAGTTTGGTCTAAAAACGCTGAAAACAGCTTCAAAATCGCACGTCTGGAAGCGAAGATATCAACGTTTGTGTTTTAAATTCAATCCCTTAGGTAGATTTTGGGTACTAACAGGAATGTATGAAAAAACTGTTATTTAGAAAAAAGGTATGTTTTATTCGGGCTAGGGGCGCGGGCGAGGTGTCCAGAGACGCGTCTCCGCGCGAGCTAGCGATATAAGGAATAAAACTTATTGGGTGCCGACCAAAAATTTTGAGTTTCGGTCAAAAAACCAGTTTTTGAACCAAAAAATTTTGAATTTCACCCCACAACCTGGAGACCGGGACACGGATCGCGGACCAGAATTCAGGGATGAAGGGTGAGGACTATTTAAACTATAAACTAACGTTATTTTTGCAAAA
The DNA here is from genome assembly GCA_941918905.2 of Xestia sexstrigata. Lineage (NCBI taxonomy): Eukaryota > Metazoa > Arthropoda > Insecta > Lepidoptera > Noctuidae > Xestia > Xestia sexstrigata. Next base: position 25,070 of record OW799216.2, on the reverse strand, counting down.
GAATTTAGAAAAACAATTAATTTTGAGAATTTACTATGAAAAATTCGGAAATTCCTGAGTGTTAGTAGGGATGAAGTCCCGACGCGCGTGTAAATGCGTGCGATATGGTCAGAACGTAGGCGGAGGCCTAGTTTGGTCTAAAAACGCTGAAAACAGCTTCAAAATCGCACGTCTGGAAGCGAAGATATCAACGTTTGTGTTTTAAATTCAATCCCTTAGGTAGATTTTGGGTACTAACAGGAATGTATGAAAAAACTGTTATTTAGAAAAAAGGTATGTTTTATTCGGGCTAGGGGCGCGGGCGAGGTGTCCAGAGACGCGTCTCCGCGCGAGCTAGCGATATAAGGAATAAAACTTATTGGGTGCCGACCAAAAATTTTGAGTTTCGGTCAAAAAACCAGTTTTTGAACCAAAAAATTTTGAATTTCACCCCACAACCTGGAGACCGGGACACGGATCGCGGACCAGAATTCAGGGATGAAGGGTGAGGACTATTTAAACTATAAACTAACGTTATTTTTGCAAAAGAATTTAGAAAAACAATTAATTTTGAGAATTTACTATGAAAAATTCGGAAATTCCTGAGTGTTAGTAGGGATGAAGTCCCGACGCGCGTGTAAATGCGTGCGATATGGTCAGAACGTAGGCGGAGGCCTAGTTTGGTCTAAAAACGCTGAAAACAGCTTCAAAATCGCACGTCTGGAAGCGAAGATATCAACGTTTGTGTTTTAAATTCAATCCCTTAGGTAGATTTTGGGTACTAACAGGAATGTATGAAAAAACTGTTATTTAGAAAAAAGGTATGTTTTATTCGGGCTAGGGGCGCGGGCGAGGTGTCCAGAGACGCGTCTCCGCGCGGGCTAGCGATATTCGGAATAAAACTTATTAGGTGCCGACCAAAAATTTTGAGTTTCGGTCAAAAAACCAGTTTTTGAACCAAAAAATTTTGAATTTCACCCCACAACCTGGAGACCGGGACACGGATCGCGGACCAGAATTCAGGGATGAAGGGTGAGGACTATTTAAACTATAAACTAACGTTATTTTTGCAAAAGAATTTAGAAAAACAATTAATTTTGAGAATTTACTATGAAAAATTCGGAAATTCCTGAGTGTTAGTAGGGATGAAGTCCCGACGCGCGTGTAAATGCGTGCGATATGGTCAGAACGTAGGCGGAGGCCTAGTTTGGTCTAAAAACGCTGAAAACAGCTTCAAAATCGCACGTCTGGAAGCGAAGATATCAACGTTTGTGTTTTAAATTCAATCCCTTAGGTAGATTTTGGGTACTAACAGGAATGTATGAAAAAACTGTTATTTAGAAAAAAGGTATGTTTTATTCGGGCTAGGGGCGCGGGCGAGGTGTCCAGAGACGCGTCTCCGCGCGAGCTAGCGATATAAGGAATAAAACTTATTGGGTGCCGACCAAAAATTTTGAGTTTCGGTCAAAAAACCAGTTTTTGAACCAAAAAATTTTGAATTTCACCCCACAACCTGGAGACCGGGACACGGATCGCGGACCAGAATTCAGGGATGAAGGGTGAGGACTATTTAAACTATAAACTAACGTTATTTTTGCAAAAGAATTTAGAAAAACAATTAATTTTGAGAATTTACTATGAAAAATTCGGAAATTCCTGAGTGTTAGTAGGGATGAAGTCCCGACGCGCGTGTAAATGCGTGCGATATGGTCAGAACGTAGGCGGAGGCCTAGTTTGGTCTAAAAACGCTGAAAACAGCTTCAAAATCGCACGTCTGGAAGCGAAGATATCAACGTTTGTGTTTTAAATTCAATCCCTTAGGTAGATTTTGGGTACTAACAGGAATGTATGAAAAAACTGTTATTTAGAAAAAAGGTATGTTTTATTCGGGCTAGGGGCGCGGGCGAGGTGTCCAGAGACGCGTCTCCGCGCGGGCTAGCGATATTCGGAATAAAACTTATTAGGTGCCGACCAAAAATTTTGAGTTTCGGTCAAAAAACCAGTTTTTGAACCAAAAAATTTTGAATTTCACCCCACAACCTGGAGACCGGGACACGGATCGCGGACCAGAATTCAGGGATGAAGGGTGAGGACTATTTAAACTATAAACTAACGTTATTTTTGCAAAAGAATTTAGAAAAACAATTAATTTTGAGAATTTACTATGAAAAATTCGGAAATTCCTGAGTGTTAGTAGGGATGAAGTCCCGACGCGCGTGTAAATGCGTGCGATATGGTCAGAACGTAGGCGGAGGCCTAGTTTGGTCTAAAAACGCTGAAAACAGCTTCAAAATCGCACGTCTGGAAGCGAAGATATCAACGTTTGTGTTTTAAATTCAATCCCTTAGGTAGATTTTGGGTACTAACAGGAATGTATGAAAAAACTGTTATTTAGAAAAAAGGTATGTTTTATTCGGGCTAGGGGCGCGGGCGAGGTGTCCAGAGACGCGTCTCCGCGCGAGCTAGCGATATAAGGAATAAAACTTATTGGGTGCCGACCAAAAATTTTGAGTTTCGGTCAAAAAACCAGTTTTTGAACCAAAAAATTTTGAATTTCACCCCACAACCTGGAGACCGGGACACGGATCGCGGACCAGAATTCAGGGATGAAGGGTGAGGACTATTTAAACTATAAACTAACGTTATTTTTGCAAAAGAATTTAGAAAAACAATTAATTTTGAGAATTTACTATGAAAAATTCGGAAATTCCTGAGTGTTAGTAGGGATGAAGTCCCGACGCGCGTGTAAATGCGTGCGATATGGTCAGAACGTAGGCGGAGGCCTAGTTTGGTCTAAAAACGCTGAAAACAGCTTCAAAATCGCACGTCTGGAAGCGAAGATATCAACGTTTGTGTTTTAAATTCAATCCCTTAGGTAGATTTTGGGTACTAACAGGAATGTATGAAAAAACTGTTATTTAGAAAAAAGGTATGTTTTATTCGGGCTAGGGGCGCGGGCGAGGTGTCCAGAGACGCGTCTCCGCGCGAGCTAGCGATATAAGGAATAAAACTTATTGGGTGCCGACCAAAAATTTTGAGTTTCGGTCAAAAAACCAGTTTTTGAACCAAAAAATTTTGAATTTCACCCCACAACCTGGAGACCGGGACACGGATCGCGGACCAGAATTCAGGGATGAAGGGTGAGGACTATTTAAACTATAAACTAACGTTATTTTTGCAAAAGAATTTAGAAAAACAATTAATTTTGAGAATTTACTATGAAAAATTCGGAAATTCCTGAGTGTTAGTAGGGATGAAGTCCCGACGCGCGTGTAAATGCGTGCGATATGGTCAGAACGTAGGCGGAGGCCTAGTTTGGTCTAAAAACGCTGAAAACAGCTTCAAAATCGCACGTCTGGAAGCGAAGATATCAACGTTTGTGTTTTAAATTCAATCCCTTAGGTAGATTTTGGGTACTAACAGGAATGTATGAAAAAACTGTTATTTAGAAAAAAGGTATGTTTTATTCGGGCTAGGGGCGCGGGCGAGGTGTCCAGAGACGCGTCTCCGCGCGGGCTAGCGATATTCGGAATAAAACTTATTAGGTGCCGACCAAAAATTTTGAGTTTCGGTCAAAAAACCAGTTTTTGAACCAAAAAATTTTGAATTTCACCCCACAACCTGGAGACCGGGACACGGATCGCGGACCAGAATTCAGGGATGAAGGGTGAGGACTATTTAAACTATAAACTAACGTTATTTTTGCAAAAGAATTTAGAAAAACAATTAATTTTGAGAATTTACTATGAAAAATTCGGAAATTCCTGAGTGTTAGTAGGGATGAAGTCCCGACGCGCGTGTAAATGCGTGCGATATGGTCAGAACGTAGGCGGAGGCCTAGTTTGGTCTAAAAACGCTGAAAACAGCTTCAAAATCGCACGTCTGGAAGCGAAGATATCAACGTTTGTGTTTTAAATTCAATCCCTTAGGTAGATTTTGGGTACTAACAGGAATGTATGAAAAAACTGTTATTTAGAAAAAAGGTATGTTTTATTCGGGCTAGGGGCGCGGGCGAGGTGTCCAGAGACGCGTCTCCGCGCGAGCTAGCGATATAAGGAATAAAACTTATTGGGTGCCGACCAAAAATTTTGAGTTTCGGTCAAAAAACCAGTTTTTGAACCAAAAAATTTTGAATTTCACCCCACAACCTGGAGACCGGGACACGGATCGCGGACCAGAATTCAGGGATGAAGGGTGAGGACTATTTAAACTATAAACTAACGTTATTTTTGCAAAAGAATTTAGAAAAACAATTAATTTTGAGAATTTACTATGAAAAATTCGGAAATTCCTGAGTGTTAGTAGGGATGAAGTCCCGACGCGCGTGTAAATGCGTGCGATATGGTCAGAACGTAGGCGGAGGCCTAGTTTGGTCTAAAAACGCTGAAAACAGCTTCAAAATCGCACGTCTGGAAGCGAAGATATCAACGTTTGTGTTTTAAATTCAATCCCTTAGGTAGATTTTGGGTACTAACAGGAATGTATGAAAAAACTGTTATTTAGAAAAAAGGTATGTTTTATTCGGGCTAGGGGCGCGGGCGAGGTGTCCAGAGACGCGTCTCCGCGCGGGCTAGCGATATTCGGAATAAAACTTATTAGGTGCCGACCAAAAATTTTGAGTTTCGGTCAAAAAACCAGTTTTTGAACCAAAAAATTTTGAATTTCACCCCACAACCTGGAGACCGGGACACGGATCGCGGACCAGAATTCAGGGATGAAGGGTGAGGACTATTTAAACTATAAACTAACGTTATTTTTGCAAAAGAATTTAGAAAAACAATTAATTTTGAGAATTTACTATGAAAAATTCGGAAATTCCTGAGTGTTAGTAGGGATGAAGTCCCGACGCGCGTGTAAATGCGTGCGATATGGTCAGAACGTAGGCGGAGGCCTAGTTTGGTCTAAAAACGCTGAAAACAGCTTCAAAATCGCACGTCTGGAAGCGAAGATATCAACGTTTGTGTTTTAAATTCAATCCCTTAGGTAGATTTTGGGTACTAACAGGAATGTATGAAAAAACTGTTATTTAGAAAAAAGGTATGTTTTATTCGGGCTAGGGGCGCGGGCGAGGTGTCCAGAGACGCGTCTCCGCGCGAGCTAGCGATATAAGGAATAAAACTTATTGGGTGCCGACCAAAAATTTTGAGTTTCGGTCAAAAAACCAGTTTTTGAACCAAAAAATTTTGAATTTCACCCCACAACCTGGAGACCGGGACACGGATCGCGGACCAGAATTCAGGGATGAAGGGTGAGGACTATTTAAACTATAAACTAACGTTATTTTTGCAAAAGAATTTAGAAAAACAATTAATTTTGAGAATTTACTATGAAAAATTCGGAAATTCCTGAGTGTTAGTAGGGATGAAGTCCCGACGCGCGTGTAAATGCGTGCGATATGGTCAGAACGTAGGCGGAGGCCTAGTTTGGTCTAAAAACGCTGAAAACAGCTTCAAAATCGCACGTCTGGAAGCGAAGATATCAACGTTTGTGTTTTAAATTCAATCCCTTTTTTTTTTTTTTTTTTTTTTTTTTCGGATGGGAAATCATCAAATGACTTCTCCCGCTCTGGGCGGAGCAGGAGGGAGTGTCAGACTTTTACTGACTAAAACCCATCCATGTTCCTTCATCGCCCTTTGTGTTCCGGGGCCACGGTATCTCTTTCGAATAGTCCCGCAACCCCGGCAGGCATCGGTCCTTTCGGACCCCTTCCTTTTTGCTGACTCTCTTTGAGGCGCGCGTGGAACACGAACGCGCCGTCGACACGGCCTGTCGTCATGAGACGGACGGACGGTGAGCTAGCCCATAGCCCACCGTCCACAGGCCCGCGCCTACGGTGGCCGGGGGCCACGTGGTGGCCCCCGACGCCCTGGGCGTCTCCCACGGCGGCCGGGACGCTGTGAGGTTCTCTCCCTCTCACGTTCCGCCACCTCCTTCTCTAGCATTACTGCTTCGCAGAAGGAGGTGACGGCGTCCCATTCCGTCTCGCTCCGGACCATGGCTTGCACCAGGGCCGGACGCGAGAGGTCGCCGCCGCCAATCGCCGCTTCGAGGACACGGCGGTGCTCCGCCCACGCGGGGCACACCTCCACCGTGTGCTCCACCGTGTCCTCCGGTCGATCCTCGCAGTGGAAACACCCGGGCGTTTCCTCCCGCCCGATTCGGTGCAGGAACCTCCCGAAAACACCGTGTCCGGTGAGGACCTGCGTCAGGCGGAAGGTGAGGACGCCGTGGCGTCTCTCAAGCCACTCCTCAAAGAGGGGACTTACCGCCACTATTGTGGCGTGCCCTGCACGGGGTTGCGACAGTCGCTCTCTCCATGTCGCCATGAGATCACGCCGGAAGTCTGTCCGCTGCGCGACAATTTGTCGCGGCAGCGGAGTTTCCCCCCGGCGTAGCACCTCCGCGCGCCATTCATGTAGGCGCGCGAGGACTATCGCCTCCAGATCCCATGGCGGCAATCCGGCAAGGAGGCACGCCGCCTCACGGGAGATCGTGCGGTACCCACGGGCCAGCCTTACGGCTACCACCTTTTGGGGCGCGTTCAGGTAGTGGGCTGCACGCAGCCTCAAGGAACGCGCCCACACCGGGGCCCCGTAAAGGGCCATGGACCGCACGACTCCCGCGTAGAGCCTCCGGCAGGAGGCGTTTGGCCCCCCAAGGTTGGGCAGGAGCCGCCTGAAGGCAGCCCCGGTCCGTTCCAGTTTGGGGGCCAAACGTCGGAAATGCTCCACGAAGTTCCATCGGCTGTCGAGGACGAGTCCCAGGTACTTCAGCGTCGACTCGACGCCGACGGATACCCCTCCTACCGTCAGTGAAGATCCCGGAGGTGGCGCATTCCGAGGCCCATGAAAGCACATGGCCTCGGACTTGTGCAATGCCACCTCGAGACCCAGTTGCCGGATCCTCTCGACGACTATCGCAACCCCGCGTGTCATTATTTCGGCCGCCGCCTCGTGCGACCCCCCTTGTGCCAGCACCAGCGTGTCGTCTGCATAGCAGACCACGCTGACGCCGCTAGGGAGGTCGGCGCGCAGCACCCAGTCGTACCCGATGTTCCACAAGGAAGGTCCTAGGACCGATCCCTGTGGAACACCGCACGACATCTCTCGCCGGTTCCATTCTCCGCTGCGACTGGGGTAGATAACGGCTCTATCCGTTAGGTAGTCCCCGACCACACGACGAAGGTAGGTCGGCACCCGGTGATACCGTAGTGCCTCCCTAATGCAGCTCCAGGGCATGGAGTTGAAAGCGTTGGCGATGTCAAGAGACACCGCCAAGACAACCCCCCCCCGGGACACTGCTTCCCCCGTCGTGAGGGCTCTCACGCGCATGATGGCGTCCACCGTAGAGCGCCCCTTGCGGAAACCAAACTGGTGTTCCGCAAGATCCGGCCCCGTCCCCGCAAGGTGCTCGGCGAGGCGGTTTGCAATGACTCTTTCAAAGAGCTTGCCCACCTCGTCGAGCAACACTATGGGCCGGTATGCGGACGGAGAGTCCGCAGGGCGCCCCGGCTTCCGAATGAGGACCAGCTTCCCCGTCTTCCAACGAAGCGGGAACTGGCCCCTCTCCAAGCATGCGCTTAGGAGCCCCTCCAGTCGGGGCCCGAGAGCCTCCGAGGCCAGGACCCAGGCTTTGCCAGGCAAGCCGTCAGGTCCCGGGGCGGTATTTTTGGCACTCAGCCTGCGTACCGCCACTCTCAGGTCTACCCCAGTCACTTCCGGAGTGTCGTCGTCGTCATCCTGGTGGTCCGCTTCCAGCACCGCAGGTGGCGGAGCCATAGGCGGGGGGGGATGTTCTCCCCGCGTGGGGAACAGAGTGCTCACCACGTCCTCCACGAGCTCAGGCCGGAGACTCTGCGTCAGTGGGGGGGCCCAGGTGCGGAGTTTATCCCGCACCATCTTATAAGGGCGCCCCCACGGATCTCTGTCGAGAGTCCCCAGCATCTCCTCGCGGGCCAGATCCCTGGCCAGCAGGACAGCCTCGCGGAGGGCGGTCTTCGCCGCTCTGTACCCCTCATAAAGCTCCGCCTCGATGGCTGCCGCATTCGGTGGACGAATGCGGAGCCTGCGATGCCTGGCATACAGGTGTCGCGCAGCCACGCACGCCTCGCGCAGAGACGTCAGCTCTCGCGACCACCAGTACACCTGACGTCGGGCGCTTCCTGGCCGAACTCGGGGCATTGCCACGTCACATATATCGGACATGGCCTCCTGGAACCACCCTGCCTCATTGTTAATGTCGGCAGGCCTGTCTGGTGATGTCACCCAGGCCTGCACGATCGAGGCTTCCAGGAGGAGCTCCCGGTCCAGCTGCTTCAGCGCCCAACGCGGACCACTCGGGGCCTGTTGGACCGGCGCGCTTGAGGTCTGGGTGGAGACGTCAAACCGGATGTACCGGTGGTCGGAATAGGTCTCCACCCCCTCCATGACACGCCAGTCAACGACACGCGGCGACAGAGCGGGGCTAGCGAACGAAATGTCCACCACCGACTCGCCCCGCATCCGCACACACGTAGCGACAGAACCCCGATTTAGGACGACCAGGCCCTTCTCCAGAGCCCAGTCCTCCACCATCCGTCCCCGCACGTCTGTGCAACGAGAACCCCAAGCCAAGTTCTTGGCATTGAAGTCCCCGAGGACAAGCACGGGGAGGGAATGGTTTCCGACGACAACACTCAACTCTGCGAGAGAGTTGTGGAACTCGGCGAGAGTTCGGCTCGGGGAGAAGTAGACTCCCACCACTACAATCTCCCCGAACCGTGCTGCTACGCACCCCTGACCCCTCCTGACACCTTCAAGGGTCGGAGTACCGGCGGCGGCCGACGACACTATGGTCACTGAGCCGCTAAGGTCCGCCACCCAGTCTTCCCTGGGCAGGACAAAATACGGCTCAGCGACCACAGCGATATTAATCGACCACTGCGCCATGCTCTGGAGCAACAGATCCTGAGCACAGGCGCAGTGGTTGATATTCGCTTGGAGGAAGCGTAATGGGGCCGTTATTGGCACTCCATTACCGCTTCCTCCTCCCTGGCCCCTTGTGAGGGCCCCACTGTGGCGGCGACAGCGGCAGCGGCGGCAGTTACGGCTGCGGCGGAGGCGACGGTGGCGGTGGCGGCGGAGGGCCTACCCTTGCCTCTGGTTGCTTTGGTGGGTGGAGCGCAGGCCTTGCTCCCAGCCCGGTGATCGGCCGGCTTGCCAGCCGCCGCACATGCACCGCAGTGCGGTGTGGCGCAGCAAGCTGCGGACACGTGACCCGGCTGGCTGCAGCGGAAGCAGAGGCCGCTGCGGTCAACCTCCGAGGCGCACTGTACTGACACGTGGTGTCCCACGTGGCAGCGATAGCACCTCAGAGGTCTGGGCTCCAGCAGCTTCACCTGCGCTGAAACCCAGCCCACCAGCAGCCTACGGCCCTCCACTATAGTTTTGGCCGCCGTCACAGGGCAGCATACCGTAACGGTATGCATACCCGTGAGGTCCGGGCGTAGGGCGCCTGCCCTGACCTGCTCAGCAGGACACCCACCGGACCTGGCGACAGCGGCCACCACCTCCTCCTTGGTCACCGAGTCGTCCAGACCCAGAATGCGCAGGTCTGCGCATCTCACGGGCCTGGACACTCGGGCCTCGTCCGCGTTTAGGGACGCTCTGAGCTTTTCCGCCAGAGCGTCAGCGGACGAGCCGCTGGTTTCACCGGGGATCTCCAGCATGCGTGCCCCCGTCGCGGTGACTTTAAGCCGGAGGCCCCCGGTGATCCCGAGCTCCCCGAGATCCACCGTCTCCTTCGCCTTCGCCAGCAGGTCGCGGTAGGACACGCCCCTCTTTTCCGCTTCCGGCTGTAGTGTTATCACTACAGCCGCGGTCTTCGGGGCGCGAAGCCTAGCCGCGATTTTTCGCGCCCTGTGCTGGCGCTGCCGCTCCTCCTTTCGGGCCTTTTTGGCCGCCTTTCGCCCCTTCTTTTCCTCCCCGACCACCTGCCATCCGGCTTCAGCCGAGGGAGGTGTAGGGGGCTGGTGGGGCGGTGGTGGCGGCGGCTGCTGCCGTGCCGCAGGCACTGGTCCATTCGCCGTAGGCACTGGCGTTGGCGCAGTGTCCACCTGTGCAGCCGCCTTGCCCTTTCCTTTTTTACCCCCCTTTTTAGCCGGTGCCGGTTTCGCCGGAGCCGGCTTTTCGGGGGAGGGGGGTGCCACAGCCCTGCCGGAGGGCTGGCTGGACGGCCCCGGTCCGGGTGCGTTAGCCGCAGCAGCCGCGTAGGAGGCCGCCTTCGGGCCCGTGGCTGCCTTGCTTGCCGCCAGGGGAGGGCGCAGGACAATTCCCTCCAGGACGGCGAACCGCGCCTGGAAGGAAGCCAACTCCTGTCGAACCAGGTTCAGGACCTGATTCTCCACCGGCACGGGCTGGCCTTGTCGTTGCTGCTGGTGCTGGTGGCCCCCGTTTGAAGGCGCCACGCGGGAACCTGGCTTACGCAGACTTGCCAGGTCCGCTTGGAGCTTCGCATTCTCCTGCTGGAGAAGCTCCGTGGCGGCCGTCAGGCGGGCCACCTCCTCCCGCAGTTTTGCCACATCTCCCTCCGGCGAAGGAGGTGGTAGAGGCCTCACAAAGTTGGCCTCCGCTGCCGCCATGATGGAGGCGGAAGCCACGGGTATGGCCTTGAGTTTAGATGAAGTTTTCATCTTCAAGGCCACGCCCCTTATCGCGGCTTCCACCTCCTTAGCAAACCTGGCCTTACGCTCCGCCTCGGAGCCGCCAGTTGCACCCGCTTCGTCGCCAGACCCGGGTACAGCATTGCCCGGGTGACGCCCCTCCTCGGCGAGCCTTACCGACCTCACTGAGGCTGAGAGCCCTCTCCCCTTGCCCCGGATCCCACCACGCTTGTTGGTGGGGATTTTTCGGGCCGAGGCCTCCTCTTCTCCGGATGACGACCCCCGGTCGCCGTCCCGCCTGGGCCGCTTGCGGAAGAACTTACCGTTCTCCGCGGGCGTCCCGGCCCTCGCGCGGCGGGAGCTCCCTGAGCATCCCGCGCTCCCATCGCTGGATGCGATATCGGACTCCGATCTCGCATCCCTCCTCTTCTCTTCTATGCCGTTACCGGCGGTGGTTGTTTTGTTTTTATATTGTTTTTCCATATTTGAACCCACGAGTATGGGGGAAATAAAAGTCAATCTGGGCAGAGACCCCTGTACCCAAGATAAGCAGATTTTAGCATTTATTACTCGCCAGAGGGTCTGCAGGTACCCTGGCGAGGGTGAGCACTAGCGACTGATTCGTTCCATGGGAACACCCGTCAGCCATACATCCCCTCGCGGTGCGCCGCCGCTTGGGATTCGGGGTAACTTTTTATAGAGGTTTTCTACCTCGCAGTCCGGGCGGTTAAGCCAAGACCCTCGGTCCCTATCGAAGCCGCGAGACGTGATCCACAGCACTTCGACAGTGGGATTACGAGACTGACGGTGACAAAGAAGGACGCATCCTACTCTGTCTGCTCGGAGGCAGGGTGAGTGCACACCGAGCCCGCCCTCACTCCTCTGCTATGCCCTCTGCTGTACAGAGGGTCACGCAGAGGAACGCACCGGTGGTCCTGGCAGGACCCCACCCATGTCAGAATAATTAGCCGCGGCAGTAACTCTCCCCGAGGGATAAAAGGAAATTCTCATTTCCTCTCATTCCCCGGAGAAGGATACTGCCGCGCCCAGGGTGCACCGGCCCAGCAGCTGCTCTTCCCTCCAGACGTATCGAGAGGGACCAGCAACCGCCAGACACACGTGGAGGACTTCTGACATCGCACCCCAAATTCAATCCCTTAGGTAGATTTTGGGTACTAACAGGAATGTATGAAAAAACTGTTATTTAGAAAAAAGGTATGTTTTATTCGGGCTAGGGGCGCGGGCGAGGTGTCCAGAGACGCGTCTCCGCGCGAGCTAGCGATATAAGGAATAAAACTTATTGGGTGCCGACCAAAAATTTTGAGTTTCGGTCAAAAAACCAGTTTTTGAACCAAAAAATTTTGAATTTCACCCCACAACCTGGAGACCGGGACACGGATCGCGGACCAGAATTCAGGGATGAAGGGTGAGGACTATTTAAACTATAAACTAACGTTATTTTTGCAAAAGAATTTAGAAAAACAATTAATTTTGAGAATTTACTATGAAAAATTCGGAAATTCCTGAGTGTTAGTAGGGATGAAGTCCCGACGCGCGTGTAAATGCGTGCGATATGGTCAGAACGTAGGCGGAGGCCTAGTTTGGTCTAAAAACGCTGAAAACAGCTTCAAAATCGCACGTCTGGAAGCGAAGATATCAACGTTTGTGTTTTAAATTCAATCCCTTAGGTAGATTTTGGGTACTAACAGGAATGTATGAAAAAACTGTTATTTAGAAAAAAGGTATGTTTTATTCGGGCTAGGGGCGCGGGCGAGGTGTCCAGAGACGCGTCTCCGCGCGGGCTAGCGATATTCGGAATAAAACTTATTAGGTGCCGACCAAAAATTTTGAGTTTCGGTCAAAAAACCAGTTTTTGAACCAAAAAATTTTGAATTTCACCCCACAACCTGGAGACCGGGACACGGATCGCGGACCAGAATTCAGGGATGAAGGGTGAGGACTATTTAAACTATAAACTAACGTTATTTTTGCAAAAGAATTTAGAAAAACAATTAATTTTGAGAATTTACTATGAAAAATTCGGAAATTCCTGAGTGTTAGTAGGGATGAAGTCCCGACGCGCGTGTAAATGCGTGCGATATGGTCAGAACGTAGGCGGAGGCCTAGTTTGGTCTAAAAACGCTGAAAACAGCTTCAAAATCGCACGTCTGGAAGCGAAGATATCAACGTTTGTGTTTTAAATTCAATCCCTTAGGTAGATTTTGGGTACTAACAGGAATGTATGAAAAAACTGTTATTTAGAAAAAAGGTATGTTTTATTCGGGCTAGGGGCGCGGGCGAGGTGTCCAGAGACGCGTCTCCGCGCGAGCTAGCGATATAAGGAATAAAACTTATTGGGTGCCGACCAAAAATTTTGAGTTTCGGTCAAAAAACCAGTTTTTGAACCAAAAAATTTTGAATTTCACCCCACAACCTGGAGACCGGGACACGGATCGCGGACCAGAATTCAGGGATGAAGGGTGAGGACTATTTAAACTATAAACTAACGTTATTTTTGCAAAAGAATTTAGAAAAACAATTAATTTTGAGAATTTACTATGAAAAATTCGGAAATTCCTGAGTGTTAGTAGGGATGAAGTCCCGACGCGCGTGTAAATGCGTGCGATATGGTCAGAACGTAGGCGGAGGCCTAGTTTGGTCTAAAAACGCTGAAAACAGCTTCAAAATCGCACGTCTGGAAGCGAAGATATCAACGTTTGTGTTTTAAATTCAATCCCTTAGGTAGATTTTGGGTACTAACAGGAATGTATGAAAAAACTGTTATTTAGAAAAAAGGTATGTTTTATTCGGGCTAGGGGCGCGGGCGAGGTGTCCAGAGACGCGTCTCCGCGCGAGCTAGCGATATAAGGAATAAAACTTATTGGGTGCCGACCAAAAATTTTGAGTTTCGGTCAAAAAACCAGTTTTTGAACCAAAAAATTTTGAATTTCACCCCACAACCTGGAGACCGGGACACGGATCGCGGACCAGAATTCAGGGATGAAGGGTGAGGACTATTTAAACTATAAACTAACGTTATTTTTGCAAAAGAATTTAGAAAAACAATTAATTTTGAGAATTTACTATGAAAAATTCGGAAATTCCTGAGTGTTAGTAGGGATGAAGTCCCGACGCGCGTGTAAATGCGTGCGATATGGTCAGAACGTAGGCGGAGGCCTAGTTTGGTCTAAAAACGCTGAAAACAGCTTCAAAATCGCACGTCTGGAAGCGAAGATATCAACGTTTGTGTTTTAAATTCAATCCCTTAGGTAGATTTTGGGTACTAACAGGAATGTATGAAAAAACTGTTATTTAGAAAAAAGGTATGTTTTATTCGGGCTAGGGGCGCGGGCGAGGTGTCCAGAGACGCGTCTCCGCGCGGGCTAGCGATATTCGGAATAAAACTTATTAGGTGCCGACCAAAAATTTTGAGTTTCGGTCAAAAAACCAGTTTTTGAACCAAAAAATTTTGAATTTCACCCCACAACCTGGAGACCGGGACACGGATCGCGGACCAGAATTCAGGGATGAAGGGTGAGGACTATTTAAACTATAAACTAACGTTATTTTTGCAAAAGAATTTAGAAAAACAATTAATTTTGAGAATTTACTATGAAAAATTCGGAAATTCCTGAGTGTTAGTAGGGATGAAGTCCCGACGCGCGTGTAAATGCGTGCGATATGGTCAGAACGTAGGCGGAGGCCTAGTTTGGTCTAAAAACGCTGAAAACAGCTTCAAAATCGCACGTCTGGAAGCGAAGATATCAACGTTTGTGTTTTAAATTCAATCCCTTAGGTAGATTTTGGGTACTAACAGGAATGTATGAAAAAACTGTTATTTAGAAAAAAGGTATGTTTTATTCGGGCTAGGGGCGCGGGCGAGGTGTCCAGAGACGCGTCTCCGCGCGAGCTAGCGATATAAGGAATAAAACTTATTGGGTGCCGACCAAAAATTTTGAGTTTCGGTCAAAAAACCAGTTTTTGAACCAAAAAATTTTGAATTTCACCCCACAACCTGGAGACCGGGACACGGATCGCGGACCAGAATTCAGGGATGAAGGGTGAGGACTATTTAAACTATAAACTAACGTTATTTTTGCAAAAGAATTTAGAAAAACAATTAATTTTGAGAATTTACTATGAAAAATTCGGAAATTCCTGAGTGTTAGTAGGGATGAAGTCCCGACGCGCGTGTAAATGCGTGCGATATGGTCAGAACGTAGGCGGAGGCCTAGTTTGGTCTAAAAACGCTGAAAACAGCTTCAAAATCGCACGTCTGGAAGCGAAGATATCAACGTTTGTGTTTTAAATTCAATCCCTTAGGTAGATTTTGGGTACTAACAGGAATGTATGAAAAAACTGTTATTTAGAAAAAAGGTATGTTTTATTCGGGCTAGGGGCGCGGGCGAGGTGTCCAGAGACGCGTCTCCGCGCGAGCTAGCGATATAAGGAATAAAACTTATTGGGTGCCGACCAAAAATTTTGAGTTTCGGTCAAAAAACCAGTTTTTGAACCAAAAAATTTTGAATTTCACCCCACAACCTGGAGACCGGGACACGGATCGCGGACCAGAATTCAGGGATGAAGGGTGAGGACTATTTAAACTATAAACTAACGTTATTTTTGCAAAAGAATTTAGAAAAACAATTAATTTTGAGAATTTACTATGAAAAATTCGGAAATTCCTGAGTGTTAGTAGGGATGAAGTCCCGACGCGCGTGTAAATGCGTGCGATATGGTCAGAACGTAGGCGGAGGCCTAGTTTGGTCTAAAAACGCTGAAAACAGCTTCAAAATCGCACGTCTGGAAGCGAAGATATCAACGTTTGTGTTTTAAATTCAATCCCTTAGGTAGATTTTGGGTACTAACAGGAATGTATGAAAAAACTGTTATTTAGAAAAAAGGTATGTTTTATTCGGGCTAGGGGCGCGGGCGAGGTGTCCAGAGACGCGTCTCCGCGCGGGCTAGCGATATTCGGAATAAAACTTATTAGGTGCCGACCAAAAATTTTGAGTTTCGGTCAAAAAACCAGTTTTTGAACCAAAAAATTTTGAATTTCACCCCACAACCTGGAGACCGGGACACGGATCGCGGACCAGAATTCAGGGATGAAGGGTGAGGACTATTTAAACTATAAACTAACGTTATTTTTGCAAAAGAATTTAGAAAAACAATTAATTTTGAGAATTTACTATGAAAAATTCGGAAATTCCTGAGTGTTAGTAGGGATGAAGTCCCGACGCGCGTGTAAATGCGTGCGATATGGTCAGAACGTAGGCGGAGGCCTAGTTTGGTCTAAAAACGCTGAAAACAGCTTCAAAATCGCACGTCTGGAAGCGAAGATATCAACGTTTGTGTTTTAAATTCAATCCCTTAGGTAGATTTTGGGTACTAACAGGAATGTATGAAAAAACTGTTATTTAGAAAAAAGGTATGTTTTATTCGGGCTAGGGGCGCGGGCGAGGTGTCCAGAGACGCGTCTCCGCGCGAGCTAGCGATATAAGGAATAAAACTTATTGGGTGCCGACCAAAAATTTTGAGTTTCGGTCAAAAAACCAGTTTTTGAACCAAAAAATTTTGAATTTCACCCCACAACCTGGAGACCGGGACACGGATCGCGGACCAGAATTCAGGGATGAAGGGTGAGGACTATTTAAACTATAAACTAACGTTATTTTTGCAAAAGAATTTAGAAAAACAATTAATTTTGAGAATTTACTATGAAAAATTCGGAAATTCCTGAGTGTTAGTAGGGATGAAGTCCCGACGCGCGTGTAAATGCGTGCGATATGGTCAGAACGTAGGCGGAGGCCTAGTTTGGTCTAAAAACGCTGAAAACAGCTTCAAAATCGCACGTCTGGAAGCGAAGATATCAACGTTTGTGTTTTAAATTCAATCCCTTAGGTAGATTTTGGGTACTAACAGGAATGTATGAAAAAACTGTTATTTAGAAAAAAGGTATGTTTTATTCGGGCTAGGGGCGCGGGCGAGGTGTCCAGAGACGCGTCTCCGCGCGAGCTAGCGATATAAGGAATAAAACTTATTGGGTGCCGACCAAAAATTTTGAGTTTCGGTCAAAAAACCAGTTTTTGAACCAAAAAATTTTGAATTTCACCCCACAACCTGGAGACCGGGACACGGATCGCGGACCAGAATTCAGGGATGAAGGGTGAGGACTATTTAAACTATAAACTAACGTTATTTTTGCAAAAGAATTTAGAAAAACAATTAATTTTGAGAATTTACTATGAAAAATTCGGAAATTCCTGAGTGTTAGTAGGGATGAAGTCCCGACGCGCGTGTAAATGCGTGCGATATGGTCAGAACGTAGGCGGAGGCCTAGTTTGGTCTAAAAACGCTGAAAACAGCTTCAAAATCGCACGTCTGGAAGCGAAGATATCAACGTTTGTGTTTTAAATTCAATCCCTTAGGTAGATTTTGGGTACTAACAGGAATGTATGAAAAAACTGTTATTTAGAAAAAAGGTATGTTTTATTCGGGCTAGGGGCGCGGGCGAGGTGTCCAGAGACGCGTCTCCGCGCGGGCTAGCGATATTCGGAATAAAACTTATTAGGTGCCGACCAAAAATTTTGAGTTTCGGTCAAAAAACCAGTTTTTGAACCAAAAAATTTTGAATTTCACCCCACAACCTGGAGACCGGGACACGGATCGCGGACCAGAATTCAGGGATGAAGGGTGAGGACTATTTAAACTATAAACTAACGTTATTTTTGCAAAAGAATTTAGAAAAACAATTAATTTTGAGAATTTACTATGAAAAATTCGGAAATTCCTGAGTGTTAGTAGGGATGAAGTCCCGACGCGCGTGTAAATGCGTGCGATATGGTCAGAACGTAGGCGGAGGCCTAGTTTGGTCTAAAAACGCTGAAAACAGCTTCAAAATCGCACGTCTGGAAGCGAAGATATCAACGTTTGTGTTTTAAATTCAATCCCTTAGGTAGATTTTGGGTACTAACAGGAATGTATGAAAAAACTGTTATTTAGAAAAAAGGTATGTTTTATTCGGGCTAGGGGCGCGGGCGAGGTGTCCAGAGACGCGTCTCCGCGCGGGCTAGCGATATTCGGAATAAAACTTATTAGGTGCCGACCAAAAATTTTGAGTTTCGGTCAAAAAACCAGTTTTTGAACCAAAAAATTTTGAATTTCACCCCACAACCTGGAGACCGGGACACGGATCGCGGACCAGAATTCAGGGATGAAGGGTGAGGACTATTTAAACTATAAACTAACGTTATTTTTGCAAAAGAATTTAGAAAAACAATTAATTTTGAGAATTTACTATGAAAAATTCGGAAATTCCTGAGTGTTAGTAGGGATGAAGTCCCGACGCGCGTGTAAATGCGTGCGATATGGTCAGAACGTAGGCGGAGGCCTAGTTTGGTCTAAAAACGCTGAAAACAGCTTCAAAATCGCACGTCTGGAAGCGAAGATATCAACGTTTGTGTTTTAAATTCAATCCCTTAGGTAGATTTTGGGTACTAACAGGAATGTATGAAAAAACTGTTATTTAGAAAAAAGGTATGTTTTATTCGGGCTAGGGGCGCGGGCGAGGTGTCCAGAGACGCGTCTCCGCGCGAGCTAGCGATATAAGGAATAAAACTTATTGGGTGCCGACCAAAAATTTTGAGTTTCGGTCAAAAAACCAGTTTTTGAACCAAAAAATTTTGAATTTCACCCCACAACCTGGAGACCGGGACACGGATCGCGGACCAGAATTCAGGGATGAAGGGTGAGGACTATTTAAACTATAAACTAACGTTATTTTTGCAAAAGAATTTAGAAAAACAATTAATTTTGAGAATTTACTATGAAAAATTCGGAAATTCCTGAGTGTTAGTAGGGATGAAGTCCCGACGCGCGTGTAAATGCGTGCGATATGGTCAGAACGTAGGCGGAGGCCTAGTTTGGTCTAAAAACGCTGAAAACAGCTTCAAAATCGCACGTCTGGAAGCGAAGATATCAACGTTTGTGTTTTAAATTCAATCCCTTAGGTAGATTTTGGGTACTAACAGGAATGTATGAAAAAACTGTTATTTAGAAAAAAGGTATGTTTTATTCGGGCTAGGGGCGCGGGCGAGGTGTCCAGAGACGCGTCTCCGCGCGAGCTAGCGATATAAGGAATAAAACTTATTGGGTGCCGACCAAAAATTTTGAGTTTCGGTCAAAAAACCAGTTTTTGAACCAAAAAATTTTGAATTTCACCCCACAACCTGGAGACCGGGACACGGATCGCGGACCAGAATTCAGGGATGAAGGGTGAGGACTATTTAAACTATAAACTAACGTTATTTTTGCAAAAGAATTTAGAAAAACAATTAATTTTGAGAATTTACTATGAAAAATTCGGAAATTCCTGAGTGTTAGTAGGGATGAAGTCCCGACGCGCGTGTAAATGCGTGCGATATGGTCAGAACGTAGGCGGAGGCCTAGTTTGGTCTAAAAACGCTGAAAACAGCTTCAAAATCGCACGTCTGGAAGCGAAGATATCAACGTTTGTGTTTTAAATTCAATCCCTTAGGTAGATTTTGGGTACTAACAGGAATGTATGAAAAAACTGTTATTTAGAAAAAAGGTATGTTTTATTCGGGCTAGGGGCGCGGGCGAGGTGTCCAGAGACGCGTCTCCGCGCGGGCTAGCGATATTCGGAATAAAACTTATTAGGTGCCGACCAAAAATTTTGAGTTTCGGTCAAAAAACCAGTTTTTGAACCAAAAAATTTTGAATTTCACCCCACAACCTGGAGACCGGGACACGGATCGCGGACCAGAATTCAGGGATGAAGGGTGAGGACTATTTAAACTATAAACTAACGTTATTTTTGCAAAAGAATTTAGAAAAACAATTAATTTTGAGAATTTACTATGAAAAATTCGGAAATTCCTGAGTGTTAGTAGGGATGAAGTCCCGACGCGCGTGTAAATGCGTGCGATATGGTCAGAACGTAGGCGGAGGCCTAGTTTGGTCTAAAAACGCTGAAAACAGCTTCAAAATCGCACGTCTGGAAGCGAAGATATCAACGTTTGTGTTTTAAATTCAATCCCTTAGGTAGATTTTGGGTACTAACAGGAATGTATGAAAAAACTGTTATTTAGAAAAAAGGTATGTTTTATTCGGGCTAGGGGCGCGGGCGAGGTGTCCAGAGACGCGTCTCCGCGCGAGCTAGCGATATAAGGAATAAAACTTATTGGGTGCCGACCAAAAATTTTGAGTTTCGGTCAAAAAACCAGTTTTTGAACCAAAAAATTTTGAATTTCACCCCACAACCTGGAGACCGGGACACGGATCGCGGACCAGAATTCAGGGATGAAGGGTGAGGACTATTTCAACTATAAACTAACGTTATTTTTGCAAAAGAATTTGGAAAAACAATTAATTTTGATGATTTACTATGAAAATTCGAAAAATTCCCGAGTGTTAGTAGGGATGAAGTCCCGACGCGCGTGTAAATGCGTGCGATATGGTCAGAACTTAGGCGGAGGCCTAGTTTGGTCTAAAAACGCTGAAAACAGCTTCAAAATCGCACGTCTGGAAGCGAAGATATCAACGTTTGTGTTTTAAATTCAATCCCTTAGGTAGATTTTGGGTACTAACAGGAATGTATGAAAAAACTATTTTTTAGAAAAAGGTATGTTTTATTCGGGCTAGGGGCGCGGGCGAGGTGTCCAGAGATGCGTCTCCGCGCGGGCTAGCGATATTAGGAATAAAACTTACTAGGTGCCGACCAAAAATTTTGAGTTTCGGTCAAAAAACCAGTTTTTGAACCAAAAAATTTTGAATTTCACCCCACAACCTGGAGACCGGGACACGGATCGCGGACCAGAATTCAGGGATGAAGGGTGAGGACTATTTCAACTATAAACTAACGTTATTTTTGCAAAAGAATTTGGAAAAACAATTAATTTTGATGATTTACTATGAAAATTCGAAAAATTCCCGAGTGTTAGTAGGGATGAAGTCCCGACGCGCGTGTAAATGCGTGCGATATGGTCAGAACTTAGGCGGAGGCCTAGTTTGGTCTAAAAACGCTGAAAACAGCTTCAAAATCGCACGTCTGGAAGCGAAGATATCAACGTTTGTGTTTTAAATTCAATCCCTTAGGTAGATTTTGGGTACTAACAGGAATGTATGAAAAAACTATTTTTTAGAAAAAGGTATGTTTTATTCGGGCTAGGGGCGCGGGCGAGGTGTCCAGAGATGCGTCTCCGCGCGGGCTAGCGATATTAGGAATAAAACTTACTAGGTGCCGACCAAAAATTTTGAGTTTCGGTCAAAAAACCAGTTTTTGAACCAAAAAATTTTGAATTTCACCCCACAACCTGGAGACCGGGACACGGATCGCGGACCAGAATTCAGGGATGAAGGGTGAGGACTATTTCAACTATAAACTAACGTTATTTTTGCAAAAGAATTTGGAAAAACAATTAATTTTGATGATTTACTATGAAAATTCGAAAAATTCCCGAGTGTTAGTAGGGATGAAGTCCCGACGCGCGTGTAAATGCGTGCGATATGGTCAGAACTTAGGCGGAGGCCTAGTTTGGTCTAAAAACGCTGAAAACAGCTTCAAAATCGCACGTCTGGAAGCGAAGATATCAACGTTTGTGTTTTAAATTCAATCCCTTAGGTAGATTTTGGGTACTAACAGGAATGTATGAAAAAACTATTTTTTAGAAAAAGGTATGTTTTATACGGGCTAGGGGCGCGGGCGAGGTGTCCAGAGATGCGTCTCCGCGCGGGCTAGCGATATTAGGAATAAAACTTACTAGGTGCCGACCAAAAATTTTGAGTTTCGGTCAAAAAACCAGTTTTTGAACCAAAAAATTTTGAATTTCACCCCACAACCTGGAGACCGGGACACGGATCGCGGACCAGAATTCAGGGATGAAGGGTGAGGACTATTTCAACTATAAACTAACGTTATTTTTGCAAAAGAATTTGGAAAAACAATTAATTTTGATGATTTACTATGAAAATTCGAAAAATTCCCGAGTGTTAGTAGGGATGAAGTCCCGACGCGCGTGTAAATGCGTGCGATATGGTCAGAACTTAGGCGGAGGCCTAGTTTGGTCTAAAAACGCTGAAAACAGCTTCAAAATCGCACGTCTGGAAGCGAAGATATCAACGTTTGTGTTTTAAATTCAATCCCTTAGGTAGATTTTGGGTACTAACAGGAATGTATGAAAAAACTATTTTTTAGAAAAAGGTATGTTTTATTCGGGCTAGGGGCGCGGGCGAGGTGTCCAGAGATGCGTCTCCGCGCGGGCTAGCGATATTAGGAATAAAACTTACTAGGTGCCGACCAAAAATTTTGAGTTTCGGTCAAAAAACCAGTTTTTGAACCAAAAAATTTTGAATTTCACCCCACAACCTGGAGACCGGGACACGGATCGCGGACCAGAATTCAGGGATGAAGGGTGAGGACTATTTCAACTATAAACTAACGTTATTTTTGCAAAAGAATTTGGAAAAACAATTAATTTTGATGATTTACTATGAAAATTCGAAAAATTCCCGAGTGTTAGTAGGGATGAAGTCCCGACGCGCGTGTAAATGCGTGCGATATGGTCAGAACTTAGGCGGAGGCCTAGTTTGGTCTAAAAACGCTGAAAACAGCTTCAAAATCGCACGTCTGGAAGCGAAGATATCAACGTTTGTGTTTTAAATTCAATCCCTTAGGTAGATTTTGGGTACTAACAGGAATGTATGAAAAAACTATTTTTTAGAAAAAGGTATGTTTTATACGGGCTAGGGGCGCGGGCGAGGTGTCCAGAGATGCGTCTCCGCGCGGGCTAGCGATATTAGGAATAAAACTTACTAGGTGCCGACCAAAAATTTTGAGTTTCGGTCAAAAAACCAGTTTTTGAACCAAAAAATTTTGAATTTCACCCCACAACCTGGAGACCGGGACACGGA
This sequence comes from Xestia sexstrigata, assembly GCA_941918905.2. NCBI lineage: Eukaryota > Metazoa > Arthropoda > Insecta > Lepidoptera > Noctuidae > Xestia > Xestia sexstrigata. The sequence goes on along the minus strand of OW799216.2, from coordinate 2,518 downwards.
TCGCGGACCAGAATTCAGGGATGAAGGGTGAGGACTATTTCAACTATAAACTAACGTTATTTTTGCAAAAGAATTTGGAAAAACAATTAATTTTGATGATTTACTATGAAAATTCGAAAAATTCCCGAGTGTTAGTAGGGATGAAGTCCCGACGCGCGTGTAAATGCGTGCGATATGGTCAGAACTTAGGCGGAGGCCTAGTTTGGTCTAAAAACGCTGAAAACAGCTTCAAAATCGCACGTCTGGAAGCGAAGATATCAACGTTTGTGTTTTAAATTCAATCCCTTAGGTAGATTTTGGGTACTAACAGGAATGTATGAAAAAACTATTTTTTAGAAAAAGGTATGTTTTATACGGGCTAGGGGCGCGGGCGAGGTGTCCAGAGATGCGTCTCCGCGCGGGCTAGCGATATTAGGAATAAAACTTACTAGGTGCCGACCAAAAATTTTGAGTTTCGGTCAAAAAACCAGTTTTTGAACCAAAAAATTTTGAATTTCACCCCACAACCTGGAGACCGGGACACGGATCGCGGACCAGAATTCAGGGATGAAGGGTGAGGACTATTTCAACTATAAACTAACGTTATTTTTGCAAAAGAATTTGGAAAAACAATTAATTTTGATGATTTACTATGAAAATTCGAAAAATTCCCGAGTGTTAGTAGGGATGAAGTCCCGACGCGCGTGTAAATGCGTGCGATATGGTCAGAACTTAGGCGGAGGCCTAGTTTGGTCTAAAAACGCTGAAAACAGCTTCAAAATCGCACGTCTGGAAGCGAAGATATCAACGTTTGTGTTTTAAATTCAATCCCTTAGGTAGATTTTGGGTACTAACAGGAATGTATGAAAAAACTATTTTTTAGAAAAAGGTATGTTTTATTCGGGCTAGGGGCGCGGGCGAGGTGTCCAGAGATGCGTCTCCGCGCGGGCTAGCGATATTAGGAATAAAACTTACTAGGTGCCGACCAAAAATTTTGAGTTTCGGTCAAAAAACCAGTTTTTGAACCAAAAAATTTTGAATTTCACCCCACAACCTGGAGACCGGGACACGGATCGCGGACCAGAATTCAGGGATGAAGGGTGAGGACTATTTCAACTATAAACTAACGTTATTTTTGCAAAAGAATTTGGAAAAACAATTAATTTTGATGATTTACTATGAAAATTCGAAAAATTCCCGAGTGTTAGTAGGGATGAAGTCCCGACGCGCGTGTAAATGCGTGCGATATGGTCAGAACTTAGGCGGAGGCCTAGTTTGGTCTAAAAACGCTGAAAACAGCTTCAAAATCGCACGTCTGGAAGCGAAGATATCAACGTTTGTGTTTTAAATTCAATCCCTTAGGTAGATTTTGGGTACTAACAGGAATGTATGAAAAAACTATTTTTTAGAAAAAGGTATGTTTTATACGGGCTAGGGGCGCGGGCGAGGTGTCCAGAGATGCGTCTCCGCGCGGGCTAGCGATATTAGGAATAAAACTTACTAGGTGCCGACCAAAAATTTTGAGTTTCGGTCAAAAAACCAGTTTTTGAACCAAAAAATTTTGAATTTCACCCCACAACCTGGAGACCGGGACACGGATCGCGGACCAGAATTCAGGGATGAAGGGTGAGGACTATTTCAACTATAAACTAACGTTATTTTTGCAAAAGAATTTGGAAAAACAATTAATTTTGATGATTTACTATGAAAATTCGAAAAATTCCCGAGTGTTAGTAGGGATGAAGTCCCGACGCGCGTGTAAATGCGTGCGATATGGTCAGAACTTAGGCGGAGGCCTAGTTTGGTCTAAAAACGCTGAAAACAGCTTCAAAATCGCACGTCTGGAAGCGAAGATATCAACGTTTGTGTTTTAAATTCAATCCCTTAGGTAGATTTTGGGTACTAACAGGAATGTATGAAAAAACTATTTTTTAGAAAAAGGTATGTTTTATTCGGGCTAGGGGCGCGGGCGAGGTGTCCAGAGATGCGTCTCCGCGCGGGCTAGCGATATTAGGAATAAAACTTACTAGGTGCCGACCAAAAATTTTGAGTTTCGGTCAAAAAACCAGTTTTTGAACCAAAAAATTTTGAATTTCACCCCACAACCTGGAGACCGGGACACGGATCGCGGACCAGAATTCAGGGATGAAGGGTGAGGACTATTTCAACTATAAACTAACGTTATTTTTGCAAAAGAATTTGGAAAAACAATTAATTTTGATGATTTACTATGAAAATTCGAAAAATTCCCGAGTGTTAGTAGGGATGAAGTCCCGACGCGCGTGTAAATGCGTGCGATATGGTCAGAACTTAGGCGGAGGCCTAGTTTGGTCTAAAAACGCTGAAAACAGCTTCAAAATCGCACGTCTGGAAGCGAAGATATCAACGTTTGTGTTTTAAATTCAATCCCTTAGGTAGATTTTGGGTACTAACAGGAATGTATGAAAAAACTATTTTTTAGAAAAAGGTATGTTTTATAAGGGCTAGGGGCGCGGGCGAGGTGTCCAGAGATGCGTCTCCGCGCGGGCTAGCGATATTA